>OZ004640.1:0-4800000 GCA_963924495.1 Nemapogon koenigi | reverse complement strand
TGATTTTGTACCATTATCACGTGAAACGGTTTGAGTATTATTACCAATTTTGATTACTTTTGGTACAGTCTGTTTGTACACGCGGCTATGCAAAAACGCAGCTAAACCATCACAGGTTTTGAAGTTACTTGCTTCTACAGAAGCGGTGATATTAGCGTCACCAATATTTCCCAATATGATCGAGGTTATATCGTATTCCGTAAAATTTAAACGTAAATTGTCGATTTTAGATTTTTGCTCGAAAAAGAATGTATATAAAGATTGATTGTCTGCCGGTTTTTTATCAATAATTTCTTTAAGTAATTCGTAAATATTTCTTTTTACTTGGAAAGTTAGTAAAATTTTTTTCTTTCCAATCTTTCCAATTCCAACTGGTCCACGTCTGGTCATTACGTAACATGGAATCGTACCAGATTTTAGAAGACCCTTTCATTTTATTCAGAGCCTGGTAACGGATGGTACTATCTGACCACGAAAAAGTCGACGCGTAAGACTCTATTATGTTTAACCATGACAAAACATTATCTGTTAAAGGGTCAAAGTCCGGTATCATATTATGCAAAGTACTTACAGTTTCGGCGCTGCTGTTATTTGATAACCTTTTATTACGTTTCGATGGTCGCAATGGCGGCGGTGTACCCGCACTCTTTGAACTATCGCTCGATGGTGATCTGGGCGATCTGGCACGCTTCTTGTGTTTCCGCTTACCCATGGTACGTGAGGAATATCCCACTTCTGATGTTAGGAAGAACTAGATAAACTAGGTTTTAATTCACAATCTAGGCTTTAATTCAACAATTACGTTTCTACAAATCTGTTATGTGTTACAACTCTAAACAATATCAACCGATCGCTGCCACGCTCGTTATCAAAGTGAGGTCATACAGTCACACTGTGAGATCTGTTCTTCGGACCCACAATATGACGCCATACAATAAAGTTGCTTCGAGTTTCATAGGGGATACCGCACGCGTAATCTAAACAAGAGCCCAATTCCTTGATTTTTACGGTAGATGGCTCAATTCATTGACTTCATTTCCAACAATATTATTATTTCATTTAATCGTTGGGCGCACAAACATACACATTTAAATATGTAATAGAGATGTTTGGTACTGGACACGGTGTCTGACGATTGATTGCCAACAGACTGCAACTTTTTTTTTCGTGCTAGCCATAATTTGCTAACCAGGAGATCAAACCAGAAACATGAATGTATGCAAAGTAGAATTCAAATTTTCGACGTAATTATTATGTTCCTTGTATTTTGAAGATCTTCATTACGAACTTGATATTTCAACTTTCAACAATACCAACCTAAAAATATAATAAATCGTGTGTGCGTCGGCCGGCAATGTACCAATAGGTTTTTATAATTAAAAAAACTTATGTACATAATCCGACAAACCACACTTAGACGCTTTTCCATCTAAAACATACCTTAACGCAACCTGTGAAGGAAAGAAAACGTTTGTATCTTTGGAAGGTTATTTTCGTGTATAATTTCCATGAGAGTGAAGTTAGACATATACTTTTAAATGTTCACAGGCCACGGCTAATGATGTAGTTTTGTTTGCGCAATCAAATCAAGAGGCAGTTTGTTGCTATTTGAACGGTTCCGGGTTGTACGTCATTAGTGACCGCGTTTAGCGCCACCTGCCAGGTGCAAGGCCGTATTCGCATTCCACTAATGATTTTATTATGAGGAAGGACTAGGAAACTATGTTAGACGAGTCATTTTAATATTCATAACTCTATAAAATAAAATTCCGTTGTCAAAATGTCAAAATTATATTCTTGTTCAGTGAGTGTATACAAAGCTGACAGATTTTAAGTAATAGCTGTGTAAGATTAAGTAATAGCTACATGTGATCCTGAATTCCTGAATTAGCAATGAAATCGTAAATATACTTTCTATAAATTTTTTTTTGTAAGCATATGGCGATTGGATAAATCTATCTAACATCACGCCTCTTATCCCAAGAGGGGTAGACAATCGAATGCCAGTTGTTACGATCCTGAGATACCTCTTTCGCTTCTTTTATATTCATCATACCTTTCATACATGGTCGGCGATTGTGTGTACTTTTATAATTTTTTTCATCATATATTTTGTAATTTTGTTGGCTGAACCGTGAGTAAAATAAGGGTTAGGTACCTATTTTTATAATGGATTTGGTAAATATACATACATACTATGTATATGTTATACTACTCTCGAAGCCAAAGATCCTTGTTAGGCAACATAATAAGGCTATTATGTACCTAGATACATATACCTATCTACTGGTTGGAATTTTAATGATGTATGTAGTTTTGTGTTCCTTCCTTTCCTACCCCTGTGGATGGGAAACGAGTGAAAAGGTTTGTACCTACCAAATCAACAAGTATATGTTTATATATGTAAACAATGTGTATATAAACACCATTTCCGATTATATACATATAACATATAAGTTAGACGACCATAAAAACATTAAACAGTTATGCGACAAGGTCGTTATTATGTAGATTTATACCACTTGGCGCCTATAAAAAAATCCAATGCTTTAGAATGCTAGAATTGATGTTATTAATTATTATACACGTGTTTTCTATATTTAGTTGTTGGTTCGAACGTGAATGGAAAAATTTGGTCTTTATGCATTTAATTACCCATCGTACACTAGTGACTAGCTAGATCATACAATAAACCGATTGACATATTTATTTTTATACATACTTATTACTTACTTAGAAAAATCTAAATTTTTAGATATGTAGACGTCAATCTTTCTATAATTACCGAGGGCTGTAAGGTGCCCTGCACTATTTAGTATTCTGTGGTATAGGTCAAAAGTTTTCTAATTTATCCTATGCTACTGTAGTTCTTACTCTGTGCCTATACTGAAAGTATCTTCAGAGGGGGGTAAAGCTGCAAAAACAACTTTTTGACACAGGATATCTAATCTGCAGTTACAATCCAGTTCATCCCTCTCTCAACAATAATGTATATGTCTTCACAATTAGTTGAGGGGCCGGGATTCAGTAACAAAACGATTAAAATATTACCACGAATTAATTTATGTCCATCGTGTGGTCTAGATAATGGCGACACTGAGACAAAGATCTCAAGTTTCATCAGAAACAGATGCAGCTGTGTTTGTTGGCGCCTTTGTTTTGACGAATAAGTACCTATAACTACTCACTTTTTTGGCCGATACCTGTCCACGATTCTTGAAGTCGTGTCGATGATCTTGATTTTTGATGTACACTTTTTGCTTATTGATAAGTAGGCTGGTTTTATGTATAATGTAAGGTCATCCAAGTGTTTGCGGTATTATTTTGGCTGATTTTTTTTTTATTCTTCGGCTGCCTTGTCGCCTAGTTCTTTCCTCCTTATGGGAGTTATAAGGATTTCGGGAACTAGCCACAATAATAAATGAATATATTACTCCATATTGTTTTATTTCAAGTTTTTATGTAGAATGAAAGGATAAAAAAGGAAGGAATATAGTAAAAGGAAAGGAAGGAAGATGCTGGAAAATAAAAATGAAATAAATAAGTAATGATTTCCAGGATATTATGATAGGATCTAAACACAATACAACTTAAATAGTACTTACAAATATCACAGCTTATTTGTAATTTGTTCAATTTATTAAAATTATTGACATTATGAAATAGGTGTGCTACTTCGCAATGCTAAAACGGAATTGACTAAAAATGGAAGAAAAATGAACAAATTGCAGACACTGTTCCAAATTCAGATTAATTTGAAAAAATCCTAAATTATAAGTAGTCAGTAACTTATTTTGTAAGGAGGTTAATAACAACAACTACTCAAACCTCATTAAGAAAAGTGGTCTCATTTATTAGCTAAATGAGCACAACGTTACAGCCTTACAGCTCTTTTTTTTTGTTGAACTTCGATGCATTTTAAATACACTTAATTTGGTATCCTAGTAGGTACCGAAGAAATTCGCCATTGAATTCTTGAAGCAGTAATTTATTCTAAAAACATATTTTTAGAGCTGTGTTAAAAGTTCCAATTCCTAACTAAACTAAATTCATTAAATTTTTGTTATTCTTAAAATGTACATTATGTAGTATTTGATACGAGATTGACAAATAAGTAGGTAGCGAAGTAGTTAGCGTTATTGGCGGTAAACAGTTGGCCTGGTCGTAGTTCTAATAACAGCTGTAGTCCGTATCCATTTAATACATTTTCATTTGGCATATAATAATAAAATAGTAAGTTCTATATTTCAGTATTATATTTATTTGAATTTAATAATTAAATATTTTCCGGTAGGTAAGTACTGTCAAAATAAATACCTACTAAGTTACAATATAGCTTATAATATATAAATTATAATTTTCACACTCGAATCTCGGGTCGAGAACGTCTCTCTCGTTGTTAATTTTGATACCAACCCTTTGTACGAGTATCTTTATGTAGACTACGAAAAATCAAATAGATACATTTATTAATTATGTAAATTAATTGGCTGTGTGTAATTCTTATTTAAAAATAACACATTGAAACTGTTCACAATAGTTTGAGTGTAGTGTTTCAAACATGTATAAACGATTTTAAATTGCTTACATTTGATTAATTAATTAATTAAAAATTCTAATAATTAAGTATTCCCACAATTCAAACTGTAAAGTTGTTAATTTAACTTCACGATACATAACAATTCAATTGAGAAGTCATCATAACAGAACTAACCCAATTGCGGTCCATTGAGTCGCGGTCGTGCAGCTGTGACCCGCGACCCGCGCTATCACAACAGGCGCCACTGACACAACATTGTCTCATTATAAACTTCCATTCATTATTATGAATGATAATTTCGAATAACAGTATATACCGGTAGGTATTTATATTATATGGGGATGTTAGAATAACGTCATTTCCGCTGATACGTTCAAATAATAATAGAGATTGTAAGACTCAATTAGACTGGACTACATTTGAGATGTCGAGAACTAGGTCAGCACATGATATACATTTTTAACTGAAATAAAATAAAATAATTATTTCCTCAGAAAAATCAAGACTTTGCGGCACCGCAAACGGTGTTTCGGAGGTTCACTTCACAATAAAAGCTCTTATTTACTGAGTAGGTATATAGTTTGTTATAGTATTAGATCTAGAACTAATAGTGATTACATACTCTTTGGTTTGTGGTATTCAACATTACTTTATATTGAAAATAAAAAAAAAATCAGTGGTCCATTTTTACCGCAGCTCAGCACAGCACATTTTTTTTTTGCATTAGACAGAATATTAAGACTAACATAGGGCCATTTTCCTGCCCATTTGACCATGAGACTATGTAATAAGTTTTAGGTTACGTTGATATCGTTTTGTGTTGCGAGACAGAGCTCGATCTAGGACGTCTAATTTGCGGGAACAAGAAAATGGTGTATTCTATCATTATTTAACTCTAAATTCACGGGCACAATACCCGATCCTTTGTAAGACTTGCATGCATGCGTCTAATCTAAAGTGTTTCTGTATCTAAATAAAATTGCGCATACAGACAGGCCCCGATAGATGCCTGGACTATTGCTGAGAAAGGCCGGTATCAATATTGGTATACTATATACTCAAAGGTACATAGAACCAAACTATATGGTAGCCAAGAATATAATGTTAGCAGCGATTATAATAAGGTAGTGTGACGGTCACAATAAAAATAAAGGTTAAGTTTCTGATTAGCTCTAAGCTCGAGAACGTTACACCGACCATGATTACTTGGAAGTCAACAAAGCCCTTTGTTCTTCAGGTTTCGACTGCATGCTCAGGTTTTGCTTATTTTTACTCTTATTACATTCTCCAAGTGACCCAAGCCGCGGTCGCGGACTTAAAACTGGTTTAGCAAGGAACACGACAAAATATACTTATTTATAATGTTTTGAGCCTACCTGTTCGTACAGCTATATTTGGGGCTGTTTTTCTGTATGTTATTATATGTGATGACTTGTGACATACTTTGGTTTAAAGTGTGTAAACAAGTCATGTGGGCCTTCTGGATATCCTGAAAGATATGCTGAAAGTAGCAAACAACCGTCATATACAGCACAATATAAACTGAGAATTAATTCCTCCTTAACTATCTTCTATCGGCTGCGGTCCTGATGAAAGAAGATCTGTGTATGTATTCAGGTTTTTGAACACCCGTGACCAGAAACAGTGATAACAAAGTCCTTATTTAGCCAGTTGCAGAAGTGAGGTCTAAAGTTTTTGGCTTGGGTGAAGATTGAATCCGGGAACTAAAACTAATTTCAAGTTAAACTTAGGTCTTGTATCCATGTATTATGAATGATTTTAACTTAAACTACTTGATATTAATTGGTATAAGGTTACATTTATATACGGTTGGTAATAGGCAGTTAAAATTTAATTTAGAACATCCTGAACATCTTTCTTTATTGTAGTCGGTTAATAAAAGTGAAATAAATACATGTGGTCACAGTCCGTGATTGTAGCAGGTGTTCATCATGTATGGAATAGACGTCATGCTTCGCGGTGTGGCTATATTAATTGTAGGAAAATGCATGATAAGAAATAATAAGAAAGCTATCAGGGTGCTTACAGTCCGTAACAAGAGAATGGAGGGTGCGTTATGAATGAAAAAAGTAATTTTCTTATGTTCAAATCCTTGACCGCAGTTACTTTGAGGTGATCATTATAATGTGCATGCATTATGATTTAAATACAGTCTGAAATGATTTCAAAAGGAAATGTGTTTACAACATCCTGAACATGACATAGGTACGTTATTTTGGTCCCAAAATTATAGGTAGGAGCAACGACATCATGGACAAATAAAATCAAACATCATCAAATCTAGGGAACAGCATCATAATCCAATATTGAAATTCTACAAAAAAACCAACATCGTGACCATGGCACACAAGGAGAGCAGTCATCAAATATTAATTCAGAAACATCCAAACAGACTGGCGAATGTTCTAATGGACAGTACATCCAAACTAAGAAGGCTCAAACACCAAGTTCGCCAGGAATTGCTTTCACTTTCACCCTATAGGCACGACCTACATACAGGAGCTGAGTGAAAATCATATAAAATTCTTCAATTCACCTATATTCGAAGGTATTAGAAATAATTGAGATAGCTTGTACAAATAGCACGACCTTCGTGTGTATAAAGTCTAAAATTATTGGCAAATTGAAACTGTAAGTGTAACTCTTTGCTTGTTTGTCTTCACGATTGAATGAATTTGGATTTGTTTTGTTTACCGGTTACACAAAATGTTTGTGAATAATTTAGTTTTATTCTCAGAATAAGAGCTCGCGCTTGATTCCTTCTTCTTAGGGTTTGTTATTCAATAGCTCATGAGGTCCGTCCCTACTCCCTAATTTTTTTATTCAGTCGTAAAATATAGTCTAGAATTTGTTAATGATTTAGAGTTAAGTTGAATACTATGCCAGGTGCACTAAACGCTAGCTCTACCAGACCACACAGAAACATCTCTGGACAACAATTTGTAGGAATAGTCGTTAAATCATCCTCACAATTACTGTAATCTACCAAATTGAACTTCCTGGGGGTGATCACACGGCGGAGATCCTTGTTTCTTAACAGAAATTACTGGACATCACTTACGTTATAAAATCTTATGAACCCCTTATTACGAGACTAGGTATTACGCCCGACTTTGGATGGGCAGACTTAGAAATATTTCTGAAAATCTGTGCAAATAGATAAACTTTTATTGAAATTCAAAATATAAAACCATTAGATAATTATGGTATTTACACTACATAATTTATGTCTGGTTGTTTGAATATTTGTCAGAATTTCAGTCTTCGTAGTATATGTAAAATTTGCTCTTTATTTGCTAATATTTAGAAGTTCATATTGGTGTTATTTTGTTCGTATTTAAAAAAATCAGACAGACAGACAGACATTTTCTAATATCTAAGTAAATATTGGTGTCTTTTCGGTTAGGGTGTGTAAGCAGCGTGATTCCTTGCCCCACCTCTTTGTTCTTTATTTCTTTCTCCGTCTCAGTCGGGTGCTCTTTAGTGAATGGTCGACGGGCGTTGATTTCTAAACATGAATCGTGAATCACCGGATTTATGGTGAGTAAGCACGCTCGTTACCTGTGAATACTGGAAACTGATAATACGACACTGATATCGTACTCTAACACTATAAAATTAGATGAACGATTTCCAATTTCGCTAACTGCATATGCTTATGGGTACCTACCCATACACATTATATCGATGATATAAGTAGGTAAATCCTATGAGATCTTTTCACAATTTTATGTCAATAAAAGCTTTATAAGATGCTTATCTAAGAGTTATTTTTTTTCGCAATTTATCTGAGCGTTGTGAAATAATCCTTTCATATAAAATTTAAGAAAGAGGAATTTAGTGGAGCAAAGAAAGATAAAAAGATGGTTTAAATATTTAAAAAAATATATTACGATAATACACTGTGAAAAAAAAGGATTTTCTTAAATTTTTGGGATCTGAAGTATATTTTTGCGTTATATCTGGATACAAAATTTAATTATGTAGGTATACCTACTAATATCAAGTACAAAGAATATGTTTTGCTCTTCCCTTTTTCCTACATGATTTGCTTTGCAGTCCAGTAATGCAGCAGACAGCCGTCGAGGGAGGAAGTGACGATTATTTGTGTCTAATGAGGAAGCAGTTACGGCGTATCCTACTTACTAGGTCTCTCCCCTCACTTGGATGTCGCCTACATACATAATATACCCGCTTACATGGAATGGACAATAATGAGAGAAACTGTACTCAGGTTAGAAGTATTTTCGAACTCAAATATTACATTCTTGGTTATTTACACAATATAGCATAGTTTAGAATGCAAAGGTAGATAAAGCCGGCTTAGAGCGTTGAACTTGGCACCGGAGGTCCAGGGTTCAATCCTCATTGCAGTCCTCACCAATGGAAATATCTAAGGATATTTAATAATAATTTTAATACCAAAGACCTTTTAAATATTCATGGATAGTAAAAAAGTGATTTTAACGTATTTCCACGGTCTAATAGGAACCCAAGGTAATAAGCAAATGTCTCCCCACCTTGTGCCCACTGACCCATCTCAGTGAGAATTCCTTGACCTTAATCCCGAGCACCTGTTCGAGGGAACAACGGACGAATTGTTCCTTGGGGAATTATAATCATGGGAATAAATTTTATTACAAGGGGCACTGATCTTTGATATCTACGCGAATGTAAATGTCTTTCCGTTAGACACATCTGTCTTATTCTTATTATTTTCTTGACCAATAAAGAAAAAATATGTTGTCTTTATTTGGCGATAGCTTGGTTTCTTCATGAAAATATCGATCTCAAAATGTCTTAAACTCATTGGGTTAGTTAAATAAGGGAGACCTGCATATCTTCATTTTACTAAATCCATACTACTTAATATTATAAATACGAAAGTATCTCTGTCTGTCTGTTACGCTTTCACGGCTAAACCAATGAACTGATTTTGATGAAATTTGATACGGAGAAAGCTTGAATCCTAGGGAAAGACTTAGGCTACTTTTTTTTTAAATAGGGGATGAAAGTTAGTATAGAGCCCACGAGTGAAGCCGGGGGAACAGTTAGTAATACAATATTTTCCTCTTACATTATATATAACAAGTTTTCAATGATTCAAATTGTCATTTATGTCATAAAGCAAAAATTTAAATTACTATAGAATAACAATTGCAAAAATAACTCTTTGCATCATTTAAAAAATGCACATATAACAAAATCAAACAATACAACAATAACTCTGTTATCAAGAGGGAATTGCCGCCAAAACATTTGTCAATGAACAACCAACAATGAATTCGTTCAGTGAGTCACACCTGCAATGAGCTTCCCCATACACGTGGCCTACCCTGCTTCACCTGGACCCAGACTTACCCTCGTGAGGGTAGGAAACCCACGGGGTTGTTAGACAGATGCTAAAAATACGTTACACATGCCTAATATTTGTTACACATGCCGTGTCAGATGAAAGATGAAAAACTTTTATTGTTTCACTTTTTTATTTTGTTATCACGATATGTTTAGAATTGTAACGGTTTTTGACATCTGTATGTATCCTATGTTATCTATACAATTCTAAACCGCTTGCTCTTAATTTAAAAAAAAAACCGGAATGAATCAAATACAAAGTTCATATGTGTCGATGGGCATTGCGCGAAAACTCATTATTTAATTATTTTTAAGTTCACTGAAACAATTTTGTGCGAAAAATCACGGCTTCTATGATCTAAGGGCTTGTTGACAGCTGCAGTTATTAAAATGCCGAATCACATCTGCGTTTATTTATTGTATTACGTATATATTGTAAATCAATTCCCAAACTAGGAAGGGATTGTGTACCGTGGTTTATTGTTAAAATAATGGTGACTATAATATTGAAGATAGAAGAAGCAAGAGGACAACCTAGGTGTACTTTTATTGAACCAATAAAAAATGTATTGATCGATGGAAATATTAAAAGTAGGTACACACAATCGCCGAGCATGTATGAAAGGTATGATGAATATAAAAGAAGCGAAAGAAGTATGTCAAGATCGTAACAAATGGCATTCGATTGTCTCTGCCTACCCCTCTTGGGATGAAAGGCGTGATGATAGATAGATAGATATTTTAACAATAATTACATGAAAACTCTACCTTTATTATTAGACAGTTTTCAGACATAATTGGTAACAATAATTGTTATAAAATATGTCTAGAATGACGTTGTCTTAGTCTGCTAATAGTCATTTTAAGGGTTACGTACCCAAAGGGTGCAAACGTAAACCCTTTTACTAAGGCTCCGCAGTCCGTCCGTCCGTCTGCACAGGGCTGTATTTTTTGAACCTTAAGAGGATGTATAGAGCTAAATGCGAGTTTTATGATGCGTAAAAGTACATGATCCACTGCAGTGACCATTATCAAAAAAATATATGATATTCTTGAGGTTATGCGTTATTAAGATACTGTGTTCAAAACATAATACAACTACTGCATATATTGATTCGATAGAAAACAATCACGAATGTACCTCTAAAAAATATTTTACTGTCTAGAAACAGTACTAAAATGCATGCAATGATTCTGATTTTGTGACAATTTTTTTATCTAGCAATATACTATCGTAATACTGTTCTATTTTTTAATCAAATTTTCAGCAAGTTCCTTTATTCTCATTTTCGAGATTTTATGTACGCACTGCACGCGTGTGTGCGTAAGCGCTCGTGTACCGATAGTACCGGCTGCAGCCTGATGCTGTATTATTAGTGGCAGCCACGTCGTTTGGTGTGTATGTGTACCCGCGTGGGGGCGGTGCCATCTCTCAAGGTCTTTGGCTCTATTCAGCGTCTTAATAGGTAGACACTTGAAATTTTCACATACGCGGTATACGTTCTGACCTTAGTGCAAAGTGTTCAGAAACCTTCGTGTGCGCGTCCGACACCCACTTAGCCGGTTTTTTCTTAGTGTTAGAAATACACCTCTTTAGTTCTTGCCATTCACAACCTCAACCTGATATAAAATATAAAATCCCAACTACGATTTTGAATTTATTTTTGTTTTTAGTGGTTAGCTGGGTGCTTTGTGCTAATCCAGGATATTCCTTAAAAATATTATTAGCCGTATAGTTCTTAATATCAAAAATAGTTCACCATGAGATTTCCCACGTTTTATACCACTTTTCTGGATGAATGCTGCCCAAAAGGACGTCCGTCCATAGTTTTCATTGAACCGTTACATTGACTTTATGGAAAGAACTTAATTTATTATTTTGTTTTAATTTATTTTTTTCTATAAATCAGGTTTTGGTATATTTCAGCAATGTGTTTTGCTTGTTTATACAATAAAATTGTTTCAGTAGTTTGTGTGTTTAACTAATTTGAAACAAGTCTATTGATGTACAAATATAAACTGTAGTAAGCCATTCATTGTTGTCGAACTGAAAACGTTTACCAATAAATTGATTTTATTTGATGTTTCTATTCTACGAATAAGAAATGTTATTTTTGTTTGTGTCAGAAGTATCCAAATATTTGTTTTTTATTGAGTTTTGTATCAATGAGTAAATAAGTTTATAGCAGCGTTTCCTAAACTTTCCTACTTACATTACGTTACTGTTTTTTATATGCACATATGTAAGTCCAGGTATCCCCTCAGATACACCAGAGGATATACTCGCCGATCATAGTTTGGGAAATGATTCTATGGTTTTTAACCCGCTTTTATTAGCTTTATACCTAAGCTGTAACTAATTAACTATGTATGTAAATAAATCTTGGAAGTCGAATTTAACCAACTTCTAATTGTCGTATCGATTTGAAACTTTACAAATGTATGTTATACCGATGATAATACAAAAATTTGGTACCATCGAGGTGGTCTGATCATGGAGCCAGGAGGTGGATAGTGAAACTCTTTAATGGCTGCTAGTAAACCCCTCGAGTTTGGGCTCATTTTTTAGTTTTTAAGCTATATTTATGGTGTACCTAAAATAGTTGAGCTGTTAGCCTGTGAATGACAAATAAGTTTCAAGATAACGCAATGTTTTTGTTGCTAGTTGTTTTATTTCTAAAGGAAACAGTGCATTTACAGCTGCGTGAAATTCTTTGTATGACCGCCAGCAGCACATATAAATAGAACTTTGGTGTTCTAAAGTATACTGAAAACTACATTCATGTTTCTCGACGCGTGTGGGCTTAGAATTAATGCAATTGAAAAATATATGGCATTTAACAGAGATTTGAAAACAGAGATAGAAGGGAAAGGTCTTATAAATAAAGGGAGGCATATTTATAAAAGCGAATAATTAATAACAAGTACTGATTTATCAGCATAAAAACGGATATAATAATTTTAGTTACCGATACCGATTTTCTAAAAGTTCCGATTTCAGCCTCTAACATTCCAAATATGATAGACCCAAGGCAAAAAGATTTAAAATTGACAGGAGGACTGAATCTGATCTTCTTCGCACAGATTTCGGAAAGAAGCCTTCGATATTTTGCCTTGATATCAATTATTTATTTCTCAGTAAGTATAGTGTTTGATTTTGGTTTCAAACAGTATTTTATTAATAATTTAAAATTTTAATGACACTTATTTTGGATATATCTTCTTTCCATTGCATTTTTCAATGATTATGTTTTGTTTGCACGATTAGATACGAAAAATACTCGACAGCCTGACTAAGGGGATGGAGCGAATACCTATAGGCAATTAGTTGCTGACTTCTGGCCGCTCCGCAAGGTATAAATGCCGATATAGGGCGTCAATTATTACTTTCTCGCCTTTTGTACAAAATATCGATTCAATTTAATGATTTACCGGTAACGCATATTTCAATTACGAAACAAAGGCCACTTTATTGCGAACATAATCCTCTATTACAGTACAATTGAGAGCAATTCACTATATGTATGTCAAAACTATGTACATTACTCATAGCTTTCAACCTTCTCTGTGTAAAAAGTAACAAGTTAAAGTTGAAAACTTGAAAATAACTTTGCCTGCTGAACGGTTTGATTTGCTAACTTATTTTCGATGGAAAGAAAGGATAATATACTATAATAATACATAGAGAGTGCGGATTATGTGAGTTTGTGTGTATGTGGAGAGTACTCTCCGGAACATTCTGAAAATTATTTCACTAATAGGAAGCTATACCTCTGAGTTCTTCCGGGGGTAGAAAGCTTAATAATAGAAGAATTAAATCTAAGAATTTATTAAATATTATAACTGATAATAATAATGATTACTTCTATAATATCTCCTAAACGTGACCTTAGAGATTTGGCCCTGTTCATCGGTTTGTTTGTGGTCAGTAGATTGACGTCACAGCTGAATTGTTCACACCCGACACGAATTTTACATTTTGTTTGTGTTACCTATTTAACTGTTCTATTGTTACGTGTTATTTACAGTAATGTAGTGATACATACAATTTGTAAGTCTTAAGACGCGTGTCTTAATATCCAGTGTCGGTAGGCAGCATGAGCGTAGCCAGGGTGGGGCAGGGTGGGGTACTTGCCCTCTGGATCATGTAGTCAAGAGAAAAAATTACATAAAGAACTACAAAATTAAGTGTTTCCTTGCTTTTGCACCCCCTGAAATTCCTGAACCAAATCCTAGCTACGCCCATGATGGGCAGTGAATATTAAACATCTTCCCTCTATCCATTCGTGCAGTCTTATTTACCTGGGGAAAACCTATCTAGAAAAGATATAAAATTATTTACATATTTATTTACCCTGTTTTGTTTGAGAATAAAATTAGTAAGGATTTGATAAAAACCTAGACACGTTTTAAGTAAAAATCACGAGAGCTTACAATTTTTAACTACCTCAGCAAAACTAACCACACGTAGCAGCCTCAAAAATGTCATGAATGTTGGGTTATCTGGTGCCAGTAACACGGTTCTAATGGTAAAATTAATGGAACCCTGATAAAGTAGTCATAATGACGTGTAACCTGTATCTCAGTTTCCTTGGACGACCGTGGCCACCTGCTTATAATTCCCACACAGAAAACTTGAACCGATGAGTAATATATCAACTATAGCCATTTTATGTCTAGCTTACCTTGTTTATGACTGATGGCAGAAATATTGATAGTCCGACGGACACTTGCAGGTTTACGGTGGACTATAAAATGTAAAAAAAAAAGCCTGAAAAATATGGTACAATCTTAGAAAAATAGTGAACAAAGTTAAAAAATCGTAAAATCGACGACTTGGTTTTTATCTATCGGTCTATCCTTAGTTTCAGAGTTTCTCATACATACCGTTCTCGATGTTACATTATAAATATATTATGAAACATGTAAATTGAGATGTAGCACATCTTTAATCGAATCTTACATCGAAGGTATAGTTCGATAATAGGATGTGAAAGTCTGCCTTGCGTGCGAAATCCGCGTTTCCTAATTAAACGGTTAATAAAATTAGTGTGTATCTGAATAACCGGACTGCAAGTACTGGTTATCGATATTGTTCGGTATTTATTAACAATTTTGGTCGACTTGGTCGTGATCGGGAGCCCGTTACTCCTGTCTGCTGTTCCCACGCCTGTGATATCCTCGCACTTGTTGTTACTCGTTAGTATGTACTATGCGAGTACGCAATGCAAAAGGAAAAGTTTTTCTTGAAACAGGTACTGACCGGTTCCTATGTTTATTTATCATTTCAGAATCACGATTGTCATCATGTACGGATTACAATGTTGTGTAACACTGGGCATACTAAATACTTGTATTTGTATAAATAAATATAATAATAAATTGTATCTAATGTAACAAAAAATTATCAAAATCGTAACAAATTCCATAAAAGCTTTCTACGTATTTACTTGGCCAAGGGTTTCAGAAATTGGTAGTTCCAGACCCATTTCACCCAAGAATTCTTTGGACACACGCCATACTCCTACTGTTGACTCCTCAGAATTTAAGATAATTCACTTTGAACCAAAATGTCATATAATTAATTTTCCAACCAAAACGTATTAATTATTGCTGAACTGTCAAATTACTGATTGATAACTGTGCGTTCGTCCGTCTGTCACAGGGCTGACGGGTAGGTAGACATTTGAAATTTTCACAGAGTGTGTATAACTATGGCCGCTATAATAACTTAATAATAAAAATAAAATAAAGATAAAAATTAGAGGGGGTTAATTCAATTCAATTCAAGAAACGTGTTTTTTTACTGTTATAGATCTTATTTTCAACCGTAATAGGTAAATACTTGAATTTTTCACAGAGTGTGTATTACTATGGCCGCTATAACAAGAAACCAATAATAAAAAAGGCAAGGTCACTCATGGGGACTGCCGTGAAATATGTGGAAGTCAGCCAGTACACGAATTCCTGCCCGGACATTCTCGGGTCGATCATACTAGGGCCGGCCAATACATGGTCTTGTGCCGAAAACATATCGAATGCATAAGATTTCCCCATATCAACGCGCCTCTTCAATAAAATAAAGTTAAAAATTAAAGGGGGTCCCCATACAAGAAACGTGTTTTATTCGGCGTTTTTTGCTCGATCTTAATAATGGCAATACATATAAACGTCTAACCAGTATAACTATAAAAAAACCGGCCAAGTGTGAGTCGGTTAATTTCGTTAATTTGTTCCTGCGCCATACAGGGGCGTCAAACTGGTCTGATCTTAATATTAGTGCATACTCTTGAGTGTACGGAAATATCGTGTGCGCGCGACTCCGACTCGCACTTTGCCGGTTTTTTTAATAAATATCAAGAAACAGTGGTTTTATTCAAGTTAATGGACAATCATAGCAATAAATTTCTGAAGCAGGTGCGTTGATCATGTGAACATTGATTCAGGCTCATTTCACACGCCTCCACACGAAGACAACCATACGAGTTTCTACATAAGGATGTTGGATAGCAAGTAGTTAGTATTTTCCTGACATATATAGTAGTCTGTGGTTAGTATGTAATAATGTGTTCATATCAATATTAATGAGTCTGATGTGTACAGGGAATAAGAACAAAGTGAAAATAAATAAAATTGAAAAGATCTCTGATTTTTAAATAATAGCAATGGGTTTTTTTATAATTATGTACATAATTCGATAAACCACATTATAGCCGTTTTCGTCGAATACAATTCCTTAACCATATTAAATATTTTATATTGCGTCACCTTTTTTTTGTGCTCTGGTGAAATGTTAGAGGCATTTCCATTTAAACATATCTCAACAGAACTGACCACTCGTTACATAAAGCCTCACAATCCTGAAAGAAGAAGACTTGGTCTTCTGCTATGTACCCTGGGACCGATAACACGATTACGGGAGCCGTAAGGCATATTATATATTGACATTAGTTTTGTCCAGAATATGCTCAGAATATGCCTGAATGTATTTTGTATGATGGGTAATTACGTAAGGTTATTTTTATCTCAAAAATATGCTGTGGAATAAATAAATTTCAAGGTGTTTTGATAAATTTATTCTTATTCTCCGCCCTATATCCCAGGAGAAATAATCTAAAGCCATTTTCTACGATTCTAAACAGATCTAATTAAGTAAGTCGCCTTCTCTTTTTTCATCACACCTCTCATACAAATGCGGTTATAAGTTGTAAATAATTAAAACAATTGTAATTGTTCTTAGTAAATCAAAGCCACCCCATTTAATAGTGTAAATTACCATAAAATCTATCCCACGTTTCCGATTTTTAGTGTGGGGTGTGTGAAAGTCCGTCACAGAGGAAGTGGCGGTCATGCGTGTAATCTATTCCAATTTTTATGGGAAAATCGAGTTTTTTATTAGGTTGAAGTGTGATCCTTGTTTGGTGATATTAGTCCAATCAACGAGGGTCTTTAAATATACAGTCTATCATCAGTCCGTGAAACTTAAAAGTTTGCTAAAGTCAAGTTTACCACTTATACATTATTTGACATATGGAATTTATATCCTAATCATCTTCATGAAACTGCAAAGTACGTTTCAGCAACGAAGACATTTTCTTATGGTCAGGGTATAAGAACAAACGGCCTACCTATAAAAAATTGGTAGGTCGGACAATAATAGCAGTTTTGAATCACTCTTCCTCTCTCACTGAATAGGTTTCCGAATTTCGTATAGGATGCAATTTCATTCAATTCCATTCAGCAGTTTAACCTTGTAATAAATTCAAATATATATGTAATAGTATCGTCTCACCATCATTAAAACCTTGCGAGGTGACCAATTGCCTTTTAGTGTTGTAAAACACAGAACAAGCCTAGATGTATTGGATATCTGCAGCCTTTTGCACAGAATAAAACAGTATTCAATCCTATACAAAACCTGGCTTCCCAATCAATCTTGCCCATTAAAAAAATCAAGATATTATGACGAGTGTTTATTAAATGAATAGAAATCCGTAAACACCTGGTGAGAGCGAGTAAGTTGATATGGCGTCACATTGTAACCGAAGTCTTGAAGTTCCGCGTCGGTTCACCCGTCCACTCATTTTGTCCGGAGTCTTGCGGATACGACAGCTCACCTTTAAGATGCAGCATATGGGGAGATGGACATCTGTATTATGCGGAAGAAGTTCTAAATACATCTTGTTGGTAATTTAAGACCTATATACATGCATGCCCTACGGTTCCCGAAATCTGTATTACGGGAATCCAGCGAAAAGTGTAAGGGTAAAATCATATTTGTCAGCGTCAAGTATTTTCCAAGATGTAGTCACCTTTTCACATCGATTCAGCTAGCTTTCGCATTTCGTAATTTTAAAAGCTTTTTACGTAATTCTGGAGGCATCCGTAATCAAATGCCTATTACAATTAATGAGTAGGTACTATTTGCGTTTGTTTCTGGCAGCCGGAAAAACTAACAATGACACAAGTGTTATATTTTAGCGTAAAAAACGATACACGATCCTGATTGAAATCTTTGGTGTAAAACATTCAGCTAAAGCCTCTGTTAACGACCTCATAGCCAAGATCCACTAGCCAAGCTTTAACCGTTTTTTAAACATACGCCTGTTTCCCAAATGTAAATAAGCAGATAGTATGGAGCGCCACTTATTTAGATCTTTGCATTCTTTTCTTGCTTCAACCACATCCATACATCGACCTTTCGACCTTTTTTAAGGACATCAGGTTGTCCTTTCCTTGTTGGTCCTTTCGGTACTACAGCTTTATATATTTGCTTCGTCATTTTTAGGGTACCGTACCCAAAGGGTAAAAAAGGAAAAAACTAAGACTCCGCTGTCCGTCCGTCTATCTGTCTGTCTGTCTGTCCGTCTGTCCTCATGAACCTTGATAGTTAGACAGTTGAAATTTTCACAGATGATGTATTTCTGTTGCCGCTATAACAACAAATACTAAAAAACAGAATAAAATAAATATTTAAGGGGGCTCTCATAAAACAAACCTGTTTTTTTTTTTTTTTTTTTTTTTTTTTGCCGTTTTTATAGATAATGGTACGGAACCCTTCGTGCGCGAGTCCGACCCGCACTTGGCCGGTTTTTTTTCCATTACACATTCGTTGAACATGTCCCAACCATCTCGGCATTACCCTATCAATACAACACTATCATTCACTCCACACTTTGCACGCACAACATCAACTCTCATTCTATCTTTTTAAAATTTGTTATTTTCTTTAAAAAAGCTTTATTTAAAACTAGCGGACCCGGCAGACGTTGTCCTGCCCAAACGTTGGCTTGCCTGCACTACCCCTACCCCTACCACTAACTTTGGCTATATTATTTCTCGTAAAAAGTAAAGGATAAAAAATGGTTATTGTGGGTTATCCCTAACCATTGCTGACTTTTTGTAGACCTTTTTAAGGTGTACCATGCTGTAGTATATTATTTTGATCTATCTCGTAGGGTTCAGCCACAGGTTCAGCCAGCGTTTGCAATGTAAGCGCAAAAAATGTGTTTATTTACGACATCACATTAGAAACCTCTAAAATTATCAGTGTTTCTCTACTATATTATGCATGTTATATACATATAAACCTTCCTCTTGAATCACTCTATCTATTAAAAAACCGCATCAAAATCCGTTGCGTAGTTTTAAAGATTTAAGCATACAGAGAAAGCGACTTTGTTTTATACTATGTAGTGATGTCGACTATTTAACCTGGATTAATTAAAATAAGCATTTCTGGAAAATCTTTATTAAAGAAATTAGTTAACGTTCCCATGTCAGGTCGCAATTAAATTTTATTCTCATGCGCTACGGTAAAAAATATTAAGAGTAACACACGAACATTACTGACAAGTAACTGTAAAGTTATTACCTGCCTCGCCCTCGATACATGACCTAAAATAATAAACTTAATGAACAGTTTTAAAATCTGTTTCGAAAATATATTATGTATGTAGATTTTGTAAATAATACTGATACGAAATTGCTGGCCAAAATACCTTTAAAAGTTCAAAACTTTCAAACATTGGAGCAAAATTTTCGCGGTGTCGTCGTTGACTTTGGCTTTGAAATAGTTAAATATTTATAGTTATAGTTTGGGATCAAAGCAATATGTGTACTGTATAATGTCTAAAAGTAAATATATAAAATTGTCGTGTAAGACAATCAACGCACAGCCTAAAGCACTGATTAGAAGGTATGGTATTAGAGGGTGCAGAGGTGCACTGAGACAGGATTTTTCGAAACTCAATCCCTAAGGGTCATCCCTTTTAAATGGAGTGTAAACGTTGTATTCCTAATAACGCGTACGAAGAACGTAAAATTACTTATTTAGTTACTTTGTTCATTTTTATTATTTGACATTGGCAAAATCATGTTTGGTTGAAAAACGAATCTAACTAGCAGTTGCCCACGACTTCGTACGCGTTGTATCAGGAATACAATATTTACACCCCATTTCACCCTCTTAGGGAAGGCGTGATGTTAAATAACATTCCTGAAGAAAATATTTTTTCAAATTCGACTTAATCTTCAGCTTTATTATTAGTATAGAATATAGATTATTGCAAAATATATAATGATTATGTACGACTTTTATTACAAGGGTCGTAATTACGAATTTATATGAATCGTAATAAGTCGCCGAGGTCTCTAATTTGGGCGGAACACGGACCATGGTTGCTCAATTACACTAACAGAATTAATGACGCCAATTGCTTCATTTTTATTGCCAATTTGTGATCACATACCGGCCACTGTTATTATGGTGAATTTATTCGTACACCAAGTTACGCGATTAAGAAAAATAAATGATTGTCAAGACCACACGGTAGTATGAGACGCTTTTACTGTATAATAATTGCTATAGATGTCGTTCACATTATTTTTTTCAGCTGCGAAAGTAATTGAAATTGATGTCTGATAAAAATATTGAGCAGTGTCAAAAGTACACATAATATCCTAGCATGTGGGTATCAAAGATTTGATCAATTAGTTTGTAGTTGAGTCTTGGGTTACTCCTCTGAAAACCAAAATGAAATCCTGGTCCGCCCTTTGCCATCATGCTTGGGATGACAGGCGTGATGTTTTTTGCGTCGATTTTTTCATTTTATTTAAAAAAAATCACGTCGCTGGAAAGCATACTGGAGGCACACTGAAGAGTTGCAACTCCAGTGAAGTCACGTGAATTTATTTTTGTGTAGATTTTCAATTGCAAGTATAATTTTGTATTCGATACCTACGAGTAAGTATACGTTGTGTAGTGGGAGAGGTTTTATCTGCAATTATATCAATTAAGCTATTATTGAAATGACCCGTAACAATTTATATGGTGTCATTGCTTGAATTAAGATCATACGGATTTGGTCATTCCCTTTTTTGTTCGCACGTGCAAATGTTACTGTACTTATATGTAGCACATATTGCCTTAATTGTGTATTTTTCAAAGTAAATATCTTTGATGTTAACCGCATGACGTTACCTAATTAATGGCAGCAATAAAATAGGTTTCTAATATGCCTGTATATGAGAATTATAATTTATAATTAGTATGGATTTTAAACTTTGCAGTCCAAGCTCGTGTATGGTGTTATTACACATTGACGTTGCGAACTGCGGTAACATTGCGAGCCGGTTTGTTAACAAATTAGAAATAGAAAAATGAAGCTAAAACGAAAGTTCACGACCATGAGCAAAAAGTGGTGCTCATATCAATCACAAGCCTACCTGGTGCTTTTATATTTTGTCAAATTAAGTTAGCTTACTTTATAAGTTTCAAAAAATTGTTGCATTTTTTAGGTAAGGGCTTAACACCCCTAGTAACATTTGTCCCATACTTATTACATGCTGCACATATACATTACGCGATAACTATATACATATCTCGGGTTTGAATCGAAATTAAAAAATGTTCACATACTAGTCATGCAAGTTATTGTTTTTATATTTTAAGGTTCTATTCTTCTAAATATTTGATTTGCTGGTAAAAACTATAGCCAAGTGAAATGTTGAGGTTTAATAGATCATAAGTTATTTGGTTTGTGCAAATAATTCGACAATTCAAATTTGAAAAGTCATATTTTTAAATAGCAAACATTGTTGTAGCAGGAAAAAAACAAGATACGTTCTTATAAATAAATTTCAGGATTGTCTACAGAACTTGGCACCCTTTTAGATTTCAAATCTTTTGTCGGTGAACAACCACACCATAATTATCATAATATTAAACTTGGCTCCCATTTTCACATTTATGTTTTTGGTGGGATTACATATACACATACTGTCATATAGTTACGCACAGAATACCTAACCTTGTTATAATTATATTAAAATAGGTTGTCGTTATATTCCCAGACGGTGACCGATAACTCTTACAAATATAAATAGTTAGGTCTTTGGTATGCAAAGTGGAAAGGTAGGATTTTTCCGTACATGGTAATGTCGACGTTTGGCCTAGCCCTGTTTGGTCAGCGTCCGGCCAGCACATCTGGCGATCTGTTAAATACTTGACATAATCCATGTCAGAGATAACCTAATGGATTGAATTCATGTTGAATTCTTAGTTGATGTATTACCTAAAACTGGATCTTTACCTTGTTACAATTTACGATCGAGATAATGACTAACTAGGGAAAATTGAAGATTTTTTTTACAGTTTTACAATCACTACATATTATAAAACGAAGACCATTGCCGCGTCTGTCTGTGCCCTTTGTAACACAAAAACTACTGAACGGATTTTGTTGTGGTTTTCAGTATTAGATAGGTTGATTCACCGGGAAGGTTTACGTGTATTAAACATGGACCTGTCATGTTTAGGAGTTGAACATTAACAATATAAGTGAATCAAGTCGGTGAGAAAGTTAGCCCCAGCGAGTTTTCATGGCGTATATAATATTATATGTCAGAGATATAACAAAATGACGTAGGAAGGAATTGTGTAGAATACAATAATCTACAAAAAAGTCTGCGGTAGTATATACATATATATATAGATAAGTAGTTAAGCGTTTTTTTTAATTTACAATTTACAACTTAACTAAAATGCACAATAATAAATAAATAATATATTTAAAAACTATATATACAAATTACAAAAAGAATACCTCTTCCAGAACCCCTCCCTGTGGCATGGTTCCTAAAACACTGGCTGCGTTACCTCGCAGAATGGTTAAACTGATCCTTTGAGCGAGGTAAGAGCCAGTCTCCTACCTAAAATTTTTTATGAATATTTTCATTTCGGCAGACCATGGACCCATTGTTTCCACCGCTAGCGCCGAAAATAAGTAATTTGTTATAATATTTGAATATTAAGCGTATTTATGTCGGGATTTAATTTTTTTCTTTCTTACAGCTCACGAAACCGTGTTGCGGAAGACCAAGTATCCCTGTTTTATTTAAATTGTTGTAATTTGTACGAACAAAATAAAAGGAGTTAGAGACTTTCTAGCCATAATTTCCACAAACAGAATTCTGATTTAAAATGAAATTGCTCCTCATATTGCTGCGAAAAAGAAAACAAAATTATAAATACCTAGGTAATGCTAATATTATTCAAATGCGAAATAATATTGTCAGATATTTATAAGATCGTTGTTTGTATAATACAGGCACTTTTTGTCCGAACACCTCAACTTGCGTAAGCGCATGGTATTAGTGCAAATTTATGCAGCATTCAAACAGGCACACTGTGCTCAAGATGTCATTGAATGTTTATAAAAATATTTCTGATATTCTAGAAATTGTCCAATGTCGTAATCTCTATATATTATTTCTCAAAGGTCTTGTTTTTGTCTGTATCAAAGTTAATGTTGTTAATGTTAATGACGAAAAATAAACATCGAATCAAAATTAAATGTTTCTTTTAAAATTAGACAAATTTATTTATTTTGTAAAAGACGCCATCTATTGGAGATCAGTATGTATATCAGTCTATGTCAATAATGTTATTGACACCACAACGGTGCGAACTATTCGCACGGGTCATCTATAGTAGAATCATAAAATGAAAGTTTATTTTTAGTCAACAAGAACAACTAGCTATATGTAGAGTAGGCATCTATGTAGACTTTTCCCAGAGTCTCTGACCATGCCGAAAATAATAAAGGCCGTGATGGTGTGGCCTGCATAAAGCATAT
Source organism: Nemapogon koenigi (assembly GCA_963924495.1). NCBI lineage: Eukaryota > Metazoa > Arthropoda > Insecta > Lepidoptera > Tineidae > Nemapogon > Nemapogon koenigi. The sequence continues at coordinate 4,775,946 of OZ004640.1, read as the reverse complement.
TTTACAAAACCGATGTATTGGATAATTTATGTAAGTAAAAGTTATCCTACATCTATGTTGCGTAATATGTAATAATTTCAATAGTTTTTGGGATTGCCATAAATATAAGGAATAGGTATGCATTATTTATTATTCATTTTGCTACGTGATGTTAAGAAACAGCAAAGTTACTGAAATGGGAAATAACCTACATAAGTAACTACTATAAAAAATTTAAAGAACCTAATTAAATCTATATTAAATTAATATCGATATTTTCGAACAAAATAAAATTCAGGGATATCGTATCTTTCTATTCGTGAAAGAACTTTTAGAATCGGTTCAGTAGTTTGCCCTGATATCCACACTTACAAATTTTACCTCTCTATAATAATTAATGGAGGTTACTTGTTTGTTCTTTATCTCCACTAAAAAAAAATGCGATGGGTACCCTGGGGTCGCCGGGAACCGCAATGAAAAAAAACTGAAAACCAAAAAGGGAGTCGAAGCTGCTACTAGGTGAGGGCGAGAAACAGGGAGTGTAACTCTCTCTGTTGACTTTCTCAGTTTTTTTACTTTTTGTTTGGCTTGTTTGTTTGTTTTTGTTTTGTTGTTTCATGTTTTGTTTTGTCTTGGCTTGGTTACGATACGACATTCAGTTTATATCATAAATCAAACTTAAACGATAATGTGCGAACTTAGACCGGCTCCGCACAAACCGGTTCACCATGTAGTAATGGACTCCCGATAGTAAAGATTCGAAGTTTCTATATATGTTACAAACAGTTCTAAAGTTCATGTCGCGATACAGTGTCAGTGATTTGATTGGTCGATACAGGAGATACGTCACTGTAAGAACGAGACGAGCGTACTGTGAGTGAGTGAGGCGTCTGAGTTTTCAATGTCGTCATTGCTTCCATCCATTACGTACTAACAATCTATATTTGACTCGCTTTCTGAAGTTGTTCTCGCTCCCACAGTCATTTAGAAAGGCTACTAGCTTTTTCCCGCGGTTTCATTCGCGTTTCATAGAGGTAATCCTTCCTATAACTGCCATATACATTATACCCAGCATATATACCTAAGGCAGAGTCACCATATCCCTTTTTTACAGTATCAATTCACTTCTATGTATATTTCAAAACCAAACATGATCAGCCGTTTAGGTGTAGCTAAAGTAACCTACACTAAAAATGACATACAAACATCCAAACTTTTGCATATAATGAGGTAATTAATGCACTCATTACTGTACAAAATTTTAATAGTGACTTTGGCATATTATTAACTAAAGGATTGTAATTGTTTACTAGCTGTTGTCTTCGACTTCGCCTGAGTTGTAGTTACTTAGAAATTTAATAAGGGACTTTTGACAAAATTACATAGAACTAGGAAATATGTTTTTCAAGTTAATTAAGTATTACAAAACAATGGAAAATATATAAACTTTGACTCTACCTACCTACTCCAATGACATACAAACGTGATATTTTCATACACAACACGTATTCGCGAATATGGTAAAGTTTTAATTAAATCACCAATCGCGAACTCTCACTTCCTGACACCTGTGTTTATTCTGATTTCTCTCTGGAGATCACTTACTTGTAAGTAGAGAAAGTGTTGAGATATTTTACCTACTAGTTGCTTGATTGACATTGGTAAGCGCATCACTTGAGAACAGCTGAACCGATTTGGCAATTTTTATTTTATTTTTTGTAGTCTGAATAAGGTTTTTAGGAAAAGAAAAATTTGAAAATTTGCCCGGAAAATTCGAAAATTCGGGAAAAACTGTATAAGTGCTTTTTCTATGGGATTTTATATGAACTTAAGATCATAATAATTATATGGGCTCCACGGGCGAAGTCGGGGTAAAAAGCTAGTTTTAATAACATAGATGTTGTTGCTCGAAAGACTGCCCACCGTATTATTTTGATATCAAGTTTCTCTATTGTCCTAGCTAGATAGAGGCTAACTAAACCTGGCTAAATATAGAGATTCGGGATTAAAATTTAAGTAAAAATAAGAAGGGCAATAACCGGTGGACAGTTGGTACCTACTATAACTGGGTATAAGCAGTCTGTACTTAGATAAAATTAGAAAAATACATAGGTACAAACATGTTTTTATGCAGTCTATCTATATGGGAAAACGAGTACACATAAAAACACAGTAAGCTTTCTATTCCGCAAGTCTGTTACTTATCTAACTAAACACCTGTTCTTGAGAAAGTTGAAGCCTAATGACTTCTAAGCTGCTCAGGTGCTCACTATTTATTTATCTTCAAGCAAAGTAAGAATTACTCATATTAAAATTACTAGAGGCATCAAATTTTTTTTTCTTTCTTCACGGGTTGTCTTACAGCTCCCGAAACCGTGTTACGGTTCCAGGGTACCCAGCGGAAGACCAAGTCTCCCTCGTTTAGCCGATGGTATTTGTGAGGCTATACCTAACGAGTGGCTAGTTCTGTTGAGATATATTTAGATGGAAAAGCCTCTAAGTGTGGTGTGGTTTGTCGGATTATGTACATACCTAAGTTTGGAATTAAAAACCCATTGGTACATGGCTGGTATCCGGGATCGAACCAGACGTCTTAACCACTCGGCCATCGACGCATTAAAACTTTTATTAATTATTATTATTAATTATCTTAGTGATTATTACATACTCTTTGGGCATTACATTATTCTATGTGGATATAGGGTGCCTCTGGGGCTCCGTGGGTATATTAAACTCAAAAAAAATTACAATTTTTAAAGACGATAAAGTTGCAAAAGAAAGGAGTTCTAACCGAGTAAGCCCCATTTAGTTTGCACTCAAAGAATGGTATTCAGCATCAGCTTTGCTCTGAACAATACATAGATGTACGACGCACAGGTTAAGCCCTCCCTACGACGTCCATCCATGTTACCGACCTCAAGTCGTGACGCTTTCCGACAAAGTTCCGGGGACTTTCCACCGGGTAAAGGAGTCATAAAGACTCTGCATGTAACCCCGGCAGCTGAACTGGTTGAACACCTCAGTCACAGTATTTTATAAATGTATATATACTTTGAAAGAAAATTAATTCCCAGGCGCGATACAGGATTTTCTCAATTATCTATTTATTTTTTTTATATTTTTTTATTATTATTGAGTATTATTTTTAATAATATTTAAAGTAATTTATTCAAATAATAAATATGTGTAATTTAATTAATTAACTGCTTGAAAATGACAAGCGAAAATTTTAATAAATTGATTTGTATGGAAGTTGTCAACAGCGCCATCTATTAGTGTACATGGGTACTTTTTCAGCATCATTTTCATGTAGAACGTGATACTACAATCATTTTTCATGACAATAGAATGAACATTTTTTTATCGCATCTCCTGTGTTTGAAACTCTAGGAAAATTACTAGAAATAGGAACTGTAACAAAAAAAAAAACATTTTTGGTACAAAATTATGACTTCAGCTCTTTTTGCATGAAACAAAAATTGGGAGAGCTTTCAGTATGGTTCATTTACTCCGTGACGTTGAATCACAGGTGTGCGCCGTGCGGCCGCTTCAGCGTCACACGTTCACTCGAGATTACTTCCGTTTACATTACATAAAGCAATTCTCTATGTACTAGGTACTTTACAATTTACCGCCTGTAGTTTAACAACAGACGTAGACAAGCTGTTTTATCAATAACAATACAAAATGTAAACAGAAATATTTTCATTAGTAGATACCTATCTATACCTACTAACGGCAGTTCCCAATAAATGGGCGATATAGACAGAACGGCCGTAAATCGAGAGTAGTAACAAATTGATTTAAATCTTTAGAGCTACGTTTTCTTACATTTTTAAAATGATGCAATAATTTGTAAGTAGGCAATGTATGCATTCATTAAACAATATAACGTAACAGATGATATTAGAATAGTTTCATATCCTCGGTTTCTGGAATTGGGTTTGGAATTTTACATTCGATTCAAAACTCGTTCAGTTCCATCTACAAAATGATTTAGTGAATGTTGGTAATGTCACCTTCCTTGCACAGCGTCGGTAACAGAGTGGTTAAGACTGGTATTAACTATGCATACCACGGGTTCAATCCTGGATCCCGGTTGTAGAAGAACGGCTATTCGTTAGAAGATTACTATATAGGGCTTATTTAAATAAAACATTTATAAATATCATACATTGTATTGACTATTTTTCTAGACAGTCCCTATTCAATTCTTATACAAAAATGTTGGCATGGTAACAATAGGGTTCAGTAAATAAATAAAATAAAAAACCATTTCACAACATACTCCAACGAACAAAAAAAAAGAAATAGTGTATTGAACAAAATTAAATTCAATATAAAAAAAATGTGTTTTAGTTCCAAATCTTACATACTCACTTCGATCATGCCCTTTCTGGAAACATCAAAATTTAGTTAATATTATGGATGACATTATTCATAAACCTTTTAAAAAAAAGTGCACCGACTTCAAAAATTTGCACTGAAAAGTAAGAAATAATAAATATTTGGTCGTAGAATTTGAAGACGGTTGGTGCCAAATTAGGATACAAAACTAAGTAAATATCTAAGAAGATAAAGATCTGTTCAATATTATCTATGTTTGTATGTACCTACTGATGATCGTATGTTCCTAATGAATTGGCCATGCTAACTTTTTGAACAGAAACGAAGATCTCGAAACCGTTTCGAGATATAAGCTTTCAGTACAATTTCTATTTATCAGATTTTAAATTAAGTCTATACTTTTTAAGATATTCAATAACAAACAATAACCTTAATTTGACCGATGTATGACGTCATCTTAAGCAGTATGAAAAAATAATACCTTTGCCTACAAAAAAGGGCAATCGTCAATCTTTGAATGACATCTTTATAAATTATATTTTACGTGTAATTATTTTCTTTGTTATTAGGACATGACGGGATGAAACACTATTTACTTGCCATTGTAAAAAACTATTCAATTTAAATAATTATAAACACGAGTATATAAACAAGAGTAATTTTTAGGTTAGTCGACCTTGACTGACGTTTGCTTGACGTTAATTTGATTGACTGTCACTTTTTATGTGTAGTGGCCAAGATTATAATCCTGTTCTAAATTCTTGTGACGTCACGTTTACTTTTCGCGGGTAAAATTTGTAAAATATATTAAAAATAGACGCAATGGATAAAAAACAAAAATATCGAAATTAGTTTCTTAACATGGGCTATATTTTCAAAACAAATTATAAAAAAAGTATATTATAAATATGTAGCATGGCCAATTGTCTAGATTAGTGAATTTAGGAACTAAGTTGTTTCTAATTTGGCACCAACCGTCTTCAAATTCTACGACGAAATATTTATTATTTCTTACTTTTCAGTGCAAATTTTTGAAGTCGGTGCACTTTTTTTTAAAAGGTTTATTTTACCCTTTTAAGTGATTTTGCTGCCTTGAGAGACAAATAATAACGCAACTAAAAAAATATTGATGGAAAATTAAAAAAAAATACCCCTGTGGATGTGATTTGAACCTTGTAATGTGCTTGTGCATCCTATGCACCCCATTACATTTAACCGCTAGACCATCGTCACGAAAATTGACAACTTCGTGTCAATAGCAACCGTTGCTAAGGCTTTTTCTGATACATAATTTCAGCCGTAAACAGAAATTAATTACTTAATTTCTGAATAACTACTGAACCGATTTTCGTCATACGTCTGTGAGATAATGTCGAGAAATTATTATGTCTTGAAAAAAATAAGTTGTCAAAAACGGTACATATTTTATCGAGATATCAAGAAAAATGTACTTATAAAGTCAGTTTTTTCAAAATTTCTGAAAAACTAATGAACCAATTTTTATGAGATAAAAATGGGACCAATCCGGAAGAATTATCTGTCGATTAAAAAAGAAACCATCAAAATCGGTTCACAATTGGCGGAGTTATCGATGTACATACATACATAAAAAAAAAAAACGGTCCGAATTGAGAACCTTCTCCTTCTTTTTTTGGAAGTCGGTTAAAAATTCACTCACATCAATTATTAACATAGATTTTTCGAATCGAATTTGGACCCAGGCTTCTTTACCAATAAGGTTTGGGGGTCTGGGAATACTTAAAATTTCTAGTGTTTCATTGCCGGCATTTTTATCCTCAGTAAATAGTACGGAAATACTATCAAAGAAAATTCTATATTTATCATTGGGACAAACAGAACTATCCGATATTTCTGAATTTACTGAGGCTAAAAACAAGTGGATTGAGTCATGCCCTAACTCAGACTTACCCAAAGATACATCTTCACAGAGACAGTGGGACGAACCGCTCTGCACACTGGTACGGAATAGTTTACTTAACACGTCATCCAGTGATTCAGAACGAGCTCGTATCTTAGCTGTTTCTAAATGGGAGTCTGGATTGTGGCTACAGGCGTTATCGTCACTTAAGGTTGGAACGTTATTAGAACGCACTACATTTAGAATTTCTGTAGCATTAAGATTAGGGGCAACTGTAAATGTTGCTCATCGCTGTCACTGCGGAGAGCATGTAGATCAACTAGGTCACCACGGTCTATCATGTAGTCGCAGTGCTGGCCGCATACCATGAAGACACGCTAGTTTAAACGATATCATCCGTCGGGCTCTCGTTAGCAGCAATGTGTCAGCCGTTTTAGAACCAAACGGTTTGGCACGTGATGATGGCAAGAGACCAGATGGCATGACACTTGCACCATGGAAGATGGGGCGGTCACTAGTATGGGATGCTACATGTGTAGATACTCTCGCACCGTCCCATCTTTCATATACAGCGTTAAAAGCTGGCAATGCGGCCTACAATGCTGAAATGGCCAAACGTCGCAAATATGCGTCTCTTCCGAAAGAATACATATTTGAGGCGTTTGGAGTGGAAACGATGGGACCGTGGGGACCTAGTGCACACAGTCTGTTTATAGATATTAGTAAACGACTAATAGAACGTTCACATGACCAACGGGCTGGCTCTTATTTCGGTCAAAGAATAAGCATTGCCATCCAACGAGGTAATCTGTTGGGTACTCTCCCAGTAGATAGCGATTTACACGAAATTTTATTTGTAATTTTATTTTATTTTTGTAATATAGTACCTATTTAAGATAACTTTAATACCTATGTAAATATAAAATAAATTATTCAAAAAAGGTCACAATTTAGAAGAACGGCTGGCCGTCTTAGAATTCATTAGATTTGATTCTAGGGCTTACCATAATATCTATCATCGAAATCTTAAGCAGCCCTAGCGAGTTTTCTAACGACCGAACGCTCCAACCAGTTCTGTCACGGTCGTCACAATGAAGAGGAACCAGATCGCCGTCTTAGAATTCGTTAGATTTGCTAACGACCGAACGCTCCATCCAGTTCTGTCACGGCCGCCACAATGAAGAGGAACCAGGTGGCCGTCTTAGAATTCGTTAGATTTGCTAACGACCGAACGCTCCATCCAGTTCTCATCAGTCCTTACCATCATCTTGAGCAGCCCTAATGAAAATCTTCTCACGACTGAACGCTCTATAACTTTATTCTTCTCCATTATTATTTTTTAATGTCACGGTCGCCACAATGTAGAAGAACGGCTATTCGTTAGAAGATTACTATATAGGGCTTATTTAAATAAAACATTTATAAATATCATACATTGTATTGACTATTTTTCTAGACAGTCCCAATTCAATTCTTATACAAAAATGTTGGCATGGTAACAATAGGGTTCAGTAAATAAATAAAATAAAAAACCATTTCACAACACCGGTCATGTACCAATGGGTTATTTTCATTGGTTATTTTACATAATCTGACAAACCACACTTAGAGGCTTTTCCATCTAAATATACCTCAATAGAACTGGCCACTCGATAGGTAGGCTCACAAATACCATCGGCTAAACCCTGGAACCGAAAACGTGAAGAAATTATACATCCTTTGAAAGTTCTTGGTACGGTTTCCTGGACAAATTGAATAAAAAATATCTACATTTAATTCTGGTATAAATCTACACAATAATACAAAATGTATGTGGTCAAGTCAACGCGGAACTCGGCAGTAACATTCCAAATGCTGTTTTTTGCGAAGTACAAGTCACGCAGGAAAAACCCAAAGTTAGGCTGTTGTCTTTGTCGGTAATCTTTTGAATTATCTAAGTATCTAACTTAATGTGTGTAGAATGTAGATATTTATGCCAATGGCATTGCCCGTATTTGGTGGCACGACGAGGAATGTGAGATGTTGACAATCATTTCTTTTTATTTATCTGTTGAAAAATGTTTCAAATATGAACCAAGAAGCAGATTTTGTGTATAATACTCACTATGATCCTTGAAATCCATTGCATATATCCTATTTATTCAGGACAAATCCATTGAAACATAAGGACAAAAAAACAAAGTCATTTATACTTCAGTATCGTGTAAAATAGTTATAGGTACCACTTAGATGTTTATATCACAGACCGACTCTTCAATTTTACTTTTGTGTATATATAAAAATCCCGGCCATGTACCAATGGGTTATTTTTAATTAAAAACTTATGTACATAATCCGACAAACCACACTCAGAGGCTTTTCCATCTAAATATACATCAACAGAACTAGCCACTCGTTAGGTATAGCCTCACAAATACCATCGGCTAAACGAGGGAGACTTGGTCTTCCGCTGCGTACCCTGGAACCGTAACACGGTTTCGGGAGCTGAACCCGTGAAGAAAGAAAAAAAGAAAGAAAAAAAAAATATAAAAATGGATACTAGTGTAAATCTGTCAGTCTGTCGGTGCCTTATAGTTCTTATAGACCCAATTTGTTGTCGTTCCGCCCCCGGCTTAGCCCATGGATATCTTCGATCATAATAAAATATAGCAACTTATAGGTATTACTAAGGGATATCGTAGCTTTCTATTCGTGAAATATTTTTTAGAATCAATTTAGTAGTTTTGAGATATTACTCCCTACATCCAAACTTACAAACTACAAACTTTACTATAGATAGACAATGTCCACATTTAGAAAAAAGTCCTTTTGGGTCAAGCGAGGCAAAGTCCCCGGGACTTCCAATTTGCTAGTTCCTTCTAACCACTGCGCTATCGACGCTCTCTCAAATCTTTGAACGCAAATAAACATAAATTGTTTGAAATTATTTTAATCGATGTTGTTTAGAATTTATATCCGATAAAGCATCACCATTTATGTTTTAGAGCGGCGCTTAAAAACCGGTAAGTAGGATTTATAACTTTTTCTGTAGTTGTTTTTGTTACGAATTGAAAGAAACGTGTCTGGTTGGTTAGGTAGGTAATTTTATAAATTAAATGAAACAAAAACCCGACTGCGAAATAACTGAAAAACAAGCTCAATTGCTAGTTGACAAGATAAGGATGAAATGCTATTAATGTAGATGAAGTGAGAAAAGTAGGTACCTATCTAAGAATCGAGAGAAATGGCGCACCTTATTCTGTCAGCCTACGCCAATGGTAGTTTTGGTAGACACTGTAGACCAGCATTCTCTAAATTGAACACATTTGTCAATTCATATATGTATTTTTACTAATGAGTTAACCACTAAGTAAAGGCCTTGCGTGTAGAGTTGTTTAGATTTGTTATCGTAAATCTGACGTTAAATTATATCTTTTACTTGCTCGTGTGTCACAAAAAATAAATGTCTGTGAACAGGTGTCTAGTTTTGTCACCTTAGGAAATTTTTATGTCGATAATTTATATACTGCAGACTGAAGTATTTTCAAGTAGAAATTACAAGCTAATTATCGTCAATATTTTAATTGATCAAATCTTTAGTGTATGGCAGCTATAATTTACATAGAAGGACTTCGTCACTTCTTTTTTAACCGAACTTCAAAAGAAGGAGGAGGTTCTCAATTCGTCGGATCTTTTATTTTTTTTATGCATGTTCCTTGATTACTTGTCGCCTGCCTGAACCTATTTTGGAATTTTTTTTGTTTGTAAGGGTATACTTTCCAGGTAGTCCCATGGTCATCAAGTCAGAATCTGATGATGGGATCCTGGAGATATAGAGAACTCTTCAAATTTTGAAGTTATTAATTGTTTGTAAGTTTGAGTTGAGAACCTTCTTCGTTTCAAAGAAAATATGCTAGTATCGAGGAAAGTTGCGCTACACTTTGTCTGCCTACCATTTTAAAAAATGTACCTATGTACCTATGTACGTGAATGTATATGAAATAAACATACATTTCTTAACTCTTTAACATAACTAATTTGGTTTTGTAGTGCATAAATATAATGGTAGCCCTGCCCTGCGAGCCTTTCCTCGAAATTTAGATAATTATGACAATCATGTTGTCTGTAAACATGTAATTTGTAAACACATATTATCATGAAGGTTCACATTCCTAGATCATGGTTCAGTTTCGTAGAGTCACGTGTTTCGGTGGCCCAATGAATGTCACCGTTTTAATGTGGCCTTACATTATACTAAATGAATAGATTGAAAAAGTACAGTACAGTAGGTAGGTATATAATTATAGCTAAAAAGTTTCATCAAATTCTTTCAGATGTTTCGGATTATACCGACAGTCAGATATACCAAAATTCTTGAAATAAGTTATTTATGGTTGAATAATTATTGTCTAAAATAGATATCTACTATAATTATCGCTAAAACATAAAAATACTTCAGACGTTTCAGATTGTATCACAGACAGACAGACGCCTCACGTTTATTTAACTAATTTTTACACACTAGGTACTAGCTGATTGCCCGCGACTTCATATGCGTTGTATCAGGAATACAATTCACCCCCTTAGGGTAGCTAATAACATATTTGTAATGTAATAACATTCCTCAAGAATTGGGCTATCAAATGTAAAAATATTTTTTCAAATCGTTCCAGTAGTTTTTGAGTCTATGGAATACGAACAAACAAACAAATAATATTTTTTATCTACTCTTATTTCGTAAAGTCTCTATTACAAAATCGAATTATACTTCATAATGATATGTTTTATATACACGCGTCTGTAATATGTCATCGTACGTTTTGTTTTTTTTAATGCAGAAAGGGTACAGGATATGTCTTATACAGCCATAATAAACTCTATGAAAATATGGCCACGAGCATGTGCGAGTCACTTGACAGTTAACGCGCATGCGCAGTAGGTAACCGCGGTTTGCCGCCAATTTATCGATTAAGAAATTGGTCAATTATTTAAAATACCTATTGCATGGGATTAGATAAAGTAGTGTCTGAACGGGAACATAACTTGGAGTTAAAACACTCGTGGATGCTATTAAAAAAATCCACTTGTATTTTAAATACCCCTATTATGATCCCGTATCATAAACTACTATTATATATTGACTAGCTGATTGCCCGCGACTTCGTACGCGTTGTATTAGGAATACAATTCACCTCCTTGGGTAAGTAACGTAATGTTTTAATAGTCTATAACCTTCCCCAAGAATTGGGCTAACAAATGCAAAAAAAATTAAATCGGTCCAGTAATTTTTGAGTCTATAGAATACGAACAAACAAATATTGATTTTATATAGGTATTAGATATTAAATTGTATGTATGGTAGCCTTAACAAGTAATGTATATAGGTACATGCATGGCGACAAATTAGTTACCCCGGGTGATAACTGGTACTGCAAATAGCACCTCGTTAAACATATAAATTTATGATAGGTAATCGTATAGCCCATGGAATGCTATTAATCCATACCGTTATCAGCGACCCTATTTGTCACTTTGAATCCTCTAGGGCCAAATTCTAGGCATAAACCATCAATTATTCTTTAAGAAAATTTTACCTCCCGAATGAGGATAAAACTCTCGTTCGATCCAAAATCGTTGATTTCTATAAATGCATGAATTCGATTTCTGACACAGAAAGCAATTTAAAGGTATTTATTTACTCGATTTCTAAATTTTAACATCCTTGATGTTTTTTTTGGCAAGTGAAATTAAAGAAAATTAAATTTTAATAAAGACATATTAATAATAAAAATGATTAAATACTAGTTTTCCGTCCCGATTTATCTGTAAATAATCCACCAGTGTCACTGTCATTTAGCATATAGTTACTTATTGAAAATAACTGTAATTTTTTCAATGGATTTTATTGAATAGAAAATATATATGGTTTTTTTCTCTTTATTGATAGATTATGGATATAGGACCCTTAAAGAGTTCATCAAAGTCAAAATCCCATAGTAAAAGCACTTTCAGTTTTTCCGGAATTTTTCAATTTTTCGCTAAATTGGTCCGGCCGTTCTCTAGTGATTTATATTGATTATAATTAGCTCTATGTAATTACATAACCAATTAAATTCTAGTCACAACGCGCATTGATTTAATGCTTACTATTCTCGGCGCCAGGATGTGGTTGTATGTTGTATGATATAGTCACGCTTAAATATTTATGAGATTCAATGCATAATATTAACTATTGAACTTTACGTGACGGACTCAAACACTTAGAAATTTAAATATTTTCACCATAACAAGAAGGACAAGCGATTTAATTATTTTTGAAATCCGTTTTTCATTCTGAAGTACAAAACGCTAAACTAAATAAAAAATAAACATAAGCAAAAAAATATCGAAAATTATTCTGAAATTCTCAAAAAATTACAATGATAATAGTAGTCACTCTCCTCGCAGTTCCGAATTTACGTTTTCCAAATTCTATATTATAGGTACCTAATCTTAAATTTCTAAGTTATTAATTTTACAAATTCCTAATTTTCGGAATGCTCTACTTTCTCCATATACCTAGATTGTGCAAAACCCAGAATTTCCCCCTACTCCTCAGTATAAGAACACAAGCCTAGTTATTCTGATGAAATTGTCGGCTTCGTTATTTGAGTGTAAACAAAATTGTATACATAGCCTCATTTTTATCACTACATTAGATACCTATTCCTGAAAAAAGATTGGCTACGTATGTTATCGTCCTTCCTTGACTTTTCTTCATTTCTAATTCAAACTCTGGACCAATGGGTGCTATCTCCTTTATTACACCACAGTGAAAATAAAAGACAAGATAAAAAGGATTATGTAATGCATGCAAGCTCGGAAACAGGTGCATGAGTCTAATCACGACAAGGAATGTAAAAGGAGCAGGTGACAGGACGAGTGTGCAAGTACGTATACTCACTCGTAGCGCTCAAATCACGACTATTAACCACAGGACTATGACCGCTCATAGACTAATAAATACTACAGGCGACATAAAAATGGTATTCCGATTGGTAATTCTATTTATGCTAATGGCGTTCATCGAAACATTTTGCCAGATTGCCCCACAAAATACAATTATTTAGAGTGGCGTTTTGCCATGTTCAATGTTACATGAAATCACAAAACACTGTACAGTCAAGGGACTGCAAGATTGACTAAATGTTGATATTGTTACATGATTGTATGAATTTGCCTGCATGTAATTGAAGATGAAATTCTTTCTCATTTATGAAGGCGAAAATAGTTCAGCAAAGAATTTACAATTATACTTAAATAAATCAATGATCTCCATCTTAAATGAACAAAGATTTATATTTCGAAATTCTTCTGAAAATGTAGAGGGTATAGGAGACAGTTTTTTCATTAAAAAAATTGGCCAATCTGCAACAATTTTTAAATCTATGGGGGGTGTAATAGTGTAATTCTAACCGCGCATGTATAAGGCTTAGTAAGTAATAAGAACAAAAAGCCACGGCAGGTGGTGAGGCTGACACGGACGTTAGAAATATTATTAGTATATGGAATATTGTACATTAAATACAAGTACATAAATCGATTAGATACATCGAAATAGGTGATTATATTACAATAAATAAGTATATAGTTTGCAGAAAGTAGAATGTTGAACAGCAAATACTGCAAAAGGAAGTTCATTCCACCTTGTGTGACCGACAAAGAAAATGTTGGTACCTTGATTTTTTTTTGTAATTATATTGATGTCAATTGCTGATAGGTAATACCGCCCATAATTTCCAAAGCGACAACGTTGGTAAACATTGTAGTGTGTGGAATTGAATATTGTGTTAGTTTTAATGACTTAGTTTTCTGAATGCAACCTGCTTATCCTGAATAAAGATTACTGATGAAAACAGAGGTCCAACTTAATTGGACACAATAAAAAAATAAAAATATTCTAATTATAAATCCTACATCCTGTGTTGAGATTTACTGAGGTTAAGTCACAAATCTTACGTATTGAATAGATGCAAGTAGATATGTGAGCGCCCGCTGTACACCTGTCGGGAACGAATAATTACAGAATGGCTTCTCTAACACGATTCTAATAGGAAACGTGCCGAGAAACTGCCGCTCAAGTCTACCACCTGCCGCCAGCAATCAAATCTCCCATTCCACTGTCCGCTTTCATTAAATACCACATACGTTATAAAAAAATATATATGTGGAAATTATATGTTGTTAGTCTTCAAATTATCAAATAAACTAAATTAACAAAGTAAAGTCTAAATAAATACTGTCTTTCTAATGACGCAAATAATTTGTCTACAAAGGCCAGGTCATGCATGCATGAAATGAATATGATGACAGTGAATGAACCGAAAGAGATATGTCAGGATCGTAGCAAGTGCAATAGGAATCAGTGGGCTCTGCCTACCCTTCTGGGAAACAAGCGTGACTTAATTTTATGTACCTATGTACTTTCGTTATCTATACTATTTTGTATATACCTAAGGTTAGTTGTAGGTTTCGCCGGTCTAAAATTGATAAAACCAATTACAGTTGAAATGCGGTTACACTCACATACACTCAGCCAGCGAAACCTAGGTACCTATAACAACATTTCGGCTTTATAACAACGATATGTAAATCCGTGATAAAAAATAAAATAATGATAATTACTCATCTTTTTACTCAACTAAAGTTGTCTGCAGTCAGTAACCCGACCCGGCTCGATCCAATCTAATGACTCAGGAAATCCTTGACAGTGTCATTATAATGCAAAAACTGTTGTTAAATCAGCAACTCGGCTCAGAGTAATGAAATAGCCAGGTGCACTCATTAAATAGTAGAAAATCTCGCTTCTAAACACACCACCTGGCGATCGCTCGCAGGAAAATGACAATTTTCTAGAGACATTTACGCCTTGTCACGTCCGTGTGTTGGTGAAATAGGAGGCACGTATCTAATACATAGAATGAATACTAGTGCTTGGGATAATATTTTTCTAGAAGGTTAATACTTAAATGAATTGTTGAATACTTTATTATGTTATGCGGTTATGTAATCCAAATTTATATGCCCTTCTTCTGCATTCTTCAAATAAAAACTGTCTAATTCAGACTCATTTAAACTGTTGAAACGCCTTCTTTTCTGATTAAAACGAGCTACACAATTATTGTATTGTTTCGGAAGCGGTATAGGCGTAGATATTTTTTAAACCCATGTAACAAATCTATATATTTAAAAAACAATGTCATTAAAAATGAGTTTGCTTTAGTTACATTCAAAAGGCAGGTTTAATATAATACACAGTTTCATTGCAGATATTATGTCTTACTTAAGATTAGTTATACCTAATTTATTTTTATGACTTACGTAGGCCGAATGACCACCCAGTATCCTTACAAAGGAACTAGGAGGGACACAATCCGTCTCCAAGTGCGGGTAAAACCGAGATATGCGTAGGTTTTATGTCTGACGGATGCTCATAAACTCTCCAACGAGTAACTATGAAACTCTATAGGAGTATAAATCTTAAACATAATCGTGAACACATTGTCTTATACCATTGTTTATTAGCATATTTCAGTTTAATGCCAAAATTATTTCTAGGAATATACATGAAGTCGTATTTGTTAAGTCCGTTGACATAGATAAGAAATACCTTATACCGTTAATTACCTAGGTTTTTTTTCTTCTTATAGATGCTTATTCTAATTGCATAACATGTAGGGTTACTGAAATTAGACAGACTTGATAAGGAAATAAAAGCAAAGATTCGAAGATAAAAAATAATTTAAATTCACTGTATTACAGTAAATTTTAGTAGATTCGAAACAGACATTTTTTTCTTTTTGTACATACAACTGAACTTTTAACTTTCAAAGTATGACTCGCTAACTTTCATAAATATGAAAATCTTTACTGCATTTAAAAATGTCTTTTTACGTTGGAAATTAACTGAACAAAAATCTTTTTCGTAGAAGGCTATGGGGAAGATGGAAAGTCAATATTTAAGGAAAATTACAAGGCTGACCGCTAACGTTGAAGAATCCCTGCAAGCCAAGACTCGAGCATTAGCTAGTTAGATAAGAATCTACGAAATAAACCTGTACCAGTAAGTCAAGACACCTGTGCACACTTCTCCTTTCCCACAGTCATTCGCACCCGGTCAATATTGACAAAGATTAAATCAATTCCACATTCGTGTCTTATCTCTGACGGACCTGTCTGACTGGAAAGGGCGGAAGTTTCATTGTGGCGGAGTTAGAGCATTTCTTCATCATTTTGGTACTTTCTAGACTTTATATTAACTAGGTTATTTAAAACTCCTGAAAATTTTCATTTACTTACTCTTGTGGCGGTGTTATAACTCTGCGGTTTCCCTGGACGAAGCAAATGTTGATATCAAAAAAGGTAAGATTTTCTCTTAGGTCATGAACGAGAATAGGATGAATGAATTGAATGTTCAATTCAGTAAATATGTCGATAGGAAAACTTTTATTCTTTTTAGCACATATTTGCTGCTTGTATTTATTGTACCTATAACTTGTGGAAAAAACCTCAATTGGTTCTAAAAACTGCGGCCTACTAAAATAATACTGTGAATACTTTTATATGTTCAATAAAAGTACGCTAGGTCGTCCTCTGCCAGCATCAGATTAAGTTGAAATACTTGCATTTGAAACAACACCCAAGTTCAAACCTCACTTTAAGCCAAAAAGCACCTAGTAAAATCTGTAATCTCACGCCGGTGTAGCGATAGGTTTGCCACGTGTTTAAATTTATTATGGACACCTATCAGTTCTCTGCATAAAAACCATGATTTTTTACTTGTTTTGTTACAAACACAATGGTACGTGATTTCACATTTTGTTTCATTGACCATTAGACCTTCGGCAACGTCTTCGTGGCACGACTGCAAACAAAGGCGCAAATGAGAAGATCTCAGCAAATATATAATAAGAAAATGACTGTTTGCTGTTATCCTGGCTTGTTTATTCAAGAATACAAAGAATGCTCTTCGATGATTGACCAAACATTTATTTATAGGTTACCACTTGGTTCAGACAAACATTAGAATATCGACTAGTCATCCCTGCAAATATAAAAAGCTAATATTTATTACTACATCATAGCATAAAAGAGTTTGTCTGTTTGCCTGCCTGCTCTAATTTCGAGAACTACTGAACTAATTTCTGATCATTATCTATACGGAAGGCAGATAATAATTCTAAAAGCAGCTTTGAATTTTGAAAACAGCTTAACGACCAAAAGGCGACTATAAAATAACCAAAGTATCAATTTGTACCATAATATTAAAACAAAACTGTTCTCATCATATACCTAGTTCCTTTCTTATAATCTAACAAGTAACACGGTATTTATCTTTAATAGTTATTCAAAAACACCTGCCATCCTATTTTCGGGTCACATTTTAAATTCAACGTCAGTTCCACGAAATAACTTCCTTGCAAATCAGCCGATCCTTGTAATTAGCGAAACGAACGCGCCAATTTAGTTTTTTATTGGTACACAACGCCTAGAGCTTTAGAATGCAAAAAACAAATTCAGAAAATTGTGTAGCTAACAAGAAATACAACTACATGGTTTTAAAACTTAACTTTATAAAAAATAAAAGCAGGGCCCGCAACTTGTATCTGTAAAGAATTCTAACGAAGGTTTAACTTTAAGAATATCCGCACGAAGCTTGTAAATTTCAAAGTCGAATTATAGTTGGCACCGTTTACCAAAAATGCCAAAAAGCCATCGTCCGTAAAAAGTATCGTTCACGCCCACATAACAAGCGCAACAGAGGTTTTTAAATAATCATTGGCAGCTGCAAACTAAATAGATCAGGTTGTTTTGCCATTTCCTATATGGACGTGGCCATAATAGGATGTTGTGAAACCGTAGAGGTTAAATTACAAGGTAGATCTTGTTAATGTGCCTTTTGGACAAATAAAAAGAACTTGAGACAATAAATGGATCATTATGATATTCGTCGGAAAGAAAAGTGAAACTTGACGCAATATTTGATCTATATAGATAAAATCATTTTGCGGAAAAAACTACTGGATAACTTAGATTTTAATCAAATTTTTTTTTATTCCTTAGAAAAGTCATCATTATCTACAAAACGGGATTTTTCGAAATGTAGGTATCGAATAAAAGGGAGTTTTAAACATCGATGTGTTTTAAATTTAAATATTTCCTAATATTATTATTTACCATAAAGATTCTACAACACAAATAATAAAATACGCGCTTCAGCATTTTTTTAAATTCAAAGCCTTTTGGGTATTATGCTACAACACAAATTATCTCTGTCAATGTTCCTAATTCTACGCGGACGAAGTTGCGAGCAACAGTTTATACCCTATTATGGAAGCGAGAGTTGGGTATGGAATAAGAAGCATTAAAGTAAGATAAATGCAGTGGAAATGCTGTCTTTACGTAGAATGTGTGATATAAAACGTATTGACCGCATCCGGAACGATGTCATTATAGAAGAATACGGTGTGAAATATGATGCTGTGACTAAAATGAAGAAAAGTCGTTTATTTTGGTTTGGACACGTTGAAAGAATGAAGGATGAATGATTGGCTATAAAAAGGTTTATATGGCAGAAGTGCAGAAAGAAAATGGTGGCAGACGACGCCTAGGTGCACTTTTATTGAACATAATTATAAAAATGTATTGATCAATAGCTACACACAATCGCCGAGCATGTATATGAAAGATTAATAATTAATATGAATATAAAAGAAGCTAAAGACGATCGTAGCAAATGGCATTCGATTATCTCTGCCTACCCCTCTTGGGATAAGAGGCGTGATGATAGATAGTTTTGTAAAAAAAAAAAAAAGTGTACCGATTTAAAAAAATTGCACTGAAATAAATATTTTGTCGTAGAATTTGAAGACGGTTGGTGCCAAATTAGGATACAAAATCAAGTAAATATCTAAGAAGATAAAGATCTGTTCAATATTATCTATGTTTGTATGTACATATGATCGTAGGTTCATAATTGTCTATATTAGTGAATTTGGGAACTAAAAACTTCTGAAAAACGGATGAACCAATTTCTATGAGATAAAAATAGGACCAATCCGGAAGAATTATAATTATCTTATATAATAGATAATTATCTATTGATTAAAAAGAAATCATCAAAATCGGTTCACAACTGGCGGAGTAATCGATGTACATACATAGGTACATACGATCCGAATTGAGAACCTTTTCCTTCTTTTTTTAAAGTCGGTTAAAAATTATAAACCACGTCATAAATCACGAAAATACATTTTCTAGTTTTTTGATATATTTCGCGTTATAAAACCTGGCAGAAAGTCATACAACACTTCCTAGGGTAGACTCTCTCCCCACCCAGGGTAGTCCCCATCCCCACCTGGCATTCATGGGATTAAAATTAGAATCAGGATTAAAGATAGCAAATAGGAAAAAAAACTCAACATGTATTTTAAATAGTTTTTATTAGTACTCAGCAATTATCAGTTATCATCAAACTTAATTTTGCGATCCTCAGTTTATATTACAATACAAGTATTGCATTACATCATACTAATACTGATAAAACCTCTTGAGCGTTTGAGATAAGCGGCAAGTAAAGTTATTGTTTCAGAAGGAGGATATTTAATTGATATGACTCTCAAGTGTTATGAATAGAAATTAGCGCCAAATATAAAAGTAAACAGAGGAGTACATTGTATTGCGTCCTTTTTTGCTTCATGATTTTTTAATAGTACAGGATAATTTAATAATAAATAATATAAAATAAATTAATACAAATTTTGATCAGATAGCTGAGATTTTTGTAAAACGTCAGTGCAATTTTCTAGACGCCCTCTACAAATATATTGAAAAGCTAAAACTAAAAGTAGGTATATACTCCGAGTTGCATTTGAAAAATTATGGACTGCCATCTGAATAAATACAATAAATCATGATAATTGATAACAGTTTATTTTAAGAAATCCATTTTTTATTGTCTATTTTTACATTATTTAATACCAATATGCATTATGCATTCCTAGTAATATACCTACTTGCGAATTGTAAATTAGAACTACTTTTTATACTCATTGTATATGTTAGCAAAAATATTCATTTTCTCTGGTTCATAATTTCGTCTCAAAGTTAATTCTTCATTGATATTTAGGTAAGTCAACTGATCTTTCGTGAAAGGCTGCCATTTGAATGGTATTATTGAACCTATTTCAGGGGTAGGGTTCCTAAAAATAAGAAAAATATATTAATATAACACTGATAACATAATTATTTACTACAATGATCCAGCTTTGCTATATATTGAAATACAATAACGTAGAAAGAGAATAATATTATGCTGAGAGTACATCACTAGCTCTCTTTAGCTACTGCTTCATTGTGTAAGAGATGCGTAGATATGGAAATACTATTTCACTTACCCAGATTTTGCGAAACTCGTCCACATACTTATAAAGCGATCCCTTGTTAATTTATCTGATTCAGTTGTTGGCAAACAAATAGGATTTTTAAAAATGTAACCACCATCGTCACCATGAACGCTTCCTCCATATGACTGAAGACCAAACATAATTTTAACGAAATTTGCATTTCCTGAATAAGAAAATTCGTACACATATAGAGGTATTCCGTGCTGTGCCATTAACTTACTAGCAATCCATATGCCACCCGCAAAATCGAAATCACCGAAAAAGTCAACACAAAAGTCTTCCTTGACATTTCTTAGATAAGCTATTTTGAGTTTCTCATTGTATGATTTATCATCAATATTATATGGCCAAACTTGCAGGAAATTTTTACTTGTTTGCAACTCATCAAAACTATGTCTACTCATAACTTTGGTTAAGAAGCCTTCTCTATCACAGAAACCTCTAATTACTGGAACTTTATTAAATTTTCCTTGTGCTAATAAGTTATAAGGATGTTCCGTAAGGAACGCCTTATTATCACCAAAATCTTTTTCTAAGGAAGGAACAAATCCAAAGTTTACTCTTAGCTTTGGTACTAAGTTTACCACTTTATTGTAACAAACTGCTATATCATTTGTTGATTGCGTCATTAAAAAGTTTAATATAGCATAGTCATCGCTTTCAGTGCCTGTATAGCCAAGTTCCTGAGCCAATTTGTAAGATAAAGATTTAATGTTGTAATTTATTGCCCAACTATTGAGCCCAGATCCTGATTGTATTATAGCTTTATTAAATAGCCCTTTGGCTAAAGGTGACATCATTAAGTACTCTACTGAAGCACCTCCAGCACTTATACCTAATATGGTCACACTGTCTTTATTTCCTCCAAAATGGCCAATGTTTCTTTGCACCCATTGTAAAGCCATCACTTGATCTTTAAGACCCATATTACCTGCTGCTTCAGGAATATCTAAAGATAAAAACCCAAAAACATTAAGTCTGTAGTTGAGAGAAACAATTACAACTCCTTGATCCATAAAGAAATCGGGGTCGCACTGTTCCTTTATTGTTCCAGTTCCCACTACAAACCCTCCGCCATGTATGTTCACTATTACTGGTAGTAATTTGGAAATATTGTTGGGAAGTTTTGGTGTGAAGATATTGAGGTAAAGACAATCTTCAGAACCCGTGAAAGAGGATGTTCTCATGTCTATTTGGGGAGCAACATTAGTCGCAGATGTGGCTAATCTTTCTCCTTTCCATGAGTCTGGAGGTTGAGGAACCTATAACAAAATATGTTTTGCTATATTTTACTCAATAATTACAAATAAGTATGAATACATTAGCAACATGTAAAAATAAAGTTAAGCACATATTTTCTTAGTTATTGTTTTTACCATGCCGACTGGCGACTAGTGGTACAACTGATATTTTCAATACAAGTTACATAAGTTCATTAGGTATAGCCTGGGACCGTAACACGGTTTCTGGTGTTGTAAGGCAACCCGTGAAAAAAATAGCCTCACAATTACCATCGGCTAAAAGAGGAAGACTTGGTCTTTCGCCAAGTGCCCTGGAACGTGATAAATAACACGGTTCCGGGAGCCATAATGCAACCCGTGAAAAAAAATTAAGATTTCATATTTAGGTAGGTACCTACCTTGAATCTCAACTCTCCAACTGGAGGCTTGGCGTATGGCACTTCCAAGAACTCAAAATATTCTGAACCATTATCAGTTTTGGCTAACCCGCCGGTCAAAATGCCCTCATATGTGTTCACTGTCGCCATGGCTTCCAAAAGTAAGACTAATGATGTTGTGATGCAAAAATTTATTTGTACACGATATCTTTAATTTTTATAGTATATGTTTATCGATACTGACTGATAAATCACTATCTGATTATTCGTGTGTTATGTATGAGTGAGACACAGCAAGTGCTTCTTTTAAATAATCGTAATTAAAATCTCATATCTATTGATCTGGGTTATTATGTAACAATAAACTAATGTAAGTAAAATCAAAAAATCCTACGTTGAGAATGAGAAGCTAGTGCGACATTTTTCACGTACCGTATAGACCTCCTTACCTCCTCCTACCTACCTATTACTTTTTTTAATATAACTTGTACCCTCGTAGTATTATAGGCTTACAGTAAAGAGTAGGTAAGTAGGTACCTATACTAAAAAAATATAGTTACCAAACAAACAAGAAAAATATACAATATTTTCTAGAAAATACAAAATGATGCACTAGCAACTCATTGCACGACAATCCTGAGGGAGAATAAGCATTTCAAAACTTCTTATGCCAGTCTTTTTATTTGAGATCCGTGATAAAATTAGGTACCGTTAGTATATAATAGAATAAAGATAGATGGATCAAAATGACGTAGAAGGAGATCACAACATAAGTATGGCTACAACGGCCTTTGATTGGAATGCGCTAATACCATTTACGGGGCACGACATGCTTCGAGTCGAGTGGGCGTGAGGCCCAATTAACTTTTAGACCTCTTTTTGCATCCATGAAAGTGTATTAGGGATTAGTTTAGTAAGTACTATTAATATGCCACTGTTGTTCAGAGTTTCTGTTGCTTTCATTCCTGTGGGCATCCACACTTATTTTGAAACAATCAATTTTTGCCTCAGATCGATTACTTACAATTTTAATTATTGTTTTTACAAACATTTAATTATTTTTTGGAAGCGATGCGAGTAAATTGAGGTTATCATTAGGTATGTGAAAGTAATAGAAAATTGTCACACATACTTAGCATACTTACAGAAATCGAAATAGCAAGTTAGTAAATACCTACTACAAATATTCTCGACAAATCCCAATAATAGCTAGTTTTGTAAATTTTGATAGCAAGGTCGTCGAACACAATTAATGTCTACATACTATGAATAGCATTAAATTATCTCAAATGATGTAGATACATTATTCTGATAACCTATCATTATATTTAATTAAAGTATTTGTCACAACTTAATTGTCATGCTATTTTTTCCATCACAAGTTTCTCACAACTTCAAAGAACCCAGGAGAAGCCAAGTCTTCTTCCGCTAAGTCTAACCCATGATATTTTTGAGACTAAATAGGTACCTACCTAGTCTAACGAAGTAGCCAAGTCTCTTGAGTATATATAAGTACTTACCTATATTAAAATCATATTTTCAGATTCAAAAGTAAACCTGAGTCTGCCAAATTACTTACAATTAATGAACCCAAGTTATGTAAGCCATTTTCAAACATTGAACTCAGGTATACCTATTATTTGTTCTAAAATCTAAAGTAATTGTGCTGGTTTAGGGTTTTCCAGATCTAAACTTGCTAAGTCTGTGGAAGCAAGTCAGAGCCTACGTCGGCGCCAGCCAGTCGCGGTGTGAAATACTCAGGTGCATCCAAACCTGCCCACGGAGAACTCGCACTTCGGTCAAAGGGTGTTTTCAAAGATCAGTGGTAATGGGAAAAACAAGTGTTTAGAAAGAAAGACTGAGAGAAATTTTGATTTTGAAAAAGATCTAACTCCACTCGATAATTTAGTGAAATCGTGTTTAGAAAAAAATCTAAATTTATCTTTCAATGAAACCACTTATACACAAGCCTCCCTACCTATAAATTTAAGTGGCATCGGGATCCGTCGTTTTTCGGACATAGCCCTGCCAGCCTTTCTTGCCTCTGTTCATGGCAGTCACGAGCTCATCGAAACTTTATTAAAAAATTCTATGAGGGACGTTGAGCCAGATTGCATGGGGGAGGCATATGAGTGCTGGAAAGTACTATGTCCGGGAACTAACAAACCTGCCAAATTAGATAGTCAATCTTGCTGGGACTATCCTCTTTCAAGAATAACGCTCAATAGAATTATAGCCGCTAGTTCTGAATCAGACAGGGCGAGAATTATAGCATCCTGTGAACTGGAATCAGGCGCATGGCTAAAAGTGTATCCTTCACAAAATTTAGGCACACTCCTAGACAAAAATACTCTGCGAATTTGTGTGGGGCTACGCATAGGGGCACAGCTGTGTCAACCACATTTATGTGTATGTGGTTCAAATGTTGAGGCTAATGGACACCACGGCCTATCCTGTAGAAGGAGCGCCGGTCGAATTCCAAGACATATAGCAATAAATAATATAATAAAACGTTCTTTGAGTTCGGCTGACACTCCATGTCTACTAGAACCCCCCGGCCTTAGCCGGTCGGACGGCAAAAGACCGGACGGCATGACCCTGGTGCCATGGTCTCGAGGCCGCGCTCTGGTGTGGGACGCCACATGCGTGGACACGCTGGCTCCAAGTCATGTCGCCGCCTCCTCCAGCTCTGCAGGTGCCGCAGCTTCTGAGGCGGCACATTTAAAAATTCAAAAATATTCCTCGCTGCTAGATCACTTTGAATTTCTTGCTTTTGCGGTTGAGACTCTTGGTCCGTGGTCATCAGACTCCAAGAAGTTTGCTGATAAAATTGGTAAACTTCTCATCGAAAAGTCTGGTGATCACCGAGCTAAGAGTTTTTTCATTCGCCGCATAAGCTTGGAGATTCAAAGGGGTAACGCAGCGAGTGTTCTTGGCACGATTGGATTGTCTTCAGAGCTGGAGGAGGTATTCTATCTTTGATTCCTCCATCCTTTTTCTTTTTATTTTTAGTTTTAAGGTATTTAAGGTATTTAAGGTTTTTAAGATTTTTAATGTATATTTTAGATTTTTGTTTGTAGTGTGAATAAAAATTTTGAAATGATTTTAAATGTTCTAATATTTATTTTAGTTCCGAGTAATATTATTTGTTTTTACAACGGTAATTTTAACTCGTACTGTAGATATGTAATTACGTTTGTCAGAAAGATCTATGCTTCAGAAATAACAATTAATTGAGGAGGTCTTCTCAAGAGTCTCTTTTATCAAATTGTAAAGGACATAAATAAAAAATAATCTGGATTTTAATATACATATTTCCATCCCCTCTCCCGTCCTGTGTAGCTGTGTCACTGTATGATTCTTCAACTATCTTTTTCCAAAAAAATCGTCTATTTATTGCTCCGTTTTGACGTGAAAGAATAGCAAACAAACATACAAAGAAATAAAAATGTTTCACTTTATAATATTAGTTAAGTGATCAGCAGTACTTTTTATTATGAACCATCACGGCCATTACACCTTAGTTCAAGACAATAAGACTTACAGAACAAATAATATTAGCAAGCCTGTCGCTGTACATAAAAACTGGAGCTGTTACTTCCAAAATAGAAGTAACAATTATTGTCCTAAGTCAATTAAAGCTGCACTTATTCTGAAAAAAGTATATTTTAGCACAAACGAAGATTGAATCCGGGACCTCTAGTTTAAGAACAATGCTCAAACCATTACACAATCGACGCACAACATAATGATTTTATTACAAATAAAATATTTGAAACAGCCTGTATATGAACTCGTCCCAGGAACTTCACGGCGATGCTTGTAGGTCGTGATTTGATTCCCACAGAGCTCACCGACTGGAACTGTATCTCTGTCTCTCTTTTATGTATAGCTCCACTGCTTGCATCTCTTTTCCACGGTCTGTAGCCAGGTAATGCAATGAGGAGACAATAAATTATTCCGGTGATCTATTAATTTGAAAAGAAATGACTTTGTTCATTGTTTTCAGAACCATTAATACAGATATAATACATTTCATTGTTCAAAATTTTACTTTACACTATTTATTATATTATTTAGGTACTCCTCATATTTTTTCACACCATTATGGCCTTTATACCTTGCGGTGTGGCTAGAGACACAATGCAGTAGCAGTTTTCCAACTTTTAGCCAGTGGCCCATGTTAAACATGTCTAGTTTTCGTAATTTCTGTCTGTATTTTTGTTTGTTGTTGTTCTTACATAAAAATATAAAACAAAATAACTATTATACTTTTGAATTGGATGGATACCTTGCAATGTGACCAGCCAGGTCACCATGCAGTACGTACCTGTGTCCACTTTTAACCGGTTACAGCCATATTAACACATGGCAAGCCTGTTGCTACATTCATAACGTCCCTAGATTTGGTGTTGTCTATCCCAATTTTATACATATGCTACAGTACATAATGGTTTATTTTTTACTATAAAATAGCCTATTAGTATCACAGGTAAGGAATGCGGCCAGCATTGTCAGGTCGTGATGCAGGTGTACTGCGGCAGTCGTGGGAAAGACTTACCTCGGAGCGTTTGATTTTATTTGTGGTTAAAGACACGACTAGAAAAAACAACTTACTTTCGTGATTCTTACATAAATAACTATATAGGCTTCAAAAATAAATGTAAAGAAAGAAAAAAATACATTAGAAAATCAGAATTTGAATACAAAATTAAATCAATTTCTAAGATGAAAGATTATTACTTACATAGTTTCTAACAGTGCTTATTTTTTAACAGACTTTTTTGTACCTATCTAATAAATCGCGTAATATCGATTTATTAGATAACCGCGAATTGTAAACCGATTTTGATTGTTTCTTTTTTAATCGACAGAGAATTCTTTCGGAGTCCCATTTTTGTTTTAGTGAAAACTGGTTCATTAGTTTTCAGATTTTTTTATGCAATTTTAGTAATAACACTATTATTTTTAATAATATTATTTATTATGATTTATATTTACCTACTATTTATTTATTATATTAACAGCAAAATCACTTAAAAAGGAAAAATAAATACTTAAATTATGAAAGAAACAGTTCACTGAAAAGCAGAATAAGACGGTTGGTGCCAAATTAGAAACTACCTAGCTCTAAATTTCCCTAAGATAACATTAAACCAGATCTTTAGAATATAGTAATGTAATGTATTATGCCAACTAATTTATAAAGTGTTTGTAGGCTGCTGTTTATCCCGGAAATCCTTATCCGGAAATTCTTAATGTCAAATTTCAACAATTTCCACAGTCGAACTTTATAACCTCTGTTATAATGTTCATTTGTGTTTTGAAACACTACGATATATTATTCTATTATATTATAACACTAATATTCTAATAAATAAAATAAATATAAATTTACTCAGAACTTTACATTTTATATTGTTTTTGACACGTTAATTTTGGAAAAAAATCCATGTCAAGTGTTTTTAGATATTAGATATTATTGAATTATGTATTGATGTACTGTACTCAGACCAAATAAAATAAAGCTGTAACCAAGAATAACATGATTCAAATATCCTTACTAATATTATATCGACTGATTGTCAGGCTATTTTGTCCAGAAATACTTCAAGATAAATTCTTATGTCACTTTCAAAAAATGTCACGTGCGAAGGCGAGGCAGTAGGGTCTAATTCTAATATACACAAAATTGAAGAGAGAGGGGTGGAATGAAAAGAGATTAAATTGATTAAAAAACCATAATGGGAAATGAAGAAAATAATCCATGTGCGTCAATGCCAATGCGCGTAACCTTCATTAGCAAGCGTTATCTTATCTATAGCACTGACTAATGACACAAAATAACTACCTAATCCAATTATTTTTTTGTAGTTTTCTACCTTAAGGCCGATTTAGACGGTTCTAGTGGTTAGTAGAGTGCGTTAGGATAGTACATTAGTTGAAACATGTAAACGGTAGTTTCCAGTACTCGTACTAGTACGTTCCACTCGCCTTTCAACTAGAATCAAATAGAATCGCTTTTTATTTTTGTTTCAAGTGACACCCTCCCGCGCCCGCTCAACCCCCCGCGCGTTCCTGACTCGCTACTCGCTGTAGTCTAAACGGTCAGTTTTAGTAACTTGCACAAGTTGACAAGGAGAGTTATGTGTGTTTTGGCCTACAAAATGGCAATTTACTGGAAGAAGTATAAACGCCACTGGAAACTTACTAATGCACTGGCATTCGAGTGCCACCTACGCACTCTACTAAACACTCGTAACGTCTAAATCGGCCTTTACACACCCGCCTTCACGGCCTTTATAATTTGTGGCGTGGTCAGATACACCAGTAACAGATCCACTTTCAGCCAGTTACCCATACAACAAGTAGATCTGTCACTTCTTTTAATAGATATTATAAGGATCTGTTTTCTGTCTAAGAGTTTGTTATTTGGAATGGAGATGAGATTTCTTACTTCTTATCGTGCTATAAAAATTCGGATACGCCCGTGGAAATTTTTTAAATGTGACATTACAATAAAATTTATCCCGAAGTGTTTCTGGGTTTTGTGCAAAAAAAAAGTTTATCTGTTGCTCTGTTTTGAAATGAAAGAAAAACAAACAAACACGCTCTCGCATTTATAATGCTATATAGTTGGGATTTTTATGAGAACCTTGTTCTTGACTTATTTAGCCCATGGATATTTTTGAACAAAATAAAATATAGAGCTCGGGAATAAAGTAGTTTCCTATTAGTGAAAAAAATTTCAAAATTGGTTCAGTAGATCCAGAGATTACTTCCTACAACCTCACAAACTTTACCTCTTTATAATATTAGTATGTATAGATAAATAAAATATAGCCTACCTATGTCATTTAGGAATATCGTAGCTTTCTATTAGTAAAATAATTTTTAGAATCGGTTCAGTAGTTTTTGATGATATTATAATATTAATCGAGCTTTATATAGTATAATATATTATGTAGATACCTATAGATTCATCAATAAACAAGTATGTTTTCTAATCTACTGAGTTTAGCGCGTTCAAACACACAAACAAACAGGAAAGGTTGCAGCAAAAATCTTGGTACACAAAGTCTATATTATGTACAGAATCAATAGAGTGTAATACCTAAAACATACTAACAACATTGTTTCTACCCGGATAATTTTCATTATTTGACTGACAAAAAAGGTTGGTTTTTGAAGTTGTGTACCTAGTTATTTTAAATTTTAGTGTCGAAGGTAACTAATATCGATAAAATACAAAACAATCGAAAAAATTTTAAGCTGTATAGTGCATCAATTACATAAATTGAGACATTTTTTGTGCACAATTACCTCATAAATCTCCACTTGAATTGTACAGTTGTACGCCATATTTCAATGCATCCATCGTTTGATACACCAATTATGAAATAGCTGACATTTGGCTCGTTCGGCCTACTTGCCGATGCCAAATAATGTAATGCATTGTGCTCGATTGTACCCACATTTGTTAACAATAGCTCGCTTCGTATTGACATCTGGTGGGTCTTCTACTTGATACTATAATGTAGGATACACTTTACATCTCCCAGTTCTATATGGTCATTTAAACTCAAAACATTTTATTAATATTAACGTTTATGCTGTGCCAATAAGGTTTATTATTGAATATATATTAAATAAACTGCATTGCTGCAAAGTAAGATATTTCAACAATGAAAAATGCACCTTAATTTGTGAACATTAACGATTAATTTGGTTCAGTAGTAAATATAGTCAGGACTAAAGTGACATAATGTTAAATATAGGCGTATTGCCACTTGTGAGATAATCGGGCGACTGTTTGAGGGTGACGGCTATTTGCACTTTTTGTGTGTTTTGCCAGTTGGCGCAAACATAATGTAATTTGTTGACATGTAGATTTTTGTTTTCTATGGTTACATACTTAGTAACAATTGACGTGAATATAATTTGTTTATTGACTTTTCATTCTGAAATACGGAAGGAGTTTTGTGTAATGAGATGACGTATTCTTTGTAGTAAACTATATCGATAAGTTATCGAGCGTCGCCCGGCACTGGTACACGGCCGTGAGCACAAGCATGTTTCACACGATCTTATTTTGCGCGCGGTATGAAGATTGTCGTGCGCACCTACCTAGCTGGCCCTCGTACTCATTTAAAGTCCCCCGCGACACTCTCCGACATCAGTTAGTAACAGCTACCGCTTTGTGTTCATCGTCACCGGCCACTTGCCAAGTATACTACAATGGATTCAACCGCGAGCAACAGCAACGAAATTAAATCTTCCGCATTGGACCTGATCGGAAACACACCAATTGTGGCACTGGATCGTCTACACACGGGACCCGGCCGCATCCTTGCAAAATGTGAGTTTATGAATCCTGGAGCTTCAATCAAAGATCGCTCCTCATTGTATATGATAACGAAAGCGAGAGAAAGTGGGCAACTTAAACCTGACGCACCAGTAGCGGAAGTCACCTCTGGAAACCAAGGTTGCGGTTTGGCTGTTGTCTGTGCCGTCCTAGGTCATCCATTGACTCTCACCATGTCAAAAGGGAACAGCCTTCAACGAGCCATACATATGGAAGCTCTCGGAGCTAAATGTATTAGAGTACCGCAGGTTGAAGGCTCGTATGGGAATGTTACTTTATCCGACGTAAAAGCAGCTGAAGAAAAATGTTGTGCCTTAGTTGAAGAAACTGGAGCATATTATGTTAACCAGTTCGAAAATGATGCAAATTCCTTAGCCCACTATGAAATGACAGGACCTGAAATTTGGCGACAAACTGGAGGTCACATCGATGCTTTTGTTGCGACGGTAGGCACTGCTGGAACGTTTGCAGGAACAGCAAAATATTTGAAAGAAAAGAATTCTAAAATAGTAAATATTGTAGTGGAACCGAAAGGATCTGAACCGATCAAAGGAGAACCCATTACTAAACCTTTGCATTTACTACAAGGCTCTGGTTATGGATGTATTCCTAATCTGTTCAAGTATGATGTGCTGTCCAAGACGATGAGTGTGACGGACGAAGAGACATTAAAATATAAACAATTAATTGGAGAAAAAGAGGGATTATTTGTTGGATACACAAGCGCTGCTAACGTGGCTGCTGCTGTCAAACTCCTGAACTCTGGTGAACTTCCAGAGGACGCCTGGGTCGTCACCTTATTAAATGACACTGGCCTCAAGTACACGCCCGTACCTACAGAAGATTAATATATAAAAATATTGTTTGGATAAATGAGTTTCGTTGTTAGTGTAGATTGAGTGCTGTTTTTGTTTTCAAGATAATAAATACAGTGGTCGTTTATTAACTGATAACTATAGGTAGAGTTACAAATTCTCGCCCGATGCTACAAACAGAAGTTGACACACAAATATTTTTGTCCGAGTTCACTGTTCGCGTTTATTTATGTGACTGAAAAGATGAACTAATTATTTTACACAACTTCACAGAAACTCATTGTTAACCTATATTTTACTAGATTATTTTCTCACAGGGAAAATAATGCTATAATGTAATAGTTATTACAAGTCATAAGCAATTATTGGTATGATAATGAAACTTGAACATTAATTACTGACCTATATAAGTATGTATTAAAATTATGGCAATGCTATAATTTCTTGTATTTTTATTAAGATATCTCTTATTATATAAAATAATATTACAATTAATATACATTCTATACCTACTGTTTTAACTGTTTTGTTGTTGAGACAGAAAATGTATTTACTTATATATAAATAAAAATGAAATGAATTTTTAAATGTTCTTAATAATTCGGAAAAACTGAAAGGGCTTTTTTTTATGTGGGATTTTTGTATGAACTCAATAAGGGATGAAAGTGAATATGGATGAGCCAGGCTCTTTATCGTTAGTTAGTCAAATAAGTTTGATATAATTTAGTTTAAAAATATAATGTTTCAAAGCAATAAAATATTATTTTGCCTATATTGTGTCATTAATAAATATCCTTCTAAGAATAAAATAACTTAAAAAATCAGCGCTTGTGAATCAGCGAATTTTTGTGCAATAAAAGGGACCCAAAAAGACGTTCTAACTCAATCCAATTAAGACCATCTGCCCAAAGGTAACAAAAGTACAAATTAATAATATCACTTGAATTCGCCCGCTCGTTTTTAATTAAGGGATCGATCCGATACTCGATAAGGACAAACAAACAAACAAGCACACAACACACTTTCGCATATCTATCTATCATCACGCCTTTTATCCCAAAAGAGGTAGGCAGAGACAATCGAATTCCATTTGCTACGATCCTTACTTTTATATGCATTTATAATATTAGTTAGGATTAGGATACATTTACCTGTTAGTGTGATTTTTTTTCCATACAGAGATATTACATTAGGTAGGTATTTAGTGCAAGTCATACATTTTAGTTACTTATACAATTTTGTAGACGAATGGAATATTTAACCGATAGGTACGATAAGAAACTTGATTTTTAAACTATGAACCATGATTTCATGCTTGTAGTTTAGGTTGTTGTCACTTTTATCATCATCACATCTTTTATTTCTCGTTGGTTTCTCAAATATTTCCAATTTCCACCTCGGGTTTGCAAGTGCAAATTTCTGATAGATTGTCGTTTACTGGCTACTGCTCCGCGTCTTTGGGTTGTAGCGTGATGTTACCTTCCTATAAATGTATTAGAGTACCGCAAGTTGATGGCAGATACGGTAAGGCCACTGCAGCTGACGCACAAGCAAGGTAGAAAAAAAATGTTCCTTAGTTAAAGAAACTGGTGCATATTATGTTATAAACCAGGTCCTAAATGAAGCGAATTCATTAGCTCATTATGAGACGACAGGACCTGAAATTTGGCGTCAAACTGGAGGTCACGTCGATGCTACCGTTGGCCCACGCACGGCCGGGACATTCTCGGGGACGGCAAAATATTTGAAAGAAAAGAATCCTGAAATACTACGTAGTGGAACCGTAAGGATCCGAACCGATCAAAGGAGAACAGATTACGAAACCTTTACATTTACTACAAGGATCTGGTTATGGATGTATTCCGGATCTGTTCAGGTATGATGTAGGTACTGTCCAAGACTATAAAAAGGAGGGATTATTTGTTTGATACACAAGTGCTGCTAACGTGGCTGCTGCCGTCAAGCTTCTGAACTCTGGTGAACTTCCAGAGGGCGCGTGGGTTGTCACTGTATTAAATGACACTGGCCTCAAGTATTCGCCCGTACCTACAAAAGTTAAAGTTTAGTTATTAGCGGGGACTGATATACACTGAGTGATGTTTTGATTTCATTTCAAATAGTAGTGTACTAGTAGGTATATATACCAAAGCCAACATATTTACCTAGTCAATTTTTAATAATATAAATAATCTGTAATCTGCTGATATTTGTTTGTATTATTTAATATAATCATTATTGATAATAATGCCATTCCTATATCCTTACACGAATAAAGGAATGTAAAAACTATTGTGAATCGGTGACCTTTTGTGCAACAATCGAAATACACAATGGGCCTAAATAATACAAATGGTACAAGTTATCACATCACATCACGCTACCTACCCAACCTTCCTAATACAACGCGTACGAAATAACGGGCAATCATCTATTATTTAAAAAAAAAAATTTACTCAAAGTAAAAAACACGCTTGTATCATGCTTTTATCTAACGCACACTTGCGCAAACCAAATGAGCCCAGACTCGATGAGGTTACGTCGTTTAGTTACAGAGTTCCACTATCCACACCCTGGCTCCATCATCAGATCAGATCGATGGTACCAAATTATTGTATTGTCATCCGAATTACATACACTTGCAAAGTGCCAAATCCATCCAATAGAAGTTGGTTAAATTCGACTTCGAAGATAATACATACATACATAGTTACATTTCGGATAATCGTTTAAGTTAAGATGGAATAAGCAGCACTGAATGTTACCTATATCTATTCGATTATATAAACACCTAGTTTACCTACACGACCGATTTTTTGCACAGCTTATGTAATGTCCAAAATTAGCAAATATCTTGAACGAAGTTGTTGAAAGTATATACTGGTGGGATCATACCAATAAACATGCCTACAACAAAGTTTTGAGTAAATCTCGTAGTATGTCCAGCTAAACACCTACTTTACCCCTTTAACATTTTTCGTAAGTTAGGTACATTGACCCCATAGGACCCAGAAACACCCAGAAAGCAGAGGCAGAAATTACAAGTGATATTTTTAACACAGTTTCCACCAAATGTACAGTTTATTTTGAATGATCAACTTGCCGCATCATCGACGCACGACGGACATTACACAATCATAATGTAACAGTTCGACATAATCTATCATACGTAGCAGACTGGCAGTATACTTTATTTAAATTAAATAATAACTCTTAGAAATAAATACGGACTTTTGATAATTCAGTGTGGTTGTAAGTATTATTTTGCGCATTTTGAAATCTGTCAAACAAAATATTGTATTGATTGTTTTGTAACCGGTTATATTCTTAGGTAGTACTGTTTTCGAAACCTTCATGGCGTTCTTTATTTATAATTTTGTATACCTTACATAATATGTATTATACCTACATGTACCTACCTTTAAAAGCATAATTAATACCTAATGTTTAATTAAAATTAAACTCTATAAAATCAATTCGGTTCTAGTATCCTAATGACTATGTACTAAAAAACAAACTTGAAATGTTCAAGGTTGTGGCAAGGAAATAGGAGGTTGGGGGTACAGGAAACCAACCGATACTTTATAAACATCACTACAAATTAGGTATCTATAAGAGATCTCAGGGTCCTCTCAACCCGGAGGTGCAAGGGTACAGGGCGACCAGACAAGATTAGGACATAGGTATGGCCAACAGACACTGGTTCAATCAAATACAAAATAGTCCTTATTTTAATTTAGAGTCAGGCTACGTACGGTAGGGGATGACTTTCCCAAACTTGGGCAAAATATTATTATATGACGGTTTAGGACATATAAATTAACTGAATATCGAAGGCATATTTGTTGTAAATATTGCAACACATTATTAAAATAATCAGATAGCAATAGTATTAATCGCTCAGTGCTAATTGATAAACTTAGGATAAAACTAAAATATATAACTTATATTTGTATCATAAATTTAGTCTTACAGGGAGAGCCATGGCGACAGTGACTATAAATGAAGGAATGTTGACTGGCGGAAAAGCTAAAACTGATAATGGATCAGAATATTTTGAGTTCGTGGAAGTGCCTTACGCTAAGCCTCCAGTTGGAGAGTTGAGATTCAAGGTAATATACAAATCTATTTTTATTACCCATTTTTAAATCCATAATAAAAGAAACATCTGAACCGATTTGTTTTTGTAAGTTATTTGTCTAGATGGTTGTACCAAAATAAGAGTGTAAGTCAATTTAACTAAAAAGTTTTTGATTACCATATTACATATTATTGAAACAAATATATCGTAACGTCTACTTCTTATAGGCTCCACAACCTCCCGAATCATGGCAAGGAGAACTCCTAGCAACAACTGCTACCAAAATTGCTAATCAACTAGATTTTATTGAAAAATTTGCT
Source organism: Nemapogon koenigi (assembly GCA_963924495.1). NCBI lineage: Eukaryota > Metazoa > Arthropoda > Insecta > Lepidoptera > Tineidae > Nemapogon > Nemapogon koenigi. Next base: position 4,740,122 of record OZ004640.1, on the reverse strand, counting down.
GTCAAGGGTACTGAAGATTGTCTTTATCTCAATGTCTACACGCCGAAACATCCCAGTTCTACATCAAAATTATTACCAGTAATGGTGGGCATACATGGAGGAGGATTCATAGTGGGAAATGGAACAATTAAGGAAGAGAATGGTCCCGATTTCTTTATGGATCAAGGAGTTATAATTGTTACTATAAACTACAGACTTAGTGTTTTCGGGTTTTTATCTTTGGATATCCCTGAAGCAGCAGGTAATATGGGTCTTAAAGATCAAGTGATGGCTTTACAATGGGTGCAAAGAAACATTGGCCATTTTGGAGGAAACAAAAACAATGTGACCATATTTGGTATAAGTGCTGGAGGTGCATCAGTGGAGTACTTGATGTTGTCACCTTTAGCCAAAGGTTTATTTAATAAAGCTATAATACAATCAGGATCTGCGCTTAATGGTTGGGCAATTAATTATGAAATAAAGGCTTTATCTTACAAACTGGCCCAAACACTTGGATTTGTAGAATCTGAGATCGATCCCTATGCCATATATAACTTTTTAATAAAGCAATCAACCAATGATTTATTAGCTTGTTATAATAAAGTAGTAAGTTCGATCTCAAATCTAAGATTGACACCTGGATTTATACCTTCAATAGAAAAAGATTTTGGTGATGGAAAATCGTTTCTTACAGAAAACCCATATAACTTATTAGCACAAGGTAGATTTAATATGGTTCCAGTAATAAGAGGTTTCTGTAATAAAGAAGGCATGCTAAGTAAAATTATGACACCCCAAGGCTTTGAAGAGTTACAAAATAATAAACAATTTCTGAAAGTTTGGCCATTTAATATTGAAGATGAATCATATAACGAGAAACTCAAAAACGCGTACCTGAAAAATAACACGGAAGACTTTTGTATTGACTTTTACGGTGATTTTGATTTTGTCAGTGGAATATGGATTGCGAGCAAATTTATGGCACAGCACGGAGTGCCTCTATATTTGTATGAATTTTCTTATTCAGGAAAAGCAAATTTTTTTAAAACACAGTTTGGGCTTTCAATTCGAGGAGCTTCACATGGTGATGATACTAGTTATATTTATAAAGTTCCCAATTGCATTCCAACAACTGAATCAGACAAGCTAACAAGAGATCGCTTTATAAATATGTGGACTAATTTTGCAAAGTCTGGGTGAGTATCCAAATTCAAAGGCTTTGAATTTTATTGATATGTGCGTAACCTCCAGTACTTTGTCCAAGTAATACAATATACCTTTTCAAACTTTAACTGGTTAGATTAGACTTATTATAAAATTAATGTCTATATATTAAGCTTTTTTGTTACATAATGGTATGCAATATATTCTACTATCAACGTTATTTATTTTATATTAATATTTAACAACTTTCAGGAACCCTACTCCTGAAATCAATTCAGTAATACCATTGAAATGGCAGCGATTTACGGAGGATAAAATGATCTATCTTAATATAAATGAACAGTTAACTTTAAGACAAAATTATGAACAACAGAAAATGGACATTTTTGCTGAGTTATATGATAAATATAAAAAGTAACTTTTATGTGGGTATAATTTTATTAAAGTGGTTTGTTATGTAATTATGCTGTTTGTTTACAATTTTACATGCATAGATAATCGTTTACACAATTTATTTCGTATACCAACAAATCAATAAGAAAGTTTTTTTTTTCATATTAAAGATAATATAATGACGTCGAGTATTTTAATGAAAAATACTAAAATTATGAAAATGTCTGAAGCAATAAGGTTATTGCAAAGAACCTTTATATTTTGAACACGTTGAAAGGATGAAAGATTGACTTAAAAGGTTTAAATGGTAATGTATGTAAATTGTTTCTGCCTACCCCTCTTGGGATGAAAGGCGTGATGATACATAGGTAGATAGATAGAAGATGTTAATGTATTGATCGAAGGCAATATTAAAAGTACACACAATCGCCGAGCATGTATGAAAGGTATGATGAATATAAAAGATGCGAAAAAGGTATGTCAAGATCGTAGCAAATGGCAGATAGATAGATAGACCATCATATTTTTTATTTCAGGAACCATAATGTTTTGCATATAATTCAGTAAATATGTAGTTGAATTTTCTTATTACTGTCAACATGTTCCTTGATTATTAATTTCTCATCATTCTGCAGGTAGCAGAAGTTTATTTTATAATATTTTATTACCTATATTTTGCGAAGGCAGTCCGCAGGCTGACCATAATTTCTCGAATTAGGTTGTCTTTCTTAGGAACTTCTTTCGGCAATATGCTATTCTTAATTAAATATCCGCCATCATCGCCATGACATTTATTTATTTGTTTAATATGGACGTGCACAACAAATTTATATTAAACTAGCATTCCGCCCCCGGCTTCGCCCGTGGATATTTACGAACAAAATAAAATATACCCTATACCTACCTCTACCCCTACCCCTACCCCTACCCCTACCCCTACCCTACACTACCCTACCCTACCCTACCCTACCCCTACCCCTACCCCTACCCCTAACCCTACCCCTACCCCTACCCATACCCTTATCCCTACCCCTACCCCGACCCCAACCCTACCCATACCCTTATCCCTACCCCTACTCCTACCCCTACCCCTACCCCAACCCTACCCGTACCCCCACCCCTTCCCGTACCCCCACCCTTACCCGTACTCCTACCCCTACCCTCTACCTCTATATCATCAATAGTTTTCGCAGCGCACGCGATGTAAGGAATTTCTTAGGTAATTTTTTTACACCTTGGGTTACATTATTGGAGTTTTAGTAAGGATCCCGAATTTTTTTGAAAATAGAATATAGCCTATGTCACTCAGGGTGAACGTAGCTTTCCAATGGTGAAAGAATTTTTGAAATCGGCACAGTAGTTTTTGAGTTTATTCATTACAAACATACAAAAATACAAATCTTTCCTCTTTATAATATTATAGATTACTAGCATTCCGCCCCCGGCTTCGCCCGTGGATATTTACGAACAAAATAAAATATACCCTACCCCTACCCCTACCGCTACCCCTACCCCTACCCCTACCCCTACCCCTATTCCTACCCCTACCCCTACCCCTACCCCTACCCCTACCCCTACCCCTACCCCTACCCCTACCCCTACCCTACCTATAAAAAATATAGGGGTGGACCACCCTTAACATTTAGGGGGATGAATTCACGAAAATCGGTCGAGCCGATTCAGAGGAGTTCAATCGATCGATCATTTTTAGAAAACTTTTTTTTTCGAAAAAAAAAATCATATTTCATCAGTATGTAATTCGTATCTAATTGTAGCTGACCGAAATGAATAATATTCGATCTCTTTGGCTGTATAAAGAGTTCCTTTTTAAGAAGATTTTGATTTGACACATTCTTTACTTTATATTTGATAGCTGTTTCCCACGACTTCTAATTTAAAAATGTTGGCAAACATATACACTTCATACACTGCCCACCCCGTTCCCGTCGTCATGCCGTGATAATAAAAAGTATCCTATGTTACTTCTAATACCTCCAAGAATATATGTGCAAAATTTCTTGATGATCGGTTAAGTAGTTTTTGCGTGAAAGCGTAACAAACAAACTTACATTCGCATTTATATTAATAGGGATTGTTACGTTATTTAAATCTCCGCCAAACGATTTTATATTTTGTTATATCAACTTAAGAGGATCGTGTAGCTCAGCGTACGCAGCGAAATAGGTATTTAGAAAATCATATTCTGTCTCAAGCGCGCTCTTCCCCCGGGCATCAGTGCGACAGAGAACACTGCAGCTCGTGAGTGTTCGTAGGTATGTTCTTCGTTGAAAATTGCGTTTTGGGGGAAAACGATTTACACCTACTAAACTATAACGAAACCTTATAATTTTGGTGTCAAACGTTTTAGCAGATTATAATCTACGTACGTACGTTTTGCTTTTTTTGAAATTTTGCTTTGTTTCTCAAATACAGACGGTTTATTACGAGCAAGTTATGAACCAAAAAAACCGAGATTTGAGGGGCTTATAACTTTTGACCTATTACGAATTTTGAAAAAAGGAAAAAATACGTACGTAGTTTTTCATTATGTCAGTAACATATTACAAAATCGTTAAAATTAAATAATATTTAGGGGTAGTAAAACGTTTTCTCCGTTTGTATGGACATGGACGCGGTACACTACACTCTTAAGGGCTAGAACACTATCTCATAGTGCCATGTTGCCAGGTGATTCTATTCGATATAGTCATAAAAATCCATCGATGTAAAAATCCAAGAATTCCCAGTCTATTGTTTAGACTCGCTATAATTACGTTTTTCTCTACGAGGAAATCTGAACCGTGGATACTGTCTGTCTGTATACCATTCCCAAAAACAAATCCACCGCCATGAAAGTCAACCATTACCGGAAGTAGTGGAGTATCTTCTGATGGTAACTTTGGAGTGTAAACATTAAGATACAAGCAGTCTTCATCTCCCACTACAGCGTTAGTAGATCTATCAAACTGGGCACAAATATTGCAATAAACTGCTCCATCTCTTACTCCAGACCAGGGCTCGGGTGGTACGGGTATCTGAAATAAGTACAAATTTAATGGTATATATATTGATTGACTTGGTGTTTTAATTAGAAAACTTTGATATGTTTAATAATTTATTTTTATTTATGACAAGATTAAATAACCACTGTCATAATTTTTAAACAGGAATATGGGTACCTAAATTATCTACAATCATAACATTGTATATTTGTCATTCACTTTAGCGAATCCAATTATTTTAAACGTAACTGACATTCGCGCCATCTATGAACAAAAAATTATCATCTATCCTATAGTTTAGACTAGTGTGATAAATACCAATATTGTGGAAATTTAGAATATTATACGCTAGTACAATTAAACATATACTTACAGAAAATCGCAATTCACCTACAGGTGGTTTGGCATATGAAATACCTTTAAAAGCAAAATACGGCACATGATTAACTGTTTTACACACTTTCCCCCGCGACTCTCTCCGACATCAGTTAGTAACTGCTACCGCTTTGTGTTCATCGTCACCGGCCACTTGCCAAGTATACTACAATGACTTCAACCGCGAGCAACAGCAACGAAATTAAATCTTCCGCATTGGAGCTGATCGGAAACACACCAATTGTGGCACTGGATCGTCTGCACACGGGGCCCGGCCGCATCCTTGCAAAATGTGAGTTTATGAATCCTGGAGCTTCAGTCAAATATCGCTCCTCGTTGTATATGATAACCAAAGCGAGAGAAAGTGGGCAGTGACGGACCAGTAGCGGAAGTCACCTCTGGAAACCAAGGTTGCGCGTTTGCTGTGGTTTGTGCCGTCCTAGGTCATCCATTGACTCTGACCATGTCAAAGGGGAACAGCCTTCAGCGGACCATACATATGGAAGCTCTCGGAGCTAAATGTATTAGAGTACCGCAGGTTGAAGGCTCGTATGGGAATGTTACTTTATCCGACGTAAAATCAGCTGAAGAAAAATGTTGTGCCTTAGTTGAAGAAACTGGAGCATATTATGTTAACCAGTTCGAAAATGATGCAAATTCCTTAGCTCATTATGAAATGACAGGACCTGAAATTTGACGACAAACTGGAGGTCACATCGATGCTTTTGTTGCGACGGTAGGCACTGCTGGAACGTTTTGATCAAAGGAGAACCCATTACTAAACCTTTGCATTTACTACAAGGCTCTGGTTATGGATGTATTCCTAATCTGTTCAAGTATGATGTGCTGTCCAAGACGATGAGTGTGACGGACGAGGAGACAATAAAATATAAACAATTAATTTTAAAAAAAGGAGGGATTATTTGTTGGATACACAAGTGCTGCTAACGTGGCTGCTGCCGTCAAGCACCTGAACTCTGGTGAACTTCCAGAGGACGCGTGGGTTGTCACTGTATTAAATGACACTGGCCTCAAGTAAACGCCCGTACCTACAAAAGTTAAAGAAATACACAATGGGCCCAAATAATACAAATGGTACAAGTTATCACATCACATCACGCTGCCTACCCAAGGGGGTGAATTGTATTCCTAATACAACGCGTACGAAGTAACGGGCAATCATCTATTAGTTTAAAATATATATATATTTATTTAATCAAAGTAAAAAACACGCTTTTATCATGCTTTTATCTAACGCACACTTGCGCAAACCAAATGAGCCTAAACTCGATGAGGTTATGTCGTTTCGTTACAGAGTTCCACTATCCACACCCTGGCTCCATAATCAGATCAGATCGATGGTACCAAATTATTGTATTGTCATCCGAATTACATACACTTGCAAAGTGCCAAATCGATACGACAATAGAAGTTGGTTAAATTCGACTTCGAAGATATTACATACATAGATAGTTACATTTCAGATAATCGTTTAAGTTAAGATGGAATAAGCAGCACTGAATGTTAACTATATCTATTCGATTATATAAACACCTAGTTTACCTACACGACCGATTTTTTTGCGCAGCTTATGTAATGTCCAATATTAGTATCTAATAAATATAATAGTAATAAATATCTTGAACGAAGTTGTTGAAAGTATATACTGGTGGGATCATACCAATAAACATGCCTACAACAAAGTTTTGAGTAAATCTCGTAGTATGTCCAGCTAAACACCTACTTTACCCCTTTAACATTTTTCGTAAATTACATTGACCCCATAGGACTCAGAAACGCTCAGAAAGCAGAGGCAGAAATTACAAGTGATATTTTTAACACAGTTTCCACCAAATGTACAGTTTATTTTGAATGACAACAAAAGAATCACAAGCATCATCGACGCACGACGGACATTACACAATCATAATGTAACAGTACGACATAATCTATCATACGTAGCAGACTGGCAGTATACTTTATTTAAATTAAATAATAACTCTTAGAAATAAATACGGACTTTTGATAATTCAGTGTGATTGAGTGAATCTCGTAAGTATTATTTTGTGCATTTTGAAATCTATCAAACAAAATATTGTATTGATTGTTTTGTAACCGGCTATATTCTTAGGTAGTACTGTTTTCGAAACCTTCATGGCGTTCTTTATGTATAATTTTGTATACCTTACATAATATGTATTATACCTACATGTACCTACCTTTAACAGAATAATTAATACCTAATGTTTAATTAAAATTAAACTCTATAAAATCAATTCGGTTCTAGTACCTATCCTAATGACTATGTACTCAAAAACAACTTGAACTTGAAACGTTCAAGGTTGTGACAAGGAAAATTGATGTTGGGGGTACGGAAATATAAAAAAATATAAACATCACTACATTGTGATTGTGAAAACTGTGTGCGGTGCGGTACAGGGCGACCAGACAGGTTTAGGACATGGTAGGACCAACAGACATTGGTTCAATCAATAGGTACGGTTGGGGTTGATTTTCGCAAACTTGGGCATAATATTCTTATACGGTTTAGTAGGACATATAAATTAATAGTCAATAAGATGTAGATTAAAATATTGACAACTAAATAGCGAAGGCATACCTATTTGTTGTAAATATTGCAACACATTTTTAAAATAATCAGATAGTGATGATATTTATCGCTCAGTGCTGATTGATAAACTTAGAATAAAACTAAAACATATATAACTTTATTTGTATCATAAATTTAGTCTTACAGGGAGAGCCATGGCGACAGTGACCATAAATGAAGGAATGTTGACTGGCGGAAAAGCTAAAACTGATAATGGATCAGAATATTTTGAGTTCGTGGAAGTGCCTTACGCTAAGCCTCCAGTTGGAGAGTTGAGATTTAAGGTAATATATAAATCTATTTTTATTACCCATTTTTAAAATCATAATAAAATAAACATCTGAACCGATGTGTTTTTGTAAATTATCTGCCTAAATGTTTGTACCAAAATAAGAGTGTAAGTCAATTTAACTAAAAAGTTTTTGTTTACCATATTAGATATTATTGAAACATATATATCGTAACGTCTACTTCTTACGTTATAGGCTCCACAACCTCCCGAATCATGGCAAGGAGAACTCCTAGCAACAGCTGCTACAAAAATTGCTAATCAACTAGATTTTATTGAAAAATCTGCTGTCACAGGTACTGAAGATTGTCTTTATCTCAATGTCTACACGCCGAAACATCCCAGTTCCACATCAAAATTATTACCAGTAATGGTGGCCATACATGGAGGAGGATTCATAGTAGGAAATGGAACAATTAAGGAAAATAATGGTCCCGATTTTTTTATGGATCAAGGAGTTATAATTGTTATTATAAACTACAGGCTTAGTGTTTTCGGGTTTTTATCTTTGGATATCCCTGAAGCAGCAGGTAATATGGGTCTTAAAGATCAAGTGATGGCTTTACAATGGGTGCAAAGAAACATTGGCCATTTTGGAGGAAACAAAAACAATGTGACCATATTTGGTATAAGCGCTGGAGGTGCGTCAGTGGAGTACTTGATGTTGTCACCTTTAGCCAAAGGTTTATTTAATAAAGCTATAATACAATCAGGATCTGGGCTTAATAGTTGGGCAATTAATTATGAAATAAAAGCTTTATCTTACAAACTGGCCCAAGCACTTGGGTTTGTAGAATCTGAGAACGATCCCTATGCCATATATAACTTTTTAATGAAGCAATCAACCAATGATTTATTAGTTTGTTATAATAAAGTAGTAAGTTCGATCTCAAATCTAAGATTGACATTTGGATTTATACCTTCAATAGAAAAAGATTTTGTTGATGGTAAATCGTTTCTTACAGAAAACCCATATAACTTGTTAGCACAAGGTAGATTTAATAAAGTTCCAGTAATTAGAGGTTTCTGTGATAGAGAAGGCATGCTAAGTAAAATTATGAAACCACAAGGCTTTGAAGAGTTACAAAATAATAAACAATTTCTGAAAGTTTGGCCATTTAATATTGAAGATGAATCATATAACGAGAAACTCAAAAAGGCGTACCTGAAAAATAACACGGAAGACTTTTGTATTGACTTTTACGGTGATTTTGATTTCGTCAGTGGAATATGGATTGCGAGCAAATTTATGGCACAGCACGGAGTGCCTCTATATTTGTATGAATTTTCTTATTCAGGAAAAGCAAATTTTTTTAAAACACAGTTAGGGCTTTCAATTCAAGGAGCTTCACATGGTGATGATACTAGTTATATTTATAAAGTTCCCAATTGCATTCCAACAACTGAATCAGACAAGTTAACAAGAGATCGCATTATAAAAATGTGGACTAATTTTGCAAAGTGTGGGTAAGTAACCAAATTCAAAGGTTTTGAATTTTATTGATATGTGCCTAATCTCCATTACTTTGTCCAAATAATACAACATACTTACTTTAACTGGTTATATTAGACCTATTATAAAATGAATGTAATTTTAAGCAGTTTTGTTACATAAAGGTATGCAATATATTCTACTATCAACGTTATTTATTTTATATTAATATTTAACAACATATATTTTTAATTTTCAGTAACCCTACTCCTGAAATCGATTCAGTAATACCATTGAAATGGCAGCGATTCACCGAAGATCAAATGATCTATCTTAATATTAATGAACAGTTAACTTTAAGACAAAATTATGAACAACAGAAAATGGAAATTTTTGCTGAGTTATATGATAAATATAAAAAGTAACTTTTATGTATCATTTTATTAAAGTGGTTTGTTTTTATATGTTGTTTGTCTGTTTACATGCATAGATAATCGTTTACACAATTTATATCGTATACCAACTAATCAATAGGAAATATAAATCATGTCGAGGATTTTAATGAAAAATACTAAATTATGAAAATGTATGAAGCAATAAGGTTATTGCAAAGAACCATTATATTTTGAACACGTTGAAAGAATGAAGGATGAAATATTGACTTGAAAGGTTTATATGGCTAAAGTGAAAGGAAATGCTGGCAGAGGACGACCTAGGTATACTTTTATTGAACATATAAAAATGTATTGATCGAAGGCAATATGAAAAGTACACACAATCGCATTCGACACACATTCGATTGTTTCTGCCTGCCGCTCTTGGGATAAAAGGCGTGATGATAGATAGATGGATGAATGGATAGATAGATAAATATATAGACCATCATATTTTTTATTTCAGGAACCATAATGTTTTGCATATAATTCAGTAAATAGTTTAATTTTCTTATTACTGTCAACATGTTCCTTCATTATTAATTTCTCATCAATATGCAGGTAGCAGAATCCTGTATCCGCTATAGCTTCCCATCTTGTTGGAACCACAGTAGATGTGTTTGGTGTAGGGTCTCTAAATGTATAAAATTTTAACTTATTAGTCTTAACATTTCCATCAAAACATGTAGATATAAATAATGAAAAAAATATGTAATATTGTCTTACCCATATTTTGCGAAGTCAGTCCACAAGCTAACCATAATTTCTCGAACTAGGTTGTCTTTTTGAGGAACTTCTTTCGGCAATATGCTATTCTTCATTAAATATCCGCCATCATCGCCATGACATGCGCCATTTCTATTGATCCCAAGCTTTTTCTTTAAGTAGTTAAGGTTGCCATCGTATGAAAACTCATAGAAATAAACTGGGGAACTGTTTTTTGATATGAATTTAGCAGCCACGTAAATTCCACCAGAAAAATCGACATCTCCTAAGAAGTCAAGTGCAAAGTCATCGGGTTCCACATTATTATTGTCTTCTAAGTAAATTTCTTTTAGCTTTTTTTCCAAGTCGATTTCATCGATGTCGTTGATATTGAAGGCCAAATGTGGGACCAATATCTTCTTTTTGACTAAGTCTTGTACAATATTAGGGACACTATTCAACATGAGTAGTCCCTCTCTAGAGCAATGTCCTATTATCATGGGCACTTTGGTAAATTCGCCCTTTTGAAGTAATCTAAAAGCTGATTGACTTAAAAACGGTTCCCAGTCACCTGATTTTTCTATGGTTGGAACAAATCCATAGAATAGACCTCCTTTATGATCAGATGAGGAAATTACCTTTATAGAATAAGTAAGTAGATCATCAATTGGCAATTTTAAAAGATAATTAAACAGTTCGTTTTCGTTTTCTATCTTTTTACCTTTTAATGATGCTATTTTTAATGCCAAATCTTTAATGCTCTTGTTATGAGTCCAATGGTTCAAAGTAGTTCCGGATTGTGCTATGGCTTTGTGGAACAGTCCTTTAGCTGTGGGCGATAATAGAAGATATTCTACTGCTGCACTGCCTGCACTAATTCCAAATATTGTTACGTTATTTAAATCTCCGCCAAACGATTTTATATTTTGTTGTATCCACTTAAGGGCTAGAACACTATCCCTTAGTCCCATGTTGCCAGGTGCTTCTTTTCGATCTAGTGATAAAAATCCAAGAATTCCCAGTCTATAGTTTAGACTCGCTATAATTACGTTTTTCTCTACGAGGAAATCTGGACCGTGGATACTGTCGTCTGTACCATTTCCAAAAACAAATCCACCGCCATGAAAGTAAACCATTACCGGAAGTAGTGGAGTATTTTCTGATGGTAACTTTGGAGTGTAAACATTAAGATACAAGCAGTCTTCATCTCCCACTACAGCGTTAGTAGATCTATCAATCTGGGCACAAATATTGCAATCAACTGTTCCGTCTCTTACTCCAGACCAGGGCTCGGGTGGTACGGGTATCTGAAATAAGTAGGTACAAATTTAATGACTGACTTGGTGTTTTAATTAGAAAACTTTGATATGTTTAATAACGCCTGCATTTATGACAAGATTTAATAACCACTGTCATAATTTTCAAACACAAATAAGGGTTCCTAAAGTATATACAATCAATGTATATTGTATATTTGTTATTCACTAACGATTCCAATTATATTAGACGTAACTGACACTCGCGCCATCTATGAACAAAAATTGATCATCTATCCTATAGTTTAGATTAGTGTGATAAATACCAATATTGTGGAAATTTAGAATATTATTCGCTAGTACAATTAAACAGATACTTACAGAAAATCGCAATTCACCTACAGGTGGTTTGGCATATGGAATACCTTTAAAAGCAAAATACGGCACATCATTAACTGTTTTACACACTTTCCCTTTTAACTTTCCTTGTTGAACTTCTATTATGGGATGTGACATTGTTTATTTAATTTAACTCAATTTAATAGCTGATTAAAGGTGTACTCTTATCCAAAGATTAACAAGTAATAACCTAAAAGGTCTTTGTATAGAGAAAGGAAAGCTTGTGTTTCTTTCGTAGTACTAATAGAACATCACTAGATGGCGCTGTTTGACTTTATGATAAAATTTTATTGTCATAGGTATTTAGACTTTAATATTTTCTTTCTTATTTTCTCTACTTACTATAATTTCTTAAATAGGTAGATACCTATCATAGCTACATTAGCGACTTTTCCTTTTATAATACTTTGAATTACTACCTACCTCACTGAAAGTATTTTTTCGTCATTTAATATTAATTATTTCGTATTCTGAAATTTCTGACATCCATTGTTTAATAATTTATATCTAAATTCTAATGAGGTGTGTCTTCTATCTAAAAGCCTTATTTTGTTAGTCATTGGAAAAGTAGGTATGGTAATAAAAAGAGTTTGTATAAGTTATATTTAGTTAATTTTTAAATGTTTTGACAGTATAGTTTGTTTTTGTTTTTTTTTGTCCTATACCTATTAGGTATAATACCTAGAAGAGTGGTTTACGTATTTTTGCTCGACTCAAATACTACCTATAATTAAATGTCTTTGCTCAAATACGGTTATGTGTGCAATTTTTAATTTAACTTAGGTAATAAGTAAGAGGACCAGCAAGAAAAGAGTAATTTAAAAATACCTAAGCAAACAATGAGTATGGACCTCCCAGGAGTCGAGCGGTCAAATCCTCAACTTATTCACTGTCGTCATCTCGCGCCGTGTTCCTCTCTGCGATTACCATTCAAGAAATGAATGCGCACATGAATAAACTATGGTATACGTGAACCGACATATCTTGATATAAAGTAAAGCAATAATATTCATAAAACTGTTTCTTGTAATATTAACCCGGGCTTGATAAAATAGAAAGTCCTATTACTATGGCTATTCTTATTATACTTAAATTGGCATCTAATGTGATATGCAATTGGCATAAAAAGTTGTATTTATAACATTTCAATAACACCAGCAATTTACCAAATTTATCTAATGTATTCAATATTAGTGTTCAGACTTACTTCTATATGTTATAAGACCCGACGGTATGAGTTTGGTGCCGTGGGAGCGGGGTCGACCGTTGGTTTGGGATTGGATGCAACATGCGCTGACACCTTCGCCGCCTGCCACATATCCGCAACTTCCAGAGATGCCGGAGCCGCAGCCCTACATGCCGAGAACACAAAAAAGAGCAAATACTCATGCCTCTCAGCGGACCATTTTGAATTCCTGGCGTTTGCGGTGGATACTCTGGGTGCGTGGTCACCGGACGCTAGAGTTTTTGCTAATAAAATCGGGAAAATACTTCTAACGGAGACCGGCGATCCACGCTCCAAAGCCTTTTTCATACAACGCATAGCGCTAGAAATTCAAAAGGGTAACGCGCTATGTGTTCTAGGCACTATGGCAGCGGATTCGGACTCTCTGGGAGAAATTTTTAATATTTGTAGTTTTGAGATTTTTAAATTATTAAGTTATATTATTATTGTTAAATTATATTATTAAAATTTTACTTTTAAAATTAAAAAAAAAAGTAAATAAAATGTTTAGAACAAAAAAAAAATTACATACCTAAGTAAGTAAAATATAATCTCTACAGTCCCATTATCTTATCTTTTATTCGTTCGTTCAACTCTGACCGTTTTTAGGTATTTGTTTTTTAAGTAAATAACTACTTAACGAGAGACTATCCTTGTCGCAATGAACTCAGTAAACCGCGGGGTTAATTTGTCGATAGCTCCTTAAAAACTTGTTAAAGAGATACACTGTAAAAATATACACCTAAAAAAAGAGTGATTTCTCAAAAAATCGGTCTTGCGAAACAAGTTCCAGTCCTCCAGTATTATATAAAAACTATTAGAAATAGCAAGTTGTAGTTAATGTTTTCATAAAGTATGTGAAATTATCTATAGCATAAATACGAGAAAATGGTACATTAGTAAATACGCGTGAAATTGATGACTTTCAAGGCTTCATAAAACTTAGGTGTAACTTTTCCATATTTTTTTAAAATTCATTCTGTGGCAATACATATATGTATGTATCTTTCGAAAGATCGTGAGTATTCGTGAGGGACAATAGGTACTATTTTATGCAGTTTCGTCTGGTTCACTCGCTAAAACACGCGCGATGCTCAGGTAGTAGATCACTCAAATGAATTCAGTGTTTGTTCAGGCTTTATTATAATTAGATGGACCAATAGCATTGTAGCGCAAATTCTCAGTAAGTATAAACTGGGTATAGTGAGTGCCAAATTGATAGACTAGGGATATGCGCAAATATGTGTCTATGTTGATAGAAATATCATAAAAGTTCGAGTGGATATTAAAAAATCTTTTGGTTTGGTATTGATAATTTGACTCGAATACCATTTCCAATGACGATATTTGAATAGATCAAGATCACTTGGCTATAGTATTAGAAGACAGTGTGGGCGCGAGCGCACAGGTGTCCCGTCATAATTCCCGAGCATGCAAACAGGAGATAAAAAAATGACTATGTTAAGCTTCGTTAAGCCGACCATATTGGACCACGTGCATAACCAAACTATCCACATCCTCAATCTAGGTAACACATTGTTTACCTTCGGTTGTGGTCTTCGAGCAAGTTTGTCCAGTTTTGTTCTAAATATGGCTTGTTATTTTTTTATAACATAGTACGACATGTGACTCGCCATCCACTTGGTGGAAAGTGGCCATGGGATGTGGTCCATGAATGGAGGTGACAAACAAGAGTGCATACAGATAAACCCAAAGAAATTGCATTCGAGCTCTTTCGAGAGATTCTGAGGTTAACAGTTATTTCTTATTCTGATTCTTTGTGTTTCCAACCTAAAAATGTTCAACATCAGGCGATCTGATGCAACCGCAAATCAAATAATACATATTTCTTTTCCAATTTTAGAAGTGACAGATTTCTAGGTTCATTAAGTATAGCGACAGGCTTGCTATCTGTTCTGTCATAGGCAACAACAACTTTTTCATACAACGCATAGCGCTAGAAATTCAAAAGGGTAACGCGCTATGTGTTCTAGGCATTATGGCAGCGGATTCGGACTCTCTGGAAGAAATTTTTAATTTGTAGTTTTGAGATTTTTAAATTATTAAGTTATATTATTACTCGCTAAATGTGGATATTGTTCCTGGTGGTGGACTCACAGACGAATATAATATGCGCTAAGGTCAGACCAAGTTTGACGCCCCTGTATGGCGCAGGAACATATTATTAGCGCGAGTCCGACTAACACTTGGCCGGTTTTTTTATTTGATGTTTTACTTAATTTATACTAGTTGACGTTTGTATGTATTGCCATTATTAAGATCGAGCAAAAACGCCGAATAAAACACGTTTATTGTATGGGGATTGGGGTTTTTAACTTTACTTTATTTTTATTATTTGTTGTTATAGTGGCCATAGTAATACAAACTCTGTGAAAATTTCAAGTGTCTTCCTATTACGGTTTAAAAGATACAGACCTGTGAAAGGAGGACGGACAGCGGAGCCTTAGGTACGGAACCCTAAAAATAGTCATAGTATGTTTGTTTTGTGACATCGAATTGATCGAAACATTTTCCTATCTAAAACAACCTAGAATAGGTACCTATATGTCGAGTCTAGACTCTAGCTAGAGGCCTGAGGTAGAGAGTCCTTCTAATGAATTGTACTGTATTTGTTTGTACCATTTATCTTCTCTCTAAGTAATTATTATTGTGTATTTATTTCTCTAACAATATCACCAATATCTATGAATTACCCATATCTATTGGAAAAATATTGGCTTATTGGCCTGTTTTTCTATATTAGGTAAGGATTTTACTCAGAATACCTATGCAACATTTTATCACATATTGCCAGACAGGATATCACTTATTAGATCATGTAAAATTTAAATGAAATAACTATAAACCCTTCCTACCAAGAATGACGCGTTAATTTTTGAACAAACACTATCAAAATGAAAATATCGGAATGCGTACACCTGCATTTACACAACTCATACAATATTGATTTACCGTAAATATCTGTTGGAGATGAATGAGAAATGACTTTACTTGCCCGCTATTTGTATTCGGGTACGCCTTGTATGTAATTACCCATAACATGGGCGTGCCATAGACATAATCTATATGAAACACATATGGTTTTGCTTTTATTGAATGTACAGATATTGTCAACGGCTATGTCGGTGTTATTTTGATATCATTGTCCCTCCCATTTCATTACAGGATCGTTCAATAATAGGGTACATCGCTTAGCAAGTCGAGATTGTGCATGCGTGTAGCTGTGTCTCTTCAGGTGACGCGCACAATAATTTCAGATCAGTGCGATTAGTAATTTCAGAGTGAGGTCATGGCAAGTGCATCAATGTGTGAGCCTACTAAAAAGATCTCATTGGAGCAGCGGTCTGTGATAAAGTTAATTTCCAAAGAAGGAAAGAAGTCAAAAGAAATATTTGAAGGCATGACGACAATAGGGAACATAGGGAATCGATTACTTTATATTTCGAAAACTAAAAAAATCTTCAGAGAACAGCGATTTAAGCACCTGGTTTGACGACCAATCAAAGGAATTTTTTTAAGGGTTTAAAGTCATTACAGCAGAAGTGGACCAAGTGCACCGAGCTTGGAGGACATTACATAGAAAAATAAAAATAAAATGTGTTTACTTATTGTATTGTTCTAGGCTAGGTAGATAAATAATTGAACGCCCCTCGTACTTTAGCCATGCGGCCTATAAACATCTACTTAAAAGGTTATTATATTTTTAATTTATATTACGAAACAGACAGCATTAATTTTCTGAATAGACGTATCTGTTCCTTATATATCTTTACTAAACAAATATTGGGACGAAGATACAGACAAAAAAAATCTAAAATCTATAAGTGTAATTTTTGTATATATTAATCTCAGAATACAGAATAAACCAGAATCAGTATAAATTCTTCAAACTGAAGCTAATAAGACAATATAATAAAAAATAATAATAACATAGAAAGGTTATTTTTTTATTAACATTATCCTATCTCTTGATAATAAGAAATCATCCCAAAATTGATAAATAGTGGCGAGAAGTATGACGGGTGCGGAAAAACTCGAATTTTTCGACACAACGCTTTTATACTATTTTTGAAATCACACTCACAAAAATACACAAAGCTATGAAAAATAGCCAATGGTTGGTTAACTTTTCATAAAATCGCTTTTGTACGAGTTTAAATACGACAATTAAATCGTTATCTTATTGAAATTATGTATATTTTAACCTTAACATACAGTAAGGTTTCACGGAAGTTATAGAAGCCTCCGTATATACAGTATACAGCCTTCTACGACCTCGCCGGATGAACACCTGTGCTCGTGAGAAATGTCGACACAAGTTTTTTGTACAAAGTTTACATCTCATCTCTGGAACGCATGTAAAATCAGTTATACGCGTCATTTGTAGGTACCTACTATAAAACTAAAACAATACTTGAATACCAATGAAGTTTAGTGGACCTACGTATAGAATACTAGCTAGTAGCTTTTATCCCCTATTATTTCCCCCTAAAAAAAACGTTGCCTCTGTCCTTCCCTAGGGTTTAAGCTTTCTCCGTATCAAGTTTCATAAAAATCGGTTCTGTGGTTTAGCCGTGAAAGCGTAACGTTAGTAAGTATAATATTAGTATGGATGAAGCAGTGAAGTATAATGGTCAAAGGACCTTGACTATTAGTAGTCTACTACTACTACTAATAGTCTGGGCTCCCTACTTGTAGAAGTAGATTATAATATAACGGATTTGAGTGCTTTTTTAGACATAGACATTCGACTTTCCTTTCCCATTAAAGCTACATTTTAGTTTCGTAATAATTCATAAAGTTATACCTACTCAAAAGTAATTTTCAAATTAAATGTTCAAAGAAACCAAAAACTTGAAGTTCTAAGATCGTTGATCCCTTCGGAATCTCAGTCCCAGTAAAAATCGGTCGCAGATAGCCGGATGTATACCTTGTATAGCGCACCTGTGTTCAAACTTCGTCCTCGTGAGAAAAATCTCGATCTCTTTCGTTTGGTATCGTGTTATATTATTTGTACTCTTTGTGGGCCCGCACTTACCCATTATCGGCAGTTTAAACTTGTGGAGACCACGTTTGTGGGATATTTTGGGACAATATGCAGATTGTTATATATTTCGACATTATACGTTATTATTCCTATTATCTATCTATCTTAGAAGAAAGTGGATGGGATGGGAGTAAATAGGATTGACCAACGTTTCGAACTTCCCTAATAAATTATGTAAAAAAATAGTCGTATATTTTTACTGTAGTGCCTCTGTGGCTGATTTTATACCAGTCAAACTTACAAGAAATGCCAATCTAAAAGGTCATCAAATACGTCAATGCAGCGGTCACTTGTATCAATTATTATTATTGGCTAACTGATTACTACTTACTACTTTCTAAGATACGCCTTTTTTTCAAAGGCAGAGAGAATCGAATGCCATTTACTACGATGCTGACATACCTCTTTCGCTTCTTTTATATTCATCATACCTTTCATACATGCTCAGCAAATGTGGTACTTTTAATATTGACTTCGATCAATTTTTTTATATGTTCAATAAAAGTACACCTAGGGCGTCCTCTATATAAACCTTTTTAGTCAATCTTTCATCCTTCTTTCAACGTGTTCAAACCATCATCTTTCACTCCGCATCCCGTTCCGAATGCGGTCAATACGCTTTATATCACGCAGTCTACGTAAAGATCGCATTTCACTGCATTTTTTTACTTTCATGCTTCTTATTCCATCCATACCCAAGTCTCGCTTCCATAAGAGAGTGATGGAACTAAAACAGCATTATGTATATTAATTTTACTTTTAGTTGTAAGTTGCGTATTTCTCTCAGATCAGGTATTTCTGCATACATTGCTTCCCGCTTTCACTCTCCTTTCAATTTTCTTGTCTATCTTTCCACTTCTTGTAAACCAACTACCTAAATAAACAAATTTATTCACTTGCTCTAATTTACATCCTTTCATACAAATGTTACACTCCGTCCTTTCATCCTATTCGTGACTGATTTCTTAAAATGTAATACCTACCCTACGTCGAACCTAGTTCTTTATCCCTCCTGCATTTTCTTAATTATTGTTGCACGTCGTACCTACATAAGTGGATCCTTTAAAATCATCTTGAAAAAAGGTTTCACTTTGCAATAGACCAACATCAGATGCCTGTTATAGTTTCTTCTTTATTTTTCAGTAGTTTTACAGGAAAATCAGGCTCTAACTGTGCGAAAATATAAATAGTGATATTAGCAATGAAATTTGATACGATACTGTGGTTACCCTACATTTCAAACACGTGAGGCGGTCGCGAATTTCGGCAAAGTAGTCGTGTGAACCGAATATAAAACTTACCCCCTATACGCTATTATGACCATACAAAGCTTTTTTTACTTTTTATCAAATTATTTCTATAGTATTGTTAAAAAAGTATGCTTCATTTTTTCACCATTCCGAGAGCCATCTTGATGGACACAGGTACCACACGAAGGTAATCTTTTAGCAATTAGTATGTAATGGTATTTAAGTATCAATCAATAAATTTTATTTATTATTCATTTCAAAAAGTATATTTGTTTGTATTGAAGCCATACGGTCCCTATATCAATACCCACGGAGTACTTTACTTATTATAGAGAAGGAAAGGTAGTATGGGCCGAACTGGGGCGGAAGGGTTGTCTACAATCTATAAAATGCCAAAGAAGTTTTAAAAAGTGATAATTATAAGTAGACTAACTTTTCGCCAGATAATAACTTTCATCCCCTATGATGCCCCCTTATGGGGTGGATTTATAAAAATGTCCTTATCTAGGGTTCAAGCTTACTTCGTATCATATTTCGTAGCCGAGCGGCTCAAGTGGAGATCATGCCGCGGGTTGAGGCTTTGCCGCGACACGAGCCAAGTGAGCAGCCTCGCGGCTATCCAAAATTTGTCGGTAAACTGTCAGAGACGCCTCAGTGAGACCTCGGGTATAAAACAAAATAGGACTTCAATGTTTGTTGAATGATTCCAATTTACTCATTCGCTATGAATCTGGTCAATGTTATGCAAGAGTGAGGAGGTTTGTATGGAACTTCCTCAGTGAAAATTTAAAATCCATTCTTTTACTCCAAACAAGACATAATTTCTTCTAGTTTCCTTCAAAAATCTAATATTATTCGTGAAGTCCTGTACGTTCTCTCGTCTCGTTAATGGCATCCTTATGTAGGAATGAATGGTAAAAGCTTATTAAGAGACAATTTGGTATTCAGTAGTTGTCAAGTATTTCGAAGGCGAACAAAGAGGCCGAGCTGCTTTCAAGTGCCGCTTAATCGGTCCATAGAACTTTCATCTAGCTAGAACTTACAAAGTATGTAATTCTACTGGCACTGTTGTTAAAACTTTCGTCCACAATGCGAATGAAAAATCGATATATAAAAAATTGGCCAAGAGTGAGTCGAACTCGTGTGGAGATGGTTTCGTAGAATTTTTTTTCGTGAGAACTTTAAAAGTCAGTTACAGTTTTTCGTTTAAGTTTTCCTGTAAATTATGAGCGAGGCCCTATATTTCCTATTTTCTTTTCAAAATCAATCAATTTTCATATAAACTGCATTTTAAAATTATAGAAAAAAATTAGATTTCTTATAATAGAATAATCGAAATTCAATTATTTACGCTGTACGTCCGTGATTGGGTCATCAAACTCTACATACCTAGATATGAACCAAATTTCAACCTTATTCGTCCAGTAGTAACCTATATTCGGAGAAAATAAGCTATGACATACAGACAGACACAAAAGTGATCCTATAAAGGTTCCGTTTTTTCATTGGATGTACGAAACCCTAAAAATTAATGTTTGTTTTGCTTGGCTTTTTGAACCGATTTTGTTACTGTTTGCGCGATTAGATAGATTGATTCACGAGGAAGGTTTAAGTAGGTAAAACAGCACCTAGGTAGATACGTCTTTTGGGAGGCGAGCAGTAATTTAACCAATAATGTCAATTTATTCGACGAGTGTCTTTTGTTTGTTTGTTTGTCCTTCTTTCACGACAAAACGGATCGACGGGACTCTTTTCGCAAAGATTTAGCACAAAATTTGGTGTATATAAAAATTTAGTGCATCTGCTAAGAGCTTGTTTAGTGCACCAGTTTGTAATTATAGTTTGACGACAAGAATGAAAACCCCTTCTATCTTCCTTGTTCCTACACAGACAGGGTTTGATTGAACCAAGCTATTCTATAATAGGTACAAGCAAGTTTCCAGACATTTTAATTAAAACGAACCCTGTCCAGTGTCCATTACTGTCCATTGCTCCGTAATAACTCTGTGCCCACGCAAACGTCTTTTGTTTGCGATGGCTGCGCGCGCAGGTGTGATCGAGACTAGCCGGCGCCGGCGCACATTCCTGCGGCGGTCATAGCGGGCGCCGTGCTTGATCTTGCGGCCGCATGACTAGTTTCTCTGCCTCCAATGGCCTCCATGTACCGGCTAAACATAAAATGAGTTTACAACTTACAACCTCCAGTGCCTCCAGTTTATGTAGGTACTTTGGCCAGAAATTAGGTTGCCTCTTTCGGCGAGCCAGCGCGAAACATGTCGGTGAAGTTAGCCAAGTCCCGCGCACATACATAATAGGTAACTCTCATCAAATAACGCTCAGCTCCATACAATTTGTATGGGCGTCGTCCCCACTCTTAATCTGGGTCAAGGTAGGTATTTGGCGAGAGTTAAATAGCACAACTTTTATTTATGTAATTACACAGGTCGACAAAAAAACTAGGTAGAAAGATGGCGACAGAAATGGTTGTAAGCACTTGCCGGCAGAAAACCTCATTTTCGTGTAGTCTGAGGTCTGAGCGCTCCTCTACAAATTCTTGTTGTCGAGTAGGGGTCCAGGCTGGTTTTTGGGATAGTTTGGACCGTCCAGCGCTTGTCGGTACGCCGCTGAGGCGCTTTAGAAGAAAAAAAAACTATCCTACCAGCAGCGGGAGCACAAATCATATCGAATTTTATATCGATCGATAGATATAATGGTATATCCAAATTTTTTATCGAAATCGGAAGCACAAATCTGACCGTGGATATATTTATCACAATCACAAACAGGCTCGATACAATATAGCAACGCTCGCATTTTATCGACTAGCAACTGTCTTCTTCTTCTTTTTTATTATGGCTCCACCAATGTTCATCGGTGATTTGCCAATGTCAAGTATTATAGCCTTTATAGTGTATATAGCCGGTAAATCGGTATTTAAGATAATCCCGCCGACCGTGATATGTCTTATTAATCACTGATTAATCACAACCATCACAGCGCGAACAGGATTAAACTGGATTCCACATCACGCCACGACGAAAACGCGTGCGTATGTCGCCATGACCGGATGTGGAATCCCTAGCAACTGTCAAAGTCAATATACATACGATCTGTCACTGTCAGTGTCAAATGTGTCAAAACTTTCAAATTCTATATAAATTCGTGAAAAAATGAGAGAATGTTTTATTTAGAAGTAGTTTTTAAATGTATATTTATATTTTAATTGTTATACTGTTTGTTCCTTATTTTACATCAATTAATATTTTTACATGTATTTTACCTTGAAAGAGTCATAAATAAAATAAGTAATAATTTCCTTACCATTATATACTACTAGCGGCATCTATTGACAATAGTATATAATGAGAATAACAGAATATTCAGAAGTTCAGCTACTTGACACTAGATGTCACTACCGCAAAAATTGGGTAATACAAAATTAAAAAAGAATGTTAATAAATAAAGAAACCAAAGAAACATTTAAACATTTTTTAATTATTGCATAATTATTAAAATTGCACAAATTGTAAATATATTTACTTTTTTTTATTTGGCATAGAGACAATAAATGCGGAATTTTTAAGTTTGGAGATGGCAACACTAAAAACACATGGGTTGGGTTCATTCATTTTGTCATATCGCCGGCAAGCCCTGGAATATTCTAGATTTGAAACTCGAATAGTTGTGAAATTGTTTTTCTCGATTCATTTTGTTGTTCTAATTTAACTTTACTTGAATAAGAAATAATGGCCGCTGCCGTGAAGCGACTTATTCCCCTGTTGGACCGTGTTCTGATCAAGCGCGCTGAGGCTCTAACGAAGACCGCAGGGGGCATTGTGATCCCAGAGAAGGCGCAGTCAAAGGTGCTCCATGGAGAAGTAGTTGCCGTGGGACCAGGATCACGCATGGATAATGGAGACTTCGTTCCTGTACTTGTCAAGGTCGGAGACAGGGTACTGCTCCCCGAGTATGGCGGCACCAAAGTCAATCTAGAAAATGATGATAAAGAATACCACCTATTTAGAGAGTCTGATATTCTAGCTAAGATAGAAAACTAGGTTTATTTTTTTTGTATGCTGCATCCGGATTCTTTAGTTTCTGCATAGTGAATGAACATGATATTGTGATTGTGTATTGTAGGTTGGTTTCTGATGAACAGAAGTAATTTGTTGCATTTCTAATTATAGTTATATTGTTATAAAATTGTGGTTTTATTCATTTTATTGCTACTATTGTAGCTATCACCCATGATTATTGCATCATCTCACTGAATGTAAGAGTTCAGCATAAAAAAGGTCTTTTGCCTTCATTATATTATCAACTTGCAAATCATACAATGGTTCAATGTTCAAGTTTTATCAGTTATGGCATACATTCATAAAATAAGATGTATGTTATCTAGTCATTTAAATATAGTAGTCTGTGATTTAAATCCTATTCCAGCCAGCGCTTTCTGAGTTGGGCTGACTTTGCAGAGTGTCATGAATATTTGAATTTATATGGTGGGTTAAATTTTATTGTTTCTTTGAACTCTATTCCTGACTACTCGTATCATAATATGATTAGAACAAATAAATGGATTTCCTTTTTCATCTAGTCCCTAAACTTAACTTTCCTGTCTTGTAAACATTTTCATAGAGTTGCAGTATGAAGTTTGTGATAGGTACCATACAATTATTATATTGTTTTATTATTATTTCAACAGGTTATGTTTCCAAATCAATACTATCAGCACTTCTTGTTTTTTTTTTACATTTCTAGAACTGCATGCAACCTTTCACTATGGCAAGAGATAATATAATAAAAGATATATTTTTTATACCAATTTAAACAATATTTTGTCCATATAAACAAAATAGTATGCAAGCCTGTTGCTGCACTTAAAAGTTAATACATTTCTATTTTTGTGATTTTTCATTAGTTTTCTAAATTCCTACTTCTAAGGTAGGCACCTAAATGCATAAGTAGGTAGGTAACAATTATTAAAGTTGAAATAAAACAAACAAAATTAGCATTATTATTTATTTATGGGTAGGAAAAATATTGTGTAAGTAAATTAAGGTAGGGCCAAAAAGTCCTCAGTTTATATAGTATATCATTGCAAAAAGTACCTTTTTATAAGTAGGGCATAGGGTTTACCAGGGTGTATAGCACAGAGCAAGTATAGTTCCACAAACTTATCAGGACCCGGTGGCCAAAAGTGGAACTCACAGGCAAGTAAAAGGTGGAACTAATGATACAATAAGTAAAATGTTCATGTTTCTTCTACGTATTGTTCTTCTTTCTACCTAAAATGAATATGGCCAAGCGTTAAATGCATTAAATGTGGCAAAACATGCGACAACAGCCAGATAAGTTTGTGGAAAATAGCAAAGAAATCAAAGAATAGAAGAATACAGTGAAAAGGTGCCTGGTCGTTTTTTGTCTGTTTCAAGAAACAGATTTTTGCCATGTAACGAGCGAACGCTTTTATGCCAGAAGGAAAATCAGTTTAAAAAAAACATGTTTCGGCGATTCAACTGTACAATTCAATTGTACATACGTACAACGTAGACAGAGTATAACCATTTATATATTGCGCTTGTGTGTGTAGTGCCTGTGAGAAGTGTGAGAGAGAGAGAGTAGGCCCAACGAATGATGACGTCATACGCATAACGAAAATACTCTGTCTCATTCACGTGCAGACGCACTTTTAAGCATGATAGAGAAACACAGAGCAAGAGTATAGACTACTATTGCGGACTATTGTTTTCGATATTCCTAACGGTATGAAATACAGCATGCTTTGGGGTTCCATGTTATCATATTTAGAACCGCGCATCTCAGTTTCGCGCTTGGCTATTTTTTACTGGTGTGCCGTGAAACTTCGACGAAACGAAAAGTGTGCCGGTGAAACCAAAAGGTTGAAAACGCCTGCATTAGACTGATATTGTACGTAAAGACTGTCGGTCGAATCAACTGGTTTTTTTAATGAATGAATATAGTATGTACGATTTACGCCTTAGCAATAAAAAACCGTTTCTTTTAGCACTGCTTTTCGAAGCAGTTTGTCGATTTATAAAACGGGTAACGTTCCGTTTCATGTAAAATACAAAACGTGGAAAACGCCCAACTCCCAAGGAATATTAAGACGTATGTACTCTCTACCTTGAAAACGCCAAATAACAATTTTTTTGTTCCTAGTTTCGCTGGTTGTACATACGTATTCATCTGTGTTCATAGACAAATGTAGACAACATACCGAGAAGAATGGAATGTATATATCCTTTGTCATAAAACAACATAATTTTTGCTATCGATAATTTTATAGTTATTGCACTTGGCACAAAAAATAAATTAAGTGCGTTAAATTAATTGGATTGTAGGCCTAGTTTTCCAATCGACGCGTTTGAATAATTCTGTTATAATATAATAAAAGATTAATGAATTTGGGCAACATATGAGGGAGATTCAGGGAGTTTAGCTTGAATCTTCCAAATGGTTTTTAGTTTCTTGAGATATATAAATAAAAATATATATTTGTGGGGTGTCGGAGTTAGGGTCCGAATTCTAAATTGTCCATGTTCTTATTACTCCACATTCTTATTTTTCCAAATCGTTATTTATTCCGAAGCACATATAGATGTACTAATCTATGTTCCGAGTAGAGCTGGTCGTTTTTTTGACTAACTGTTTCAAGAAACAGATTTTTTCCATGTAACGAACGGACGCTTTAATGCCAGAAGGAAAATCAGCTTTTTAAAAAAACATGTTTCGGCGATTCAACTGTTCGTACGTCTCATTCACGTGCAGACGCGCTTTCAAGCATGACATACATACAGAGAGAGACTACAGTATAAACTACTATTTCGGCCTTATCTACTTTGACTATTGTTTTCGATGTTGCTAACGGTATGAAATACAGCATGCTTTGGGGTTCCGTGTTATCATATCGACTCGAAGGCCAAACCGACGAATCCATACAGGGCCAGCCAGGGAAGGAATGTACGGCCCGAGTGTGTCCAACAGCATAATGGCCGACCCAGCAGTTTGCTCGGCATTCTAGTGTTGGACATTCTCGGGCCGTGCATTCCTTTTTCATCACCGATGAAAGTAGTTTCTATGCAAACAATAAATGGCTAAAATTATTGTTCTAAGTTTCCTCATTCTGGTCAAAATAAAAGATGTAGCGGGGGGTCCTATGTAAGTATGTATGCTAACCATAATAATTCTACCAAAAATATTTCCAAAGCGGTTTTGAAAAATAATCTGGTTTGCTGTTCTTTTAAAATGGACCATAACGGGTTTTTTGAATGAATGAATATAATAGTATGTACGCTTTACGCCTTAGGAATAAAAAACCGTTTCTTTTAGCACTGCTTTTCGAAGCAGTTTGTCGATTTATAAAACGGGTTACGTTCCGTTCCGAGAGTGGCGACCAAACGTACCAATACGATTTTTCGTGTGGCAAGACCATGGCGCTTGACCGGCTGGCAATAAGTTTTACTTGCTCTGTGGCAATAAGTTACTCTATGACACTACCGATTCCGCGCGCGAGCGGTTTTTGTTTTTTTGCTTTATTTGTGATTTTCCGGTTTTCCGTTCCGTTTGTGACCGTTTGGTTCATATTAGATATCTGTGGTTTGGTTTCGCATTTTGCAAGACGCTGCAACATTTGAAAAAATAACTAATAATGCAATGGAACGGTAAGTAATCTTTATTTTCATCGTATGATAAAGTGATATCGTTTGAATTTCAGTGAAGTGAGGGCCTTGATTTCATTTTCGACCATTCTTAGATCAGCTAATAGAAAGTTATAAATCTATTGTTTATTTTATGGGTAAAGGTTTAGATTATCAAATCCCGAGCTTTTCGTGTTTTTTCAACTTTATTAAATTTGTGTTAACTTTGAAGTCTCGGTAAGGTACCACTTTTCGCCGGTGTTCACAAGTTTTTAAGAAAATTGACAATAAAAACTTAACCTAAAAATCTGAAATTGAGATATTCGTGTTTCTTTTTCAAAATCATGAAAAATATTTTTGCATTTTCGAGCTTCGTCTAAGTATAAAACGGTTGGTAAAGGTCCAGATTATCTAATCCTGAGTTTTTCGTGTTTTGACGACTTTATTAAATTGCTGCACTGTTTTATTACGTACTTTAACCATTTTGAAGTCTCGGTAAGGTACCACTTTTCGCCGGTGTTCACTAGTTTATAAGAAAATTGACATTGAAAAACTTAACCTCAAAATCTGAAATTGAGATTTTCGTGTTTTAAAATAAAATATAAGGTTTCCATGTTTTTACACCATCCGAACCACGCTCGTCGCTGCGCTCCTCGCTAACCTATTTTGTAGAGTAAAAAAATTTCGATCGTGTCTGAAGACTTTTCACCGACGTGGCGGTCACGGGAGGGGTTTTCGGGGTTGGTGTCCTGGACGAAAGTTGCTCCTTGTGACGCCTTTCATCCTATGGCATCATAAAAAATGGGTGTTATATGGAGTAAAAAAAATCGATTGAAAATTTTCTTTCAAAATCATGAAAACTCTAACCTTAATTTTGCAAAAACCTGTGACCTTCTGCAAAAACTTATACCTTACCGAGACTTGAAAATAGTTAAAGTATGCAATAAAGCAGTGCTCGCTCGCCTTGCGACTTGTTTTTACACCATCCGAACCACGCTCCTCGCTAACCTATTTTGTAGAGTAAAAAAATTTCGATCGTGTCTGAAGACTTCACCGACCTGGCGGTCACGGGAGGAGTTTTCGGGATTGGTGTCCTGGACGAAAGTTGCTCCTTGTGACGCCTTTCATCCTATGGCATCATAAAAAATGAGTGTTGTTATATGGAGTAAAAAAATCAATTGAAAATTTTCTAAGTCTTTTTCAAAATCAAGAAAACTCCAACCTCAATTTTGCAAAAACCTGTGACCTCCTGCAAAAACTTATACCTTACCGAGACTTGAAAATAGTTAAAGTATGCAATAAAGCAGTGCAGTAATTGAATAAAGTCTAAAAAACACGAAAATCTCAGGATTAGATAATCTGGACCTTTACCAAACGGTTAAAAAATATTCAAAGTTTTTTTTCTTAGTGTCCCGTTTCCTCCACTCCAAAAAAAACTTATACCATAAGCGCTTATTACACTATACAATTTTTAGAAAATCTATTTAGGAAATACTTAGGAAGATGTAATTGCAGTTAGGATAGTTAGCATCCTATTTAGAACAGTTAGGAAGGCCCGACCGCTCTACTTCCTAAATAGGTTACGATTTAGGAGAGTGTAATCGTATGGCTTCCTATTTAGGACGACTAGTTGGTTGGCGCCCGTGCTTTGCATCAGATATCGTATCTTTTTTTCAATATATTTATTTATTTTATTTATTTATTTATTTATTATAAATAGCCCAACAACACCTACGTCCACACATATGCATTGTACATTTTTATGACTTAGTAGACGCAGTGTCAATTATAGGGCTATTAACATTTTTATAACAACAACACAACATTGATAAGAAAAAAAAAAAGTAATTGAATAATATAAAAACACAAAAAATACAATAATAATACCTAATTTACACAATTTCTAAACTAATAACTAAGAACACTCGAAAAAATAAATTTTTCCAATCGTGGATTGGAAAGTGGCCCGAGAACCAAACACATCTAAGTCGTGTCGCTTGTGCATCTTGTTATACTGTCCGACCATACGGTTAAGAGGAGAGACCAGACCGAGGACCGTTTTGGATCTAGCTAGCAGGAAGGGATCAAATGCGCTAGCTCTGGGATTTCGTATAGGAGCACATAGATTCAACTGTCCCAACAAGTTTGGACAGTCGACCTTGGAGTTGACCAGTTTGTAGAAGAATTCGGCATCCAGTCTGCATCTACGATTCCGCAGAGAACTCATGCCGAAATACCGCAGACGTTCCCTGTATCCGGGAAGCCTCTTCGCAAGATTGCAGCTGTACGCCAAATGCCAGCAAAACCTTTTTTGGACGCTCTCGAGTTTTTTAATATGGATGTCATAGTGAGGATTCCAAACTATGCTGGCATACTCCAAACCACTCCGAACCAGCGCATTATAGAGGAGTATCTTGGTTCCCGAGTCCCTAAACTCTCTGCAGTTCCTCAGCACAAAGCCCAACGTTTGGAATCCTTTTCGCGTTATCTTGTCTATGTGTGTATTGAGCCGCAACCTACAGTCCATATGCACTCCCAAATCACGAATACCGTCAACCTCCGTCAAAGCACTACCCCCCACAGAGTATACACCAGGCACTCCCGTTTTATTTCTACTGAAATGAATAACATGACACTTACTAAAATTGAGATCCATTTGGTTGAAGTCACACCACTTCACCAAACTGTCCAAGTCATCCTGTAGTAACCTCACATCATGAGTTGTCAAGATTTTTCTTGAGAATTTCAAATCATCAGCAAACAAGTAGTGATCAGAGTTCGGAAAACAGCAGCCAATGTCATTGATGAAGACATTGAACAAAATTGGTCCCAGATGAGATCCCTGAGGAACACCGGAATGCGCAGTAAACATCTCCGATTCGTAACCATTGGCAACGACCCTTGAACTGCGACCAATGAGGTATGATTCAAACCATGAAATGATGCTCCCGGCCACGCCCATGCTGTACAACTTATCAAGCAAGATTCGGTGATTAACACGGTCAAACGCCTTGCTAAAATCAGTGTAGATTACGTCACATGGCACCCTGTTATCCAAGCTACGTGCTATTTCCTCTGTGAACAATACTAGATTAGTGACAGTAGATCTAGCCTTTATGAATCCATGTTGACGTTCTGATATTGCATGTTTAAGATGCCAGGTAAGCTTAGGGCATATAAGTAACTCAAACACCTTTGCAAATACAGGGATGATAGATATTGGCCTATAATTTTTAACGAGGTCACGTTCACCACTCTTCAGCAAGGTCAGAACCAAGGAACTTCTCCAAGCCGATGGATACCTACCGTCACTCAATGATCTATTGTAGATTAGAGATAATGGGTAAGCAAGAATCTCAGCGCAATTCACAACAAACACAGCCGGTATACCATCAGTTCCAGCGCCTTTAAATATATCAAGTCTTTTTAAAACTTTATATACTTGAACCCTAGTGAACGATAGCGAGCACAGGCTGTTGCTTGTGAAGTCCGGACGCCAGACAGTGGTAGGAGCAGGCCGTATATTGTACACAGAAGAATAGTGTTCAGCAAACAGATTACAAATGTTCTCTCCATTTGATACTGTCACCGTGTCAAGACTCATTTTGGCTGGAAAACCACCACTGTTTTTTTCTTATTTTTAATGAATGACCAAAACAATTTAGGGTTAGATTTTATTGACGCCTCCAAACCATTTATGTACCCATTATAGCACATCAATTGTAGCCGACGACATCTACACTTCAGAAGCTCAACAGCAAGAACATCACGCGGATTATTAAATTTCCGAATCCTGCATCTATATTTATATTTCTCTTTCAGCATACTTATCATGTCCTTAGTGAACCACAAGGGATATTTATTGTTAATTGATTTAGTCTTTGGTACGTACTTACGAATAACGTCACGAAGGCGATCGTAAAACAAGGCCACCATGCAGTCCACTGAATCACTTTCATCAAACACATCGTCCCATGATACCCTGCTCAACTCATCCATGATCTTCATGTAGTCTGCCTTGTAGAAACGATATCTTTTGCTTTCATTTGGATGTACAGTTTTAGTTTTCACAAAAGAAACAGAAAATACTATTGGAGGATGCAAGCGATCAACAATCGACAGAGAATCCGGACGATGCTCCAAATCGATCACAGGTCGGGAACAAAGAACAAGATCCAAAATTCTACCTTTAATATTCAGCACATGATTGTACTGATGAAGGCCGTGCAAAGGATGAAATTCAATAGCGAATTACTAAGAGTGCTACCACCCGAAGTCGCCTTAAGATGACTTGTTTCAGAGTCAGTTGACCACATTATGTCACCGAGATTGAAGTCCCCCACAATCAAAAACTCATCCCTGCCCCCCTCCATTCTAGAACTAGCCCTTGTCAAAAAGTTATCCAGTAAATGTCCTTTGACAGGAGGTGGTAAATAAATTCCACATATATTTAACTTAAAACATTGATTACTACGATCATGTCCCTCAATGGAAACCCATACATCCTCACAATCCGACTCAAACGCGCTCAACCTATAAGAAGAATACTTTCTGGCGACTGCAACCAGTACCCCCCCTCCGTCCCTTCCGCCATGAAATCCACTGCTCTCACGGTCTCGCCTGTAAACATTATAACGATCGTCGAACAGCTCAGAACTGTGTACACTACCGTTCAACCACGTCTCGGACAGGACAACAACATCAAAATCATTACATACAATTTCATTAAAGAAGTCGATGGTTTTAGTTCTCAGCCCTCTAACATTTTGATAATACAGAGATAAATAATTATTCTTTAAAATAATATCGCACATACAAATTTATATAAAAAAAAAAAGAACAGTAATAAGAAATAAAATAATTTATAAAAATATGAACAATAATAAATCAATAACAATCAATTAAAATTAGTCACAGAAAAAAACAGATTATGTTAACTTATTAAGAAAATCCAAAGTTCTAATGTGGACGTGGCTCGTGTGCTCGGATTTTCGCATGAATATTCGACCGTCTCGCACCCAGACAAACTTGTAATTTAAGTCTTTCGCTTTAAGACGAGCTGCGGCGTGTAAAAATTTGTTCTGTGCTGTGAGATGCTCGGCCACATAAATAGGATTACTTCTGTCACCAGTACCGATACCCAAATGACTGGTATTTAGTTTGTTTGTGGGATTTTGCTTATTGAATTTTGAGGCCGCAGCCAAGAAACCGTCGCGCTGACGTGGGTTGCTAAACTTAATAAATTAGATACTAAACTTAATAAATAATCGAACTGTTCAGAATGTACTCTTAAAAATTTTCTAAAATCTCCTGGTTCCAAAATATATACAATGTTCATAATGAGACAGTTTTTTTCTTAACATTAAGTACCTACCTATTCTTTAACCCATTGTTCCCACTGTTACAGCTAGGGCAAGCCTTATTACTACATAGTATAAAACAAAGTCGCTTCTGTCTGTCCCTATGTAAGTATGCTTAGATCTTTAAAACTACGCAACGGATTTTGATGAGTTTTTTTTAATAGATAGAGTGTTTTAAGAGGAAGGTTTATATGTATATAAAACATGCATAATATAGTAGAGAAACACTGTTAATTTTAGAGGTTTCTAATGTGATGTCGTAAGTAAATAAAGACATTTTTTTTGCACTAACATTACAGGTAAACGCCTAGTACTAGCTGGTATTTACTAGTGGTTTATAGACAGAAAAATAAACCACTGTATTTTTCTGTCGTTTTGTTGTCGCGACGGATTTTACGTTAAATGATGATTATGTTAAAATACAAACATACTAATTATAATTAATGATTGGAAACACTAAGTTTGACGCCCTAGATCGCCTTTCCCGTTTAAAACATCACAATTAACTATTTTCCTAGAGCTCTGTCTCGCGACACAAAACGATACCAACGAAATCTAAGGTAACTTATTACCTGGTCAGTATAACTGGTCAAAGGGGAAAAAATTGGCGAAAGGGGCAGCCCATCTATGGCCCCTCCATAGGCTTAGTACTCTATGATGTTAATCGATGATTTGCCAATGTCAAGTATAGTGTATATACCGATAAATTGGTATCTAAGATGATCCCGCCGATTGTGATATGCCCTATTCATCACTGACTAATCACAACTATCACGGCGTTCCCCATCTTGTGACGGCGGGAATCCATCTACCTCGACAAGTATGGATGCTATGCTATTGAATGGAGACTTTTCTTTTGTGAGCTCTTCTCGTTTTTTTTTTAAATTTCTATATTTTTTTGTTTTTAATTCATATTTTATTATAGTATATATACTGGAATGCTGGAGGATGTCCCAGAGCATCCTGGGCAGGAGGTACCCCTGCACCCAAAAAGACGCCGAGTGTTTCGTGACAACAAGACTGTGTAAGTTGATATATTTTGATAAGTACTTTAATTGATACAAGTTGTTAATCACATTCACATTTCAGACCATTATCAACATCAGTGTGGTACCAGCCCCAGCCTTCCACCTCTGGTGAAAGTCATTCACCGCCTCAAGTCCAGTAAGTGTATTCAGAGTTTAGGGGCCATCCATAAATTACGTTACGTCACACAAATTTCATGTTTTTGGACCCCTATGGATGGCCCCTTAAAACATTGTTGTTACAAACATTTTAATTATTTTTATTTATTTATTAATCTGTATTATTTCAGGAGCGAGGTGGTACTGAGTACCTCCACGTCCTGGGAGTTTGTGGCAGTAGACGAGTTACTGAATAGAGGTATTTTAATTATAAAACTATTTAGCATTTAACCTTACAGTCTCCCCAAATACTTCGTTTGAAATTTTAAATAAACTCTTATATTTGGGCACTTATGTACCTTTCAGGCAGCGAAGACGACTCGGAGGACGGCGACATTGAGGACGACAACTGCATCTTCATAACGGCGCGGAAGGCGCGAGAATTACTGGGCGATGCTGACGTGGAGCTGTCGGTCTCCGCGGAGCCAGACTTTGCGTGGCCTCCAGTATTCTCCGCCCTGCCGCCGCCATCGCTGCCTCCATCGCTGCCGCCATCACCAGACCGAGCATCACCTTCAACTGACTATGGACCGTCAAACAAATTTCATTTTGAGTGGAAGAGTTTCCACGAAACTCAAGCTCTTCCTGAGATGAGGAGGGAACCCTTTTCCAATTACTCGTGTGGACCCACTACCGCGGAACCCTATGACGACCCGTATAGTGCATTTGTTGCCATATGGGATACGCAAATAATGGAGCACATTGTTCTGGAAACTAACAGATATGCTCAGGAGGTGGTTGTGACAATGTTGGAGGGTGGTGTCCTGCAACCCACCAGCAGAATAAGCAACTGGCGGAATACGACTGTGGACGAAATGTACGTGTATTTTGGTATAATTCTCGCTATGGGAATTGTGGTGAAGTCACGTCTCGAGGAGTACTGGAATAAGCAGCATGATATTTTCAGTACTCCTGAATTTTCGTCCACAATGTCGTATAACCGCTTCACTCTCCTGAGCAAGTGTCTGCATTTTCAGAACAATGCTAGTCTTGAGCCTCAATTAAGTAACTCACAGGCCAAAGTTGCAAAACTGAAGCCTGTGATCGACCATGTAAACATTAAATTTTCATCATTGTTCAATATAGGGCGGAATATTGCACTCGATGAAAGTTTAATGATGTGGAAAGGTTGGTTGAACATCAACCAATTTATTCCTAACAAGGCGGCTAAAGTGGGGATCAAAACTTACGAGGTCTGCGATTCCAAGACAGGGTACTTGTGGCGCTTTGAATTCCATGCAGGACAGGACTTCCCAGATCCACAAGAAACCACCCCATTGTCTGGAACTATATCTACCATCGTGCTCCGTCTTTTGCGTGGCCTGGAAGGTAAAGGGCATACAATTTGGATGGACAACTTTTATAACTCTCCCGCTCTTGCGAGAGAGTTAAAATCTTTAGGGTTTGACTGCGTGGGAACATTGCGGACAAATCGCCAATTAGTTCCCGAAGAACTGGCGAAGTTTAGGAAGTCGGATATGAGGGTAGGCCAGATTAGCGGTTGCACATCGGGGGATGTGGATCTTTTGGTATGGCGGGATAAGAACCGTGTCGCTATTATTTCGACGTACCACGGGCTAACAACCACGATGTGTAATGACGTGAAGAAGCCGAGTGCCATTCACGACTATAATATCTGCATGGGTGGTGTAGATAAAAAGGACCAATTGTTATCCCAGTACCCCATAGAAAGAAGGCGAACCCGGATTTGGTACAAAAAGGTTTTTAAGCGGGTTTTGAATACTAGCGTGCTGAATTCGTACATACTTTTCAAACATTTTCACCAAATTTCACACCGAGCCTTCCGTAAGGATTTAATTCGACAAATACTTGCACACCATCTTCCATCACACTCACAGGTACCAAAGACGATACAAACACATCATATTCCTGCTCAATATGGCCTAATCGCAGTAGGCAATAGACACCTTAGGAGGAAATGCGTTGTTTGCTCTAAGCGTTCTACGACCTATTGTGAACAGTGTGATGTTGCTTTGTGTCTATTTGAGTGCTACAGACAACACCATCTTAATCAGTAACACTGAACAACAACACTATACATGCATTGCTATTCACACGCTTGTAATCCAGAACCTGTGTACTTTGTCTGTCTGTGTAGTCTGTATGTCTGCTCTCCGTCCATCCATTTGTATGTCTATCTGCCCTCCCGTCCTTCTTTGTCTGTCTGTCTCCTCTCCGTCCATCCATTTGTATGTCTATCTGCCCTCCCGTCCTACTTTGTCTGCCTGCTCTCCGTCCATCCATTTGTATGTCTATCTGCCCTCCCGTCCTAATTTGTCTGTCTGTTTGTCCATCTGTCTGTCTAACCGTCCGCTTTGTCTGTCTGTGTCTGTCGGTCCTAGTCAGGTTGTCGTATTTTTGTCATTATTTTTCAATATTTTTTCATTCGTATCCGTCCGTCCGTCTATCCGCCCGCTTTGTCTGTCTGTCCATCCTTGTCAGAATGTTGTACCTATTATTTTAACTTAAAAAATGTAAAATGAAGGGAAAAAAAATCCGTATCCATACTTAGTTACAAGTACAACATTATTATGCTGATTTCTACTCATATTTTGGGTAGATAAAAACCTACTTTGGTTGTTTCATGCATACAAATTATAAGCCTAATCATATGATATGCTTTACTTGTATCCCCATTTATTTAAAAACAACATATAATAAACTTAAGCCTCATAAGCCTAAAATAAAACATGTAACAATAGTATATTTTCACAAAACAAAAAAATTTAAGTGAAAAAAACCTACTGACCTGTATTATATTTTTCTTTTATTTAATGTGTACATATAAGGTGTAAATAAAACTATAAATTATATTATGCAATTGTTTAATTTAAAAAACACCCAAATAACTCGGGTTTTATATAGGTACCAAACATTGAACTGTATACTAGAGTACAAAGTTGTACTATTAGAGTTATATTGAATGCTAGGGTTAGAATTGTACAGTTTAAACATGTAGTTTTATACAGAAAACATTAAAAAAAGCAATTTGAATGAGAGACGGCACCAGGAGATCTGACTGACAGAGCATATGTCAACCATACCTCCCGACCTAATGAACATACAATGGTTCAATATTCAAGTTCTATCAGTTTTGGCATTCATCCATAAAATGAGACAATGTTATTTAAACCCTATTCCAGTGCTCTTCAGTAAGTGTTGAGGGCTGACTTATACCTATTTTGAACATAGTAAGAGTGCTCATGAATATTTGAATTTATATGGTTAAATTTTATTAATTCTTTGAACTTTTATTCCTGACAACTCATATTTTATGCTAATAGGATAGAACAATTTAATGGCTTTACTTTTTGATCCAGTTCCTAAAGTTAATTTTCTTGTCTTGTAAACATCTTCATAGCCTTTATACAGATAGTGTGCAAGTTGCAGTATGAAGTTAGTGACTTTTGTTATTTCAACGTGTTTTTACATTTCTCAGAACTGCATTCATCTGTACCTATGTACCTTTCACTGTGGCAAGATATATTTTAACCGACTTCAAAAAAGGAGGTTCTCAATTCGACTATGTTTTTATACCAATATAAACAGGTTGTAGGGGGTTTTAATGAAATTATTGAATTTAATAAAGAAAATAAAATATTAGGGATTTTTTATTTATGGGAGGTACCCTGTGACCAAAACCTACCTGCAACCCGGCCGTAGCTTAAGTATCTCTGCCCCTAAATTTATAAAGAAAATCGGGCGCCTAGGGCAGGTGGTGAGCAGGTGGAAAGCGCTCCGCTACGGGCCGGCCGGACAACTCATCTGTGAGCCTCGGACCTCTAATCTCAAGCCAGGGTGGAGCTACCTACTAGTGGCTAACAAAGCCTAACCTGGCCTAACTGGGGGACAACCCAACTTAAACAAAAAGTTTATAGGACAACACAATTTATTTATCAACACTAACTATCCACTTCACTTCACTTCCAACTCCGAACACAAGTACCGGCGAATAGCCTGGCAGGGCCGCCAAACTCGGGTCCACGCCCGTCTCAACGCATTCGACCAGTGGGTCGGTAGGCCTCGCAGGAGGGCACAGCGTCCCATCCGATGAGCGGGGCACGCCACGTGCAGGGGCCGCGGCAAAATACATGGCCCGCACGCTGCAGGTCGAATTCGAGCAACCACTTCTCGGGTCCCTGGCCACGATCAATTCTCCGTCCCCGGATCCTCACGGATTCACACAGGGCAATAAAAATTACACTTTTTCAATAAAATATCAAAACCGCGTCCATTAGCTCTCATGGTGGGTAGTCCAAAAAAAAAACGAACGATCATCAATCCCTATGATTGATAGTCAACGCTCCACTGACTGGTCAAAATTGACTGAAATAAAGCTTTATAAAAAGTCAGTGGGCGTTGACAACCTTGGCTTAGGGCCACAACAATAAAAACAATTTATGTAAAGGCAAGTGAAGCTTGCACGTTACAAGGTGTCCATATAAAATCATAAACAGAATAGGTGGCAAGCCTGTTGCTGCCTTATTACATTTCTATTTTTGTGATTTTTCATGAGTGAGATTTCTAAATTCCTGCTTCTAAAGTAAATGCATAAGCAACAATTAAAGTTGAAATCATTATTATTTATTGAGTAGGCAAAATATTGTGTAAATTAATAAATAAATTGTTGATCCACATATTTATTGGTAAATTGCTACATACATAGTTCTAAAACTAATGTAATAACGTTATATTTGTTTTGTAGTTCTTATGATCTAATGTTTAAAAATATAGGTAATATGTTCAGTAGTTACTTTATTTTCACATTTGATACATTATATCACATTAGTGTTTAACAACCAAGGCTTTGGTGGATGTGGCACTGTCCTGTATCTCAATTTTATACTGAATAGGTACATACTGATGGCAAAATAATACTAACACAGATTTTCATAAATTGTTTTCTAAGCTTTACTGTAAAGATATTGCTGTACGACGAACAACTGCGGATAATGCAGGATTGGGGTCAGGTGGTTCTGTCAATATCTGAACTGTGGTCCAGCAACCATCATCATTAGATTGTCTCAGGGCTTCCATGATCGCTTGCACCCTCTGACCATCCTCAAATGTAGCAGCAGCCTGCACAGGTTCCTTCACCCAGTCCATCTGTTCCTTTACAGGTAAAAATGCTTCTTTCAAGGCACTTATCATCTTACATAAACCCTTAATGTATGGCTTAGGCACAACACTTGAAGCACAACTCAGATCTTCTACATCTACATATATAACGTCTTCCTTCTCTTGTATCCTTTTACTATCATCTTCACTTATGTTTTTTAGGTTATTTACTTTGTGTACCCGACCATGTAAGTCACCACCTCTGACAACTAAATATCCCTTCTTACTGTAGATATATATTTCCTGATTAAAGCAAGGTCCAGGCAAATGATTATTAAGAGTGGCAGTCACAAGCAGACCTTTGTCCATTTGTAATTGGAATGTTGAGAAATCTGGCGCAGTTATCTTTCTGATTCCATTTACCTTTGGAGTCTCTTCTATAAAAGTTCTCAATAACCCATGTACTTTAATAACTTTTTGTCCAGTTAGGAACGTAATCAAATCAATAACATGGCTGCCAACCAATGCCAGTGTTCCACCTCCCATAGTGTCATCACACAACCAGTTATAGGTATCTCCTAAAAGGGGTCCCATTTGAACTCTTACATCAGCTAATGTTAATTCTGAAGGATCACCCAAATATCCATCCTGTATAGATTTTTTCATATATCCAAATGCTGGCAAGAATCTGAGTGAGTGGTTAACAATGGAAATTAAGGTGGGGTAATATTGTGCAGCTCGTACCATTTTAAGAGCCTCTGCTTGACAAAGTCCAGCTGGTTTATCACACACAACATGTTTACCTATACCGAGAGCTTTCACTGATATTTGTGCATGGAGATTTGGAGCGCATACTACAAATACCAAGTTTACATTTTTTTTTAGCAGAACATCATCTATTTTGTTAGTGAAGAATGGAATGTTCAATTCTGTGGCTACAGTTTCGGCTTCTTGTAGTGTTATTCCCCATATTGCTTCAATACAGAATCCTTTTTCTCGAAGGAAAGGTACTAAAACCTTAGCAATAGCGCCTGTACCAAATACACCGATACCGGGTAACATTATGCAGTGAAGAGATTAATTTCTCCATAACATGATGACGATTACATAGACGCAGCAAATTGTAAGTATGTATAAATTATAATATACTGGTAAAAGATGTACCTAAATAAAAATATTTACCAGTTTTACCACTTATTTCGATTTGATAGATTTTGTTGACATAGATAGTTTTGATCAAAAATGAATGACAGCTGGCTGGATTCACTCACAGGCTGTATTCAACTGAGTATTCAACAAACATAAGTTACTCTATGGTATTCAATTCACTGACGGAAGCGGAAGTAACAAGCTGACTTTTTGATTCTTTCGTATATTGAAATGGGCAAAGACCTTTTTTTAAATCAATTTAAACAGCTTATTTACAAAGGAAACCTCGGTGCTTTAGGTCGGCCACACATTATAAGAAATTTCTAATAGAAAAAATTTCACGCACGCTGGAAGGCACTCTGTGCATACATTTTGTATTAGCTCCACCGTAAGAAATTTCTCACGGCGACCGTTTTCCGATGCGCGCCGGATTGCACGTCAACCGGACGCAAGAATTTTTTCTCGAGAGGCCCGTTTGCAATAAATACATTTTGTATCAGACCCCGCAGACTATCGGAAATTCGTATCAGTTTGGAAGACGGCGCCGAACGCTGTACACGCCTTCAGGCTGGCGCAACTTCGAACAAAAAATTGGTTCTATGAAAATTGAGCCAATATTAATGGCGTCATATCGCCATCTTTTTCACTCCATGGTGCTATCTCTGTCTATCCCTGTCAAAGTTGCAAATGGCGGCAAATTTGTTTTGTCTTATTTTAGTTTTGAAATATTAATAAATAAATATATAATGTGATGCTTAAATCGTGCTTGTAATATATTAATTGTAAATATAATATAGTAAGTTATAGTAAATAATTATATGTATTGTTTTACAATAATTGTATTCAATAATTAAGAATGGAAACATAAAAAGTGTACAATATGTGGTACAAGACGCGGCCGCGTAGACCGTATCAAGCGAATATTTATGACCATATTCCCAATAAATGAGGATCGGTAAGTTATTAGCCATTCATATTAATTCAATTAAGTAATTATTCTTTATAAATTTCATATTAAACGAACAGCATATTTCTGAAAAATAGTGATGTACTTTGCATATTGTACAGTTTATCGATATCGATATTCCGACTCAAACATATTTG
The DNA here is from genome assembly GCA_963924495.1 of Nemapogon koenigi. NCBI lineage: Eukaryota > Metazoa > Arthropoda > Insecta > Lepidoptera > Tineidae > Nemapogon > Nemapogon koenigi. The sequence continues at coordinate 4,699,000 of OZ004640.1, read as the reverse complement.
TTTCACATTCCACAAAATAAACCCATTATAACCCGCACCAAATAAATTGAGCGATTGCTTTTTGCTGCAGCAAATTTACTTTTATCTTTACTCTTTCCAGGCAATCTGCCTAGCGGCCCTAGTGATAACTAAGAGGAAAGTAAACAACCAGTCTATTTGCATACTGCCGGACAGTAAATCTGTCATACAAGCACTGGTAAGCAATAAGTTTAAATCAGGTCTCATACTTGAGTGTCATACAGCACTAAACAAGGTATGTAACTATAATAACACGGTAACACCTTAACCATACAATGGATCAAAGGTCATAGCAACTCCTGTGGAAATGACGCGGCGGATGAGCTAGCGAGAGCCGGTGCAAGTATGTCTGCAATTGGCCCCGAGCCCCTAGTGCCCCTGCCTAGAGGCTGGTTTGCCTCACGACTCAAGCAGAAAACAAAATGCATGCACCATCTCGAATGGAACAATCTAATGGAATGTAGACAAACCAGGGCAGCTCTACCAATCATAAATACAAGACTCTCACAAAAGATCTTAAAACTAAAAAGAACCCAACTTAGATCGGTGACTCAAGCCATCACTGGTCATGGTCCTTTTAACAAACACTTATATAACATTGGTATTACAGATAGTCCGTTATGCAGGGCTTGCATGCTGACTGAAGAAACGGCTACTCTTTCCAGATTGACGTGCAATTTGGTGATTTTTAAACAATCGTTCAAATCCAGCTATGTTTGTGTCGTTTTTGCACACCTCTTAATACAATAAAAAAATAATTTATACTTACTACTAGTTATTACTTACCAAAATACGCCTAATACTCATTATTTTACAGGTACGCACTATAAGTTTTTCTATCATTGCCTAAATTCACTTCGGGAAGCAGTGCTGAAATAATTATCTAAGATGGGTCTTATATAAGGTCATTATATATTATTAAATTTCAATTTAATAACCTATTTCACTGTAATATTGATAGGTGTATTGTTTTTAAGAGGTCGGTGAATTGTATTTGTATATGTGTTGTTTTTTTAGGTTAAACACAAATAAATTATAGAAAAACATGTGAAGTTTTATTGAAATGAAATATCAAAGAAGTTGAAATTTAATAATTCCTACTTGATCTACTACGTAGTTTATTCAAATCCTATAAAAAATGGTTGTGAATTACCATACATTTCAACTTCTTCGATTATACTAATCAACAAAACCGAAATTTTAAAAGTAGGTAGATGCTGTTCCAGGTTTTAGCATATTTTTATCGATATCGACAAAAATATTTCTGTAGGAAGGGCAGCACTAGCCGTATGTTTTGACTTTTGTAGTTGGTAGCACTGATTTTCTATTTTCCCTCCTTAATGTTGTTAGGTTGGCAGTATCTTTCGGCCCTAATTTCTTAGATTTCATTTTAATGTATGGCAGTCCCGTCTCTTATTAAAGAACATAGTGATTGCTACTTACTCTATGCACGCCTTCTTCGTTGGCTCGTTGCAAAATGACAGATACAAGATTAAGATTGTGGAAGTAGAAAAATATCGATGTATATGGAATATAGAAAATGAAAATTACCAAAATAAAATACAGCGGGATTTAGCTTGTGAGCAAATACGCGCAACATTATCTTTTGGGATATGGAATGATTTAATATTTTATTATATAACTAGCATTCCGCCCCGGCTTCGCCCGTGGATATTGGACAAAATAAAATATACCCTACCTATACCTATCCCTACCCCCACCCCTACCCGTACCCCCACTTCTACTCCTACCCCCTACCCTCTACCACTACCACTACCTTGGGTTATATTATTGGAGTTTTAGTAAGGATCCCCAATTTTTTTGAAAACAGAATAGGTAGGTATAGCCTATGTCACTCGGGTGAATGTAGCTTTCCAATGGTGAAAGAATTTTTGAAATCGGCACTGTAGTTTTTGAGTTTATTCATTACAAACAACACACACACAAAAATATAAATCTTTCCTCTTTTTAATATTATAGTATATATATAGATATAGAAGTATAGATATAGATAGATAGATATATTATTCGATAGAATTCATAGAATTTTTCAGGGTAAGCTCTCAATCTTGCGTGCTTCATGTAAAATTTGCTGTCCTGTATTCTAGGATGTACCCAATATCGACGTTTTTTTTTCTTTACACTAAACAATAGTGCCAATAACAATATATTCATAATATCGCTGTGCGTGCGTAGAAACACGGAGAGGTGTGTCGTGGCGGAGCCGGAGCAGTCAGTCACAACTGCTGGACGCCGAATCGCCGAACCTGATAGTGTGCGTGGTGCCTGACGGTCCGTCCTGCGCTCGTGACAATTTTTCTATTCATATAATGTGCGGCCGGCCTTACTTAAATAATATTTTCAAAAAAATGTAAAAACACCAATGCATGTTTTTTTATAGAAACGAAAAGGGTGACCATGATAATAAGACATATCAGTTATCACGGTCGGCAGGATAATCTTAGCTACCGATTTATCGGCATACTATTGCACAAGATTACACAGTACGCGACGAAACTCAGCACTGTTGCCATATATCAAAAGAAGAAGAAGGAGTATTATAGTTTTGTCCAAGGAATATACTACTCTCTACCGAGGTTTTGTCCCATATGCTAACTATAAATGTGAAAGAGATACGTACATCTTTGCGCACCAGTTCTTATTATTACTATTGGACTGCCGAAACATGACATCATTAAAGAATATTGGTGGAGCCACATTAAAAAAAAGAAGAAGAAGTATTATAGTTACCTTCAAAACGATGCTAACGGATCGGCGGGTAGGTACCTACTTTTAGTACCTACGTTAACGTAATAGGTTCCTACTACTATATGATTTTTTGTTGAGACATTGTAGTCACTATCCGTTAAGAGGATCGTGTAGCTCAGCGTACGCAGCGAAATAGGTATTTAGAAAATCATATTCTGTCTCAATCGCACTCTTCTCCCGGGCATCAGTGCGACAGAGAGCACTGCAGCTCGTGGGTGTTCGTAGGTATGTTTTTCGTTGAAAATTGCGTTTTGGGCGAAAACGATTTACACCTACTAAACTATAACGAAACCTTATAATTTTGGTGTCAAACGTTTTAGCAGATTATAATCTACGTACGTACGTTTTGCTTTTTTTGAAATTTTGCTTTGTTTCTTAAATACAGACGGTTTATTACCAGCAAGTTATGAACGAAAAAAAACCGAGATTTGAGGGGCTTATAACTTTTGACCTATTACGAATTTTGAAAAAAGGAAAAAATACGTACGTAGTTTTTCATTATAACAGTAACATATTACAAAATCGTTAAAATTAATTAATATTTAGGGGTAGTAAAACGTTTTCTCCGTTTGTATGGACATGGACGCGGTACACTACACTCTTAAGAACATTTTCAGATTTTTAAATAGTTAGTAACTTATTGGTTTAAAAATTAGAGGTGTAGTATTTAATTAAGCTTAGTTAGGTAGGTACTTCTAGGCAGTTCTAGGTACTTATCTTCTTAATTTATATTTTATCTAGGTAGATAGGTAACTATTCATGTTGATGAATGATGTAAAATAATATTTGTTTTGTAAACAGTAGAATCGTAAATTTGTCTCGATGGCGCTTAAATTAATTACAAAGCGCTCGCCTGAACATTGAAATGAAATCATTTGAAATGTTCCATCTGGCAGATATAGGGTTGGCAAACGCAGTCTCTAGTAGGAATTATTTTTTAGGGTTTCATATCAAGTAGTGTCATCAGGTATTTATTCGTCCGTCCGTCCGTATTTATGTCACAGGCTTATAACTTTAATTATATTTTTTATGGAATACATAGAATAAAAAGGGTTTTTAGTTACTACCAACAAAATATAAACTTGCATTTAATAACGAAACCCTTTGCACGCGATATGTAGGTAGGTACTGAGTACTATTCTTTTTATGTTGTATAATATAATTATTTCCTGAGATTATCTCACAGATTTTTCATGAATATAGTTTTAGGGATTCAGTAATTTGCGTAGGTAGGTACCGTAGTATCTCCGCTAATTATGCTACAATTTTTTTTGACAAAACTATTCTTCTAAGATCCCGTTTTTTTTTCATGAAAAATTATTTAGTAGCTGTTGTTCAGGAAATAAAAAAAATGATTTTTAACAACGTACATTTTTCGGTATATTTAACACATAGGTATTTTATTTTGTAGTAAGTAGTATTTTTTTATATGTCTGTATTAAACCGTTATTTTAATAGGTATCTGTTAGTTTCAGAAGAAGTGCGATCTCTTTTTTTTTTGGGAGTTTTTATATGTCGGCATTTGGTGATTTTAGTAGGTAGGTACCTATATTTTATTTTAGTCTTATTCTTGTTCGTCTAATAGTCTCGTCTTTTCGTGTCCTATTCAAGATCGACGTGATCGAAGATCGATTAAAAAAACAAGAATATTGATTTATTACCTAACTAAATTTCCGCCCCCGGCTTCGCCCGTGGATATTTTCGAACTTAATAAAATATAACCTATATGTAGGTTATTATGTAGCGTCAGTCAGGTATTGTGTAGCTTTCTATTCGTGAAAGACTTTTTGAAATCGAATGAGTAGTTTCGGCGATTACCTCCTAAATCCAATTAGTGTAGATCACAAATATCATTACATTCTGTGGTGTGCCAGCCCTAATTGAAAGTTACTTCTAATCGTGGTATCTATTTATTTATTTGAGAATACCTATACTTAGTACCTTTTCTAAAATCGTACTTGGTGCCAAATAATCCATTAGATACCTTTCTGACTCATGCAACTCTGTAATTTTTTTTATTTAAATTTCTTATTTGGTTTGAGTGTATTTTTATATGTAAGATAATTTCTCTTCTATCACACTATCACCCACCTCCTTTCCATAACTTCCTACATCTATCCAGACACACGGCAGTGTGTCATCCAAGTTCGCAGGCCCCGGGCGGTTAGCTTCGCGTAGTTTTTGACTCCCGTATAACTTAAACCCCATTTTCCCTAAACATTGTCTAATAAGAGCCCCTCGATTATCTAGAATTCCAAAGTTCATGAATGAACATCTTGCCATTCCTGAGATATTGACATCCATTCACTTGCTGACTGAGTCATTAAAAAATTCTAGACTACTTCCAGGTGACCTAGAAATTAGAAATTTGGCATCAAGGTAGATCATTGGACGTATACAAAGGAAAAAAACAGCAAATTGTGGGTTCCAATTTGGAACATCCAACCCCAAGCACGTAGGCAGGGGGAGGGTCCAGTGGGTTCGGACCCCCCCCCCCAAAATCCGTCACCGACCATTTTTGAAATTGAGAATTTAAAAAAGTAGGTAATTATCAGTCAAGCGAGCTAGGATATTGACCTATTGCAGAAAAGATATAATAAAAGGTAAAGTCGTACTAAACTTTGTGTTTTATTTTTTCAAAATAACTATGAAAACATTAACTTTTAAAAATTAAATTGATGAAACAATTAAAGGGGGTACAAAAAGTAATTGAAATCTCATTAAAGTGACTCTTTGCCCGTAAAAATGAGTGAGATCTTATTTCTAGCGTTTCAAATCACTCAATATTCACCTGTCCATGTAAATTTAATAGCGTGTTACGGTCGATTTTTGAGGTTTGGGCTATTGTAATCACTAGAGGTGGCCAGACATTCGTCCAATCCCCGGCACGCCGCCGTACGGTCCACCGAAATCGACCACAGACTCGTCCAATTCTTGTAAGGGGACATCCATTAATTACGTGAGCTCAAAATGGGGGGGGGGAGGGGACCAGTAAAATCTCATCAAATCTCACTTAAACTGAGGGGGGTATAATTGAAAATCTCACGTCAAGTTTAAAGGAATATACAGTTTTGCCCGCTCAAACATCTCATGGTTAAAAACATTTATTTTAAGAGTAAGAAAATAAGTAAAAAAAAGAAACATTTAGAGTTTAGAAAAAAGGTATAGACAATACCAATTTTATAAAAATAAAATCTCTCGTATAGGGGAGGGGGGTCCCACTAAATCTCCCTCAATCTCACCAAGGGGAGGGGGAGTCTAAATTTGAAGAAAAATAGCTCACATAATTAATGGATGCCCCCTAACGAACGGTCCGCCTAGATCATCCAGCGGCCGGAATGGGAAATTTTCGGTGCAATGTTGGACCAATGTGTGCTGGCCTGCCACAATAGGTACGGTATGTAGGTAGGTAGGCCAAAAACTAGTCAATGAAAATAAATCCCATATTCGGTAGGAACAGAAAATATTTTTTAATTATTATAGAAACTAAGGAACATCACATCTGGTTCACACAATGTACTTTGAGTATAGGATGTCACGGAAGCGCGACCTATGTGACTTTGTCACTCTGAACAATTTTTATGTCACAGCTAATATTCTTTTTAGTTTTACTGTTTTTAAATTGTTGAGGTTTTTCGGCGTACTTTGGAAGGTTCGGCTGAAATATATTTTCTAGTAATCTATAAATATCAGGCCCCGTAGCCAGTGATTAAATTTTCACAATTGAAGTCATAAAACATAAGAATTATTTTATTTTAGACTGATTTGATTGATAGTTAAATTAACAACTAGATACCTACCTAACTATTAGGCAAAATCTGTATGGAAATATTGATCATCCCCTCTGTCTAACTAAGGGTATGACAAATATTCATCTTCCTCTTCCTCTTCTTCTTCTTTGGAAATGTATCTATGTATGTAATGTAATGTATGTAATGTATGTATGTATGAAATGTATGAAATGTATGCAATACCGAACTCATTTAGGTAATGTGTAAAATATTTTTTCACAGATTCTTTAATAAATACATTTATTGAATTGAATTTATATCCTAGGCATTGTACACAATTCCTAAATGGTACTAGCTACTGTATATAATGACGTATTACATAAAGTTCCGATAACATAGCAACAGTGCTGACTTATCGACGCAATTCTGCCAATGTCCAACGCAAACGCTTGACAAATATACAGTGCAGAACACTTACCTATCGTGTAATGTAATTACATATAGGTAGTAGGTTAGGAATAGTATTGGGAAAGCAATTTAGAAAACAATACACGAAATATAATAAATAGTTTAATAAAAATAGTGGGACGTACGAAACAGTAGAAAAATAAGAAAATGTATGCTTAGAGAGCACAAAGTTTTACAGGCCTTCCACCAATTCTGTTTAATATGGACAACTCGCATAGTTACCAGTGTCTAGTCTGGCCATCACTCCACACGATATATCTAAAGGCCGGGATAATGGGTTTGTTTTGTTTGTATATTATTATTTAGGAATATAGTCATGCCCACCCTTTTTCTTACCCTTAAGTAGGTGCTAGGTTCTAAATAAACGCTTCCCAGAATGAACGATCTATTTTTGTAAAATTTACCCTCATTGTTTTTGAAAACGCTATTTGTCAGTAAGTAATCACAGGAGAGCTTAAAGGCGGGGCAACTATGGGTGACGCCCAAAAGCTCCAATCGTCCGCCCATGCGCCGGCGCTTATTTCAAACTGAAAACTTTGCTCGAGTGAACAATACAGATTTCTAGGACAAATGTTTTTAAAATGTAAAAGTAATTAATTTGAAATATACCTACCTAAAATACAGAAAACAGAATGAAATGACAGAAGCAATGTGTGTGATTACTAGTATGTGATTGATTGTGCAATATTAAAATGCCTAGGAAAAAGAATTGTAGAACGTCTCCAGTAGAACGGAGGTCTGATATTGAAGATGATGACTACTTGTTTGATGACGACAGTAGCAATGGTAAGTCATTTAACATATCTCTATATATTTTGTCACTTTTGTATTTTTGAAGATTATTTTTTCCTCCAATGACAAAAATAAACAAACAAATCAAAGTTCAATTTTTTTTTTAAATTAGACTAATTTATTTATTTTGTAAAAGACGTCATCTAAGATCAGTTGAACCATGACAACAACATTGACACCACTAACGGACGGGTCATTAGTTTTATTATAATATCCACTGTAATCCCTGAAAGTTCATCAAATGCTTCAGTATCGTGTAAATGGCATATTCCACTCGGATATCTGAATTAATTTTCTAATCACGAACATATATTTAAATTTTATTTATTTGTAGGATTTTTCTGTAATATTTTTTATTCTTCCTTATACATTCTAAATACATAGGTAGGTACATCTATTTATAACCATAACTACCTACTTTTACGAAACTATAATTTCAAACAAAACACACCTTCACGACCTGGCGATTTGGCCAGAGACATCAGTAACAGTGTCCACTTTCTGCGAGTTGGCCATATTCCACAGAACAGATTGAAATTGAAATTATTCTTCAAACACAAGCTTTGTGCCCAGACCCAGATGCCAGATACACTAGTAACAGCGTCACTTTTTTTGCTATGCACACAGAAAAGTTAGCAATTTAAGCCTTAGAATAATAATGCGCAATTATTTTTATTCAACATATATGTTGGGTTTATTAGTTTAGTTGCAGTTGCTTAACTTAAAATACAGAGCCTAGTAGTAGTAACCATTAACGCGGATGCAACCGCAAGGCACAGCTAGTTTCATAATAAAATTACACTTGTTTAGTTTATTACAGTACCTTGCTAGAAATTAGGATTACTTAGGGGACATCCATTAATTACGTGAGTTCAAAATGGGGGGGGGGGAGGGTCCAGTAAAATCTCATCAAATCTCAGTTAAACTGAGGGGGGTATAATTGAAAATCTCACGTCAACTTTAAAGGAATATATATATTGCAAAAATTTTTTTCTTCTCTTGAAATATCCCATTTTATTTATTTATTTATTTATATTAGGGAAACAAACAGTATATAAAATAACAAAATTTCAGACATAACATTAATAATACATATTTACCAACAAAGTTTCCACACATTAACTACACAAATAGGTACACAAACACATAACAAAATATATTATAAAAGACATTAGAATCAAACAATAAAAAACAAAACTTAATAATCAAAATAAAAACACCACTCAGCTATCATATGATACATTTAGGGCTTTCTTAAACTTAGGAAGAGTGCTACCGAATATATCGACATTGCTATATCTCTCATTGAATATATTGCATGAGCGGTTGATAAATATATTGCCATGTAATTTGGTTTTACATAATTGTAAACCAAACACCTGCTTAATCTTACTGTTTTGCTCGCTAAAACGTTTCATGGTTAAAAAAGAAAAAAAGTAAAAAAAAAGAAGAATAATTTAGAGTTTTTAAAAGGAAAAGAAAAAGGTATAGACAATACCGTCTTTATAAAGATAAATGTAAGTAGTTTTTTTAACAACTGTAGCGGAAATCTCACGTATGGGGGTGGGGGGTCCCACTAAATCTCACTCAATCTCACCAAGGGGGACGGGGGAGTCTAAATTTGTGGAAAAATAGCTCACGTAATTAATGGATGCCCCCTTACATCATCCTACGACTTCTTTGTTTCGGTGAATTTGGCATTTTTTTTAGGTATTCTTTTGGAATTCTAAGGTTTAATATAGTAAGGATTAACGGGACTGTAGGTTTAAAATATTTTTATATGTTTATCTCAGGTCGAGGATCACAAGAACCGCAACATAGAAACGCAGCCAACGCTCGCGAGAGAGCACGAATGAGGGTGCTTTCGAAAGCTTTCTGTAGGTATGTTTGTATACATTTTAGCGACTTCAAGAAGAAAATAGCTTCTCAATTTAATTGTATACGTTAACTATTTTTTTCACACCTATTTGATCAATTGATATTTTTTTGTATATAGTAAAGTAATTTACTATGGGCAGTTTGGGTTAGATACTAAACTAACTAAACAAACAGTGTTGCTAAAACCCATATTCCTGAAATACGAGTAGCAAAGGGTTGAGTACCGGCTAGGCCCACTAGCAAAATATCGTAAGTCATAAAAGGGAAGGGACAAAAGTTTCATTATCATTCTGTCCCAATCATGCACTAGAAAAACTACGTACCTACGCCTACGATACGCTTCCTTATTAATTATCAACCGTCAACGTACTGTCTGTCACAGTTTATTTTCTTCGAATCTACTAGCTTAGACGAAAAAGTTGAAATTTGGTACCTACATTATAATTATTTATATAGAGTTTGTAAGAAGACAGTCAATTGATTAGTAGTTACGTCTTTTGCCCGCCAGGTGGCGGAGGGAGAGTGGTGCGTTGGCCAGCAAATGAAATGGTCGCTTTGTTTTAACTGTGTAATATTTTAATTCTGTTTAATTGTTTAATTGTGTCCAAAGTGGAAATTAAAGACAGTAATTAGTAAAGACGTTAATTTTATTCAATCCATCATCGTCTCTTTACAAGTGGCGCCCAACGTGGGGCCAATAAAAGTTTCGAACCAAAATAACGAATTTTTACGAACTCTTAAATTTTGTTTCTAAAATATATTCAGTTTTCAACAAGCATCTTGCTGGTTTTATGTGTGACTGTCTCAATCTTCGAGGTGTTAAGTGAAAGTGAAAATGCCAAGAAGAAAAAGTGCGCAAAGTAGCCACGAGGCGGACTTCGAGGTGGAGTCGCGCATGTCAGCGATGTTCGCGTCCTTTGCTAGGGCTCAAGCTGAGTCTAACAGAGAGTTAATATCAGCTATCCTAGCTTCCAAGGATTCCAACAGTGACAGCGGCGCTCCAAGCCTGTCTCCGACATCACACATCGCACCGCCCTCCGCGCTTATGGGAAACTTCGCTAACTGTACAGCGCGTTTCAGCGGGAGAGCTCATCAAGATCCACGTGTCGTGGATGCTTTTATTGATACAATCATAGTATACAAAGAGTGTACAAATATAAGTGACGAGCATGCGCTCCGCGGCCTGCCAATATTACTAGAGGCAGATGCTGCTGTTTGGTACAAGGGAGTAAAGGGCTCCATTTCTTCGTGGACAGAGGCAATACAACGTTTGCGATCCATGTATGGTGCGCCGAAACCTCCCTACAAAATATTTCGTGGCGTGTTCAGTGCAGATCAAGGACACGAGCGCGCCGATATTTATATCAGCCGTCAACGCGCGGAACTCGCGAGTCTACCGTATGTTCTTGATGAACGAATTATATTAGACCTTCTTTACGGCTTGCTAAACATCAATATTCGAAAGCGAATACCTCGAGACCTGGTTAATAGTGTCGACGAGCTCATCGAGCGCGCCAGACGGGTGGAGGACGAGTTCGACGAAGCAGCGTCGGTGCCTGTTCAGGGACAACGGGAGCTTCGTGCCGGCCGGCATGAGCCGCGCTCTACGGCGGCGCCTGCGCCGAGCACCTCACTCCGGTCACCTGTGTTTCACGGGTCAACGACTGCTCGTAACTCGGTCGAGACTCCGCTTCGGTCTTCGACGTGTGAAGTTCCTCGGGCGACACAGTGTAACCAAGTAATTCAACCTCTTCAAGGTAACAAAAGTTATTGTGTTTATTGTCGTAAAAGTGGTCACGCTCGCTCTGAGTGTCCGCGACTTAAAATTAAAAGTGATAGTGAAATCAAGTGTTATGGTTGTGGTGCTAAGGGCATCATTCGTTCTAAGTGTGCTAATTGTAATGCTGGGGACAGTAAGCCTAAAGACACTAGTAATACATTTTATTCTTGTAATTTTCATTCTTTGGACAAGTCTTTGAGCGATGATACCTACCCATTTACAGATCTTAGTCATGAACCTAATTTTATAAATCGTAGTAACGATCGTAGTTGTACATGTTGTAACAATATGTCTGTAAATCGTAGCAATCGTAGCCCAAAGAAGAGTCCGTTTTCGTTTAATACAAATTTGTCAAAGATTAAGCAAGGTCATCTGTCAAAGATCACCGAGTTGTGTACTAACACTTTTGTACCTAATGGGAGTTTGCCTCTCAGAGGCAAGTCGCCTATTCAAAATTGTAACAAGCTACCATTAATGAAGGTTGCCTTTGCGTCTGACTCCAACAGTAACGGTACCAGTAACCGACCTATTCTCAATGTCGAGATTAATGGTGTTCGTGGTACCGGTTTAGTGGACACAGCGGCCAAACGATGTATAGCTGGTTATAGTTTGTATACGTTGCTACGCGATCAATGTCACCCGTTTCGTAAAAGTAATTTTCGTGTAAAATTTGCAGACGGGATTGTGCGCGATATGAATGTCAAACTTGTTGACGTCGACGTTAAACTTGAGGGTAAGGTTGTACCAACTACCTTCATAGTTTTACCTAACGCCGTAAATAATGAAACACTTTTTGGTATCGATTTTTTATGTAGTGCTCGTATTGTTCTTAACTTACACGCGAACTCATGGTTTATGACTGATCACCCGCAGGCTGTGTATCCTTTGCAAGGCGAGAAGTCAAGCGTCAAGGTGAGTTGTGCAGCTGCAGACGTGATTCGACCTGATGAGGGGGCGATGCTGTCGTCAATGGAGCGAACTGCGTTGTCAACCTTAGTTCACGAGTACGAGGACATCTTTGGTGAAGGGGGAGGAGCGACGCCTTTCGCCGAGCATACCATCGATACAGGTAACCATTTTCCTAAAACTACTAAAGACGAGACCCGTCGTGTGGGGGAAGACTATTCACCTGGTGACCTAATCCTTCTACGTAGCCATGTTTTGAGTAATGCCGGTAAGGGTATAACCTCGAAACTCGTCCCAAGAAGAGATGGGCCCTACTGTATAAAAATGAAGGTGAGTCCCACCACTTACTTAATTTCGCATCGTGAAGCTCCTGATGAATCGATCGGTAAGTATCACGTGTCCGATCTTACTCGCTACCATGCACGTGAGTGTGAGGGTGATCAGTCCAAGCCACGACCCGTCAACCCAAAACGGAGACGCGGTCGACCTCTTAAACTATTAGATTATGTTTAAGTTCCTTGTTCTAATTGTTTTTTGTTATTGTTAATTGTTCTTACTGACTTTCTCTTTGTGTTACTTTTGTGTTTGTTTGACCAAACTGGTGGTCCTATATTTGGTCAAAAGGGGGAGTATGTAAGAAGACAGTCAATTGATTAGTAGTTACGTCTTTTGCCCGCCAGGTGGCGGAGGGAGAGTGGTGCGTTGGCCAGCAAATGAAATGGTCGCTTTGTTTTAACTGTGTAATATTTTAATTCTGTTTAATTGTTTAATTGTGTCCAAAGTGGAAATTAAAGACAGTAATTAGTAAAGACGTTAATTTTATTCAATCCATCATCGTCTCTTTACAAGTTTAGTTTCATCGCCCAATCTCGGACGTTAAATAATCAAATTTAGATTTTAAAGGTAAAAAAATATTTTTATGTGCATCATGTGAGATATCAAATGAAAGGGCTCGTCATAAGAAATACAATTTTTTTTATAATTCTAAAGTGCGTAGTAAAGAAAATTTGTAAGTATACGAAAATTGGCCGTCCTACTTCAATAGAGTTAAACATTTTGTAAAAATAGGTTATATAAGTAGGTTACAGGAAAACCTAATCGAAAATTTTTTTTTTAATTCTTACCGAAAAAATGGTCGTAATTGCAACTTGGCCAATTACTTTATTAATAAGTATTACCTATAATACGTACGAATTAAAAATGTTTGGTGATCAGTGACCCTTACCACAGTAAATAGGTATATTACTATTTGTAAATTGGCAAAAAATATTTTTCATACAACCGAGAGGTCCCCGTCCCCCCCCCACAAATGCTGTTCACACATTTTCTGCCACAATTTTTTTTCTTCTAAATCGGCTCAGCGGCGTATCCGCAATCGCTGGACCCATATACTCTTCTACAATAATTTGTGGAGGGGGGCTCAGACTACACGAAAAAGAGGTTTTCTGCCAGCAAGTGCCACTTTCTGTCTCCATCTCTCTAACCATATGATGCCCTTACTCATAAATCTCGATGATCCTGGATTCGAGTATCTGCAGTTCGAGCAAAACATTTGTATCAAAAATCTTGTTTTATTTATCAATCTATCTATCATCATGCCCTTTATGCCAAGAGGGGTAGGCAGAGACAATCGAATGCCATTTGTTACGATTCTTCGCTTGTTTTATATTCTTGTTTTGTACCTACATGTCAAATCCGTTCAGTCACTAGATTGAATAACAAAATCATCCACACCTTTGTCTTACCTATACGGCCTATACCTATTTATCTAATATCTATGAGATAACTTAAATTGTGTTATATTACGTACGGATAATGGCGCTTTATCGGTTCAGTGGTTTTAGAGCCTATTCTATTTCAGAAAGGCAGATAGTCATTTACCTACGCTAGTCTTTATTATTTACACATAACAATATGAAAAACCTTAAAATCTATATATATAAAAGAAAGTCGTGTTAGTTACTTCACTTATAACTCAAGAACGGCTGAACCGATTTAGCTGAAAATTGGCAGGGAGGTAGTTTAGAGCCAGGAGAAGGACATAGGATAGTGGTAGGGGTTGGAGTAGGGGTAGCTAAAATTGTAAATTTTAATTGTGAATATATGGCGTCATCTTGAGTTTTACATGTGTACTAAAATGTATTTGCAAACGTCAATAGATGGCGCTGTATTATACTTTCTACCACGGAAATGTGTTAATTCCAGAGTCGGTAGGCCAGGTAGGTTAGTTAGGTTATTTATAACTCAAAAACGGCTGTACCGATTTGGCTGAAAATTGGTGGGAGGTAGCTTAGAGCCAGGAGACGGACATATGATAGTAGTGGTTGGAGTAGGGGTAGGGGTAGGGGTAGGGGTAGGGGTAGGGGTAGGGGTAGGGGTAGGGGTAGGGGTAGGGGTAGGGGTAGGGGTAGTGGTAGTGGTAGTGGTAGTGGTAGTGGTAGTGGTAGTGGTAGTGGTAGTTGTTTTCCACGGACGAAGGAAAGTAAATAGCAGCCAAGCCAACGTTTGGGCAGGACAACGTCTGCCGGGCCCGCTAGTTAAATATAAATATCAAATTTCCTCCAGAGAGTCCTGCGGCATAGTACCCAAGACGCTAGCTGCGTTTCCCGTTGGATGGCTAAACTTAGAACGTACCAGCTCTTAGGTTACCTGTAGTATTGACGAGCATCCTATTTTATCTATGCATAAATATTGTGTACTTATTAATTTTTAAATCACAGACAGACGTTTTAATTGTATATATATTTGTATTCGGCTCGACAATAACTTCTGCAATTAAACCCCAAATTCAAACTTAAACTTAAGAGGATGTATAGAGCTAAATGCGAGTTTTATGATGCGTAAAAGTACATGATCCACTGCAGTGACCATAATCAAAAAAAATAATAATATTCTTGAGGTTATGCGTTATTAAGATACTGTGTTCAAAACATAATACAACTATATTGATTCGATAGAAAAAAATCACGAATGTACCTCTAAAAAAATATTTAACTGTTTAGAAACAGTACTAAAATGCATGCAATGATTCTGATCTTTTGACAGATTTTTTATCTAGCAATATATTATCGTAATACTGTTCTATTTTTTAATAAAATTTTCAGCAAGTTCCTTTATTCTCATTTTCGAGATTTTATGTACGCACTGCACGCGTGTGTGCGTAAGCGCTCGTGTACCGACAGTACCGGCTGCAGCCTGATGCTATATTATTAGTGGCAGCCACGTCGTTTGGTGTGTATGTGTACCCGCGTGGGGGCGGTTCCATCTCTCAAGGTCGTTGGCTCTATCCAGCGTCTTAATATTATTAAATATGTTCAGGTTAAAAACGACTCTCCCTTGGGTTCCTGCTGACACGAAACTATCGAAGTTGGACACGTTAAGATTAGCAGCTTCCTACATCGCCCATCTACGGTCCTTATTGCATGATGAGCCTCGAAGTGGAAGTCATATGTTCCCGCATCCACTCAATTTGGTAAATATACCTACTTGTTTTTTATTGAATCCGACATTTGCCATGGATTGTACCTATTCTTGATAGTGTCACGTCTTTCATCTTGCTTGAAGGACTATAGATGCACCTACCCCTAATAGGATAAAAGATCAGATGTTTTGTCTAGTGCAAAGTTTCAATCGGGGTGAAAAAAAATCTCCTATGGGTTTTATAATTAAAACTTATGTACATAATCCGACAAACCACACTTTTCCATCTAAATTTATAGGTACCTCAATAGAACTGGTCACTCGTTAGGTATAGCCTCGCATCGGCTAAACGAGGGAGAGTTGGTCTTCCGCTGGGTACCCTGGAACCGTAACACGGTTTCGGGAGCTGTAAGGCAACCCGTGAAGAAAGAAAATGGAAAAAAAACATATATGCTACAGCGCCTACAGCGCATAGGTGTGGCTACGCTTGAAGGCCCACTTGCTACTTCTATAACTGTTCTATGTAATGTTCTGTGGCGCAGATCGTCTCGTAGTATAATTCCATCTACACGCTTATTTCAGTTATACTTAGTTATTTATTATAAGATCTCTTGCTAAAATAGACTCGCACGGGAACAATATAGTATAACAATTTGAATACCTACATAAATACGCTTATAACTACTTATCTATTAGAGATAGATTAATGCTACCGCGGACTTTTTTGTAGATTATTTTATTCTACACAATTCTTTCCTACATCATTTTGTTTTATTTCTAACGGATTAGACAACATATGCCAAGAAAACTCGCTGAGGTTAACTTTTTCCCCAACTACATTCACTTATATTGTAAATACTCAGCTCCTAAATATGATAGGATATTTAATACTAGTAAACCTTCCTGGTGAATCAATTTATCTAATAGTGAAAACCGAAATAAAAGACAGACAGATAGATGCGGCGGGGGACTTTGTTTTATAATATGTAGTGATATTCTACGTCATGTCATGGCGACCAACGCACGCATCCCGCCGTGACTTGATGGGGAATCCAGTTTAATCCCGTCCGAGCTGTGATTTAAGCTATCACAGTCGGCGGGATCATCTCAGCATATACACTATAATACTTGACATTGGCAAATGATCGATTAACATTGGTGGAGCCAGTCCATATGTTGGTGTTGCATTCAAATAAATAAATCAATCAATTAACAAAACATCTAAATTTAATTTCACACACCTAATTGTCCACAATATATATCTTGTCACACTTGTCATCCCCTAATTCTTTAAGCCGAGGCACGCTCGTGGCAAAACCGCAATAAGACAAAAGTTTCACATTTGGTATACAGACGCTGTCGTCGTTGGATTACGGGACACGTTCTGGGAAGCTTTTAGGAGTGATCGATGGGTAAGATTAACTAAGTGGTAGAATGGCGGGTTTTGACTAGGTTAGTGCAATATTAGGTGTATGAGATCATTTCTTGCCATTTTAAACCAATGACTACAAGTGTTTCTCACATCTCTATACTTATATTAATCCCTCTGATGACGAAAAAAAAATTTAAAGTTTCTTTTAAAATAAGACTAATTTATTTATTTTGTAAAAGACGCCATCTATTGGTGATCAGTTGAACTATGACAACAATATTGACAAACGGGTAAAAAGCTCCATATAACATCAAAACTAATG
This sequence comes from Nemapogon koenigi, assembly GCA_963924495.1. Classification (NCBI taxonomy): domain Eukaryota; kingdom Metazoa; phylum Arthropoda; class Insecta; order Lepidoptera; family Tineidae; genus Nemapogon; species Nemapogon koenigi. Next base: position 4,681,544 of record OZ004640.1, on the reverse strand, counting down.
AACAAATAAATCTAATTAAATATTGTTCTAATATTGGAGCAATTAGGAATTCTGAAAGAGCAAAACGGGAGCAATTTATTTATAGCAAAAACGTAAGATAAATCCACAAAGTTACTGAGATATGGACAAAAAATATTGTATTTTAAATTGCAAATAAGTATCTAACTAATAATTGGAGCAATTGCAGATTCTCATGTTTAGGGTTCCATGCCAATTTTATAGCGATATAAATTACGTAACTTACCACCAATGGTGCGAGGTATTCGCACGGATCATCTAAGTAGTATAATATTACATGCATATGCTCCCGCGTTATTTTCCTTCGGGTAGGCAGAGACAAGTATATCTACTTGCCACCATCCTGCTGAGCTAGCACGACCTGTGCCCTGTGTCCCAGGTTCAAATCTTATTCGTGGCAAAAATGCTTTAATCAACTTCTTGCTTTGGAAGGAAAGCAAATCCGGCGAACGCACTTCTTCTAGATACATACACATGTCTAGGTCTATCAATTTAATATAGATAACTGGCAAAAAGTGGACACTGTTATTGGACTCACTGGCCACATCGCAAAGTCTTTATACCGTGAACATGTTTATTTTATTTCCATTCAGCCACTTCCACCTGAAGCTAGAGGAAGTACTTTCTCAAACCGACCGTAAAATTATAACGGAATGTTTCGGGTCCTTCGTTTCGTAAACATTGAAATGAGAAAATAAAGTTAAAACAATAGGAACAAAAAGCGACGTCTATAACAATAAACATGATGGGTGTAAACGTCCCGAGCGCTGACCAAAAGTTTGCAGCTGTTGGGATTATAAATAAATGGATATAAAACGCATCTCCGGGAAGCACTCGTTTTCATTGTTTTTTTACTTTATAAAAAAATACTTGTTATAGCCAATAATTTCATTGATATATAAGACATAGAGTTATGGACATTGGAATTAGAGTTGCGACACGATGGTAGATATATGTCAACCAGGTTATTGAGTGGAGACCTAGACTGGGTCATAGAAGTGTCGGCAGACCACCAGCGAGATGGAGTGACGACATCGTGAAGAGAGAGGGTAGAGCGTTGAGGAGAACTGCGGAGGATAGGGAGAAGTGGCGCAATGCTGAGAAGGCATACGTCTAGGTAATTACTATCAGTTCGGCTGAGCTGATGAGGTCGAGTCAAGCGATCTAGGATATTGACTTGACTCGACCTCATCAGCTCAGCCGAACTGATAGTAATTACCTACTTTTTAACATGATCGGGTGAGATTAATGAAATGTAAAAAATAATATTTAGAATTTTCACATTCTGAATTTAGAATATGAATAGTTTCTAAGATGAAAATTAAAAAAAATAGTCTATGTATTTGTATCTATCATCACGCATTTTATCCCAAGTGGGGTAGGCAGAGACAATCGAATGCCATTTGTTACGACCCTGACATACCTACCTCTTTTGCTTCTTTTATATTCATAAAATTATACAAAGTACAAAAGGTGTGACTGTATGTTGATTAAACCACTGTAACCGGTTTCTAATCGACATATTATGCCATTAAATTAGAACGAACCGCTGTAATTGAAATAAAGTTATCTTTTGTAATCCTAAGATGATACAAAAAAATTTTAGTTTTTCGGTACGCGTTCTTGCCATGTTTTGCTACAGTTAGAAATGAAGTCGAGTTTTTATGATCAACAATGTTTATATGATATTATGTTTACGTTAACTGGGAGGTCTGTCCGCATTTTATTGGCCCTTCCGAGGAAATGTTTAAGAAAAAACTGTTTTCAGAAGCACTTTATTTTTTATTTTTTATATGTACCCACGATGGGTCCTTTATTTTTTAGTAAGCAACTATTTTGGATGCCTTTTACTTAACTTCGTCATAGAATCTTTTTTGATCTTATTTAAGTTATTTGCAATGTCGTAAAATTATTGCTAATGTTACCTATTATCATCAATATCACTCACTCACAACATATTATAAAACAAAGCCCTACGCCACACGGCGTCTGTCTGTAAGCTTTTCACGCAAAAACTACTCATCGGATTTTGTGGCGGTTTTCACTATTAGATAGGTTTGTAAACCGGGAAGGTTTACGAGTATTAAACATGGACCTATCATGTTTAGGAGCTGAGCATTAACACTATAAGTGAATCAAGTCGGGAAAAAGTTAGCTCCATCGAGTTTTCATGGCATATGCTGTCTAATCCCTCCAAGATATAACAAAATATTGTAGGAAATAATTGTGTAGAATAAAATAATCTACAAAACAGTCTGCAATAGCTAATATCTGTCTCTAATAGATGTATTTGTATAGGTATTAAAATTGTTGTAAATCCATATTAAATCCGTGCAAAGCCGGGGGCCCGTCGCTAGCTTAAATATAAAATACAAAGGCACACCTTACCTTTTATCTACTTTTATCGAAAAACACTTACTTAAATAATAGCTTTCGCGTCCAATGCAGTTTCACCCGTGTAGAATTAGAGCAAAGGAAAGTAATACCTAGTCCCTCCGTCATTCAATTTTGCGGGATAAAAAGCAGCCTATGTTTATCCAGGGCATAAATAAACTATCCTTCTAGTTTCATCCAAATCTGTTGGTTCGTTTAAGGCGTGGTCATAGGGTGTGATTGAGCAAAAACCATTTATATTCATAATATTAATATTTACCTAGTAGGATAATTACTTTTTTATAATTCCTACAGGCATGGCCGTTTGCGTTCCAGCATGGAGGTACAACAACCACAACAATAACACAAAGATGGAATCCCACATCAGAATCGCCATCACATTCTATAAACAGGAATTTCAACGAACTAAATTCAAGGGACCACTCACAGAACTGTTCTATAAATGAGGATAATTACAATCGAAATTATCCTGAAAACGGCTACAGTGAGCGAGAATGTGACGATACGAATGAAACACAGAATTATCAGTATTATAAAAATAATTATTACGATGTAAGAAATAATTATTCTGATAGTTTGATGAATGTGTAACTAAAGTGTTCCGAATTTCTCTGTAAATAATCCACCTATGTCACTGTAATTTAGCATAGATGTAGTTACTTATTCAATATCTAAGTGAAATAGCTGATATAGGATTATTTTGCCCCTGTTTTCTCCCTGTTTAACCACCCATACCTATTTCCTGTTCTATAAAACCATTGATATATATTATATTTACTAGCGTTGTAAAAAACCCATTGAAAAAATAACAGCTATTTTACTTAGGTATATTGAATAAGTAACTACTTATATGCTAAATTACAGTGACATATATTATGTGGATTATTCACAGAGAAATTTGGAATAGTTTATCCCAGAAAAATTATGGATATAGGAGCATCTACCAAACTACATACCAAAAGTACTCTTTTGCTTTTTTGAGCTTATTTTTTTTTGTGCTAAGATTATATTTATTAGAGAATAAGTGCATAAATTTTGTAAAAATATTTTGTTATTTTATTTATAATCTATCTACAGATAAGAATACCTAAAAATCTCTGGATAATGAAGCTAAATTGAAAAATATCAAGGCACTTTAAAGTTTAGTCGTATCAGTCGTCAGTGGCAAAGAGTAGGTATGGGGACTTATTTATTTTGTATCATTATTCAAGTATTAATTAGGTGGATTGTGAAAGAAACTGATAAAATATTATTGAATTAACTTTTTAGGGGAAAATTTGGGCTTCGGAGGGTACGTAAAGCCGGCTCTAAAAATAACAGATATCGAAATGACACATCTAGGTAGGTACATTAAGTGCAGCAACAGAAAATACTTCTGTTTATATGGACAAATGGCAAAAAGTGGACACTGTTACTGATGTCTCTGCTCTGGCGGGTGGCCACAAAGGCCGTGAATATGAAAGATGTGTAATAAAAATCTTCATTAGTGCAAAATAATGAAAATTATTTTCAAAATATAATTTAAAACGGAAGGAATACTACAGCGGTATTGAGTTTCATACTAAATGGCAGCAAAAACGTTTAGGTAGAGGTGCGAAGTCAAAGCACTCTCTGATTTACAAAGTGTAACTAGATAGTTTGACAAAGTGGATGTCACTGAGCATCACTACCGCTTAACCTGACAAAACAAAACACAAATAGCGCAAACGGTACAAAAACCGGCCAAGTGCAAGTCGGACTCGCACACAAAGGATTCCGTACACTCAATATAGTATGCACTACGAGGGCTGTTTGATAAGTACCCGTTTATGGAAAAAAAACCATATTTTTTTGTATATATGCATTTATTTTTCTACGTAGTCACCTTTTAACTATGTACATTTGTTCCACCTATGCTCAAGCTGCAATAAACCATCCAAAAAGTATGATTTTGGAAAGTCATTTAAATAGGCCTCTGTGGCGGCAATGACTTCGTAATTTGATCCAAATCGCTTACCACCGAGCCATTTTTTTAGGTTGGGAAACGGGGGGTGAGGCAATAGTTCGTAGCGTAACTGTGCTAATTTAGCCGGGGCGTTGTCGTGATGAAACAGTACTTTTTTCTTTTTTAAATGGGGTCGTTTGTCCTTCAACACGGCGTCAAATTCATCCAATAAATTGGCATAGTACTGCCCTGTTATCGTTTTCCCCTTTTCTAAGTAGTCAATATGTATAATACCCTGCGAATCCCAAAAAACAGTCGCCATGACCTTTCCAGCCGATGGGACGGTTTTTGCTTTCTTTGGAGCAGGTTCACCCGGTAAAATCCACTGCTTCGACTGCTCTTTCATTTCCGGGGTGTAGTGGTGAACCCACGTTTCGTCCACGGTCACGAAACGACGCAGAAACTCCTTCGGGTTACGTTTGAACACGGCTAAACACTGCTCCGAAGTAGTCAGTCGGTTCCGTTTTTGCTCCTCCGTGAGTAAACGCGGCACCCACCTCGCCGATACTTTCCTCATACTCAATTTTTCTTCTAATATGTGTTGTACCCTCTCGATTGAAACGTTTACAGCGTCAACGATTTCTCGAAGTTTAATTCGGCGGTCGGCTAAAACGATATTTTCAATTTTCTTAACCATATCGTCTGTAGTCACCTCAATTGGCCGGCCTGGGCGATCCTCATCAAAGACGGTTGTTCTCCCCCGTTTAAACTCGTTATACCAATATCTGACGGTTGTCATAGAAGGAGCACATTCATGGTAAACCGCTTGAATTCTTACTTTTATTTCATCACATGTTCTTCCTTCCAAAAACAAGAATGTAATTACAGACCGATACTGTTCTTTCTCCATTTTAACAATTTTAAGTTCACGCTCTGACTCACACTTAGCCGGTTTTTATTATTTGTTGTTTATATAGTTGTATTAATATTAAGTTTAGACGTTTGTATGTTATTCCCATTATTAAAATCGAGCAAAAAACGCCGAATAAAACACGTTTTTTGTATGGGGAGTACCATACCCACCATAATTTTTAACTTTTGTTTATTTTCATTATTGTTGTAATACATACTCTATGAAAATTTCAAGTGTCTACCTGTTACGGTATTCATACTCAGCATAATTTTAAGACCTAAGTATTGCAAATAAAACATTTGATTTGATTTGAAGAAAAAAGGAAGAGGATGTCTTTTTTAAGCGACTTCAAAAATCTATTTGAATAATTTGTTTAGGTTTGTAACAACAACTTCATGAAGTAATAAATTTTTCTGGATCTCCAATTATGTAGGTACCTACCGTTTTAGATCATTTCTTTTTAGTCCGACAAACCGAAATAATCCAATTTTTTAATGATAAATAGTTCATTAGACTTGTTGTACAATTGCGATCTAAGTACCTACTTATCGATTTTAATAAGTTTTTTTTTGATTGAAGGAATATGTCTGGAAATTTTCTCAAAAATAATTTCATCAGTCACAGTCGGTTCATAATTTTAAGCATATAAATAAAACAGTTAATTAGCCAGTGAAAATTTTATTACATTATAATGAATATACGAGTAACTATGTAGGTATTATGCCAGAGCACACTACAAAAAATATATAATCTATTTACAACAAAAATCATACAATAAAACTTAAGCGAGGCAATGTTTTGGTAATGTTTTTAAATTATACATTAATTTTAATATTCTAGCATAAAAAATATAAAATTAAAAGTAGTTATCACTAGCAAAAAAACATTAGGTACTAAGTCTGTGAATAAAGACAATAAACAACTACCTATATGGTAAATATGTAAGTATGTTACAAAAACAAATCTTTTTAATGTATCTAATGTAGGAAATTATTAAAAATTGTTTCTTATCAATATAATTTTACGTGATGTTACAAACCTCTATTTAATTGTAGGAGGTTACATAGGTAAGTAATTATATAATTATCATCTAAAAGTATCTAAAATTTTCTAAAAAACAGGTCTAAACACATGATTTAAATTCATGTTAAAACAATTAAATTTTTATTCTAGTATATTTCTGTATTTGTGAGAATATTGTAATTTCTAGTCCATATACAGTAACAAATGTAGATAGATAACCATAGCTAAAATTTTCTATGATATTGCATAGGTTAAGATTCACATTTTGATAAGGTAAGTGTATTTCTTCCTAAAATTATGTATTAATTCCCATATATTTAGATACACCTATTAAAGTTTAACTGTCTATATGTATGTATTAGATATTGAAATCTATTAATTTTAGTACATTAATCACCAAACTGTTGCTTATGCATAATGTATGTGAGCATATAAAACACGATTTAGTATGAAAACTTCAAAAATAAAAAAAAATTAAGGTCCGTTTTTCTAGTCTCATCTTATTTGGTAAACAAACTTTGCATGTCTGTTTGAAATAAGTTGTCATTTAAAATTCTTATTTTACATTAGCAGTACTAATAAGTACCAATAAAATGGCATGCAAAGTTTGTTTACCAAAAAATACAAGTAAAAAAAATGGACTTTGAACTAAAAAAGATATGTGATGACTTTAATGCGTAGGTAATCAACATAAATGTGAAATCGCAAACAATTTTTCTACAACATCCAGAGCTATACAATATAACTCGCATCCCAAAATATATATGTACCTACTCTATACATGAATTTTATTCCCTACGAATTACCTTATCAAGCTTTAATCCTGTATCATAATATCCAATAGTATACTCAGAGTTCCTACAGTATGTGTTTTTAACAATTTAGCATATCCAGTTTAATTAAATGATAATTTTAAAATAAAAGTTAGGTACAAAAAAGCTATAAAATTTATGGTCAAACTGGAGTTATTACAAAATGTAAACTAAATTAAATAAACACAACTGACGCTATGCTAATGTGCAGAATATAATGATAAATTCATAAAAGTCGTATACATATTAAGAAGCTTATATTTTATTAATATTTACTTATTTATATTAATAATGTGTATTTATTGAGACATCTTAGTTTAAAAATTAAATATTCTTAATGTAAATTTGTGATGTACCTAATAGACATAAAGAAAAGATATTTACGGTGTAAATAAAATAATAGTTTTATATATGTATTTGTAAACAGGAATGTTTGTGGGACTCAGTTTTTTTATTAATGACATAGAATATAAAAGGTTTTGGTAAATATAAACTTACTTAGTTCAACCTAGTAATTTAATTTCTGGTAAACTCAATGCTATTGCTTAACTTGCAGTGTCATTATACAAACCCTGTACATTAAACAACCATACAAAATAAACTCTACATTTCATAAGTTCTCAAACTGACACGAAACTCACTGGTTTAACAAATGTTTTCATGAACTTTATACAGAAATTGTGATAGCCGTTATTAAAATACCTAGTTTTACATTCATAAAATTAACTAAGTATAACATTAAAAAATACGTTTGAAAAAATGAGCAACTCTGTTTCACTATGAATAGAGCAAATAATAGGAAATATCAACAAAACATTTACAATCTCAAAAAACAAACTATAAATTAGTTTAAAATCAATTGCTTACAATTATGTTTAAGTGATGTTGTAATACTTCTATTAATTTCTTAATAATTATTCCATAAGCACTATAAATATAGAGTTATATATGTCAAACTATGTTAAAAACAAAACTATTGTTAGAATTAATTAAATTGCAATATTAATTATACATACTTGATTAAATGTGCATTATACAAATTACGATAAATATTTCGAGAATTGTTAACTATCCAATTTTCCTACGATATTATTTTAAAGAATTTAAAGCGTGTTTTCCATAGAGTATTATACAATAAGAATATACAATGTATATTTTACTACATAAACTTTCTGACCGGGTGGCAAAACCTTGAAGTATTATTGATGATTTCCTAAAGCAAAAAGTAAACCTACGCAAACAAGTAGCAAGATAGATTTAGAATAAAATTATACTAGCAATGATAAAGTATTTGCTTCCGGATCAGAAATTTCAGGCATTAAATAGGTATGTATCGATAGTCATTCAGTGTTCACCTACATTATTGCATGGTCAGTTGCATTGTCTCACTTGATATATTATATATGTATTATGATATTATCTAAGTAAAAAAAATATAATAAAATATCTACAAACATTACAAGATATGATTATGAAAACATATTTTTAAATTGCATTACAGCTATTATTTTGTTTGTGCAAAGTTAGATGACATTTACACTGTACAATTTCTATTATAAAAAAAAAACAGAGAGCAATTCAAATCTAAACTAAGAGTAGGCAACATAACAAATCCACGATATTTATTAAAATTGGACGTAATTATAGATACACAATGATATAATATAATGTAAGCCATTAGACATTGTACAAAAACTTATTAATTAATAAAAAACTGTGTAGTTTGTGCTCAAAGTATGTACACTTTTAAATGTATAATTTCTGGTTCTAATTTTGCTATTCAGTTTCTGTAGCATACCTCTGCAGGTACAAGATTTTTCGATGAAGCAAGATTATTTTTTATTTCTATCTATCATCACGCCTGAGGGGTAGGCAGAGACAATCGAATGTCATTTGATACGATCCTGGCATACCTCTTTCGCTTCTTTTATATTCATCATACCTTTCATACATGCTCGGCGATTGTGTATACTTAAAACTATACATTGCCTTCAATAATTTTTTTTATATGTTCAATAAAAGTACACCTAGGTCGTCCTCTGCCAGCATTCCTTTTCACTTCTGCCATATTTCATTAAATAATATGATTCTTATCAATCTTTCATCCTTCATTCTTTCAACGTGTTTGGAAGCTGGTTTTGGATCAGCGTGAACTAATTTTCTTCATTTTAGTCACAACATCATCTTTCAATCCAGATTCTTTTTATTTTTATTATAGTTATTGAATTTATTAAATAGTTTCAAAATAATATGAGGCGTAATGGAGTATATTTTCTATTATATTGTGATACCTACTGCAGCTGCAGAAATATGCTACGGTATCTTGACCTATAAAGATATTATTGATTTCTTATCCAGCCAATTTATATACAGGCAAAAATGTATATTTATTTAGTATAATTGATATATTTAAAATGACCAAGCTATTGGTGGGTATCTCATATATTGGTGTAAATTCATTACTAACTAAAATTTAATCTAAATGTGAATTAACACAAATGTAATAAGTTAGTATGATTTGATTAATGATTAAAAAATAAAATATAAACTTTTAAAATTATGGCTTTTTGGATACTTTTTGGAACACACTTATAAATATAATTCAATACAACAAGTGTGTAAATAAATTGATTTTTCTGTAAATTGATAAAATTATTTATAGCAATTTATTTAAAAATGTTAAAATATTTAAATTGTGATTTTAAACGTGTTAAAACATTTTCCTTGTACACAAATTATTATTTCATTGAATAATTATAATTAATTTAATGTCAGTGTTTGTAAATAAAGTATATACTTATAGATATTGTGATTTAAAACTACTCCATACTAAAAGTAACTAAGGTTCCATAAAGCTACGGATAATGACATATTTTTAATTAAATAGTTTAAATCTGCGGCTTATGAATGATCCAGTCGTGATTTTCTTAAGACTAGGTGTTGTGACTCGTAGAGACTACCTTCCCGAAAATATACTGATAGAATTTGATGTAGTCCTTTTTCTCACCAAGTTTGCCTCTACTGAAATATAAACGAAAGTAGGGTTAGAAACAAAAATAAAAATTCGACTGAAGTTGTCTAAAAACGGAAAGATTTTATGTTTGGATTTCTCGATCCCGAATCCTGGATTTAAATATTTACATAGAAGAATGGGGAACAAAACTTAAAGCTAATTGTAGATGGCGCTCTAGGCGACTGGCCCCAGATAACTGTCAATTTTGTAGTTATTTTACAACGTGTGGTTTATCGTAATATTCCATGATGACAATATTAACTACAAATTAAAAAAATTACTAAAGAAACGAAAGTCTCATTTGAATGGTAAAGGCTGTGTTATTAGATAAAATATTTTATTGTTTATATTTATTTACTTGCCCCCTTTTATTTATAAACGTTTATTAGCAACGTTTTTGTTAAAATGTGTTTTGTTTCTTTCTATTATTAGTAAAGACAGGTTTGTTAGAGAGTGACAAAACATATTTTAACAAAAACGTTGCTAATAAACGTTTATGAATAAAGGCCTTGATCTTTTTCAACAATATGCAACACACCTAGTCATATAAAAACTTTGAAAACTCACAATAAGTAATAAAGTTTATATTATTTGTATGGGTACACCACAGTTTTGACAGAAATTTTTCTACCCCATTGTCAATTAATTTATCTATATAGGTCCAATAATAAAGAACATGCACAGTAGCGCCATCTATCTTTGATGAGTCGCTACAAAATAACACGTTTCTAAATTACAATAACGCTCTCATCGTAGATTAAGAGGATCGTGTAGCTCAGGGTACGCAGCGAAATAGGTATTTAGAAAATCATATTCTGTCTCAAGCGCGCTCTTCCCCCGGGCATCAGTGCGACAGAGAGCACTGCAGCTCGTGAGTGTTCGTAGGTATGTTCTTCGTTGAAAATTGCGTTTTGGGCGAAAACGATTGACACCTACTAAACTATAACGAAACCTTATAATTTTGGTGTCAAACGTTTTAGCAGATTATAATCTACGTACGTACTTTTTGCTTTTTTTGAAATTTTGCTTTGTTTCTCGAATACAGACGGTTTATTACGAGCAAGTTATGAACCAAAAAAACCGAGATTTGAGGGGCTTATAACTTTTGACCTATTACGAATTTTGAAAAAAGGAAAAAATACATACGTAGTTTTTCATTATGTCAGTAACATATTACAAAATCGTTAAAATTAAATAATATTTAGGGGTAGTAAAACGTTTTCTCCGTTTGTATGGACATGGACGCGGTACACTACACTCTTAAGCGCCATTGGATGATATATTTTATGTCAGTTGCTTTAACTTAACGACCGTTGCTCTCAGTCATCTTGTATCTGTCCAAAATATGGCACATCTCAGTTAAAACTGGAAAGGTGAGTGTATTTATACAACATTTCCTTACCACGCAGTTGATAGTTATTATTTTAAATTGGATTGAGCCATATTTCTATTATTTAGGGTTCTAAATAGCCGTAGTTTTTAAAACGATATCAACTGTGTGGGATGGAAATCACTACATAGTATAAAACAAAGTCGCTTCCCGTCTGTCTGTCCCTATGTATGCTTAGATCTTTAAAACTACGCAATTTTTTTAATAGATAGAGTGATTCAAGATGAAGGTTTATATGTATATAACATGCATAATATAGTAGAGAAACACTGATAATTTTAGAGGTATATTATTAAAACACATTTTTTGCGCTTACATTGCAAACGCTGGATGAACCCTACGAGATAGATCAAAATAATGTACTACAGTATTGTATACCTTAAAAAGACAAAAAAAAGTCCACGATGGTATATGTCTATCTCTTAGGGATAACCGACAATAACCATCCTTATCCTTTACTTTTTACGAGAAATAATGGCTTATTTACGAAGCGATTTTAAGCAATACAGCATTAACACTTATCCAATTATGTACCTTAAATACATTCTGCATTTAATATAGATCAATATGGCCCTTTACAGCATGTAATTTAAATGAATATTTTTGAAGATATTACAGATTTAAAATGCATGGACATAGTGGTTGCGGCGGTACCGGCATAGATTAAATAATAATTACTTGGTACCGGTATTTAGTATCAGCATTGCACCCGTGCGGAGCCGGGGCGGGTCGCTAGTGTTGAATAAATAAACTCACCTTTCCAGGATTAACTGAGATTTGCCATTATCTAATACATTTTTCAACAGCGCGGTGGCGTAAAAAAGGATGAAAGATGATTTGTAGACAAAAAATAATAGAGAAGCTGTACTGTCTCAACATTTAGAGTAGGTCGGTATTTTGTTGCCAAATGATACTAATTATTCTAGACATCTAGAAGATATTTAAACTGCTGAATAGTAAAAGCGCACGCTTGTAAAATTGACTACAAAAGCCGATTTGTAGGTATATAGAATTACGTGAATTCGGAACCATCTCCGAAATGTCATCACAAAAGAAGTAAAAATCTATTTGGTCGTGGTAAAGACGTCGGCTCGCAACTGAAAAGTCTCGGGTTCGATTCCTACATCCGTACTATGTACATTATCCGACAAACCGTACAAAGAGGCTTTTCCACCTATATACCTCAACAGAGATGACCACTCGTTAGGTATAGCCTCAAAAAATCATTGGCTGCTAAATGAGGAAGACTTTGTCTTCCACTGGGTACCCTGGGGCCGGCACCGGTTCCAGGAGCTGTAAGGCAACCCGTAAAGAAAAAAAAAAAAAAGAAGCAAAATCGAAGTTTCCCTTGAAATACCGTGGCAATTTAAGTTCAAACAAATATTACCTGACGAGTCTTGAGGTGTGAGTGGTCGCTTTAATGTAAGTTGTATGACGGCGAGCCAACCTGCTCTGTCCTCATTTGATGTCGCTGCCAAACAATAGGTGCGTTCTGGTGTAATTAGATGGAAGGGAAAACGTGCTTCCCTGCAACCATTCCCAGTGTTCGACACCTTTATGGAATACCCGTTGGATTCGTTACCTGCAATTCATTAATTTATGTTTCAATTTATACTAAATTATAAATGCGAAAGTTGTGTCACGTCAAAACAGAGCAATGCATCGACGTGAATTTCCATAGAGATTATTGGGGACATAAAAATTTTCAAAAATAACTTTTTTAACAAAGGTCGCTAGTAAAACATAAATATCACGCCTTTTATCCCAAGAGGGGTAAGCAGAGACAATCGAATGCCATTTGCTATGATCCTGACTTCCCTACCTCTTTCGCTTCTTTTATATTCATCATACCTTTACATGCTCGGCGATTGTGTGAAGGTACTTTTAATATTTCCATCGATCAATACATTTTTTATATGTTCAATAAAAGCACACCTAGGTCGTCCTCTGCCAGCATTTCAATCAATCTTTCATCCTTCATTATATCACAACAACATCTTTCACTCCGCAATCTTCTCTAATGTCATCGTTCCGGATGCGGTCAATACGCTTTATATCACACATTCTACGTAAAGACCGCATTTCCACCACTGCATTTATCTTACTTTCATGCTTCTTATTCCATAAGTAAGTGATGGAACTAAAACAGCATTATGTAGGTACCTACCTATATTAATTTTACTTATTTGAATTGAATTTAGGCATTTGGTGGCCTAACCAACCTTGCTTCCCGCTTTCACTCTCCTTTCAATTTCCTTGTCTATCTTTCCACTCTTGTAAACATACTACATAAAAAACAAAATCTTCATTGTTCAAAAGACTATAATGTGTGATATAATAATCCGTTTAGACCAAGTAACAAATCATTAAACTTACCAATAAAAATCTCGCCCTTAGGATAAGCATCTAAAGGTTCATCGTGATACATCAGTTTCCTGTTATCAAGTGTGAACCATCGACGTCGGTGAGCGTCCGAGGTGCGAGGTCCTGTCTTCCATAACCAACCTTCACGGGCAAAATCTCTGGGTAACCTGGTTATTAACTCTGATTCTGTAGCCGAAGGGAAGGCCACTTGTAATTGATGCAGTTTGGCGCACCGTATCGCCATGTACCTGGAATAGATCGTTTGTTTTTTTAAGTTATGTTTTTGGAATCTAATGTTACTAATTAAAAGTAAAGGATATAGAGCATTGGCTAAAAAATATTTAAGTGATTCTACGTGATTGTACGTAAGCACGCGTCTCATCATGATATGATGGGAAATCCAGATTAATCCCGTCCGCGCTGTGATAGTTGTGATTAGTCGGTGATTAATAGGGCATATCACGGCGGGAACATCATACAGGACCTACCGATTAATCCACTATTGTTACTGTGACATCTATAATACTTGACATTGGCGGAATCATCAATACCCTGATGGAACCATATTAAAAAAATGGAATACTCAGAATATAAATTGAAGAAGTGACAAGAAATATCGCCGAAAGTAGAAAATGACATTCGAGTATCTCTGCCCCTGGGATAAAAGGTGTTGAGATTAGTTGAGAATAACCAGTTGTAGCTGTCGCGTACAGATGACGTGTCCTTTCGATCTTAAAATACCTCAACAGAACTGGCCACTCGTTAATAGTAAGAGTAAGCCTCAAAAATTACATCCGAATCCCTGCCCATTTTTAAATCCCGTGTCAAAACGCATTGCTCTTTAGCTCTACTTTCTCAATATCCTTCTTCTGGTCAAGCTTTTGTTTGTCTGTCGCTGTCAGTAGTGAGTCATATAACTATATATTTATTATAATTTCTTCGTTAATATTATTATTTTTCTTATTTATTTTTATTTCAAAGTATGTTTTGTAGTTTATGTTAGAAATAGGTATAGTAAGTTTATTTACGTTTTATAGATATATATGTATGTATCTATGTGCACCACCTTACCCTTTCTTTTCCTTTCAAATGGATGTCTGGAAGAGATCGCTTATAGCGATAAGACCGCCAAATTGTACTTTTCACTTTTGTAAATTTGTGTGTATATTGTTTTGTTTGTGTGCGGTGCAATAAAGTATATATCTATCGGTTAAATACGCTAGGACCAGTAACACGGTTCCGGGGGCCGAAAGGTGCCTTATGTGTGAAAGGTACAAAAAATTATACGAGACATTCTTACCATGAATTAATAACTTCAGGATCCTCATGGTACACAAAGATATGTCTCGTAGTTCCGTCCTTCAAGAAGGTGATTTGCATGGAGTTCAGGTGGCCTATCTTAAGCGGTGCAAACGCAACATTCAGCTCGGAAAGTTTGAGAATTCCCTTTGGTTCTTTATGCTCCTTGACATGGTATCTGAAAATTATTTAGGAAAAAAAATCTTATTATTTATGATCATTGTAGGTGTGGACTTTGGAAGGTAACAATCGCCACGAAACAAACTAATCGCTTGAAGTTTATATGAGGTTGGAAATGTTCAACAAAGAGTAAAAAATGGGTATTGGTAATCGATATTTTCTCCACCATAATGCAGTTTGTAATACATGGGTAAACATTATTATAAAAAAAACATCTCAAAGATATGAAAAAAAGTGGTTTCAAACAAACAAAGAAACATATCTTCACGGCCTTTATACCATGCGGTGTAGCCAGACACCAGTAACAGTGTCCATTTAAAAAAAATCGGTTCAAACACTAGAATTTTTGGACGATCGGGCGATACGGAACCCTAAAAATCATTTATCAAAATGAATTCAGCTGTTTCGGTTGCCTAAAAACAAAATTCAGAAAACAGTTATTAGGCTCAATCAGGACCTCTTGATCTCAGACACCCCAACAGTGCTGGTCTCTCGTTAGGTATAGAATAAACTAGGTGAGAAAAATTTGTAACCATAGGGTTAAGAACTACAAAAAATCCTAACTTAATCACTTTAGCAAGTCTTGCCTTTTGGGTATTTTTTAAGCTACATATTATATGGTTCGAGACAAATAAAAGTAGGCATATATATATAGGCAGTCATGGGGATTGCCGACAGAAGTGAAATTTTAAAACTATGAATAACAGTGGTTTTTATTTATAGGTACATACATAACGTCTCTATACTCTCTATATCTCTCTCATATCTAGCGCGCGACTAAAGAAGTTTTCACTTAATTTTTTTAATCCGGACTGAGAATTTCCGGCTAGAAATGCGCAGCCAAAATGCCCGACCCCAAGCATACGTGGAAGTCAGTACACGAATTCCTGCCCGGAAACTCTCGGATCGAGCATACTCGGGCCGGGCAATCTATATTATGATCTTGTGCCGAAAACATGTCGCGAACACAAGTCGCGAATCCATAATCTTTCCCCCTACCAAAAATCAATCAACGCGCCTAAAGAAGTTTTCACTTCAAAAATCTCCTAAGCTTCAGGTCCCATCTCAATTTTAACCCTTACCTGCCGTGCCGCACAGCGATGTAAATTTCCCATATTCCGGTCAAAAGTGGGTCAATGTATTTATCATTATAATATTAGCTTTCGATAAGATTTTTTACAAAAACTTTAAAGTTGCAGCTAGATGAAAAAAAAATACGGCAAGGGTTAAAATTGAGATAGCGACTTGAAACTTAAAAAACCGTAATAAATGATTTAAAAAAACGATAGATAATCTAGATTAACCTCAAAGTGTCAGTGAGATTATAAATACTACATATTTATTTAACGACTTCAAAAAAAAAAGACGTTACTCAATTCGACCGTATATATTATTGTTTTTTATGTGTGTTCGCCATAGAGTACTAAGCCTATGGAGGGGCCATAGACGGGCTCCCCCTTTCGCCAATTTTTTCCCTTTTGACCAGTTATACTGACCAGGTGCGCAGTAATAAGTTACCATAGATTTCGTTGGTATCGTTTTGTGTCGCGAGACAGAGCTCTAGGAAAATAGTTAATTGTGATGTTTTAAACGGGAAAGGCGATCTAGGGCGTCAAACTTAGTATTTTAACATAATCATCATAACGTAAAATCCGTTGCGACAATAAAACGACAGAAAAATACAGTAGTACAAGGGCTAGTACTAGGCGTTTACTTAGGCGTCTAGCGGCTAAAGGTATGGCATGGTATAGTGCAGTTCAGGATGCAAATGGTTCAAATTCCATCCACAGCAGTTTTTTTTTTTATTTTTCCAATTTTTTTTATTTGCGTTATTATTTGTCTCTCAGGGCAACAAAATCACTTAAAAGGGAAAAATAAATTAACTTTAAAAAAAAAGTGTACCGACTTCAAAAATTTGCACTGAAAAGTAAGAAATAATAAATATTTCGTCGTAGAATTTGAAGACGGTTGGTGCCAAATTAAAAACAACTTACTTTCCAAATTCACTAATCTAGACAATTCATTAGGAACCTACGATCATCAGTACAAACATATATAATATTAAACAGATATTTATCTTCTTAGATGGTTACTTAATTTTGTATCCTAATTTGGCACCAACCGTCTTCAAATTCTACGACGAAATATTTATTATTTCTTACTTTTCAGTGCAAATTTTTGAAGTCGGTACACTTTTTTTTTAAAGTTAATTTATTAGTTTACAAGGCAACCAAAGAAACCTAGAGCAACGTACTAAAATCTTGTAGGTCATTGACTGATGATGATGAATCACAGCGATGTCAGAAAGCGTCAGGAGTTAACACACGTAGGTATAGAGATCAATACCTATAAAAAAAAATCCGTTTCATATAAAAACGAGATATAACTAACAAAAAGGCTAGTATTTGAATAAGAAAGGATTATTAGAAAAAAATCCAGACATTCTAATTTATTGTAACTATATTTTGGACTTATTTAAGGACATTATGGCATATATTTCACAAGAAATTGCAACATATAATAATATCTAATGTAATGTTTGCTTAGAAAATTATAATGCCAGTGTAAGATCTTGGCAGTCACCAACAAACACTGTCTGATAATAATGAATACAAAATTACGTACCTATTGTGCAAATATTTGTTTAGTTTTTGACGTAGCGAATCGTGGAAGTTTTAATTTTAAGCTATACGTCACGGATTTACCCACGCCTACCTATGACTTATTTTATCATGGCAATCTAACAGGCTCTTATCAAGATTTAGCGCTTTTGTAAATAATACAATCTCACGCATGTTGACCTATGATAGTCAACGAACTTAAATTTCCCAAAAAACTTGATGTTGCATGCCAAGTGATTTAGGGCATAATCGTTATATTTTAATTAGTAATTAGTAGAAATAATTACGTCATAACTAATATAGAGTGTTGAGCCGTAAATAAAATTATAAAATTAATGTAGGTATGTAGGCATGTACGTCACACTAAAGTGCAGCAACAGGCTTGCCACCTGTTCTTGTCATGAATTTGATGTGTTAGTTCTAAATGAAATGGCACTTGGTAACAATAAAGTTCAAGTGAAAATATTAATTATAATATATATGTATATATATCTCACTAAAATTATATTAGACAAGCGACCAGCCCCTTCGCACGGGCACAATTTCCTTTAAGAAATTAATAATAAAATATATCGTTCGATTAGAGAGACGCGTAACGCAGATTTTTCGTAAATCATAATTCAACACAATTATTTTATAGACATAATTTTAAAGACTAACGCCAACTTTTTGCCCGCTTGACTCATATCTCATACCGTTAGCGCTCAGCTCCTATGAGTGATAGAGAATTTTTAGAGGTATCACCTCTTTAGTAGTTACGGAGAAAAATGGGCACAGACAGACAGACACGGCGGTGATAGGTAGCGATGATGATGATGTAAAAATGGAGTTTGGAGAAGCTAATGTTGTTATTTTTGGCTTAGTATGAGCAAACATTTTAAAATTAACATAGTGGCCCATCCATCTATCTATGTGTGATTATTTTGTAACATGCTCTTATTTAGGTGGGGGTAGGGCTAGAGGTAGGGATAAGGGTAGGGTATATTTTATTTTGTTCGTAAATATCCACGGGCTAAGCCGGGGGCGGAATGCTAGTTTTATATAATTACAATGACACTAATTTTGTAAAATTATGAACAGTATTTTTAATCTAATCTTTCATAATGATCTGAGTTTTTCAATTACAAAAAACCCGTCCTCATTTAGCTGATGATATTTTTGAGACTAAATACCGTACCTAAGTACTATCTATAATTAAAGAATGACCAGCTGCGTTGATAAAGCGATCACCCATTCTTATAATTTGGCATTTTGGCTTTGTTTTTCTATGCTGCCTAACCGCTGTCATCGTATTAGTTTGCCTTTCCTTTTATTATTTGTTTTTTTTTTAATTTGAACCAACATTATTAATCTGCATTTTTAAATTAGCTTCGATTATATCTATATATATAAAAATGAAACCCGTTTTCCGTTGTCACGACATAACATGAATACGGCTGAACCGATTTAGCTGAAAATTGGCAGGGAGGTAGTTTAGAGCCAGGAGAAGGACATAGGATAGTGGTAGGGGTTGGAGTAGGGGTAGTTAAAATTATAAATTTTAATTGTGAATATATGGCGTCATCTTGAGTTTTACATGTGTACTAAAATGTATTTGCAAACGTCAATAGATGGCGCTGTATTATACTTTCTACCACGGAAATGTGTTAATTCCAGAGTCGGTAGGCCAGGTAGGTTAGTTAGGTTATTTATAACTCAAGAACGGCTGAAACGATTTAGCTGAAAATTGGCAGGGAGGTAGTTTAGAGCCAGGAGAAGGACATATGATAGTAGTGGTTGGAGTAGGGGTAGGGGTAGGGGTACGGGTAGGGGTACGGGTAGGGGTAGGGGTAGAGGTAGGGGTAGGAGTAGTTGTTTTCCACGGACGAAGGAAAGTAAATAGCAGGCAAGCCAACGTTTGGGCAGGACAACGTCTGCCGAGTCCGCTAGTTGTCAATAAATTAAAAAGGTCATTAATATATTAAATAAAATTTTAAAACACGTTTTTGAGTTTGACGTTAACATTATATTAGGTACTTACCCATTTGATTGTGAAATATATTTTTAGTGAAATTCAGACCGAATTTCTCTCTTTCTTTTTGTCTAATTAATATTTGTTTTGTTTAAAGACTAGGTCTCTGGGCACGCCACAATTGACATAAAAAACCGTGATGGCACTTTGACTTACTTTAGCGTGTCATCAGCTTCAGAGAGGACGAACTTCCTGAGTTGATAGCGGCTATCTTCCTTCCCTCGCTTCATTAAGAATCCCTCCATACTGCCTGATGTGTAACTTTGTCTTTCTGGGTGACAGAATTCTTCCCTTTCATACTTTGCTCTAATCCATTGTTCAATTAGAACTCTGTAAGACGTTTATAGTAAAAAAATTTAATGCTCAAGTCTGCTCATTTACCCTAATCTGCCAGATTTGTTTTAGGTACCTAGTGCTGAATTGAATTATCGGTTTCGAAAGCAGCTTTCATAGTGACTTCACAATAAACTTAGTCACCCTAGTTAGGACCTGGAAAATTACCAGATTCGAAAGGTATTCTCAGACATGCTGATTGGCATGGTTGTCGGCCTCAACGATTTGGAAGACAATCGATCCTCAGACAGACAGACAGAGGACTTCTGAGTTCTCTCGAGAGCCCCGCTGTATTTTCTTTAAACGTATCTACATAATAAAGAAGCCAAGGAAACTAGGGTTCAGGTTTTGGAGGGTGGGTATAATTAGGATTATAATTATAATTAGGAGGGTAGGATCGAGTTAATTATCACATGAACGAACGTGTGGTATCTATAGCAATGAGTATCCCAGTTTGTTCCAGTCATGTTTAGGTCAAGCCGATTGAACCAATCACAGCTTAAAACTAGACAAAAAAATTTATAAGAAAACTTACTGTGGATCAGTTTCAACCGGTCTCCTATAACAACTAGGCACTCTATATTCATATTTGGCTTTGGCTGTATTGTTTCCCACATCTTTCATGCGTTGCACCTGCGAGTCCTCCCAACGGTCAAGTTTCAAGTGCTTCACTTTGCTTATGTGAGCGCCCATACTTCTGTGTACACTCGCACATCGCATGCATATAAATATACCCAGATTGTATGATGCCCATTCTGGACCTGAAATAATTTAAATTGTTTTTAATAAACACAAAGACAACGGAACTTTATTAGTTTGCAAAGTAATCATAAAGGTTGACGGTCCTTTGATATTCTAACAAAAAGTAAAAAACAATAGCGTCCCGTTAATTTCTAAATAAATATTTTTTTCTGGACCTGAAGCACAGAATATAAGCACAGTTTACAAATAATATTACGCCGAAAGTAATTGAAATTGTATTGTAAAAGAAAAATGTCACGAAATGGTTGACAGCACCCCGTTAATTTTAAAATAGATTATTTTACTGGACTTGAAGTAACTTAAATTGTAGCAATACCATTCTTAATCAGTAAAGAAAATATAAATTAGATAGGGTACCTAACTACTTACCTAAAATTTATAATTTTGCAAAAAATAGCATCTTTTTTTTGACCTATATTCATTCAAATTGTGTCTATTGTTAATTAATAGGGACACAATTTAACAATAAAAGAGACACGAAAATTTATTTTTAAAACAAAGTCATTAATTTAAAAAAAAATTCTAGACCCGAAATAATACAATGTAAACTATAAATTACGTTTACAGGCAGACACAATTCATTGTGGATTTTGCAAACAAAGTTAGAAAGAAATAAGGGTTGACGAAAATATAAATCTTCGATTTCTAATACAAAGAAAAAAAATGTTTCCCGTTATCACTTTAAAATTATTGTCAGTACAGATTCTTTTGCCAGCATTTGAATGAGAAAGGGTTGACGAAAAAATGTACAGCTAGTGCCATTGATTTCGGCAGTTAGGTACCTACCTACTTTTTTTTATACATATAAGTTTAGTCCTTGTCTATTGAGAAAAGATGAAAAATTCCCTACAGCGGCTACAGCCTACATAATTCAACCTATTCAACCTGATTGCAGCAAAAAATAACAACAAATGCTCCCGTTATTTACAACATACCTATTGAGTCAAATAAATAAATAAAAGTTATGGTTTTTAGTTAGACTTAGTTTTTAGGGTTCCGTACCCAAAGGGTAAAAACGGAAACCCTATTACTAAGGCTCCGCTGTCCGTCCGTCTGTCTGTCTGTCACCAGGCTGTATCTCATGAACCGTGATAGTTAGACAGTTGAAATTTTCACAGATGATGTATTTCTGTGGCCGCTATAACAACAAATTGGTACTACAAAACAGAATAAAATAAATATTTAAGGGGGCTCCCATACAACAAACGTGATTTATTTGCTCGTTTTTGCTCGATATTGATAACGGCAACAGCAATGATTCAGAATTTTCGGATAGATGTAACATGTATGTAACCGACTAGCAACAATAATTAGGACATACGAAAAACCCTAAACGCATTTTCCTCCCCTTGAATACCTACCTAATCCTGATTGCATAATTATAAGTAATATGGGAAAACCCGTGATTCATTCGTGGTTAAAACCTAACCAGTAACCACGATACCAAAGCCTAAACGTAACTGAAAATCAATAACAAAATTAATATGTAGTACTGAAAATATAATGTAGATAGGTACCTAAATATAAAATATGTAATAAAATTAACATAAGGTTTAGTTTGAGTTACAAATTAAATTAGGTTAGGTGCTTATAATATTTAAATATTTTTTCAAAAAGTTGAAAAATACTCCACGGTCACTGCACGGTCATAAATATTTTAACAATTAATTTTCTTTGTACCAAATAGGTAATGGTGGCGAAAAAAGTTCCCTTTTTGATCGCTAACGTGTCCTAGTCAACGTGCGAAATTAGACTTTATCGATTGATGAGATCGAGTTTTGATTCGGTCACGGCAATTAAAAAAAAAGCATTTTACTATAATAGGTACCTATAAAGTATAATATGTTTGTTTGTACGTTTGAGGAATGTTTGTTAGCCTATAGGAGGAAGGCTCTATATAATATCACGCTACGACCCAAAGAACTTAGTTATTATAAATTTCGGTGCCTACCTATGTCGTTCTATCCTATCCTATAATATTAAATCGAGCATTTTTATGGAAATCTTGCAAAACTCGGTAGAGATGACGATCATACGACGACGACGCAAACTCGTGCTAGAGGGTCCCTCAGAGCTGTTCCTAGATTTAGGTTACCTAACCTACCTATATATGTAGCTCTACCTATCTAGATGTTGGGAATATCGGCGCTCAATTAGTTTGTTGTGTAAATGGAATGGAAAGGTAGGTACATAGGTTCTCTATTTATCTGATAATAATACTTATAGCTAAAATTGAGGCAATATCACAAAGTAGTCAAGTTATATCAGTTGTTTGTTACAAATAACTAGATTGTAGTAGGAATTTTAGGAATTCGAAATAACTAATACGTTATCGAAGAAATAGTCAAGATAAGAGGCAAATAACGTCATAGTAGAAAAGCGGAATGACGTGTATAGGTAGAAAGTAACGTCATAATTGTGGAATGCATGCGGACCATGAATAAGAGTCGGTGTAAAAAAACACTTTCGCGACATCCGCTTATAAAGACGGCGGCTTATGAATGAATTGATTACGTGGAACGCCCTGCGGTGTATAAATGTACGATGCGGTGGTCTCGTGAAAATAGAGTTATCGCCCCCGCGAAGACATGGTCAGACATTATTTAGGTCTCACGCTGTGTGCAGAAGCAGATGTATCTGAAACGCCCTCTGGGTGTACCAGTACCATCACCCGGGAAATATTGGGCGTTTGCCACACGACAGGTCATAGTACGGACAATCACACAGTTAACGAAACACATTTACAATAAATCTCTACAATAACATCCTTTAAAACAATAGTATCAAAGTCCAAAGTAATTCAATACAGTGTGACAGTTGTGCAAGATAGTTTACGTCTGTGTGCACGCCACAAGTGTGTATGTACAGAACGCAACACGAACAAAGCCCAACACAAACAAGCATGGCCTCTGCGCCACTCGTAAATAACTCGACACGCTGTTTTGGTCGTAATAGTTGTGTAATATAGGCATTAATGCAACAATCACCATCTTAATACTGATGAAGCTTTATTAGATAAATTTTATATTAGCTCTACATCTTTCAAACTCTGTTTTCTTACGTATTTACGCATTTAAGTCTCCGAGATGTTGGACAAACAAAATCAATTTTCAATTAGCGTAAATAGACGAACAAGTATTTTTGTACAAGTATGAATAGTTGTCGGTAGGTACTTATCAGACGAAATATGGTGCATTCATTAGTTTGTTTTCATTGAACACATTTTACGTGGAGGTCAGTGAACTGTCGAGCACGGACGCACTACGCCCCCCGCGTGATCGCCACCCCATGGATATGGCACGCTACACGAGGAAAACACAAACACTATTCACATGGACACATACTTTTGTTACCACAGTCGGCGCACACGTTGTTTCCACTCCTTTTCTGCAAGTCCAGTAACAATCTTTCCTTGTGGTCTACCATGGTTGTTTTTCATCAATAAAACGGCATGCACGCTACTCTACCGCCACACTCCGAAACTGTACCGCGCTCTTCGCTAACTGCTGCTGACTGGCTGTCGAACGAAAAACGAACTCGAACGAACACTCGCTTCGACCGACTACGCGTCGCTTCGTATATTTGTTGTCTCGCTCACACACATCACATTATCCTTAGTGCGAATGAAACAGAATAGTCCACTTTCGGTACATGAATGAATCGCGTTTGTGTGATTATCTCGTAAAACCTGTCAATGTGTGCACCGTAGTACGCGACACAAAAGCCGTCTCGCGTAAACATAGTACAGACGGTCACACTGGTATTGCAAAACCTAGTATTACATTGTAAATGATTTTAAACTTTAATTTAAATGTAGTAAGACTCTTTATATAACTATATATATTTGACATATTGTAATACTAGGTATGTTGTCATGTGAACATCGCAAGGACCTAGTTACGTAGGTACTGTAGGTAGGTGCCTATCTAGTCTAGATCTACTTGGTAGATGCAGCCTATTTTAGGCGGAAAACACTATGACTAGACTCTGATTAATAAAAACATAAATACATTTTCCTACTTTTTATTAGGTAATATTCTAATAAATAGACTTTAACTACGGCCCCAAAACAGGTAAGTAGGTATTTGGTTTTCTTGATGCAGATCAATAAGGTTGTCTAAAATTTTATTTTTGCCTTCTCACTTCTCACATCAAAAAAATTTGCTGCCGACAGTAAAAAATATTATTTTGTTTTATTGAGGTATTGAAGAAATTTAGAAATCATTTTTTTTTTGTTTTTTTATATTTTTTTCGCCTCCTGAAAAAAGATATAATTGAAAAATCCCGGAGCATCTAAAATTTTCCAAGATTTTTCAATCATATTTTTTTCAGAAAAAATATCGTACCTAGGTAGGTATCTAGATTTCTTCAATTCCAAGAACTACCCGCGTCAAAAATTTTTCACCCTAGAAGACGAAAAACATGAATCAATTTTGTAGTAATCGGAAAAACGCTGTCCAGTCCCAATGTTTGTGCATACCCCCTACCCCGAAACGGTTCAATACCTACTTCAATGGCTTTTGATGACACTTTCTAATACCCTATGATATTTATATTTATACTTTTGCTTTTTATTTCATTTAAATAAAAATTGGCCAAGTTGCGAGTAGGTACGACTCGCGCGCTGAGGGTTCAAGACAGGATTTTCGTTTAGGTTTTCCTATAAACTATATATAAATAAGAGAGGTAGTTTATAGATTATTATAGATTCCCTATTTTTTTTAAATTTTAGACATTTCTTTAATAATAATTTGAACTATGCATTTCAAAATCATAAAAAAAATTGTATTTCTTATACCTAATGAACCCTTTCATTTCATATGTCACATGATGGATGCACTGAAATTTTTTTTTGTTTAGGTACTAGCCGTGGTTAGGACTCAAAGTGGTTAGGTTGTGTGAAAACATCTTATTATCCTAGTAGTCGGAGCTACAACCGCTTTTTAACTTGCAAAAGAACTTTGTAAGTGCCACTTTATTCAGTCAGTCTATATACCTTAGTATAGATAAGCTAGGCTTACCTACATAAAGATGATTTTTTATACTAATAGTGGTTAGCAAATATCGTGCCGTACTCGGAATGTCGTTGAATAGAAAACGAATCATCCATTCCCAGTCCATAATGTTCAGATAAAGTCATAATTATTTCGGACTGCGCGGGTCGTCCGTTGGGGTTTGCATTAATTTTTTTGGGTTTGTTGTGAGTTGTGACCATTACGCTTTTAGACACTTCCACCCCTGAGCATAAGCCAATTAAGGCAAGCCAGGGGCAAGAGTCTCAGGTCCTACTCCTTGGAGCACTCGGGTTCGGTGGTGTCGTTCGTTACTCACCCACGGCTCGCCATAAGCCGCCCTGCGCCAAAAAAAAAAAAATTATTCTCTTTATTTCATTTAATTTCTTTTAATTATATTTTTACATAACTATTTATATAAAAAGAAAACATAAAAATATAAAAAAGGAGTTATAAATACCCAAGCTACCGGTGGTAGGGCTGCAGAGAGAGGAACTTCCTCACAATACGGGCCGTGCTGAGGAGTACTGCCTTCTGGATCTGGCCCTTGACCCAACCACCAATCTCAAGGCTCCTAAGATGACGGTCAAAACTCTTACCAAACAGACCATTGACCGTCACGACTATCGGTACAATGATCGCGGACTTCACATCCCACATGTCGACAATCTCGTGAGCCAAGTCAAGATATTTTGATTGTTTATCTTTTTCAGCTTTCACAAGATTGTCGTCATGTGGGATAGTGACATCAAAGTGCGCTGATCGACCTACCAACACAATATCAGGCTTATTGGCAACAATAGTTCTGTCTGTGATGATAGATCGATCCCTGCAGTAGAGCGTGGCATGACGATTTTTAAGAATTATTATTATTATTATTATATAACATCACGCTATGACCCAAATGAGTGGAGCAGTAACTATAAACGCCAACCAATAAATAATGTCCACTGGTGAAGCCGGGGAAAAAAGCTATACTTATAAAGCTGAAGGGTTTGTATGTTTGAACGCGCTAATTTCAGAAATTTCAATCCGATTTGAAAAAATATTTTTGCGTGAATCACACTATAAATCTAAAAAAAGTAAAATAAAAAATTTGACCGGATTTCCAGGAAATATTCGTCTTCTTACACGTCAAAACATATTCGTTGATCCATCAACGTGATTTTTTGCACAGAGATTGAGGGCCAAAGAGTGGCATTTATAGGCTGCTATTTATAGGCTACCACTGGCTACCAGTAGGTATCCTGGAAATCCTTTGGGCGGAAAAAAATCATATGTCACATTTCAAAAATGTCCACGGGCAAAACCGGGGCAGACCCTCGTTTTAAAAAAAATTGCGGGGTCAATCGTCCATGTAAAACTATTTTAAAGTGAGGATTCCCACCAACAGTTTTTCCTTGTTAATAGCATGTAGGTAATGTAAACTTACGTAACAAACGCCACGTAAATAAGTACGTACCTACCTTTACAAATATTAAACTGGTATGTGATGTAGGTACTATGTGACGATAGTACTACAGTACATAACATGTACTATGTATGTATAGATACTGCGTATACGTAGGTACTCAGTAGGTACTCACATATATTTATTATCTACGTCTGTAGATTGTGTAAACATAGAATCTACTTATTGGCTTGGCAGGCATTTCAAAGGTAGATGCTGATTTACGTAAATTATCGAGTTTCGTCCGTTTGGGTTTGTGTACCTACCTAGACCTACCTACTACCAAAGAAATTGGAATCGAGATTCGAGCGGGGCTCTCTAACTAGAATGGTTAAAATAAGGACTTTGCAAGGACTTGATCGGAATTTGTAATAGCATGCTACCTACCTAAAAGAAACAAAAAATGCAATTACAACGAACAGAACGACCTACGAATTTAAGAAACATTAATTTTCTTATAATTATCTTCTCTTTCTAACGCATTATGAACGCCGTAAGATCTCGTAAGATAGTATAAAACACAGATTTAGAATCTGTGTTATAGACTAAATCTAATGTTTTCTGTTGCGTATTTAGTATGGTTCCTAGTAGTATCGTTATTCTGAGCACTCAACGGCCACCACCTACCTCGGGAGCTGATGGAACCTCTGGTGTAGAGAAGACATCGCCAGGATGAGCAGGCAGCCGCTGGCCTAAATAAGCGTCTAAAGAAGATACCGGGGGGGTTGTCGCTACCCGAGACATTGTCGGCGCAACGGGGGTTGCCCCAGCGCCTCCCAATCTTCCCGAAGATTCCAACCTAGCTTCCAACTCGTAGGTAGACAATTCCAACAACTACTACTACCACTAGAATATAAAGTGGCGTTAGGTCAGAGGCTCCCCTGGAAAAATCTCCATGGGGCCCTCCTTTTAATTATACAATTACAATTATTTCAAACGCTAACGAAACTCTGTAACACAGGACGTTGTTGACGTACATTATTCATGAAATCGCATACACCATCAAACCCCGTACTTAATACCCTTTGCCTCATATTTTGTAAAACTAAAAATGTAAACTGTCAGTAGTGTCAGTCAGTGTTAGTCAGTCATTGTCAAAAGTCATCGATTTTATATATCTGTCATTCTGTCAAACCAAATTGAACAAAATAAATTTGTGTGTGATTTGTGTAAATTTGTTTTATTTTGAAAGGTTATTTCTGTGTATTTTTATCATAGCTTAAAAATATAATTACGTTGTATTAATTACCAATTGCCTCTCTCACCTTTTAAACATGGGGCGCAGATCAATAAATACCACTAAAAGTGGTAAATTCATGAATCCAACAGATCAAGCCAGTAAGTATAGATTTTATCAAAGATTTTAAATCTTTGGATTTTATAATAAAATAAAATTAATAAATCACTGTTATTAGTCCCAGTCGTTCTATATATTTTTTTCTTTCAGGGAAGGAGGCTCGTAAAAAAGAATTAAAGAAAAATAAAAAGCAAAGACAAATGGTAAGAGCAGCTGTGTTAAAAATGAAAGACCCTACACAAATATTGGAAGAATTAGAAAAAATTGATGAAATGGGTAAGTTTTTACACCCTGTTTTGTATTAGATTATTATACATATTCTTTATATTAGGTTAAGAATGCCACTGTGACTTTTTGTCAAAACTTGAGATATATTTATTGCGGCTTTATCTAATACAGCGTTTGCCTGTAGAAATATTTGAAATGTGACAATAGGATTAAAGGATTTCTAGGGCAAAAAGTAGCCTGTGGCCCATTCTACAGTAATTGATACCAAACAAGTTAAAAATAAATGTTTTAATATAAGCACTATAACACTAGAGATTAAATTTATCTCTATCAAATAAAACTTTACTGCAAGTTTAAACATGCTTCGGAATTTCTATGGTAGAAAACATAACTGTATTTGCAACACTTATTCAGTTTGTCAATGGGTATACTTGGGGCAACTTGACTGTCATCAGAGAGCGCAAATTTTCAGCTTTTACCAAAATTATTTTGAAGTTTCTCAGATAATTGCTGAGTATTTTATTCAATATTATAGCATAGCATGTTTTCAAGTCACCCATCACAAAATAAAGTTCTTGTCTGAAAGTACAAACAGCTTAAATGTAGTAAAAAGGGTTATGAAAGTAACATTATGTTGCAGGGGAATGTGTGGAAATTTGCTTTATATTATTTTAAGATTTTGTTTGTAGATACCAAGCTAATTGTTTTTGTCACATATCACACCTGCCATATTTTTTTTGTGAAAAAGCTGACAAAAGGAAGTTTATGTTGTAGATGTATGTGCCCAAATTCACTTTGTGTATTTAAAAGGTTTTGTTTGGAGATACTCATTTAATTTTTCACACATCTGTTTCATGTCACACTCATCACATTCTTTGGATTTCTAAAATACTTAAATAGTGTATCAAAGTCAAATGAAGAATGAACCTTTTCAAAAGTATGACAAATGCCATATGGGCACTTTGATGAAAAGTCCTTCAAACATTTTGAAAGTGGATAGCTATACTCTATGAATTCAAGAATTCTGTAATATTTAGGAAAAAAACAGTTTGGTACTCAAAAAATGCCTTGTATTAATTAAATATTTTAATATGAAACTTGTCATACCCGTCACAATTTAAATCAGGCCATGAAAGATATAATAATACAATATATACATGCAAAATCACTATATAAATCTAAAAAACATTTATTGTACTACATAATTAACTAAATTTAAAAAAAATGCAGAAGTACCTACTGTACTTCTTCCAGGAGGTAGCTAAACCCCAGTGACTAAAATCCTTATAATTTATTTTGTAAAATTATCTAGTTTTTATTTTATTTTAAATACAATAAATAACATCAAAATCTAACAAATTATAGTAACATTAAAGTTTTTATTATTATAATTTAAGAATGATAGCCCAAATATTTAGTTGAATTGTCACACTGTCTCCATGGAATGGTCCCTATGCCACACTCATCACTCCTTCTACTATTCCTCCAAAAATTCAAGTTGATCCGTTGCTCTGTTGTGAAGCCAAAGAAGGCCAAACCAACAACACACTTTCCCGTTTATAATATTAGTAATGATTAATTATTAGAATTCGCCTTCTGGGAAAAAAGTGTGATGATGGATATTAAATATATGTACTTAGTTATTATTAAAAATATGAAATAATGTAGATTTTATTTATTAATTTCAGAATACAATGTATTTCAACCATCTCCACTAAATGAAAAAGTATTAAAAGAGAAAAGAAAGAAGTTAAAAGAAACATTTGATAGAGTACTCAAGATGTATGTAAGTATACAGGTATACTTTAGGTTTAGACATAGTAAAGTCTAAAGATATGGAACTGTCCATGCAATTTATATTTCTATGCTTAAAATTATCTTCATATGCTTATGTTTTCTGGCTCTATGAGCTCTGCAATAAGTTGGCATATTAAAAGTGAATTACCTACTTGTATGAAAGCATTTTTAGCTGGATATGAAATCATAAGACAGATAATATTAAGCTATTACCTACCTATAAGAATAGAGAAAAAATATAAAATGGCCAAGCGGCGTATCATGTGGTATAATGCACCTGGTTTATACAATACTATACAATACAATACAAAAATCTCATAGAAAGAAGGACTCCGTTTTTCCTAATTTTTCCAACTTTCTGGGCAATTTTTCCAATTTTTTTTCCATAAAAACTTTGTCCTGACAATTACGAACGAAACAAAAAAAACAGCCAAATCGGTCGAGCCCTTCTCAAGTGATGCTCCATCATGCATGACTGTGGCAATTGATTTTTATTTATATAGATAATTCTAACTTAATGACATAACCTGACAAAACACATGAAAAGGCTGTTCCATCTTCAATATTCATATAATTGGGCCTCACAAACATCATTGGCTCATGGAGGGTGAAGGAAGAAGGAAGGAAGACTTGTCTTCTGTTGAGTATGGGTACCCTGGGGCTGGCACCAGTAAAGTTATAAAAAAAATGTTTAACAATTCTCATAATATATTCACAGGACAAAGATGAACCTGAGAAATGGTTTGAATTGAAGCGTCAAGAGAATGAATATGAAAAGAAGAGGACTCTGTTGATTGCTTACTATGAGTCTGTGAAACATGCTCAGTCTGTACAAGTGGATGATATACCGTTGCCTACATCTCAGGTATGTTGATTTATTTATTTTACTTTATTGAGGTACTCACTTTATTATTCACTAGCTTTCTGCCCTGGTTTCTCCTGTGCTCATTTTTGATTAGTTGTCGTTTACTGTTTCTCTTGTTTGGGTCCTAGCGTGATATTATATAATATAATTATAGCCTTTACCCTTCCTAAGTGAATGCGCTATTTAACTCAAAAAATATTATTTCATAGCAGAGTGGTAGTTCCTGAGATAGAGTTTACAGAACTTTTCCAGTAAAAACTGTCTAAGTTTAGTGGGCAAACAATTTCGTGTCATCATCACAAAAAATATAAACTTGGTCAGATATTCTTGACATTCATGTAAATTTTAAGGTTGGTGGAAATTTTTTTTATTTAAATTATTTCTTTGAATTGCAGGTTCCAGATAATTTGCTGTATCTTAATGTACCGTCGCAAATACCACTCCCTGTAGACCCAGCTGCCCCTGTTGTACCAACCAAGCCAATACTGAAAAAGGATTCAGTTTACAAAGTGAGTATAATATACATGTTAAAACTAACTTTTAGTTGCTACAATTTCTTTAGGCGCGTTGAGCGATATTTGGTAGGGGGAAATCTTATGGATTCGTGACCGACACGCTCTTGCCACAAATGCCGACTATACATTGTCCGGCCCGAGTATGCTCGACCCGAAAATCTCCGGGCAGGTTTTTTTTTTAATTGAAAACTTCTTTAAACGCGCGTTAGATGCCGTATATATTTATATTTATACGTTATATACTTATAAATTAAAAACGGTTATTCATAGTTTTAAGTTTTTACTTCTGTCGGCAGTCCCCATGACTACCTTTGCCTTTTTTTAGGGTTCCGTACCCAAAGGGTAAAAACGGAAACCCTATTATTAAGACTCTGCTGTCCGTCCGTCTGTCTGTCTGTCTGTCTGTCTGTCCATCTGTCACCAGACTGTATCTCATGAACCGTCATAGTTAGACAGTTGAAATTTTCACAGATGATGTATTTCTGTTGCCGCTATAACAACAAATACTAAAAAAAACAGAATAAAATAAATATTGAAGGTGGCTCCCATACAACAAACGTGGTTTTTATAGATAACGGTACTTGGCCGGTTTTTTTTGTTACATGCAGTATGTCAAGTGACATGTCAGTTCATACTGGCTGGTGCCACGGCGCTGTTTCATATACCTACATATATATCTATAGAATGTCTCAAACGTCTCAAACGAGTGGCAAGTTATGAGCCAGATCACGTGTGTTGTTACTTAGGTGGGCACCGTTACTAAGTAAGCGTGTAACAGCTATTGACATGTCTTGGCAGAAAACGTGCATTCGGCACCTTGTTTGTTCGAATGCCATTGTGGTGAACTAAAAACATAGACTAAGTACATTTTTTAATCTCCAGGAAAGACCAGCTGGAATAGTACCGCCGGGTGTACCACCAGGACCTCCGCCTAACTTTATGGAGCTCATTCTCGAAGCGACCAAGGACCAAGCGAAACTAGTTCAGAAGAAAACTATACGGTTTTCAGGTACAAACGAGGATGTGGTGCCACCGGGTGAGGAGGTAAGATTCTATCTAGGGGAAGGCAAAGACAATCGAATGCCTTTTGCTACAATCCTGACATACCTCTTTCACCTCTTCTACAACATATTAATTAACAATATGTACAATGTACATACCATGGCACCTCGCATGCAATTACTGTTATTTCTAGACTTTGACCTAATGTAGAAAATTTATAGGAATATGATGTTTATTACGATGTACATATAAAGAATCCTAACAAATATTATAAATGCGAAATTGTGTCTGTTTTCCAAAACAAAGCAACGGATCGCCTTGATTCTTTGCACAAAAATTTCCCCAGAAATTTTTTGATAAACAACTTTTCTAACCATGCGATGCCGGTGTGCGTCGCTAGTACACAAATAAAACTTCCAATAGCGAGGTACACCAACAGATGGCGCTGCGCTACTGTCGCAATACTCTATCGCACTAATGATAAAATTAGATAGATTGGCGTATACAGTACCTACACATTTTAGTTTGTTTGCCTGAATGGGGTAGAATTTTTATCTCAACAGAGGACGCTTAAGGCGAGGGTTCCTTCACTTTCTGTCAAAACTGTCATACGCCATACAAATAATATAAAATCACTTATTGCGAGTTTTGATATATAACTATGACTAGGTGTGCTGCATATTATTGGAAAACATTTCCTAAAGATCAATTAAATAAACATAAATAATATAATATTTTATCTAATAAGACACACCGTTGGCAAATGCTGTATGCCTCGCTCTTTTTTACAGGCATCAGTACAAAGAATGGACGGTGTGGAGGAATCTTACGATGCTGATATTCTGGATGACACAAGGGTACCTTCGCCGCCCCCGGCAAATGCTGCTGCAGCACCGAAACCTACGTCGCTGCAGCAACGCATGTTAGCCCTGTCCGGTCAGAATATAGACGACTTTATGAAGGAAATGGAAGAGGTGCATAAGAAACGGGAAAGGGACCGAGCTGCGGATTTGAGTGCTAGGTGTGTGATTATCACTATTTTTTTTCCTACCCAGCGGATGATAAGTTTTCCTCCGATGGCAGTTTTGACTACTGATTACTAGCCAGTTCGGCTTTTTTTGGCTCATTTCTTGTTTCTAGCCTTGCTAGACATTCTTTGCCTTTATTTATGCATCTTGTTATACATATATTTATGCCTGGGCTTCATAAAATTGCTTAAAAAGGTTAAGTACTATATTATAACCCGACCTGCAGGACAGCAAAGACAAGGTTATGTTTTTCATACGTATGTAGGTGAGATTTTTTATACTCTCGAAGCATCCCAACGGCGGAATCTATTTAATGAATGAGGTGTCTAAACTAAATCAAACCGTGTGATCGTTATAGGATTGGTTGTAATTTAATAAAACCAAAATGGCGGTCGTAAAGCGTCATTTTGACATTAATATTTTTTTTTCTAAACACCACAATATTGATATAATATAAAAGGGCTTATCGTGCGGATACAAAAATATTAAATTAATATAACAAAAATAAAAATAACTAAAAAGTTCGAAATAAAAAAAGAAACATATTATAAAACATAGTACTCGTACGCCGACGCGTCTGTCTGTGGCCTTTTCACGCATAAACTAACGGATATTGTTGCGGTTTTCACTATTAGATAAGTTGATTAATCGACAAGGTTAACGGGTATTAAATATAGACTTATCATGTTTAAGAGCCGAGTGTTTAAGTTCCAAAAACTCGATATCTCACAACTCAATAATACAACAAATAAAGTATGGCAAAGTGTATATCTTTATCCATACAAAATGACAAAACCAAAATTACTGTATCTTCACACTATAACAAAACATGGAAGAGTTTAATAATACTACTGGCGCCCTCTATCGACTAAATATAATATTTTTCCTTACAAACTATTTTCTAATTCTAAATTCTAAAACCTTAACTTATGCAGTATAACTGAGCATTAACAGTAGGTATAAGTAAATCATCCTGGGGAAAAAATTTGCTTATGCCTGATTTCATGGCGTACGCTGTCTAATCCATCAGAGATATAACAGAATGATGTAGAAAGGAATTGTATAGAATAAAATTATCTACAAAAAAGTCCGCGGTAGCATATGTTTATCTCTCTTAAATAAGTAGTTATAAACGTATTTATGTAGGTATTCAAATTAAATTGATGTATACCAGTATTGTACTTGTGCGAAGCGCAAATAACTGAAAAGTGAAAAAATCTAGAATGTTAAACTAAAAGGTATCGATAATAAGTTGTTGTTTTTCACTTTTCAGTTATTTGCGCAGTCGGATTCTTTGTTTTATTTATTATTTTTTTGTCAGAATATTATTTAACCTTTAGTCTATAACCACACTTTTGTTATCGATAAAACTGTTAGATGTTTTCTGAGAAATACTTACATTTTAGAGAGTTTTTCCTAATTATATTTCAGATTAACAGCATTGAAGCGCAAGATTCGTCGTGATAGCGAATCTGATAGTGAAGAGGAGATGCCACCCGTCATGCCCCCCATGATGCATATGCCACCTGATAGTCTCGAACCTCCCGGCACTGAAATGAGACAAATGCCGCCACCGCTTATGCCGCCCGGTAAGATATTGAAAAAAAATGCAATAACTATAAATAATAACAGCCAAATTGCTAGCAAATTCATTGATTCCTTTGTACAAATACCAAAAATAGCTCGTTTTCTTGTAAGGACGATTGTAATAAAGTTACAGTAAAAATAATACTTTGATACCTAAATAGATTTATATAGGTTGTTATCTGATACAGGAATACTTCGGAACTTCGAAGAGTGATTGAGTGCTCAAAGTACACAATTACGGCGATAAGATGGCGTCTTAAAGTTAATATCTGGAATACGTCACTGTCTTGTGACGATCGGTTTTTGAATGTTTACTCATATAATGTCATCCCCAAGCCTGGGCTAAAAAGCTTCGCTTTAAAAACACAGGCATGACATAAACTCCTATATTAAAACAAAGTTTTATCTATCTATAATCACTACTTTTATCCCAAGAGAAGTAGGCAAAGACAATCGAATGCCATTTGCTACAATCCTGACATACCTCTTTCGCTTCTTTTATATCCATCATACCTTTCATACATGCTCGGCGATTGTGTGTACTTTTAGTATTGCCATCGATAAATATATTTTTTATGCCTCCCAGGTTTTCAAGGGAATTAATTTGTCCATTATAACTGGATCACGCTTGCTTGGTAGTTACATAGGCGAAGGAAAAGAAAACTTAATGAAAAACAAATTAAAAACTGGATTTCCATAATAGATAAACTTACACACATCTGCAAAGACTCACCACAAGCTACATATACGGCCATCACCAAAGTAGCTCAATTCCAATGGTTATTTCTACTAAGAGTCCTAAATAACGCCAATCATTCCTTTGAACCACTAAGAAACATTCTACGTTCCAGTTTATTACCTACTTTATTTGAAGGAGATATCTCAGCTTCAGAAGCTGACATTTTTTCCTTACCTGTTCACAAAGGTGGTCTAGCAATTCCTGCTTTATCAAAATTGTGGCGACATACGTGCGCACAATATTAATTATTTATTTTCGCCTAGCAATACAGGCATGTTCATAGACACCGTTCCCCCACCCGGGGACAATAGAGTCAGATAGTCCGAGTTACGCACCGGGCGCTCCGCCCGCAGTGTCTATATAGGTTTCGTCCGAAACAGACTTCTCTCTCGACGCCGCGCTTACGCTCTCACAGTATTCCCCCGTCCACGTGTGTCCTTAAGTGTATATGTACTTTTATATTAAAATCCTCTTTTACAAACCGAACACGCAATATTCTTTAACGCACCTTCTGACACAACTCTAATAAAATACCAAGCGTTATGAATCTTCTAAAAAAGGTAGTGCATTCCTTTCAACCTCTTTACTCGAAAATAAAGGTTTAGATCTCACCCAACATCATATAACTATCAATAAAAGAATGCCACAAAATTAAAGAAACACTTGATGACGAATTATTAGACACCATTCTGACTAATTTGTCTCCCGCCAGGAGAAGAGCAATTGAACGATCGATCTCAACTAAAATGAAAACAAAATCTTCGAACTGGCTATCAACTATACCGACTAAGAAAGATCACCTTTGGAATTCAGGGATGCTTTAGCACTACGATATAAAAGAATACCAGATCTATGCCAATATCTTGTGATGGTTGCGGCAGCGATGAATTTGATGTGGATCATGCCCTGTGCTGCAAAACAGGTGGTCTAGTAACACGTCGTCACAACGAAATTCGTAATCTTTTTGTGATTTATGTCAACTTGCATGGGGAAATGTAATCAAAGGTCCTATTATCACCGAAGGTACTTGCGGACTAAGAGGAGATTTTTCTTGCCGTGGTGTTTGGATAGCTCAGAGGGAGGCGTTATTTGATATTCGTGTTGTTGACACTGACGCTCCTTCTCACATCCTGTTGCCTCTGTATTAAAATCGGCTGTAGAAGAAAAGAAAAGAAAATATTCTTCTGTTTGCGAGAAGCGACATGCGATTTTCACTCCACTTGTGACATTTGTTGATGGAGTTTTTGCACCACAAATGAGTACTTTGGTGAAGCCTTTGCTGACCGTTGGGGCAGATCTATAAGTACAGTGATGGGATGGCTAAGATCAAGAATCATTATCTCAATAATACGAGCTACAAGTATGTGCATTCGTGGTACAAGACGCAGATTCTTACCAATAGCCAAATCATTTGGCCTCGACGATGGAGCTGCCTTACCTTACCATAATTTGTAGAGTTTTTATATAATTTCGTAATTGATTATTTGTTAGACTGTTTTTAATAAATAAATTTTACGGAAAAAAAATGGTGGTGCAATATATTTTTTATATATTCAATAAAAGTATACAAAGTTTTATATCTTAAGAGTGTAGTGTACCGCGTCCATGTCCATACAAACGGAGAAAACGTTTTACTACCCCTAAATATCATTTAATTTTAACGATTTTGTAATATGTTACTGACATAATGAAAAACTACGTACGTATTTTTTCCTTTTTTCAAAATTCGTAATAGGTCAAAAGTTATAAGCCCCTCAAATCTCGGTTTTTTTGGTTCATAACTTGCTCGTAATAAACCGTCTGTATTTGAGAAACAAAGCAAAATTTCAAAAAAAGCAAAACGTACGTACGTAGATTATAATCTGCTAAAACGTTTGACACCAAAATTATAAGGTTTCGTTATAGTTTAGTAGGTGTAAATCGTTTTCCCCCAAAACGCAATTTTCAACGAAGAACATACCTACGAACACTCACGAGCTGCAGTGTTCTCTGTCGCACTGATGCCCGTGGGAAGAGCGCGCTTGAGACAGAATATGATTTTCTAAATACCTATTTCGCTGCGTACGCTGAGCTACACGATCCTCTTAATAAGCAAAGTAATTACAGATTGCATTACAGGGATGCGGCCCCCGTTACGTCCGCCAATGGGACCGCCGCCAATGCGTATGCCGCCTGGCCCACCTCCTGGCAGACCGGGTGCCCCACCTGGCCCTCCGCCCGGTTTACCTCCAAGGGCCATGTTACGACCGCCAGGACCACCACCTGGCATGCCACCGAACATGATGCGACCTATGGTCCCACCGCCTCCACCGAAACTTACGCCGGCGGTCTCTGTCTTGACTGCCGCACCACAGCTTCTACCAAAGAAGGATACGGCGCAAGGTATGTATTTTTTTTGGAAACATTGTTTATTTAATGGGAATTGTGGCGTTGTCTGTCTGTATGGATGCTTTTAACTGAAGACACACTTAATTAATACAATTTAGAAGAAAAAGATACCATGGAACCGTAACAAGGGACAAGCTCCATTGAGGTATTTTGTGAGTTGAGATCAATAGGTCTCTTAGCAAGCCTTAGATGACTTTATGTACGCTGCTTAACCGTTATTAATGATATCCCCCTACAACATATTTTTACGACAAAATTAGGTATAAGAAATATATAGAAATACATACATAATAATTATTGAAACAATCTCAGTGATTCTAAGAAAAATAGTGAATGCTACTTCGCACTATGCCCACCGCTGTAACTGTTTATATTCAATTTGTAAACCTGGTTCGCAGCTAGTAGATTAATATTTAATTTGTTTGTATTATTTTAGGCGCAACAATCAGTGCCAAGCCGCAAATAAGGAATTTGTCAGCCGACGTTACCAGGTTTGTGCCGTCGGCGCTGCGTGTGAAGCGGGAAGACAGGAAATCTAAGACCATCTTCAAAGCTATACCTCAACGGCCACTGGATACACCAAAACAAGTTCCTACAAAGGATGACGCGTATATGCAATTTATGAGGGAAATGGAGGGATTGTTATAAGTAGTAATGAGAATTTACAGTAACACCCATCGGGCTTAGAAAGTGGTATCGGGTTTGTAGAGCGTTGTTTCAGTTTACAGTTCTCCTAGAATTGTTTTCATGTGAAAAAATAAATATTGCTCTATTATTATGGGAAGAAAATGAATTTAATGTAATTACAAAATGTAATATTTTCTTTGAAGGGGATCTGAGAATAACTTTCTCATATTTTACACTTCTCTAAATTTTTCCGGGATGAAAGTGCTCTTTCTGCTCTACAGGTGTGTATTGATTGACTGATAAAAAAGTCTTATAAAGAATGTTATGTATTCTTTGTATAAGTACAAAACCTGTTCCACAACATGTTGGTTTGATGTCGTTTTTGACTTGACTCAAGAAAAAAGAAAGAAAATATTCACAATACCTTTGTGTACATAAATCGACATAACTAATTATAATTGAATATAAGTTTTAAAGCATTTATGTGTATTTATTTCAAAATTTCATAATAGCTCAATACAGTGTTGCGCCATCTGGAATTCCTTCAGAACTTTCTTTGGGAAAATTCTTGGATCGGACCATAGATATAGTATGCTGGCGCTCTAGTAGTGTCACTATTAGGACAAGACCAAAAAAATAATACTTCAGTGTGCTTGTAAATGTGTACCTAAGTTAGTTGATTTTTCATCTTAGATGAGTTACATCCAGGCACTTCATTCGTAACCATAATTAATAACGTCTACTAAATTATACTTTAAAACAGGATATTTTACAAATATGACCGAATTTACGACTGACGCTAGGCTGTTACAGGCTGTTATTAAAAAATGGTCTCGTCTATCTGTCTCGCTTTAACATACGCGTATGTATGCGCTTTCTCTTTCGTATTGACAATCTAGTAAGAGCGCCAGCGCAATTATACTACGTCTATGGATCGGACAGTATAAGTAATGAAAACCATTGATATTGCTACATTTATTTCATTTTCAAATATTTAATACTAACATTGGTAATATACCACACAATCAATCACACAAATAGTCCTTTTGAAATAAATAATGTCGCCATACACTTAATTTATAAATTATAAATTCTACATTTAAATGTTACCAATAATCTCTTTTTGACAATGGGAAGCAAACAATGAGTTACTTAAAATATAGCTTCTAATATTATGTTTTGAATTCAAGGAGATCATTATAAAAATTATCCTTTAATTTCAAATTACCTATCTTTTACAATTATCTAAATTAATCACGATTCACAGGTACATTGCGACTAACTAGAATAAATTTTGTTAAGTTGTTAGCAGGTAAGTCTTAATTCTGAATATGCACAGGATCGGAGGCAGCAAGTTTTGAACATTTCATACAGACGCGGTTTGTCTTCCCACGGGGAGCGACGTTTACGCAGCACGGGCGCAGAGTCGTCATTTTCGTCTTCATTTGATGGTATATCTAAAAAAAATTTTTTTTATACTTGCTTAATCAATAGTGAAGGCAACTATGGCTACAAGTATCGTAATTTTCGCATTTAGGTACTAAGTATGTCTGATTTGGATGCTTTTCACGTTTCACTTGGAGCCTTGGAGACTCAAGCGTTCAGTTTAACTCAAAGTTGTATTGTACAAGGCTGGTAACAGTGGTCACACAGGAAGGCAGAATAAAGTAGTCTGTTGAATTGATGGTGTATCTTGAATTGTTATTGAAGATACATTCATTATTGAAAAAGGCAATCCTAATAATTATAATAATATCACTGTTTCCAGATTTTATTACAAACACACATCTTCACGGCCTCTATACCTTGCAGTGTGGCCAGAAACACCAGCAACAGTGTCCACTTTTTGCCAGCTGTCCTATTGAACAGAACAGAACAGGTGGCAAGTTTGCTTAATGGACCTGTCACTTCTTTAATAGAAGTAAATATCTGTTATTTTTAGAAGAAGTGCGGACGTCGGCTTTACTTGTCCTCCGAAGCACGAAGAGTCGATTAAAGCACATACTCTTAAGAGTTTCTTTAAAGAAATTGGCAATTTTTTTATAGGTAGTGAATTTATTTAAGATATCAAAGAACATAAAACCTAAGGGTCACTAAAGAAACTAATTTGTAACCATAATATGGATCCATATGGTTCCAATGCTAAACAGTTCAAAAACTGCGGCTTGACTTTTATTCTAGTGTATGAGTGACTGTAAAAAAGTATAACGGTTTTCAAAAATACAAACCGAATTGCGGTGGATAATCAATTTCTCCAGTCTCCTCCAAGCACAGTAACATTCGTAGCGTCATCAAAGACTGGAAACATTGTGTTAAACCGTTCTCTTTATGGCGAGGAGTAACAATGTGAGTACAGACGATGCCACAAGTCAACGAAATGAGCAAAATTCTCATTTGGATCTTCATAGTAATAACCTGAAATTAAATAATATATTTAGAATTAAACCTGAAAGTTGAACAAATAGCAAATATTTTTATTCCTCTTTATTTGCAGGTAGCGACTACATAGCTAACAGTAAGAAAGAACAGAAATAGTAAATAACACATTCACTGCGGCTTGAGATGGAATATGCCTCAAGGACTCCACGCTGGTCCGGTGCGGTAAATTCGTGTTTTCTCTCGTCAATATATCCACTGGTCCGAAGTGAGATTGGTAAGATACATAAATCCTAAACCCATATATATATATATATATATATAATTTTCTTCCTGACCGTGCGGGTTATCAAGGATTGTGGATTTAGAAAAAAATTAAATAAATCACTTCTGAGACGAAGTGAGACTGAGAAGTGCACAAAAAGTGTGCATTTTCTAGTTTTTTATT
Organism: Nemapogon koenigi; assembly: GCA_963924495.1. Lineage (NCBI taxonomy): Eukaryota > Metazoa > Arthropoda > Insecta > Lepidoptera > Tineidae > Nemapogon > Nemapogon koenigi. Next base: position 4,639,128 of record OZ004640.1, on the reverse strand, counting down.
TAAACTCTGGTTAAAATGTGAACATTTGTTAACAAAATTTTGTTATTTACGTAAAGCAACATATCATTCTGGGAAACTGGTGCAATCTCAATTTTTTATCAAGTATTGCGTATGTATATATGTATCTACCTATATTTAGTTAACGAAATGTTTACAAAAAGAGTTTTACAGTAAATGAATAACGCACTTTCGTTATCTTGATTTTGTTTTTAAATTAATTTCTGTTTTATAAACATTCGCAAAGTGTAGGTATCTGAGTTGCAGTGACAAAAATAAACCTTATTTACCCATTTTTATCAATTACCTAAATCTACATATTTTTTTATTGATAACACATGTTAAATTAATATTTATGAATTAAGATTTAGATTTATCCCAGATAATTCCAGAGGTATGTATGTATCCCGAAAAAATTAAATGTCCATGGCTCTTCGGCTCTAAAACTATCTCTGTGCTAAATAAAATCAGGTCGATCCGTTGTTTTGTTTGACGTGAAGAAAGGACAAACAAACATACTTCTGCTTTTATAATAATTATATGTATAGTTCGAGATGGTTTTCATTCGATTAATTTTACAACCGTCCAAAAATATGATCAAAATGAGCCGTTCATTCTATAATTTGTATAAAATTGTTAGTTATCAAGCGACGCCTGGCAGACCTTTTTAGCGTAGGTACCTACGTCTACGTAGTAAACAAGGAACGAATACCTAATAAGTTAAATATATGCAATATAGATAAAATAAGTTCCCGATATAAAGTCACGCATGATAACCGTGTTTCCATTGGGAAAAACACTATCCGGTAATCGTGATATAACGCCTTCTAATTTAATGAATAATAAATACGCCTAATAGAAATAATGGGTAGTAGAATTTTGTAAAACTAGAGCTTGTTTGTAAACTAATATATATAGGTCCAGTATTATTGAACAAAAAGGTATTTACTATAATAATGTAAGAAAAATTTCACGAATCGTTAAAAGACTAAAATCAATTTAAAAACAAAAAACAGGGGGATATCGTCTCGAGGAAATGCTATTCCGTGCTCCCAATTATATTTAGATTATTTTTTAGGCACACTGGTTTATTCAATGAAAATATTTATATATACTTATCTAAATACCTAAAAGTAAAGGCCAGCTATCCACGAACATTATGTGAATTCATTGTTTATGTTTTAGTAGGAAGTTTTACTAAAGACGGAATCGTTAAGAACTATCTAATGAGGCACCTAAACATTAAAATAGATACAGATAATAATATAATAACAATATTATTTATTATATTGTGTAACTAAGGACAGAAATAAGACATTAATGTGTAATTTTCCGAGTAGGTTGTAACCACAGAACTTCTATACTAAAATATCTGTGGTTGTAACCTACCAAAAATTCGTCAAGAGCTTGATTTTTTGGACCTGTAATTTCTGTAAAATAGCGAAAAAATCGTCCCTCGTTCGGGAGGAGGGTATGAGGCACCACTTCTATGGAGAACAGATGACGCGTCCCTCCCGGACAATTATGAGAACGCCCTCAAGAGAATGACGACCCTAGAAAGGAAGCTGGATCGGGAACTTGAGCACCGCGCCAGCTACAGCAGACAGATCGACAACCTTTTCGAGCCTACTTCGAGACATTTTGCATTTATGTCGTTTTTATATCGGGGATGTGGTTTCATTAATTAGGTATCCTAAAAAGTAATACACCTAACATAATATAACATTTGCCTTCAATCTTAAAATAGTAAATTAAAAAATATAAGTTACCTAAGTTTAATTATTTATAGAATACTATAATATAATCTATATAGACAAAATTGTTCGTTGATGCTCTCTTGAGAACGGCTGGGCCGATTGGGTTAATTTTTTTAAATTTAAGTTAAGTAAGGACCATAACGGGCAGAGCGGGGCGGAAAGCTAATGAAATATAAATATTTGTTTACCATACTAATTTGGTTCTAAATTAATTCCTTCAAATGATATCTTTTGGGAATACCGCTAAACAAGGAAAACTAAACTTTTCATTCGCGATTACTTATTCTTATTGTAACACATATGTAATGAGTGGAATTTTGTAAGTGAAGTACTTAGTTGCATGATTTGATTCTTAGAAACTATTTGAATGTCTTTAAATAACTATAGGCACAGAATATACAAATAGTACAAGATATCCTCCTATTATAACCAATAAATTTAATATTATAGGTAATTGCCTAAATGTGTTTATTCATCCTTCTTTCACGCCAAAACGGAGCAATGGATCGGAGTGATTTTTGTTCCCGGAAAATACTTCATTACCCCGGGAAAAATCTGTTTTTTATTGTAAAAAAATACCCGTGCAAAACCGCGGGGCGGGTCGCTATTAGTTTATAATAAAATTTACGAACGTCTTAAAATCTATACAAGTAGGAAATAGTTTTGAAGTGTTTATCTGATTCGCAATTTCTAAGTGGAATTTGATATTTATACGCTATGTAAACATAGTTTTTGTTTTTTTTTATCTGTCTGGATGTTTGTCTAGAACAGGATCCGATATAGTTCAATTAATTTTGATGACACTCGATCATAGTGGGAATCTAATCTAAAGTGAAAAAAGATTTCGTTTGAGATTGTAAAATATAAACTCATTACCTTACAGCTCCCGAAACCGTCTTACGGTTCCAGGCTACACAGCGGAAGACTAAGTCTCCCTCGTTAAGCCGATGGCCAGTTCTGTTGAGGTGGGTGTATTAAGATGGAATAGCCTTTGAGTGTGGTTTTTCGGAATATGTACATTAGTTTTTAATTAAAAAACCCATTGGTACATGGCCGGGATCCGGGATCGAACCCTAGTCAATACTAGACGTCTTATCACTCGGCCACCGACGCACTTTTATTCATTTACTTCAATTTAAGAAAATTATTATTAATACATGCATTAATCTGATTATCACTTACCTTCTTATAGTAATTATTGTGAAAAACTTAAGCTCTCAGCGATTTTAGATACGTTACTGAAGCCAAAAATAAAAGGACCTCCGCTTTTATACCTTTAGCATAGGTATTTAAAACTTATAATTTTATGCTTAATGTTTCAAAGTAACGAAAATTGCTTTAAGGCAGCTTCTAATTTCGTATTCTCATAAAGTATCTAATTAAACTTTGTATCAGAAAAGCGAAGTGTTAACGCCCATCCGATATAGCGGGTAGAACATTACTAAGGAACACACGAGCTCTGGAAGTGCTAAAAAACGTAAACATGTTTTCACACATAAATGAGAGCGATGTTTTATTTATATATACTTAATCTAATGACCTATCTGGCCGCCAATTCAATGATTACAATAAAAAATTGTACTCACGCTTACTATTACGTTATTAGTGAGTTTTAAAGGTGTATCCCGCTGTTACCTAGACTTTAAGGAGTCAAATGTCAACAAAAAAGGCACATGTTAATAACATATTAATTAAAAATGCTATCATATAAACGTTATATGTTATATGAACCCGTTTTTGAAATGGCGTAGTGTAGGATCCCATATACATCATCACTAGATACATTATTATAAAACATAGTCCCCCGCCGCTGTCTGTGTTTAACCTTATCACGCAAAAACTACTGAACCTTATTATATAGATTGATTCACCTGGAAGGTTTACGAGTATTAAACATGGACCTATCATGTATAGGAGCTGAGCATTAAGAGTTTAAGTAATACAAGTCGGGGAAAAGTTAGCCCAAACGAGTTTTCATGGCGTATGCTGTCTAATCCGTCAGAGATATAACAAAATGATGTAGGAAAGAATTGTGTAGAATAAAATTATCTACAAAAAAGTCCCCGATGGCATATATCTATCTCTAATAGATAAGTAGTTATAAGCGTATTCAAATTGTTGTAAAGCAGTTGCCTTCAAATAGTCCCGTCCCGTCAAAGTGGGCTACTATAAGAAAACATTGGTACATGCATGCACTTCGTACTGTAATATTGTCAACAATCTCTTTTAATTATGACTAACTTAAATTCCTTAGCTCGTGGAAATTTTTGAAATGCGAAAAAAATAACATCCCTTTTTGTTTATAACTAGACTTTCCGCCCCCGGATCGGCCCGTGGATATAATTCGAACAATATAAAATATAGCCTATGTCACTCGTGGATATCGTAGCTTTCTATTAGTGAAATAATTTTTAGAATCGGTTCAGTAGTTTTTGAGTTTATTCATTACAAAGAAAAAATTTTTTTATAATATTCGTATAGAGATAGACTATTACTAAGTGTAGGTATTACGGATCCCTAACTTTCTTTAAGTAAATATAGCATACTAATGACCCGCCCTGGCTTCGCACGGGTTTTTACCCGTTATTTATCAAAAAATCAATTTTCCTGGGATGAAAACCTATATCTAATCTATGTCATTCTCTCTGCCAAAAAATCATGTCGATTTGTTGCGCTGTTTTGACGTGAAAGAAAGACAAACAAACACTTTCGCATTTATCGGTAGCTTAAAACTGTGAATTTTTTACAAATCGGTCAAGTAGTTTTTAAGTTTACTTTTAACTTGAAACATATACAACAATTTCTGGGAAGCGCACCTATTTATCCCTTCATGAAACAGGTGCGAATGTATCATTATGCATCATGTACCTACTATAGTCGATCCAAGGTATCATTGAACTTTGTCACTTGCTTGTCGTGGAATTTACATTGTTTTCTTCACTAGGTATATTATCATCGTTTCGTGCAATATCACTTTTATTTTTCTTAACTGGCTATTGTCCATAGACTCCATTGTGAGGATCATGAAAGGTTTGATGCCAATTTAATAAAACAATCTAGAAATAACTATAGCGTCTATATATAGGTTTAGGGACATCGATGTTTAGGGAGCTGTAAAGTAACCCGTGAGGAAAGAAAAAAAAATAGCATGATTTCTCTAAGCAATTCCTTCATTGGTCAGGTCCTTTTTTGAAGGTAAATGAAGAAACTCCATCGTTGTCTTATTCCATTGATACTTTCTCAATGAATTCCTCTCGCTCGGGCCTTTTTTATTTTAGGTACGTACATATAAAAATGTATTGATCGATGGAAATATTAAAAGTACACACAATCGCCGAGCATGTATAAAAGGTATGATGAATATAAAAGGAGCGAAAGAGGTAAGTATGTCAGGATCGTAACAAATGACATTCCATTGTCTCTGCCTACCCCTCTTGGGATGAAAGGCGTGATGATAGATAGATAGACGAGTAAATGATACTTAAGTAATTTATATTTAATTAGATTGTAAGTAGAGTTAGTTGATAAAGCTATAAAGTTTATTTTAGTTCCTTCGCCTCAGGTCTTAAAATCGTAAAAAGTAGGTCCTATTTTTATTGTATTAAAAATCTAAATCATATAGTAACTAAGTAAACGCAAGTTTAGTTATTATTGAAAATTGTGTACTCTTGCGTAAAGTCCTTATGTGATGCCAGCTGTTTATTTTTAAATTTAGATGTAAATTTTGTTTTTTTTTTCTATTGATAATTTTTTTTACCAAATAAGACAGGACAAGTGCAGAAAAACGGACTTTAGACAGTTTCTGTTAAAAATAACAACCTATACCTACATGCATCATCTGCACCTAAATTATATATAGGTATATATACCTACATATATGTAGATATCATTTTCAACAATGAGCGATCATTTTTAGGGTTCCGGTCTGTCTGTCCGTCTGTCAGAGCCGTGATAGATAGACATTTGAAATTTTCACAGATGATGTAGGTATTTCTGTTGCCGCTATAACAACAAATACTAAAAAACAGAATAAAATAAATATTTAAGGGTCCGCGAGTCCGACTCGTTCTTGGCCGGTTTCATATAATGTTCAGCAGACTCATTTAGAATAATATTTTTTTTTAAATCTATATATAGACCGACGAAATAATTAATAAACAAAATATATTTACGAGTGGTTACTGAGAATTGTATTGACATTTATTGATTGATATAATATAATTATTTGTACTTGATATTTATGGAGGTTACGCGAAGTATTAGAGGTCGGAAGTTCGATCATATTGTACGCTACTTAACCTCTGTCAACTGTCTCACAAGCACAACCTTATACTTTATAGTGGCAAGTTAAGCAGATCCCTTGGTCTTCGTTGGCTCTATCATGCGCAGACCTGAATCTACATTCCACCTACTAAGATGCCTATACAGATACGCGCCATTTTTAATTTGTTTCCGGCATCATTATTATGTAATTTTGAATGACAGATTTGTAATAGAGTGGCTGTAGTCGCGTGGGTTCGTCTATGTCAAGACTAGCTTCCGCCGCGGGCGCTCATACAGACTTTCATCCCTATTATACCCCCTTAGGGGAGTGTATTTGGAAAAGGAGGGTTCAAGCTGGCTAGGTCCATGTCAAGGTGACAATATAGTCATATCTATATATAAAAAGAGAAGTTCCGATTCACTGACTCATCAACGCCCAGCCCAAACCCTTAGACCTATGAAGCTGACATTTTGCACAGAGGTTACCTTTATTATGTAGACAAGGAATAAGGAAGGAAATTTCGATATTCAACCCCTAAGGGGGTCAAATGGGATAAATACGTTTGTATGTAAAATCTTATTTCCTGCGTGAATCAACTTAAAACCTGGTACAAATATTCTTCAAAACAAATAATAAAATACATATTTCTGGATTTTTAAAAACAACCCTTAAGTAGAGGTGCAACGGGGTGTAGAAGTTTGTATAGGGAAATCGTATTACCTGCGTGTATCAACTTGAAACTTGGTACAAATATTCTTCAAAACAAATAATAAAACACGTATTTTTGGTTTTAAAAAACGACCCTTACGGAGGGTTGCAACGGGGTGTAGAAGTTTGTATAGGGAAATCGTGTAGGTATCAACTTGAAACTTGGTACAAATATTCTTCAAAACAAATAATAAAACACGTATTTTTGGATTTTTAAAAACTACCCTTAAGGAGGGTGCAACGGGGTGTAGAAGTTTGTATAGGGAAAGCCTACGTGTATCAACTTGAAACTTGGTAAAAATATTATTCAAAACAAATAAAAAAAACACGTATTTTTGGATCTTTAAAAACGACCCTTACGGAGGGGCGCAACGGGGTGTAGAAGTTTGTATAGGGAAATCGTGTAGGTATCAACTTGAAACTTGGTACAAATATTCTTCAAAACAAATAATAAAACACGTATTTTTGGATTTTTAAAAACTACCCTTAAGGAGGGTGCAACGGGGTGTAGAAGTTTGTATAGGGAAAGCCTACGTGTATCAACTTGAAACTTGGTAAAAATATTATTCAAAACAAATAAAAAAAACACGTATTTTTGGATCTTTAAAAACGACCCTTACGGAGGGGCGCAACGGGGTGTAGAAGTTTGTATAGGGAAATCGTATTACCTGCGTGTATCAACTTGAAACTTAGTAGAAATATTTATTCTTCAAAACAAATAATAAAACACGTATTTTTGGATTTTTAAAAACTAAGTTCCGATTCACTGACTCATCAACGCCCAGCCCAAACCCTTAGACCTATGAAGCTGACATTTTGCACAGAGGTTACCTTTATTATGTAGACAAGGAATAAGGAAGGAAATTTCGATATTCAACCCCTAAGGGGGTCAAATGGGATAAATACGTTTGTATGTAAAATCTTATTTCCTGCGTGAATCAACTTAAAACCTGGTACAAATATTCTTCAAAACAAATAATAAAATACATATTTCTGGATTTTTAAAAACAACCCTTAAGTAGAGGTGCAACGGGGTGTAGAAGTTTGTATAGGGAAATCGTATTACCTGCGTGTATCAACTTGAAACTTGGTACAAATATTCTTCAAAACAAATAATAAAACACGTATTTTTGGTTTTTAAAAACGACCCTTACGGAGGGTTGCAACGGGGTGTAGAAGTTTGTATAGGGAAATCGTGTAGGTATCAACTTGAAACTTGGTACAAATATTCTTCAAAACAAATAATAAAACACGTATTTTTGGATTTTTAAAAACTACCCTTAAGGAGGGTGCAACGGGGTGTAGAAGTTTGTATAGGGAAAGCCTACGTGTATCAACTTGAAACTTGGTAAAAATATTATTCAAAACAAATAAAAAAAACACGTATTTTTGGATCTTTAAAAACGACCCTTACGGAGGGGCGCAACGGGGTGTAGAAGTTTGTATAGGGAAATCGTATTACCTGCGTGTATCAACTTGAAACTTAGTAGAAATATTTATTCTTCAAAACAAATAATAAAACACGTATTTTTGGATTTTTAAAAACTACCCTTATGGAGGGGTGCAACGGGGTGTAGAAATTTGTATGGGGAAAAATGTTGTTTTGGTCGAATCTACTTGAAACTTAGCTAGAGAACATAGGAATTGACCTATAAGATTTTTTAAAACAACCCTTAAGAAATTGTTAAATTGGGCATGGGGGAAATATTTTTACCGGACTGGGAAAATATTAATTTATAGGTACCTACCGAATTTATACTTTTTTGAACTTCTGACTGACAGGGAATTTACGGGAGTAAATCTCTGCGTATTTACATAAATTACGTCATTATACCTAATTCTACGCGAACGAAGTCGCGGGCAAAAGCTAGTCTATCTATATATCTATCTATCTATCATCACGCCTTTTATCCCAAGAGGTGTAGGCAGAGACTATCGAATGTAATTTGCTACGATCCTGACATAATACCTCTTTCGCTTCTTTTATATTCATCATACCTTTCATACATGCTCGACGATTGTGTGTACTTTTAATATTGCTGCGATCAATAATTTTTTTATGTGTTCAATAAAAGTACACCTAGGTCGTCTTCTGCCAGCATTTCCTTTCACTTCAGTCATATAAACCTTTTTAGCCAATCTTTCATCCTTCATAATTTCAACGTGTCCAAACCAGCATAAACTACTTCTTCATTTTAGTCACAACATCATCTTTCCCTCTGCATTTTTCTCTAATGTCATCGTTCCGGATGCGGTCAATACGTTTTATATCACACAATTTACGTAAAGACCGCATTTCCACTGTATTTATCTTAATTTCATACTTCTTATTCCATACCCAAGTCTTGCTTTTTACGCAAATAGTCTTACGAGTATTTAGCAGTTTATGTAATTTGATTATTTCTTGCCACACATCCTATTAGAAAATTGTTTTGCTAAATAAAGTAAAGACTCGACAACGTGCTCTGATAAAAAGAACTCCATTAATTGCGGACTTGTTTATTAGCTAATTAAAATAATTACTTACATTAATTTATTACTTTGTTTATTTAGACATTGTTAATTTTGTTATGCCAGCAATGTTTTAAGTCTTATAAACAACGGTGTAAAGTCTTATAAGACTTCATTAACTTATTTACAAATTTGAGGCAGAATTAAGTCTGAAATATGTAGGTACATTGTATAATTTTCGAGATATTCAGAAAATTCAATGTCAAAAGAATAAATATAATTACATAATATTTTGTTGATAACTTTGTAGTTCAAGAAGTCGATTGGCCTAAAAATATTATTATTTATAAATTATTTTGAACATTCTTGAGTATTTAATTACCTGCGTGGTGAAATTCGTGATTTAATTTAATTTGTTGAGGTTTTAAGTGTATTTCGAGATTTAAAACATGAGGTCCCGGAAGCCTGGTTGGCTCACCGTCGACTTGTAAGAAAAAGACGCCACACAGGCCCACACCACAAGTGAACTTCTGAATTTGTGGACTTGAGATGCCGATTAGAGATTAGCCGTGTCAACAATTGACGTCATTTAGCTAGGTACTTAATAAAAAAATCATTTCGAACATTTTATTTGAACTAATTTCATTAATTTCTCTATTTTAATTAAAAAAATTTCGAATCTTTATACACAATTAAAGACTGGTACACAAGCGTGACTGCAACGTCTGCAACATTTGATGTGCAGTTGTGTCTTGAGTTGCCCTTGTTGCAGTAGGTACACATGTCACAATTGTGTACCAGCCTTCTAAGTTCGCAGCAGATTGTTTTAATAAAAACCAATGATATACTATATATCATTGATAAAAACTAATTTTTTTTACTCTTTACTTTAAAACAAATTTTAAAAAAAGTTATAGGAGTCCCGTTTCTACGTAATTATCAATTATTTTTTATATAAGTACTTAGTTATTTGAATGGAAAATAGTTTTTTCTAAGTAATTTATCTCAAACGCTGGAGAGAGGGGCGCCACTATAAAGTTTCTGCCCCGGTTCGAAAAATATGCGTATTTGGTGCTGGATATGCGTATTTTGCAAACATCGCTACAAAAAACATATCACTAGTTTTAGTTCCACGGACACTCGTCTGCCTGTAACGTTGTGCTCATTTGGTTAATAAATGAGACCACTTTTCTTAATGAGGTTTGAATAGTTGTTAACCTCCTTACAAAATAAGTTACTGACTACCTATAATTTAGGAATATTTCAAAATAATCTGAATTTGGAACAGTGTCTGCTATTTGTTTATTTTCTTCCATTTTTAGTCAATTCCGTTTTAGCATTGCTAAGTATTTAATACAGTGAACTAATTGCAACAAGCTGATAAAAATATACTAAAGGAGCATGATATTTGTAAGTACAGTATTAGATCCTATGATATCCTGGAAATCATTTACTTATTTATTTTATTTTTATTTTTCCAGCATGCTCCTTTGGCTCCTTTGGATCCTTTTTGTCTTTTGTCCTTCCTTTCCTTTTAATATATTCTTTTCCTGATGTAAAAATACTATAGTCTAGCGCCAAAATTGCGATGACCAAGTAGGCAAAATAATAAAATTTCATTCTACGTCATGTCATGGCGACCAACACACGCGTTCCGTCGTGACATGATGGAGAATCCAGTTTAATCCCGTCCCCGCTGTGATAATTTGTGATTAGTAAGACATATCACAGTCGGCGGGATCAACTTAGATACCTACCTACCGATTAATCGTCATATATACCTACTATAAAGACATTGGCGAATCATCGATCAACCAGGCCTGGGTTTGAGGTCAGTGGGTGAAAGGGAACAATAATGGGGATAAAAACTGTCTTTCACTAAAGATGTCGCCACTGTTGAGTGTTCTCTAAAGGAAATCGACCGAAACCAGGCCCACCTGAAATAGTGCCCATGAATTTCATTATTTAAATAAAAGTTATACTATTTTAAAACCGGGTTGGCTCAATATTTCAAGTTTTGTCAATACAATTTTCATCACGAGAATAATTAGGAACTTCATTATGAATTTTAATGGAGAATTAAATTTTATTTCACGTTCGTTATTTCACTAATGACCTGCTTTTTTAGTAATGTTGTATGTAATAAATGTCTATTATTGATCGACAGCAGTTAATTTACCACTCAATTAAATTAAATAAACAAAATAGATTGTACAAACTATTTGTCACTCTCTAACAAACCTGTCATTACAAAGAATAGAAAGAAACAAAACACATTTAAACAAAAACGTTGCTAAAATGTGTTTATGAATTTGTATTGGGGGTAAATCTGTGAATGTTTTCAACACATTTTTTTTTAAACATTCTAAAAATTTTTTTTTCTCAAGCTCCGAATTTTGCCGCCCCTGGTAATTTTCCGCCCTGGACACTAGCCCCTAGTGTAAATCCAGCTTGAATCCAGCTGGTTTATTCATTCACTATTCTGATTGTTCAAGCGAAACCGGCTTGAGACCAAATTAATAATTATTTTAACAGCGACATCTATGAGGCACTTAACGAAACAGTATTAAAGTTTTTCATATGTTTGTTTATAGATGGCGTTATTATGTAAAAATATTTTAATGATAGAGTGGTTACCATCATTTAGATTTGGTGGTTTCATATTTAGTGGGGTTTGACCCAAATTGAGGCCAAATACGACGGGTCCGCACCAATAGACACCCAAAGAATGCCCGGCCAAATCCGTGTACTGTCTTTGCCTTGCCCGACCGTAGAATTTTTTGAGTTTATAGATATTTTAATATTTATTATTTAGGTACTAGCTTTCCGCCCCAGTGGATCCCATATTAACTTTCATGGTCTTGATTTCATACAAAAATCACATAGAAAAAAGGCATTTTTAGGTTATCCCGAATTTTCCAATTTATCTTTTCCAAAAAAAACCTTATTCTGACTATTACCTACGATAAAAAAACCGGCTTAGTGCAAGTCGGACTCGCGCACGAAGGGTTCCGTACCATTATCTATAGAAACGGCAAAAAAAAAAAATCACGTTTGTTGTATGGGAGCCCCCCTTAAACATTAATTTTATTTTAATTTAATTATTTATTTTTAAAGTGAATATATAACTAAATATTCTGTGAATATTTCAAGCGTCTACCTGTTGCCGTTATCAATATCGAGCAAATACGAGCAAAAAATCACGTTTGTTGTATGGGAGCCCCCTTAAATATTTATTTTATTCTGTTTTGTAGTATTTGTTGTTATAGCGGTAACAGAAATACATCATCTGTGAAAATTTCAACTGTCTCACTATCACGGTTCATGAGATACAGCCTGGTGACAGACAGACAGACAGACAGACGGACAGCGGAGCCTTAGTAATAGGGTTTCCGTTTTTACCCTTTGGGTACGGAACCCTAAAAATAGCCAAATCGGTCTGGCCGTACTGGACCGATTTGGTAATTTTTTAAAAATCAGGTGTTTAGGGATAGAAAAATTTGAAAAGTTTCCCGGAATATTATATGGTATTTTTGAATGACCAAGGGTGGGGCGGGGCTTGTTTGTTTGAATGCAAAGTCTGCAAAGGTTATAGTAGGATTTGAAAAAATATTTTTGCATTTGATATTATACGCAATATAACATTACGCTACGACCCAAAGGAGTAACCATTAACGCGGGTTTTCGTGTTATTTAATTAATGTAATGTAATTTAAATCGTGTAATCATGAGATCCGGGTTTCTTTGTATCAAAAAATATTTCTTGTAAGTAATTAAGTACACATTTTCCGTTTAATTCATCTTGTTATCTATTGGGTAGGTAAGCATAGAGCCCGTTCGACCTTTCACGTAGGGGTAGTGCAATACGATAATAATATTTTGAGGTAAGTATTTTGCTGTGCAATCAGTATTATTTGATATATACAAAAAGTAGATTTTTTTTTGCAGTTAAATACTAACCCTTTTAAATTATAGCTGTAAGATTTATTATACCTAGCTACCTAATAAAGTAACTACAACATTTTATATTTTGTAGTTTCATATAAAAAATATTTATCAAAAACCCGTGAAAATGTTCTGGACTCGATGATGACATCACATCTTGCAAACCAACAAAATGTTGGTCACAGACATTGAGATATAGGTACTAGAGGGGGCGGGGGTAGGGCCATACCAACTTAGACTAAGAATGGAATGGGGCTGCACCTATTTTACTCATAAACCCAATGGGTAATCTGGCATATGGCCCTGGGAATCAGTGCCTCACACTTTCCCAGAGCAAGTCAAGCGTTATCCTTCACGTGGTTGCTGCCTGTTATTGGCCTAATTCCCTCCGAAATAGGTAAAACTAAAACAGCTTGGCGCCTCCCCTCCTATCATCCCCCCAATCGCTCCTCACCTATTGTTCCTACTACTCCCAACCCACCTCTACTTACACCACAACCAATCCATCCCATCCCATATTCATGTTACATTTATATATATTCTTATTAGTATATTATTATATACCTCTTTGTGTTTGTTCTTTTTTCTAAATTATTATATGTATATATGGCTCACAATATGTGGCCCGACTAACCTGGTCTGGGATGTGTAAGGGTGACCGGACTCAGAGACTTCAGCCCTTACCTGCACTAGAACCTGTGCAGTTGAACGCCGCATGCTGGGATGACGGGATCCTGGGGGGTTGAGCCGAAAGGGGGATGCGTCCCCCCGGAGGCAACACGCCCTCTTTGGCCCTAATTTCAAGCTAAACGGTAGCTTCTTCGACTAGCCATCGGGGAAGAAATGGTCAAGTACCCCATCAGAGGGGCACAGGCGAGCTGTGAGAGGGTCTGCGTCGATCGACTCGGAGGTCGGCGTGGATGGGGGTAGGCCATGCTGAGGGGGCGAGGGTGAACGTAGCACTGGCAGACAGCATACCGGTCCGTCTCTGCAGTTTATTCCGAGCTCCTGATGTCGCGCTGATCCACCAACCTCCACAACTATATCGGTTTAGTAATCCTAATGCTAAGGCATTCCCAGTTGCGGGCTCCGTGGAGGGTGGGAAGCTAGACCGACGAACTTACAATCTTTACACTAATGGAACAGAATAAAGGTATAGGGGAAAGCGTTACCATCAGCGCTACGGTGGCCGGGGGGGATTCAGCCACCACCACTACGACAAAAACAAGCGCGGGGAAACCCGCCAAAAACAAAGGGAAACCTAGCGCCAAAGCACAAGGGGATCGGACACCGGGTTTACCCACTGGCCTCCCCTGCGCCGCGGTGCAGAAAGTACCAATCAGGCCTGTGACTGGAGTGAAACCCAAGGGTGGATCTTCCTTTGCAAGCCATACAGACCTACAAACTTCGGGGAGACCAACACAACCATCCCTTGGCACCCCAATAACAACACCAACCAACAAACCTACACAGGCGGCCCAACCACCAGACCCACTGGAAGAAGGTTGGACACTTGTAGGACATAAACAGAGGCAGAGTACCTACCATCATAATAAGAGGGAAACGCATAACAAACACCCGAGGAAATTCAACCCCAGTTCACGCCTGAGAAGACGCAGAAGGGAAAGAAGAATTACGGAATCTGACGAACCACAGCCTGGCCCCAGTGGCTATGTACAGCCAACGAGCAGAAATCCTGTTCGGCTGGAGGACAGCAGTGGTCGTCAAGATCATACAGCGGGGCAACCCAATACCAAACGGCCAAGACTGGACGACAGCCACTCCCCTAGGGGAGAAAGGAAGAAACCCAGGATCGAAAATCTTGTCCGGCAACAACCAACCGATTACGCAAACGCTCTTAAAGAAAAGCTAGTGGCCTGCGTGGTTACAGCCAATGCGCTGACACTCAGCAAGCAACAGGCGGAACTCACTGAACAAGCCCTGATGGAAGTTCTATGTGAGCACAATAACAAAGGCCGCGCTTTGAGAGCCAGCAACCCATCCGCAAGACAAGCCCCCATCCTCTTCACGGGGAGGCCCACCTTCTCGAACGGGGCTCTTCAGCTGCTCTGCGAGGATTTACATACCTTAACATGGGTCACTGGAGCGGTTGAGAGCATCACCCTCCCGCCAGACATAAAACTAAGGGTCGTCAAACCAAACGATCTGATACCACGAGTTGTTTGTGGCATGCTAATCCACCACAACACTACCACCAAACAACTAGGAAACAACCTGGACGAACAAAATCCCTGGGCCGACATCCCCTCATGGCAACTCCTAGCGTGCACTCGGAGTGAGAATGCTATGTTTATAGTGTTCTCTATTCCGGAGACACTGGTGGAGGAGATCATCAGGAGGAAACGGCGGCTGGTATATTTACTGGGGGCCGCATATATACGCTTCCAAGGACCAGGGAGGCATTACTATGATGCACCCCAACAAAAACCCCAAGATAACATGGATCAATTGGTCACAAAACAGTTAGAAACAACTGCTGCCCCAGCGCCACCTCCAGAACAGCTTGTCAACACCTCGACAAGCTCTCCAATCCCACCCAATCTTCCAGAAACGTTGGAAGAGCTCCCCTTACGGGACCTGGATAGCGGAGATGAGTGGATAGGAGGACTGGGGAAGATAGACCTTACAGAAGGGTCGGGGGCTCCATAAAGGAACTACCCACCAAAGAATGCAAAATATTGCAAACAAACCTCAACCATTCGATGACCGCAACGGCTCAACTACGGAAATGGCTTGAGGTAAACAAAACAGCGATTGTGCTAATTCAGGAGCCGTGGATTAGCAAATCAGGAAGAATACAAGGACTCACTAACACCGAAGGTAAGATCTTAGCGAATCTGCATTCTTTACCTAGAGCCTGTATCTTTGTTACTAAAAACGTTATAACATTACCTTTAACTGAATTTTGTACTAGAGACCTGTGCGCAGTGAGACTTCCATCTACACAAGTGGAGTCAACTCACGATCTGGTATTGGCATCGGTGTACATGCCAGAGCACGAGGAACCTCCGCCACCAGAATTGGTGCGACTCATCAACTACTGTGAAAACGGTAAGCTAGAACTTATCATTGCAACCGACTCTAACGCTCACCACACTCTGTGGGGTAGCGAAAGTTGTAACAACCGAGGTATAACGTTAACCGAATACCTATCAACTACCACATTAGATATACTTAACATAGGCTCAGAACCAACATTCGTCACCAGACGAAGCAAAACCATAATTGACCTTACTCTAGCTACGAGCCAAGCCGCGCATCTTATCTGGGACTGGCATGTATCCAATGAGACCTCATGCTCCGATCACAGATGGATACGCTTTGACATAAAGGTAAATTCAATTAACAATACACCAAAAAGAAACCCTCGCAAAACAGACAGATCCAAGTTCACCAGCTTACTTACAAGCAGGCTGGAACAAATGCAGGAGCTGCCAGTTAATGATGCAAACATTGATAACATCGAAGAACAGGTAACAGTGCTAACTAACACCATAACTGACTGCTACCAAGCAACATGCCCTCTGACCTACCCAAAAGACACTAACACCAATAAACAACAATGGTGGGGCCCTGAGCTAGAAAGACTCAGGAAAAAAGTCAGGAGATTATACAATAGGGCAATGAACACATGCCGTGATCAGGACTGGGACCTATACTACACAGCTAAACAACTTTACAAAAAACGCATCAGATTCAGGAAAAGCGCTGCTTGGCGCAAGTTCTGCGAAGATGTGGAATCTAACGAACAAGCAAACAGAGTAAGGAAAATCCTAAGCAGTCATTCAGATCAGAAAGTAGGTACCTTACGTAAAACTGACAACACATTAACAAACTGTATCGAGGAAGCCCAAAGGGTCCTCCTTGAGACACACTTCCCAGACTGCAAAACAGTAAGTAACATACATTGGGTTGATAATATGGTATACCCAACCATAGAATGCTGGAACACCACCAGCAGAATCATAAACCCAACAAAAACAAAATGGGCAATTAACAGCTTTAAACCTTTCAAAGCGGCAGGTATGGATGGGATTTTCCCAGCACTCCTGCAGTGGGGAGGGGAACAGCTAAACAACCGCCTAACCAACATTTTTAGACTATGTCTACTACACAGGTACATACCACACATGTGGAGGGAAGTAAAAGTTATCTTCATTCCCAAACCAGGTAAGACCGACTATACCAACGCCAAATCGTACAGACCTATTAGTCTCACATCATTTCTTCTCAAAACTTTAGAGAGGCTAATTGATAGAGACTTGAGAGAAACTGCCTTACAGTACATACCAATGCATATAAATCAACATGCTTATAGCTCTGGTAAATCAACCGAATCAGCTCTTCACAAAGTAGTCAGTAAAATAGAAGAAATGATCAATAACAAAAGCATTTGTCTAGGTACCTTTATTGATATTGAGGGGGCCTTCGACAAAACAAACTTCTCCAGTATAAGGAAGGCAATGGACAACCATAAAGTAGAACCTGTCCTAGCCGACTGGATTGTCAACATGCTTAGCAAAAGAATTATCAGAACAGAAGATAGTAAACAAAAAGGTGCCATTGTGGTCAAAGGCTGCCCTCAGGGTGGAGTCCTCTCTCCACTCCTCTGGAATCTCGTAGTCAACGATCTCATAAGTACCCTTAACAACAACAACTACTATACAATTGGATACGCAGATGACCTAACCATCCTAATATCAGGTAAGTTTACTAACGTCATCTGTGATGTCATGCAAACAGCACTGCTCCTAGTGGAAAAATGGTGCAAAACCCACGAACTGTCAGTCAATCCTGCAAAGACGGAGCTGGTAATGTTTACAAATAAGAGGAATTTGGGTAAGTACAAACTACCCACCTTATTCAAAACAGAAATTCAACTGTCCACGGAAGTAAAGTATCTAGGTGTTATCCTAGATAATAAACTCACCTGGAATAAACATATGGATAACAAATTAAACAAGGCCAGCATCACATTCTGGCAATGCCGCAGAATGATGGGGAAAAACTGGGGTCTGTCCCCCAAAATTTCTCTTTGGCTGTACACGGCTGTGATCAGACCCATGGTAAGTTATGGAGCAGCTGTGTGGTGGCCCAAAACAAACCAAGCAACGGTTATCAACAAACTACAACGTTTCCAAAGACTACCTTGCATGGCAACAACAGGATGCATGAGAACAACACCTACAGCGGCTCTGGAGGTCATGTTGAATCTAACTCCGTTGCACCTATTCATACAACAAGAAGCAGGTGCAACAGCATTCAGACTACAATCCCTTGGTCTTTGGGACCAAACAGGAAATCCGCATACAAGAATTACTAACTTAACTATGAGGGAACTACCGTTGGCGGGAGCTGCCAACGATAGAATACCCCTAACATATACTTTTGACAAGAAATACAAAATCCAACTTACCGAAGAGACCTACGAGGGGCTAAACCTTGGAGAACTTAGAATCTTCACGGATGGTTCCAAAACAAAGTCAGGTACTGGATCTGGCATATTCTCGGAGGACTTAAACATCAACATATCAACACCATTGGGCGTTCACAACACAGTCTTCCAAGCTGAATGCATGGCGATCCGCCTGGCAGTTTCGGCCATAACATCGAGAGGAGTAAACAAGCAATCCATCCGAATATTATCGGACAGTAAGTCAGTGCTGCTTTCTCTCGGAAGCAACTCAATCAAATCAGGATTGGTGCTTGAATGTCACCAAGCATTAAATAAGGTTTGTAACGAACTAAATAATAACATAACCCTTCAGTGGATTAAAGGGCATAGTAACTCCCGCGGTAATGATGCGGCTGATGAACTTGCAAGGAGAGGATCAGGTAAGGTGGCTGTGGGTCCTGAACCATATATACCACTGCCTAGAGACTGGATCCGCGCACAACTCAGAAAAATAACCACTCAAAAACATGAATCAGAATGGGTCAAACTTGAGAGTTGCAGACAATCAAAACTAGCGCTCCCATCCCTAAACTCTCGATTAACACAAAGACTAATTAACCTTAAAAGGAACCATTTGAGACAAATGACACAAGTCATTACAGGACATGGGCCCTTTAATAAACACCTTTTTAATATCGGCATTACAGATAGTCCACTATGCAGAGTATGCATGGAGACTGAAGAAACGGTCACCCACATCCTTCTGGAGTGTGTAGGTTTGACAGAATACAGGGCTGCTCATCTCGGTGCCCCGAGGACCCTTCAGGAGGCATGTAGCAACATCAAGGGGCTGATCGGCTTCCTGGAGGAACTGGGATGGCAGGAGTAACTAAATTCCCGCCTCACGCAAAATAGGCGCTAGACGTCGAGTTGCGGAGACCGAGCCCGATAACCAGAACCAGAACCAGAGGTACTAGAGGAGCTATAATAGACAAAAGGCATGCTTCATTTCTATAAGAAATAAAACTTAAGTTCGCTGAAGCGCTTGTTAGTCGCTAGTCGAGTAACCAAACAGTATAAACACACAGCGCTAGAGCGCTTCTAGGATGTAGTTTTCTCGCGACCAAAAGGTCGAAACCGCCGTGTATTTCGTGGCGCTTACGCATTTCGTTCAACGTACTACAACAACATGCTTAATATAGACTAACTACGCTTACAGAAAAGACATACCTAACAAGCTTCATTTGGTACAAGATTTGTATTTTTGTTTGTAATGAATAAAATCAAAACTACTGGACTGATTAAAAAAAATATTTCTAAATGAATACTATATATATATAATTATTATTATTACACTTTATACTTTATATTATACTATATAAAGCTCGATTACCACTGACTCACTCACTCACTCACTCACTGACATCATTGTTCTCCCAGAAAGAGTTGTGATGGGGGGAAACTTTTGGTGGGATCGTATAGAGGGAGTCCCGGTGAGTACCAGAAAAATCCGAAACCCCCCTTTTTCGCCCCACTTATTTTTTTTTATATCTCGAGAAGTATAAATCGGATGGGGTAGGTGTCGAAACTAATAATGTTTAGGATCTGTTCTTATTAGCGAATCCATTAAAAAAAATGTTCTTCCATACAAAAAAAAAACTCCCATACATTTTTTTTTGTTTTTTATCTCGGAAACTACAAATCAGAGGGGGAAAGTGCCGAAACTAATAATGTTCAGGATCTGTTTCTATTAGTGAATCCATTAAAAAAAATATTCTCCCATACAAAAAAAAAACTCCCATACAAATTTTCATACATTTTTTCTTTTTTTTTTCCTATGGACTGGGATTTGATTTCTACCCCTTTCCACTTTTCCCGTACCCCCCCCCCCCCACGTCTCCCATACAGCTTTTTTTAAACTCGCGAGCGAAGCGAGCGATGCCGCGGCAGCGGCCGGAGAAGCGTCAGTTATCAAAAAACCGAAACCCCCTTGGTAGTGGTAGTGGTAGGGGTAGAGGTAGTGGTAGGGGTAGGGGTAGAGGTAGAAGTAGAGGTAATTGGTAGTGGTAGAGGTAGTGGTAGGGGTAGGAGTAGGGCTAGGGGTAGGAGTAGGGGTAGGGGTAGGGGTAGGAGGTTGGAATAGGGGTAGGGGTAGTGGGAGTAGTTGTGGTACGAGTCGGAATAGTTTTGCCGTGATAGGTGGCGGGCTTATCGCTGACTTGTAGCATGTCTTCTTTCGTGTGGGCAGCAGTATGTTCCCACACTGAAACCTCGAGAGTTGCTTGCAACTCGCGCACTACACAACATAACTTATGTACTACTACTACTCCCACTACCCCTACCACTACTCCTACCCCTACCCCTACTCCTACCCCTAGTCGGGGCAAGCCGCTAGTTTCATACATTCTTTAAATTCACAGGCATAATACTCGGTCCTTTGTAAGGCTTGCATGGGGACATAGGTCCAACACGTAGAGGCCCTTTAGAGTGTTTAATCTAAAGTGTTGTGAGTAGCACTATTATTGATTGAATTAAACTTGGTAAAGTTGAATGCATCGACGTATAAAAAATGAAAGCCGAATATTTATTGTAAATTTTTATTTAGTTCATTTTATTATTGTTTATTTGACATGTTGTGAGCCAAAATTTAGTGTGCAAATATGTTCGCGGGCCGCGTTTAAAAATAGTGCATTTTAAAGTAGTGTTCATAATTTTTAGCAATAGATATCAGACATGAAATAATACGAAATGGTTATTACAATACAATTTATTAAAATACCAAAATGAAATAAAAAAATAAGTACAACATTATAACTAAATCGTGGACTTTGGAATTATTACAAACTACTTGAGCTTGAATTTGGGAAACTAATCCATCGATGTTTGGATTAATTTAACTGATACAAATCCAAATTGTACGATGTTTTGATTTATTAACTTTCATCATTGAGAAGAACTGTTCGCATTTATAAGTACTGCCAAACGCACAAATCAATCTTCTTGCGAATTTTCTAAGCTGCGGAAAATGGTCTTCTTCGAGGTATATTTTGTAGAAATCACACAACTCCACGTCTTCAAATTTAGACTTTAAGAGTGAGTTTTCTTGAATTTCGATCAACTTCATTTGCAAGTGTATAGGAGCATTTTGTACATTACTTTTTGTTGGAGTAGCAAATAAATTGAAGCAGTCATTCATGTTTTTGAAATCACTAAATCTGTTCGAAAATTGCTCCGACAGTAACTTGAGTTCTTCAGCAAGTTGAGTATAAGCAATATTTTCATACGCAGAGAGCGTGGTGAAATGGAGACTGTTATGATTTAGTTACATGCCCTTAAACAATATAAGTTTAGTTAACTTTTGCCTATTAGATAAATAATTAATATTGTAACGAATAGGTACTTAAATCGCACAAATAAATACCTAAACACATCAAGGTCGATAGACGTCTCTAGAAACATCCAGAGAGAATCAAGTACAAACGAAAATGGACCGTATGTGCCTAGCCATAGGTACCAAAATCGGGCGCGGTCTGTGTGTAGGTATTTGGCGCCGAGTCGCATCGAGCCGCGTCTTCAACTTTGTACAACAATCTCGGCGTTTCTCGAATGTTCGGTGGGCAATATAAACAGAGGATCATTGCCGCAAGGAACACAGTGCGAATCAGAGCGATCAAAGCGAAACAGTGAAGTGGAATTTAGTGCGAATAAGTGTTATTCTATAGTGTTCATTTATTTAACTCTATTTTTGTGGTGTTAAAGTAAAGTTTGTTTATTTAATCGGTATTTTAAATCTCTTCGAACCCTAGCTCGTAACAAATTGGTGTCAGGAGTGTGGGATTAAAAAAATGCCGATTACACCACGTGACTCGTCGTCATCACGGCGACCCAAAACACGACAAACTACTGCTGGACATCACGAGGAGGTTGACGAGACTGCTGCTGTAGCCGCTGCTGGTGCTGCTGGGAATGCTGCTGGTGGTGCCGGAGCTACTGCTGGAGCCGCTGCTGGTGCTGCTGGGACTGCTGCTGTTGGTGCTGGAGCTTCTGCTGGAGTTGATACGGGTGCTGCGGGTTCTGCGGGTGCTCCCCAGGCAACCGACATGGGAATGCTGATTTGGCTGATGGAGGAGCAGACCCGACGTCAGGAGGAGCAGGCCCGACGTCAGGAGCAGCAGGCCCGACGACAGGAGGAGCAGACTCGGCACCTATTGGAGGAGCAGGCAAGGCGTCAGGAGGAGCAGGCAAGGCGTCAGGAGGAGCAGGCCAGGCGTCAGGAGGAGCAGACTCGGCAGCTATTGGAGGAGCAGGCCCGACGTCAAGAGGAGCAGTCTGCTAGCCTCAAGGAGCTGCTTTTAGAATCACTGGGAAAGGTGACTATGGAGGTGAAGCAGCTACAGAGGGTTACAGACATGCACGAGGAGAGAATCGAAGACCTCGACATCCGGTACGAAGACCTCAAACAGCACTATAAGGATCTCCATAAGAAAATACAGACAAGGATGAGCGGAGAACAGGATACAAGACTTAACGACCGCTACGGAGAGTTGGAGGCACGACTTGACAGCCAATGCGAGAGGCTTCAGAATGAAGTGAGAAAACTGAAGCTGTCCGCTCCTGTTTCTGGAGGCGTCGTCGTCTCCGGCCCTCGAGTCAAGGTGCCGCCGTACGACGGGACTACGTCCTGGACAGCGTACAAATTGCAGTTCCAAACGGTCGCCTCTGCCAACGGCTGGACAGACGAGCAATCTCTGACCGCCTTGACAGTGGCTTTAAGGGGTCGTGCACTGTCGGTTCTGGAAGCCTCTCCAGACAGCTGCACCACGTACGGGAACCTGATCGAGGCAATGGACTCCAGGTACGGCGACAAACACCTGGAGCACGTCTACCGAGCGCAGCTGAGGGACAGGACGCAACATGCTGGTGAGAATCTGCAACAATGGGCTCTGGAGATCGAGAAGATCGTGAGGAAGGCGTACCCATCTGCCGGACAAGAGTTCATTGCTGCAAACCTCGTTCAAGCATTCATCGACGGCATCCGCAGCATGGAGGTCAGAGCTGCAGTTCGTCTGGGCCACCACAGCGCCCTGAAAGATGCACTGGCCCATGCTCTAGAGGTGGAAGCCGTGAGACAGGAGCCTCGTTCTCAGCGATTGCGACAAGTGGCGGAGGAGGCCACTCCAACAACGACACCTGTAGCAGAGAGGCGTAGCTACTTACCCCGCTGCTTCTACTGCCACAAGCTGGGGCACCTTAAAGCAAGCTGCCCGGCGCTTAAACGACAAGGCACGGATCAACGAGTGCCGAAACGGGACGTCGAAGCTGATGTCCGTGCCGTAGCTACGGAGCTTCCGGGAAACGAGTAACAGCCAGAGCCGCGGGGCGGGTACTGGCTGATCGTGACACAGCCCCAAAAGTTACCATCCGACAAGTTTTTGACGGGAACAGTCTGGTGATCGCCGGCGAGGTCAACGGGACGCCATGTGAGATGACGATCGACACAGGAGCAACGCGCACGGTTGTGAGACCTCAGTTGTTGGGACGATCTACGAGCAGAACCAGACGTTCATCTTCCTGTCTGAAACTCTTCACGGCAACGGGTCAGCCTATACCCGCATACGACGAGCTGCCGGTGACACTCAAGGTGGGTGACGGGGAGTACCCACACACCGTCATCGTGGCCGACATTATAGACGACTGCATTCTCGGACTTGACTTTATGAAGCGGTTCCAGTTTGGCATCGACTTGCGCAACGGTGTACTGCAGTGCGGCCAGGAACAGGTATTTTTGAAAGGTGGTTATGCTGGCTATGTGCGCTGTGCCAAGGGCGTCAAACTGAACCCATATTCGGAGACGCTTGTCGATGTGGAGTTACCAACTAATGGGGACCCCTCCATTACGAGGTGCTCCATCATCGACCACCTGGAACGTTCTAAACATAAAGGCTGGTTACTCACTCCAACTTTAGTAAACAGCCAGAGTGGACGAGCTATAGTAAGGGTGACCAACTTCAATGGCGCTCCTGTCACTCTCAATAAGGATCAAGTCGTGGCGAAGTGCGACGAGGCGAATTGGATGCGGAGCTGCACCCAGGGGAAGCTGTCGGCGATGAAAAATAACAATGCAAACCCCTTGGAACTCGTCGACATTTCGAAGAAGGACTTGTCAATCTCCGAGTACAACAGAGCGAAGGAGATGCTCACTCGTTACATTGACATCTTTAGTGACGGAGATGGGCATCTCGGCAGGACGTCATTGGTGAAACACACCATCAACACAGGCAACGAGTTACCTATACGTCAACGTGCTCGACGAATCCCGGTAGGAAGAGAAGCCGAAGTACAGTGCATGCTGGAAGACATGAAGAAGGCTAATGTCATCGAACCTTCTTTGAGCCCATGGTGTTCTCCAGTTGTGCTAGTTAAGAAGAAGGATGGCAGCACTCGCTTCTGTGTGGATTATCGTCGGCTGAACGAGGTAACCAGAAAGGACAGCTACCCTCTACCCCGGATAGACGACACCTTAGACAGGTTGAGTGGGAACCAGTGGTTCTCAACACTGGATTTGAAGAGTGGATACTGGCAAGTGGAGATCGATCCCAAGGACAAGGAAAAGACTGCTTTCTCGACCGGAAATGGACTGTGGCAGTTCAACGTCATGCCTTTCGGGTTATGCAATGCTCCCGCAACGTTCGAAAGGCTGATGGAAGTTGTGCTTGCGGATCTCGTGGGAAAAGCTTGCCTAGTCTACCTGGATGACGTCATCATCATGGGACGCGACTTCGACGAGCACGTGAGGAATTTAGAAAGAGTGTTTGCCAAGTTGAAGCTCGCGAACCTGAAATTGCATGCCAAGAAGTGTAGTTTCTTCAAGAAACGTGTAAATTACCTCGGGCATGTAATTACAAAGGATGGCGTAGAAACCGACCCTGTAAAGACAGTAGCTGTACGAGAATGGCCCACCCCACGGAACAAAACAGATGTTCGGGCGTTTCTTGGTCTGTGCTCATACTACCGCCGCTTCGTATACGACTTCGCGGGAGTAGCCAAGCCCCTACATCGACTGACGGAGGACAAGCGTTCGTTTCAGTGGACTGAGGACTGTGAGAAGTCGTTCCAGGAATTGAAACAACGACTGTGTGAAACACCTGTATTGGGCTACCCGGACCAAGTCGGCGAGTTTGTGGTGGACACAGACGCAAGCAACATCGCTATTGGAGGTGTGCTGTCACAACGGAAGGGGGACAAGGAAGTTGTGATAGCGTATTTCAGCAAGGCTCTGTCGAAACCAGAAAGGAACTACTGTGTAACCAGACGCGAACTTCTGGCCGTAGTGAAGACAGTACGACACTTCAACAAGTATCTCATCGGAAGGAAGTTCAAGCTACGGACAGACCATGCGGCGTTGAAATGGTTACTTCAGTTCAAGGATCCCGAAGGACAAGTCGCTCGATGGATCGAGCAGTTACAAGAATTCGATTTCACGATCGAACATCGACGAGGACGGACGCATGGCAACGCTGACGCACTGTCACGCAGGCCGTGCCCTGAAGATTGTAAACACTGCTCGAGGCGTGAAATCGGTGATTCTGTCATCAAAGTGATTACGACTAACAACCTTAGTGACGAATGGGCGAACGAGAGGACGAGAGACGAGCAACTCAAAGATAACAACTTGTCGCCGATAATGGAATGGAAGACGCAGAATGTTCCAAGGCCCGGCTGGAATGATGTATCAGCAATGAGTTCCACCACGAAAAGCTACTGGGCTCAGTGGGAAAGTCTAGTGCTGCACAACGGGTTGCTGTACCGCAAGTGGGAGTCGCCAAGTGGACAGGAGACACTGATGCAGCTGGTCGTGCCTAGGTCAAAGGTGCGCGCAGTGCTTGAGTCCGTGCACGATGGATCCTCGGGAGGACATCTGGGCATGAATCGAACCCTGGCGAAAATCAGGAAACGATTTTATTGGGTTCATTGCCGGCAAGATGTCGAGGATTGGTGTCGTAAGTGCACAGTATGTGCGGCCGTGAAAGGACCTACGACACGTACGAGGGGACGTATGCAGCTGTACAATGTTGGCGCTCCATGGGAACGAATTGCGGTGGACGTTGCTGGACCGTTCCCGGCCACTGAAGACGGGAACAAGTACTTCATGGTCGTGATGGACTACTTCACGAAGTGGCCGGAGGTCTTCGCAATTCCCAACCAGGAAGCGACAACAGTGGCGACTAAGTTGGTCAACGAAGTATTCTGCAGGTTCGGGCTACCATTGGAGATACATTCTGATCAAGGGCGTAACTTTGAGTCGCAGTTGTTCCAGGAAGTATGCCGTCTCCTGGGAATAAATAAAACGAGGACTACGGCGTATCACCCACAGTCCGACGGAATGGTTGAAAGGTTCAACCGCACTTTGGAGACTCATTTAGCGAAACCGATATATTCCCTTGTTCTTGCTCTCATATCGATCCGCAGAGCATGAAAGCATAAAGGTGACTCCTGCTTATGCCAACTTTGGGAGAGAACTCCGACTACCAGTTGATCTCCTGACCGGCGGACCTCCGGATGCGCCGCAACCTGTAAGTGACTACGTATCGAACCTGAAAAACAAGATGTGCGACATACATGACCAGATTCGTCAGAGCAGTCTTGTGGCCAGTACAAAGATGAAGACCAGGTACGATAGAAACTTCAATAGTAACGGTTTTGACGAGGGATCGTTGGTGTGGCTGCACAACCCGAAACGCCGAAAAGGCAAATCTCCCAAGCTGCAGAACCGCTGGGAAGGCCCGTATAAGGTCATCACGAGGATCAATGACGTGACCTATCGGATCCAACGATGCCCGCGTGGACAGTTAAAGGTTGTCCATATTGATCGACTGGCTCCTTACAAAGGCTCGAATATTGCTCGGGACGAGCAAGTCTAAGCGGGGGGCAGTGTAACGAATAGGTACTTAAATCGCACAAATAAATACCTAAACACATCAAGGTCGATAGACGTCTCTAGAAACATCCAGAGAGAATCAAGTACAAACGAAAATGGACCGTATGTGCCTAGCCATAGGTACCAAAATCGGGCGCGGTCTGTGTGTAGGTATTTGGCGCCGAGTCGCATCGAGCCGCGTCTTCAACTTTGTACAACAATCTCGGCGTTTCTCGAATGTTCGGTGGGCAATATAAACAGAGGATCATTGCCGCAAGGAACACAGTGCGAATCAGAGCGATCAAAGCGAAACAGTGAAGTGGAATTTAGTGCGAATAAGTGTTATTCTATAGTGTTCATTTATTTAACTCTATTTTTGTGGTGTTAAAGTAAAGTTTGTTTATTTAATCGGTATTTTAAATCTCTTCGAACCCTAGCTCGTAACAATATTCTGATCAGTTTTAGTTTCATGTTTCAAGCGGATTGTTGTATATTTGTTAATGATAGCCCGTATCAAATGTATTAGGTGATTCAAAGTGCTCGGTTGATTAAAAGAATGTTGAACTAAAGATGTAAATACTTCTTTCTGAATAAAATGTTCCAAAGTATTAACAGTAATATAACTGAAATAGTATTTTGTAGAGAGACTGATGCCACCACTTTGTTTTATAAGTTTTCGTATTACAATTTCCGTAGTCATACATATTTTGTATACGTCTTCCGTGGAGTAAGACAAGCCACCCATATCTTTAATAGTTATCAGTTTATGATGTGGCAGCTTTTCTGTTGTGGTTAAGCTATCCACACATACTTCGCATTTCAATGACCTTGTCAGAATCCGGGTAATGTAGCCAGATATGTATCCGACGATCAACTGGGAACCAAATGGAATCTGTTCGCAACTGAGTGTACGAGCAAAAATTTTACAGTTATTCTCGGCTTCAATGTCAGATTCTAAGCAGCGAGTAGACGATAAGATTTCATATTGGTCATCGTCGTGCCTGTTCATGGATGTAGTGCTATTGATTACGTCAATTGAAGAATTGTTTAAAATGTTAATATTGTCTAGTGGAATACAATTTCCGGTGAAAGATGAGCGAAGTTCCAAGTGGTTTAATGCTTTTTTATAAGCAGCTCGAAACTGTAAAACATTAGGATTGTTATTGTATCCGCCATGTTTTCTGATAACCCCAAAAAAGAGCTCTAAATGGTCTTGACTGAGTCGATACGTTGAAATGTAACTCATGAGTTTTTTTTCCTGTACTGCATATTGAAACATTGTTTTCAGTGATTCTATACAAATGATGGCGCCAATAAATCCTGTTTTGTTTGCTGATTCAACAATTTTCTGTTTTGAAATAGTTAGTGTAATATGAGGCGCTAAATTTTTTCTTTTAATAACCCTTCTACATTTTGTATGAAATTCCAAATTTAATATGTATTTCTTCACTTTGTCAAGAAAATCAAATAATTCAGATTTATTTTTTACATCAATTGGTCGTTTGAATCCATAAAAGTGACACTTTCTCGAATTCATTGTGTCAAAAAAGTTGTTCATAATTGTTATAAAATTAACAGTTGCTGATGAGTCTAGGAACTGCGACGACTTCAGAACCTGGTCACATAAAAGTAATGCTTTTGCTACGCTCATACTTAATAATTGCGTAGCAAGCTTCACCTTCATAATTTGATTTCTAAAATGGAGGTGACGTGGTGTTATTTTGTTACCGAATCTTAGACCCTCCTTCGTTTGAAGTTTGTTCAGATTTATTAATAGCTGCCATCTAATTTTCTCGCCATCTTCATCAAATAACAGTCTCTTCTTTTCAAAGGAGTTTCTTACTAATTTAATAACATGGCATGGATCAAGAAATATACATACTTTTTCTTGAGTACTTGGGTGCGGAAAATGAGTCACAATTATTATTATTATTTGGGTCGGTTAACTTACAGCCTAGAATTGCGGCAGCTGACAAATTTGCGGAACATCCATCAAATGTAACGCCTACTACTAAAACTCCAGCGTCATGACATTTTTGTAGGCAGATCGTAATTAAGTTGGCCTTCATTTCAGCAGTTATACCTGATATTAAGAAGTATCCCACAGGGAGTTTCCAATTTTCAGTTAGCGATACCAACATAAATACTAAGGCCTGTGATGCCACGTGATCATCAACATCGCCTTCTTGTGGACCTGCTCCGAAATTAACGGCTCCGAGCTTCTGTTGATTGTGAAATAACATTTGCTTACGAATAGCCATCTCATCGAACACTAAATTGCACACAAGGGGTTTTTCACTCGATGCTCTTTTTTTTTTAGAGCTGCAAACGCTTCGTTGGTGAACCCTGGCTCAGCATCAATCGTCCCGTACCATCGACAAAGAGTTCTTGTATGTGGAAGGACGTTATTGTAAACACTTCTTACATATTTGTAAGCTGCTGGCGAGTAATAATGTAGCGTCAATGAGAATTTGCGTAATGCTGGTGTAAATTTTTGGGAAAATCTACTCAGTTTTTTCTTTTTCAAAATTCTTTTGTGTAGCTCGACCAATTCTGCTTTAGCTAGCAAATTATTTTCAAGGGAAAATTTCGTTTTAAGAGATTTTACAAGAAGGGTTAAGGATTCACATTTCTTTTTCATATTTCTGTTCTGGCGCTGGACCTTCTTAATTTTATATATTAATTTTGTTTTATCAGAGGTCAATCGATGTATCTTTCGTTTGAGAACTATTTTTCGTGGGGTATCAAAAATTGTTTCAGACTCGCTAACAGTCTCAGAAATCGGTTCCATTGTTCCAACTAAGGTTCCAGCACTGTGAGACATCCCTCGCTAAAACAAAAATAACTTTGTGTTAGTGATGACTGAAAATTATTTCAGTATTATTTTGTATTTGTCACCCCACTCATTTTAAAGGGGGTTTGAAAGTTTTTGACTGCAGACTGGCATAGTGCCGCCATTTTTGCAAATATCTCCTTAATGTGGCACATTAGAAAATTTTGTTATTAGACATTTTTTGTTTGTCCCCTATTCACATAAGTACTCAAGTTTATACCACAAACTTTTAAACCTTTTATTTTCAAGCGGTACCCTACAATAGTTTAATTTGTCTTACTAACATTGTCAAAAGGCACAGCAGACTTCTTCAGAAAACGCCTTCCTGCTTTTGTTAAGTATTTATCTTGTTCGCAAAAATGCAATGAACATATATAACTATGGTTGGATGGTAACCAGGTCTTTTCACTGCGGTTGTTTTGGACAAATTTTATCCATCTTTCTCTTGTTTCTTGGCTCGGGCGTGGAAACCTTCAATAGACAAAATACCACAAATTTCAATAACTATTTTATTATAAACTAGCAGTTTGCCTCGACTTCGTCCGGGGTAACAATTATATATCATATAAAACATAGTCTATGTTATTCAGTTGATAATATAGCATTCTACTGGAAAACATACTTTTTTAAATTGGTCCAGTAGTTTATTACTAGTGGATACAATTGTTACTCCGGGCGAAGTCGGGGCAAGCAGCTAGTATAAAATATAGCCTACGTTACTCAGCGATAACAATACATTCTACTGGAAAAAAATAAAAAACATTTAAAATCGGTCCAGTAGTTTTTGAGTTTATCATTACAGACAAAAATACAAATCTTTTCTCTTTATAATATTAGTGTAGAAGTGTAGATAACACATTACACAAACAATAATATCTGCGTAAAAAATATATTGTATTATTTTCCGCTATATACGGGAACGTCAACTAATTTTACATATTTTCACTTTTGAATGTTTTTAGTCTATGTCTAATGACACAACAGGCGTCTTATAAATTTTATGTTCGTATTTAATTTTAAAATGATTATACCTAGTTACTTACCGGTGGAAAGTTATTCCTTTACACTTCGCCGTATTCCTTGAATTATTAGTGCAATATCTCAACACACACCAAGGCATATTTTATGACTTTCAAATTTTTTCGATTAAAAACAATCACTAGCATATAACTGCTCAACAGCTAGCAAGCGACTGAAAGAAGTGCAGCGCGATCGCCGCAATTGAATGGAACATAGGAGTGATGGGTAGCGTCTGCTCTAGTACTATAACTCACTGGTCACAGATTAGATAAAATGACAAGAAAATAACTTAGCCGATGACAGATTGATATACAGTTATTATAATATAGTCTGTGGTTATTTATTTGATATTTAGCGTCACTTCCCGTTTGCGGTCACTTGACCGGAAGTATGAATTAAAGATTTCTCATTCAGATAATATTAAAAAGTTAAAAAATAAATATTTATTAAACAAAACAGTGATTATACGTTATAAATTATATAAAAAATATTGTGTATTTATTTTCTTTCAATATATATTTTTTTAATTTTTGTTAATCTCCAGGCATCAGTGGTAATATTATTATGTGTAAATTTTAAGTTTATCTCATTTCGTTTAGTTAGAAGCTAGAGGCTATTAAAGAACATAGTGATTGCTACTTACTCTATGCTAGAGGCTGTGACAGACAGACGGATAGACACAGTTCCTTCCCTTCCTGGCACGGAAGCAAAAAAAAAGAAATTTATTTTTACTTTCATTTTGGTAAACATACAATGTCAATGATGCATTCCAAATAAGTTTATATTTCTATTAACATGTAATAGAAATACAAATGCTAGACAACGAGGTTTGGCGACCGAGCAATGTCGATATAACCATACACCTAGCTAGGAAACTGGCCGGAAGAGGCTACAGCGAGCCTAAAGAATTAGTCTTAAAATGTCTGGTGCAGAAGGCAAGGGGAAACCACTGCACTATTCTTCCCAAGAAAGTTAACCATGGTGAGTCAATACAAGGTGCGTCGCGCTGTGGACCGCCATGATTGACCACGACTGCTCTATCAAGAGCACCACGACTAAGAAGGCAATGGGTTCTATGATTATTTTTCATTTCATTTTATTCGAAAATATACACTTAAGGTTCAGGTTTCACTGCAGGTGACTTTACATTATTAATAGAGCTGCTTTCTTAATATAAATCAAGAGAGATGACATTTACCTACATCATCTTATACAATGTTTCATACATTTTATTGGCAATTATATTTGATTACTTACACGTGTCGTTAGGTCGAATCTATTGATAACTAATTGTTGTAATGGCAAAAAGCCCGATGGAATGACTCTGCGCCCTGGAACAGGGGGCGACCGTTGTTATGGGACGCAACATTGTGTGGATACTCCCGCTCCATGCACATCTATTGAGGCTGGGGCCTTCTTCTTTTCTTCTTTCTTCACGGGTTGTCTTACAGCTCCCGAAACCGTGTTACGGTTCTAGGGTACCCAGCGGAAGACCAAGTCTCCCTCGTTTAGCCGATGGTATTTGTGAGACTATACCTAACGAGTGGCTAGTTCTGTTGAAGTATATTGAGATGAAAAAGCCTCTAAGTGTGGTAAAGCTGAAACTGCCAAACGTCGCATATACGCCTCTCTTCCTGAATCTCTGATATTTGTGACGTTTGGGATGGAAACACTGGGTCTGTGGGTAGGTCGCAGGACACATCTATAAAGTGTTGTTATCAAATATCATTGTTGTGAATTCTGGTGTATAGTGCACCAAATGTGATGCGACATGAAGTGTCAATCCCAATGTTTTACATAAACTTACATAAACTAGTTGCTTTTTAGTAAAAAAGACAGGTAGATATTATGTCTATATAATTCTTATATTTATTTATATTTAATATACAAGGGACCTTGAGGCGTAAGGGCGGAAAAAATACAAATCAGATTAGAATAAAAATTAAGGGAGCGGTAAAAATATAAATCCGCTCCAGAATAGTCTAGCTAGAATATCCATAATTTTAATTTCTAACTTCGTAAGTAATTTTCATCTATTCTCTCCAGTGATAAGCGTTCCTCAATTAGCAGATGATATGGGCTACCTAACGAGTAGTAACGAGTGCTAAATATGATATAAATATTTTTTAATCTATTCAATTTCACTATATTATGGACATGTGAAAGAGAAAAGCCATGGGTATAAGTTAGCTATTCGTTTTGGGTTATTGGAACATATGTGAGTGTGCATTCTAAAAATAGAATGAAAATATGCAGTCCAAAAATAAACAGCTATGTATTCTTTTATTTTCTTGTTCTAAAAAACTTAACAATGTAATTTACATTGAAAAGGCATTGTTAGTTAAGTATACCTATAACTCCTTAAATTAATTATGAAAGATTGACTAAAAGGTTTATAAGGCTCAAGTGAAAGGAAATGGTGGCAGAGGACGACCTACTTTTATTGAACATATAAAAATGTATTGATTGATGGGTAAAAACACACAATCGCCGAAAGGTATGATGAAATGAAAAGAAGCGAAAGAAGAATGTTAGGATCATAGCAAATTACATTCGATTGTCTCTGCCTACTAGTCATAGTAATTAGAGACACTTTTGGTCCGAATGCTGCATTTTTTGATGGAAGCAAGCCGCTTTGCACAGTGATAGTAGGAACCAAAATAAACGATTTGACCCGAGGATACACAACATTTACCCCTTAGGAATAGAGATGACGCCACTTGTTCAAAAAATCTTTTAAATTTTCTAAAACCTGAACGGATGCTCCGATTTTAATGATTAAGGTATCAATCGACAGACAATTAATTAGTTTATTATAAAAAAATAAGTAGGTGGCAGAAAATAATTAGAACTAACAAAAAGTCTTTATTTTTGAAATTTTTTTTTTATTTTTTTTTGTATTTATGTAATTTTATAAATAAAATGTAAAAATATGGTACTTTTTTATTTAATTATATTGTTACGGAATTCATTGTACGTCCAATAAAAAAAACCGTATATCAATATGTTATATAGTTCCAAAGTTATTGAAGAATACATGTACGCGATAGGGCCTGTTCCTCACGGATAGGGAAATGTTTCACATCGAAACACGCGGTGGGGCTCTTCTTTCGACTGTGACGATCTTAACTTAACTTATGGAGCCTTCCGGTCCGAGCCGTAGGCTCGGGCCGGGAGGCGCTGGGGCAACCCCCGTTGCGCCGGCAACGTCTCAAGGGGGCATCAACCCCCCGGGTTCTGCTTCTGGCCCCTACTGGGCCAAGGTGGCCGTCGGCAACCTATTAACTTGGGAAATTATACGGAGATCGTTGAGTTGCGGGCACCGAGCCCGATGCTCAGAAGGTCCATACCTACGCTGGGACCACGTCTAGTCCCTCCAAGGACCAGGCGAGAGGTGTTACCAGCTCTCTAGGGAGATGGTAGCCGTCGAGTGGCCTTCCAATCGCAGGGGCGATCCCTCGGAGGTGCTCGTGTCGGCTGTTATCGGCACGGTCGAACATTCGACGCGCCATGCCGACCACGAACTCCTCAACGTAGGTGATCTGGAGATCCCTGCGAATGGTCTCATTGCGGACGAACCGCGTAACCGGTAACGTAACCGGCGGTCCTTGCCAGGTTTGGGTAGGACTATAACTTTTCCGGACTTCCAGGTGGTCGGGAAGTGTCCGGTGCGGAGTACTCCGTTACAGAGGCGCGCTATCGCGACCATCGGCCGACGTGGTAAGCGCGCCAGGTCCGAGTTGGTGATGCCATCCCTTCCCGGGGCCTTCTTCGCCTTTAGGTGCATTGTTGTCTGTCGCACCTCGGCTGGCGAGACGAAGAATTTGCCGGGAAGGGGTGGCAACCCCGAACTCAGGAATTCCCCCACTTTACGCAGCACTTCTGCATTGTGTGCAGGGTTCTGGATGGGAAACGGTCGGAATTGCAACTCTAGGTGGTCGGCTTGGATCCTCGCTCGATCCTCCGCGGCAGCTCGGCGTCTCCCATCAGAGTCGATAAGTGGATAGACTGGACTGGGGGCATTTGTGAGGCTCTTTGTGAGGCGGTAGAGGGAGGTCAGGCTCTCCTCTTCACCAACGTCCTCCAAGAACTTCACCCAGGACTCTCCCCTGAAGTCGGCAATCTCGCGCCGGAGCTCCTCCGCTACCCTGTTTAGCTCAGTTTTGGCCATAGGGCAGCGTGAGTGGGTCCAGCGGCGGTGCAGTGCACGCTTCAGGCGGAGTTTATTCCTTAGGAGTATAGGGAGATCGTTCTTGTTCTGGACGTTGGCGGGCACCTCCTTGGTGGCGTTCGCTTTCGCGGTTTTGATAGCGTCCACCAGGTGATTTGCCGCCGCCTCGACGTCTTCCGAAGAGGAGAGAGGTCCCGGCAGGTCGTAGTCACGGAGTGCCTCTCCGTACGCCTGCCAATCGGTCCTGAATCTAGCCGTGGGAAGAGCTCGCCTCGTAGGGGCGATTCCCACGACTACCAACAATGGGAGGTGGTTAGTGTCCATGTCGTAGAGAGGTTCAATATGTGTTGGCGCTCTCACGCCATGGACAATAGCCACGTCCAGCACCTCTGCCCTATAGTCGGGGTTGGTGGGGATGTGGGTTGGTGATTCTGAGCCGATGACCTCGTACCCGCGGTGTTCGGCGTCCCTACTGTGACGATCACTGTGACGATCACTCGCTGCCATTGGCAAATAAAGCTCTATTGTGATTGGCCCATTTAACTTTGATATTTTGTTTGTATATTTGTTATTTTATTTCGTGTGTTTTATATTTTTGTATTTGTGTCATGTGACACTATAGTTCGTGATTGTAAATTATAACGTGTAATTTGTATTGTGAATTTTGTTCGTATATTTTAGTAATTGTATGTTCGTGTATTTTAATTGTGTGGCACTATATTTCTTTGTTGTTTTATTTATGCTTGTCATTTTGTATTTTATGTATGTGATTTGTAAATAAATGATGAAATAAGTTGTGTGTCACTGAGCGATGGGTTCTGATTGGCCGACGCGCGTGCGTGGGGGAGCTCTTTGCCATAGGCCCTGGTCTGGCCATAGCTCGTCCATATAATATAGGTCGACCGTGTGATCGTCACAGTCGAAAGCAGAGCCCCACCGCGTGTTTCGATGTGAAACATTTCCCTATCCGTGAGGAACAGGCCCTATCGCGTACATGTATTCTTCAATAACTTTGGAACTATATAACATATTGATATGCGGTTTTTTTTATTGGACGTACAATTAATTCCGTAACAATATAATTAAATAAAAAAGTACCATATTTATACATTTTATTTATAAAATTACATAAATATAAAAAAAAAAATTTTTTTTCAAAAATAAATACTTTTTTATTATATATAATTATTTTCTGCCACCTACTTATTTTTTTTATAATAAACTAATGAATTGTCTGTCGATTGACACCTTAATCATCAAAATCGGAGCATCCGTTCAGATTTTAGAAAATTTAAAAGATTTTTTAACAAGTGGCGCCATCTCTATTCCTAAGGGGTGAATGTTGTGTATCCTCGGGTCAAATCGCTTATTTTGGCCCCTACTATCACTGTGCAAAGCGGCTTGCTTCCATCAGAAAATGCACAATTTTTTTCATAATTACTATGACTATACCCCACTTGGGATAAAAGACGTATGATAGATATATAGATAATTCCTTAAATATTTTCATTGTCCAAATTAATTCTGCTTTAAATATAATGCTTGTCCTTTCTTATCTTATTTTATTTCATCGCATCACACTTGTTATGTTTAAAATATGTTTATTAGATGATAATAACTAAAATGATCCTCATCCATGGATCCTGTAAGTAAATGAACACGCCGAGAGCTACCTTTGGTAAACATATTAGTTCTTTTCGCTATGATTTTTTTACAGGACAGAATGAAAAGATCGGTAGTGCATCTATAATTGTTGACAGGACTGAATTTACATTTTAATTAAATTAATAAATGTGTGTGACGTCTAGTATTAACTAGGCAGACCAAGGGTTCGATCCCGGATCCAGGCCATGTACCAATGGGTTTTTTTATAATTAAAAACTTATGTACATAATCCGACAAACCACATAGGCTTTTCCATTTTAAAATATACATTAACAGAACTGGTCACTCGTTAGGGTACCCTGGGACCACCGTAACACGGTTTTGGAAGCTGTAAGGTAACCCGTAAAAAGAAGTTTGTTCAGAATAGGCCCCAAAACAGCTGAAACAAATTATCTTGAAAGCGATTTTGACTATGTAATGTAATCGACGGTCATATCTATCTATCTATCATCACGTCTTTTATTCCAACAGGGGTGGGTAGGCAGAGACAATCGAATGCCATTTGTTACAATCCTGACATACCTCTTTCGCTTCTTTTATTATTCATCATACCTTTCATG
Source organism: Nemapogon koenigi (assembly GCA_963924495.1). Taxonomy (NCBI): domain Eukaryota; kingdom Metazoa; phylum Arthropoda; class Insecta; order Lepidoptera; family Tineidae; genus Nemapogon; species Nemapogon koenigi. The sequence continues at coordinate 4,601,424 of OZ004640.1, read as the reverse complement.
CATGCTCGGCGATTGTGTGTACTCTTTTAATATTTCCATCGATCAATACATTTTTTATATGTTCAATAAAAGTACACCTAGGTCGTCAATGTTTCATCCTTCATTCTCAAAACATGTAGGTCACTATAATTAATATGTACTCACCGTATTCTTGGTAGGAAATATCTCTGCGCAATACATTTGTCGTCAGATACACTGTGTCTATCTATTTTTGGTAATAGAACTGTTGAGGTAAAATTATTTTATTTTTATTTAATGAATCGTCATTTAGCAGGAAGTTTGAAGTCTGAAGGCATCGATCTGTAACGAAATTTGATCGAATACGCATCCGTTTGGTGTGCGTCCACGCGATTATTTTATTCATTCCATTCAAGTTGAAGTTTAGTCGTGCATTAAACGCTGCGTTGTATGAACGTGTTACGTGTTTTTACTACTTCATCACGATCGTATTTACGTAAATAAAGCGATTTTTTACTGAAATATTGTTTTAGTAACAAAAAGTTAATTTATACTAGTGTAGAAGACGCTATTAATTTCATGAAAGTGATTACTTTCGCTGTGCACGCCTTTTTCCTGAAGAACCGCTGATAAAAAATATTAAGGTAAGATTTTTGCTTTCTTTTCTTGTTGATGAAAAGATCTAAAAAATATGATTGTTAAAATTGATTGTTATGTATTTGTCGCAATGTATTGTTTACTTAGTTATATTTTAATAAGGAGGTAGTTATAAATTTATAGAGATAAATAAAAATATCAGTCTGTGATTTTAAAATTAATTCGAATATTTGTGAGAATATTTGAAGGACCGTATGTTTGTCTAGGCTCTGAAACAGCAAAATTAATATTGATAAAATTTTCATCAATAAAGTTTTCATTGATCATGATAAATATCATGATAGACGTAGACTAAATTTTATTTATATTTTTATGTAATATTAAATAAAATGGCGTAACCCGTCACAAAGGGTATTGTAAAAATTTTATGTCATGCCACTAAAAATTCAAACTATTATTATAAGTTTTCCAATACGATGAACGTTCACTGATACATTACCTTACATAAATTATGATAATATCCATTGTTTGTGTGCTATAACACATTTTTAGTTCAATATTTAACCTTAATTTAAGACTAGGTGTTCCCCGTGACTTTTCCTAGTTTATTTTGAAATTGTTGCTTAGTTTTGATCATTATTTTTAGGGCGTAGCAATTATTTCCAGAAAGTTTCTGGTGCGAATCCGAAGATTTCTGAGGTGGGCCTGGTAGTTGCTGCTGGATTACGAGAAACATAACCGACATTTAAAAAAATTTCGTACGAAAAACAAAACGTACAGACATTCACTGATCATTTTATTTATTAATATTGTAAAAGTGCACTGTTTTCAAAAAGTTGCAAAAAGCGTAACGATAGCCATTTTGTGGCATTTGGTTTCAATTCTAATAGGTTTATTTATAGTATTATTAGCTACATTCTTACATTATGAATTGCCAATAAAAAAACCAGTTAACAGATACGCTATCAATTGATCCGCGTACCTTAAATTTAGAAAATTTTGAATCAGTCAAATCCAATTTAATTTCTGATGAATTTCATTCAAGTCTACCTTACACCTCGCTCGACGACTACGGATAAACACTGTCTAAATCGGTATGAAGTCAGGCGAGTCGCGGGTCGCTAATTTTAACAATTACTTGATATCAATGCAACGATTTAAATTTGTTATGGTAGGCAAGATATGGATCTTGCTGATGAGACACGTACAATGATAATGGTGTAACAATGTCCACTTATAGCGTTGTCCATAACAAGAGGTAGCAATTGGGTAGCAAACTGTCGCTGTGCTCTATGGGACGAGACTAGACCCTACCCCATCATCAATAAAATAATTTTAGCTTAATTTTTTTACCTTTTACCTGTTCGTAAAATACATTAGAAGTTTAGAATTAGCAGGTGTTTCTTTTTTAGAGTAGTTATTTTGGAGGACGAATAATTCGACGTTATTTAACTTTTCTTTACAGAAAAATAAACAATTAGGCCTTTCCACAAAACGGTGTTGAACAAACTATGTTTTATCACTCTCTTACAAATCTGTCATTCAATACGAAAGGCTAAGACAGAACTATATTTGAACTAATTGTGGTATTGGTTTGGTCTCATATAGAATAAATTATTAAACGCAACCCATTGAAATTATCAATTAATATTTGTCGTAGAATGTAGAATTAGGATACAAAAATTGACCATAGATACCCAAATGGTCTTAAAATAGACTTAAAATATTTTGATAATTATTTGACCTTTAAAATTATAATCTGTTAAGGATAATATTATATGAAAAGGTAACTTTGGAGATTCATTTACATATATACAGATATAGATAAGGAAAATTGATAAACTAATCTTTTTCATACAATTGTGCGTAGTAATTAAAGGCAATAGGACCCACATGTACTCTGTAGAACATGCTTCCAATACATGTAGTTTTTTTATCTTTAAAATTATTTTTACAACTATAACTGATACTATCTGATATCAATGTTGCTTTGACGCCATGCATTTGACGACTTACTTTCTGATATTTGAAGTAATTTTATTCCACAAAGCTATTTTCCTTCAGTCCTTCACTTCACAAGTGAGGCCCTAATTTGCTCGTCGTGTTGAATTAAGAGTACGAGACTCATATTTTAACTGTAAACTTGACCGTATAATTATGTGAAAGGATGTTGAAGGTTTTTTAAACTTTTTTTTGTAGTTTTAATTTACTTTACAAAACAGAAGCATGTCATTCATGGGATATAATGTATATAATGTATATTCTCTGTACCAAAATAATTTAATTAAGTTTGTTCAGGGGGGTAACTCTTGACTTAAGGCTTTAACAGCGGTAAAATTCCTAAACTGTTCGATATTTAAGTCAAAATATCCAAAGAACGTGTTAAAAAAATACGTATAGATACATAACAATCCAATAGATTATTTTAATTGAAAATTAATGAATTTTTGACATACCCTTTTTAGACAAAAAGTCCCTAATATGTATCGCAAAATTTCTCCAAAATGGCACAAGCTCTTTAGTTGGTTTTTACACACAAAAAAGGTCTTAAAAATATTAATATTTTTAATTGAGAGTTTTGTTTTTAGTCAGCATTTTACTCGGTAATTTTATTTTTTCACCTAAATTGAAGATTATCCGAGCGTTTTCTATACAAAATATAGAGGTCAAATCGTCAAGCCGTTATTGACAGATGTTAAAGCCTTAAATTTCAATCCTGAGTTTAATTACGTTGAGATGACGAAAGGATCTTAGAATTAGGATTAAAATTTACGTTAAGATAGTTACCCTCCTGACCTTGCAGTGGGTTAGAATAAAACATATCCACATACTTATTAACGATTTATTTAAAAACTTTTGATGCTTTATTTCCGCAACTTAATTTATTGAACGGATGAACTTCCTCTTATTTAATAAATTATTTTTTTCCGCTTTATGATATTTCATGCTTCATTTACAATTGTTACAAAAAACTAAAAATATACATTTTCTGTCCGGTTCAGCGATGTTATAGATATTTTAATTGTATATTGCAAAAACTCGTTCATATTTCATATGTACGCGGTTACTAAGCTTAACTAGGTTATATTTGTTACGCTTTATGCAGTTGGAAACAAAAGTCTAATGTAAAGTTAATTTCTTAATGATTAATTAGTAGCTGTCAAAGACAAATATCTATACAGCAAAGCAGGAATTTCTTGTTTGATATCAGTTATTGTAAAATCTATTTTAAGCAACTTTGTAGGATTCTATATGTATTAAACAAAGAGAAATTGCGAATAACAAAAAAATATTAAACGATACAAGATTTATTAAAGGTTTAAAAAAAATACCTAAGGTACCAGATTTACCTGCATTTTCGTACATGGTCGGTGAATACGCATTCAGCTAAATCTAATTATATATGTTCTGTAAATAATTTTAAATTCAAAGTGAGGAGCCAAAAGATTATGGCGATAAGACCATTTCAATTTAGCATTATAATAAATAAAAAAAAATATACAGTAGTTGTTTGCTTTTTTATTTCTTCGGGCGTTTCTTAATAAAAACTGCAATAATTATTTGGTATACCAAGCGTTCAATATAAATTATATTTGTTGTAAAGTGGTGGTTCAATTAATTCAAAATTACGCTCATCTAACATGCAACTAAATAAAGTTCGTAGTGCCAAAATGTAGACAGTCTATTTAAAATGGTTTTCTAAAAGTTTGTGATACCTGAGTTATCAGTAATAAAAAAAACTATAACGAGCGAGCCTTACAGTAGTCGCAAATGATGTGTAACATCTGACATCTCACCTTGGTAATAAGCAACATCAACATTATATCCTGAAAACATTATACACAACACTGTAGGTTAAGCGCACAGCTGTAGCGTTCTCCTTCTCTATTTCCCTGTTGGCTGACAGTACCAACCTCTCGGAAAATGGGTTGGTACCATCTGACGGTCAACTCTACACACCGCGCGTGCTCATTGGTCAAATCAAATAGCGCTCGCTTCCCCGGCTTTCTGTTACACACTTCCGTCCCTTTACACTAAATCACTCCCACAGATTGCAGGAAAGCGAAAGGAAAGATGTTACACATCAAACAAAAATTAAGTAAATTCATTCATTAGAACATCAAAATTAAACAAATTATAAAAAAATAAATATATATGGCACGTCTACGATTGCAAAAGTCTATAATGCACATTGATATTGATCTAATCCGTAGAGGCCATTGCCTCCATATTGAATTTCTCAAAGAGTATATGTTTAAAAGAAACTACATTTAGAATCTGTAGCATTTTGTGTAGAGTGTATTTACTTTTTAAGTTTAATGTATCTAACAACCCCGCCCCCGGCTTCGCACGGGTACAATATGGGTTCACATCAATTTGAATGTATACGTAAATACGCTTACAACGACTTATCTATTAGAGATACAAGATTGCCGCGGACTTTTTTGTAGTTCATTTATACAGCACATGCCATAAAAACTAGCTCGACTTGATTCTCTTATACTGTTAATGCTCAGATCCTAAACATGATAGGTTCCCGATGAAACAACCTATCTAATAGTGAAAACCACAATAAAATCCGTACAGTAGTTTTTGCGTGAAAAGTTCACATACATACGCGGCGTAGGAATTTTGTATAGTGCTGCGAAAGTTTTAAGCTGAACGGATTGAGTCAGAAATGTAAAGATATGTTTGTATGCTTCGGCTCCAGATTGGTGTGCAGTCTTGAATGGGGAAGTTCCATTCGCTAGCTATTTTTAAAATGGCCATTTGTAAAGGCTACAATGTTACTAATGAATGTTTATATTTAGATAATTGTCTACAAAAATGCCAATAACTGGGTCTGTATGATAGTATTTCATCCAATCACATTATAGGTACAATAAAATTGTTATTGCATAATAACAATTAATTATTGAAGTGATAATGTGGACATTACATTGTTAATTATACGGATTCGGTAGATAAATAATGTAGGGCAGTACTGTCTGTCATTTCTTATGCTAAAACGTCAACTTGAAGTTATCTTGTTATTAATGGTAATTTGCATGTCTATTAGTAAAACTTTCTGAATAATATTTACACGGTCAGAGATAATTTTTAATCATTTTGATGTGAGCGCCTTACGTTTGGCTCGGAGATCATTCTAGAAAAAATTCGACAGGTAAAAGGTGGCTTTGAAAGCCTCGTGCTCATAAAATTTATGAGGTACAAAAATGTTAGTTACCTCCTCACCTCGTTTCCTTTTGATGACGTTATAGGCCGCGGTAGTGAGCTCGTCGTAATTTATACAATATGATAAATTAAATTATTTGAAGAAAGAAACATTTGAAAACTACGTTAAGAACGGGGAAGGGACGTATGTGTACTTACTACATTAACTTTTTTAAAACCTTACACCATTGTATTGAATGTTAAAAGAACATCTGTTATTTGTTTATTCTATGACCTCATTGCCATAGAAAGAGGGTGCTTATAGTGAGGGGATTTTATTACAAAGTATACAAATAACCTTATTTGTGTTAACGACATATTCTATTACTTTAAATACATTGAGTATATTGTTTGGTTTACTTAACTTTTTATGCAAGAAAACTAGAAATGTATATTCAAATGGTAGAATAACAAACACATGGCCCCTTATCCTGTTTACTACGCATTTTAATACCGAACACTGACTCAGTTATATCCAACAACAAAGAAGGTTGGTTTGGATTGATTTAGTATTTGTTTCACGATCTCGTGGTTAATGGGTATTCTCCGAGAGTGCAGTTGCAATGAGGTAATTTTAATTTAACTTTATTTATATTAGGTACCTAAAATATAAATAGCGCAATATCCAAGAAATTCCATGTCAATTATTTCTTACTCACGTATTGACAAAATAGGGTAAAGGCTGGTTTACACGTATTAATTTGTCAAGTAGTTAACTTTTTTACTTAATTTTAAGCTACTTAATGCATTATTATATTATTAGTTAAATGCACAAGTTTGGCAGCCCGGTGGCGTTAGGACGTATACAGTGTTTCTTGTTTCATGTTACAAAGTGCAAATTACAAAGTGTTAGTTCATGAAACAAAGTTGCACTTGCGCCGTTTTCATTTCTCCTGGTTATACAGTTTCTCACACACAGTCTCTTGGGTATCCTCACTTCCCTGATTATTTCATCCTTTACTTCGTCTAAAACCTCATTTATTAAGAATTTTATCCATCTTGGGCTAACTAAAGTGTATTTGATGTGTAAACAGCCTAGCCATAATTCTTTGTTGTTGGATAAAACTGAGTCAGGTTCTGTATTAAAATGCGTAGTAAACAGGATAAGGGGCCATGTGTTTGTTATTCTACCATTTCAATATACATTTCTAGTTTTCTTGCATAAAAAGTTAAGTAAACAAACAATATAGTTTTTTTGTTTGAAAGATGACTTGATCGAGAGTGTTCTTAGCTATGATAACCTTCACCTGATGCTGCTGCATAATCTGGAAGAAGCAGAATACCCAACCCCACACCAACTCGGGGGTTTTTAAGTTTTTAATTTAATGTTTTATAAGTCGGTGGTTTTATATAATTAGATTGGATCCAATAGATAATGTATTTAGATTCCGATTAGACATTTTCAATTATTCATTTTGATCAAGCTTTCAGTCTTCTTTATTTTATTTATTTATATTTTATTTAATAAAGAGGTAAAGTTTGTTTTAGATGTAGGATGTAATCTCTCAAACCGATTCTAAAAATTCTTTCACCAATATATAGCTACGATATCCCTGAGTAATATAGGTTATATTTTATTTTGTTCGAAAATATACACGGGCGAATACGGTGGTGGAAAGCTAGTCTTAGGTAAAATAGATGACGCGATGAATACGAACGAGAAAGGGTGAAATCAGTGTCTGTTTACTGATTACCAACACAAGTCAAAGTTGTCATAGACGTATGTGTTTTGTATAGGGATATTTTCATTGAGTCACGCACGATTGCATAATTTACTTAGACAATGGCTTCATATTCCGTTTAGTACTAAAATAGGCTGTTTATTTAAAACTCTAAACTCTTATGTAAAAAGTCCTGAAGTGAAAGGAATAAATAAAGGCAATTACTGCTGCCAAATAGGTTAGTATCAAATGCATGCGGATACAATTATTTGCCCGAAAATAATTAGCCCGAATTTCAGGGCTCTTGAATTGAACTGCAGCGACAACCAAAGGTGTCTAGATATCCAATAGGTTATAAGTTTTTTATGACCGGTCAGAAATCTCAACTACAAAAAACAATAATATTTTTAATTTTGCTCAGAAAAATTAATTTAAAAAAACTAATGCTTTTTTAGTTCCATTACTTACTTATGGAAGCGAGACGTGAGTATGGAATAAGAAGCATGAAAGTAAGATGTTAGAAAATAAAGATGAAAGTACGTAATGCGGTTTTTACGTAGAATGTGTGATATATAAAGCGTATTGACCGCATCCGGAACCGGAACGATGTCATTAGAGAAGAATGCGGAGTGAAAGTTGATGTTGTGACTAAAATGAAGAAAAGTAGTTTAGCTGGTATGGACACGTTGATAATGAAAAATTTACTAAAAAGGTTTATTTGGCTGAAGTGAAAGGAAAGGAAGGTGTGTACTTTTATATTAAACATATAAAAAATATATTGCTCGATGACAAAAATCTCCGAGCATGTATGAAAAGTATGATGAATTTAAAAGAAGCGAAAGAGGATCCTAGCAAATGGGAATTGATTGTCTCTGTCTACCCCTCTTGGGATAAAAGGCGTGATGATAGATAGATATATAAAAACAATTAACAGATTTTTGACGTGTATTTTCGGCCAAGGGTTTTTCCCAGTGGACAATTCGAAGTTTTGATGTTGGTGCCTAGGTATTTAGTTATTGTTCATTGTTCCAAACAAACAATTATTTTTTATCAACATTCATATTTAGTCCATACGGAATTTAATATTAATCTGTAAAATGTGTCTGTCTGTTTATCAGTTTCATAACAAAACTACTGATTATTTTGAAGGTTCAATAATTACAGGCTCATTTGAACATTTTTAATTTTGCCGTGAAATAATATTGACAACAACAACGCGAAAGTTTGTATGGATGTATGTTTGTTACTCAATCATGTCAGAACGGCTCAACGGACCTGGATGAAACTTGGCACAGAGATAGATTATAGTCTGGAATAGCACATAGGCTAAGTACTTTTTATCCCGGTAAAATGTATGGTTCCCGTGGGATAGATTTGTTTTTGTTTTTCACGGGATCGACATGATTTTTTGCATAGTGGTAGTTTAAGGGTCAGATAATGACATATACTACTTTTTATACCGTGAAAGCGGGCGGGGGAGGGGCAAATTACAGCCACGGGATTATTTCATTTTGGATCTATTTCCACGCGGGTGGAACCGCGGCCAGAAGCTTGTAAAAAATATAAATAGACATTTATAAATTAGTTACAAATAAAAACCCTCTCAAGATCGTTGTCAAAAAAAGCAGGGTCCCCAAAACACTAGATGCATTCCCTCTTTTTCTCCTCGATGCTTAGGTACCAGCTCTTCGATCACCCAATACTGTTATGAGATCAGAGGCAAGATATTTAAAAAGCTTACGTCCTTCGAGATCCCATGGGCTATTGTCTCAATTCCAAACAGCACAAAGTACTTACCAAGTCCTAAGGAATAAAATTTACGCCGTAGGTGAGTTTTTATGTCCACCTGCATGGACTGCATATTGTGTTTGTGTGCGTAAATAATGTATTTTCTGTCATTATAGTCGGACTGGACTAACCAATTTTGGTCCCCAGTATGATAAAGGTTCAGTTTCAAAATAAAACACATCGCGCGCTGATTTTAATAGCACTTTTTAAAAATATTTAAAAAATATTACAAAAATACTATAATTATAATTTTAACAAGTTCTGAAGAAGATGTTGTTCTATAATGAAGTGAGATTTATAGAGAAAATAACAATTTTATGGGCTATAATTTTTACTTTTTTAATATGATTGTGATTTTAGTTTCTGAATAAAAGAACCAAAATATTAATATATTTATTGATAACTATTTTCCTGAGGATATTTATAGTCTAATATTTTTTTTTTATTGTGAGATCGGCAAGTGATTTCAGATATTAGAAGTTTGAAACTTGATGATGAAAGCGAAATTGAGAAAAGCCGTCTCAATTGTCTTGTTATAATTTAAAAATTCTTTATTAATTTAAAAGTTTTCTTAATTAACTTTTTAGATAACAATATTCTCTATAATGTGGCTAAATAACAGGTAATTTCTTCAAGTGCTTTATGGAAATTATACTGTTTAAAAAGTACAGTTTTTGATCCAAAAGTACGATTTACTCTTAAAGGCTCTTAAAGTTTTCAGCGGATGCCAACTGCAAAACTTGCAAAACTTATTTCTCATTTTTTTAAATACTTTGGTAAAAGAAACTGGAGATATTGTATTACGTCCACAGACTACTATATATGACGGGAAAATTACGTCGTGGGTGACCAGCCAGCTCGCTCTCAGGAAATAATAAAATCATGTAACAAAAATATGACCTAGTACAAGATGCGTAGCATAATCTATATTAGGTAACAATAATAAGCGATGTAAACACAATTTAAATTATGCATTAATAATACGTAAAATTTATTTATTTATTTAAATACTAGCGGACTCGGCAGACGTTGTCCTGCCCAAACGTTGGCTTGCCTGCTATTTACTTTCCTTCGTCCGTGGAAAACAACTACTCCTACCCCTACCCCTACCCTACCCCTACCCTACCCCTACCCCTACCTTTACCACTACCACTACCCCTACCTCTACTCCTACAATTCTACTCCTGCGATTTCCATACAAAATTACCTATTTATTATTTTTTATTTTTCAGCTGAACTTTAAGGTTTTTCCAATTTTTTTTTCTTCTACACCACCCCTGTGTTGTAACGAACAAAACAAAAAAAGAATTAGCCAAATCGGTCAAGCCGTTTTCATGTTATGTCGTGACAACGGAAAACGGGTTTCATTTTTATATATATAGATTAACATCTTGCACTAACATTTTAATACATACATGCAAGATTTAGTCAAGACAAATTATATTTAGTACATTTAGGACACATTAACAATATCAATTACAGTTTCTATCGAATACACTTATTAAAAAAATTATTAAATCATTATTATAATATTAAATCGTATTAGAATATAAATAAATTGTCAATTACTTATATAAAAAGGTAAGGACGATAATAAGGCACTATCAATTAGGTAATATACAATGTAGAATTTGTTTAAATGTTGATATAAGAAACATATTATTGACATATTCCAAATACAATTAAATTTGGCATCAGTTACCAGATTCCAACATGCATCCCGCAAAATTAGCTGTGTGACGTAGTACTTTTCAGCGGAATATTCTTGCGTATATATGAATTACTGTAGAACTAAATTGTTGGTAAAGCCGGGAGGATTGATAGCGTTATATAATAAACTATATGCAGTATGCACATATTTTGAATGTCAGTGGCTAATGTTTTTCCATTATTTGAAATGCAATACGCCACACAATGAAGTCAGATTGTGATTCACTGCCGGCCGATAAACTAGAACGATGTGACCACAAGTATCCATTGTTGTTAATATTGTATGGTCATTATAATTATTTTGCTAGAAATTGTTACCCGTCTTGTCAAGGAATGCCCGACCCGCGAATATCTAACACTAGAATTTTTGGGTTTTGAATTGGGAATTGCTGGGTCGGTCAAAGACAGTACACGGATTTGTCTGGATTTTCTAGGCTGGGACAAGAAAAGGTTCGTCATCATAAGGTTGAACATCCCATGAATTTTACTTCATGGAAGGCGATATATTTCAAGTAATTTTTTTCCAAGTACATTATAAAGAGAGAACCTTTTCGTTCCAGTACCTACTTTACCAATGATACCGGTATCAAAAGACAAAGAACATTCTCGAAAGAACAATTTTATTATGATGATAGAAGAATCAACAGGTTAATTATTTTTCCTGTAGGAATTTTTTGACATGAAAACTTCGGAAACCTTAAAAATAACACATTTGCATACAATGACCTATTATAATAAATAAATACGAGGAGCTGTGCAGGCTTATGACGATTTTATAGAATACGGTTAGTATTCATGCAACGCATATCAATTCTTGCAAGTCTGTTGTTTTCCTCAAAAAAAGAGTGTAGATACGGGAGAAACCGCGAGAAACTTGTTCGTAGCAGAATAGACGTAAGTTTAAAATTTTAAATTACATTTATTTCCTTTTAATTTTAAAAACACATCTTCACGGACTTTATATCTTGCGTTGTAGCCAGATACATCAGTAACAGTATCCCCTTTTAGCAGCCTGTCAGATTTGTCACTTTTGCTTGCCGGCTTTACTTATCCTCCGAGTTACGAGAAATAAATTAAAGCACATATTCAGAAAACATGTGTGAATATTTTTTTATTAATTAGACTATTTAAAAAAAAACCGGCCAAGTGCTAGTCGAACTCACGCACGAAGGGTTCCGTACCATTATCTATAAAAACGGCGAAAAAATCACGTTTGTTGTATGAGAGCCCCTTAAATATATATTTTATTCTGTTTTAGTATTTTGTTGTTATAGCGGCATACATGGCCTTGGTGGCCGAGTGGTTAAGACGTCTGGTATTAACTAGGCAGACCACGAGTTCGATTTCGGATCCCGGCCATGTACCAATGGGTTTTTTTAATTAAAAATACCATCACTCACAAATACCATCGGCTAAACTAGGGAGACTTGGGCTTCCGCTGGGTACCCTGGAACCGTGACACGGTTTCGGGAGCTGTAAGGCAACCCGTGATAAAAAAAAGAAATACATAATCTGTGAAAATTTCAACTATCTAACTAACACGGTTCATGAGATACAGCCTTGTGACAGACGGACAGACAGACAGACGGACGGACAGCGGAGTCTTAGTAATAGGGTTTCCGTTTTTACCTGATGAGCACGGAACCCTAAAAACAAGACAAACCGTTCATTTTACATGAACACGTTTTATGTGTCGAGGTCCAATGATTTTTTTCTTAGATCTATGAATGATGAAAACAATTGCAAAACCTTCCATTAATTAAAATCATGCTTCTCAAATGGAAGCCAACAATATTCCACCAAGTTTCAGTAAAATCTAATTTATTTTCCACTTGCAATTGGATGTTTGCCAAGAGCATTCACTGCTGAATAGATCAATGACCGAGTGGTACTTTTGTTTGGTTGTCCTACATTGCGGTTTGTTAAGATTTTTAAATCTTAGTTCAAGGTTGCTTGCGATAACATAGATATGTGAGCGAAGAAAAATCTACCAAGGCTGTACTTGTGGCTTCATACTTAGGTACTGACTGCAAGTAGACGTAAACAATTTCACCCTATGTATGTATTTTAAAATAGATAGATGGATTAGAAACAATATTATAGTACTATAGAGTACCTATACTAATCAATAATCATGGAGTGAAACATCATTAGGTACGCTAATTGTAAGTTTTGTAAGATTTGGCCATAGATTTTTATAAGTCGGGTTGTAGCGTGATAATTGAGCTATCAGATGCAAAAATATTTTTTCAGATCAAACTGCTAGTTCCAGATATTGGCGTGTTCAAATAAACAAACTCTTAAATTTTCAATTAATATTGTATAGATAACATTGTAGAAGATAGCAATGTTTTTTAACAAACGTCGTGCTACGATGAATATTAACACATGTTTAATGCATTCGATTGTATGTTATAACTAAGTAATTTATAGCAATTAATTAAATCAAAAACGAGTTAAGCTATACAATGATTCCCCTGTCTTAAAATCCACAAAAAAGACACAAGGGAATTTTATTAAGGAGACGCCTTATGATTTTTGTCCCATACAAATCAGATGTTTCGTTTTTCCAGTTTCACGCGATAACAGGTAGAGAGATGGAGACAGAAAGTGATTGTAAGCACTTGCCGGCAGAAAACCTCTTTTTCGTGTAGTCTGAGCAGTATATTAGATATCTGTGGTCTAAATCGGCTCAGCGGCGTACCGACAAGCGCTGGACCCCTACTCGTCTACAAGAATTTGTAGAGAGGGGCTCAGACTACAGGAAAAAGAGGTTTTCTGCCGGCAAGTGCTTACAACCACTTTCTGTCGCCATCTCTCTACCTATAACTGTATGTGCTAGGCTCGAAATTAAAATTGCTTTTCAAAGATAAATATATTCTAAAGTATCTCATAGAATGAAAATAACTAAAATCAATTACACCTAAGTTTTATTTTGTAATTCTAATAGTTTTTGTAAAAACATAGAAAAGCCGATGTCCTTTTTGTTGAGAAATCGTTCTTTCTCATATTTCTTATCCTTAGTTATCTTATCGATTTTAATGGACATCTCGCTCACATCTTTCTAAATAAATATGGACAAAATAAGCCGCGCGTAAAACTGAGTCCGTTGCTGTGATGCGTCGCCTTAAATATAATTTATATCTAAGTACAAATACCCATTTTTGTTATTTCCTATTACAAGTTCGCACATGGAATAAATTCAAGGACCATTTATTAAAGGTGGATTTGCAAAAAAAAAAATATATGATATATTAAAATTTGCATATTATTTCAATTTTACAACTGATTTGTATGCTAGTATTGCTCATCTTATGTTTTCCTTGATGAAACTGGAGCTGTTTCCGCAATTTATTATTATAAAAATTTAATATCGTTGTTGTCAATCTTACACTTATGATAAAGAGCTTCTTCGTGCATACAAGAGCTAAAACACATACAAGTAAACAAAAAAAACACTCGTTAGGTGTATACCCTCACAAATACCATCGGCTAAAAGAGGGAGACTTGGTCTTCCGCTGGGTACTCTGAGACCGTAACACGGTTTCGTGAGCTGTAAAGCAACTTGTAAAGAAATAATAAAATTAAAAACAAATAAATGTATGTTATGTTAGTAACTGATAATTTTTTTTTGTTCTTTGTAGACACTTGAAATTTCACAGAGTGTGTATTACTATGGCCGCTATAACAACAAATAATAAAAATAAAATAAAGTTAAAAATGAAAGGGTACCCCCCCATACAATAAAAGCGTTTTATTCGGCGTATTTTTGCTTTGGCATACAAAGTTACAAACGTCTAACTAGTATAACTATACTGCATACTGTACGGGAAACCTTCGTGTGCGAGCCCGACTCACACTTGGCCGGGTTTTTCTTTATTTTTTTGTTGTACATATATTAAAAATTTTTCTTAAAATACCCGAGCTAACGATTCAGTACACCAACAAAAAATGCAATACAATTGCAACAATGCAATGCAATTAAGTAGATCTACTATCTATTAGGTACATGTATTTTGTGCTATATGCAAATATCATTAGTATTACAATGCATTACAATGTATGAGTTTAATAATTTCGGATATTGCTAGTTGCTGCAATTACAATTCAACGAAACATAATGAAATCGTGCACCTACATATTTTGAAGTTTGTTGCTAATATTTTTCTATTCTATTCCAAATCTAAATTTTACTAATAGGTATATGTTGACAGTGAAAGAAGGTAAATAGGATTGATAATACGGTAATACTAGGTCCTTACATATGAAATTGGCGTTTAATATGGAACTAGCTTTCCGCCCCCGGCTTCGCCCGTGGATATTAATGACACTCACAAATAAAGTGCAGGCTTCTATTGGTAAAATAATTTTCAAAATCGGTTCAGTAGATCCAGAGATTACCCCCTACAACCTCACAAACTTTACCTCTTTATAATATTAGTAGAGATAAGCAAAACGAAAAAAATAAATTATAGATACATTTAATCAATCAAAGTATGAACCATTGTTATCTATGCACTTTTGCCATCTCATAGGTAATTCATTGATTCTTTTGCTGAAGAAATTGTGGGAGCGAGAATCAATAAATGTTTTGAAGGCGGTTTGGACTGCCTTATCGGAATTGAAATTTTTCCTTGGAAAAAGTTATCCAAATTCCGGAAAAAGTGGTAGTCGGTTGGGGCAAGGTCCAGGGAGTATGGTGGGTGTCGGAGACATTCCAATCGCAACTCCTCTATTTTAGCGACCGTCTATCGTGCAGTGTGTGGTCTAGCGTTGTCCTGACGCAACAGTGGGCTAGAGCAATTGACCAGCCTCGGTTGTTTAGCCAATCTGCCGTAACTGTCAGGCTAGATCTTAGGAAGCTGTATTAGATGACACCAGCACTAATCAACTATCCACAGGGCTTGTTTTCTGTAGGTGAAAATTTCCAGAACGAAAACGTTGGAACCAAAAACGTACCGTGATTTCTTTTGCAGTAGCTGCCCCATACATATCATTCATCCTTCGAGCTGTTTTCGTAAATAACGCGATCTTTTAAGTTTTCCATAGGTATTGTGAACAGAAAGATGTCAAAGAGAAATCTAATAACGCGTAAACAAATGTATCACTAAATTCAAAACACAACACAAAAAACAAAACAAATTATTGAGAAATATGTCGAAATTGTAACTCATATTGTAAATCTAAAGTTTGTTTGTTTGTCCTTATTTCACGCCAAAATAAAGCAACGTATCGAGTTGGAGGGCCAACTCTTATGTCACATTAAAAAAATCCAAGGCCGATATCTACCCCAAAAATGATTCAAGTATAAATATTACAAGGTAACTAATGCGAGTGGAAACTAACGAATGAAACATGTTTTTCAATACAATTAACTTCCCACGATTAAAATATATTTACCATTAAAATAAAAACATTAGGATATGCTTTAAGTTATTTATAAATACTGTATACTCTTTTTTACTTAACCTTGCTATTTAGTTTAGCAAAAGAAATATAATATTTTTATAATTTGAATAAGCGGAAGCTTGTAATTTATTTAAAACGCTAACTATCTGATGATTCTATAAATAAATATCGATCTAAATTGACGTCATTTTTACCGTTCTCTTCTCCTTAACCATATAGCTAATCACCACAAATGTCAACTTAAAGTGCTTCAAAGCGTCCGATTCCTGAAAAAGAGGTATGCCAGTATCATAACAAATGGCATTCGATTGTCTCTGCCTACCCCTCTTGGGATAAAAGGCGTGATGATACATAAATAGATCATATTTTCCATAGCCCATTAAATTATATTTTATTAATTTAATTTATGTTAATATGTCGTAGCGAATATTAATCTCTTGAATATGAGCCAATTTAATTGCAATAGGTATAAGGTAAGGTATTATATAATTCTTTTGACATTGCATTGATTCTAAACAAGTTTTTTTTATATTCAAAGTTTAGATGTTTCCAAATATTTGTTCTAGTAGACCCCTTGTAATCGGCAATGCAATTCTATTTTATTCGCCGTAAACTTCCTCATTCCTGTCAAATATTGTATTTACCTAATTAAATTTATAATTCTTTCTCGATTTGGGAAACAATGTACATACACCTGCATAATATTTCAAAACTCTCTTCTATTTTCTTTTAGGTTTTCCTATTTAAAATTTACTATTATTACTTCAATACTCTCATACTAAAACTTTAATTTGTATTTATTCAAATGAGTTATTTTATTATTATATTGAGTAGCCTTTGCGGTTTGGCCGCTGGACCGTTTCTTCACAGTGCGCGGTTGCTAACTTGTGAAAGTGCATTGCTTCGAGAAAGGTCTTAGAAACTTAGTTGTTGAAATTTTTATTGCCCCTATATAGTAAACGGATAAGTTGATCTCGTTCTTTAGTTTTGTCATAGAAGCCTTCCAGTTGCGTATGTAACTTAATTTACGAGAGGGGGTTATATTATATTATGTGGTTATACCGAAAATATAAAAAAAAGAATACTTAAAAGGGCGTCGGTGGTGAAGTGGGTTCAATCCCCACATCCGACCATGTACCAATGGGTTTTTTATAAGACTTTGTCTTCCGCTGGGTACCCTGGGGCCGGCAATGGTTCCCGGGAGCTGTAAGGCAACCTGTGAAGATTTTTTTAAATTAAATACTTGAGCATAAATTCTGATTTTACTTGAAAATGGGAAATTGTTGATCGGTTTAAAATTTATTGTGGACTGTATAATGGAAAGTATGACTATAATTAAAATTATACAGTATAGAAAGTAAAGTAAAAGTAGATATCTACGGGTGTAATAATTGGCAATCTAAACATGTTTGCGACAATGTTTCTAATAAGAGATACCATTTAGGTTTTATTATATGGAAGCCCGGCCTACATACCGCGTCAGATTAATTGAACAAATATTGAAAGATGATAGAGTAATGTACCTACATAATCTGACAAAGCACACGTAAGTAGGCCACACATTGGGCCGGCATCGCACCGAAAATTTCCAATTCCGGCCGCCGGATGATCTAGGCGGACCGTTCGTTACAAGAATTGGACGAAAATGGGGTCGGTTTTGGTAGACCGTACGGCGACGCGCCGGGGATTAAACGAATGTAGGACTAGACCTAAAATAATGAATTTGTGGCATTTGGCGTTGAAACTTCGGGAGTACTCGGATCTGAAGCTCAAGATTTCCTCCAAGAGCTTGGAAGACGAGCGTTCCTAGAATGATGGTGACTCCAGATGCCATAGTTATTTAAAACAAAAAATCAGCATTGCCATTCAACGAGGCAATGCTGCAAGTGTATTAGGTACACTCACTGCCAAGTGGTGTCCCACTTATGGACTTTTTTTACCTAGTTTAGAGTTTTTAGTTTTAGTTTAAATTTTATTTTAATTTTTGTTAAATTTGTGTATCTGTTAAACGGTTTCATATATGATCCGAAAAAAAATAATTATATTAGGCTCAAATTATGAAGTTCGCCTGTGTATTTTAAAATTCCAATACATATTTATAGAATGATATAAATAGAAGGGTCCGAATATAGAGTCATGTTTTCATTCCAATCGCATTGTCGTCAATAGAACCAGTTTTGAATACCAAAATACGGTGGACTACATTAATTTCACGAAAACAAGTTTTTTACAACATGCAGTCTCCTAACTTTTTGAAATCTTGACCTTCATATACAGGTCAAGTGCGTATCGAATCATTTAGGGTTCTGTAGTTTTCTAGTATTTATTGTAAGTAATTTTTATGATCCATTCTCACACAAGCTTTTTGCCCTAACCTTTTATTAAATCGACTTTTCTGTCGTCCCGTATTTTTTGTAGGTAGGGAACTGATTAAATGTGGACTCTGCTACCAGTGTCTCTGGCCACATCGCGAGGAATAAATACCGTGAGGGTACGAGACGACGTAGGTAACGTTGCTAATGTTATACATCTGATTTTTCGAATGTACTGATAGAAATATTATGTCTGAAGTCTATTGACGGACGGATGGAAGAGAAGGTTAGATTGTTTGATTACGGAACCCTAAAATTAATATTTAGAGTGCGTTTTGAAATGTTGACCTTGGTAGGTATACAATTTCCGTAATTTAATTATACTTCATAAAAAATCGTACCAGTCACTAATTCGGCCAATTACAATACATATAGGATATATTGTCATTTCACGAATGGCTCTGTCTACCCCTTTTTGGATAAAATGCATGATCATTAGTAAAAGTGTAGTGACATGCTGTAGTTTACTCTTTTTTAGGGTTCCGTTCTCAAAGGGTGACAACGGACCCGCTTAAGGCTACGCTGCGCGTTCTCCGTCCGTCCGTCTGTCACAGCGCTGTATCTTTTGAACCGTAATAACTACACTTGAAATTTTTACAGAGTGTGTATTACTATAACAACATATAAAAAATATAAGGGAACTCCATACAAGAAACGTGTTTTATTTGGCGTTTTTTGCTCGATCTTAATAATGGCAATACATACAAACGTCTAACTAGTATTTAAACTATAATGCATACTGTAACAATAATCGATTACTGTCACATCTATATAGACAAAATGTGAGTTGAGAGTCGGGAGGAGCACTGGAAGGCATGCTCGTGATTACTGCATGGATTGTACCAAAGGGCGAGAAGCGCTCGCTTTAGGTAGCGAAACTAACAATTAAATAAATAATTAAATATTCAAATGCGGAATATTCAAATAATTAAATAAAACAACAAATAATAAAAACCGGCCCAAGTGTGAGTCGGATTCGCGGTAAATCATACTGTTTTCCATGTGTGTTAAAAATGACTGTGTATACAAAAACGGAGCATAGAGCTTGACATAGGCTACCTTTTTATCCCGGAAATTGTTCGGGATAAATTTTAATCAATTACATTTCAAAATTTTCCACGGCAGAGGCCGGGGTGGAAAGCTCAATAAAAACCTAAACCGTTAACGATATATTTTGAAATTTCACACAACACAAAACCTTGATATTTTTATATTTCAAAATTTCCTAATTAATACATGTGTTAATATTGCGTCTATGATTTTTGTAAACGAAAAAGCAATTATACAAATTTAGATTAGGTAAATCCAATCTAACCTAATGGAAGGTCAGGCGCACAACAACTATATTTTTCCGAGCGTTACGTGAAAATCTTGGTGCGTCATTTCCCACCCACATTTCATCCCTGTTTTAACTTGACATTTACAGAAATATAATAAAGAGCCAATAATATAAATATTTCATGTCGTGTCCTACGTTGAAAGAATGAAGGATGACGATTGACAAAAAGGTTTATATGGCTGACGTGAGTGGAAATACTGACAGAGGACCTAGGTGTCATTTTATTGACCTAGGTCGTCCTCTTTCATCCTTCATTCTTTCAACGTGTCCACACCAGCGTAAACTATTTTTCTTCATTTTTATCACAACATCATCTTTCACTCAGCATTCTTCTCTAATGACATCGTGGCTACCGGAAATCCTTTGGGACACATTCTTGTTATTTAAAATACATCTATGATAGTGATATAGATTATGATAAATGGGTAAATAATTCGCAATTATTCTGATTGTGACTTTTGGTATCATAAACAATAAATTGTAATTGTAAAATCCGTACTATCTTGTATCAATCAGAACTACATCATTATTAAAACTTGCATAATATCACTTATCTATCACCTTTGATAGTGTATGTTAGCACAATGGTCAATGCTCACTCGAGCCAAAAAACCTTATGGATGCGTAAAGTTTTTTTGAATAGCTACTTTTAACCGATTTTTTCTCCACCGGCTGTGAACAGATTTTGATAATTTCATTTTTACTTGACTTACTATCTATCTATCTATCTATCTATCATCACGCCTTTCATCCCAAGAGGGGTAGGCAGAGACAATCGAATGCCATTTGTTACGATCCTGACATATCTATTGACTTACTTACTTATTTATTACTTAATTAAGTATAATTCTTCAGGATTTGTCTAATCTTTTTTCATGACATTTGGTTCTCTAGTTTTTCAGGAATTTTAAAATTATTGTAAGTAGCTATACTTCTATTTAAAATGTGACAGATCTTATTTAATTTTGACAGGCTAGTTTGACATAGCAACTTCATGTGGAAGTTGTCAATTGTCTGGACATTGTATGCGATTTTTTGCTTTACATATTAAAGTGACATCAGACTTGGCTCTATAGCCTTATTGATAAAAGACAATGCAGACTTGGCTTTAAAGCCTTATTGAAGTGACATCAGACTTGGTTGGCTCTATAGCCTTATTGATAAAATACAATGCAGACTTGGCTTTAAAGCCTTATATTGAAGTGACGTCAGACTTGGCTTTATAGCCTTATTGATAAAAGACCCGGCTGTATAGACTATGTCCTTTGCCTTTCCCGTATAAGGATAAACTGAAATTAATAAATAATTAGGTAAGTATATATGTAATTTGTAAGTAGTCACGATTTTTTTTAAATCGATTATAATTGAATGCCGGGTTATACTGAAATAATTTCCTACTTTGATAACGATAAATTATATATCTTATAATAATCTATACGTAAAATCGGAAACGATTTAACAAGAATAATTCAATAAATTCTGAACAAAATATTTGTGAAAGCAGAAACTACCTTGTATAGTACTGGAGACGCGTTTGTTTTATAGATGTAGTAGATTTCTACATTTTGTGTTAAGTGGAAAGTGAAAGTTTGATTGTGATTCTATCAAAGAAAATAATGATTGTTATTCTTCCGCAATTTAGAACCTACAACAAGTCCTTTGGCGAGTTGGACTTTTATAATAATTTCAGACAAGTTGTAAAACAAACAATTATTCCTAATTTCTCACACACACACACACACACACACACACACTCACACAAATAAACAAGCAACATGACATGCAGTATGTAGCACCTATCATAATTTTTTTTTCATTATTTGATTTGTATATCTGTTCATTTAGTGTAAGTAATGTTCTGTGGTCTTAATAGGAAATTCATAATTAGCCTTTTTTGGATGATATTGTAAAATTGTATCGTATATAAAATGTGCTGTTAATTTCCTTAAGATAAAAATAAATAGCAGCAGCAGTTTTGGGCAACTGGCTTAATATGCACATGCTATATTCACTGCTAATCAATTAGTATTTCTTCCCATATAATAGGCGTTGGTCAAGTACGTATTTGGAATTAGGTAGATACTTATATATGTTAATTGGTCGTGTAAGAACTGTTCATATGAATGAGAAAAATGACGAAGTGAATGAAATATATGTAATTACATGTTCAATATTCCAGCTAAGTGATTATTAACATTTTGGATGTCGATGATTTTTTACATACTTCACCAAAATTGAACATGGCCAGTGACATTTTAAACAATTTAAAGCAAAAAACTAAGTGAAAGGTGTTTAAATAACTGGGTGTCCTTAACAATATTCACAAAATTAAATAAATTAGGGTTTGCTGCTGCTTTAAAACATTTTTGAAAAAAATCTAACTTTCAAACTTTCCACAAAAAATATGCTCTGAATTAACTGTCAAATAACGTTCAACTGGGAAAGTGACATAGGCTACTTTTTATCACCAAATTCCTTCGGGATAAATTCTTATGTTACATTTAAATATTTTCCACGGGAACCTAGTACTTGTCGAAATAAAACAAAGAGCTGGTTTTATGTCTTCCAGTCTTCATACACACTACGAATGATCGCTGAAACTTTCATTAATCAAATACAGACATACAAACTTATTTATCCTATAATTTCGTGTAAGTGAATATCCCACTAAGGTATGGGTACAATATGGAAATTAAAAAAATATATTTCCACACAAAAGCCTAAATAAGACGGACGTTTTCTCCGTAAAGTTTTTCCGTTTGTTTGTTTGTTTGAACGCGCAAATTTTTTGATCTACCAGTCGAATTCTGGGCTATACAACATCGCGCTATACCTAAAGGGGCGGAGCAGTCAACCGCAGTGCACAGCTAGTTGTATATAAAATAATTACAAAGTCTAATACCTAATTATAATTTAAAATGACCGCAGCGATCAACAATTCATAAAAGTTCAATGCACTAACAACATTGTCCAATGCTTGTTATGCACAATTCGCGTAGTAATGCAAGTGTTTTAAATAGTTGTAATATGTATATCAAAAAATATAGGTTCAAAAATCACAAAAACACCGAGTGGTTAAAACATCTGGTATTAATTACCAAGGTAGACCACGGGTTCGATCCCGGATCCCGGCCATGTACCAATGGATTTTTTAATTAAAAACTTATGTACATAATCCGACAAACCACAATTAGAGGCATTTTATGTAAATATACCTCAACACTCCACTCGTTAGGTATAGCCTCACAAATACCATCGGTTTAACGAGGGAGACTTGGTCTTCAGCTGGGTACCCTGGAACCGTAACACGAAAAAAAAAAATTACATATGTCAAAAACGTCTTTTGTATGGTGTCCCCATTTTTAACTTTATTTTTATTATTTGATGTTACACTATAACATGTGAAAATTTCATATTTCTACCTATTACGGTTCAAAAGACAAAGCCCTGTGACGACGGACAGACGGACGGACAGCGAAGCCTTAGTAATAAGTTTTCCGTTTGCACCCTTTGGGTACGAAACCCTAAAAATGTAAAGACTCATCAGCTGCTTCAATTAATGTTATTTATAACTAGTCAGATAAATTTATTCATCTTACATATTATCATTCTTGATACCACTAAACTGGATTGTCGGGTCGGGATTGATCAGTCAACTATACCGGATCTTTTTAGGGTGATGTCGTCGTTTGTATATTCTGATTAATTTACATTACATAACAGTTCATATATTTATAGGTGCGTCGGTGGCCGAGTGGTTAAGGCGTATTGGTAAATAACTAAGCAGCCCAGGGTTCGATCCTGGCAATGTACCAATGGGTTTTCTATAATTAAAAAATATCCGACAAACCACACTTAGAGGCTTTTCCATCTAAATATACCTCAACAAAACTGGTCACTCGTTAGGTATAGCCTCACAAATACCTAAGGAGGGAGACTTGATCTTCCGCTGGGTACCCTGGGATTGATAACACTTCCTTCTTCCTTAGGCAACCCGTGAAAAAAAATTGCTAAAAAGACTTGCTATAAAGGCATTTGACGACACCTTTGGCTTAGTGGTTGTGATTCTATAGTCCTGGCGGTTCGAATCAAAATTTTTGTATCAGTCCTAGATCGACGAGAGTTCCCCCCCCCCCCCAGGGATGTTGTTATTGAATTTTCAAATCAAATCAAATATCAAATCAAATATCGTTATTTGCCAGCTCAGTCATATGAACACAAACCCATATGGGTGCACAAATATTGAACAATAGCGAAGATTGTAAGTGAAGTTACAATTTAATATTTAAATACAGTTAATACAGAAAAGAGACAAAACCAACACTTGACACAACAAATCAAACAAATGTCAAGTTATTATGTAGCAAATAATTACAATAATTCAAAAAACAATGTCAAGTTTTAATTCAAAATATCAATAGTCAAACAAATAATCAATAAACACTGTCAAAAAATTTAAATTTAGTCAAAAAAGAGAACAATAAGACAATTATAATAGACACAATTCCACATAATACAAAAAATAAAAAAAGAAGTCATATACCTAAGTCATTCCCAGATACTCATCAACAGTGTAGAACTGCTTTTCCAACAGCCATTTATGCAGTACCTTTTTAAATGTAATTAATGGTAAATCTTTAATATTTGCAGGAAGCTTATTATATATCAAAATAGACATACAGTAAGCATTACTTTTAAATATATTAAGTCTGATTTTTGGTAGACACAATGTATTTTTGTGTCTAGTAGCCTTTTTAAGAACCTGTTCATGGGTTTTATAATAATTGTCATGTACCTTTACAAACACGCAAATTTGCTTAATGTACATTGATGGCAGGGTTAACACCTCTAGTTTCCTAAATAGTGGTTTGCAGCTTTCATATAAGGGATTTCTTGGTATACATGGAGTATTAAGTCCAAGGAACTTAATATTTAATAGTCAGGAAGCTGTTCCTGATTTTATCGAAAGGTAACGAATCCGTCAGCTCTCTGTGAAATATGATTGCTAGTGATGTCCCGCACCGCCTCAATCACATTTGTAAGTTGACGAGAGGGAATCTAGGGTGTTCTGGAATATTTTGAAGTAGACTCGGTTTTCGAATGGTACGGTAACCGTCTGCTTTATTGACCAATATAATGCTCTATATAAAATTCCAGACTAGTGGGTGGTGAGGATCTAAAGGCGGTGCGGGGCATCACTAACAATCATATTTCACAGAGAGCAGACTATAAGCATTTCAAATCTATCGCTGGATTCCTGAAACATTTTTCAAAAATAAATAGCTAATACTTACGAAGATATTACGGAACCCTAAGAATTGCAATGCAATTCGTGTTTACTCGTTTTTTTTAAATAATTTCAAACGACAGGTAGATCTTGTCATTTCTTATTTACAACAGAGTGCATTGTTCGCTCTTGACCTACGTACAAGGAAATGCATTGCGGACGTGAAAGAGGCGCAGAAAGTAGAATTATAATGTAGGTGCAGGTACTTATGTAAAGGCGGGTTTATATGTTTAATAATATTTTTGGGAGCTTTAACTTTTTTTTTCAAAATTTATTACAGGATATTTTTTTTATTCATGTGATACGTGATTAGATACTTAAAATTTTTGTGGAAAGTTACATAATTTGTTTTATCCATAATATTATGAAATACAAAAAAATCTAACTCAGTGATTTTATCCAGAGGTTGACATAAAATAAAAAAAAATATATAAAAGTGAGAACCTCCGCCTCCTTTTTGAAGTCGGTTAAAAATCATCGAGGTAGGTCACTTCAAATTCTTAGATTTAGCAGCAAAATTAAAAGATATAACAAATAGATTTTTTAAATGAAATTAAATGGCATTCTAAGCACTGCTTTAGTCAGAAAATCCTGTACCAACTAAGTACTCATTAGTATACTTAAGTAATTACGTATAGCACCTCGCTAAAAGTGGACACTGTTACTGGTGTAGGTTTATGATAAAATATTTTGCTGTTGTTTTCCGAATTATAAATATCATAAGTTTACATCCGGAGACAGATATGGCCTGTAAGACATTTTATTCATTCCGACGGCCGAAGAAAATACCAACTACCTTTTATGTTGACGATTTCGATATGTCATTCTTTATAGTCAGAGACCTGAGCCTGACTTTATCGAAAAATAACAAATCTAATTATGTGATTGTTAGTGGGGCATCACTAGGCTCATTCTCATAACATTTGTAAGTTGTCGAAAGGGAATCTAGGGTATTCTAGAGTCTAGACTATAGTATCTATTTAGTAGTAGTCGATTTTCGGATGGTACGGTAACCGTCTGATGTTTTGATCAAACGATATCTATAGCCAAGAGCATTGAAACCTAACCACCTACCAGCCTTTTTACCAAAAAAGCAGACGGTTCCTAGATTCCCGACGTTTTGAGTTATGTATTGATGAATGACGATGCCAATTGAAGAAATTCAGAAGGGGTGGGCACGAGTTTTTTTAAACTAAAACTTTTTTATGACAATTTGGCAGTATCATCGATGGTTGCAACTGGTACCAAAATTCTTCTAATAGTTTTACACAATTTAACGTATTAATTTTTTTTAATATTCATCGCAAACTAAAAAGTCAGATGCCATCTTTAAAATATAATTATTCCGCATTCCGAAATGAGTCTTGAAAGGAAAAAAACTGTAATTACCATGCAGTCCATGCAGGTGATACAAAGGTTTTTTATTATACATTTTTGTGACATAACGGCTTCTTTATAAAGGTGCGTTGGGGGACGAGTGGTTATTAAGCAAATTACACAGATTCAATACCCAATATTAGATTTTTGGATATTGGGCATTCTCGGGTCGGGCATTGTGTGGCCTCGTCGATTTCCATTGTTTGAGTCGAACGATCTATGGCGCGGTTTTAAAATATGCTAACCCCACTGAGACCGGTTGTATGGGATATGGGAGTCGTAAGCCGTGAATGTCGAAAAAAGTTTCTTACAGAAAATTTTCTATTTTGTTCCAGGATGGATTTGGAGTTTCGAAATATAAGATACAGCGTCCGTTCCAGACTAAACAAAGGTATGTTTATATTAATTCTACTTTATATTTCCGCTGTAGCTCTCGTTTTATTGACTGTTGGGTTATAGTGTCAATGACCATGCCTAGGTACCTACATTAAAGGGGGTATTGGTTTTAATTTTGCCAGATTAAGCATCGTTAACTCTTTTTATAGTAGACCTTTTATGTTTGCAGTAACTAACGAAAAAATTAGACATTTTGTTCGGGATAAATTATTATTCTTACGACCATATATATTTTTTAAGAGTGTAGGCCACTTTATTTGCGCCGCCCCATGTACCTTTCTAAAATTCTCCTCTTTATAAAGTCCTCTGAAATCTGCCGCCCCTAGGACGCTACCGCCCCTAGGCCGCGGCCTATACGGCCTATTGACAGGACTGCTTACGACAAAGTTTAAAGATAGTACCTACCTGCTATTACAAAATTTACGGGTCAGCCAAGGAATCCCCCGGCCCGAGAGGAGTACATTCTCTAGGACTCTAGCAAGTAAAAGTCCGTGTACCTACTGTCCGACCCTGCAATTTGCTGGACAATTCTCGGGCCGGGCATTAATAAATATTATTAAACTATAAACCTACCTACAAATAGTGTAAAATAAAATTTGATTGCGTATCACGATTCCTTGATGACAACGGTCGAGCACCGCAGCGTGACGTTTCTACCAAGTCTAGAGACTTTTACGTACCAGGTTGATCATTTCAAATTAGCATCACCTGTATAATTAAATAAGTACATATATTTATTTGCCATTTTAGTTCATCCTCAAATCCTAAATATATGTTAATGAACATTAATTTGTAATATAAATAACTAACGATTTTATCAGGAGATAGGTACATGAAAATGCCTGAAATAACACATACCTGAGTTTTTATTAAAATAATTTGAACCGTTTTCGAGAACGCAAACATTTATACTAATATTAGCTTTCCGGCTCCGACTTCGTCCGTAGATATATTTTCGAACAAAATAAAATTGAATTTTTAAAAACGGTTCAGCAGTTTGACTAATTACCCCCTACATCAAAACTTACAAACTTTACCTCTTCAATATTAGTATAGATATAAGCTGAAGAATTTCTATGTTGGTTCAAATATATTTGAAGGCGCTAATCTCAGGACCTACCAGCCCGATCTCAAAAAAAATGCGCTAAATAGTCCGTTTATTGACGAAGAATTGACATCACGCTACGACCCACCGACAAATCACTAATTTATAATCTACTTAGCTTGGAAATTGGCACGTAATTTGGTAAACTGCACAAATAAATTTTCGCTATTTTAAGTTACATAACGTAAATTGCTTGAAATCTAGTTAATGACGTTAACCTTGGATTAGATTTTGTAACTGTACTTTTGGGCGATATGAACTACTTTTTTTTTTTACCTGGGGAAATACATCATGCATACCCGCGCCCTCGGGGGTGAGGGAACGGATTATGTGGGACTTTAACCCACTAAAACCCCACGGTACTCCATCTCGCCGGTTAGTCGGCGGGCCACGGGGATGCTTTAGCATTCTTCCGCGACCCGCCGCCGGGTGGCCGTAAGGCCCCATCTCGCTCTGGTTTTTCCCAGAGCTGGCGCAGCAGCGAGTACAAACTGCTGCGCCTTCCACCTTGGTCCCCGGTTGAGCAGCGGCTGATTTCCCCCTCAACCGCCACCGGAGACCGCGGCGACCCGACCGCGATGGAAAGTGCAGTCGGGTCATGGTTCGAACGGCAGAGCAAGCTGCGCCACCGGCGACCGCCTCGGAAGGGCCGCACCCGAAGGCACGACCTATCCTGCCTCTTCTCGTCAGCTGCACCACGAAGCACAGCCGACCCCACCTCGGAACCGGCCGCACGGAAAACCCGCACTTCCGGTAACACCTCTAACGACATTTTGGTCTCTGGCCGGCCGTGCCGCAAACAAAGCAGCACCACCGACCCCGGACCCCACCTCGGAACCGGCCGCACGGAAAAACCCGCACGACCGGTAACACCTTTTTGGTCTCGGGCCGGCCGCGCCGCGACATAGCAGCACGACCGACCCCGGGACCCCACCTCGGAACCGGCCGCACGGAAAAACCAGCACGGCCGGTAACAACTTCCCTCATCCTTTGGCTCGAGTCGGCCGCACCGCGAGCGAAGACAGTACGACCGACCCAAAACCCCATCCCAAAAACCAGGCCGCACGGCCGGTGACATCTTCATATAATTTGGTCTCGGACCGGCCGTGCCGCGCACTTAGCCACACGGAAAGCCCGCACGGCCGGTCACATCTTCAACAACAACACCTCCAACCGGTAAGTGCCACCGGTTCCAGCTAGGAGAAGGCCGCGCTCGAAATCGCGACCGATTCCACAGGTCGGCTGCACCGCAAGGAACAGCCGACCCCGTATATAGCCGCATCCGCAATGGACTCTGCTGGAACACCCAGAGCCCAGCGGAGCGGCATACCTTGTCCCGCGCGGCCGCTCCCACCTAGCCGCTTATGCAAAGAGCCCTGTCTCCCTCAGAACCCCTGCACAGCGGCTCCACCTCGGGTGCCGCTTAGCTTCACCGTGGATAGTGTGACGAGTACTACCACGGTTACTAAGCCCCTCCGCCCCGACAAGGCGGGCACCCCCGTACATTATTTTTAAACATTGACACATTTTTTTTGTATACTTAAAAGTCATTAGCAATGTTTATTTTATTTAAAAGATTGATAGATTTGTTCATATACATTGAAAGAATAAGTATTAGGTACCCTCTACCTGTTATTTCGAAGCTAGGATATCTTATTCGGTAGAGTCAACAAAAAAATGTTTTTTATTTGCCGACTTATTTTAATCAATAGGCTTGGAATGTTAGATTCTATCACATGATCTAAATATTTTCACCCGTTAGGTTTAGGTTAATTTTAATTTTAACCCATAAAGATTTGAAATTTGATAAAATATCGGATCTGTTCTTCAACAAAATTTTCAGTAATATTTTTTCATAAAGCGAAACAAAATGTCGTATCTACATTTTTTCAATTTTTTTTAAATTTTACATTTTTTTCAGTTTCATTTTATTTTATACTAGCAACCCCGCCCCCGGCTTCGCACGGTTACAATATGGGTTTACTTTAATACCTACATAAATATATCTACTTATAACTATTTATAATACATAATATAATAATATGCTACCACAGACTTTTTTGTAGATCATTGCTCTACATAATACTTTCCTACATCATATTGTTATATCTCTGACGGATTAGAGAGCATAAGTAATAAAAACTCGCTAAGGCAAATTGTTTCCCCCGCCTTGATCCACTTAGGTATAGTTATTGATAATCTCCTAATTTAATACTCGTAAACCGATCTAATAGTGAAAACAGCAACAATTAGTTTTTGGGTGAAAAGGTCACAGACAGACTGACGCGCCGGAGGACTTCGTTTTATAATATTATTATAGTGATTTTATTTTTGATTGTACACTAATAATTACAATTTAATATTTATTATTTCAATGCTTTTTCTGCTTTTTTATTCTAATTGGAGATATATACTTACCTATCACCCGTAAGGTCAATCGGGGTGGGTTTGTTGCCAAGTTTAATTAAACAAAAACGTAATAGTCACACATCTACACAAGTAGTTTTTGTTTTTATGTTTTTATACATTTTATTCTTTGTTTTTGTCTCCAGCAATTTCATAGAATTTATTTTAATTACTTGATAGAGTTTGTTTTTATCTGTTTTATTTACTTTATAAATTAATAGCTTTCCGCTCGGGCTTCACCCGTGGAAAATTTTGGAATGTGACATACATTTTATCCCCAAGCTATCCCTGTGCAAAATATTACGTCGGTCAAATTGCATTTTCGTATTTATAATAGTAGTTATGAAGTTAGGATACTAAATTAAAAAGGTTGATGAAAATGATAAGAAATGAAATTACACTGTTATTATGTAGGTACTTATGTGTTTATTAATTTTATTATTCCGTAAATCCGACTACATTTTTATCTTTTAGTTTATATAGAAAAGTACATATAAATTTTACCAAAAAAAATCTTAAATATTAAACCTTAAAAACTAAAAAGGGATGAAGGAATCAAAGATAGAATACCTCCTCCAGCTCTGAAGAAAGTCCAACCGTGACAAGAACACTCGCTGTGTTTACTTACCTCTTTGAATCTCCAAGCTTATGCGGGGAATGAAAAAACATAATTGTAATTTGAGACGAAATTATTATTATATTGTTATCACAAACTTAAACGACTACGAATACAAATAATAAATTATAATTTGATCCCATAAAAGTTTGTAAAAGTAGCAGTCTTATAGGTTATCAGTGTTATCAAATGAAATGGACCTATGATTGGATTTATTCTTTTATGCACGTTAAACAATGCATGATAAATGTACATAAATACCTATATACACTTACATATTTAAAATAAAGTATATTTTTAATATGCTTCTCAGGGCAAAGTATAAAGGATCAATAAGTCAGAGTTTAAACTTTGCTTCTAAATTGTATTAAGCAACAAGTGTTTTTTTGTTTCTTAAACAATAACCAACATTTTTTTTTTACAAAAGAACAATAAAACTTTTTCAAACCACATTTTTGCAGATGGAAAAAAATATGAATATTTCATATTTTTCATGTACCAAAGTAAAAAATCTACCTCATCAAAAGTCTATTTTTAAATATAATCTACTAGCTTTCAGCCCCGATTTCGACCGTGGATTTTTTTTAAATGTGACAAGTATTGTCCAGCCGAGTGTGTCACCATAACCCCCATGATCGTGTAGAGAGATCTATGACCGGTTTCCGCGACTCTCCTCTTTGTCTTGATTTATCATATATAATTGGGTACCTAATTATATCTTTCTCTTTAAAACTGAGATTTGTCTACGTAGAGAGATTCCTTCTACAACGTCATGTTCGCTCGGCTGAAGGATTTAACGGACAAGAAGCTACTTCTTTACGGCCCTCCAACTATCTATCTTAAAAAAAAACTCGACGATCCGTTGCTTTATTTTGACAAACAAGGACAAATACACAAACTAACACATTTTCGCATTTATAATAGAATGAGAATGAATAAAAAAAATTATTATCAAAATACATCATACATTATCAAATCTATATTTTAGTTTATCTCTAGCCCTTCAAGTGATCTCAGTAAGCAACAGGGTCAATGTATATAAGTAAACTTTCATGCAACTCCGGAAACTGGTTGTGCACAACGGAACTGGTAACATACTGACTGAATAGTGCTGGGGTAAACTTTATTTTATCGATACAATAATTAGAGCTAAATATCTCAGTTTCAAAATGAGTTGATTATAAGTACTCATACATCCTAACTAATATTATAAATGCAAATGTAACTTTGTTTGTCGTTAAAAAAGTTGGAGGGCCGGGGAGAGATGGACAGCCTTCGTGATAAATCTAAGTGTCACATTTAAAAAAATTTCACCAGCGAAACGCTATCAAGAAAATATTTTTAAGACTGTCAAGCATGCATGCTATGTTTTCTGATCAGTGGCCACTTAATAAAAACCATCCTATAAAATGCTTGTATACTAAAATTAAATATTATGAATGTCATTAATATTAAATTATCTTTATGTGATAGCTATTTCAAGTTTATTGACGAGTGACTTAATAATTTATTTACATTATGACAAATAATTATGGCAAATTCTCGTTCAAACTAAATTTGGATATTGTTACTATAATAGTGTCCCTGGCCACACAGCAAAGAATAAAGGCTAATGGTATGTTACATTTTTCGCACAATAAATATTTCAGTGGTGTTTGCTCAATTTATAGATAATATCGTATTCATCGATATTGACATCGATATTGTGGGCCGTCTTAATGACTTGAAATTAAATCTCTCGAGTTCAAGTACCAAACTGCATTTTGAAAGGACCATTAGGCCTAAGATGGATACGCGCAAGGTCGAATTTTAAATTATTAGAATTAAGTGTTTTTTCCTGATTTGATCCATCGTACCTACTTATTTACAGAAATTGCAAGTTGCTTGCACAATTCGGTATTAAAGTAAAAAGGTATGGTATGTTTTTATATTTTATTTCAAGTTGTAGTTAATCTTTTCATAAAATGTGTGAAATTATGTATAGGATAAATACGAGAAAATGATACATTAAAAAACTAGAATTGCAAAATCGGTTGAAAATACGCGTGAAATTGATGACTTTCAAGGCTTCATAAAACTTAGGGGTAACTATATTTAAAAAAAAACATACTGTGTCAAATATATTTAAAAAAAACATACTGTGTCAAATATCTATATTTTTCGAAACTAAGACCTATCTTAGTGCCACGGGGCACGTTAATTTACCAAAATGATGACGTCATTTTGTCGTCTTTCGGCAAAACTTTGATTTATTATAAAAAAGTACAGAATAGCAAACAAAAATATTCAAATTGATTGCTTAAAATAACTTAACATTTGAAAGAAAAATATAAAAACATACCTTAGTTTTACTTTATAGGTACATAAACGAATTTGTGTAATAACTAATGCAATGTTCTTACCATTTATTTATTTAGCAACAAAGAGTTAACATATTTCGTTATTGTAAACATAATTATTACCAAGGTTCAGCTGCACAATACCAAATTAAACTGACCGAACTGAAAGCTGTAACCTATTTCCTAAAGTCTAAACCATCATTATGTAACAAACTTCCCTTGTCAGTATGTCCTGCATGGCTGCATCCTACAGAAATACTTGCCGAAAATACGCACTTTCTTAGCTTAGCCAGAGACACTCTAACAGTGTCTACATTTAGCAAGATTTTTATTGTTTTGGCAGCTAAAAAACTAGCTCGAATTTTGTGTCATATCGTTATGAATCGAGCATTTTTCTACGAAAACGTCATGCAAACTAATATTACAAAGAAGTTTGGATGTAGGGGGTAATCTCTGAAACTATTGTTACCATTCAGAAAATTATTTCACTAATAATCAGTTTAAGGATCAGTTTAACCCTTCGGCGAGGTAACGCAGCCAGTGTTTTGGGAACCAATGCCACAGGCCTTTTGGAAGAGGTATTTCTTTTTATAATTTGTATATATAGTTTTTAAATATATTATTATTTATTTGTTATTGTACATTTTAGTTAGGTAAGTTTTTTACGTGTAAAAAAAATAGTTAAGTTTTATAATTGTATTGTACCTATCGGTACCTGTATAATAAAATTTAGAAAAATACTATACGTTTTACTATGTTCGAAAGTATCCATGAGCGAAGCCGGGGGCGGAAAGCTAGCACATAAATATTTTGTTATAATAGGTTTGTTTATTAAATGATAATTCATAATGAAGTTGTAAATTTCTTTCCATTTAACCTTTGTGTTGACTGTTGAGTATTTGTAATCGTCTAACAATGACATCCACATGTTTAACAGTAATAAACAAGCTGGTCGGCAACCTTTGTCATATCCAATTAATCAACAACTGTAATATATAATAGGTACCTATGAATTTGCAATTGTTTTTATCATTAACTTAGGATTTTTTTTATATAAAAATTCTTAAGGAAATTATAAAAATTGTGCACTGAAAAGTAAGAAAAAAATAATATTTCCTCATAAAATTCGAAGACGGTTTGTTAGTTGTTCCTAGTTAATTACAAACATAGATAACATGGACTAGATCTTCTTTTTGTCACCCCAAATTAGGATCTA
The DNA here is from genome assembly GCA_963924495.1 of Nemapogon koenigi. Lineage (NCBI taxonomy): Eukaryota > Metazoa > Arthropoda > Insecta > Lepidoptera > Tineidae > Nemapogon > Nemapogon koenigi. The sequence continues at coordinate 4,566,634 of OZ004640.1, read as the reverse complement.
GAAAAGAAGATCTAGTCCATGTTATCTATGTTTGTAATTAACTAGGAACAACTAACAAACCGTCTTCGAATTAAACGACAAAATATTTAATTATTTCTTGCTTTTCAGTAAACATTTTTTGAAGTCGCTATACTAACTTTTATTTTTCCGTTATAAGTGATTTTACTGATTATAAATATCATTATAAAAATAAATCATCGAAGTCGGCATACATTTCATTGAGTTATGTCTGAAATTGCCTGAAAAATCACTGAACCAATTTTCACCAAAACAAAAATGGGACCAATCCGAAAGAATTCTCTGATCAAAATCGGTTAACAATTGGCGGAGAAATCGCGTAACATACACAAAAAATTGAGAACTTCCTCTTTTTTTGAAATCGGTTAAAAATAATAGAGTTCAAACTAACGCCTACATCCCTTTACCAAAACTACTTCTATAAAACGGTGTCCTTGACGCCAACATTTTTTATACGTATCCAAAGTGTACTGACACAAGTTTGTTCGAAAGCCATACCCTTCGTCCCGCATACTTCGCCCTGGCTTACAATTTTCATACTTTAATGGTTTTTATTACATACTAAGGGTAAGGGGGAGAACGGAATAAGATTTATCCGACCCCAAATGTCATCCTCACCTGCACGCTTGGTACCCTCTGCTAGACAACAAACAAGGCTCTGGCGACCGAGTAATGGCGGTATAACCATACACCTAGCTAGGCAACTGACTGAAAGATGCTACTGCGAGCCGGAAGACCTAAATAGTCTCAACATGTCTGGTGCAGAAGGCAAGGGGAAACCACTGCACTATTCTTCCCAAAAAAGTTAACCATGGCGAGTCAATACACGGTGCCTCGCGCGACTGCTCTGTCAAGAGCACCACGGCTATCTTTCCGCCCCGGCTCGGCCCGTAATATGGTCTTGAGGTCCCATATAAGGAATGAGCACTTTCATTTTTCCCCAATTTTCTTTTCTTTCCCTAAAAACCTTATTCAGATTATTACGAACATTAAAAAACATTGCCAAATCGGTCCTGCCATTCTCAAGTGATGCGCATTTGTATTTTGTCTATCATTTTGCAGTTTATTCGTACAACTAAATGTTTTCTTCATTGGTTGGTACATAAATCTGGAAGAAAATTAAACTTAGATAGAAATGTTAGATAAATAAGATAGGTACATTATAAAGTCTCCGTCCACAACATTGCACGAGCAACTACGTGTCTTTGTCTAAGAATGTCATTATAGATATATAGTGTAATTAATTAACCCATTTAATTACTCATTTAGTAACCATATTATTATAAATTGTACTATATTGCAATGATACTTTGCTTTGTCCGGGTATAAATAAACCAGAATCCCCATAAATTCTTCTAACTGAGGATAAAATAGTGTTGTATTTCTTGATAAAAAGACAATATAAGAAAAATGAATAACATCATAGAATAGGTGTTATTTTTATTAATATTATCCTATCTCTTGATAATAAGAAATGATATCAAAATTGGTAAATGAATTATTATTTTTTGGATATAATGCTTTTATACTATTCAGTGCGCATGCACATTCTGGTTTGTTCTTATTCTGAGACCTAACGCGACCGTATCGACAATTTCATTGAAATCGAATCACATCGGATTAGATATGACTTGGTATTTCAAATGCATAGATTTGACAATGACATAGTACGTTGGATTTGCAGTAGTTAAACTTTAGATTAGGCGGCTCTTCTCTGACTTCAGCTCCATTTAAAGCGTATTCCCATTGTGTTCTATTGCGAAGATTGTAAAGGATTGTATTTTATAGAAAGGCTGCTGGTCCTATGAAATAGATCAAAGAATATAATATAAGACAAGTGTTCCTCATTTAGCCGATAATAACATGTTCTATGCCGCTCAATCGATAAGAATCACTTACGTAGATGAATAAAGAAATCTTATGATAGTGTACGGTTTACTAATTGATTTCACAACCTTCGCCGATAACTTTAATGATTTATTGTTGTTTCGTCTAACTATATAATGGTTAATGCAATTAAAACTCAATATTTAAACAGGTAAATATTTGTATATTTTATAGGAATTAAAACAAATAACGTCATTGCTTTTATCAATTCATTGTTCGAATAAGAAATATTAATTTGAAATATCATTAATCTGACATAATTTCAAGAATGAGATTTTGGGGTTTTCGTAATATAATATTAATGATTTATTTTTGGTTCATAAGTGTATTGGAAATAATAAAAAAAGTTACACAAAGCCTTGCAGCGTAGCCAGTGTCTGTACGTATGTATACATGGTACCAGTTGGCTCATATCAAATAGGAGAGGTGACAAGTATGTCGCTTTTTCTTCTTTTGGTTCACTGGTTGTAAGCTCCCGAAACCGTGTTACGGTTCCTGGGTACCCAGCGTAAGACTAAGTCTCCCTCGTTGCCGATGGTATTTTATTATAAATATGATTGAAAACTCCTCTCGCATTAGTATTTATCATCCTCAGTGTCTAAAATTGAACTTTTAAACATGTTTCAACTAATTGTGATTTTATCACACTTTGTAATATTAAAAAAATATAAAAAAATACTAAATGTAAATATTTTCAAAATTGCTTTTTTGAGTTTCGATATGAGGCTATTACATATCTTTTTAGGTATATTTAACAATTAATGATTAAACCGTATCATATGTGGAGGAGCCCAAACTTGGTATATTTTGAAAATTATTTTAATTTTAATTTAAAACAAGTGACTGAAATATAATGATCTGATATATTTTTAGAATCGGCTTAGTAAGCCATTTCATTTAATACCACACACGATAGGTTTCATACAAAAAACAAAGAAACGTCATAACTCCTCTCCTTTTTTGTTTTTTTTTCGTGTTACGGGTCAAATTGATTCGTATGGCCTAAAGATAAATCGTACCGATTTTCATGCTTTTGACACCATTTGCAGTAATTTCGGGTCTACCGCTAGCACAAGTCGCTAAGTTTTTTAAAACGGGAGTTACATTAAAGGAAGGAGAATGAGAAAGAGGTTTCACTGTCCGACTATTTGATTAGCCAAAAAAACCTTATATTTCCCGGGAACCGTTGCCGGCCCCAGGGTACCCAGCGGAAGACGGAAGTCTTCCTCATTTAGCCGAAGACATTTTTGAGGCTATACCTATATGGATTAGCCATTTTTGCTTATTTAGCAATTAGCGCTTTGTGGCACTATAAAATTGCATTTAATGCGTATAAAATTGTATTATTATTTCATCATTTTGCGAAAACAACGGTAATTTTTGATGCGATCTCATTAAGCTCATTATTTTTAATAATTACCATTTTTAAGACCTTGCAATGATACATTTTTTCCTTGGCTCGTCTCAGACGGCCTCAGATCTGTGCATGAAGAAAGCATCGAATCAGTTGAACTATGACAACAATATTGACACACTAACGATGCGAAGTATTCCCGTCATCTAGTATTTATGAATTTAGAATACGATGTTGAGCATATATTATGTCACTCCCTGATTCTGAAATAAACATTTTGACATTTTAAAATACATTAAATAATTTAATTCCATTTAGGTGAAATAGAATACTAATAAGTGTAAACAACTCATGATTTTCATGTAATACAGTTTTTATTCGCAATAACAATTTATCATGATGTCAAAGGTTTTAAATAATTTATTCGACTGCGACATAAAACGGTCAATATTTACGAAAAAATTCAGGACACAGCCAGCTATCACATAGGAGTATTCTAAGTAGTCAAGGTTAATATGTAATTTTAGGTTAATTAATTCGAGATAAAACGCGTAGGTCTAATAATCAAGTTCATGTGCAAGCAGGGTTGCCAGGTCTAGAAAATAATTAATGGAATAGATAATTTCAATCAGTCTTTTATAAGGTTTCGTACCTTAAAACGAAAAACGAATCCATCGTATCCGTCCGACTGTTGCAGAAATTTGTCTCAAAAACTCTGTAACATGATGATGAAGTTGACTATAACTTATGTTGACGTGCACATGCATGACACATAATATACCACAACGATTTGAAAATATTAAATAAAATGGGGTCAGTTTGGTAAAAAAAAAACGTTTATTTTAATAATATAAATTATCGTGTGAAGTATAATTTGTATTAGCTACCTTTTACATATTACTAGCTGATTGCCCGCTACTTCATGCATGCGTGATGTTAAATACCCTACAATCTTCCCCAAGAATTGAGCAAAAATGTTCAAATGGGTCCAGTAGTTTTTGAGTCTATAGAATACGAACAAACAAACAAATATTGATTTTATATATTAGATAATGAAATAATATTTAAACTAAAACAAATAGTTTCATTTTACATTAACCAGTATGATATAAAATTGAGAACACAGACAAAATTTCGTTTTGGTATAAACGAAGATGATATTAACTTTCGTTTCAATTTTATTGTTTACTGCTGCTGAACTACTCTATCTAATGGTAGCAAAAGTAACAAAATCGGTCCAGTACTTTTTGAGTCTATAGAATACGAACTAACAAAGAAACAAACAAATATTGATTTTTATATATTAGAAATATCATTATAGGAAGCGACTCTAGGATAAAAGCCTGTCAAAACCGCACCGGTCTAATTTGGCCGGACAAGCGCCGGCTTTATCCAGACATCTGGCAACACTATGCTAATGAGATTCTGTGTCAATACATAACAAAGTCCGTTTTAAAATCTGTGACCTAATTTATTATGTTATCTCTATAGCCAAGGGCACTTTATCTGAAAGATATACGGACATAATAATATAATTATTTACATATTACGTATATGCCCACATGCTGACCACGCGTGGCAAAATACTACACTAAAGAAATATCACTTTCTTTTGTGACGTATTTTTATTGATTATTTTATGCGTAAAATATATTTAACTAGCATTTCTACGCGGTTTCTTTAAATAGTTACTTATAACGACTCCTTCGTTGATCGGACTAAAGAAAATATTATGTAGATTAGACTTTACGAATACTATGTCTACAAAAATTAATTTAACAATAAAAAACGAGTCGCATAAATGGTGTGTAACATCTGACATCTCACCTTGGTACACGCACACACTGTTGGCTGACAGTACCAACCTCTCGGAAAATGGGTTGGTACCATCTGACGGCCAACTCTACCATCTCTCGCGCAAAATCAAATAGCGCGCGATTCCCCGGCTTCCTGTTACACACTTCCGTCCCTTTTCACGAAATCCCTCTAACAGATTACAGGAAAGCGAGAGGAAAGATGTTACACATCAAAAAACCCGCGCCTGGCTCGAAAAGCAAACATAAGAGAACATAATAAATTCATAAGAGAACCCGGAATATCTTGGAAACTGCTTATTCGATTTCCTATCTAAGAACCTGCTGACTTATGTAATGCAAAAAACCGTATCAAAATCGGTCCATCCGTTTTGGAGAAAAATGGTAACAGCACACAAACACCCTCTTACCCATGGTCTATGATAACTTGTAGATTTCATCGAGACCTACCACGCACATGTACAAACAAAGTACAAAAAATGAAGAAACACCTAAATAAATACTTTAAAATTGTGTTTTTTTCGTCTGATATATTGTGTTATTGAAATAGTTTTTCGGCTTTATTATTAGTATAGATAGGAATATACATTTTGTTCTGTTACTTTCATGCAGTAAATAGTCTATCTATCCTTATATCATCACGGCTTTTATCTCAAGAGGGGTAGGCAGAGACAATCGAATGCCATTTGCAACGAGCCTGAGATACCTCTTTCGCTTACCTTTCATTGTTCGGCGATTGTGTGTACTTTTAATATTGCCATCTATCAATACATTTTTTATATGTTAAAATAGTCTTTATCTGGATAATACTGATTAGACTCTAAATATCGCGTCACTACCAGACTCCAGTATAAGAAAATCCTAACTAATACATTTAGTACGAAAGTGTGTTTGTATGTCCTTCTTTTGGGTCAAAACGGAGCAACGGATAACGTTTTTCTGTCAGTGGTAAGTCGACCTTCTTTCTAACCGAGACATGAATAATGCATTCCAAAGACAATCCATAGATCTCGGTTTTTTTTTCTTTCTTCACGGCTTGCCTTACAGTTCCCGAAGCCGTGTTACGATTCCAGGGTACCCAGCGGAAGACCAAGTCTCCCTCGTTTAGCCGATGGTATATTATGAGGCTATACCTAACGAGTGGCTAGTTCTGATGAGGTATATTTAGATGGAAAAGCCTCGAAGTGTGGTTTGTCGGATTATGTACATAAGTTTTTAATTAAAAAATCCATTGGTATATGGTCGGGATCCGGAATCGAACCCGCAGGATCTGCCTAGTTAATACCAGATGTCTTAACCACTCGGCCACCGACACACCTTTATGTTTTTTTGGTAAGTATTTTAAAATGCCTACCTACGTACTTATAGGTACCTAATAAATACGCCACTTTTGGGGTCGGATATGGTTTTTATTATTATTAAAATTAAGTCATAATATTTGTGTTTATGTATTTATCTTTCATTATGAGAGTGCATTCCAGTTATGACATAATATTTCTAGAAATACAGCGGAGGCTTTATGGTAATACCCTCGACAGTGACCTAGTTAAAGTGCACGAGAGATCTACTGTCTGTATCACGATTCATAAATATTAATGAAATATCTATAAGAAATTACAATAATTGTATGCTGTCATTGTAATAGGAAGTGTATAATTTGTTATATAAGAAGCGATTAGTTATAGTAGAGATATATCAATACTAGAAGAAGAGAAAATCTAGGATTCTTTCCTATACTTACTTACCTAAATGCGTCGGTGTCCGAGTGGTTAAGACGTCTGGTATTAACTAAGCAGACTACGGGTTCGATTCCGGATCCCGGCCATGTACCAATGAGTTTTTAACCGAACTTCAAAACAGAAGGAGGAGGTTCTCAATTCGTCGAAATCTTTATTTCATTAAAAACTCATGTACATAATCCGACAAATCATACTTAGAGACTTTTTCATCTCTATTTACCTCAACAGAACTGGCCACTCGTTAGATATAGCCTCACAAATACTATCGGCTAAACGAGGGAGACTTGAGCTTCCGCCGCGACGGGTACCCTGGAACCGTAAACACGATTTCGGGAGCTGAAAGGCAACCTGTGAAGAAAAAAAGAACTTATCTAAATCTCTTTTGAAGTCTGTTTAATCGATCCCAAACACACAAAAAGGCATTTTTGTATCGAATATTCAATCCCGGGTTCAATTCCCACCCAATTTTCTTTAAGAATATGTGCTTTAATCGACTCCTCGTGCTTCAGAGGGCACGCGTCCGAACTTCTTCTAAAAATAAAATAACAGATATTTATGTCTGTTGAATAAGCTTGCCACCTGTTCTGTTCAATATGGACGACTTGCAAAAAGTGGACACTGTTATTTGTGTCTCTGGCCACACCAAGGTATAAAGGCCGTACGATAACACTCAATTATAATTTCTGAAGAACCTGCAGATGTATAGAAAATCTATCATTATATTCTGACAAGTACCGTTTGAGTTATTCATAACGAATTTGAAGCATTAATCTAAACAGCACAACCGTTAATCTGGGTATAAAAACTATTGTCCACAAAAGCACACGGACATAATTCATATAATGTAAAAGATGGCACGGAAGGAAAGAATAAAGCGAAAATAGAGATATATTTACTAGACAAGATAAACGTATGAAGATATGATTTGATTTTAAAAGTTGTTGACGAGCTTACTAGCAAACGCAATTGCCAAGTGACAAAATTCAGCGCTTTGTGAATAAAACGGTAGACTTGGACCAAGATAAGATCTCACAACTTTTTACGGGCTAAGAGTCGCTAGGCTTGGTTCTATGTTTGCATTCATATTTTCAATCAGATTGATAAATCTAGCCAGATCGCGTGCTTTCTGCAAATTTCTCTGTAATGATAATAAATAATTAAATTCCATCATCAGGTCTTCCAAGTCTTAACATTTACCCTTTGACATTATCATCCATCCGGTAAGTACAATTTTATCTTTAAACCAACTTTACAATTTTAATCGAGTTGTATCTTTATAGATATTAGGTATAGATAAATATTGCTAACGCGACTCTAAAGTTTGTTTATAGTTTATTTATATTTTGTTCTTTTCACGAAAGTATGCATAAATTTGATCGTATTTCTCTCAGAATAAAGATCGCATAGTCAATGTCGCGTAAAAATATTCATAACGGTCGCTATGAAAGCACACTCAACGAACTAGTTTTTCTAATAATGTAGGATATTTCAAAGGATAATAAATGGGTCTTATGACCTTTAACTCAGCTAATGTCTACTTAGTAATTTGTTGACCTTATCTTATAATTTTTATTAAAATTAACGAACTATGAATTTGCGGCGCTTGCAGTCGAAACAATGGGTGAAAAAAAACATGAATAAAATTGTGAAAGATTTGGGCATCAAATTAGTCCACGCTTCGGGAGACCTAAAGGCTAGTGCATAACTCACAAAATATAAACAAACATAAAAATATATCTCAACAGAACAAGCCACTCGTTAGGTATAGCCTCACAAATACCATCGGCTAAACGAGGGAGATTTGGTCTTCCGCTGGGTACCCCTGGAACCGTAACACGGTTTCGGGAGATATAAGGCAAAAGAAAAAAAACGCATCTCATGAATAGAATATGATTTAAAATTTCCGCAATTAAAATAAGCTATAAGTTACACTGTGACTATGTTCCAAATAATTCAAGGAATGAATTACTTGTTTTTACTTTAGTTTTTTAAGTTTAATTGCAATAATAGTAATAATTGACGTACTTAAGTATGACGTTTCACATGGTACTTGCTACACTACATCGCGTCATTTGGTAATTTTAATTGAACTTTAGTTTTATAATTGACCATTTAATTTTTGTTATTGCTTCGGTTGGTGGTTCCGTTTGTGACGTACATGAAACAATGAGCTACCAAATTAATCTTATTACAAATCTCAACCTCTATGTATTTTAGATTTCAATAGAAAAAAAATCAAATTTCGTTTAGTAAATAACTCCCGGACACCTGAATCGAGCTAGCCATCTTGCATTTTTAGGTTTAAAGTACTAAATATTCCTTCTTCATACATTTTTTAAAGCTTCAGTATTCTAAATCTAAAAGTGCAAGGTGGTTCTATTCAGGTGCCCGGGCGTGTATAATTATAATATGAGTGTTAAAAATTTGTATGAAAAAAAATTAAAAATAAAACACATATCTGGGCTAATACAGCCTTTCTCGGGCAGTCGAGTAAAAACGAGTAGGATCAATATGTTGGAATTTTCATCTTCTTTAATTGTTTCACAAAACAGTTTTCGCTAGGATTCATAATTACGGAGATATATTCAAATAACATAGAAACATCACCTTGAAAAGCACCAAGCAACCCCGTACTCACCCTTCAGGTACCGACTTTTAGTATGATGTACTGTAGGTTACCTACGAATAGCCATGTACTTTTTCTCCTGGAACACCACACATTCGTCTTATTTGTCCAAGCTACTTATAGCGGTTTTTAGTAGACCTGGGCGGAGTTTCTAATAATCACTTAATTGTGTCTTTTTATAGAAAAAAAAACACATGTAGGTACATAAAGCACGTGGGCCAGACAGACCATATAAATAAGATTGATTGTTGCAAGTTTTGACGATGATTGATGACATTATATATTTAGTTCAAAGCTAATCAGATTTACGTGGGCAGTATGAGAGATCCATTGATAGTCCATGATGCATAGGCTTCAGGTAAGTTAAGTACTGTATACCTACTCGTATTATAAATTCAACGGAAACGTTTCGACCTCACTCCCAATGGAAGACGCTACTTAGTTTCCAGATCATTTAGTTTTTTACGCAAACGAAATTATATCAAACGAAACGAAATTATGATCAAGCTAAGACGATACCTTCCAAAAATAATAGATGTTTATTTAACTTGTAGGTATATTATGGACAATACACTCAAGTAACTCATTACTTCGCCACGGCGTAGCGTTTAAAGTTGTAAATAACTTACCTAATTCATTTCTAGTCTCTACAGTAATATTGGTTAAGTAAATCGCATTTCCACATTTTGTAAATATTTTATAAGACCGTGCGTTTGTAAATCGATAAATTGTTTGCGATAACACTTGTTGGAAGGTGTTTTGACAGATTCTATACTTGAGAGTGCTTCACATCTAGCACACACAATTACCATAATGTCGAAATGCTGTTTGCTTCGTTCATTTTGACTTGGTGGTCTATGTTTATCAATGGAAAAATATGTCTGCTGAAATAGCAAGCAATAAATGCGAAAGATTAGGTGTTTGTGTTTGATGTAACTTGAAGGCACTGAATAGTATAAAAGCGTTGTGGTAAAAAATACTAGATTTTCCGCACCTGTCATACATCTCGCCACGATTTACCAATTTAGGAATAATTTCTTATTAACAAGAGATAGGATTAATAAAAAATAACATCTATTTTCATTTTTCTTATATTGTCTTTTTATCAAGAAATACAACAACCGGGTACACTATTTTTAGCCTCAGTTTGAAAAAATAACACTCTTGCATACGACTAAATACTTACAGTTATTTTGCTTGAGATTTTGACCTCTAATCCTCTAATTATCCTATATTTTATACTAAAATATTTCTGGATACTATAAATTGTGAAAAAGACCATGAATTGTACTTATCGTTGAATATAATAAAAAAGCGTTACACGCAGAAATCTTTACAGCAATGACCACAAGGCCAAAGTATGAATACGATTTTAATTGGTATACGCACTTATATTTTTTTAATTTTCATAGTTTAAAAAAGATCTTCTAGAGTTTCGTCACGTTTATTTATATATAGTATGGTATTGGTACACTGTGATAAAAAAGGTTGCAAGATTTTTTTAATTTTTTTAAGGATATTAAGATTGTACATAAATATTTGCAATTTGCACAGGAATATAACGTCTACCACATTCTAGAAAATTTTTTAGAAACTCTACAGAATTCGGAGATATTTGAGCAATTAAGTGACACAACTAAGTTCATTAGTCCAGCAACAGACTTGGGCACCTGTTCGGTTAATATGGACAACTGGCAAAAAGTGGACACTGTTACTGGGTCTCTGGCCACACCATAAGGAATAAAGGACGTGTAGATGTTTTTGTGTGTGTATTGGTTCCGTAGAATAACAAACTTTAAAGAAATAAGTCGTACAGATTAGCTTCGATAAGTTAATAGGCAATGGACTGAATATGGACAACGAAAACCGAAATTATGCGTGTTACGCAAAATACTTAGGTTTTTTTATTAACGATTGGTAAAAAAAATAGGTGGGTAGGTACTTCTAAAACATACATAAATATTTATTAACTATGTGCTATTTTCCACTACTTCAATAATGTTTTTTTCGTATCAATAGAATTGCGCACGAGTGATTATAAAATTATCAAGCATGTACATTCGTACAAACACATAAAAAGATTTAGAAAAATGTGTCCCGTAGATTTTTAAATAATTAATTTATAAAATTTTTGATGCGAAAAATGAAAATAACTTTTGGCAGAAGAGACTTTTAATTGACAGTTTATTTTCAGTAGTAGGTAGTTTAAAAGTTATCTGTTATACATAACATAATAATAACATAGTGAAAACCCTGACGATCACTATAATTTTTTAAAGTTTTTTAATAAATAAACAATTAACCATCATCGGAAAACTTGTTGGCGAATGCCCATAGCCCATTCTAAACAATACTCCTAGGTAATTAGTGTTGAAAAACCTCAACAAAACCTAGGTTTTGATTAATTACCTACCAATTGACAATACGTGAAGCAACGGCTCATTTCCCATGCGTATGAATGATGTATGGCAATTAAAAGCATACATAGTAATAAGTGTTGCCAGTTTGTAATTGAAGTTTTTGTGATTTTAATTAATATGAACATGATTTACGAGCTGCGTATGTATGATGATTATAAATGCGTATCGATTCGACTGACTTTAAACGATTTAACATTGCAAGGAACTAAAGTCATACTATTGTTCCTAGTAAATTAATTAAATAAGCAATGTACTAAACAGCTTTTACGACAATTTTATGAGGATATTAAACTTTGATTGATAAGCTTAGGATTTAAAACAAATATTTTATTAAAATTATTAACGCATACATAGTCTTCCTGTTATAATACTTAAGGCATTTTTGTTACTTCAACTAAACAGACACATCTTCGCGACCTATAATATCTTGTGGGGTGACCAGAGACAACAGAACGCAAGCCTGTGAGATGTGTCATTTCTTTAACATTCCGCCCCCGGCTCCGTCCGTGGATATATTCGAACAATATTAAAATAGCCTATGTCACTCAGGGATATCGTAGTTTTCTATTAGTGAAATAATTTTTAGAATCGATTCAGTAGTTTTTGAGTTTATTAATTACAAACAAACATACAAAAAATGAAATTTTACCTTCTACGTCCACGCGAATGAGCAAGATTTTTTTCAAGAATAATGAAGGCAGATTTTCTGATTTCAAAATTTTTTTTGACATATTTTGGCAAAAAGCTTTTTAGTTGAACAAATTATAGTCCCAATTTAAATTAGATAAGTATTATTTTTATTCTTACTGTATTCAGACCTTATGCTATTCGGACTTTACGCTCCTATAATAAAGGCTAAAAACAAATTTGAAAATTATTACAACACTGATTGGAAGCTATTGATAATATTTATATACAGATTGCATAGTGCGTAGTTTTGTCGTGCCTTCCTACATACCATAGAAGTAAACATCCATTGTTGTCTTTGTTTAGAACTTTCCTTTTTACATTCATGTACCGTAGCAACCGTAGTACCTACACAATTGTAGTTCCTTCTGTGTTTAGAAAGCTTTTTGTGACGTAACCAAGTTTATGAAAAAGATATAGGACCTTTCTAGAAGAATACTCTGTCGATCATAAAAGGAAGCATGTAAATCGGTTCATAAATTACGGAGATATTAAAGGAAATCTCTTCTTTTACAGTAAAAAATTAAAGATTTGCAAAGTTGTAATAAACATACATAATTTTACGTTTAGTAGGTAGGTATAAATAAAACGATTTATTTATTTATTTTATAATTTATTTATTATTAGATTTATTTATTTCATTATGTTAAAGTATTTTTAATTATAATAAATCAAAGAAGTTTCACTTATTACACATGTGCCTACACTGAAATTTTTATAGATTATTATTTAAACAATACTTGTCTCGTTTGACCTCAGTTGCATCAGTAGAATTAAATATGTACCGAGAATTTAAAGTACGTAATTTAATATTTCAGGGTCATGTTTTCTCGATAGATACCTATACCTAGGACTTTTCTTAGTGCTTATGCACGGAAAAAAGTAAAATCAATTTCTGATTTTCCATTCCAGAGAAAAGGTAGCTAGGAAATGTGCACCTAACACATTATTAACAAAGTAATTTTTTTTTAATTCTCGTGTAGGTTAGTGAAGTACCTACAGAATTTAGGTACACTTCTCTTCATTAAATCCTCATATCTAATGCATTTTTTCAAAATTTTCAATCATTGTTATACATACAACCATTTATTTAACTTTTGACATAAATACGCCTATGAAGTTCTATAATTATTAACAGGCAACCATAGACAAACAAAATCAATATATCATGGACGCTGTTTTTTCTTTACAATAGTTCGATATTTATGATATATGATCTTGTCTATGACCTGCCTGATTATGGTGCCAAATAGTAAATACATATACAGTATTAATTTTGCTTAATTTTGTAAAATATCCTGTTCTAAAGTATAATTTAGTGTTTAGTAGATGTGATTAATTATGGATCTAAGATGAAAAATCCACAGAACTACACATTTACACGTACACTGATGTATATATTTTTTGGTCTTGTTCTAATCGCGACATTACCATTCTAGTAGAGCACCAGCATACTAAATCTATGGTAATATACAATATACATACACACTAGAAGGTGATGCACTCGTTCCAGAGTGAAGAGGGCAAAGTCCAATTTCAATATAAATAATTCTTATCTTTATTATAATTTCTGACGTAAGGTTTATTAGAAATCGATTTGATATGAGTCAGTCTAACCTTTATTACAAATTATGTACTTTGGCCATTTATACGTACGTAAAGTATAATTATATTAGTATTGTTACAAGAACAACGGATTATTCATCATGATTATGTACCTACTGCACATATGATTACGCCTCAATTACTTCGAGGTAGATAGAGTTCAACGACATTCTTAATAAATATATCTCTTGCTTTGTTCTAATCTATTTTTTTTTAAATAAATCTTAAGTTTAAGTTTTAACTTCATCTATCTATCTCTTATGTTCATCATACCGATATTTCTCACATAGGGTCAAAAAACTTCCTTCAGGCAATTTTCATAAAAAACCTAAACCAGTTTCCCGCCAAGAGCCGTATTACATCACAAATAATAACGTCGTTTTTTACAAATGTTGCTAAGCCAAAAATAGAACCAATCAACTTTTTGTGGTGGAAGTAATTGATAAAACAATTGATATAAACATCTATATAAAAAGTGACATCTCTATAATAATATTATTTAGTGTAGCGACAGGTTTGCCATTTGTTTTGATCAGTAGGTGTGAAATGTTATGGAAATCTCTATAGTTACCCAGTGTATAGTTAGCCATTGATGTGGACCCGTCGTTGCTAAATTACCCCCCCCCCCCCCTTAAAAATACATACTTTTTCAACAAATAACTAAGTATTTTTCCAATTTTGTGCTGAGGAACTGCAGAGAGTTCAGGGACTCGGGAACCAAGATACTCCTCTATAATGCGCTGGTTCGGAGTGGTTTGGAGTATGCCAGCATAGTTTGGAACCCTCACTATGACATCCATATTAAAAAACTCGAGAGCGTTCAAAAAAGGTTTAGCTGGCATTTGGCATACAGCTGCAATCTTGCGAAGAGGCTTCCCGGATACAGGGATCGTCTGCGGTACTTCGGCATGAGTTCTCTGCGGAATCGTAGATGCAGACTGGATGCCGAATTCTTCTACAAACTGGTCAACTCCAAGGTCGACTGTCCAAACTTGTTGGGACAGTTGAATCTATGTGCTCCTATACGAAATCCCAGAGCTAGCGCATTTGATCCCTTCCTGCTAGCTAGATCGAAAACGGTCCTCGGTCTGGTCTCTCCTCTTAACCTGGTCGGACAGTATAACAAGATGCATAAGCGACACGACTTATATGTGTTTGGTTCTCGGGCCACTTTCCAAACCACGATTGGAAAAATTGATTTTTTTGAGTGTTCTTAGTTATTAGTTTAGAAATTGTTTTCGTGTAAATTATTATTATTGTATTTTTTGTGTTATTATTATTATTATTCAATTACTTTTTTTTTCTTATCAATGTTGTGTTGTTGTTATAAAAATGTTAATAGCCCTATAACTGACACTGCGTCTACTAAGTTACAAAAATGTACAATGCATATGTGTGGACGTAGGTGTTGTTGGGCTATTTATAATAAATAAATAAATAAATAAATAAAAGGCGAAAAGGAGCTTGGCCTTTGGCTCTCGGGCCCTGGTGCGCCGCCATACAAAAACAATTAGTTGTACCTCTTTCATAATTTCCGAAAATTACTGAAAACTGTTTTTGACAATGTGGGTCGAGTTCGTCCCAGCCAGTCCCAATTTATTTTAACAAAAAGTCAGGAGAATATTTTATCATAAATGCTCTGGCAGGAAACCCGACTTCATTCACAATAACGTTATTTCTCAGCTCATGAGAGGGTAACTTTTAGTACATATAAAGTATTCAGTGGTATCTGACAGACAGATGAACTCTAAAACTCAATTTGTTTTTTACCAGGTAAACGTCGAGATGTGGTCAAAGGTGTTCATGGGAGATTCCAGTCTGGACATTTGGTTGCCATTATGGGACCGTCAGGAGCTGGCAAAAGCTCACTTCTCAATGCGATATCTGGATATAGGTAAGTACTTCCTTTTATGATGTGCAATATCTTAGCTCTCGCTATGTGGCATAAGTTTGCAGGGAGTAGTTCGTGAAAGTGAAATGGGACGGTTTGTAATTTAAAATGGATTCATTTATAGATGACTACTTTACAGCTTTTTGGAAGCCATGACCTGTGACAGCGTTTATATTTAGGCGAAGATATTTTTGAGGCTACCTAACGAACGGTCAATGCTAATCCACACGCTGTCACCAACTAAAACTCAAGTGTATACATACCTACCTTTGATTTCAAAATTACAATATGGGTTTTCAACAATTTGAATACCTACATAAATACGCTTATAACTACTTATCTATTAGAGATACATGTATGTTACCGCGGACTTTCTTGTAGATAATTTTATTCTATACAATTCTTTCCTACATAATATTGTTATCTCTGACGGATTAGACAGTAGGTATACTTGCTGGGGCTAACTTTTCCCCCGGATTGATTCACATGATAGGTCCATGTTTAATACTCGAAAACCTTCCTGGTGAATTAACTTAGATATTGAAAACAGCAACAATATTCGCCCAGTAGTTTTATAAGTACTTAGTGATAATAGCTATTTTTCATTTTTGTCTCTCTGTAGATTAAAAATGTTTTATTTATCATCGCTAGTTAGTTAGCAAAACGTTGGTTTGTCAATTTCTACGTTTAAGAGTGTAGTGTACCGCGTCCATGTCCATACAAACGGAGAAAACGTTTTACTACCCCTAAATATCATTTAATTTTAACGATTTTGTAATACCTATGTTACTGACATAATGAAAAACTACGTACGTATTTTTTCCTTTTTTCAAAATTCGTAATAGGTCAAAAGTTATAAGCCCCTCAAATCTCGGTTTTTTTGGTTCATAACTTGCTCGTAATAAACCGTCTGTATTTGAGAAACAAAGCAAACTTTCAAAAAAAGCAAAACGTTCGTACGTAGATTATAATCAGCTAAAACGTTTGACACTAAAATTATAAGGTTTCGTTATAGTTTAGTAGGTGTAAATCGTTTTCCCCCAAAACGCAATTTTCAACGAAGAACATACCTACGAACACTCACGAGCTGCAGTGTTCTCTGTCGCACTGATGCCCGTGGAAAGAGCGCGCTTGAGACAGAATATGATTTTCTAAATACCTATTTCGCTGCGTACGCTGAGCTACACGATCCTCTTAAGGTGGCCACACATTCGTCCAATACACGGCGCTTCGCCGTACGGTCCACCGAAACCGACCACAGGCTCGTCAAATTCTTGTAACGAACGGTCCTCCTAGATCATCCGGCGGCCGGAAATGGATATGTTCGATGCGATGCCGAACCATTGTGTGGCCCATTTTACACATACAAATCTTCACGCCCTCTATAACTTTGCGGTATAGCCAGTGACACTTGTAGGTAAAAGTGTCAACTTTTTGCCAATTTCCCATTTAAACAGAACAGGTAGTAGTCTGTTGCTACACTAATGGACCTAGATGTGTCACTTCTTTAACAGACGTAAATATCTGTTGTTATTAGAAGGCTTTATGTGATCTGAAGCACGCTTAAACCTAACTAAATCCACGATAAGTCAGAGAATAATATAAACATTTATTTTCCAGATCTGCAGGCGTATCAGGCGAGTTGCTTATCAACGGTCAAATAAGGAATGAGAGAACATTCCAACGGTCATCATGTTACATTACTCAAGAAGATCTTCATCAACCTATGTTGACAGTCAGGGAAGCTATGGACGTAGCTGCAAGTCTTAAACTACCTCAAGGTGCGAAGAACCATTCAGAACAAATTCTACAACAGCTCGGTCTTTTGGATCATCAACACACCAAAACTGATACACTTTCGGGCGGTCAGAAGAAAAGGTAAAGTTTTCTTTGTTGAAAATCAAAATTATTTATTTGCTTAAACACAGGTTGCGCGATATATTTACGTTTGCCGTCTGTTCTGTTCAATATGGACAACTAGCAAAAAGTGGACACTGTAACTGGTGTCTCAACTAATTATCTATTAAATTCTACTACGAACTTTTTTGTAGATAATTTTATTCTACACAATTCTTGCCTACATAATTTTGTTATATCTCTTACGAATTATGCCATGAAAACTCGCTGAGACTAACTTTTTCCCCCGACTTGATTAACGTATACTGTTAGTGCTCGCTAGGTACTACTGTAAACCGGGCTTAAAAACGAAATATCACTGGAAGCCAGATCCGAATTTAATTTACAAAATTATTTTTCAGGTTATCGATAGCTTTAGAGTTAGTGAATAACCCACCTATATTCTTCTTAGACGAGCCCACAAGTGGTTTGGATACTGTCACGACAGTACAATGTGTTAAACTGCTACAACAACTTTCAAGACAAGGTCGCACGGTCGTTGCCACTATACATCAACCTACAGCGACGTTACTGGAATACTTTGATCAGGTATTTTTTATCATTTACTATACCTACTCACCTATTTTTCTAAGTGTTTAATCTATATCACTTGCACTAAGACTTATCACGTTTACAAAACTCACTTGCACTTAAATAGGCCTTTGTACCTACCTACTCGATATTTGGTCCCAAAATAGGGAAATCTAGACTAAATGTCAGATGACCGTGCGAATATTTCCCAACGTTAGTTCAAGTCATCACCAACAGATGGCATCTTTGACAAAATACAGAAGTTAGTCGAATTTTAAAAGAAACTTTTAATTTTGATTTTTGTTGTCATTAGGGGGAAATTAATTTTTAAAGTGGCGTATCAAACAATAATTTTGATGAAATATTACCTAAGAGAGTGGCGTACCGACAAAAAAACACTCTTGAGAAATACTATTTATATATGAGATTGTTAATGGGATCGGCGCCATCTGTATTTTTTTAAAAGAACATCTTACGCGTAACGCGTAACCAGTGACGAAAAATGTTTACTATCCTGTCTAACGTAGGCCACACATTCCCATTCCGGCCGCCAGACAATCTAGGGCCTAGGCCAGGGATGGCGAATCTTTACGTACCAACGTGCCATTTTTCTAAAGAAATGTTTAATGAGGTCATAGACGTGCCATTAAATAATTTTGACTTTGTGATTATTAGAAAAATAATAATAATAAATACTAAACTCTTTATTTACTACAAAAAAATAGGAACATTTTGCAACGTTTCAATTATACGCGTAATTTAAATTAAAGTAAAATTAGTGTGATTTCTGTTGTTGTGACGTCTGCAGACAGTGACGTGCCCAAAATATTGTGTCGCGTGCCATTGCTTCGCCATCCCTGGCCTACGCGGATCAATTGGACGAATGAGTGATGGGCACCTTTAAGAAGGTTCATTCCAAAAATAGAGACGTGACAGCTCTAGTCCCACTATGGTATCCACTGGTATCTTGCTAAATGTAGCTCTGTTACCAGGTTATCTAGCCATGCCGTAAGGTCCGTTTTTGAATCATTACTGATATAAAAGCATGACTTTTAATCGGTTGTTTATTCAATTTGGCTTACGGACACAAATGTTATATTTATAACTTTTATTATGTTTTGTATTATCAAAATAAGTTGATAATTGATATAGTTTTTATAACAGCTTTTAATTGGGTTGTTATCAAATAATTTAAATTAATGAATAGTTAATGTAAACTTTAAGATATCAAATTAATATAATCTAAATAAAAAGGCTTATATGGCTAAAGTGAAAGGAAATGCTGGCAGAGGACAACCTAGGTGTACTTTTATTGAACAATATAAAAAATGTATTGATCGATGGAAATTACCGACTTATACTTTAATGGAAATATTAAAAGTACACACAATCGCCGAGCATGTATGAAAGCTATGATGAATAATATATTAGAAGCGAAAGAGGTATGTCAGGATCGTAACAAATGGCATTCGATTACCCTTCTTGGGATAAAAGGTGTGATGATAGATAGATAGATAATATAATTTCATCAAAAACATTAAGCTTAAAAATTGAAGCCAAGTCCAACCAATGTAGTATAGGATAGGTACATCTAGTTATGGTCTTCCGCTGAAGTAATTAGCTGTTACGATGTTCGTCATGGAGAATTCCACTCAAAGAAAAAGATAAAATTTAACAGGAACAGAGTAAATATATACGCACTTGCTGACGATTTCGTTAAATTCATTCAAAAGGAAAATTTTAACATTAAAAACAACACATTTTAAAAACATAAAAATTAATACCATTAACTTTGCATTAAATATTCTAATAATACTTTTAAATACATATTCATAGTAGAAACACTGATATCGGCTACTGGTCACAAAATAATCTACCCAAAAACAACGGAAACTTTTAATCAAACATAGGCTGTGGGAATTTCATTCCCCAGTTCTATGTTGGATACTATGGACTAATAGGTTCACATCACAGAACATTATAAATAAAGTAGAAGTAGAATGATAGAATCTTTATATTAAAACTGGTGTAATCAAAATTTTGTGACAATATATGGACAAATGTATTTATAGGTGGTGAAGTTTTCTTTACAATGTTTTTACGGAACCCTATTAATTATAACTATCTATCTATCACCACGCCTTTTATCCCAAGAGTGGTAGGCAGATACAATCGAATGCCATTTGCTACGATCCTGTTCGCGACGAAGTGATCAGTGACCGTGAAAGTGAAATAGAATTCGAAAATGAATCAGTGAATTAATGTCTCATAGTGCCAGTGCTTAAAATAGTGAAACATAGACTATCAATATAGAGTTTAGACATAGGCCTAAGTGAGCGAGTGCACTGCGTTGCGCGAGGGCGGGGGTAGACCCCCAAGGCAAGCTCGCACCGCGAGCTATGTCAACCCGTAGGCTCGAAAGGCATCCGCTGACCAATACCCGTTGTCTGTCTAAGACGGAGAGATTGTTGCAGCGACTGGCATAGATTCGTATTTCCTCTGAAAAGGTATAGCTTCAGACGAAAATTGATTCGGAATATTGTACTGTATAACTTGTTTACAGATTGGAACGGCAACTAACTTGCCATTTGTACCTAATGTTATTATTCGGAATTACACATGTGTAAACTTACCTCGCTTACCACGAGGCGGTCGAAGGGTTCGTTCGACCATGCTATCGTTAGGGACTATGTCCCTAAAATAATATATATTGATGTGAAATAGTATTTAACACTACTTGACTATTCTTGAGGGCCTGATCAACTCCCAAGGATAAACTTATGACTACTTGACTATCGACGTGTTCGCCTCCTTCGGGAACGCACCACCCGGAGGAGCTCTCCAAACTCATAATCGGAGTTTGATGGTTACCATGTCCTTGTGACGTGAAGGTTCCACCAGGGAACGACTGACTTGACTTGTTCGCCTCCTTCGGGAACGCCCCGCCCGAAGGAGCTTTACAAACTCATATTCGGAGTTTGCCAAACTCATATTCGGAGTTTGAAGAAGACCATGACCTTTGGCATGAGGGTTCCAAATGGGGAACCTCCAAACTCATATTCGGAGTTTGATGGAAATCATGTCCTCGAGACATGTAGGTGCAAAGGGAGCAGTCAAACTCATAATCGGAGTTTGCCAAACTCATATTCGGAGTTTGATAGAAGCCACGTCCTCTTGGCAGGAGAGTTCCACAAGGGAGCCTCCCAAACTCATATTCGGAGTTTAGAGGACACACTCATATTTGTTGATGTGAGTCTTTCGTCGTGAAATAGTTTGAGATCACTCGAACCGAGCCTTACAACCTCGGTTTCACCTAATAGAAGGGTAAAAGCGTCAAAGGGATATAGTAATGATTGATGCATATATATAACTCATATTCGGAGTTTGATAGAAACCACGTCCTCTTGGCAGGAGAGTTCCACAAGGGAGCCTCCCAAACTCATATTCGGAGTTTAGAGGACACGCTCATATTTGTTGATGTGAGTCTTTCGTCGTGAAATAGTTTGAGATCACTCGAACCGAGCCTTACAACCTCGGGTTCACCTAATAGAAGGGTAAAAGCGTCAAAGAGATATAGTAATGATTGATGCATATATATTACTCATGTTCGGATTTAATATATAGTTTGGCGAGGATTGATGCATATATATTACTCATGTTCGGATTTAATATATAGTTTGGCGAGGATTGATGCATATATATTGCTCATGTTCGGATTTAATATATAGTTTGGCGAGGATTGATGCATATATATTACTCATGTTCGGATTAATATGTAAAGCCTAATGATGTTACATACATATGTTTACATTATTTATATTTGGATTATCGTGTACAGCTCAACGAGACTTATGTGTTTATAACCCTGTATTTAATATAATATTTATAAGACTTGTTTGTATTTAAATCTGTGGAGTTTCTTGCCATTTCTTCTCCACAGATATAATTTCCGAAATGGTGGTAAACTCATGTATGTTTGTTTAAAATAATAATAAACGATTCTATACCCGTTGTGTTTCGCTGAGCGAACTGTGCTCTGATTGGTTGACGTTGACCGCGTGGGAGGTTCTTGTTGTCGCGGCGACGTTCCGTGCGCTGCCCGCTATATAATGGCGAGCAAACGGAGCGATCGTCAGTCTGCGTCAAGATCTCGCGACAAGAGGACCTCCCAGCAACCAAGAAGAGCTCAGCCGTCCAGTGGCCGCCCGGGCTAGATTGAAGTTACATCGTGCAGTTTCAATAGTCTCCCAGTTTCCCAGTCTACCTACCTACCCTACCTTGATAGTCAGTTCCCTGGGTCCCGCGCTCTCTACTGCTGCAGAGCAGACCGCCGGAACATTAATTGGTCGACTTCGAGCCGGATCACTCAAGACTACGGAAGCTGAAGAAACATACAGTCCACAAGGCCAGATCACTCAAGACTACGGAAGCTGAAGAAACATACAGTCCAAAAGAATGCCCATCACACGGTCGCAGACAGGGGAGCGCCAGCAGTGCCCGCTTCGTCACGAAGAGCCGCCACTGTCCCCAACGGACGAAGCAAGCCCACCGACGAGCACCGAGCGGCCCGCACCGCCGCAGCCCGCAACGTCCGTACCCGCGCTCGCGCAGCGCGGTCGAGGCCGTCCGAAAGCTCCGGGCCACCGCACCCCGTCGAAGCACCCGAGGCGGTCCGTGTCGACTGAGCCGTCGCTCGCGCAGCGCTCCCCGTGTAAGGCTCCAGAGGTGCGCGCTCTGTCGAAGCCCGCGACGCGTCCGATGTCGCCGGAACCCCGTCGGTCGAAAGCTCCGGAGCCCCGAGCTCCGTTGAAGCTCGCCGCCACCGCCGTCGCCGCACGACAGGCTTCGCAGAAAGGCCGGCGCGCGAAAACGGGGCCGATACCCCCGTCGACGGCCGCCCAGGAGCACCGCACTCCGTCGACGCGCGCTCCCTCGGATCGCGCAGTGTCCCGTGCCGCAACAGCAAGACCGGACCGTGAACGCAGCATCTACCAAGCCAGAGAAGACCTAGCCCGCTTGAAGATGGAAGCGGCAGAAGCCAGGCTAGCTCGGCTAGAGGCCGAAGATGAAGAGCAAACACTGATGGACCCGTCAGAGAGCGACCCCGATCCAGAGACCAATCCGAACCCAAGGATCGAAGAATGGCTTGACGCACAACCACAAGCCGCAGGCAACCCGGAAGCAAGACCGGTACGACCCGAGACAACTGGACAGATAGCCGCTCCACTACCACCGAAGAGGCCAAAAATAACCGAACGAACGCCGTCAGTATTGACTCGAGAAGAAAGGCAGAGAATCGTGGAGATAGCCTCTGCCGTAGCCGAAGTTACCCGGGCGACCGCGCCTCAAGCTGCTACGCCACACCCAGCTACCAACCGGTACCTACTAGGAGAGCTACCACACTTCAACGGGTCGCACGAAGACTGGCTGGCGTTCAGAGCAGCCTACAACGAGACGGCGGGTCACTTCTCAGCTGTAGAAAACACAGCACGACTCCGTCATGCACTGAAGGGCAAAGCCAAAGAAGCAGCACAGAATCTACTTATAGCGAATACAGCACCAGCCGACGTCATAACAGCACTAGAAAACAGATTCGGGCGCCCAGATTCGATCGCAATAGCAGAGATGGAACGAGTGAAGCGACTACCACGGGTACCGGATTCGCCGCAGGAAGTGTGTGAATTTTCCAACAAATTGGTGAACAGTGTAGCAGTTCTACGCGCCTTGAATAGACCGCACTACCTACACAATCCAGAAGTGGTACGACACCTAACGGAGAAACTGCCAGCTGTACTCAGATATCGCTGGTATCAACATTATGAAACGAAGCCGAGCCATGAACCGGACCTAGTGACCTTCGCTAACTTTATGAGTACCGAAGCCGGACGCTGTCGTCACTTCGCTCCACCAGAGGTCGTGACCACGCAGAGAGGGCCAGACGCCGGACCAAGCCGCGCACGGCCACAGCGAGCATATACGATGAAGGAGAAACGCAACAAGAAACCACAACTTCCCTGCCCCATCTGCCAAAGAAATAACCACGAGCCGAGCCAGTGTAACGAGATGAAAAAGGCTCCGGTCAACACACGGTGGGACATTGCCAAGAAACATCGCCTATGCTACCGGTGCCTCAGACCCATGACCGTATCGCACCAATGCCGGTACAAACGGTGCGGCGAAGAGAACTGCTCTCGGAGTCATCACTCCCTGCTCCACCATCGGAAGGAAAGAAGGAACCCCGAGGTTGTAGCTACCACATCGAGCCGATCCCGCTTCGCCTACTTGAAGATCGTACCAGTACGCGTCACCGGCCCCAAAGGGCACGTCGACACACACGCCTTGTTAGACGACGGCTCAACGGTGACACTACTGGACGCCACTGTCGCGAAGAAAATCGGCGCCCGAGGACAAGTAGAGCCGCTAAGAATGGAGGCAATAGCGGGAAAGAAGATCGACGCGGCTGAGTCCCAACGAGTTACCATCGATGTAAAAGGACAGAGCGAGACACACACCATTAGCGCGCGCACCCTCGCTAACATCGAACTATCGACGCAAGCGGTCGATAAACGAAGCATCGACCGGTACCCGCATTTAAGAGAGATAGAAAGACACCTCACCTACGAAACCGCTCGGCCACCCCTTCTCATCGGCCAAGACAATTGGCAGCTGCTGGTAACAAAAGACATGAGGCGAGGGACGAGAGAAGAACCGGTAGCTTCCCTCACCCCATTGGGATGGACCCTACACGGAGCCTGCAGCCGCTCCACACATCTCCGAGTGCATACGATACACTTCACCAAGGAGAAGAGGGCAGAAAAAGAGCTCGGGAAATGTTAACCCTCGAACAACTCGACGTCCCACCGACAACTACGACTTAGCACAACGAACCCCGATAACAGAAAAAAAGGAGAGCGAAGGCGCATTATCCGACGACTACGACAGGGCGGCAAGAAGCCTCAAGGGCATAGAAGAAATATCCATTAGAATCGGAATAAAGAAGGAGACAGAGACTCCCTACGCCTCCTGTGGCGAGGCGACCGGCGGGAGGGACCGCCGAGAGAAATGAGAATGAAATCAGTGATATTCGGTGCGGCGAGTTCGCCATGCGCCGCACTGTTCGTGAAGGAGTTCAACGCCGAGAAATATCGTGCAGACTTTCCAGAGGCCGCTGAAGCCATCGTGATCCACCACTACATGGACGACTACCTACAGAGCTTCCCCACCATAGAGAAGGCGGTAAAGATAGCCAAAGAAGTAAGAACTATACATGAGAGAGCTAACTTTAGACTCCACAAATGGGCCTCCAACTGCGTCGACGCCGTGACGGCCCTACAAGGGACACCCCCTCCGCCAGCCGATACGCTTGTGGAGCTCAACGACGGTACCTCCGAGGAAAAGGTACTCGGTCTCGCCTGGAAACCCAGCACGGATACCTTGAGCTTTAACTTAGATATGGCTCGTGTCGCACCGGAAGTAGTCGACGGAAGCCGCACTCCGACCAAGCGCGAAGCTTTAAGCACGATGATGTCATTGTTTGACCCCCTCGGCCTCGCTTCGCCAGTGACGATACAGGCGAAGAAAATACTGCAAGAAACTTGGCGCAGGGGCGTCGAATGGGACCGGCCGTTGCCAGAGCCTTTAAAGACCGACTGGAGCACCTGGCTAAAGAACCTGACCCTGCTGAGAAGACTGAACATACCCCGATGCCATGGCGGGTGGACGCACGCCCGGCGGAGAACTACACACCTTCGTCGACGCCAGTGAGACGGCCTACGCGGCCGCGGTGTATTGGCGCACCATCGACGACAGCGGACGCGTCCACGTTAGCCTCGCCGCAGCCAAGGGTTGCAGAAATCGAGGAGCACACCCTTGTAAAAGAATGGAGATGGTTACCCTCGAAACATAACGTCGCCGACGACTCCACACGACAAGTTCCAGCAGATTTCGAGTCTACTCACCGATGGTTCACCGGGCCAGAGTTTCTACTTAAGGACCAAGAAGAGTGGCCCGCCACCAAGAACGTGACAGTAACCGAAGCAACGGGGGAAGAGTAGTACGGTCATCACAGGAAACCACATTCGGAACAGAAGTCGAGGCGCTGAAAAGAGGAAAGGAGCTGCCGCATGACAGCCGACTCCATCAACTCGCGGTGCACCTGGACGACACAACTACTTTACGACTAAGGTCGAGGATTGCCGAAGTAGAGAACGTTGGCATAGAGCAGAAGTCGCCCGCAGTACTCGACGGAAATCATCACTTGACAAGATTGTACATAAGAATGGTCCACGAGAAACTACACCACGGGGGGACGGAGATAATAGTCAACGAAGTCAGAGAGCATTTTTGGATCATCAAACTCCGACCCACAGTTAAGAGCATAGTAACGAGCTGCTTGCGCTGTCGTATACGCAAAGGAAAACCCGCGGTCCCAGCCACCGGCGACCACCCACGCAATCGTCTCGCCCACCACAAGCGCCCTTTCACCTACACGGGCCTAGACTATTTCGGTCCCTTGTCAGTAACAGTGGGGAGACGACGAGAGAAAAGATATGTAGCCCTCTTCACGTGCCTAACCACGCGAGCCGTGCACTTAGAAATCGCAGACAGCCTCAGCTCCGATTCCGCCATCATGGCATTGCGGAGGATGATCGCCCGACGTGGCTGCCCCTAAGAAATATACAGCGACAACGGGACGAACTTTCGGGGAGCCGACAGAGAACTACGGGAGGCCCTAATCGACGAAGCGGCTACACGCGCCATCAAATGGCGCTTCATCCCCCCAGGCGCCCCATTTATGGGAGGCGTTTGGGAACGACTTGTGCGCGCGGTAAAAACCGCCCTGTACAGCATATTGACGGAGCAGCACCCGCACACCGAGACACTCGCCACCTTGCTGTGTGAGGTGGAATACACCGTAAACAGCAGGCCCCTCACACATGTGTCCACAGAAGCAGACGACCCGAGCGCCCTGACACCTAACCACTTCCTGTTGGGCGGCTCGGGACTAGTGAGGCAACCAGGCATCTTCACCGACGACGACCTACATCTACGCGCGAGGTGGAGACGAGGCCAGAGGCTCGCCGATCTTTCCTGGCAGAGATGGCTGAAGGAATACCTTCCGCTACTGCAACACCGGCGGGAGCCACGCGGGCGGGGTGAGACTCCGCGCGTCGGAGACCTCGTGCTCATAGTGGACAACTCCCTGCCACGAAATACGTGGCCGAGAGGAAAAGTCGTCGCCCTCTACCCGGGGCCCGACGGCGCAGTACGAGTCGTCGATGTAAAGACCGCGGGTGGCGTGCTGCGACGTGCCACTAAGAAACTCGTCGTGCTGCCTACGGCCGCTGAGCACCCCGTCGCTCATACGGGCTAGGTGCAGCGTCGTGACGACCAACGCTGCACGGCGGGAGAATGTTCGCGACGAAGTGATCAGTGACCGTGAAAGTGAAATAGAATTCGAAAATGAATCAGTGAATTAATGTCTCATAGTGCCAGTGCTTAAAATAGTGAAACATAGACTATCAATATAGAGTTTAGACATAGGCCTAAGTGAGCGAGTGCACTGCGTTGCGCGAGGGCGGGGGTAGACCCCCAAGGCAAGCTCGCACCGCGAGCTATGTCAACCCGTAGGCTCGAAAGGCATCCGCTGACCAATACCCGTTGTCTGTCTAAGACGGAGAGATTGTTGCAGCGACTGGCATAGATTCGTATTTCCTCTGAAAAGGTATAGCTTCAGACGAAAATTGATTCGGAATATTGTACTGTATAACTTGTTTACAGATTGGAACGGCAACTAACTTGCCATTTGTACCTAATGTTATTATTCGGAATTACACATGTGTAAACTTACCTCGCTTACCACGAGGCGGTCGAAGGGTTCGTTCGACCATGCTATCGTTAGGGACTATGTCCCTAAAATAATATATATTGATGTGAAATAGTATTTAACACTACTTGACTATTCTTGAGGGCCTGATCAACTCCCAAGGATAAACTTATGACTACTTGACTATCGACGTGTTCGCCTCCTTCGGGAACGCACCACCCGGAGGAGCTCTCCAAACTCATAATCGGAGTTTGATGGTTACCATGTCCTTGTGACGTGAAGGTTCCACCAGGGAACGACTGACTTGACTTGTTCGCCTCCTTCGGGAACGCCCCGCCCGAAGGAGCTTTACAAACTCATATTCGGAGTTTGCCAAACTCATATTCGGAGTTTGAAGAAGACCATGACCTTTGGCATGAGGGTTCCAAATGGGGAACCTCCAAACTCATATTCGGAGTTTGATGGAAATCATGTCCTCGAGACATGTAGGTGCAAAGGGAGCAGTCAAACTCATAATCGGAGTTTGCCAAACTCATATTCGGAGTTTGATAGAAGCCACGTCCTCTTGGCAGGAGAGTTCCACAAGGGAGCCTCCCAAACTCATATTCGGAGTTTAGAGGACACACTCATATTTGTTGATGTGAGTCTTTCGTCGTGAAATAGTTTGAGATCACTCGAACCGAGCCTTACAACCTCGGTTTCACCTAATAGAAGGGTAAAAGCGTCAAAGGGATATAGTAATGATTGATGCATATATATAACTCATATTCGGAGTTTGATAGAAACCACGTCCTCTTGGCAGGAGAGTTCCACAAGGGAGCCTCCCAAACTCATATTCGGAGTTTAGAGGACACGCTCATATTTGTTGATGTGAGTCTTTCGTCGTGAAATAGTTTGAGATCACTCGAACCGAGCCTTACAACCTCGGGTTCACCTAATAGAAGGGTAAAAGCGTCAAAGAGATATAGTAATGATTGATGCATATATATTACTCATGTTCGGATTTAATATATAGTTTGGCGAGGATTGATGCATATATATTACTCATGTTCGGATTTAATATATAGTTTGGCGAGGATTGATGCATATATATTGCTCATGTTCGGATTTAATATATAGTTTGGCGAGGATTGATGCATATATATTACTCATGTTCGGATTAATATGTAAAGCCTAATGATGTTACATACATATGTTTACATTATTTATATTTGGATTATCGTGTACAGCTCAACGAGACTTATGTGTTTATAACCCTGTATTTAATATAATATTTATAAGACTTGTTTGTATTTAAATCTGTGGAGTTTCTTGCCATTTCTTCTCCACAGATATAATTTCCGAAATGGTGGTAAACTCATGTATGTTTGTTTAAAATAATAATAAACGATTCTATACCCGTTGTGTTTCGCTGAGCGAACTGTGCTCTGATTGGTTGACGTTGACCGCGTGGGAGGTTCTTGTTGTCGCGGCGACGTTCCGTGCGCTGCCCGCTATATAATGGCGAGCAAACGGAGCGATCGTCAGTCTGCGTCAAGATCTCGCGACAAGAGGACCTCCCAGCAACCAAGAAGAGCTCAGCCGTCCAGTGGCCGCCCGGGCTAGATTGAAGTTACATCGTGCAGTTTCAATAGTCTCCCAGTTTCCCAGTCTACCTACCTACCCTACCTTGATAGTCAGTTCCCTGGGTCCCGCGCTCTCTACTGCTGCAGAGCAGACCGCCGGAACAGATCCTGACATACTTCTACTGACATATCTACTTATCAGAATAAGCCTTAGGTACTATACTTGTACATATTTTGTACATAAAGACATTATTTCATACAGAATATACTTTTTGCTCAAAATACAGAACAAACCGGAATACGCATGGTATAAAAGCGTCGTCATGTTAAATATGGTACTTATATTATGCTATCTTTAGACACATTATTTTTTACTTCTGTTACCATCTTATCGTTTCTGCACTGAAATATAGCACAAGTGGTTTTTTTTATATTTTCTTGGACAATATTTAAATTTCAAGGGAAATTCTGAAGATGTGCGGAAATTATATACAGCCATTTATACAGCGCACATCTGTGGTTACGCGGGAACGCCCATACTTGCTACTTCTATGTTCTTTATAATGTTCTGTGGTTCACATGAAGATGAAGCCTGTGACATACGGACAGATGGACAGACCGACATGATGAACTTATAAGGGCTCCGTTTGCCTACGGAAACCTAAAAACCGATACGTAAAAAATATCCCAATGCGTTTTCCCCATGTATCGCATACATAATTCCTAAATTAAAAAAAAGCCTCCAAACTACAACTAAAGAAATAAAAATACCAGAAACAGTGATAGTAATAAAAATAAATTAAATATATTATTATAAGTTGTTTTGTTGTTAAATATCCGTGAATAATGACGATATATGCAACAATAGCTTTCCGCTCTCGATCATAAATCCACTGTTTTATCTTTATATCACATGATCCATCTATGCATAAAACTAACATTGTTATTTACAATTATAGTTTCCGTATATTTTACTACATTAGGCGCGATCGTTCATAGTCTGTTACGCGTATGCCTGCACTATTCGATTAGCCGCTCCAGGCAAAAATAATATTCGCCGCCCTTAATTCCAAATATCAAATATATAATATTATATAATAAATTCACATATGTTAGTCTACTGGGGCTTCCTTCTGAACAAGTATATAAAAGTTCATGAGTGTATGTATGTATGTTAAAGAATTTCTCAGAAACTATTGAATGGATTGGAATATTTTTTATCGATATCTGTATCTTTCTTTTCTATGCCCTCAATTTTGCCGCCTCTCATTTTTGCCGCTCTGGCTATTTGCCCGGCTTGCCCTCCTAGATCGGGACCTGACCTACCATTGAAAAAATTTGGACAAGCATTCCACTGAAACAGTGTTTAGTACATCAAGTCTGAGAAATAAATTACAATCACGTAAAATTCACTTGCAATTTTCATTCCGTAATTTGCCTCTTGTGATGAAAAATACTTCAACAGAATTGCCCACCTATTCGGTATTTCTGTTGCCGAGAGTGAGCTTGTACCGTGCACTCGCTGTTCTTGGTCTATCATATAATAAATAATAAAATAAAAAAGCCCTTTATTACATACCAATGTATATTTACAAAAAATTACATGATATTTACAAAATTATGTTATGAACCCCTCGCAGGTGAAGGCCTCCTCTAGAGATTGCCATTTGACTCTATCTTTGGCTATGGTCATCCAAGTATGTCCAGCCACCTTCAGAATGTCGTCTGCCCAACAAGCTCGTGGTCTACCCCGTCGTCGTGTCCCTGGCGGTTCTTTCCACTCTGTCACCACTTGTGACCATCTCTTGTCTTGAAGTCTAGCAACATGTCCCGCCCACCTCCATTTCAGTGATTTTGCGTGTCTATCATACATGAGCTGGCTTGTAGGGGTTACGCACGCAGACTCAAACATTCCATCGGCTAAATGAGGAAGACTTGAACCCAACCTGTGAAGGTAAATATAATGGAAGTATCAGCGAAAATTAAAAAGAAAATTATTAAATTTACAGGTATACGTTATAGCTGACGGTATGTGCATATTCCAAGGAGACACAGCGGCTATGGTCCCCTACTTACAGAGTGTTGGAATGCCGTGTCCTCGACACCATAATCCAGCTGACTTTAGTGAGTACTGAATTATAAGTGAATTAACCAATCACCTGCTGATAATAATTCAGTTGGGGATAATAACAATAACAAAAACAGAATATAGAAACCAGAAACCGCACAACCGGTTATTGTATTTTTTTTTTGAAAAAAATATAGAACGTAGATTAGGTGTTATATTTTATTGATATTATCCGTTCGCCGATATTATCCTAGAAATTATCCCAAAATTGGTAAATTGTGACGGGAAGTACGACGATTATTTCTACCCCACCACAGCAAGAAAAAGAAGGGTTATGATTTTAGGAAATTAGAATGAACTGTGTGCAAGTTCTGTGCCAAACAATCTTTATTAGGTTCTTTTACACAATTTCTAATAATAGCCGGTGACGTTTTCTTTATTACGATGTTTAGTACGGGTAGGTACAACCGGGTACTTTATTTTAGTGTACTATTTTTAGCCGCAGATTGAATAAATGTGGATTTTGGTTTATTGTGTATTCTGAGCCTTTTTGATAGGTAGGTACCGACTATTTATCTCTTGAATCTGATTTTCACTCTGACACTTTCCTATATGGTTTTTCCCTGGGTGTACCACGGGCAATGAACGGGTATGATAGCATTGATTTTTTCAGTTATAAGATCTCTTAATTTTTTATACAAATATACCGCTAATGTGTGTACATAGATGCCTAAACATAAATACTAGATTTTGTCCAAAAACGCACTGTCAACATTTTAAATATATAATAACATATTAAATAATATATATTTGCCTGCGTTTATCATATACATGAAGAATCCATTAAATATCTGTTCTTTCTTTACTAGGTCTTCCGCTAAGCATATATACATACTTCTAATAAGTGTTGCCATTTTGTAGATTTTTAATGATTCATGGTTCCATATCTTGAAACTTAGAAATTTTCGTTTACACTAGCTGTTTATGATGATTTTTATATAATTTTTAAACCATGCAGACATAGTTAGTCCGGCATCGCACCGAATATTTCCTATTTATCTAGCGAGGCGGACCGTTCGTTACAAGAATTGGACGAGTCTGTGGTCGGTTTCGGTGGACCGTACGGCGACGCGCCGGGGATTGGACGAATGTGGGGCCATCTTTACTTTATTAGTTTCAGCTTCAGAACTTAAACTTGTGTTCATATGAAGTTGCTACGTTTGCATAGCCCTTAAATCCCAGTAGGGTTAGCAAAGTATCCCGTGGAGACCCGTCGTTTTCGACCTTCGTTCGAGTCAAAGATCGCGGTTTTAACAGCAAAATATGCATTATTATTAGATATATTATGCTAATTTCGTTTATACATATCCATGTAGGTATAAAAACGATCCTTTTTATATTTTTCCGAAACAAACAGAATACAAGACCAAAACCATTCAGCACTAAAACTATTTTACGGCCAAATATTTGACATTTATTACTCGAGCTAGATTTCCTACTTAGATCAAACAAAAATAACATTAATTTGCAAATAGTACTTCGTTGTTTGTTTGTAATAATGTGTCCTTGAGATCATTTTTGTTGATTTTTCTGTACTTGAAAAGACAAACTTGAATGAAAATTACCTCTATTAGGTTTACGTCTTACGCAATTAAGTACACTACTAACATTGCTTTTGAATTTTTTCTTTGCTTTAATATTTCTCGTTTGTAAATGTTTGAATAGCGATTATGTAAGGCGTTTTGACAAGTGTATGTTAGATAAATATCTACTGTTTTTGGACTTTAAAGGAAAGTTGAGATAATGTCTCCATCATTGAATTATAGCCGTGTTCGATCTCCGAGTTGAACTTATTCTATTCTGTCCTTTATCGGCTAAAGGGGTGAAAGATTTTCAAGCGCGGATACGGAATTACGTTTAGGGGTTTTAGGGGTTTGTTATCTATGTTTGCGATGTTAATTATTGGACAAAATCTCCCCCTGAAGGTTTTATTTTACTTATGTTAAATTATTTTCTGTTTACAGTTATAGAACTAACCGAAAACCCTGAATATGTGCAACTGCTCTCAGATGAGATGCTAAACGGAAAATTATACAAAACGGCTAAAATTGAACCAACACCTGCACCTGCACCTGCGCCGTCCGAAAACAACATGCAATTAAAAGTTTCCTACCAAACTGAAGAAGATTCCATAGAAACCCATGTAATGCTTTCTAACGATGGATGCACATACACAGTGCCACAGTATGATGATTCGAGTCGTTCAGCCAGTTCTCTTTCTAGTCAATTGTCGATAGCAAATACGAGTATGGCCTGGATGAAGATGCAGAAAAATGCGGATTTTCAAGAATTCGCTACCTCATGGACTGCCCAGTTTTGGATTATATTGATTAGGATGCTGAGGCAAATTGCGAGGAACAGGCAAGGTGGGTCAAATTATTCACTTACTTTCGAAAATTGGTGGCGGAAGTAACTTAGGTGTAGGCAAAATGTGTAAAATCTGTTGATGTATTTTCTTTAATAAAATATAAATAAAATTGAATTGTCTGGTGGGGGTGGGGGCCCCATCATTGCACAATTTCTGTGTGTATATATTGTCTGGTAGAGGTATTATTGAACTTCTTGGCTTTTTGGTCTGATAGTTGTCTATAGAATACGATAAATTCAATATTTTTACTCATTTACAACTTACTAGAATGTATAATAAGTAATAAATTGTCGATGGCAAATACAGTACCATCACTTACTTATGGAAGCGAGACTTGAGCATGAAAGTAAGATAAATGCAGTGGAAATGCGGTCTTTACGTAGAATGTGTGATATAAAGCGTATTGACCGCATCCCGAACGATGTCATTAGAGAAGAATGCGGAGTGAAAGATTATGTTGTGACTAAAACGAAGAAAAGTAGTTTACGCTGGTTTGGATACGTTGAAAGAATGAAGGATGAAAGATTGACTAAAAGGTTTATATGGCTGAAGTGAAAGGAAATTCTCTCAGAGGATGACTTTGTGTAGGTACTTAGGTGTACCTATTTTTATTGAACATATAAAAAAAAAATTGATCGATGGAAATGTTAAAAGTACACACAATCGCCGAGCATGTATGAAAGGTATGATGAATATAAAAGAAGCGAAAGACATCGTAACAAATGGCACTCGATTGTCTCTGCCTACCCCTCTTGGGATGAAAGACGTGATGATATATAGTATATTAATAAATATTAAATAATATATTTAAAAACTATATATGTATTATAAAAATAATACTTCTTCAAGAATCTGTTTTTTTATTTAATTTTAATATCAAATAGTTTTGAAAATATAACAAAGGTAGGTAGGTAAGATATTTACCTACTGCAGCTTCCAAACTTCCAAGTCTTCATTAGAGTACTGATTAATACGAAAAGCTGTGGTCAATAGGTACCTGTTATATCCACTGTTACTACGAAGTGAAGATAAATAATTATCGTGATCTAATAAAAATGAAAGTTAGAAAATGTAAGCCTCAAAATTGGTACGCGTGTAAATCAAGAATACTCGAGTGAAAGGTGACTGTGTCAAAAAAAAGTGGAAAGCGACATTGTGTTCTATTTACCTAAATGTAACTTGTTGTACGAACGAATGTATGGTGATTCACAGTCACAGTAAATAAGTAGTGGAAAGTTTAAATTGTTTTTTAATTGATCTAAAAAAATTCACGGACGTTTTAGATTTTTTAATTACGTGGTTGAAAAGCAGAAACTATTTCAGAAATAAGAGAATATATTTATTAAAAAAGGAGGGTAATGTTTTTCGGGTGTACCTATATAGGTATGTAGATGTACGTATGTAGGTAATTTCATAATATTATAGAGCTTGTTTTTTAATTTTCAATTATTTTGTTAGGTTAGGTTAAGTTAGGTTTTTTTATTTTCTTCTTTTTCTCTTTTATGTGTGCCAATGTCAAGTACTTATTAGCCTTTATAGTATACCTATATGCCGATTAATCGATATCTAAGATGATCCCGCCGACTGTGATATGTCTTCTTAATCACAGCCTAATTACAACTATCACTTCATGTCACGACGGAACGCGTGCGTCGGTCGCCATGACATGACGTAGAATCAATAATTATGTTTAAGATCTATTCAATAATACCTCACTTATTGTAATACGTAGGTACCTAACCCCAGTTCTACACCTAAAATAATTTAGTGTACGTGTTGAGGAGAGAGAGTGTAGGGGAAATCTTATGGGTTCACGTCACCGACATGCTATGCTACAGTATGCTGCCGTGGAACAGCTATAGCAGCGCCATCTATCCGCTGAACTGAACCGGGCTTGACTCTACTATCAATGAAATTACAGATACATTTTGTATGTGAAATGCTCGCTACATGGCGTATTATACGTTAAATAAAGTTTTCACTTTTTTGTAATTTCCCTAACTTGAGACATAGGAACGAACGAGCGGACATGACCAAATTATATATATAGCATAAGTAGGTATTTATACGTAGGTATTATGGTAATTTGTAGAGCCATGGAATTTCCCCAAGAGACAGTTAATACAAACGTTTAACTATCTATCTATCTATCTATCTATCATCACGCCTTTCATCCCAAGAGGGGTAGGCAGAGACAATCGAATGCCATTTGTTACGATCCTGACATATCTCTTTTGCTTCTTTTATATTCATCTTACCTTTCATACATGCTCGGCGATTGTGTGTACTTTTAATATTTCCTTCGATCAACATATTTTTTATATGTTCAATAAAAGTACATCTAGGTCTTCCTCTGCTAGCATTTCCTTTCACTTCAGCCATATAAACCTTTCTAGTCAATCTATCATCCTTCATTCTTTCAACGTGTCCAAACCAGCGTAAACTACTTTTCTTCATTTTTGTCACAACATCATCTTTTACTCCGCATTCTTCTCTAATGACATCGTTCCGGATACGGTCAATACGCTTTATATCACACATTCTACGTAAAGACCGCATTTCCACTGCATTTATTTTACTTTCATGCCTCTTATTCCATACCCAAGTCTCGCTTCCATAAGTAAGTGATGGAACTAAAACAGCATTATGTATGTTCATTTTACTTTTAGTTGTAAGTTGTGTATTTCTGCATACATTGTTTAGTCCACCAAATACCTTGCTTCCCGCTTTCACTCTCCTTTCAATTTCTTTGTCTATCTTTCCACTTCTTGTAACCATACTACCTAAATAAACAAATTCATTCACTTGCTCTAACTTACATCCTTTCACACAAATCTTACACTCCGTCCTTTCATCTTCCTTTTCAAATACTAATACTTTTGATGTTTATGATGATAATAAGTTTGTATGGTGACAACATTAATTATCATGTAGGTATAAAGTCATAAATATATGAAATATACAAAGTGTAAAAAAGTTGCCTAGTGAGTGGCCTCAAATCTACTTTTTATAACTTCACGTGTAGATTTTTTTGACTGGAAAAATTATAAAACACAAAAATCCGCTATGGACTTTGAAGTTGTGCCCCAAACCGGTTTCATTTGATGCGAAGATGGTTTTAGAAAAAGAAAGAAAACTAAAACTTAAGGTGAAGTGGTCGATGGGGAAATGAGTAATGAAAGAGCAGAACGCATTTATCTAGAATCCCGCGCACGCGAGCAGGGTAGATACAGGAAGCGGTTCAACGTAAGCGATATTTTTTCTTTAAAACGCAATTTAAAAAAAAAACTTATACAACATAGAAATAATTTTACAATGAATGATAGATAATTACCAAAAAAATTTGCATGTTAATTTTTGTAATGATACCCGTGTTAGTTACACTATTTATAACTCAAGAACGGCTTAGAGCCAGGAGACGGACCTATATTACTTATAGCCATAAAATTTGATAAATAAAGTTTTCAGAGGTGTATTTAGGATTTTTTTCTATCGAGTAAAATGATCATATTTTCAAAACAATATTTGTCATATCCTATAATATTTTTTTTCAGTTTCGTAAATAGATCAAGTTTTTTGAAAAATTTGATTAAAAATTGGATTTTGATGACTGACTTCCCCTTAAAAAACACTTTTCCCATACAAAAATTTTCAACCTCATCAGAGGGTTACTGGCAAACAAATTAAAAACATTAGTGTGTAGTGTGAAGTTTGTATAATATTGTTACCCCGGGCGAAGTCGGGGCAAGACACTAGTTAAATATAAATGTCGTATTAGGTAGGTACTTAGGTAAACACACACATATCTTAACGGCCTTTCTACCTTACGAATGTGGCCAGACGCACAGGTTGGTATCTGTAATTTTTAGGATGTCAGATTTATACCTATGCACTCCTAAGCAGACATTTTCTTTTTCATTACATTTTTCTATTAGGTACCTGCACGAGACAACACACATAGAAATTGGAAACGCGCTTAGCGGCTTGGAACTTTCTATGTAATAGGAAATATAGGAATAGGATAAAGTAGTTACTGTACTGCAATAGAAATAAACAGCTCAATCTGGAATTCGAACACGGATCCGCTGGGGTAGGTTCAGAAACCAGTTCATCCGGGACACAAGGTCTGTCTGTGATTTTTTGATTTAATTTGGTCGATCTGATTGTATCCTTAAAATAGGCTCCGAAACGGCTGAATTAATACATATATTACTAGCAACTTAACCCGAAGAATTTCAATATTACATGCTCATCCGATCCCGTTGATACAATAAAAGCGGCCACGGTCCACCGAAACCGACCACAGACTCGTCCAATTATTGTAACGAACGGTCCGCCTAGATCATCCGGCGGCCGGAATGGGATATTTTCGGTGCGATGCCGGACCAATGTGTGGCCTACTTTAGGATCATTGACATTATTAGTTACTGCTCCGGTCCAAAAAGACGTAGGTAGTCATGTTTTATAGGTAGATATATAAACCTTTCTTGTGAATCAGTAAAAACCGTATTAAAAATCGGTTCAGTAGTTTTTGAGTCTTATAACTAGTAACATTGTATTACTTCATGTTCCAGGTTTATGGATACAGTTTATACATCACGTGGGATGTTCCATACTGATTGGTTTATGTTTCCTAAATATGGCTAACG
Organism: Nemapogon koenigi; assembly: GCA_963924495.1. Taxonomy (NCBI): domain Eukaryota; kingdom Metazoa; phylum Arthropoda; class Insecta; order Lepidoptera; family Tineidae; genus Nemapogon; species Nemapogon koenigi. Next base: position 4,527,630 of record OZ004640.1, on the reverse strand, counting down.
ACGGAACTCAGATGTTTGCACATTTGAAGCTGTGCATTGGCATTGTTATATTCTTTGCCTACACACAAATCATGGTTCCAGTACTAGTATGTAAGTAAACATTTAGTTATTTTTTCTATTTACTTAGTCTAGTGGATACAGCAGATGCTACCACTTTAAGAGCTATATCTAGAAGTGACAATATTAAATACCTACCTACCCACTTATCAGCTGGAATCTCCGTTGATAACAAAAACGTGTTAGTAACCATCCACAGATTAGGAATGTAGTAGAGTAGAGCGAGCGAGCCGCGTGACCTATATAAAATAAAGTAAAGAAGTTTGGTGACTGTCTCTTACGTCGGAAATAGATTGAAGGGAGAAAATTGTAGACACTTCTCGTGGCTGTTTCATATGATATTTGAATACTTCAATCAATCTGATAAACCACTCAGAAGCAATAGAGCCAACTAAATTCCTGAAAAACTGCTGAACTGATTTTGAATCGAAACACTTACATTAAATTCTGTCTAGGAAATAAGCTAAGATCGCTGGAAATAAGTTTTTTCAAAAATCCTGAAATAGTATTGAACCAATTTCACCGGTGGCCATCGAGTCCATATATTTGACGTGAGATCTTTCGTGTCGAGCGAAAGGCCAAAAACGTTAATGTCTGTACAGGACCAGCCAATGAATGCCCGGTCCGAGAATGTCCAACCCTACAATGTGCGGGCAAATTCTGTGTACTTGATTTTGCCCGGCCCAGCTAATTTGGACATTCTTATGATAATGGTAACCGATTGATTTCAGATCCACAAGAAGTAAAACTGGTCAAAAAGGAACATTTCAACCGATGGTATAGCCTGTCTTCATACTACGCAGCTCTAACAGTATCAAAATTACCTGTACAGATGGTTCTCAATATCATTTTCTGTACGATTGTGTTCTTCACTGTCGGCGTACCGTTCACCGTGATGAGATTCTTCGCCTTTTGTTTAGTGGGCAATGTGATATCGCTAGCTTCTGAAGGCATGGGAATGGCTATTGGATCTATATTCAATGTTCGAGTAAGTATATTACAAAATTATTTCACGGTATTGTCGCTTCATGTAAAAATAGTGTTTAAGAGTTCTCTTTGTCGCGCAACCAACTAAAAAACACACGTGTTCGAAAATTTTGCATCTCTTTCACCCAATAGAACATTTCCAAACAAAATCGGTACAATAAATTACACAAAATGGACTTCAGCAATTCAAGTATTGTACAAAAAATATTAGAAATAGCAATTTCTAGTTAATGGATCCATAAAGTATGTGAAATTATTTTTACTCGATACATGTAAAAATATATAGATTTATATATTATATAAGAGAACTCGAGTTGCAAAGTTGGTTGAAAATATGCGTGAAATTGACGACTTTCAGGGTTTCATGAAACAGGTGTAGCTGATATTGACATATTTTTTTATTGTTGAGTATAGATAATTTCATATACTTTAAGGATCCATTAACTAGAACTTGCTATTTTTAATAAGTTTTGTACAATACTTAAATTGCTGAAGTCCGTTTTTGTATGGGACAAAAGTTATGAGGCGCTCCTTATGAGCTTAAACAGCTAAATACATTCGTTGTGTTCTTAGCGATAGAACCTTCGCTCGATCGATCGAGTTCTTCATGAAATTGTCACATTTAAGTCGACACTTTAGCCTAGTGGTCAGTAACCTAATCACGAAGAAGTACCGGGTTACAATCCATTTGTAGGTAATGTTAAAAAATGACACAGCATACACTTCATGCTCCCTATGCATGGAGCAAGTCGATTTTCACAATATTTTTAGACGTGTGGCCAGCTCTGTTAGTCTTTCTAGTATGTAAAAACCTATTGGTAGTCCACTAATTTTACATTTTCTTATTTTCAGAACGGCTGCGCCATTGGTCCATGCACAATAGCTCCATTCCTCGGACTGGCTATCTACGGCTTCGACTTCGCTCACAGAATTCCTGTCCTCATGAACGTTCTTATGAAGATGTCTTTCATCAGATGTGGAGTGGTTGCCATGGTACTAACTGTATTCGGATTTGGCAGAAAACCTTTAGAATGTGAAGACGTTTATTGCCATTTCGCAAAACCCGATGTATTATTGAAATACTTAGATATAGAAAGAAGTTCTGTCTGGATTGAAATTATGGCTATGGTCGGTTTAATGTTTGTCTTCAGGTCAATCTGTTATATAGGTCTAAGGTGGCGATTTGCTACATGATTTTAACATTTAATACGAATGTTAAATGAATTTTGATACTTAATTTATTTACTAAATTGATTTAAAATTAAATTATGCGTGATAAAGATATATTAATAGTTAAATTATCTGGGTAGATTATATATTCAAATTATAGAAATTTTCTTCATATATTAATGCTATTGATTCAGTGGAGGATATGTTTTTAATACATATTATTGTAATGATTGAGTAATGTAATAGTGGCTACAAATGACGATTCCATTAAAAATCACAAAGCAAGGAACTATGCTATACTGGGCTTTATAGCCCATTTGTCATTGTCATTATAGCGATTTTCATACAATACTCGTCTAGATTTTGGATAATTCATCGACCAACCATTTACATGTTTTGAAATCGTATATCTACTGAATTGACTAAAACTTAAATTATAAAACTTGATGTATACAAACTTAATACTAATAGATTTCATACAGTTTAGTACAAAAACATTCTTTATTTGTATGTGATACTTTGTGAATATGTATTTATAAGATATTAAAAAATATTTAGTTTATAAGTATGTACTCATAGCAAGTAGGTAGGCAATTTTGAATAGAATGAATCTTTGTCTGTCCACAGAACATAATTTCCGACTGAAATATATGGGTAGAGATGGCGACAGAAAGTTGTAAGCACTTGCCGGCAGAAAACCTCTTTTTCGTGTAGTCTGAGGGGGGCCTCTACAATTTTTTATTGTCGAGTAGGGGGTCCAGTGCTTGTCGGTACGCCGCTGAGGCGCTTTAAAAGAAAAAAAAACCTCTCCTACCAGCTGGCAGAAAAGTGAACAGCATTTGTGTGGGGGAGGGGGGAGGACCTCTCGGTTGTATAAATTATTTTTCTGCCAATTTACTCCCTGCAGTTTTTTTAAAGAATTTTGCAAGTCGCTGCAGGGAGTATATTGGCAGAAAATATTTTTCTTACAACCGAGAGGTCCCCACAGATGCTGTTCACTCATTTTCTGCCAGCTGGTAGGAGAGGTTTTTCTTTTCTTTTAAAGCGCGTCAGCGGCGTACCGACAAGCACTGGACCCCTACTCGACAATAAGAAATTGTAGAGGTGGGCTCAGACTACACGAAAAAGAAGTTTTCTGCCGGCAAGTGCTTACAACCACTTTCTGTCGCCATCTCTCTACCTATACACCTAATACACCCATATAAAAGAAGTTTGTGATCACTCCAAAATTATTTTGAATAAGTACAAGTAATTCGTAACAAAATACTTTTGATGAGAAATTGTAATTGATAACAAGTTTTTTTATATTTTCTAAATAAGTATATCCACTAGAGTAATATGTAAGTTGTTTCCTAAATATACTGTAGTATAAAAGTGTTATGTAATCAATGTATGGGGGAAAATATAGAGTAGTATTTTATAATAATGAATGTTAAAAAGAAATAGGTGATTGGATACAATTAAATATCTTATATTATTTTTAGAATAATGCTCAAATTGTTATTTTTAAATATTAGGGCTCATAACCTCACAAGGAATTATAAGTATGATGATGATTATATTTCTTGCCCAGTACATAATATAGATAATAATGTATATATAAAATAAATAGACTGAGTTACTGTAATGTATTGTCGTACTATAATATATTTTTTGCATACATTATAAGACTCAAAAGGCCTTAAACTTTTCTACAGTGGTTTTGCTTTACACAAATTAGTGTAAATAATTATTCAGATTAAATATTTTGGAAAGACATTTTCAATATTATGTAGGTTAAGTTTATATTTAAAATAGAAGCAGGTACTTTTGAGAATTTTGTACTTTTGTAATGAAATGCTAATAAAAATATATAATTTTGGTAATGGTTTCATTTATGTTGGCGATGGACTTTTTATCTGAAAAATATCATACCTACATATTATATATACCACCTTCAAAAGTTTTCATAAAACAGTTAGTTCTCAATTATCACAGAACTCACAAGCTTTTTTTAGAAACACAAAAGGTAATTAATTCATATTAGTACCTAAATGTTTCTTAGATTAGAAATAAAACCAGAATTTTTAAATATCAATTTAAAAAAATGTACTTGGAATAAAGTGCTCGCCAGGAGAAACTTTATAAACAAACATTCTTCAGGTGGTTGCAACATTTTTCATGAAATTTAATGTTGACAACTTCTGTTATAGTTACAATTCATGTCCATAATAATTACCTAGAAGACGTATAAATCAAATTGAATAGTTCGCAGATTCTGAATATCTATTTATCTATCTATCATCACGCCTTTTATCCCAAGAGGGGTAAGCAGAGACAATCATATGGTTTGTTTTACCAAATTTTTACGAATTCGTGATTATTATTTTATATTATATAGCCTTCCGCCCCCGGCTTCCCCCGTGGATATTTTCGAACAAAATAAAATATAGCCTATGTCACTCAGGGATATTGTAGCTTTCTATTGGTAAAATAATTTTCAAAATCGGTTCAGTAGATCCAGAGATTACCCCCTACAACCTCACAAACTTAACCTCTTTATAATATTAGTATAGATTATTAAAATATTTGATATGATTCCTTTAGCAATTAATAGATAAACAATTTTATAATTACTTCATAAGAGCTTCTAAGTTCTTGATTACATGACTTAATTAATATGAGACAGCCTATAAATTCTGACTTAACCAATAACCTCAATCTACATAATAGATACTAAAATAGAAAATAATAATATAAATATTGTCGAATTTTCACTTTTTACACGTAGCTTTATCTCTACGCTTCTTGATGTGTTTCTTAACTTTAGTTTTCCTCTTCTCTGCCTTCTCCTCTTTAACAGCTTTCTTTCGCGCTTTCTTACTCTCTGGTGATTCGTCGCGTGGCCGGGCACTGTTCACGAAATTGGTTCCTGAAAAGCCAGATTGATATTGTAATTGTTTTTTTATATATCTGTCTGTATATCTTCACGGGTGCCTTACGAGACCGTGTTGCCGGCTACAGAGCACTCAGCGGAAGGCAAGTCGTCATTTACCCATTTTTCAGGATAAGGTGATTGTAGAAATATAGACTCGTAGGAAAACATGTATCCTTGCAAGTTGTCAATAACCTGGGCTCATTATATCGTGGATTATTTTAGTTAAGTTGGGCCCCATGAAATATATTTTTTTTTTGTATTTCCTTTTTTCTCTCTTTTGTCTTCACGGGTTGCCTTACTGCTCCCGAAACCGTGTTACGGTTCCAGGGTACCCAGCGGAAGAAGAAGTCTCCCTCGTTTAGCCGATGGTATTTGTAAAGCTCTACCTAACCTTTTGTCTTTCTTTCTCAACAATAGCAATAGGGTTAATCATTATTTAGACATAGATAGTAATAATTTTTATTGTTTTTTTACGGGTTGTTTTACAGCTCCCGGGAACCGTTGTCGTCCCAGGGTACCCAGTGGAAGACAAAGTCTTCCTCATTTAGCCAATAATGATTTTTTTGAGGCTATACCTAACAAGAGGCCAGCTCTGTTGAAGTATGTAGAAGGAAAAGCCTCTTTGTACGGTTTGTCGGATAATAAACATAGATTTTTTATTATAAATGGTCGGATGTAGGAATCGAACCCGCGACTTTTCAGTTGCGAGCCGACGACGTCTTTCCGTGATCCACAATTAAGAAACAACACAGACACAAACACTTTACAGCCTTTTGAGCCTTTATACCTTGCAGTGTGGCTATGGCTATAGTAACAGTGTCAACTTTTTGCCAGTTGTCTATATTAAACAGAACAGGTGGCAAGAAGTAGGAGTATCTGTTATTTCTAGAAGTTCGAGGCACGAGAAGTTGATTAAGAACACTTACTATTTTCATCAGAGCCATCATCAGAATCATCAGACTGGCTCCCAGACTCCACACCTTCATTTTTGAGTATGTCAGGTTTGTGAGTAGTACCAGTCAGATCTGAATTAAGACCAGTAATTTTTGTGTATGTTAAATCATTGGTGTTCCCCTTCTTTGCTTTATTGATGTCTCCTTCAAAGTCAACAACCTGAAATTGTATATAGAAACTAGTATGTTGTGTAGTGCTTGCTGTGGGGGAACAACTGCTGCCCACACCAAAGAAGACATGCTACAAGTCAGCGATAAGCCCGCTATCTATCACTAATTCCCTACTCCTACCACAACTACTCCCACTACCCCTACCCCACTCCAACCCCTACCACTACCTCTACTCCAAACCCTACCACTACCCCAACCCCTACTCCAACCCCTACCACTACCTCTCCCCCTACCCCTACCACTATCCCTACTCCTACCACTACCACTAAAACTACCCCTACTCCAACCCCTACCACTACCTCTACCCCTACTCCAACACCTACCACTACCACTACTGCTGTTCGATTGCAAAAAATAAAAAACAAAAAATGTATGGGAGTATTTTTTTTATGGGAGAATATTTTTTTAACAGATTCGCTAATAGGAACAGATCCTGAACAATATTCCAAAAAAACAAATTTAGATAAAAAACAAAAAAAATAAGGGGGGCGAAAAAGGGGGGTTTCGGTTTTTTTTATAACTGACGCTTCTCCGGCCGCTGCCGCGGCATCGATCGCTTCGCTCGCGATTTTAAAGGACAATTATGTGGGAGACGGGGGGGGGGGGTTTACGAGGAAAGAGGAAAGGGGTAGAATTCAATTCCTAGTCCATAGGAAAAAAAAAAGAAAAAATGTATGAACTTTTGTATGGGAGTTTTTTTTTGTATGGGAGAACTTTTTTTTTAACGGATTCGCTAATAGGAACAGATCCTAAACATTATTAGTTTCGGCACCTACCACCTCCGATTTGTAGTTTCCGAGATAAAAACAAAAAAAATGTATGGAAGTTTTTTTTTGTATGGGAGATTTTTTTTTTAATGGATTCACTAATAGGAACAGATCCTAAACATTATTAGTTTCGGCACTTTCCCCCTCTGATTTGTAGTTTCCGAGATATAAAAAAAAAAATAAGGGGGCCGAAAAAGGGGGTTTCGGATTTTTCTGGTACTCACTGGGACCCCCTCTATATGATCCCACCAAAAGTTTCCCCCCATCACAACTCTTTCTGGGAGAACAATGATGTCAGTGAGTGAGTGAGTGAGTAAATATTTAAAAATCCTCTCTGCCTACCCCTTTGGGAAACAGACGTGAAATTCTAAGGCATTTTTTATATTAGATATAGAATATTGTTCATATTTTATTGAACAGGGATGAAAAAGCTCAGTTTGTACTTATTAGAAATACGCTACTTCTAAAAGTAAAATTAATATACACAAAGCTGATTAAGTTCCATCACTTACGCATGGAAGCGAGACTTAGGTATGGAATAAGAAGCATGAAAGTAAGATACATGCAGTGGAAATCATTAGAGAAGAATGTGGAATGAAAGATGATGTTGTGACTAAAATGAAGAAAAGATGAAGGATGAAAGATTGACTAAAAATGTTTATATGGCAGAAGTGAAAGGAAATGCTGTATGATGAATTGAATATGAAAGAAGCAAAAGAGGTATGTCAAGACCGTAGCAAATGGCATTTGTCTCTACCTATCCCTTTTGGGATAAAAGGTGTGATGATAGATAGATAAAGTTGTGTATTTTACTTTATAAATGTGGACATTGATGCTAGCCTATCAGTACCAGTGTTTCTGGCCATTTAATAAAGCATACTTTCATATTGCTTCATTTCACCTTCATGGGTTATGTATGGTGAAAGAAAATATTCCTCAATTTAATTTAAAATACAATAAAATAAAAAAAATAAAAATAGTTAGATTGTAATTTGAACCTGTGTGGTCTGTGCTGCATGCATTTTGCAATTCCACAGATGTTAGCAGTCAGCCATAATTGATTCACCAGTATCTTTTAATTTAATTTCTTTACATGCTAGTATAGTTTGGTAATAGAATTAATAGTGGAGATTTAATAAAATCATTTACAGAAAAACATACCTCAGCAAGCCTTTTAGGTATAAAAATAGTCTTGAAGGCCTCCTCTTCAATCTTCTCTTGTGCTGTCATCTCATCAAAGTCTCTAGAGGAAACAGTTTCCGACAATTTTTCCAAACACATTTCTATATTCTTATCATTAATAGAAGGATCTGTTATAAAGTCAAACAGCTCCTTCACTGTCAATGTCGCTACACCTTTCCTTCGGAAGAAATCTGATATATTTGTGCAATCCTTTCTAAGAAATTCTAAAGCATGTGGATGATCATGCTCTACGGATTGTGATACATCTATAACAACAATATTGCCTTCATGGTATAGTAAATTAAATTCTGATAAATCTGCGTGCACCAGTTTACATACATTATACATTTTCCACATCATTGTTATACATTCTCGGTACAGTGATCGCGCAGCTGAAACGGTCAGTTCGACATCCTTCAATTTAGGGGAAGGCCATCCATCATTGCCTATAAAACTCATAACTAGCACATGACTTCTAAGGACAATTGGTTCAGGAACATTTAATTGAGCATTTTGCATTCTCACCAAATTCCTCATTTCCTTTTCAGCCCAAGTCCTGACCATTTTGCGAGGATTAGATCTGCAGTAACCATTCCTAAACCTGTACTCTCCAGACACATACTTGTCTCTGTCTTTGAATACAAGAATTGAAGTTTTGTAAATTTTTAAGGCATAATCTCGACCATCTTTGGACGTGGCATGGTATACATTGGCTTCTTTTCCTGTAGATATACAGCCATTGATTTCACAAATGGTTCCATGATTTAATAGTTTGAATAATATCATTCTTGTCCTCGGATCCATTACTTGCTCTACAGTTGCTCTATCATGTTTATCTTTACTTCTAAGTCTCCCATGGTCATTCTTTCTATCATTTGCATTAAGGAATTTTTCAGTTTTGCTGGTCATGACAGGTTCATATTGATCAACATTAATTTTATTTATATATTTTTTGAAGACTTTTTCCGAGGGTTGATAATTCAGAAGTTTACTAGAAGGTTCTTGAGCATTTAAGTGGTTGCTCCTTTTAATTTCCAGCAGATCATCATCTTTATTATCATCATAATCCCAATCATAATCATCATCTGAATCTTTGCCACTACTACTGTCATCATTGTCTGGTAAATCTGCAAACTGATATAAAATAAAGTTCTGTTAAATATTATATTAAATTACTTATCATAATATGTTATAGCAAAATTTTTTGTAGATTATTTCATTCTTCACAATTCTTCCCTACATGATTTTGTTATATCTCTGACAAATTAGAGAGCATACCTACATCATGAAAGTGTCCTGGCGCTAACTTTTCCCCTAACTTGATTCACTAGTACTGTTAATGCTCAGCTCTTAAACATGATAGATCTATATTTAATACTCATAAACATGAATCAACCTAACTAATAGTAAAAACCGCAATAAAATCCGTTCAGTAGTTTTTGTGTGAAAGCGCACAGACAGATGTGGCAGGGGACTTTATTTTATAACATGTAGTGATGTACAACATGAGGTGGGGATTGATTGTTTTAGGTAATAAATAATAATTATTTATACCTACCTAGGGCAAGAAAGAAATAGTAAATTGTAGGCTAACATTTCATGTAAGTTTATTAGAGAGGATTTATATTATATGTACCAACATAACATTGTGAAATATTCCTTTGTATCCATTGTACACTGCATAAGTATTTGAGACTAAAATTTAAAAATATAAATACAAATTTATAAAAGATACTAAAAATTTAAAACATGCACAATGAAAAATAAGAAAGGTTGAAGAGGTTATCCGAAAGGCATTTATTTAAGAATAGCAATGCATTTTTTAATTAGGTATTTCGAATGGTTAATTTGGGTTAAGAAAGGTTAGGTAGCCTTCTTGACTCCAGACGAGCTCTGTCAAAGGAAGGAGAGACAGTAGGGCACATAGGTTTTTCGCAGATGGAACAGAATGAAAATTCTTCTTTTAAGAAATTTATAAGTTATGTGTTTGACGATAACATAAAGCATGGTTGTCATTTAAAAGTATAGCAAATTAAATATTTATTTAGGTACCTATACCTACTGATTCATGTTGTGAAATACTTACTCTTACAGATTTAACTTTTTTAGACAAAGTCTCCTCGTAATCACTAATTTGTATATCCATTTTCTTTTAAATAATAGCAAATGCAAACACTGAATTGAAAGTTTTATAGTATTTATTCACAAAAATAGCAATGCTTTGTGTTCAATATAAAATCACAAAATAACCTCAAAATCAAAGAGAATATAATCACTGCGTTTTAAGAAAAGCACTGCCATACAAAGCTTAAATCCAAAATTATCTGTGAATCCATTACGGTCTATGTATTTGTATATTCGTATTGGTATTTCCTGTTGTTTGTGTTATGTTGGTATTCCATTTGTATGTTAGTTGGTATTGAAATGCCATGTAAAGTGATCAAAATTCGATTATTATTGGCAAGTACGGAAGTCCCGACTCTTCTAGCGTCTTGATTACATCCTCTTTGGTACTATAAAATGACGTTCCTAAATTTTGACGTTTTGATTGACAACATGACAACAGCCAACACAATCTTCTTCTATATATTAGGCAAAGGTATAATATGTACTACATTTTCTTTAGTAACATGAATAATCTTTATTTTTGGGACTCCACGACACGCCTTGGTGGATAGCACACGATCCCGCGGAGACGTGTTGGGGAATCCAGTTTAATCCCGCCCGCGCTTTGATGGTTGTGATTAATAAGACATATATCACGGTCGGCGGGATTGTCATACATACCGATTTATTGGCTATAATCACCGTAAACGGCTATACTACTTGACATTGGCGAAATCACCGATTGATATTGGTGGAACCGCCATATTGAAAAAAAAAAGAAGAAGAAGAAGAAGAAGAATCTTTATTTTGGATTTCACGTCACGCCTTTGTAAATAGCGCACCCGCCCGCGGAGACGTGATGGGGAATCCAGTTTAATCCCGTCCGCGCTGTGATAGTTGTGAGCAATGAGCATCCTACCTACCGATTATCGGCTTATCGGCTTATTGTTACTGTGACGTCTATAATACTTGACATTGGCGGAATCATCAAAACCCTGATGGAGCCATTTTGAAAAAATAGTATAGAATTGATAGAATAGAATACTTACCTATTTATTTATGTTTAGAAATTATTATTACTTACTTAAAACGTATGTCCGACAAACCACACTTAGAGGCTTTTCCATCTCTTTACCTCCATCCATATACCTCAACAGTACTCACTACTCACCACTCGTTAGGTATAGCCTCACAAATACCATCGGCTAAAAGAGGGAGACTTGGTTTTTCGCTGGGTACTCTGGACCGTAACACGGTTTCGGATGCAGCAGCTGTTAGGCAACATGTGAAGAAAAAATCGTAAATCGGTAAGACCTAATTTGATATTTTTGTAGGACATATTCCTTGAGTCTAACCTAAGGGCTAAAGGTGCAATCAAAGGAGGGATTTATTAAATTCCATCCCTAAGTTGTTTTTTTGTAAGTTACCTAGGTACTCTCCAAAGAAATAAAATAACACGTGTTTCATTATTTTTGAAAATTAATCCCATAAAGGGGTAGGTAGGTACCTAGCCTGGGAGTCCGTGTAAATGTTTGTATGACAAATTGTATTCCCTTCGTGTATAATGTCGATGGGAAATCCCATCGGGCGTACGGCTAGTCATCACCAAAGGTCTTCACGCAAAAACTATTGCGGTTTTCACTATTAGATAGGTTAATTCACCTGGAAGGATTAACAGTATAAGTGAATCAAGTCGGGAAAAAAGTTAGCCCCAACGAGTTTTTATGGCGTATATAGGTACCTACCTATGCTGTCTAATCTGTCAGAGATATAACAAAATGATGTAGGAAAGAATTAGAATAAAATGATCTACAAAAAAAGTCCACTGTAGCATAATAATCTATCTGTAATATAAGTAGGTACCTAGGTGGTTAAAAGCGTATTTACGTAGGTATTAAAATTGTTGTGAACTCATAAATTGCACCCGTGGGAAGCCGGGGGTGGGGTCGCTAGTAAGTACAATTTAAATATACATATACCTAAACCTAACATACGTTAGAGCATTCATTGACTTGAAACCGGGAGGTCTCAGGTTCAACTGTCACTTGTGGCAAATATGCTAAGCAACAATTTTCCTTCTAAAGATAACAGTTATAAATTAGTTATAAGGTAGAGAGATGGCGACAGAAAGTGGTTGTAAGCACTTGCCGGCAGAAAACCTCTTTTTCGTGTAGTCTGAGCCCCCCTCTAAAATTCTTGCAGTCGAGTAGGGGTCCAGCCAGGGGTAGGCGCTTTAGAAGAAGAAGAAAAAAATCTCCTACCAGCTGACAGAAAATGAGTGAACAGCATTTGTGGGGACCTCTCGGTTGTAGGAAAAATATTTTCTGCCAATTTACTCCCTGCAGTGACTCTAGCTACACCGCAAGGAAAGGCCGTGAAGATGTGTTTGTTTGTTTGTCTATTCTAATATTATAAAGAGGTAAAATTAATAATCAATCAAAAACTACTGAACCGATTCTAAAAATTCTTTCACTAAAAGAAAGCAACGATATCCTTGAGTGACATAGGCTATATTTTATATTGTTCGAATATATCCACATGCTGAGCCGGGGACGGAAAGTCTAGTGTCAAATATTTTTTAAATTTCCAGGCGAAATTGAGGGCGGCAAGGTAGTTTCTACTTCCAAAGCCAGTTCGCCCGTGAGGCCCATACTAACTTTCACTTTCATTGGGGGCGAATTAAAAAAAAAGTAACTATATCCAGATATTGTTTGTTTTTACATATTACAGGGTAGAAAATTCGAACGGCACGAAGGGAAGGTATATATATAGGTTTTTTTTTCCAAAATATTCATTATTTCTGTATTCAAATTCTACAACGAAATATAATTATTTCTTACTTCTCAGCGCACTTATATCAGTTATCAGTTTTTTTTAAATTCCTGAAAAACCAGTGAACCAATTTTCATGAGAAAACATGGGACCAATCCGCAATGACCTATAAATATCTATCGAATAAAAAGAAAACATCAAACGATTTCGATTTTCGATGTTTCGGCGTAGGTATCTACATACATAAAAAAATTATACGGTCCGAATTTGGTCCGAATTGAGAATCTTCTCGTTTTTTTTTCAAAGTCGGTTGAAAATAAATAAAACTGCATTCAAAGATTTTTTTAAAGTCGCTTGCCTCAGCCGGAATCGAACCTGATAAAATGTGAAAGAATCACTTGTATTTTTAATAATCGATCAAATGAGTAAATTTTAAGGAAATTTAACTAAAATATACCTAAATAGACATGAAATTTTAAATAATTGGCCAAGAGCGAGTCGGGAAAAGTTTCGTACCAAGAGCTGATACTGGCTGCTGATCTGCAGTAAATACTGTATTAGGAATGTTGACAATTATTTGGAAATACTTTTTAATTATATTTGTAAGGTTTATTATCTACATACATACCTACATATGCACTAAAAAAAAGAGAGAGTGCCAATTTTTTTTGTGTGGTGGAGGAGGGTAATCTCCGGAACCACTGAAATTTTCAACATTTGAAAGGTACACTAGTCCAGATAGACATATTTTATATATTATGCATATATTATGTGCAAATTAGCTAAAGTTATGATGATATTCGTCAACTAAGTGGAAAAAGTCGTGCCTCTTGAGAGCTTCCACAGCGTCAATAGTTAAACGTTGCACGAAAATAATGTACCTATGGCTGAATAAAATTGTTCTAATAAGAGTTCATTTTTAATAAAATAATTTGCTAGTTTAACTGACGCTGAACAAACAATCACAACGAGGAATCGAGCAATTCAATGTCAATTGAAAAACTATCCCTGATTGCTTTGCGAGGTCTCGTTATAAAATTCACGGTCGTAATTGATTAATCGATTGTTTTTAAACAATTAGGTACTTAAAATCCTACCTAATATTATGAAATAGATGTTTCTCCTTCTTTCGCGTCAAAACAGAGCAACGTGATTTGAGGTAGATGTTGGAGGACCGGAGAGTGATATACTGACATAGGATATTTTTTATCCGGGAAATCTTTAGGTATAAAATATTAGTAACATTTAAAAAAAAACTCGGACGAAGCCGGGGAGGAACGCTTGTATAAATCAATCGAGCATACACGTTCTCTATACTAATAATCTATATATCTATCTTATAATAGGAATATATAAGCTGTGCCTTGCGGTTGCACCCGCGTTTATGGTTATTGCACTTATTGCTCAGCTCCTTTGGGTCGTAGCGTGATGTTAGTAGCCTATAACCTTCCTCAAGATTTGGACTATCATATTATGGAAAAATCATTTTTCAATCTTAATTTTTTTAAATCTTTCAATCTTTTGTTTGAACGCGCTAGATCTGGAACTACCAGTCGGATTTGAAAAAAGAAATTGATAGCCCAAATAACATCGCGCTACAACCTAAAGGGCAGTAGGTAACCATTAACGCGGGTGCAACCGCAGTGCACAGCTAGTATAATATAGGTATATAGGTAATATAATGTATTCGAAAGATTTTAAATAGTTACCCGAAATATTGATATTTATTGAGAATTTAGGCTTGGAATATTTGACAGGACCCTTCAAAGGCTAGGGTTACCAATGTAACCATCCTTCTTCGCAAAATAACAAATCAGCAAGTGGTTTTTAGTTTGGGAACCTTTGTTTTATGTTTAATATAACTATAATACAACTTACACCTAATTAGATAACATAAGGGAAACCCCAAACACTATAGGTAGTGCAAAAGTGCATACCGTGATAAACACTAATTACTAATTGCCATAGGATAAATTTAGTTAAAGGAAAATGGGTTTCTATACATTATATTTGTGCTTCGGGAAAAACGTAGCTGTCAGAATTCCCTTGAATGAAGTATGAGATGATTGAATGCCTCTTTGGTAGTTTGATATTTTTAATATTGATCAAACAAGTGTTTTGTATTAAAAAAAATTGGGGTTCTAGTTGTTGATCCTTATGTTCCCAGATTCCTTTTTTTACTCCTGAAACCGTGATATCGGTCTCAGGGTACCCAGCGGAAGACCAAGTCTCCCTCTTTTAGCCGATGGTATTTGTGTGTAAACGAGTGGCCAGTTCTGTTGAGGTATATCTCAGATTTTTTTTCACAAATTGCTGTGTTTATTTCTTTTAAAATGTCCTTTTTGACTTCACCCAGCTTATAAACGACCCTGATTTTCATAAATCACACTTACAAGAAATAACAGCAACGAATCAATTTGTTGAATTGCCAAATTAAATTACTGATTGGATATGTTTTTTCTTTAACTTAATCAAGTATTAAAGGTCAATTAAGGAAAAAGGTCATCTAAATAATATAATAAATACTATTCAGATATTGTTAAATTGAACGAAAAAAGACTCTGTCTAATAAAAAATAAAACTAATTACAGACAAATTAATTGTGAATGGTAATTACTTTTGTAGGTCAATCTAGGATTGTCAATACAAGCAGTCGAAGCACGTACATAATTCAATATTATTAACTCTAAGCGGGGATTGTGGTTAGTGAAATTACTTCCAATCGTTCAGATCTAGACCCTATCTTTATTGTTAAATTGCTGTTGCCTGTGTTTATGTTAGAGCGGCTAAAACAAACCATTTAGTTCAATTTAACCTTACCGCGATTCTACGTCAGTCATGCGTATTTAAGAAGGTTGCTGTATAAACGGCGAGCCAATGCGCGGCAATCGCTTACGCTGTCGCCCGCAAATATTCACAAATACAAATGTATTAACGTTTGCAAAGTTTAAATGAAAAAATAGTGCGGGAAACGAGCAAAATGCCGGCTGATTCTACTCTGATAGTTCCAGGAGAAGAGAAGAGAATTGAAAATAATTTGTATCAAAGTCTACCAGAAAGGTCGAAGCATGAGGATTTTATAAGGAGAGCTGTCGATTTGCTGGTTGAAAGAGTTGTCTTCGGGAGATCGAGTAGATCAGCTAAAGTCGTAGAATGGGCCACTCCAGATGAAATTAAAAGCGTAATTGATTTGAAACCAAGATCTGAACCACTGAGTCATGAGACTTTATTGGGAATGATGGCTGATGTGAGTACGTTTTTTCATATTATTTAAATTAGGTGTTTATGTATTTTGAATTAAAAAATCAAGTTAGATTGAAAATAATGTAAGTTTAATAAAATTAAAAATAGTTCTTTAATGGGTATTTGATGAACTAAATTTTTTAGTAAACTCTTGAATATGCCTCAGGGTTTCTACAATTTGAAAATTTCATCCTTTCTACTCTAAATATTGATCCCCTCGTGTCATGTGGCTAGTCTATCCCATGGGTCGATTATGTCTTATAGAAAATTCATTAACTATGTAACTACTAACTAAGTCACGTCCATATTTAGGAGCATTTATTATAGAAGCACGATATATTTTTATTATTGAAATTCTAGCATGGAGACGTAGGAAATTACAGAAAAATTCTACTTCATGAACCACAAATTTCCGCAACATATATTATTTAATTATTGTATAAAATAAATTAATACAATATATTTGCGTTTTATAACTGTAGTAATTATAACATCTATGTTCTAGACAGAACTGTGGAACAAGAAAACTTAAACATAAATGTTATATGTGCCAAACATTTTATATAGCTTATTACCAAGGAATATTCTACTCTCTTATTACTTATCTATCTATCTATCATCCCAAGAGGGGTAGGCAGAGACAATCGATTTTTATGAGATAATCGGCAGTGTCACACAGACATCAAACTGAAACCAATAAAACCATGAAAGTTTATTACCACACTGATGAAACCCTATAAAGCTAATAAAGCTTTGTTAATAATGTTGTAATTTGCTCATAGTTCTACATCACGGCATTGCAGAAATTTCTTAAAAATTGTATCATGTCCACATTTAGCTAGTGGATCGTGTTAAACAGAAAAGGTGGCATCTTGTTGCTGACCTAGAAAAAAAAATCTTACTTATTTAACAATATATTGCACCCTTTTACAGGTGGCCAGGTATTCGGTAAACACAGGGCATCCATACTTCGTGAATCAACTTTTCTCAAGCGTCGATCCATATGGTTTGGTTGGCCAATGGTTAACAGATGCATTGAATCCGAGCGTATACACATATGAAGTAGCTCCAGTCTTCACTCTTATGGAGGAAGAAGTTTTGCGTGAAATGAGAAAAATTGTTGGATGGACTGATGGTGAAGGCGATGGGATATTCTGTCCTGGAGGTTCTATTGCGAATGGATATGCAATAAGTTGCGCTCGACATTACTTTTATCCTGATATAAAGGTAAATATATGCTTATCATATGTGATAATATCAGTGATATCCCAAAATTGGGATGGTATTGATAGTTGAGGGAATTGGATGAGCTAGCGACTCACAATTTGAGATATTTGATGAATGGATTCGAGGAGGCGATAGAGATGTGTCAGGATTGTAGTAAATGGCAGGTTCTTGGCAGCAATTTAAATAATTTACTAAGTCGTCGAAACCTTTGCCAATATTTCTAAAAAAGATTTTATTTTGTGTTCTCCATGCTATAGGGTTGTAGAGGTTCGTATTCTATACAAATATTAAATTCAGGAGTTTTATAGAAACAATTACAGCAAAGCGATCATAAGTTTAAGTTATTTTTAGGTTCATGATTTGTTAAAAACCCTCTTGATTTGGAAGATTTAATTTTTACCTTTCATTCTTAAATTAATTACTTACTTAAGTTTACAATAATATGGAGGATCATGTTCAATACTATAAATTAATAAAAGATAAATATCATTATATTGTTAGACGAGATTTGTTGCTCAGTTGAATTAGTTTGGATTTTGGTATAGAAAATTGGTAGGCAACTTTCACCTCGTAAAAATAAAGCAGACAGCAGAAAATATAAAAACCACGGGATATTTTATTCTACTTCTACATGGGTAGCACCGCAAATATACAACTAAGCAGGTTTATAAAGAATACAAACCAGTAGTAAATTTTAATTGACCTTAGTCTAATAAACTAAATAACGCACACATGCCAAGATCAATGAACACAAAAAGGACAAATTAAAACCAGTTCATTTAAACATTTTTAAATCATTTAAAATTAAACGGAAGACAATTAATGTGTTCGTACTAATTAATTTTATATTAACAGTGGCAATATTTAATTTAAGTAACGTAGCCGGTATAGTTTTGCAGGAAGTACGGAGATTCGGTGTTTACCTTCACCTCGATAATACGGTGCGGAGCGATCGTTAATCGCGTGCTAACAACTTATTAATCACTTAATCCTTGGTGGCCACTCTTAGTTATGTTTTTTGTTCCATCCAGATATTTACTAAGAAAGAATAGAAATTAATGACACGAAGTACAACATTTACTTGCGAGAAATATTACTGTTGTTTACTTGTTTTATTTCCTGTTGTAGAAAATATCGATTGTGGGAATAGTTACTGTGAAAGATAGTGATGTTAAAGTTTAATTATTCATTTGAAATTTTCAGTCAAAGGGTGTGTATGCTGTTCCTAAACTGGTTTTATTTACATCAGAATTGGCTCACTACTCCACGAAAAAAATGGCGACATTTATGGGGATTGGCAGTGACAATTGCATTTTAATCAAGGCAGATGATTTGGGCAAAATGGATGTATGTGATTTAGAAGACAAAATAGTTGAAACTATTGAAGATGGTGCCACACCATTTCTGGTAACCGCTACAGCTGGTACCACTGTATATGGAGCATTCGACCCTATTACACCTATTTCTGCAGTTTGCAAGAAATACAACCTTTGGTTGCACGTAGATGCAGCATGGGGAGGCGGTGCACTGATGTCAAGGAATCATAAGCACCTTTTGAATGGCATCGACCAGTAAGTAGCACAATTATTATTATCGTTATTAAAATCCTGCGTTCAAGTTGCTGAATCAAGCAATACAATATAATTATTTCGTAAGACAGCCATTTAATTATTTTAATGTTATATTAATATAATGAATAGAATTAATTTTTATAATGTAATAATCCTTGAATGATTACATCATTTACCCATTAGTTGCAAATTAATACATTTATTAATTTTAATATTTGTTACATAATGACAATCTTTAAATATGAAGGTTTTTGTTTGGTATTCAAAATCTAATAAAACACAAACTCATGATGATTGAGGAAGTCAGTTATTTTGTCCTGTTTTAATTATAAAATGTTTAAAATAAAATTATTATATATCTATATTTATTTGTGAATGAAGGCAAACATTTATGCTGTTTGTATGTCTTTTTACAGTGCTGACTCCGTAACATGGAACCCGCACAAACTACTGGCAGCTCCTCAACAATGTTCCACCTTCCTGCTTCGACACAAGAACATCTTGAAGGAAGCTCATTCCTGCGAAGCCAAGTATCTATTCCAAAAAGACAAATTCTACGACACATCATACGACACAGGAGACAAACACATACAATGCGGTCGCAGAGCTGATGTTCTCAAATTTTGGTTTATGTGGAAAGCTAAAGGAAGCGAAGGTCTGGAGAAACACATCGACAGACTGTTCGACAACGCCAATTACTTCCGGGAGCATATTACAAAACGCGACGGTTTCCGACTGGTTGTAGATAAACCCGAGTGTACCAACGTCATGTTTTGGTACATACCCACTCGCCTTCGCGGCCGAGAGAACGAAGTCGACTATAAAGAAAGGCTCCACAAGGTTGCCCCGAAAATAAAGGAACGAATGATCAAGGAAGGAAGTATGATGGTCACGTATCAGCCGCAAGGCGAATTGGTAAATTTCTTCCGTATTGTTTTTCAAAATTCCGCTTTAGATTACAAGGATATGGTTTACTTTGCCAATGAGATTGAGCGACTGGGAAAAGATTTGATTGTTTAAATCTTGATAGCAAATGGATTGTAATGCCTGTGATTTCAAATTTATTTATGTATTATGAAGAAAATGTTGGTATACCTATCATTTCTATTAGATTATATACTATTGTATAATAAATTTATTGACAATATAAAGGCATTTTTTTAAATATAACGGGTTCACCTTCGGTCCCCTCTCAGTCAAGAACCAAACTAAGACACCCATCGATATCAAAATACATCAACGGAGCTGGCCATTCGTTAGGAAGCCTCAAAAATATCATGGAATACTCGTCTTACGCTGGATACCCTGGGGTTAGTAAGAAAGTTCTTAGGTGTCGTAAAAATTACTTAACTTAAATTAAAACAATTTTATTACTGACAGGCGACTTTACATCCAGCAAGTGGGGTTTTCATGTTTTCTTGTGAGAATTATATTATTTTTCATGATATACAGTTATGTGATACTACTTTTCTAGATGAGATTGGAACATACTTTCTTTGTCGTCTTCAGCTCTTTTTGTCAGAAACTAAAATAACATATTTTGTTTTTTGATCAAGTGCTTTTCTTAAAAAATTATAAATCTGCACAATTTGTATGAAAAAGTAATCTTTTTTGACCATCTTTTGCCGTCACGATTTTTCCCTTTAATGTTTAACTGATATTTCTGTTAACTTTTAAATTAAAAACTTTTTTTTTCATTAATCGATCCATGGGGTCCCAAAGCACGCAAGCTTTAAACATCTTGCCTCCGATCTCCGATGTAAGGATCAGTTAAACATTAAAGGGAAAAATCGTGACGGCAAAAGATGGTCAAAAAAGATTACTTTTTCATACAAATTGTGCAGATTTATAATGTATATATATAAACAAAGGTTTATTCGATTAAAACGTGTTAGATTTATTTCAAAAACAACAAATATTAATAAATAATTAGAAATAGACATTTAAAAACTACAACATTTAAAATAACCAAGATCGCAGGGTCCTCAAAACACCAGCTGCATTCCCTCTTTGTGTCGCCAAGCTGATATTGAGATCGGAGCCAAGATGTTTAAAGCTTGCGTGCTTTGGGACCCCATGGACCCATTGTCTCAACTCCAATCTTAGTACATAGATACTTAAGTAGTTAGTAGCATAATATATGTAGGTACTTCACATAAATTTATCAATTCAGTGACAGATTACTGACTCCCTTGTTAATATGCACAAATTGCAAATGAACCCCTCGTGTGTTTACATTGACATATGCCAACATTAGACGCATACAATCCAAGATAATGTAGTACCTAAACCTGTGTTTGTATAGCAATGGGAACAAGTCACATTAAGGACTAGCTTTTACTCGCGGTTTCACTCGCTTAGCTGCAATATATTTCAAGATCCTCCTCCTCCAATCCCAAATTTCATTCGAATGGGTTTCGCCGTTTCAGCGTGGTAGACTTACACTATTAGTAGGATCTGGAGACAGATGCTAGACCAGAAATGAAAGATTAACTCAAAGAAATATAAAAATATATTTTTATCACAAAATTATTTAGGTCCAACGACATTATAATATTTACCTATTCATTAATTAAAATCTTCTACATGATTTAGAGGCAACTCTTCCCAATCCAACTGAAAATAAGTAAAGTCATATTATATTATCTAATCATCATCTCCCCAATTTTATTAATACTGAACCTATTTTTAACACACTATGTTTGAAGGTGTTAAATATTTTCTTTATCTGAAAAATCTCTATTATTTTATGTAAGAAAATTTTATTTGTATGATTGTAAAATAAAGTAGACCAAAACATTCAACATACCAGAGATTCATCATCAGGGACCCTTGAAAGCAGATCAAGTATTTCATTATTTGGAATTCTGTTTGGATTGCGAATTTTCCTCGTGAATTTATTTATACCTGAAAGAGCATTTGATTTAACAGATATGTAAAATCAATTTAACATCTCGCAGATGAAATCTGTGATGGAGAGATTTTATTCGGTTTACATTTTCATTTGGTTTTAAAGGTTGCTAAATAAAAGCTTTATAATTTCAGAACCCTTTGAAGTATTTGAAATGATTGCTGCATTGAAAAATCCACACGATATCTAACGAGCTTGATATAGCTGTCGAACTAACAGAAATGTACAATGGAAAATGAATAATATAAAATAAAGTTTCTAAGGTTGGATTTGAGGGGTAATCTCTGAAACTACTCATCCGATTCTGAAGATTCTTTCACTAATTGGAAGCTACATTACCCAGGGGTCCTATAGGCTATATTCTATTTTGTTCGAAAACATCCATATGGACTAAAGCCGGAGGCGGAAAGCTAGTATTATATATTTTAAAACTTGGCAAAGTCCTAGCGGATATTGAAATGACAAATTAATTAACGTAAAAATTTACCTGATTTAGAACCAATGGAATTATAAAAATGTATGTTAAATATCTTACCCCAT
This sequence comes from Nemapogon koenigi, assembly GCA_963924495.1. NCBI lineage: Eukaryota > Metazoa > Arthropoda > Insecta > Lepidoptera > Tineidae > Nemapogon > Nemapogon koenigi. The sequence goes on along the minus strand of OZ004640.1, from coordinate 4,505,056 downwards.
GCCATAAATAAGTATTTAACTGGAATCAAATATATAACCAATGTAATTGTTAGAACTATTAATATTGCTAAAAAACTCAAATAGGGTACTGTAAAATTCACCAAGCTGAAAGATTAAGAAGTATTTAAAAAAATAATTACATTTATTATAAGCTTATTTCAATAATTTAGCTCGAAACCTACTTTTTAATACTTTCACCTATAGATGCTACATTTCCGATCAAGTTTTGTACAGTTTGTGTTATTTCTTGTAAGGTAGCAATGTGCTCCTTTAAAGATTTTTTGTCTTCCTGAAAACAAATATATAGGATTAGTTTCTTTAAAATAATGTTTTAGGGAAAGTTACCCGAAAAATTCGGAAAAAACTGAAAGTCCTTTTTTCTATGAGATTTTTATATGAACTTAAGACAAGGGGTTGAAAGTAAATACGGACTCCACAGACGATGCCGGGGCGGAAAGTTAGTGTTTATTAAATAAAACAAGTTGAATTCCAACTATGTAAGAAGATCTAATACATTTTATAGGTGTAGTAATTTAGTTTATTTTTCGATGATCTTGGGTTTTCCAGCCATACATGCGGCATTCTTTGGGGACGAAAATATAAAACCCTATCTAGATTTCTAGAATTCGAACGGATCTAATGATAATAAAATCAAAATACGACCAATTTTACGGCCTTGCTGATTTGGTGAAAATCCTTTTTTTTTTCAGCACACTTCAGGGTGATATTAAATAGGATGTCAAATTACCTTTACTGCAATTTTCACTTCGTTATCATCTTCCCGCAAATCTTTGGCTATATGATCGTAAATATAGTTTTCACCTAAAACAGACAATTTATTTAAATTTTTTAAAACTTACATAAACTTATCAGTTATTTTAAAATTTCTTTGTCTCACCTTCAAAACGGTATTTTTGTGGTCTGTACCATATAAAAGGTATTAACAACAATAAAGGTAACATCCATACTTCGAAAAACCAACAAACCAACAGCCAAATTAATAATGCTATGAATGACCATTTTCTTGATTCCCATTCGAAACATGTTCTGTTGGAGAATTTTGATATTGAAAACTATACATTATATAGATTAGATAGCTGTAAAGTAAAGCACTGGTCCGTTATCTCACAGAAAATTTTCGGTCCGGCCGCCGTATGATCGAGATTGAAGACCAGGCTACACATTAGCAATGTATCATACGATCTAGTTCATATGCAATTCACTCACCCACACAGACACACAAGATTCGATTAAACAAAGGCGTGTGGATGTGTGTGTGTGACAGATCGTTCCGGTCATCGAAATCAACCACAAATACAACGATTTGAAAACGGATGGTGGGTTGCGCGATAAGAATTGGTCGAGTCTGTGGTCGATTTCGGTGGACCGTATGGCGGCGCGCCGGTGATTGGGCGAATGAGTAGCAACCCATGAAGAAAGAAAAACGAGTGAGGCTGTCAGTAGTCGCATATGATCTATAACATCTAACATCTCACCACGGTAATAAGCAACATTAACATTATATCCTGAAAACATTAACACTTTATACACAACACTGCAGGTTAAGCGCACAGCTGATGCGTTCTCCTTCTCTATTTCTCTTTCTCGTCACACACACGCACACACTGTTGGCTGACAGTACCAACCTCACGGATCATGGGTTGGTACCATCTGACGGCTAACTCTACAACCGCGCGCGCTCATTGGTCAAATCAAATAGCGCTTTACACATTTCCGTCCCTTTTCACGATATCACTCCCACAAATTGGAGGAAAGCGAGAGAAAAGATTTACATAAAAAAGATAGTTTAATGGAATTCTTTAAGGCTCATATAATTATTAGGACTATTCAGTGATCGACATTCGACCATAACTAATTTAATACATCATGTACCTATTATTGCAGGTAGTTTTTGTATATGAAACATTTTGTTTTGTTGAACACAAAACCATATAAACTAGCCCCCGAAATGAAACTTTAACTATGCTAAATCTCATACTCCAATTGAAAGGGGTACAAAATTATGTATTCACGTATAGATAGATGAAAATGTAACTGTCCAGGTATACAAAAAATAAATTAGAGAGCAAAGGACCTGACACCAGAGGTCCCGGGTTTGGAAAATGTAAACACGCTTTAAAATAAAAAACTCGTGCTTTATCTTACTTAATCCATCTTATGGCGTCTAGGACCCAAGCAACTAGGAATCTGCACCTTATTACGTTTCTTACAAACAGGTGTCTGTCAAATTTTGGTTCCGTCTTTAGAAAAATATTTTCTTTTACATTTATAACTCGAATAGCTGCTTTGATCTGTAAAATTATAAGGTGTTAATGAATTTTCTTCGTTTCCTGGAACGTGTGTTGACAAACAAACAAAAACACCTTCACGGCCTTGACCAGAAAAGGTGGCAAGCCCGTTGTTGCACGTATCACCTAGTATATGTGTCACTTCTTTAACAGACGCTTACGTTACGTTTACGTGGGATGCTTTACGTGCCCTCCGAAGTACGAGGAGTCGATAATTCTTGAAAATAATGCTCCATCAGGGCAAAAGTCTGGATATTTGCTTTGTCCTCAATCACGCCACTACAGCTAAATTTATTTTTAATGTAATTTTAACTAAATTAGAAATTTAAAACGGGTAGGCCTTCGAAAAATATCATATTAGAGCCACAGGATGACGGGAAGGATTATTTTGTGTTGTTTTTATGCGCGTGATTCCAAGAATACAGATTACTTAAATAAACTTTTTAGTTTAAGTTAATTCAATTACTTACGGGATGCCAGTTTAATTTCATTTCTAACAATAATCTAGGGTTAACACCTTTAGCTCGATCTCTTAGATATTTGTCTTTCAAAGCATACCATTTCAGTTCTCCATTATTTATATTTAGTAGTGGAATTGATATTTTGCCTATGACTTCAGACTTTTTACTTTCATCACATATACTGAGTTCAAAGGTGGATGTTACGTCTGTTACTGTGCTGGAAAATAATGCATGAATATGTAGATTACATAAAATAAATCTTGTGTTCTTCTGATACTTATACGCAGAAATCCTACTCCTTTTTTCCTGAAGATAGAACCTTCTAAACTTGGCTAAAACATTTGATTCCTCGTGCCTCCTGATGACGATACAGTGAGCTTCAGTAAACCTATTCATTTTTGTTCTTTCTTATTCCTATACAATTAAGTTTACAAGATTTTCGTTTTCATATTTGTCTTCACCGTCCAAGATGTTTTCCTCCATATTGGAACACACAGGGAAACAAACACACACATACAACACTGATCTTAATGTACTAAAGCTGTAACTTTTCAAATAGAAGGTTATTTTCAGAAGAAGTGCAAACGCTTGCTTCGAAGAAAGTAAAGTTAGTGGTGTTTAGATTAATTTTATAATTAAAAAATACATAAAATACTTACCAATTAAACATTCTCATCCATTTAGGATCTGTTGTTTTATATTCAGTATGACTTTGTAGTCTATTGTTTCCAAATTCAAATACGCAGAAGGTATCTTGCGCTGATAATCCTCTAGCGCCGTGCACGAGAACAGATAAGTAACCAACATCACTGTAGTCATCTGCCAGGTGGTACCAAGCCTAACCAAGAAAAAAAAACAATTACAGAATTCGAAATATTTTCCGGTAGTTTCAACACTTTCAACCATCTATGAATACATCTTCCGCCTCCTTTTTTATCACATCTAGCTGATGCATTAACAGCGGTTGTGAAAGCTTTGAGCATTGCTTTCAATCTTCCAGTTTTGGATGTGTTCCTAGAATATCTGCCTTGTTAGTCTTGGATTTTGGAAACTTGTACCTAATCTTTCAATCGGCAGTCTTCTATAACCTAGCTAATTACATTTACTTTATTAATATTACTTAGTTATATTTATTACCAATTTTTTGTTTTTGCTGCCAAAATTTGTATCAAAATAACTGTGCTCCATGACGTCACCCGAGTAAGTACCACTAACAGTGACTAAAGCAAGTAATTCCCATTTATCAAATTCACTTTCAAATACAATTGTCATTTGTTGTGTCTCTTCTTTTATGATTTCAGACAAATCAATAACCTTTCTGAAAAAAAAAAGTTTTTTTAGATGAAAATAGAATACGCCTGATACCTTCACAGTATAGAAAACCAACAACCTAAGAAGATATCAGTCAAATACGGCCTAACAAAGCAGGTATCCTTGAAATAATTTAATGAATAAAAGTTATATACTGTGATTCTTCATGACTTAAAATAGTCTCGTTTGCTTCTTAAGCATTGAATCCGTGTCGCCCAGTTGGAAGTCCAACACTGCAACCACTGACCTATTGGTGATATAATGAATGGTTAACTTACATGCCAATAAAGCTATCTTGTTTTTCTTTACTCCAAAGAGTAATTTCTAACATGTGCTCATCGTACATGCTTAAATTAATAAGTTCAAGTAAACTAACTTCACTGGAATCGTATTTGAATAGTTTTGATTTGTATTTCTCCAGACCTAACCTGTAATATAAGTAGTCCTATTGAATAAGACATAATTTTACTAATGATAATTAATGTACCTATGGCACATTAGATTTTCTTATTTCACTGGTTATCTGCCTTGTTCATAATATTTTAGAAATTAGTACTTACTAACCGAACTTTGAAATAAATATTTCTATTTTTATCTTCATTTGAAGCTTCCTTGATATTTATCAGAACAACAGTTACAGATGCCGTTCGGTCCCTTTTCGATAATCTGGCTGCTTTTAAAGTGTTGCTCAATATAAACTGTTAACAATATAAAGAGAATTTGTATAAGAAGTAAACTCGAAAACTATAATATTGTGGACGGATTTGAAAAATGAAGCTAACATTATTCAAGATGAACATATATTAATTAAATTTAAAGAAAGTCAGGTTTCGTAAGATGTACTTAAACCGGAGGATTGTTATTTCTCACATTTCAATAATTTATCAGAGGTACTATATACGTCATGTACATCAAAGGGCAGTACTATATAAAAAAAAACTTGATCTCACCCCATCACTTATATCTGGTGACACAAATTTTTTCCTCATTTCTTTCTCCTTCTTTTCTTCTTCTTTTCTTCTGCTTCTCTGTCTGACTGCAGCTATTCTGTCTCTAAACCGAACTCTTGGTGGAGGTTGTGGTGAAGAGTCATAACTTTGATCTTCAGTTAATCTGATCAAAATGGAATTCCTTTATTTATTTCCTCTATTCCAGGCTTTTAGTTTTTTTTGAGTAGGTATTGTCGAAAATAGAACTTGTAGCTAACAAGGGAATGATATCCAAACTCAGTCCTCTATCCGGTCGTGGGTCTCGTGTTGTAATTTTGTGAGTTTTGCTTAAAATGTTGTCAACATAACAAATACCCTGATTGCAATGGGCTCTGTTTGTTCTCATTCCGCATAGATAATTCTACTATATCATATTATAAGGTAAAGTTTGTAAGCTTGAATGTAGGGGGTAATCTCTCAAATAACAGAACCGATTCTAAAAATTATTTTACGAATTGAAAACTATAATATCTCTGAGTAATATAGGCTATATTTTATGTTTGAAAATATCTACGGTCGAAGCCTGGGGAAAAAAGCCAGTATAATTTTACTCCCTGCAATCAGAACATAATTATGATAGCACCGTTCGACTACGACATGTCAAAGAATCTATTCAGATGGATTTCTATTTCACTGCAAATAAATCTATTCTATAGGTATTAATATTATAAAGAGGAAAGATTTGTATTTTTTGTATGTGTGTATTAATAAATCCTTCGTTCGATAAAGAAACCCTAATTTGATTTAATAGATAAATAATTTGTGATTCTATAAAATATTTGTGATTCTGATAGAAACGAGGCTACAGAACTAATATTTGTAGATACTTACGATTCAATGCTATTAGTAAAGCTAAATATGCTAATGTCGTCATCATGGATTTCATTAAATCCTGCATGGTTTATATAGTTCGAAACATCATTTACTTCCGATACTCTTTTCACTGTAGTTGTCGATTTTTCACTATACTGGTTAATTGTAAAATCACTCACGTTATGCATTGAATATAAAGAATTTTCACTTATATTACTTTGAACATGTAAAGCATCCATTGATTTAGATCTCTCAAGTTTCCTTTGCATTTCTTCATATTTTACTTGAATTCTTTCGTGAATTTTTGCAAAATAACTATTGCGGTGTTTACGTGTGTTTCCTTCCATTATTTTTTATAACTTCATAAAATGGTCTTGGAATAAATTGTCAAGCTAATATCTATTGTTATCTTTTCAGTTATCGTTTATCATTTGGAAACCGGTATCGATTATCAAACCTTTTTATTTTACCTTATTTGTGACGGGGAGATAATTAGTATTTTTGTTAAAAATATCTACTTTACTAGATTTTAGCCGTGGTTTCAGCCGCGTGGAATTGGAAAAATATCCTTCCCACAAATATTATTTCAAATCCTCCTGCTTTCAAATTCTGTGTGTTTTAACGTTTGCCTAGAATAAGCTTTATAACGGCTGAATGTGTTTTGACGAAATTTTCGGAGATCTAGTGGTTATTTTTGCAATCGTAGGTAAGCGTATATTTTGAGCTTTTAACACAATATATTTTTGATGGAAATATTTTCTACCTTAACCCCTTTGTTCAATATTTTTAATCTCCTGTCCTTTAATTATAATTTCTTTTTAGTTTGGTATATTCTTAGAAAGATAAAGAGGCTAATTAGTAGAGAAAAAGTAATCACCCTGCAAAATTACTTGTTTTGTTTTCCCGTGGGGTTGCGGACAGTACGGACGATTTAAGAGCAAACAAAAGCAATAATTAACTGGGGAGATTCTATTCTTCCTTAAAAATAAAAAACTCTATGAATACCTTAGCTTCAGATTAGCTTGTTAGAAAGAAGTAATGTTTCACTGTTATGAAGGTACTAAAATTAGTTATGGTTCGGCAAGGTAGAATATTTGTAACTAAGAGCGGTTGTTATTTTATTGCATTTTAAAATTTTCCACGACCAAAGCCCAGTCGGAAATATTTATAACATATATAAATATAATTAAAGGATTATAGATTACGTATGTCAATAATCTTTGTGTGTAAAAATACTTTTATTTACATACGTACATACTCTACTTTATCAAATAGTCAGGGAGCTGTGCTTGATTTTACCGAAAGCTAACGAATCTGTCTGCTCCGAAATATGATGATGCTCCGCAGCGCCTTATTACATTTAAGTTGTCGAGAGGGAATCTAGGGTGTTTTGGACCATTTAAAGTATACCATATATAGAGTCGGTCTTCAAATCGTAGGGTAACCGTCTGCAAACGATAGATTTGGTAAGGAGCATGCAATAAAATTTCAGACTGGTAGGTTCCAAAGTTATGACTTATGTAAAAATTCAAAATTTAAGTTTCAAATAGGCTTCAAGATAAATAATTAATTTAGAAAAGTATTTTTATATTCATTGATATTTTCTATGAAATTTTATAACTTTCTCTTGTTAAAATATTTTCTGAACTAAAGAGTGCAGTGTGCCAGATATCATATTCGAGGGTAGAGGTGGCTACAAATGGGTGAAACACTTTTTCCCCGTCAACTTAAAATATGACGCCGGGAAAAGTTGCAACTGCAATTTATGTACACAGCTTATTCAACTAAGTGCAAGTCATAATATTCTTTCCATATACATTTTTAATTTTTTACTTCGAGCATTTCTACTCACTCATAGCAAGATTACATCTATACACATAAATACAATTTGAGTTTCTGTCTGATAAATGGGATATGTTTATTTGGTTGTTTGTAACGGATATATGTGATACGATCTCGGTAAATAAGGAATTGTTTTTTTTAAAAACATCGGTTTTTTATCATTTCATCAATCAGTAATTCAATACAATTTATAAAATTCTGTAAGAAGGTACATCAGAATATATAGGTACTAGTCATTTCGCCAATTTTTTCCCCTTTGACCAGTTATACTGACCAGGTGCGCAGTAATAAGTTACCTTAGATTTCGTTGGTATCGTTTTGTGTCGCGAGACAGAGCTCTAGAAAATAGTTAATTGTGATGTTTTAAACGGGAAAGGCGATCTAGGGCGTCAAACTTAGTGTTTCCAATCATTAATTATAATTATTATGTTTGTATTTTAACATAATCATCATATAACGTAAAATCCGTTGCGACAATAAAACGACAGAAAAATACAGTGGTACAGGGGCTAGTACCACAGAGTACCTGTGCTAGTACTAGGCGTTTACCTCCCCCCCCCCCCCGCCAAAAATTGGCAGAAAAATTGTTCGGTCATTTACACCCTTCACGTCTCCTTTGGTAAATACTCAAAGGTACTAGTTGATAGATTACTTTGGAACTGTTTCTATCTATCGATCGTCACGCTTTTTATCCCAAAAAGGGGTAGGCAGATACAATCGAATGCTATTTGCTACGATCCTGACATAACTTTTTCGCTTCTTTTATATTCATCATATCTTTCATAAATGCTCGGCGATTGCTACATACTTATCTTACTTTAAATCATCTAATTTTGATTTTCTTACAATTTGAAGGTCCATATTATGTCAATATGTATTTTATTCTTTAAAACTAGAGTTGATTCCACGCCATGTCATGGCGACCAACGCACGCGCCCGCCGTGGCGTGATGGGGAATTCAGTTTGATCCCGTCCGCGCTGTGCTGTGATAGTTGTGATTAATAGGACATTATCACGGTCGGCGGGGGCATCTTATTAATCGGCATATCATTGGCGGAATCATCAAAACCCTGATGGAGAAGTTTTATAAATAAATAAATAGAATAGAAAACTAGAGTAGTTTGGTACTTTTTAATGTGTAAAATGCATAAGTTTATTAAGAGGTCAACGTCGTGTCGATGCGGTTTTGTCAAGTAAGTCGGATCAAACGCGACGGTTGAAGAACTTTCATGAGAACTTTTCCATTCCCAGTTTCGTACTAGTGAGAAAACTTCGCTGAAACTTGTCTTGTGAATAATTTAAAATATAATTTTCAGCAAATCTTTCAAGTAAATGTGTTAGTGAGGAAATGTGTTACTGCTCTTTCTTTCTATATTTTATAAATTTAGTTTTATATTTATCAGTTCTTCGTATTTGATGTGTGGAATTTTGTAGGGAAATTTCGTGAAATGGGACGAAATCGGTAAAAATGGACAAATTAAAAAGTAGTACTTTTATGATCTATATATTATAAAAAGGTAAAGTTTGTAAGTTTGTAAATTTGAACGTAGGGGGTAATTTCTGATCTCAAATGACTGATCCGATTCCGAAAATTCTTTCACGAAAAGAAAGCTACATCCATGAGTGACATATTTTATTTTGGTCTTAAATATCCACACGCGAAACCTAGGGTGGAAACATAGCTTTACTACATATATCATTATTTAAAAGAGAAAAGATTTGTATGTTTGTTTGTAATGAATGTACCTACTCAAAAACTACTGGACCGATTTAAAAATATCTTTCACTAATATCACTGAGTATAACGCTAGGCTATATTTTATATTAGGTATATATTTTTAACCGACTTCCAAAAAAAGAAGGAGAAGGTTCTCAATTCGGACCGTATTTTTTTTTTATTTTTTTTTTTTAATGTATGTATGTACATCGATAACTCCGCCAATTGTAAACCGATTTTGATGGTTTCTTTTTTAATCGACAGATAATTCTTCCGGATTGGTCCCATTTTTATCTCATAAAAATTGGTTCATTAGTTTTTCAGAAATTTTGAAAAAACTGACTTTATAAGTACATTTTTCTTGATATCTCGATAAAATATGTACCGTTTTTGACAACTTTTTTTTTTTAAGACATTATAATTTCTCGACATTATCTCACAGACATATGACGAAAATCGGTTCAGTAGTTTTTCAGAAATTCAGTAATTAATTTCTGTTTACGGCTAAAATTATGTATCAGAAAAAGCCTTAGCAACGGTTGCTATTGACACGAAGTTGTCAATTTTCGTGACGATATGGGGTGCATAGGATGCACAAGCACATTACATGGTTCAAATCACATCCACAGGGGTATTTTTTTTTAATTTTCCATCAATATTTTTTTAGTTGCGTTATTATTTGTCTCTCAAGGCAGCAAAATCTCTTAAAAGGGTAAAATAAACCTTTTAAAAAAAAGTGCACCGACTTCAAAAATTTGCACTGAAAAGTAAGAAATAATAAATATTTCGTCGTAGAATTTGAAGACGGTTGGTGCCAAATTAGAAACAACTTAGTTCCCAAATTCACTAATATAGACAATTCATTAGGAACCTACGATCATCAGTACATACAAACATAGATAATATTGAACAGATCTTTATCTTCTTAGATATTTACTTAGTTTTGTATCCTAATTTGGCACCAACCGTCTTCAAATTCTACGACGAAATATTTATTATTTCTTACTTTTCAGTGCAAATTTTTGAAGTCGGTGCACTTTTTTTTAAAAGGTTTATGTATATAATTGTTACCCCGGGTGAAGTCGGGGTAAGCCACTAGTAATTTAAATGGCATTCATGACACATTAGAATAGCCGCTGTCATACTCGTAAAACACGTTATTGATGATTACTCGCTCTTTTTTAAAATAATGAAGGAATATTGTCAGGAATCAAGGATAATGTAGCTTTCTATATTAAAGTGAAAGAATTTTCAGAATCGGATCAGTATTTTCAGAGATTACTCTCCACACACACACACAAACTAACACAACCAACAAAATTTTTCGGAACTGCAAAATTGTGAATTTATTATTTCAGATATCATGTCCAAAAAATAAGGACATCTACACTTCCCCTCCGAATACCTAGGTAATAAAACTGGATGAGTATCATAAATTTGGCAGGACGGCCTCAATCTCGTCGAAACGTCGACCGTTCTTTAGAAGCAATCAAATTGTGATCAGTATAATGTGACTAGAATATTTATTTTATACCAATTTACAAATACATAAATTAGTGCCTCCGTACAAGGGAGGTCTTAGGTTAATTACTACCCTACGGGCACCTAGTTTTTTTTATGTTTCGCGGGATGCTTTGTTTTTCTCGAGAACCTCGTTACCCTGATGGTATTTTATCATTGGAAATGTTTTTTCGATCGCTTTTTTGTTCAATGATTGAGGTTTCAAAATGTTAGTATTGACGAGGTCTACAACATATAAAAAAATAATTAGTCGTGTATTTTTTGTTTAGAAATGTTATGTCTAAAATTTCAAAGGGCCATATCTTGAAAATCACTGTCCCTAGATTGGTCGTGTCTGTACCAAAAAGAAAGGTCTCGATAAGATCTTCATTTCGGATGACAGCTATCAAAATACACATAACCCTGTAGGTACCTATACTGAGGTTCCGCTGTCTGTCCGTCCGTCCGTCTGTCACAGGGCTGTATCTTTTGAACCGTTATAGGTAGACAATTGAAGTTTTCACAGAGTATTTATTACTATGGCCTCTACAACAAAAAATAATAAAACCAAAATAAAGTTAAAAATTAAAAGGCGACCTCATACAAGAAACGTGTTATTTTCGCCGTTTTTTGCTCAATCGAATGGCAATACATACAAACGTCTAACTAGTATAACTATAATGCATACTCTAAAGTACAACAACAAATAATAATTAAAACCGGCCAAGTGTGAGTCGGATTCGCGCTAATTTGTTCTTGCGCCATACTGCAGAGGCGACGAGGCGTCAAACTTGGTTTGACCTTAGTGGATTATATTCTACTCTGCAATTCTTTAAGAATAAGTGCTTCATCGTCTATATTAACAGTATTTTCAGAAGCAACAGATTTAAGTCTCATAAAATGCAGTGACAGGTTGCGCCAGATTACCTTTCAAGCATGAACAACTGGCTAAATGTGGCCACGGCACCTGCCAAAGCATAAGTCATATAACGTAGGAATTGTTATGATATTGTTTTTGACAGGGGTTAGTTGGAGGTAGTTTAGTTGATGGCCGACAATTTAATACAATTTTTGTTCAATATTTGACTTGCGATTTTTTGCATAGCGACTTATTTATTGTTCTTTCTCTTATTTACAGTTTTAGGCGACTTTCTCCTATTCAGTTTACATAATTTCTGCTCCAGGTATTATACAACCCATATACAAACAACTTTCTTGTTGCTGAATTCAAAACACTATGTACAAATAAATAAATAATGGTCTATAAAATAACTAAAAACACGGTTTCTCTGTAACCGACACTTGCGCAAACCAAATGAGCCCAAACTCGATGGGGTTACGTCGTTTCGTTACAGAGTTCCTGTGGCCACCTTCCGGCTCCATCATCAGGACTCTACATATCTATAACCAGAGTACTTGTGAAGACAAATAAAATGAGCCCAAACTCGATAGGGCTACGTCGTTCGTTACAGAGTTCTACTATCCACATCCTGGCTCCATCATCAGATCAGATCGATGATACCAAATTATTGTATAGTCATCCGACTTACATACATTTGCAAAGTCTCAAATCAAGTATAGTAGATATAGTATAGGTTAGGTTAGCATTTTATCTGAGTCACTGCAGCCAGTGGCGTAGCTAGGTAACCATGGGCCCTGGGGCAAATTAAAAAATGGGGCCCCACTGCTATGTAAACTGATTAGGTTTTATCAAATAAAAATATGAAATATACAAATACTTTAAAAATGCTAAGCTACTTAAGCTCTTTTTTGCGCACTGCAGGGCAGGTAATAAAAATATTAAACAGTAACAACATAAATTACAATTAATACTTGGTGTAGGTTTGGCTAATAAAACGAATTAGAGAAGATTCAAGGGTTTATTATATAAAGGTCGGGCCTATCAACTGACTAAATAACAATTAATTATATTTACAATTTTTTCCTAGCGTTAGTTGTCGCAAAAGTATCAATGACTTCGTTTAAATCCAGGCTTGATGCGGTTTTGTTTTCAATTGCTATTAGCGATAAATGTCGGAGTCGAGTTTGGCCCATATTATTTCTTAAATATTTTTTTATTATTTTTAATTTGCTAAATGACCTTTCAGCTGCTGCAGAAGTGACAGGAATTGTAAAAAATTGTAAAGGTGAACAGTCCATGCTTGAGTTAGTTGAGGTAAAACTAGGTGGTAAATATTAATAAATTGAAGTGAAAAACTAGGGCCTATTATATCTGAATATTTTCTTTGGAATTCGTCACACTTTTGTAATAAAGTTGCTTCATCAACATGTTATAAAAATGTTGGTGTTAGAAAATCGAATATATGACAGACTGCACTCATACCAATAAAACGTGTATCATCTAATTAAGATATTACTGTGTCTAGTACATTATTGAAAATCTCAATTTTAAATATTTTTTCTCGGTTTGGAAATCGGTGATCAGCAGCTAATTCATCAAAATGTTTTTTTAACTTTTCTTTGCCTTTTTTCTTGAAAATGGATATCAATACCATATTTTCTTGCAGTTTCACTGTCTTTGCACTTGAATAATTCAAAATCATTTTTATAAATTTGCAACTTTGCTTTGGTCTCTGCTAAAACTTTACTCGCCTCGCCCAAATTGATGTCGCATTTTTGTAAAGTTTTGGATGCATAATTGATGTCGTTCAATACACTGTGCATGAATTCGCAAAGCAACAAGAACTGAAATTTAGCATTTTTGTTTTAATACTCTCTGCTTCACTACGCTCATCTTTATTAGGACTCTTTAGAACTATTTCTGATAATGCTTTGATAATATCAAAATAACGAAGTTTTATTGCAGATATCGTATTGACCCTACTGGACCATCTAGTCGGATTTAGTTTTTTTAGAGTGGTATCCGATTCGCCAGTGAATTTTGACAGTAGATCCCAACGTTTGATGCTGTTTCCGAAAAAGTTATACAAATCTTGCAACGTTGCGACAAAAATCTGTATTTCCACACAACTGCTAACGGCATCATTTATCACCAAATTTAAATTATGAGTGGCACAATGTACGTACTCTGCGTTAGGCTGGATATCCTTAATATGTTTTTGTACACCATTATACACACCACTCATCACACTGGCTCCATCATAGTCTTGCCCCACACATTTTTGTCGATAGTATTAGTATCGTTTTTTTTTTCCAAAATTCATACACAGCACATGTTTCCGAATGGCCACTCGAACAACTGTGTTGTTTAATTCTTTCTGATAAATGCTTCCAATCTCGAATTCCCGTACACCAAACATTATTCCTTTGTGAAGCAAATAACCAGCAGGGTTGACAATAGGCAGCGTCTAGTATTTTGGAATAACACAACCAAAAACGATTAACTGGCCCATATTTAGAACACGAAACGTAGTACGATTTTGAAAAACACCTATTGTTCTGGTTGATGTCTGTTGGAAAAGGTCCTGAAGGCTGTAAAGGCCCCATATCAAGAATTTGACGTTTTTCGTTATCACTTAATATTTTGTTCATGAAGTTTCCCAAGTCACAAGAAGATTTGTCGTACACATATTCGAAAAATGTAGAGGTCTGTGGTTCCTCCAAACCCTCCGCTCTTATGTGTGTCATGCAAACATCATCCACGTTCACATGATCGGCGGCGGAGGTATCTCCAACTGCAATAATTGTCGAATCTCCTTCAGTAGGCTTCTCAACCAACACTGCAGTTACCATTGAGTTATTTGAGTCACTATCAATAGAAATATTTTGGCCAGATGTACTTGCAGAAGGCTGACTAAAAAACTTCAATTTTGGGCAATTTTTTTGTTTACTATCTTCTCTTTCTTGGCGTTGTTTGCGTTTAAATGCACCACTGGGTTTCTTCTTTTTATCCATAATTTTTTAACCGTTCTCGAAAAAAAAATCTTAACTTGAATTCACAATAAAACGCACGTCGATGAATAATAAATCGCACATATCACTATCCGTCAAATTGACCTACCTAGAAAGAATTAAGGGGAATGGACAACATTTAATTTTTTTAATCACCTATTTTTATTACTTTAATTAAAAATATATTAAAAATAAGAGACACGTATTTATTATTTTTATTTTTGGTTGAGTTTTTATATTTAATTATAATTAATTTAATTTTGAATATTTATAAATCCTGAGGACTTAAAATATATATGTATAAGCTTTCTAGCATGTATTCTACAAACGGTTTTCGAATTTTGGTACCTTACGAAAAATTAAATGTTGTCCATTCCCTAGGCATAACTTTTGAATTTCTTTCAACTGAGTTGTCATGATTAAAGTGGGGTTGCAACCTGTCATATTTATTTTGAAAATGGGAGAAATTTCCAAAAGTTCAGTTTGATCGAGATTTCTGGTGAGGATTCAATGCCCCCTGAGCTTGAGGGCCCCGGGGCACTGCCCCGCCTAGCCCCTAGGTAGCTACGCCACTGACTGCAGCGTTATTGCCCTTTTTCACACATCGTCCCTTCTTTTAAAATCTTGCAAAACATATTTTTAAAGTAAAAACTTTTATAGGCGCTTTGATCGATTTATGGTAGGGGGAAATCATAAGGATACACGACATGTTTTCGGCACAATACCATGAATTTCTCGACTAGAGTATGCTCAACTCAATCAATGATCGCTAGATGGCGTTATTGTATATTTATTACCTATATTATATACAAGCTTCTGTCCGCGGTTTCACTCGCGTGGAAATGGATCCAAAAAGAAATACTACCGTGATTTTTTCATGAATAGAAATCTACGATATCCCTGAGTAAAAAGCAGGATAAGCAGGGGGCGAAAAACAAGTTTATGGATAAAGCGAAAATCAGTCCAAATGAGAGTTCAGAGGGATAATAATCTCTGCCTATTACTAAGAGAAACGGGACTAATATGTATTGTACCAAAATTGTCAAAAATAGCTAAATACTTAATTAAATTTCAATCAATTTCAAATTGAAATTTGAAATGATATTTACTCTTGTGCTCGTTTCTTGCACCGTAATTGGATCTGTCCAATTAAAGTGCTCGCTCTATAAAGAGAGAAAGGACCTCTCTCGTTTTAATCAGTAAGGATTTTGAACGTAATTGAAAAAGATTGGACCCTTCCTCCATTTTTCAGTAATTTTAAAATGTTATAATTGCTATTTTCTTGGGGCTTTAAATATCTGTCATTTAAAGGGCAAATTTAAACATTTATAATTGAAATTTTCAAGGATTTGGAAACAAGTGTCGAGTCGTCATGAGAAAATTGTCAAAAATCTTACTTGACATTTTTTAGGATCAAAAGTAGAATACGCCTTTCGGGGAAATTTACTGACGCCCATATTTGTCGTCTGTCGACAAAACTTTGAAAATTTATTATACAGAAAAAATATTTAAAATCTTTGAAATAAAAATTAAAAATCATACCTTAGGTTTTACTTTACATAAATACTTGTTAAGTAGTAAGCGAATGTGCTATGTGTTAAGTAAAATTGTGCTGTCTGTTCACATCATTGACACTAGGAAAAAAAAATCATTGGTTCACATGTTGGTAGATTTTTAATTAATTATAGCCTAGCTTATACAATTTATAGACTAGATTTACTCGATATAAACTTTTATTAAATTTAATTTAGCAGTAGGTAAAGCTGCTTGGCGCCCATTTGCATCTATGATTTGATACCTATACTAATATTACAAATTAGAATCTTTTAACACAAAATCATAACACAATGTATACTAAAAGAGGCCTAGCTTTATTGCATGTAAAACTTGTATCCTACGTAAGTATTCTATAGTAGTGTCATCGGCACGATATTTGAAGAGAACAACGAACATAAAGTGCAGATATTCGCTTGACTGCCAAAAGGGTCTCTATATAAATGAAGAGTGATTTGTTGTGATGGCCGTTCTTCGGATCGTCCGATAGATAAGTGTCTAGTGACGATAAAGAACTCGGGGTATCGAAGCTTTAAGCTTGGAGGGTGCACGTACTTGGGAACTAGGGTTGCCAGTTCTACTATTTGAACTAAGTACCCCACAACAATTTTAAAGTTTTGATGCCAAAGTTGGAGGCTATATGATTTCAAATCGAAAATGGCTCTAACATTTTGTTTCTATGGTAGGATATTTCAATATAAAGAAGTACTACTAGCCAACAGATGACGTATCTTTACTAAATCAATCGTTTTTTTTCAATCAAAACTCGACGTAGGACAACATAATATGCAGAATTAGCGCACGCGCTACCGACCCTGTCTTAAATCTATCTATATCTATAATATAGTTCAGAACGGAATATTCATTGAGAACGGTTTCACTGATTTGGCTGATTTTTTTTGTTGTATTCGTAATTGTCAGGACAAGTTTTATAGGGAGAGTAAAATTGGAAAAGTTTCCCGGAAAGTTGGAAAATTCGAGAAAAACTGAAAGTGCTTTTTTTCTATGGAAGTTTTGTATGAAATCAAGATCATTTGAAAGTTAATATGGGCTCCACGGGCTAGTTTTATTTAAAACGAAAAATGTAACAATCTACAGTCTGGCAACCCTGCATCGGGCAAACATATTTCAAGACTTGATTGTCTGGCTACGGAAAAATTGCTCTCACATTTCTGTATTTTTGTGACAAAGAAAATTTTCTATATATTTGATTTATTCTTTATCACATGATGGGAAATAGTCGGTCATTCTATACGATAGGTAATTTATTTACATCATCAACATTAAAGTTTAAAAAAAATATAAATATAACAATAATAAGGAGTCGATGGGTTCTATTCTCAATCGTGTCGCTATGCACCAATTTTCTTTAAGAATATACGACTTTAATCGACTTCTAGTGCTTCGGAGGGCACATAGAGGCGGCGTCAGCACTTTTTTTATGATCTTAGCTTGCTTGGCAAAAAGTTGACACTGTTACTGGCAAGGTATAAAGTTTTTTTTTGTTTGTTTGTATATATAATGTCGAGAAAGGCTTGTCTTCCGCTGGTGCCAATAAAACGGTTCCGGGAGCCGCAAGGATATCAAAAAATCGTACTGACACATTTTATTGTAGTAATTTTTGTGTTAAAGTACACCTGGACTAACGCGGGGAACTTTTTTTTGATATCCCATTATTTTTTTAGATTTTTAAACAGTAAACGCAATTTACTAAATAATAGTCTCAATAATTATATTGCTTGACATTGAATTTTCAAGCAAATTGTGTTTATTTTTGTTGTAATTTAAATTAGAGGTCAAACTATTGTCGATACCTACACAGTAGATAATAGGTACACATTCAACCAACAAAATTTAATTAAATAAGGTCAGATTGTATCAATTAATTGCTTAGGATTTACCTACTTTAAGACTTGAAGCGTATAGCGTACTCAAGGAAACCGTATGGATGTCGATACCGATTTAATTGAAACGGAAAATCCTCTTGAAGTCAGTCACGAAACACTGTATCGAATATCGACCGACTTTAGAATGTTAGTAGCATTTCATGACTAAAATATAACGATTTACTAATTAACAACCGGTTTTACTAATTTAACTTTGATAGTAATTGTATATTCAGTTATTAAAAACCGGCCATGTACGTGCAGTGCAATTTACGCCACTGCAATTTGCAAAATGGTTCAATTTTATTACTAGGTGGAGGTGACTCATGTTGTATTTAGAGTAAATATTGTGAAAAAATCACTTACTGAGACTTTATATAGGGAAATTAACCTATTTGACATAAAGAAATTGATTTTCTATACTAATATTATAAAGAGGAAAGATTTGTATTTTTGTGTTTGTAATGAATAAACTCAAAAACTGTGCCGATTTCAAAAATTCTTTCACCATTGGAAAGCTACATTCACCCTAAATGACATAGTTTATATTCTATTTTCAAAAAATTAGGGATCCTTACTAAAACTCTAATAATGTAACCCAAGGTGTAAAAAAATTACCTAAGAAATTCCTTACATCGCGTGCGCTGCGAAAACTATTGATGATAGAGGTAGTGGTAGTGGTAGAGGGTAGGGGTAGAGGGTAGGAGTAGAAGTAGGGGTAGGGGTACGGGTAGGGGTTGGGGTAGGGGTAGGTATAGGGTTTATTTTATTTTGTTCGTAAATATCCAAGGGCGAAGCCGGGGGCGGAATGTTAGTATATTATAAATAGTTAATACATGCCTACTTGGATTTTAAATGTTGTGTAACAGCTAGTTTATAATTATATAATTGCTCATTGTAAGTGAATGTACTTAAAATAAGTTCTTTTATGAGTAATAAAAAAAAACCTGAACTATTAAAAAAGTTACAGGGGGACCACTTTGCAGACCATTTTGAAGATTAATATCTCGTAAATGAAACTTAATATCAAATAAGAGTTACTTAATGAAACCCAATGGCTTGTGGTTAAAAACTTTTTCATTTCAACTCTATATAAAGCGAATATGTTAAATAATTAGCCAAGTTGCGACTACAACTCGCGCGCTAAGGATTCCGTACCATTTTTTCGGTTAGAACTTTAAGACAGGATTTTCGTTTAGGTTTTCCTCTAATTTGTATTCCTTACAACGATCCCTTTCATTTGATATGTCACATGATGCACTTAAAAAAAATATTATTTGAGCTATACTTCCGTGTTTTATTATGTACTAAGTTTCAACAGTTTTCGTCCAGTAGATTCGGAGCTGTGACAGACGGACAGACAGACACATGACATGAGTGATCTTATAAGTCTATCTATCTATCATCACGCCTTTCATCCCAATAGGGGTAGGCAGAGACAATCGAATGTCATTTGTTACGATCCTGACTGCTTTCATACATGCTCAGCGATTGTGTGTACTTTTAATATTTCCATCGATCAACATATTTTTTATATGTTCAATAAAAGTACATCTAGGTCGTCCTCTGCCAGCATTTCATTTCACTTCAGCTATATAAACCTTTTTAGTCAATCTTTCATCCTTCATTCTTTCAACGTGTCCAAACCAGCGTAAACTACTTTTCTTCATTTTAGTCACAACATCATCTTTTACACCGTATTCTTCTCTAATGACATCGTTCCGGATGCGGTTAATACGTTTTCGTTTTTTAATCGGAGATGTTCGGAACCATAAAAATTTAAATATATTATGTTAAGATCTCTAACACTATAATATCTCCAGCGCGACTATACCTACTACATCTATGAAAAACAAACGAACGATCTTATAAGGGTTCCTTGCATGAGCGTACCCAGGTTCAGGAGGATTCTCATACTTTCAAAGTCCTGCTGCTGCTTATTTATCCAAAAAGTGCGCCATAGTTCGGATTCAGATGTGATCCATTCTAAATTTAAAAATTGCTTGCAGCTCTGCTAGCGAGTAGGTAGAGCAGGCGCACGATTTATAAAAGTTGAATATTGTATTGCAGATGGCAAAAAAAGTAGATAGTAGAGACATAAACAAAATCCAGGGGGGGGGGGGCGCTGCAATGGTTTTACTACGGAAATATATAACATATTAAATATCTTTTTGCTTCGCTCTCAAACAGCTTCAAAGTGTTCCCCAAAACTTTTAAATACAATATAATTCTCAAACAATTCTCAATGAAAATTATAACGGGCACAGAGAAAAATAAACTTTCCAGTATTTTCTCTGCTATGGAACCATATTCTCTACGCGTGGCCCGACACACATTGGACGGTTTTGTTGAATTGCGGAACCCTGCATTGTGTGTTTTTTTCCACTACAATTTAGACTGTACCTTTATAACCAAGTATTCACGTTGACGGACAATGTATAAAAGCGCTGTCAAAGTCATTGCTTGTGACTCCAGGGAAATCAAGGTAGAGAATGGTTTATGTAGGTACCTACTTGAGATCCGGTCGTTACAAAAAGCTAGCCGATTAAAAAAGATTACCTATGTTAAAAAAACACTCTTCGATATCCCATCCTTCATCTGTAGACACTTATGAGAGATAATAGCTAATCATAACGATTATTTTCCCCTCTAATGACGAAAAATAAACAAACAAATCAAAATTAAATGTTAATTTTAAAATTAGACTAGTTTATTTATTTTGTAAAAGACGCCACCTGTTGGAGATCAGTTGAATTAGTGCGAAGTATTCGCACGGCTCCATTTAGTTTCTATGTATTATTTCTAAAATTAAATTAATTAAATATAATAAATAATTAATAAATAAAAAAATAAATAAAAAAAATGTTTTTACTGACACTAGACTGTCTTTACCAAAATGAATATAAATGTTCGTTTTCTAATTTTAATACCAAATTTAAGCTCTTTGAAGGTTCGTTTTCTAATTTTAATACCAAATTTAAGCTCTTTGAAGGTCCATATGCTGCATGAAATCTGTGTTTTTTATAGTACTACACTACTAGGAAGAAAACTTGGTATTAAAATTTATAACTTAAAACTTATCATGAAATATTTCCGAAACCACGCCAGATAGCTTTTTGAAGTAAAAAGCAACATTCAAGTGTATTTAATAATGGTTAAAAAACCCCAATATTTCGTTTTTTTAGGCACTTTGCAATAGCTCGTAGGTATATATGAAGTCTTCATAGACGAGCCAGACGAAGGAAAATGAAATAAAAATTAGTCCTGTAACTTCAGAAACGTCTCGAGTATAACAAGATAACTTGAAAGTTCGATTGCCAAAGTTTACGAGGAAGAAAAATCTCCGTAGAAGCCACCTGAGGCAATCACCTTTAAATATGCAGGTAATTTGTATTAAAACACGGTCTATAGGAATGAAAAGAAAAGTTTTATAAAAGAAAAAGCTTATTATGTGGCCGTATCGTTTTTTTTTTGTAAAAGATCTAGAGTGCAGTGACTACTGAACTAATTAGCTACATAATTATGGTATGGCTGATGCATAGAGTGCTAAGCCTATGGAGGGGCCATAGACGGGCTCCCCCTTTCGCCAATTTTTTGCCCTTTGACCAGTTAAACTCACCACGTGCGCAGTAATAAGTTACCTTAGATTTCGTTGGTATCGTTTTGTGTCGCGAGACTGAGCTCTAGGAAAATAGTTATCTGTGATGTTTTAATTGAGAAAGGCGATCTAGGACGTCAAACTTGCGGGAACATAGTGTTTCCAATCATTAATTATAATTATTTTGTTTGTATTTTAACATAATCATCATATAACGTAAAATCCGTTGCGACAATATAACGACAGAAAAATACAGTGGTACAGGGGCTAGTACTAGACGTTTATCTCCCCCCCGCCAAAAGTGGCAGAAAAAATTGTTCGGTGATTTACACGCTACACGTCTCCTTTTGTATATACTCAAAGGGCTGATGGATGGATAAGATGAAAGATGATGTTGTGACTAAAATGGAGGAAAGTAGTTTACGCTGCTTTGGACACTTTGAAAGAATGAAACACACCTTCACTGCCTTTATAGCTTGCGGTATTTTTGGCAGTTGTCCATATTGAACAGAACAGGTGGCAGCTTTATGTGCCCTCCGAAGCACGAGGAGTTGATTATTCTTAAAGAAAATTGGTTCTGACCATTTTTTTTGGAACGACTGGGAATTGAATGAACCCTTGACCTCCCGGTTTAAAGTTATATGGAAGAAACGAAAGGAAATGCAGGCAGAGGACGAGCTAGGTGTACTTTCATTGAAAAGTACACACAATCGCCGATCATGTATGAAAGGTATGATGAATATAAAAGACGCGAAAGAGATAGGTAGCAAATGGCATTCGATTGTCACTGGCTACCTCTCTTGGGATAAAAGGCGTGATGATATATATATGTATATAACTAGGCTGTTTGATAAGTACCCGTTTTCTAAATATATTAATATCACTGGCCGAAAATAAGTATACCACCTTTTTAAGCCATTTTTCAGAGGCGGGAAAATAAAAAAAAAAATGGCATTCTTTTGTTTTTTTCTCATTTGACAGCGATTTAGTGAAATAGAGAAAGAACATCGGTCTGTAATTAGATTCTTGCTTTTGGAAGGAAAAACGTGTGATGAAATAAAAGTCCTTGTCCTTCTATGACAACCGTCAGATATTGGTATAACGAGTTTAAACGGGGGAGAACAACCGTCTTTGATGAGGATCGCCCAGGCCGGCCAATTGAGGTGACTACAGACGATATGGTTAAGAAAATTGAAAATATCGTTTTAGCCGACCGCCGAATTAAACTTCGAGAAATCGTTGATGCTGTAAATGTTTCAATCGAGAGGGTACAACACATATTAGAAGAAAAATTGGGTATGAGGAAAGTATCGGCGAGGTGGGTGCCGCGTTTACTCACGGAGGAGCAAAAACGGAACCGACTGACTACTTCGGAGCAGTGTTTAGCCGTGTTCAAACGTAACCCGAAGGAGTTTCTGCGTCGTTTCGTGACCGTGGACGAAACGTGGGTTCACCACTACACCCCGGAAATGAAAGAGCAGTCGAAGCAGTGGATTTTACCGGGTGAACCTGCTCCAAAGAAAGCAAAAACCGTCCCATCGGCTGGAAAGGTCATGGCGACTGTTTTTTGGGATTCGCAGGGTATTATACATATTGACTACTTAGAAAAGGGGAAAACAATAACAGGGCAGTACTATGCCAATTTATTGGATGAATTTGACGCCGTGTTGAAGGACAAACGACCCCATTTAAAAAAGAAAAAAGTACTGTTTCATCACGACAACGCCCCGGCTCATTCGTCGAGAGTTGTGACGGCTAAATTAGCACAGTTACGCTACGAACTATTGCCTCACCCCCCGTATTCTCCAGATTTGACCCCATGCGATTTCTTTTTGTTTCCCAACCTAAAAAAATGGCTCGGTGATAAGCGATTTGGATCAAATTACGAAGTCATTGCCGCCACATAGGCCTATTTAAATGACTTTCCAAAATCATACTTTTGGATGGTTTATTGAAGCTTGAGCATAGGTGGAACAAATGTTCTTCTCATCGGCCATAATATAAATATATGAGCTTGAAATAAACTTACTTAAATAAAAAAATAATGCAGTTTTAGTTCCATCACTTACTTATGGAAGCGAGACTTGGGTATGGAATAAGAAGCATGAAAGTAAAATAAATGCAGTGGAAATGCGGTCTTTACGTAGAATGTGTGATATAAAACGTATTGACCGCATCCGGAACGATGACATTAGAGAAGAATGCGGTGTAAAAGATGATGTTGTGACTAAAATGAAGAAAAGTATTTTACGCTGGTTTGGACACGTTGAAAGAATGAAGGATGAAAGATTGACTAAAAAGGTTTATATGGCTGAAGTGAAAGGAAATGCTGGCAGAGGAAGACCTAGATGTACTTTTATTGAACATATAAAAAATATGTTGAACGATGGAAATATTAAAAGTACACACAATCGCCGAGCATGTATGAAAGGTATGATGAATATAAAAGAAGCAAAAGAGATATGTCAGGATCGTAACAAATGGCATTCGATTGTCTCTGCCTACCCCTCTTGGGATGAAAGGCGTGATGATAGATAGATAGATAGAAATAAACTTGAATGATTTGATATCTTTTCATAGAGATAGTTTTTAAATGTCACATTTTAAACATTTCCACAGGCGAAGATACGATCCTAACTGTACATACATTTCGCATTTTAATTAAAAATTACCATTTTCTCATTGTCTTTTTCTTTTGAAATAGTCTGCAATGGATACGAATCAATTAAAGTTCTAATGACACACTGCATATATTCTGTCCAAAGAAAAGCTTCTATGAATTACTCTGGACTGGACAATATATAGAGCTTATATTAAATTAAGTTGACTTCTACATCCATATTAACATGGGTACGTATTTTTTAAATAAATATATTTCATGGTCTATTTAATATGAGTAACTGGCAAAAAGTGGACATTGTTACAGACGATCCCTCCTTACCCGTCCGGTGTTTTTCCGGAAAGTATTTCTTATTGCCAGCTACTTCGTACGCGTTGCAACAAATGCAAAAAGAATTTTTCAAATCGATCCGGTAGAAAACCAATGTTTGTTTGTTCGTATTCTATATAGTTAAAAAAACTACTGAACCGATTTGAAAAATATTTTTTGCATTTGATAGCATTCTTGAAGAAGGGGGGTGAATTGTATTCTTAATACAACGCGTACGAAGTAGCGGGCAATCAGCTAGTCTAATATATAAAAAATAATATTTGTTTTCCATAGACTCAAAAACTACTAGACCAATTTTGTTATTGTTGGCACCATTATATAGAATGGTTTACGGGGAAGGTTATAGGCTATTTAACATCACGCTACGTCCTCTGGGAGCGGAGCAGTAACCAATAATAGGACAGGCTGGCGCAACTTAGAACAAAAAATTAGGGCTAAGAAACATGAGCCAATATTAATGGCGTCGTATCGCCATCTCTTTCACGCCATATACAGATGACAGAGATAGCAAATATTTCTATACCAATTCACAGTATGATGTTGTTACGTTGGCAGTACCTTTCAGCCCTAATTTGATTTCATTTTAATGTATGGCAGTCCCGACTCTTATTAAAGAACATAGTAATGGTACCTTATTCGGCGAGTTTAATAAAACAATCATGAAGTATTTAAAACATGTAATCGATTTTTTACTCACAAGGTATAAATACAGTCCTTTGTATAATACAAGAATTACAAGCTTCTTAAAAGTTATAATATAGCGTATATTAAATGCTTATTGGTATATCATGTATTAAGAGCCCTCTCATATGAAAATTGTAGCTACATCTATAAAAAAAATATCACAAAATACATATTTAATGATTTTTTTTAAAACGAAAAATTATTTATTTGTATGAACAGAGTAAATGTAGATAGAGCCCTTATAGACTAGTTTTTATTTTAACTTAATTGTTTATAATTATAATTGTTGCAATTATATCCAATGGCAACTTTATATTGTTCAAAGTATATATTAAAATAACATTAAAGCTCAATACAACAATTAAACTAATAAAACTAAGTAATTTTACATCACTACATAATATAAAACAAAGACCCCCGCCACTGTCTGTCTGTGATCTTTTCAGGAAAATTTGTTGCGGTTTTCATTATTGGATAGGTTCATTCACCATGAAGGTTTACGAGTATTAAACATGGATATCATGGGGGAAAAGTTAGGCCCAGCGAGTTTTCATGGCGTATGCTGTCTAATCTGTCAGAGATAAAACAAAATGATGTAGGAAAGAATTGTGTAGAGTAAAATTATCTTCAAAAAAGTCTGCGATGGCATATATCTATCTCTAATAAAAGCGGGGGTGGGTTAGTAACTTTATATCAACCGCGAGGGGCACGAGTTATTTGTCGTCACATGAGATTTTAACAGGACAGTCATTATAATTTTCTAAGGTGCTAATTAAAAAAATGAAAATGACGATAGTAATTGGCAAAAAACTTGTGCTACTCAGCGAGGTTAGCATGCTTAATAAACGAGATATCGTTTAAGAGCCCTATATCCATAATTTGTATGGGGATAAACTATTCCTAATTTCTCTGTATAAATAGATTATTTATACAGAGAAATTAGGAATAGTGTGTCACTGTAATTTAGCATATAGTTACTTATTCAATATATCTAGGTGAAATAGCCGTTATTTTTTCAATTGGTTTTATTGAATAGGAAAATGGGTGGTAAAATAAAGGATTATTTGCCCATGTTTTCTCTTTTTTAATTGGAAAAAATAATAAAATAATTATTATTTTGAATTTTCAGTGAGCTACAAAAAACGCAATGTATTTAATTGAAGGGTAATGGTATAACAGCGCTTTAAAAAAAATTAAGAGCTTTGTGATAGATTATGAAAGAGAAAACGGGGGCAAAATTTTACCGCCCATATTTCTTATTCAATAAAACCCATTGTAAAAAAAATAACAGCTATTTCATTGCGATATATTAAATAAGTATCTATATGCTTAATTACAGTGTGACATAGGTGGATTATTTACAGAGAAATTGGGAATAGTTTATCCCGGAAAAATATGGATATAGGGGCCTCACTAACCACGGAGGTGTTCTTTAGCTGTAGGCGCTATATTATTTAAACTTAATCTTTCCAAATAACTTAAACCTTAAATAAATTCAGGAATTACTATGAAATAATCACAAACGTTTACTCTAAAAACTAAATAAAACTATTTTATATACAAATACGTACGGCACTAAGCTACACTTCTAAACAATATTGTATTTAGAATTTTTAAAAGCGTAACATTTTACATTTTGGCGTTACATACGAAGTAATTGTAAAATAGGTATAGGTATTACACAGTGCAAAGGGTCAAGTACAATTATTTGTCATTGTTTTGTATTATTTGACAGAATCATAAGTCGGTTTTGCAACAAAACCGTGTTTATTTTAAACATAGTTCTGTTTTATTCTTACATATTGAATTACAGATTTGTAAGAGAGTGATAAAATATAGTTTAGCTAAACACCTGGTAAACACCGTTTTGTAGTAAAGGGGACGGTGATGCGGTATATGTATGTAGAATCAAATAACTTTCATAACATTTAAATTAATAATTTCAGTTTCTTATATTATTCGAGAAAAAATCCGTCTTTAATGGGGTTTTATATGCTTAAAAATGCAACATTTCTTCATATTGAATAATATTAAATTCAGTAAAAATTTAAAATGTTCTAAAGCTTAAGTTATCAGATCTAAGGAATTTCCTTGTTTATTTGTCTAATTTTCTCTAAATGGCTGAGCAAATATTTCGTTAAGCGTTTGTTCGTATTCTTCTGGATTATACAAGTAATCTTCTTCATCTTGTAACGATGAGCTATTAAAACTGAAATAAATAATTAAATTTTCGGATAAGTTATTATTATGACACTAAGCAAATAACTAAAGGTACGTGAACTGCATAAAATAAAATATGTAGGCAATACCACAGCACATTATAAAGATAATAGAATAGATTTCCGTAGCACACATATGATTACCGCAAATCTTCATAATTGACCCTGAAGCATAACCCAAAAAAACAGAACAAATACATTTTGGTGCATCGGTGGCCAAGTGGTTAAGGCGTCTGGTATTAACTAGGCAGACCACGGGTTCGATCCTGGATCCCGGCAATGTATTAATGGGTTTCTTATAATTAAAACTCATGTACATAATCCGACAAAGCACACTTAGAGGCTTTTCCATCTAAATATACCTCAACAGAACTGGCCATTCGTTAGGTATAGCCTCACAAATATCATCAGCTAAAAGAGGGAGACTTGGTTCTCTTCTGGGTACCCTGGGACCAATAACACGGTTTCGGAAGCTGTAAGGCAATCCGTGAAGTAAGAAAAAAATTGCAATATTTCAGTGCAAAAACGATAACCGCACAAGTAGATACAAGTACAAAAATTTAGTTACACCTGTTTTCACATAAATGCCTATCATGCTTGTTCTATTATTCTATATATTGTTCTGTGGGCAATGTCATATAAAGTAAGTAAGATATTATGATGTAGATATGAGTCGGATTAAATTATTTTGATTCTTAAATCGGTCTATCTGTTTGGGAGCTACGATACTACAGACAGACATAGGCTGCATATGATACTCCTATTTTTTCATGGGAGGTTAAAAGACACTTACCGATCCATAATAGATCTTTTGATTCGTCTATTAGCTGTTGAACTTGCTTCAATACACAACAACGCGAAATGGTTGTTGCAAGAATAACTGAAATGAAAATTCAGCAATTAACAAACTTCATAGTAATGGATTTTAGTATAAAATTCGAAGGATTTTGAGGTGGGACTGATACCCTATTAGCTACGTCTATGCATGCTATGCTTATCATAATAATGTGTCGTGTTTAATAAAAGGCCGTGATGGCAAATTAAATGAAAATGCATTGGATGTGCTATTTATGTAGAGTGCATTCGGAGTAATGTTGTTATAAATGAACTTCTTTAAAAAGGTATAGCGTAATGGCGACAGTGTTGGACGTGGCACCAGTGATGAACAAGAAATAATCAAAATCAAAATTTCATAATTACAATAATTTTCATGAGATAAAAACCTTTTTATAAATAACTTTAATTACTAAATTTAATAGGGCTAGACAATTTTGATTAAAACATATCAATAGCTTAAATATTATTTATCACGTTTCTTAGTGAAATAGTTAGGGAGGCAAGTAAACAAATATACACATACATTCTTTTTTGTCATATTCATAAAAATTTTGTTGTATCTGAAGTTACTATTCTGAAATTTATATGCAGAATATTTCTATGAATTACGGTTAATTTTTTAAAGAAATATTTTATTTGTATTTTGTATTACCATGTAAAAAGCCCATATGTTTTATATACTACTTTGTGTATCAGAAAACGGTAAAATACTTTACGAGCAAGTGTGTTGAAACAATATTTACATGGTAGAAGTGACACCCAGTGACAGAAAATTTTGACAAAGGGCAACCTCGGTGTACTTTTATTAAACACATTAAAACGTGCATAACTAAGGGCAATGTATTCGAAATTTATGATGATATAGGATTCAGGATCGTAGCAAATGGCGCTCGATGTGTGTCCTTCCCCGTCTAGGATAAAAGGCGTGATGATACATAATTATGAGATACAAAATATATTTTTGATTATGAAACATAAAGATTTAATAAAGTGAAGCTTTAAAAACCTATCCCCTTCATTTTGTACATATTTTCTTTAAAGAGTCTCCATTTTCTCAAAGAAGGAAAAGATTATGAAGACGTCTTCATAAGCACATAGCTTAGACGGAAAAATTTCATCGTTGGCTTCAAAGCAGAACGAGTATAATACTAGTAATATTTTCTCTAGTCTAAGGATCATACTTTAGGAATTATTTCAGAAGAAAGTAGTAAAATGTAATACGTAAAATTCAAAGTAAAAATAATTATAAAATGTATCGATATATCCTACAAAGACTGATATACAATAATAATTTATAATTTACACTATAAATAAAACTTATATAAAATTAATATATACATAAAAATAAAATAAAAAATAATAGTGGTTAACTACCTTCACCCACCCATACACACTAAAATTATAAATAAAATATTTGTTCTAGGAACTCCGACGACTGGCCTAGAGTGCCGAGAACACTAATTGCGATACCTCATTGAATTTCTAGCGCAACGCGTCTTATAAACATTGCTTTAGATCTGCGATTTAAACAAAATATCTTTGCGTCCGGTGACCACCCATAGTCTCAAAAGCAAAGGGCATTAACTCATATTGACTGATAGAGAAATAGTATGAGGAACACAAGTATCAAATTAATAAAAAAAATGTCTTGAGTTTGAATAAAAATACACGTTTATTTTCAGACAAAAAGAGCTGAAGTCGACAAAGAAAAGCACATAAAAATCAATCTATAGAAAAATTTAAAGTTAATTTCTAAATAAAAACAATCAATGTCTAGATGGGAAGTAGTTATATTTGTCTTAAAGCTTACCGTTGCTGAGCAAGGAGCTTATGTGAGTGCAGCGAAGAAGCCAAGCCTCGACTGCTTGGCTCGTTTGTCTGCCACTCGTTGCAAAAACTTTCGTGTGCTCGCTCTCCGTTGGCGTGAGATCCGTGCCATATTAATTTCTGTGGCCTGTAGAAAACATTAAAGTAAGAAAATATTATCAACATAAATGAAGAACTGTTCGGAAAAAATTGTTTAGCTATCTAGGGTTAAAAACATTCTGTTTGGTAATCGGGTCAGTAAAATGA
Organism: Nemapogon koenigi; assembly: GCA_963924495.1. Lineage (NCBI taxonomy): Eukaryota > Metazoa > Arthropoda > Insecta > Lepidoptera > Tineidae > Nemapogon > Nemapogon koenigi. Next base: position 4,474,440 of record OZ004640.1, on the reverse strand, counting down.
GAAAATCCACTTACCAATGCATATCAGTCAATATATTTTTTCCACTGAAACTATAAATTTTTGGTGTGCCCATAAAAAGGCCGCCTGATCCGTCGAATATATTTGCGAAGGAGTTAAACAGAATATCTCCCCGCGTATTCACAACAGGTAGATCACGATCCGCATACCGTACTATTGAGTCCAAATTTTGTATCCTGAAATATTGAAATTGATAATAAATCTGACAGAATGTCAAGTGCTGGTACTTGCCGAGCGTCATTAGGGCAGCGTTTCAGTGTGGTGGCAATGGATTCAGTGTACCAAGGTTTATTAATATTTGGTTGAAACTCATTATAGAAAGAACTAGCTTTCCGCACTAGAACTAGCTTACAGTTGTTGAGATTACCGCTTTCAAAGATACTAACAATTTTTTTTTGTTTGGTTTGAAAAATTATGTTTGGGTTAAATAGCCCGTTTTTTTGGTTACCTATAATATAAATAACATCACGATACATACATTATTTTTATATAAAAAAAATCAACGAGCGGAGCTGGGGCGGAAATAATAGCAAAATTCTCATTTTCTTTATCGATAAGTGCTGTAATCCACTTCCCATGCTTATTCTGAAAATTTTAGTTTCTGGTCCCAATCGGTATAGCGACAAGCTTGTCACCTGTTCTATTTAATATGGGATAATCGCTAAATGTAGACATTGTTACCAGAGGCCGTATTGTACCTGCTCGTAATAAAAGCTCTGAAAGTCCCTCGTAGACCCGCCCTTCGTGCTTGTCTGTAGCAAGAATAATCTGCCTTTCTGATGCCTTGCATATTGCCAGTCATGGGATCGTTTAAAGCTGCTATACGAATCTGGGAAAATAAAGTGTGTGTAAAATGATAAATTCCAAGTGCCTATCTGAGTTTTCAGTATGTATTTTCATAGCTTTTGATATGTGGCACAAAATTGTAGGGAATAATTTTGCGAAATGGTACGGGTGTGTTAGGCGGCGAACGTTCGCCGGTGTTAGGTAACCGGAAGTAAAGAAATTCGAATATTCAAATGATAATATAATTATTTGAATATTCTCATTTTAAAGGTACTTTAAATGGTACACATCATTGGTGGTCACTGTTTTATATTTTTAGCTATATATTGGTTAATAATATATTGAGATGATAAAGCCTCTGTAATATGTCGGATTATGAAATAGGGGCGTCGGTGGTCGACTGGGTAAGATGTCGGCTCGCAACTGAAAGGTCGCAGGTTCCATTCCTACATCCGACCATGTATCAATGGGTTTTTTATAATAAAAATCTAGGTACTTTATCCGACAAACCGTACAAAGAGGCTTTTCCATGTATATACCTCAACAGAGCTGGCCACTCGTTAGGTATAGCCTCAAAAAATCATTGGCTAAATGAGGAAGAATTTGTCTTCCACTGGGTACCCTGGGGCCGGCAACGGTTCCCAGGAGCTGTAAGGCAACCCGTATAAAAAAAATATGTAATTTTGTTAAGTAATTTTTAATCCTTTGTTTTTTAAAACATGTCATTCGGCCCCAGCGTAACTAGCGAAGGACAGAATATATTGTGCGTCGGTGGCCGAGTGGATAAGACGTCTGGTGTTAACTAGACAGACCCCGGGTTCGATCCCAGATCCCGGCCATGTACCAATGGGTTTTTTTAATTAAAAACTTATGTACATAATCCGACAAACCACACTTAGAGGCTTTTCCATCTAAACATATATCTCAACAGAACTAGCCACTCGTTAGGTATAGCCTCACAAATACCATCGGCTAAACGAGGGAGACTTGGTCTTCCGCTGGGTACCCTGGAACCGTAACACGGTTTCGGGAGCTGAACCCGTGAAGAAAGAAAAAAAAAAGAAAAAAAAAATTTTTGGTAAGTATATTTTTTATTATTTTCTCACTCCTTCAAACAGGGTATGTCTGCCTATCACTTGGCAGAAATAGCATACATTTTTTTAATTAAAATTCATGTTAGGGTTTTGCCCGTAATAGAGTAAACATTTTATATTTAGATTGACTTAATTATATACAATTTTCCAACGACGCCTCTGGATTGTTTGTGTATAGAAATTGCTATATTGGTGACCCCAATGTGATAGTAGAAGTAGTGAAGAGTATTCCCTTTAGGCCCATTTTCGTGTAAACCCATAACATTTTGAACGTCAACGCAGTACATAAACCACGTTTTTAGGCTCATATCGCCTTAAATTCAAAATATAATTTTAATTAACTTACACTAGGTCCAATAGGTGAGACTGGTGGAGCGACTTCTATACTATTGGAAGCTTGTTCCTCTGGTACATGAACAAGGCTGGCAGCTGGCAGAGGTAACGGTGGCGCAGGCGGAGGCGGCGGAGGTGTAACTGGCGGTGCTTGTGTTACTAAGGAACCTAACTGTTTAAAAGAAAGTAATTTCAAATTTACATTAGGGTTTCAACATTTTCAAATTAGCCAACACTGAAAACAAAACAAAACACACTTTCACGGTTTTTATACCTTGCGGTATGGCTAGAGACATCAGTAACAGTGTCCACTTTTTGCCAGATGTCCATATTGAATAGAACAGGTGGCAAGCTTGTTGCTGCATTTTTTTTTGTAATTTACGAACTTTGTAAATTTGGAATGTTAGTACAGTAAATTTTGACAATTCTATAATACTTATTTACATAAGTATTTGAATCATTGGGGTAATCCGGGTCAGATAATATTGTGACATTTATTGAGAATGGATTTTCATACATCGATGTTACTGTTCCATGTGGACCTAAATAATTTCTATGCTTTGAGCAGAGTAGAGTGCAGTTAGCTAATATATTTTCGATAATTTTCAGGAGAAAATATTACCTATGTAGAAGATGACATCTTGCCACCGCCTTTTCTTAAGCGAAGGTGGTTGGTCCATGAAATCGTATAAAAACAAACAGAACATACCAAAACATACTGCCATCCAGAGTTGACTTTAACAAGTAATGCTTGTTCTTCTACCACATACGCCAATACACCGACGGGGTTTGCTGAAGTTGCCTAAAAAATAGAATTTATATAAATCGCCGGGAATGTATGAAAGGTATGATGAATATAAAAGAAGCTAAAGTAGTAGGTATATCAGGATCGTAGCAAATGTCATTATCCCTCTTAGGATAACAGGCGTGATGATAGATATACCAGTATATAAAGGCAGAACAGTCAAAGAAAACATTCGTTCCTGCTTACTTGCCACTGACCATACAAAGAAGAAGGATGAATTCTATAAGAAATTGCATAATAATTGGAATAAGAGGTTCTGTAATGTATAATTCTTCAGTTTCAATACCCACTGTAATTTCTGCAAGTTTAATCAGATACATTGAGAGAAACATATAGACGCTTCTAAAACAGCATATTGTAAATAACCTATGTATTCATTTTAAAATCACAAATACGTACTTCAAATTTATTTGTTTATATTGTATAGATTTTCACATTTACAATCTAGTGAGAATTTAATTTTTTTAGGCACCTTCATCATTTCTTCAGATGTCTGGAACACCACAGCTCCCGGGACAGTTTGAGCAGGTTTTGCTTCCGAGTTCTCGGAATGCTGATTATATGTTGGATGCACTTGTGTTTCTAAAATATAATAATTATATTAATAAAATATATAACTACCTAATTTACAATAATTTAATGCGTTATTTCGTTATGATATTATTCATGATTCGGTATAGCACTGGCAATGGGTCGGTCATGTTACTTTCGTCTAAAGGGAAATAGGCTCGATGTATTTAAAAAAACTAATATTTAATTACCACTTATTTCACCCTAAGGACTTGTTAATAGGAATAGGGTAAAATTTTACAATCTTCTGAGGTTTGACCGAACATGCGAGATTAAAGCGTTTCCTTAAACGGTTTTTTTGTTCAAGTGTTTCCGTACAAATGTTTGCAACAATCGAAGGGCACTTACCGTCCTTCTCTCTATCCTTCAGATCTTTCAGATCTCTTAAAGCTTTAAGCTCGTCGAGTGGACTTTTAACAGCTGCGGTCCGGCGGCGTGGGTAGTAAGTATACTTAGAACATGTTTTATATGGACAAGAGGTTACATAAATATCAATTCAACTTTGTATCCTTTGTAGAATCGGAATGGATTATTTCTGAATAAAATTTTTTTAAACTTCACCTGTGCTATCAGCCCCCCATGGTACCCAGCGGCAAATCTTGGTCTTCATAATTTAGCTGATGGTGTTTGTTTTATGGATTTGTTGAGATATTTTGAAATAGAAAATCCTATTAATACGGTTTATCGGATTATAAGATTTTTTTATAAAATTAAACAAACTATTGGTACATAGCCGCATTCTAGTTCGAACCAGGTGTGGTCTACCTATACCCACACGCTTTACCCGGTGTACATAATACTTTTAGGCTAACTAACAACTGGCCAGAAAGGCTTCTTAGTACAGTTTTTCTAATCAAGTAGTGGGTATAAGTAAGTAATCTAAGTCACGAGAAACCTAATTTATAACTACATATTTACCTGGCCTTCCATAATACTTGGCGCTCCCATGCACATGATGTTCATAAGTAAAACCAGGCTCCCCTTTAGGCCCCACAATTGAGGCCCCAGGTGGCCCTGGGGGACCTGGTGGCCCAGGAACATACTGTACAGCTTCAGAAAGACTTCCAGATTTTCCTGGGGGCCCAGGAGGACCTGGAACTCCTTGCAACCCTGGAATACCGTTGAAACCTCGCTCGCCCTTTTCTCCTTTGAACTAGAATATGAAAAATATTATCTGAGTGGGTTTGAAATATTTTTTTCTCTATCGTTATTTATTTTTTCTTTTCATGGTAGGTGGAAAACATGTCGCTTTTTAACTCGGGATAACATAAATAATGTATTATCAAATATTATTAAAGTTCGTATCTTATTTGGTAAGCAAAATATGCATGTCTTTTTTATTGTTAAACTTTCAATAAAAATATGATTAAATAATAAATAAATATGCAAATGTGAAATAGGTTAAACATTTTAATATAATGTCTTTTAAGAAATTTATATTACAACTTATTTAATAAGACATGTCTAGAATAACGGACCTTACCTATCTACATATCGAATCAAATATTACGTACCACATGTTATATAAAATACCTACGAACTTCCAAAGTTGATAAGTTCTAATCCGTAATCTACTGTTTGAACCCTTATTTTTTTTTTCTTTACGGGTTGCCTTATAGCTTCGAAACCGTGTTACGGTCCCGGAGTACCCAGCAGAAGCATTTAGTCAATGGTATTTGTGAGGCTATACCCAACGAGTGGAAGCAGTTCTGTTAAGGTATATTTAGACGGAAAAGCCTCTCAGTGTGGTTTGTCGGATTATATACATAACCGGATTATTTAAAAAACCCATTGGTACATGGCCGGGTCCGGGATCGAACCCGTGGCAGCCTAGTTAATACCAGACGTCTTAACCACTCGGCCACCGACGCACCTTGCTTGTATACCTACTTAATGTACTATGAATTTATAAATAGACGATATCTTACCATGGACACATCCAAAACATTGACACCAGGCTCGCCTTTTTCTCCTTTAAGGCCGGAATTACCAGGTGGACCCAAAGTACCCGGACGACCCTAAATTAAAATTAATTTTCATATTAATTAAATTTCATACAATTTAAATAAACTTTTACCACTTCCGAAGTATAATTAACCATATTATGATAGTATATTATAAAATACAGTAAAGAGATGTTCGAAAATCGGCCATATTTCATTGTGAGGAAAATGCTTTAATTAAAACTGACTGACGTTAAAATTGTGGTAAAAGGATTAAAATCAGCCAAGCGTTTTTATAAATACATGATGTTTCTGTTCCCAATCCAATGACAATCTGTGTTAAATGTATTATGACCCAAATGGAACACATATAATATTACACATTAAATACATGACTTTGTGGGAGGTTTAATATTTTAATCAGTTGGATCAGATTAATTCAGATTGAATTACGTGACAATTTTTTATATTAAATGAGTTGTTTAGGCTTTTTTTAATATTAAAAACTTAAATATACCTTGGAGTTCTTCATTAGCGGCAATAATAGCAAACAAAGTCCACAATTAGTTAACATGCAAAGTTGGTAAATATGTGAAAAATGCATTTTTATTAATAAATATATAAGCAATAAATTATTGTTGATATAATATTATTTTTCTTACCATCCATCCAGGAAGACCGCTGTCGCCTTTTGGACCTGGCTGGCCAGCGATTCCTTGAAGGCCTGGTGGTCCACGTAAACCAGAAACACCTGGTCTTCCACGCCTTCCTCTAGGGCCTGTATCTCCTTTTTCTCCCTTTATATAAATCAAATAAGCAGTCAGTATTCGAAATTGCAATCTCAATAGTTCAAAATCACATAAAAAGACAATTTTACCCACTTTACCTGTGGAAATTGAAGAAATATTCCAATTCCCTTCCCTTTCCAATTTACTGAATTAATTGCACTCCATGTGTTCATTCAAGATGTAATATTCAAATCAAAAGATCCAAATTGATTATAGCCGTTTAAGTGTGTTTAAGTGAGTAACAAATAGCAATTTAAACTTTCAAATTCATAATATTAAATGGTAGAATTATAAGAAATACCTTAATAGTTATAATGTCTGATCCAGAAGAAGCTATGCTAATAGGGCCAGGAGGCCCACGATCCCCCCTGTCCCCTTTCAGTCCTGGAGATCCAGCAGGCCCTTCAATTCCAGGTAACCCAGAAGGTCCTATGTCACCCCTATCCCCCATTTTACCATCTTTCCCAGGAACACCTGGAAGGCCGTCATTGCCCCGGATTCCCTTCTCTCCCTGTAAAAATCGGAATTATTTAAGATTATAAAATTTTACTACTTATGTTTGTTTTATACTATACTACTAGCAATGTTTAGTTTCTGAAATACTTAGTTGAACTGATATTTAATTAACTTTCTACAAATGGCAAAGCTAGATAGATATTTACCAAAAATTTACTAACTGACATAAATTATTAATATTGACGAGGTTAGCTCAATATTTGGAAAAGTCTTTATATTTCTAGATTATTTATTTGTAATTAAAAATATTATATTAACCTTGTCACCCTTGTCTCCTTTACTATGAACATTAGTAATTCCTGAAAAAAAGACAAATAGTTTTTTTTTATCTTTTTTCTAAAGGTGCCCTACTCATTCGTCCAATCCCCGGCGCGCCGCCGTACGGTCCACCGAAATCAGAACAGACTCGTCCAATTCTTGTAAAGAATGATCCGCCTAGATCGTAAGGCGGCCGGAATGGGGAATTTTCGGTGCGATGCCAGACCAATGTGTGGCCTACTTAAGTAGACTGATTGAATTTACTTTTTCTATAAATAAAAGAATAATATTTTACCATAAATTCCAGTGGGTAAAAATCCAGGATCTTCTGAACTCACTACACCAGTTGTTGCTACTGCAGGTGGTCCTGGCGGTCCTGGATTTCCTCGTTCCCCTGTGAATATTATAAATACTTTAAGCGACTTCAAAAAAGAGAATGTTTGTCTATTGTTTTTAATCTTCCGCTGCTAGGTACCCTGGGGCTGTAAGGCAACCTGGTGAAAAATTTTTTGTCTTCTTACCAACGATAAAATTACTCTTCTTTTATGGGCCCATTAGTTGGTGCCGCATTAAAAATTATTTTAATTTTATTATTGCTTTAGTTTTGTATACTTCAAAAACCTGATTAATATTTAATGAGTAAGTATATTCGGATATAGGTAATATAATGTAAACGCCTGTCTTAATATTGTTAAAGAAATATGGACCTTTTTCTCCCTTTTCTGCGGGACGTCCATTCGCCCCAGATAACCCTGGTCTACCATCAATGCCAGCTGGACCTCTTTCACCCTTAAGTCCCGGTTGACCTTGAGATCCTGTATGACCCTGCAAAAGCATAACATTAAAAAATAACAATATTTAAAAAATGCCTGAACTTTTTAATGGCGTTAGTAATTTGATCTCTTTGTCATTGCAACTAGCACAATATAATAATGAGTAGGTAGATACTACAGATTATGGACACTTGTTTTCAATAGCTTTTTTAATAGATGTTTCAGTACATGCTAGGTGGTATTACTTATAAATGTATCATGTATGTGTATTCAAAATAGTACATTTATTTTAACTTATCATTAATTCCTTTTTTATTTTATAATTACGTATTTTTTTCTCATGTAAGATAAATTGTAGTCAATAACGTATAAATTTAATGAATTATTTTGTGTTCACTACAAGCAAATTGAAATATCTGTATAACAAGTGTTTTAAGTAATATTGTGATATTTTCAGTTATTCTGTACTTGTCAACCTTGTTTAAATTTTTATATTTTCTGAGCATAGACTAAGTCGCAAAATGCTTTTGGTCTAAATTCACTAATAAGGAATGGATCCCTTACATTGAATCAAGAGCTATACACTATACAGACAGCTAAACTCATTACAACTATATTTTCATAGCACTCGTCATGTCGTCATAGGTCATCAGAGAGTTTATAGTACGATAATATAATAAAACTCACTCGGTCTCCCTTAAGCCCCGTTAAACCAGACATTCCTCTTTCTCCTTTATGACCAGGAAATCCCCTTTCACCATGAGGCCCCATAGGTCCAACTTGCCCTGCATCACCCTTTGGTCCCGGTGCTCCCGGCCTTCCAATAGCACCACCGTAAGTACCCAAAAGTGATTCCTAAATATTAAAATTAATAATAAATTAAAACATTTTTTTTATGAAACCAAGATAGACATATTTTTAATTAAATATAGGTATACATAATATCGAAAGAAAACATCGAAATTCATAAACGTATTTGAATATGTTTTGTCTTTATATGAACTTATGAGAAACTATCCATCTAATATCCCTTAAATATACCAATATCCTAACATATATATCAAGTAAAAATTTAAGTAAAATGAGGTTTAAATTGGAATGATTAGAAAAGTTGATTAATACGTTTTACTAATTTCCCAAATATACCTATTTATTCAGTTCCAGTTAATTTCCCCAACTGTATGTTTTCTCGGTTATTTCTTCGAATGTACCGAAATCACATACAAGGATCTTTGGTAAAAGCCTTTATATTGAATGTCACTTTTACGCTTCATTGAAACAAGTGGCCGCTTGAATTCTTTGAACAGCTTTCTGTTAGAAGCCAGTCGTTTGATGGGATCAGTCAATAATATGAATCTGGAATCTTTTAGGTCTATTGATACATATTAGGTCTATAGAGCCAATCCACGAAGCAGACAGTCCCAGATTCGAATTCCTGTTATTTTATATTTCTTTATTCATGCATTTTCGAATTATAAAAAAAAAGTTGAAACGACTAAAGATAGCTTTGCTAATCCAATTATTTTAAAAGTAAAAAACACGTTTTTGACATTTCTTTGGCAGATTGTCTTGTTTATTGCCATACTGACGTTTGGCCAAGGCAGTACATTTATTTTGCCTATCTTTTTTGAATTATATAAAATAAAAAATGTTTCATTATTTTTTTAATAAAATACCAAAAAACGGCTTGTTAAAAATAATAATTTTATCCATTGCTTACCAACTAAGCGTAATTTTTAATTTGATAATATAATTAGTTACAGACTCTGATGATGTAAGACGACACATTTTTTTTTACTTTTTCTACATTTATACAATATTTTAATAATTTTATCTACAACTTTCACAACCACAATAATGTCCATTATGCAGCACTTACCTTGTATATCTGCCTAGGTTTCCAATTCGACTAAATAAATGAAATAAAGAACAATGAATAGAAGACGTTGTATTACTTATTTAAAAAAATCATAAAAAAGCTCAATTGAACAACAGTTACTGTTTAGTTATAATAGTATCTCTCTTTCTTTATCATATTTTAATGCCAGATTTGATAGAAAGAGACAAAACATAATACTCGAATGTGGTCCGTTTTTTAGTGCTGTCTTATTTGGTAAACGCATGTCTTTTTTTAAATAAGTTGTCATTTAAAATTCTTTAAAGACGTTACATTATCAATCTCTATGTATTATTTCTCAATGGTGTTTGTTTATTGTTATTAATTAATTAATTAATGTTTGAGACGCAATTTTGAAGATTATTTTTCCCTCTAAAGACGAAAAATAATCAAACAAATAAAATTTAAACCAATGTTTCTTTTAAATTTTGTAAAAGACGCCATCTGCTGGAGATCACTTGAACTAACGGTGCAAATTTTTGAATGGGTCATCTTGTTTTACATATTAATTCCCATTTTTTACTTATTATTTGAAACTGTTATTTAAAAATTTAACAATAAAAAGACACGCAAAGTTTATTTACCAAATAAGACAAGTCTATATAAATAAGTCTGTAAGTGAATAAATAGTTGTTAAATATATATATACTTACATCAAAATTAACATAGTCGGAGGTACCCGGAGGTCCAGGTAGACCGGGGGGCCCTGGAGTTCCCGGTCTACCGTCAACACCAGGTTCACCTTTGGACCCCATTTGACCCTCTGGCCCCCTAGGACCAAGATCCCCCCGGTCACCTTTCTCACCGCGAGATCCTACTGCACCCCGCTCTCCAGGCACTCCTGGTTGACCCTAAAATTTAAAGTTATTAAATCAATGTCAAGTAAAATATATTGATATAAAATATGCTGTAATTAATATGAAATGTAAAAGTTTGTCAGGTACCGTAATTTTACATGGATGGAGTTAAATGCTAAATTATCAAATTTTTCAAATTAAATAAATCGCTGTTATATCGAAAGCAATATTATTTGTGTATCAAGCAATTTATTGTTTTTACTAAAAAAAATGTATCCTTTGAATCTCAAAATACCTTAACTTCTCGTTAGGTGGCATCAAAAAATATCATTCTCAAAAAAACAATACTAACAGGCATGCCCGGAGCGCCAGTTCTGCCATCAACACCTATAGTTCCTGGTGGACCTTGAGGACCTTGTAGTTCTGGTGCAATCTGCAGTAACGACAGTATTGTGGTAGAATTGCATCCACATTGGCCTAGGGAAGCATAGTTCTCTCCAAATACTTGCTAGAACAAAAATTGGTGGTTTTAGGAACATTATATGCAAATCATAGATTACAAATACATATAAATATAAAACACTAGCTTTTCGCCCCGGCTTTGCCTGTGGTTTTTTAATATCACATTATCTAATACAACTCGTCGAATAAGGAAAATTGACATTACTGCTTACTGCTCAGTTATCAAAAGTCGTAGCGTGATTTTTTTTACACCTAAACCTTCCTCTTGAATCCGTCTATCTACTAGTGAAAACCGTATCAAAATCGGTTTAGTAGTTTTTGAGTCTACAATGGACAAACAAAAGAACAAACATTAATGTTTATATAATATAGATGTGTCAGGACAGGAAATTTTAAAGGACATTTTAAAATTTGTTTAAAACTTTACCTTGACTGTATATTTCTATGACATCCAAAACAAAGCAGCATTAAAAGTAAAAAAAAACAATTTAAATTTCATACAACTAGCTTTCCGCCCCGGATTTGTCCGTGGAATTTAACAAATTTATTTAATACTAGCTGTTTCTTACGACTTCGTACGTGACCATTTCAGAATATTGGCAAACATACACTTCATACATAGCTTTTGTCATGTTCACCTCTGCCCACCCCGTTACCGTCGTCATACCGTGATGGTATATAGCCTATGTTACTCAGGGATAATGTAGCATTCCAATGGTTAAAGAATGATCAAAATCCGTCCAGTAGTTTTTGAGTTTATTCGTAACAAACATACAAACATACAAAAATACAAATCTTTCCTCTTTATAATATTAGTATTATTTTTTTCAAATCAGTGCAGAAGTTTTTAATTTACTTTTTACGAACAAATAAACTTACACTAATTTCCCTTTAGATTATAAAAAAATTGGCCAAGTCACGCACTGAGGATTCCGTACCATTTATTCGGTCGGGACTTTAAGACAGGATTTTTGTTTAGGTTTATCTGTAAACTATTATTGTATGTATGTATGTATGTATGTATGTAAAGTATAAAATATTAAAAAAAAAAAAAAAAAAAAAAGAGGTCCTACATTCCATATTTTTTCAAAATTGTAGACACGACTAGATAAGGGGAGAGGGGGGTGTTCAATTTTCGTATATTTTCTTTAATATAATTTTAAACTATGCATTTAAAAAATATAAGAAAATATACATTGTATTTCATATAATTAGCCCTTTTATTTGATATGTCACATTTACGATACACGTCCGTGATTGGATCATCAAACTCTACAAATGTACCAAATTTCAACTTGGATGTCCGTTGTTTCATCGGAGATGTACGGAACCCTAAAAATACCTAACTTTGCTTCTATCTAAATAATTTAAATTCAATATTATTTTCAATTCCCAATTTCAATATTTCATAAAGCTCCGGGCGAATTTCTGTAAAAGTTTTTGGAGGTAGAATACGACTCGATTGTCATGCTCCAAGTATCGTATCGGAAAAGTGTTCTCGGGAGAGCCTTAATTAATAGACAGTCTGAATTTCTGGAACGGAGCCAATGAAGTAATAAACCTGCTGAAATTCAACAATGCCTATTTTACTAGGCTCATTGTTCGTATATTTTGTAATAATTTTAAAGATACGACAAAGCGATTTTTTGCAGTAATTACCTACATTATATTATTATCTGTATCGATGAGACAGTGGTTATTTTCGTCTGCCTACACCCATGGAAAACAGACTTTATGGTATAGTAGCGAGTGATTAATTCATTTAGGACAAAATAAAAGGTATTTAATTAAGGTTATTAAGTCTATTGAAAGAATACCCCTGATAAAAAGTTGAGGAGGCGTAATCTTGTTCTACGACTCTACGACATGTCATCTTCTAGTGCCAAAAAAACGTGGTAGTTCTGATTTAGGCCTGCTAAAATTTGTGATACGCCCTCCGAAGTGACTATTTTAAGCTCCTTTTTTCAGGGTACAAAGGTTACTTATACATTTTAAATAAAAATACCCCTGATAAAAAGAAGCTGAAAATAGTCACTTCAGGAGGTGTAATTTGGTACTACAACAGTCATCTTCTGGTGCCAAATAACGTAGTAGTTCCCGTAGTTCTTATTGTGGTACGCCCTCTGAAGTGACTATTTCAAGCTCTATTTTTCAGGGGTACAAAGATTACCTACTCATTAATTGTTTCAATAGAATTTCAGACAATTTCGAGAGTATAAAGTATACTATTTATTTAAAGTATACCAGGAAGTTGTGGTACACCGTCTTCTATCATTCATCACTGAGTAGTACTTATGTTTTTTTATAAAAATAAAAATAACTCACATCATCTCCAGATCCAGAGACTTCAGTCGACAAGGTACCTCCAGGATGTCCGGGTGGTCCAGGGGGCCCAGGGGGTCCTGGAGGTCCCCTAATAGTCTCGCCTGGGGGTCCCTGTAAAAAGCTATTCTTTAAAAAGCTGCTAAAATGTTTTGTAGGATTCTTTGGAAAAGCCTTTAGTAGGTGTTGTTTAGTATTGATGGTTACAGCGATATTTTAATTTAAACTTATGTAAAAAAAACAGTACAATAAACTACCTAACTAGCATCAGATAAAGAAGGGGGTGAAGAGATATAAATGGTTCGTGTAAATGTCGCACATGTAGATACCTATTGTCAATCATTTTCATAGTGAAATACAAAATTACGTGTTGACGATTTTGATTTTTGCATGATAATTACTGTTTAGATTGGTCGTATCATCACCAATTTCAAACAAGATTTCAACTTTACACAGAAATTCGTCAAATAGTTTTCCGCCAAAAACTATTATACGAGTATAATCCATAGAAAACTATTTGGTAACTTAGTTCATTCGAATTCAGAAACTTCGAATCGCTTATTCATTGGTAATATAATGCTCGTAGGGGACTTCGTGATAATAGCAACTTACTGAAGGCGGGAGCTTATCCCCAGCAGGTAATAAATATTTTCACACAGGCACTAATCGTTTATCAAATGAAAATGCTTAGTTTTCTGCTCTTTGTAGTTCTCTAATGTTTTATAGGTTAAAGTGAATTTAGAGTGTTCATATTGCGGTATTAATCTTACTTGAAGTCAGAATGTTGAATAATCATGTAGTGATCAATCAATATTAAGTTATGCTGCGCTGTGCGATGCTGTGCTTTGTTTAAAATACATTTCCGCATAGTACAGGACATGGATTGAATATGGCCCATACATACAATAAAGAAGGTATACGACTCCACAAAAATATAGTTTGATCATTATAATAATTAAATATTTCCTCTGTTTCACAGACTGGGGAAGTCGGTATAAAATAAAATTTTGTCCCGTGGTACTTACTGCTCGATTGTGATAAAAGTAGTACCTACCACATACCTTGACGTGCCCCGTGGCAATATCTATACTAATATTATAAAGAGGAAAGATTTGTATTTTTGTATGTTTGTGTGTATGTTTGTATGTTTGTAGGGCAGACCGGGGATGGTAGGCTAACTTTTCGGTAATAATTTTTTTAAGAAAATATATTTTTTGGACAATAACGAAAACTACTGTAAATGATGGGAAATTTCTTTGTCAATTAAAATAAAATTTTCTTATACGGTAAATGTAAAGAGAAGTACTATTTTTTTCAGTTTCTGTAAACATCTCCACGTTGGTCGACCTGCCCCATGTCTGGGGTAGGTTGACTAGTAGCCTGGGCTAGGTAGACTTGAATCTAGTGCTAATAAGTATACATACATTAAAAGAAGTTTTTGGCCAATATCACAAACTATTATTATTCATCTATAAACTTATACATAAAATATAGCATTTAATTTATTTAAACTAAAAACAAAAATTAAATAACAATTGTTAGAAATATATAGGGCTTTCTAATTTTTTAGGAACACAAGTGTAAGAACTAAACCAAAGGAATTATAAAAAATAATAAAGATTTCTTCCTAAGTACATAGGGTACAAGATGCGTGTTGCACGTACTGTAGGTATTTATCGCATGCCTAGTTAAGTACCTACTAAGCTTTATTATCTGTTCTGTACCAAAGTAAAATAGTGACCGGTACAGGTTGACATAGTCGACCAGCCCCCAGTCTGTAATGGCCTACCAACCCCTCACGGAGTTTTTGCATTCGGAAATTCGCCACATTGGAATGCTTTGATCGATCGACTCAATAAGACCCTATACACCTTTAACGATAACTACTTAATGATATAAACATAAGTTGATATTAATTCTTCTTAAAACAATAGCGTCAGAAATAAAAAAGTACTCAGTGTAAAATTATGGGTAAACCGCTCTCATTCTCAGGAACACGTCCACACGCCAATCTTGTTTGGATCTAATGATCGGTATCTAGGTGGAGGACTCTCTTTAGACCGCAATGTAGTTTCGTTCACTCACAACACATGAACGAAGTTATGAGCCGTTAGTCTACCTACCCCTATGCGCTACCAGCCCCGGTCTGCCCTAATGAATAAACTCAAAATCTACTGTGCCGATTTCAAAAATTCTTTCACCATTGGAAAGCTACATTCACCCTGAGTAATATAGGCTGTATTTTATTTTCAAAAAATTTAGGGATCCCTACTAAAACTCCAATAATGTAACCCAAGGTGTAAAAAAATGACCTAAGAAATTCCTTACATCGCGTTCGCTGCGAAAACTATTGATGATAGAACAAAATAATGTACTACGACTTTGCAGAACACATCATTATCTACAAAAAGTGTCACGATAGCATATGTCTAACTATTATAGTGCTCTTTTATTTTAAAAATTTAATTAAAAAGCCGCTGCCGGGTAGTGGTAGGGGTAGGGGTAGGGGTAGGGGTAGGGGTAGGGGTAGGGGTAAGGGTAGGGGTAGGGGTAGTGCAGGCAAGCCATTATCTATGAGTGCTGTAGTAGGGTATATTTTAGTTTAGCTAGTTAGTAATAAAAATGAGTTGAGAAATGGGGCAGAATGGCTACTTTACCTAACTGATGACGTCATTTTGTCGTCTGTCGGCAAAATTTAGAAACTTTATTATAAAAAAACTGATAGAAAACAAAAACCATAGTTTTTACTTTACATAAGAAATTATTATACATATATGCCAATCTTTTAGAAAATTTAACTGATTAGGCATAAAATTGTAACTCTCTCGATTCATTTACATTTATTAAAACATTGCATTACCTTACGTAAAAAAAAATCAAGTTAGAAATTATAATTTCAAAATTTCCAAAGATGTAGTGCCAATTATCCGGGTAATAGTGAAAAACAAACAAGAATTAGTATGTTTGTATTCAAGTCAGCACACAGCGGTTAAGGCACGCGATGGCGTTTCAACAATACGGTGTTAAGTGTTCTGTAATGGCTCTATATCATGAAACTATGGGAGGACCTACCCTCAGGAACAAAGGATATCATCGCTTTCATTTAATTTGTTTTAGAAAATTAGGGTTTCACGCATATTATTCAATAGGCTGTTCGTTGGTAAGCGCATCACTTTGGCCACGTTTTTTTTTAAAATGTTCATACACGTCTGAGTAAGGTTTTTAGGGATAGAAAAACTGGAAAAGTGTTGGATTGGAAAATTCGGTAAAAAACTGAAATATTCTATGGGATTTTTGTATGAACTCAAGACCATATGGGGATGAAAGTTAATATGGGCTCCACGGGCGTAAGTTAGGTTGGCATTGAATCTTGGTAAAAAAATTGGTCTGATTGCTTGAATTTACAGTGATTGAGGTGATCAGAATATGACGACAATTGGTCTTATACCACCGGATGCATTTGAAGAACTTTTTCCTAAATATATTAGATTTATATTCAAGCAATAACTCGTCAACCACATAGTCCTATAGCACATTAGATTAGATACAGAACTTTTCCGTCTAAAACGGAATTTACAAAAATTACACAAATAATTTGCAGAAATTCCTACCAACAATGTAGAATAATCATCATAAATTGTACAAACAAACTTACAAAATAGCACCCAACATTAAAATGAAGTCATATTTCACAGGCAATAATTTCATAGTATAAAATTGTCGAGTCGACAACATAGCGTGTCCAACGACATCTGTAAATGATGCTTATTACAGTTAATAACTGGGCTACTTGTTTTGTAACTAGAACTTGATGGCTGTGCATTTCCCTGAAAAGTCATTAGAACAAAAGGAATTCTTGACTAACTTTTATGTTACCACATGGTGTAAATACCCATGCACTTTTTAAACCTCAATAAATAGATAGTTTTTATAAGAGCTGGTGATGGCTTTAGGTGCTCTCTGAAGCACAAATTAATCTATCTGAATATCAAATGTTATGATAGGTGCTATTTTTTTATTTTTCAGTAATTTTTACGGGCTAAAATAAATCAATTTTAAATTAAAAAGAAAATTTAACAGGACATGTATTAATGAAAGAAAGGAAGCCAAATTATTACTTTTGAATACAAGGTAGTTCATCAAGTTAGAATACATTTATTTAAAACGAAACACACGGCCTTTGTACCCTTTGATATTGGTATCAATGTTTACATTTAGCAAGTTGTCTACATTAACCAGAACAGGTAGTAAGCAAGTTATTTTCAGAGGAAGTGCGGATGTAGAAGTAAGTGGTAAGTTTTTTTTGGCTAGAGTGAGCATTGAATCCAAATTCAAAGATTCAGGTTGAATTTCTAACGAAAATAAATTGTTAATTTTTTTTTATAATTGCTGAAAAATTAATAGAAATATATAATTGATATATCTTGCCCTCATTCCACGATCTCCTTTCTCTCCTCTAAGACGTAACGCGTAGCCTGAAATAAAAATAAGTTTGGTTTTTAGATGTTTATATTTTATATATTATTTGGGAAATAAAATTAGTTTCTGTAAAAATTAAGACTTGACTTTACGTGAATTTTAGAAAATTTAATTAATTATTTTTTTAACTAATGTTTCAGTCTTATTATTTTTGATATGAAATTTTCAGAGATCAAAAACTTTTTAACTTTACTAATATTATAAATACGAAAATGTGTTTATTTTTGCACAGAGTCAAACCCAAGAAAATATCCCAATCGAGCTTGAAACACAAACTTGAGCATAACTGAAATTGTATACCTACCCGTGCGAAACCGGG
The DNA here is from genome assembly GCA_963924495.1 of Nemapogon koenigi. Classification (NCBI taxonomy): domain Eukaryota; kingdom Metazoa; phylum Arthropoda; class Insecta; order Lepidoptera; family Tineidae; genus Nemapogon; species Nemapogon koenigi. The sequence continues at coordinate 4,456,280 of OZ004640.1, read as the reverse complement.
GAGATATGCTAATATAAAATATTTACCATCTAGTCCAGGCGGCGGAGGTGGGAACGGTGGTATAGTCCCGAAGCGACCGGACCCTTCTACATCTCCTTCTTCTTGATCTACCTATATTTATTAAAAAAAAAATTTTATCACTCAAAATACATTTCTGTAATAATTAACATTTATATCATATTTATATATTTTTTTGGTTCGAACACGACAAACTTCAACATTTTCATAACGTTTGAAAGGTAGAAAGAGAAAAAGAGAAGATTCTTTATAATAAAAAAATAAGTTAGATGTTAAACATCTTTGGTGACTTATATAAACCAAGGGGAAAGCCGAGGCGAAAAGTTATTCTCCTATAACTAAATCGTGAATATATACATTTATGTTAATTGCAACAGGAATTCGACAGATAATTGCATCCGAACACAGAAGCTGAACTTGTCTGTTTATTTTGCAAGTGGGAATGTTTGCACATGCAACGTTGACATATGTGAAGTTCCTAGCTTTATACGTTGAGCTGTACGTTAAATGATTTCCAGCAAGTGTTTGGATTTCTAAACAAGTTGTTTGTTACGATAGTGGAATGGTAGGACGTCGAGGTACATTTGAAAGTTTAGTACTATAATAGGTTTGAAATGTTTCACTTTTTGGAATTTTGGACCCCTAAGGCACAGACACTACCCCAGACACTCCAGCGAGAAAATAATTGGAAGTAGTACATGAAAGGTAAGTGGCTGGGGTGTATGGAGAATAAAAAAGGGGTTTCAAACAATTTGGAAATGTGAATGAAGCAAGAAAAGTGCAAGTCTCGAGCGACTTGTAGTGTTGAAATTTTTTGACCTGTGTCTGTGCTATAAGTATATATAACAAGCGGTGAGACAGTTAACATCTGTTAAGCACCATACAAGGTTAGACTGAAGATTTGACCATTTTATATCAATATGCCTTTCCATATTAAAATTAAGCCACTCATGGTTGGCTTAAATAAAATATTATTGGCTCAATGAGACCTGTATGATAAGACATCCCGGGAACACCATTTTTTGTCATAGACAATATCATAGAATATAAGATCTCAAACAAGCAAGATCAAGATCTTTGGTCTTTTTTCTTGCTTCAGGATTCGTTCGGTACCCAACCGAAGACAAGGTCTTCCCTCCTTCCGCCGCTGCGCCGATGGAATTTCTAACGCTATACCTTAAAGAGTGGTTTTTGGTTTGTGTGAACTAAAACGCGTGCAAAACCACAAATGCTATTTAATGACTCTGGATTTTGTTTGACGAAATTCATGGAAATCTTCATAGATTGGGCGAACATATTTTTGTAAAACCACACAATAGCTTTTCTACTGTTTAGTTAGTTTGTTAGCAATATATTATTATTTTTAGGTTAGTGGCTTTGGTTTTTAGTGACATGAAGTACTATCCGTTTTTGTTCCAAAATTAGAGAAAATATCAAAAGTTATATAATTGGCCATGCTAACTTTTTGAAAAGCTTTTAAATGAAGTCTATTCTTTTTAAGATATTTAATAAAATAACAATAACCTTTATTTTATTTTATTTTATTCTGGACAACAAACAACCATTTGACCTATGTATGACGTCATCATAAGCGGTGTGATAAAAATACATTTGCCTACAAAAACACGTCAATCTTTGACTGTCAAGCTTTATAAATTTTTATTTCGCGTGTGATTATGTTCTTTGTTATTCGAACATAACGGCATGAAACACTCTTTACTTGCCATTTTGAAAAACTATTAACAATTTGATATAATATAAACATGAGTAATTTTTAGGTTTTTGACTGACGTTTGCTTGATTGACTGTCACTTTTGTTTACGTGTGGTGACCAAGATTATAATCCTGTTCGGATTCCACATCCGGTCATGGCGACATACGCACGCGTTTTCGTCGTGGCGTGATGTGGAATCCAGTTTAATCCTGTTCGCGCTGTGATGGTTGTGATTAATCAGTGATTAATAAGACATATCACGGTCGGCGGGATTATCTTAAATACCGATTTATCGGCTATAAACACTATAAAGGCTATAATACTTGACATTGGCAAATCACCGATGAACATTGGTGGAGCCATAATAAAAAAGAAGAAGAAGATAATCCTGTTCCACTTTTTGTGACGTCACGTTTACTTTTAGCGGGTACAATTTAAAAATAATATTAAAAATAAACGCAATGTATAAAAACATAAATATCAAAATTCGTTTCTTAAAATAGGCTATATTTATAAAATAAATTGTAAAAAAATATTTCATAAATATGTAGCATGGCCAATTCTAGTACTTTAGGTGGTAACATAAATGGATAGTACGTAAGCGAAATAAAAATATTGTAGTCACCAAAAAATTGTCTATATCAATCTCGTCGCCTCCGCTGCCTTTACCCATTTCCTGTTAAAATGTTTTGAATTTCAATAACTTTCTAGAATTTACTACATTTTTCATTAGACAAATATATCATCAATGGATGGATTTCCATAAAATACTACTAGAAACTTGATCCACATCATTTGATTCGGTTCAGCATGACTCAAACGTCAATCAATAAAGGTATTCACAAGCTCAATCCAATGTAGTTTTGTGAGTTCGTTAAGTCTATTTTTGCATGATTTAAAATCACAAAAGACATTTTTGCAATTTTCACTTATCACGATGTATTTTTTGCTTAGATAAAATAAAAAAAATAAAGATATGTCACCATCAGTTTTTTGTGACACCTAATTTACGAGTCCACGGTCTCATAGATTGTCCGTCGCATTCATCAGCGCTGTCGTTGCACACGCACGCCACTGAGTGAAATCATGAATATATAGACATTTAATATAATTAAAATGCCATCTTTATGTTTCGCGGGTGCACAAATCATTCAAGAACAAAAACTTAATTAGTGTGGTCACGTGTGGTCTGCGACGCTACGACGGACCGGATTTTCGATAAATCGTTTTGACAGAACGTATCTATATTTTTATTCTATCAAAGATTTTTTGTAACAAAATATGATGGTACTTACTTCGAATGTGTTGACGCATTGCACTTCTGCCTGTGTAGGAGATCCATACAACTTGAGTTCTTGAAAAGCACCCTGTATTATAACGAATGCGATCACTTTTCGAAACATTATGCTATATTTGACCAATATCGAACACTATAACTGAAATGCCGTGAAATTTGTTAAGAAATTATTGTTGTTTTGATTCCGTAGTTTCACTAGAAAAAATATTCGGAACGATGTCATTAGAGAAGAATGCAGAGTGAAAGATGATGTTGTGACTAAAATGAAGAAAATTACCTAATTTACGCTGGTTTTGACATGAAGGATGAAAGATTGACTAAAAAGATTTAGATGGCTGAAGTGAAAGGAAATGCTGGCAGAGGACGACCTATCTGTACTTTTATTGATCATGTAAAAATGTATTGATCGATGGAAATATTAAAAGTAACACACAATCTCCGAGCATGTATGGAAGGTATGATGAATATAAAAGAAGCGAAATGGGTATGTCGGGATCGTAGCAAACCCTAAGCTACCCATCTTGGGATAAAAGGCGTGATGATAGATAGATAGATATGGATATGGGATGGTAAACAACGTTCCGTAAGATAGTAAAGTTTGCAACTAAAACCGGAGCAAAATATGTACACATTTTTTTCAAGCGAAGACTAGGCAGAAATCTAGTATGACATAAAGAACAACTTTTGTAACATCACGCCTTTTATCCCAAGAGGGATAAGCAGAGACAAACAAGAAAATAAATTTTGTATCTGAATAAACAACGATTTTATTTGCAGTTCGTATAACTGGATAAATTTTCTACCATTGTCACAAACTATCGTTGAAATAATAATTAAACCTAGTTGATACAAATTCGATAGGTAACGAGACAAGGTAATTGATAATGTACTAATCAAAGCGTATTAAATTTCCATTCAATCATCGCAGTATGGAATTACAAGGTTTGTACAGTAATCCGAGTATATTGATGGTAGCTTTAGCAATTTAAATTAATCATCTATTGAATATAATATGATGGCAGGTTGCCTTAGGTTAGTAATTTTATAGGAAATCAAATCTCAGAGTAAAAGAATGCAGGGTCCAGAGGTTATACCAAGATTGTGTAGCGTTGTGAATTCCTGGTCTATTAGTGGCATCCACGAACGCCACAGTTTTTATTAAATAATCACTGTAATTAACAATAATTATATTATCCGAATATACTAATTTAATAGTTTTCATTCAAAGCATTATTTGGCACTATGCGGCGATACCTCAACCAGTCATTCGTTCAGTCAATCATTCTTATCAGTCACTCGCTATAAAAGGAAATGTTTAGTTCACATTTTCTTTTTGGAACGAGATTTCTCAAAATTAACTGTGAGAGGAGCAGCGAGACAAGTTTGGCGTCGCCGCCGCTGGAAATAAGTGGAGCCCTAACCGTGAGTCTTTACCCTGCAGTGCACACACATAAGTAGCTACACCGCCTTGCCTTATTGTTGCTTATAGGTTAGGTTGCAACTTTGATTTATGTTGTGAGGCTCACCGGCGCTCGAGGGCTTGCGTGCATAGTCTGTCTGTCTGTCTACCCGCCACGCACGCCCGAATGCCGAAGCCAACCAACATACCCCCACGACACTTCTCAAAGCCCACCGAATGACATTACAGCCGGACGCGTGACACCAACCTCCGTGCTGCAACCGCGACCGTCGCCAGGGCCGAGCTACGAGACGAGCTACTAAGTCGAGCTACGAGCCAAGCCTGCATCTGCACGACGTGTTGCTCGGGGGGCAGACAGATACGTAGCCCACATATATGTGCGGGGCTGTAATGTGGAATTTCTGCAGTGTGGAAATTTGCAATGTGGAAACAGTAAATTTGTAATGTGGATATTTTATCCTACAATGATTTTATCACTATAGTGTATTTATGTAACTTAACCTCACTGGGGTTCTATTGATGATGGAAGGCTGGAAGAAGGAACTCTCTTCCGTAACACTACAACATGTACATTGATGGCGTTTCAGTGGCCCTCAGGTCCCTGTTCACAAGACTGTCTAGTCCGAGGCTTATTATTAACTTCAAGGGAATGAGGAACATCCTCTTCTAAATTTATTCTGTCGGGAAGTGTTGGTGGGGTAGGCTTCGACGTACCCGGTTAGGGACGTCCACACATAAGAGTTGTAAATAAGCAGATAATATACTTTTATATAACTATTTCCTCTTTCATTGCCACTAGGTTAAACCCCTAATAATCCACCCCCGACAATTGCTTATAAAGCAGGTCATTAATAAGAATTGCAAATACTAATGTTATTTGGAGACATCAGGCTCAACTCAGTTCAACACATCCTGATAAGATTACTCAACTGTGTTAAGTAACTAAGTAAAGTTTAATAGTAATAGGCCTGCAAGTGAACTGTTTTATTATTGCCATTTTGACAAGTTATTTAGTAAAGAATCTATCTTGATTACTGACTCATGGATATTATTTAAATATTATTATTATGCTAATAATAACTTTTTGTTAAATTTATATTTCATTAACAATTTGCATAAAAGAAAACACCCCTATGCGCTACATGATATAGCGTTACCTGTACCCTTAAACTTTCTCCAAATAGGTTCAGCCTTTACAATGAGGGTTCTAATATTCACTATTATTCTTCAAAATACTACGATCTTTACACACTTTCACCTCTTTCCTTTCGCCTCATTCAAATCCGTACATCTGTTCGTACACGCTCTTTGTTTTCGAGTGCTATTAATTTTCCCTTTTTTAAATGTTACTCATTTGATCTGTGAATTTTCTCCTGGGACGCCCTCAATACGCTCTTCCAGTCACATCTGTTCTATATATACGCTTCGCAAGTCTCTTGTCGTTGAGAGCCTGTTCGAATATTTATTTTGAGCTCTTGTCATCCATATCTAAGCATCCCTTTGTTTGTCTTAGTTCTAGATCTTCTTTTTAACCAAACTTCAAAAGATAGAGGAGGTTCTCAATTCGTAGGAATCTTTTTTTTATGTATGTTCCCCGATTACTTGAAGACGCCTGGAACGATTTAGATTTTTTTTGTTTGAAAGGGTATACTTCATAGGATTATGGAGTCATCAGGTCAGGATCTGATGATGGGATCTTGGAGAAATCGAGAACTCTTCAAATTTTATAGGCACACTTGAAGCGATTTGGGTATTTTTTTAAATTTTGTTTGAAAAGGTATACTTTCCAGGTGGTCCCATGGTCATCAGGTCAGGATCTGATGATGGGATCCTGGACAAATCGAGAACTCTTGAAATTTTATAGGCACACTTAAAGCGATTTGGGTTTTTTTTGTTTTATAGTGACTTGTACATTTGCTTTCGGAAAGCACACTTTTCAGTGCATAATTTTTGAAGTCGGTACACATTTTTTTAAAAGGCAAATTATAGTCCATACTGTTCTATTATCACACTATTTCAAACGAAAATATAATTAAATTACTAGAATATTAAATTTTAGATTAAAACTCGCGCTCGTGGGCAATGCAACTTGCTCTGCATACCGCCGGGTAACTGAGGTGAATTCAATGCATCCCATATTTAAAACATTGCTAGTCTAACTGCACATTGTTCATGGAAACTGATCTATTTAAAACCGTATTCAGATTACCATAGTCCAATGAATGCCGTACTAAATTGATAACATTCAGCAATACCTTGTAAAATAATAGTCAATGGAGATTGTACTATAGATAAACAGGGTAAGTAGACAATGTGGATTGGATTTAATTAAGATTTAAGGCAGGGTACACCATATTTACTGAAAGTGGCATTTTTTAGTGGTTTATAAATTGTCAGAAATAAAATTCAATTAAAAAACTTTAAGGTTTTGTTAACTGTAAAAAAATTGCAAGATACCATTATCAAAAAAAAATTAGCTTGATTGTTAATTTTTTTTTAAATTAAGAATATCGACAAAATAAGTCAAGTTTCAAGCTACATGACCACGTAAAATATGCCAAGCAATATTTAACCTTATAATGTCATGAATAAGCATCCACCCACCAGAGCGCAAATCGTAATGTTTATGGAGGTACCAATTCGCTTAGCCGGTTACTTATCATACACCTATTAGAAATGTTTGCACGCCTTGGATGTCCTTTCGTTCGACTCTCATGTAATCCATTTAAGACATAATTTAAGGTATCTCATAATCTTCTTCGGTCTTTATGTTTATATAGTGTCATACTTTTTTTTCCAAATTTAGAAATTTATGATTACTTTGGCATAATTTATCAGAAATTTTACTTAGAAACAAACTTTCTAAAAAGTTTGATAAAAATGTGATGGAAAATTTAATGTGAGGAATTAATTAAAAAGTTTTACGTTGAACTTTTATTTGCCATGGTGTGACGTGGTTCATTCTTGCTCAAAAATACTTAAATTATATAATTGCATTTTCTACTCTCTAGCTAGCTCAACGGGAAGTACCCCATAGACTTTGGCACTTGAAACCGGAGGCTAGCGTTTATATTTCGGATTCAATCTTCATTCGAGCAAAAACAAAATTAATTTCATAAGTGCTGGAAAAGTTCGCATCTCTTCTGAAATTAGATTATACTTTAAACAACAGCTTTATCACATAGAACAAAGTTCCGCCGCGTCTGTCTGTGACCTTTTCAATCAAAAATATTGAACGGATTTTGTTGCCGTTTTTACTATTAGATAGGTTGATTCACCGGGAAGGTTTACGAGTATTAAACATGGACCTATCATGTTTAGGAGCTATGAATTAACAATATAAGTGAATCAAGTCTGGGAAAAGTTAGACCCAGCGAGTTTTCAAGTTGTAGGAAAGAATTAGGTTAAATAATATGATCTATAAAAAAGTCCGCGGTAGCATATATCTCTGATAAATAAGTAGTTATAAGCGTATTTATGTAGGTATTCAAATTGTTGTAAATCCATAAAGTAAAGTCCCTGGTTTATTATATTATAAGGAAGCGTTAGTAGACGTTACATTGTAGATATAATGCTCGAATGCAGGCTTGCCATATCTAAATGTGGAAATTGTTACCTACTAGTATCTCTGGTGTCGGGTTGAGGGGTAGCCAGGCCGGGTAGGTATAGCAGGAAAACTCGTAGTAAACTTTCACCATTCGTTTATTGGTCGAATTAACAAGGAAGGAACAAGCAGGAGCAGCAAAAGAACAACCAGTAAAAGGATCCGTAAGGAGCCAAGGAGCCGTCAAAGGAGAAAGGAGCCGTAAGGAGAAGGAGCCGTCAAAGGAGAAGGAGCAAGGAGAAGGAACCATCAAAGGAGAAAGGAGCGCACTGTAATAAAAATGAACTACACATTACTACAGGGCGTTAAGCTATTGAAGTAACACAATACAAAGTATGATAAAAATACTTACAATACTTATTTGCGCTCCTTTTATATTAACATAGATATTAGTTCTTGAATATTGATTCAATACATTTTATATAGTTATTTACTTAGTTGATAAAATAGAAATATAATAAATTTTACAATTGGCAGAGTACTGCCTAAGTCAACAGTTTGTGAAGGAATGAGTAAAATTTTAATTTAGGTTCCACACATCGAATATTTGAAAATAACATACAATGTTCTATTGAATTAAAATGAACAATATCGTGTTCTAAAATCAAAATAAATGCTATTTATGATGGCCAGCTTGTAAGCGGCCAGGAAAATAAGGTCGTATCATCACACTGGTCATACCGTAAGTTATAAAAGTCGTGACGGTTTTACACGTCACATCATTGGTAGATATCATCTTTACAAGTTCATGATATTGAGCACAGTATTCGCTAAAACCAATGTTGTGGAAAAGTGTACAATATTTATGGGTCAATTGCGAACGATATTTGGTTCGTATTGGTTTACATTGTTCCTGCTGAATTAATTTTGTAAATATAAGTCCCACTAAATCTCACCAAGAGGGAGGGGGTGTCTAAATTAGAAGTAATTAATAGATGCCCCCTAAGGGCGCTTTAAAAAGCTCACCTTATTAGCTGTCATTTGTATGGAAAACCCTGTCTACCTGTATACCGTCAGTGCCTGGGACCGATAACGGTTTGGGTGCAACCCGCGAAGGAAAAAAAATTAATGAATGAATCTTTCAACCAGCACTGAATATAAATATTTTGTTCATTATTATCTAATGACCCCGTGCGAAGTTAGGTTCTATCGCTAGTAAAAGATAAAAGGAAAAAGAATGGGAAATATTTTGAAATTCAAAGAAAAGAGAAATATTTTCGTACACACTTATCAAATGCTAAAACCTGAGCCAAAACACTGCAGCCGTTCTCAAGTGATGGACTTACCGACGAGCATTTAATTTTTATATATGTATATAGGTTTTACATTTTTTTGACAAAAAACTTCGCAACTGATATTAAAATTAATCGTTAGGTACACGCTCAAACTCTAAAAATAATTTATTGTCTAATAATAGAAAAATACCCTTAAAGAGAAGCGCAAAAAATAAATTGGATATTATTATCAAAGGAGCAATGTTCTAAATATTATTATTTTCACCTAGATTAATGACAAAGGCTAAACAAATGACATTAGAGAATATTTCCTAAGGCCGAATATTATTTTTTGACAACAAAAAATAGCTTTGAGATATTATTAGATTTAAAATTTACTTGTTTTTTAAGAATGTTTAAAGAAAAAGGAAGCTGAATTTTTATATTTAAACCGACAAGGTACTTCTACCTACCTACAAGGTTAAATTGTTGGACTCGAAATCGGAGGTCTTGGGTACAATTCTCACGCGCTGTATTTATTTTGCAATTTTTCGGGAATAAAATAATGTTTTTATAATTAACCGACTTAAAAAAAAGAGGAGGTTCTCAATTTCACTGTTTTTTGTATGTAATTTCACATGTGTCGCGATTATGATTTGATGGTTTCTTTTTTAGTCGACAGATAATTCTTTCGGGTTGGTCCCATTTTTATTTTGTTGAAAATTGATTCAGTAGTTTTCAGAAATTAAAAAAAGGAATTTTCAGGCAATTTTAGTCATTGATAAAATTATTTCTATTTCGATGATTTATTTTTGTAATGATTTCATTAACAAAGGGAAAAATATTTATAATATACCTACACTTTTTTAAAAAGACAACATTTTTTCACCGAGTAAGTAATAACAAAATACGGTTGATGCCAAATTTCAGACAGGTGACGAATCATTCGATACCTATTTTTAGTTCTATCTCAAACTGCATTCGCACAAATTATATTTTATTTAATTACCTAAAAGAGTCAATAAAATATCAATTCAATTTTTTTCACGTAAAGGGGATTATTCATGGATAAACAGATTACACAGTGATATGGATAAGTATTTGACATATGAAAAGACTGTGGATATAAAATTATTTTCAGAAGAAAGAAAAGATTAAGGAGAGTTTTTTTTAGTTAGGATTGAACAAGGAATTCCCGAATTCACTTATTTCATCAGCAAATTAGACGTCCTAGACCGCCTTTCACATTTAAAAACAACACAATTAATTATTTTTCTAAAGCTATGTCTCGCGACACAAAACGCTACCAACCACTACCAACGTAACCTAAGGTAACTTATTATTATCCTAGTGGTCTATTATAGCCTTTGAGTATTAAGACTAAAGGAGGTGTGAAGCGGTAAATCACCGAACAATTTTCATCTTTTACGTTATATGAAGATTTTGCTAAAATACAAACATAATAATTATAAAATGTTCCCGCAAATTAGACGTCCTAGATCACCTTAACTATTTATCTAGAGCTCTGTCTCGCGACTCAAAATGATACCAACGAAACCTAAGGTAACTTATTACTGCTTTAATAGTCAGTTTAATGGTCAACAAATTAACTTTTAAAAAAAAGTGTACCGACTGCAAAAATTTGCACTGAAAAGTAAGAAATAATAAATGTTTCGTCGTAGAATTTGAAGACAGTTGGTGCCAAATTAGGATACTTGAAATTAAGTAAACATCTAAGAAGATAAATATCTGTTCAATATTATATACGTTTGTACTGATGATCGTAGGTTCCTGATGAATTGTCTAGATTATTGAATTTGGGAAGTAAGTTGTTTTAAATTTGGCACCAACCGTCTTAAAATTCTACGACGAAATATTTATTATTTCTTACTTTTCAGTGCAAATTTTTGAAGCCGGTACACTTTTTTTAAAAGTTAATTTATTTTTCCCTTTTAAGTGATTTTGCTGCCCTGAGAGACAAATAATAACGCAAATAAAAAAAAAATAATGGAAAATAAATAAATACTGCTGTGGATAGGATTTCAACCATTTGCATCCTGAGCTGCTTCATACCATACCTTTAGCCGTTAGACCACCGTCGATACGAAAATTGACAACTTCGTGTCAATAGCAACCGTTGCTAAGGCTTTTCTCTGATACATAATTTTCAGCCGTAAACAAAGACAAATTACTGAATTTCTGAAAAACTACTGAACCGATTTTCGTCATATGTCTGTGAGATAATGACGAGAAATTATTATATCCTTAAAAAAACAAGTCGTCAAAATCGGTACATATTTCATCGAGATACTGAATAATTCACTTATAAAGTCAGTTTTTTCAAAATTACTGAAAAACTAATGAACCATATTTTATGACATAAAAATGGGACCAATCCGGAAGAATAATCTGTCGGTTCATAAACGACGAAGTCATCCGCGAACACACATAAAAAAAATATATACGGTCGAATTGAGTAACGTCTTTTTTTTTGAAGTCGTTAAAAAAGCAGAAAATTGCCCAAAGGGGGAGCTAATCTATGGCCCCGCCCCTTCTTAGTCCTAATACTCTATGACCACAATACCTACGTTACATTTTACAGTAATATTTTGAAAAGATAGTCGGATATTTGACAGCCTCACCCAGATATCGGACGGAGTGTGAAAAATGAGTCGCACGGTAAGCCCGGAACGATATAAAATGGCCTGCGCGAATGACAAGCGACCTCAATTCACAGTGACTACCAAAAATAACGCTAATTTTTTCTACACACGTGATTTATTAGGGGCTAAACGGATTTTCTGACCGCAGATAACGCCATAGAATGGGAAGGTTTGGAACCAAATTGATGACAGCTCATCGCTTTGTCTGACTTAGTATGAACATTTTTTCATTTTTTTATATTATCACTAGCTTTTCTCCTCGGCTTCGCACGTGGAGCCCATATTAACTTTCATCGAGTTTCGGTCTCGAGTTCATACAAAAATCCCATAGAAAAAAACACTTTTCCCAATTTCTGGGCATCTTTTCCAAAATTTCAAGTGTCTACCTATTACGGTTTAAAAGATACAGCCCTATGACAGGCGGACAGACGGACAGCGGAGCCTTAGTAATAGGGTTTCCGTTTTTACCCTTTGGGTACGGAACCCTAAAAAATGTCAAATCGGTCCAGCCGTTCTCAAGTCTCTTTATTTATATAGATGACTGTAATTTTCAAATTTTCACCACATTTTATTAAAAGACGTTTTCTCTAAAACGATAATTTATTAACTGACCAAAAAAAGAAGGAGAAGGTTCTCAATTCGGACCGTATGTTTATTTTAAAATGTGAGTATGGACATCGATTACTCCGCCAGTTGTGAACCGATTTTGATGGTTTCTTTTTTAATCGACAGATAATTCTTCCGGATTGGTTTCATTTTTATGTCATAAAAATTTATTCATTAGTTTTTCATAAATTTTGAAAAAACTGACCTTATAATTCAAATTATAATTTATTAAATTATATTCAAATTCTACGACGAAATTTTTATTATATCTTACTTTTCAGTGCAAATTTTTGAAGTCGGTACACTTTTTTTTAAAAAGGTTTATTTATTTACTTATCTATTTTTAAATAACTAAAAATTTGCCCAGATTTCAATTAGGTCAAGATGTTTCTTATTATAATAATGCTTTATTTTGATTAAAAATAAGTTGGTATATACCATATTTTCGATAGCAAAAACAAGGTATAATAAAACTCAATTTGTCCACTAAAGGATAAAGGAGGATTTCCATAAAAATAAATGTAAAGGTGACAGAAAGGGTTCTGTTATCCATATATATCATATGGAAGACATGTGAAAATCATTAATTTTATGGGCTGTACTTTTCTAGGGATCAAGGGGCATTTACACCAGGAGACGACCTGTGTTGTAAAACACTTGAAACTTAGTGGACATTATGAATCTAAGTTCTTATAGACATTTAAAAAAATAATAATTTTAAAGTTCCAAAATGTTTAAAGATCGACTAGATCTACATATTTGAAATAATGAGTATGAAAAAATAAGTCATTAGAGAAGAATGCTGAGTGAAAGATAATCTTGTGACTAAAGTGAAGAAAAGTAGTTTACGCTGGTTTGGACACGTTGAAAGAATGAAGGATGAAAGATTGACTAAAAAGGTTTATATGGCTGAAGTGAAAGGAAATGCTGGCAGAGGACGACCTAAATGTACTTTTATTGAACGTATAAAAAATGTATTGATCGATGAAAATATTAAAAGTACACACAATCGCCGAGCATGTATAAAAGGTATGACGAATATAAAAGAAGCGAAAGAAGTACCTATGTCAAGATCGTAACAAATGATATTATGTATGAATAAGTCTTCTTACTATAAGAAATGTTTCAATCTGAAAATAATGCGAATGTGTATGTTTGTTTTCCCTTCTTTCGCACATAGCAACGGATTGACGTTATTTTTTTGTAAATTGATAATTGAAAGGTTGTACAGTAATCTTGGTTATTTTTTATCTCGGAAATGCTTCGGGATATTTTTTTAAGTCAGATTGTATCGCTCACTCAGTATAATTAATGAGAGGTATTGTGACATGGACCCCTATATTGGGAAATCACTTGCTGCACTCAGAACGGAAGTCACCACAAAATTAAAATCTTAATTTAAAGAAAAAGTTAATTGTTGTGTTGCATATATTGTATGAGTTGTTTAGGTTGTAAATTAGGTTCCCTTTGTTTAAACATTTTTGGCACTGCCTTATAACTAAGTAATTATATTTTTAAGTTAAGTATAAGTTAATCGACTGTTTATGCCACAATAAAATAAAATAAAAATAATGTGCGTCGGTGGCCGAGTGGTTAAGACGTCTGGTATTAACTAAGCAGACCCCGTGTTCGTTTCCGGATCCCGGCCATGTACCAATGGGTTTTTCCATCTAAATATAATATCTCAACAGAACTACCTCACAAATATCATCAGCTAAACGAGGGAGTTTTGGTCTTCCGCTGGGTACCCTGGAACCGTAACACGATTTCGGGAGCTGTAAGGCAACCTGTGAAGAAAGAAAAAAACTTACAAAATTTCCACAGGCAAAGCCAGGGCGAAAGCTAGTATTATTATATGAGATTGTACGCAGTAACCTCCCTAACCACTTACAACACCGTCGTTACAAGACCACACTTTCCCTTAAGAGCAGGTTTTTTATTAGGATGTCGAAATAAATTACGGTTCCTTCCAATGTCATCCAATCAATTTCGGGACAAATTCGAGAATTTCGGGAATCGTTTCGGAAACGATCGTTGATTTGTTAAATGAAATTGTTCATTTGTAACCCTTTGCGCTTAATTGCTTTGGTGGTTATATTGAGGTGATCTGCGTTATGATAATGGTTTGGCTATTACTGGTAGGTACTGCTATTGTAAGGAAATTGTAAGGCAGTTTGCGTTTAAACAAAAAATATTTATGTGGGTTTCTTTGGTTTCTATATGTGATTATGTATCATTTGTAAATACACTATGTTGCAAAAAAAACGAGCACTTAAGAGAACCAATGTTATGTGGCATGGCGGCTTAGAATTACACGTGCTAAAGTTCAAAGGATTTGGAAGAGGTTCCAAGAGACTGATTCTCTCTGTTGAAGGCCTGGTTCAGGCAGAAAAAGATGTACGGAGCCGAGGGATGATCGATTCCTTGTCAGCAAGAAATCGACGAAAATCTTACAATTATCTTAAAACCCACCTACAAGAAGTGAGATTGGTGAGAGTTAGCAAATGGACTGTACGGAGGAGACTTATCGAAGCAGGCATACATTCTCACAGACCCGCTAGAGGACCAAAATTACTCCGTGGGTATCGCGTAAATTTGGGCAAAATTTGTTACTATGGACAATAATTGAGGATTGGGGTAGGGTTCTGTTTTCCGACGAGGCCCGTATATGTCTACATGGTGATGACAGACGTCGGAGAGTACTGAGAAGACAAGGTGAACGTTATGCCGACGTGTGATTTGAAGAGGTAACACCATACGGTGGAAGGATCCTTTAGTTCTGGGCAGGAATAACTTCTGAAGCTCGCACGGAGTTAGTTTTTTTTGCCAAATGGGGTGCTTAAGTGATGTGCAATCACTATGTCTCAGAAATTCTCGTTCTACTTGTTTTTAATTTAATAAGTTTATTTAACAACTATTAAATTATACAGTTTAGTAGTTTACAATAAGGTTTTTTTTTACAAATACTCGCAATTATACATATTTACAATAATTTATATCATAAAAATATACCTACCCACGAAGGGAAACGGTCTAAAACCGTTGAAAACTACTTTAGAATAGGAAGTTTAATCCGCATATTTCATGTATACCTACATATATATATATATATATATATATATATATAAAAACATATGCACACCCATAAGTATACACGTACATATTCCAGTGCAAACAAAACTTAGCATTAATTAAACATTTACAAACCGTTTAAGTAGGAACCTAACATTACAATACATTATGTGCAAATGTATATCAAAAATAAAACAATTAAAATAATTAAACAATTTAAACTACAGCACATCAAGCTAAAGTATAACTATATATATCAAAACAATCTAAATAATCCAAATCACATATGTACTCAACACCATTTATAATAGATACTATAATATTATGCAAAAACTACATTAGAATAATTAAACATTAAATACAGCATCAACACATGCATGTGATGTACTCAATAATATATCATAAGAATATCTAGAAATAAAGATGAGAACAGACAATACATTTCTACGCTGCACTCACATTTGAGGGTAGCTGTTATTATTTTCTTTTAAATTTAAATTTGTGCAACCTGCATTGGTTGTTATGGGAGACAGGTCCATTTTTATGGATGATAATGCTCGTCCTCATCATGCCGTTGCAGTATCCGCCTATATGGAGGATGTTGGGATTCCTCGATTGGATTGGCCAGCGAGGAGTCCCGACCTCAACCCTATAGTGCATCTATGGGACGTACTAAAACGCCGGGTTCGAGCTGTAACTCCAGCTCCACAAAATCTAACAGAGTTAAAAATTGTGATAGGAACTGATATCACAAGATACCATAAGAAACCTGATCGGGAGTAAGTACGAGGAAAATAATAGCAGCTGTCATAACTACGAGAGGTGGACATACTCGATATTGATTTTTGTGTAGGTTCATTTAAACAAGATTAAAAAAAAATTAAGGTTAATTTGTCACTTCATACTCATTAAAATTACTTAATAAACTGGTTTTTCATTTTTTTATTCAATTTACCTCAAATTTCTATTTGTGATGATTAAAAATGTAGAAATTCGATTATAATACATATGTTGAAGTATCATAAACAATAATTATTGAAACATTATTAAATTCAAAATATAATGATAACCAATAAAGTTTTAAGTGCTCGTTTTTTAACCGAACTTCAAAACAGAAGGAGGAGGTTTACAATTCGTCGGAATCTTTATTTTTTTTATGTATGTTCCCCGATTACTTGAAGACGCCTGGACCGATTTGGATAATTTTTTTTTTGTTTGAAATTGTAGTTCTGAGTTGTAGTTTTTAGAAATTTTGAAAAAACTGACTATAAGTACATTTTTCTAAATATCTCTATGAAATATATGAACCCATTTTGACGACTTATTTTTTTAAGGATTTAATAATTTTTCGACATTATCTTACAGACATAATGACGAAAATCGGTTCAGTAGTTTTTCAGAAATTCAATAATTTGTCTCTGTTTACGGCTGAAAATTATGTATCAGAAAAAAGCCTTAGAAACGGTTGCTATTGACACGAAGTTGTCAATTTTTGTATCGGCGGTGGTCTAACGGCTAAAGGTATGGTATTATAGTATGGTGCAGCTCTGGATGCAAATGGTTCAAATCCCATCCACAGCCTGCAGTAATTTTTTTTTTATTTTCCATATTTATTTATTTTTACTTTTTTTTACTTAGTTTTGTATCCTAATGTGGCACCAATCGTCTTCAAATTCTACGACGAAATATTTATTATTTCTTACTTTTCAGTGCAAGTTTTTGAAGTCGGTACACTTTTTTTTTTAAAGTAAATTTTTTGCAACATTATTATGTTTGACGAGCAATATAAAAAATCCACTAACTTATAATCAAATATTTCCGAAACCTCGCCAGATAGCTTTTTGAATTGAAAAGCAACATTCAATGACTTCAAAGAGGCCAGTATGTAAAAAGGTTTTATTGTAGGATTCTTTTTACTTCATGAAGCTAACTTGTATGGTTTAGAAAATATTTAGATTTTTTTAGGCACTTTGCAAGTGGCTTTTTTATATTGCTTGTCAGCCGCTCGTCACTATATAATATTGCAGAGTCTATTCTGAACACATCACATTCTAAAAACAGATAAAACGTTAAAAGTGGACTCAAGTCTAGCTATTCATTCAGAAATCATTCAATATCCATCTATCTATTTATGTCTATAATAAATTACTTTATTTGCAGAATATTATCTCACTCGTTCATAGTGTAAACCAGCTATGTGCATAACTTATAAGAGCAATTTTTGAGCTGTAAAATATACGTTCACAAATAAAATTCGTATAATATAAAATATAAGATTAAAAAAAATATTTAATTCTTTTTGTAACAGGTAAAAAGTAAGTAAGAGATTATTCAATAGTTGACGCTACTGTTATAAATATTTATCACGCTACTAACAAAATGTAAATGATGCTCGCTAGAAAGTGTCTTAGGCTGGTTACAATCCAGAGATCTGGATTTGCTTAATTTTATTGGTGGAATCTTTCCTGGCTCGCCGCTAATTCACGGACACGCGGCAAGAGATATAAATGAGAGTTCCAAAGTAGCCCACACATTGGTCTCGCATCGCACCGAAAATTTCCCATTCCGGCCACCGGATGATCTAGGCGGACCGTTCGTTACAAGAATTGGACGAGTCTGTGATCGGTTTCGGTGGACCGTACGGCGACGCGCCAGGGATTGTACGAATATGTGGCCATGCACCTTAAGGCTCATTGACAATTTTATTTTATTTGTGGCGTGACATCGCGTCGATAGATGTCGCATCGCAATAGTTTCTAAAACCTGAAAAAAACAATATCGCGCCATTGAACAAATTTAATAGATTGGCATATGTTTGGATTGTTGTGTATTGCCACTTCTATATTATCCAATGAGGCTGTCCACACATCTACATGACTCCACATCCTCATTCCCACATCTTACTGACGACGTGTACCACAGTCTATCACAGCTATGCTAGACTATGTTAGTTTCATACTGTATCGACCACTGATCTGGGAAGGGAGTCATGTGGCGGCACATCGCGTCGATAGATGTCACATTGCAATACTGTCTCAATACTGAAATCTGTATCGCGCTAGTGAAAATATTTAATAAGCAACATTCGTTGGGAAATATTTCCTTTTACTCTCAGTCGTTACATTGTTGTGTATTGTCATTTCTATATATTTACTATCAATGTAAGTCGTCGTGGTAGCGCAGTCAACACTCTGTAGCCGTACAACGTTATAAAATTTACTTTTATTTACCGACAGCTCTATCAACGTAAGTACCTATTAGTCGTCGTCGTGGTAGCGAAGTCAACACTCTGTAGCCGTACAACGTTATAAAATTTACTTTTATTTACCGACAGCTCTATCAACGTAAGTACCTATTAGTCGTCGTCGTGGTAGCGAAGTCAACACTCTGTAGCCGTACAACGTTATAAAATTTACTTTTATTTACCGACAGCTCTATCAACGTAAGTACCTATTAGTCGTCGTCGTGGTAGCGAAGTCAACACTCTGTAGCCGTACAACGTTATAAAATTTACTTTTATTTACCGACAGCTCTATCAACGTAAGTACCTATTAGTCGTCGTCGTGGTAGCGAAGTCAACACTCTGTAGCCGTACAACGTTATAAAATTTACTTTTATTTACCGACAGCCCTATCATCGTAAGTACCTATGAGTCGTTGTCGTGGTAGCGACAAAACGTTGTACAACGCCCGCACGACGTCATTAAATTTTAATTTATTTACCGACAGCCCTATCAACGTAAGTACCTATCATTCGTCGTCGTGGTAGCGAAGTCAACTCTCTATACAACGCCCGTACGACGTTATTAAATTTTCTTTTATTTACCGACAGCTCTATCAATGTAACAGTCGTCTTCGTGGTAGCGAATTCAACACTGGACAACGCCCGCACGACGTCATTAAATTTTCTTTTGACGTTCTGTGCGCAGAACAAATTATGTTCAAAATAGGTGTATTTGTAATTATACTCACTTTGTCTACCATTTGTGATGGCGCTGTGTATTGGCTGTATTTCTCAGCTGTAGCCGGCAGGACGTCTGGTTTACTCTTCATAAGTCCAAGCGAAGATAAAATTGCAAGTAATATCCCAAGTATTATCAAGAGACACACAGCGAATGCTAATAGTTTCGTTTTATGTGACACAACCATCGCCATTTTAAGTTTTTTAAAATTAAAGTTTTAGGCACTTTGTAGAAAATTTAACAATTTTTTCAGTCTTTAAATCACTGACACTTAACTGCTAAAGTTTTAGCAATGATTATAATAATTATTAACTTAGTTATAGTTTTATTTACTTTAAGTAACAAATCTGATTTGAACTCTATGAATTGAAATAATAAATTAAAAAAAAAACTTTAAAATAAAATAAAATTAAGTTCCCTAAAGTGTCGCGGGCATGTTGAGAACTCCTTTTATATTTTATTTTTAATTTTATTTTTCTTACTATTTCAATTGTCAAAGTTTGAGTTGTCTTTCAAGAAGAAACATAGAGACATAAAAATGATACTGGTGTACTAATGTTCACCAAACATACAAGCAATAAGCACAAACAAATTGTTTTTCAAAGAAAATTTTATAGAATGAAATAAGTTGTAGTACGTACAGTACGTACAACAATTATTGAAGGTAATATACTCTGGAAACCTATTTAAAATAGAGTAAATACCCGTTTAATTATAATGGGAACCGAACCCGGGTCTTTATTCTAGTATATGTTTGTTTGTGCGTAGTTTACTGAACTATTATCTGTTGCCATTTTCGAGCCAAAGTCGATATCTGTGGCGACAGAGAGTCTGCGATTGTGACCTAGTTATCTGAATAGAGATGGCTTTTCATGGCTGTAATTTCTTTCAACATGGACATTTGTATAGTAATTTTAAAAACATGTAGGAAAATTTGAAATTTTTTATTTACATAGCAAAACACAGCAAAACAGAC
The DNA here is from genome assembly GCA_963924495.1 of Nemapogon koenigi. Classification (NCBI taxonomy): domain Eukaryota; kingdom Metazoa; phylum Arthropoda; class Insecta; order Lepidoptera; family Tineidae; genus Nemapogon; species Nemapogon koenigi. The sequence continues at coordinate 4,435,735 of OZ004640.1, read as the reverse complement.
ACTTGAAAATTTCTAGTCAATCAAGTTTATACAATTGAAAATCCTTAATAAATTAGTTCCCTCAAAAAAGTATATTTTTGAAATGGAACCATTGTTAAAACGGGTTACTCTAAATAAAATTAGAATAGTAAATTATTCTGCCTGGCAGAAAAATTAAATAAAATTATACTTTATGTATACGAAAGCTCTCTATTTCTCTCTAAAATCTGTTTGTTATTTATACCGCCTGAAGCTCTGGGCATGTATTCTCTAAAGCTCTTGTCAATTACGGAAGCAAATACTTAACGATACACAAAGCACCTACGCCTTATTTATATAAGACTCGTGTGTTACTCCCAAATTAGTTGTAGGTAAACACGCAAAACTCTAACGTATATATAACCTTAAAACAAGAGCTTAAAGCTCAATATTGCGTGAAAGTTTTATTTTTAAATTATATAAATACAATAATAAATGAAAAAAGTTTAAACGAAAAAGTTTCAATATTACACGTGAACTCTTTGCTAAAGCTTTGCTTAACAACTGGTCGAACTGTCAATAATAACTGTCACATGTCAAATTAAGTCTCATTATGCAAACGTCAGAATGCCACGTTCGCCGTCACCACGTGTTCAATTTGAAATTTCCCGCACTTTCGCGTTGTCGCTTGAGTCCTACCAACCAGTGATTTATGCACTAAATATAAAGAACATACTATATTATAGTAACATATATAGTTTCGATACTATATTATATATTACGTGCGCGCGCTGCAACCGACCGACCTAGACTGGCCTCCTAGATCTGAAACATAAACGAAGATGAGAAAAAATCTACTACTTCTAGGATAAACAATTTATCTATATCCACATATCAAAAGAATAAATTGAATTATAAAATAAATATACTGTTTCAAAGAGAAATCCTAAGTATTTATACCGAACCGATAATAAATAAGTTTTATTATTACGTTGTCAACGTAAGCTATTAACTGCATATCCATCAGTAAATGTTCGATAATGAAAGCCTAATTATTCTTAATATAAGTACATATTTTTCACGTGATTTTACAAAAAGATAAAAGCATAATTTGGAGAAACGTGATTTTTTGCACAGAGATAGGTTTTGAAGTATGGTCAGTGACAAAGGTTACTTTTATCCCGAAAATTCTTCGGGATAAATTTTTATGTCACATTTCCATAAAAATACATGGGCAAAGCGAGGGCAGAAAGCTAGTAATTTAAACTTTAAAAGACTTTTTCATTATCTTGGGTTAGGTATGATTTTAATTAAGTATGGATATTAATATAGGTGAGCTTTCAGTAGAGGGTGGGTGAGCTTGGAAGCTTCATTTGTAAAAATGAATGCAAAATGGAATATCTTTATAAAGAGAAGAAATGAAATTCTGGTGGTGGTTTCATTTTACACAAAGATTTTTGTTTGAAAATATACATATATAAGTAGATATAATATATATATATACATAATGGAAATATCTAGGGTTTCAGCGAGCTTTTATTTGCAATTGTCTTTAGAAAATCTCATTTTCTATGCATATCAGAATTTTATACTCATATGAACGAAAATTATTAATTATTTAGGTGACCTGTTTAGGGTTCCGTAGTCAAATTGTTTTTTTTTTAAATTATTTCAGAAATATAAGCTCTTCAATAATGGGTACGCCATCTAACTTTCCAACGGTATGATTACAAAATCAAAAAGCAAGATGTTTTTTTAGATATTTTATTTTTTTTGTTTCAAACATACTCACTACGGAACCCTAAGTTATGTATGTCTCACATTCACTTGGCCGGTTTTGAATATTTAATGTGATACTGTCTGTCTATGAATCATGAATTCTCTTTGTAGCGCCTACATTACATGTACCTACTTAAAAAAGTGCATAAAAAAATCTAGTACGTAAATCCATAAAGTCCATCTTGTAAGACTTGTCTTATTTGGTAAACAAACTTTGCATGTCTTTTTTTGTTAAAATTTTAAAAAAGTTTAAAAAATATTTTCATAGAATTTGATAAGGAATTTTAAATTACAGCTTAAATAAGATAAGACTAGAAAAACCATAGATGTAGTATGCTGGCGCTCTACTAGATTGGTAATGTCGCGAGTAGAACGTGAGCAAAAATTTAAAACATCAGTGTTTGTGTAAATGTGTAATCTTAGATGACTTACGCCCAGGCACTGCACCATACACTGCATTAACTATAATTAATCACGTCTACTACATAGAGTACTAAGCCTATTGAGGGGCCATAGACGGGCTCCCCCTTTCGCCAATTTTTTCCCCTTTGACCAGTTATACTGACCAGGTGCGCAGTAATAAGTTACCTTAGATTTCGCTGGTATCGTTTTGTGTCGCGAGACAGAGCTCTAGGAAAATAGTTAATTGTGATGTTTTAAACGGGAAAGGCGATCTAGGGCGTCAAACTTAGTGTTTCCAATCATTAATTATAATTATTATGTTTGTATTTTAACCCCCCCCCCCGCCAAAAGTGGCAGAAAAAATTGTTCAGTCATTTACACCCTTCACGTCTCCTTTAGTAAATACTCAAAGGTCTACAGTAGTTTCGCTGAAGCATGGTGCGGGTGACGTTTGACTAACCGTTTCGTTTCACGTGTGAAAGTTACTGCTATCTAATATATTATAATATAATTCAACAACAAAATAAATAATAACTGTATTAAATTAAATAAATTTAACCTACCACAATAAAATTTATGTTATTATTTAAAAAAATAAATTAAAAGTTTTATGCGTGTAACGAAACGTAACCGTCTCAATTAGTGATGGGATGTCATAGGATGATGGATATGTCGATGTTTATTTTATAATAGGGTAAAATAACGTACATAGCGTCATTTAATTTTCATTCAAAACGGCTTGCGTGACTTGTTAATTTATATATTTTTATTTGTATATATTTTAGAAGTCATATTTTGCATTAACCTATAATTGTAGGGATTTTAAATATTATTGTACGGCAATAATAGTGTACTTAGTTACATGAACAATTATTTGGAATAAAACATAATTTCAAATTCATGATCATCGATATTTTTATCGACTTTTAAAAAAATCGTTTGTATAATATCACCACACTAGTAAAGTCAGACTGACAGCCGTCATGAGCTGTCACCCGCACCATGCTACAGTGCAACTACTATAAGCACATAATTATACTTTAAATCAGGATATTTTAGTAAGCGAAATTACTACTGACGCTAGGCTGTTACAGGCTCTTACCGTATTCAAAAAGCGGTCTCTTCTATCTGTCTCGCTTTAACATACGCGTATCTATGCGCTTTCTCTTTTACATTGCCAATCTAGTAGAGCCTCCGCGCGACTATAGTAAATCTATGGGAAAACGGACCTTTGGTAAATGTTAATAAAATGGTTATCCTACAATTAAAAAAAACATTATTTATAGGTATACATACTTTGTCAACACTTATATATTAATAGTACAGGCGGATACTAAAAATGGATTGACTTAGTGATTAGATTAAATAAGTTTTGTTTGATCTAATCTTATATACAGGATGTTTAATTAATATGGAAAACTAAGAAATTATTAACTTTTAATTTGACCATTAACCATGACGTAGATATTAAAAAACAGGCCAAGTACGAGTCGGACTAGCACATAAAGGGTTCCGTACAGGAAAAATTGTTTAGTAAAAAAATTAGCGCGGTTCGGACTCACAGTGGGCCAATTTTTAATATTTGTTGTTTTACTTAGAGTAGGTATGCATTATAGTTATACTAGTTAGACGTTTGTATGTATTGTCATTATTACCATTGTTAAGATCGAGGAAAAAACGCCGAAAAAAAAATCGTTTCTTGTATGGGGACTCCTTTAATATTGAACTTTATTTTATTTTTATTATTTAATGTTATAGCGGCCATAGTAATTTGTGAAATTCTGTGAAAATTTCAAGCTACCTATTTCAGTTCAAAAGATACAGCTCTGTCACCAACGGATGGACGGACAGACAGACAGATAGCGGAGCTTTAATAATAGGGTTTCCGTTGGCACCCCTAAAAAGTTTAATAATGAGAGTGAATTAACAATAGATACCCATATTAAGAAAAATGTACATGTCCGTTTTTCTTAAAAGAAGTCGTAAAAAAGACTGAGGTAGGAATTTGAGCGTAGGTAAGTTTTTTTTTTGTTTACTATTTTTAAAGTTCCGTAATTAAATACCTACATAAGTTTTTTATAATTAAAAACTTATGTTCATAATCCGACAAACTCTAATATAGGTACCTCACCAATCTAAATATACCTCAACAAAACTGGCCACTCGTTAGGTATGGCCTCACAAATACCATCGGCTAAAAGATGGAGACTTGGTTTTCCGCTGGGACCGATAACACGGTTTCGGGAGCTGTAAAGCAATCCGTGAAGAAGAAAAAAATTGATAGGTGCTAAATTTTTTTTAGAATTTACTTCAAATAGTTTTATACTATTGCATACAAAACATCCTGTATACTCGTAATGCGAGATACTGTATCCATTAATAATAAATGTGGTACAATCAACTTTGTTTGCTCTGATTTCATGAATAAATGACCAACAGAGATTCGATAGCGCTAAAGTCAATGAAATTTGGAATGTTATGTAATAATGGCATTTCCATAGATTTATGTTGTTTGAGTGGCTTTAGGATTTTTATATGATCTTCTAATAAAGATGAAAAGTTTATCACTAATTTAGAGCTACTGAAATCAAGGAATCAAAAATATAATTAGACTAGATGACCCGTGATAATATTTCGAACCGTTACAGATGGCGACTTTTACAAAATAAATAAATTAATCTAATTTTAAAATAAACATTTAATTTTGAATTCTTTGTTTATTTTTCATCATTAGAGGGAATAATAATTTTCAAAATGGCGTATCAAACATTAACTTTGATACCGACAAAAACACACCTTTGAGAAATAATATATTGAGATCATCCATGACCTTCATTCTTCCCCTAATATTTAATTTGTTATGAGACACTTAAGTTTTTTTAAGCATTTTTCACACTTTTTAGATTTTTATACTTATAGCAGGTGGCGTATTTATTTATTTTATTGAGCTACGGTACCTAAATAAAAAATAAAAACGGCCTTTATACGTTTCGGTGTGGCCAGAGATACCGGTAACAGAACAGGTGGCAAATCCGTTGCTGCACTTAATGTACCTAGATGTGTCAGAGGTAAATATCTATTATTTTTAGAAGAAGTGCGGACGTGCCCTCCGAAGTACGAAGAGTCTATTAAAGCACATATCTATACAAATATTATAAAGAGGTAAAGTTTGTGGGGTTGTAGGGGGTAATGTATGGATCTACTGAACCGATTTAAAAAAATCTTTTACCAATAGAAAGCTACAATTATCCCTGAGTGACATAGGCTATATTTTATTTTGTTATAAAATATCCACGGGTGAAACCGGGGGCGGAAAGCTAGTTCTTAAATAAAATTGATGCTTAGCATTAGGCTATCGACTCCTAATAAGAAACAGTAGGTATATAGTCAGGTACCTATCCAAAAATGCATATGATATATGGCTAAATTAGAAAGGCATTATGCTAACAAAATAAATATAACATTATATTTGGTGGCAAAAATTATTTTTTTCACAAAATAAGAAATTTTCTAAGGTTTTACAGATTGCGCCTTCATTATGTGCTTTTTACAACTGTAATAAAAAACCGGCCAGGAAGGGTTCCGTACCATTATCAATAAAATCACGTTTGTTGTATTGGAGCCCCCCTTAAATAATAATTTCATTTTAATTTAATTATTTATTTTTAAAGTGAATATATAACTAAATATTCTGTGAATATTTCAAGCATCTACCTGTTGCCGTTATCAATATCGAGCAAAAACGAGCAAAAAAATCACGTTTGTTGTATGTTTATATAAATATTTATTTTATTTTATTTTTACTAATTTTTGTTATAGCGGCAACAGAAATACATCATCTGTGAAAATTTCACCTGTCTAGCTATCAAGGTTTATGAGATACAGCCTGGTGACAGACGGACGGACGGACAGCAGAGCCTTTGGGTACGGAACCCTAAAAACCATTTTTTTTGCATGTACTTATATAGAATTCATGATTTTTTTTTCTCACGGTTGCTTTACGGCTCTCGGAACTGTGTTATCTGTAATAGCGGAAGACCATGGCAAGTGTACCTCTTTCAGCCGATGCTAACGAGTGACCAGTTGTGTTGAGCTATTTTTATATGGAAAAACCTCAATTTTTTATTATTTATGAATAAGTTAGGGTTGGAAATATTTACAGTAGATTTATTTATGTTTTAAACTAAAGCTTTTAAAAAATTTGGCTTTATCTGTTTAGCGCAATGTTAAATGAGTGCTTCAAAGGTAAAACCGCGGAAGTGTTTGGGCAGGTTGACAGTCTGACTGATTTGATCCACACTGTGTTTACATAGTCCAGCACGCAAAGTACACTCGCGTACATTATATAGTTAGGGGCATTTGTCGCATAGAGATTTGCGACGCGATTTTAAATCGTAAATAAAAAATTTCATCGATAACTTTGGGGCGCTATTTTTATTACAGTGAGCCACTCTCTTGTGAAATATGGTTCAAAAAGAATTCTTATCGCGAAACTTTGGTCTCTGTTTGTCTGAGATTTTGTCAGTAACTACTATTGTTATAGAAATCAGTATTAGGAAGCAAATTGAGAATTTAGAAACCAATTTTAACCCGCGTTCCTTTTTAACTAATCCAAAAATTTCGAAAAAATAGCGATCCAATCGCTTATTAAAAGATCCCCGAATTTTCCAATTTTGCGGACAACTTTTCCATTTTTCTTTCCCTAAAAACCTTATTCAAATTATTACGAGCATTTAAAAAAATAACCAAATCGATCCAGCCGTTCTCAAGTGATGATCTTAACAACGAACAGAATTTAATTTTTATTTATATAGATGTATGTAAAAGACAGATTAAAAAATCTACAGACATTTAATTTAATTTTAATACGTAGATAACAGAACTGTAATATAACAAATAACAATACAAAAATTCTGGAATGCTTTCGATAGATTTGATACAACAAAGGAATTTCCTAAATGTATTGGTAAGCTAAAACCTATCTTTACTTACGCACCATTTGCTACGAACCCTAAATACATGAAGCCGTGTGTTATGGGCCACATAAATCAGCTATATTCAATCTCACTACTAAAACATAAACTGGGATACTTGACTTGAAATATACTAATAGTAGTTTATGATACGGGATCATAATAGGGGTAATTAAAACCCAATGGATTTTTTTAATAGCATCCACGAGTTAAAGTCACAGTAACATTAAAGACAAGTTCTGACTTCAATCTATCATATCTCAATCTATATATATACAAATATTTTATCTCTCAAATTACTAAATCGTTTCTAAAAAATTTTTCACGAATAGAAAGCTTCGATATCCCTGAGTCTATATTTTATTTTGTACCAGAATACCCACGGGCGAAACCGGGGTAGGAAAGCTAGTAAGAGACAATGTTGTTCGAAGATTGTTAGATATGCCTGTCACTTAATCAAGGCTTACCGGATTGGGATAAGAAGATAAAGCCTCTGTCAGTTTCCGTCTCAGTTGAAGGGAGGGGAACGTGGTAGCTATCCTTATTACCGCGATATAACGTTTTCTTATTGATACCTAGTTTTTTTAGCCGATTAGATGTAAGGCTGTATCTACCTACCAGTGGCAAAGTGCATTTTTTTTTCGAAGGCAAATCGTGAAATAGCTCCAAAGATCCAAAACTTTATTTTATAATCCTAAATGCACCAATGACCATTGATAATAGTAATTTATCGTAAAGTGATTTAAATTACCTAAACTCAGTCTCTTGTATTCACAAATAAACACGCAACTAACTATACTAGCTCTTTAGTAGACACCTTCGAATCTCATAATCCGCAATTCTTCGGCTTATTTATGTGTTTGTTTGCGCGTGCTAAAATGAGAGGGATATTCCGCGGATTTAAATACAAATGAAAGAGACGGTTGCTTAGTATGAGGGACGTGAGTAGTACGGCCGAGCAAGCCGGTATTGTATCGGCTTATTTCCTTATTAGCAACATATGAATATCAGTAGGCGTTCAGAAAAAATTTGGATTGATATTATTTTATAAAGTGTTGTTAGTCTATATAGATTGACCAATTCCTAAAGGGAAACCGAAACCGTTGTATAGACTTCTCGTCGTTGCTACCTACAGCTCTATCAAGATAATTTGAGACGGTAAAGACTCTTAGCATGTAAAACATCCAAATTTTCACATTTATAAGTATTTTGTAGGCGACTGTACATCGAGTACCTACATATTGTATCTCTGATGGAATTCAAATTTACGGGTGAACTGCAAACATAGATCGGGACCAGAAACTGACAAGTGATTAAGACAAACAACATCGCCGTCTCTATTTACAGTATATTTTGAGTGCTACAATTTTAGGCACTATTCAATTAAATTTTTCAAATTCAAAATTTATTTGTTTTCATAGGTACACAGGGCACACTTAAAAACGTCAAGTAGATAGGTACATTACATTTTAAGTATACAATATTGATACACAATATACATACACATTTGACAATAGTCAATAAACATACAAAATATAACAAGAACAAAACAAAACAAAATAAAAGTGCCTACGACCATGGATTTTTGTCCTCTAGATAGTCAGAGACTCTGCTATTAGTTTATTTTTAATAGTCAATTTAAATTGATGCAGAGGCAAATTACTTACTTAGGCTTAATTAGACTATTCTTCTCGTTATATACATAGTCTGGTCATAAGTTCTGTCACACAATAAAAACTTTTGAATTTAAAATGCTGGCCACAAAAAAGTTTATTGAATTCGAATCTCGAATTTTTCATGAATATAAAAATGTGTACTTTTTAGAATTTTACTCATTTTTAAATATGGAGTGGACACTTAAAGAAGACCGTGTTGCGGTTATTGCGTTACATCGATGCGGTTACGCGCCAATTCAGATTTTTTACATATTGAAAAATTTGAATATAACCAAAATATTCGTTTATCGTACCATCAAAATACTCTACTCTAGTGTAGATGACAGGTCAAGAAGTGGTCGCCCTCGCTCTGTTAGGACTCCAGCAGTAATAAAAGCTGTGAAGGCGCGAATTCAAAGAAATCCCATACGTAAGATGGGTTTAAGCAGAATCACGGTGAAAAGGGTGTTAAATGAAGACTTAGGGCTTCGGGCATATCGAAAAAAAACAGGACGCGGGAAACAAGCATCGGGAAATTCTTTTTTCGGATGAAACATTTTTTAATGTGGAAGAGAGCTACAACAATCATAATGATAAGGTGTACGCACACAGCAGTGAAGAAGCGAACAACCGTGTTCCGCGTGTCCAACGAGGCCATTTTCCATCCTCACTCATGGTTTGGTTGGGAGTCTCTTATTGGGGCTTAACTGAGGTACATTTTTGTGAGAAAGGCGTAAAAACAAATGCAGTTGTGTATCAAAATACAGTCCTCACGAAGCTTGTGGAACCTGTTACTCATACCATGTTCAATAACAGGCGCTGGGTATTCCAACAAGATTATGCGCCAGCTCATAGAGCGAAAAGCACTCAAGACTGGCTGGCGGCGCGTGAAATTGACTTCATCCTGCACGAAGACTGGCCCTCCTCCAGTCCAGATTTGAGTCCGTTAGATTACAAGATATGGCAACACTTGGAGGAAAAGGCCTGCTCAACGCGTCATCCTGATTTGGAGTCACTCAAGGCATCCTTGATTAAGGCAGCCGCCGAAATTGACATGGACCTCGTTCGTGTTTCGATACACGACTGGTGCGCAGGTTGAAGGCCTGTATTCAAAATCGCGGGGGTTATTTTGAATAAACTTTATTAGCATAAGAATCTGTGTTTTATTAAGTTGAATTTGGTATATAAATGTTTACATCAATAATAAATATGTCTCAATTATTTCATATTAAACATGTGACAGAACTTATGACCTGACTAAGTATATTTACACCTGATTGTCAGGTTCATCTAACTAGGTATGTATTTTTTCTATGGAAAAGAGTAAGTATTTTGCTGTGCAATCAGTATTTTTGTTGAGAATATTTTGTCGATTAATTTCACTTTAAGTTTAAAAAGTTTGTTTTTATATTTATTCTTAATAAATACTTATTTATTTATTAACCGACTTCCAAAAAAAGAAGGAGAAAGTTCTCAATTCGTTTTTATTTTTTTTTATTTTTTATGTATGTATGGACATCGATTACTCCGCCAGTTGTGAACCGATTTTGATGGTTTCTTTTTTAATCGACAGATAATTCTTCCGGATTGGTCCCATTTTTATCTCATAAAAATTGGTTCATTAGTTTTCCAGAAATTTTGAAAAAACTGACCTTATATGTAAATTTTTCGTAATATCTCGATGAAATATGTACCGATTTTGACGACTTATTTTTTTAGGATATAATAATTTCTCGACATTATCTCACAGTCATATGACGAAAATCGGTTCAGTAATTTTTCAGAAATTCAGTAATTTGTCTCTGTTTAATGCTGAAAATTATATCAGAGAAAAGCCTTAGCAACGGTTGCTATTGACACGAAGTTGTCAATTTTCGTATCGACGATGGTCTAGCGGCTAAAGGTATGGGGTGCAGCGCAGGATGCACATTGCACATGATTCAAATCCCATCCACCGCAGTATTTTTTAAATTTTCCATCAATTTTTTTTAGTTGCGTTATTATTTGTTTCTCAGGGCAGCAAAATCACTTAAAAGGGAGAAATAAACCTTTTAAAAAAAGTGTACCGACTTCAAAAGTTTGCACTGAAAAGTAAGAAATAATAAAAATTTCGTCGTAGAATTTGAAGACGGTTGGTGCCCAATTAGAAGTAACTTAGTAGGTATCCAAATTCACTAATCTATATAATTCATTAGGGACCTATGATCATCAGTACAAACATAGACAATATTGAACAGATCTTTATCTCCTTAGATGTTTACTTAATTTTGTATCCTAATTTGGCACCAACCGTCTTCAAATTCTACGACGAAATTTTTATTATTTCTTACTTTTCAGTGCAAACTTTTGAAGTCGGTACACTTTTTTTTAAAAGGTTTATTTCTTTCGACAATGTTAATTAATACATACTAACAAAGTTTAAATATTATAAATAAACAAAACACAGGGAACCCCATAAGCACTCTCATGAATGTACTGATACATACTCAATAAGTAGAAAACCTTCTCGAAATCACTGTCGTGCGGTAAAGTGCCAAAGCTAGCAGCGTTTCCTCGCTTTATGGCTATACTAATACGTTGCCCAAGCTATGCTCCAGCCCTCTTGTCACCTGAAATGTCGATTAGACGAGATAATAATTTCTTTGTTCCGACGCCCCACGGACCCATGATTTCAACCCCAAACGGCGCAAATTAGTAATTTTGTGCAAGGGATGCGTTTTTGTTTTGTATTTTCACTTACCAAATAGGTTTTTTAGAAAAATACCTGAATGTTCTGTCGATAGCGTAATGTAGCGTAAAGGTGCCTACTGCCTACCCATTAGTCCAATTCTTATAACAAATAGTCCGCCTAGATCTTATGGCGGCCGGAATGGGAAATGGTGTGGCCTATTTTAGTTTTGAAACAAAAGGGACCCAGGTTCAAATCTTACTCAGGCCACAAATTTTCCTTTGTACTCGACTTTATGATTCACGTGATTCACAGGGCACATAAATATTTCATACTTCTTTAAAATAACAACAGATACGCCTGTTAAAAGGGTGACATATCAGTTAAAAAGTGTTATGTGGTCAGTCACACCGCAAGGTATAGGTCGTGAAGATGTGTTTAATTTGTGTATTTGTCTTTGTCCAAATATATATCAAAATACTGAGTAAGTTCTACATACATGTGTGTGTAAAATTAAATTGTTATCTCAACTCTCGTCGACACTTTTACGGGTATAGGAATAAGTTTGTTTTATTGCTTTGTATGAAGTTTTTGATGAAAGGACTTGACTTTAATTTTGTTTACTTTACCTATGGAAGCAAGAATTATGATTTGTAAATATTCGCAATTTCTCATCTCCGGCAGTAATGTGAGACTTAATTAATGACTTTGTTAAAAAGTTTGAGTACAAATTATTTTCCCTTAAACAAGACGAGCTTTCTCAACTATAATATGAAAAGTTCTGGGGTGTTTTATTTCAGAGCTAACTTTTCTAGTTCTGACTATTTTATTTTTAAGGCTTCGTAGCCAAATGGTGAAAAAGAAGCGCTTATAATTTCGTCAAGTCCGTATGTCACAGGCTTTTATAGAAATTTACATAGAATTTTGGTGTCAAACTGTGAAAAAATAATTTTGGGGTATATTGTTGAAATTCCTAAAATATATTTTTATTTATGTAAATATTTCGCGAGATATAAGCTTCTAAAATATATTTATATTTCTGACAAAAAATATTTTGAACAAAATCCAGTAATAAGTTTTTGAAATACCCCGAATTTTAAATTTACATTTTCATTATTATCCTTTCATTGATTCTAAAAATAATAAAATTACAGGTGATGTCTTCTTTAAAAGTGCACATAATTTTATAGTGAATTAATTAATATATTTTTATTTATTAATTACTAGCGGACTCGGCAGACGTTGTCCTGCCCAAACGTTGGCTTGCCTGCTATTTACTTTCCTTCGTCCGTGGAAAACAACTACTCCTGCCCCTACCTCTACCCCTACCCCTACCCCTACCCCTACCCCTACCCCTACCCCTACCCCTACCCCTACCCCTACCCCTACCCCTACCCCTACCCCTACCCCTACCCCTACCCCTACCCCTACCCCTACCCCAACCCCTACCCTACCCCTACCCCTACCCCTACCCCTACCCCTACCCCTACCCCTACCCCTACCCCTACCCTACTCCTACCCCTACCTTTACCACTACCACTACCCCTACCTCTACTCCTACAATTCTACTCCTGCGATTTCCATACAAAATTACCTATTTATTATTTTTTATTTTTCAGCTGAACTTTAAGGTTTTTCCAATTTTTTTTTCTTCTAAACCACCCCTGTGTTGTAACGAACAAAACAAAAAAAGAATTAGCCAAATCGGTCAAGCCGTTTTCATGTTATGTCGTGACAACGGAAAACGGGTTTCATTTTTATATATATAGATTATTAAGTACTACCTAATAGCTGATTGCCCGCTACTTCGTACGCGTTGTATTAGGAATACAATACAATTCACCCCCTTGGGTAGCTAGCGTGATGTTGATTAGCCTATATAACCTACCTCAAGAATTTGGGCTTTCAAATGCCAAAATTATGTTTCATATCGGTCCAGTACTTTTGAGCCTGGACCTAGATGTGTCACTTCTTTAACAGTAGAAGAAGTGACGTGCCCTCCGAAGCTTGAATAGTCGTTTAAAACACATATTCTTAAAGAAAAGATGTTTATCTTGTCTCTGATCTATTTAAAGAATCGGGTGATCGAAGAGCTGCCACGTATCGTATCAGCTTGGCGATACAAAGAGGGAATGCAGCTAGTGTTTTGGGGATCCTGCCGCACGACAGCGATCTCGAGAGGGTATTTTATTTATAAGTAGGTAGTTTCTAAATGTTTATTTATATATTTGTTTTATTCATTGTTGTTCTATTCTATTCTATTTTTTGTGTTATGGCTCCATCAGGGTTTTGATGATGCCTCCAATGTCGCAAGTATTATAGAGGTTATAGTACCGATTAATCAGTAGCTAAGATGTTCCCGCCGACTGTGATATGTCTTATGGGTCTCCTACATTATCTCTAAAATATTTTGATATAATTTTAGAATATATAGGTACATAAGATATAAAATTACATTCTATAATTATTCATTTGCTATAATTTTTTTTAAACCTAAAATGGATTTCTGTAATTTTCAAAATCACTATTATCAAAATATATAAAATTAAATTCTATAATTATTCATTTGCTATAATTTTTTTTTACCCTAAAATGGATTTCTGTGATTTTCAAAATCACTATTATCAAAATATATAAAATTACATTCAATAATTATTTATTTGCTATAATTTTTCTTTTGTCTAAAATCGATATCCGTAATTTTCAAAATCACTATTATTAAAATATATAACATTAAATGATCTAATTTATAATTTGCTATAACTTTCGTTTTATCTAAAATTGTTTTCTATAATTTTCAAGATGTCTAAATTATCAAAAGGTACAACATTTAATTGTCTAATGATTAATTTGCTATATTTTTTCCAGTTTATTTGCGAAATATTTATTAATATATAAAAATCTTCCTTTCTTATTATAAATAATATATATATAGGTATCATATCCGTTATCAACAAGTGATGGTTGTTTAGGTATTTATGAGTTTCTGGCGCTTCGCCGTCCGCTGCCGCGGAACGCTCGCTACGCTCGCTCGTCTCGCGCTCTGTTTTAGCACTATTCGAACCACGCTCGTCGCTTCGCTCCTCGCTAACCTATTTTTATTTACAAATTAGGGGAATAGGAATCGAAAATTACTGCAACAGACATTAACAAAATCTACTGTAAATTTTAATAATAGTACTTATTTAAATTAATTACATTATAGAAAATTATTTTTAATGATTATATATTTGTAAATGTAAATAGAATGAAGTTATATGTTTAAAAGTATAGTGAGTACACTTATTTTATCATTCCATTAGAGCAAATGATATTATAGATTAATAAATTTATAGAAAATGAATTTATATATTTAGAAAATTATAATAACTGCAATTATAGAAAAGTAACCATTAGTGCAACTGAAATTAGAGATTATAAAAATTATAAGACTTGAGATTATATATTTTCAAAATTATAGTAACAGCAATTATAGAAAAGTAGCCATTAGTGCAATTGAAAATAGACATTATAAAAATTATAGGAGTTGAAATTATAGATTTTGAAAATTATGGCAACTGCAATTATAGAAAACAATATGTTATAGGAATTAATATTATAGATTTAAAAAATTATATCAAACAAATTTATAGATTTTTAAAATTACAGGATCTAAATTTATAGAAAATGAATATTTATAGCAACTAAAATTATAGCTTCTGAAATTATATATTTTATTTTAGAGCATTTGAGAGGATACCATGTCTTATATGTCTAGACTAGTCACAAATATCACAGCGCGGATTCCCCATCATGTCATTACGAAACGCGTGCATTGGTCCCCATGACATGACGTAGAATCCATTCACTTTTGTTGTTTTGGAAATAATTTTAAAATAAATTTAAAAAAAGTTAGGATACATAAAATGTAATGTATAAATGTTATTCTTTAAATTCTACGCACAGTGTTTTTCAAATTCCACCGCAGTTTCATGCAAGTGTGTTTTCAGTTACGTTTTAAAATGCACTCGTGGTGTGAAAGCACTTTTCAGTGACTACTTTAATATTACAACAGCTGTCTGAGTGGTGGCGGCTTCTTGACTTGCAACATACCTTGATTTAAATTGCTTTATTTTACTAGCATTCTGCCGCAGTTTTGCCTGTGGAAACATTTGCCATGTGACATAAAAAATATTCCGAACGATTTCAGGGATAAAAAGTAGCTTATGTTACTCTCAGGCCTTCCAATTCGATCTCTTGCTCTGTTTTAATGTGGAAGAAGGGCAAACAAACGAACATACTTTCGTAATTATAATATAAAATCTATGTACATTATCCGACAAACCGTACAAAGAGGCAACAGATCTGGCCACTCGTTAGGTATAGCCTCAAAAATCTTCGGCTAAGTGAGGAAGAGTCTTCAGCTAGGCACCCTGGGGCCGGCAACGGTTCCCGGGAGCTATAAGGCAACCGGTGAAGATTTAATTTTCATTATTTTTTTCGCGGCGCAACCAGAGCTATTGCTAACATGTAATATATGCCCCCTTTTAGTGAGTTGTGACATAATCAGATTAATCAGGACAGGTGACAACTAGGTAGCCTACTAGCATTCTGCCCCCGGCTTTTATAGCCTATTAGTGAAGGAACATTACTAACTTTAAAACTTTACCTAGTACCTATAGATTAAGAAGTACAAAAAAAAATTCAATCGATACACAACACTAATGATGACTTTCCAATATTCGAAGCAATCAACAAGCTACCTATATTAACTTATAATTTAAATTTTATGTACCTAAGCACTAGATCATACATCGGCTTTATGTGCGCTTTCAAGCAATCGATCAAACGCATATTCTTTTAGAATACTAAGTGATTTATTTCTTTTGGCTTGAATGATAATTGAACACGGAATCTCCGGTTTCAAGACCAGCTGTAAACGGTAACAATCTTGCTACCTTGTACATGAATAAATTGAATAAGATAGAAAATATATAAAGATTTTATTAAAACATCCTTTAAATTGTAGTGGGTTCAAAGCAATAGAAAGGATTAGATACAAATTTCAATCGAGAGCCAATTGAACTGTCCTGTCATAAGGCGAATATCCCGACAAGTAGCTAAAGTATTAGGAGACGGTGCAGATGCGAGTGCATTCACACGAAATGAAAGCTCAAAGCTGACTGCAGTTGGCACCGATGCGGTTTTGTTCCAATTGGGCTCTTCTTTGACCGTCTTTGAGGTGAAATTATTTTCAAATTTCGATAAATGTTCTCAAAATATCTTAACAGAATTTTATTGTCAACACGTTCTTAGTGTAAGTTAAATAAAAATTTGTAAAAATATCGACTAAAATAGGAGAACTTCATAGAAGCTATACGCATTATATATGGTATGAATAGAGACAGGAATACAAAGATAACAAGGACTTATAGCAAGTCCATCTTGACCCCATTGCACGTAATCGATCACTTTAGAATCTAGATTCTAAAGAAAATCTTTATTAATACGCATTCTTTTATGACTAGCTTACTCTTTCTGTCAAATTAGTAGATGCTAAAACGCCTTCTGTGAAACTACCTGTTGTTTATACACTAAAATAAAGAATAAGTTATGTAGTTCTAACACTGCCTAACGCGAATTGCCATTAGCCATTGTTAAAATAGTATTTATATTCTACTTCTTAGCTTCTTCTTCATTGCTGAAGGTCGTGTCTGTCATGAAGAGGTAGATTTTATCCATGTGCCCCGGTTCTGAGCAGATCTCATGGCATCAAACAGCGGCAGACCGGTCAATGAATTTGCGAGCAACATGGCCTAAGAAGTTGAGGATGTGTTGGAAACAGAGAGATGATAGCAGATTTATATAGTAAATAGAATATATATAAAAAAAACAGTGGGTAAAACATCGGCTCACAACTGAGAAGTCGTGGGTTCGATCCCCACATCCGACCATGTTCTAATGGTTTTTTATAATAAAAAATATATTTACATTAATCCAACAAACCGTATAAAAAGGCTTTTCCATCTACATACCTCAACAGAGCTGGCCACTCGTTAGGTATAGCCTCAAAAAACTTTGACTTCCATTGGGTACCCTGGGGCACCGGTTCCCGGGAGGTGTAAGGCAACCCGCGAAGTTTTTTTTATAATATAATAATTTTGCCGTTGTTAAATGCTATAGGTGAAGTCAGAAATAGCCCTGTCCGCACGTTCTCAAAAGCGAAACACTAAGTTGTCTCCTATCTGAGCGGACGTAGATTTCGTCTGAATGAGCGGCTTGTGTACACAACTTTACACTTTAAATGGACCATTTACTGAAAACTACATACCTTCAAATACAACGTTTTTACTTGTTACACAGGGAGGGTAAATTTCAATGTAATATTATGTTTCTAAATCTAGATTCAGACTACAATTTTTCTAGAGTTCGAAGATGACCGACAAAGATTGGAACTCGATCTAGGAGAGCCGCTCACCAAGGATATCATGATCGACTTCAGGCTGAGCAACGAAGTGAATTGAGAGACTGTAGCAGTTTTTGTCAAGTCCATCATTAAGTCTAAAGAGAGCGCGAAGAAGAAGTTAAGGCCCAAGAGATAGCCATCGGCAATCCCACCTCAAGGCCTTCCGAAGTTGTAGTGAAATTTAGCCTGTGTGAGTCGGGCGCTACGCAGCAATACCGGATGTCCCACCTCCTTCGAAAAAAGGGTTAATAAGGCATTAATGTAAGTGGAATATTACTTCATTGCTTTCTAATTTCAATTGTAATTGCTGAATCACGATAAATTCTGGGTCAAACATGAAAGAACCCAAAATGATATGAAATCTCTTTTGATCCTTCTAAAAAATGTGAAAGGACGGTGAATTTTATCTGTTATCCATCGGTCATTCTCTAAAGAAATTCCATACCCTTGAGATTTAAGGGGTGAACGATATTTTTAGTCAAACAGGGCACGATTTTCGGTAATGACTGGCGTACAAAATACCGCATAGCACATTGTGAGATCCAAAACGCTTTGTCTCGAGGGATTTGATAATGATAATACACGTAGAATGAAACATACGGGATTATGTTCAAACAAAGGAATATTAATTATCGGACCGCGATACAATGTAACATTTATCTCTCGTAAAGTGGAAAGTACTGGATCGATTTGAAAAATTCATTCGTCCTTAGCTACATATAGTATTTATTTACATGACAATTGAATTAAATATAATAAAAAACAATTAAAATACCTACTATGCTAAATATACAAATAAACCGATAAATAAAAAAAATCAGAATTACAAAATTTAAATAGACTAAATATAATTAAATTTTTAAAACTTTAAAGGGCGATGTCGGGACCGAAATATGGTATTATATAATTATGTAGAGTATATTATAAGTATGTAGAAATCTGAGGTGTCTAATATTTTTCTTATGTGTGAAAACACCAATTTTTTTTATTGTCTTTGAAATGAAAGAGCTTGATGAGTAGATTGTATATCCAGCCAAGTGCGTGCGGCCCAGGATGTTGTAATTTGCAATAATCTTCTTTTTTTGTTTCGGAAAGTTTATTTGTGTCAGTGCCCGTGATATTTATAGAAAGTATAAGTAAGGGCAGTAATATTTCAGATTTTGTAATTAGGGGGGGGGGGGAAGGGCTTTGCAAACCACATTGAATCTTAACATCTCGCCTCAAAAAGAAATTCAACTTTTCATATATATATATTATATATATGAAAAAAATAATTCGGTTTAAAATTTTAGACAATAGAATTTTTTTAATGACATGGACGGACGGACGGGTGGTCGGACTGAACGTTCTTATCCTGGGTTACTTGTTTTACTACTGAGTTAAGCCCACTATTAATCGCTGAAATTTCATCACAATACACTCAGCTTATTTCGAAGCTTATTCTGGACAAACAAGTCAAGAAACAAAAATAGCATATCCCATTGAAATTATGAAATAACAGTTTAAATTTATCTAGAAAATCGCACATATCCTATCCGCTATCAGCATAAACAAGACATATAAATAGGACACGCCACTGAATATGACATCAAAGCTCTGAAATATAGCTGAAATTCCAACCAACCTAATTCCTTGATACGAACAATAACATACTTTCGCGTAACCCAGGCCTTGTCAAGGAATTTTGTTTATCTATCTGTCGCGAAAAGGCGCTTTTGTCTACAAAGGAAGCGAGATAACAGTACATAGAGGCCGTTTTAACAAGAGAAGCTTAAATAAATGAGCCTTCGAATGTATATGGGAATATTTGTGTACTAGACTGAGTAACAGGCTTGATTGTGGAGTGTTTTTCAAAGTTACTTACATTTTCCTTCAATTTTTATACGCTTTATTATTTGTTTCGCCTGTAACTTCTAATTCTCGAATCTATTTGAGACTTTGCAAATGTAAGTAATTCCGATGACAATACAATAATTTGGTACTATCGATCTGATCTGATGATGGAGCCAGGAGGTGGATAGTGGGAGTCTGTAACGAAACGACGTAACCATATCGAGTTTGGGCTCGTTTGATTTGTCTTCACAAGTACTCTGGTCCTATATAGATGATGTCCAGGGTCCTGATGGTGGAGCCTGAAGGTGACCATAAGAACACTGTAACGATCGCGACGTAACCCCATCGAGTTTGGGCTCATTTGATTTGCGCAAGTGCGTTACTGACAAAACACAAAAGCGTGTTATTTCGTTTTTAACCGACTTTATTTTATAAACTATTATTTTTACATATTTTTTTTGCTCTTATGATTTTTTAATTGGTCAAAAATAATAAAATTATTATTATTTTGAATTTTCAATAAGTACAAAAAACGATATGTATATATAATTGTAATGGTATAACAGCGCTTAAAAAAATTAAGAGCTTTTGTCATAGATTATGAAAGGGAAAACAGGGGCAAAATAATCCTTTATTTTTACCACCTATATTTCCTATTCAATAAAACCAATTGAAAAAATAACGGCTGTTTCACTTAGATATATTGAATAACTAACTATATGCTAAATTACAGTGACACAAGTGGATTATATTTACAGAGAAATTGGGAATAGTTTATCTCCATACAAATTATGGATAGGACTCTTAATTTTATAAGCTATTTTTAGATTTAAATAATGATGAATGGAATCTATTCTGTCGTGTGGAGTTTATTATGTCTGCACGAAATTTTAATACTAACCTATCAAAATATTTGAAAATAATAAATACTTGTATAAGTTTCTTATATTTAAACCCAAAATTTTCGCGGGCGAAGCCGGGGCGGATAACAAAAAAATGGGTCTCCTACAATATCTCTAAAATGTTCTGATATAATTTTAGAATATATAGGTACATAAGATATAACATTACATTCTATAATTATTCATTTGCTATAATTTTTTTTAAACCTAAAATCGATTTCTGTAATTTTCAAAATCACTATTATCAAAATATATAAAATTAAGTTCTATAATTATTCATTTGCTATAATTTTTTTTTACCCTAAAATCGATTTCTGTAATTTTCAAAATCACTATTATCAAAATATATAAAATTACATTCAATAATTATTTATTTGCTATAAATTTTCTTTTGTCTAAAATCGATATCCGTAATTTTCAAAATCACTATTATCAAAATATATAACATTAAATGATCTAATTTATAATTTGCTATAATTTTCGTTTTATCTAAAGATGTTTTCTATAATTTTCAAGATGTCTAAATTATCAAAAGGTACAACATTTAATTATCTAATGATTAATTTGCTATATTTTTTCCAGTTTATTTGCGAAATATTTATTAATATATAAAAATCTTCCTTTCTTATTATAAATAATATATATATAGGTATCATATCCGTTATCAACAAGTGATGGTTGTTTAGGTATTTATGAGTTTCTGGCGCTTCGCCGTCCGCTGCCGCGGAACGCTCGCTTCGCTCGCTCGTCTCGCGCTCTGTTTTAGCACTATTCGAACAACGCTCGTCGCTTCGCTCCTCGCTAACCTATTTTTATTTACAAATTAGGGGAATAGGAATCGAAAATTACTGCAACAGACATTAATAAAATCTACTGTAAATTTTAACAATAGTACTTATTTAAATTGATTACATTATGGAAAATTATTTTTTATGATTATATATTTGTATATGTAAATAGAATAAAGTTATACGTTTAAAAATATAGTGAGTACACTTATTTTAACAATCCATTAGAGCAAATGATATTATAGATTAATAAATTTATAGAAATTGAATTTATATATTTAGAAAATTATAATAACTGCAATTATAGAAAAGTAACCATTAGTGCAACTGAAATTAGAGATTATAAAAATTATAAGACTTGAGATTATATATTTTCAAAATTATAGTAACAGCAATTATAGAAAAGTAGCCATTAGTGCAATTGAAAATAGACATTATAAAAATTATAGGACTTGAAATTATAGATTTTGAAAATTATGGCAACTGCAATTATAGAAAACAATACGTTATAGGAATTAATATTATAGATTTAAAAAAATATATCAAACAAATTTATAGATTTTTAAAATTACAGGACCTAAATTTATAGAAAATGAATATTTATAGCAACTAAAATTATAGCTTCTGAAATTATATATTTTATTTTAGAGCATTTGAGAGGATACCCAAAAAAATCTTAACGAGTTGCCTTACAGCTCCCGGGAACTGTTTCCGGCCCCAGGGTACCCAGCGGAAGACAAAGTCTTCCTCACTTAGACTAAGATTTTTTTGGGGCTATGCTAGTGGCCAACTCTGTATGTAGATGGAAAAGCTTTGTTTGTCGGATAATGTACATACATAGATATATATATATATATATATATATATATATATATATATATATATATATGTGGGGATCGAACCCGCAACTTCTCAGTTGTGAGCCGATGTTTTACCCACTCGACCACCTACGTCCCTAAAAAAGTTAGTGTTTGTTTTTTTGTTTGTTTGTTTGTTTGTTTGTTTACCCTTCTTTCACATCAAAACCGAGCAACGAATCGACGTGACTTTTGGTAGTTGGAGGGCGAGTGACAGAGATTTTTTTTATCTCGGAATTCATTATTATAATGATATTAAAAATTTCATATTTCAAAACTTCCCACAGGCAAAACAGGGTGGAAAGCTAGCAATGAATAAAAATAAAAGCTTTTACCTAAATTGGAATTACTACCTGACGTCAATAACATTATAGACTTACTTAGAATCGAAAAAGTTTCATGTCGATTTGAGTTCCCAGAGTGAATGTAACTAAATAAATAAGTTATACTCTGGTAATGATACCTCTAACCTTGTAAAACTATCCTAAGAACGTAACTCAATACAAAACTTTTTCAGTTAATGGTAGTTGAGTGAGAATGTATTAGGAACTTTATTGAAAATACATTGCTTCTTTAATACAAATTAAAAGAAAGCTTGCGTTCAATAATGAGCAGTGTACAGTAAAATGTACAGCGGTCTGTGATTTCAAAGTAATTAAATACAAATATCGTTTTATTATCAGTATTGTTACAATTGGCCATATTTTATATTTAAAAAAATCTATTTTGACGTCTGATTGGAGTTTAGAAAAATAGATGTCAGTCAGAAAAAGAAAACATGGAAAATAATACATAAAAGTATTATTTAGTTATTATCCTAGTTTTTAATGGTTCAATATTACAATAAAAGACCGTAAGGTCAGAAAAAAGAAAACATGGAAAATAATACATTAAAGTATTATTTAGTTATTATCCTAGTTTATAATGGTTCAATAATATAATAAAAGGAAAGACCGTAAGGACATTCAAAGGTTTTATTTACATATCTAACAAAGTGGCGACCGTGACAGGACAATAATGAGTAATAACAGTAAGTTGAATGTCCTTATTAAAGAACGGTCAAGTTTGCGCCGAACATTATCAAAGAACATAAATAAAATAGCCGAATTAATAGATTCCAAGGTAGACATCGGGGATATAGACGATGTATTTACTACTGCCAAGGAAAAGGCAGAAAAGTTATTTATATTAGACTGCGACATTATGCAAGAAATATTACGTGATCAAGAGATAATGGATGAAGATATAGACAATGAAAGTGATGAAAGTGACGAGTACCGCCTTAAGTGGAATAGGATAAAAAGAATTGTTAATACTATTTTAAATGACACGAGACCGTAAGGACATTCAAAGGTTTTATTTCCATATTTAACAAATATTTTTTCTAAGTCCCATTGGTTGTCTCACTGACGGGACTCCTGAAAATTTAATTAACCGTAGTGTCATGGTATGATACAATGTAAAACTTCATTTACTTCTACTCTCATTGTCTCTAGTTTCAGTTTCTGTATAACATTTTTTTTAATCTATAGATACTCATATATTATTACAAAAATATAAAAAGGTAGGTACATGTTATTTTGAAGCTAAAATTACAGTTTTTTTAAATTACTCAGTTTATCTTGATGTATGCGTTCAGGATAGGCTGAAATTTCATATCGTTTCTTTCTTAAATTACGACATTTCTAAGGACGACCTATAGTGTTATTTTGAAATCGAATGGTGATTAAAGTTTTACTGTTTCCATTTCTTTCTTCACGGCTCCCAAAATAATGTTATCGATCCTAGGGTACCCAGTGAAAGACCAAGTCTCTCTCTTTTAGTCGATGGTATTTGTGAGGCTATACCTAACGAGTAGCCAGTTCTGTTGAGGTATATTTAGATGGAAAAGCCGCTGTGTACATATTGGTATATATTCTACTGAGATCAAATATTTATTCAAGTTTTTACACTTTTTATTTACTCCAAACAAATAGACGGTTATATACGTATATTTTGGACCATCACATTAATTTCTAACAAAACATATTATCTATGAAAGACAATCTACAAAGTGGAAGTATTTCGAGCATCTTATTGAAAGCGAGAGCGTGTCAACACGATTAAGTTAATTGTTTTCCTTCCAGAGCTTTTGTTTGTCATTCGTGTAAAATGTTTTTGTAATATAAAGCAATGTCAATGGGCCTAGGGCAATACCTACATTTTTAGGAGGGTATTTTATTTCCTCAAATGCCTAGTTTTGTTCCTAGGGGTAGGTACTGCAATACGATAATAATTATTAAGTGTGCAATCCAGTATTTTTGGTGCTAAAAAAGGGGATTTACAGTTATATGATTAAATACTACCCATTTTTTATTTCTTTGACTATCCTTTTCTCCGAAATTCCGGTTATTTTTTTAAGAAGCAAATGTTCTATGTTCTATAGTCAGAAACGACCTGTCATACTTCTAGCCATGATTTACCAATTTTGAGATCATTTCTTATTATCAAAAGAATATATTTTAAAAAAGCTGGCAAATTTTCCCCGACTTGATTCACTAACGTTCAGCTCCTATAACTGATAGGGCAATTTTAATACACATAAGCTTTCCTGGATAACTGCAGATCAATATCATTCACACACATGCAATTCCGTTAACCGTTTAGGACTTTCTATTTGTACAGTAGAAATTGGTTGTTTTTGATAATCTTATGTCTTTTTTTTTCTTTCTTCACGGGTTTCCATACTGCTCCCGAAACCGTGTTACGGTTCCAGGGTACCCAGCGGAAGACCAAGTCTCCCTCGTTTAGCCGATGGTATTTGTGAGGCTATACCTAACGAGTGGCTATATAGTTTTGTTGAGGTATATTTAGATGGAAAAGCCTCTAAGTATGGTTTGTCGGATTATTTACATAAGTATTTAATTAAAAAACCCATTGGTACATGACCGCGATCCGGACTCGAAGTCGTGGTCTGCATAGTTAATACCAGACGTCTTAACCACTTGGCCATAGACGACTTATGTCATCTACTGGGATATAAAGTTATATCCGATAGCTTATTCTAGTATAGTTTAAGTCTACATATGGTCAAGACACTTTGCAAAGTGGGTTAAGAGTGTTAAGACCCACTACAACAGTAGTAAATTTTTATATCTTAATGTCTTCTATTTGTGTTGAAAACTGAAGTTTGAAAAATTTTATTAGTACTAAAGTTGTAGAGCGTCTGTGGCCGCTAGAAACTGGATTCTCGTAAAGTAGTTTATAACAAGACACTCCGACAAGTTTACTGTGCTAGAGTGTAAGAAAATGGGACGTATGTATGGAAAAGTGATCTTTTTAGTACTTTTTAAACAAAATTATAAAATGAAATAGAGTCTGCTTCTGAAAATAAAGAAAGTAGTTTACGCTGGTTTGGACATGTTGAAACAATGAAGGAGGGAAAAGTAAACAAGGCTATATTAAATGTAAACACGCCGAGCATGTATGAAAGGTATGGTATGATGAATATAAAAGAAGCGAAAGAGGTATGTCAGGATCGTAGCATATGACATTCGATTGTCTCTGCCTACCCCTCTTGGGATAAAAGGCGTCATGATAGATAGATAGATAGTTTATGCTTCTGAATATTTGCTTCTTATAATAAATATATAAAACCTGAATTTCCCATACTAATCGGTGTCAAGCTGGATTTAAATCAGCTGAGCCTGCAACGGTTAAGGGCTGAGTTTACCACAGAAAAAAAATTAAGTGGGCTGAGTTGCCCCTGAACTCATGAAATGCACGAGTTTTTGGAATCAATAGTCTGTGGTTCCATTTTTTACAGTGGTAACTTAGGATACCTTTTTCTCTGATAAAAGTATAATTTAATTTGATATAATTTTGATGACAACATTTCCTATAGTATAGCCAATATAAAAGGCATTGAAATCAGTAATAGTGTTCGATATGGTCAAAATTCTAAATAAAGTAAATAGTAAATTGAATTTCATTCCAAAAATACTTGAATGTACTTACATGAAAGGCGCCTCTAATAAGCGGTCCGGCTTGCCCCACGTACAATGTCGAAGCAGAATCGAAAACCAATTCCAGAGGGTTCCTTTTTACAGCGACCGTCTCAAATTCGTGGCAATTCAGGAACAAAGTAACATTTTCTGTCTCCACTTTTAATGCGAACCTGCTCCATTTCTTAGCGAATGTTGGGACTACGAATGAAGCGATAGTTTGAGAGAAAGCGTATAAGTTTGTATCGGTGTACAAAAGAGAAATATTGCTTAGACCAGGTCCAGAAGGTATTAATTGTACTCCCAGTTGAACAACTGTTTCTAACGGATTGACTACACTGAATAAAAACCCGCCGTCTTTGTTGGCCGGTCGGACGGTAGCAGTGATTGAAAACTCGGCGTAAAGTTTCTCTGGTATGAATAGTCGGTATGGGGATTTAATATCAGAGCCAGGTTTGAGGCCGTAAGCTGGAAAGCCGTCGAGTCCTTCGTCGAAATATTGCGTTTTTGGATTACTGAATGGAACTCCAATTGCATGTAGGAGATCAAACTCTGGTATTTCTGAAACAAAATGATATTAGAGATTTTGACTACCTGTGTAAATTAATTTATTATGGTTGAATTAAAAAGCATGGCTGGACCGATTTGGCCATGTTTTTTAAATGTTCGCAATTCCAATTGGAAAATTCGGGAAAAACTGATACTGAACTTTTTTCTATGGGATTTTTTTTCGTTTCTTCACGGGTTGCCTTTACAGCTCTCGAAACCGTGTTATGGTTCCATTCCATGGTACCCGGCGGAAGACCAAGTCTCCCTCGTTTAGCCGATGGTATTTGTGAGGCTATACCTAACGAGTATAAACTTAAGACCATAATCTGGGCTTCATGACAGGCTTCGGGACAGAAAGCTAGTTATTAATAAAACATCTTAAGTCAAAAAGAATAATTATTATTCCGCCAAAATGTGCATTACGACGCCTGCGCTGAATCGCAAACATACTATAACGCCTACATAAATTTTAAAATAGCAAATCATATGAATGCGTATGAACTAAACGTGGGTTTTGTAGCAAAGAATACTGAATTATTTATAAGTCTTACATCAGATAACAATATAATCTCGCAAGTTACCAAATAGCGAATATAAAATCAGAATTTAGCTCTAAAATTTTGCTTGTTATAAGTACATTCCCCAAAAATTACAAATGCAAATACGATTTAAAATAACAGGCGCATACCAGCACTTTCGCGGTAATACATGCATCGTTTTAATAGCCGGAACGGGCATTTAATTTTCATTTTTGCCGTCATGATGTTATTTATGAGATATACATTGTTTGAAACTGGAGCCAAACAATTAAGTTGAAACAAAAGTTGTAACTAGGTAGGTACTACAGTTTAATATTTTTGTTTTTACAATTAAAAGTAAATTATTAACCTACTTTCGAGAGAGCTTTGTAAATTAAGACGAACAAACTATAGTAACTTTCAAAAAGTTGTAGCCGAGAGGTAAAGCTTCGATTTACAAGCGTGCAGTTTTAGGGTTTCGTAATAAATTATTGTAGTAAAATAAAACAAGGAACCCTTATAAGATCGTTCAGTCTGTTTGTCCCAGTATTAAAAAAAAATCTAGTGTCTACAGTTTTTTGGAATTTATATACTGCAGTTAGAGATCTCATTATATATATTTTGATTTTTTCATGTACCTCCCCTTTATGTAAAGTTGAGATTAAGTAATTTTGTTTTGCCACAACCCATTGAGTGGGGTGTTATTAAAAAGGTCTAATGAAATAATTATAAGTTTACATTAACCAATTTTTGATATTAAGTTTTGTTTACGAGATATTAAGCGTCAAAGTGGTTTGAAAAACTTTAAATGAAAATTATAACGGGCAATGGGACAAATAAACTTACCGTTATAAAAAATAAAACGAATCCGGGATTGGAACTGAGACTACAGAACCCTATGCGTGCCCCGACACGCACTTGGCCGTTTTTTTTAAATTAAGAAACTTATTTATAATATAAAGTAATCCGTCAAACCTTCTCATCTCAAATAGCTTAGGCGACTTAGGTAGACTAACTTACCATTTGGATATTTCGACCCCAAAAGTCCATCGTTAGCAGTGCAAAGTGTCACGGTGAGCAGTATAAAGAATACTCGAATATTTCTGAAACAAACAATATAAATTAGCTAATTAGACCGTTTTGCTGCTAAATTATGATTTATCATTCAAATGATGCATTATGATTGATAAATTGATGGATCTTTTTGTTTAGCTTTGATATTTTTCTTTTAAATGTTTGAAGAAACGTGGATAAACGACCGAAAATAATCTACTTCATTACATTTATTATACTATAACAAAGTCTTCCGCCGCGTCTGTCTGTCTGTGACCTTTTTACGCAAAAAATACTGAACGAACTTTGGTGCGGTTTTCACTATTATATAGGTTAATTCACCGGGAAGGTATACGAGTATTAAACGTGGACCTATCATGCTTAGGAGCTGAGCAACAATAGTATAAGTGAATCAAGTCGGGGAAGAAGTTAGCTCCAGCGAGTTTTCATGGCGTATCCATCCATCCGACCATGTACCTACCAATGGGTTTTTATAATGAAAAATCTATGTACATTATCCGACAAACCGTAGATACCTCAACAGAGCGGGCCACTCGTTAGCCTCAAAAAATCATTGGCTAAATAAGTAGTTATAAGCGTATATATGTAAGTAGGTATTTAAATATCGTTCCACTGGTGGCACGGAATTAGGTGATTGTCCCCATGTTTGTCTAGAATAGGCTTCAAAGCGTCTGAATGGAATTTGATAAAACTTTCAGGAAACATAGCGGGTGTTTTATAGGGTTAAATTTTGATCTCGTTGTCATAAAGTTTTCGAACATGAAAATTAATAAATTCATACGACGCGGGGTCCTTAACCTGTACTAGTAGAAAATATTTAGTTGGTTATAAAAAATAATTCATATGTACTCTTTCAATAGATCAAACAACCTTCGCTTCCGACTCAATAGGTTCATCAACTTTGGTTACCAGTTTAAATTCGGTGTCCGGATATCATTTAATATTAGACAGACTGACTCATTGATACCTACACTATTAACATCAAACGTTCTGTTTTAATTTAAATTAGAAGATAGGAGCTTTTATCCGTGGTATTACTAGCATGGAAATTTCCTTTGTATGTATATTTCAAAATTCATCCAAATCAATTTCAGTATAAGCTATTGAAATTATTGTAATAATTCGAACTATGGTTCCACAAAAGACTGAAATTCCGTCCATATCAGTAGAATATAGACGTATACCAAAAATATAATTGCAGTGAAACGTTTTTAGTAACTCTCTCAAACCTACAGACTCGGCGGATATCTCACCGAAAATTATCGGTCCGTCCGCCGGATGATATAGATTCTAGAGATCAGTCACAATATCTGCGTGTGTATGTGTGTGTGTGTGTGTGTGGACAGATCCAGAAATGCTCCGCCTAGATCGTATGGCGGCCGGAATGGGAAATTTTCGGTACGATGCCGGACCAATGTGTGGCTTACTTTAGGCACTGCACCATTTCGATAGTCCAAGCCAACGTTCTTTTACCTTCATAATTACTAAACCGTAATATACACGTACTAAATACGTTAAATGAGACAAAGGATATACTGGCCTATATAAATTTTAGTACTAATGTCCAGGCAGACCTCGCTCAGACGTGAACGACCTAATAAAACCTAGAACTTACTTTACAATCTAACATGGTGTTGAATTCTAACTATCTCAATAAGGTTCACTTTGTGGAATGTGGAATTTAAATTGGCAACTTAATTAGATTTGCTTGAACTTAATAATTACTAGCTTCTCTACGAATTCGCTTGTGTCGAAATTGTCACATAGATTATTTCATATAGACTGCAGCATTCAATCGACTTTAATTCGATACCCGCAAGAAAGAACCTATTTGGTTTTTTTCATGAAAATTAATTTAATAGTGTTTCGATGATTTTCAGGAAAATCTGAGGTATTTTTTATTGAATTACAAAAAATTGGCAAAAGAGTATCTCCCTTCATATTCCTTCCATCGAAAGCAATTATTGACGAAATATATTTCAGAACCGTCATGCGCTCTGTCGCCAATCAAGTTAGACATGACGAATTGGGCCCTCAGGACATTGCCTTTGACGTGATAATTAAATTGGATATTTCTGTGTTTGTACCTACCAGAGAACAGATAAGATTAGAAATGTGACGTAGTGCGTCGGTGGCGGAGTGGCTAAGACGTCTGGTATTATCTAGGCAGACCACGGGTTCGATCTTTATGTACATAATCCTTATTATCCAACAAACCACACTTAGAGGCTTTTCCATCTAAATATATCTCAACAGAACTGCAGGCCATGACCACTCCTTAGGTAATAGCCTCACAAATACCGTCGGCTAAACGAGGTAGACTTGGTCTTCCGCTGGGTACCCTGGAACTGTAACACGGTTTCGGGAGCTGTAAAGTAACCCGTGAAGAAAGAAAAAATTCACGGAATTGGCAACTACGAAATACTCCTTGTCAAAATGCAACTCAGACGCACAACCGACTACCAAACAAAAGGAATTAAAAATACATAAATGACATTGATACAGGTACCGGGAAGGTTCTTGAGCGCTCGATGAAAAAGTGGGGGAATGTTTGCGCATATATATTTAATTCGAGTTCAATATAACTTGTATATTTATTATAATTGATTTCTTGGTGTTTGTTTTTACGATTGCTTTTTACTGCTGGTAAAATTAAAATTAATACCTCATACCGTCAAGCAGACCCAAAAATTGTGTTCTGCGCATCTAACGACCACCGCTCAAGAACCGTCCCGGTACCTATACTTTCATTCATACTAAAAAAGGCAACCTTATTGTGAGCAATTAGAAAACAATTTTATTTGCGATCGGTATAGTAGCGCTAGGGACCGAATTGCCTTTAAGCAACTGGTTGTTAGTTGCAAAATTTCTTTGCGATCTTTTGCGTATCCCATCATGTGTAAAAATCAAGAAACTAGTAGCACTTGATAAAAACACTTTCATTGGCATTATTTCAATTTTTTATTTTTCTAATCCGTCAGAGATATAACAAAATGATGTAAGATAGAATTGTGAAGAATAAAATGATCTACAAAAAGTCCACAGTAGCATATTATATCCCATCTCTAATATGTGAACGAAGCCGGGGGTGGGGTTACTAGTGAAATATAAAAACACTTCATGCTGTTTAGTATATAATATATGGAACCACACTTAGCCTGTTTCTAGATAAAATATCTATTCTGAAGTACCAAACTTTTTACCATGTGAAAAATTTATATTCAATTCAGATCCACTTTTAAATTCCATTTAGCCGTCTCGCCTGTTAATGTGAAATTGACGAGTCTATATGTGAAACGGAAAATACGGGAATAACCCGTAATAATTCGTAATATTCGGAAATCGATGTCGTTATGCTTTATTGCCTGTGATTCGTAAGGGGCATGAGTAGGGAATGCAATCCCGCAAAATAATTTCAATCCCGGTATTTGCGGGACCAAATCATCTTAGTAGCAGGGTCAACTTAAACCACTGAAATCAGGCGTAAATAATCGTAAGAAAGACCTAATAGACCTCGTTTTCATGGTTTTAATTTTAACCATTAAATAATCTTTTTGGTACATTTTAAATGGTTTATTAATATAATAATATGTAATAAATATTAAAAAAAAATTATTAGAAAAGGTAGCAGGTGTTTGCAGGGTACCGTATACCCGGCTCAAAATAATATTATTTTTTATAAAGTTTTGATTTGGATTTATCTATAGATTCTATTACAATCAATATTCAATAAAAAAATCATTGCATTGCGTCATACAAGTTATAACTGGCAAAATATAAGTAATCAAACAAGGGGCGCGGGTGGAGAATTCTTTGCCCCGCGCCTTCACACCGTTCCCCTAGGGCTCGGCGCCCCGCACCTTAGAGAAACACGTATGTACCACGCTTCTCTGTAATCCCGCCAGTCCAGCGGGATCCCGCAAATTTTTCGACCGAGATTAGTCCCGCAACATGTATGCGGGATCCCGGTATTTCGGGATCCCGGTATCCCGGTATTGCATTACCTAGGCATGAGGTATGACATACTTAGAAAAGGGAAAAAACCGGCCAAGTGCGAGTCGGACTCGTACAATAATTATCTAAGTAATAAAAAAAACTTTAATAAAAAAAAATTGTTCGAGTCCGACACACACTTGGCTGGTTTTTATTATTTTATTGTTTTACGTATTATAGTTATACAGTAATTAAGACGCTTGTATTGCCATTATTAAAATCGAACAAAAATAACCCCCTTTAATATTTAACTTTATTTTATTTTTATAATTTGCTATTATAGCGGCCATAGTAATACATAGTCTGTGAAATTTTCAAGGCAGACAGCGGAGCCTCAGTAATAGGGATTCCGTTGGCATCCTTTGGGTACGGAATCCTAAAAAAGAAAAGTTTACAGTTCACTACAGTAACAGTGTCTACCTTTTGCCCAGTTATCCATATTAAACACAAACCTGTTCACTGCACTTTTAATGGAAGTAGATGTGTCACTTCTTCTGTTATTTTTATATATGTATATTATTTATAAATTTACTTGCCCCCCCATATATTAGTTTAAAGTATAGAAATAAGTACTAGATTATAATTTAAATCATACTAATTGCTTAAATAAAGTTTGAGTGATTCGAGCAATACTTTCTAATTGACTTTGGCGTGTTGATTAGCTTAGGTACTTTCTGATAAACGAGGAGTCGAGGACTCATTAATTTATTAAGATAGAAGAGGTCAAAAGGTCATGGATTTAAATTATAATATCAGGGGATATAAAGTCACATTTAATTTGTTAAGTTATTTTCAACCCTAATTGGTGCTATAAGAGTGACAAAATTCAGGAAAATTTAAAATCAAAATCATATTACACGCTTAAGTCTAAAATTATAATTATCGTATCGATTTGAAACTTTGTAAGTGTATGTAATTCGGATGACAATATAATAATTTGGTACCATAGATCTGATCTGATAATGGAGCCAGGAGGTGAATAGTGGAACTCTGTAACGAAACGACGTAACCCCATCGAGTTTGGGCTCATTTGGTTTGCGCAAGCGGCGTTACTGACAAAAGGTTTTTAGTTTTTTACTTAATTACTTTAAATAAAAAATTAAGGTTGTCAAATTGACATTTCCATTTTGGGTATACCAAATAAATCTGTTTCCATTTAGTGAGTAATTACAAATTTTGTCGAGCACTTCAAAATGTATTGAGTAGTGTTCAAAATTCTCATCAAACGAACCGCGTACGACGGAGAATAGCAAATGAACGTTCCCATTATCTAATGCTAACCAAATTTCATTGAAATAATACGTGCTTTAATGTAAGGCGAAATAGAGGTACAGTTGGGCACGTAATCAATTCATTATACATTTTTGTACTGCTTACTCAACTATATACAGAATCAATCATATTATAATATAATACCGTATAATCACTGAAAATAATGATTATTTATTTGTTTTATAAAAATATACATACTTCCGGTCACGTGACCACAAACGGGGAGTGACGTCACTTCCATCTAAATTTCAAATAAATAACCAAAGACTACTAACTTATTATAATAACTGTCTGTCAATTTGTCAATGCCTAAGTTATTTTCTTGTTAACTTATCTAATCTGTGTCCATCATTCACCATCATGATTTTTTAAAAGAAAATACAAATATAAAATTTTATAATTATTTTATTAGGTAAAATAAATTATACAGTTATACTTTAAAAGCATTTCCAAAAAAATTGTCAACACACACCGATTATACAATTTTTTAGTTATAATAATATATTTAGTCAAAACATGTCCTGATGAAATTGTAGTTCAAATACGTTATTTATCTAAAAGAAAAAAAAACATTTATTATGTAGGTATCTGATGGGATTTTCCATCGACAATATGTTTCTCCATACAAAACCACAATTTTCATCCTATTGACTGACAATTCCTATTATGTTCAATAAATAAAATATGGATTCCACGTCCTGTCATGGCAGCAGACGCACTTCTCGTCATGGCGTGATGGGGAATCCGGTTTAATCCCGTTCGCGCTGTGATGGTTGTGATTAGTCAGCAATTAATAAGACATATCACAGTTGGCGGGATAATCTTAGCTACCGATTTATCGGCATATACACTATTGCACAATATTAAACACTGGAGACTGGCAGAATTGCGACGATAAGTCAGCAGTTCAGCACTGTTGCCATATATCAAAAGAAGATGAAGAAGAAATAAAATATGAATTCTATCTGAAATCAAGCAAATACCGCACATGTGTAAACTTATGAATAAAAAAGGATAACTGAAGAGTTATTTATAAAAGTTCAAGAATTCTTGAAAGCAATGTTGAGATAAGCTGCCTTGCGTCTGTGACTTTAAAAATAAGCTTTAGAATGTTTTATGAGATTTAGTTAAGTGGATATACTTTGAAAATACAAACACAAAAATCTTTAAATATGAAAATCGTATGAATCATTGTACCTATCTATGATTTTATTTATTTTTTTGGTTCGTCCTAATAAAAATATGTTTTGCTGTTACATCTTTTATGAGAAGCTGAGTTTGCGTTTTCGTATAAATTACGCCTCCTTGTTTATTTATTCTTGGAAAATGTAAAAATAAGTTGACTGTGCGCGGTCGCAATATTTCTTCTTTCACGTCAACACAGAGTAACGGTTCGACGTGATTTTTTGCACAGATATTCAGGAGAATAAAGGCTACATTATTATGTCACATTTCGATTTCCAAGTGCAAAGTGAAATTAGTAGAAAAATAAATTTCAAAAGCTTTATGATAAACGTTGGTTTTTTTTTCATAGAGAAGGCGACGGATGCTTGGTCCATGAATGCGCGCCACTGGCAGAACATAGAGATAAGAACATTTTTCACGGTTTGCTTGAAGGACCCCAGGTTGTAAAAAACAGGAAAGACCGATGCCGGAAGTTCGTTCCACTTTTTGACAGTGCGACACAGGAACGAGTCACTGAACTTTTTCGTTCGTATGCAGAACTTGTTCACTGTGTGAGGATGAACCTATATCCTATGCGACCTAGCGGGACGAGGTCATGGATTTATTTTGAAGATTCCCCATAATACAGCACCTAGTGAAAAAAAAAGGAATGTTATTTATTTTCGGTAAAATCTGGAAGTATTTGAAAGTAAATATTAAAATTGCCATAAATGTGTAGTTGACTGTACAATTGACGTCCATCATTGTAAATTTAATGGTCGATGTAACATGCATTCGTAATTAGCATTTTAATAGATGCATTTTCAAATGGAGACAGACAGACAACCGAAATGCACTGTCGCCAATTTTAATTCATATTTGCTTAAAAAGAGTTGTGTTTGGTTTTAGTGATTTATGATGGCTTTTAAGAAATTGTTCAATAAAAGTACACCTAGGTCGTCCTCTGCCAGCATTTCCTGTCACTTCAGCCATATAAACCATTTTAGTCAATCTTTCATCCTTTATTCTTTCAACGTGTCCAAACCAGCTTAAACTACTTTTCTCTAATGACATCGTTTCGGATTCCGTTTAATGTCATTCGATTGTCTCTTCCTACCCCTCTTGGGATAAAAGGCGTGATGATAGATAGATAGATAGATAGGGCATATAGCTGTGCCTTGCGGTTGCACCCGCGTGGTTACTGCTCCGTTTCTTTGGGTCGTAGCGTGATATTATATAGCCTATAGCCTTTCTCAAGAATTGGGCTATCACATTTAAAAGTATTTTTTTAATCCGACTATTAGATCCAGAGATAAGTGCGTTCAAACAAACAAACAAACAAACACACTCTTGCTTTATTATTAGTATATAGAAAGAAAATTTGGTATATATATCAGCCTTATACGGTGCATAAGCAGCCAGTGCAGCCAAAACAGGCTTATTATGTTCTCCCTTTTTCAGTGTCAAAGTTCACTGCAGATACCTATCTATTCCCTTCAGGAATTTCAGCAAGTGTTTTGCAGTGATTGTTTGTACTGCAGCTGGTCTCAATACATGTTCTCTCAGGTGAGTATATCTTTTCCACATGAGAGGTCCACATTCACATAAAATGTGTAGTGCTGTTTCCTCTTCCGTTTGGCAGAATCAACAGGTCTTCGTGACATATGACTGTTCAATTTGCAGCGTACGAATTCTGGTGATACTACGAAGATTTGTTCGACTGAGTAGTTAAGTTCATGTGTCCCTTTATAAGTAACTTTGCATGGTGTGGATTGTCTTCTAAAAATACAGGTGTCCTTGGTTACTTAAGTTATTAAATGCATTTTTAGAGCTTCGTATCAAATTCTGTATGTTACCAAAGTATCTTAGAGTTCCCAGGCAAAAAATACAGGTACAACGCTCTATATTAACATCGGTAATAATTAAAAAAAATGAAAAAAAAATGTTAACAATGTAATAAGTATATATAAAATAAGTTGTACACATCAGTACAAAGAGATTATATGTGTCCAAGTGGCTGTATGTGGTACAGAAACATTTGCATCCAAGTCAAAATTATTTAAAAAAAACCATTGATATCAAACTTTTCAGTGTTCAGTGTGGTATTGAAATATTTGAAATATATAAGACTATACTTGCTGAAATAAAAGCTATTAACATAACAAGCTAGATGACCCGTGCGAAAATTTCGCATCGTTAGTTCAAGTGATCTCCAATAGATGGCATTGTTTACAAAATACGTAAAGTAGTCTAATTTTAAAAGAAACACATAATTTTGATTTGTTTAATTATTTTTCGTCATTAGAGGACAAAATAATCGTCAATCGTACCTATGAGAAATAATATATTAGAGATTATCATCAAATCAACATAAAGCTTCTTTTCATACCAAACAAAGGGAATTTGAGAATGCAAATGAATTATAAATTTGCGTGTTTTCCCGACGTGAATTATTCCATAACGATGAAATTCCAGTTTGTCCTTAAAAAGAAAATGTCACTTTCTTCGTTACCTCCCAAGGGTGTAATGTTCGAAGCGCGAGTACTTCGGTGTGTCCCCTAACATAGATAGGCAAGGTAGTTTTGGGAATATTTATGAACTAGAAAATATAATGTTACCCTTTTAGTAGTAATATTAGGTTATTTATTTAATCAAAGGGATCCATTTTAAACTTTACTTAGCAAGGTTTTCGTTTATGATACCTAGAATCTAAGTAGGTATACCTATTCTGCCCAGCCCCTTAGACAATGTACGAACTTAAATAATAATACATCTGAAAAACAACAACCGGGCATAACCTCAAAAAAATTACTGATCGACCAAAACCTTCGCCATTTTTTTCAGCGTTATCTACAGGGTAGGGGCAGACGCTATCTTTGCGTTCAACAAAGACGCTAATTGAAGACAAAATGACATAATTACGCTTCGATTTCTACAAGGAGTTTATACTTCAAGGAGTTTGTATACAATAAGTATTATAAACTCCTTGGTTTCGTCAAAGTGACAGACAGTTTCGTTAGGTCACGTGGTTGATTCTACACTCTATTCAATTCGTTTATTTATACATTGTCTAAGACCATGATCATCAAATTATGTCCAGTTGCATTGATTGCAAAGGCACAACTTGATATTTACCCATGCTTCAAAGGGTCAGACATCATTTTTCCTTATTTTATTCCCCGACCTCGCAAAAATTGTCATCGAAAGCCTTGAAGATATTAAATTGTAACATAGAGCGGATTGTAAATATTAATGGCCCATATGATCGCCTGGGCACTCGTTAGGTATAGCCTCACAAAATATCATATACGAGGAAGTATTTGTCTTCCGCTGGATACCCTGGGAAATTGGTTTCATATAGCAAATCAGAGATACATATACTTCAATTTTCTTTATTAAAATTCACAAAAAAGTAATATACATTTTCTTTTGACCACTCTTACATTTAAAAACTTTCCTTGTGTGCAAGCAAGTGTTCATTCCATTCAAAATTCCAGCAAAATATTTGTATGCAAAAATGTAAGTCTTGTTTTAGGTTGCTATATTTCTCTCGAATAATGCGTTTATTGTTTGCATAATAATACCATCATAATGCCAGTTTGTGGGCACAAAGCAAAATCCTGGTGTATATATTATTAGTTGTTAATTTACTAGTGACTTAATTTATTACAAAGACTCTTCCCGTCCCCCGAGAAAATTTTTGAAACAAAATATCATCCCGTCTTTAAAGACGTTTTCTGTTGTAGAGTGTTTATGTTCAGTCTCAATTAGGCAGATCTACCTTATGAGACCAAAATAACATTTTGCCTCATGCACATTTCAACATCCTATTGTACTTCCTTGGGGGTTGTTTTGAACATATTTTATTTATTTTAAAGAATATTTGTACCAACTTTCAAAACTAAATACGATTTTCCATTCAAACGTTTACATCCCATTTCACCCCTTGGTGTTAACAATAAAAAAAAATCATCCTTAGTGCATCTCAATACTTCATACATGCTCTAGTTCTACTTGAAACAGTAGATCCGAGTTAAAAATCATTTTCCCCATACAAACTTTAACACTTCGTTGCAACCATACTTAGGGCTTGATTTGAAAATATTTCAATTTGTAATTGTAATTTACTTCGAATAATATTTATACCAAAATACGATTTTGCATACAAACCTTTACCCCCCCCCCATTGCACCCCTTAAGGGTTGTTTGACAAAAGCTACTTATTTAGTGCCTGCCCCTCCTACTTCTTCTTGTTAAGTTTCATCAAGATCTGACCAAAACAAAATTTTTCCCCATACAAATTTCAAGATCCCGTTGATCTTCAAATTTGGGGTTAGAAAAATCCTAAAACACGTATTTTATTATTTGTTTTGTAGAGTATTTATACCAAGTTTCAAATTGATACACGCAGGGAATACTATTTTCCATACAAACGTTTACACTCCAGTGACCCTTAGGGGTTGATTTTTGAAAAATCATTTTTAGTGTACCTCTACCACAGAATAATAACTAGTACTACCAACTACTTTTATATTTATATCTTCAATGGTTTTGGCTGTGTTTTGTCTGTCAGTCAGTTAGTTGTCTAACATTTGAAAATTTTGAAATTCTAACTTTGTTTTAAATATGTAGGCAAAACAGTGATCGGTTTAGAAACGAGCTTCCTCTTAAAATCAAATATACAAACACACACTCTCTTTTTTATAATATTAATATTATTTCTTATTTCCTAAAAATTGACGTGTGGGGTCCAACGGATGTTCAGTTTCCAAATCACGTCGCTCCAAGTTCGGGACTTGGACACGCTAAAATTCAGTTCAAAAAACAGTCATTTCTATGCACATTGCAGTCTCTTATACATATTCAAACAATTTACATGGTTCCATTGCCCATAAAATGCTATTGCTCGATAGAAACAAGTTTTATATCTATCGTCTGTGTACGAATTTTATTTCAATATTATTATTGATGTTGGATTCGATGGCGTCTTGAAACATTTTATTCCCACATAATGTTACCTAACGTGTGTAAAGTAAAAGCTGAGGTACGATTTTTATATTTTTATTTTAAAGATTAAGCTATTTTAAGAAACTAATTTGAATATTTTTGATTTCTATACAGTAGTTTTTTTATAATAAATGTTATTGGCTGTAAATTGACTGTATAAAAGAAAAGGCACCGGTGTGGAAAAATTAGTATACTATTTATAAGGAAGAAAAACATGGAGCAAGAACTAGACAAATTAAAAAGACTGCAATAAATCAAAAAACTAAAATAATGACAATTTTCTTCTTAAAAAACAAACTAAAACTATAATGTACGAAAGAGTTCGTAACAATGTCCACATATTTACAAAAGAGGAATAAGTTTTCTTAAAGGTCTCTTTAAAAGTCCATTGGGAGTTTTTACGTCAGCAATTCAAGCAATATTATCTTTACCGATATATATATATGTGTTATTCTTCCCCGAGGCCAGGATCCTCTGGGTAGCTGATTATCTACTATGAGGACTAAGTCACCGATATTAATCTTGGGTGGTATCCCTCCTCCGCGCCGTGGCAGTAAAATAGGCAGGTATTCTTTTACCCAACGCTGCCAGAAAAAATCAAGAAGTCTGTCAGCTTTTCTCCATCCGGATCTGCTCAACATATCTCTATCAGTCATTGTAGCTGGAATTGATCTGCCGGAAGACGATCCAATAAGAAAATGGAAAGGTGTTAATGCTTCGTCGCAGTCGGGATCTGGGGATACATGTGTAAGTGGGCGAGCATTAACTAATGCTTCTGCTTCGAAGATAAGTGTTTGTAATACTTCGTCCGTTGGGAATCGTTCCTTCAAGGTTACTTTCAAGGCAGTTTTTATGGAACGAACCAACCGTTCCCACGCTCCGCCCATGAACGGTGATGCTGGCGGGATGAATTTCCATGATATTTTTTCGTTTGCGGTAAATGTGGTTAATGATTCATCGTATAAGTTCTTCAGCATTCGATCTGCACCAACAAAAGCCGTGCCATTATCAGACCAGATTTCACTTGGAGTACCACGACGAGCAATGAAGCGACGTATGCTCATTATAGCGGCATCAGTCGATAGAGAATATACAACCTCCAAATGTACAGCACGTGTGACCAGGCAGGTGTATAATGCTACATATCGCTTTTCTCGCCTTCGGCCGACAGCAACCTGAAGGGGTCCAAAATAATTTCCTTATAAATAGTATACTAATTTTTCCACACCGGTGCCTTTTCTTTTATACAGTCCATTTACAGCCAATAACATAGTGGTCCTTCGAGCCGCTATATTATTGGCTGTAAATGCAATAGGATTTTCCCTAAAACGCATAAGTATTGGAAGTAACGGTTGTAGAAGGTCGGGACCAGCCAAAAGTAAAGAATTAAGGCTAACACCGCTATACTTAGCCGCGGCGTCATGAACGACCCTAAGTTTACCTGGCTTATGAGGATGTGTTACTCCGAAGTGTGGAAGATACCATGTTATACCTTCTGGAGGTTTTACACATTTTTCCGCGTACCCTTTCTCTATCATTGCGTGTATATTCTGCTTATACAACTCCCCATACTGTGCATCACCTTTCATTTTCTTCTCAAGATTTAAGAAAGGCTTTCAGGCTAACTTAAAATTATTAGGGATATTATTATCACTAATATCGGGACGCCATAGAAGGCCGGCCTCGAATCGGCCATTAGGAAGACGGCGGGTAGAGTCTTCCAAAATCTTTAAGGCACTTACATCAGAAGCACTACGATAGTCTTTTTTCAAAATACCTATTGAGTCTAATTTAAAATACTCCTTAATAGCAGTCTCGATTGAAGAATCAAAACTTACTGCATTATTTACAAAATCAACCTGTGCTGTTCTATTTGAGGCAAACCCATATAAAACCCAACCTAAAGCGGTTCTAATAGCAACGGGTTGAGAGGGTGTCCCGCACCGTGTTGAAGTAGAAATCATCAAATGCCAGTTATCAACACCTATGATTAACATAGGTTTAACTTCTTCGAAACATAAAACGTCAGTTAAATCAGACAAATATGAATATTTACAAATATTTTTTCTATGTACAGCAGGTCTGTATGCGAGGCCTAAATTATCAATGGAACTCGCCCTATTTACTTGATAAGTCTGTGTACAATTGCGTCCTTTTATATCAAAAGTTACATAATTTACACTACTGTCGCGAGATAATCCTCCTACACAATCAATTCGAACCTGTTTTGACGGACCTTCAAGTCCTATGCGATTAGAAATTTCAGAATCTATGAAAGTTGCTGTACATCCGTCATCCAATAACGCATAGCAATTGATACTACCAGACGGGCCGTAAATAGTTACCGCAACGACTTTTAATATTGGGCGATGTAGAGATACCTCAGTGTTAGAAGGAAGTGTGGTGGCAGCGTGCGCCGACATTTCAACGTCGCTGTTTCCCTTCTTGGTATCTACATAACTCACAAATTTATTTTGTGAAGTCGATGGGACAGACCTAGACTTATTTACGCTCTCCGAGTCAGTATGTACTATTACGTGACGCTCTAAATTTGAATTGTGTAAAAGTTCGTGATGTTTGTATGGACATCCATCCACACCACAAGTAGTTTTTAAACTACAAAACTTAAATTTATGTGGATTATTTCGTAGGCACCTATAACATACCTTATTATTTTTTAACCACTGCCATCTGTCATCAATGGAAAGTGATAAGAATTTTTGACATTTATTTATGTCATGAACATTTTTACAAAATGAACAATTACGTACATATTTATTTACATTTTTAGGTTTGTTTACATTTTCAGCGACGGCATTACAGTGTATAGGCAATTTTCTGTTACCGCTAAATGATTGTTGAACAGGCATTGACGCTGAAAACCCTTGTACTAAACCAAATTTAGATTGTAGTTCTACCTCTCGCGACAAGAAATCGGACAACATTTCCAGTTTGCTGCTCCCTTCTGGACATCCACCCGCGTAGTCGTACCAACGTGCTCGAATAAGTGGAGACAGTTTACTAAGAA
This sequence comes from Nemapogon koenigi, assembly GCA_963924495.1. Classification (NCBI taxonomy): domain Eukaryota; kingdom Metazoa; phylum Arthropoda; class Insecta; order Lepidoptera; family Tineidae; genus Nemapogon; species Nemapogon koenigi. The sequence continues at coordinate 4,392,887 of OZ004640.1, read as the reverse complement.
GAGTGTTATAAATTTCAGGCGAACGTAGGTAGTCAGTTTGGTTTAGTAGTTTTAAAATTTGTATACAATTTTTTACACAACATGTAAAATAAACCAAATCTTTACCTTCCGGTCCGACTTTAGGTAAAGTGCCTACCGCGCTAATTTCTTGTAAAACAATTTTCTCCGGGCGGCCGAACCTCATCTCGAGCGCCGACAAGACTTGTTGTGGATCATTTGCAGACACCAACAACACGTATACAGCGTCTCTGGCGGCGCCACACAGCGCTACATTCAGGCGTGCTAAATTTTCAGCAGTTGTAAATGATGATTGTGTATCTAGAAATAAACGTTTAAAAGCTAACCATTCAGTCGGTGATTTTCCATCAAAGGTGGGTAACTTTCTATCAAAACCTCTATTAGGCTTATTTGCAAGATTTTCTAGAACTTGGATTAACTTAGACTGTTCTACGGGATGTACAATGGGGAGAGGCTTCGCTGGTGGTACACCTACATCCTGTACATCGTGTAACCACTTTTCTACATTAGGTCGGTTACTGGCTCGAGAACTAGCATAAGAGCTAGATCGAGTACTACTATTAGCTTGTATTGCTGCCAACTCAGCACGGAGTTCGAGCTCAGCAACATTTCGTTCGGCCGCTAACTCGAGGTTTGCGAGGCGACGAGCGTGTTGAGCCTCGGCGGCGAGTTTTCTTGCTCTCACAGTATCCACAGATCTTGATGATTGGTGAGGTGTTGACCTTGATCGGTGAGTGTCACTTTCCCTACTGCTGGGCGAAACCGACGAGGCGTAGACATCTGGGGGCGCGCCGCCTCCACCAGAGGTAGACGGCACCTGGGCATCCAGTGTCTTCGTGGTTCGCGAAGGATTGTCACTACTACTATTTTTGACCGACATATTTTTCTGAGATCTTGTTAATACCATTTTTTCCACATCTATATTGTGTTGTCGAAGGACCACTATGTTATTGGCTGTAAATGGACTGTATAAAAGAAAAGGCACCGGTGTGGAAAAATTAAATTAAATTAAAATACTATTTATAAGGAAGAAAAACATGGAGCAAGAACTAGACAAATTAAAAAGACTGCAATAAATCAAAAAACTAAAATAATGACAATGTTCTTCTTAAAAAACAAACTAAATCTATAATGTACGAAAGAGTTCGTAACAATAAATTATCAAAGTTTTCGAACTGATGACGTCATTTTGTCGGCTGAATACTTCAATACCTTTGATATGTTGGTACAGAAAAAAGAACATCTGTGTTCTTTGACTTTGACATTTAACAAACAGTAGTGTTGCCGTCTCTAAATCCTTCAAAATCTACCAAAACCTACCACTTCTACATAAAACATATTAAAACAACAACTAAGAAACACATCTTTACGGCTTTTATACCGTAGTCTGCATAGTTGTTGTGATACAAAATATATACAAAGGTCAAAGAATATCCTACCATAAAAAATGCTTAAACATTCTTTCTAAATAATAAACTAGATTAGTTATAAAAACTACTGAATTAGTAGTATATCTAGTAACAGGGTAACATTGGTTGACAAGTAAATATTTTGCTTTTATTTAGCCGATATAATGACGTCATTCATAGGTGAAATGTAGGTTAAGTTAATTATTATTTTTTTGAAAAAATAAAGACAATCTCACGATTTTAAGAACTATAAATTGAAAAATACGGATTCTTAAACCAATATCGGTTTTGGATTCAGCATACCTTAACTTTTACTTTAAATACCGAATTTATGAGAAAATCAATTGATGTTATAAGCTTTTTGACATTGATTATATTTTTTATGTAAACATTTTAAGACCATAATAATTATTTTTTACGAGAACTCGTTTATATATTATGAATTGTTATAATTTTATTTATACTTTGTATAATATTTTAATTAGTGAACTACAAATACACACACACGCACCTTCACGTGGCCAGAGACACCGGTAACATTGTCCACTTTTTGCCAGTTGTCCTGTCGGGTGTGGGTTAGCCAGGAAGCCGGGTCGATGGGTAGGTATAGCAGGAAAACTCGTAGTAAACTTTCACCATTCGTTTATTGGTCGAATTAACAAGGAAGGAACAAGCAGCAAAAGAACAACCAGTAAAAGCATCCGTAAGGAGCCAAGGAGAAGGAGCCGTAAGGAGCAAGGAGAAAGGAGAAGGAGCGCACTGTAATAAAAATGAAAATACTTATTTGCGCTCCTTTTATATTAACATAGATATTAGTTCTTGAATATTGATACAATACATTTTATATAGTTATTTACTTAGTTGATAAAATAGAAATATAATAAATTTTACAATTGGCAGAGTACTGCCTAAGTCAACAGTTTGTGAAGGAATGAGTAAAATTTTAATTTAGGTTCCATACAATGTTCTATTGAATTAAAATGAACAATATCGTGTTCTAAAATCAAAATAAATGCTATTTATGATGGCCAGCTTGTAAGCGGCCAGGAAAATAAGGTCGTATCATCACAATACCGGGGTTCCCCCGAAAAAATCCTGACCTTAATGAAGGATTTTATTCAGAGAATTAATAAAATAAAGTTTGATGATGAGACTTATATAAAAATACTAATGAATGAAATGAAAAGATAAATTTACAAGTTTTATTATAAATAAAACTAATTATTTACAAGAGAAACGATTTCCACAATCATACAAATCACAAACATTCATCTTCATTTAATCTGTTTAATCTGTTATTAGTAAGTACAGTAAACTCATTTATAATATAGAGTAATTCCCATTTAATAAGGAATGACTCAAAAACGTTCTCGAATTTAGTAAGGGCTTAGTTATACAGTTACCATCCGCTGTTTTAAGTTTATTTATATATAATACAATAGTCGAAGGCTTGTTTAAAGAGTCGCAATCCGCTCATACGAACACCCATGGGAAATACATCCACAGATATAATAAGTAGTAATAATAGACGAAGGCTTTTTTAACGAGTCGCAATCCGCTCTAAAAGACACCCATGAATACCCTGATATTCATAGATATAATAATAATAAACGAATGTTTATTTAAAGAGCCGTAATTTGCTCTAATAACACCCATGGAAATACATCCACATATATTAGGTATAATATTTATAATAGACGAAGGCTTTTTTAAAGAGTCGCAATCCGCTCTAAATAATTACAAGTATTTACAATAAATGAAATGATGAGAATGAAATAAGGAAAATAGTAATTATTAATAATGGTTATAACCAACCTATAATTTGTAAATATGTAAAAGTTTTAGTTACTTAGATGTTTACAACCAAATTGTGAAATTGAAATAAATTTGACCTCCCTTGTAACCATAAGGTTATAAATACAATTTAATAAATTGTAAATAAAATAAAGAAAAATGTAAAATAATATAGATATAAAAAATTCCTTGGTTTAAGTAAGTGTAACTCCTCCATATTGAAAGAGAAAAAAAAAATGAAATAAAATCAACGCATGCGTTAAGGTATGCGCTAACTTAAACTATCCACGAGCAAAGACAGTGAAAAGCTAATAATATAAGTACATGAAATAAAATAATATTTAAATTTCAATCAACATGACTACCCCTAGTTGTAATAAGAGCGTAATCATATGTCTATGAAATAGACTTCATAGTAAATAACAATTGAAAATTAAAAGAAAATCGAACGTCGTCGATTCAAAATTTAAAAACTTGTCAATGAGAAAGAAATTATATAGGATACATTTGAAAATCGAATATTCCAATGCAGTATTGCTGAGCAAAACAAATTATGTAAAACAAAGAAAAATCAAGTGAGTTCAAATTCTGATATCGAGGTGCTTTTATATGTATCATAATTTATTTGAAATTTATTATTATATATTAAATTTATTCTCGGAAATATTTTAATATTTTAATTGCCTTACTTATGTAAACTGTAATGTAATATTAGAAATCATTAAAATAAGAATGGACAAATTGTTTTGGATATTTAAAAAATGTATTAAAAAAATTGCAATTAATGAAATTTTTGAATTAAATAATATTTATTTATGTATTATTTTATGAAATCACGATAGACTTTTAGGATAAAAATAGATATTATAGCAATTATAAGAAAAATTAATATATATTATTTTTCTTGAAAAAGTTACGACTATAAAAGAACCTTTTTCTATTAAGAGATATTGAATTGACGGATGATAATGGAAATTAAATTAATATCATTTACGGTATAAGTTTAAGTTATGGGAAGTAATCTATAGATTTCAAATATATATGATGAAAATCTCACATACAACCATACATTCAATGTGAATATATAATCTGAATTTAAGAAATTAATAAGTGAATTTATTGTAAAATTATTCAAGAATACTGCCTCCGTATAGAAATTAAAAATATCCTCTTCAATAATGGAATCTGACCAAGATCATCAGACTTGTCAACCTCGAAGGTTTGCCGACATAACCTTGATTCAGAACCATCATCTCCAAGAAATATTCTACTGAATTTAAATAGAATTACGTTATATATTGAGATTATATAGACATTACAAATCCTGAAAAAAAGATTGTATTAAAATAAATATTATGTTCTCTTACTTCGTTATTCTTTCTTATTTATTCCTTCTTCCTGCAGCATTTTAATCACGTTTGGGCGCCATTGTCGGGTGTGGGTTAGCCAGGAAGCCGGGTCGATGGGTAGGTATAGCAGGAAAACTCGTAGTAAACTTTCACCATTCGTTTATTGGTCGAATTAACAAGGAAGGAACAAGCAGCAAAAGAACAACCAGTAAAAGCATCCGTAAGGAGCCAAGGAGAAGGAGCCGTAAGGAGCAAGGAGAAAGGAGAAGGAGCGCACTGTAATAAAAATGAAAATACTTATTTGCGCTCCTTTTATATTAACATAGATATTAGTTCTTGAATATTGATACAATACATTTTATATAGTTATTTACTTAGTTGATAAAATAGAAATATAATAAATTTTACAATTGGCAGAGTACTGCCTAAGTCAACAGTTTGTGAAGGAATGAGTAAAATTTTAATTTAGGTTCCATACAATGTTCTATTGAATTAAAATGAACAATATCGTGTTCTAAAATCAAAATAAATGCTATTTATGATGGCCAGCTTGTAAGCGGCCAGGAAAATAAGGTCGTATCATCACAGTCCGTTGCTGCACTTAATGAACCTAGATAGATAATGTCACTTCTTTAACATACGTAAATATATATAGCTTATTTTTGTGCCCTCCGTAGCACGAGAAGTAAAACATATTCTTAAAGAAAATTGGTGCACAGCATTTTTGTTTTTTTTTTTTGTTTCCTTTTATAAAATAAAAAATGTATGACATTTTCCAAACAAATTTAATGGATCACGTTTGATTTCTAAATGCGATTTAAAAGAGAAAAATCAATGAGATAAATAAAATTTATGAAAGATAAACCAAGAAAAATTCTCAAACAGCCTCTGAGTCTTTGTGATTGCTATCATAAAACGAATTTACATTTAACACGAATCGCGAATACCTTAATAAATAGGCACAATAATTTTGAAAAAGATTTCTGAAGCCGATACTCATTTATCAAGATAAAAGCTCGAAGTTTATTTGTTTTAAGTTTTACTTTGTAAAAGTATATAGATTAAGATAATTCTTGCATGCAAACAGAAGGCACGTTCTGTAAATAAACCTATACTGGTCCTAGATTATATATGGTAGATCATTTAGTTATGTGTATGTCATAGCATTATTATATGTTGAAAATTAGATAAGGAAAATAATAAAATATAAATATTTCGCACTGGTACAATATGCGTTTATAACAATTTCAATACCTACATCAATACGCTTATAACTATTTATCTATTACAGATAGATGTATGCTTCATCAGACTTTTTGTAGATAATTTTTTTCTACATAATTCTTTCCTACATCATTTCGTTATATCTCTGACGGTTTAGACAGAGAACGCCTTGAAGACTTGGACTATCTTTTTTCCCGGATATTAATGCTCAGCTCCTAAACATAATAGGAATGAACCTATTTAATAGTGAATAGTTTAGTTTTTGCGTGAAACGGGCACAGACAGACAGACAGACAAACGCGGCGGGAGGACTTTGTTTTATAATATGTAGTGTTATTGTAACATTGTAACAATAGTTATTGTAAATTGTAAATTGTAAAAGTTTGTATGGGATATAATATTATTTTCGCCGGATTTACTTGCAATTACCTGTTCCTTACCCAAAGGGTGCAAACCGAAACCCTATAAGGATCCGCTGTCCGTTAGTCACAGAGCTGTATCTTGTGAACCGTTTTAGGTAGACACTTGAAATTTTCTTAGAGCGTGTATTATATGGCCGCTATAACAACAAATAATAAAATGAAAATTAAGTTAAATATTAAAGGTGGTCCCTATACAGGAAAATGCTTTTTTTGGCGTTTTTTTCTCAATATTAATACATACAAACGTCTTACTTAGTATAACAGGAACGTCAAACATGCTATGACCTTAGTAAGAGAGCGTTTTTTTAACGACTAAAAAATTAAGAATTAAATTACAAAACACATTTTATACCATAGATGTAGTATACTGGCGCTCTACTAGATTGGTAATGTCGCGAGTAGAACGAGACCAAAAAAATAATACATCAGTGTGCGTGACAAATGTATAATTCTGTGGATTCTTCATCTTAGATGACTTATATCTGGTACTGCACACGTAATCATAATTAATCACGTCTATTAAACACTAAATTATACTTTTAAACAGGATATTTTACAAAAATAAGCGAAATTACTACTGATGCTGTTACAGGCTGTTAGAGTTATTAAAAAACAGTCTCGTCTATCTATCTCGCTTTCACATATGCGTATCTATGCGTTTTCTCTTTTGCATTGCCACTCTAGCAGAGCGCCAGCGCGACTATACTAATACATAGGTATTATACGCAGTTTATTAACAAACTTTCACAGGTAGGTAAATATTGTGATGATATTCCGTTTCCATTTCCACGTTGATCTTTTATAACTGGGCTGGACATGTTACAGTTGAAACAGCCTGCCTCTGACAGGTTATTAACAACGAATTACAATAGGAAAAGCTACCAACAGCTCAATTTTGTTATGAAATTGTGTAACGATTTTAGGGTTCCTCACCTACCTCAACAGGGGATCATAGTCCATACTAATATTATAAAGAGAGAGTGCGAATTTTGTGAGTAATAAGAGGGTAATCTCCGCACCACTGCACCTATTTGAACATTAATTCAATATTTAAAAGATACATTACTCCAGATGGACATAGGCTATATGTTACATATAATGTGCAAATTAGCTAAAGTTATAATGATATTTGTCAACTAACTGGAAGCGCCAGTTAAAGTTGCACAGTGTTAATCTATATAAAAATTTTGTTTATTATCTTTCTCTTTCTTTCTTTCTTTCACGAATATAAAGCCTGAGTAATATAGGCTATATTCTATTTTCTTCGTAAATATCCACGGACATTGTGCATTTTCCGTACCCAAAGGGTAAAAACCGACACCCTATTACTAAGACTCCGCTGTCCGTCCGTCTGTCTGTCCGTCTGTCTGTCTGTCTGTCCGTCTGTCTGTCTGTCTGTCCGTCTGTCACCAGGCTGTATCTCATGAACCGTAATAGTTAGACAGTTGAAATTTTCAGAGATGATGTATTTCTGTTGCCGCTATAACACCAAATACTAAAAACAGAATAAAATAAATATTTAAGGGGGCTCTCATACAACAAACGTGTTTTTTTTGCTGATTTTATAGACCGCACTTGGCCGGTTTTTTTACTTTAGTTTTTATTCGATTTTGCCACGGGCTTAGTATGCTAGCAAAAGAAAATAGTTGAAAAAAAACACTAAGTCGTCCATTGTGCTTTTACGTAGACGCATGCTTTTATTAGTTTCAGAGATTTTGCGTTTAATATATCTCGCCTTGTCTCAGATTAAGGAGAATTGTTGAAGAAAGGAAAGAAAAAAAGCTTACGGACTCGGCTTGGTTAAGTACTAATGAAAGAGCATACTGTGGAGTGTGAAATAATCAGATAAATTAAAGGCAGCTGCAGATTTAATGAATTCTTGTTATATTTAGCAGTTCTCCATCCACTCAGTGTTTTATTATTAATTGTAAATTCTTTCAAAAATTTCATTAGCACAATTTTTAGAGTTTAGAATATACTATAATCACAGAACTTTAGTATAAAAGATCTGTGACTTTAATCTGTACTCTATTTTTTAAATGGTTTTTTTAAAGATAGGTACGTGGTTCAAAGATTGCTAGGAATAATGTATATAACAGCATTCTACTTTCCATTCTTTTGTTCGATTACAATTGGGTTTTTTAATTAAACACTTATGTACATAATCCGACAAACAACACTTAGAGACTTTTCCATCTAAATATATCTCAACAGAACTAGCCAGTCGTTAGATATAACCTCATAAATACCATCGGCTAAACGAGGGAGACCTTGGTCTTCGGCTGGGTACCCTGGAACCGTAAGGTTTCGGGAGCTGTAAGGTAACCCGTGAAGAAAGAAAAAACATGTATGCAATGGAAGTGTATCTTGGATATGGTTGAAAAAGCATGTTAGTAAGATTAATGCTGTTGAGATAAGATCATTAAGAAAAATGTGTAATATATCACTAAGAGACAGAGTAAGAAATGATGATGTGGAAAGGAAGTATGCAAAGTACTTTCTGCCTACTCCTTTGGGAAACAGGCGTGAAGCTACGTATGTTTTTATGCACAGGATTTGCAAATCCTATGTTTTATACTTCCAAATTACTATGTTTGTATACTTACTGAAATTAATTTCTTGTATTTATTTTTCAAAGAAAATTTCATAAGTTATGTTTGAGACTAAAACATGAATATTATTCTTATGCTAAAACATAGCAGTACCTTGAAATCTTGGCATTTTCTCTAACAATTGCCTTACAAACAAGTAAATTTCGCGGGAGGAAATTCAAATGTTAATACCACATGCACAAAGGAAATATTGTACTTTCTAGAATGTACACCCATAGCGTTAGATTGAAATAGTCAAAGCGACGTAAAGCTAACAGCGTGTTTTCTAAAAAATGTATTTCCATGTTTTCTTGAGGCGGGTATCAAATTATTTCCATTTGTGAACAAAAATAATTCACCAGCTTTGTTTTCGTTTGTAAAATTCATATAAATTATTTATTGTATTTTATGCTGTTTGTATTTCCTGTTGAAATTGACTTTTCTCGAGATTACATAAAGTTGAAATATTTGAAAACGTCTACTAAGTACAATTACTAATTTTTGGATGAAATGAGTATCCAAATATGTAAAATCCTTTATACATAGCCTTTCTTTTAACTGAGGACTCTATGTCTGCTTTTTGAAAGTAGATATGATACTTTCTTAGTGGACTTCAGCTCTTTTTGTCTGAAAAAATTGTCATACTTTGTTTCAAGGTAAAGTGCGTTTTTTTACTAACCGTATGCTCGACCTTAATAATGACAGTAATGGCAATACATGTATACAAACGTCTAACAAAAAAAGTGTTGAGTCGGACTCGCTGTACCCCTGCCCCAAACCCTAACCCTACCCCTACCCCAAACCCTAACCCTACCCCTACTCCTACGCCTACCCCTGCCCCTCCCATACCCCTACCCTGTTTCCCACGACTTCGTACGTGTCTATTTCAGAATGTTGGCAAACATACACTTCATACATAGCTTTTGTCATGTTCACCCCGTTCCCGTCGTCATGCCGTGATGGTACATAGCCTATGTTACTCAGGGATTATGTAGAATTCTAATGATGAAAGATTGATCAAAACCCGTCCAGTAGTTTGAGTTTATTCGTAACAAACATACAAAAATACAAATCTTTCCTCTTTATAATATTAGTATAGATATAGGTGTGTCTTTGTTTTAAATTTGTTATTATTACACGTCAAAATAGAGAAACGCGAGTTCAACCTGATTCTTGTTACATTTAAAAAAAATCCACGAGCGAAACCGGGGCGGAAAGGTAGTATTATAATATAATAAACGGCTAACAATAATCGCGACAAAGATCTAGCATAGTCCCGCATCCATTGTGTGTTCTGATAGCTTTGGACTAATGACATGTCACAAACACTCACCCATTGTTTTCTATATTCAATACATGAAATTACCTGTCGTGCCCTCTTTGACATATGACAGCTACTGTGAAAACTTTGTTTGTAATAGCTATACGCGGTCAACAGAGCAAAATATGTACCTAGTAAAATCGAATTCTAAGGAAAATGTTACAAACTAAAACGCTTTTGTCAGTCGATGGGGTTACCTGGGGTCCTGTGGCCGACCTTCCGGCTCCATAATCATGACGTTGGACATCATCTAGGCTAGGACTAGGGTACTTGTGAAGACAAATCATACGAGCCCAAACTCGATAGGGTTGATTACGTCGTTTCGTCACAGAGTTCCACTGGGACCAAATTATTGTATTGTCATCCGAACTACATACACTCGCAAATGGCAATGACAATTAGAAGTTGGTTAAATTCGACTTCCAAGATTTGTTTAAGTAAGTGAAACTAATATAGAGCGTGTAAAAAAATCGCTGGTAAAATTTTCTAATATGTAAAAATCATAATTTGTTTGTTTCTTTGTTTGTTCGTATTCTATAGACTGAAAACCTACTGGACCGATTTAAAAAAATCTTTTTGCATTTGATATCCCAATTTTTAGAGGGTGAATTGTATTCCTAATTTTATATTATTAACAAATTGACTGTAAAAACAAAAAATCCTCTTGAATTTACATGCGATATAATAATTGAAATATCCTCTCTTACTTTTGAAGTCGTTTAAAAGACGAGACATTCAATTAAGTTCAGCTATAAATATTATCTCTAACCATGCCATGTTTTAAGTTTCATTCAAAGCTTTATGCAGTCAATTTGTTTTGCTTGTGCATTTTGCTTGCTTTGGGGACAATTTCGTGCAGCTGACAGGAATTTATCTGATTTCGTAGAATTCATACGGTGGTTGTCTCATTTATGTATCTTTACACTAATGGGGTACGTTAAATGATTTATAACGTCCCGTCAATTAAACTGTGGAACATTAGATATAGCTTTAAATTGGTCTAGGATGTTGTTAGTTATGAATGTAGAGACTTATGGTCGAATCTAACTGAATTATTAGTTGCAGCGATTGGCCTCTTTATTTTTAGGGTTTCGTACCTATATACTACATTAAAGTTCACATTTTTGGCTTTGCATTGAGCTATATGAATAATAATTATAAAAATAATACCTCTTACAGAACCCCTCCCTGTGGCATGGTTCCCAAAACACTGGCTGCGTTACCTCGCTGAATGATTAAACTGATCCTTTGGATAAGGTTTCGTACCTACATTTTTCATGAATATTTTCATTACGGCAGACCATGGACCCATTGTTTCCACTGTAAGCGCCGACAATAAGTAATTTGTTATAATATTTGAATATTTTCGGTCTATCCTATAATTAAAGCTATTTATGGAAGAGAAGAACAAAACAATTATTTTAAACACATCATCATATAGGTTTACTTAATAGTTTTATTAAATGCTGTGCCTTTTGTCTTAGCGTGATATTATATAGCAATCCTTAAGAATTAGGCTATCAAATGTATTATTTCGTTCAAACAAAGAAATACTTCAGAATTATTATTAGTATATATAGATAAAGCAATCTCTAGCACTTTAAATATAAAACTTGGTTATCGCAAAGTAGTTCCTATTTCTCTCTCGTAACCAAATAGCTCAATTTTAGATCGCAATGTTAATGGATTGTGGTTGAAGATAATAAAAGTATTTTAACCCAAGCTTTTAGTGCAAAAGGCGGGCAGTGCTCTAAAAGGAAAAGTGCATTTGTCCATTTTAATTTTATATTTTTATAATTCATATCGGCTCCTATTTTAAACACGACGGTTAATATCTGTGATTTCATTTAATGCTTTTAGTGACAAGGTAAGGTAGTATAAAATCAATGTATTTTTAGGCAATTCGATATGTAAAGTAAAAGTTAACGTATGCTGAATCCAAAACCGCTTCGAGATATTGGTTTAATAATAATAAATCTCTAATAGGAGGTGCACTAAGAAAGGACATTTCGAAAATCAATCCCTAAAGGGCAATTTACAATTATTTGGTTAATAACAAGCTTTGGAAATTGCATCTATTCCGAGACAATGGTTCTTTTGTCTAACTTATAAACCGTCGATAGTTAGTCTATTTAGATTCCTAAAGTTTCAAACTTAGTTAATTTAATATGAAACTCTATCAAGAAGCTAATACATTTTGACCCTATTGAAATAAAATCTATAACTACAAATAAATTAAAATTCGCGTCTATCTGTCTGTCTGTGACCTTTTCACGTAATAACTACTGTAGATATATGTTGATTCACCGGGAAGGTTTGATTATGTCTAGGAGCTGAGAATTAACCAGTTAGCCCTGAGTTTTTACGGCTGTCTAATCCGTCAGAGATATAACAAAATAATATAAGAAATAATTGTGGATAATAAAATGGTCTACAAAAAAATCCGCGGTAGCATATATCTATCTCTAATAGATACGTAGTAATAAGTAATAGTTTATGTAGGTAGGTGGTACCAGAATTGTATCCATGCGAAGCCGGGGACGGGGTCGCTAGTATATTAATTAAAAAAAGGGAAACCCCAAGAGCAGCAAATTTTTCTGTGAGATACCGGACATTGATACATAATCATAATAAGAAAAAAATCTCGAAATCACTGTCCTGTAGTAAGGTGTCAAGAAGGCTAGCAGCGTTTCTGGTCCGGTATCTCACAGAAAAATTTCGGTCCGACCGCCGGCCGGTATGACCGAGATTGAAGACAGGCCACACATTAGCAATATATATCATACGATCTAGATCACATACAATTCACTCACCCACACAGATTCAATTGAACAAAGGCGTGTGGATGTGTGTGTGTCTATGTGTGACAGATCGTTCCGGTCATCGAAATCAACCACAAATACAACGATTTGAAAACGGATGGTGGGCCGCGCGTACAAGAATTGGACGAGTCTGTGGTCGGTTTCGGTGGACCGTACGGCGACCGGCCGGGGAATGGACGAATGTGTGGCCTTTATATACGTTGATCTAGGTACGCCCCAGCCCTCTTGAAATGTCGATAAGACGAGATGATAGTTCTTTATATAATTTCTTTGCTCTGAGACTCGTGGTTTGAATCCCCAAATGGCGCAAATGTGATGCGTACTTACGCCGTTTGAGGTTTTCAGCTGCACCCGAATTATTTGAGGTTGACGCGAGAACAGGCAATGTATCTACACCCCTGCCTCCAGGGCACGAGTGTCATGCCGTCGGGACTCTTCCCATAACTTAAGTTGAAATTTCAAAATTGATATAAATCTATGAACACGAAATAACGGGTTTTTTGCACAGATAAAGTTGGAGACTCCCCTGTAAACACACTGACGAGCAATATAAAAAGCCAGTAACTTATGAAATATTTCTGAAACCACGCCAGATATCTTTTTGAAGTAAAAAGCAACATTCAAGTGTATTTAATGAAGGTTAAAAAAACATCCAATGGAAACAAAAAATAAACAAATTTTATATTGCTCTTTTTAGGCACTTTGCAAGTGGATTTATTGTATTGCTCGTACTGACGAGTATCTCAGATTAAATTCGAAAAAAAATCAGAGCCTCTATCTAAAAATTTCTTGCTACTTAGAAATTGGAATACTAGGATATATGGTGATATATTAATACACGATATTTAGTAAGCATTATTTGTGCATAATGTGGTATTTCATTGACCTAAAATTAACTCACGACCCGAGACTTGTCTTTAAATTAAACTATAAATCTAGTTGACAGACCTAACACGACATAACAAATATTTTGCTCAATAATAGATAGGTTCATTAGGCTATACTAAATAAAAATAAACAAGCTGTATTAAATTATTATGTGACGAAATCTACCGGCCTCTTAATAAACTTTGAGTAAGTAAGTGTTTAAAACTATGCTTTTTATATTTTTATTTCAAAGATTAAGCTATTTTAAAAAACGAATTTGAATATTTTTGTTTTCTATTGAGTAGTTATTTATGCTAAATTTTCAAAGTTTTGCCGAGAGACGACAAAGTGACGTCATTATTTAGGTAAAGTAGCTAAACTGTCCCGTGGTACTACTCGTTTGTGATAAAAGTAGTACCACGGCACAAAACTTGCCCCGTGGTACTACCAGTAATACAAGAAATGGGGCAGAGTGGCAACTTTACCTAAATGACGTCATTTAGGTAAAGTTGAAATACTTTTGAAATACTATTATAAAATAAATAGAAAACAAAATATTCAAAGTTTCTTAAAATAGCTTAATATTTCTTACCGATAATATGGCGCCTTAATATCTGGTATGACGTCACGTCCATCTCGTGACGGTCGGTGTTTCTATGTTGACTCTCCTTCAACAACGGTAGTTGTCTGAACCGTGGTCCAAACTATATACCTAAGCTAGGGGTGATTGCTATTATTTTAAGAACCCACTGCTATATCAAGCACGAAAAATCGTTAAAACAAATTAATCGCCAAATTGTTTGGTTACACAATTTACTTGTCAAACGCTTACTTGCACAGTAACTAATATATAAATGCTGTCGCATTTGTTTATTTGTTTGTCTTTCCTTCACGTCAAAACAAAGAAACGACGCGATTTTGCATAGAGATGGTTGGAGAGAAACATAGGTTAGTTTTTATCCCGGAAAAATTTAATGTTTTACATAAACAACATTTCTACCGTATGGAGGCAGTGGGTAGGCAGTTTTCTATAGTAAAAGCAACTCGCTAAATATGAACATTGTTACCAGTGTATCTGGCCATACCGCAAGGTAAGTAAAAGTCTAAGACAGTGTAAGTGTAATTTGATGTAATGCAACTACCAAGTTGAAATAAGTTTATTTTCTCAACACGAAGGGGCACTGAAACTTGGTCGTAGAATATAGTTTCTTCATGTAATGATTAGTAACCCTTTTAAACTTTGCTTCAATCTATATATATAAAAAAATCAATGCCACTTTTCGTTGTAATTTTATAACTCAAGAACGGCTGCACCGATTTGGCTAATTCTTTTTTTGTTTTGTTCGTTACAACACAGGGGTGGTTTAGAAGAAAAAAAAGTTGGATAATGTTAGTGGTAGTGGTATGGGTAGGAGTAGAGGTAGGAGTAGGGTAGGAGTAGTGGTAGGTGTAGTGGTAGGAGTAGTGGTAGGGGTAGGAGTATGTGTAGGGGTAGGGGTAGGGGTAGGGGTAGGGGTAGGGGTAGGGGTAGGGGTAGGGGTAGGGGTAGGGGTAGGGGTAGGGGTAGGGGTAGGGGTAGGGGTAGGGGTAGAGGTAGGTGGCATTGATTTTTATATATATAGATATAAATATATAGGTATGTAGTACTTATGCTTTATAGTCACCTAGTGTTATTTGCCATTATGACTTATTGTTGAAAATGCGAGTATATCTATTATATAAAAATAAATGCCACTTTTCGTTGTAATTTTATAACTCAAGAACGGCTGAACCGATTTGGCTAATTCTTTTTTGTTTTGTTCGTTACAACACAGGGGTGGTTTAGAAGAAAAAAAAGTTGGATAATGTTAGTGGTAGTGGTAGGGGTAGGAGTAGAGGTAGGAGTAGAGGTAGGTGTAGGGGTAGGGGTAGGAGTAGGGGTAGGGGTAGGGGTAGGGGTAGGGGTAGGGGTAGGTGTAGGGGTAGGGGTAGGGGTAGGGGTAGGGGTAGGGGTAGGTGTAGGGGTAGGAGTAGGGTAGGGGTAGGGGTAGGTGTAGGGGTAGGGTAGGGTAGGGTAGGGTAGGGTAGGGTAGGGTAGGGTAGGGTAGGGGTAGGTGTAGGGGTAGGGTAGGGTAGGGTAGGATAGGGTAGGGTATGGGTAGGGGTTGGGGTAGGGGTAGGGGTAGGGGTAGGAGTAGTGCAGGCAAGCCAACGTTTGGGCAGGACAACGTCTGCCGGGTCCGCTAGTATTGTTATATATACATACTTTAAAGATGCTATACTTCATCAAACCAGGATAATAACAAATGCATTGTCTCTGTCTACCCCTCCCTCCATAAAATCTACAAAAATATCTAGGTCAATTAAGTGCAGCATCAGGTTTGCCCACTGTTCTATTTAAGGCTCCTATATCCTTGAATGGCTCACGGACAGGTGCCTAAACTATTGCAGATATAAAATTAAATTAAAATTGGGCTATTGTTTCGGGGTGTTATATGCATTGGTTTATTGGTTGAGACTACGGGTCACCTGTCGGTATCACTCATCCCATGATTATTATTATTTTGCTGTTAGATATCTAATATAGCAACGAATTCACCTCAGCTCAGACATCAGATTTTTTTAGGAAAATATTATATAGATTTATTAGGAAAGTGCCCTTTGTCTTCCAAGAATGAAATTTAATTTTTTCGAGGTTTAGTAAACAAAAAAGGAAAATAAATCTTCTAGCTATCACAAAATATAAATTCAAAATTATTTGTAGTCAAGAAATTTAATTTCAGAGCATGGGGTTCCCCGTGTTTAATTTTTAATTTTTATTGTATTTAAACTTTGTTTGTAGATATATATTATATAATATTTAGTTTGTAAATTGTAACTAAAAGCAAAAATAAAATTTTAAATGTAAAAAAGTATTAATTTCAGAGCTGTAGATTTGTAAGTATGAACTGAAAATTAGGTTCATTACGTGACTATTTTGTTTCCAAAAATATAATAAGCTTTACGGAAGGTAATATTGTACATTGTGAGCCTACTGACTTAACCACTTGGCAGTTCAGTTTTTTTATAATACGAACAATAATGTTGAGGTGATTTATAGTTCTTTTTTATTATTATTTAATACAATTATTTATACCGAACAACTTAAAAATCTTATAATTATACCAAATCATTAAAAAATAACTAAATAAACCAGTGGCAAGAATACTGCTTGCATTCCCCCGCTGATTCGTTGAGGTAGATGATTCTCCGACTATCTCATTATTATAACATCTGTTAAGTTTTTTTTTCTTCACGAAACAGTGTTATCGGTCCCAGGATACCCAGCGGAAGACCAAGTCTCCCTCTTTTAACCGATGGTATTTGTGAGGCTATACCTAACGGCAGGCCAGTTCTGTTGAGGTAACTAGCAAGTGTTTCTACTGCGAAGAGGAAAACACAGTGGAACACACCTTGTTTCATTGCACCCATTTCGAAAAATGTAGAGCGAAAACCGGGGTCCAGTTAACAAAGACCAATATGGTGGACGAAATGATGAATAGTGAAGACCAATGAGATTTAATAACAACACGTATAAAGACAATCCTGTCACATAAAGCAGATCAAGAAAGGGAAGACGAAAGCCACTGTCCTATAACCTTACAGGTAGCCGACTGAAGCATTCGAACATAGTACCAGTCAACTATCAAATTGGCTGACATCAGGAGGAGGGTTTTAGCCGGTTTGAGTCCGGCACTACCCAACATTAAGACGGGTGTCAGTGAGGATTTCCCCTCCTCGAAGAAAAAAAAATAAGAAGTTCTGTTGAGGTATATTTAGATAAAAAAGCCTCTAAGTGTAGTTTGTCGGATTATGTATATAAGTTTTTAATTATAAAAACCCATTGGTAATAAATATATTAATAAATGTAATAATTAATACTCTCTGCCTACCCCTCTTGGGATAAAAGGCGTGATGATAGATAGATAAATAAATAAATTGTTTGTTTGAAATATAGCTTGGAGTGCATCTGTCAAGCGAAACCAATTTAAATAGGTTTTAGTTTGAATCCAGCGTGGGAGTTAAGAGATATGTTTCAAAGTTAAAGTCGTGTTCTTGTGGCGTGCGATGTACAGAAATTGTGTTTACAAACAGCCACAAGAAATATTATGCTTTAAATTGCGTTATAAATATGTCGTTAGCCAATTGTAGAATTGGCCATTTCATGATATGGCCAAATAAAATCTGCAATAGTTGAATGCATACAAAATATAAAGCAAAAATAAAGATAATTAAAAACTCATGTATATACATATTAATCCGACAAAATACAATTAGAGGCTTTCCATCTAAATATATCTCAACATAACTAGCCACTCGTTAGGTATAGCCTCACAAATACCATCGGCTAAACGAGGGAGACTTGGTCTTCCGCTGGGTAACCTGGAACCGTAACACGGTTTCGGGAGCTGTAAGACATCTCATGAAGAAAAAAAAAATATAAAAAGTAGCTAATTTATTTAACATTCTTATAAAAAATATCTTTACAAACACTCTATCTACATTAAGAAATCTAAGAAATCTCTATAATTTTACATACTTACAGATGAATGATAACTTTATTGTTGTGGCTTTGTGGATTTGAGACCGTCAACAACGACTAATCAGCGTACAAGAAGATCTGATTAAAATTGGTAACTTTTTCGATTCTGAAATAACCCAAATACTTAGATAATGAATAATATATGTTATGTGTGAGTTTATACAGTTTACTCTTTTCAAATGAGTCACTTTGCTGTTAAACCAGTAGTCAAAAGTTAAGTAAATTATGCAAGTTTCAATACTATTTAGGGTTCCGAACATCTCCTATGAAAAAAACGGAAACCTTTATAGGATCACGCATGTGTCTGTTTGTCCGTCTATCACAGATTATTTTCCCTGAATCTACTGGACGAAAAATGTTTAAACTTGGTACATAATATGCTAAATTACAGTAACACAGGTGGATTATTTACAGAGAAATTGGGAATAGTTTTTCCCCCATACAAATTATGTATATAGGACCGTTAAGATATGTGCGTACGAAGCCGGAGCCAAACACCAGTTTAATATAAAATTGAAACAACGAAACTCTTTCTTGAATTAACTTCATAAAACGTGAAAGTAAACTAACTTTATTCTTATCAAGTATACACAAAGAAAGGAATTAAATTATAAACTCTTGCATAGCCAAGTATGTTTAATTTGTTACGTAGTGTTGCTGGCTTTTATTTCTTGTTTAAACTATGAAAAAAATCTACAAAATCTTGTATTTAACTTAAGACCAAGGTAACCAACTTAAGATATTATATCTATACTAATATTAATGCTGTGTGTCTGTTTGTTCGTTGAAGACAAAACGGATCAACCGTGATATTTTGCACAGATATTAGTTACATAAGCTTAAAGTGACATAAGCTATTTTTTCTGAGAAATTCTTCTTAGATCTGAGAAGCTGAAAATGGCACCGCGTGTGATTTTTATGTTTTTTTTTAACTTGAAACAATATTAATATAAGAGGGATACTTACTCAATTAAATGCTTGATCGAACATAATTGTAATAGTACATTGTGATACAAGGGTGGTAAGTAGGATATTACATACGAGTTGACAGTGTCACAAGTTTGTAATAACCTTAACACCCGTGTATCATACGATTTTTTTCAATACATTTGTGAGAAAAATAGGTAGCCTGATGCCCGGCCCAGGAATCCATGTACATGGCGTTGGAATCCTGGGGTGGGCATTCTCGGCCTGAGCATTCTTGGGTCAGGCTTTTCCGATCGAACATAATATGTCCGGGCATGATTCCGAAGCCAATGTACACGGATTCCTGGGCCGGGCGTTCTTGGCCTGGGCATTCTCGCCACGGAACAAAATTGCTCAGGGTGGAATGCCCGACCCGAGAAATGGAAGCCAAAGCCAATGATTGTTGGCCTAACTTCTGTTGTCAATTACTACTACCGGATGTTTATATTATGATGTTATTGTGAGATGTCAGATGTCACAGAGTACCTTTGTTTACAAAATTAAATCGCAGTGATTGTGTAGTTAAATAGTTTCTATATTTTTATTTTGTTAAAGTTTTTAAACTGTCTGTGATTAAACTAAATACATAATACAGGTACATAGTAAGTTTATCATGTTATTCTCGGTTTGTGTTCGTTTAATAACTAAAATGGAATCTCATTAGAAGTTATACCAGAGAACGGTAAAGGTACAGATTATCTAATCCTGAGATTTTCGTGTTTTTTCAACTTTATTAAATTACTACACTGCTTTATTGCATACTTTAACTATTTTCTAGTCTCGGTAAGGTAAGTATAAGTTTTTGCAGGTCACAGGTTTTTGCAAAATTAAGGTTGAAGTTTTCATAGTTTTTAAAAAGACGCAAAATAGGTTAGCGAGGAGCGCAGAGACGAGCGTGGTTTGTATGGTGTAAAAACAAAGCGCAAGGCGAGCGAGCGAAGCGAGCGGTGCCGCGGGAGCGGCCGCCGAAGCGCTGGAAACCTTATATTTTATTTTAAAACACATTAGCCATAGACACAACCGGAACTACTGGAATTTGGACCAACATCACGATCGGCCAATATAGGCCAATAACTCTCTTCCAATGTACACGGATTCTTGCCCCGGACCATTTTTGTTCAACCCGAAATGGCCACACCAAGAATGCCCAGGCCAGGAATCCGTGTACATATGAAATGGCTTCCAATTCTTGGGTCGGCATTTCTCGCTCCGGAACGAGAATTGCCGGCCCGAGATTGCTCAGCCAAAAATGCCCGGCCCAACAATAGGAAGCCTGTACACCAATTCCTGCCCGGGCATTCTCGGGCCGGGAAATCCATGGCTGGCCTTTGTGCGGATTCAATAAAACAAGGATTGTAACTTGGTATGCAATACGCATGCGTAAAATTTGTTTTTAATTGTTACAAAATTAAGAGGCAAAGAAAGTGAACGTTCAGCTTTTTTTTTTGATAAATAAAGGATTCAACATTTAAAATCTGCGGTATTTAATAAACGATTTACAATAATTACAATAATTTTGATAATTTATTGCTTAGTTTTTAATTTTTAAATTTTTTCTATATATAAGTCGACATAACTTTCAACTTTCATGTTAAAAACTTCTTGCTAGCAAACCTTTACATTAGATTTGTAAAAATTTAAAAAAATTGTAAAGAAATCGCCCTAGGGCGTAATAATTAATTTAGGATAGGAACCATGTTTACTGACATTGAAAGTTCACTTTTCGAGCAAGTGTATTGAAAAATTATTTATTATAGCTGTTCCTCAAGAATTGGGCCTATCAAATGCAATTCCAACTGGTAGTTCAAGAGATTAGCGTGTTCAAACAAACAAACAAATAAACAAATTTTCAGCGTCATAGAAGATATCGCCGAAAGCTTGAGATTGCCTTATAAGTTTTAGATTTTTTAATGATAACCATAAATGAATTGTTTAGAATTAAATAAGATACTTTATCGGTTCTGTCAAAAATACCGAATTATTGGCCCACCAAAACGGGGCGCCCGGGAGCTTTTCTCTAACCACTACGCTATTGACGCATATTCAATTTAATTTAGAATAACTTATAAGGGAGCTAGAGGAAAAGATTTATAGTGTTCAGCACTTAGTGGCATCGCGGCTTAACAAAGTCTGTTTATAGACAACATTTTGGATGTTCTTACAAGATTTATGAAGATTACGTTCACTTAGCTCTGCAATACTGGTGGAGATGTCACTGTGTGATAAATTGGTGACAGGCGTTTATAGGGTTTGTAACGAAATATTTATAGACATGTAAGCTTTGGAGCTTAAAACGGTTTTTGTAATGTACCAGTTTGAATTATTAGTCAAATTAAATTGAATAGGTAAATGTTAATGATAGAGAGACAAATAAAAACATAGTTTTAATTCCATCATTGGGTAGAGACTTGGCTATGGAATAAGAAGCATGAAATGCGGTCTTTACGAATAATGTGTGATATAAAGCGTATTGACCACATCCGCATGATATTGTGACTAAAATGAAGAAAATCAGTTTACGCGGGTTTGGACACGTTGAAAGAATGAAGGATAAAAAATTTACTAAAAAGGTTTATATGGCTGAAGTGAAAGGAGATACTGGCAGAGGACGACCTAGGTGTACTTCTATTGAACATATAAAAAATGTATTGATCGATGGCAATATTAAAAGTACATACAATCGTCGAGCATGTATGAAAGGTATGATGAACATAAAAGAAGCGAAAGAGGTATGTCAGAATCGTAACAAATGGCATTCGATTGTCTCTGCCTACCCCTCTTAGGAGAAAAGGCGTGTTAATAGATTATCCTAATTTAATTTACAAAAGCGTGTAACTGTAAAAAAAAGTAAATATGCAACCAGGAAGGCTTTTAATGTTTGTTTATAATCGTCCTACTAATAAAAAGTAAAAGTATAAAACCTTGATTTCAAAAGTCGGTTGCTCACATTAATAAGTACCTTTACGAGTAATCTCAGCATCTTAATTAATTGAATATAGACTCAAAAGCATTACCAAATAAAAGTCATATTTGCATAAATTATAATCCGGTAAAGTTCATAAACACCCGCCTACAGAGGTTTTAATTTCTGATTATTGTGTTCAAATTTTTCTTTTAAAGGTCTAAAATATTTATACATAATGAATTGAAAATAATGTATGTAGGAGGTACGTGGGAAGCTATATATTTATTGCCGTTTATGATGTGTTGTAAGTTTTAAACGAGCCTTTAGCGTGAATATTGAATTAGATAGTCGACGAAAGTGATGTATGTATGGGGCAGCATTATTTAACGTACGTAGATTTATACTATATGCAATTACAAGAAGCTTTGCGACAGTGTGTACAGGTACTAAGTGGCTTTTCTATATAAAAATATCTCAATGAAGCTGACCAATCGTCAAGTAGTTTAAAAAAATATCATGGCCAAATTTATGAGGAAGATTCGGCTTTTCGGGAAAAGTTTTGTATTTTTTGTAATTCTTATACTATTTATGTTATAAAGAGAGACTGTGAGTTTGTTTTTTGTAAAAAAGTTAACACGAATATTACTAGACCAATTTAAATAAATATTTCATTGTTGTATAGCTGTTATTATGCCAGGTGGTTATTTTATTTGAAAAAGTTGTTACTCCATAATATAAAACAATATTAATATGAAATGGTTGGGGCGTCGATGGTCGAGTGGGTAAAACGTCGGCAACTGGGAAGTTGCAGGTTCGATCCCTTACATCCGATATATATTTTTTTTATAATAAAAATCTATGTACATTATCCGACAACTTTTCCATCTACATACATCAACAGAGGTGGCCACTCGTTAAGTTTACCCTCAAAGAAATCTTCGGCTAAGTGAGGAAGACAAGACCTTGTCTTCCGCTGAGTACCCTGGGGCCGGTACTGGCTCCCGGTAGCTGTTAGGTAACCTGTGAAGACTTTTTTTAATGATATATTAAAAAAGCTCGTCTTAGTAAACACCAATGATATTTTTAAATAAATTAAATGAAAAATCCTCAAAAAACTTAATATTTAAATAAGAGTTATTTGAAAATTCAAATACGAAATTCGAATTTGCATTTCTTTACTTCCGGTTACACACTTTCGTTCCATTTCACGAAATTACTCCATATAATTTTATGCCACATAGCGAGAGCTAAAGATGATTATTTTGTCTTCAGAATAACATAATTATCGAAGTTTTAAATTAAAAACTAGATTTGTGTTTTACGACAAACTTTACGGCTAAAGTTTCAACTGCGCGCACAAAAAACGAAGCTGTCATTAATTAGTCAATACATCCGCACTCAAGTAATGGACGGGTCGACCTATTCCACTGTGATTTAACACACTTTGTAAATTAATAATTTAGTAAACGAGCTTGTCCGGAAATTTAGAGGTTAGGTATGCGCTAGGGATATTCCTAAGCAAGTCTAATCTAATTTATTACATACGTTTATATAAAAATGTAGGCCAAAAGCTGTGAAAATTCCATAAACATACTTTTACTAATTTTTTTAATTAATAAATCCTTTAGACAATTCCTATCAACGAAGGTAACATAATTTTTATCATAACTTTTATCCCATACAAATTACATGCTTCGCGACGTCTTAAATTACGCGATAACTATACCTATGTCTTAGAAAGATAAATAAATTTGACACAGTATGATTTTTTTATATGAACATCAGTTACACCTAAGTTTTATAAAGCCCTGAAAGATATTATCAATTTCATGAGTATTTTCAGCCGATTTTGCGACTCGAGTTCTCTTAATATATTTAATAATGTACACTTTTCTCATATTAATCATATAAAGATAATTTCATATACTTTATGAAAACATACAACTTGCTATTTCTAATAGTTTTTGTATAATATATTTTGTGAAATCGTTGTTTCTCATGTTTCTGGTACGTGAAACTTGGGCTATCTTACTTATTCTTGGTTATTTTATCGATTCTTTTTGCAGTGTATCTAGAGAAAACTTTTTAAAAGGATATCGACAAAATAATTGCTCTTAAAGTATTTTTCTATTATCTAATTTCACCAAATACTCTCAACCTCAACAGTAACAAACTTACCTATCCAATTTTTCTCATTTATAATAATATAGGTTCTGCTTGTTGGATATGAGAAGATACGGAAACAGCTAGTAATACAAAAGTGAAAATCGTCAAGTACATCACTTTTACCTTTGTGAAATTGAATAGACATCTATCACAAATGTGACAAGAAATCGAAATTATTGACATAAATTATTGTGAGGCTTTCAATAAGTACACTAAAATTGGAGAAAACCAATCGAATCGATAGCAAACATGACCGATTTTTACCAAATAAACACGCCTACATTCACTGAATCCTAAATCATTATGGGAAATGGGTCCCGGTCAAATTGCACCAAACTTTCCGACCTAATAGTACTCAGTGTGTACCAATGGGTTTTTTAATTAAAAACTTAATCATCAGACAAACCACACTTAGAGGCTTTTTTCCATCTAAATATATCTCACCAGAACTAGACACTCGTTATAGGTATAGCCTCACCAATATCGCTAAGCGAGGGAGACTTGGTCTTCTGCTGGGTACCCTGGAACCGTAACACGCTGTATATTACGCTATAAAATAATACAAAAATTAGGCATGCCAAGCCTCTATCAATCAATGAGTGAAATGATTTCAAATCTATCACGTCTCGATGCACTCCAGCTATTTACATAGCAAACAGACGGACGGTCGCCCACGTCGACACACCTTTAGAAACATTATTTATTTAGGTTCATCTACATATTCCTATCGATATCGCCTTGTAATGGTATCGATTTCTGATTATACTTGCACGATAAACTTGTAACAGATGTTATGGGGTTTTAAGTATCATAAAATTTTGGAAATTTAAATTTTAAATTCGATTTGTAGTACGAGCGGAGCCGCGGGCGGTCCTTGGACGAGGTATTTTAACAAAGAACTGGAAAAAATATAGACTGTAATTTCTTAATTACTTTCCATTTTTAGCTAGATGACAATATGAAGGTCTTGGGATGATTTTTTCAATATGTAAACATCAATAATAATTGTGGTTGATCACGCCAGCTCTGGTTATAAGACCTATAGTTAATTATTTAAAAAAAAAAGCAGAAGTGAAAACTTTATATACGCTATCTAGAGACCATTTCACATTATATATTATGTATCTGTCATTGATGGTAGGGTCCAGCCCGGTCCAATTCAGCCGATAGATGGCACTACTATAGCTGTTTCACGGGCTTTGTTCTAAGACACCATTAGCTAAAGATACCATAGCATGTCGGTGGCGCGAACCCATAAGATTTTCCCCAACCAAAAATCGCTCAGCGCGCCTAAATAAATTTTCACTTTAAAATCTCGGTGCGGACCGAGAAATGCGCAGCCAAACATACCCGACCCAGCAATTGGAAGCCAATACACGAACTCCTGCCCGCACATTCTCGGGCCGGGCAATCCATGGCCTGCCTTTGAGCGGAAAGCATGTCGCGAATGTCGGTGACGTGAACCCATAAGATTTTCCCCTACCACAAACTGCTCAAGGCACCTAAAGAAGTTTTCACAAAAACTAGTGAATTCCGCGTCACATTGCATTGCTTGAAGAACGCGGTGTTCTGATAATCTCAAAAATATAAATTATTTTTTATAAAAAAGGCCTGGGATAAATAAAAATAGGTACTTTGTTCTCCATAATACGAATATCTAAGTCAAAAACATTCCGATTCAGTAATATTTTGAGTCGAAAGTTGGGAAGAAACCGCAAGTTACTAAGAAAATAATAATAGTTAGACTGCTTGCTCGAAGAACAAATAACTTGAATATTATTATAGAGACGGGAAAAGTTGTTTTCAAAAGTAACAGGGGAACGGTATTTTCAAACTTTTCCAAGATAAAGTTAGGGACATGTGAATACACTGAAGTAAACTTAGCAATGATGATATAGTTAATATGTTACAACAAGGAAACCTATGAAATACTGTGAGCATTAATTATTGACATTGGAAAAGTAGACATTTGTCCACAGTGGTCGGAATCAAGGCAGGTTAATATTACACTTTTTACAGGTTTTCAATCACTGAAAATGTTATCCAAGCAAGTTGCTGTAGTCTCAGTTATCCTTGTTGGTTTCAGAAACAAATTTAGCATACCATGAGACTATAAACAGGTTAAGCAATCTGCTAGTAGAAGGGAACTTTGTAAAATATTAACATTAAAGTCTCCACATATAATGATATGTTTGTTAGATCTAAAGAGAACATTAAGGGCATTGTCAACAATTGTTTCGAACAAAATGTAGTTTCCACAGTACATTCAATAGACAGTTTAACAATATCTTTGCGCTCTTTTACCTTTAAGCTACTATTCACAATAATTAGGGCGCCACCATGAATTGATTTTTGTCTAGTATAACAACTAATCAGTTTATAGACAAACAAATTAAACATCAATTCTAAGTCTTTCAGCCAGTGTTCAGTAAAACAAAGCACGTGTATAGACATATTTTCCAAGAACAAGCTTATATATTTAAGAATTTGCTTGATATGTATACCTTGTATATTTTGATGTAATATGGTAAAATCTTCAACATTAGCTTTAGTAATTTTTTTTCATTGTAATTATTTTTTGGTGATAAGCCACAAAGTTTCCCAGCATTACATTGCTTTGTCACACAATTTAGTTTAAATTATTTTTTAAGCTGTGATAGCTCAAATTTCCCGATTTTTTTGCTGGAATTTTCACGATCCGACATGCTATAGTGCTCAATAAAGCAATTTGTATGAACAATCGAAGTGATTGAGTTCACAAGAAAATAGCGTAACATATTTGCTACTTGTCTTTTGTAATATATAGAAAGATAATAACTGTCTTTAGTCAAAAATAAATACTTTGTACTTATAATAGTACTAATATCAATTAAATAAAATGTATTCTCAGGACGGTATGTCAAATTGTGTAGGGTCAATTTTAAGTTATGCCTAATGTCATTTTCGTATTTTGAATGACTTTGACTAAATGGAAATGTCAGCATTATAACCTTATTAATATTGTTTAAATTGATCAATTGTGAGAAATAGTGTATTAAGAATTTTTTATTTACATTTCCCCTTCTACATATAAATATAATTAAAATTGCATTTTTCTTAAAAGTACTTGATAAAATCCTACGTAATATAAGTGGCATAAGGCATGCAATTATTAATTACAGTCTGTCCTAAACACTGGCCAAGGTGCAGACCTATGTCTTTTCCTACTTCATCAGTATACAGTTCTATATTCATTCTCTCTTTTATTATGTTAATATTTTCAGCAATGATGTATTTACAGTCACGCACGACTCCTGCGCCGCAGTCAAAGAGTCCTTAAAATGACACACAGGTGAGGATAGAATTGTTGGATCTGTGACAGAATGACATTGATCATTATAGTGATTTGTTAAGGACTCAAAGCGGTCTTGGTTGTACTTACACAACTCCAACAAACCGTCCATCTCCATGACATGCTCCCTAATTTGATTTTGTGACAATTCATATTGTTTGCTAATAGATTCTAAAGTTTTCTTTAATTCCATTATTTCCGACTGGAGGCGTCGTGTTTCACAATCATATTTGTTTTGATTAATTTCCAATTTTAATTTACATTTGCTCAATTTACACAATAAATTTATCCTTTTTCTCATCAAATTAGTGTTTTTACAATATGTCCTATTTTTTTAATTAATCGATTGGTCCTCCTAATGTATTTATTCAGTTAAACGCATTTCTTCAATTTGTTCCTACTCGAATACAATATCGCGTAGTCTTGGGCGATGAGTCCTCCTTGGTCAAGTCGATAACCTCCGACGACCCATTTCCGGAAACAGCAGCAATCACAGTAGGCGCCACCGGGACAGAAATGTTATTAAGAGCAAAAATATTTTTTTAATATACCGTCTTCTAACATTGTTCACTGAAAAGCAAGAAATAATGAAATATGTCATTACGCCGTTGAATTTGAAAATTAAAATAGATTCTAAAGAAGATAATATTCAGTGTTATCTATGTTTCAAATTTGGCGCCAACCGTCTTCAAATTCAACGGCGTAACGAAATATTACATTATTTCTTGCGTTTCAGTGAACAATGTTAGAAGTCGGTATATTTTTTTTAAACTTAATTTTTTATTGCTCATTGACCGAGTGGGTAAAGCGTAAATATATGAAGACTAGAACGTTCGAACCCCACAACGGCCATGTAAGAACTAACAAAGAGGCTTATACCCTCGTTAGGTATGGTAAGTCTTCCGCTGGGTACCCTAGGGCCGGTATCACGATTTAGGGAGCAACCCGTAAACTTATTAAAAAACAAAGTTCTTAAAATACTGACTGTAAATAAACCTATGTTACGTGTAATATGAAAGAGTGATTCCAAAATATCAAGTGCAAAATCGCATGCGAAACAAAATCGATTTCAAAAACAAGATTAAAACTCAAGGAAACTTTTGGATCATCTTATAAGCAACAAAGAGAATCGTATTACATAATGATATCAGAAATTGAACTTCCACATACAAGTTAAATGCAAAACTTTCGTTCATAAAAGTTGTACAACATTGTGATATCTGCAGTAAAAGCAGTCACTACTCCTTGGGACGGTCCGGAGATTGCATCGATATTTCATATTTCATTGATATAAAAATATTTTTCAAACTAAGATGTTTCCTTTTAAGCTGGAAATCGTCGCAATTTTGAGAAAACCGATGGAATTTTAAAATGTTTGTGGGAGATATGTTAAAGAAATATTTATTGCTAACGTTAGAAGTTTAATATAAGTAAAATATTATTATTATTTTATTTAATACTGACGCACTCTGTGCCACTTTTGCATAAATAGCATGATTTTTATTTAATTTTCAATGACATAATTTAAAAATATTTCTCAAAGAATAATGTAAATATTAATATTTTTTAACTCGCAAATCTATCTATCATCACGCTTTTTATCCCAAGAGGGGTAGGCAGAGACAATCGAATGCCATTTGCTACGATCCTGACATACTTCTTTTGCTTCTTTTATATCCATCATACCTTTCATACATGCTCGGCGATTGTGTATAATTTAAATATTGCCTTTGATCAATACATTTTTTATATGTTCAATAAAATTATTAACATTATTTTTATTATTATAGCAAATTAAGTTTTTGAGATAAAGGCATCATCTTGCGGTCCGTGAATTTAAATTTAAAATGTAGGTACATAATTGTTATTTAACTTTTCTATGAAACATTTAAATTCTACTTTTGTATCAATAGATCTTAAAATATTGTGGCTGGCAGGTACATTTATTACTCTGCGTGTAACAGAAAGTGACTTAGTATGAAATTTATAGCCTGGCACAAGACGTTGCGGAGTATATTCGAATACCGGAGATTACATACCTTCCTTAAGATATAAAATATGGACATTATTTAAAATTTGACATTCATAATACAGCTATTTTTGAGAAATAAATATTAAATTCTGCATTGTCGAGAACAAATAAACTCAGTTTGCTTCAGAAAACTAGCTTAGGTAGCGAATTTAAGAACATAATAATTTGTTTATTAAAGTAAAGACTTGTATTTTTAACCGACTTCCAAAAAAAGAAGGAGAAGGTTCTCAATTCGGACCGTATTTTTTTTTATGTATGTATGTACATCGATAACTCCGCCAATTGTGAACCGATTTTCATGGTTTCTTTTTTAATCGACAGATAATTCTTCCGGATTGGTCCCATTTTTCTCTCATAAAAATTGGTTCATTAGTTTTTCAGAAATTTTGAAAAAACTGACTTTAAAAGTACATTTTTCTTGATATCTCGATAAAATAAGTACCGATTTTGACAACTTATTTTTTTTAAGACATTATAATTTCTCGACATTATCTCACAGACATATGACGAAAATCGGTTCAGTAGTTTTTCAGAAATTCAGTAATTAATTTCTGTTTACGGCTGAAAATTATGTATCAGAAAAAGCCTTAGCAACGGTTGCTATTGACACGAAGTTGTCAATTTTCGTGACGATAGTCTAGCGGTTAAATGTAATGGGGAGTCATAGGATGCACAAGCACATGGTTCAAATCACATCCACAGCGTTTTCTTTAAATTTTTCATCAATATTTTTTTAGTTGCGTTATTATTTGTCTCTCAAGGCAGCAAAATCACTTAAAAGGGTAAAATAAACCTTTTAAAAAAAAGTGCACCGACTTCAAAAATTTGCACTGAAAAGTAAGAAATAATAAAAATTTCGTCGTAGAATTTGAAGACGGTTGGTGCCAAATTAGAAACAACTTAGTTCCCAAATTCACTAATCTAGACAATTCATTAGGAACCTACGATCATCAGTACATACAAACATAGATAATATTGAACAGATCTTTATCTTCTTAGATATTTACTTAGTTTTGTATCCTAATTTGGCACCAACCGTCTTCAAATTCTACGACGAAATTTTTATTATTTCTTACTTTTCAGTGCAAATTTTTGAAGTCGGTGCACTTTTTTTTAAAAGGTTTATATATATTTTTTTCAAATGTTTGTTTGTTTTTCTAGGCAATAGTTTATTTATAATAAATTTTCAAAGTTTTGCCGACAGACGACAGATGGACGTCATCATCCAATCTGTCAGTCAGCAAAATTTTGAAAAAAATAACTGCATAGGAAACAAAAATATTCAAATAAGTTTTTTTAAATATCTTAATGTTTGACATACAACTAAAAATGTATTGATCGATGGAAATATTAAAAGTACACACAATCGTGGAGCATGTATGAAAGGTGTGATGAATATAAAAGAAGCGAAAAAGGTACGTCAGGATCGTAACAAATGGCATTCGATTGTCTCTGCCTGGTTCTGGTTCTGGTTACCTAACGGGCTCGGTTTCCGCAACTCGACGTCTAGCGCCTATTTTGCGTGATATTTGTCTCTGCCTACCCCTCTTGGGATAAAAGGCGTGTTGATAGATATATAGATAGATTAGCGTAGTTTGCCTGATTATGTATGTAGAACCTCCAGTTTCTAACAGGTTGACAAAGAGTATGGTTTTGCCAGTTAATTAACTAAACTCTGATTAACTTTAACAAACCTTTCAGAAAATCGTAAATGCTATGTTTTTTTATAAAATGTATAAATTGTCTATCCCTAAAACATAGTTAACAAAATAAGTATCTTATGAGGCGTACACAATATACATTTTTGTTTGTGTAAGTACTAATATTTAAACAACAAGAACAACAAAGTATTAACACTTAGCTTTTATGTAAATTGCTACTGAGTAAATAAAATTATGCATTGCTTGATTTACTATGACACGTAGACTGATAAAACAAAAGATTTACTGTTCCTACTTTCTCTGTACCTACTATTATGAAATACTAGCATCCCGCCCCGGCTTTGCCCGTGGTATTTTAATATGACATGCTCACTCGATCCCATTGACACAATTTATTATTATTAAGGGGAAGTCAGTCATCAAAATCCAAAGTTTAATCAATTTTTTCAGAAAACCTGATCTATTTACGAAACTGAAAAATTGATTTTGTATTGTTGATTTTAAGTATATGACAAATCTTGTTATTGTTTGAAAATATGATTAGAAACATTTTACTTATAAAAATCCTGAATACACCGTCCAATATTTTCTGATAATCTAACTGACGGACTAATTAGAATTTTTTAGTCATCATGCCTATTGTATTTAAAGAACCTTACAGTTTTTTCCACTGTAAGCAGTAATTGTATCTTACCTACCTACATTTCAATGCCTTTTATCCTACTAATATTATAAACGCGAAAGTTCGTATGGATGTATGTATGTTTGTTATTCAATCACGCCAAAACGGATGAACGGATCTGGATGAAATTTGGCACAGAGATAGATTATAGTCTGGAATAGCACATAGGGTACTTTAAATCCCAAAAAAAAAATTATGGTTCCCGTGGGATAGATTAGTTTTTATGTTTCACGGGATCGACATGATTTTTTGCATTTTTATACCACAAAAGCGGGCGGGGCAGGGGAAAATTACAGCCACGGGATAATTATTTTTGGATCTATTTCCACGCGGGTGAAACCGCGGACAGAAGCTTATTACATTTTATTGAGATAAATTCACGGCAAATCTTTCATCATTGCATAACGTTCTTATTGATACTAAATACTATTTTTGATGTATTCTCGCTTTCCTGCAATCTGTGGAAGTGATTTCGGTAAAAGGGACGGAAGTGTGTAACAAGAAGCGCGCGCGGTAGTAGAGTTGGCCGTCAGATGGTACTAACCCATTTTTCGAGAGGATTGCACTGTCAGCCAACAGTGTGTACGTGTGTGTGACGAGAAAGAGAAAGGGAAATAGAGAATAAGAGATATAATGTTAATGTTGCTTATTACCAATGTGAGATGTCATATGTTACACATCATAATGCGACTACTGTAAGACTCGTTCGTTTTTTTTTAAATATTACAGCTTTTTCAGGACAGCAAAATTCAAATACTTAATAGGCCGCAGAGGTAACTGCAATGCGTATTATTTGATAAATTTGCACAATTTGTTATCTTTTATTTTTTTTAGTTTACAACACAAATCCGAGATCAAGGGAGGTTTTCTAACATTTGTTGAATTATTTCAGTTGTTACAGCGAAATGACGAATTGTATAGATTTATGAAATTACTCGCTACTTTGCTATAGAAATCGTGAAAGCTTGTAAACTGAAGGTGTCTGGAAAGTTGCATAAAATATTTTTTGTATCCTATTCCAGTGGCAATAATAAATAAAAAAACGGCCAAGTTATTTTTGACCAATTAAAAAATCATAAAATAACCACCCATATTTTGTATTCAATAAAACCCATTAACCCAAAATAACAGCTATTTCACATTTTGAATAATTAACATACTAAATTACAGTGACACAGGTGGAATATTTACAGAGTTATTGGGAATAGTTTATTATATCCTAGAAAAATATGGATATGAATTAAATAAAGTAATATCTATCTATCATCACGCCTTTCATCCCAAGAGGGGTAGGCAGAGACAATCGAACCTGACATATATAATAAATATATATAATAATTATGATGATGTCGTCTTCTTAGTGAGAAACACAATAATAATTCTTAGCAATTTGACAATCAGATTTCACTGCATGTGGGTTTATTTACTAAACATTCACTCTGTAAATAAAAGGAATAAATTAGAGAGTGTTTTGAGGTTTCCACGAGACACTTGTCACAGTCATAATGTTGACAGATTAGCACTTGCTTGTGTGGTCGCTAACATGTCAAGTGCGGAGTGAATCAAAGTTACGACTATTACGAAAGTTAGAAGTTTACATTTGAGAGAGTTGGATTGTGAGCTTTGGGCAGATACTATTGATGATTTTACTTAAATACTGTGTGGGTTAATATAAGGCACAGCGTAGACCTAGCGGAGAGCAGCACGGTGGATTTCACGTTGTAAATTTATAAATAATAGTCTTTAATATGGTCGATTAACGTCAAAATTGCATGACAAAGTAAATGTTTAAAATAAACGATGTTCGCTCTGTAGCATGGCAATTCTGAACTATACTTATTCAAAAATAAAGTCAACTATTTAAAAAAAACAGCCAAGTGCGAGTCGGACTCGCGCACGAAGGGTCCCGTACCATTATCTATAAAAACGTCAAAAAAATCACGTTTGTTGTAAGGAAGCCCCCTTAAATATTTATTTGATTCTGTTTTTTAGTATTTGTTGTTATAGCGGCAACAGAAATACATAATTTGTGAATATTTCAACTGTCTAACTATCACGGTTCATGAGATACAGCCTGGTGACAGACAGACGGACAGACAGACGGACAGACGGACAGACAGCGGAGTCTTATTAATAGGGTTTTCGTTTTTACCCTTTGGGTACGGAACCCTAAAAACGAGCGAGCCTTACAGTAGTCGCATATGATATGAAACATCTGACATCTCACCATAATATGGTAATAAGCAAGATTAACATTATATCCTGAAAACATTAACACTTTATACACAACACTGTCCTCTCTATTTCTCTTTTTATTTCTCGTCACACACACGCACACACTGTTGGCTGACAGTACCAACCTCTCGGAAAATCCCTGGATTCCTGTTACACATTTCCGTCCCTTTTCACGAAATCACTCCCACGGATTGCAGGAAAGCGAGAGGAATCCGCCGCGATGCTCTTTCCCAGGGTAAAAGTAAATAATGGAGTAAAAAAAATTGTAACGTTAATGTCCTCTTTTAAAAATTGTAAAATCACTACATAGTATAAAACAAAGTCGCTTTCTCTGTCCATAGGGACATAGATCCCTATGTATGCTTAAATCTTTAAAACTACGCAACGGATTTAGATGCGGTTTTTTTTAATAGATAGAGTGATTGAAGAGGAAGGTTTATATGTATAATAACATCCATTAAATAGTGGAGAAATACTGTTATTTTTGAGGTTTCTAATGTGATGTCGTAAATAATTACATTTTTTCCGCTTACATTGCAAACGCTGGCTGAACCCTACGAGATAGATCAAAATAATGTGCTACAGTATTGTACACCTTAAAATGGTCTACAAAAAAGTCCGTGATGGTATATGTCTATCTCTTAGCCCACAATAACTATTTTTTATCCTTTACTTTTTACGAGAAATAATGGCTTATTTACGAAGCTATTTTAAGCAATACAGCATTAATCCTTATCCAATTAAGTACCTTAAATACATTGTGCATTTAATATAGATCAATATGGCCCTTTACAGCATGTAATTTAAATGAATATTTTCAAAGATATTACAGATTTAAAATGCAGGGACATAGCGGTTGCGGCGGTACCGGTATTTAGTATCAGCATTATGTTGCACCCGTGCGGAGCCGGGGCGGGTCGCTAGTAAACAATAATTCCTACCTTTATGAAAATAAATAATTTCGTTCTATAGATAGATTACTGAAAATTGTCCCCGGGCTAAATCATTGATCTCCATCTTATAACCACACAATAACCTCTGAAATTCTGATTATATTATGATCTATTTATAGAAAAGCCATTAAAAGCAACATTTATTTTTATTCGTCGTCAAAATGGAAAATAAAGCTTAGTAATTTCGAGTTTATGAAAAATTATAGAGCTTGCTTAAATAACCTACTTGACAGTAACGTCTAACATTAAAAATTGATAACATTCGTTCCCGCTAACGTCCTTTTTTATAATCTCATTAAAACCGTTTACAGACATTTAACGAGCTGTAAAGAATTTAGTACTAGACTCTGGTATATTTGTTTTGCTTGTGGATGGCGACATTAATTTATACTTTATTTATTTTAACTTTTCGCTCAGATTTTGCTCCGTTTTCAGCGCAGATGCGGTAAGTTGGTTAATTAAGATTTTATTTTTAATTCAAGACATCGAAGTTTTGCGCTATATTGTCATTGCTGGTTTGTTATTTATAGACAATACATTTTTTACAGGTCTCAAAATGCTAAGAACTAGAATGACGCTTCAGGGGGCTTGTAAAACAGTCGTCGCCCGCATTTTTTTTGTGACAGGATGGTAATCTGTTCAAACTGCTAAGCAACGACATGTTAACAAGTTCCAAGGTAGGTATCTAGCCAGTGAAAACGTTTAAGTCGACGCATCATAGCGCAACGAACTCAGTATTACGCGCGGCTTATTTTGTCCATATCTCTTTAGAAAAATGTGAGCGGGATGGACTACTATTAAAATCTATAAGGTAGCCAAGGGTAAGATAAGATAGACCAATATTCACTTAACAGAAATATGAGAAAGTAGGATTTCTCAACAAAATCGGTATTTTGAAAAACACGAAAAGGATTTCGGATTTTCTATGTTTTTACAAAAACTATTAGAATTATCAAATTCTAGTTAGTGTATTCTTAAAGTATGTGAAATTATTTATCTTTTGATGTCGATAAAATTTAAAATTAGTGAATATCTTAAGAGAACTCGAGTCGCAAACTTGACTGAAATACGCGTGAAATTTAGGATTTTCAAGGCTTCATAAAACTTAGGTGTAACTGATTTTGGTTATTTTCTTTCCATGAGAAACTTTAGAATTTATTTAAAAAATCATGAGGCGGCCCCTTGAGTCACAGATGTTAGACCCCGGCCATGTTGTACATAAATCCGACAAACCACAAATTAATGCCATCGGCAGAAAGAGGAGGACCTGGTCTTCCGCTGGGTACCCTGGAACCGATAAAACGGTTTCGAGAGCTGTAAGGCAACCGTGAAGAAACATTTTCATTTCTAGTCCATTGTCTGTACCGAATTCAGGCCAATTTAACACTTTTATTATGATTTTTCACAAAACCATGCACTAGATAACAGAACTTGGAACTCGTTATGTATAGCCTCACAAATACCATCCGCTAAAAGAGGGAGATTTAGTCTTCCGCTGGGTACCCTGGGACCATAACACGATTTCAGGAGTTGTAAGGCAACCCGTGAAAAAAAATCTTTTTATAAAATATAACGAACCTTTATTGTTTGGTATATTATATTTAATCTCATTAGTATTGAATAATGACCACTTCAAACAAACCAACATGAAATTAAACAAACAAATAAATGTCAGACAAAGGCAAATAATATAAATTTATAATAGACATTAATATACTTGAAATTCATAATTTGAGCAATAAAACGGCACACAAATTTTCAACAAGATTAGTTCTAGACATCTGAAATGAACCTAAATTAGAAACTAGCATGAATCATATACGCTTCGTTTAATGTCTGACTCATATTCAGAACTTACAAGTATTTCCTTTGCTACTGTCTGTTTATTCAAGGAGTTTAGAAGCTAGAATCATATACATATTAATAGATGGATATTTTTTTCTTTCTTCACGGGTTCCCTTACAGCTCCCGAAACCGTTACGGTTCCAGGGTACCCAGCGGAAGACCAAATCTACCTCATTTTGCCGTTGGTATTTGTGAGTAGCTAGTTATGTTGAGGTATATTTAGATGGAAAAGCCTCTAAGTGTGGTGTGTCGGATTATGTACATAAGTTTTTAATTAAAAAACCCATTGGTACATGGCCGGGATCCGGAATCGAGCCCGTGGTCTGCCTAGTTAATACCAGACGTCTTAACCACTGGGCCACCGACGCACCTTTTTCTTTATTTTTCAGTAATAATACGAAGGGATTACAAGGTAGTTACTTTAGGCATTCTTAAATCTGACCTTAAACCTAAGATAACTTATTACTATCCTAGTGGTCAATCTTATGGTCAAATGAGCAGAAAATTGGCGGAGGAGGGAGCCGTATTTGAACTAGGTATTTAGTCTACAGCCTTTTTAAAGAATTAAATGAACAATTTAAAAAAAATGTGGTTGTTATATCTATCTATCTATACTAATTGAATTTATACAAAGTTGAAGTTTGCGTGCTGATCTTGGATTTGAAAATTTCTTGCATTTGATAGCCCAATTCTTAAGGAAAACATATAATTAAATCATTGTTTTCCACCGTATCTTTTAATGTTTTTTTTGAAGATGCTAAAGTTAAAAATTGGAATGCCTTTGTCAACAGATTTTACTAATTGCATGTAATATGAATATTTAAAACACAAACAACGTTAAAAATATTTTTGAAAACTTTGTAAAGCCATCACAGCTTTTATCACATTTCCCAGTTTCCCATTTAGTCAACTGGAAGTAAGTGCTAAATGCACTGAAGAAAATCTGTAAGTCTTGTACTTATGCATTGCACCATCTTTGCATTTAAACTGTTAATTTAAATTTAATTGCGTTCGCGTTGTAATAAAATATTTAAAAATAGATAAAGAAAGCATGAAATCTACGGTTTTCTGATATATTTTCTAAATAAACTTTTTAGTATATTTTGATCCGTTGTATAAGTAAGCAGAGAATGTTAATGCAGGAACCGTCGTAAATCAATATTATTGAAATCATATTTATTTTGGGCATCCAAGAGTTTTAAACACGTCCATGGTAACAGGTGTCTGTGATTATTGTTCGAAACTATTGCTAACTTTCTTCTTTAGTTGTCGACCTATACACTATCTACCTATGTATTATTTTTTGGACCATTTTGAGATTTGGCAACTTAAACTTCTTAATAAAAGGCAAAGCTTTTAAATTTTTTAGTTTTCCTAACATATCTCCGAACAACTCATATGTTTGTCTGTCTGTCCGTCAGACCAAAAATAAAACTTATAAAAAGTTTTTTCATGTGACATATCAAATGAAAGGGCGTTATTAGGAAATAATTTTTTTTTATAATTTTAAAATGCATAGTTTGAAAATATATGTAAATTGACCGACCCCCCCCCCCTTCTTTATCTTCGAGTCTAAAATTTTGAAACAATTTATAGTTTTCAGGCAAACCTAAACGAAAACTGAAAACTCAGTGCGCTAGTTGTACTCGCAACTTGGCCAATTTTTTATAGAGAATCCAAACTATAATTAACACGATATTTGCATACATTTAGTATTAGCATTAATTGTCATGGCTACTTGTCAGGTAGCCACAAAACGTAATCGGCTAAATGTGGAAGAATAGTTTTTCGTTGATTTGGTTCTCGGATCGTTAAGGTTTAAATTTATTAATTAAAAAAGTCGTTGGCGTACGTTGATATTGCTAAATTTACACTAATACAACGAGTCCAAAGTCAATATTATGATGGATTATAAGTTTAATTCCAACATTTCTCACTAGACAACAACAAATTTTGCACAATCATACAAAAATAAGTCAGTCAATGTCAATATAATATGTCACAAAAAAATGGAAACGGAATTTTCATTTAGTTTTTCTCGAAACACGCACGTTCTCACTAGTTCTTAGAAGAATGGACATGTTAGCATTGTAGAAAGTAATTTGAGCATAAGTTAGCGTAAACGTGTCAGGCCTGTTAACTAACTGCACATAAACATTGTAGTGTTAAAATGTGCAAAGCGCTTTAATGTTACTCACAAATGATGTAATTTTCATAGAAATCCGCTGTTTATTTGCCATTATGATTGTGTTGACATACTCTAAGCGATATTTTGAAAATTTATTTCTAATTCTTAAGAGCTCTATATCCATAATTTTTTTTTCTTTCTTCATGGTTTGCCTTACAGCTCCCGAAACCGTGTTACGATTCCAGGGTACCCAGCGGAAGACCAAGTATCCCTCGTTAGACGATGGTATTTGTGGCTAGTTCTGTTGAGGTATATATACAAGACGTCTTAACCACTCGGCCACTGACGGACACCATAATTTTTCTGGGTAAACTATTCCCAATTTATCTGTAAATAATCCACATGTGTCTCCACCAGCCAATTTTACATGTCATGAGATGAATGATACCGGCAGGTGCAGTAGTGTCAACCAATAAACCGATCAATTTAACACCCCAAAACAATAGCCAAATTTTTATTTAATATTATCTGAGCAATATAGTCCAGGCACCTGACTGTGAGCGAATTGTCTCTGATGCATTCAGAGATATGTCCCGCCCGATGGGTGCTAGCCACAACACTTTAGATTAAATA
Source organism: Nemapogon koenigi (assembly GCA_963924495.1). NCBI lineage: Eukaryota > Metazoa > Arthropoda > Insecta > Lepidoptera > Tineidae > Nemapogon > Nemapogon koenigi. The sequence goes on along the minus strand of OZ004640.1, from coordinate 4,352,972 downwards.
CTCCAAAGGGCCTCTACGTGTTGGACCTATGTCCCCATGCAATCCTTTCAATGGACTGGGCATTTTGTCAGTGAACTTAGAGATCATATATTGGCCACATGCACATTATTGACTATGAAATTCCATTTAAATCTGTAAATTTTAACAATTAGGTACTTTATTTCCAACTAAATTTTATTATTGATTGATTTAAGTGTAAGTGCAATGTTCTATAATGACTAGGAAGGACAACAACCCTTTACATTAAGAATTCAATGGAGAATCCACCTTACATATCAACTGCCGTTCATTGTGATCGATAAACGTAATATACCTTATAGTTCATGAAATAAGAATATTCTTGTAGGTATCTTAATGTCCATAAGGTATCCATGAAATCGCAGAGTCTAACAAAGGGCGCAAATATAGTTCAATTATTAAAAACTACATATTTGTGCCGTTTGGGGTAGAAACTCCCATAGTTTCCGTGGGGTTCAAATGCCAAAAAGTGTATTAAATATATATCTTCTCGACTAATCATCTCTTCTGGTGACAAGAGGGCTGGCTCCTTCCTCGCTCAACGAATCAGCATTGCGATTCAGCGGGAAAATGCAACAAGTATTCTTGCCATTATTCCACGCGGACCTGGTTAATTTAGTTATTTTTTATGTTTAGATTAATTTTAAGGTTTTATATTGTTATGTATGAATAAATAATGTTACCATTATAAATGCGTTCGCGACATGTTTTCTGCACAAGACCATGGATTGGCCGGCCTGAGTATATCCGGGCAGGAATTCGTGTACTGGCTACAACGTATCGGGCATTTTCGGCTGCGCATTTCTAGCCGGAAATTCTTCGCTCCGGACACAGATACATTTATAAGTGATGATATGATCGCTGGATCGCGTTATATATCTACTTATAAATAAAAAACAACTGTTATTCATAGTTTTAAGTTTTTTGCTTTTTTTGTAGTAAAATATAATTGTATGAGTGAGTGTATGACTTGTCATTAGTTCGCTGGGACAACGTGGAAATATTCATTGTTTATATTCTAAACAGCTTTATCCATATTTAACTCCAAAATGTATCTTCTTTCTTTGAACAATATAATTATGGATTCTAAGAAAACATCAAAGAGTTTGAGTACTATTTCAACTCAAAGTAAGATCGAATGACTATGTTAAAGATGTTTGAACAACAATTTACAATATTTGGAGGAAATTGCCATATTTAATATTGCCATTATTAAGATTGACCAAAAACGTCAATAAAAACACGTTTCTTGTATGGGGACACCCTTTAATTTTTAACTTTATTTTATTTTTATTATTATTATTTGTTGTTATAGCTGCCATATTAATACACACTCTGTAAAAATTTCAAGTGTCTACCTATTACGGTTCAAAAGATACAGCCATGTGACAGACGGACGAACTGACAGCGGAGCTTTAGTAATAGGGTTTTCGTTGGCACCCTTTGGATACGGAACCGTAAAAAAAAAACAAAATTATTCTAACGATATAGTTTGATTTTGAACTGCAGCGACATTCTTGTCATTTAGTCTATTTGGTAACTCGCTAAAAGAGCACTTTGTTACCGCAAGGTATAAAATCGTAATCAATTTTAATAAAAATCACTGCCATAATTTCCTTTACTTTATAGTCACTCTGTAACTAATGAAAAGCTATATTTAAACACTTGCTTCAAAGTTTCCAGCATCCAAAATTTTATTTGCATAAAGTAGCATAATTAAATGCACGTAAAAGGTACCTTAGGCCGCGGCTACACTATTCATGTAAATTAAGGAGAAGCTGTCTGGAATGTGGGCTGGACGGTTTTACAAAAGGCTTTGTTAGGTAGTTCCTCTAAAAGACTGAGTCTTTCAAAATTTACCTAAATTTTAGACAATATGTAAATTTCTTTCAATTTATTAAGTCGAGGTATAAACCTGATTCACTATAGCCTAAAGGCAGCGGAATATTGCGAAAAGGTACTTGATAAAAGCTAAAAGTTAAACCTAGAAATTTTACCTTCCCTGATTATGGAATTATTGACCTGCCAACGTTCCGGTGTTGGGTCCGGGAGATAATGAATTTCCTGTTTATTTATTTATTTGTTGCGGAACTATAAAAAAATTACATTATTAGGTTAATAAAGTTAAGCAATTATCAATAACCATATAGGCAGGGAAGATAGAAGTACTATTTTACAAACTTTCAGCTTTTAGCAAGTAACTACTCCAAGTCTTCAATTGGCTCTCTAGTTATATAACTATCAGCATAGAAACTAATGGTACGTAACAAATTATAGTCAAAGTGTTTTAATCTCGTATTGGTTTAGACGTCTGGTATTAACTAGGCAAACCACGGGTACGATCCCGAATGTACCAATGGGTTTTTTATAATTAAAAACTTATGTACTAATCTAAGAAACCACACTTAGAGGATTTTCCATCTAAAATATACCTCAACAGAACTCACAGATACCATCGGCTAAAAGTGGGAGACTTGGTATTTTGCTAAGTACCCTGAGACCGTACATGGTTTCGGGAGCTGTAAAGCAACCCGTGAAAAAAGAAAAAAAAAAGAAAAAGTGTTTTAATCTTGCATTGGTCATCATATAATTTAATCAATGATCATTTAATTTTATTAGACCTTAGTATGTTTATAATTTCCAAATATAAACATAATTTAAACGAAACATATCAATACATTAAATTGTCTTTCAATGTCATGACAAAAGCAATCTTTTGCCAAATACCAGGAAATTAGAGGCAACGACATCATAAAAAAAGACCCATGAACTCAACGCAAATTCAAACAAATTTTCACTCCACTCGAACCCGGGACTTCGTGGGTAGGAAAACTAGATTTTTTTCTTCAAATTATATCCATTAGCAGATATAATCGTAGATCAATTTGGTCCAAAGGATTACTAACGGGTTTAATATTTTATTCAATCAATAAGTGTCAATAAAATTCAAACTAAGTCCATATTAGCTTCAATTTATGCACATACATTTTCTGAATAAGGTTTTCCTGTCGAATGAAATAAGATACGTATGATGATTCGTAGAAAGAAATGTACCAACGATCAAATGCTACTTAGATACAACTTTCCATAAAAGTTCAAGTAGGTAGATATTGGAGTCGTCATGTATATGGAAGCGATTATAGGGTAAAATGAGATCGAGGGTACAAAGTCATCTCTAAAAATCTTAAAAATCAAAATGAACGTGGAGTTTTTTTTTAATTTAATGAATGACTTTGATTCCTTAGTGCATTTGTATGATATTTACGGGTTAACGTAATTTAAGAAGTACCGATTGGTTTATATTAGAATAACCGAAAATGTTTATCTTTCTAAACCATCTCTCCTTTGAAATATCACGCAGTTAATAAATAAAATAAACAAATTTAATTAACATCGTTTGTATTTCTGTTCTTGCATTAAGTACCTCAGGATAATCTTCCGTCTGCTCCATTGAGGCGTTTTGTGTACGAAAGGACACTTCGTACAAGCAGTCAATACTAAGGCGTTATTTGAATTTTGGATATGCAATTTACTAATAATGTTAATCACGTCTCTACTTTTCATTGATTTGCATATCTAAAATTCGAGTTTTAGATTTTGTTCAGACTTCATTTCGCTTCATGAAGAAGAAATGGCAAATGCCACAAGGTATGTACCGTCACATTAGTTCTAGGTAATAGTCGTAAACAACAAAGGATATCCCACAAAACGTGTCCTGAAAAATCAGAGCAATGAAATCATGAGAAAATTCACAGCTCATGATAAATTGCTTTCATTAATTGACTCATATGCTGATGTCAATCAAAACCATGTGCAAGTGACATGTGGTGTTTTGTAAAAAAAAACAAACTTACATAAAACATTTTAATTGGCCCAAAAAGGGAACGAATTTCGACATCTAAATTTAGAATTAACATGTTACTAGTAGTATGGCTTACGTTAGCCGACAGTGGCAATAAACTTTGATCGGCTGTGATCCATCCATCCCGATCAACCAAAAATAACAACGACAATCAACGGTAGAGTATTTCGTAATAGAAATAGACTAGTGGAACCCTAATGACACACTTTCTCGGTCTGTCATACATTTTGTTGTTCTTTTTGAGAGAAATCTTTTTAAAAGGAATCATCTCAACGGGTGGTCTTTGGAGTATATATATTTAATTTACCGTATCTCTTCAGGTGTGATTGAGTAATTTTAGGTTGGCACCGATTAGTCACTCTTCTATAGAATATACAAGTATATAAGTACAGTGATTTTCAAAATTATCCCATCAAAACAATAATTATAAAAATTATCGAGATGGTCAGATGCGATTATTGAGTAGGCAGTGGATTGAGAAATATGATCTTCATATTGATATCGATAATTGGAAATATGTCCAATGCATATCCAGATTCTCTTAGCATCCTTGTATAAAACAATGGTAAAAATCATATTGTTCTATTCTTAATCGCTTGATAATGCATTCGACTGATTTTACTTTGAAATGGAAGCTATGTTGTTGATAGTAAAAATGCTGAAGATGAGATATCAATCCAGTCTAAATAGGTTGTCGAACGAATCAATGTTGCACCTGCACTTGACCGAAATATTTTAACAGATACCCCAAAACGCAACAATACATCACAATTAGCTTTGTTTTCTTGTTAAAATCTGTGTAACTCTCGCTATCTATGGGCAATTAGCTGTTGATTGGTAACTGCCTAGTTGTTATTTGAATCAGTCAGTGACCTTCGCATCATTATACAAAGTCAATAACCTATTACATTGTTGAAAAAATCCTGGCCTTATGAGGTCTGTTAATAAGGATAGTTTTATATTATGAAACCTACTATTACATTGACAGGAATATCCAAGACACCTGTAACTAATTACGTTGCCATAAGTGTAAATATGAGTTATACTTGAAACCTTAATGACTTCTAGGGTATAAGAATAATTAGTATTCAGATTTAATCTTCCTCTATCATCTTTAATATAATATTAAATAATTCCCCATATGATTAATTCATTTCTTAGTTGCCATTATCATTTTACTATGAAATTAATAGGTATATATATATATACAGCGTGTTGTAAGTACAATCAGAAACGAATAAAATTGTTGAGTAGATTTATGCATTTGGAAGTGTAAAATTTTGCTAATGTCGAAACGCGTATCGATGTGAACTATAAAAATAATAATAATATAACTGGAAATAAAATTACCAGTCTTGACACTGTTTAAATACTAAAAACATCTTCTGAAAATAATATTTTTTTGAATTTAAATATAAATGGTGAAGTCGCAAACAATAAATATTGTAGAAATTAATATGTCACCGTACAAAATGATAGCATATTGAACTGCATCGTAAAACATGTTTCTTATTAGAATGGAATTTTATTTATAACAATATTTCCGTTTGATATCATAGGAAAATAATATTAATTCATGAAATATGAACATATGAAATGAAATATGGGGTCAAAGGGGAGAACGGAATAAGATATATCCGACCCCAAATGTCATCCTCACCTGCACCTCTACTAGACAACAAACGAGGCTTTGGCGACCGAGCAATGGCGGTATCAGCTAGGCAAACTGGCCCCTGAACTGCGAGTCAATACAAAGTGCGTCGCGCTGTGGACCGCCATGATTGACCACGACTGCTCTGTCAAGAGCACCACTACTAAGAAGAAGAATATGAACATATTTAGTTTAGGCGTCTTTATGTCGCATTGGGTCTGCAATACTTGATTACCCATAGGGGTAGGCAGAGAAGGAAAAGCATCATTCATCTTTCGATCTTTACTATACCTATAGTTATCATAGAAATAAGAATTGTGACGCGTCAATGTTTTAAGGGACTTTGGCTCTAATTTTCAATTTTCACTGTGATTCCATGTAGATATTTATATAAAATAAGCATCAGCTTCCAAAACAATTTCTTCATAAACATAAATTTTCTTTTTATTTAACATAATAACCTACTTCGTTGTTGTCTTTAGTATAAAATACAAATTTTTCATCTTGCATGTGCCGTACTTCGCAAGAGGGCGGAAGGTCTCCGGCTGACGCGTTTGCGGCCTTATTTACATAAAGTGGAATAATTAATTGCAACTTAAAAGACAAAGATTGGTCGTCCGGTCGGAATTCATGCAAATTAAGTCAGAGCTAGTTTTAACTTTAACGAAAATTATCTAGTGTATCCTAGAATAGGTCGACGTTATATATTTTTAAATTAAAAAATATGCCACTTCTGATGTTAGGTAGCTAAACGAATTGTTCTCAATTTTAAATCAAAATGCCTTCGAAGAACAATGTAGCCATGTAATTTCGGAAATATGGCAAACGAAAGTTTAAATATCTTTGACAAACAAATGTAACATGGACCTATAACTTGCGTCTTAAATGTGGCACACTGAAACTGACAATATTTTAAAGAGTTGTTAAAAGTTCGATTATTTTTAATAAGAAGAGCGGGCACCTGTCTAAACTAAGAGAAGTCGATAAAAGCATTCAAGAAAATTGGTAGGTACATAGATTGTGCAGATATCAAACTCAGGAAAACACATAACATCTGCTACATTATTGAAACAGTACTAACATAATAAATACAACAATTAAATCAATTTTAAATTATAGCTCATTGATAAAGTTATCAAATTGCCAAAGGTTATCAATGTAAACAATAAATATTTATAGGTAATCCATGTATGCAAATGAGGGCAAAGTTTGACGAATAATACATTCAGAAGTAGGTTCAAAACACGAGCCATTCTCTTGGATTCACTCTCTTATGGACCCCTTATGAATATCAAATTAAGAATAGCAGTTTTAAAATAAGCAAGATGTGCCGTTTAGTAATGGATGGTAGCAATGTTTCTATGAAAATAATTAATAGTTTTTAAAAAAACAAAAAAAAAACACGATGGGTTATATCGTTTACTAACAGAGTTACTGTACCCACCTTCCGGCTCCATCATGTAGGACCAGACAACGTAATTTGTAAAGACAAATCAAACGAGTGCAAACTCGATAGGGTTACGTCGTTACTTTACAGAGTTCATGTGGCCAATTTCCGGTTCCATTATCAGGACCCTGAACATCAACTACGACCAGAGTACTTGTGAAAACAGATCAAACAAGCCCATATTTCATACAAATGGATTCAGTAGCCTTACAGGTTTCCGCGACGCTATATATATATTTCTTTCTCTAACTGTCATGCTCTCACAGTAGGTCTTCTTCTTCTTTCTCTGGCCTATCCCATTTTAGTTGGGGTCGGCTCTCCTAATCGCTTTTCGCCAGCTCGATCTATTCCGGGTCGTCAGTGGGTCTAGTTATAGAGCTTTGAGGTCATTAATAATTACTGATAGCCCTCGCAGCAGGTACCAAATTTTAAAGTTTATTTTTATGTAACTGATATAGACGTTTATATAAAACAGTGGCAACACCCAACATGTGTGAAGTGGACAGAATCAGATCGTCTTCATCTAATTTTCTACAATTTATGAGGCTATTAAAAATATAGGGCGTTCAGAACGTCCGGAGTGGCAGACCTAGTGATGTATTCGGTTTCCAATAAACATATGACGTAATTTGACTACTTAACTTGTTTCTCGATTTGTTATTATTTCGCGCCATCCTTATGATTTACTTTCATAGATTATCAGAGTCATTATTTTAACTGGGGACTCTATATATATATAAGATATAAGTAGATGATACTTTATTTGTAGAATTCAGTTCACTGTGTCAAACTTAAATAAATAATTTAAGTAATTGGCATAGTACTTAGTTATATTTTTCTTTCTTCACGGGTTGCCTTTACAGCTCCCGAAACCTTCTACGATCCAAGCGGAAGACCAAGTCTCCATCTTTAGCCGATGGTATTTGATGAGTCAGTTCTGTTGAGGCATATCTAGATGGAAAAGCTTCTATGTGTGGTTTCTTGGATTATGTACAGGTCGATTTATAAAGAGTTCTAAAAGCTAATTATTTTTTGAAATCGACCAGTACTTTTGAATTTGTTTCTTACAAACAATGAAACTCGCAGTCTTTTGTTAAACTATCTATCTATCATCACGCCTTTTAATCCAAGAGGGTTAGGCAGAGACAATCTAATGTCATTTATTACGATGCTGACTTACCTCTTTCGCATCTTTTATATTCATCATACCTTTCATACATGCTCGGCGATTGTATGAACTTTTAATATGTCCATTGATCATATGTTTAATAAAAATACACCTCCGCCAGCATTGTTTTCACTTCAGCCATATAAACCTTTTCAGTAAATTTTTCATTCTTAATTTTTCAACGTGTCCAAACCAAAGTAAACTAAAAGTAGTTTAGTTGACCTTTATTTTAGTCACAACATTATCTTTTACTATTCATTCATTTTTAATGACATCGTTTGTTAAAATACTTATATTTTAACTTTAATTTACAAAAAGCTTTCAACAAATCTATCTTACCTCCGACAGTGTTTATCCAAGAAAGCTTGTTAATCAATATTAATTGTTCGTCCTTACCAGTACGTGTCCAGTGTTAAAATCATCGCCAAAATTTAATTATGGAGATAGTTGGTCGACAGACAATTTGTCTTGTCACTCAAACCATCAACTCAAGGAAACTAATTTCCATTGGAAATGAAATATGTTCTGGGAATATGTTAAATATGGTATTGAGATTCTAAACAGGAGACATATACATACTACCTGTACCACAGAATAAATATGTATATGTACTTAATTTTCATAGAAAGTAATGCCACAGTGTATACAGACAGAGGTGCGACGAAGCGGTTTACGAATACATTTTTTTAAAGTATATTTTTGTATGAAATGTTGCCAGTGTTGTTAAGATGTAATCGCGATTGTTAAATACTAACTATCATCTCTTTTATACCTTCTTAGGGAAGTGGATTAAAAAAATCCTTCCCTATATAGGGTTCAAACTATCTCCGTATCAAATTTCATTACAATCGGTTCAATGGTTTAGCCATGAAAGCATAACAGACAGTCAGATAGAGTTACTTTTACATTATATTAGTATGGATTATTTTGATTACCTATGATTTAATAATAACACCGTAAGTTAGTAAACAATTTCACTGTGATTAAATTTATATGTTTTCCCATCCCACTAATATTATAAACGCGATGTATACGATTTGTATGGATGTATGTATGTTTGTTACTCAACCACGCCAGAACGACTAAAACGGATCTAGGTAAAATTTGGCACAGAGATAGCACATAGGCTGCTCTTTATCCCGGAAAAATGTATGGTTCCCGTGGGATAGATTTGTTTTTGTTTTTCACGGGATCGACATGATTTTTTGCATAGTGGTAGTTTAGGGGTCAGAGAATGATATATACTACTTTTTATACCGTGAACGCGGGCGGGGGAGGGACAAATTACAGCCTCGGGATTATTTCTTTTTGGATCTATTTCCACGCGAGTGAAACCGCGGACAGAAGCTTGTATTTTATATGTTTACGTACTTATCTATTACAATATAAAGGACGTCGACCTACTTCTGTATTATTTTTATACTGTGGCATTTCTTTATGATGAACTATCAACAGCTAGCTAGCTTTTGCGTACAAATTGCTGAATTTAATAATATAATACGAGTGACGTGTTATGAATATGTTATTTTGTGTTTTGAAAAATTTGTGACTTTTAAATCGTGAGCATGTACTGTTATAGAAAATATGTAAAAAACTTTACGTGTAGATAGTAGAGAAAACTAGGTAAGAAAACCTACTTACATTGTCACCTACTTTATTAACCGACTTCAAAAAAAGGTTCTTAATTCGGACCGTATTTTTATGTATGTGTACGAGTTATCTCCTCCATTATTTATTTTGTAATCGACAGATTACACAGATCGACAAAAAACTTTTTTTTGCTTTTCTGTTTAGTGTATACATTCTGATTCTATGCATAAAAAAACTTCTTTGACCTATAAAGTTTGCTTTTGCCTGTTTAAATCGATAAGTAAGTTTTAAAAATTTACCGGTTTCTACAAAAGCAATATTTAACCAAAGTGCTTCGCAAGGAACATACATCTTCTAAATATAGGTACTTAATAGATTTCTCATATTTTAAAGAAATAACTTACTAAATAATATACATAGATCAACTTCCTAAATGTGACATTGTTACCTAGTTTTTTTTCTTTCTTCATTATTAGTTACCTACGTAAGAGAAATCGAAATTTGATATTTAGAACTCACACCCAAAAATCGTGTCGACCGGTGTTATTCTTTCGGATTGATCCCATTTACTGACTTGTTAGCTAGCTTAATGCTAATCATGAAAATAAATTTATATTTTTTTCTAGGAATTCAGTAATTTTTAGTTTCTAAAAGACTTTTTTAACTGTAACAATGAAATTAAATAAAAAATATATAAAATATCCTTGTGCTTCGGTAGGAACATACATCTTCTAAATATAATAGATTTCTTATATTGTTAAGAAATTTTTATATAATTTATTTTCTTAACTTAAACAAAAAATTAAATAAACAATAACCAAAATATACAAAATTAGACTAAAAGAAAATATATAATGTTAAATTAAATCTAAAAAAGGCCCCTGCGGCATTGTGCCGAAGATGCTGGCAGCGTTTCCTCGCTGTATCGCTAAACTTTTTAAAAATATATTACTTACTAAATAATATACATTGATCAACTTCCTAAATGTGACGTTGCTACCTTGTTTTTTTTTCATTCTTTCTTCAGCTCCCGAAACCGTGTTACGTCTCCCTCGTTTATCCAATGGTATTTGTGAGGCTATACCTAACGAGTGGCCAGTTCTGCTGAGGTATATTTAGATGGAAAAGCCTCAAAGTGTAGTTTGTCGGTTGAAGTTCTAAAGTATGGTCTTTTTATTTTGCGTTTTTTGATCCTTTCTAAACTTAAAAAAAACTCAGTATGCGTTAGTGTTTTAATAAGATGAATATAAGCTACTTATGTGTAAACTAAGTTCCGTAGCATGTTTCACTTCGTTCACCATTGCGGTTCATGAACAACTCAAAACTTCACCCTTTCTACAGGTGGAAATGTAGTTCAAAGCTTTGATGCGGTCTCTTTCATAACACCGTAGTCTAATTAAGTGTAACTAGATCTTTGAAGAATATATAGTGCTCTTTAATTTTAGATTTCTATGAAAGGAAGGTGTAATTGTACCTTGAGGTTCTCTTTCGTTCAGTATATTACGGAATAAAGCTTGGTTTGGAAGACGATATGTTTGGTGAAATGTATTCTATTGAGATAGTTATATCCATTCATACAATTCAGTATGTAAAGTAAAAATTAAGGTACGTCTTATCTAATTTGAATATTTTTGTTTTCTATGTAATAGTTTTTTTTAAATTTTTTTTTTTGCCGAGAGACGACATAGTGACGTCATCATTAAGGTAAAAGACCCATTCTGCCTCATTTCTCAACTCATTTGCCTAACTGCCAGGGTCCTACCTGGAACTGATAACATGGTTTCGGGAGCTGTAAGACAACCCGGGAAGATAAATAAAATAAAATAAAATAAAAACTTACTCTTTGAAATAAAAATATATAAAATAAACCTTAGTTTTTTATATATCGATTTGCCAATTTCATGAAAATAAGTCGAATTTAAAATAGTGGAATATACTTATTTAGAATTTTTGATGGTCTGTCTATTTGGTAATAATCGGTTTCGGACCACCTGAATAAATTTTAAATTTAATTAAACTTTAATGTGCATTGTTTCATTTAGATATTGAGAAATATAAAAAAATAGCCTCACAAATACCATCGGCTAAACGAGGGAGACTTGGTCTTCCGCTGGGTACCCTGTAACTGTAACACGTTTTCGGGAGCTGTAAGGCAACACGTGAAGAAAAAAAAATGTATGAACAAAAAATTTTTAGGGAAAGAAAATTTGAAAATTCGGGAAAAACTGAAAGTGCTATTTTCAATGAGATTTTTGTATGAACTCAAAACCATAATGGAGGATGAAAATTAACATGGGCTCCACGGCCAAAGCTACTGGGCGGAAAGCTAGTTGTACCCAGCGGAATACCAAGTCTCCCTCTTTCAGCCGATGGTATTTGTGAGTGGCCAGTTCTGTTGAGGTATATTTAAATGGAAAAGCTAAGAAAAAAAAGAAAAGAAAAATGTGGTTTGTCGGATTATGTACATAAGTTTTTAATTAAAAAACCCCTTGGTACATGGCCGGGATCCGGAATCGAACCCTGTGGTCTGCCATATAATACCAGACGCCTTAACCACTCGGCCACCATAACAATATTGAATGAGTTTAAAACTTTAATATCAACTTAGAATCACAACATTTAAACGACGTAAAATGATTCGAGCGAATCCGTACGCAATAGCTTGTACATAAAATTATATATGTAGGTATGGATTTAATTATGTATCCTTCTAATTACGATCCGGAACTTGCTACGAGACCCCTGAGTGTAAACAATTTTGTGAATAGAAACACGGGTTGAATGGAGGGGCCCTTTATAGTACCAGCGAATATGTAACTAACTTTGTTAAATTCACACCTTCCTTTACAGCTCATAACGAGCAAAATTAATACTAGCTTTTACCCATGATACGACTCAAACTGAGTGGCGGTGCACTACGGTCGTCATCATGGCGGCATGACACGGTAGCTTTAGAATTGAAACAAAAGTTCAATAGAGGGGTTCTTTGATAATTAATGCACCTTCCTTTACAACTCAATATTTACTAGCTTTTACCCATGATACGACTAAAACTGAGTGGTGGTTCACTACTGTTCAATAAACTCAAAAAATATTCCAGATTTAAAAGAAAATAAGGAGTTCACATTCACGTTTTTTCACATTCAAAAATTTCCTCGCTCACGTCACAAGCAAAAATTATTTATTTTTCATATGGACCCCACACATCTGGTCTATACTAATCTATACCTACTAATATTATAAAGAGGAAAGATTTGTATTTTTGTATGTTTGTTACGAATAAATTCAAAAACTACTGGACGGATTTTGATAATGCTTTCACCATTAGAATGCTACATTATCTCTGAGTAACATAGGCTATATACCATCACGGCATGACGACGGGAACGGGGTGGGCAGAGGTGAACATGACAAAAGCTATGTATAAAGTGTATGTTTGCCAACATTCTGAAATAGACACGTACGAAGTCGTGGGAAACAGGATAGAGGTAGGGGTAGGGTTAGGGGTAGGGGTCGGGGTCGGGGTCGGGGTAGGGGTAGGGGTAGGGTTAGGGGTAAGCTAGTTTATTATAAAGAGGTAAAGTGTAGGGGGTAATCTCTGGATCTACAGAACCGATTTTGAAAATTCTTTTACCAATAGAAAGCTACGATATCCCTGAGTGACATAGGCTATATTTTATTTTGTTTGAAAATATCCACGGGCGGAAAGCTAGTTTTCTAATGATTTGGGTCTATAAATATGTCAAAATTACTTCACTTAGGTAGCTGCATGTTTGCATATGAGACATGTATTCAATAGGTTTCACAAACACGTTTTTCGCTTTTACAATCACTCGTTGACCTGCTTTTAGGGTTATGTGAAGACTCGGAAGACATCAATTTAAGTACTTATGTAGTTTTATGATAATAATAATATTGCAATATTTATAACTAGGGACCTGCCCCGGCCTCGCACGGTCCCCGTAAATCCGAGATAAATCCGGATCTCCAACTCTATTTATAAATCATTTTTAATTGAATTTGGCAAGGCTACTTCATACAAAAACGACTATTAAATTTTATAATATGAAAATTTAAATACTATTCCTATTATTAACATCCATATAAAACCTAAAATTAACTAAAACATATTACATACTAAAATTTTACAATCTATATAATAAAATCGAAAAACCGGAACGAGATAAAAAAAACGAGAGAGAGCGGGATGGCGCTCTACAAAACTTTCTTGACACGTTTACCCCAAACGGCGTAGGTACTCTATGAATTTGTATGTAATTCGATTCCTTGATCTCGAGAATCGCGAAAAACTTAAGAAAATAAGATATTGGATGTGTAAATTTTGTATAATAAGCAAATTAAAACGCAACTTCGAATTTCGAAAACTATGCCAGTGTTATCGTTTGAAAAAATCGTGACATTTCTTTGGTTGGTTTCGAGATTTAAGGACGATTTATACAATATGAACTTATCCTAAACCTGTGCACAATAGATTGTATGCGGGCGGTCGCTAGTAATAAATATAAAACTTAAAAAAAAACTTATGACATGAAAAATCTCTTCTAACTGTTCCCCTTGTGGCATGGTGCCCAAGATGCTGGCGGCATTACCTTGCTGCACGGCTATACTAATTCTTTGAGCGAAGTTAGCACAAGCTCTGAGGCCAGAAACAACCCTTTTGTAATTTAATATTTTAATAATTTTGCATCCGACGATCCTTAATCAACGATCAGTTACAAAATGTAATAGATTCTAAAAAAGATCTTCCATATTATCTATGTTAGTAATTGTCTATATAATTGAATAGGTTTAGCACCAACCGTCTTCAAATTCAACGACGAAATATTTTGATTATTTCTTGTTTTTTAGTGCACAATAAAATATAATATCCTCAAAATTCTAAGAAAAATATAATTGGACTGTGTAAGCTAATCTTTCAAATTACTATAAGAACAAAATAAATAACTTTGAACATATACTGCGTGCCTATCCCAAAATTCTTATTACACCGTAATAAAACTTCCCCTCGGTAAAAAATATAGGCACTGACAATGTCTTTTCAGCAGGAATGCGTGGGAACGGAAATTCTGAACACGTAAAAGCAAATTGTCTCAGTCGTCTAAAAGACATGTCGTTATCCTTCCCTGTGCGAAATATCCGATCCGAAGCGAATATTTCTGATTCTATAATCATGTTGTTTTCAAAGATTTTGATATCTCAACTCAGTAAGCTTTCTGCCCATCACTCCAGAAATATTTGAGGAGTTATGCTTATAGTATACCAAATTGATGTTTATGAAAAGGTCAAGAAAAAATATGAAATGCTGTATAAATAGAAATAGAATGAAAAAAAGAAGAAATTATAAAAGACCGAAGAATAAAAAAGACGAAGATTTACATTCTTGATTTAAAAAAAGCAGTAAGAGAAGACGTAAGTATGTAAGGATCGATATAAGAGAGAGACGAATCAATGATCTCTACTTACTTCAATGAGATACAGGCGTGAACGTATCTATTTTAATGGGGGTCTAAATATGATATTTCTTAGACCTGGTATTAAAAGAACTGAGTGTATGGGAGATAAGATGAGAGGCTGTAGGATAGGTATTCGGAATGCACATAAAGTCCGCGTCCTAACTTCTTCTAAAAATAATAGATACGTCTATTGAAGAAGTGACACATTTAAGTCAATTAGTGCAGTAACAGACTTGCCACCTGTTTTCTTTAATATCGACAACTGGTAAAAAGTTGACACTGTTACTGGTGTGTCCGGCCACTATAGAAGCCGCGTGAAGATGTGTTTGTTTTATTTGAAAGAGATAAATCAGTATCATAGTAAATGTCATTGTATTGACAGATTGTCTCTACTTTTCTCCCGGGATAAAAACATAGGGTAGATAGATTTTATCCAATCTTCTGGCCATGCAATTTATTGTCACAAAAACTTGTCTTCGTGTTTAGCTTTGAAGCAAAGTACAAAACATAAAAGCTTCGCAGACAATTTTAAAGTACGAACGTCCTACTTTGAAGAATATAACAATAATTGCATAGAAAGTGGAATCCGTGGGAAAAATTGCATGGTGCATTAAAATCGACGTTGGCAGTATGTATAAAAATAGTCAAACCTGGTATTAACTAGGCAGACCACGGGTTCGATTCCGGATCCCGGCCATGTACCAATAGGTTTTTTTTAGTTAAAACTTAAAAATATAGTACATAATCCGACAAACCACTCTTGGAGGCTTTTCTATCTAAATATACCTCAACAGAACTAGCCACTCGTTAGGTATGGCCTCACAATACTTGGTCTTCCGCTGGGTACCCTGAAACCGTAACACGGTCTCCGGAGGTGTAAGGCATCCCGTGAAGAAAGAAATAAAAAACATAATAGAAAATTTATAGAAAAACTAGTTTTTTAGTTAGAAGACATTTTTGAAATGTGACAAGAAGTTATCCCGAAATTTAATACAAATATGTTGCCTGGTCTAGGATTCGAATCAGGAACTGTCTACCTCGTAGTAGGTAACATAGTATTTGACAGATAAAAGTTTAAAATGATGATGGTAATGATGACCACTTCCCCTGCTTACCCCTATTGGATAAAGTCGTAAAAAATTATGTACCCAACGCGTTCCTCTTGCAACAATACTTACATCAGTGCATTACAAAAATAAAATAACAACAGAATTATTTATAAAAAAATTACATATAAGCCAGACGTTGAAATCGGTTCAGCAGTTCCAGTGGTATTAGAATCATAATAGGAACCGGAATTGAACCCAAGAACAATCTTATTTGTAAATGTCACTTATAAGACACAATATAAAAGTCAAACCGCGCTTGCGCAGTAGCGTACATGTTTACTTATAGATAAAGTGAATTATTAATATGCATTGTGACTGATTATTAATTTCTGAGTAATAGCGAAATAATACAGTCGCTTCTCAAATTATTATCGCAAAATAATTCTTATACTTATTTACGAAGTTTGTTAGCAACCGGTGTTTCCTTTTAGTAAGTAAATCATTGCGTACCTACCTTTAAAACTTATTCCCCGATCAAATCTCAAACCTTAGAAATATAAACATTTGTAAAGGAAATTAATTTCAGTTGTTGATTTTCCCAATCAAAAATCTTACCCGATATTCTCCATGGTGGGCGAAATTTTCATCTCTGGCGAAAATATCTGAAACTCCTTTGATGTGGCTACGTTTGATCTACGCAAACATTTCCTCGTGAAATATCGTAGACTCCATCGGGTATTTATTTCAAAACACTTTCACTGTCACGGCAAAACAACGGCGCGTTATCAGCTGATAAGAAGTAAAAATGCGCGCGTCGCGTCACGTGGGACGTTCCGATTTGCCCGCCTTCATGTCATCGCGAGATAAAACCATGTGGAGAGGACTAACCTCGTACACAGTTCGTGAAGAACTAAACTTGTCGACTCGAGGTGCACGTGGCCTACGGCCGCCCTTCCGACAATTGTGCCCGCAATATTGAACCCTCTCCTGACTGCAATAAAGGCGTAAACTGATCGATACAAGTTTCCTGTATTTAAGATGAGCTGGAATATAGACGAAACATAAGAGTATTTCCGTACCGAAATCTGTGGGCGAGCTCCGTGCGATTTTAAAAGACCTTAGAAAACTGTAAAAAAAAAGCAATCACCGAAGTTAATTTGTAAAAAAGCTACTTGTCATCTTTCATAAGATATCGTAACTTATGTAAATCTAAAACCTACTTCAATTTCAGGCTCTGTCTGTGTAGAAATAGTATGTAAAAAAAATTAACTTTCTTAATAAGAAGAGAAGAGTCTTCCTCACTTAGCCGAAGATTTTTTTGAGGCTATACCTGACGAGTGGCCAGCTCTGTTGACCTCAACAATCTACATACCTATGTAGATGGAAAAGCCTCTTTGTACGGTTTGTCGGATAATGTACATAGATTTTTTATTAGAAAAACCCATTGGTACATGGTCGGATGTGGGGATCGAACTCACGACTTGAACTTTCTTTGACCGTTTTAAACCTTTATTGATTTAACTATACATTGCAAAGTCAACTATAATTTGAATACATTTTATATTTAGAAACTTACAACCATAATACCTCTATTAAACTCGTCTTCATATTGACCGCGATGCGTATAAAGTGCATTGTACTATATCGAGCAGGCCGAGGACAGCAACCTTCGGATATCCGCCCATTCCACCCGTTCGGACATAATTCGATGGTAGACTTTAGTCTTTAAGCTGGCAAGATATATTGTTACGAGGGATTCGAGAAAGAAATTTGATACGGAATTTATTCCCCGCGACGCGAATAAAAAAGAATCTCCATTGTTGTGAGACCGATATTGAAAAAGTTTTTCTCTGTGTAACGATAGCTTCCTTTTGTCTTATAACTTTTAAAGGATTATTTTGAAACTTAGTGGGCATTTGGTTTAATCTTCCCCAACGTTTTTTGTTAAAATGACTCGCCGGTTTTATCTGAATGCGCGGTTTTGGAACTTTTTGATCGTTTGTTAAATGAAGTTAATTAAAAGCCGGAAAATGGATTTCATGCTCATTTGTATGAAGTTACTTTTTCCTGTGAAATACATTTTTGAACCAAAATTACTTTAATTAAAACGCTTTTATTATTAGCTTGTAGGATGTGAACCTAAGCCAATTTGAAACGTTGAAATGCCTAAGTTTAGCAAAACCTTTGCTAAAATATTCGGAATTTTTTTTTGGGTTTCTGTTCTAATGCATGAATTTTGACTCTAGACATCGAAAAACACTTAAATTTCTTTTAAAGTTTGCTTTTGTTGTTTTTGAAGATTTTAATTGATTGTATGAGCAACAGTCTGGTTTCTACAAAAACAAACTTTAACCGAAAAACTGTTTTTCCTTTTATTAGTTATGTTAGAGAAATCGAAATTTGAATTATTAAATTATATGAACTCTAATTTCCTAAGAGCTTTTTACTAACTTAACCGAATTATAGGTGGCGAAGTTATAGTAAATTTAGTAGGCCTCGTAAAGACGCCGTCTCCTGCATTTCTTCAGAAATTGTCAATAGATATTGACTGACCTAGCCAAGACAAACAAACTGAACGGCTCCCCACTAATACTATGCGCATACAAAAATACTTGATGTATATTTTCTCGTCTAATTTATACTCATTCATTGCACCGAGATTTCTCCGTTAGGTCATCAACGTCAACGCTTTGAGCCATGCTTTTTCTAGCTGACATTTGGTATCAACAGTAAATTCTTAATGAAATCTTCTTTGTAATTTAAATCTTTTATTCTTTTGGCCTTTAGAAGTAAAGTGTCGAAGTAAAGATTATTAATTAACAGATTCACTTTACTCGGTAAATGTCACGTTAGTAAAACATGAATAGAAAATTTCTGGTGATGTATGAACTTTGTGTCAAACGAAATTAGGAATCTTATTTGAAAAAGTTTTAATGTTTTTTTTTGCAATAGGTACATATAAAAGAGCTGGTGCGTTCTTTAACCAACGTATAAGTTTAGCCATCCAACGTGGGAACGCAGCTAGCGTCGGGCTCTCCGCAGGAATATTAGTTTTAGATTTTTATTTGAAGTTTAATTTTAAATTATTTTGTTATTTTCATAAGTGTTAGTAATTAGAACTACGTCAGCAATCGTTAGAAAATGCGTTGACTATAATTTCTTCGGGTCAACGGTCTAATTGTTGCGGAATCAATATGGATATTGATTCATATGAAATTATACTTATAAAATTAACTTTTAAAAAAAAGTGTTCCGACTTCAAAAATTTGCACTGAAAAGTAAGAAATAATAAATATTTCGTCGTAGAATTTGAAGACGGTTTGTGCCAAATTAAAAACAACTAGTAAATCTATTCTATTCTATTTTTTCTCGTTATCATGGCTCCATCAGGGTTTTGATGATTCCGCCAATGTCAAGTATTATAGACGTTATAGTATCAATATGACGATTAATCGGTAGCTAAGATGTTCCCGCCGACTGAAATATGTTCTATTAATCACAGCCTAATCACAACTATCACAGCGCGAGCGGGATTAAACCGGATTCCCCATCATGTCACGGCAAAATTTTAATACTATCTACCTATTAGAACTAAGTTAACCATAAATGTCCCGGGTAAGTATCGGAATTGCAAAAAAATATGAAATTTATCGCATTTTTACAATGTTTAAGTTTAGGATCGGAAATAAGAAATCATTATAATTTCGTCATGTCGTCTGACCGTAACTCAGTTGAGTTTTCATCTCTTTTAATAAAAAAAGGCATAGGCAGTCATGGTGACTGTCGGCAGAAGTGAAAACTTAAAAACAGTCCCAGCAATTGAAAGCCAGTACACGAATTCCTACCCGGTTACTCTCCTGCCCGACTATTCTCGGGCCGAGCATTCTCAGCAATTAAGCAGATAGATGGAGCTGCTATTAGCTGTGATATTTCCCTGATATTTCTTTGTTTGCACCAATTATTTATGAAGAAAAATATATAATTTTTATCAGGTGCCTAGTACTTGGCGATCGATCATATAATATACATATAAATGTATGTGGGTCCGGGCCGAAGAATTGCCTGCCCGAAACGCGCAGCAAGAAATGCCCGACGCAGGCATACGTGGAAGCCAGTGGAAGGCAATTCATGGTCTTGTGCGGAACATGTCGCGAACACAGGTCGCGAATCCATAAAATTTTACCAATATCAAAAATCGCTCAACGCGCCTAAAACTTACTTCTTACTTACTTAAACTACTTACAAAACTTACTTACTTCAAAAAATACACATAGGTAAGGTACACATATTCTACTTTTAGCTAATTTTATTTATGCATTGTATGGCCGCAAGAAGATCAATGACATCACAATGAATTCATTATCTAGTTCAATTGACATTTATTATTTTTTGATTGAGTACGACAGGTAGATTGAATAAAAACTAAATCTAGTTAACAATTTACCGCCTTGATCATTTGATTAAACACTCATTAGTTGAGAGAAATATTATTGTCAGGTTATTTTACTGTCGATTCTGTTGCGAAGCATGTATGAGTAAAATTGCGAAAATACATTATTTGGGGATATTTATAATATTTTATATTTTACATATAATATTTTATTTACTAATATTATAAATGCAATTTACTAATATTATAAACAGAGCAACAGATCGACGCGATTTTTCAGCTACGTTTTATTCCTGGAAAATATCTACTTTATTTTCAGGAAAATTATTATTGAAATATATGTTAAAAAAATTGTAGAAGACAAAATATAAATATCATATATAGACAATGCATATGCAAAGCAGGGAGAAGTCTCTAATGCATTGAATAATAAAACAGGTTTATTTTAAATAGATCGAGATGTAACAATATAATTGAAACAATGACGTATCTGTTTAAAATTTCTTTAGTCATATATCTACAAGTATTTATTAAATAAGTTACGAAAGCCATTGTATCAATTAAATTATCTCTTGCCCACGCCTTCTTTTTATTGGAAAGTATGAACCGCTTGTCATCAGTGACCGTATAATATGATTAATAATATAAATTGGTGAAATAGAGGTCATCGACTTTCTTATAAGTTCACATTTGATCAATGCACTCGCAGGTATAATTTAGCTTCCTATTAGTGAAAGAATTTTCAGAATTGGATAAGTAGTTTTAGAGATTACCTCCTACATCCATTTATAATATAAGTACACTAGATGTCCAAGTTAGCACAGTACGAAGGAGCGGGGTGTGATGTGACATGTGACATAGGACATAAATATTTCAACACTACAACTGCTTATTTCTGTAACAATTATTAGGATGAATGCAGAGCTAGTTATTTCGCCAAAGACCGTATTTTTATTTTTGAAGTGAAAACTTCTTTAGGCGACCTGTTGTTCGCGACATATTTTAGGCACAAGACCTGCATGGATTGCCCGGCCCGAGAATGGCCGTTAATGTTATGGATTCGCGACATGTTTTCGGCACAAGTATATCTATTTCATATAGATAAGAGTATTCAATTATTCATGTAGGTATTCGAATTGTTGTAAATTGTATTTTTTTAGAAAAGTTCAGTCCATATATGTATACTGCTTCAAATAGATATAAGGACACTTTGAAAGAATGTAGGATGAAAGATTGAGAAAAAGGTTTATATGCCTGAAGTGAAAGGAAATGCTGGCTCTTTTATTGAACATCTAAAAAATATTTTGATCGATGAAAATATTAAAAGTACTAAATATTAAATCGCCGAGCATGTATGAAAGGTATCATGAATATAAAAGAAGCGATAGAGGTAGGTCAGAATCCTAACAAATGGCATTCGATTGTCTCTGCCTACCCCTTTTGGGATGAAAGGTGTGATGATAGATAAATATAAAGATACAAAACATTGAGATACTGAGAACTTTAAACTCTATAAATACCCATGCCCGACGTAAACAATGAATGCAAATGAAGTTCTAATTTGGATCCGTCTGCTGTGTACGGGTCACATGAAAGGCCTTGTAATTCGCTTCCCCGCTGTTGCTAATTAGAGGTTTGATTGCTGTGGTTCACTGAAATTTGGTGTAAAGCCTTTTGTGTTATACTAGTACTAGCAGTTGCCCGCCACTTCGTACGCGTAGTTTTAGCAATAGTCACATAATCTATAAATTATTATGTAGACAAACCTTTGTACCCATTTTTAACCATGTTTTAACCGAAGAGTACGAGATTTGGCATACCTAGTTAAAGTTTATATGGAGGTGTGCAAAACATAAATAGTTTTATATAGTGTTGGAAATTCATTAAATTAAGTAAAATACATTTTTCATTATTTACATTCATTGTCAATGTCAGACATAAAGTAAAGATAGTCGCCAAAGAACAAAGAAAATATAACCACTACGTTACGTTACAAATAATTTTAAAATGTTGCCAATAAACAAATATCAAGTCATGCAAATTGAAGATTTTAATATATTTATTTTTACTTAAAATATTGGTTTTTATTCTTATAAACCACTTGAAATAATAATGGACGTGTACGTATTGTTGATGTTGATACACAGAGCACGACTCTACGGCGGCCAGTCTCAAAGTTGGTTGTTTTACTGCCAGCTTCTCATAATGATAAAGTGGAGGAGATTGTAGCTGACCGAAATAAATAATATTCAATTACTGTCTATTACTATTTTTTATTCTGTCACACAGAACGTCACTCTCATTTCAATCACAAAACTTATAACCACTTCTGGTGAAGAAAAAAAACCGCCTTCAAAACCAAAATGTGCTTTCCGAAAGCAAATGCACAAGTCACTATAAAAAAACCAAAATCGCGTCAATCAATCTATAAAAATTTAAGAATTCTTGATTTCTCCAGGATCCCATCATCAGATCCTGACCTGATGACCATGGGAAAGTATACCCTTTAAACAAAAAAAAATCTAAATCGGTCCAGGCGTTTTCAAGTAATCGAGGAACATACATAAAAAAACATAAAAGATTCCGACGAATTGTAAACCTCCTCCTATTTTTGAAGTTCGGTTAAAAATAGATGTTTAAAACCCACCTGCAACAAATACGTAATTTATTAAATGAATTATGATCGAATTTCGACCACTAAGCGGGTCACTAGTTTATGTAATATGCAAACACTCTTATTAATAAACTCGAAGTAGCGAAGTAGTAACTAAACTGTATTTCGTCTCCGTCTAACAAATCTGCAATTCATTATGATAGACGAAGACAAAACACAGTTTAGTTACTACGTCGCTACTTCGAGTTTATTAATAAGAGAAAAGAAGAGAGTATTTGTACCAAGTTTCAAGAAAGTTACTAGAAAACTGTTATTAAGAAACTATTAGAAAAATTAGACAACTGATTAATTTTATTATTGAACTAGCTGTGCCTTGCGGTTGTTATATTATAGCCTCAATATTTTTTCAAATCCGACTGGATATTTATTATTAGTATAGATTGCAGCCATAATATTATTATTAATTTATATACCAAATAGTAAATATTTCCTAGTATCTTGAACGTAATCGGTACAAAATTAAGATGTTAGCAGTTTAAAACTCAATTTATTTACTGTAATTTTAATGGAGGGAAATAAACTTGACTTGGAACACTATAAAGTTCAGTTATTTTACGAGTCGTGTCTAGAACTAGGATATTGACCTTAGTTTCTTAGAATCTATTGATTGCTACTAAAAAACTAGATGCACATGTTCTTTAAAAAAAATTGCTGAACGGCTGGACCGATTGGTAATTTTTTTAAATGTTTGTAATAGTCTGAACCAGGTTTTAGTAAATTTTAGAAAACTCATAGTGCTTTTTTCTATGGGCTTTTTGTATGATCTAATAAATAAAAATCAATATTTGTTTGTTTCTTTGTTTGTTCGTATTCTATGAACTCAAAAACTACTGGAGCAATTTGAAAAATATTTTTGTAATTGATAGCCAAAATCTTGGGGAAGGTTATTTAACATCACCCAAGGGGGTGAATTTGTGAGGCTATACCTAACGAGTGGCCAGAACATTCGAAATAGTCATTATATAAAAGATTTATCAATTAAATTTTGGAAACATTCGACATTTTTAACAAGGTAGCTTATGTTGGTAATAAGTAGGACCTAGGTACCTACTATTTTCAGACTTTATAACCCGAATAAGGATTGAACCTCGAACTTCTAAGTAACAAATGAATAGCATATAATAGCATAGAATTGAAAAAAATCTATGGAGGTCAAAGTAGTGTGTTACTTTCGCTATGATAAATAAGTAATAATTAATCCATTCCACTTAGAATAGGATATAATATAATTAGGTCAAATTACTAGAAATCTACAATACCTACTAATTTAGAAACTAGTACAAATTGAATTTCTCAAAATTAACTGATGTTAATCTAGGTGAAAATCTAAATTGTTTATCAATAATTGACACTTGTATGTATATTTGGATACAAGTGTCAATGATTTGTATTTGGATTTTGAAGGATTTGGATTTAATTGTTTGGAAAAAACATGAACAAAACATTTCTGCATTTTGTAGGGAGTCATTTCGTTATTTTCTTCGAATCTACTGGACGAGAAATGTTGAAACTTGGTACATATATAGAGTTTCAATAGCCAATCACGGATATACCTATACCTAGCGTAATAAAAATAAAATTTATTCAAGTGCATCATGTGACATATCAAATGAAAGGGCTTGTTATAAACAATTCAATTTTTTTATAATTTTTAAAATGCATTGTTTAAATTATATACGTCTAAAATTTTAAAAATAATAGGCTTTTCTTGTAGTTTACAGGAAAACCAAAACAAAAATCCTGTCTTAAGGGTCCTATATTGGGATTTTTTCTGGGATAAACTATTCCCAATTTCTCTGTAAATAATCCACCTGTGTCACTGTAATTTAGCATATAGTTACTTATTGAATATATCTAAGTGAAATAGCTCTTATTTTTTCAATGGGTTTTATTGAATAGGAAATATGGGTAGTTTAACTTTGCCCCTGCTGTCTCTTTCATAATTTATCACAAAACTCTAAATTTTTTTAAAAGCGCTGTTATACCTTTACCCTACAATTATATTTGTCGAATTTTTTGGTAGCTTATTGAAAATTTAAAATAATAATTATTTTATTATTTTTGCCAAATTAAAAAATCATAAATTTTTTTTTTGAATTTTCAATAAGCTACAAAAAAGCGATATATATATAATTGAAGAATAATGGTACAGGAGCGCTTTAAAAAAAATTTGAGTTTTGTGATAGATTATGAAAGAGACAGAAGGGGCAGAATAATTCTTTATTCTACCACCCATATTTCCTATTAAATAAAACCAATTGAAAAAATAACGACTATTTCACTTAGATATATTGAATAAGTAACTATATGCTAATTTACAGTGACACAGGTGGAGTATTTACAGAGAAATTGGGAATAGTAATATCTCCATACAAATTCCCAGTATAGGACCCTTAAAGTTCTGACTGAAAAAATAACACGGAACCCTCAGCGCGCGAGACCTTCACAACTTGGTCAATTATTTTTTATTGTAGCAACCCAGTAGCAACCCCATGGAAGCCTCTGAATATGGTTCAATGTAGGTACGGTCACCTCCATAAGTTACTTACCACTTTTGACAGCGTTTGCTTTGACCTGACGTTTATAATAAAATCGAAATTATTTTATATAGATTTTAGTAATGAAAGAGATGCACAATAAGACATGTTATATCACTGACGTAAATGTCTTTACTTTAATTTCTTTGTAAATTTCACATGTCGAGGTAAGATACATCTAAATTTCATCTTTATGGTGGTAAACGTAAAGACTAAAATCGATAAGTAAAGCAGTTATATAAAAACCTCTTTTCCAGTTTAAATATTAATCAATTTAATTTTAAAAGCTTATTGTCAATAGAAATCATTACCAAATGACATTGTCAATTCTGTATTACTATAAAATCATATTTATATACAAAAATAAGATTTTAAAATTCCTCCAAGATTGCCTATACAGCAAGACAACATATTACTGAAATTTCACGACGGTTAAATATATCAGTAAGTATGCATATCACTTTCTTTTCATAAGTAAATATATTTATGTTTGTCGTCATGTGTTACCATATAATACAAGATATACTTACTATAATACAATAAAATTTTCTCTATTTATATCTTTCGCTATAATAATATAACTTAATAATTAAAAAATCTCAAAACTACAAATTAAAAATTTCTTCCAGAGAGTCCGAGTCCGCTGCCATAGTGCCGTTAGTGCGTTATAATGAAAATCATATTGTACCGAATAGGGAGTCCGGACGAATCTCTGTAAATATTTGGAGTTGGATGTCTGCTGACGGCGTTGGTGAACTATGCTCTTTACCCCCACGGACAACTGCTTTAAATTATGTCGAAATGTTCATTTTATGATATAAATATAATATTTTACAATATTTTTTTTTTATTTATTAATTATAATTTTAAGTTTTTAAGGTGTAAATAATTCTAATTATGATAGTAACAATGGTAAAATGTGGAACTTTACCACCTACTGGCATGAGTCATACCACGTCTTACATTTAAAATATAAAAATAATATGTAATATATCACTATGTTAACGGTTCCGGGAGCCGAAAGGCAACCCCCGCTAAGATTAAAAAAGATTAAAAAAACTGTATTTTATTATGCTTAACAGAACCCTAAAATAGTAAATAAATACAAATTTACATTTCATCAATTTCGTGTTCCATCAATTCAAATTAGACACAAATAACAAATGATGCTGTCATTTAAAAATGATAAAGATAGCGAATCAAAGTGCCAAACGATAATCGACTCTATAATCTTGTCATTTCCAAACAATAGTCAACCTTCAGGTGGTAAGTTACTTATGGAGGTGACCGTACCTATATCTACAAAAATATTACCCTGTTTAAAAGCATTCATAAACTGAAAATTTTAAACAATTCATCTGAACGCGATATCCATAATTTAAAACACATAATGGTGTTATTACCAACTTTAGTACAAAAAGTTTTAACAGAGCACAAACAGAACGCGGTCTCGGTAAACCGCAACAAATTTAATAGGCTAGTCCATTTTAAATTTAATATTAACTGAAATAAAACATTGTGCACATTTAACGAGTTGTTCATATTAAACAGGTGGCAACTCTGTCGCTGCTCTATTAATAGAACTAGACTGACACTCCTAGTATTTTTTGAAAAAGATTCCTAATAACTTTACATTTCGGTATGTAAAGTAAATACTAAAGTATTTTTTTTATATTTATGTTTCAAAGATTAAACAATTTTTAACCGAACTTCAAAAGAAGGAGGAGGTTCTCAATTCGTCGGAATCGTTTAGGTACGTTTTTTTATGTATGTTCCCCGATTACTTGATGACGCCTGGACCGATTTTGAAATTTTTGGGATCCTGGAAAAATCGAGAACTCTTCAAATTTTATAGACACACTTGAGGCGATTTGGGCATTTTTTTATATTGACTTGTGCATTTGCTTTCGGAAAGCACTCTTTTCAGTGCATATTTTTTTAAGTACGGTACACTTTTTTTTAAAAGGCAATTATAAGAAACTACTTGAAACTACTGATAAGAAACTTGTCTTCCTCACCATACATTTTGATACTATTTAGGTCTTCAGGCTCGCTGTAGCCTCTTCCAGACAGTTGCCTAGCTCGGTGTATGTTTATACAGCATTTAGCATTATATGTTGTTTAAAAAAAACTTATTAAAAATATTAATTTCCCAAATGCCATACCGAATACAATAATACTTGTACCAGAAAATTAATAATGTTGTTTTCATTATTTTTCTCCATAAAACGAAACATCTATCATATTATTTTGGCCCCGCATCTAAAAAATAACAATGTCTGCGCATTAATATTACATGCGTATCCATTACTCGAGCATATAAGCACAGTACGGCGAACATTTTATTTATAGAAATGTATTATTCAGATAATGGGTATAAAAAGTTAAGAAATCCGCGATAAAAGTAAAGCTGGCTATAAAACGAAACGATATTTACGTTGCTGCGGTCAGGGCTACACACATAAAGTAGTGTTCCTTACATAATCCGGTGGCCCGTATTGTGCCCGTACGTCGGTCGAAGCCATAGATGTATTATAGTCGCTCGGGCGCTCTACTAGATTGGCAATACAGAAGTGAAAGCGCATAGATACGCGTATGTTAAAGCGAGATAGATAGACGAAACCGTTTTTTTTTTGAATACTGGTATCAGCCTGTAAAAGCCAAGCTTCAGTAGTAATTTCGCTTATTTTTGTCTTTGAGTATATATATAATACCAAGGCAAGTTAGACTCTATGATTTTTGTAAAATATCCTGTTTTAAGTATAATTTAGTGTTTAATAGACGTGATTAATTACGGTTAATGCAGTGCATGGTGTCATCTAAGATGAACAATCCACAGAATTAGACATTTGTCACGCACACTGATCTATTAATTTTTTGGTCTCGTTCTAATTGCGACATTACTAATCTAGTATAGAGCGCCAGCATACTACATCTATGGTCGAACCAGTACGATTTCTTAAATAAAGAGTCCATGGCAATGGCTTTGTTTAAATCTGCTTGCCGGAGAAAATATGTTTAAAGGTAGCACGACAAGACTGATTTGAATTAAAATTCTAAAGTCGAGTTTATACCATAGATGTAGTATGCTGGCGCTCTACTAGATTGGTAATGTCGCGATTAGAACGAGACCAAAAAATATTTATCAGTGTGCTTAAATGTGTAATTCTGTGGATATTTCATCTTAGATGACTTACATCCAGGCACTGCACGTAAGTAATCATAATTTATCACATCACTAAATGATATTTTGCAAAAATAAGCGAAATTACGTATGACGCTAGGCTGTTACAGGCTGTTAGAATTATCAAAAAACGGTCTCGTCTATCTGTCTCGCTTTAATATACGCGCCCGCTATACTATACTAAATCTATGGTTTTAAGACATCCATAATGATGACATCGTCTAAGTAAAATATTTCTTTTAAATTTAGATCCGTCTGTTTGACGTTTGTCCATAATAGGTTCCGTTTTTATCAACATTTTATTTTCTTCATTGCCTTATAGCTCCCAGGGTATATACCATGCGGAAGAACAAGTCTTTCTCTTTTAGCCAATGTGAGGCTATACCTAACGAGTGCCAGTTCTGTTGAGATATATTTAGATGGAAAACTCTCTAAGTTTATGAACATTTATACAACGCATATTTTACCTATGACAGTAACGTAACTAAATTATAATCAAAATAACATTATAAATATTATTGTTAAAATATACATTAAATCATAACTTATTTAATATTAATTGTAATACATAAAACATATTCTCTGATTATAAACGATATCACCTACATAATTAATTCGTATTGTTTAAATACAAAATACCTATGCGAAAATTTTAATTTCCAAACGAAATGACTATCCGAATCCAATATTACTAAACATTGTTTTAACTGCAGATAGGATTTTTAAAAGTAATTAAGAACGTAATAGGAGGAAGTCGGTGTATGTATTTAAGTAAGTGAAAGCTATTTTAAACCTATTAAAAGCTTTTACGGGCCACATACCTACTTATGTAGAATAGAGTGCGTCGTTGCATTCTTAAAGAGGTTTCGGTTCTAGTATTGAAGTTAATAATACGTTTGAAGGAAATATAAATAGATAGACATACAAATACACCAGCATTGTAATAAGCAACATTAACACTTTATACACAACACTATAGGTTAAGCTCACAGCTTATGAGTTCTCCTTCTCTCTTTCTCTTTATCGTCACACACAGGCACACACTGTTGGCTGACAGTACCAACCTCTCGGAAAAACCGCGCGTGTTCATTGGTCAAATCAAATAGCGCGCGCTACTCCGGCTTTCTGTAACACACTTCCGTCCCTTTTCACGAAATCACTCCCACAGATTGCAGGAAAGCGATAGGAAAGATGTTACACATCAAAAAAGCAGCTGTTGTTATACCAAACCGATAAAAATAATATTATCACCACAGAGTATTCAAGACGTCGGCCTCAAGGTACTATAATATGTTTTAATTTATAGATAAAATCCTCAACAGGTTACATATTAAATACGCACGTTTGCCGCGCTCACGTAACAAGTATGCAAAAATTCAAACAAAAATTTTTACTCAGATAATCGTATATCGTGATGAGAAAAGTGCATATATACCATACGTTTTGAATGCTCTTAATCGGGTTAATTTGGCACCTTGTATGGACCCGTGGAGGGCCATATATAGGTATAAAATTTTGTCAAAACCGCAAACACGAATTTATATAGGTAAATAAAAATTTAACGCTGTTCGTTGGTAAGCGCATCACTTGAGAACGGCTGGACCGATTTGGCTATTTTTGGGAAAGAAAAATTGGAAAGTTTCTCCGAAAATTCAGATTTTTGTATGAACTCAAGATTATAGGGGATGAAAGTTAATATGGCTCCATGGGCGAAGCCGGTGCGAAAAGCTAGTATCAAATACAAATTCGCCAAGTGAGAGCCACCAAACACACCTCTTGAACCTATATCATTGTCAAGCTTTGGCGATATTGCATGAAGTCAAATGTCTGCGGTTTCACTCGCGTGGAAATAGATCCAAAAAGAAATAATCCCGTGGCTGTAATTTGCCCCTCAACCGCCCGCTTTAAAAAGTAGCATATGTCATTCTTTGACCCCTAAACTACCACTTTGCAAAAAATCATGTCGATCCCGTGAAAAACAAAAACAAATCTATCCCACGGAAACCATACATTTTTTCAAAATAAAAAGTAGCCTATGTGCTATTCCAGACTATAATCTATCTATGTGCCAAATTTCATCCAGATCCGTTCTGTGGTTCTGGCGTGATTGAGTAACAAACATACATCCATACAAACTTTCGCGTTTATAATATTAGTGGGATCTGCCACAGTCATTCATACTCTGTGATATCACGTTTTCATTTGACATTTTTCATTACTCAGAGTCTATTTCAGTAAATGTCAACGCCGCACCGGTTTTCACAAAACGCCCACAGTACCTTCTACAAATGCAAACCTCTCTCATATCCTGAAGGCGATACAACTGTCATCGCGTGTAAAGGACGAACGTTCTATGTGACATAAATTCCTCAAAATAGATAGTACACTATTTTTTTTTATTAGATTTATATTGTAACTATCTTCTCGTGCTTCGGAGGACAGTAAAAACAGTCCGCACTTCGTCTTAAAATAATAGATCTACTTTGTAACCCAATTCAAAAGAAAAAGGAGGTTCTCAATTTGGTTGTATTTTTTTAAATGTTTGTTACATCAGAAGTCCGTCATTTATAAACCGATTTGAAAAAAAAGATTGTTAGGATATACTTCCAGATTGGTCCCATTTTTGTTTTGGTGAAAATTGGTTGAGTAGTTTTTCTGATTTTAAGGCAATTTTTGTCATAACATATGCCGATTTTTTTTTTGCAAAATCACTTAAATGGAAAAAATTAATTCACCCTTAAAAAGTATACTGACTTCAAACATTATTCACTGAAAAGCAATAAATAATTAAATATTTCGTTTCGCCGTTGAATTTGAAGACGGTTGGTGCCAAATTAGAAACTATTTTTTTAATTTCACTAATCTATACAATTAATTACTTACTTTTTAAGAAGTTATTAGAAGTAACTTTTTGGAAGTCTGTTAAAAAAACCTATAGGTACATGGCCGGGATCCGGAATCGAACCTGTGGTCTGTCTAGTTAATACCGAACATCATAACCACTTGGCTACCGACGCACCTACTTAATAATATATTTTTTACAGAAATACATTTCACATTTTTATATATAATACAGAAAATGTTGGAAGAAATTTTGCTGTCGCATAAAATACGTATCTATTAATTGACAGGTCATCGCTCAGCAAATTATGTCGAAATATTCATTCAAAGTCAACTGAAATTTTAATGAGATGGGATAAAGTGGACATTTGAATGACTGAAAAATATCTCCGAGATTTTATGTAAAATAGAGAGTTGAATCAAAAATAAACCTTTTAAAAAGAAGTGCACCGACTTCAAAAATTTGCACTGAAAAGTAAGAAATAAGAAATATTTCGTCGTAGAATTTGAAGACGGTTGGTGCCAAATTAGGATACAAAACTAAGTAAAAAATCTGTTCAATATTATCTATGTTTGTATTAGTGATGATCGTAGTTTCCTAATGAATTGTCTAGATTAATGAATTTGGGAACTAAGTTGTTTCTAATTTGGCACCAACCGTCTTCAAATTCTACGACGAAATATTTCTTATTTCTTACTTTTCAGTGCAAATTTTTGAAGTCGGTGCACTTTTTTTTTTAAAAGGTTTACCCTTTTAAGTGATTTTGCTGCCTTGAGAGACTAAAACTGAATTACGCAACTAAAACAATATTGATGGAAAATTTAAAAAAAATAGCGCTGTGGATGTGATTTGAACCATGTGCTTGTGCACCCTGCGCTGCACCCCATACCTTTAGCCGTTAGACCACCGTCGATACAAAAATTGACAACTTCGTGTCAATGCAACCGTTGCTAAGGCTTTTTCTGATACAAAATTTTCAGCCGTAAACAGAAATTAATTACTGAATTTTTGAAAAACCACTGAACCGATGTTCGTCATATGTCTGTGAGATAATGTCGAGAAATTATTATGTCTTAAAAAATAAGTCGTCAAAATCGGTACATATTTTATCGAGATATCAAGAAAAATGTACTTATAAAGTCAGTTTTTTCAATATTTCTGAAAAACTAATGTACCAATTTTTATGAGATATAAATGGGACCAATCCGGAAGAATTATCTGTCGATTAAAAAAGAAACCATCAAAATCGGTTCACAACTGGCGGAGTTATCGATGTATACATACATAAAAAAAAACGGTTCGAATTGAGAACCTTCTCCTTCTTTTTTTGGAAGTCGGTTAATAAGTACCCACTTACTTAATTTTCATCTTTGCTAATGTTTGGGAAGAAATATCAAAAAATCTGTATATTTATGTCATAGGAGAAGGCAGACAGGATAGAGCGGTCTCTTGCTTCATAAATATTTCTATACCTATATTGTTTCTTAAAGGTGTTTTTTGTCGGTATCAAAGTTAATGTTTGATACGCCTATTTGAATACTTATTTTTCCCTCTAAATTTAAAATTAGACTATTTTATTTATTTTGTAAAACACGCCCTCTATTTGAAATCAATTGAACTATGACAACAACACCACCGACGGTGCGAAGTATACGCACGGATAATCTAGATTAGATTAAATTCACATTTCACACACATTCGCATTTAGACAATATTTCACTTAAGTTTTCTGTCTTTTCTAGTAGCTCATATGTAATTTTGTACCAAATTTAATCTCAGATAAATATAGCGTTTTTTTTTGGGAATGAAAATTAGAAAAGTTGTTTTTTTCTATGGGATTTTTGTCATAATATCTCACGGCCATATTTTCAATTTAAATTGTAAAAGTAGAACAAAACTGAGTAACGCAGTGGGAATATACCTATCTATTTAGTTAATTAAATTCTTAGAACGAATTTAAACTATCGCCGCATTAGACACTCATCGCCTTGGCGGGAATACGGATGATACAAGTTTGTTAGATTAATTGTAGAATCGTTAATTTTATAGTTTGTTGAAATGTATCTCTGGAATACAAAATGTAAATTGCTTCTATTTGTATTCATATACTATTGATGTCTTTTAATTGATTGAAAAGTAATAAATAAAAGGGGAGTCCGTGGTCGAGTGGGTAAAACGTCGCCTCACAACTGAGAAGTCGAGGGTTCCGGGTTCGATCCCCACATCCGACCATATAGGTACCTACCAATGGGTTTTTTATAATAAAAAATCTATGTACAATATCCGAAAAACAGTACAAAGAGGCTTTTCCATCTACATACCTCAACAGGGCTGGCCACTCGTTAGGTATAGCCTCAAATAATCTTCGGCTAAGTGTGCAAGACTTTGTCTTCCGCTGATGGGTACCCTGGGGCCGGCAACGCTGTAAGGCAACCCGTAAAGATTTTTTTTTATTGATGTATTGAATGTATTCCGAATTAGTTAGTTGTCTTCATTTTAGTCACTAGCTTTCCGATCCGGCTTTGCACGTGGACATGCTCTGATCATTTAGATCGTAGCGGGATTCCTCAATAAACAGGCATATCATATACAAAAAACTTATCTTATCTAAATATATCTCAACAGAACTGGCCCCTCGTTAGGTATATCCTAACAAATACCATCGGCTAAAAGAGGAAGACTTGGTCTTCCGCTGGGTACCCTGAGATCGTAACAGAAAGATTTTTTTTTTTAAATCAGACTGGCATTTTCTAAGATTTATTAGTAGGTATATATAGATTCTATGGTCAATAAATACTAAGCGGATTTTCTTCTCATGCTTCGGAGGGCATGTTACCAAGACGTTCACACCATTTTATGCTAATTCAACAATATTTTTTCAAGTTATTGTTGTCTTGTCACGTCTAATTTAGAGCAATTAACTAACAAAGAAAATATTGATAGTAGAAAATATGGACAAAATGCTCTGTGTGTACCAACATCTAAATGATGTGAGAATATTCGCAAGAACAAAACTTTCTCCCACTTTTATAACATTCTTTGAAAAACTGTAACAAACAATGATTAACACCTCCGAATAGGAGAGAAACCATGACAGGAAACCCCAATTTCATCTCATAAAAATTACTACGTCAAAAACCAAACATTATGGACATTAAATTTTGCAACATATGGCCATAAATATTCTAGTAAAAACCGGCCAAGTGCGTGTCGGATTCGCACACGAAGGAAACCCAAAACACTCAAGAGAACCTATGCACTAATGTCATAGGTTATAAACAATTACAGGCAGTCAAAGAAAAATATAACTATCCAAAAGATGAAAAAGTAGGTATACTTTACTAAATAGGATGGGAGACACCCGCATCAAACGTCCTCGGTCCAGAGCGGCTATTTAGGGCGACCTGTGTCAATGAATGACGTTGATTGATGCACCGACCAGACACCACTCTATCTATGACACAACACTTATCCTTACAAAAAATGTAACCAACTTTGTAGATAGATTCTGGGAATACAATTATATTTAATCATTAAAACATATATTACACTACAAAATTAAATGTTATATGAAGTGAAAGGAAATGCTGGCTGACGACGACCTGGGTATACTTTTATTGAACATATAAAAAATGTAATGATCGATGGAAATATTAAAAGTACACACAATCGCCGAGCATGTATGAATGGTATGATGAATATAAAAGAAGCGAAAGTGGTATAGATAAATCTTCTAATGAAAATTGGCGTCTCAGTCTAATCTTCTCTATGTGAAAAGGAATGTACATTTGTTTAAATTGAATAACCATAGTGTCAATACAAGAAACAAAAACAAACTTGCCAAACATATCAGTCGTTTCCACAAAGTTACTAATACGTTTTTATAATAAGGTCCCTGTCGACATTCAAATGTTGCTTCTCGACAAAACAAAAACTGTGTACAAAAGGTTATTATAAAATATTATTTCTTTTATTGACATGTCTTGTATGCATTTCAGACATGAAGTTGAATACATTTTATTTTTTATTAATACAGACACAATATACTATTGTATTTTTTTATTCAGACATAATTGTAATAATGAAAATAATTTATTGAAAAGTGTATTTAAAGCTATAATGTACTGTAATACTTAATGAATTGTATTTTTATTGACTATTTCACGAAATAAAATAGCTTTTGAATTTAAATTTTGAAAATTTGACAAATCTTAGATCATTAATGCAGCAACAGGTTTTGTTTAATATTGACAACTGGAAAAAAGTTAACACCACTGTACACTGTCCATATCGCAAGGTATAAAGGTCGTGATTGTAAGTGTAAAGCTTTATGATAGAGGGCAATGATGAACGCACTCATAATCGCCGGGCAATTATGAGGGCAAATGATATTTGATGCCGCTGTCTACTCCTACTGGGATTGATGATAGATGATCATGTGATGATAGATAATTGTAATTGGAAAGCTCCGTTTTCGCCTCAGGAGACATAATTTCTGATGATAATTACGTATCCGTTAAACAAATACAATTAATAAAAAGCAAAATTATTTTAGGTTATCAGCTGGCACATTTGATGTTTGAAATTTATAAGAGCTGATATGTTAGACACTTGATTTTCTAAACGTAAGCTATCTCTTAAAAGATCGGTCATGCGCAAAATAATAATTATGAATTTACTTTACTGAGAATAGATGCTCTAGATTAATTCATCGTTAGATACTGATCATAATTTGTCTGGGATATTTCTATTTTTCTGTAAATAATCCACCTGTGTTACTGTAATTTAGCATATAGTTACACATATTTAATATATCTAAGTGAAATTAGCTGTTATTTTTTCAATGGGTTTTATTGAATAGAAAATATGGGTGGTAAAACTTTGCCCCCGCTTCCTCTTTCATAATATATCACAAAGCTGTTAATTTTTTTAAAAGCGCTATTATACCATTACCTTTCAATTATATATAGTCACGTTTTTTTGTAGCTTATTGAAAATTCTAAATAATAATAATTTTATGTTTTTTTAATTGGTCAAAAAGCTTAGTTATTTGTGATAGATAGAATGAAAGAGAAAACAGGGGCATCATCCTCATCAGGGAAACATCAGGGAAAACATCCTTCATTTTACCACCGATACTTCCCTATTCAATAAAACCAATTGAAAAAATAACGACTATTTCACTTAGATATATTAAATAAGTAACTTTATGCTATATTGCAGTGACATAGGTGGATTATTTACACGGAGAATGGGATAAACTCATACAAATTATGGATATAAGGCCATTAAATACAGAAAGCTAGACATTGAAGTCTAATAAAATAAGAATTTTAAAACTGTGTGCGTAAACTTAACAAGTGTTTTCATAATCTAAATATGATATGAAGGATTTAAGATCCACATTGTAACGGATCGATGCTGGCTATGACCTAAATATTATTTAGTATGATGATACACTTTACACAATATTATAGGCCTTAAATCTAGCTTACTGTTGCGTATCTTTAGAGAAAGTAGAACAACGATGTTTTCTTTAATATCTTATCTTAACGCGTCTGTAGTTAAAATTGTAAGACGGAAGCTTATGTAACTAAGGATAATGAACCATAGAGTATTGTTTATTGTTTTTGGTAGAATATGGTAACAATGTCCATATTTGGCGGGTTGGCCATATTAAACAGAAGTAAGTAGAAGTGAATATTCGTAATTTTTAACGTGCCCTACGAAGCAAGATTAGACTATTAAAGTGCCCACTCATTCGTCCAATACCCGGCGCGTCGCTGTACGGTCCGCCGAAATCGACCACAGACTCGTCCAATTCTTGTAACGAACGGTCCATCTAGATCATCCGGTGGTCGGAATTGGAAATTTTCGGTGCGATGCCGGACCAATGTGTGGCCTACTATACTATGAATGATCTTATTTGCAGAAATTATTTATTATGTAACTAGCTGTTCGCCCCGGCTTCGCCCGTAAGGCCCATACTAACTTTCATCCCTTATTTTACCCCCTTATACTTATACTTATAATATACAGCCTATGTCCACTCTGAAGGTCCATTCTAAATATTGGTAAAATATTTTTGAAATCAGATGAGTAGTTTTATAGATTAATTATCTCCTACATCCAAACTTATTCTTTATAATATTAGTATAGATATGGTTTATAATTTACAAACTTATTTAAAATAAAAACATTAATTTAGCTAAAATTTATAAACTTAACTAAATAAATTTTAAAACTATTAAAAACATAGGTTTCAATATAGGCCATATCCTTCCTTTTGTGATGAACGCTGACCCTAAGGTGTTTTATACTATGTAGTGATATAGATTATTATTAGCATAGATTTAGGATAGATTTACTAAAAATCTATCCTAAATCTATGATATAGATTATTATTAGCATAGATTTAGGATAGATTTACTAAAAATCTATCCTAAATCTATGCTAATAATAATCTATATCACTACATAGTATAAAACAAAGTAGCTTCCCGTCTGTCTGTCCCTATATCTTCAAAACTACGCAAAGGATTTTGATACGGGTTTTTTAATAGGTAGAGTGATTCAAGATGAAGGTTTATATGTATATAACATGCATAATATAGTAGAGAAACACTGATAACTTTAGAGGTTATTTTTTGCGCTTACATTGCAAACGCTGGCTGAACCCTACTAGATAGATCAAAAATGCACTACAGTATTTGTACACCTTAAAAAGGTCTACAAAAAAGTCCGCGCAATAACCATTTTTTTGGCTTATTTACGAAGCGATTTTAAGCAATACAACATTAATCCTTATCCAATTAATTAAATTAATTATTACAGATTTAAAATGCAGGGACATAGCGGTTGCGGCGGTACCAGTCTAATGACAAAAAAGCTGTGAACGTTGTATATATTATAAAAAAAGACATTCTGTAGTATTTAGTATCAGCATTGCACCCGTGCGGAGCTGGGGCGGGTAGTTATTCATTCATATTTTGTGTAAACTGATTGAAATATGACGATGATTGTTGAAGTCGGACGTTGGAAAAAGATAAGCCGCGGAGCAAGGTATATAGGCATAATTAGCTCTGCTATCCGTGCGAAGCCGGGGCGGGTTGCTCGCTAGTCTATACTAATAAGAAAGCTGAAAAAAATGTTTGTTTGTTTGTTTGAACGCGCTAATCGGTTGATAGGGACATTACAGATAAACTTAGGTACACAATGTACTGTCGAGGAATCGTATAAGTAAAAAAATGATCTAACAGAAAAATCAACTACTGCAAGTATCCAATTTACGGGCATAACCAACAAGTTAATAACAAAATGTTAATGAACCACCGTATTCAATACATTACAAGCATTAAATACACAATGATTATTACTGATCATCCGCTTGATGCACTGATCTACTGATCAATCATGTCGAAATGTAATTACAATTTAGCGAAATGAGGGCCCACACCAAATAATTAGTCAGCCGAAACTAATTTAGGCACGGATTCATGGTCGTGGTAGAATCGTCATTAAGCCGGGGCCGTTAATTTCCGTCATGACGTTTAAATTGCAAAGTGAGTGTACACACGTCCGCAGACGGTTAATAAAGTAAATGTTTTGTGGTTTATGCTTTTCAATTTGAAATTTGGTATGTTTTGGGTAATTTTAGCAGATTTTTTTTAACTTAAGATCAGCTATATGACGGATGCAATTTAACGATGGCGATAGGTGTATAAATGACGCGAATCTTCCAATATCCCTATAACTTCAACATTACGGTACCTTTTCTCCCTTCAAACTAAACGTTGAGACAAACCTCTAATTATTAAAGTCTTGAAAAATCTCCAAGAAACCGGTTCTCAGGTGGATAAAGCCAGACTTTTAGCCGCTTCAGAACCTGAGTCAGGAGCTTGGCTGGAAGCTTACCCTTCGCCTCATCTAGACACTTTACTAGACCCCACTACATTGAGTATTGCCGCCTCGCTGCGAAGGTGCGAAGGTCTGCCAACGACTTAAAATAACATAATTAAAAGAGCTCTTGCTACGGTATCAAATTCTACGACGAAATATTTATTTTTTCTTACTTTTCAGTGCAAATTTTTGAAGTCGGTACACTTTTTTTTAAAATTAATTTATTTTTCCCTTTTAAGTGATTTTGCTGCCTTGAGAGACAAAATAATAACGCAAATAAAAAAATAATGGAAAAATAAAAAAAAAATACTGCTGTGGATGGGATTTGAACCATTTGCATCCCGATTTGCACCATACCATGCCATACCTTTAGCCGTTAGACCACCGTCAATACAAAAATTGACAACTTCGTGTCAATAGCAACCGTTGCTAAGGCTTTTCTCTGATACATAATTTTCAGCCGTAAACAGAGACAAATTACTGAATTTCTGAAAAACTACTAAACCGATTTTCGTTATATGTCTGTGAGATAATGTCGAGAAATTATTATATCCTTAAAAAAATAAGTCGTCAAAATCGGTACATATTTCATTGAGATACTGATAATTGACTTATAAAGTCATGGAAAAATAAAAAAATTCAAAATTACTGAAAAACTAATGAACCAATTTTTATGACATAAAAATGGGACCAATCCGGAAGAATTATCTGTCGATTAAAAAAGAAATCATCAAAATCGGTTCATAAACGACGGAGTTATCCGCGAACACACATAAAATATATATATATTAAAAAAAAAAGACGTTACTCAATTCGACCGTATATATATATATATAGTAACGTCTTTTTTTTGAAGTCGTTAAAAACCAATCGATTTGACAGTTGAATTTTTGTTTCTGTCATCAATCCGTTCTGATATCAAAAAAGTCGTTCCATAGAAAATGTATGAGAAAATGTTTTTTTTCTTTATAATGTTTTTTTTTGTGCATTTTCCAATGTTTTAATAGTTATTCTGCTATTCGGGACAACCCCTACAACAAACCAAAAACCATGAAAATCGGTCCAGCCGTTCTCGAGTTAAAGTGTTCGAACAAACCCGACTTTGTTTTATATTATCTACTAGCGGACCCGCTAGACGTTGTCCTGCCCAAACGTTAGCATACCTGCTAATTACTTTACTTCGTCCGTGAAAAACAACTAAAACTACTATTACCACTACCTCTACCACTACCACTACCACTACCACTATCACTACCACTACCACTACCACTACCACTACCACTACCACTACCACTACCACTACCACTACCACTACCCCTACTCCGATTTTTTAATAGTTATTCTGCTATTCGGGACGCACACAAATACTTACAACAAATAAAAAACCATGAAAATCGGTCCAGCCGTTCTCGAGTTATAAGTGTTCGAAACAAACCCGACTATTTGTATAGAGAAAATGAATTTTCTTTATAATTTTTTTTTCGTGCATTTTTCCATTTTTTTATTAGTTATTCTGCTATTCGGGATGGAGAAAATTAATTTAGGGGTAGGGGTAGTGCAGGCAAGCCATTATCTATGAGTGCTATAGGGTATATTTTATTTTGTTTGAAAATATCTACGGGCGAAGCCGGGGGCGGAATGCTAGTATATAATAAAATCGTTAATTAATTTAAATAGTGGGCATTGGGTAACGTTTCTTTGAGCCATGAACTTTATAACTCAGGACAACTCCAAAGTCAGGTCGTTTTATAGTCCAATCATACAATTACCTAAAAAATACATAAAACGTAAAGAACGCCCCAAGCGAAGCCGGATTTGTATCTAGTACGTAAATAATATCAATAAGAAAACCCGACCTAATTAGTTTAAAATCAATATTTCATTAGTCTCTATATGACTGTTTGGCCGGAGTACCTATGAATTGCTTGGCTAAAGTAATTTACATTAGATTTATTATAACGTTATTTTAATATAACCGTTATTTATAATGAATATTAAACGTCTGAAAAGTGATTGTGTCTACAATTTTCATTGCATCACAGATTACCAATTAATATGATGTATCGTTCATATTTCGTTAATGTTTTTCTCGCAATATGCGTTTAGGTGTTCATATAATTAGGTAGCATAATTTAATATTAATAGAGGCGGTTTGTTTTTGGAAAAGTATATGTACCTAAGTTTGTTTTACTTTAAAAAACAAATTAATTTTGAAAAATTCCTAGATTCTATAAAAATTGATTTAAAAAAGGTAAATTAAATTTCGTGCAAATAAGCAATTATGAAAAGTAAATAAAATAAATCTGCAGAATATACATTATAACAATAGCAATCTTCTGTAAGAAATCAAAGAACCTACATTCTAAGTAGCAATGTAAAAATGTAGGTAGGTACGCACCAAATGTGTGCAGACAGCATCTCCAGCTGGAATGACCATGACTTACCTTGAATAGAGCCGTCTCTCTATAAAAGATAAAAATTAGACATTAAATTATTTTTCAAGATTTTATAAAGGAACGAAATGAAAATTTCAGTGGGTTGGTAAACAAAGAATTTCTTGTCAGTTAAATTGTCCATGTTAACCAGAACATGTGACAAGTCTGTTGCTGTACTTAATGAACCTGATGTGTCACTTTATCTGTTATTTTTAGAAGAGCAGATTCGAAGCACGAGAAAGTCGATTAATGAACATATAAATAAATATAATTGGTTCTTATTGCTTAGGTATAGGATTTTTTTCACGAGTAGAAATTGAACCCGAGACCTACCGGAAAGTCCAACGCCCTATCGACTTCTAAATTGTAAATTGAATATTAGACTATGATTCATAATTAGTTTTGTCAAGATTACAAGAAAAGAAATAGGTACTCACTTAACTCTGATTTAAGCTATTTTTTAACACGTTTCAAAACAAATCACGTCACAATATTGTCACTTCACATCAATGATCGTCATTGCTTCACATTGACCACATTATTTAAACAAAACAGAAATGTCGCGAATATCACATCTCACTAGTTAGTGAGTAACTTTATAATACAACATAAAACATAAATTTAAAATAAACATTAAACTAACTCTTATATTTCACATTTATATTTATTGTACATGAAGAAATTACGGATGCAGCATGGTCTTAGTGGGCTGCCAAATATCACACTGTTTAAAGCAACCTATAAAAAACATTGCTTTATATCCACCTACCCACTACGTAACCACCCCACACTCCCTATATCGATTGGACGTCATTAAGTCTTTTTGTGTTGGCCAAGTCACATTCAATTTCTATAATTTATTAATTACGTGTTATGCAATTTACTTATAGTGGTGGAATAGAAAATTATCAAAGGATAATAATGTGATTATGAAAATAAAATTAAAAAATAATAAATTACAACGAATTCTCAATGCTGTGGTTTCATCGCCTGTTCACGTTGTACATATTTTATTTATTGTAAATGATGAATTCACTGATATAATAAATCTGATAAAAATTTACAAAACCAACTTATGTTACTACAATGATACATTTTTAATTTTGGAAACGAATTAGACTAAAATTTGTTGTCGGAACACAATGATTCTTAAAAAAAAATCTTAAAGAATTAAATAGAAATCTTTATATCAGCCGCCATTTTGCCGGAAACCGAAACTGTTTTTTTAAGAAAATACAATTAACCAACTTAACAAAGTAACTAGAAACCTAAGATTTTATAAGACGATGCGTGGCCCGGTCGTCTTGCAAAATCTTAGCTAGAAACAATTATTCTTATTTTTTTAATTAATCGCATTTATCGATGTTACGAGTCGAGTCGAGTTTTACTCGAGTGGTACAATGAATGTCACATAGGTTAGCGACGAGCGTAGCAACGAGCGTGGTTCGTATTGTGACAATATAAAGCGCAAGCCGAGCGAGCGAAGCGACCGGTGCCGCGGCAGCTGCCGGCGCAGCGCCATTCTAGAAACATCATAGTAACTGTAATACTTTATGAGAGTAATATTTATGAGGTGGCGCTGCGCCATACTATTACTCTATTACTCTAGATCAAAACGCACGCGATAATCGTTTGGTTGCGATACTATTACGTTGTTAGAATAGCGCTGCCAAAAATCCGTATTCTCCTACTAATGTGTCAGAGCGGTTTGAAAACTTCGAAGCGATATCAAAACTTCTTGAGTAATGTTACCATAGTAATAATATTAATCATTATATCAACAACTTTTCATGTATATTTTAAATTAATTAACGATTTTATTATATACTAGGACCCCTATTGAGTTCATGGCCTTTGCTGTTCAGATTTTGTTTTGAAAAATAAAATGCAATAAAAATATTATGTTTGTTTACATTTAATCTACTAAATTAAGTATACTTGTATTTACAGTGGTCGCTAATGACCTTAGCAGTTATAAAGCGACCTTAAAAATATATATATTTCATAAAAAATCGAACGAAGGGTAGGTAAATATTTCTTTAAAAGTCATGAATTGTGTGGCAACCTTCAGGGGC
Organism: Nemapogon koenigi; assembly: GCA_963924495.1. Classification (NCBI taxonomy): domain Eukaryota; kingdom Metazoa; phylum Arthropoda; class Insecta; order Lepidoptera; family Tineidae; genus Nemapogon; species Nemapogon koenigi. The sequence continues at coordinate 4,308,678 of OZ004640.1, read as the reverse complement.
CTCAACAGTTTTGTTACCTACTGTTACACACTATCTTGTAAACAAATTAACACGAAAATAATATTAACGTAAGATTAATTATATCTGTGAATTCATCATTTATATTAAATAAAATTATTTAACTTCCAAATCGACGTGAACAGGCGATGAAACTACAGCATCGTAAATTCGTCGTAATTTATTACTTTTTAATTTTATTTTCATAATCACATATCCTTTGCTAATTTTCTATTCCAACAGTATAAGTAAATTGCATAACACGTATATTTCGCAAATTATAGAAATTTAATGTTACTTGGCCAACACAAAAAGACGTAATGACGTCCTATCGATATAGGGAGTGTGGGGGTAGGTAGGTAGATATAAAGCAATGTTTTTTATAGGTTGCTTTAAATAGTGTGATACTTGGCAGCCCACATGCTGCATCCGTAATTTCTTCATGAGTAAAATATAAGTGTTAATTTAATGTTTATTTTAAAACATGTAGATAAATGTTTTATAAACTTAGTAAGATGTGATATTCGCGACATTTCTGTTTTGTTTAAATAATGTGGTATAAAAGTGAAGTGACAATAATATAATTGTGACGTGATTTTGTTTGAAACGTGTTGAAAAATAGCTGAAATCAGAGTTACGTGAGTATTTTGATTCTTTGTCTATTTACAATTTAGGAGTCGATTTCCGGGAGGTCCCGGGGTAAAGGTTTAGATTATCGGACAAAACCAACGCATCACTTATGTTACTATAATATATTTTTTTGATACATTATTAATTTTGGAAACGAATTAGACTAAAATTTTTTGTCGGAACACAATGATTCTTGAAAAAAAAAAACATAAATAATTAAAAAGAAATCGCTATATCAGCTGCCATTTTGCCGGAAACCGAAACTGATTTTTTAAGAAAATACAGTTAACCAACTTAACAAAATTATTTTTATTTTTTTTTAATTAATCGCATTTACCGATGTTACGAGTCGAGTCGAATTTTACTCGGGTGTTAATATTACACATAGGTTAGCGAGGAGCGTAGCGACGAGCGTGGTTCGTATTGTGACAATATAAAGCGCAAGCCGAGCGAGCGGAGCGAGCGGTGCCGCGGCAGCGGCCGGCGCAGCGCCATTCTAGAAACATCATAGTAACTGTACTTACTTTGGTACTTGGTGATCGGCTCGTTTTCCGCAACTCGACGTCTAAAGGCGCCTATTTTGCGTGTGGTGGGAACTACATCACTCTTCCCATCTCAGCTCCTCCAAAAAGCCCAGCAGACCTCCGATGTTGTTGCAGGCCTCCAGTAGCGTTCCAAAGGAACCGAGGTGTTTCATTCTATATACGGCCACTCCCTCGCACTCTAGGAGTATGTGAGCAGCCGTTTCTTCAGTCAACATGCAAGCCCTGCATAACGGACTATCTGTAATGCCAATGTTATATAAGTGTTTGTTAAAAGGACCATGACCAGTGATGGCTTGAGTCACCGATCTTAGTTGGGTTCTTTTTAGTTTCAAGATCTTTTTTGAGAGTCTTGTGTTTATGGTTGGTAGAGCTGCCCTGGTTTGTCTACATTCCATAAGATTATGCCATTCGAGATTGTGCATGCATTTTGTTCTCTGTTTGAGTTGTGATGCGAACCAGCCGCTAGGCAGGGGCACTAGGGGCTCGGGGCCAATTACAGACATGCTTGCACCGGCTCTCGCTAGCTCATCCGCCGCGTCATTACCGCGGGAGTTGCTATGACCTTTGATCCATTGTATGGTTAAGGTGTTATTACGGTTACATACCTTGTTTAGTGCTGTATGACACTCAAGTATGAGACCTGATTTAAATTTATTACTTACCAGGGCTTGTAGGACAGATTTACTGTCCGACAGTATGCGAATAGACTGGTTGTTTACCTTCCTCTTGATTATCGCATGGGCCGCTAGGCAGATTGCCATACATTCTGCCTGGAACACTGTATTGCTCGTGCCCAGCGGTGTGGAAGTACTTATGTGTAGGTCCTCTGAGAAAATCCCGGATCCAGTGCCAGACCTAGTTTTTGAGCCATCTGTGAAAATTCTCAAGTCGGTCATGTTGAGTCCGTCTTCCACTTCCTCAGACAGCTGTATCTTATATTTCTTATCAAATATATACTTTACCGGTATTCTGTCATTTTTGGATTCTGCCACTGGCAGGTCAGTCATTATAGTTTCCAAAAGTGAAGTGTGTGTGGTACCAGTGTGTTTCCATAGTCCAAGTGACTTTAGTCTGTATGCTGAAGCCGCTGCCTCCTGCTGCATAAACAGGTGCAGTGGTGGGATGTTAAGCATAATTTCGAGAGCTGAGGTAGGTGTAGTCCTCATACAGCCTGTTATGGCCATGCAGGGCATTCTCTGAAATTGTTGTAGTTTGGATCTGACAGTGGTCAGTCGTGTCCGTGACCACCATACAACTGCTCCATAGCATAGTATTGGTCTTATCACAGCAGTGTATAGCCACATGCATATTTTGGGGGTAAGTCCCCACTTTTTCCCCATCATTCTGCGGCATTGCCAGAATGTTATACTTGCCTTATTTATTTTATTGTCTAGATGCTTGTTCCAGTTCAGTTTACTGTCCAGGATAACACCTAGGTATTTTACATCGCTGGAAAGTTCCAGTTCCGTATTGAATAACGTTGGTAGTCTATACTTACCCAGATTCCGTTTGTTAGTGAACATCACCATCTCCGTCTTTGTGACGTTCACCGATAGCTCATACTTGTGGCACCATTTTTCTACTGTGTGTAGGGCAGATTGCATGACTTCACAAATGGTGCCGGCAAATTTACCTGATATTAGGATAGTGAGATCATCAGCATATCCTATTGTGTAGAAGTGTTTACCATTTAGTGACGCAATGAGGTCGTTAACCACGAGGTTCCACAGGAGTGGCGACAGTACACCTCCTTGCGGACATCCTTTGGCTACTATGGCTCCTCCTTCTTGGCCTGTATTGGATCTAATTACCCTTTTGCTTAGCATGTTGACGATCCAATCTGTGATTGCCGCATCGACATTGTGCCTAGTCAGCGCGGTTTTGATACTAGAGAAACTTGTTTTGTCAAAGGCCCCTTCGATGTCGATAAAGGTACCTAGACATAGTCCTTTGTCATTTATCGCCTCCTCAATTTTGCCAACTACTCTATGTAGCGCAGACTCAGTGGATTTGCCTGAGGAGTAGGCGTGTTGGTTCGGATGCATAGGTACCCTTAGAAGAGTGTTGTCTCTAATGTCTCTGTCGATTAACCTCTCCAAGGTCTTTAGGATAAAAGATGTGAGACTGATGGGTCTGAATGATTTAGCATTTGTGTAGTCACTTTTACCCGGTTTGGGGATAAAGATTACTTTTACTTCCCTCCACAGTTTAGGGATATATCTCAGTGCTAGGCATGCTGTCAGGATGCGTGTTAGGTTACACACAATCGGATCCCCACCCCATTGCATAAGCGCCGGGAAGACTCCGTCCACGCCGGCAGCCTTGAAAGGTTTGAAGCTGTTGATAGCCCACTTTGTTTTTTCATAGTTTATCACTCTGTTAGCTGTTGACCAGCTTGCTGTGGATGTTGTAGCTAAAACTTCCTCCCAGAGTGTTTCTCTTACCAGTTGGCAGCCAGGAAAGTGTGTTTCTATCAGTAACCTTTGTGCTTCTTCTGGTGTGTTAGTAAAAGAATTGTCAGGTTTGCGTAAGGAGCCTATGTCGTGGTTTGTTTGACTACATAGTATTTTCCTTACCCTGTTCGCTTGTTCGTTGGATTCAACATTTTCACAAAATTTCCTCCATGAACATGTCCTCCAGAATCTAATACGTTTTTTATATAATTGTTTTGTTACCTTATAGTTATCCCAGTCGAGCTCGTCGTATGTGTTCATAGCCCTGTTAAAGAGCTTCCTAACCTTTTTCCTGAGTCGATCCAGTTCCGGTCCCCACCAGTTATATTGGCGGTCACCGCTGGAGTCCTTAGGGTAGGTCAGGGGACAAGCTGAGTGGTAGCAGTCAGTTAATGTTTTCGTTAACAGGATAACCTGTTTTTCAATTAGTTCAGTGCTTACCGCTACGTCAGACGGACTGTTTAGGAGGAGTTTACGCTCTAGCAGTTCGGCATACCTTTTCCTGTCTGTTTTACGTGGGTTTCTGTTTGGTGTTGTAGTTTTATATAGTACCTTTACATTAAATTGGATCCACCTATGGTCGGAGCAGGATGCCTCGTTTGAGACATGCCAACCCGAAATGAGGTTTGTTGCTCCGTGGGTGGCCAAGGTAAGGTCTATTATAGTTTTACTGCGTCTGGTTACGTATGTAGGTTCTGAGCCCGTATTGATTACGTCCAAAGATGTGGTAGATAGGTATTCCAGAAGTAACTTACCTCTAGAGTTTGTGTTTGTGCTACCCCATAGAGTATGGTGCGCATTTGAGTCTGTAGAAATAATAAGATCATACTTACTAGTCTCACAGTGATTTATAAGCCGCACCATTTCCGGTGGTGGTGGGTTTTCATTATCTGGCATGTAGACCGTTGCTACGATTAGGTCCTGCAGGCACGTTCCACGTATATACGGAAGTTTGACTGCGCACAGGTCCCTAGTACAGAAATCGTTTAACGGTTGCATATTTGTGTTTTTTGATACATAGATACAAGTTCTTGGTAGGGATTGCGTGTCAGCTATTAACTTACCTTTGATGTTGGTAAGTCCCTGTATTCTTCCTGATTTGCTAATCCACGGCTCCTGGATTAGCGCAATCGCGGTGTCTGTTACCTCAAGCCATTTCCGAAGTTGAGCCGTAGCGGTCATGCTGTGGTTGAGGTTTATCTGTGTTATTTTACATATAGTGGGGAGGTCCTCCTTAGATGTCTGACCCCTCCTCCTCCACTAGGTTTAGGTCCTCCATCACCCCCATCCACTTTTCATCGCCGCTGTCTGGGTTACCGGTGGACATAGTCTCCAGTCTCTCCAGCGGCAATGCGGATGTCGTTTGTACTGCCGGGTTAGCGACGGGTACTACCGGCTGTGGTGTGGCTGCCTCAGTTGTTGGTACAAGTGCGGGTACCAGTTCTTTGCCAGGCTGGGGAGGTGTCGTCACAAACGACTTCCCCGGCCCCTGGAAGCGAACATAGACTGGCTCAAGGAGGTAAGTCAGTCTTCTCCCTCTCTCCATCAGCGGCTCAATGACTGCCTCTGGGATACCCACAATGATGAAGGTGGTTTCACCGCACTTGTTTGAGGAGTAGAGCTGCCAGTTTTCGACCTGAGCCCATCGGTTCTGGATCTTCAGGTGCAGCCCCATCTCCTTGAAACTCTCTTCACCCGGCATGAAGATACCGCACCTTACACGTTGGATTAGGTCGCACGGTCTGACGACTTTTAGCCTGACGTCTGGTTGAATTGCCAGACCTACAACCGCTTTTTTGACCCAATCCAGGGTTTGTATGTTCGCGCACAGAAGCTTCAGGGCCCCATCCGAGTACGAGGGTTTGCCCGTGAACTCCGGCTGCGCGATTTCCACTGATGGGTCCTGTTCCATCAGGTTACTTATGCGAATGTTGTCCGCACGCAAAGCCTCATGGAGAGCCTTTTGTGCGAGGGTAGATTGATTTCCGTTTAGCATACCGGTGCCGTCTGTCACGATGCACGCTATCAGATCGTTCTTCAGCGCCATGGCGTAGTTACCGGTCGGTTTTCTAATAAAAGGCTCCACCTTCGCCTTCTTGTGCTCACCTCTAGGGGAGCTCGTGTCGTCGAGGCGAGCCCTTTTGGTGTTCGGTTTTGTGGTGTCTTGTTTAGCACCTTCCGTCGCCGACACTGGCTCCCTGTAAACCCTTGTCTGACTCGGGCCAGGTCCAGCATCGGTGCCTTGGGTGTTTTGTACCTTACGGGCCTTTCGGAATCTCTTCCTTTGCTTGGCGTTCGGTTTTTTGATGAAATTACTTCCAGCGGTCAAACTACCCTCCTGTTTATGGGGTGTACTCTGCCGGATTTTTGGTTTTACCATGGTCCATGATTCCCCTAGATTTTCGTCCAGGGGTTTTGCAGTTCCTGCGGATGTTGATGCAGTGGCTGCTGCCATGGTTGTTTGCAGGTTTTGATGGCTAGGCCCTGCAACAGGAGTTCCACTTTGGGGTTTCCCCTTTGGTTTTCCTCCCGCCACTAGTGGCTTTGCCACAGCACTCTGCCCAGGGGCACAAGGTTTGCCAGCAGGTAAACCCGCCAACAATTTCCCCGTGGTCCCCGGAACAGACTGTGCCGTTTTCTCATTTACTTTTTTGTCGGGTTTGCCAGGGTTCTGAATTCCCGACATACTCCCCGTTTCCTTGTCGATACCTTTAAATTTATCCATTTGAGTGATGTTTAAAAGATTCGTCAACCAGGCTTCCCACCCTCCATGGAGCCCTCAAATGGGAGTGTCGTAGCACTAGGATTACCTGGTCGATATAGCTGTGAAGGTTGGCGGATCAGCGCGACATCGGAAGCTCGGTGCAAGCGACAGAAACGGTTCGGTATATAGCCCGCCAGTGCCCGCCCACAACCTTGCCCCTTCAGCGTGGCCTACCCCCATCCGCATACACATCTTGAAAAAGACCTGAGCGGACCCTCCCCCAGCTCACCTGTGACCCTCTGACGGGGCACTTGGCCATTTCCCCCACGGTGGTTAGCCGAGAAGGCAACCGTTTAGCCTGAAATTAGGGCCAAAGGAGGCGTGTTGCCTACGTGGGGACGCATCCCCATTTCAGCTCAACCCCCCAGGTTCCCGTCATCCCTGCGTACGGCGTTCAACTGTACAGGTCCTAGTACAGGTAGGGGCTGAAAATTCCTACATCCGGTCGCCCCTACTGAAGCTGGATGAGGTTTAATCAGGGCCACATATTGTGAGCCATAAATACAAATATTATAGTGAAAGTGGGACATACACAAAGAAGGCCATAGAATAGATATATAAAAATAGATATATATGTGATGGGTAGGGATGTTTAGGGAGTGGGTTAGGTGGGGTTCTTAGGAGTGGGAGACGCCAAGCTGTTTCTGTTGTACCTATTTCTGAGGGAATTAGGCCTAAAACGGGCAGCAACCACGTGAAGGATAACGCTTGACTTGCACTGGGAAAGTGTGAAGCACTGTTCCCAATGCCTAACGCCAGATTACCTATTGGGATTTTAGGTAAAATAGGAGCAGACCCATTTCAATCTATATTAAGTTGAGAATGGACCCACCCCCGCCCCATAGTAACTGTAATACTTTATGAGAGTAATATTTATGAGGTGGCGCTGCGCCGTACTATTACTTTATTACTCTCATCAAGTATTACAGTTACTATTTTGTGATGTTCTAGAATGGCGCTGCGCCGGCCGCTACCGCGGCACCGCTCGCTACGCTCGCTCGGCTTGCGCTTTATATTGTCACAATACAAACCACGCTCGTCGCTATGCTCCTCGCTAACCTATGTGTAATTTTAACACCCGAGTAAAATTCGACTCGACTCGTAACATCGATAAATGCGATTAATTAAAAAAAAATAAAAATAATTTTGTTAAGTTGGTTAATTGTATTTTCTTAAAAAATCAGTTTCGGTTTCCGGCAAAATGGCGTCTGATATAGCGATTTCTATTTATTTATTTATGATTTTTTATAAAGAATCGTTGTGTTCCGACAACAAATTTTAGTCTAGTTTGTCTTGTAAATACATAATGCGTCTATTAAACCTAAATTTAGTAACATATGCCATGCGTTGGTTTTGTAAAATTTTACCAGATTAGCAAATCCTGAGCTTTTTTCAACACGTTTTTCGACTTTATTAAATTGCTGCACTGTTTTATTACATACTTTAACTATTTTGAAGTCTCGGTAAGGTATACCACTTTTCGCTGATGTTCACAAGTTTATAAGAAAATTAACATTGAAAAACTTAACCTCAAAATCTGAAATTGAGATTTTCGTAATATGCGCTTCGGCGCCCGCAGCCGCGGCACCGCTCGCTTCGCTCGCTCGCCTCGCTTGCTCGCCTCGCGCCTTGTTTTTACCAATCCGTCGCGCGCTCCTTGCTAACCTATTTTGCGAACTAAAAAAAATTCGATCGAATACTTTTCACCGATCTGGCGGTCATGGGAAGGGTTTCCGGGATTGGTGTCCTGGACGAAAATTGCTCCTTGTGACGGCTTTCATCCTATGGCATCATAAAAAATGGGTGTTACATGCAGTAAAAAAAATCGAGTCTTTTTCAAAATCATGAAAAGATTTTTGCATTTTCGAGCTTTGCTAAAATAATTATAGCAAATGAATAATTATAGAATTTAATTTTATATATTTTGATAATAGTGATTTTGAAAATTACAGAAATCGATTTTAGGTTAAAAAAAATTATAGCAAATGAATAATTATAGAACGTAATTTTATATCTTATATACCTATATAAAATTCTAAAATTATATCAAAACATTGCATACTTTACCTATTTTCAAGTCTCGGTAAGGTATAAGTTTTTGCAGGGAGGTCACAGGTTTAATTATTAGTATTCGTATGAAAACAGTTAAAAATATTCAAAGTTTGTTTTTTCTTAGTGCCCCGTTTCCTCCACTCCAACCTTAATTTTGCAAAAACCTGAAAATTTGACCTCCCTGCAAAAACTTATACCTTACCGAGACTTGAAAATAGGTAAAGTATGCAATGTTTTGATATAATTTTAGAATATATAGGTATCTATATAAGATATAAAATTACGTTCTATAATTATTCATTTGCTATAATTTTTTTTTAACCTAAAATCGATTTCTGTAATTTTCAAAATCACTATTATCAAAATATTTAACCCACTGACATTTGCATTTCCTTCCTTTATTTAAGAAAAATGTTGAAAAATAATTATATGTCTAATTTTTATCTTTTAGAGAGACGGCTCTATTCAAGGTAAGTCATGGTCATTCCAGCTGGAGATGCAGTCTGCACATATTTGGTGAGTACCTAAATTTTTACATTGCTACTTAGAATGTGGGATTTTGATTTCTTACAGAAGATTTTTTCAATTATTACATTACGGATCGTGCTGCTTAATGTTTATTCTGTAGATTTTTTTTTATTTATTGTCGTAATTGCTTATTTGTATATTATTTTAATGGTTGTTTTTCAGAAATCGAACCAAAATCTAATCTACTTCCCCTTTTTAAGCGAACTTCAAAATAAGGAGGAAGTAATCTTTAATTTTTTTTAATGTATGTTCCCCGATTACTTGAAGACGCCTGGACCGATTTGGATTTGTTTTTGTTTGAAATTGTATACTTTCCAGGTTGTCCCATGGCCATCAGTTCAGGATCTGATGATGGGATCCTGCGGTGAAATCGAGAACTCTTCAAATTTTATAGCACACTTGATTTGGGTATTTTTTTATAGTGACTTGTGCATTTGCTTTCGGAAAGCACATTTTGGTTTTGAAAGCGGTTTTTTTTCCATCATCAGATGTAGTTATTTAATTATTTTTTTATAGATGAAAGTAATCAAAACAATATCAATCTAAGAATTTTTTAAATTAAAACAAACTTTTTTTTAAACTTAGGGGTAGGGGTAGGGGTAGGGGCAGGGGTAGGGGTAGAGGTAAGGCTAAGGGTAAGGGTAAGGGTAGGGGTAGGGGTAGGGGTAGTGCAGGTTTTATTTTGTTCGAAAATATCCACGGGCGAAGCCGGGGGCGGACAGCTAGTCCGAGATATCTTAAATGATCTACAAAAAAAGTCAGCGGTAGCATGTATCTATCTCTAATAGATTTAAGTAGGTATTCAAATTGTTGAAACCGGGAATTGAAACCGGAGGTGTGTTTAAATAATCCATACTTTCATACTAATATTATAAATGTGAAAGTAGCTCAGTCTGTCTGTTTGTTTTTACTACGGCTAAACCACTGAACCGATTTTGATGAAATTTGATTCGCAGTAAGCTTGAAGGAGATATGCTTTTTTTAATACACCTCCCCCCCCTAAGACGGCATAATAGGGAATAAAGCTAGTATAGTATTATAATGCACAATGCCTTATCACTCTTATTATTTCCGTGTCCAACCGTCCAAATGTCCGCCATTAAATGTGAAGAAATTAATTCAATCAAGCCTTAGTTGAGTCCTCAATAAAATTAAACGCTCATCATTATCTATTAGAGATAATTCATCACTCTGCTGAACGTGCTTGACAAATAAACCGTTTCAAATTGATTGATACGAATTGATGCAGTTTGAAGACCTAAATAGTCTCAAAATGTCTGGTGCATAAAGCAAGGGGAAACCAATGCACTATTCTTACCAAGATAGTTAGCCATGGCGAGTCTATACAAGTTGCGTCGCGCTGTAGACCGCTATGATTGACCACGACTGCTCTGTCAAGAGCACCACGACTAAGAAGAAGAATGCATTATTATGCTATATGACTTGGAAACTATATGTCATAGTTTACATAGAGTTTAGACCAATAGTCTAAGATTCGACTACTTCATTACTACGTTCATCTGATATTTCAACGAAATATAAAATAAGGCCCAAAGTATTTTTAATTAATATTCAATTAATTAATTATTCACTGTTTTTGAATGGTTTCGAACGATAGAATCAGATATGGCCAAGAGCTTTCTCCATATAAAATTTTAGACTGGTAGGCAGGTTCCAGTCTCAAATTAATATGAAGCATGCTCTTGACCATATCTGATTCTATCGTTCGAAACCATTCAAAAACAGTAATTAATTAATTAAACGTTAATTAAAAATACTTGCTGCTATATTTTGATAGGAAACCCGGCAGAAACATATTCCTCTATTCATAATTATTTATCAAAATTGTATTTCGTTTAAATAACAAACGAACAATCATGCAGTCGGATCTCATACTACAATAAATTATTTGACAAAATATTAGGATAAAGATTTTATTGTAGTCAAAGTATGAATTCTTGAAAGCCTGAGCCTTTGACTGAGAAGCATTTTTTCAAATTATTTAATTAGGTACGCTTTAAAGGCTAAATGATATATGATGAAATTATTTCAAATATCTAGAAATAAGATTTAAATTTTAGCAAGACATTTTACCTCCATCGTGCAATTAAAACTGTGCTTTCGCAAAGTGCTTTTACATAGAAAAGAGTACTCCCAGTAAAATCATTGTAAGTTCCAACGTCACCGTATTTTCAAGTAGAGTTGAGACTTAAGCTTTTAAAATCTCAAGAAATAGCCAATAAAAAATTGTGAAAAGTATATTTTTATGCAAGCCTTGCAGCTGCCTCTGCATCTATCTAAATCGCAAATTCTTGCGCCACTGTAGAATATTGCTGGTGGATTATTTTCGCATTATAAAAACATTAAGCTTACCTAGCATTCAACTTTTAAGCTGTCTAGAAAATGCTGGGCATTCAGGTAGGAATATCTTGTTTTAGGTCAATGCTCAATTTTTTTTCTCTCAGTTAATATAAAATTGTAACTTACCTATTTTTCCTCAGCTCCAAACACCGCCCATTTAAAAGTAGTGTACCTACATATTTTCCAGGAAAAAAAGTGTAACTAAATCTTCTAAATCCGATCAGCAGTTACGACATCATTTAGTAACAAACATGGTTCACACTCTTAGTACAATTAATGTTTTTGCTGAACTAAATGCGATTGCAGTCTAAAATGTCAAATTGCACCTTCAAAATTACCGTTTTACTAGCTTTCTGCCCCAGCTTCGCTCGTGAAATAGCCTTTGTCGCTTTTCGACTCTCCAACCTCTGCAAATAACATTAAGTACGTCAATCCGTTTATCTGTTTTCACTTAAAAGAAGGACCACAAAAAACACATTTTCGCATTTATAATATTAGTTAGGATGATTCATTTTAGTTAAGATGTAAATATTTAAAATAAACTTTGCTTGAATTACTTAGGATGAAATGCATTGAGCTTTTTTTAGAATTCGTACATAATAAAAAAGGAATAGGCAGTCATAGACAGAAGTGAAAACTTAAAACTATGAATAACAGTGGTTTTTAATTAACGTGTAATAATGCCATAGGTATCGGTGGTCGAGTGGGAAGGACGTCGGCTCACAACTGAGAAGTCACAGGTTCGATTCCCACATTCGACCATCTACAAATGGGTTTATTTTAATAAAAAATCTATGTACATTTTCCGACAAACCGTACAAAGAGCCTTTCCATCTACATACCTCAACAGAGCTGGCCACTCGTTGAGTATAGCCTCAAAAAATCATCGGCTAAATGAAGAAGACTTGGTCTTCCGCTGGGTACCCTGAGGCCGACAACAGTTCCCGGAAGCTGTAAGGTAACCTGTGAAAAAAAAAATAACGCCATCTAAGCTCGTCTAAAGATTTTTTCCAATAAAAAAATCCAGAAATGCGCTGCCAAAAATGCCCGACCCAGGCATAGTGCATACGTGGAAACCAGTACACGAATTCCCGCCCGGACATTCTCAGGTCGAGCATAATCTGGCCGGACAATCCATGGTCTTGTGCCGAAAACATGTCGCGAATCCATAAGATTCAACGCGCCTAAAGAAGTTTTCACAAAAACGTGTACCTTGTACTTAATTTGAAAGCAATCAGGGATCGAATGAAGTCTGAAGGTATGTTTTACAATCAAAGTTTACAGTTCAATAGAACAATAGACCAGTATATCTTTATCAAAGACAACGATCACCTTGTATCTAAGATTAATTTTAAGTTCAAGCTTTCGTTTGGTTAATTAAGGCGAACATAGGCAATGACAAGCGGCAATATAATTAGAGGGCTTCCGCTCTTGAATAATAGAAGGTGCGGCAAAGGAAACGCATGCATTAGTCCTGTTTACGATGCAATTGGAGCGACTGGGTTGGCAATTTAAGGTATTTACACCTTTAACTAAATAAAATATTTGTTACTTGGTGTGAGCGTATCTGATTGACAGATTGATCTTTTCAAATCCGAAACCGCTAAAGATATTTTTGAAACTGAACTCTGTTAAATTCAATTTGTTTTGGAAAAAATAATGCAACTTAGTAAACTTAACTACGACATAAATAATGAATAACTTATTTTAGAAATATTATAAAGATTTGTAAGTTTGGATGGAGGGGGTAATTTCTGAAACTACTGATTTGATTTTGAAAATTATTTCACTAATTTAAAAAAAAAAGTGTACCGTCTTCAAAAATTTGCACTGAAAAGTAAGAAATAATAAATATTTCGTCGTAGAATATACAATAGGAAGTTACAATATCCCTTAGTGCTAATAGGCTATATTTTATTTTGTTCGAAAGTACCTATTCACGGATTAAGCCCGGGGCGGAAATAATTTAGTATAGCTTTCCGTATTGGCTTCCCCCGTGGATTTTTTTAAATGTGACAAGAATGTATTCTGAAAGATTCACGGAATTCATTCTCCGGCCTTCCAACTATCTCCGTGCAAAAAATCAAATCATTCCGTTGCTCTGTTGTGACGTGAAAGAAGAGAAAACAAACAGTGTTTTCACATTAAACATCTTTATGAAATTAACTTGTACTTAAATCATACATTTTTCCAATGTAAATTCTCAAAAACAAACAATCTTGTTGAAAGTTTCCTAGTATTTAAACCATAAATGACTCACTTAGCAATTAAAAGAATAGTTGGCCTCTGTTATAGCGAGGCACCGCTAATTGGTATGGAATAGTGGAGCATAGTGTAGCAATGTTGTTAAAATTGGTCACAATTACTTTTGTAGTACGTCCTCATTGCGGCTAAAGAAACAATAGAAAATACGTTGCTAATTAAATATTTAAATGAAACAGTTTGGTCAAAAGTCCTAGCTAGAGATCCAGTGGAAGATTTGGAGGAGGTTCTTGATAAAAGCTGATAGATGTTAAAAAACTTCTATACATCTACTTTTCCTGATTATACAATCGTTGACCTACAAATCTGGTGGTGGGGTCGCGAGAGATATGAATTTTTCAAGTTGCAATTTTTATATTATTTATTTATATATATTATGGGTTCGTGATAAAACCTAATATAATAATATATAATAACCTAATATAATTATATGAATGTAAAAAAATTTGGCAGGTGACTCCGCAGTTACAAAGTTTAAAGTTTAAAAAAAGAATTGAATAATTGTTTAAATTTATAAATCTATATAAAAATTAATGTCTTTATAAAGAAATTATTTACAGGCGACTCCGCCATTAGAAAATATCTCGCGCACCACCACCAGAATATTGGTAGGTAGGTCAACGATTCCGTAATCAGGGAATGTGAAATTACTACATAAAACCAATATTCCACTGTAACTTAGGCTAAAATAAAAAATAAATAAATACAGTCATAATTTACACCTACTTCAAATCTTCTTCTTCTTCTTCTTTTTTATTATGGCTCCACCAATGTTCATCGGTGATTTGCCAATGTCAAGTATTATAGCCTTTATAGTGTATATAGCCGGTAAATCGGTATTTAAGATAATCCCGCCGACCGTGATATGTCTTATTAATCACTGATTAATCACAACCATCACAGCGCGAACAGGATTAAACTGGATTCCACATCACGCCACGACGAAAACGCGTGCGTATGTCGCCATGACCGGATGTGGAATCCCTACTTCAAATCATTTGCGTAAAATTATTTTCATGCTGCTATGCTTACTTTAAACATTGTAAATTGACAAATTAAATTATTTCATCAATAAGTATAAATTAAAAGATATAAATAAATATTGCAAGCTTTCGGCCCCGGTTTCGCCTTTGGATCACCTATCCTGGTCTTGAGTTCATACAAAAAATCATATAGAAAAAATCACTTTCAGTTTTTCCCGATATTTTCCGGACAATTTCTATTATTTCTATTTCTTTGCGTAAAAACCTTGTTCATAGTATTACGAACATTTAAAAAGTGATGCGCTTGTCAACGAACAGTATTTAATTTTTAACCGAACTTCAAAAAAAAGGACGAGGTTTACAATTCGTTTTTTTTTCTTTCTTCACGGGTTGCCTTACAGCTCCCGAAACCGTGTTACGGTTCCAGGGTACCCAGCGGAAGACCAAGTCTCCCTTGTTTAGCCGATGGTATTTGTGAGGCTATATCTAACGAGTGGCTAGTTCTGTTGAGATATATTTAGATGGAAAAGCCTCTAAGTGTGGTTTGTCGGATTATGTACATAAGTTTTTAATTAAAAAACCCATTGGTACATGGCCGGGATCCGGGATCGAACTCAGGGTCTGCCTAGTTAATACCAGACGTCTTAACCACTCGGCCACCGACGCACCTCAATTTTTATTATGTTTTTTTTATGTATGTTCCCCGATTACTTGAATACGCCTGGACCGATTTGGATTTGTTTTTTGGTGGAAAGGGTATTTCTCCAGGTGGTCAAGAATAAATCAAGAACTCTTCAAATTTTATAGGCACACTTGAAGCGATTTGGGTATTTTTTTAAAGTGACTTGTGCATTTGCTTTCGGAAAGCACATTTTGGTTTTGAAGGCGGTTTTTTTTCTTCATCTACTATGGACCTTTCTTTATGCAGACCTGTGATGTGAATACGTACCTATATAATAATTATCACTGTAATGATGCCACTTTAGATTCGGCCTTATAATTTATGTAAGTATATTACGTAAATAATTTACATCAATTCATCAGTAGGGTTATGAGATACTAACAGCTGTTGTGGTTAGAAATGGGACTAGATCAAATATTTCATATACAGTACAGAGTAAATTTTTTTTTTATTGTTTCCTGAACTGAGTAACTGCCCAAGAATGGATAAGAGATTTTATCGTATTGCTAGGCTTACCTACTAATTTCTTTTATGTCTATATCTGGAACTCTGAATTATATCTGGAATTAGAGATAGATAAATGCTACTATATGCTATTTTGTAGATAATTTTATTCTACATAATTCCTTTCTACATTATTTTGTTATATCGCTGACGGATTTGACAGCTTACGTCATGTAAACTCGCTGGCACTAGTTATTTCCCCGACTTATTCCCTTAAATCGCAACAAAATACGTTAAGTAGTTTTTGCGTGAATAGGTCACAGACAGACAGACGCAACAGGGGACTTTTTATGTATAGTGAAGTGACATAAGTACATATTATAATCACACCTTATTTCCCTCTTAGAGCAGACAGAGAAGAAATATATCCACTTGCTATGATCCTGGCACACTTTTTCGGAAATACCCCTTTTTTTAAATGTCATTAATTTGATCACTGAATATTAATATATATGAATTGGATAATTATATAAAACGAGCTTAATATATAAAACTTTGGAGTTGTCCTGAGTTATAAAGTTCATGCATGGCTCAAACAAACTTAATATTACAAAGAATAAAACGCAATTCATGACTCAAACAAACGTTACTGTCACGTTGAAAATAAAATTGCTTCTGACAGCATTAATAAATAAATTTGAACTTATTTATTGAAATTACGCGATTATACGAATTTTGCGGATTATGTTCCTAATCCAGAATTCATTATTTTTTTTTTCTTAACAATTTATATTACAGTAACGTTTGTTTGAGTCATGAATTGCGTTTTATTCTTTGTAATATTAAGTTTGTTTGAGCCATGAACTTTATATCTCAGTCAGATCGTTTTATATAATTATCCAATTCATATATAATAACCTAAATAATACAGTAAAATTAAAATTGCTATTAAAAATACATAGACCATAAATTAGCATACCTCTACGAAAAGTGGCATTAGTTGTAAACGTAATGTAAAGAACACCCCGAGCGAAGCCGGGTTTGTAGGTATCTAGTAACTTAATAATTACACAGTGAAAATTTCTCAAAGAAATTATGTCTCACTATATTGGTAAACCAGTTCAACACCGTAGAAATCACTATACAAGATTATAAATAAACCTTAGGCACTTTGCATTACATTATTTCTACATTTTTCTGCCAATAAATCTCACCACGGCTCATAATTTTGTTGTCAATGCTAAAATAAACAACACAAGGCCTATAGTTATATAGTTACTGAGTCAAGATGAATGAGATTCTTAACCGGAACTTAGTATTAAATCAATTCTTTTGCTATTTAGTTTATCTTACATTATTATCTCACGTCATTGGGTTTTCAAAAGATTTCGATCTCAAATTACTTGCAATGACACTTACAGAAATATTAATGAAGCTTTTTGTATTACATTGTCCACATTTAGCGGGTTCACCATATTAAAAGAGCAGGTAGCAAGCCTCTAGGTACCTGCTAGTGGCATTAAAACTTACTTCTTTACAAATGTCTTATATTTTCAGAGGAAGTGTGGATGGACTTTATTCGACCCAGGGTAGGTCCCCCACTTTAGTTATTCAATATTTTAGAAATTTAATAAATTGATAATGATTTATGTAGACTATATCATTCTACGTCATGTCATGGCGAGTAATGCACGCGTTCCGTCGTGACATGATGGGGAATCCGGTTTAATCTCGTCCGCGCTGTGATAGTTGTGTCGGCGGGAACATCAGCTACCGATTTTTCGGCCGGCATATTGATACTATAACGTCTATAATACTTGACATTGGCAGAATAATCAAAATACTGATGGAGCCATAACACAAAAATAGAATAGAATGTAGACTATGTAGGTAGGGAGCTAGTCACCATATTTCTCTCATACTGTCTCCCAGTTTAAAATGGTAGCCCATCCTAACTCTGAAATGTATTATGTTTCTTACCTGTTACTACTTGTTTGACAACCCTAGGAAGTTTTATGTGGAGTAAAATAAGGTAAGAAATACAAACAACATAAGTAACAATCAAAGACATTGCGCTATCAGATCTTTTAGCAAATGATGTCGTTAGCTTATTCAAAAGAATATACAGAATGTCCTATTAGATGTTAGTTAGATTTATTTACATAGGTAGTAACATTATCTTAAATAGGTACTAAAATTACAAAAATAAAATAAAATAAATCGTTATCTACTGGGTACAGACCCTATATATACAGACTGGCTGCAGCATTGCCTCATTGGATAGCAATGCTTATTCTTTGACCAAAATAAGAGCCAACCTGTTGGTCATGTGAGCTTTCTATTAGTCGTTTACTAATATCTTGGAACAGACTTTGTGCACTAGGTCCTCACGCCCATCGTTTCCGCACCAAACGCCTCAAATATGTATTATTTCGGAAGAGATGCAATTGCGACGTTTGGCCATTTCAGCATTGTATGCCGCATTGTCAGCTTTTAACACTGTTTATGGAAGACGGTGGGAGAGTAGATACTGGAGACCATTCTAGTGACCGCCCCATCTTCCATGATGCTAGTGTCATGCCATCTGGTTTCTTGCCATCATCACGTGCCAAACCATTTGGTACTAAAACGGCTGACACATTGCTGCTGACAAGAGCCCGATGGATGATATCTATGGTAATATTAGTTTTCTAGACAATGTTAGTGATTCAATCAAGTTGCCTGAACTTAAATTATTATTGTTTCAAAGTTATAGTACAAAATGCAGCAGATTCTCTTGTCACAGCGAAAAAGAAGTATAATTTTTAAAAACAAAACAAGCAATGTTTTGAAATTTTTTTTATAAATAAAAAACGTCGAGGATGACGGTGAAGATAGCGATAGCACTTTTATTTTTTTAAATTTATTTTTAATAGAATATTTCTAACAATAGAAAAACCTTAAATCTAATGTAAACCTGGTCCCATCACTGGACAACACGATTGGACTAGTGGGATAGACAGGGAAAATCACATTCAAAAGCATTTTGGAGACGGCAGTTTAAGCCTAGTGGTTGGTTACTGATACTGATCCCACCTAGATGCAAACAGTTTTGGGCTCGATATCTGCGTTGAAATAAAAGAACGTACCAAAGTGTCTTCAATTTCAGTTTAGGGTCAAAATAACTATGTTTATACATGCAAACAATAGGCTTTCCACAGCCTTGTTTAATTATTTTTTTTGAGAAATATATTGTTTAATTTGACCTGACTAAACCTGAAATTAATGAAAGCAGTGACGATACGTGAATGTGTGTTTGTTTGTTTGTCCTTATTTGACTTTAAATCAGAGCAACTGGATCGACGTGATTTATTTTGCACAGAGATAGTTAGAGAGCCAAAAAGTGACATAGGCTACCTTTTATCCCAGAAATCGTTCTAAATAAATTGTTATGTACAATCAAGAGCATAAGTGGACGCTTTATTGCGTTTTCTTATTCATTCAAATTGTATCAGAATAAAATTGTTTTCAATTTTTTTATACATGTCTAGTATGATTCCATTATTACAAATATTTATCTACCTATATATACAATTAAACCTATTACAAAAATTCAATAACAAACTAAAAAAAACATATTTAAAATCATGGACGTAAAAAAGGAGAGGACGGATCGCCGCTAAGACAAAAGTGAAGCAATCAAGTTATGCCAGTTTCATTGTAAATACGAGCCTCACGCACACATTCTCATTCGGTTATGCTGATCAGCCGCCATTAAGAAAATAAAAAACAATGCCGTCTTTTGTAGTAAAATTAAGCAAAAACAACTCCATTACTCATAAAAAATCTCAAGGAATCACATTTCATATGTAAGTTAGTAATTTACCACTTATTCTACATTTTAAAGATATATTAGAGATAAATAACACATGCACGCTTGGTGCTTCGCTTTTGTCTTAGCGGCGATCGGTCCTCTACTTTTTTACGTCCATGTTTAAAATATTATTTATTTGCTTTCAATACTCAATCTAAAGTTATGACGTCAGTGTCAAAATTTGACAATGGAAAAAAATATGTCAGTAAAAGTTGATGTGATTGGTTATGGTTAAAAATGTGAATGTGGTTGGTGGCATTAAAAATGAAACAAAGTGCATAGTTTAATGTGCAAGCGAATATAGCCCTTACGAGGTATCTCCACTTATGCTCTTGATAATACTTAAAAAAATTCACTGGCAAAGCCGGGGCTGAAGCTAGTTTTATAATAAAGGTAACATTTCGAATGAGTCACCCTGTAGAATATCAACGGAGCTAAGTGTCAAAGGTGCACTTAGGAGTGGTTTATTGCATCGCATTGTATGCGAATGGCAACTCGCCAGGTAACATACTACACCGACAATTTGTTATTTCCTACATGCTACAACGATTGCTAAACACTTTTGTAGACTTTATTAACAATTTTATTATGCATATTATATTTAACCGACGAAAAAAAGTGGAAGTTCTCAATTCGATGTTCACATTTTTTTGTATGACACATAACTTTTTATAGATTTATTCGATTTTGATAATTCTTTTTTTATTGAGTGAGTATACATTCAAGTTTGGTCCTATTTAAATTTGGTGTAGATCACGTGAAGACTTTCGGAGATAGAAGACTGATCTTCTCAACGGACAACAGAAAATCACTCGCAATTAATGCATATTGTTGAGTAATAATTATATAAATTTAAAAATAACACTTTCTATTACAAATAAGTATTAATATAAATTATGTTTTTCTTCGAATCAACTTTTCAGGATTCAGGAGTCTATTTCAAAATTTCATCCAACTATTGTAAAAAAAAATTAAAAAAGTATTTTTTAAATTGAAACAGAAAGTATGTACGTGTTCAGGTCTTAAAGTAAAATATTTTTTAAATAATTATATTAAATATTTTCATCTCGATGTCACGGGTTTTTTTTTTTTTTTTTTTTTTCTTTCTTCACGGGTTACCTTACAGCTCCCAGAAACCGTTGCTAACCCCAGGGTACCCGCAGGTCTTAAAGTAAAATATTTTTTAAATAATTATATTTAAATATTTTCATCTCTATGTCACGGGGTTTTTTTTTTCTTTCTTCACGGGTTACCTTACAGCTCCCAGAAACCGTTGCTAACCCCAGGGTACCCAGCGGCCAGCTCTGTTGAGGTATATAGATAGAAAAGCCTCTATGTAGGGTTTGTCGGATAATGTACATAGATTTTTTATTATAAAAACCTATTGGTACATGGTCGGATGTGGGGATCGAGCTGACGTCTTTCCCACTCGACCACCGGGTTTTCCAAAATGTAAATTTATCTTTTATCGAACCCAGGCGAAGTCAGAGCTTGTCGATTGTATATAACTCATGCCAATATTTATATAAGTTCAATATATCTTACACAATTGACAAATATTTCTCATGATATTTAATACAAAGAGATTTATGTCGTATTGTAATCACTAACATTTTAACTATACGTCTCAAAATTTATGCACTTATGAGTGGTCGTAAGCCGTTAAATATTTAACGATTAAACGTGATAAACCGTATGCGTGTGACCCTTTTGATCTTTCTTGTACTACATTAAGTTCAATTTGAATTTAATTTATAAAATTACGTAATATTTTTGTCATTTCATACATTACTCATGGTAAGCCAAACTTCGGTAAACACAATTTCTTAATAACCGTGTCACTTTTAGCCAGTTGTCCATATTGAACAGAAAAGGTGGAATGCCTGTTGCTGCACTTAATGGACCTAAATGTGTCACTTCTTTAATAGACGTAAAATAATAATTATTTTTAGAAGAAGTGCGGAAACTGCTATCTAAAATCTATTTAATAAATAATTATTTAAAGTATTTTTAATATGTTTTTACCTGTCTATCTCCTTATACCTACTTATATTATTATATTCAATAATAGTAATCGTAAAAAACTAGTAAAGGATATTAATTTGAAATGTTGGACAGACACAAAAGCGTTGAGACGTGTCTGCAAAATAGGACATCTAAAATAGCGATATAAATCAATATTTGTTTATTTGTTCGTTTGTTCGTATTCTATAGACTTAAAAACTACGGACCGATTTGGTAAATGCTTGTTGCATTCTCGGGGAATGCATTTCTTTATTTATTCAGATTGTATCATCTTAAAATATGATTTATTTACTTTCAATACTCAATCTAAAATTAATGACGTTAAGGTTGATTTTGCGTAACTGGATTAATTCCGTCAGTATCAAAATACAATATTATAAAATAAGTTAATTGAGATTTAATGGGATTGGTAGCAAAGTGACAAGTTTAATGTACAAACGAATATATTAGCCTTTAAGGTGTCCTTCGAATCCTGCACTTGATAGTACATGTTCTATTTTATGTTTATTTTTATTATTTCTTACTTTTCAGTGCAAATTTTTGAAGTCGGTACACTTTTTTTTAAAAGGTTTATGTTTATTTAATATTAAAGAAGCAATTTTTTCAATTTTCATGTGGATTTTTAGGTTTTTAACGATAATAAGCGCGTTATTTTTTTGAGTTGGTCACCCTCATGCTAACTGTACTATACAAATTGTTATTGTTCGTACCCACCAGTGTTTAATAGTTTAAATTATAAGCGACATAAAATTTTTTATATGTCTCGTTATGAAAATTTAAGTCTTCTTTTACAGAGATGAGAAATGACTCGCCGCCTGTTAACCTTTTCAATTAATCCTTATATAAAGTTATGACCATAAACCTATTATTCAGAGATTGTTTAAATTTATTAAAGATAACTTTATTGCTTCCGGAATTTGTATAGCATTATCCTAACCTACTTGTTGTTATATACAAGTAAAATTGAAGTGTATGTTTGTTTATAACTAAAAAAAATACCAAAGGAGAATTATTATGTTATTTATACGATTTAAGCATCAATGTTTTTGGAATATTTATTTGTCTGGACGTTTGTAAGCAATCTGCTCTTTATCTCGGTATTTAGGATTATTTATCTTTTAACTAATTATTAAAAATATACGTAATAATATAAATATTATTCATAAACAGAAACAATGTAATAATAATTAACACACTTAAGGGTCCTATACTGGGAATTTTTCTGGGATAAACTATTCCCATTTTCTCTGTAAATAATCCACCTGTGTCACTGTAATTTAGCATGTAGTTACTTATTGAATATATCTAAGTGAAGTAACTCTTATTTTTTCAATGGGTTTTATTGAATAGGAAATATGGGTGGTTTAACTTTGCCCCGATTCCTCTTTCATAATCTATCACAAAGCTCTTAATTTTTTTTAACGCGCTGTTATACCATTACTCTTCAATTAAACGTCTTGCGTTTTTTTGTAGCTTAGTAAAATATTTTTTATTTTGAATTTTCAATAAGCTACCAAAAAAGCAAGAAATTTAAGACCTTTGTGATAGATTATGAAAGAGAAAACAGGGGCAAAATAATCCTTTATTTTACCACTCATATTTCCTATTAAATAAAACCAATTGAAGAAATAACAACTATTTCACTTAGATAAATTGAATAAGTAACTATATGCTAAATTACAGTGACACAGGTTGAATATTTACAGAGAAATTGGGAATAGTAATATCTCCATACAAATATGGATATAGTCTGGCGTTTGCTCTCTAATCCGTCAGTGATATTAGAAAATGATGTATCACATAATTGTGTAGAATAAAATGATCTACAAAAAAGTTTTCAAAAAAAGGGTTGTAAATCCATTTGTACCTGTGCGAAGCCGGGCGAGCTGCTAAGTTATGTACAAATAAACATGTAAAACATGTTTAATACTTGTAAACCTTCCCGCTAAATCAACCTATCTAATATAATAGTGAAAACTGCAATAATAGTTAGAGAGATGGAGACAGAAAGTGGTTGTAAGCACTTGCCGGCAGAAAACCTCTTTTTCGTGTAGTCTGGGTTGTAGAGGAGTAGGGGTCCAGCGCTTGTCGGTACGCCGCTGAGCCGATTTAGAATAAAAAAAATAAAAAACTACCTCTCCTACTACCAGCTGGCAGAAAATGAGTGAACAGCATTTGTTGTAAGAAAAATATTTTCTGCTAATATACTTCTTGCAAAATTCTTTCTAAAAAAACAAAAAAATATATAAAAAAACTGCAGGGAGTCAATTATTTCAATATTTTTCCCCACCCTTATCTCCGAAACAAAAAAAATATATATAGTTTACAGGAAAAACTGACCGAAAGAATGGTACGCAACCGCAGCGCCCGAGTCCTACTCGTAACTTGGCCAGTTATTTATTTCATAATAATTATGTACTGATTTTAAGTTAATACTTAACCTCATATTTGCTTAGCAATAGTGTTAAACTTAATAAATGTTAGTTAGCGAGCTCTTTCTTAATGTATTTATAACGATATTATATACCTGTATGATTACACTGCGTTCGTAATTGATTTGCCCCTTCAGGGCAATTACAAATAAATAAAATTTAATTATCTTTCTGAGAGATAATAATATTAAAATAACAAGATTTTTTTTTCTTCCGAAACCGTGTCACGGTTCCAGGGTACCCAACGGAAGACCAAGTCTCAGCCGATGGTATTTGTGAGGCTATACCTAACGAGTGGTCAGTTCTGTTTCTCATTCGTCCAATCGCTGGCGCGCCGCCATACGGTCCACCGAAATCGACCACAGACTCGTCCAATTCTTATCGCGCGACCCACCATCCGTTTTCAAATCGTTGTATTTGTGGTTGATTTCGATGACCAGAACTATCTGTCACACACACACATCCACACGCCTTTGTTTAATCGAATCTTGCTTGTCTGTGTGGGTGAGTGAATTGCATGTGATGTATGATTTACATTGCTAATGTGTGGCCTGTTTTCAATTTCGATCATACGGCGGCCGGACCGAAAATTTTCTGTGAGATAACGGACCAGTGCGTGGGCTACTTTAGTGTGGATTGTCGGATTATTTACATAAGTTTTTAATTAAAAAACCCATTGGTACATGGCCGGGATCCGGGATCGAACCCGTGGTGTACCTAGTTAGTACCAGACGTCTTAACCACTCGGCTACAAACGCACAAGATATTTATGCATCTAACTGATTTCAGAATTTGTGTCCGTCTGTCAATGGATTGAATGAATTTTGACGAAACTTTTAGTAATTATAGGTTGTGAAGATACAATTTTATTTACCTAGATACAATTTTATTTACCTTTAGTCTATACAACCGATGACCACGGCTTTATGGCTAATGAGCGGGCAATATGTATCACTGTGAACTTGATTGATGTTGAATCCGAAATCAAATTTGTTAAATTCCAATCTAGGTTAACAGTGAATTAAAAATGTAAACAACAATTAGTGATTTAAATCCAATGGGTGACCATCTGTTTGAACGTCAAGTCTGGTACGCAATATTATATGATTACCAATTAAGCCTCGGTTTCATTTCATTGAAACTTTAAACTATACTTTGAAAAACTGGATAAACTCTGAATTTGTATTTCAAACCAGGTCTAAGTTATATATAGAATAGGGTTAAAATTTTGTGATTACGTCATTGGGTTTCTGTCACGGGCCATTACGCTCATCCAAAACACATTCCCTTGATGGATACCTACACTTGAAAAAAGGGTGTAAATTTTGATTTAAAGTCCATGGCTGCACTTTCATCCATATGATTTTAGGGTAATCTAAAATTGGACCTCTATACTTATTACTAAAACCTAATAAAATACGTGCTTCGGAGGGCAAGCACAGCCAACACCCGTACTTTTTCAGAAAAGTACAGTGAAAAGCATGCCTTTTAGATATTAGATATTTACTAATCTATAAATTAAATGATGTTCGTTGGTAACCGATTTGTCTATTTTTTTATTGTTAGTAATACTTAGTCTGAATAAGGTTTTAAGGCAAATAAATTTTTCGCATACAATTTTCACGAAAGAAGCTGGGATGCCACGCTGCAACCATTTTAAAGCCACTTTCAATAAAGGTTTTAAACCTCAGTACAATAGAAATAGCAAGTGGGCGTTCCCGTGGAACCACACATGTGGGTGCAGCATATATATGATTTCCGTACATCTTCAGAAATTCCCCTGAAATATACCGAGCCAAAAAAAAAATTGTGCGATATTTCAGTGCAAAAATGATAACCGCATAAATAATTTGTCTAAAGAATTATATTACTAGCAATTCTCCGCGACTTCGTACGCTTTGTAATAGGAATAGTGACGTAAATTTTTTACCCCCGTTGCCTCGTGAGTCAAAAGTTCGAAAATCTATCGGTACCTGATATTGCAGTCCTCCGTGAAAATGTTTGAAATGCGAAACAATTCACCCATAGGTACACAATTTAACACAACAATTTAATTTTTCAAAAAATCCTTTTAGTTCACCTTCTATTCTATGTCCTCTAGCTAAGTTTCAACTAAGTAGATCCGACCAAAACAACATTTTTTCGCATACAAACTTCAACACACTAACACTCCTTCATAAGGCTTGTTTTGAAAAATCCTAAAACACTTGTTTTATTATTTGTTTTGAAGAATTTGTACTAAGTTTCAAGTTGATACACGCAGGAAATACGATTTTTTTGTACAAACGTTTACACACCATTTCATCCCCTTGAGTGCACCTCTACATCCCCTAAGGAATAAACCTTCCAATTTTCATATTTATATCTTCAGTGGTTTAGGCTGTGCGTTGTATGTCAGTCAGTCAGCGACAACACAAATTTATATATTATTTACATCTCATATAAAATATTGGTTACACCAGTTTTCATATAAATGCTAACATGCTTCTACTCTTCTTTACAATGTTCTGTGGTGTAAAACATCCTATCACTTAACATTGGATTAAATCTCAGTTCATTTTCACTTGAGTTCAACTCAGTAAAGCGTAGGTAACTATATATTAAACCGCTCCCGTGGTTAGATGCTATCTTTTGATTAAGCCGTGCGTAATAATAGAGTGTGGTTATATGAAGAAGCAACTTTGGTACAACTGATGTGTTTATTGGATATAAATTATCGATTGATTGCTTTGAAATTATATCCTCTATGCTCGCATTGGAAGCTTATTATGTCTGGGGTGTGCGAAATCATGTTACATATATTTAAAAAGATTGCTTTGCTTTCTAGAAAAGCTGACTGTCTCAGGATTGAATGTAAGAGTTTACAAACTTTTGTGTCAAAATTTGGAAGTCTGTAGGGCCAAATCAATATATATATATATTAGTATAAGTTCCTTAGTCCCGTTTTCACTACACTTTTAAGTCTATAATATATATTAAATTTGGTGAAAATGGCCTTTAGACAGGCCTTAATTTTCACGAAACTTATTAGCAAAAACTAAGTGTCAAAACACCTGACAGACAACGCACAGCCTAAACCGGTGGATCTAGAAATTTGGAAGGAAATATTATTTGCTTAGGGGCACAAATTCGAGATTTTTTTAAACTTCATCCCTAAAGGGTTGAAAAAGGGTAGAAAAGTTTGTATGGAGAAAATTTTTTTTAGGTTGCGATGATGACATTTTGTAAATTTTAAAGTTGTTTTTGAGAATTCGTCTCATAAGGAAAGGAAGTGGGGGTGTAAACGTTGTCGATGGGAAATCCCATCGGACACACGGCTAGTCCATGTCCTCTTCTAAGGGAGCTTAGAAACGGTAAAATACCCTGTTTACATTTTCACAGTTTGTGTGTTGTTGTGGCATGGAAAATTTGAATGAAATTATAATAAATTCTATATATCTAAAGGATTAGACAGCATACGCCATTAAAACGCTCTAAAGCTTACTTTTTCTCCCGACTTGATTCACTAATACTGTTAATGATCAACCCCTAAACATGATAGTTCCATGTTTAAAACTCATAAACCTTCCTCTTGAATCAACTTATCTAATCGTTAAAACTGCAATAACATCCATTCAGTTGTTTCGGCGTCAAAAGGGCACATTGATAATGCTCGATTATAAACAAGTGTGCAATTGAGACTCGAATCGTAGGCGCAGGCTTTAAAGCACACAAGGTGGGAATCGTACTTTCACATACATACAATTTTATACTACACCTACGAGAAAAATACAAGGTACATTTCAATAAATATAGGTAAGTATATATTTTTATGTGCCTGTCAAACTTAATTAATTTTTGTCACAAAATTTCATACGAAAATCTTATCCGCCAATTAGTTAAAGTTTGGCAATGTTATAAAGAAGCACTCAAGCTCGGATTATAGGGGCGCAAAACTCATTAGGCGAAACTTCAAGTTGAGATCCCATCAATTCTGAAACTTTAATTGGGCGTGCGTAGAAAGTAAATGTTTATACCTTACGTGTTCGGTATGATTTATAGCTTGGGACGTGTGACATTATTGTAAATATCACGCCTGTATCCGATGGGGATGGGCACGCATTTAGTTATATGTTTAAATAAACTAACCATAAAACACATACAAAAGGGAATAAGCGCATCAAGGAGCACAATGCAATTATTTTCACCTGCCCCTCCAACACCTCACATCTTCTTAAATGTATACAAATTGAGATGAAATATGTTGCAATAAACCGATTATAGTCTTTAATGGGGTATAGTTGACCTAAGTCAAGGGGTATAATAATAAAACAACTCTAAAGGCTCTAAAAACCAAACTTTTAAATCTAATCTCAACGTTAAAAAATATTTGATTTAGGGATTTCGATTCCAGATTGTTGAAACCACAAAAAACAATAAAAGTGGCAAACCACACATATGCGCTGTAGGCCTGTAGCATATATGTATATAGGTGTATGATTTTCTCACATCTTCAAAATTTCCCCTGAATTGAAAATGGAACAAATTCATTTATGCTATATTTCAATGCAAAAATGATAACCGCACAATTAATTTGTCTAAAGATAACATTTGTCTAATATAGGTACCATCTCAAAATTTTTGTCCCAACGGACTTCAGAAATTCAAGTATTGTACAAAACTTATTAAAAATAGCAAGTTCTAGTTAATGGATCCTTAAAGTATATGAAATTATCTATACTCAACAATTAAAAAAATATGTCTAGGTTTCATGAAGCCCTGAAAGTCATAAATTTCACGCATATTTTCAGCTGACTTTGCGCTTCGAGTTCTCTTAATATATTTACTAAGGTATATTTTTTATACATATCGAGTAAAAATAATTTCACATACTTTATGGATTCATTAACTAGGACTTGCTATTTCTATAATTTTTTACTACTTTACTTACCTACTTTAATTGTTGAAGTCCGTTTTGTGTATTTTATTGTACCGATTTCATTTAGAAATTTTCTTTTTCTATTTATTTCTTTCGCTCGGATATTGGGTGAAAGAGATGCAAAATTTTCGAACACATGCGTTTTTTAGTTGGTTACGCGACCAAATTTTGGTTACACCGGTTGAAAACTATAAAATAAATATGCTAACATGCTACTTCTACTGTTGTATATAATGTTCTGTGGTTGAAAAATTGTAGACTACATTGTAGAAGATTATGAATAATCTTAACTTTACAGGATACACTAGACTCAAAGGCACCATAACGGGAAGCCACAATAATACAAAACTAAAGTATTTTATGCTATGGGTTCCAAATGTCATCACTTCCAAATAAAATCTTTGCACTTTGAATGCAATTCACATAATCCATGGCGAAACAAACTGGTAATATATCTATTTTTAGCCAGTTGAAGATACAAAACATTTTCTGTGTCAAGACACAACTGTAAATTTCTATTTCTGTACTTGTCTCTGGTATTATATACCTACAGAAAGTACAGAACATTTGAAAAATTCACTGTTACATTATTCTAGATTATTCTAAAAAAACTTAAAGATCTGTAGGATATTTATATATTGTTACGAGCTGGGGTTCGAAGAGATTTTTAAAATACCGATTAAATAAACAAACTTTACTTTAACACCACAAAAACACAGTTAAATAAATGAAAACACTAGAATAACACTTAGTCGCACTTAATTCCACTTCACTGTTTCGCTTTGATCGCTCTGATTCGCACTGTGTTCCTTGCGGCAATGATCCTCTGTTTATATTGCCCACCGAACATTCGAGAAACGCCGAGATTGTTGTACAAAGTTGTAGACGCGGCTCGATGCGACTCGGCGCCAAATACCTACACACAGACCGCGCCCGATTTTGGTACCTATGGCTAGGCACATACGGTCCATTTTCGTTTGTACTTGATTCTCTCTGGATGTTTCTAGAGACGTCTATCGACCTTGATGTGTTTAGGTATTTATTTGTGCGATTTAAGTACCTATTCGTTACACTGCCCCCCGCTTAGACTTGCTCGTCCCGAGCAATATTCGAGCCTTTGTAAGGAGCCAGTCGATCAATATGGACAACCTTTAACTGTCCACGCGGGCATCGTTGGATCCGATAGGTCACGTCATTGATCCTCGTGATGACCTTATACGGGCCTTCCCAGCGGTTCTGCAGCTTGGGAGATTTGCCTTTTCGGCGTTTCGGGTTGTGCAGCCACACCAACGATCCCTCGTCAAAACCGTTACTATTGAAGTTTCTATCGTACCTGGTCTTCATCTTTGTACTGGCCACAAGACTGCTCTGACGAATCTGGTCATGTATGTCGCACATCTTGTTTTTCAGGTTCGATACGTAGTCACTTACAGGTTGCGGCGCATCCGGAGGTCCGCCGGTCAGGAGATCAACTGGTAGTCGGAGTTCTCTCCCAAAGTTGGCATAAGCAGGAGTCACCTTTATGCTTTCATGCTCTGCGGATCGATATGAGAGCAAGAACAAGGGAATATATCGGTCCCAGTCCCTCTGGTGATCCTCAACCAGTTTCGCTAAATGAGTCTCCAAAGTGCGGTTGAACCTTTCAACCATTCCGTCGGACTGTGGGTGATACGCCGTAGTCCTCGTTTTATTTATTCCCAGGAGACGGCATACTTCCTGGAACAACTGCGACTCAAAGTTACGCCCTTGATCAGAATGTATCTCCAATGGTAGCCCGAACCTGCAGAATACTTCGTTGACCAACTTAGTCGCCACTGTTGTCGCTTCCTGGTTGGGAATTGCGAAGACCTCCGGCCACTTCGTGAAGCAGTCCATCACGACCATGAAGTACTTGTTCCCGTCTTCAGTGGCCGGGAACGGTCCAGCAACGTCCACCGCAATTCGTTCCCATGGAGCGCCAACATTGTACAGCTGCATACGTCCCCTCGTACGTGTCGTAGGTCCTTTCACGGCCGCACATACTGTGCACTTACGACACCAATCCTCGACATCTTGCCGGCAATGAACCCAATAAAATCGTTTCCTGATTTTCGCCAGGGTTCGATTCATGCCCAGATGTCCTCCCGAGGATCCATCGTGCACGGACTCAAGCACTGCGCGCACCTTTGACTTAGGCACGACCAGCTGCATCAGTGTCTCCTGTCCACTTGGCGACTCCCACTTGCGGTACAGCAACCCGTTGTGCAGCACTAGACTTTCCCACTGAGCCCAGTAGCTTTTCGTGGTGGAACTCATGGCGGATACAACATTCCAGCCGGGCCTTGGAACATTCTGCGTCTTCCATTCCATTATCGGCGCCAAGTTGTTATCCTTGAGTTGCTCGTCTCTCGTCCTCTCGTTCGCCCATTCGTCACTAAGGTTGTTAGTCGTAATCACTTTGATGACAGAATCACCGATTTCACGCCTCGAGCAGTGTTTACAATCTTCAGGGCACGGCCTGCGTGACAGTGCGTCAGCGTTGCCATGCATCCGTCCTCGTCGATGTTCGATCGTGAAATCGAATTCTTGTAACTGCTCGATCCACCGAGCGACTTGTCCTTCAGGATCCTTGAATTGAAGTAACCATTTCAACGCCGCATGGTCTGTCCGTAGCTTGAACTTCCTTCCGATGAGATACTTGTTGAAGTGTCGTAACGTCTTCACTACGGCCAGAAGTTCGCGTCTGGTTACACAGTAGTTCCTTTCTGGTTTCGACAGAGCCTTGCTGAAATACGCTATCACAACTTCCTTGTCCCCCTTCCGTTGTGACAGCACACCTCCAATGGCGATGTTGCTTGCGTCTGTGTCCACCACAAACTCGCCGACTTGGTCCGGGTAGCCCAATACAGGTGTTTCACACAGTCGTTGTTTCAGTTCCTGGAACGACTTCTCACAGTCCTCAGTCCACTGAAACGAACGCTTGTCCTCCGTCAGTCGATGTAGGGGCTTGGCTACTCCCGCGAAGTCGTATACGAAGCGGCGGTAGTATGAGCACAGACCAAGAAACGCCCGAACATCTGTTTTGTTCCGTGGGGTGGGCCATTCTCGTACAGCTACTGTCTTTACAGGGTCGGTTTCTACGCCATCCTTTGTAATTACATGCCCGAGGTAATTTACACGTTTCTTGAAGAAGCTACACTTCTTGGCATGCAATTTCAGGTTCGCGAGCTTCAACTTGGCAAACACTCTTTCTAAATTCCCCAGGTGCTCGTTGAAGTCGCGTCCCATGATGATGACGTCATCCAGGTAGACTAGGCAAGCTTTTCCAACGAGATCCGCAAGCACAACTTCCATCAGCCTTTCGAACGTAGCGGGAGCATTGCATAACCCGAAAGGCATGACGTTGAACTGCCACAGTCCATTTCCGGTCGAGAAAGCAGTCTTTTCCTTGTCCTTGGGATCGATCTCCACTTGCCAGTATCCACTCTTCAAATCCAGTGTTGAGAACCACTGGTTCCCACTCAACTTGTCCAAGGTGTCGTCAATCCGGGGTAGAGGGTAGCTGTCCTTTCTGGTTACGTCGTTCAGTCGACGATAATCCACACAGAAGCGAGTGCTGCCATCCTTCTTCTTAACTAGCACAACCGGAGAACACCATGGGCTCAAAGAAGGTTCGATGACATTAGCCTTCTTCATGTCTTCCAGCATGCACTGTACTTCTGCTTCTCTTCCTACTGGAATTCGTCGAGCACGTTGACGTATAGGTAACTCGTTGCCTGTGTTGATGGTGTGTTTCACCAATGACGTCCTGCCGAGATGCCCATCTCTATCACTAAAGATGTCAATGTAACGAGTGAGCATCTCCTTCGCTCGTTTGTACTCGGAGATTGACAAGTCCTTCTTCGAAATGTCGACGAGTTCCAAGGGGTTTGCACTGTTATTTTTCATCGCCGACAGCTTCCCCTGGGTGCAGCTCCGCATCCAATTCGCCTCGTCGCACTTCGCCACGACTTGATCCTTATTGAGAGTGACAGGAGCGCCATTGAAGTTGGTCACCCTTACTACAGCTCGTCCACTCTGGCTGTTTACTAAAGTTGGAGTGAGTAACCAGCCTTTATGTTTAGAACGTTCCAGGTGGTCGATGATAGAGCACCTCGTATTGGAGGGGTCCCCATTAGTTGGTAACTCCACATCGACAAGCGTCTCCGAATATGGGTTCAGTTTGACGCCCTTGGCACAGCGCACATAGCCAGCATAACCACCTTTCAAAAATACCTGTTCCTGGCCGCACTGCAGTACACCGTTGCGCAAGTCGATGCCAAACTGGAACCGCTTCATAAAGTCGAGTCCGAGAATGCAGTCGTCTATAATGTCGGCCACGATGACGGTGTGTGGGTACTCCCCGTCACCCACCTTGAGTGTCACCGGCAGCTCGTCGTATGCGGGTATAGGCTGACCGGTTGCCGTGAAGAGTTTCAGACAGGAAGATGAACGTCTGGTTCTGCTCGTAGATCGTCCCAACAACTGAGGTCTCACAACCGTTCGCGTTGGCGATCACCAGACTGTTCCCGTCGAAAACTTGTCGGATGGTAAGTTTTGGGGCTGTGTCACGATCAGCCAGTACCCGCCCCGCGGCTCTGGCTGTTACTCGTTTCCCGGAAGCTCCGTAGTTACTGCACGGACATCAGCTCCGACGTCCCGTTTCGGCACTCGTTGATCCGTGCCTTGTCGCTTAAGCGCCGGGCAGCTAGCTTTAAGGTGCCCCGGCTTGTGGCAGTAGAAGCAGCGGGGTAAGTAGCTACGTCTCTCTGCTACAGGTGTCGTTGTTGGAGTGGCCTCCTCCGCCACTTGTCGCAATCGCTGAGAACGAGGCTCCTGTCTCACGGCTTCCACCTCTAGAGCATGGGCCAGTGCATCTTTCATTGCGCTGTGGTGGCCCAGTCGAACTGCAGCTCTGACCTCCATGCTGCGGATGCCGTCGATGAATGCTTGAACGAGGTTCGCAGCAATGAACTCTTGTCCGGCAGATGGGTACGCCTTCCTCACGATCTTCTCGATCTCCAGAGCCCATTGTTGCAGGCTCTCACCAGCATGTTGCGTCCTGTCCCTCAGCTGCGCTCGGTAGACGTGCTCCAGGTGTTTGTCGCCGTACCTGGAGTCCATTGCCTCGATCAGGTTCCCGTACGTGGTGCAGCTGTCTGGAGAGGCCTCCAGAACCGATAGTGCACGGCCCCTTAAAGCCACTGTCAAGGCGGTCAGAGATTGCTCGTCTGTCCAGCCGTTGGCAGAGGCGACCGTTTGGAACTGCAACTTGTACGCTGTCCAGGACGTAGTCCCGTCGTACGGCGGCACCTTGACTCGGGGGCCGGAGACGACGACGCCTCCAGAAACAGGAGCGGTCAGCTTCAGTTTTCTCACTTCATTCTGAAGCCTCTCGCATTGGCTGTCAAGTCGTGCCTCCAACTCTCCGTAGCGGTCGTTAAGTTAGCCCGATCAACGGGGAAGTTGACCCCGACAATAATTCGCCCGTCGTTGATACTTTGCAGTTCGATAAAGTCGAGTATGTAGATTACGAATGTCGAAGAATCCAAAACTTTTTTTTTTCGGAAGAGGGTTATTTTCATCCCTAAAGTTTTAAATTGCCTATATCTCCCGATAGAGAACTCCTACGGCCAAAAATCCTTCCCAACATATCATTGTCTGTTATTGAAGTACAAGTATGTAAAGAAATCCCGGACTTTTTCCTTTCAGGGGGCCCGCTATATACACAGAAAAAAAATGTATGGCGTTGGTCGATGATACTTTGCACTTCGATAAAGTCGAGTATGTAGATTACGAATGTCGAAGAATCCAAAACTTTTTTTTTTCGGAAGCTGGTTATTTTCATCCCTAAAGTTTTCAATTGCCTATATCTCCTGATGGAGAAGTCCTACGTCCAAAGTTTCTTCCCTACATATCATTGTCTGTTATTGAAGTACAAGCATGTAAAGAAATCCCGAACTTTTTCCTTTCAGGGGGCCCGATATACATAAAGAAAAAGTTTGTATGGAGTTGGACCACATACTTGTCACAGATGATTTAAATTAGATTTGATAGATCTCAACATAAGTATCATTTTTCATTATGGAGTCAAAAAAAATCATCCAGTAAAAAGAAAGTTACACGTATTTAAAAGGGAGTAATTTTTTTTTAAATTGCTAAGGTATAAAATTACAGTAACTGCGGTAGAATCTTTGACAGTACCTATGTATTCTATTACAAACGTTGAATAACATTGTCATAAAACCAAATATTTTTAAAATCCGTCTCAGGGTTCTCGAAATAGACATATCTATTTTTCACCTTTTCATTGATAATATTTCAAATGGACTAGTTTACTATTTTTAATGTTTGAAAATATAAATTATGGCAAAATAAAACAAATTGTTCAGGAGAAATTGAGATATTTCAGAAAATTACAAAATTTTAAAGATGTGCTTTGATTAAATTAATTTAATTTTCATATGTTTTGAATATATTTAATTTAACTTTGAACTTAATTTTGAGCACAATGAAATGTATTGTGTTTTTTTGTGTCAAATCTGATTTAAAACTAGATTTACTAGAAATGTGGTGCAAGCCGCCCTAAATAACTTTCTTTCTAATCTAATCTTTGGTTCAAGAGAAAGAGAAGTGGAAACATGTCATTTTCATAATCCGTCCCAGGGTTCTTAATATTCAGTTCTTGATATTTTCGTTAATATTTCAAATGGACAAGTTTACAATTTTTTATTATTGAAAATATAAATTAGGGCAAAATAAAACAAAGTGTTGAAGAAAAATTAATATATCTCAGAAAACGACGAAGTCTTTAAAAATGTGCTTTGAGTAAATAAATTTAATTTTCAATTGTTTTCAAGATATTTTGAAGATATCCGCAATTTCAATTGCTAACTTTGAACTTAATTTTGCGCGCCATGAAATGTATTGTGTTAATTTGTGTTTTTTTGTGTTACATCTGTCTGATCTAAAATGAGGTGCAAGCATTGGTGCAAGCCGAAAAATATTATTTAGTCAGGCAATGCTGTAGAAAATGACGTTTATTTGTTTTAATATTGATAGGCAATGGCATATTTAACATAATGCCGCACTAATATTGGCCCAATGGATTAAAATACTATGATAAATAGCAAAAAGAAATAAATGAAAAAAATGTGAAATTTGTTTCTTCAAATAACGTCTACTATCAGGAAAAAAATAGCAAATTAAAACTTTACATGGAGAATTTTTATTCCGGACACAGATACAATTATATGTGAAATGATAGCTAGATTCTTTGGGATTATTATCAGATTCTAAAGTAAAATTTAAGTGCAAAAATAAAAAAATATATAAATACAAATAATAAGTATACTGACAAAAATTTTGCAAAGTAAGAAATAATTGTATTTCGTTGTAGATTTTGGAGACGGTTGGTGCCAAATTAATTAACTTCAACAACTTCGTGTCAATAACAACCATTGCTAAAGCTTTTCTCTAATATATACAATTTACAGTAAACAGAGGTAAATTACTAAATTTCTGAAAAACTACCCAACTGAGGAGCCACCTCATGATTTTTGTCCTATACGAATCTTGTAGCAGACCGTTCTCAACTGTACAGCCAATACAAAAAAATATTTACCCAAACAGTGAAGGACGCCTGGCCATACCTCAATTACTAATGAATAAAAGGGTATCCTCTCAAATTCTCTAAAATATATAATTTCAGAAGCTATAACTTTAGTTGCTATAAATATTCATTTTCTATAAATTTAGATTCTGTAATTTTAAAAATCTATAAATGTGTTTGATAAAATTTTTTAAATCTATAATATTAATTCCTATAATGCATTGTTTTCTATGATTGCAGTTCCTATAATTTTCAAAATCTATAATTTTAAGTCCTATAATTTTTATAATGCCTATTTTCAATTACACTAATTGCTACTTTTCTATAATTGCTGTTACTATAATTTTGAAAATATATAAATTCAAGTCTTATAATTTCTATAATCTCTAGTTGCAATTGCACTAAGGGCTACTTTTCTATTTTATTATTATGCAGTTATTATAATTTTCTAAATATATAAATTCATTGTCTAAAAATTTATTAATCTATACTATCTATATATACTATCAGTTGCTCTAATGGATTATTAAAATAATTGTACTCACTATATTTTAAAAGTATAACTTCATTCTATTTACATTTACAAATACATAAGCATAAATTTTTTTTTTCTATAATTAAATCAATTTAAATAAGTACTACTATTAAAATTTACAGTAGTTTTTGTTAATCTTAACCTGTTGCAGTAATTTTCGATTCCTATTCCCCTAATTTGTAAATAAAAATAGGTTAGCTTGGAGCGCAGCGACGAGCGTGGTTCGTATAGTGCTAAAAAGGAGCGCGAGCCGAGCGAGCGAAGCGATCGTGCCGCGTTAGCGGACGGCTAAGTGGCAGAAACTAAAAACTTTTATACTCGCAAATAAATAGGAAAAAAATATAGCAAACTAATCATTAAATTATTTAAGTTTGATAATTTAGATATCTTCAAAATTAAAGAAAACAATTTTAGATAATACGAACATTATAGCAAATTAATTATAATATATATTAAGTTTTTTATATAATATGATTATGTACAAAAATTAATTTATGTAAATATATATTATAATTAAATAAAATTAATTATTAGATCATTGATATTTTGATAATAGTGATTTTGAAAATTACGGATATCTATTTTCGACAAAAGAAAAATTATAGCAAGTAAATAATTAAAGAATGTAATTTTATATATTTTGATAATAGTGATTTTGAAAATTACAGAAATCGATTTTAGGTTTATAAAAAATTATAGCAAATTAATAATTATAGAATTTTGATAGTAGTGATTTTGAAAATTACAGTACTAATCGATTTTAGGTTTAAAAAAAATTATAGCAAATGAATAATTATAGAACGTAATTTTATATCTTATGTACTTATAAATTCTAAAATTATATCAAAACATTATAGAGAAAATGTAGGAGACCCGAAAATAAGGTAGGTATCATCAAATTTAATAAGTTATTTTATAGTAAATTGTGTATAACATTGTCTTGCTGTAATATTTTACACCAGGTATTCCGAGTGTATTACTTGATACTACATAATATATACACATGAGTGTTAACTGAATGGAGTAAAAATAGTCTCAATAATTCCAATGTTCAAAATCTAAGTACTTAACCGAAAATAATATTTTTTGCAAACGATGGGATTTCCACTTATCATGTGTTGATCTAAACAATACTTAGATTATTTTAGAAAGAAAGTAATTTAGGTCGGCTTGCAATCTAGTTTTAGATCAGATAGATGTAATACAAAAAAAATACAATACATTTTATGGCGCGCAAAATTAAGTTCAAAGTTAGCAATTGAAATTGCGGATATCTTCAAAATATCTTGAAAACAATTGAAATTAAATTTATTTACTCAAAGCACATTTTTAAAGACTTCGTAATTTTCTGAGTTATATTAATTTTTCTTCAACACTTTGTTTTATTTTGCCCTTATTTATATTATCAATAATAAAAAATTGTAAACTTGTCCATTTGAAATATTAACGAAAATATCAAGAACTGAATATTAAGAACCCTGGGACGGATTATGAAAATGCCACGTTTCCAGTTCTCTTTCTCTTGAAACAAAGATTGGTTTAGAAAGAAAGTTATTTAGGGCGGCTTGCACCACATTTCTAGTAAATCTAGTTTTAAATCAGATTTGACACAAAAAACACAATACATTTCATTGTGCTCAAAATTAAGTTCAAAGTTAAATTAAATATATTCAAAACATATGAAAATTAAATTAATTTAATCAAAGCACATCTTTAAAATTTTGTAATTTTCTGAAATATCTCAATTTCTCCTGAACAATTTGTTTTATTTTGCCATAATTTATATTTTCAAACATTAAAAATAGTAAACTAGTCCATTTGAAATATTATCAATGAAAAGGTGAAAAATAGAATTGTCTATTTCGAGAACCCTGAGACGGATTTTAAAAATATTTGGTTTTATGACAATGTTATTCAACGTTTGTAATAGAATACATAGGTACTGTCAAAGATTCTACCGCAGTTACTGTAATTTTATACCTTAGCAATTTAAAAAAAAATTACTCCCTTTTAAATACGTGTAACTTTTTTTTTACTGGATGATTTTTTTTGACTCCATAATGAAAAATGATACTTATGTTGAGATCTATCAAATCTCATTTAAATCATCTGTGACAAGTATGTGGTCCAACTCCATACAAACTTTTTCTTTATGTATATCGGGCCCCCTGAAAGGAAAAAGTTCGGGATTTCTTTACATGCTTGTACTTCAATAACAGACAATGATATGTAGGGAAGAAACTTTGGACGTAGGACTTTTCTATCAGGAGATATAGGCAATTGAAAACTTTAGGGATGAAAATAACCAGCTTCCGAAAAAAAAAAGTTTTGGATTCTTCGACATTCGTAATCTACATACTCGACTTTATCGAAGTGCAAAGTATCATCGACCAACGCCATACAATTTTTTTCTGTGTATATAGCGGGCCCCCTGAAAGGAAAAAGTCCGGGATTTCTTTACATACTTGTACTTCAATAACAGACAATGATATGTTGGGAAGGATTTTTGGCCGTAGGACTTCTCTATCGGGAGATATAGGCAATTTAAAACTTTAGGGATGAAAATAACCCTCTTCCGAAAAAAAAAAGTTTTGGATTCTTCGACATTCGTAATCTACATACTCGACTTTATCGAACTGCAAAGTATCAACGACGGGCGAATTATTGTCGGGGTCTTCATACAAGAGATCTCCCCGTTAGTTAGACTAAGTCTTGTATCCTGTTCTCCGCTCATCCTTGTCTGTATTTCCTTATGGAGATCCTTATAGTGCTGTTTGAGGTCTTCGTACCGGGTGTCGAGGTCTTCGATTCTCTCCTCGTGCATGTCTGTAACCCTCTGTAGCTGCTTCACCTCCATAGTCACCTTTCCCAGTGATTCTGAAAGCAGCTCCTTTAGGCTAGCAGACTGCTCCTCTTGACGTCGGGCCTGCTCCTCCTGACGCCTTGCCTGCTCCTCCTGACGCCTTGCCTGCTCCTCCAATAGGTGCCGAGTCTGCTCCTCCTGACGCCTGGCCTGCTCCTCCAATAGCTGCCGAGTCTGCTCCTCCTGACGCCTGACCTCCTCCTCCTGTCGTCGGGCCTGCTGCTCCTGACGTCGGGCCTGCTCCTCCTGACGTCGGGTCTGCTCTTCCATCAGCCAAATCAGCATTCCCATGTCGGTTGCCTGGGGAGCACCCGCAGAACCCGCAGCACCCGAATCGACTCCAGCAGCAGCTCCAGCACCACCAGCAGCAGTCCCAGCAGCACCAGCAGCGGCTCCAGCAGCAGCTCCGGCACCACCAGCAGCTGTCCCAGCAGTCCCAGCAGCACCAGCAGCCGTCTCGTCCACCTCCTCTTCGTGATGTCCAGCAGTAGTTTGTCGTGTTTTGGGTCGCCGTGATGACGACGAGTCACGTGGTGTAATCGGCATTTTTGAATCCCACACTCCTGACACCAATTTGTTACGAGCTGGGGTTCGAAGAGATTTTTAAAATACCGATTAAATAAACAAACTTTACTTTAACACCACAAAAACACAGTTAAATAAATGAAAACACTAGAATAACACTTACTCGCACTTAATTCCACTTCACTGTTTCGCTTTGATCGCTCTGATTCGCACTGTGTTCCTTGCGGCAATGATCCTCTGTTTATATTGCCCACCGAACATTCGAGAAACGCCGAGATTGTTGTACAAAGTTGTAGACGCGGCTCGATGCGACTCGGCGCCAAATACCTACACACAGACCGCGCCCGATTTTGGTACCTATGGCTAGGCACATACGGTCCATTTTCGTTTGTACTTTGATTCTCTCTGGATGTTTCTAGAGACGTCTATCGACCTTGATGTGTTTAGGTATTTATTTGTGCGATTTAAGTACCTATTCGTTACAATATTTTCAACAAAAAACCCGTCAGAACGGAAATAGAGTTAGTTTACACATTTCTAAAATTACACATTGATTGAATAACAATCAACGCACAGCCGAAACTAACTACTGAAGATATAAATATAAAAATTGGAAGGTATATTTGTTAGGGGATATAGAGGTGCACTAAGAAAGGATTTTTTTTTAATTTATGAATATTTGTATTCCTTACGTGTATCAACTTGAAACTTGATACTTACAAAATACTCTTCAAACAAATAATAAAACACGTGTTATAGAATTTTTAGGATACAGGGTGTTAAATTGTGTGAAGGAAATTGTTTCGCGTTTCAAAAATTTCACGGGAACGGGAATATATCTAGGTAACGAATTTACACATTTTCGAACGAGGCAGCTACGAGGGTATTCTATGCGTAATTACATAAATTACATCACTTTTCCTAATACAATGCGTACGAAGTCACCGGCAAACTCTACTATACTTATATTTCCATCTAGATGCGGCTGTTCTATGGATCGTGTCCCCTACAAGGCCCCAGGGATCTACAATGAGCGTGAAATCATTAATTAAGATTCACGCGTAAGGCACGTGTCGGGTTTTCTTTGAAATAGTATATTCACCTTAAACTTTACAAAGGTATTTGACTCTTTATTCAATAGCTCACTTTGTTATAAATAATGAATATAATTGAGTAATTTAAAAATTACTTTATTTTGTTATTTTACTTTATTAAAAAAGATAATAAAATATTGAAGACGAGATTAAAAGGATCAAAAGAGCGTTGACATATTTAATTTTTAGATGAACTGACAATTTTTTTCTTCTTCACCCTTTGCGTAAGGCAGCTTCCGAAACCGGTTTCAGGGTACCCAGCGGAAGACAAAGTCTCCCTCGTTTAGCCGATGGTATTTCTGAGGCTATAGGTACCTAACGAGTGGCTAGTTCTGTTGAAGTATTTAGATGGAAAAGTGAATTGTACAGTGAATTAAATCAGGAAAGCTTTTTTTGAACTTTACCTGGACAAAGCCCAAAAAAAACATTTTTTTCCGAATATTTGTTTCTCTTACGGCTTCCAAAACCGTGTTGTCAGTTCCAAGGTACTCAGCGGAAGACCAAGTCTTCCTCTTTTAGCAGATGGCTATCTCACCAGAAGTGTGATTTGTTTTAATTATAAAAAATATTTTTCTATTATTCCATTTGATTTTTTATACTCATCGCAAATATTTCAAAGGAGAGTGAAGACTTGAGGAGTCTAAGTAAGGTAACTTAGGACAAATTGGCGGTTAAGTCTCGGTTGTGCGTCGGGATCTATGTGGGGATGAGCCTTTCAGGAGGCAAAGTCAAATTAAGGTCTCTAGCCACGTACTAATTGGTCTTGAGCTCACATGGTTTAGCATGTATTACAACGAATTTATAAACGAACAAACTAACGTTGTAAGAGTACATTAATACTTTAGTACTTACATCAAATATTTACTTTAGATATTGTAATCCTAACTAATGTTATAAATAATAAGAATTGGCCAAGAGCTAGTTGAACTCGTGTGGAGAGGGTACTGTATCATTCCAATGTAAGATCTTTAAGGGTTGTCATGTAAATTATGAGTGATGCCCTATAGTTCCTATTTCAGTTAAAAAAAATAGTAGTACACTAGTTCGGAGATGGGGGGGCATATTTTTGTATATTTTAATTAATATAATTTAAACTATGAATTTTATATCAAATGTACGAAATCCTAAAAATTTAATTCTGTTCGTTGGTAAGCACATCGCTTGAGTACGGCTGGACTTGGAAAATTCTGAAGGTGAAGTGAACTTTAACACTGAAAAAGGGAGATCCCAATAAGCCTATTTTGGGTACAGTGATACAACTCTGTAATAAGTATGCCACACATTGATCCGGCATCGCACCGAAAATTTCCCATTCCGGCCGCCGAATGATCTAGGCGGACCGTTCGTTACAAGAATTGGACGAGTCTGTAGTCGGTTTCGGTGGACCGTACGGCGACGCGCCGGGGATTGTGTGGCCACCTTAAGACTGAAATAGCCCTAATCCCATATAATACTAATAATAGTTCAAGTCTTAAATAAGTACACAGAGTTCTATAATTAATTTAGGGAGGGGAAGGTATCACTGCAAATTTTGAAGATTTAAGGCAATTTATAAAGTGAAGATTCTTATAACAACTCCAAGGGCTTTTGGGAGCGATTAATTATAATCTATCTTTACCCGATCGGCAAACTTTGCCGATTAGCAGTCCATTTAAGACATGCAAATGGGTCGATCCCTTCAGTTTTCAGTACTCAAGACACAGTACTTTATGACACATACCTTATATTCATCAAACTAATGTACAATTTTCATCTAACGTCCCTTTATTTCACATCAGATTTTATCTATTTAGTTAGCGATCTTCTATCTATCATCACGCCTTTTATCCTAAGAGGAGTAGGCAGAGACATTCGAATGCCATTTGTTATGGTCCTGACATACATCTTTCGCTTCTTTTATATTCGTCATACCTTTCATACATGCTCGGCGATTGTGTGTACTTTTAATACTTACATCGATTGTAACGTTGTATATATGTTTCATACTTGGGCCCTACAATCCGTAGCCTTGGCCTTACCTAAATTAAAAATAAATAAGTGTCAATTTGACACTTGTCATCGAGCCGGCAACCTCACTTTTCGGCCAGGATCTCGGAGGCGGTCGTCACATTTTACGATAACGCTCTAACCGACCTCCGAATCTATCTAAATTTAACATACTACCTACTGGATACTTATAATGTAGTCCACTAAAACAATATCCCCAAATTGGGTAAGTGCAGCTCATAATATCTGTTTAGTGCTTAGGTTGTATTGTAATTACATTGTTTTAGATTATTATACCTACCCTACTATCTAATTGCTACTTGACTATTGCTACCTATTGCTTATTTGTAACCTTGCTTGTGCATGCTGCTGCACAGCACACTTGCTGTATTGTGCTTCCCCTCACAATTGTGCTGTGCAGGAGTCTGTGCATGATCTGTTTCTGATGCCTGTGCTCCGTGCATTACAGGGAACCATGTTTGGACTGACCATCTACCTATCCACATTGAGTCTACATTGAGATGCATCTCTGGGTCTATCACCAGCCTGTCCCTGTACGAGTGGCATTCAGAGCAGAAGCCGGACACTAGATCGCTTCATGAGGGAAGGTACAACAGCGGTGATCGGAGGAATACCCAATTACAGAACCGGGCATCGACCACGACCCTTCTATCTAATCTAATATACCTATTTATTATCCATTTGGTTGTTTATTTTCTAGCCTAATGAGTTTAAACAATCAAAGTGTGACACGATCAATATTTTTTTTATATGTTCAATAAAGTACACCTAGGTCGTTCTTTGCCAGCATTTCCTTTCACTTCAGCCATATAGACCTTTTTAGTCAATCTTTCATCCTTCATTCTTTCAATGTGTCCAAACCAGCGTACATCTACTTTTCTTCATTTTAGTCCCAACATCACCTTTCACTCAGACATCGTTTCGGATGCGTTGGTCAATACGCTTTAAATCACACATTCTACGTAAAGACCTATTCTAGCGATCTTGTCCTTTTCCAAAAAGCTTTTATTCAGCGGTAGATACAACTTATTACCGTAACGAAGTTTATTATTTTTATACAATTGTATATTTGTCTTAAACATTTTTTGATTATATTTACCAAACAATAAGTATAACTTTATAAATGTATAAACTAAAATATTCTTGTGTGCTTTTTAAATTTAAAATAGTTTTTGGATCTCATTTGGGATTTAAAGACATTTAATTTATTTGTAAAATTTCCACAAAAAATACTCAATATTTCATTATTGACTCTACATATCC
This sequence comes from Nemapogon koenigi, assembly GCA_963924495.1. Taxonomy (NCBI): domain Eukaryota; kingdom Metazoa; phylum Arthropoda; class Insecta; order Lepidoptera; family Tineidae; genus Nemapogon; species Nemapogon koenigi. The sequence continues at coordinate 4,263,832 of OZ004640.1, read as the reverse complement.
ATGAAATGCTATTTTTGCAGTGTTGATAATAACATCAACACTTATTGTGAGTCGAGACTATAAAAAAAATCATTGCATTTATTGACACTTGTGTTCAGAAAAAAAATAACGGACACCAGTTGTTAATGTCCTCCAAAGCACGAGAAGTCGATTAAATCAAGCCAAGTTTAATAATAATTTAATAAAATAACAATGGTATTAACTAGGTAGACTACGGTTTCGATCCCGGATCCCGGCCATGTACCAATGGGTATTTTATAATAACCACACACTTAGAGGCTAGCGCAACAGAACTGGCCACTAGTTAGGTATAGCCTCACTTCAAGAGGGAGACTTGGTCTTCCGCTGAGTATCCTAGGACCGTAACGCGGTTTTGAGAGCTGTAATGCAACCTGTGAGAAAGAAAGAAAAGTAACTTTAATATAGCTCTGAAATAAATAAAGTTGTGAACTGCATCAACATAGAAGCGAAAACTTCATCTTGGGGTGACAGTGTCACATAAAATATGACATTATTCAGCGAACACATCAAGTGAGAGAAACGAAGATATATTACTGTATGGAAACTGAAAAGTTTATTTAGGAGATGGAAGTTGAGGTGACAACATGAAGATAGGGTCGGTGAAAAATATACATTCGTTTTAATATAAAATAAATTAACTTTTTATTAAATACCTATTTCGTTTAACAAAATTAAAATAGATTCCAAAGGAGATCTGTTCAATGTTATAAGTATGTTTATTATTTATTTTGAAAATTTACATACAGAAATAGGTATTAAAATGATCTTAAATACTAAATTATAAACATAATATAAAATTTAATGTAAATCGCTATCTACTTCAGTAGTTTCAGAGATTACATCCCAAACACACTTCCAAATTCAAAAACTTTACCTCCTCTATTATTTTGCCCCAGTTTCGCCATTATTGAAATTGGAATTTAAAGTTGTAAATATATACTATATATCTTCCTGGGATTCATAACGTTTTAAAAATGCAACATTGCCTATTTCTATCTATAAGTGAATAAAATGGTCAAATTGGTCCAGTAGTATTCAAATTTACCTTTTACAAACAAACGATCAAATAAAACTCACAATTAACTGTTAAAATAGTTTAGTGGTTATTAGCGCTACCTACGAAGCAGACAGTTCCTGAATTAGTTCTGTTTTTATACATCGTAACTGATTAATGAATTTAAATATTTTGTAAAGGGAAATGTCATAATTCAGGAACAGTACATGGGGTATAGTTGGAACCAAGGGCAAAAGGTAGCATAATATATTTCTGCAACAATTTTAACAGGATCCGAATTCATATATTGTGCAATCCTCTTGATATGATTCATTGTGGGTTTAAATTATGTGCAGACTTTTTGTATTGTAATTGCCATCGTTAGTTTGAAAATATATTCATGAAATAAATATTAAATCTTTATACCTACTCATGAAATACAAATTATTTGTAAAGGGGATCATTTTCATACATTATTGAGCCCAAGTGAATATAAGATATAAAAAAATGAAATTAGTGTATTTGCAAAGAAGGTATAATCTAAAATAATTACTGATGATTCAGAGAAATTTGTCAATCTGGTAACTGAGATAAGGCATAAACTAAAAGTGAGGTCAAGTAATATCGTACTTCTAAACACTTGTAGTAATTGGTTGTCTATGTCTTCAATACATTTTGTACTAAAATACAAAGTACACACAATCGCCGAGAATGAAAGATATGATACTATAGTAATAAAAATCATATTTAGCGTGTTACTCACAAGACTTTCTGCTGTGCCAAATATGACTAGTATTTTTAAAAGAAGCAATATTAATTCGATTTAAAAATAAAATATTCACCTTTTTAGGGACTGATTCTGGGACCTCAGGGTCCAACGTTCCATACCAAATACAAGGAATTTTAATATGAAAACTTTATCACCTACAAAATGTTTCCAAACTGTATTAGAGTACGTTCTAAGTTACAGCGTGTATCGATGGGACATTTCAGGCAAGTTGGCTCGAACTAACGAGAAAAGTTTCCTAATAAAATGTACGTATTGAATATTAACATGTTCGTTATCGGCCATAAAAAGAGGCGTTGAGCTGTTGCAAACTTTGCCTACTTTGTGTGCTTACTACTTCTAAGAAATTGCTATTCTTGTCTTATTACTCACTAATAATGATGGTTAAATGGCTTAATTCTGCCTTTTCCTCATGAGATATAAAGCATGATGATTGATTGATTGATTGGCGTTGAGCTGTCGCAAACTTTGCCTACTTTGTGTGCTTAGTGCTTATAAGAAATTGCTATTCTTGTCTTATTACTCTCTAATAATTATGGTTAAAAAATCATAAATAGATAATTAAAGTAGGTATCTGAAAAGTTTTTCAATAGACCTAAGTTTTCATATAAAAAAAATAATTAAATACTTAGTTTCGCCGTTGAATTTGAAGTCGGTTTGTGTTAAATTAGGCTACAAAATTTAAATAGATTCTAAGAAGATCTGTTCAATGTTATCTACCTTTGTTTGTAATTAATTGTCTAGATTAGTGAAATTTAGAGCTAGGTAGTTTCTAATTTGGCTATTCAAATTCAACGGCGAAACGATACACAAAAAATAAATTCGGTAAAATCTATACTATATCTCACAAATATTATCGGCTAAAAGATGGAAATTTGGTCTTCCGCTGGGTACCCTGGGATTGTAACACGATTTTGGGAGCTGTAAGGTAACCCGTGAAGATAGAAAAAAAGAAAGAAAAACTGTGATAATTAGTATTGTCATTCAATATTAGTAATATTAATTGGTACAAACACAAAATGAAATTTACTTTCATTACAGTCAGATCGGATCTACGATTCATTGATTGGATGTCACGCGAACCGTGAATTAAAATATATTGGGCCACAAATCCACAAATTGTTAGTTAGTACCCGTTATCAATCTACGTAATTGGCTTTGTTGATCATTGGCTTCATATGATAACGGACAAATAACTTGTAATTAATTTCATTTTTAATTACAACTAGCTATCCGGATTGACTTTGCCTGCGAACAATAAAGTTTTACAATAATTGGAACATGTAAATTGCAAACTGCGCATATTCCTTATAAATATAATTAAACATTAATTTTCGGTTCTGGCTTCGCCCGGTGGATCTCATATTAACTTTCATCCACTATTATGGTCAAGTTCCTATAAAAATCCCATAGAAAAAGCACTTTCAGTTTTTCCGGGCAACTTTTCCAATTTTTCTTTCCCTGTAAAACTTTTTTGAGATTATTACGAACGTTTAAAAAACCGGCCAAGTGTGAGTCGGACGAAGGGTTCCGTACCATTATCTATAAAACCAGCAAAAAAAAAATACGTTTGTTGTTGGGTTGTATGTATATTTATTTTATTCTGTTTTTTAGTATTTGTTGTTATAGCGGCAACAGAAATACATCATCTGTGAAAATTTCAACTGTCTCACTATCACGGTTCATGAGACAGACGGACAGACCGACGGACGGACAGCGGAGTTTCCGTTTTTACCCTTTGGGTACGGAACCCTGAAAAAAAACAGCATTTAATTCTTATAGATGCTCATATACATATTTTACCACGTATTCTAAATAATTTTAATTATACACATTTATTAATTAATTCGTTTTTACATGATTTTGTTGTGTCTGCAGATTTTCCTTTAGCTCATAGGATTAAAGATTAAAAGAGCGTTTGTTTGTCCTTCAAAACTAAGCAACAAAATTCAAACCACGGGCGAGGCCGGGTCGTCAACCTAGTACAAAATGATATGTCAATAAAATGATAGAGGGATATATGTTTTAACTAAAACATTGTTAAACTATGTTATACATAATTATTATAAATTCTCATAATAGACTGTCATTTGCAGGTTAAGTATAAATGATGTGACCATGACTGGCACATGCAATGATGGATTTTTAAATGGCGGGGACACCGTAATGGGAAAAGGGTAATTTATGAACGGGACGAGAATGCGATTTTGTGCCGTTCTTTGATTATGTGTTAAAATTATTTATTTCTTTTTGACTAGAAAAGCTGCCTGTGACGTTATTTTATAGCTTTTGATATCAAAAATACTCTTTCCCGTGGTACCAAATCTTCCCCGATCTTACGTTGGTTTAGGTAATTTTATGACAATTTTCTTAAAATCTTGTATCCAAATTCTATCAAATCAAAAAAAGACAAGAATTTTAGTATAGTAACCTAATAGTCGAATAGAGTTAGAGGAAAAAAATCGATAATGCCGGTTTTGTACTCAAAAGTAGGAACAGTTGACATTTCAGATTGGAAACATGAAAAGTAATTTTTCAGGCATATATTCTCTTAATTTTTTACAAGCTTTTATTTAACTTACAATTTTTGTGAGTATCAAATTTTGCAAGTTCAATTTCACCCACATTACACTGTTCGATTGATTTGTAAATTTACATACATATGTAAATCGGATGACAGTACAATATAATGATGTCACATAGTCTGATGATGGAGCCGGAAGGTGGTCACAGGAACTCTGTAACAAACGACGTAACCCCATCGAGTTTGGTCTCGTTTGATTTGTCCTCATAAGTACTCTGGTCCTAGGTGATGTCCAGGGTCCTGATGATGTAGCTGGAAGGTAGCCACATAAACTCTGTAACGAAACGACGTAACCTCATAAAGTTTGGTCTCGTTTGATTTGTCTTTACAAGTACTCTGGTTTTTGCTATCAAATAGTTTTTTTAAAACAAGCTTTTATATTGACAAAAAAGAACTAAAAAGTTGAAAATAAATTTATTCCGATTGTAAGTTTCAAAAAAAACCGTGTTACACCCTTTTTTTCTCTCCTTCCGTCATCATATAAAAGCTTGTTTTAAAAAAAAATTAATATAAAAATATAATTTCGAGCAATTTATGCAGGCAAGCAAAGCGAGGTGGTCCCAGCACTTGTGCTTTGGAGACCACGAAAATATTTTATATCAAAATAACTTTATTTAAGAAGTGCTAGCTCATACCTTTAAGTATATATCAACAGCCTTGCCACCATGTCACCACTAAATATGGGCATAGTTACCTAGTGTTTCTGGCTCGCAAAGCCGTTGAAGAGTTTTTCATTGAAGCAATGATGTATGGAAACCGACAACGCCTATTGAAGCCGCAATTCAGAATTCAATAGCTTTCGTTAAAAATTGTCAGTATAGGGCGTTTTACGTAATCTCCATTGTTCGCCAGAGAATAATAGACGATGGATATTTTCGTGCGAATTGATTCGTCGTTTGTTGTTTAGTGAAAGCGAATTTTAACGTTTCCAGTGCACACCACTCTTTTTTATTGGTAAAAAATGCACAAAACTTTTTTGAATGCTAACTGCAGTACCTAACCGAATATCCATATTTTTTGTTTGATAGTGGTTTTGGTATCCAATGAAAGTCGGTATTTGTGGACAGCGAATTGAAATACAGTATGACTTATTCTACCTAAAATCGAGGCAGCGACAGCCTTTTCAAAATTATAATTATTCTTTGAAATTCACATTTCTCGTATTTATATATAATTAGCATTTTGCACTTGTATCAATATTCTATTAAAATAATCTTAGTTGCGAATTCTTAAATGTTTGATGTCTAACATCTTTCCTCTCGCTTTCCTCTATCTGTGGGAGTGATTTTGTGAAAAGGGACGGAAGTGTGTAACATGAATCCGGGGAAACGCGCGCTATTTGATTTGAGCAATAAGCGCGCGCCCATTTTCCGAGAGGTTGGTACTGCCAGCCAACAGTGTGTGCGTGTGTGTGACGAGAAAGAGAAAGGGAAATTGAAAAGGAGAACGCATCAGCTGTGCGCTTAACCTAAAGTGTTGTGTATAAAGTGTTAATGTTTTCAGGATATAATGTTAATGTTGCTTATTACCAAGGTGAGATGTCAGATGTTACGCATCATATGCGAATACTGTAAGGCTCGTTTAGTATTAAGGGGGAACGTCTTACTCCTAACTCACAATTGATGGCACATGACTGTTGATTGATTTTGGTTTATTATTTTTTACAAGTTATTTTATTTATTTATTTAATTAATTTAGACGTGCACTACCTACAGAAATACCATTTTACGAATAAAACAATATTGTATATTACATTACCATTATAAATCGTCTTCGCTATGGTAAATTTATTTTGATTTTATTTATTAAATTACTACGCTAAAATTAAAAAATGAAAATTCGACACATGTGATGTTGTAAGTTAGGAGTAAGACGTTCCCCTTAATAAAAAAAAAGAATTCGCAATTAAGATTATTTTAATAGAAAAGTGACACAAGTGCAAAATGCTAATTCGATATAAATACGAGAAAAAAATTAATATATTCGCAACTAAGATTCTTTTAATAGAAAAGTGACACAAGTGCAAAATGCTAATTCGATATAAATACGAGAATATTTTAGCATTTTAGAAATTCATTACCCCATTAGAAGTGACAATTATAATTAACTGCAGATAATCGCAACAGCACAACCATCCCAATTCCACAATTTACATAAAGTACGTGTACAATGTACATACAAAGACATCCATTATTTCCCGACAAATAGGTTTGTAACAGATCTCTGTTGAGATGGGTCACCACAATGACGTAGCGCTACTGAAATTCAGGTGGTTTTGAAAGCAATTTATCTAGATGTACCTACAAATTAGATGCTCGATTAGTATAATAATATATTGTGATTAGAATGTATAACATACATACCTTCACGCCTGTTTGCAAAAGGGGTAGGCAGAGAGTATGGAACGCCTCTTCTCTCGTTCTTTGCATACTTCTCTTGCATCATCCATATCCATACATAGCATCACATTTTGGAGTAAGCTGACGATTGCACTGAAATTAATGTTTGCTAAAGGTGAAATTGGCCCAGAAGACAGACATAATCTGGTTTAGACTTATGGAAATAATATAATATTAACTAATATTAAAATACGAAAGCGTGTTTGTTTGTCCTTATTTCTCGTCAAAACAGAACAACGAATTTGACGTGATTTTTACGATTTTAAAAGTCGAAAGACACGATCTACTCTCAAGGCTTTCCACCTGTTATGTTTAAGAGCAAGCTTATTAGCGCAATTAACTCAGTAAACCGCGCGGCTTATTTTGTCGATATTTAAAAAAGTTATTAGAGAGATACACTGCAAAAAGAATCGATAAAATAACCAAGGATAAGATAAGATAGGATTCATGTGCCAAAAACATGAGAACGAACGATTTCACAAAAAAGTGAAAACACAACACGGACATTGCTCTTCCAGTATTATACAATTAGAAATAGCAAGTTCTAGTTTTTTTGTTTTTATAAAGTGTGTGAAGTGGATCTATAGTATAAATACGAGAAAATGGTATAGTAGTAAATATATAAAGAAAACTCGAGTCGCAAAATAGGTTAAAAATACCCGTGAAATTGATGACTTTCAGGGCTTCATAAAACTTAGGTGTAACTGATTTTTCCAACTTCCAAAAATAGAAGGAGAAGGTTCTCAATTCGGACCGTATTTTTTTTTAATGTATGTATGTACATCGATAACTCCGCCAATTGTAAGCCGATTTTGATGGTTTCTTTTTTAATCGATAGATAATTCTTCCGGATTGGTCCCATTTTAATCTCATAAAAATTGGTTCATTAGTTTTTCAGAAATTAAAAAAAACTGACTTTATAAGTACATTTTTCTTGATATCTCGATAAAATATGTACCGATTTTGACGAATTATTTTTTTTAAGACATAATAATTCCTCGACATTATCTCACAGACATATGACGAAAATCGATTTAGTAGTTTTTCAGAAATTCAGTAATTAATTTCTGTTTACGGCTGAAAATTATGTATCAGAAAAAGCCTTAGCAACGGTTGCTATTGACACGAAGTTGTCAATTTTCGTGACGATGGTCTAGCGGTATGTAATGGGGTGCATAGGATGCACAAGCACATGGTGAACGTCCATAGCGGTATTTTTTTTTAATTTTCCATCAATGTTTTTTTAGTTGCGTTATTATTTGTCTCTCAAGGCACCAAAATCACTTAAAAGGGTAAAATAAACCTTTTAAAAAAAAGTGCACCGACTTCAATTTGCACTGAAAAGTAAGAAATAATAAATATTTCGTCGTAGAATTTGAAGACGGTTTTAATTTAAGAAGTATGGGACAATAGTTATGAGCCGTGTGTACATCGATACTAATGTTTCTAGCTATGATCCATTATATAAAAGTCATGATAATGCGTTATTAGGCGCATAATTTTAGGTACCTAGTCTTTAGTGACATCTAAAAAAATTGAACTATCAACAGATCCTCAGTTTCTCCCCACGCCACTGGGATACAGGCGTGAATAATATACTCGTATAGGTAATGTATTTTGTTTCAAGAGATATTTCTCTCAGGTCTTTAAACAAACGTTTGCTTAGATTTATTGTTAGTTTAGAATAAAATAACAAGGTCTTGGAAAAGATTATCTGAAAATCCTTCGCAAATTGCTTATGCTTCGTTAAACTTATCTATAGGAAATTTAACGTACCTGAACTATGTATTATCAATCTCTTACAAACATGTAATTCAATATGAAAGACTACGACATAACTATGCTTAAACTAAACACTGGTTAAAAACGGTTTTGTGATAAGGGGGTGTATGTCTATCACTATTTAACAAAACTGTCATTAAAAATAAAAATCCATTGTGGACGAATATTCAGACAGAAAACAAAAAAAATATTTAATTAGCCACTTCAATTTTGTAAAATTATCTGTAGAGTTTTGACACACACACAGATTTAGGGTTGGTAGCAGGGGTAAGCTTGCTAGTAGGCTGCAGAGAATCACGAAATCATCAATGCATCAATTTAAAGTGACTATTAAAAATAAATTAATAGTAAAAGCTTATTACAGGGTCTCTGACTACCTGGAGCACTATCCATGGGCGTAGGCACTTTTATTTTGTTTTGTTCATATTACATATTTATTTATTGACTATTTAAAAGTGTATGAGGATATATAAAATGTTACTTTATTGACTATTGTCAAATGTGTATGAATATTGTATATCAATATTGCATATATACTCAAAATGTAATGTATCTCAATATATTTTGAATTTGAATTTTTTTATCATCCACAGCCGCTCCCTCATTACTGAAGATCGAGAAGCCGAATCATAAGCTTCCCCTCAATTACCTTCCTCCATCGCCTGCGGTCCTCTGCCTGATGTAGGGCTGTGGTAATAAAGGTGTCCAGGTTTTCGGACACCTGATCGGATCATCGTTTAGGGCTTCGTCCTCGAGGTTTATTTCCCTCCACCCTGCTCATCACCACAAGGTTTTCCAGGTTGTCACCCTCTCTTATACTGAAATATAATACTGCAAAACTCGTTTCATGCACACAAGGTTGGTTGATAGCTCTCGCCAAATAACTTAAGGTCTTTAATATTCGGTGTTCGGTACAAAATTTTAAAATAGGTAGTTTTTGTAATGTCAAAATCTAGTTGAGCTTATATGTTAAAATCTTCGTCATGTGAGGGTGAATATTTTATTTTATTTACAACAATAAATTCAGTCGATCGCGTAATTGGTAGAGCATTGGACTAGAAACCTTACGTCGGTTAAAGAAGTGACACATCAGGTCCATTAAATACATCAACATCAACAAAAAGTGGACACTGTTACTGGTGTTACTAGCTACACCACAACGTATAAAGAACCTTACAATTTCAAAATGAAAATCAATTAAAAGCTTAACAGCTTAATGCTACGGTTTTCAAATAATAACTAGCTTCGTCGTAAAAACGAAAACTTAGAATAAGACACTTCCTGCAATTCATTAATTCTATCTCAATTAAAAGTCAATTAAAACGGAACTGACTTGACTCTAACAAGTTAAAACGGATCCACTGTAAAAATGCTGTAGGAAGTGAAATTTGCTCTCGTTCGAGCGTATTCAGCCAACTTTGTCAAAGTCACGGGACATAACTCATCATTTCACATTCCTTTACGGGCGTATTTCTTCTCGACGCCGAAGCCTTTTGTTTTAAATTGTCTCTCCTTTGAGACTGGGAGCAGAGCGAGCATAAAATTACGACTTTGTCAGAAATGAGAATGTATTACTGGTATAATTTTTTCGTGACTTATGTATAAATAAATTATTAAAAATTTAAATTTTATTTATAATAGAAAGCTATTCTGCTCGTGCTTCGCCCTTGGAGCCCATATTAACATATTGAGTATAAGTATACAAAAATCCTATAGAAAAAAGCACTCAGTTTTTCCCGAATATTCAATTTTCCGGACAACTTTTCCAATTTTTCTTTACTCGGAATGTTACGTACGTTTAAAAAAGAAATTAACCAAATCGGTATATACGTTCTCAAGTAATGCGCTTACCAACGAACAGCATTTATTTTTTATTTATAAATTAATAACATATCTCTCTATCTGGGACTCAGAATCTGAGATAGAGAACAACTGCATTCATAGATTTTCAAAAAATTCATACACGACTCGGGAGTCCAACCCGGTCAGTTTACATATATATATATACCTAATTCTTCTGTACGTATGTATGTCACTGAACTCCTCCTATACGGCTGGACTGATTGTGATGTTTTTTTTTGTGTTTGACTGAGTCCCTGGATGGTTTAGATTCACAATAGGAAGTATTTTATGCAATTCCGGAAGTTCTCAATTTTTCATAAATGACCGTTATCAATGGTACACCTGTAGCGCATCGATATATTTAAGTTTATGAATATTTTTCTATCTACATCATCATGCTTTTTATCATACCTCTAATATATGGGTATTGTTATCTATACTAATTATTATAAAGAGATAATATGGGTTTGTTCGAAAAGTACTGGAATTATTTGATTTATTTTTCTGAGTTATTAGGCCAGTTAAACTATGTATGTTATTATATTAAAATAAAGTTAAGTTTAAGATATAGCAATATTTGGGTCAATATTAAAAAAACCAAAGTCGCAGTCAGGGCGAAAGTTTACTGAGAACGTAAATAAACGGAACTCATAATAAAAAAAACATTTATATTTAATTCACATCCATTGAAACTTTTACTACTGTCAAAGGAGTTGGTGAACTTGATTTAAAAGCCTTCTTTCATTACCTTGTACAGGAAGTTTTTATGTTCTTACCAGAGTAAACAATTTTTTTTAAGTTTAACCTATTAAACACCTATAGTTGTTTCGCACTTCGCACAAATATATCCATACCCATAGAGCTGAACATCAGGTCTAAGCCACCTTGCAACTTGGAAAAGCTTGTGGTGATGGACAGGTAGGATGGTGAAGGAAGGAGCTCTAAACGATGGTCAGATCAGGTGTCCGAACACTTGACACCTGTATTGTCACAGCGCTTCATCAGACAGAGGACCACAGCTGATGGAAGAAGATAGTTGAGGAGACTGGTGAGTCGGTGTCACAATCCTCAGAAATACACCCGTGGAAATTAACTTTGGAAATATGAAAAGTAACCAAAATCCATTCTAGATAAACATCAGAAAATCAGACATACAAAAAAATCGAATGCTTCAGTATTGTGTAAATAAGCTACCTAACTTAGAATCTGGTATTAATTTTGATATTATATATAATAATAGATTTTAGAATTCCGTACCCAAAGGATGCCAACGGAAACCCTATTACTAAGAGATGTATCGTTTGAAGCGATTACGCTAAACAAGGTAGACACTTTAAAATTACACAGAGTGTGTAATATTTTACTATGGCCGCTATAACAACAAATAATAAAAATTAAAATTAAAGGGACCCCCTTTGTGATTTGTGATTAGTCAGTGATTAATAGGACATATCATGGTCGGCGGGAGCATCCTACCTACCAATTATCGGCTTATTGTTACTGTGACGTCTATAATACGAAATTGGCGGAATCATGAAAATCCTGATGGAGCCATTTTGAAAAAAAATAATAGGAATCAAACCCAATACAGCCACGAAGCTGCCTCTATGTAATGGAGGTAGTTATGACATTTTTCCTATAATACTTTTCGCGTGAATGTGGAATTTTCAGTCCAGTGACACAGTGTACTATTTGATAAACGAGTCAAAGGTGACTCGCGAAATTTATCGTCGAAAATTTTTTGAATCCCGCCCGCCCAACTCCACAAAGAGAGCACGATAAATTATGAACACGAAAATAACGTTGCGTGTCTGATATTTCCCAATTATATTTGTTATTTTCAGTTAAAATATTCTTTTGGGCCCTGGTGTTAAGCAAATAGTCGTATACCGAATAACGCCAGAAATTGGCAATTAAAATCTTTATGTTCTTCTTTCGTGGTGTAATCACAGACCAATGTTGTAACAATGAACGCATTTAGTCAGTGGTGGGCAGGACGACAGAAGCCTTCATTTCTTAAACCACTAAAGAGATAATATTTTCAGAAGTCTGTAAATAATTCAGCCAGGATTTTGTTGAGTTTCTAAGCCAAGATATAGTATTTATGTTTAGATGTATTTTGTTAATGGACGAAAAATCATACCACTTACTTTGTTCTAATATTTTTGTATGGTACGAAGAGCAAAGGCGTGCATTTCATCTATATATATATACATATATATATATATATATATAAAAAGGCAAAGGCAGTCATGGGGACTGCCAGTAAAAGTGAAAACTATATAATGTATGAAAACGCTATCTAGCTATCATTTCACAATGTATCTGTGTCGGGGCCGAAAAGTTGCCGGTCAGAAATGCGCAGCCAAAAATGTCCGACCCATGCATACGTGGAAGCCTGCAGTACACGAATTCCTGCTCAGACATCCTCGGGCCGGGCAATCCATAGTCTTGGGCCGAAAACGTATCGCGAGCACAGGTCGCCTAAAGAAGTTTTCACTACAAAAATAGATGTTGGTATGATAGACACACAAACTACGGACCGATTTTGATACGGTTTTCACTAATAGATAGACTGGTTCACAAGGAAGGTCTGTGTGTATAAACCATCACGCTACGTCTTCTGGGAGCGGAGCAGTAACTAATAATGTCAATGTTCCTTATTGTATCAACTTGGGTGTCACATGTAAAATATATACGAAAAAAGAAATCGCGATTTTTGGACACATTCCTAACTAATCTACTAGTTTCACCCGCTTAGTTGATCGGACTATCTTAACATTTTGATGAAATATTCCTTTTACGAATTATCTAACAAGGTTCAAAATAACACCTCTTCCATGACCCTCCCAAACATTACAGGGTCTTTACAAGAGGCATTCCATGAGATTATCCGTTCCTCTAACTAAAGACTGAGCAAAGTCCGTATTAAATATCTCCCAACACAATGGCTTGATATTCATGAAGTGTACATTGTATTACTTTACCTTCATTATTTATGAACCCTTCTATTAATACTGCCTCTAACCTAATGACACATCTAGTATTTTGGTAGGGGTCATTTTCTTTATCGTTCGGTCACGGAATTCGGTATGTGAAGTAAAAACTAAAGTATGCTTTTTATATTATTATTTCAAAGATTAAGATAACTCATTTAAATATTTTGGTCGTCAGATGGTACCGACCCATTTTCCGAGAGGTTGGTACTGTCAGCCAACAGTGTGTGCGTGTGTGTGACGAGAAAGAGAAAGGGAAATAGAGAAGGGCTGCGCTGTGCGCTTAACCTACAGAGTTGTGTATAAAGTGTTAATATTTTCAGGATATAATGTTAAGGAGCGCCTCATAACTTTTGTGCCATACTAAAATGGACTTCAGCAATTCAAGAATTTTACAAAACTTATTAAAAATAGAAATTATCTATACTCAATGTAAAAAATATGTCAATATCAGCTACAACTAGGTTTCGTGAAGCCCTGAAAGTCGTCAATCTCACGCATATTTTCAACCGACTTTTTTTACATGTCGAGTAAAAATAATTTCACATAATTTATGGATCTATTAACTATAACTTGCTGTTTCTAATATGTTTTGTACAATACCTGAATTGCTGAAGTCTGTTTTGTGTAAATTATTGTACCGATTTTGTTTCGAAATTTTCTTTTTCTATTTATTTCTATCGCTCGGATATTGGGTGAAAGAGATGCAAAATCTGCGAACACGTGCGTTTTTGAGTTGGTTACGCGACCAAGAAGGTGAGATGTCAGATGTTACACATCGTTATTCTATATGTAGTTGTTTTCTTTATTATACATTTTCAAGGTTTTGCCGACACACGAGAAAACGACGTCATCTATTAGGTAACGTTGCCGTTTTGCCTCATTTCTCAATTCATTTACATTACTGGTTGTACCACGGGCAAAACAAACAAATACATAGTACCACTGGACAGGAACGCTAGTTTAGCTAAATGATAGTTTTGTCGTCTGTAGGCAAAACTTAAAAAAAAAATTATAAAAAAACTAATAATACTAGCTTAGAAAACAAAGATATTTTGAAATTAAAATATAAATAGCATATACTTTACATACCGAATCAATTTTTTTTAAATCTGAAAAACCCCGTTTGATGCAGCCGTTGTTACTTATAAATATATCGTAGCTTTTTAACAGTAAAATATTTTTCAAATCGGTTCAGAGGGCACGTCAAGATTTTCTAAAAATTACAGATATTACGTCGGTTAAAAAAGTGACACTGTTCAATATGGACAACTTACAAAAAGTGGACACTGTTACTAGTGTCTTTGGCCTCACCGCAAGATGTATTATTTTCACATTTCAAAAATATTCACAGGCTAAGCGAAAAATATAAAGTACACGACCTTAATTTATTTTTAATTTCCAAATATATTTTGAAGCATTCTTCGTCTTGAATGAATAGTAGGTAAGTTTTTGCTGTGGCCCGTCACCTTGTAGCCGTCGTACCCAATTTGCTTATGTAAATACGCAGCTTCCGTTCTAGCCTGAATTATTCATTGGCCGACGTGAACGTTTGACTCTTGTTCGGAAAGTCAACACAGACAAGGGGAATGTAAGAACTCAAATTTCGTTAATTTCTTTCTAGTACTGTACAAGTTCAAGGACGGGAGTACAGTTTTCACTTTTGTTGGCATCCCTTTTTATTTTATTTTTTATTTACCTGTTTTCATGGCAGCTATTTCCATAATAGTCTTGACAAAACGGTATCGGTAATTGCTATGTACTTATCGCATAGGTAATGCCATTTTAAATTTGCATTCTAGTCTTATTAAATATAGTGACAGGCATGCCACCTGGTGCCGCACCACGAACTCTAAATTTGATTCAAAACGCGTTCAGTTCCATAGAGAGAACGATTTAGCGAGTGTTGATATGCCATCTTGTAGTTAGCTCTAATTTAGCCATTATCTAACAGTTTGTTAACAAAGTTCTGTTTGTTGGCTTTGCTATAATAACGGCCGTGATGGTATGATATTTCAAATATTCTATTCATTGACGTCATTTGGTAATTTTTTTAAATGTTTGTAATAGTCTGTCTGATTGCTGGGAAAATTGAAAAATTCTGTAAAAACTGAAAGTGCTTTTCTTCTATGAGATTTTGATATGAACTCAAGACGATAATAAGGGATGATAGTTAATATGAGCTACAAGGGCTAAACCTTGTCGGGAAACTAGTATTAAATAAACGCCTACTTTTTTGGTAAAAATATCAATTTGATTTAGTAAGTGCAAACACAGTGTACATTTCACTAACCGATCTTATCATACCTTTTATCTAGATTTTCCCTTTTCCTCGTCGACATGCCTCTAAAAGGGGAAGATTTTTAAATTTGTACAAGTTGTTTCGAGAAAAATTTCTCGGCGGTTTAAATTCGTACCAAAACAGATTCGCTACATCATTCGTTTTGAATATTGCCCTCACGTACAGAAAGCCCTTAGGGGAAATTGCAATACGACCCCGAGGGAGTCAGGGAAAATAAAATCGTAGCGATAGCCTCCAATAATATCCCAAGACGGAGCCAATAAGAGTATCTTTAGTAAATTGAGTTTCTAAATAAAATGGCCTTATAAAATTCAGCTTGTTTGTTCAAATTCTATAGGAAATTGTGCGGAAATACACAAGAATGAATTAGTATTAAATCTGACATCTTTGATATTTCTTAATTCTTTTATTCTTATATTTTTTTAAAGAAAAGGTACATTTGACTAATTTACTTCTAATGATATACGGCTAATAATAGTTTGTTGTTTGTGTACTTTGATGTTGGCATTTCTGCATGAACCTAAATTGTGTGGAAAATGTAAAAAATATAAACTGAAAAAAAATAGTAAAAATTAAATGCTGTTCGTTGGTAAACGCATCTCTTGAGAACGGCTGAACCGATTTTTCTTTAATGTTTGAAATAGTACAAATCAGGTTTTTGGTATAGAAAAATTGGAAAAGTAGAAAAATTCTGAAAAAACTAAAAGGGATGCGGGAAGCTAGTTATAAATAATTTATTTTATATTTTATGCCAGTTTTTAATCCTTCACTGTTTGACAAGGCTCACATTTTACTAGAGATCTGTGCAAAAAATGACCATACACCAGCACCATAGTTACGATATGCTATAAATAATAATTTAAAAGAAACTGGACGAAAGACAGTACCTTCAAATAAATAACACGAATAATTTAAACGAGTTTTGCGTGAATGGCTGGTCGGACATTGTTTCTACACTGTGAAAGAATACTTAACAAAAAAATTTAAAAAAAAATTAGAATATAGTAATAGATGTAAATGTAATATTGTGTAGGTTCTATATTATATGACATGTACCTACTTTTTGCATACCAGGAATCTGGTGAAAGTGTAAATTTTAATGTAATTTCTTTCTTTCTTTCAATACTGTTAGACATCATCTTTATGAACTGGGATTCAAACCCGGGCCGTGTCGCTGATTAAACTGAAATACATGAAAATTATAAACAAAAGAAAAGAAAAAGCAGTATAACCTAATAACCAAATTCAAATTATCTTTTGAAAGCGGCTGGTAGGTGAGAAAAAAATGACAAAAAACACTTGCTAAGTCTGAATGAAAAAAATTCTCAAGGAGGGACAAATTAAATAAAAATTACGGAGTCCGCTTTCTGTCATCGTGTTTCGCTATGCTCTTCTGACGTTTTGAGGAAGTGCTACGAGCTAAATTATTTTTGTGTGTCCCTAATCACATTTTTTAGAGTTTTTTTCCGGTGACATACGTAACGTAACAGTTCTATTTAGGCCATTTCTATTTAAAATTAACCTATGTTTAACTTTTTAAAGCATACATTCAGTAAAGTTAGTTTAAAGATGGGTGACCGCTCGGAGATGGCCTTTAAAAATTACACCTGGCAAATGGGTATGACAACATGTTGGTTACCCTAGGGCGGTTATTCTGTTTATCCACCACAAAAATTTGCCACTACAGCCATATACGATCGTACTGAATTACAGGTAAGTAATTATGAATACCAATTGAATCATTATGGAGTACTTTTTTTTCTTTCTTTACGGGTTACCTTACAGCTCCCGAAGCCGTTGTTATAGAGACTAGTGAATATTTAAAATAAAATATTGTCATATTGCAGTTTTTGTGATATTTGGATCATTAAAATAAACCTTTTAAAAAAAAGTGCACCGACTTCAAAAATTTGCACTGAAAAGTAAGAAATAATAAATATTTCGTCGTAGAATTTGAAGACGGTTGGTGCCAAATTAGGATACAAAACTAAGTAAATATCTAAGAAGATCTGTTCAATATTATCTATGTTTGTATGTACTGATGATCGTAGGTTCCTAATGAATTGTCTAGATTAGTGAATTTGGGAACTAAGTTGTTTCTAATTTGGCACCAACTGTCTTCAAATTCTACGACGAAATATTTATTATTTCTTACTTTTCAGTGCAAATTTTTGAAGTCGGTGCACTTTTTTTTAAGAGGTTTATTTTACCCTTTTAAGTGATTTTGCTGCCTTGAGAGACAAATAATAACGCAACTAAAAAAATATTGATGGAAAATTTAAAAAAAATACCGCTGTGGATGTGATTTGAACCATGTGATTGTGCATCCTATGCACCCCATTATATTTAACCGCTACACCATCGTCACGAAAATTGACAACTTCGTGTCAATAGCAACCGTTGCTAAGGCTTTTTCTGATACATAATTTTCAGCCGTAAACAGAAATTAATTACTGAATTTCTGAAAAACTACTGAACCGATTGTCGTCATATGTCTGTGAGATAATGTCGAGAAATTATGATGTCTTAAAAAAAATAAGTCGTCAAAATCGGTACATATTTTATCGAGATATCAAGAAAAATATACTTTTAAAGTCAGTTTTTTCAAAATTTCTGAAGAACTAATGAACCAATTTTTATTAGATAAAAATGGGACCAATCCGGAAGAGTTATCTGTCGATTAAAAAAGAAACCATCAAAATCGGTTCACAATTGGCGGAGTTATCGATGTACATACATACATAAAAAAAAAAAAAAAAAAATACGGTCCGAATTGAGAACCTTCTCCTTCTTTTTTTGGAAGTCGGTTAATGAAGTAAATTCAGTTGTTGCCAAATATTACAAAAAACTGCAATGTGACAATATTTTATTTTAAATATTCACTAGTCTCTATAACTTTTGACTTAGGAATAAGGCTAATTTATATGCAGAAAGTTATTTTGACTCGTAGCATATGCAATATTTAAAGCTACGCACTTTGTCACAAGTGTAAAATTTACAAAGAATAACCATCTACATAACATCTTCCGTATTTCTTCTACTCCGTCATCTCGCCCAATTTGCTTATGTAAATACAAAGATAGAGTCTGAATAATACATAGCGTGGAGCAAACGTTCCAACATTTCTAAAAATCAACAGCGCAGTCATGTTGAATCTTAAATAAAACACCAAGGGTTCAAGTCTAGCTCATTTTTTACCCCATTTTTGAGGAAAAACGTTTGATCCAAACAAACACACCTTCATGGCTTTTATACCTTGAGGTATGGCCAGAGACAACGTAACAGTGTCCACTTTTGACAGTTGTCCATATTGAACAGAACAGGTGGCAAGCCTGTTGCTGTACTTAATGAACCTAAAATGTGTCACTTCTTTAATAGACGTAATATGTCTATTATTTCTAGAAGAAGTGCGGACGCCGATTTTACGTTTGATTCAATGTCATGTCATGTAACTAGACCTTTGAGTATTTACCAAAGGAGACGTGAAGGGTATAAATCATCGAACAAATTTTTCTGCCACTTTTGGCGGGGGGGGAGGTAAACGCCTAGTACTAGCCCCTGTACCACTGTATTTTTCTGTCGTTTTATTGTCGCAACGGAATTTACGTTATATGATGATTATGTTAAAATACAAACATAATAATTATAATTAATGATTGGAAACACTAAGTTTGACGCCCTAGATCGCCTTTCCCGTTTAAAACATCACAATTAACTATTTTCTTAGAGCTCTGTCTCGCGACACAAAACGATACCAACGAAATCTAAGGTAACTTATTACTGCGCACCTGGTCAGTATAACTGGTCAAAGGGGGGAAAATTGGCGAAAGGGGGAGCCCGTCTATGGCCCCTCCATAGGCTTAGTACTCTATGAACTAGACAGACCACGGGTTCCATCGGGTGGGTTTTTGTACATAATCCGACAAACCACACTTAGATGCTCTTCCATCTAAATATACCTCAACAGAACTGGTCACTCGTTTGGTATAGCCTCACAAATACCATCGGCTAAACGAGGGCGACTTAGTTTTCCGCTGTGTGCTCTGGAACCGTAACACGGTTTCAAGAGCTGTAAGTTAACATGTGAAAAAAACCATTATCTACCTACGCATTAAAGTTTTCTTGTAGGCTGAAACAGCTGGATTTTTGAAATCGAGTTTACTTCTTACAAAACTAAAAAACTAACACTTTTTATTTCTAACTAGGTTTCCGCCCCGGCTTCGCCCGTGTATATTTGCGATCGTAGGTTTCTATTCGTGAAAGGATTTTGGAAATCGGAATGGTAGTTTCGGAGACCCTAGATTTAAACGCATTATAAGTATGCGTTCTTCGTTTCTTGTTTAAAAAAACGACAAGGCTAAGTAGTGATTCTGAAATAAACAGGTCTGAGCCGTGGGCAACATATATTACGGGAAAAAGCGCTGCGAAAAATTACGTACAATTTTTCAAGGATTTTGGATATTGTGGCGTAAATGGACAGGAGGTCGTGTAAATAAGGTATAACATATATTGGGTTAGATTGGCGGGTTGAGGTCGGAAGCACGGGTACTGAATTTAAATTTTTCGTGTTTTAAATTTGATTTAAAGGTCCTCAAATAGAAATACAACATCGGGGACTGAAAACAAAAGATTTATTAAAAATCTATTTTTCATCTCATCTATTCGAAAAGCGACGGTTTGTTCCTCAATAAGTGCGAGCAAAGTGAGTCTTTTCTCCATGACACTTTTACAGCGGGCAATAATGAGATTTGAATTTGGAACATGAATGTTACTTCTAATAAAACTCCCCACAGATTACACATCTTCCTGTGCGTCTACCGTTTGTGTATGCTCGTACGCACAGAATGTGTGTAGTGTGTGGGCCCCATTATATTTTTCCGTGACCAACTAGATTGAACGCAAATGTCATGCAAATAATGTATGAATAAAGTGATTGGCAGGTAAGAACTAAGGTGGGCGACGACGCTCCGGCTAAATTTAAAAAAACCACGTCCCGTACTCTTTGTTTACGGATTATTGATATTTTGAAATAATTGAAAAGTTGTTACTTTATAATAAATATACTAATACGACTTCAAATAAATATATTCATGAATTGTACCTAAACGTACCTCTTATTTATTTTTCTCATAGAGGGGGATGAAAAGTAGAGTGTATGACTCGGCAGCAAAATTATTACTTGTGGTACAATCTACTATTACACAATATATGAGGGAGGGGGAAATTATTGTATTTATAACATCTAAATTCATTGGGTTTCGTGCCTAAATATACTACTAATTAAACTGAAGAGTTTTTTTGTTTGTTTAGACTATAGGTCTACCAGTCGGATTTGCCCAATTCTTTAGGAAGGTTATAACTTATAGGCTATCGACCTGAAGAGGCGAAGCAGTAACCATTAACGCTGGTGCAACCGCAAGGCACATCTAATTTTTCTATAAATATTTGAATCGTCCTTTCGGCTTAATAGATTTGGATTAGGTTTTTAATTAGGTTAAGTTTAAAACACTCATAACATGAATATAACCTAAATAAACTTATATCTATCGAATATCACGCATTTATCATAGACGGAGTAGGTAAAGACAAGGAAATGTTTTCTCTTAACACAATTTAACCATAGATTTAAAATAAAATATAGCGCTTATATTTATGCGTTCCAAAGAGTAAGTCTTGCCAAGCGTTCCATTCAAATTTTTTCGGATAATGATTAATATTATGGAAATTTAGAGATTTGGATAAGGTCTGATGATAGACCCTAAGGGTCTACCTGAACTAATATAGATAGAGAAATGCACAAATTACCGCTCTATAAACACCCTAAAATCATAACTAGCTTAAAAATAATTAACACTTTATAAAAAAACAAAAAAATACGCTTTTGTCAGTAACGCACGGGTCCAAACTCGATAAGGTTACGTCGTTTTGTTACAGAATTTCTGTGGCCACCTTCTTGCTTCATCACCAGGACCATGAACATCATCTAGGAACAGAGTACTTGTGAAGACAAATCAAACGAGCCCAAACTCGATGGGGTTACGTCGTTTCGTTACAGAATTCTCCAATCCAATTCCTAGCTCCATCATCAAATCAGATTGATGGTACCAAATTATTGTATTCTCGTGTAAATTACATACACTCGCAAAGTCTCAAATCGATACGACAATTAGAAGTTGGTTAAATTCGACTTGCAAAATTTGTTAGTGCAAAAGCTAATAAAAATAACAATGGAAAATAATTCTTGGAAATTGTTACTATATGAAAACCTAAATTAAAGTTAAATAGAACATTTCGCACCTGACCCTATTTCCAACTCGGCTACTTCAATTTTGTCGTTCCTGATAAATTACCTTCATCGTGAGAGTTCACCTGTTTTACAATATACTACGTTATTGTGTAAAGAAATATCGACCTTAAATTGAAGGGTGAGTGTTTAAAATTGATTATAAACTTGATTTTTATACGATGATTTCCAGATTTTCTTTTAGGTAAACTGGTCATTATTGACCAAACATATTAGAGAATTTTACTCAACACATTTATATCAAGAGAGGAAGTGAATTATTCACCTTTAATCTATTTAGGAGAAGTTCGAGGAAATAGATTTGTTACTATTTTTCCAAGTCGATAAAATGTCATTTTCATATAATAAGGTATAAATATAACGGAAATCTTACTGTCTATTTCCGTATATTGGTTGTTCCATTGATAAGACTACGGAAAAAACAAATTAACCTGCTTTGTATAACCAAACAATGGAAAACATATTATTATTATCACAGGTCAAGGAAAGCTTTTTTCTAATATTTTTCCACTATGTACCTACAAGAAAATTCGCAACGCACAATGTTCCTAGCGAACCCTATATGGTGCAATTGGTCTGTGTGGCAACACTGGTTTTTGGACACTGTTCGGATTCACTCTCTTCTATCGCGTTTACCCTCATTATCTCAACATTATACTTAAAATAATTAAAATAAGTCAGTTTTATTTGAAATATAAACTTTAAACGAACACACAATAACGGCGATCATAGTGGGGTTGGCAGATTCACTGTTTTTTTCTTCTTTCTTTACGGGTTCCCTTACAGCTCCCAACTGTGTTATAGTTCCAGGGTACCTAGCGGAAGACAAAGTCTCCCTCGTTTAGCCGATGGTATTTGTAAGGTTATACCTAATGAGTGGCCAGTTCTGTTGAGGTATATTTATAAGCCTTAAAGTTTTTAATTAAAACACCTATTAGTAGGTACATGGCCGAGATCCAGGATAGTTTCTTTTTTTTACGTGGAGATATTTTGGCTTGACTGAGGATTGCCCAGAACCTCTCCAGTCTCAAGTTTCTAATCATAGCTATATTTTTGAAATGCAATGTAGAGAAATAAATCGTTTTCTATTAAATATGTGGAAATAAAAAAATCCCACAAAAATTTGGGCGTTATTACCCGTCGGAAATATCTAGGCACCTCGAAAGAATGCGCTTCCCCCTTTATATTAAAATTAAGAGGTTTATTTAATTTTTTAAATAAAAAAAGGTGAACAATAAATTGACTAATTTTAATTATAAAAATCATAATTCTATTTTTTTTGCCGTAAGTAGTGTGCCGCTGCTAGGACGCATTCTTTTGAGGTGCCAAGATATTTCTGACGGGATATACACTTTAATATTTATTATTTTTCCAACTTAGTATATCAAGTAAAACATTACTTCACCATAGGTCTTTCATAAAAGTTTATCTCTGTTTGAACAGAGCACACTCATGACCTTTTCTAGGATTTATATTATGAGTCGGCGACAGTTTTTTCAGACACAAGTTCCTAACGACTATACTTTCATATTTATCTTGGCACAAACTTTGATAGATGACTTTAGGACAGTGATTTTACTGTCCTATATACACTGAGCTGCAAATTTCTAATTCACTAATCGTTCCGGATGTTGTCAATACGCTTTGTACGAGTGAAATATAATGTTGTGACTAAAATGAAGAAAAGTAGTTTACGCTCGTTCGACACGTTGAAAGAATGAAGGATGAAAGATTGACTAAAAAGGTTTATATGGCTGAAGTGAAAGGAAATGCTGGCAGAGGACGATCTAGTTGTACTAAAAAAAATGATCGAAGGCAATATTAAAAGTACACACAATCGCCGAGCATGTGTGAAAGGTATGATGAATATAAAAGAAGCGAAAGAGGTAGGTAATCCCATTTATGAAGGAAGGTTATAGGCTATTATATAACATCACCCTATGACCCAAACTCCCAAAGGTGCGGAGCAGTAACTACAAACGTCAATCTATCAAAAATTTGCAGGTAGGTACGAATCCGAAGCTGGAAGCTACTTTATTAATGTTCCGAAGGGTGTCTGTCTGTCTGTCCGTCTGTCACAACTTATTTCTCCGAATCTACTGGACGAAAAATGTAAAAAATTGGTTACATATATTTAGAGTTTCATGACCAATCACGGATGTAATAGCGTAAATAATCGATTTTGGGGGTTAATTTTTGGGAAAAAAAATAAACTAACATTTTTTTCTCAAGTGCATCTTGTGATATATAAAAAAAATTATGATAGGGCTCGTGATAAGGAATACAATATATTTTATAATTTTGTAAAATGTACACCCCCCCCCGTATCTCCGAAACTATTGAATCTCGAATAAAAAAATATAGGGAATATAGGGACTTTCTTATAGCTTACAAGAAAACCTAAACGAAAATCCTGTCTTAAAGTTGTTACTGAAAAAAACGGTACGGAACCCTCAGCGCGCGAGTTGTACCCAATTATTTATTTCTTATATTTATTTGGTATTATTTATATAAATATTATGAAAACCTGAAAAAAACTAAATTTTAGTGTAAAAGAATAAGGGTAGAAGAGCATGCTCATTAGTCATTTCACCGCAACGCGCAAACTTTGTATCCCAAACATTTGGTATGCGGAGCCACGCGAAACTTATCTAAGGTTGAAAGTCAAACTATTTGAGATATATTTTCTCTCATCATGCAGATGCGAAGAGAATTGTGTAGATAATAGAAAATAAAAACATAAAATGTATAAAACGGTGTTTAACAAGTGTTTAGCTAAACTTTGTTTTATCACACTCTTACAAATCTGTCATCCAATATGAAACACATTGGTCTGGCATCGCACCGAAAATTTCCTATTCCGGCTGGCGGATGATCTATTCGTTCGTTACAAGAATTAGACGAGTCTGTGGTCGGTTTCGGTGGAGTGTGCGGCGACGTGCCGGAGATTGGACGAACAAAGGACGAATAAAGGAGAGCAATTAAGAGTGTAGTGTACCGCGTCCATGTCCATACAAACGGAGACAACGATTTACTACCCCTAAATATTATTTAATTTTAACGATTTTGTAATATGTTACTGACATAATGAAAAACTACGTACGTATTTTTTCCTTTTTTCAAAATTTGTAATAGTTCAAAAGTTATAAGCCCCTCAAATCTCGGTTTTTTTGGTTCATAACTTGCTGGTAATAAACCGTCTGTATTTGAAAAACAAAGCAAAATTTCAAAAAAAAAGCAATACACGTACGTAGATTATAATCTGCTAAAACGTTTGACACCAAAATTATAAAGGCCGATTTAGACGTTACGAGTGTTTAGTAGAGTGCGTAGGTGGCACTCGAATGCCAGTGCATTAGTAGGTTTCCAGTGACGTTTATACTTCTTCCAGTAGATTGCCATTTTGTAGGCCAAAACACACATAACTCTCCTTGTCAACTTGTGCAAGTTATTAAAACTGACCGTTTAGACTACAGTAGCGAGTCAGGACCGCGCGGGGGGTTGAGCGGGCGCGGGAGGGTGTCACTTGAAACAAAATTAAAAACCGATTCTATTTGATTCTAGTTGAAAGGCGAGTGGAACGTACTAGTACTAGTACTGGAAACTACCGTTTACATGTTTCAACTAATGTACTAAAGGCCGATTTAGACGGTTCTAGTGGTTAGTAGAGTGCGTTAGGATAGTACATTAGTTGAAACATGTAAACGGTAGTTTCCAGTACTCGTACTAGTACGTTCCACTCGCCTTTCAACTAGAATCAAATAGAATCGGTTTTTATTTTTGTTTCAAGTGACACCTTCCCGCGCCCGCTCAACCCCCCGCGCGTTCCTGACTCGCTACTCGCTGTAGTCTAAACGGTCAGTTTTAGTAACTTGCACAAGTTAACAAGGAGAGTTATGTGTGTTTTGGCCTACAAAATGGCAATCTACTGGAAGAAGTATAAACGTCACTGGAAACCTACTAATGCACTGGCATTCGAGTGCCACCTACGCACTCTACTAAACACTCGTAACGTCTAAATCGGCCTTAAGTCGGCCTTAAGGTTTCGTTATAGTTTAGTAGCTGTAAATCGTTTTCGCCCAAAACCGAATTTTCAACGAAGAACATACCTACGAACACTCACGAGCTGCAGTGCTCTCTATCGCACTGATGCCCGGGGGAAGAGCGCGCTTGAGACAGAATATTATGATTTTCTAATAACCTATTTCGCTGCGTACGCTGAGCTACACGATCCTCTTAAGAGTTAAAAAAAACAAGAGCGGGATGTTATGTATTTTCATAGTAATTTATTGCTCTAGAGCAGTAAAGTAGGGCTTTCTGATCTTGACAAGTAAGGAGGAAATTACAGCGTATAATATATTACCAATATTACCAAATTTACGGGCCCTCCGAAGCACTAGAAGTCGATTTAAGCACTAATTTGTTAAGAAAATTGGTGTAAGCCATACTTAGAACCGTTTTCAAGTCTTACATTTCTAGGTTCAAGTTATACACAGCGATTCAGAGTGAGCTTATGATGTGAACTTAATCGTAAAACTAATCGTTTGAATACAGAGAATTATACTATTTGAAATTTCTATTGAAATCGAAAATTGAGAAGAGGCCGGTTTTTCATCCATAGATAACGTGCAGCGTTAAGGTGACGCATCATAGCGCACCGAACTCAGTGAACCACGCGACTTATTTATGAGATATGAAAAAAACTGACTTACGAAAATACACGAAATGAAATTCGGTTATTCAAGTATTGTACAAAAACTATTAGAAAAAGCAAATTAGTTAATGTATTCTTAAATTATGTAAATTTGACTGTATATAAAATCAAGAAAATTGTACATTTCGAGTCGCAAATTTGGTTGAAAATATGCGTGAAATTGAGGATTTTCAGAGGCTTAGACAATGTACAACTAAACGAATAGAATATAATATAAAATAATATAACTTTAAATATATGTTATGAAATACAATCACATGACCATAGAGTTTATATATACCTACTTATTGTATAGAAAGTCTTTATAGAAAACGAAGCGTAATTATGTAATATTGTCTTCAATTAGCGTGTTTCGTGAACGCAAAGTTAGAGTCTGGCCATAACCTGTAGATAACGTTGAAAAAAATGGCGAAGGTTTTGGTCTATCAACTAGTTTTTTGAGGTTATGCCTGGTTGTTGTTTTTCGGCTGCGACTACTTTTCGCATAATTATTATAATTCGGTTCTGCATAATATTAGGATTGAGCGTTTAGAGAGAATATAATATTAGCTTTCGTACATTGTCTAAGGGGTGGGCTATGCTAAAATATTTTTGAAGAGCCTGTCAGATTTATGATAGAGACTTATTTTTGGGTTAATTTAGATATTCAAAGTTATCTAGGTGTTCTTTTATTGGACATATAAAGGCGAAAGAGGTATGCCAGAATTGGCATTCGATTGTCTCCGCTTACCCCTTTTGGGATAATAGGCGTGATGATAGATGGATAGAACTTACTTATTATACTGTTCAGTTTTCATATAAAAAGTACCTTTGTTTAATTACTTAAATTCGTTCAAACATTCGCATCAATTACATAAGTAAGATCCAATCTAACGTACTTTTCTGATTAATTTCTTTCACGCAGTATGAAGTAGTGACGATGATTTACGAGGGTCACCAAGTTTTATTGCTGGGACGTATTGGGCAGGACGCATGTGTCTAATATAACTTTTATGATGGAAATGTACTTCCTTCAATATTTTCTGATCATATCGTTTTGGGACTTTTCCATTTAGATATTTCCTTTATAGATGGTCTGGTCTCGATTTCCGAGCAGCGTTATTTTTTGTGTTTTAGAATAGGAAAGCAACATAACGAAAACAAACTGATTTCACAATAATTATTCAACATAACAACTCTCAATACTGAGCCCTTCGCTTAAGAACAGGTCACATGACGTCTTCTCTATAAAAAAAAAACCTGTATCACGCTGGTGAAAATACAGCTCCCGAAACCGTGTTACGGTTCCAGTGTACCCAGCGGAAGACCAAGTCTGCCTCGGGCTAGTTCTATTGAGGTATATTCAGATAGAAAAGTCTCTATATCGTTTGTCGGATTATATACATAAGTTTTTAACCCATTGGTACATGGCTTGGTGGGCTGCCTAGTTAATTTTTTTAAATTTAATGTGTCTTTAATTATATCTGAATATTCGGCACCGTTTATTAATTAAAATCCTTTGTGGTAATAATTTTGAAGTAAGTAGGTACTTAATTAGAATTCAAGTTAATATTGTTACGAGCTAGGGTTCGAAGAGATTTAAAATACCGATTAAATAAACAAACTTTACTTTAACACCACAAAAACACAGTTAAATAAATGAAAACACTTGAATATCACTTAGTCGCACTAAATTCCACTTCACTGTTTCGCTTTTGTCGCTCTGATTCGCACTGTCTGTCGCACTGTGTTCGCTTTGATCGCTCTTATTCGCACTGTGTTTCGCACTGTGTTCTCCCGGCGACGATCCTCTGTTTATATTGCCCTCCGAACATTCGAGAAACGCCGAGATTGTTGTACAGAGTTGTAGATGCGTCTCGATGCGGCTCGGTGCCAAATACCTACACACCGACCGCGCCCGATTTTGGTACCTATGGCTAGGCACATACGGTCCATTTTCGTTTGTACTTGATTCTCTCTGGATGTTTCTAGAGACGTCTATCGACCTTGATGTGTTTAGGTATTTATTTGTGCGATTTAAGTACCTATTCGTTACACTGCCCCCCGCTTAGACTTGCTCGTCCCGAGCAATATTCGAGCCTTTGTAAGGGGCTAGTCGATCAATGTGGACAACCTTTAACTGCCCACGCGGGCATCGTTGGATCCGATAGGTCACGTCATTGATCCTCGTGATGACCTTATACGGACCTTCCCAGCGGTTCTGCAGCTTGGGAGATTTGCCTTTTCGGCGTTTCGGGTTGTGCAGCCACACCAACGATCCCTCGTCAAAACCGTTACTATTGAAGTTCCTATCGTACCTGGTCTTCATCTTTGTACTGGCCACAAGACTGCTCTGACGAATCTGGTCATGTATGTCGCACATCTTGTTTTTCAGGTTCGATACGTAGTCACTTACAGGTTGCGGCGCATCCGGAGGTCCGCCGGTCAGGAGATCAACTGGTAGTCGGAGCTCTCTCCCAAAGTTGGCATAAGCAGGAGTCACCTTTATGCTTTCATGCTCTGCGGATCGATATGAGAGCAAGAACAAGGGAATATATCGGTCCCAGTCCCTCTGGTGATCCTCAACCAGTTTCGCTAAATGAGTCTCCAAAGTGCGGTTGAACCTTTCAACCATTCCGTCGGACTGTGGGTGATACGCCGTAGTCCTCGTTTTATTTATTCCAAGGAGACGGCATACTTCCTGGAACAACTGCGACTCAAAGTTACGCCCTTGATCAGAATGTATCTCCAATGGTATCCCGAACCTGCAGAATACTTCGTTGACCAACTTAGTCGCCACTGTTGTCGCTTCCTGGTTGGGAATTGCGAAGACCTCCGGCCACTTCGTGAAGTAGTCCATCACGACCATAAAGTACTTGTTCCCATCTTCAGTGACCGGGAACGGTCCAGCAACGTCCACCGCAATTCGTTCCCATGGAGCGCCAACATTGTACAGCTGCATACGTCCCCTCGTACGTGTCGTAGGTCCCTTCACGGCCGCACATACTGTGCACTTGCGACACCAATCCTCGACATCTTGCCGGCAATGAACCCAATAAAATCGTTTCCTGATTTTCGCCAGGGTTCGATTCATGCCC
Source organism: Nemapogon koenigi (assembly GCA_963924495.1). Classification (NCBI taxonomy): domain Eukaryota; kingdom Metazoa; phylum Arthropoda; class Insecta; order Lepidoptera; family Tineidae; genus Nemapogon; species Nemapogon koenigi. The sequence continues at coordinate 4,234,030 of OZ004640.1, read as the reverse complement.
AGATGTCCTCCCGAGGATCCATCGTGCACGGACTCAAGCACTGCGCGCACCTTTGACCTAGGCGCGACCAGCTGCATCAATGTCTCCTGTCCACTTGGCGACTCCCACTTGCGGTACAGCAACCCGTTGTGCAGCACTAGACTTTCCCACTGAGCCCAGTAGCTTTTCGTGGTGGAACTCATGGCGGATACAACATTCCAGCCGGGCCTTGGAACATTCTGCGTCTTCCATTCCATTATCGGCGCCAAGTTGTTATCCTTGAGTTGCTCGTCTCTCGTCCTCTCGTTCGCCCATTCGTCACTAAGGTTGTTAGTCGTAATCACTTTGATGACAGAATCACCGATTTCACGCTTCGAGCAGTGTTTACAATCTTCAGGGCACGGCCTGCGTGACAGTGCGTCAGCGTTGCCATGCGTCCGTCCTCGTCGATGTTCGATCGTGAAATCGAATTCTTGTAACTGCTCGATCCACCGAGCGACTTGTCCTTCGGGATCCTTGAATTGAAGTAACCATTTCAACGCCGCATGGTCTGTCCGTAGCTTGAACTTCCTTCCGATGAGATACTTGTTGAAGTGTCGTAACGTCTTCACTACGGCCAGAAGTTCGCGTCTGGTTACACAGTAGTTCCTTTCTGGTTTCGACAGAGCCTTGCTGAAATACGCTATCACAACTTCCTTGTCCCCCTTCCGTTGTGACAGCACACCTCCAATGGCGATGTTGCTTGCGTCTGTGTCCACCACAAACTCGCCGACTTGGTCCGGGTAGCCTAATACAGGTGTTTTACACAGCCGTTGTTTCAGTTCCTGGAACGACTCCGCGCAGTCCTCAGTCCACTGAAACGAACGCTTGTCCTCCGTCAGCCGATGTAGGGGCTTGGCTACTCCCGCGAAGTCGTATACGAAGCGGCGGTAGTATGAGCACAGACCAAGAAACGCCCGAACATCCGTTTTGTTTTTCGGGGTGGGCCATTCTCGTACAGCTATTGTCTTGTCAGGGTCGGTTTCTACGCCATCCTTAGTAATTACATGCCCGAGGTAATTCACACGTTTCTTGAAGAAACTACACTTCTTGGCATGCAATTTCAGGTTCGCGAGCTTCAACTTGGCAAACACTCTTTCTAAATTCCTCACATGCTCGTCGAAGTCGCGTCCCATGATGATGACGTCATCCAGGTAGACTAGGCAAGCTTTTCCCACGAGATCCGCAAGCACAACTTCCATCAGCCTTTCGAACGTTGCGGGAGCATTGCATAACCCGAAAGGCATGACGTTGAACTGCCACAGTCCATTTCCGGTCGAGAAAGCAGTCTTTTCCTTGTCCTTGGGATCGATCTCTACTTGCCAGTATCCACTCTTCAAATCCAGTGTTGAGAACCACTGGTTCCCACTCAACTTGTCCAAGGTGTCGTCAATCCGGGGTAGAGGGTAGCTGTCCTTTCTGGTTACGTCGTTCAGTCGACGATAATCCACACAGAAGCGAGTGCTGCCATCCTTCTTCTTAACTAGCACAACCGGAGAACACCATGGGCTCAAAGAAGGTTCGATGACATTAGCCTTCTTCATGTCTTCCAGCATGCACTGTACTTCGGCTTCTCTTCCAACTGGGATTCGTCGAGCACGTTGACGTATAGGTAACTCGTTGCCTGTGTTGATGGTGTGTTTCACCAATGACGTCCTGCCGAGATGCCCATCTCTGTCACTAAAGATGTCAATGTAACGAGTGAGCATCTCCTTCGCTCGTTTGTACTCGGAGATTGACAAGTCCTTCTTCGAAATGTCGACGAGTTCCAAGGGGTTTGCACTGTTATTTTTCATCGCCGACAGCTTCCCCTGGGTGCAGCTCCGCATCCAATTCGCCTCGTCGCACTTCGCCACGACTTGATCCTTATTGAGAGTGACAGGAGCGCCATTGAAGTTGGTCACCCTTACTACAGCTCGTCCACTCTGGCTGTTTACTAAAGTTGGAGTGAGTAACCAGCCTTTATGTTTAGAACGTTCCAGGTGGTCGATGATAGAGCACCTCGTATTGGAGGGGTCCCCATTAGTTGGTAACTCCACATCGACAAGCGTTTCCGAATATGGGTTCAGCTTGACGCCCTTGGCACAGCGCACATAGCCAGCATAACCACCTTTCAAAAATACCTGTTCCTGGCCGCACTGCAGTACACCGTTGCGCAAGTCGATGCCAAACTGGGACCGCTTCATAAAGTCGAGTCCGAGAATGCAGTCGTCTATAATGTCGGCCACGATGACGGTGTGTGGATACTCCCCGTCACCCACCTTGAGTGTCACCGGCAGCTCGTCGTATGCGGGTATTGGCTGACCGGTTGCCGTGAAGAGTTTCAGACAGGAAGATGGACGTCTGGTTCTGCTCGTAGATCGTCCCAACAACTGAGGTCTCACAACCGTACGCGTTGCTCCTGTGTCGATCGTCATCTCACATGGCGTCCCGTTGACCTCGCCGGCGATCACCAGACTGTTCCCGTCGAAAACTTGTCGGATGGTAACTTTGGGGGCTGTGTCACGAGCAGCCAGTACCTGCCCCGCGGCTCTGGCTGTTACTCGTTTCCCGGAAGCTCCGTAGTTACTGCACGGACATCAGCTTCGACGTCCCGTTTCGGCACTCGTTGATCCGTGCCTTGTCGTTTAAGCGCCGGGCAGCTTGCTTTAAGGTGCCCCAGCTTGTGGCAGTAGAAGCAGCGGGGTAAGTAGCTACGCCTCTCTGCTACAGGTGTCGTTGTTGGAGTAGCCTCCTCCGCCACTTGTCTCAATCGCTGAGAACGAGGCTCCTGTCTCACGGCTTCCACCTCTAGAGCATGGGCCAGTGCATCTTTCAGGGCGCTGTGGTGGCCCAGTCGAACTGCAGCTCTGACCTCCATGCTGCGGATGCCGTCGATGAATGCTTGAACGAGGTTCGCAGCAATGAACTCTTGTCCGGCAGATGGGTACGCCTTCCTCACGATCTTCTCGATCTCCAGAGCCCATTGTTGCAGATTCTCACCAGCATGTTGCGTCCTGTCCCTCAGCTGCGCTCGGTAGACGTGCTCCAGGTGTTTGTCGCCGTACCTGGAGTCCATTGCCTCGATCAGGTTCCCGTACGTGGTGCAGCTGTCTGGAGAGGCTTCCAGAACCGACAGTGCGCGGCCTCTTAAAGCCACTGTCAAGGCGGTCAGAGATTGCTCGTCTGTCCAGCCGTTGGCAGAGGCGACCGTTTGGAACTGCAATTTGTACGCTGTCCAGGACGTAGTCCCGTCGTACGGCGGCACCTTGACTCGGGGGCCGGAGACGATGGCGCCTCCAGAAACAGGAGCGGTCAGCTTCACTTTCCTTACTTCATTCTGGAGCCCCTTGCATTGGCTGTCAAGTCGTGCCTCCAACTCTCCGTAGCGGTCGTCAAGTCTTGCATCCAGTTCTCTGCTCATCCTAGTCTGTATTTCCTTGCAATGCTGTTGGAGGTCTTCATAACGAATGTCGAGGTCTTCGATTCTCTCCTCGTGCATGTCTGTAACCCTCTGTAGCTGCTTCACCTCCATAGTCACCTTTCCCAGTGACTCTGAAAGCAGCTCCTTAAGGCTAGCAGACTGCTCCTTGAACAGCCGGCAAGTCTGCTCCTCCCGAAGTCTGGCCTCCTCCTCTTGTCGTCGGGCCTGCTCCTCCAACAGCTGCCGAGTCTGCTCCTCCTGACGTCTGGTCTGCTCCTCCATCAGCCGAACCAGCATTCCCATATCGAATGCCTGGGGAGCACCCGCAGAACCCGCAGCACCCGTATCGACTCCAGCCGCAGCTCCAGCACCACCAGCAGCAGCTCCGGCACCACCAGCAGCAGTCCCAGCAGCACCAGCAGCGGCTCCAGCAGCAGCACCCTCGTCGACCTCCTCGCCGTGATGTCCAGCAGTAGTTTGTCGTGTTTTGGGTCGCCGTGATAACGACGAGTCACGTGGTGTAATCGGCATTTTTGAATCCCACACTCCTGACACCAATTTGTTACGAGCTAGGGTTCGAAGAGATTTAAAATACCGATTAAATAAACAAACTTTACTTTAACACCACAAAAACACAGTTAAATAAATGAAAACACTTGAATATCACTTAGTCGCACTAAATTCCACTTCACTGTTTCGCTTTTGTCGCTCTGATTCGCACTGTCTGTCGCACTGTGTTCGCTTTGATCGCTCTTATTCGCACTGTGTTTCGCACTGTGTTCTCCCGGCGACGATCCTCTGTTTATATTGCCCTCCGAACATTCGAGAAACGCCGAGATTGTTGTACAGAGTTGTAGATGCGTCTCGATGCGGCTCGGTGCCAAATACCTACACACCGACCGCGCCCGATTTTGGTACCTATGGCTAGGCACATACGGTCCATTTTCGTTTGTACTTGATTCTCTCTGGATGTTTCTAGAGACGTCTATCGACCTTGATGTGTTTAGGTATTTATTTGTGCGATTTAAGTACCTATTCGTTACAATATATTGTAATAGAGATAAGTTCTTGGTTGTATCTTTGTCGACAAATGTGATGTCAAACGCATTTCTTCAATTACTTTACAGACTTTATTACAATTTAGGATTTATTATTTATTGTCCCTAGGTAATTCATTAAACACACCTAATAAAGCAATAATATTATACCACATTAGCTCTAATTATTAGAAAAAAACCAGCCAAGTGGGAGTCCGCGCAGTATAATATTTAACACTACATTTTTTTTTAAATCACGACACACACTTGGCTGATTTTATTATTTGTTCTTTTACGAGTATGCATTATAGTTATACTAGTTAGAGGTTTGTATGTATTGCCATTATTAAGATCAAGCAAAAAACGCCGACAAAACACTTTTTCATCCAACTACGCAGTATTTTCCTCATTACTTGACAATATAGCGATCAGTAGCTCTGGGTTTTGTTTTTAAATTAGGTTCTTTTTCTGTAGGCACTTAATATAAAGGTACTTTTTAAGGTAGACGTAATTATAAGATTTATGTGGCTTTATTAAATAATTTCTTTTTTATTAATTTTTCATGACGTTGGCGATGTAAATTTGGAAAAGCAGGTTGCTAACCTCGCTAAAAGTGTGACTTTTTATTTCACTATTATTTTCAGAGCGAATTTAACACTCGAAAAAACATAGTCTGTTTGGCTGTGTTTGCCTTTGCTTTCCATTAAAAAAAATATTGTCGACGCGAATGACGTTTAGGCGGGCTTTGTTTGTCCAGAAAAAAATATTATAATTATAATTAAAGAATTTTGATTAGTTATTTTTTTTTGTTGTAGTTGAAAGAAAAGCAGATTACGAACCTCGCTGAGAGTGACTTATTGTTGCACTCGTGTTTTTAGACCAAAACTGACCATCGGTACAACAATAAGTCACTTTCTGCTCGGGTCAGTAATCTACTATCTTGTATGAGGACCCCCTTTCATTTTTAACTTTATTTTGTTTTAAATTTTTTATGTTGTAGCGGCCATAGTATTACACACTCAGTGGAAATTTCAAGTGTCTGCCTATTACGGTTCTGTTCTATTCTGTTCTGTTGAGATACTTAGATAGAAAGGAATCTAAGTGTGGTTTGTCGCATTATATACGTAAGTTTTTAATTATAAAAAACCCATTGGTACATGGCCGGCATCCGGGATCGAACCCGTGGTCTGCCTAGTTAATACCAGTCGTCTTAACCACTCGGCCACCGTACGGTCTACGGTCTATTACAGTCAAAATTATAATTATGTAATAATTTTGTAAAAAAAAAACTTATAATACAAAATTGTTTATAGGAAGTCATAGAGTGGACACCATTTGGCCCAACATCCATGTGCCATTTTGGCATTGAGCCCAATAAAAACATCATTCTGAAACCTGCACATTTCATGAAATTAACATTTCTGAATTTGTGTGAAATCTTTGCCAAGTGGATTTGAAGTGATGATTTCTCGCTAATTCAACAGCACAACGCATCTTCTACAAAAAATCAACCAACTATACATATTTATTTATGACTAGCTTTTGCCCGCGGTTTCATCCGAGTGGAAATTGAAATTTGCTGTAACATTTGCCTTTTCGCCTAAGAATAGCCAAGTTTATTGACAAGTATTTTTAGTAGGCGTTCTATTTTGCTTCCTAAATATCAAAATAGATCAAATCTTTCCTTGTCTTGTTTTCCGAAATAAAATGTAGCCTATTTTTTAATCCAGAACATAATCTATTTGACAAACAAGTTTTATATGAATTGAGCCGTTAAGACATCATTCAATATCAAACATACAAACATCCATTTCGTATTTAAAATATTAGTAGGAAATTAGATTTTTTTACTAAAGTTATTGACAGTGACAGTCAGTGGTCGTATTAACTAGGCAGACCACGGGTTCGATCCCGGATCCCGGCCATATACCAATGGGTTTTTTTTATTAAAAACGTACATAATCCGACAAACAATACTTAGAGGCTTTTCTGGCATACCATCGGCTAAAAGAGGGAGATTTAGTCTTCCGCTGGATACCCTGGGACACGGTTTCGGGAGCTGTAAAGCAACCCTTGAAGAAAAAAAAAGATGTACGGTTTGATAAAAATAATGCACAAGTAGAAAACATGCAAGATATCAATAAAATAGCTGAAAAATGTGATTGTCATAACTAGTTCACCAGATAGACGCAATTTTTGTTATGCAATAACTCAAAATCCTAGTTTTTCGCTTAGAAGCTACGTCCATCGGTGTGAAAAATGCATGACCGATCGAGCTGCAATAGTGAATACGGATTCAGCCAAGCTCAAAGTATTCTCGGCTGGATTTCCTGCTTCATAACTTTATTGGAATAACTGTCTACTCTGTGATACACTCGTAGGTAGACCTTTGAATCTTTGCAAGTTTTATGAAAAATAAACTTGCAAATTTTCCAAATCACATACCTAGAGTTGCTGAGAAATAAAATAATATAATTAAATTATGAAAATAGTGTTACTCTGCAAACAGAAAAATATTTTTTATGTTACTGTATATAGGTTGAAAACATTATCTACTTGCCTCAGAAGATACCTAATGTTTGTTTGTATTATGTCTTAAAATACTTTAGTGCACTCTGTAATCTAAATGGCAGGGTGTATTTACGGAAACTTGTACATTTTACGTTAATTCTGTAGAATTCTTAAATGTTATGAGTACCTAAAAATCTTTATCTATGGAATATGTTATACGTATTTTTTAAATATACAATTGGCATGCAATAAACTGATATTTCCTTACTCTCATCCCGGGAAAACAATGAAATCAGGGTGAGTTTCGGTACAAATATCTCTAAAACTACATAACTTTCATCAATGACAAAAAATAACACGATACGGTAAATATATTCTATATTTTATGTTCTTGATAAAATACTCGAAATAATCTAGGAATCTTTTTAATAATTTTGTAAGAATTTCGTTATTTACGTAACGCTTAATGTATATGGAATAAGGTTTAAATTACTTTGATAATTTTCTCAGTTGTGTCTGTGAGCTGTGTACTTTTAGTAGTTGCCTCAATATCTAGTATGGAAGAGCGTTCTTAAATGATTTTAATTTCATTCAGAATTTAAAGAAAATCATAAACGAAAGAGAAAAGAAAATCATGTTTTCAGTTTATAGTATTTTGGTATTAATTAGAATGTCAACAAAGGGCGTTAGCATATAAGGCTTTCATTCGGTATTATCCAGATGTACTCCAGGACTCCAAATAACTACTTTGTTTGGCAGTAAAACCAAAGTGTTTTCATTTAAGTATTTACCTACTTCGTCATATTATTCAAATTTAAGAAATTATTCTTAGAAAACGAAACCTTAACAAGTGTTCTTAGTAATAAATCATCTCTATACATCCATGATTGATGACTTTACTGCAAAAGCGAAATTAACTTTTATTTGTTATTCATGAATTTTTTACGTATTAATAGGAAAGTTTTGTAATTAATTGGCTCCCGAATATCTAAATTTAATTCTGGGGTCTAATTAGGAGCGAGTCAATACGGTGAATAAATTTTAAAAGTGAAATTAAATTTCGTGTTTGTTTTAATTTCAATCAAAGTTCACTGGGAATTTATTTCGTAACTTTCGAGTGTTATTTCATTTTAATAGCTTTTAATAATATTATTTTGAAATAAGTATATTCTCAATACTATATTATATTTTCATATTATGCATTTCCATAAAGCACATGAAGCTATTTTCTATGAGGATTTCAGCCCTTTTAGTATCAAAGTATAAAATTGGTTGTTTTTGGTTAACACTCGCACACGATATAGATTTCATCCTCACACAGTGGACACTTTCTGCATACGAATGAAAAAGTTCAGTGACTCGTTCCTATGTCGCACTGTTAAAATGTGGAGCGTCGGTCTTTCCTACAACCATGGGGTCCTTCAAAAGAAGCGTGATAAAGCATCTCTGTGGGCACGACTGGCGGACTGTATTATGCTCTGCCGTGGCTGGGTAAGGTCACATGTCGACTTCTCTAATAAAAAAAATAAAAACAATAATGATATTTGAATATTTATACTATTGTTTGTACAGATCGTATAAATAATAAATAAGGCTCTTGATGATCAGGTCGTTGCCAACAGGCTACATATTCGTCATATTTCACAGATATTGAATAAACTTTGAAAAAGCATTTTACCTCTTCAAATCCTTTGAGAGTCGAGTTTCGAACAATATTCTCCGTAAGTCATAAAACAAAGGCGTTATCACGCTTCTCTGAGGCCAAATATTTGGTATAATACTGTAAAGTTTACTGGCTTTAGATTAATTATACAAGACAATTTTCATGTTATTTGTATGGCCACATCACATTAGAAAGATGACCATTTGAATTTGATGACGTTGAAAGTATGAAGGATGAAATATTGACTAAAAATGTTTATATTGCAGAAGCTAAAGCGAATGCTGGCAGAGGACGACCTAGATGCCCTAGATGTACTTTTATTGAACATATATTTTTTTTATTGATCGAAGGCAATGTTAAAAGTACAGTACACATAATCGCCGAGCATGTATGAAAAGTATAATAAATAGGCATTAAAGAAACGAAAGAGATATGCCAGGATCTTAGCAAATGGAATTCGATTGTCTCTGGCTACCCCATTGGGATAAAAGGCCACGATAGACCACGAAGTTTGTGATTTCAAAATTAATACCAATATCCAAGTTGACTTCATCTTCCGCTGGGTACCCTGGGACCGACAACATAGTTGCGGGAACCGTAAGGTAACCTAAGACATAAATTAAAAATCTAAGTCGAACATAATTTAAATAACTTTTGAAGATTTTTTTGTTTGTCGGTTTGACTGTTTTCAAACGTCTAATTGAATTTATATACTTATTTACTATGTAGTTTTCCATCCCAACTTCGCCAGTGCAATGTATTTAAATGTGACATAATATTTTACCTCGAAGGATGTCCCAGATAAAAAGTAGCCAATGTCACTTTCCGTCAAAATCACGTCGATCTGTTGCTCCGTTTCTAATATTAGGTAGAATAACCTGCTTTTTGTTACGGTTCCAGGGTACCCAGCTGAAGACCAAGTCTCCCTCGTTTAGCCGATGATATTTGTGAGGCTATACCTAACGAGTGGTCAGTTCTGTTGAAGTATATTTAGATGTAAAAGCCTCTAAGTGTGGTTTGTCGTATATTTACTAGCCGACGCACGAATAATCTGTTCTTTCTTTCATAATTATCGATATCTTGGATACTTTCGAATAAAAATAAATCTCAAGACTAAATTTGTTCCAAATCGCGCCATTAAAATCTAAATAGAAGATTATCAAAATAAATAAGTGCATATTTTGTAAATCGTTGCCTCTATCTACCCTGCCTTAATATGTCTTATTAATCTGAAGCATTACTAGAAGCGTGCGTTATTTTGTTATTTATCGGATGGTCGCTCGTTATTGCCACCTTCATTAATCTCGCAGTGAGCTAGAGATTCTTCAAGGAAATCCCGCAAAAAGCATTGTTGCCCTTAATGATAAATGTCGGCCTCGTTTCCTATCCCTCTTTTACACTGTACCAGCCTTGTCACTCTAGCAACGTGTCTTGGGCCACCTTTCCATGTAATTTATGAATTGTTCGGAGCACTTTTGTCTAATTCTTTCGGGATTTTTTTCAGGATCTTTCTTATAAAAAGGATTGCTGTTATATATCCTGAGAATTTTTTTGTGGACTTGACAGTTTCCTTTTGGAAAAGCGAGACGTAAATTTTATTGTTCCCATGATTATTTTTAGCTGAAAAGTGACTATTTTTCTATCTATCATCGCGCCTTATATCCCAGTAGGAAGACACAATCTAATGACATTTCTACGAGATGACCTCCTTAGCATTAACCTCTCCTTTTGTGTCCATGGCGCCGCTATACATGGTTGACATTATTCTTTTATTTGCAACTAGCTTTTAAAAACGAAAAACAAATGTATTCAGTTGCTATCATAGAGCAACACGGTCCTACGTGTTGTTTAAGGATACCTGTGATCAACTAAATTGAGGTATTTTGAGATCACAAGGCATCTCAGTATAAACGGTCACCCATCCTTACCTTGCTATTCGCTGCTTATCCACTGCTAACAGTCTCACTATACAAGAAACTTTTCACACAGAATGCGATTACAATTTCTGTAATTTATAGTTCTGCTGATGATATAAAGCACTCCAGGGAATATCAATTTCTGTATATGATGTGATAACGAATTTGACTTTCATATTCGAACAGTCAATGTATTTTCAGTTTGTTTGAATATTTTTCATATTTATTTCTATTTTATAATCATGAAAACATTGATTAAATTCTGTATAATGTCTACATTTTTTCTAAGAAAAAAAATTACCACATAATTACACTATAGTTCCACACATTTATTATATGTCGAAATCGACCACAGACTCGTCCATTTCTTGTATGATCGGTCCCTGTCCGTTTTCAGGTCATTATGTCTGTGGTCGATTTCGATACCGGACAGATCCGCTGAAAAACAGCATAACAGTGTAACAGAGATAACATTGAATAAAAAAAGTCTCGCAAAAACTCGAAAATGGCTCGACCGATTTTGATTAAATGTTTTGCTAGTGTTTTTTGGATTTTTTATCGGGTTCTCGGAGTTTTGTTTTCCATACAGAAAGAACCGAAAGAAAAATTGGAAAAGTTGCCTAGAAAATTGGAAAAATCGGGAAAACTGAAAATTCTTAAATGGGCTCCACGGGCGAAGCCGTGGTGGAAAGCTTGTTTACAATAAAGAAGCATTTCAGTGAGAACTCAGAATAATCAAATAAATAAATAACTACCTATCTGTAATTCGTCGGACCTCTCTTTAGTGATTGTGTGTCTCTGTATGCGATCTCTCATATTCGATTTAGAATGTTGCCTGTAGCAATCTCGATCGGCCGGCTGCCGGACAGATAATTTTCGGTGAGATATCCGCCGAGTCTGTGGCGTGTTTTAGTAGTACCCAAAGGGTAAAACGGAAACCCTATTACTAAGACTCCGCTGTCCGTCCGTCCGTCTGTCTGTCTGTCTGTCTGTCTGTCGCCAGGCTGTATCTCATGAACCGTAATACTTAGACAGTTGAAATTTTCACAGATGTATTTCTGTTGCCGCTATAACTACAAATGCTAAAAAACAGAATAAATAAATATTTAAGGGGGCTCCCATACAACAAACGTGATTTCTTTGCTCGTTTTTGCTCGATATTGCTAACGGCAGTAGGCGCTTGAAATATTCACAGAATATTAAATTAAAATAAAATTAATATTTAAGGGGGCTCCCATACAACAAACTCCCGTTTTTATAGATAATGGTACAGAACCCTTCGTGCGCGAGTCCGACTCGCACTTAGCCGGTTTTTTTTAATATTGGCTGTGAGTTATGTATCCCGCGACCTCTAGCACAGTTATTAGGTTTTTTAGGTTACCTCTGTCTAAATCTCTTACTAATTTACTTTCATATAAGTAAGTATATATTTTCATGTTTACTTTTTATTAAGAAAAACTCACAATATTATTATCTTAAGTGTATAGACCAAATAAAGAGATATACTCACGTCTCTGCATTTATCCCTGCGGTTAAATCGCCCAATCAGTTGTATTTCCAAAATTATGTTTATCCGTAGCCGCTGTTAGGATGGCCATTTCACCGCGATCCTTCCTCATTAACTTAATCGGCAGACATTTTCTCTAGAATGAGATGTTACAAATAGATTGTTAGTGGAGGGAACGTCGGGTAAAAGCACACAAAACTAATTTTAAATAATTTATTTAATGGAAATAACCGTGAAATGGTGTAAATGTTTTCATTTCGATACTTGTGTGCGAAAATAATGACCAATTCAATTTGACTTTACTGGCCCTAGCAAAATAACACTTTGAAAATAACACTTAGGTAAGAAATAACAATCAAAGAGATTTAATATTATTGCCTATAACTAAGAGTAAAGATTTGATGAGCAAATGGTTAAATGTGGACCTTGTTACCGGTCTCTGGGTATCATGGCTTGCCTGCGATATCATATCTAGAAAGGTATATTTTTTTTTTCAAATCATTTATTTTAATTATTCACTTACACATAACAATATTAAATCTAATCTAAACATTAAAAATAACTAAATAAACCAGGTCCGCGTGGAATAGTGACAAGAATACTGGCTGCATTTCCCCGCTGAATCGCGATGCTGATTCGTTGAGCGAGGAAGAAGCCAGCCCTCTTGTCACCAGAAGAGATGGTCAGTTGAGGGGATATATCTTTAATTAACTTTTTAGCATTTGAACCCCACGGACCTAGAGTTTATACACCAAACGGCTCAATTTTGTAGTTTTCAATAATTTAATTATATTTTCGCCGCAGCTTCCGCTTTAATTACTGTTTCCCTGAAATGAGACGTGACTAATGTGTCCAGGCACGTAGCATCCCATACAAGGGCCCGACCTCGCTCCCAGGGAATCAGAGTCATTCCATCGGGTCTCTTGCCGTCTTCCCGGATTATTCCCGTTGGCTTTAGGAGAGCAGGGACCTCTATTGACGCAAGAGCCCTTTTGATGGTATCATTGAAGGAGCTGTAGCGAGAAAGCCTGCCTGTACTTTTTATGCAGGAAAGTCCGTGAGTTCCAAATTGATCAACCTCCTTTCCACACGCACATCTATGTTAGCATCATACTCCTAACCTTATGCCTATACTGATTCTGAGGTATAAATTACATACAAAGTACATATTTAATTCTTATCTCGTACCTAGTACCTTCCCCTTTTTACATAAGACCTTAGATTAGAAGAATTAGAAGAAGTAATGATGTAAAGTAAAAACTAACGTATGTTTCTATATTTTAAGATATTTTAGATAAAAAGTTATTTTAAGCAACAAAGAATAATTTTATTTTCGTATACCTAAATACATTTTTAAAGTTTTGCCGACAGATGACAAAATAACGTCATAATTTAGGTAAAGTAGAGGGCTTCTGTCCCGTGGTAACTACATGTGTGTGATAAAAGTACAACCACAGCCCTTAACGTGCTCCGTGGCTCTACCATAAAATTAGAGAAATGTGGCAGATTAGCTAATTTACTTAAATGATGACGATATTTTGTCGTCTGTCGGGAAATTTTAAAAAAAATATTATTTTAAAACTCTTCTCAGTCGTAGTGATCTTGACAGAGCAGTCGTGGTCAATCATGGCGGTCCACGGCCATGCGCCATGCCTCTCTCGCCGAGGCCTGCCTTGCACAGTCATTCAAGGAGGTGTTAGTTAATTACTTTATTTGGTCGGTCCAGCGCAAGAGAGAACGTCCTCGCGATCTGCCGCCATCGACTCTGCCCTGCACAACCAGTTTCTCTATGGAATGTTCGTTTCGTCGCGTAACATGTCCAAGGAATCGAAGGATCCTAGATTGAACGACAGCCGACAGCCTCTTCTTGACATGACGTTCCTGGAGGATGGAAACATTTCTGCGGTGCTGGGTCCAAGATATACCCAGCATTCTTATCCATCACCACATTTCTAGTGCGTCTATTCTCTGTTTATTAAATCTTCACTATTAAAAAACTGCTGCATAGAAAATAAAAATATTCGAATTAATATTTGAATTAAAAAACATACATTGCACATTGGAATTTATTCTAAAGACACTTATTTGATTGCAAAATTACACAACTTTACAAATTCGAATATTCTCCAGAATATAAATATTGTTTTGCAGATACCTAAGTAAAATTTAAATAGCAGTTATAGCGATGATAAAATGTCTCTTGGGAATCTGAATAAATAATTAAATCTTTACGGATATAAATTAAGTAAATTTGAAATGCGAGCAATTAGGCTAATGGCTAATGGTTGTTTTTCTTGAGAAAATTTCTCGGTGTTTTTGTGAAAATATTTTTGATGTTGTTAAAAGATTAAAAATGACATAAAATTCTGACTTCATATTAAGTAAGAACCTACGGGCAAAATAAAAATATTTTTCATTACTTGAAGTGAAACTCCTATATGCAATGTAGAGAAAAATGTTTGTTACATGTAAGCTACCATTAACAATACACTCATAAATATTTACTATTTAATTATTATAAACAGATAATTTAGTTTATTTAATTATTATATTTACAATAAGCGAAAGAAGTTTAACTTCTTACGCGTGTTCATAAAACCGATTTTTTTTCTTTCTTCACGGGTTGCCTTACAGCTCCCGAAACCGTGTCGTTTAGCCGATGGTATTTGTGAGGCTATACCTAACGAGTGGCCATTGCAGTTCTATGTGGCCATTGCAGTGGCTATTTAGATGGAAAAACCTCTACACTCTTATTAATAAACTCGAAGTAGCGACGTAATAACTAAACGTTCGTCTCCGTCTAATAAATCTACAATTCATTATGATAGACGGAGACGAAACACAGTTTAGTTACTACGTCGCTACTTCGAGTTTATTAATAGGAGTGCTAGTGTGGTTTCTCGGATTATGTACATAAGTTTTTAATTAAAAAACCCATTGGTGCACATGGACTTTTTAATTAAACATACCGATGGTTTAAGAGTGACAAAGAACAATCTTACTAATAATAAATTCGTAAATTAAATATTTTTTCATAAATTCATTTCTACACGTGCCAATCCGGGGCGGTTCGCTA
Source organism: Nemapogon koenigi (assembly GCA_963924495.1). Classification (NCBI taxonomy): domain Eukaryota; kingdom Metazoa; phylum Arthropoda; class Insecta; order Lepidoptera; family Tineidae; genus Nemapogon; species Nemapogon koenigi. Next base: position 4,218,899 of record OZ004640.1, on the reverse strand, counting down.
GTATCAAAGTAAAGCAATTAGATTACTTGTTTCCATTTACTTCCTCTAAGGCAGAATCAGCAGCAGCCATAGCAGAAAATGCAAAGCGGCGCAGATATGTCGGCCTCAGCGACGACTACATATTTGCACCACTTGGTTTTGAAACACTTGGGCCTTGGGGACCAAGCGCTCATTCCATTTGTAAAGAAATTTCAAAACGCCTAATTAAAGCTACAAATGACCAGAAAGCTGGTACGTACTTCGCACATCGCATAAGCCTTGCAATTCAACGAGGAAACGCAGCCAGCCTTCTGGGTACACTTCCAATGTCTGGGGACCTGGGACAATTTTTTTATTTATAAATTTAGTTTTAGATTTTATAATTGTATTAAGTCTATTTTAAGGTTTTTATATTATATTCTTTTTTTATGTAAGTAATTATTGAACATTAAACAGAAAATAAATACATTAAAAACTTGTTGATATTATTATACATGTTTGAATCCAACAAGTATTCAAACACTTAATTTCAAAACTTCGCTATCCATAAGTATTTATTCATTTAAGTAAACTACCTATTGTAAACTTTTTCATTGAAGTAATTTTACTGAATCATTCAATAAAATTTGTTCACTTCTATTAAAAAAGTTTGGTAACTCCAGTAATTGGTCTGAAGGAAATTTTATGTCTGAAACAGATGCCTTAATTCTAAAGTGAAAACTTTTTCTTCTAAAAATTTTTAATTATCTGAATACTTTTAGGCGCACTGATCACCTCATTGGATATTTTGCCGCGTTTCGTTACACATTTTCATTTGAATTTTGGATTTATTCGTTGAACTTTGAAATTGCGACAGAATGTTATTTTTCATAAATTTTCAGTACACTTTCTACGGCAACCATAATTATCTGGATCGGCAAACAAGTATTTCTTTGTTATATAAATAGTTTTCTCGAAAATCATACAATGTAATAGGGTCCTTCAAGCGAAACATGATGGCGATTCTAAAAGTGTTGCCTTCACTCTAAAGTAGCCCACGCACTGGTCCGGTATCTCACAGAAAATTTTCGGTCCGGCCGCCGTATGATCGAGATTGAAGACAGGCTACACATTAGCAATGTATATCATACGATCAAGATCACATGCAATTCACTCACCCACACAGACATACAAGATTCAATTAAACAAAGGCGTGTTGATGTGTGTCTGTGTGATAGATCATTCCGGTCATCGAAATCAACCACAAATACAATGATTTGAAAACGGATGGTGGGCCGCGCGTACAAGAATTGGGCGAGTCTGTTGTCCCAGAGTATTATTGACTGCCATAAAAATATATAGACGCCTTTAAAATACACTTTATACTTAATAAATTTTATACTAACCTAACCTAACCTACCTACCTTACTTGGTGACCATTTATCCATTACTTGGTGACCATTTATCCATTTTAGAAACCAAATAAAATATTAGTACAAGGCGTGCGATTTTTCTGATGTTTTTTCTATTATTTTGGATTATAATATGATATACTTTAGGACACTTTTAATAGTGTCAATTATTTTATTTGGAGTTGTTTATTTTATTTGGTGCCTAAGCTTAGAGTCTTAAAAATATTTTTGGTGTCCGCGTAAATTATACCCTTTTTTTTGTCTAAAAAGGGTATGTCAAAAATTCATTTATTTGCAATTTAAATAATCGTTATGTATCTATACGTATTTTTTTATCACAGTTTTGAATTAACTCTGTATATTATGGAAGATATAATGGTGCAAGATTATCTACACATGATATCCTTCGCCGGGCTCTTGTCAGCAGCAATGTACAATACCTACCAGCAGTTTTAGAATCAAATGGTTTGGCATGTGTGTGATGATGGCAAGAGACTCGATAGTATGACACTTGCATAATGGTCACCAGTATGGCTTGTGTCACATTGCAGTTTTTGTGATATTTGGATCATTAAAATAAAGTAAATTCAGTTATTGATGATTATAATTATATTAGAAAAAAAGCAATTTTGATGTTTAAAGGTTATTACCATTGCCTAAAATGCCTAAATAGAAGGTATGAATATATCAAGATGTCCTGATAGTAGAAGTAATATCTCCGTTGGCAACACTGGACATATTAAAATACTGGCTGTTTGTTATCTTGTTTGAATTTGACGTTTAAAAATAATACTCTTGGTTATGACATTCCATGGGATTCCACATCCGGTCATGGCGACATACGCACGCGTTTTCGTCGTGGCGTGATGTGGAATCCAGTTTAATCCTGTTCGCGCTGTGATGGTTGTGATTAATCAGTGATTAATAAGAATAAGGTCGGCGGGATTATCTTAAATACCGATTTATCGGCTATAAACACTATAAAGGCTATAATACTTGACATTGGCAAATCACCGATGAACATTGGTGGAGCCATAATAAAAAAGAAGAAGAAGAAGAAGACATTCCATGAAAAACAAAATAATTTCATTTGCCGATGGTTGAAAGCATCTGAGATAATTTTCTCAAAATACATACATTATAAAAATAAACTAAACTAATAACAAATATGTAGGTACTTAATACAAAGATTATTTGAGTGTAGAAAGTGAAATATACCTAAATATTGGTGAGTAGTAAAATATCTTGTTTGTTTGAGCTTCGAGTATTTAAATTGTCATAAACTTAGGTCTGACTAATGTTGACAATGTTGTAAAAGCTCAGGTTAGATATTAATTTCCTTATGAAAACAATTCCAGGTTTATTTATTATTATATAAAATATTGTCACAAGAAACCACAATAAATAGTTGTCAGTTGGTTCAACTAATTCAACTAATAAGACAAAAGTCTTGAATAAATGATAGCCAAGATAATTTGGGTAAGTTTTAATAGCAAATTATATAGGTACTTATTCTGTTGGTAAATTAAATATATAGGTATACATACCAAGAATGTATTTCTGTGTATAATATTACTAAACTAGGGATATAACACTAGTTTAGAGTCCATGATTACTTTTAGGTATTAGTTAAATGAAAATCCAGGTTTGTTTACACAAAATAAGCAGTACCTACTTAAATACCTATAAACTTTAATATGTTACTATACTAAAATGTCTCTTAACCCTGTAAAGTTCAGATGATTCCCATAGTATTCGTTAGACTAAATTTATTTTATAATTTTCATAATAAAAATATTCCAGAAATTCTTTTGAGCTGATCCGGTCTGGTGACCAAATGTATGGTGTACTTATCCAGACAGCTCAAGAACAATCATAAAATAAATACTACTTATAGCTGGTAAAGTAACAATTTATTTTCATAATATACACCGGTGAAAAGTGGTTAAGGACTTTAAGGACTTTTAAGGACGTTTTAAGGACTATTTAAGAAATTTAAACTAACTAAATTAGAATATAAGGTAAAAGCTTGTAAAGAACCCACACCTTAATTTAATAAACAATTACTACCATAATTTGGTTTCATTGGTTTACAAACTTTTATTATTTATTTGAATTCTTTTTATACTGTTGAGTCTAGCCTTAAAAACTTAAAAAAGAGGCTCACACTTGCTACATATGTAAATAAATTTTCAGGCGAATTCTTGTATAAAAGATTAATAAAACAATGTAGTCACGCTCAGTAGTCACAAGTGGATGCCATTTATCTATCAATACGACCATCAGAGAACTTTTCAATGAATTCGTGTAATTGGATTCTTTTTATTCGGTCCTTTTTGACTTTTTTAAATTGATTACAGTTTAAATCGCTTTTTACTAAGAGAGGGCCGTATATCTTTTTGATGTTTACATTTTAATTATTCTTTTGATGAAATACTATGACTCCTTAATTTTGTTTTTTTATTTCGACAAGAAGTTGTATCAAATTGTTATTTTATTATGATGTCTGAAAAATTACTTTGGATACCTAATCTTTCAAACTACTAAACCCATTCTAAAAATTCTTTCACGAAAAGAAAGCTACGATATCCCTGAGTGCAATAGGCTATATTTTATTTTGTTCGAAAATATCCACAGGCAAAGCCGGGGCGGGAAACTAGTTTATAATATAGTCAGCTATTGGATTCTACGTCATGACATGGCGACCGACGAACGCGTTCCGTCGTGACATGCTAGGGAATCCGGTTTAATCCCGCTCGCGCTGTGATAATTGTGATTAGTCTGTGATTAATATGACGAGATCATCTTAGATACCGATTAATCGGCATATTGATATTATGCATGCTATAATACTTGACATTGGCAAATCATCGATTAACATTGGTGGACCCACAATAAAATAACAAGAAGTCAGCTATTCTAATTAAAATACTATAAAAATTCTAAGCACCAATTTTCTTTAAGAACATGTGCTTTAAACGACTTGCACTATTTCTTTACAATTATGAAATTTTTATTTTTTATTTATTTATTCTCTTAGAAATAACCTAATGTACAATTCAAAATTCCGCCAACTGCTACACAGTTTAAAACTAGCTTTCTGCCCTGGCTTCGCCCCTCGTACTTCGAAGGACATGTAAACCCGGCCGTCCGCATTTCTTCTAAAAATAACAGATATTTAAGTCTGTTGAAGAAGTGACACATCTAGGTCCATTAAGTTGGACACTGTTACTGATGTCTCTAACAAGTAAATTTTCTTTTATAATATCAGTATTAACGGAATTTTCATTTAGTCGATGAGAGAACACTTAAAATAAATATTGTTAATTGTCAATTGAAAGAAGAAAATTGTATCAATTATGCAGTATATTTTAGCTTCGATGTCACTAACTTAGTACCTATTAACTTATTTAACAACTACGCAGACATTTTGACTTTACTTTCAGATGACATTGAATATATTATTTAAGACATTTAAAGGCTGCTACGGCTTCGGATAGTTCGTATAATTTTAATATAAACCCCCCACCCCATCCATAATATTATGTACCTATCTTATTTATTTATTACTAGTCTCTCTAGTACTCTACCCCTACCCCTACCCCTACCCCAACCCCTACCCCTAGACCTACCCCTACCACTACCACTAACTTTGGATATTGTTCATACAAAAATACTAAAATCCCGATAAAAAATGAGCGGTGGAGGGTGAAAAATAGTTTACGACCTATTCTCAGACCTACAGAACATACACAAATAAATTCATACAAATCGGTCAAGCCGTTTCGGAGGAGTTTGGTTACAAACACTGTGACACGAGAATTTTATATATATAGATATGCTTGTGGATTGTGTAGTGTGACAAAGAATGTTGCCGAAAAACACCATGTTCTTAAAGGTGGCAACACATTCGTCCAATCTCCGGCGCGTCGCCGTATGTCCACTGAAACCGACCACAGACTCGTCCAATTCTTGTAACGAACGATCCGCCTAGATCATCCGGTGGCCGTAATGGGAAATTTTCGGTGCGATGCCGATGTGTGGCCTACTTTACCCTTTTAAAAATATCGCGATAAAAATTAAAGTAAATCAGGAATATCTGAGCACATTCTCGACAAGAACAGGCAAAAAACTAGTGCATCACACCTTTTACCCCAGAGACAATCGAATGCCATTTTCTACGATCCTGACATACATTTTTCGCTTCTTTTATATTGATCATATCTTTCATACATGCTCGGCGATTGTCTGTACTTTTTAACATTGCCGGAAAATTCAAAATAAATATTATTTTATGATTTTTTAATTGTACAAAAATAATAAAATTATTATTATTTTGAATTTTCAATAAGTTACAAAAAACGCAAGACGTTTAATTCAAGGATAATGGTATAACAGGGCTTAAAAAAATAAGAGCTTTGTGATAGATTATGAAAGAAAAAACGGGGGCAAAGTTTAACCACCCATTTCCTATTCAATAAAATCCATTGAAAAATAACAGCTATTTCGCTTAGATATATTGAATTAGTAACTATATGCTAAATTACAGTGACACAGGTGGATTATTTACAGAGAAATTGGAAATAGTTTATCTCCTTACAAATTATGAATATAGGGCTCTTAAAAGAATAATAATTTATTCATAATTTTTCAAATAAAATAAATTTATAACACACAGAACTATTTATAAGTAAAGGTAAAATATTTCAGAAGGATACCTGTGTATGAGGGACCTATAGGTATGTATTACATTCCTTCCCTACGTAAAATTCCAACGTCCGAGATTGAGTCACTTGAGTAAAGGAGAAATTCCTGAGGTACATTTTCCGAAAACCGAGCAAAGTCCTTATTAATTTTAAATAATATTTAACAAGTTTGTAATTCCAACTGACAGACAAGTGCAAATATTAATTTGTCAGTTTTTTCCAAATTTCTGAAAAACTAATGAACCCGTTTTTTATGATAAAAAAATGCGACCAATCCGGAAGAATTATCTGTCGATTATAAAAGAAATCATCAAAATCAATTTACAACTGGCGGAGTAAGTAATCGATTTCCATACCTACAAACAAAAAAAAATACGGTCCGAATTGAGAACCTTCTCCTTCTTTTTTTGGAAGTCAGTTAAAAATACAATTTCTGCTCAGCCAATGTTAAAAAGCAGCCTCATGTGACAACAATCTATCTACCATCACGCCTTTTATTTCAAAAGGGGTAGGCAGAGACAATCGAATGCCATTTTCAAGGATCCTGCCAATGACATACCTTTTCGCTTCTTTTATGTTCATCATACCTTTCAAACATGGTAAACCAAATCTTCGAAGGTCACCTAAATGTGGGCGTTATAATAAAAAATACAAGAACAATAGCTCTAGTCTGACAGTCTTAGCACCTGTTCACGGGATGTCTTATGGAACCATTTTACGGGGCCCAGGGTACCCAGCGGAGCCCGTCTTCCTCCTTTAGCAGATGCTATTTGATTAACTAACAAGTGACTTGCTCTGTTGGTTGTATATGAGTAACTCGCTAAATATTATGTACTATCAAATGCAGAATTGGAAAGACACCTTAAAGGCTATATTTTCGCTTGTATCTTAAACTTTTCACTATATTTCCTTTCTAATGCTACCATCGGCTGAACGAGGGAGACTTGGTCTTTCGCTGGGTACCCTGGAACAGTAACACGGTTTTGGGGAGCTGTAAGGCAACCCGTGAAGAAAGAAAAAAATTTATAAGATGAGTATTGAAAATAATTATCTCTTTTATTCTGATATAATTTGAAGGAATAATGAATTGCAGTAAAGTGTTGAGAGCGAAACTTTTTCATGTGTATGTCTACTAATGCTCTTGAGAGGACATTGATTATATAAAGATTCTCAGTCGAGTCAATAAGTATAAAACTCGCAGTTATTCAGAAATAATTTATCAAAATTATAGTAAGTACAGTAGTTTTTAAAATAATCCCGAGAAATGAAATAGGTACTTTTTATCTAAGGAAAATATGTAATTTCTCGTGAGAATTGAAGATTTCATGAACGGGCGGGTCACCAGTAATTGTATAAACAATTATGATAGTGAATTCTTCAAGCTATTAAACAATTTGAAAACATATTTTAGTCAATAATTGCATAATTCAAAAGTAAATTGAAATTAACCTTTATAAAAGCGATCACAAAGCATGCAAAGAACGCCTTCCCAATCAAACATTAAACTAAAGTTAATAGAACCTGCATGCTTGCGGTGCAAACGTTTTATCTAACAAAACGTCACGATATTGAAAACCAATGACTTCGTGCATGCAACGATTTTCCACAAACACCACAAGCATATAAATTATGTGCCTCTCATATGCTGATAGGCTTTGTGGCGTTGGTCTATTTGAAAATACTTGTTATTGGGAATTCGGAATAATATTTTGAGCGTTGATAGCGAAATGGTTCGACGAACTTGTAAGCGTCCAAGGTTCAATTATCACTCAATATAAGTGGTTCAATCAACTTTTCTTGCTTCGAAGGGCACGTAGTGTCGAAAGTTAGCATGGCCAAGGAATGTCCGAGCAAATTGCTCTTGGGCAAAGACAGTACACGGATTTGCCCGGCATTCCAGGGTTGGATATTCTTGGGCTGGGCATTCGGTTTGTTTTAGGGTTCCGTACCTAAGGGTAACAACGGAAACCCTATTACTAAGACTCCGCTGTCCGTCCGTCTGTCCGTCTGTCACCAGGCTGTATCTCATGAACCGTGATTTAGACAGTTGAAATTTTCACAGATGATGTATTTCTGTTGCCGCTATAACAACAAATACTAAAAAACAGAATAAATATTTAAGGGGCCCCATACAACAAACGTGATTTTTTGCCGTTTTTATAGATAACGAAACGAAACGAACTTATAAACGAAAGATGTTGCATTTATAAGTTTGTTAACCACACTGTAGGTACCGGCAAATAAAATTACCCAAGATACTTTGGTTGTCACACAACGTCACATGACGTGTGTACTAATAATATATTGAAGAAATTTAATAAAAATGCAGCGACAGGATTGCTATCTAACCATATATCAACACGCCTTTTATTTCAAAAGGGGTTGGCAGAGACAATCAAATGTCATTTGCTACGATCCTGAAATACCTCTTTAGCTTTTTTTATATTCGTCATAATAATATGCGGCAGAAATCGCAGAGTCTAACAAACGGCGCAAATATAGTTCAATTATCGAAATCTACAAATTTGTGACGTTTGGTGTAGAAACTCTAGGTTCAAATGCCAAAAACTTTATTAAATATCTATACCCTCGACTGATCATTTCTTCTGGTGACAAGAGGGCCTGGCTCCTTCCTCGCTCAACGAATCAGCATCGTGATTCAGCGGGGAAATGCAGCCAGTATTCTTGCCACTATTCCACGCGGAACTGGTTTATTTAGTTATTTTTAATTTTTAGATTAGATTTAAGGTTTTATATGTGTAGATTAGAGTGGTCCTTAATACGGATGTATCCAAATTTCTTTGCTCCCTGGGGCTCAAATGCTTCCAAATTCATAAAAAAAATTTAGCTCTTAATATTAACTTTAAGATAGTCCGCGTTCCAACCTAAGTTTCTCATAGAAATAACATGGGAAAAATTTCATTTCTTCTTTAGAATTCCATAACTCTGCGACAAATTAATCAAAAGTAATTAATTGTGTCATGTTTATTGTAAATTCAACGCTCTACAAAAAGGGTCTCTTATGATTTTTCGCAATTTTTTTTATGAATTTAGATGCATTTAAGCCCCAGGGAGCAAAGAAATTCGGATACATCCGTATTAAGGACCACCCTAGTGTAGATAATTAAAATAAATAAATAAATATATATTTTTTACTGTATGTACTGTCTGTTCTCATCTATATTTCTAGGTATTCTTATGGTATATTATTAAGTATTGAGTACATCGCATGCATGTATTGATGCTGTATATAATGTTTAATTATTCTAATGTAGTTTTGCATAATATTATAGTATCTATTGTAATCGTGTTGAGTACATATGTGATTTGGAATGTTTGGTTGTTTTGATTTATATAGTTGTACTTTCACATGATGTGCTGTGGTTTGAATTGTTTAATTATTTTAATTGTTTTATTTTTGATATACATTTGCACATAATGTATTGTAATGTTAGGTTCCTACTTAAAACGGTTTGTAAATGTTTAATTAGTGCTAGGTTTTGTTTGCACTGGAATATGAAAGTATATACCCGGTGTGCACATGTTTTTATATATTTATGTAGGTATGCATGAAATATGCGGAATAAACTGACCTCTGTAACACAGGTTATCCTAGCACAGAGGTCAGGGAACTTCCTATTCTAAAGTAGTTTTCAACGGTTTTAGACTGTTTCCCTTTGTGGGTAGGTGGGTGTGTGTCATTATGTTTTATGATATAAATTATTGTAAATAATTATGTATATATGTATGCGAGTATTTGTAAAAAAAAAAAACCCCCCATTTTGTAAACTACTAAACTGTATAATTTAATAGTTGTGAAATAAATAAACTTATATTATAAACTTATATTAATATCTTCATCATACTTTGTGATCGGCGATTGTGTATCTACCTACTTTGTGACCTTAGATATCCATTCCACAGATTCCAGAGATTCCACAAAACCAAACTCAATCAAAAAATAATCAACTCTGAGTATTTAACCTGTTAACTTTACGTGATGTGAAACGTAGTAGGTACAATAAGTGTATCAGTTGCCCTTTAACGAAGGAAATTGATTGTTAATTTCTGAATCCCCGCACGATACGAGGTACTAAAGTTAAATTGCAGTTTAACAATGCCTCGTACAATGAACGGTCCATAAATAAATACAGATAGGTTAGAGTTTACGGTCTTACATGTAAATTTGACTGGATTTGAAACTCATTTTGATTGAAATTGTTTAGTTACAACATATTGTATGGGTATATAAGCCATAATTTGTAAGTATAGTAATAAAAATAATAATAATTTAATAATTAAAATAATAATTTTGTATATATAGCATAGTAGATATATTTAATTGTATTTAATTGTATTATTTTGGAAATTATTTTATTTTATTTTATTACACATTGCTTGTTATTATTTCAGTTGCAAATAAAAAATGACGAACTTTAATAAAAAAAGCTCGGTTACGAAACGAAATTGAAAATGTCAATAAAACCAAACTGTTGTGGTTCAGTTAGCGGATGGGGTCTGAATATAATGTTTCCAGTTATTCTATTTTTAGTTTTTAAAATATAAATCTGTGTTTAGTTAATAACTTGTTTCCCGGGGGAATTAAATATTTTCCCGGGACAAAATAGTCTATTTCCCTCTCTATTTGAAATTCGTAACGATTGCTTGAGGCGTTAAGAGTTAATAAAGAAACTTACTTTCGCATTTATAATATTAGTTAGGATGTTGATAAAGTAAATTTATTTATATATTTACTATATATAACTGTGCCTTGCGGTTACCCCCTTTTGGTCGTAGCGTGATGTTACAGGTAAGAATGGGCTATCAAATGCAAAAATATTTTTTTCAATTCCAGAGATTAGCGCGTTTAAACAAACAAAAAAAATTAAGTTCTGCCCTCCACCTACATTCTCTCAGGTTTTACATCAAAACGACAAAATTTATTACAATGTTATGTTTAGAATATTTATTTATTTATTTATTTATTTATTCAAATATAACATCTTGCACTAACATTTCAATACACCCATGCAAGATTTAGTCAAGACAAACTATACCTAGCACATTTTCCATCGAACACAACTATTAAAAAGAAAAAAAAAATAAAATTAAACCATCAGCGCACTACATCGTACCAGAATATAAACAAATTACTTAACAAGACACTATCAATCAGGTAATATACATGCAGAATAGAAACATATTATTGACACATTCCAGATACAATTAAATTTGGCATAAGTTACCAGCCTCCAATATGCATCCTGCTGTTGCCAAGAGTCTCGGCTCGGGGTCAAAAAATATATCTGCATCAGTCATGCCCACAATCCTGTTAATAATGGACAGGGCCTGATGCAGAGGTGAGTGCGACAACGCCCTGGTGCGTGACATTGGCACCGCGAAGAGAGGATGTCGACGCCCGCGCAAGACCCGTCTCCGGATAGGTGGAATAAATAGAGGTGGAAAAATAGTAAAATTTGTCCAAAGACATCCTCTTCAGTCTAATTTTAAATAAATAATTATGTTAAACATTTAAAACTTTCTGGTAATGCATTGTATAATGAAGGAGCTATACCAAGCAAGAGGCTTATCCTTATCAATATTAAAAATATTATTTTTTTTGTAATTGAAATAATCGTGATGTTATCGTTTATATTTGCGACTCATTTAAAATTTTAATGCCGGCTACCAGATTTGCTTTATCCTCATTATAAAACTCGGCTCGACCTAAATCAACAGGCTATGTATTAAAATATGGACTAAATATTAATGAATGAATTTTCCTTTAAGACCCTCTCCGTAAGACATGTCGTATTCACGCTTAGTGTACTTACTAATTAATTATTAATAATGGTGAATTTCAGTTTTGTGTATTTTGCGCCTCATGGAGTCACCGGCTGTAAAATTTTACCTGAATCTTTAGAAGAAATTAGGTTTTATTTTTGGTAGGTGGAAATTTTATGGATTCGCGATCTGTTTTCGGCACAAGACCTAGTATGCTTGACCCGAAAATTTCCGGGCAGGAATTCATATACTTCGACCATGGATTGCCCGGGCCGACAATGCTCGGCGCGAGAATATCCGGGCAGAAATTCATGTACTGGCTTCCAATTCCTGGGACTGTTATTTATAGTTTTAAGCTTTCACTTCTGTCAACAGTCACCATGACTGCCTATGCCTCTTTTTTTTTAAATGACTCAAATGGAGTATACTGTCGGAATATTGGGTTCAAGCGAATCCGTTCGCCAATTTCCATCGCCTTAGCCAATTTAAGATGCCTGGATATGTGAAGAGAGTATGATTTTGGTCACCATGGACTCTCATGCCAACATAGTGCAGTGCAGGTCGCTTTCTCGCTATGCATCGTTATCATCCGTATATTTCGGAATCGAAAGGATCATGAACATGGCAGGAAACCTGACGGAATCACATTCCGTGCCTTGGTGAATAACGCACGCATCGAGACGTGATGGAAAATCCAGTTTAATCCTGTCCGTGCTGTGATGGTTGTGATAAGTCGACGACTAATAAGACATATAACGGTTGGCGGGATTATCTTAAATACCGATTAATCGGCTATAAACACTATAAAGGCTATTTGACATTGGAAAAAAAACCGATGAACATTGGCGAAGCCATAATAAAGGAAGAAGAAGGAATGGTTGTTTTTTGTCGTCGACATAATAATAATTATTATTTGTCTCTATTTCGGGAAACAAATCGGTCACATACATTAGAAGTATCACTTCACATTTGACTAATTCATTATTGGTAGGTATTTGAACAACGTCAAAGGTCCCTGCAGTAGGAAATAACAGAAGCTTAATGTAATCGAATTCGTGCACCCATTGACCCGAGAGGGTCGAACCGCAATTGTTCGGATTGGGTTGTCCGGTATTCGAGATAATCACTGTTCTATCACCCCATTACTATTGAATTTCATTTGAAAATTTCACACCAAGTTTTTCTGGGCGACACTTCGAATAAAATAATTGTCGAGTTAACAGATTTATTGGTATTTGGGAATTTAATTTCCTATTCATATATCTTCTTCTTACATCTTCACGGTCTTTATATCTTGCGGTGTGGCCAGAGACACCAGTAACAGTGTCTACTTTTTGCGAGTTGTTCATATTAAAAATAAATATAAAGGCACTTCTTTCAATTCCTTTTTTTAACATGTGACCTTGGCACCGCCTTTATTAAGCATAGGTTTATTAGTCCATGAATGCGAGCGACGGGCAGAACATAATAACGCCAAAAATCTAAATTAAAAGTAAAATAAATCCATGGCCAATTTCCAACATCTTTTTTTTTCTTTATGCAAATTCCTTATACGTAGACCTAGTGGTCAGAAATATTTATCTCGATATTTACCCCTAAAGGCGGTAATATTAAATGATGAAAACCATTGACTTATATTCTACGAAAATTGTTTAAAAAAATCATAGCGGAAAGCTTGTACCTACTTAAAACAATTTAAATATACAATACAACATTGTTTATTCAGTAAAGTTTTTAGCACAAGTTGAATGGGAACTTTTGATATTTAATTTATAAATGGCTAGCAATTGCCTGCGACTTCGAGTATGCCTGTATTAGAAATACTTTTCACCTGCTTAGGATGCACCCTACACCCCCTAAGGAATATACCTTCCAATTTTCATATTTATATCTTCAGTGGTTTAGGCTGTGCGTTGTCAGTCAGTCAGCGATACGACAGTTTGATAATATATTTAGATATATACTACATAATATTATATTATAATATATATACCACCTTCGTATTAACTAGTAATTTTTACGATAACGCTTTTTTTCACAAGTGGGATCAATGAGGACCAATTTTCAGATTAATGTAATTTAAAAAAACTTTTTTTTTCATCGTAAGTGGAAATATAATCAAGAATAATAATATTATTATATGATGACTCCTCATCCGGCAGAAATCAAAATAAAGTCAAAAATAATTTTGCTGATTAAACGCACAAACTCTCATTTCCACCCGTCAAGTTGATAGGTACTCGTATAAAATTTAACAGCATAGTGGTTACGCAATTAACCAAGTAAACTTTAAATTACTACAATCTACAGCTAATTAAACTTAATTGGATTGTTTAAAATAATTTTACTCTGTGTAGGATCTATCATCACGCCTTTCATCCCAAGAGGGGTAGGGTATGCAGAGACAATCGAATGTCATTTGTTACGATCCTGACATACATTTTTCGCTTTTTTATATTCATCATACGTTTCATACATGTTTAATATTTTCTTCGATCAATATTTTTTTATATTTTCATTATTTTTACTTATAGGCTTTTCCATCTAAATATACCTCAACAGGTCACTCGTTACGTATATCTGCCTCTTAAATACTATCGGCTAAAAGAGAGAGACTTGATCTTTTCCTGGGTACCCTGGACAGATAATACGGTTTCGGGAGCTGTAAGGCAACCCATGTAGAAAAACATACACAGATAATATATTGAAGTGACTGTCTATAATTTCAAAATGAATTAGTGGTTATTTTTTTTTATTGTATTTTGTGGCAATAGAGGCACCGAAATGGCGAAATGCATAGGTCTGGTAAAACTTTTTAGTGAGAAATTTTCGAATATATATTTAGATAATTAATTATTTGTTCAGAAATTTACCTAATATCATGACCATTTAATATTTAACAATTTACCAGTAACTGTCTTCATATATTTTATTTAATATTGAGTAAAAAAAAATAATAAAAGATATATATTTTACGGCTAAAAGCCAAAATGCGGTTATAAGGTTTAGGCAGCTACAACGGAGGACCAAACAAAAACCGTATCACGGTATAATAAAAATCGTTTAGTAAAAAAATTAGTTCGAGTTCGACTCACACTTTTTTTTCACGACGACACACGGTTTTTATTATTTATTGTTTGTATTATACTTATACTAGTTAGACGTTTGTATGTATTGATTACTTTTATTGCCATTATTGAGATCGAGCAAAGAACGCCGAAAAAAACACGTTTCTTGTATGGGGACCACCTTTAATTTTTAACTATTTTTTTTTGTTTTATTTGTTGTTATAGCGGCCACACTCTGTGAAAATTTCAAGTGTACCTATGATGAAGATGCATTCTGTGACAGACGGACGGACAGACAGACAGATATGCCTTAATAACACCACCCTTTGGGAACGGAACCCTAAAAACAAAAAGTACTTACAATTTGTTTTTAAATGCATATTATTGAATAATATTAATTGTTATTTTAATTATTTTATAAAATTCCGTTTTTATTCTGTCATTTAAATTTTATTAAGTTGTACTAGTTGTAATGTATTTAAAAAAAGAATGAGACTAGTACAGGTGTACATACAAACCCGGGTTTAGAGCTAATGTACTTTAATTTATACATTTATTTATTTATGTCTAAATAAAAAAATTAATAAATAAGAATAAAAATAAACAATTTTTTTATGATTTGTAGGTAAGTATACCTATATGAATCCCAATTTATATGAAAGTAAACATATTTTCTTGGCACATTTTTGGTAAAAAATTTAGGTAGGACAATATAAATAATCCCACAATTTATTTGAGTGGGGACTTTTCCACTTCACCCTTTGAAGTATTTGCTAAGAACTCTTAATAAAGATAAGTGGGTAGCAAAATTTAACAATTGTGTTAAATTATTTTCTTTACATTACCTATTTTCTTTTTCTTTTTTTAGGAGTAATATTTTCGTATGCAACTTAAAATTAGAGATTTATAAGTCCGGACGGATTTTTTTTTCTTCACGGGTTGTCTTACAGCTCCCGGGAACCGTTGCCGGCCCCAGTGTACCCAGTGGAAGACAAAGTCTTCCTCATTTAGCCAATTTTGAGGCTATACCTAGCGAGTGTGGCCAGATCTTCTCATCACATCTTCTCAGTCTCCAGAAAAGTCTCTTTGTACGGTTTGTCGGATAATGTACATAGATTTTTTATTATAAAAAACCCATTGGTACATGATCGGATGTAGGAATCGAACCCGCGACTTTTCAGTTGCGAGTCGACGTCTTACCCACCGACGCTCGGATGGATATGTGTCCTTTGATGAAATGAGTGATACAGGTTCGGCATAGCAGAAACACATGTGCCCGACCGGATACGTAATGACCCAGGCAATAGTACTAACGGGTAGCTGTACGTATTGCACCTTGTTCTCGATCTAGAATTCTGGACTCGGTACAAATATCCAGTTGACCACATAATGCCGATTGCCTATTCTCCAACTATCCAACAAAACTTCAAAAATATCATAAATCATGTCATTGTGATGCATAATTATTTAGGTTGAGTTTATGTTTTTGCCGTATATCGGTGACTGAAGGTTGGGTTACGAAGGGGTTGGCATTCGTTTAAAATTGGCATCACTCCACTAATTCGTTTTCAAGGATTTTTAAAATTTTTCGTCGCGTAAGGTGTCGGACACGTCTCGAGATCCAGAACAAAAAAGACGGACTTGTACATCTCATTTTTTCTTCATTCGAGTCGCTGTAATAATATTTCAAACTATATTTTCAGTATATAAATATTGTCCAAATCTGTTTACTTTAGTCATTTTAAGAGTTTAGAACAGAGATTCCCAAACGTTTTTACACCGTAGACCCCCTTGCACACGTGTCAGAGCCGACAGGGAGAGGTGGTTCGCCGGGTGGCGCCGCATCGTGAGACGAATCACGGCTGCCCGAAATCTTGCTGCAACATGAAGACCACGACCGCTCTGTCAAGAGTGAACCAACAAGGAAGAAGAAGAAGTTTTTTTTTAACTTTCTGTAGACCCCCGTAGTACTTTTTCCCTGCTAACGTAGACTCCTCAGCAAGTAGAAATCGACCCCTGGGGATCCAATATATACTTTGGGAAACGATAGTTTAGTAGCATAGTAATTGCCTAACAGCTCCAGAAAGTTTATCCTTCTGTCTTTCTCAAAGGATCGACTTGATATTTTTGCTACTTTTTATCCCGGCAATCTTTAGGGATAAAATCTTATGTCACATTTCAAAAACCTGGGGCGGAAAACTAAATGAATAAAAATAAGAGAAATATTTAATTCCATCGTAGTATTTGTCATATTAATGTCATGTTGTGATTAGTTTTTCTCGGAACTTCAATTCCCCTGTACAAAGTTTTTGTGTAGGTGTATCTTAGTTTGCCAGAAAACCTACGTCACGAAAATGTATCTGCCTATGTTACTAAAAGAATATTTATAGGCTATGACAGCCGATCAATCTCAATAGCATTAGTAGTTTGCGTTAATACCTAAAAAAAGTACAAAATTGGCCACTCGTTAGATATAGCCTCACAAATGCCATCGGCTAAAAGAGGGAGACTTGGTCTTTCGCTGAGTACCCTGTGACCGATAACATCACCGTTTCCAGAGTTGTAAGGCAGCCCGCGAAGAAAAAAACTAGCGTAGTATAAAAAGCGAGTAAATCAAGTCAAAAAGTTTACCACCATCGGGCTCTCAAGGAGATTCGTTAATAACCAACGGAAATAATTTGTTTATTAAACGACTTCAAAAAAGGAGCAGGTTCTCAATTCGTCGGAATATTTTTTTTTAATGTATGTTCCCCGATTACTTGAAGACGCCTGGATCGATTTGGAATTATTTTTTTTGTTTGAAAGGCTATACTTTCCAGGTGGTCCCACGGTTATCAGGTCAGGATCTGATGATGGGATCCTGGAGAAATCGAGAACTCTTCAAATTTTATAGGCACAATTGAAGCGATTTGGGTATTTTTTATTATAGTGACTTGTGCGTTTGCTTTCGGAAAGCACACTTTTCAGTGCATAATTTTTGAAGTCGCTGCACTTTTTTTAAAAGGCAAATTATTTTACTATAAATATTGTATTTTCCTGCCCAAAATTCATTCTACAAGTTGCATGATAAAGTTTTACACGACTTAAATTCTATTTGGAGTGTCCCAGAATAATAAGCGCTGCCCCGGGTCATAGAGGGACTAAATGGGTTATTAATTTTAAGTTATTCATAACACTTAATCTTGGCAAGGTTCTGTATAAGGGAAAGGTAGGACTTTATGTGACGGGTCATATATTATCACAGGGAGGTATATACTTTGATACATACCTAATAATATGGGTATATATATGTTTGGGATAACGATAACGATGTGATTGGCTGGGGGAATAGAATTTTTAAGAGAAAATCCTATCTATTTGATAGTGAATAATATACTCCGTTTAAATCTGATGACAAATCCATTTAGGGATTAAAATTAACATTTTTCACCTTATTTTAACAAGCAGATAAATTTTTTTTTCGCCCGTGGAGCCCATAGTAACTTTCATCTCCTATTATGGTCTTGAGTTCATACAAAAATCCCATAGAATGAAGCACTTTCAGTTTTTTTCCGAATTTTCCATTTTTATATGCAACTTTTCCAATCCCTAAAAACTAGTTCAGACTATTACGAACATTAAAAAGCCTAATCGGTCCAGCTGTTCTCAAGTGACGCGCTTACCAACGAAAAGCATTAAATTTTTATTGATGTACGCACTGGTTCGGTATCTCACAGAAAATTTTCGGTCCGGCCGCCGTATTGTCAAGATTGAAGACAGGCCACACATTAGCAATGTATATCATACGATCTAGATACATGCAATTCACTCACCCACACAGACACACGATTCAATTAAACAAAGGCGTGTGGATGTCAGTGTGTGTGACAGATCGTTCCGGTCATCGAAATCAACCACAAATACAACGATTTGAAAACAGATGGTGGGCCGCGCGATAAGAATTGGACGAGTCTGTGGTCGGTTTCGGTGGACTGTACGGCGACCGGCCGGGGATTGGACGAATGTGTGGCCACCTTTAATCACATGGGTCAATTGTTGGATTGGGGATTTATGAGTACATATTAAAGGCGAAATATTATTATATATCTAATAAAAACGTCTTAGAAACTTCTCTCACATAAACGTCGTCAACTGCCTACAAAATATAATTATTATCCTTTTTAACCGACTTCCAAAAAAAGAAGGAGAAGGTTCTCAATTCGGACCGTATTTTTTTTTTACATATATGTACATCGATAACTCCGCCAGTTGTGAATCGATTTTGATGGTTTCTTTTTTATTCGACAGATAATTCTTCCAGATTGGTCCCATGTTTATATCATAAAAATTGGTTCATTAGTTTTTCAGAAATTTTGAAAAAACTGACTTTATAAGTACATTTTTCTTGATATCTCGATAAAATATGTACCGATTTTGACGACTTATTTTTTTAAGACATAATAACTTCTCGACATTATCTCACAGATATATGACGAAAATAGTTTTTCAGAAATTCAGTAATTAATTTCTGTTTACGGCTGAAAATTATGTATCAGAAAAAGCCTTAGCAACGGTTGCTATTGACACTAGCGTTTAAATGTAATGGTGTGCAGCACAGGATGCACAAGCACATGGTTCAAATCACATCCACATCGGTATTTTTTTTTATTTTCCATCAATATTTTTTTAGTTGCGTTATTATTTGTCTCTCAAGGCAGAAAAATCACTTAAAAGGGTAAAATAAACCTTTTAAAAAAAAGTGCACCGACTTCAAAAATTTGCACTGAAAAGTAAGAAATAATAAATATTTCGTCGTAGAATTTGAAGACGGTTGGTGCCAAATTAGAAATAACTTAGTACCCAAATTCACTAATCTATACAAATCATTAGGAATCTACGATCATCAGTACAAACAAACATAGATAATATTTAACAGATTTTTATCTTCTTAGATATTTACTTAGTTTTGTATCCTAATTTGGCACCAACCGTCTTCAAATTCTACGACGAAATATTTATTATTTCTTACTTTTCAGTGCAAATTTTTGAAGTCGGTGCAATTTTTTTTAAAAGGTTTATTCTTTAATTTTCATTAGAATCTATGGAAGACGAAATTAAAAGGGCTCTGTGTTTACCAGTTTGCTGCGGAACCCTTAAATGAAAAAAAAATAACAAGAATTATCCTGCTAATATTTCCGGGATAATATAGTGCTACGCGAGTCCGCATTTCTTCTAAAAATAACAGATATTTACGTCTGTTAGTCTGTTCTAGGTCCATTAATTGCAGCATAGGGCATGCCACCTGTTCTGTTCAATATGGACAACTGGCAAAAAGTGGACAATGTTAAGTGGAAAATAAGTAATGTGATAGTTTTGTAATGCAAAAATGTGTATTAGCGTTTGAACTATCAGGATGTTATGGCAAAATTAAATTTAGTAAATGTTATTTAATAAATAAATTAAATTTTCTTTTCCTTCTTAGTAAAAAAAATACAAAAAAATGCGTGATAGTGCAATGAAAAGACGTTTTTGGTTAGATACGTTTTTTCAACGTAGTAATTTCTGATACGTCTTTCCTACTTAGAGTTAATGTGAAAACAGGTTCTAGTTAACTAAATAACAAGGACGTTTTTAGGCATTAGCTGCTTTTCCACTCAGTATGTAGGTAACTTAAATTTCAATGAACATTAAACAGTATTCCAGATACGCCGCCCGTATACAAATCCTTACATTTGGTCTTGCAAACTGGACCTAAAAATAAACTGCTAACCAGCTTGGAATTATAACACAAAACAACAACAAATAAAAATTGCTAGCAAAATTTGACTGTTACCTACTTCTAAAACAATCACAAAAAAGAATGAGAAAATTATGCGTACTTAAAAATCAGGTTATTTTCTTTCATACCTAATAGTATGAAATTGAATAAGATCGACACTATTTATATTAGTAGGCAGACTATACCAAAATGATTTCCTGTTGTCTGGCATTAATGGTGTCAACTTTTGTATAATCGCTGACCTGCACTCTTGAGTAATGCCTCTACATTATTTCAGTTTTAGGGTTGGTGTCTCAGATTTCATACTTTTTAAATTTCAGAAAGTCTAGTGAGTTTTCTTCTTCATTGAAGTCTCATAATGAATGTGACTTCACACATATCACCTAAATATGCCCAAGGAGTAGACTTTTGCAGTTTGTACACTGACCAACAGTCTTCAAACTGACAAGAATCATCCATATTCATTACATTTACCGTAATATTTGTTTTTGTGCTCGATACTACTTGGTGAAAGTCTTCAAAATCATAGATATGTTCTTCATCGAGAGCAACTTGATAATGAAATTCATCAGCAGTCATGTGGTTGTGAACCTGCTTCTAAATATTTAATTTAACTGTTTCAAAATTTACCTCTGTCGAGTTCACAATATGGTTTAAATACAACATGGACAAGGTCCAGTTTTGTTCTGGCTGACGCAGTCTGTTATCCAACCAGATGGACAACATGCTTCAAGTTTCTAAGAGAGATCAAAAAAGATCTGAGGCAGCTTGTAATATCGCTAGCTTTACGACCAGCTATTGTTTCGTGCCATATCGCAGCATAAGTTTAAGTAGCAGGGTTGTCTTTTATTTAACACCTATTGGGACGAAACTTAGTGAGATTAAATACGATAACTCTTGGACAAAACTGGATGCAACTGATTGAACAGATATACTACCGCAAACCCCACTTCACCCCGCACACAAAGCAATACTCAGTAGAAAAGACGCTACTGCCACTAATACTGAGATGAAGGGGCACATCTACGCAGAACCGACTTTTCTTCTTATTATCTGTATATATTTTGTAAATAAATAAGACGCTTCTACTTAAATGTGTCTTTTCATTTTAGTGTAGAACAGAAATGTCTTTCCAACGTAGTATTATAAGCGGTAATATCATAGATACGTCTATTTGATAGTAAGGTTTTATGGGTTTGTGTTCATTTTAAGTAAAAGTTAAAAATACTAGTAGATGCGCCTTTTTTTACTGATTCCGAATATATATAGATATAAGTCAATTTCGAGAAAAATGTTAGATGCGTCTTTCTTCCGAATGACGGCAGTATTATATATCCGAGCCATAAAAAGGTTAAATATTTTTACTGAAATTTTACGGTTAAAGTACAAACAAAATTTATAAAACTTAATAAATGTAATGAAAATTTTTGAAGGTGTTATATCATAAATTATTCCAGTTCACAGTTAATATGTGATAGAACTCAAAGAGCTAAATTAAAACGTGTCCAATTAACGAGTTCGTGGTTTACGAAGCCGAAATTGTAATTAGCCGGGTTAAGCTACGGTTCACCAACTTCCCATACTGCTTCCTGTTATAAAACCAGTCTTACAGTTCTGCCTTAATCAATTTCGGGAAAAATTTAAAACCTTAATTCTAAAAAATATTTTAGCCATATTTTACTGTAAAAATATTTAAAAACTAAGGTTGATTTTTTTTAGGTAAAAGAGCAATTCTGCCCTCATTTCTCAACTTATTTGTCTAACTAGTTGTACCACGGTGAACGTTATGGGCCGTGGTATTACTCATATCACAAACCAGTAGTGCCACAGGCCACAGGACAAGAATGTCACTTTACCTAAATGATGACTTCACTTTGTAGTCTTTGAGATTTTTTAATGAAAAATTACTGCATAGAAAACAAAAATGTTCAAATTAGTTTCTTAAAATAAGATATACTCCTCAGATAAAAATTTAAGGTATATGGGATTACTTGCCTTTTAAAAAAAAGTGTATCAACTTCAAAAATTATGCACTGAAAGTGTGCTTTCCGAAAGCAAATGCACAAGTCACTATAAAAAAATATCCAAATCACTTCAAGTGTGCCTATAAAATTTGAAGAGTTCTCCAGTCCTCCAGAATCCCATCATCAGATCCTGACCTGATGGCCATGGGGCCACCTGGGAAGTATACCCTTTTAAACAAAAAAAAAAATTTCGAAATCGGCCTAGTTTTCAGAACATACATAAAAACATACATACATAGGAACATACATACATAGCCTTTAATTTACAAACCGAATTGCTTATTAGGTACTACTATTTGCTAAATTGTAGGTAATTTCATTCTTCACAATAATTTACTACCTACTTATATGATTTTGTCCTATTCCCCGGTCAATAATATGATAAATATAATACGGCTCATACTAACTTTCATCCCCAATTATACCCACTTAGGAAGGCGGATTAAAAAGAAAGTATGACCTTCCCTAGGGTGAACCCTATTTCGCTTTCTTCGTATTAAATTTCATCAAAATCGGTTCTGTGGTTTAGGCGTGAAAGCGTAACAGACAGAGTTATTTTCGCATTTATAATATTAGTATGGATTATGGATAGTGTAAACCGGTACACAATCCGTTCAGTAGTTTAAGATAAAATCGCATACAGAGATGAATGTTTATATGGATGAAGTGAAAGGAAATGCTGGCAGAGGACGACTTAGGTGTACTTTTATTGAACATAAAAAATTGTATTAATCGATGGAAATATTAAAAGAACACACAATCACTGTTTGGGGTTGAAACCATGGGTCCGTGGGGCCTCGGAGCAAAGAAATTATATAAGGAACTATCATCTCGTCTAATCGACATTTCAGGTGACAAGAGGGCTGGAGCATACCTTGGGCAACGTATTAGCATTTCTTGGCACTTTACCGCAGGACAGTGATTTCGAGAAGGTTTTCTACTTATGAGGTATGTATTCATGATTAGAGAGCCACTCATGGGGTTCCCTGTGTTTAATTTTTAATTTTTATTGTATTTAAACTTTGTTTGTAGATATATATTATATAATATTTAGTTTGTAAATACATTTTTTATATGTTTAATGAAAGTAAATCACCGAGCATGTATGAAGGGTATTATATGATAAATATAAAAGAGGCCAAAGAGGTATGTCAGGATCGTAACAGCATTCGATTGTCTCTGCCTACCCCTTTTGGAATAAAAGGCGTGATAATAGATAGTAATGTTGATCCCATGCGGAATCGGTACCAATCTCTAGTTATATCAAAACTTACACGCTTTAGTTACAATATTAAGTGGCTTGACAGATCAGGTAGGTGATCCATCGTGAAAGGCCTAATTATATTACATCGAACAATGTTATCACAACCTGAGTTAATTAATTGATATCTAATCAATTCTTGCTTAAAATCTGGCACACACCAGATTCACCATGGCCCGATGGTGTCTCCATAAATGATTGAAATGACATGAAGTTATAGCGAAAACAAATTGTCTATCTTGAAATATTATGAAACTATGT
Source organism: Nemapogon koenigi (assembly GCA_963924495.1). Lineage (NCBI taxonomy): Eukaryota > Metazoa > Arthropoda > Insecta > Lepidoptera > Tineidae > Nemapogon > Nemapogon koenigi. The sequence continues at coordinate 4,194,667 of OZ004640.1, read as the reverse complement.
AATCGTCGTGTCGCTGACTGACTGATATACAACGCGCAGCCTAAACCATTCAAGGTATAAATATGAAAATTGGAAGGTATATTCCTTAAGGTAGTCGATAGCCTAATTGGTAGAACGGTGGACTTGAAACCGGAGGTCCCGTTCGATTCCTACTGGCTGCCAAAATGCTAAATATGTGCTTAAATCGACTCCTCGTGCTTCGGAGGGCACGTAAAGCCGGCGACCGTCACCAACCCGCCTGCCAAGCGTGGTGACTATGGCAATTCCTCTCAATGAGTCCCACTAAAATGGTGCGCTAGAGGGAGACCATGATCCAGCAGTGGATCTTTAAAGGTTGAAGATGATGATGATGATTCCTTAGGGAGTGTAGAGTTGCACTAAGAAAGTTTTCCGAAAATAACCCCTAAGGGGGTAAAATGAGGTGTAAAGCTGTATTACTAGTACAACGCGTACAAAGTGTGTTTATTTGATATTAGTTGGAGGGCCGGAGAGTGACATAGGTTAGTTTTTATCCCGGAAATGCTTCAAGATTAAATTATTTTGAATCAGGGACACTTAAATTTGTATAGATTTCTAGTCTAGTTTTATATCCATCACTTACATAATATAGAAGCGAGACTTGGGTATGGAGTAAGAAGCATTAAAGTAAGATAAATGCAGTGGAAATGCGGTCTTTACGAAGAATGTGTGATATAAAGCGTATTTATTGACCGCATCCGGAAGAATGCGCAGTGAAAGATGATGTTTTGACTAAAATGAAAAAGTAGCTTACGCTGGTTTGGTCACGTTGAAAGAATGAAGGATGAAAGATTGACAAAAAGGTTTATATGACTGAAGTGAAAGGTAATGTCGGTGTACTTTTATTTAACATATAAAAAATGTATTGATCGATAGCAATATTAAAAGTACACACAATCGCCGAGCATGTATGAAAGGTATGATGAATATAAAAGAAGCGAAAGAGGTATGTCAGGACCGTAGCAAATGGCATTCGATTGTCTCTGCCTACCCCTTTTGGGATAAAATGCGTGAAGACAGATAGATAGAGAGATAGATAGATAGATTTACAGTCTATTTATAACTTTTTTACAAACGAAAAAATAATTTCTAAATGGTGAAACTGTTGAAATATTTCGAACTGTAAATTTTGTGAAAGCCTCTGAAATTAATTACATCTAATTTACCTTATTTTCCACATGAAAGGGTTATGACACAGGTAATTACACAGACAATAACTCTGAAATATTTATTTTTTAAATATCACTTCTTTTGATTTTTTATTAAGTTACTTCAAAAAAAGAAAGAGTTTCTCAATTCGATTTCGGATTGGTCCCATTTTTGTTTAAATGCAAATAGGTTCAGTTATTTTTTAAAAAAATTTAATAGTTTTCCTCAAGGGACCTTTTTCCAGAATTGGGCTTTCAAAATTTGCAAGAAGAATTTTTCAAATCCGACTGGTAATTTCAGATCTCAGCGCGTTTAAACAAACAAAATATCTTCAGCTTTATTAATGGTATATATTATATTAACAGCTTTAACAGCTTAACAGTATATTTAAAAAAAAATACCGACTTAAAAAATTGTTCACTGAAAAGGGAAAAAAATAAGGATTTGGTTGTGGAATTTGAAGACGGTTCTAGTCTGGTAGTGTCTAGCAGATTAAATATTTCTTATATACAATACAATAATTAAGATTTTCTTAGATACTAAATTACAAATATAAAATAAAATTACAAATTACAAATTAAAAATTTCATGTAAATCGCTACAGACTGGCTGCATTGCCTCGTTGGATGGCAATGCTTATTCTTTGACCGAAGTAAGAGCCAGCCCGTTGGTCATGTGATCTTTCTATTAGTCGTTTACTAATATTATGAACAGACTGTGTGCTCCAGTTCCCCATGGTCCCATCGTTTGGACCAAACGCCTCAAATAATTATGTCTTCATATGAAGTTTTGTTTCTGATTGTACTACAATTCAGTCTTATCGTTAAACATAAACTTGAACCTACAAAAACTTACAAATTAATCCGGCACTTGCCCCCAACACTTGTTCCTAATATCTGCTCAATACCAAAGACCGTAAAACCCAAGAACTTAATTAACGTTGCCAGACCTTTTTAGATAGAATTTATTCGGGCGTGAATTCAGGGTAACTAATAAAAATAAACAATAAAAGGCGTCCACACGAAATTCGACGGCCTCTCATGCTCCATCGCACATATCCTCCGCAAACAGTATTGGCATAGTGTTAAGAAAACAGTAAGACAACTTCATAGTAGCTTACCGATAACACCGATTGTGCATTCACAAATGTGCTTCTTAGAGGAATTTACCTACATAATATTCAGGACGAAAAAAATATTCTTATATAGTTGGGCTAAAACGAGTGCCTAAAATTAAAATTTTCAGATTTTAAAAAACTTTTGCTTTCCCTTCAGGGTATATAAAGCGTATTGACCGCATCTGGAACGATTACATTAGAGAAGAATGCAGAGTGAAAGATGATGTTATGACTAAAATGAAGAAAAGTAGTTTACGCTGGTTTGGATACGTTGAAAGAATGAAGGATGAAAGATTGACTAAAAAGGTTTATATGCCTGAAGTGAAAGGAAATGCTTTGAAATATTAAAAGTACACACAATCGCATGAGCATGTATGAAAGGTATAATTAAAAGAAACGAAAGAGGTATGACAGGATCAACAAATGGCATTCGATTGTCTCTGCCTACCCCACATGGAATAAAAGGCGTGATGATAATAGATACATCTGACAGATGGATGAAGAGCGGGTGACAACATTATTAATAAAATATTACTGTCTCCAACTATTTGTTAACTAATGTCAGTAGGTATACACAATAACTGAGCTAGTATGAAGTTAAATCTTACTGTTCTGTTTTTACTATGGTAATGTCTAATCCGGAATACGTCCTTCTGTTAAAGGGAATTACAATCAAAACAACGGTTGGGTGTTGTAATTGTTCGGCTAAATCAATGGACATTTTATAGGCGTTTCCCGTTTCTGTAAACTGCCCATAAATTTGTATGAAAGTGTAAACTTGACAATGAACTTTGTTGAAAATGTATAATTATAAGCAAAATCTATGTCAATAATGAGGATGTAAAAGTAAATTAAAATGATTAGACAAATAATTATAAGGTGCGTCGGTGGCCGAGTGGTTAAGACGTCTGATAATTAACTAGGCAGATCACGGGTTCGATCTAGGATCCCGGCCATGTACCAATGGAGTTTTTTATTAAAAACTTATGTACATAATCCGACAAACCACACTGAGAGGCTTTTCCATCTAAATATACCTCAACAGAACTGGCCAGTCGATAGGTATTAGCCTCACAAATACCATCGGTTAAACGAGGGAGACTTGGTCTTCTGGAACCGTCAAACAATCCGTGAAGAAAGAAAATATACTGTTTCAAATAATTGTCCATAAATTAACAATTTATTGAAATAAACAACGTAAAGCTAAATCAAAATACAAACCAATAAAATGTATGTTTGCTATTGATTAATGAAGCATGAATTGTACTCGTTCAAATCCACTAAAACATTTTCCCGTCAAAGCTAATTTCCGCGTTTGGGAATAAACAGTTTGTCATTTGAGGAATAACACTCATTTACATACTAAATAATTCAATGTCGGATCTTTATCATTTTCAATTTACGGATGTATGTGTAAAATATAGTTTTGTAAGTTGTGATTAAAAATATCAGTAGATTAAATACGGCCTTATGTGTTTCTTAGTAAAAAATCCATTAATTACCTATATTTCGTTTAAATTATAAATTCCCATGTATATACTATGAAAATCGGCATATTAAGAGTTATAGTGGAAAAAATAATCTTCTTTATTTTCACTATTACTAATAAATTTCGTGTGTAATTTGAATGAATTTTTAGTAATAATACAAGACTTATATTGTCATAACAAATTGTGAACATTGCTGAAAATTCAATACTAAAGATGTCCATTACTGAGCACTAACACGTAATTTTTATTTGTGTTTAACTTCGTACTTTTTTTATAAACGCTTTAAATTTAACTGATGTGTGTAATGTTAATAGATCATAGAACATATTAACTTTTTACATAAGTATAAGATGCTGAAATTGTTATTTATATTTATGTAATTTGCAATAATGTGTAAACTGTCCATCAATGAGGTGTTCCCCTACGAAAAAATTTTAGATGTCGTAATTTTAAGGATGAGACGAGATGAGAATTTTAAACGGCTACAAATGGCTACAAGGTTCTTAAGTGGTTGACACGCTCAGTAGATACTATGATTCTATCTATGCCTTTAGTTATTGATCTGTGAGTAAAATACTATTAATTTTGTAGAATAATTTAGAAAAAAAGGAGCTTGACATTTAACACTTAGTAGAAAATAATTAAAAATTATGTAAATATATGACTTGACGAAAATTGTAATATGCGAGTCTTAATTGCTGGTTAAGAAAACAACAAAATAGCATGTCAGACAAATGGCGTGACATTTAAACCATTCATTAGCTGCTTAACACCTCGTTTCAGTGAAATGTTTTGTGATATTTAACAATTTTCATGAACATTCATATGATACGCCACAGAACTTTATATAAATACCGTTCAGTTAGATTAAATTACTCGTATACCTAGATAATACTCTATTGTATTTCTAATAAACAATTTAAAAAATGTGCGTAGGTGGCCAAGTGGTTCGTCTTCTAGTATAAATAATCTTATAAATATCTTATAAATAAAAACTCATGTAGGGAGGGTAAGGGGGAGAGCGGAATAAGATTTATCCGACCCCAAATGTCATCTTTACTTGCACGCTTGGTACCCTCTGCTAGACAACAAACGAGGCTCTGGTGACCGAGCAATGGTGGTATAAACATACTATACACCTAGCTAGAGGCTTCCAGGCTGGCGCAACTTAGAACAAAAAATTTGGGCTAGGAAAAATGAGCCAATACTAATGGCGTCGTATCGCCATCTCTTTCACGCCATATACAGATGACAGAGATAGCAAATATTTCTATACCAATACACAGTACGATGTTGTTAGGTTGGCAGTACCTTTCAGCCCTAAGTTTGATTCATTTCAATGTATGGCAGTCCCGACTCTTATTAAAGAACATAGTGATTGCTACTTACTCTATGGAGGCTACAGCGAGCCTGAAGACCTAAATAGCCTTAAAATGTCTGGTGCAGAAGACAAGGGGAAACCACTGCACTATTATTTCCAAGAAAGTTAACCATGCATGGCGAGTCAATACAAGGTGCGTCGCGCTGTGGCTGTGGACCGCCATAATTAACCACGACTGCTCTGCTAAGAAGAAGAAGCAGTGAACGATAAGTAACGGTTTTTATAATTTTTGTCTTCCTGTCTGTCCCAACGTTTATCCAGAATAGTCTCCGAAGCGGATCAATATATTTTTATGGGGGTAATGTCTTATTATTTAAATTTTATTTCGGTATCAAAAGATGATTCCACGTCATGTCATGGCGACCGACGCATGCGTTCCGTCGTGACATGATGGGGAACCAGGTTTAATCCCGTCCGCCTGTGATAGTTGTGATTAGTCAGTGATTAGTAAAATCACAGTTGGCAGGATCATCTTAGATATCGATTAATCGGCATATTACTTGACATCGATTAACATTGATGGAACCACAATAAAAGAAGAAGATATCAAAATTGCTAAGTTGCGAGTACAATTTAGAATTCGGACTCTATCTCCGACATCTTTCGTTTAGGTTTTCCTGTAAACTACAAGAAAACCCCTATTTTTTTAAAATAATTTTTAATAAAGGTTTCTTTAAAATAATTTAAACTATGATTTTTAAAATTATAAAAATAAAATATTTGTAGTCCTTTCACATGTCACATACGTCACATGATGCATATGATTTTTTTTTAATTTTTTTTTTTCCCTAAAATCGAAATTCGATTATTTACGCTATATACGTCCTTGATTAGGTCGTCGAACTGTATATATGTAGGTACAACTTTTTTTCGTCTAGTAGATTCGAAGAAAATAAGCTGTGACAGACGGACAGACGGAGAGAGACATGAGTGATGCTATAAATAAGGGTTTACGTTGTGTGTCCATACGTGAGAAGTAATATCAAATTTGCACGGGCGAAACCTGAATGGAAAGATAGTATATAATATGAAAAGAAATAGAATAAATAGATGTCATGAAACCTATTAACGAAAATCATGGATGGGAATCGAAGGTACCTACAAATTATAGTGCCACCAACACGTACGAGGTAAAATATACACGATCTATTTTATTTAGTTAGGGTCGACCTAAAAAGATATTTGTTGATCAAATCTGTGACATTTCAAGAGGTAAATAAAAATGACATGAACACTGAACAAAATGTATGTCAGGGTCTTGTTACAAGTGGGTATAGTTACAGTTGAGGCTTCGGTCTAAGGTTTTAAACCGACGACTTCAAAAAAAGGAGGAGGTTCTCAATTCTTCAGAATCTTTTTTTTAATGTATGTTACCCGATTACTTGAAGACTCCTGGATCGATTTGGATTTTTTTTTGTTTAAAGGGTCTACTTTCCAGGTCCCATGGTCATCTGATGATGAGATCCTGGAGAAATTGAGAACTCTTCAAATGTTATAGGCACACTTGAAGCGATTTGGGTTTTTTATAGTGACTTGTGCATTTGCTTTCGGAAGGCACAATTTTTTAGTGCATAAAAAGTTGTTACACTTTTTTGAAGGCAATTATTTACTTAATATTTGGAGGTACACTCGTTTTAAATGTAAGAATATATGTATAGTATAGGTATAGACTGGAATTCTATTTAATTTTGATGCTAATGCTCGCCATCAAAATAAATGTGGAGACTTGTTAAGGGTAAGTAGCATGAAAGTAAGATAGATGCAGTAGAAATCCGGTGTTTACGTACAATGTGTGATATAAGACGTATTGACCGCATCAGGAACGTCATTAGAGAAGAATGCGGAAAGAAAGATCATGTTGTGACTAAAATAAAGAAAGTAGATTACGCTGGTTTAGACACGTTGAAAGAATGAAGGATGAAAGATTGACTAAAAAGGTTTATATGGCAGAAGGGAATGCTGGCAGAGGACCTAAGTGTACTTTTATTGAAAAAATATTGATTGAAGGCAATGTTAAAAGTACACACAATCGCCGAGCATGTATGAAAGGCATGATAAATATAAAAGAAGCGAAAGAGCATACCTCTTAGCATGATCGTAGCAAATGGCGTTCGATTGTCTCTGCTACCTCTCTTGGGATAAAAGGTGTGATCATTAATATATAGATAGATTTTTTCAATAATGTGTGAAAAAAGTAAACTTCGAAATGTAGATTTGGTGTCACGTTCGCCAAGTAAACCGGTGGAGAAATTAGTGAAATGAAATTGACGGAGAGCATGTCGGTGACGCGAACCCATAACATTTTCGCCTACCAAAATGCGCTCAACGCGCGTAAAGAAGTTTTCACTTCGAAAATGCCAGGGTTGGCGCTCGAATTCAGGACATATCCCATGGATCTCTAACCACCAGGACAAACCTAACACACACGAACCCTTGCATATTCAACACATACAGATTATTCAAATACAAGCCCTCTCATTATGCAAATACAGTAGTTATAAATTGTGGTGTAGCATTTATCAAGGCCCCAACCCTAAGCAATTTCAGATTATCTTGCCCTGGACGGACTAAAGTTATTTACAATCAATTTCCTCAGCTATTAATGCACGCTCGAAAACAAGGCCATAGACACGAGCCTTCGTGATTTAGGCACAATCTAGATTCTAGACCAATCTTACATGAATTTGATCGATTCTACCTTTTTATGGGTTTACAACAAATTGAATACCTATGTTTATATATTACAGATAGATAGATGCTATGGGGGGGGGGGGGTGGGGGGAGAGCAGATAAATGAGAAAAAAACTAAAATTTCAGATTTAATAATTTTTTAATAAACCTACCTAATAGTGTAAACCGTAACAGTAGTTTTCGTGTGAAAAGGGCACATACAGACAGACAGACGCGGCTCGGGACATTTGTTTTATAATTTGTAGCGAAGAGCAGAAGATTTAGAAAACAGGAAGTTACATGATTCCTTCGATATTTTAAATATTTTGTTACGCATATTCTCGGAACCACAATTGTTATGATAACTGAGTTTCTTTAAATTTATATCGATGTTATGTGTTATAAACACGTAGTATGGAATGGCGAAGAAATCATGATACAACCAGAGACAGATTAACAAAAAAATTAACAAAGCTACCGATTTACTAGGCAGACCACGGGTTTGATCCCGGATCCCGGCCATATACCAATGGGTTTTTATAATTTTAAACTTATGTACATAATCCAACAAACCAGCAAACTTAGAAGCTGTTCCATATAGATGGACATATACCTCAACAGAACTGGCCACTCCTTAGGTATGGCCTCACAAATACCATCGGCTAAAAGAGGGAGACTTAGTCTTTTGCTGTGTATCTTGGGACCGTAACAAGGTTTCAGAAGCTGTAAAGCAACCCGTGAAGAAAAAAAATATTTAAAAGCTTCGGTACGACCAATTTGCTACGAGCCGCGTAGTGAAGCTAAAAATGGGCTTAAATGTGCTTTACATTGCTAAGGAATAAGACTATTCGAATCCAAATGTCATCCTCACCTGCTTACTTGGTACCCTCTGCTAGACAACCAACGAGGCTCTGGCGTCCGAGTAATAGCGGTGTAACCATACACCTAGATAAGAAACTGGCTGGAAGAGGCTGCAGCAAGCCTGATGACCTAAATAGTCTTAAAATGTCTGGTGTATAAGGCTAGAGGAAACCTCTGCACTATTCTTCCCAAGAAAGTTAACCATGGCGAGTCAATACAAGGTGCGTTGCGCTGTGGACCGCCATGATTGAACACGACTGCTCTGTCAAGAGCACTACAACTGAGAAAACGTATTATTTTACCATATAATCTACAGCCTATTTCTAATGGTCCTTTTTAGCTAAAACGGCATTAGTTCATAGATAGCCAAAAGAAAATTAAGTAGCTACAATTAAATTCATGCTTAAAATGGCTTGAATGACGTTGCGTGTGTGAAGAGAATCCATGTTAGCAACATTTACTCGTCAAAGCTTGACGTAACTGCAGCTAATATGTGTACATAGTACGGCTTTATAGGGTAAAATTGTTCATAGACATACCTATAAGAGCACTAGCTGTGCCTTGCGGTTGCAACCGCGTTAATGGTTACTACAACGCTCCTTTGGGTCATAGCGTGATATTAAATGGCATATAGCCTATAACGTTGGGCTATCAAATGCAAAAATATTTTTTCAAATCTGAATGGTAGTTCCAGAGATTAGCGCGTTCAAACAAACAAACAAACTCTCCAGCTTTAGGTACATCTGAGCATCAACAGCATAAGTAAATCTAGTGGGGGAAAAAGTTAGCCCCATCAAGTTTTCATGGCATATACTGTCTAATCCGTCAGAGATATAACAAAATGATGCAGGAAAGAAATGTGTAGAATAAAATTATTTAGAAAAAAGTCCGTTATGGCATATATGTGTTTCTAATAGATAAGTAGTTCTAAGCGTATTTATGTAGGTATTAAAATTGTTGTAAACCAAACCCTGTGCGAAGTCGGGAGCTGGGTCGCTAGTTATAATATGGAATGACTCTGATTCCCTGGGAGCGAGGTCGGGCCCTTATATGGGATGCTCGTGGACACATTAGCCCCATCTCATATCAGGGAAACAGCAATCAAAGCGGGAGCTGCGGCGGAAATCGCAGAGTAACAATCGGCGCAAATATAGTTCAATTATTGAAAACTACAAATTTGTGCCGTTTGGTGTAGAAACTCTAGGTCAGTGGGGTGCAAAGATATGTCCCCTCGACTGATCATTTCTTCTGGTGACAAGAGGGCTGGCTCCTTCCTCGCTCAATGAATCAGCATCGCGATTAAGCGGGGAAATGCAGCCAGTATTCTTGATACTATTCCACGCGGACCTGGTTTATTTAGTTATATTTAATGTTTAATTTATGTTTTTGGTTTTTATTAGTTATAATAAATATTACAGCTATTTAGTATTTAATATCATTTTAATATCTGTTACTTTTAACATTATTTAATAAAACAATTATAATTATTTCTTAAGTAAAATGTATAATATATTCTCGAGAAAGCGGCTTACATTTTCTGCAGAAAATTAAATGTTAAAGCAATTTCTGTGCATTACATGGTTTAGTGACACCCATATTTTTGCTATAAAACTTGCATATCTAGCACCGTGTAATTGCACGCGAACGCTCCGTAGTAACGCCCAGCCTACATAATAATTTATATTAGCGACTCGCCACGGCTTCGCATGGATTGCAGTTTTATCCAAGATTTCCCGGGATTAAAATTTGTCTATTTACTGGCCTTCCAAGACGATCCGCTTTGACGTGAAAGAAAGACAATTGGTGCGTCGGTGGCCGAGTGGTTAAGACGTCTGGTATTAACTAGGCAGACCCCGGGTTCGATCCCAGATCCCGGCCATGTACCATGGGGTTTTAAAAACTTATGTACATTATCCGACAAACCACACGTAGAGGTTTTTCCATCTAAATATATCTCAACAGATCTAGCCACTCGTTAGGTATAGCCTCACAAATACCATCGGCTAAACGAGGGAGACTTGGTCTTCCGCTGGGTGCCCTGGAACCGTAACACGGTTTCGGGAACTCTAAGGCAACCCGTGAGGAAAGAAAAAAAAAGGACAAATAAACAATTCGGCCAGGATTCCTCGTTTCCAATATTGTAGATTATCTGCCTAGTCTTGTAAAACATACCTACTAAAGTATGCGGTACCATACCTGACAATCATTCATCTTCTTTTTCTTTCTCCGGCCTTTTCCATGTTTAATTGGGGTCGGCACTCCCAATCGCTTTTCGCCAGCTCGATCTATTTCGGGTTGCCAGTGGGTCTAGTTCTAGGGCTTTGAGGTCATTATTGATTGCTGAAAGCCATGAGAGTTGGAGTCTGCCGCGGCGTCTCGGTCCTGACGCACTGTCCAACAATTTTCGGGTCATGTGGTCTTCAGGCCTTCTCATCACGCAGCCGTGTTTTGGCGAGGTTTCAGGTATCGGTGGCACTTTTTGACTTCCACGTACATAGTTATTTGGCACCTTGTCCAAGAGGTTGACGCCCGACGACCAGCTTCATCTATGCTTTACATTTTACAGCATCAAAGAACTTATTTTTGCCACCAAACCACATCTTGTTTACTGTGTTTAAGTAAACTTTCGGTAAGCAAAAATTTCACTCTGCTTCGTTTTAGAAATATTTACAAATTGAAAATACTGGAATAACCATCCAAGTACGACAAAATTAAAAAATCTGTGAATCCCTCAAATGCATGCATATTTCATAGGCAAATACTGGCCAATTAAGTAACGAGAAAATAAAAAAAATCTCTATCTTCTTCAGAATGCAGATGGAAACCAGGAATAATATTATAAATGCGAAAGAATATACATATTTGAGGCGTTTGGTGTGGAAACGATGGGGCCGTGTGGAGCACACAGTCTGTTTATAGATATTAGTAAACGACTAATAGAAAGTTCACATGACCAACGGGCTGGCTCTTACTTCGGTCAATTGCCATTAAACGTGGCAATGCAGCCGGTCTGTTGGGTACTCTCCCAGTAGATAAGAGATTTACATGATTTTTTTTATTTAAATTTTATTTTATTTTATATTTGTAATTTAGTATTTAAGATCATTCTAATACCTATTTCTATATGTAAATTTTCAAAATAAATACATATATGAATGTTATTGCATTCTTAAAAGCCAAAGTGTGTTTCTTTGTTTGCTTGTCCTTATTATGTTGCTACAACAGAGCAACATTTTTTAACCAATACAATTATACATTTTATCCAAGATATAATTCGGGATCAATTCTAAAGCTAGTGTTTCACAAATTCACACGTCTTTAATATGACAAAAACTGCTTTCATACAATGTACTACATTTTAGTTCCGAGACTTGGACCCAAATACCCTAACGGATTAGTACACGTTAACAATTTTTCATATTAAAACTTCACTGGCTGTTTACAACGTCGAGAATTTTTTATGTCTTTAGCTTTTTAATTTTTTTATAGCAAAAGTTTTAGGAAATGAGTTGTGCTAAGAGAGAAAATGTCTGCGAGAAAAGGCTCTGGGCTTTACAGCCTTCACACTATAACGAAGAGTGCTTTTGTCGTATCTTATCCCCACCTTTCTGTTTAATACGTATAACTCGGTAAATGTGGACATTGTAACGAGAAGTTTTCGGTTGTTGTCTTTATATAAAACCGTACAGATATATACACTTTAATTAGCACATAAGGTACATCTCATCCCAGAAAAGCGACAGAGATGGGCAAAAGTTTACCTATTAGAACCATAAAAGTTAAGTATAGTTTCGGGTGTCTCATTTCAATGAAACATAAGGAGGCCACACATTCGTCCAATCCCCGGCCGGTCGCCGTACGTTTCACCGAAACCCACCACAGACTCGTCCAATTCTTATCGCGCGGCCCACCATCCTTTTTCAAATCGTTGTATTTGTGGTTGATTTCGATGACCGGAACGATCTGTCACACACACACACTTTGTTTAATTGAATCTTGTGTGTCTGTGTGGGTGAGTGAATTGCATGTGATCTAGATCGTATCATATACATTGCTAATGTGTGGCCTGTCTTGAATCTCGATCATACCGCGGCCGGACCGAAAATTTTCTGTGAGATACCGGACCAGTGCGTGGGCTACTATAAAGGGAAATATTGATATCATGAAGCTTTGAAAAAAAACCTTCATTTTTAGCTGCTTTTAAAACTTGTGTTTTTTTTTTCAGTTTTTTTTTTCTTTACGGCTCTCGAAACCGTATTATCGGTCCCAGGGTATCCAGCGGAAGACTTAGTCTTCCTCTTTTAGCCGAAGGTATTTATGAGGCTGCAGAATACGTGCTTTCTACTATACTAGCATTACGCCCCCGGCTTCGCCCGTGGATATTTACGAACAAAATAAAAATACCCTATATCTACCTTTACCCTTATCCCTACCCCTACCTCTACCCTACCCCTACCAACACCCCTACCAACACCTTTACCCGTACCCCTACCCCTACCCCTACCCTCTACCACTACCACTATAACTATATCATCAATAGTTTTTGCAGCTCACGCGATGTAATCAATTTTTTAAGTCATTTTTTTACATCTTGGGTTACATTACTGGAGTTTTAGTAAGGATCCCTAATTTTTTGAAAATAAAATATAGCCTATGTCACTCAGGGTGAATGTAGCTTTCCAATGGTGAAATATTTTTTGAAATCGGCACTGTAGTTTTTGAGTTTATTCATTACAAACATACACACACACAAAAATACAAATCTTTCCTCTTTATAATATTAATATAGATTGGTGACGAAGTGTTCATGTAAGCTGTAATATGCTTCTCCCCGCCACCTTTCCTTTCAGCCGTTGAAGCTTGATTGGCCAACAAACACAAAAACATTCAAATATTGAAACATCCAATCTTTCCCATGTATAATATACCAGCAATTGCCTGCGACTTCATACGCGTTATATTAGCAATGTGACGTAATTTATGTAAATTTTCCCTTATTTTTATTTTTTACACCCGTATAAATTCGGTATCGATGTCTTCCCAGTTATCTCTTCATGGGTTGCCTTACAGCTCCCGGGAACTGTTGCCGGCCCCAGGGTACCCAGCGGAAGACGAAGATTTTGAGGCTATACCTAACGAGTGGCCAGCTCTGTTGAGGTATGTAGATGGAAAAGCCTCTTTGTACGGTTTGTCGGATAATGTACATAGATTTTTTAATATTATAAAAAACCCATATCAGATGTGGTGTTCTAACCCGCGACATCTCAGTTGTGAGCCGACGTTTTACCCACTCGACCACCGACGCACGTATTATTCCCATCCCCCGTAAAAATATTTCTCCATACACAAATCCACCCCACCCCGTTGCGCTTGTTTTCCAAAAAATCTTCTTTATGTCCCCTCCTATGTACTAGCTAAGTTTCATGTAGATCCGACTAAAGTAGGCCATACATTGGTCCGGTATCGCAACGAAAATTTCCCATTCCGGCCGTTGGATGATTTAGGCGGACCGTTCGTTACAAGAATTGGACGAGTCTGTGGTCGGTTTCGGTGGACCGTACGGCGACGCGCCGGGGAATGGACGAATGTGTGGCCACCTTTATACCTTTAGGAAGCCGATTTCTAAATTTAGAGAAATATAATTTTCTAAAATACCCCTACTCACTGATATGTTATCGATCACAAGCACCCACGCGTCGCGTGTTCTACGATTTATGTTCGCACAAGACACGTGACCAACGCCAACTACTGTGCCTCAGTAAATCAATCATATGTCTTCAACAAGTTTAAATCTCTATATTTAGTTCTACAGCTTTGAGAAGTTTCGTGTCGATTCGCTACGACAATTATAATATGACAATTATAATGACAATCAATTATAATATGACAATTATAATGAAAAGTAGCTTTCAGACCCGGCTTCACATGGTGCAAAAAAACTCGCCATCCATTGCACTGTTTTAACGTGAATGAAGGACAAACAAGCACACTTTCGCGTTTATAATCTATCTATCCCAAGAGGCAGAGAATGCCATTTGTTACGATCCTGACATACCTCTTTCGCTTCTTTCATATTCATCATACTGTGTACTTTTAATATTTCCATCGACCAATACATTTTTTATATGTTCAATAAAAGTACACCTTTAAGTCATCAGCCAACATTTCCTTTCACTTCAGCCATATAAACCTTTTTAGTCAATCTTTCATCCTTCATTATTTCAAGCGTTTATAATTAACTAGCATATTGAATACCTATATAAAACTACTTATCCATTAGAGATAGATATATGCTACATCGTAAACCTTAATTCCGAACTTAAAAAAAGAAGTAGGAGGTTCTCAATTCGTCGGAATCTTTACTTTTTTATGTATGTTCCCCGATTACTTGTAACAGGTGGTCCCATGCTCATCAGGTCAGGATCTGATGATGGGATCCTGGAGAAATCGAGAACTCTTCAAATTTTATAAGCACACTTGAAGCAATTTGAGTATTTTTTTTATTTTGTTTGAAAGGGTATACTTTCCAGGTCAGGATCTGATGATGGGATCCTGGAGAAATCGAGAACTCTTCAAATTTTATAGGCACACTTGATGCGATTTTGGTATTTTTTTATAGTGACTTGTGCATTTGCTTTCGGAAAGCACACTTTTCAGTGCATAATTTTTGAAGTCGGTACACTTTTTTTTAAAAGCCAAATTATAATAATAATATACTGAATATATATACCGCATAAAATTTTATAATTAATTACTCCACGTTAAACCATGTTCTTCATGCGATGCTTGAATTTTATATTAATTGTAAATTATATTACGCTTGCAGTTACAATCGTTAACTGCAGCAATTCACAAGGTAGAGAGGCAGTAAATTGTGAATAGTAGTCATGCGATGGTCTCGTTTCTTATACTTTTCTACCTTTGTTGTTAAACGGCACATTTTGAGGTAAAAATAGGGTTAACAACAATGTAATTGAATGATCCTAACCACGAAGGAGAAGGTACTGAGTTCAAATTCTAGATCGAGCAAAATATCCTAAAATTCCCTTACATTTTCTTTATTTACAGATTGCCTTAATTACAGCTCTCGAAACCCAGCCGAAGACCAATGCCGATAAGGCTATACCTAACGACTGGCCAATTCTGTTGAGGTATATTTAGATGGAAAAGCCTCTAAGTGTGGTTTGTCGGATTATGTAAGTACCTACATAAGTTTAAAAAAAACCATTATTACATGGCCGGGATCCGGGATCGAACCCGTGGTCTGCCTAGTTAAATTCCAGACGTCTCAACCACTCGGTCAAGGACGCACAATGAAATTCCCTTACATATTAATTTTAGTTAATTAAAGCATGTATGTCAGGATCGTAGCAAATAGAATTCGATTGTTAGGTCCATGTTTAATACTCGTAAACCTTCCCGGTGAATTAACCTATCTAATAATGTTTTGATAGTGATGACAAAAATTTTAATGTGCAACGGTCCAAGGAAAGGTTTAATAAAATAAAAATAATATATTCCTTAAGGGGTGGGCAGACTTACTTAGCCTATATTGAGCATGGCTCTAAGCTTCATAGACACTGAAAAATTCATAAACTCTAAAGTATTAAACAAAAATTTTTTTTTTATAAATTGGAGTCAGTTGGTGCCTGAAATCTGTTATAAAATTGGCAACCCTAGATAAAAGACACAATTTTATGTATACTTCAGACACGATATTAGGTACATGTACTTGTTTTATTCGCGATACGTGACTTCACATACTAGCTTCACTGTAAGCTCATATAATACATATGCACGCAGAACTAACAGGTCTATCCTTAATTAAAATCTATATAAATAAATATTAAATGCTGTTCGTAAATTTTTTTTAAATGTTAATTATAGTCTGAATAATGAATGAAAAATTAGTAAAGTTGCCTGGAAATTGGAAAATTCGGTAAAAACTGAAAGTGCTTTTTTTTCTATGGGATTTTAGGATGAACTTTTGTAAAAACATCCCTCAGTGACTCTCAGTAGGGGATGAAAGTTAATAAGGGCCCTACGGCTGAAACCGGGGCGGAAAGCTAGTTCTTTATACATTATTAACTAGCAGTTGCCCGCGACTTGTATTAGGAACAATGACGTAATTTATGTAATTACACAAAAATTTAGTCAAAAGTTCGAAAATGTATGGGTACCTGATATTCCCATCTCCGTGATATTTTCGGGACATTCCATGTCATGGTCTACCTGTGTGCAGAATTTTATACAAATCCATCCAGTTTTTCAAATCTATCCCACAGGAACCGTGGATTTTCCGGGATAAAAAGAAGCCTATCTCACATTGCAGGTCATGATCTATCTGTGTGCAAAATTTCGTGTGCACTTGGCCGGTTTTTTAAG
This sequence comes from Nemapogon koenigi, assembly GCA_963924495.1. Classification (NCBI taxonomy): domain Eukaryota; kingdom Metazoa; phylum Arthropoda; class Insecta; order Lepidoptera; family Tineidae; genus Nemapogon; species Nemapogon koenigi. The sequence goes on along the minus strand of OZ004640.1, from coordinate 4,177,596 downwards.
TACTGTATGTTTCTGTAAATAAATAAATACTTTATTTACTGCGCAGTTTATAAAGACCACGAATAACGCGACGGTGCGTTAAGTCTATATTTAAACATTAACAAAGCTTGACCCCACAATCATTCCAACCACCTTTCGTAGCGCAAATCCTTTTAAATGTAGAGACCGGCACGTTCTTTGTCACCCTACGCTCCGTTTTATTAGATGGATTAATATTTTAACACAAAATTACTCATCGCTACCCCAAACCTGTCAGATCCATATAGAAGTATAGCATGTTACATTACCTCATTGTTACATACAGCTGTGTCATACCACATTATTGTTGTTGCGTCATTATCTTCTGTCGTGGGTTATTTAAATATATTCTGGACTTACCCATTTTTGACCTTTTATACTCTGTTCAATATATGAAAGTTATGGGTGACAGAATTCTTTTAACTGGGGACTCTATGGTAGCCTACCATTCTAGAGGAGATAGGAAGATATTTTTATTGTGAACTTCAGCTCTTTCTGTCTTAAATTAAAATGGGCATACTTTGTTTTCTAGTAAAGTGCGCACTTTACTCAAAAATGTAAAATTTCAGTCCAGTTTTATTTAAGGATCAATCATTTAATAGAAAGAAAAAAAATGTGAAAAAAGTCGTACCCAGTTAAAAGAAAGACTCTTGTCACCATAATAGGGTAGTGGAAGGAAAATCTGTGTGAGTGATTTCGTGAAAAGGGAAGTGTGTAATAGGAAGCGAAGCGCGCGCTATTTGATTTGACCAATGAGCGCGCGCGGTGGTAGAGTTGGGCGTCAGATATTACCAGCCAACAGTATGTGCGTGTGTGTGACTAGAAAGAGAAAGAAATAGAGAAGAAGAATGCATTAGCTATGGGCATGTGAGATGTCAGATGTTACACATCATATACGACTTCTGTCAGGCTCGCTCGTTTTTTTATTTTCTAGATTTATAGTATGTCAGTCTTAGCGTCATTTAAGGTACAGACTGGGGGACCCAAGACGAGTCTCACTTGTGCCAAAAATGCTGAGCACCAATAATCTTTAAGGAATATAGAAGTGACACATCTTCAATTAAGTGCAGCAACAGGCTTGTCACGTTCTGTAGGATACCATAATAAAATATTTAAATATTGTGAAAAATTTATTTTCAAAACAATATTGTACTTCAGTACCATATAATTTACCAAAGAACTTTTAGTAACAATAAAATTATATAAGGATTATTTATTAAATAACTAAGTTACAAATTAATAGGTTAATATAGAACAAAATATATCACAGACATAATAATATATTGGAAAACTAGAGACAGAAATTATAAATTTGGATTTAAATTATAGACAATCAAAATAGAACAACCATCATACCTTATGCTAATATATTTACAATCACAACAAACAACTTAACTAATAGATTAGGTCGATATGTACATTTTAGGGACCTTAGAAGAACATAGGATAATTATGTATATAAGGCAAAAACTAAGGTAGGGTTTAAGGAAAGATTAAGAAACTAATTTGAATATTTTTGTTATCTATGCAGTAATTTTCTCATAATAAATGTTCAAAGTTTTTTCGACAAAGTGACGTCTTCATTTAGGTACTTAAAGTAGGGTTTGTGATAAAAGTAGTGCCATTTAACATGCCCCGTGGTACTATTAGTTAGAAACAAATGAGTTGATAAATGGGGCAGAATGGCTCTTTTACCTAATTGATGACGTCATTTTGTCGTCTGCCGGCAAAACTTTAAAAAAAATTATAAAAAACAAAAATATTCAAAGTTTCTTAAAATAGCTTAATCTTTGAAATAAAAACTGCACCTTAGTTTTTACTTTACATACCTACCGAATTAAAATAAGCTGCAGATATCCTATTATGGTACTGTTATTATAATGTCTGGTTGATGTTTCAAAAAAATATCATAAATTCATCAAATTAAAATCAAATTATCTAAATGTAGCCATTTTTTGTTCTATCTACAGACCTTTTCACTTAATTTTTGAAATTGATTTTAATTCAAAATTGAAAATAAATTATATAAAAAATCTTATAGTTATGCAAGGTATGATTTAAGTCTTCTACAAAATGTAGTTCTTGTTGATAATGTTTCAAAAATTATCATTAATTCATTAAATTAAAATTAAATTATCTAAATGCAATCTTTGCTCATAACAAATTTTCAAATTAATTTTGATTGTTAATCAATTATTCTACTGTACATTTTCAGCAATTTTACGTCTTTAACAATTACTTAACGATAATTAAATAAATAATTTACCTAGGCCAGCATTTATAGTCCATTTGTAAATCTTATGAGATATTTTTACAAACATTAACATTATAATATTTTAAAACAATATTGGACATCGATTATTCAAATATGTGTTTTCTTATATTGTCTTTATGTTCCTCTAGAATCATTGCTTTTGCATCATAGTTACATTATTTAATTATTTTTTATAACAACGTTTATATACAGTCTTTTAAAACATTAATAAATATTTATAGGTATTCTTTTCTCTATAACAAATGTTTTGAGTTATTTGAAATTTCCTCATGATTTACTTCGGAAAGTTTTAATAAACGAAATTTATCTGGTATGCTGTGATATCTGAAAAATTCGACATATTTTTCAATTATTAAATCTTAGTCAAAATCCAAAACTTTTATTGCTATTACTCACTTCGATCGCCTTTTTCTTCTAGCTGTATCTAATGGGGTAGCTTCTATACAAAGTACAATCAGTCTAGTATTACAGGAATATCTGTGAAATGAAAATCAAATAATTATATTAATTTTGGACCTTGATCTATAATTAAAAAACTCATTTTGGGAAGTGAAATATAGGAAGGTACCTATTCAAAATACTGTCATTATTAATCTGGGCAACTTGCTAATTGAAACGTTTTTCGGAATATATAAGATCATATTAATTACTGAAAGGGGATATTTCTTTAGTGTTGTCTGTTATTTCAAAAGTAATTATAGCTAACGAAATATCTATTTGTCCATAACTGGCTCCGAAAATGGCAGCGAATAATCTCAAATGGTTTCGAAGATCAAATAACTTATTTTTGATAAAGCCAGAGGCTTATCTCTAGTTAAATATGAAAAATACTCACGTTTCTTGGTCTAATAGTTTATTAGATAGCAACGATGACGCCAGTCCATACTTATCAGGACTGCTGCTATGCCAGGCGTCACAATACGCGTCCATAGCTGGTTCCCCGTTTGTATTGGCGCCGTGCCAGACCGCTTTGTTAGACCTGCCAGGGGAATGAATTATTTCTATCACAGGAGAAACACTTTTAAACAGACCTGTATATACTTAAATATCTTTAAAAGACCTCGAAAAGATTTTCCTTTATTATGCGAATATTTCGTGTTCATTTTTATCTAAAAGGATAGAGGAACATATTTTAAAAGTTTATTTTACCACGAACGAGAATCGAGTACAAATTATTTTACTATTAAAAAGTGCAAAAGCAAAGTTGCACATTCTGAACATGGCAGAAGCGATTTCCATTAAGAACAGCTTACAAATATGAAAAAAAAGAATTCGTTGGAAGAAAAGGCATCAAAATATTGTTAAATAATAGTACACGACAAACGTATCGTTTCTCCACTCTTTTTGAGTCGGAGCTGAAAATAAGTCCAAATAAGAAATATATTATGTTGAATGTTTTTAACTTTAAAAATAATAGATTGCAAGAAACACAAAAATAAAAGAAATAGGCGATCAAAATAGAAGAAAAAAACACAAACGTGAAGATAATGAGGGAAACATAGCATACATTATTTTGGCACAAACAAACTTACCAGCCCGTATCCTGTAATACATTTTTTCCACTAAAACTGTAAATTCTCGGAGCATGCGCAAACAAAGCACCAGATCCATCAAACATTTCACCCCAAGAGTTAAACAGCACATCCCCTCGAATATTCACGACCGGGATTTCTCTATCGACCCAACTCACTAACGAGTCGATATTTTGAACTCTGCAGGAAAAAATATTATTGGATCGTTAAAAAGTTTTAATTTTAAAAGGACTTTTTTGAAAACTTAAATTTTAAGGAGAAATTCGCACGATAATTGATTTGACTCTTGTAGTATGGTGATAAAGAAACCTCTGTAATTTTGTTTATCGTCGATAACGCATTGGTTTATTTGGCTTGAATACGAGGTTCCGCGTTGAGTTCTTACCGTTACAAAATGTGAAGTAAAAAGTTCAAAACAATTTGTTTGCTGTCATTACCCGATTATGATTCTAACAACACCACACATTTCTAAATCGGTTCAAGAATTTGGTGGTGGAAGACTAGGTACAAGTTATGGTGGAATAAAGAAACTGCCGAGTGATTAATACGTCTGGTATTAACTAGCAGACCTTGGGTTTGATTCCGGATGCCGGCCATGTACCAATGGGTTTTTTTTAGTTAAAAACTTATGTACACAATCCGATAAACCACACTTAGAGGATTTTCCATCTAAATATACCTCAACAAAACTGGCCACTCGTTAGATATAGCCTCGCAAATACCATAGGCTAAACGAGGGACACTTGGTATATAATATTTTCCCTATGAGAAGGTACAGAATTACCTATATAAAACTTGTAAAAACAAATTTAATTGTATCTTAGATATAATCTTCAAAGTTTAATGTATGAATTAAAAGTATTTTTAGCCAGAATGGGCAGTAATTATGTTACCTGGATGATATGAAAGCCCTGAAGGTTCCATCTAAGCCAGCTCTTTGTGCTTGACGATGACATTCGTAGTTGGCACTGCTCATTCCATGCATGTCACCGGTGTGAGGCTCATTTAATGCAGCTAGTCTCAACTGAAATAAAAATATAGAATCAAAAAATCTAAATGTTTAAAATTGGAATCCTAACAAAATCCGTTAATTGAGGACTACCGATGACGGTGCTGTCAAATTCCCATTGAAAATGACGAAAAAACTAAGCGCTTTCGCTGCCACGCACTATAGGTATGTTACTGTGTGAGTTGCTTTACTCTTTTCCCCCAAAACTACTGGACTAATTTAAATATGGTTTGCATTGCACCTTCAATAATTAGTAGGCTGATTCTTCCAGAAGCGTCTAAAGTTCACACGGGAATTGCAAATATGGAAATCCTACTAATATTATTGCAACAATTTGTATATTCAATAATCTATAATGTCCTTACCACTGGACCTTCTCCAGCTGCATTTTTATGATGAACAAGACTTGAAGTTTCAAGAATTGATTGTACAGGAGCCCGAGTCGGGGTGCCTATTGGTGCTGCATCCAAAGCAAGTAGTGAACCCATCTAAACAGAAAAAAGAATATATACAAAAATAAAAAATAAATGGGTAACCCCCTCTGACAACTTTAATCGTCATACAAAATTTATTTTAGATTTTAGTTGATATTGTTTTGTGTCGCGAGACAGAGCTGTAGAAAATGATTAATTGCTCTGAATTGTAAAATTGTAGGAGGTCTACTTTGCACATTCGGTTTATTGTTTACTATAATCTCTGAGTTAGATAGGCTTTTCCAATATCATGGACAGCCAAAATAAATAATAAGTAAAGATGCTTAGGTATCGTTTAATTAAATTGTAATTAAAATGTCCAACCAACATTTCATAAAGGCTAGCTAATTAAATGAACAATTTAAGTATTTGTATACAGAAAATGTTTATTTCATTTCCAGGGTTTTGAATTTAAGTCGACTGAGGGTCCCATTTGTTACTACAAACTTCTTACAAAAAGGAAATCAAGGAAAATGAATATTTTATAATCCTTCGTCTTTTGGAACCGCCATGAGCATTTACCTAAATATAAATTCAATTAAATTTAAATAATCCATGCTCCATATACTAATATACTAATCCAATTTTGATGATATGAAGAAAGCTTGAACCCTAAGGAGTTACGGTATGGTCCCCACGGGCGGGAAGCTAATCTATACTAATATTATAAAGAGGTAAAATTTTATTTTTTGTAATTTTGTTTGTAATTAATAAACTCAAAAACTACTCAACCGATTCTAAAAAATATATCACTAATAGAAAACTACGATATCCCTGAGTGACATAGGCTATATTTTATATTGTTCGAATATATCCACGGGCGGAAAGTCTATCTAATATAATAAGGTAATATTTCTTTATTTCACACGTAGGTACTACAAATTGTTTTTTCTTGATATAGGTGTTTTTACTTTTATTTCTACAACCGACTACATTTTCAAACAGCTTACATTATATATTTTTCACACGAAAGTCAAAGGTACACACGTTTTTAATTATTTTCCATTTGTAATTGAAAACAAAATAATGGCTTTGAAGTTTGTGAAAGCACAAACAAACCAGGAAACTCAATTTACGAAATTAGGTATATCGTAAAAATAATGTAAATTTTATTTTACCGCAACGTACTGCCATCCACTGTTCACACGCACGAGCAGTGCTTGTTCTTGAATTACGTATGCGAGGGTACCCAGTGGGCTGGCTGTACCTAGCTGTGGACAAAAAAAAAATGGAAAGACAAAAACTGCTTATTACTTTTTCATAAAAATTTAACACACAATAATAAAGATGACGAAGTATTGTTCTTGAATTACGTATGCGAGGGTACCCAGTGGGCTGGCTGTACCTAGCTGTGGACAAAAACTGCTTATTACTTTTTCATAAAAATTTAACACACAATAATAAAGATGACGAAGTATTGTTCTTGAATTACGTATGCGAGGGTACCCAGTGGGCTGGCTGTACCTAGCTGTGGACAAAAACTGCTTATTACTTTTTCATAAAAATTTAACACACAATAATAAAGATGACGAAGTATTGTTCTTGAATTACGTATGCGAGGGTACCCAGTGGGCTGGCTGTACCTAGCTGTGGACAAAAACTGCTTATTACTTTTTCATAAAAATTTAACACACAATAATAAAGATGACGAAGTATTGTTCTTGAATTACGTATGCGAGGGTACCCAGTGGGCTGGCTGTACCTAGCTGTGGACAAAAACTGCTTATTACTTTTTCATAAAAATTTAACACACAATAATAAAGATGACGAAGTATTGTTCTTGAATTACGTATGCGAGGGTACCCAGTGGGCTGGCTGTACCTAGCTGTGGACAAAAACTGCTTATTACTTTTTCATAAAAATTTAACACACAATAATAAAGATGACGAAGTATTATTATGTTCAATAATTTGTATAAAAGATTTTTATAGATTATAGTAGAACTCATAGACAAATCGATGGACTAAAAGTGAGGTATATTAACGTAGTTCTTCATACAAAAAAAAATCTATTTAATTTACTAAGAGTCAAGTGAACCTGAAGTTAACTGCCAAGAAAATAATACTTATTAAACAAATTTCGGGATAATTTTCCATATTAAATTACATCCAATCTGAGAGTAAACAGAGTTTGTGAACTGAAAGTTTGCTATCTTCAAAGTTATAATGAAACTTTATAATGGAAGTGTAACTAGATGAAACGTAGTTCACTTCCTTGTTTATTTTAATTGGCAATTGATTTCTAATTTAGACACACACAAATTTTGAAGATTCTCAAAGTTTAATAATCTTTAATATAATGAATTTGAGTTTAATACTCTTCAATACACTGAAAAATTAATAATTGTCGATTTTGGTAGGCGGGTATTATAGTAACTTGATACATATAAATTAGGCAACGGATAAAGAGTGAATAAACCTGGCTAAACTTATTTAAATACCAATTCTGGCTGTCTTCATGCTATGGCCATAGGCTACAATTGTAAATACTTTTTATTATCTTCATTATTGTATATCTAAAATAATATCTAATTGAAACTTTCCCACATAAAAGACGGTTGGGTAAAATTAGGTTATCCAGTATTATACCACAGAAGAAACAATAGTACTTTTTCAAATTCGAATGAATATGAAAAGACAAAGAGGGGATGGTCACGCACAATCCAATATGAGTCTAGTTGCATTCAGGAAGGCTCACTTTGTGTTGACAATGTAATCACGTAATCGGCAGTGTTTTGTTTCTGGCGTTACATACATACATTTTTCCCAGTGAGTGGGAAGTGCGGGGGGTGAGCGGGGGAGGTAATGTAAGACGTTTAAAAATGTTTTTTTTTATAAATTTACATGTAGGAACTACGGATTAGAATTAAGTTTAGATATAATTTGAACTTTTTTCTAAAATAATTATTCTTTAGTTATTCCAAGTAAACCTAGTTTTATTTAATCTTCTAGAATTATTCGTAAGAATAATCAGAGAAATCGGAAACTATTACTAAATCAAGGCCAAAACATAACGATAAAAGGTTTTAGGTAATGATGGCATAAAATGACTTCTGAATTCTGTTTTTATTTTGATATTTATACTCGTGGAAAATATGTTTTGTATAAAATAATATTTAATTTAAATTTAAAGCCTTATATTTAAATTTCCGATTCAAGGACCAGAAATAAATTTTATAATATCTGAATAACAAAGACTCCAAAGATAATTTACTTTGGTAAATTCGGGTACACTTTATACATGAGATTTCTAAAAAAAATACTGAAAATTTAGAACAACATTATGAACACTTACCCGCAATAATGAATTAGTAGTTTTATATACAACAGGTCCCATCAATGGCCTTCCATCTTCTTCATCAAAATCTGATGAGTCACCAAGTGGATCCAAAGGATCTCTATAACCTATACAAAATATTTTCACAGAAATTAGTAAAACTTAAAAAAAGTCCTTTATGGAAGAGCTTCCATATATGGATTTGGATTTAGAATATGTTTATAAAATTCTTATAACAGGCCTTAATAAGAACTGCCACATTGACATATTTTTAGGAGGCTCATATTCGTTTAGCGTTCAATAATAAATTAACTCAAGTTACAATGAACTCTATTGTCAAAGAAAACGTATTGTTCAACTGACATAACACAGTTAAATAAGCGTAATTTATCATTTTTAACAAGCCTGATATTGAACTGCCTTACTTTTAAATTGTTTTATAAAATATTTCTTAAAAAAATCCCAGTAAAACCTATGGAAAATAATAAATATTACGTGTTTCTCACCGTAAGGCTCCCGGTACTGCACGTAATGATTTAAGCTTCGAAGGATTTGTAACGCGTCTCGGGGCGGCTGTTTTCCTGTAAAGATAAATCACGAGTTAGAAAATTTCACCGTTCATAAGCCGTGCTCAATACAAATTTAATAATGCCTTCCTTTCTCTTGTTAGTACCTATGTTTAAATGTACATAATGTTGCTCAGACTTAAAATTAAAGAAATTCGCCAGTGTGGCCCATACTAACTTTAATTTTATGGTTTTAAAGAAAATAAATTTCACCAAAATCGGTTCAGTGGTTCTGCCGTAAAAGCGTAACAGACAGACAGAGTTACTTCGCATTTATAATATTAGTATCGATTCTATTCGAGAAGGCAGGCATATTCACTGTGTATTTTAAAATTTCGCCTGAAGCAACCAATGTTGTATGAGTCTGGGAACACTGAGGAAGGCAGACCGTTCCATCTATTCATAGCATTACTTATATGTTCGTAAAATAATTAATTTAAATACGCAAAGAAATATTTCAGTGGATTTTTACCACTGTGCAAAACGTCTCCTAGGCCATTTCATTACATCTCATTACTTTAATTCCACGAAGATACAGCATGTTCTGTGTTCTACCCCGTGCTTTTCGTCCCCGTGGATATTTTCGAACAAAATAGAATATATAGCCCATAACTAAGTTTGCAAGTTTGGATGTAGGGAGTAATCTCTGAAACGACTGATCCAATTCTGAAAATTCTTTTAATAATAAGAAGCTACATTATCAAGAACAATTACCTCTTTATAATATTAGTACCTATAGATATAGAAACCTAAAAATAACATAGTACTAAGTAATTTCCAAATCATTTTTCAATAGATATATTTGTTCCAATATTATTCTAGCTGTGCACTGCGAATACACCCACGTTAATAGTTACTGCTCCGCCCCTTTAGGTCATAACGCGATGTAATTCCTTCCTCAAGAATTGGGCTATCAAATGCAAATAGTTTTTTTTCAAATCTGACCGGTAGTTACAGAGACTAGCGCGTTCAAACAAACAAACAAACTCTTTACCTTTATTATTAGTATAGAAGATAAACGAATATAAAACGATGTCCAAATTATTTGTCTTTTAAGGAATCGAACACGCTGTATAAGAGAAACTAAGTACTTAATTATACCTGTGGGTTCCATTCGGTTGATTCCGGGTCTATCCGTCAATGTGTCAGAGTGTAATTCATTTACGTAGTTAGGTGGACCTGGAGGTCCCGGTGGGCCAGGAGGGCCAGGAACAGGAATATATTGCGTATTAGTGGCAGGTACACCAGGGGGCCCGGCTTGACCTCTTGGACCTTCTTTACCCGGCACTCCAGGGATCCCGTCGAAGCCTCGATCGCCTTTTTCACCTTTTACCTTTGAAATTTACATTTATTTTAAGCTTTTTGAACTATTAATCAAAAGGCACCTAATAAAATTATTTCTTTAAAAAAAATGACCTTGCCACCTCCTTGTCTTCAGCAAAGATCTGATATGACTGGCATAACAACATAACTCGAAATACAGTTACTTTTTCACGCTTCGCTTTCGCAAAGTTTTTTGAATCCCACTGTACATATTGTCCCACTTTAAATTTTTAATCAGACAACGTGGATTATTGGAAAACTTTTCAGCCACATGAATAGGTACTTTCAATTTGCGTGACTCGGCTGCGTGTAAATCACGTAATAAGATCGCGATAGTTGCGCTGGTTAGGAAAACCTTTATATATGCAAACTTATTTATTTACACAAAAGACTTTTTGAAAACGTATTTATATTGTGGTTTTAGGAGGAAAGTTCAATACCTCCCTTGTAAAATTCGTTGATATTTTACTTGGTAGTTTTAGAAGCGAGGCAGGGATGTGTGATTAGAATTCCAAGAACAAATTTAAAGCCTGTTGGGACTAAGACCTATCATGTCTTATATTTTCAGAAGAAGTGTGGACTTCAGTTTCAGTGAAACCGCGCGCAAAAACTAGCTATCTATATATTAATACGTGAAGACAAACTTTGTGCCCTTATTTAACCAATGTTGCGTATAAGATTTGGCATAGTTAAAGTTTATATGGAGAAGGTGTTTTCATTGTTTACATTCATATGTCAATGTCAAACATGGCAGCTCGCATAGACTAAATATTGTCGCCAAAGAACAAAGAGAATATAACCACTACGTTACAAAGAATTTTAAAATGTAGCCTATAATTTTTTTTATTGTGTTACACCGAAGCATTGAATCTCATATCAATCATAACACTTCAAATAGATATTTACCCACCTGCAACAAATACGTAATTTTTTTTAATGAATTAAGCGGGTCACTAGAATTTTTAAAATAATATTATTTCACTTACTTTATCTAAGTCTATTGCTCCAATTCCAGGGTCTCCTTTTTCGCCTTTTTGGCCTTGAGGTCCAGGTTGACCGACTGCACCAGGTGGACCCTAAAATTATTAAAATTGTATAAATCTGACACGACAATGGGACTGAATCCTAGGTATGCTAGCATACACAGATGCTTACATTCCACTTGAAGAAACATTTCTCTTTGCATGCATTTACCGACTCAGAGGAAAGGGAAGACTTCCCAATGGGCTTCGTTGGAAAGAAGTTATTGAAGTTGAAATATATTGTTATGCCATTAAACTACAGATGGCCAGAAAATGTAGTCTGGACTGAGTAAATTCTATTGTATCTATGAAATTTTATCCTCAAAAGGCTTGATATGGCAAACGTTTTAATTTTTTTTCTTACAGCTACCGAAACCGTGTTACGGATCCAGGGTACCCAGCGGAAGACCAAGTCTGCCTCGTTTAGCCGATGATATTTGTGAGACTATACATAACGAGTGGCCAGTTTTGTTGAGGTATGTTTAGATGACAAAGCCTCTCTAAGTGTGGTTTTATGTACTACATGTTTAATTGAAAAACCCATTGGTTTGTCTGGATCCGGGATCGATTTGGTCTGCCTAGTTAATATCAGACGTCTTAACCACTCGGCCATTGACGCACCTTTTTTACTTTTTCTTTTTTTTATTAACGCAATTTTATCTTCTTTAAGTATTTGGTACAGTATAAAATAAACCAAAATAGGTTTCGGGCCAAAAATTATTTGCACATTTTCATCTCAAACACAATATTCATACATATTTATTTATTATTCGGATTTACGATTTTGGAGGGAGAGTGGTCTGAGTTATAACCTTGGGATTTGAAGGCTACACTTATTCCTAAAAATTCGTTACCTTTTTATGACTTTTATACGAAACGAGACTATAAAAATGTATTAAAATGCTGTATGTGAAATGAACTTCATATAAATTTGGAATAATACGGGAATTAAATGTAATAATAATTAAAAATGTGTATTGGCGAACTAACTACACTAATCCATTCCAAATAAAGAACTCCTAAAGAATATATTGTAGCTTCGTGTGCTACAATGCGTGTTAACTTTCATTAAAGTTCAAACCACAAGCATATATTTTTTCAGTATTTTTAGATATTCAACGCTACTAAATGTATAACTTTGTACAGCGTTCATTTGTAAGGGGGTTATTCTCTATATAACCATTGGTCAAATGTGTTGTGAGTATTTTTCTTTTTAGGAAGTAATTATATCGAATGGAGAATAATTCAATAAAAAAATGAAATCCAGAAAAGAGATATGAAGATCTCCAATTCTATTTAAGACATGAATTTGAATAATTACCGTCCATCCAGGCAATCCAATATCACCTCCTAATCCGTTGGAACCAGGATGTCCAGAAACCCCTGGTAGACCGGGTGGTCCACGAGGTCCTGGTGCTCCAGGATGACCACGCTTTCCTCTGGGACCCGTTTCACCTTTATCACCCTATAGGACAAAAACATTTATTACTAGCTTTGCTCGTGGAAATTTTGATTGATTGACGTTTGTTTGTTACCCTTTTGGGTCGTTGCGCGATGTTATAATCTCTTCCTCAATAAATGAGCAAATTTTTTTTTAATCGGAATGGTAGTTCCTGAGATTAGCATATTCAAACATATTACAAACTCTTATGTATATATTATTAGCAGTTCCCCGCGACTTCGTATGCGTTGTAATAGAGATACAACGTTTACACTTAGGGTTGATTTTAGAAAAATCATGTCTTACTGCACCTCTACACCCCCTAAGGAATACACCTTCCAATTTTCATATTTATATATTCAGTGGTTTAGGCTGTGCGTTGATTGTCAGTCAGTCAGTTCACGGGCTTCACGGAACCGTGTTACCGAACCCAGGGAACCCACGGAAAGAAGTATTCCTCATTTAGCTGCTGTTATTTAAAAAAAAATAACTAACGAATAATAATTATCTATCGAAAGTCCTTCAAATTTACTAACATTGAAATTGTATGAATTTATACATCCACAATCAGTATCCAAAAAATAACATTGGTCTTAAAGACTGGAAGAGCGAATTTAGAAATAAAACTTTTATTTGTATAGGCACCAGAGACTGTGTTATTTTTAGTTAGTACCTACAACAAAAACAAAATACTAAAATCTAGAGTATATCTAAAAGAAAGAATGGATTGAGAGAGGATTCTTAGAAATTCTACTCATAAGAGAATGAATAGGAAGGAGCTTCGAAGTTTGAAGAGACAACATAAAATTATTCTGCGAATCAAAACACTCCAATAAAGACGGGAGGACAAACAAAAAATAAACAAAGTCAAGACAAATTATAATCAGTACATACCTTGGTCATTAATTCAGCTTCACCAATAGAAAGGGCAATAGGTCCTGGTGGCCCAGGTTCTCCTCGATCGCCTTTAGGTCCTAAAATACCCTGTATACCTTGGGTACCAGGTAATCCTGAAGGCCCAATATCCCCACGATCACCAGGTTTACCATCAGTTCCTGGAAACCCTTGAGGTCCTTGTAAACCACGATCTCCTTTTTCGCCCTGTACAAAAATACCATTGCAAAATCTAAAACATTTCCCGATATTCTCTTATGACCTAACAATGTCCTGAATTGTCGGACAGGAACCTAAGAATCTAGAGTTGTACAAATTTAGGAGAATTGAGGACGACATGCGGAGAAGACGATTAAAGTACATTTAGCTTAGCTTTTATGGCTCAAGTAAGGATTGAAGCCTTCATTGTTTCATGATTGGCTATATAGACCCTAAAATAATTACTAAAAGTCCAACTTCGTAAGGAGTTTCCAGCAATGACAAAAAAATATATACCTACTTTTCTATTTACATTTAGTAAAACTGGCAGGTAATTACCTTTTCACCCTTTTGGCCTCCCTCTACTTTGGCAGCGCGTAGGGCGTTGGCGTCCCGAGCACCTATGAAACACGTTCTTAATTTGTATTCCGATAACGTTATGCGAAAACTATAAACTAATAGAAAATATATTTCAGGATGATGTATGAATGGAATTAAAATGAGTATACCGACTCGAGTATATTTATAAACTTTATATAAAATGGAGTTTTGCCTGCGGTTTCATCACCCACGCATGAATATGGTAGGCATACAAATAAGTTGCCTAATTTTTTATCAAACATACAAACTTTTTCATTTATTATGTTAGTAAGATGTACATCCATGATGCATGTGACAATGGATCAAAAACATATAGTACGTGAAGATTATTTTTGCCAATTTTAATATACCTATTTTACTCATATCTCCAATAACAGAATTATCAGCAAGTGGCAATCCTGGTGCTCCTGGCGGTCCTTGATTTCCTTGAGCACCTGTAAAATAAATTTATATTTATTACCTACTGGTAAAGAGATGTCTAGATTTTATAATACTTTGAGATTAATCCAACCCCCTTGTCTTATTATTTCCAATTTTTAGATTCAATACTCAACCAAAAAGACATTTGAATCATCTTACGACCCTCAGGTTTATTTTCGGTAAATAATACTGCATTCATACAGCATGTTCGGCAGAATAAGTATGGCATGGTTTCGTCCGTAAATCTGTATCTATGTCACATCCTCCTATCCTATAATTTATTCCACTTATCCTATTAAGCGATACAATATTAATATAATTCTAAGTTATTTTTCTCAGACCAAAATTATTAGTGGAAATTATGTTATGAGATAGAATATGACTTTTTCATGGTGTCCCAAAAATACGCGAAAATTAACACCTATTTATTTTTCTTATATTGTCTTTTTAACCGACTTCAAAAAAAGAAGGAAGAGGTTCTCAATTGGTCGGAATCTTTTTTTTTTATGTATGTTCCCTTTGAAGACACCTTTGTTTTTTTTTGTTTGAAAGGGTATACTTTCCAGGTGGTCCCATGGTCATCATGTCAGGGTCTGATGATGGGATCCTGTAGAAATCGAGAACTATTCAAATTTTATAGGCACGCTTGAAGCGATTTGGGTATATTTTTTATTGACTTATGCATTTGCTTTCGGAAAGCATACTTTCCAGTGCATAATATTTGAAGTCGGTACACTATTTTTTAAAAGGCAATTATTATCAAGAAATATAACAATGTTTATATTTAATTTTATTGTACTATTTTATACTCAGTTTGAAGAATTTATGCATAATATTCTGGCTGTTTCATTGTTGGTAGCTGAGAATTCTCGTCATTTTTTTTCCTCAACCATAAAACATTATTTTACATTGAAGAAAGGCTCACCTACAAAATAATTGTCCAAAAACTGTTATTCCAACCATCCAAATCACTTGTTACATAAAATATATTGGCTCCCAAAAGCTCTTCGTTGAAATAAAGATTTTCCAAATCGTTACAATAAAACCGTAAAAATCTTGCAAACGAGTTTTCTGCGCATAAATAAGGGTTATAATATAACATAAAATTTGATGGTTCAGTTAGTTTCTTACCTTTTTCGCCCTTTTCCGCAGGTCGACCGTTTGCGCCTGGCAACCCTGGCTGTCCATCACGACCGGCTGGACCTCTCTCACCCTTTGCACCATGTGGGCCTCTAGTACCCAGGAATCCCTATAATAACCAACTCATAAGCTTCCGGATTCCGAGTAAAACATAGTCTTACGTTATGAGGGTCAACGTATCGCGTTAACTTAATACCGGGCTTTATTATCATTGAATTAAGAGTAGGTAGCGTTCGTTTATTATTCTGTTCTTTGCTTTTTTATTTATCTTTACCAGGTTTCGTGTGCTAGCATTTTATTCAGTGTCGTCTATATAATATAAAACACAAAAAATGTTTCTACTTATGTCCGTTATAGATTTTGAAACCAACCAACCGATGTGCCCCAATGCGAAGATGGTTTTAGAAAAAAAAAGAAAATTAAAATTGAAAAAAAAAAAAAAACACTTTTCCCATACAAACATTTTCAACCTCTTCAAAGAGTGGCGTGTTACTCGTAAATAAATTAGAAACATAAGTGTGAAAGTTTGTATATAATTTTTACCCCGGGCGAAGTCGGGGCAAGCCGTTAGTATTAAAATATTTGATTCATGGTGACAAAATTGCATGTAGGGACTGTCAACACCTAATAATTTAGAATATTTAAATGTGTGTATGGATTTGAATGAGGCGAAAGAGGTGTGTTAAGATTGTGGCAAGTGGAAATCTGTGGTCTCTGCCTACCCAAATAAGCGTGAGGATATGTATGTATTTTTAACACGAATGGGATCTTGTTTCTGCTGCGAATGAGTATAACGCCGCCTATATGCAAGAAATAGACGTTGTGAATATATGTGCGTTGGTGGCCGAGTGGTTTAGACGTCTGGTATTAACGCGTTCGATCTCGTATCCCGGCCATGTACCAATGGGTTTTATAATTAAATTCTTATGTACATAAGCCGGCAAACCACACTTACCAGGCTTTTCCATCTAAATATACCTCAACAGAACTGGCCACTAGTAAGTTATAGCCTCACAAATACCATCGGCTAAAACGAGGTAGACTTGTTCTTCCGCTGTATACCCTGGAACCGTAACACGGTTTCGGGAGCTGTAAGGCAACCCGTGATATAAAAAACATTGGTGACGTCATAATCGTTAAATAACCTGTTCCGTTCCAACTTACGATAAAAGCACTGACAAAAAACTCCTGAATTAATTAAACCTCTTGACGGTTAAAAAACTGTTTTATGAAACGATTTTAAAATGTAACCGGAATTTAAAATTGTTCAACAACGAACTTTGTAAACTCCGTGACAGGAAATTATGTATGTTTAACCCCTGTTTCAAAGCCCACCAAGTTAAATATAAATGTGCACAGTATGTAACCATCTCTCTTACATAAATTAGGTTATTTTAACAAAAAAACGACAATAAAATTCTATCTATTTCTTTTTTTCACAGGTTACCTTACAGCTCCTGAAACCGTGTTATCGGTACCAGGGTACCCAGCGGAACCCCAGCCCCCCTCTTTTGGCCGATGGTATTTATGAGGCTATACCTAACGAGTAGCTGCAGTTCTGTTGAGGTATACCTATTTAGATGGAAAAGACTTCAAGTGTAGTTTTTAGGATTACGTACATAAGTTTTTAATACGTGGCCGGGATCGAACCTTTTGTTAATACCAGACGTCTTAACCACTCGGCCACCGACGCACATCTCTATTTGTAGATGAAAATGAAACTGTTTTCATCAACTATCATGCAATTCTGGACAGACATACAAAGACGGGGCATATTTGTAGGGGCATTTTAAATCACAAACATACAGTCTTTTATCAATCTATCTATCATCACGCCTTTCTCCCCAAGAAGAGGGATAGGCAGAGACAATCGAATGCCATAATTATTTCGCTTCTTTTATATTCATCATACCTTTCATACATGCTCGGTGATTGTGTGTACTTTCTATTTATACAGATTTAAATTTATAACATTGTATTAAAATTAAGAATAAAAAATGTAACCCTCAATTTATAATGAAATCTCTTGTCACGTATAGTAGACAAAATGGACTGTCATGGTTTTAATAAAACTCTTTTGAAGCCGTGTATGTGTTTTCCCGAGGAAAATGGGTCAATAAATTGACATTCTTGAATGAAAATTAAATTACTCTACGTCGGTACACTAACTTCTATTTAGCATATAAAAGGGGAGAGTGCTGAACCCTGTTTAACATAGTTTGTGCAAGTGTTTTAGTTACAAGGACGGCTTTGAAATTGAAACAAAGTTTTCGGTTCTAAGTATTAAAAATAATATTATTATATTATTTATTTGTACTATGGCTCTTTGCAAATTAAAAATTTTGATGTTTATGAATTAAGTTTGGTACACTTTTCATTTGTTCTCGTAAAAGTAAACATTTTAGTTTAAAACCCTGATAAATAAAATCTTGATTTTTTTTAAGTTATTCAAAGTAAAATAAAATTTTATAATAATTCCATTAGCAATCTGAAATAGAATCAAACGGCAAAAAAAACAGATGACGTCTTTTACAAAACACATAAATTAGTCTAACTTTAAGTGATTTTAATTTTGATGATTTGATTATTTTTCGTCAATAAAAAGAAAAATCTTCTTCAAAATGGCGTGGGAGATATGGCGAACCGACAAAAAAACACACCCAAATAAATATACATATAGGCATAAATACATAAAATAAATGTTATGTAGGCATGTTATTATTTTCGAGTTAAATTTTATTTATCATATAAATTCATACCTTTTCTCCTTTGTCGCCCTTTGGTCCATGTAATCCCCTCTCACCCTTGTTGCCAGGATAACCTCTTTCTCCTTGAGGCCCAGTCGGTCCCATTGGCCCACGTTCGCCTGGCAAGCCTGGATTACTGGACCCAAATAATCCCGTTGATTCCTGAATAACAGACGATGACTAGTAATTACCACAGAAAGGAAAATAGAATATTATTTACAAGGAAAACAATGCTGATTGATTTTGTTATTAGGATGTGGTGAGAAATGTATGGTCCTAATGACTTTTTAATTGAGCTTTTTTCTAGAAATTTGGGTGGTATATGATTGTTGATTTATAAAACTAGATATTAGTTTGCCTGTTTGTCTTTACTATCTTTCCACCCCTACTTTGCAATTGCAATATTTTTATGTAACATTTTTTTTTTATTTATCCAGAAGGATTTCTGTGGTAAAAGTAGCCCAGCCCATGTCACTTTCCGACCCTTCAACTAAAAAATCACGTCTATCCGTTGCTCCAATGACGTGAAGGACAAACAAACACATTTGTAATTTATAATATTAATTAGTAAAATATATAATATATTAGTATAGTATATAGTATATTACTTCATGTTATAATGGCTGAGGTGAAATATTCTATAATAATTTAATGATGAAAATTTATTAATTTTGGTAACTCCATTTTTATTTGCATTCCGTTATTCCACGAATAGTTTTCTGTATTGTAGCAAGTGGATTAAGAGGGAGCGTTTATTTTGAATTAAATTAATAAATAAAACAGACTGTTTTCCACTAAGATTTATTCTTACCATTACTCCTCCCAAAGGTCCTGGAGGTCCAGGAGGCCCTTGGGATCCAGCTTTGCCATCTACCCCTGCTTCCCCTTTAGACCCCTGCAATCCTTCAGCCCCTTGTCTTCCTACATCCCCCGGTTCACCTCTGTCACCTTTGGGACCCAGGGCACCTGGTAGACCTGGTTCACCAATCCTTCCCTGCGATTAAAATTTAATTCAGAGGTGCAAACGTGGGCATTACGTAGTTAAAGATATAATAAAGATTAACTAAACGAACCTAGAGTTTAACCGGATATTTAAAAATAAATGTAATAATATGTTTAAAAAATATATAGGTTTATTATTAATATGTTTGGTTGACTTCTGCAAAATATCTGGCAGTATGTTCTCTAGACTTTTTCCATATGTTTAACCCTCTTGGCAGTATAAGTGTATAATTTATAAAAAAAAAATATTGCCATGGGTTAATTGCCACTATCTTGGATTATTACTAATATTTCTCGTTATTTATTATAAGTTGTTGGAAACAGTATTATTTATATTTTATCGTTCCTTGTTACAGGTAAATCCAAATGAAAATAGACTTCCAATATTATCACATTCTTCGCCATGTAAGTAATTTTTGTGGTTTCTTGTAAAATAAAACTTACAGTCTTTCCAGGGGCCCCTGTTACTCCATCTGCTCCTGTCGGACCTTGTATTCCAGGGGGTCCTTTAACATTTGGTATACTTTCTAATAATCGGGATATGTCCTTAATATCACATTTGCAAACAGCCTGTGAACAATATTTAAATAGTGTTTAAAAGATGGTTTTATTTTTTTTACATCTATCGGAACCATTTATCAGATATAAATACTGTAAAAAATTGTAAGCCTGAGAACAAATGTTTATATTTCGCATAAATGTTTGCCCCGACCGAGAATCGAACCCAGTACCTACCTACGCATGCAGCAGAACATTACAATAAGTCAATCACAATTTTTAAAAAATGTGTAACAGTAGCTGCCTATTATAATCACGCCTTTACCCCAAGAGGGGTAGACAGAAACAATCGAATTCCATTTGCTACGATCCTGACATACCCATTTCGCTTCTTTTATATTTATCATTACCTTTCATACATGTTCGACGATTGTGTGTACTTTTAATTACGCCTTCAATCAATGTTATAACAGATAAAATTGACAAAGTAAATGAAAACGTTTCCATTTACCCCTTTGCACAGATTTACCCCCATTGACCTATAACATAACGGAGATATTAGATGACACTTTTCGACTAGATTAAATGTTTTGCTTGATATTTGTATAACGTCTAAATTATAGTGTAGATTTTAGCTAAAGGTACAACTCAGTCGCATTTCGTTTCTACAAATATAATGAAAATATTACTCTAAATTGAATTGATAAAGACGTCATGGTTTCACCTTGCGATGTAGCAAGAGACAGTGTCCACAATCAGCCAGCAGTAACTAGTGTAACTAAGTGATTGTGAACACTTTTTATTAAACACTTTTCAGAGATCGACCACAGTCGTCATTATTTTATTTCCAAAAGACGGACGTGCCATATGTATTTATACTGACGTGTCTTAGGTGCCCTCCGAAGCAGGAGAAGTCAATTAAAGAACTTACTAAAGCAATTTAGTATTTTTGGTTCGCTGTAACCAATTGAGCTATATTTCTATTGAATAGATATATTTATTGCATTGTATTTAAATTGTTTTCTGACATGACCCATCCTTTTCTTACTGGCAAAAAGTGGACATTGTGACTGTTGTCTCTAGCTACATCAAAAGGTATGAAAGCCGTGAAGATGTGTTTGTTTCTTCTATAAATATGAATTACTGTATTTGATAATTAAATATAAAATTCTAAAAATAACAAGAAGTGACATATCTAGATCAATTTAGTGCAGCAACAGGCTTGCCACCTGTTCTGTTCAATATGGACATTTGGACAACTGGCAACAAGTGGACACTGTTACTTTTGTCTCTGGCCACACCGCAAGGTATAAAGGCCGTGAACTTGTACTTAAACGGGAACTTAAATCTCGCAAATCTGTATTTAATTGCAAACGTATTTGTTTACCAATTCTGGCCCCGATATATCTACGAACCCCTTGTGTTATGAACACATATAGATACTTACATTGTTTTCAAACATAGCCCATCCTTTTCCTACCGGGACCGGACGTCCCTTTTCCAGTTTCCACTTGTCCCTGTTTGAATAGTCTGGGATAATATTGTTAAACGTTATTATCTATACAAATATTTTGATAAATCCCATACGCACGACAGCGTTTTCAATAATGCAATTATGTTTGTGAATTCGTGGGCCTTGAGTTTGAATGGAAGATTACGATGCCAATTTACATTACGTTTCCTTCTTTTTTTAAATATTTAATGCCTAGTTTTGTCCAGTGAAATAATTATTTTAAGTTAAAAAAATATCTTTGATATCTATGCAGTAGTTTTTAGGGTTCCGTGAGTAACCCCTATTACCAAGGCTCCGCTGTCCGTCCGTCCGTCTGTCGCAGGGCTGTATTTTTTGAACCGTAATAGGTAGACACTTGAAATGTTCTCAGAGTGTGTATAACTATGGCCGCTATAACATCAAACAATAAAAATAAAAAAGGATCAAGTGTTTTTTCGCCGTCTTTTGCTCGATCTTAATAATGGCAATACGTACATAGAAACGTCTAACTAGTATAAATATTAATAAAAACGGACTCGCGATAATTTTGTGCGTAGGACAACTTGGTGTATTTGTTTTCAGTTTTCTTATTATACCTTTACTTAAATCTACTTTGGAATCATACAATAAAGTGTTTAAATAAATAGTTATTAGTACTTACAGTTTCTCCCTTGGCAGTAGTTTGATCTGTGAAGGAAATATAGGCTGTGACATACTGACAAAAGATAATCAATTCAAATCAAATTTCAACCTTTTTCGTCCAGTAAATTCCGAGAAAATAATATGTGACGGATATTTAATGGGATATTAAATAGGCTATGTCCATCCTGAAAGTCCATTCTAAATATTGGTAAAATATTTTTTTTATCGGATGAGAAGTTGCGGAGATTACCTCCTACATCTCAACTTACAAATCTTAAACCTCTTTATATAGATACAAGTAAGTATACATAGACATACAATATTAACTATTTTTTTTTCTTTCTTGGAATTTAATGTACGTCAACATATTTGTCCAAATAGAATCCGAAACTTTTAATTACAATTATTTATTTAAAATTTTACTCAATGTTACAAAGATTAAAATGTTTTATTCTTGTAATCGGATAATAATGCCATTTCATAGTGTTTTGGAATTTTGATCAATGTATTGCCAAATATAATATCTTTACAAATTAAAATTACTTACATGGCGAAGAATGTGATAATATTGGAAGTCTATTTTCATCTGGATTTACCTGTAACAAGGAACGATAAAATATAAATAATTCTGTTTCCAACAACACAGTACTTAAAAATTAGCGACTACTATCTCATTTATTTCTATGACGTTTTCCTAGGGACTCGGACGTTCGACTTACAGTTTCTATAGAGAGAGTTTTATATAGTTTCGTCATGTCTGTATGTATAGTTGTATACCTCACCTTCTTATTGTAACAAAAGGCATGAAGACTGATAAAATAATTAAGAAAAAACAATTTTTGACAACAAAAAAGGCGTCGAAAAAACTCACAATAAATAGTACAAAAATAAAAAAAAAAATGTCGAGATATAGTATGCGCTTTCTATACAGGCTATAAAAACGGAAAAACACATTTTCATGAAATTTTCAGATGTATTTGATTCATTTTGTAGGTTAAAAAAATAAAAATTAACAGACGAAATCAGAGATTTAATTTTTTCACTGTTATGAAGCTACAATATTCCAGAATTCAAATAAAGTTCTGTTCTGTAATATAGGGAAATAATTGCAACTAGCATCATCTCCTTCGTTTAGCCTATGATATTTGTGAGGTTATACCTACCTAACGAGTCTGTTGAGGTATATTTAGATGGAAAAGCCTTTAAGTGTGGTTTGTCGGATTATGTACATATGTTTTTAATTAAAAAACCCAAAACAAAATTATATTTTCTATTATATTTGTGCAGATATTTACAGATAAATGAATTAAGTCAATCTTCCTAATTATTCTTGTACAAACTTGTATATTATGTAAAAGTGATTAAAGAGAAGTAAATTCCAAACAGTTTGTATATAAATGGACTCTCCTTCTATAAACATAAATCGGAATAAATTTCTCCTGATTATGTATTTCACTGTGTTTATTTAGGACTTTTATATAAAGGGGTTATGAATTATTTATAAAATTAATTTTCATATTAAATAAACCATCTTTGTTTCGTTTTAGAATTTTGATTACAAGGACAACAAATATAATAGAAACAAACATACCAACAAATATTAATTAAATTTGAGTAATATATTTGAAGCAGATCTTTCTTTTTGTGTTAACTTTATAGAAAACTGTGTCATTCTTTTTTGGTATCCGCTAAGGTACGTTTAACCTTCTTCTCAGTCGTGGTGCTCTTGACAGAGCAGTCGTGGTGTATTGAATCGCCATGGTTAACTTTCTTGGGAAGAATAGTGCAGTGGTTTCCCCTTGCCTTCTGCACCAGACATTTGAGACTATTTAGGTCTTCAGGCTCGCTATAGCCTCTTCCAGTCAGTTGCCTAGCTAGGTGTATGGTTATACCGCCATTGCTCGGTCATTGCCGCGGGTCACACACTTTTGGCCGGTTTTTATTATTTGATGTTTAATAGTTAAAATAGTTATACTTTTGTATGTATTTATTATTATTAAGACCGATCAAAAAACGATTTTATTTTTACTACATATTTGTTGTTATAGCGGCCATGTACACATTTCATGAAAATTTCAAAATAAATTTCTAATAATGTCTATTTATTGTCTCTGAAATAACAGAGTCTAACAAACGACGCAAATAAAGATAAATTATTGTAAACTACATATTTGTGCCGTTTGGTGTAGAAACTCTAGGTATGTGGGGTTGAAATGCCAAAAAGTTTATTAAAGATATATCCCCACGACTGATGATCTCTACTCACGGAACAGAAAAAATCTCAATGTTAGATTAATTTATTTTGTGTAGGTACTATATAAAATATCTATAAGTATATAAATAAAAATATTACTAAAATATTATTTTCATAATAGTCTGAATAAACTATTAGGGAAAGAAAAATTAAAAAGTTGTCCTGAAAAATCGAAAAAACACTGTTTTTTCTATTAGATTTTTGTCACGACATGCTACGGTCAATTCACTAAATACAGATATTGTTACGTCTCTGGCTACTCCGCAATATAAAAAATACCTTAATGATAGGTTCTAGTTTTACAAAAAAAGCACTAAAAGCAAGTCTAGGTTTCAAATGACTTTACATTAGGTACTTACCTTAGGTATTTTTAAGTTATATTTCTTGTAGTTCAAGTTTTACACTAGCTGTTACTAAGGTTAATGGCTTTGAGGTCGTTAGGTTCTAGACATACATTTCCTGAGTGATAAAACGTACTGCAAGTGTATTTTTATTTTTATGTGACTATTATTTTATACCCATTGCGCAGAGATATGGACAAACAAGTAGATTATCTTGTTTCATGTAAGTTTTTTTTCCCAAGTAGGGTAGGCAGAGACAATCGAATGCCATTTGTTACGATCCTGACATATTTCGCTTCTTTTGTATTCATCATACCTTTTATACATCCTCGACGATTGTGTGTACTTTTAATATTGCCGTCGATCAATAATTTTTTTATATGTTCAATAAAAGTACACCTAGGTCGTTCTCTGCCAGCATTTCATCCTTCAATCAATCAAATCAATATATTGTTGATAAAGAATGAAAGATTGACTAAAAAAGTATATATGGCTGAAGTGAAAGGAAATGCTGGCAGAGGACGACCTAGGTGTACTTTTATTGAACATGTAAAAAAAATTATTGATCGACTGCAATATTAAAAGTACACACAATCGCCGAGCATGTATGAAAGGTATTCAGGATCGTAACAAATGCCATTCGATAGTCTATGCCTACCACTCTTGGGATAAACGGCGTCATGATAGATATATAGAATAGACATATTTTTTGCTTCTGCGGAATTTATATTTACATTTTGATCTGTAAACAGCGTTTTTCAAGATTCTTTATATAGACACACATACCTACTTTCATCCGGCGCAATAGTGTCTGGCACAGAATATACAATATTAAGTCTTAACATGGCTTTTTTTTCTTTCTTAACGGTTTGCCTTACAGCTGACGAAACCGTGATATCGGTTCCAGGGTACCCAGCGGAAGACCAAGTCTCCCTCTTTTAGCCGATGGTATTTTTTCAAATCAAATCAAATCAAATCAACTTTTTGTGAGACTAGTTATTATACTATATAAAGCTCGATTACCACTGACTGACTGACTGACTGACTGACATCATTGTTCTCCCAGAAAGAGTTGTGATGGGGGGAAACTTTTGGTGGGATCGTATAGAGGGGGTCCCAGTGAGTACCAGAAAAATCCGAAACCCCCCCTTTTAATCTCGAAAAGTATAAATCGGATGGGGTAGGTGTCGAAACTAATAATGTTTAGGATGTGTTCCTATTAGCGAATCCATTAAAAAAAAATGTTCTCCCATACAAAAAAAACTCCCATACATTTTTTTTGTTTTTTATCTCGGAAACTACAAATCAGAGGGGGAAAGTGCCGAAACTAATAATGTTCAGGATCTGTTTCTATTAGTGAATCCATTAAAAAAAAATGTTCTCCCATACAAAAAAAAACTCCCATACAAATTTTCATACATTTTTTATTTTTCCTACTAAAAGCGCGAACGAAGCGAGCGATGCCGCGGCAGCGGCCGGAGAAGCGCCAGTTAGTACCAGAAAAAACTGAAACCCCCCTTTTTCGCCCCCCTTATTTTTTTTGTTTTTTTATCTCGGAAACTATAAATCAGAGGGGGAAACTGCCGAAACTAATAATGTTCAGGATCTGTTCCTATTAGCGAATCCGTTAAAAAAAAGTTCACCCATACAAAAAAAAACTCCCATACAAATGGTCATACATTTTTTCTTTTTTTTTCCTATGGACTAGGAATTGAATTCTACCCCTTTCCACTTTCCCCGTAGCCCCCTCCCCCCCCCCCCCCCCGTCTCCCATACAAATTTTTTTTTAAATCGCGAGCGAAGCGAGCGATGCCGCGGTAGCGGCCGGAGAAGCGCCAGTTATCATAAATCCGAAACCCCCTTTTTCGCCCCCCCTTTTTTTTTATCTCGGAAACTACAAATCGGCGGGGGTATGTGCCGAAACTAATAATGTTCAGGATATGTTCCTATTAGCGAATCTGTAAAAAAAAAATCTCCCATACAAAAAAAACTCCCATACATTTTTTTTCTTTTCTCCAATTGATTTCAATCGAGCAGCGGTAGGGGTAGGAGTAGGGGTAGGTGTAGGAGTAAGGGTAGGAGTAGGGGTAGGAGTATGGGTAGGGGTAGTGGTAGGGGTAGTGGTAGGGGTAGGGGTAGGGGTAGGAGTAGGGTAGGGGTAGGGGTAGGGTAGGGGTTGGAGTAGGGGTAGAGGTAGTGTTAGGGGTTGGAGTAGGGGTAGAGGTAGGGATAGGAGTAGGGGTAGGGTAGAGGTAGGGGTAGGGTAGGGGTTGGAGTAGGGGTAGAGGTAGTGGTAGGGGTTGGAGTAGGGGTAGTGGTAGGGGTTGGAGTAAGGGTAGTGGGAGTAGTTGGAGTAGGGGTAGTGGGAGTAGTTGTGGTACGAGTAAGGAATTATTTAGAGTGATAGGTGACGGGCTTATCGCAGACTTATTGCATGTCTTCTTTGGTGTGGGCAGCAGTTGTTCCCTCACAGCAAACACGCGAGTTGCTTGCAACTCGCGCACTACACAACATACTAGTACCAATATACAATTAAGATAGAAAAGCCTCTAAGTGTAGTTTTTGTCGGATTATGTACGTTTTTAATTATTAAAATCCCGCCTAGCATAGCCTTAACCACTCGGCTACCGACGTAATTATTTGAAAACTTGTGTTATTTTTAAGTCATGCGAAGGCAGGCTCAGTGCTAGTTAAAAGCTGTGAGCTCTGTTGAAAGGCATTGTAAAGCGGCTTAATTTATAATCTTCCTGTGCCATATATAACACTACGTGCAACT
Organism: Nemapogon koenigi; assembly: GCA_963924495.1. Taxonomy (NCBI): domain Eukaryota; kingdom Metazoa; phylum Arthropoda; class Insecta; order Lepidoptera; family Tineidae; genus Nemapogon; species Nemapogon koenigi. Next base: position 4,149,876 of record OZ004640.1, on the reverse strand, counting down.
GAATTTATTATATTTCTACATAAAAGGAAAATTTCTGACTAACTGATTTCGATGGAGAGGATATAAAATTATTTTATTAAATATATTGTTTATGAAAAACACGACTTTATTCTATTTTTTCCAAGCTGTATTGAAAATCAGTAATTTAAACTTGTGCTAAAAGTATTTTTTTTTCTTCTGCCTTACTTCGGCTTACGAAACCGTGTTATCAGTACCCAGCGGAAGATAAAATCTTCCTCTTTTAGCCGATGGTATTTGTGAGGCTATTATCTAATGCGTGGCCAGTTCTATTGAGATATATTTAGATGGAAAAGCCTCTAAGTGTGCTTAGCTGTTTTTACGGATTTTAATAATTGGTGGAAAATGTTCTAAAGACTCACAACATAGCTATGAGAAGTGTGAAGGAACAAGTCATATTTTACTGTCATTCATTTTGCCGTTGCGCGAATAAATTGTTAGTCGCAAATTTTTAGCCTGGTCCTCAGAATCCTACTAATATTATAAACGCGAAAGTTTTTATGGATCTATGTATTTTTGTTACTCAATCACTCCAGAACGGTTTAACGGATCTGAATGAAATTTGGCACAGAGATAGTCTATGGATACTTTATATCTCGAAAAAATGTGTGGTTCCCGTGGGATAGATTTGTTTTTGTTTTTCACGGGATCGACATGATTTTTTGCATAGTGGTAGTTTAGGGTACAGAGAATGACATATATTACTTTTTATACCGCGAAGCGGGCGGGGGAGGGGCAAATTACAGCCATAGGATTATTTCTTTTTGGATCTAATTACACGCGGGTGAAACCGCGGACAGAAGCTTGTATAGAATAAAATAGAATCCTCATAAATTCTTCAAACTAAGGCTAAAAAATAGTACCTATACTAAAATAGAGTAAACGGTTTTCTTGACTACCTTTTGCCCGCGGTTTCAAAGCAAAATTCAAAAAAAAAAGAGGAAGAAGAAAAGACTGACCTTAAATGCAATATAAATTATTATTTAAATTAAAGCAAGTCCTAACATAAAAGAGCTCAACTATCAACGTAGACACCTTGTAATGATTTAATGTTAATGGATTTTTTACGTGTTCTTCTGTAATTACTGAAAGTACGATACGTCATACAAAACTTAATAATGTCTGGAAATTTTCTACGTGGAGAAAACTGAGGTATAATATTAATAAACCATTAACAAATATATTGTATTTGTAATTTGATAGCTTGAGCGTGAGTTTAAAATGTCACGTAACATAATATCATAACGGCATTTATGTTTCGTGGCGTAGCCAGAAGCAATGTCTATGTCTTAACAATCCTTTGTAAATATAACAGATGACAGGCTTCGCTGATCGCTTTGTCAATTCATAAAACATCAAATTAATAAATAAATAAATTTTCAGGAAAATTGTGGACTTTTGACTTTTTAACAACCTATACCCAACAGACGTAGGTATAACTTTCTTATCTACACAGATAAGTTGAAGTTAAATTTTCGGCACTGCCTTGATGTTTTTTTTTAGTTAAGTAATAATAGTTTTAAAACTATATTGATATTGACTCTGATTCCCTGGGAGCGAGGTCGGGCCCTTGTATGGGATCCTACGTGCGTGGACACTAGCCCCGTCTAATCTCAGGGAAACAGCAATCAAAGCGGGAGCTGCGGCGGAAATCGCAGAGTCTAAACAAACGGCGCAAATATAGCTCAATTATTGAAAACTACAAATTTGTGCCGTTTGGTGTAGAAACTCTAGGTCCGTGGGGTTCAAATGCCAAAAATTGTTTTTAAAGATGTATCCTCTTGACTGATCATCTCTTCTGGTGACGAGAGGGCTGGCTCCTTCCTCGCTCAACGAATCAGCATCGCGATTCAGCGGGGAATGCAGCCAGTATTCTTGCCACTATTCCACGCGGACCTGGTTTATTTAATTATTTTTAATCTTTAGATTTGATATAAGGTTTTTATGTTAGTAAAAACGATTTAAATTTAAAAAAAAAATTGATATTAACAATATAATATATAAATTACTGTTTGTGCCATAATAAAATTAAAATAAAATGATTTTAGGGCCCTATGGCTGTAATGGCAATGAGCTGTTTATACCATTACCCTTCAATTATGTGCCTCGAGTTTTTTGTAGCTTATTGAAACTTCAAAATAATAATTATTTTATGATTTTGGACCAATTATAACGCTTGTGAAAAATCATAATATTCACTCCCGGACAACTGAATCGAGCCATCTTGTACTTTTAGATTAGAAGTACTAAATTTTCCTTCTTCATACATTTTTTAAGCTTCAGTACTCCAAACCTAAAAGTTTAAGGTAGCTCCATTCAGTTTTTATAATTTTTGTTTGTCTGTCACCCAGAATAGGCTCTGAACAGGCTGAATTAAGAGTCTGAATTTTGAAAGAAAATACTTTCAGCGATCATATCGAATACTAGCGACCCGTCCCGTCTTCGTCTGTGGAATTTCAATATCACCCGATCCCACTGACAATATTCTCCGAATAAGAAACATTGGAGATTAGATATTTAAAATACGCCCTTTGCTTCATCTCGTTATCTAATAACCACTTCCGATGAAGAAAAAAAACCGCCTTCAAAACCAAAATGCGCTTTCCGAAAGCAAATGCACAAGTCACTATAAAAAACACCTCTCGATTTCTCTAGGATCCTATCATCAGATCCTGACCTGATGACCATGGGACCACCTCGAAAGTATACCCTTTCAAACAAAAAAAAATCCAAATCGGTAAAGGCGTCTTCAAGTAATCGGGGAACAAACATTAAAAAAAGATTCCGACGAATTGAGAACCTCGTTCTTTTTTGATGTTCGATTAAGAAGATTGAGTAAAAAGCAGAGATATTTTACAAATCCGTACCAATTTCTAGTATAACAAACTTGTATTCCAAAACATCAGCATCGTCGAATTCCAATAAGGTATAAACATTTGCATCAGAGATAGATAGTGACAGCCCATGAAAGCCAGCATTCGTATATGTTTATCTCAATGAGCCAGTATAAGATTTAAGAAGTCGAGTCACGCATCCAGCACTCCACAGAAAGTCATGATAGCTCCAAGTAATACATAAATAATTCATATGGGTTAGGGTTTGTCGATATTGAAACAATCCGCCTTCACAAAAGGCACAGAGTTTTTTGCCTTTGCGAGTTTCCTATCAAATGCCGATACATTATTGTGTTTCGTCTACCTATAAAGTTTGTAAATAAATGCGTGAGTTGATCGTCTCAAAGGGTTCGACTTCGTAAACTTAGCTTTTTAAATTTTGTGATAGCCTGTGGGTTTTAGAATGTGGATACTTGCTCTCGAATTCGTAATTTCTAAAATCACACCATAGAAACTGAATGAAGTTGGATGAAATTTGGCTTAGAGTTTAGATAGGTGTAACATCAACGTTTCGTCATGGATTTTATACCATGCAATAAAAAAAACCTATTTGTTATGATCGAAATATCACGGTTAGGGTTAGTATAACGCCATAACAACAAGGTTGTCATCTCTGCTTCCAAGGCATCCTCAAGTATTTCAACCATGTTGCTCTCAGAAACCTGTGCGTGTACCAAGGTGATATGTCAGAATTTACACATCATATGCGACTACTGTAAGGCTCGCTCGTTTTTATTTACAAACTACGCACTGCTTCTTTGTCAATGTCAACTATAAAATAATAGATAGGTCCTTCGATATCATATTTGGAGACTCTTCAACCATGATGAGAGCAAACGAAATAACTTCCATAACGATCTCATTATAATAAAGTTTACGTACACATCCACGTTTATGTTTACTGAAGGATACTTGAACATAATGATGTTGGCACCAAATCGTTGCAGGCTGAAAGCGGTTTGATACTTAATGTATTATTTATGAAATCTGTAACCGATTGTCTCATACGAATTTCGGGTTTATTTAAATTTCATATGAACATTTTATAGCCTCACAAATACCATCGGCTAAACGAGGGAGACTTGATCTTCCGATGGGTACCGCGGAACTGTAACTGTTTTCGTGAAAAAAAGAAAAATAATGGTGACAGACAAATAATGGATCCTTCTGTTAAGGAGTCTCAGCTGCAATCTGCAGCTCCCCATTAAATGCGGCAATAGGATTGCCATCTATATTGATCATATGCCATGTAGCTTAATGTGTTATTTAATGGGTAATTGTGCTTTGCCACGCTCCAAGATATTTACAGAAAGAAGTAAACCGGCAGCATTATCAGCGACTGCAACGAATTGCACAATATTTTTGGTCTAAACGCAACTAACTTACAACTGACGCTAGCGCCACTATAAAAATGACATAAATAAAACAGTTTTTGTTCACATTGACTTTTTGATTAACTCTATAAATGTCATTTACTTGCGAGCAACTAGAATGCAACTGGGTTAGATGTTTACGATTTGCCCCCGATTGTTTACTGATTGAACGGCAAATTGTTATCTGATAAGATTACTGGAGTCGTAGAAGCAATCTATGAATTTTACAAAATTATTAGCAACGTCGAACAATTTTTATGCTAAAATTCCTAATTGTAACTAAAAATCTGTAACAATTTGTAACCTAAGTAAAAATCTAGCAAATATCTAGAAAAATGGTGCATCGGTGGCCGAGTGGTTAAGACGTCTGCTAGACTAAAAACGGATTCGATTCCGGATCCCAGCCATGTACCAATGGGGTTTTTTTATAATACCTACATAATCCGACAAACAATACTAAAGATGGCCACAGATTCGTCCAATCTCCGGCGAGTCGCCGTACGGTCCACCGAAACCGACCACCGACCACCAATAAGTGGCCTAATTTAGAGACATTTCTCCATCTAAAATATACCTCAACAGAACTGACCACTCGCCATCGGTTAAAAGAGGGAGGCTTGGTCTTCCGCTGGGTACCCTGAGACTGATAACACGGTTTCGGGAGTTTGTAGCAATATATTCGTTACAAGCTATATGACAAGCTGTAAAAAACTATTAGATCAATTTCCCACGATTCTAAATCTACTTACTACTAAATCTGCTATTATTGATTAATATTACTGAAACTATCTAAGGCTAATAATACCGTTCACTTAGCTATATTGAACACAGCCTATATAAGCTATTAGAAAATGAATTCGTAAGAAAAAGAATGACTAGTCAGAGATACACCATTATCAAGCAATAACCTTTAACAATAGTCTATTATAACATGACTCATGGATTTTGATCAAAAGGGTAATAATTTCATAAATTAAATTCTTTGAAAATTTTAAAATTTATCTCATTGTTTTGATAATGTCGTGGAAAACATATAATAATTCAGGATTTTTTTTTCATTTTTCAGGGGTTGTCTTACAGCTCATACAGCGTTTTACGGTTCCAAGGTACCCAGCGGAAGACCAAACCCTCGTTTAGCCAATGGTATTTGTGAGGCTATACCTAACGAGTTGCCAGTACTGTTTAGGTATATTTAGATGGAGGAGCCTGTGTAGTGTCTATCCTAGTGTGGTTTGTCGGACTATGTACATAAGTTTTTAACTAAAAAACCCATTGAGATATGGCTGGTTTCGGGACCTAACCCGTGGTCTGCCTAGTTAATACTAGACGTCTTAACCACTTGACCACCGACGCACCTTTCAGGATCTATATCGACCAATCTGTCTATTTAGTACATAATTCATCTTCATAGCCTTACGTTGTGGCCAGAGACCTCACTAATAATGTCCACTTTTTTCTAGTTGCCTACATTAAACGGAACTGGTGTCACTTAAAAAATCTAGAAGTGTCACTTCCTTAACTTACATGCCCTCGGAAGCACGAGAAGTTATTAATGATTACACTTTTATACTAGGAGGGGTAGACAGAGACAATAATTAATTGGCTATAATCCTGACGTATCTCTTTCGCCTCATTCACTTTATTTTTTTTCATATTACTCGCGACATCATCTTTCAGTTTATATTCTTCTTTACATATTATATGTTGAGATCGCATATCCACTGTATTTATTTCACTTTAGTGTTTTTTATTTCAAGTGAAAACAGAGCAACGGATCGGCGATATTTTTTACACAGAGGTAGGTACCTAGTTGGATGGCCGGTGAGTGACATACCTAGAATGCTTTTTATATCTGGAAAATTCTCTCATGAAGTTATAATAAATAATACTTCCATGGTTTGAATATTTTCCAAGTATTTTACACCTTTTTTAATATCAAATTACTATAGAAATATTTAATTATGTTCTATATTTTTTTAAGTGAGAAAAAAGCCAGGTTTACGAAAAAAACTTTATCGAATGGATTTTCTTTTTGTAAAAGTGGTTATCCTAAAATGACAAAAAGATTACTGGCCGGAATTCCCGGGGCCTCGTTATGATAAACGCGTTACGAAGGTTCAATGTCTTTTACCTGAACAGTAGAAGTAGCATTTATAGTTGAATTTATAAAGACATTATATGTTTGTATATCTGTCTGTCTGTTTGTGGCTTATAGACTTAAAACTACTGGACTGATTTTCATACGGTTTCCACTAATAGATAGACTGATTCACGGAGAAGGTTTATGTGTATAAAACATCACGCTAAGCCTCTTAGAAGTGGAGCAGTAACCAATAATGTGAAGCAAAAGGTAGGGAATTTTGAGCAAATAAATGTTTTTATTTTTTCCTATACCTATAACTGCAATCGAAAACTTTTTTGAATACATTTCTTGAAGGTGTGGTCAGAGACACAAGTAACAGTGTCCACTTTTTGCCAGTTGTCCATATTGAACAGAACACAGCCAGTTTAATAGACGTAAAAATGTTTTATTTTTAGAAAAATGCGGACGCCGGCTTTACGTGCCTTTTATCGACTTCTTTTTTTTAGTTTTATTTTTGTTTTTTCTTTCTATATCTTTTGGAATTTGCATTATTGTTTTGAATGTATGTATAAACAATATTTTTGGATAACGTCACTGACCATATGACTGTTATTTTTTAAATATGTATCATAAAATAAAATAAATCAATGGAGTTGTCACAGGCGAAACCGGTGCGGAAAGCTAGTGTAGGTATATAAATACAAAAATGAGTTTGTCTGTCTGTCCTTCTCATGTTAAAAGAAACATCGACATGACTTTGCATAGATATAGTTTTAGATACTTTTAATTTAAGGAAAATATCTCGTTTTTTCGTATCTATATAATAAAATTGAAAAACCAGAACGTGATAAAAAAACGAGACAGAGCGGGATGGCGCTCTACGAAATTTTATTGACACGTTTCCCCCAAAAGGCGTACTCCTTCTCAGGAATTTGTATGTATTTCGATTCCTTGATCTCAGGAATCGCGAAAAACTTAAGAAAATATGATATCGGGTGTGTAATTTTTTGTATAGTAAGCAAAATAAAATCACAAGTTCGAATCGTGACATTTCTTTGGTTGGTTTCGAGATTTAAGGCCGATTTACACAATATATTCTTTGGTTAGTTTCGCGATTTAAGAGTGTAGTGTACCGCGTCCATGTCCATACAAACGGAGAAAACGTTTTACTACCCCTAAATATTAATTAATTTTAACGATTTTGTAATATGTTACTGTTATAATGAAAAACTACGTACGTATTTTTTCCTTTTTTCAAAATTCGTAATAGGTCAAAAGTTATAAGCCCCTCAAATCTCGTTTTTTTTCATTCATAACTTGCTGGTAATAAACCGTCTGTATTTGAGAAACAAAGCAAAATTTCAAAAAAAGCAAAACGTACGTACGTAGATTATAATCTGCTAAAACGTTTGACACCAAAATTATAAGGTTTCGTTATAGTTTAGTAGGTATAAATCGTTTTCGCCCAAAACGCAATTTTCAACGAAAAACATACCTACGAACACCCACGAGCTGCAGTGCTCTCTGTCGCACTGATGCCCGGGGGAAGAGTGCGATTGAGACAGAATATGATTTTCTAAATACCTATTTCGCTGCGTACGCTGAGCTACACGATCCTCTTAAGGCCGATATACACAGTACGAACTTATCCCAAACCTGTGCATAATAGATTCTACGGGGGCGGAGCGGCGGGCGGTCGCTAGTTTTATTTAATCGTAATCTTTGATATGAGAAACTGAACCGTAATTATTTAATCCAATTGTACCTTTAAATAAAAACTAAATCTAAAGACACCTTCAATATTAACGAATATTTTATTTTTCACATTAAATAAATATCGTTTCATTTATTTAATTTTCTAAGTAATGGAAATATAACTTTATATTTCAATGATTAATTTGCTAAATAAAAAATAAAGCCGTTGGGCTTCTTTAAGAGGAATTGAAAATTGTTATGCTGAGAATAAAAAGTCACTGAAATTGTTCATTAAACTTAGTAATTTATTTCAATAGTTTTATGTAAACGTAGCCTTATTCTAAATTTCAAGAGTTAAATACCTGTCGTTACATTTAGATTTAATTATTAGTATTCGTTTCAAGCAATTTAAATGCCAGTAATTAAAATTATGATATAACTAACAAACGTCATATGAAACCTTTGAATGAAAACCGGTCACCAGATGTCAAAGTTGGTAATAAAATGTCATGGCCGTTATCGTGGTAATTCGAAAATTTGATAATCGATATTAACTATGAATAATATAATTCACTTGAAAGTTTGTTTAAAAGAAGTAATCTCATCTATATAACAACTAGCGATAAATCACATTTAAATATACCTCAAAAGAACTGACCACCCTTTAGGTGTAGTCTCACAAATACCATTGGCTAAAAGAGAGGGACTTAGTCTTCCGCTGGGTACCCTAGGACTGTACACGGTTTCGGAAGCTGTAACCAGAGTCTCATGAAGAATCATGTGATTTAAAACTAGAAAGCTTTAATCGAGTTCCCGTGATTCGGAAGACACATAACTGGTGTCTGAACTTCTTCTTAAATATCTACTTCTACATTAAATAACGAAGGGGCCAATAACGCGCTTCCAAGAAATATACTTCTGTATAGATTTTCAGATCAGATGGATGCCAGCAAAACTATAAAATAATACTTACAGCTCTATGGGTAACATAAGAAGCCTTGCCTTGACTTAATCGGGCACTAACTTTGGTAGGATTATCTTCATCATCACGTCGAGGGTCGAACCACCCGAAGGCAGCACCCACCACCAAACCAGCACCAAGTATCATTAACACCAAAAACCCAGCAATCGCCACTTTCGTTGCTTGAGATATTACCATAGCCATTTTCACAAGTTTGGCACTTATCACCTTTTGCTCATCTTTGTGATGATTTAACACTATTTTTTAAAGCTGAGATTAAGTTGGTAACATTTTTTTATTAATTTTGTAATTGAATACTGAATACGTCCACATCATTTCTCATTTGGCAGTTTTGGTAATCTGAAAAAAAAATGATTCAATATTATCTAGGGAAACACGTAAGAGAAGACGGCAGGCAAGGACATCGGAGGCCTGGCGGAAAGCAGAGCAAAGTATTTTAAGTTGAGAATTAAAAATCATCTTTAAAAGAATTCTCATAAAGTTCAAAATTGCTGTGAAAAAATATACACGACCATGCGTCGTTATCCGTCTACACTTTATTTCTTCACGCAATCCTAAACTTTATTTACACACATTAAAAGTCAATTATTTAATTTATAGCTTAAAATGTTTTGCTCTGCTCCCCGCTATGAAACATGAAAATATTATAAACAAGCTTCTGTACGCGGTTTCACCCGCGTGGAAATAGATCCAAAAAGAAATAATCCCGTGGCTGTAATTTTTCCACCCACCCTTGCGCCCGCTTTCGCGGTATTAAAAGTAGTATAAAATAATATGTCATTCTCTGACCCCTAAACTACCACTATGCAAAAAATCATGTCGATCCCGTGAAAAACAAAAACAAATCTATTCCACGGGAACGATGCATTTTTCGGGATAAAAAGTAGCCTGCGTGCTATTTCGGGCTATAATCTATCTCTGTGCCAAATTTCATCCAGATCCGTTCAGCCGTTCTGGTACGACTGAGTAACAAACATACATACATCCATACAAACTTTCGCGTTTATAATATTAGTGGGACTTAGCTAGTTGTCCATAACTAACCAAAGAAGCCTTACAGCATTCTCTAAAAATACCCAATTTGATCTACATATCATGAAAACATTATTTTGGTCGGATTTACTTGCAAGTTAGAAAAATTTATGAAAATTTTATTGTGTTATTTTTGCAATCAAAAAGTTTCACGGGCCAAGTTGAAGCTGGAATTCTAGTCAGTACCTATATATTTCTGTTACTATTGATCCAAATCTATTGTATTTTCAGATATTGAAATTCTTTTCAGGCAGATAAAGCCGTCAATAACAGACTGCAAAACAGGTAACGAGAATAAAGAGCATAGAGTGTGGGACCACAATGTTGATCGAGATAGAAGACGCGTCTCGGCACTGTATTGTGTGCCATTTCTTTGTAGATAACCTACTTCTGGAATACTTCATTGCTATTCATTAGATATGTCGGTGATATGCTCTGGTCTATTAAAATAAGTGTGCTGAAATGGTTGCCTCTAACTTTTCAACAATTTTAAAAATCTGTACAAAAATGTATAACTATATTAAAATAAAATTATTATGAGCAAAATATTGTTAGAAATCTTAAAAATATCCCGTTTTTTCCATTTGGCTATGGAATCCTAAAAATGGCGATACATTATGACATCTTCAAAATATGATTTAAATAGTCACTGCATTTTAAGAGAATTAGTAGAAATACAAAACAAAAACAAATATACCTTGCAGTTTGTCAGTTTTCCATATTGAACAGAACAGGTGGCAAGCCCGTTGCTGCACTTAATAGACCTAAATGTGTCACTTCTTTAACAGACATAAATAACTGTTATTTTTAGAAGAATTGCTTTACGTGCCATCCGTAGCAATGATCCTTAGCAATTTACGCACGATTTAAAATTGAACTCGGGACCTCCCGGTTTCAAGTCAACGCTCTACCAATTTAAGCTATCGACTCTTTTATAGTAGAAATAAAAGAAATAAGGAATTGTAGAAATGAAGTTAGTACCTACAGATCCAAAAATTTAAAAAAATACACAGGCAAAGCCAGGGCAGAAAGCTAATAAATTCCCTAAAATATATCATAATATAATTCTACAATCAAAACCCCAACAAACCTTTTGAGCCTATTAACCGAAATTCTTTCAAAATAACTTAGTTTTAACGCCCTTTATTGAAAAGATGAATGGTAAATAATGTACAAAGTTGACGCTATTGCCCGTTAAAAAGTTTGTCGGAAAGGTAATTGTGTTTCTAGAACGGTGGGAAGCCCAAAATCAAATTAATGTTAAACGGACATTAAAAGTTCGAGAATTGAAGGTAAAAGGGGCTCGCTTCGAAAAATAAGTGTTCTGCATACACAGTGTTATTAAAATTTGATTTTGTGTTATAAAAATAATAATATTACACTCATAATTTGTTTGTCTATCTATCTATTATTACGCCTTTTCTCCCAAGAAGGGTAGGCAGAGACTATCGAATGCCATTTGCTAAGATCCTGACATACCTACCTTTCGCTTCTTTAATATTCATAATACTTTTCATACATGCTCGGCGATTGTGTGTAGTTTTAATATTGCCATAGATCAATAATTTTTTTATATGTTCAATAAAAGTACACCTAGGTCGTCCCCTGACAGCATTTCCTTTCACTTCAGCCATATAAACCTTTTTAGTCAATCTTTCATCCTTAATTCTTTCAACTTATACAAAAACTTATCCGATTGATATGATACTTTCCAACAGATTACTAACCACAGACTATCAGACGAATTTCGGTAAAAGTTTAACATTACAAATATTTAAATGTATAATAAAAAATAAAAAAGGGACGTCGGCTCGCAACTGAAAAATCGCGGGTTCGATTCCTACATCCGACCATGTACCAATGGGTTTTTTATAATAAAAAATCTATGTACATTATCCGACAAACCATACAAAGAGGCTTTTCCATCTATATACCTCAACAGAGCTGGCCACTCGTTAGGTACAGCCTCAAAAAATCATTGGCTAAATGAGGAAGACTTTCACTTCCACTGGGTACCCTGGGGCCGGCAACTGTAAGGCAACCCGTGATGAATAAAAAAAATTAAATGATTAAGGTCTTTGGTATTTCGAGACAAAACAAAGAGCAGATTGATATAATAGCTGAAACTTTCTAAGCTTTAAAGCTTATTCTAGACAAACAACAGACTTAACCTTACATACGTTATGATCACCCTTTTTTCCCCTTTGGGTAGGCAGAGGCCATACTTGCTACGATTCTGGCGCACCTTTTTCACCTTGATGCATGCTGTTCGATTGGGGGTGCTATTTATTTCCCCTTTTTGAAGTGAAAACATCTTAAGGCGCGTTGAGCGATTATTGGTAGGGGGAAATCTTTTTGATTCGCGACCTATGTTTGCGACTTGCTCACGGCACAAATGCCGACCATGGATTGCCCGGAGCAAGTATGCTCGACCCGAGAATCTCCTGGCAAGAATTCGTGTACTGGCTTCCACGTATGCCTGAGTCGGACATTTTTGGCTGCGCATTTCTGGCTGCTAATTTTCGGTCTAGACCGAGATTTTTTTTTTATTAAAAACTTTTTTAAGCACGCGCTAGTTGACGTTATTTTTGAAACTTATTTCTTCTGGGGCGCCCTCGTCCAACTCTTCCAGTCACATCAGTTCTACATTTATTGGTTTAGTAAGTCTCTTACCACCCATTCATAACCCCCTTTAGATAAATGTAGATAATAATATTGAAGTCATAGACAGACACTACATTTTTTATACGGATTCTCTAATATATTTTTTTATAGGAATATTGCAATCTGTCACTAAGAGAGCATTAGGTTAAAGTTAAAGTCTTGCAGGGAACCGATCCACTAACGAGTTTCCAAATTAGGCAGGTTATTATAAGAACTTGTTATAAGAAGTTCTGAGGAATTCTTCTTTTTAACTTTCTAGCAGGTGTTTGTGGCATCATCAGCATCTTTGGCAGGGTATTTGAGTGGCAATATATGTGACACAATCAGCTCTGAGATAAATTTGTTAACAGTCTTCTAATATGACCACGACATAAAATCACAGAAGTATGCAATACTAAGTAGTTGCTATGAGGTCGTTAAAAGTAAACCAATTGTCACATAGGTAAGTTTATATAGGTGGAAACTCGGCTATTATTCATGGCCCTTCCAGTTGGCAGGCCGCCAGGTGAAAATCTTATTATCTGAGATTTCAAAAAATTTTATCGTACCAAAGTAAATTTAGGTATTCTTTGTTCTATAAATGTTCTTACTTGTTATTAAATACTAATAGAAATGGGCACTGACTTCGCACATGTTCATTAGAAAATGTTATCAAATTTGTTTTCATCAAAATAAATTGGCCGTTTCTGAGCCATTTCTAGACAAACATCAAGATATTATAAAAGTAATCAAAATTTGCATTATACTTGAGTAATTTTTTTGCAGAACATGTAACTTTAATGAACCTCTTCTCGTCAAATCGTAGCAAGAAACACTAAGTAAAATAAAAAAAAACAGCAAATATCGCTTGCGAGCAAGTATAAGATGTTTCTTAATTCCCAGAGTACCTTTCTGAAGACCAAGTCTCCCTCTTTTAGCCGATGGTATTTGTGAGGCTATACCTAGAGAGTAGCCAGTTCTGTTGAGGAAAATCCATTATTACATGGCCGGTATCGAGCCGTGGTCCACCTGTTTATACCATATATCTTATATAATAGTATAATAAAGAAAAATAGTTAACTTACAGTTATTTTATATGCCGGATAACAATCGCTAACTTTATCTACGCACTGTGAAACAGATCCCTAGTGAAGTACAACCGACAAAATACTTTGATAATATTTCTCAACAAAGTGTGAAACTAAGTATCTTTATTACAAACTTGAATCTCTTTGTTAACAATATAAAGGGAAAGTTAACAAATACGATAAACAAGCAATCTTATGGCACTTTGGCGGGAAGGGGTCGGACTTGCCCAAAAATATTAACTAGGTACTGAAATATCAACGCCGCGTACAGACGTTTGCTGTCTGTGACCTTCTCACGCAAAAACTACTGAACGAATTTTATTGCGAGATTTTCATTATTTCATAGGTTGATTCACCTGGAAGGATTGCGAGTATTAAACATCCACCTATCATGCTTAAGGTGCCCACTCATTCGTTTAATCACCGACACGCCGGCCATACGGTGCGCCGAAATGAATTTTCTGATTTCAAAATTAATAATAATAACATACAAAAATAAATTTGTGTGTCTAGAATAAGCTCCAATAGTTATTTGTTCAACAAGTGAGCAAAGTTATTTTTTGTTGCAAGTGCTGACTGCTGTGATTCTAATATAGACTACTGAGCACAGAGAGCCATTTAAAGGCACGAGACATAAAAAAATTTGCTCTCGTGTGAAACATACAATTTTTCAGCTCTACCAGTGAGAAAAGTGTTATAGGTTATTTGTAAGAAAAACAATTAAGACAAAGACAAAGTAAACAATCAATACAATGCCTACCACAAAAATAGCTCAAACGACCAAATGCTGAAAAAAAAAAATTACCGTCATTTCGTTTTATATAAGTTTATTTAGTTAGATGTTGCGTTCGGAAATTGCTCTGCTTGACATTTTTATGAAAACCAAACATGATATTTTTAAATAAGCGATATTAATGTTTCTAGTACCTATTCATTTTTAATAATTTACGACCTTAAAAAGGCAATAGTACAATTTATTTCTAAACTTAAATTTCAATATTAAATATTTACAGCTAAGGAATTATATTTTTTTTGTTTTATTTCCACGCGAGCGAAACTGCGGACACAAGCTATAGTTTTTTATTTAATTTTAAACAATTTTCCTTTCAGTAGCCAAGTGGTTAAGACGTCTGGTATTCGATCCCGGATCACGGCCATGTACCAATGGGATTTTTTATAATTATAAACTTATGTTCATAATCCGACAAACCACACTATGAGGCTTTTTATCTAAATATACCTCAACAGAATTGGCCACTCGTTAGGTATAGCCTTACAAATATCATCGGCTAAAAGAGGGAGACTTGGTCTTCCGCTGGGTACCCTGGGACCGTAATACGGTTTTGGGAGCTGTAAAGGCAACCCGTGAAGAAATAAAAACATTTCTTTTCTTCCAATATCTTAAACTTGATATGTCACTCCATTAAAATCCACAGTGTGTGTAAAAGCTCTCAAAAACCTCTCCGCGATTGTTACTCTGAAAAAGAAAATATTTGCCAACAGAGAACAAACGTTTGCTTACTTTTTCATGAACCGGTCCCAGAAAGTTTACTTTTTTATTGCTGGGTATCGAATCGCATTTGATTCCTTTTATATTTCAAGTATTATTGTGTGATTACTTTTTCCTGTTTTTACATCATTTGAGGTGACACCAGAACCATTCTTTGTGTATTTTTCTTTAATTTGTGGAAACAATAGCTGTTTACAAGGACTTTCCGTATTTGATATCCTATTTTATTTTAAGAAATAATTGAATTGAATATTACGAAACTAAATATCTACTTTTGACAAATTAATAGCTTTAGATTTCAATTGATATGGTTACCAGTCGGCATCATCATTGCTGAAGGTTGTGTCTCATGAAGAGGTGTTCATAGGAGTTCACCATTTTCTGGACAATATACCTCCATGTGCCCCATGTCCTGGACAGTTATTTTATTTGGTCGACCGCGTGGTCTTTTTCCATCGATTTTTCCTAGCACGATTAGCTTTTAAAGTTTGTCAGGGTTTCTGCGAGCAAAGAAGTAGAAGTGCCTGAAAACGGAGACGTTCGTCCTGGGAACGGTCCATGAAAGTGTCCACATTTATGTCAATTTTGGCTGTCCCTTTCATTCTGATAGTCCTGGATTCAACTCCAAGTAATATTTTAGTTTTATCAGGCAGATTAAAATTACATAAAAAAAAATTTTGTGACTGAACTGGATTTGGAAGATATTTTAGTCAAGGATAGTATAAGGGATATCTTTGATTTGAAACATATCTACTGCCGCTCCTTGGGGTGTAAGATGCCGTGACGAAAACGACGTCATGCCCCCTCTCCCCCACTCCGCCGCCGCTCTTTACTTCCTTGTGTGTGCGTGGTGTGTATACCAACTTCGTTGCTTCTCCCTGTGAGTGTGCTTGACGCATCAATTTCGATGTTTCACATTTGCCGGGGCTTGGGACTTCGCTAAATGTAGACATGATTACTTACTTAGACTAGTTGCTCAAAGCCGTGATATTGCGGCCTTGCCTTTTATGCTAGTGACAAAATTAAAGAGGTACATATTTCCAACCACCCCCATTAGTCCAACTTATTATTACATATGTGTAAAGGAAAGAATAGAAAATACGAATTCCCCTGCGTAACAGCTGCTGGTTCGACACGCTAACCTAACCGCAATACAAACAACGCTGACCATAAAAAAGGCTTTTTAACGCTTTTACCATTACCCCACACTTTTATACTCGGAGCTTTCAAAAACTATAGTTTTACCGGCAAATGGAAGTTTTGTAGGTACCAGAAACAATTTATTTCAATTTGTATTTGTGTAACTTTCTATGATACATTACCGATATGAATTCTCTTTTAAACCAATGTGATGCTATCGAACGATTTTGGTAATTGTTTTGCCATTGTTTTTATCTATTACACGTTTTGGCGGGATGATAAATACCTAGCCTAGATAATAAATTTCATTAAAATAAAACGGTTTTTATTTTTCGACGTAATCTCCGTTAAGCTCTACGCACTTAGTCCATGTACAGTCCAAAGCAGTTATGCCCTCCATAAAATGACTTTCTTCAAGGCCAGCAAAATACTTCTCTACATCAGCTATAACGTCGTCATTCGTATCAAATTTCTGTACACCTAAGAAAATTTTGAGCTTAGGGATCAGGTGAATGTCCGTTGGTGCCAGGTCAGGCGAATAAGGTGTATGGGGCAACAAATCGTAATGTAATTCTTTGATTTTCGCCAAAGCACGTGTGAACCCTTGCATATGCATGTGAAATATAATGGCGCGGGGTCGCTATCTATGCTAATATTATAAAGAGGTTAAAGTTTGTTTCTGTTTCACAAATCGCTCTTGCTATAGGCTATATTTTATTTTGTTTGAAAATATACACGGACGAAGCCGGAGACGGCAAGCTAGATTTGTATCTGAATGCAAATCCGAATGAACAAAAAAATTGCAATAACAATTTCAAACAAGGGTATCATTAATTCCTCGATTGCCATCTAATATAGCAACTTCTATAATTGGTAGGGAATAACGCATGCGTAAGCTTCGGGTGAAAATCGACAAAACATTATCAGATCGGTCAACATGAAGCTATATTTTTTCTTCTTATCTAAAAGGTTTCCGCAAAGTCAGGATCCGCCCGTATATGGCTTTAACGGCTCGGTAACGTTTCACACTTGGCCCAAAATAACAAGCTATTTCCCGAAATAAGACCGGAGTTTTTGGGAAAAGTTTGGATCTCTTAAAAAGATTTGAGGCGTTGGCAAAATAAAAAGCTCTGTCAGTTATACCATTAATAGCAGACGAGGTTAGACCTTGTTAGGGTTCCGTAGGACCAAGAAACCCTTACAAGATCGTTCAGTCTGTCTGTTCGCCCGTCCCAATCTTTTAAAAAATGTTAGTGCATACAGTTTTCATATATACTACTGTTAAAGAACTCAATTTTAATACCTATATAAAAACATTATTATATTATAAAGCTGAGATAAAAAAAATTACCCCAACCGATTGAGTGGGGTAACATTAAAAATGCCTTTTGATATGGTTATGAGGTTTCATTACCCATTTTTAGAGTTTCCTACAGTGTCTGTCTGTCTGTACGTCTGTCACAGATTATTTTTTATATTAAGTTTGGTTAACGAGATATATTAAGGGCCGGTGGTCAAGGTCATCTTATAACTGTCTTATTAACTGAGATTTGCCATATTTTTGACATGAGAGTGATAAACATAGTAGACCATTATGTCTAGCGCTACTCTATTTATAATTCATAACTACATGTGCATCCACTTGTCGAGAATAATTTGATCGGAATTTTAGAGGCATATTCGACTAACTCTAATCTACTTTGCAATTTCCATTCGTATAGTTCGGCGCGAAAAATGTATCAAAAATTCCAATATCGAACATGCCAAGCTCTTTTTTGTTTTATAAAAATACTTTGGATTGGTTTCGGCATTAAAATTGATTTTTTTATAACTAGATAGACTGACCATGGATTTTTTCGTGAAATTTTGATATAACTCCTCACCTCATCATTTTAACTTAGCCTTATGTAGGCAACTTTTTTTTTTCAAAATAAAATAATTAGAGCCTATTCTGAACAAATGTCTGACGGTAAATGACAGACAAACAATGCTAATAGCACTTGGTTTTATTGGTATTAAATTTGAAATTTGATATTTAAGGTTTCGGTGGACATACTTAGAAGCGGAGAAATTATTACCAGTTCTGGGCCACCGCCACAAGCCATAAAAGCAGTAACTCCCAATTCTCTGTTTTAGTTTATCCATTTCTTTCAAACCACAACAATCGACTTTTAATTAAACTATATATAATGAACAAAATAAGCTTATTTCCTGTTTATGTTGCTCTCTGCTGCCAAGAACAAAACAGGGAAAATTCTCGGAATAAAAATATACGTAATTGTTAGTGTTTCCTTCAAGAAAAACAATTCCTCGCTCCATAAATAGACGGCAATTGGAACAATCTTCGCACGTCTATAATTAAATCAAGTTATGTACATGTGCAGGCCAAACTTTGTGGTGCTCTTTACGATTTCTTCAGCGATGTACAAATAAAATAAGTACAGTCAGAGACAAAAATATGTATAACTAGCGATCTGATCAGACTTCGCTTGCGTATGTTTTGGTTTCTATCATCACGCCTTTTATACTAAGAGGGGTAGACAGACACAATCGAATGCAATTTGTAACGATCCTAACATACACCTTCCGTTTCTTTTATATTCATCATACCTTTCATACAGGCTCGGCTATTGTGTGTACTTTTAATATTTCCATCTATCAATACATTTTTTTATATGTTCAATAAAAGTACACGTAGGTCGTCCTCTGCCAGTTTTCCTTTCACTTCAGCCATATAAACGTGTCCAAACCAGCGTAAACTACTTTACTTCATTTCAATATGCTTTATATCACACATTCTACGTGACACCGTAGACAGTTTTGTATATTTATTTTTTCCGACAAAATATTGTCGTATCTCGAACAAATAAGAAGCAGCATATTCCTAGAGAGTGCCCTGATGACCAACCGGTCATCACAGTAACAGCGTTCAAATGCATTTAGTAGTTTTTGAAATTAGCATAGTCAGAAAGACAGGATCTTTATGTTATGTAGAGATTCTAATAAACTTTGTTCGATCGTATAAATTCAAACGTATTAGAAATACAATGCATACCCTTAGGATAGGTAGCGTGATGTTAAATAACCTATATCCTTCGCGCAAGTGCGAATAATAAAATGCAAAAATAATTTTACTCGGTTTTAATCGGTCCAGTAGTTTTTTGAGTATGCGAACAAACAAAATTAATGTTAATTCTTATAATATATTAGATACTAGCTAATTTCCCGCTACTTCGTACGCATTGTATTATAGGAATACAATTTATCCCCGCGCAAGTGTGATGTTAAATGCCTATAACTGTGCTATAACCTTCCACAAGGATGTAGTTTTTAAACGACTTCAAAGAAAAAGGAGGAGGTTCTCAACTCGACTGTATTTTTTTTTTATGTTTGTTACCTCAGAACTTTCGAATGGGTGAATCGATTTTGATGATTCTTTTTTTATTTGAAAGCTGGTGCTTTCCGTGTGGTCCCATTTTTTTAGTGAAAATTGGTTCAGTAGTTTTTTAGAAATTTTGAAAAAACTGACTAAGTATATTATGTCAATTTTTCTTAATATCTCGTTGAAATATGTACCCATTTTGACGACTTATTTTTTTAGGGATATAATAATTTCTCGACGTTATCGCACAGACAAATGACGAAAATCGGTACAGTGGTTTTTCAGAAATTCAGTAATTTGTCTCTGTTTACGGCTGAAAATTATGTATCAGAGAAAAGCCTTAGCAACGGTTGCTATTGACACGAAGTTGTCAATTTTTGTATCGACGTTGGTTTAACGGCTAAAGGTATGAGGTGCAGCGCAGGATGCACATGGTTCAAATCCCATCCACAGCAGTTTTATTTTTCATTAATTTTTTTAATTGCGTTATTATTTGTCTCTTAGGGCAGCAAATTAACTTTAAAAAATTTGCACTGAAAAGTAAGAAATTATCAATAATATTTCGTCGAACAATTTAAAGACAGTTGGTGCCAAATTAGGCTTAAAGTTAGTTTAATTTGAAAGTTAATTTAGTTAATTTAATTTAATTTCTTAGTATTCATTAAGTATAGTTAATTTATTGAGTATATGGAACACGAATAAGCTAACAAATATTTATATATATGATAAATACACAATTCTGAAAAACAGCGGCTTTTTTTTTGCACTGAGATATTTGGAAGGCCGGAGTGTGACATAATGCTACTTTTTATCCCGGAAATCTTTTAGGATAAATGTTAATGTCACATTTCATAAATTTCCACCGGCGAATTCAGGGCGGAAATATAAGCAGTGGTATTTCTGAGGAAAACGAATTCCGAATCATCTATTTAAATAAAACCTACGATCATTAATCAAACACTCGTAATAGCCCCCTTTCGAAAGACCTTTGATTTGAGACTCATTACCAAATTGTTCCAAGAAATGGGTCAACTTTCATTCGGGGTTCATGGAATTTTTTATAAAAATAGTGCCTAACTTCGATTCCCGAATAAGATGAAGAAAATATCCTACAATTTTGGCTCTATCTAATATAAATAATTCGTCGAGTACGGCAGACTTGCTTAAAATATATATATATCACGATTTTTATCCCAAGAGAGGTAGGTAGAGAAAATCGAATGCCATTTGTTACGATCCTGACATACCTCTTTCGCGTCTTTTATATTCATCATATTTTTCATACATTGTGTAATATTAATATTGCCATCGATGATTTTTTTTTATATATTTTTAATAAAAGTACACCTAGGTCGTCCTCTGTCAGCATTTCATTTCACTTCAGCCATATAAACTTTTTTAGTCAATCTTTCAACATGTCCATACCAGCGTAAACTCCTTTTCCCTCATTTTAGTCACAACATCTTTCACTCCGCATTCTTCTCTAATGACATCGTTCCGGTACGCTTTATATCACATCTTCTAATAAATAAAAATGAAATAATTTTCGTTGGTGAGCGTATCACTTGAGAACGGCTGGGCCGATTTCGCTATTTTTTATAATATTCGTAATAGTCTGAATAAAGTTTTCAGGGAAAGAAAAACTGGAAATGTTTCACGGAAAATTGTAAAATTAAAAAAAAAATGGATGTGCTTTTTTCTATATGATTTTTCGATAGCACAATGTTATAAATAAATATTAATTTCGAATGTACAACATTTATACGCAAACCTATTTAATTACAATAACAATGACCTACATAATTGTAAAAAAATCGATATTGACAAAAACATTTTTTACTCTCTTATTTTTCTTAGTATGCATGAATTTAAACTCCCTAATAGAATTGGGTTTCTGAGTCTATAGAATATTCTATTATAAAATAAATCTAATAGAAGAATAATTATACATAGAATAATAAAATTAGAAGCTAGAGGCCAGTGACAGAAAAACAAGAAGGAATCCGTCTGTCATGTTTTTACATTTGTTGAAAAATATACCATAGGGTATTTTCACAAATTACACTACGCAATATGCGCCCTACCCCACTTTCCCCTAACATTCAGTTATTAGGTTCTAGGTCGCACTCCTCTATGACGACACGTCATTCCTTAATCACGACTTGCCACTTTTCATTACCTTTGTAGATATAAATCGTATTTTTAGGATTAATCTAATCTAATCTTTAAAAAAAACTTATGTATTATATTATACCAAATTTATATGATTAACGAAACTTTCAGTGAGTCTGTATTTTATTTATTATATTTACATACAATCATTAAATAAATAAATAACATATTTTATTTCACTAAAGTAGCCTACGCACTGGTCCGTTATCTCTGCTGCCGTATGATCGAGATTGAAGACAGGCCACACATTAGCAATGTAAATCATACGATCTAGATCACATGCAATTCACTCACCCACACAGACATACAAGATTCGATTAAACAAAGCCGTGTGGATGTGTGTGTGTGACAGATCGTTCTGGTCATCGAAATCAACCACAAATATAACCACAAATGGACCGTACGGTGACCGGCCGGCGATTGGACGAATGTGGGGCCACCTTAAAAATATAGGCTGTGAAAAGGTGAAAACTTACGATTTGCCTTTTATGATCTTAGCATCTGCCTACCCCAATGAGATTCTACGGATATTTATATAATTGTAGAAATAACTAGCAGTTGCTCGCGACTTCGTACGCGTTGTATTGCGAATAGTGGCGTAATTTATGTAAATACGCAAAGACTTTCCCATAATTTTATTTTCACCCCCGTAGTTGCCAAGTGAGTGTTGTTTTTATTTCCCCCATACAAATTTCCACAGCCCGTATCACCCCTTCCTAAGGGTTGTTTGGAAAAATCATTGAACACGTGTTTTATTAATTGTTTTGAAGAGTATTTGTACCATAGGGAATACGATTTTCCATACAAATTTTACACCCTAATTGATTTTCGAAAAATCTTTCCTTTGTGCTTCCCTAAGGAAGCTAATCTGAAATTTTCACGTCTCTATCACCTCTGGTTTTATATAGGTGTTTAGGTAATTAAGAAGATTGAAGTTATTAATTTATGAAATCAATTCAACATTCTGCGAAATTCAGTCTGAAACGAAGTATATGCCAATTATTAAATAATATAACCTTTCACTGACCTGACTTAACGCCTCCATACTTGTTTATATATAGTTCTATTTGATTGTTTTTGAAAGGTAATAGTATATTAGAAATTTCTTAGCCTGAAATGGCAGTGATTATGTTGTAGAATTCGAGTATTTAAACTACAATTAATATAAGTATAAATGTATGTACCAATGGTTTTTGTAATTAAAACTTGTGAACATAATCCGACAAACCACACTTAAAGGCCATCTAAATATAACTCAACACCATGGCCACTCGTTAGGTATAGCCTCATAAATACCATCGACTAAACGAGGGAGACTTGGTCTTCCGCTGGGTACCCTGGAACCTTAACACGGAGAACGTGAAGAAATCATAAAATAATAATAATAACAGATATAATTTTTTTCTATATCTATACCTACTAATATTATAAAAATAAAAGATTAGATTTTTTGAATTTTTGTATTTTTGTTTGTAATGAAGAAACTCGGTTTTTAAAAAATATATTTGCATTTGATAGGCCAATTCTTGGGAAAGGTTATAGGTTATTTAACATCAGCCCTACTTACCCAAGGGGGTGAATTGTATTCATAATACAACGCGTACGAAGTAGCGGGTAATAAAGGAAGAGAGATAAATAGAGGACCGGAGACTGGAGAGTGACGTAGGCTACTTTTATCCCGAAAAGTATTATTCGAATATTTCGTAATAGGTAGACACTTGAAATTTTATAATTAATAAATTAAAAATTAAAGGGGACACGAGAAACGTGTTTTACTGGGCATTTTTGCTCGATCTTAATAACGGCAATAACTCTAACACATCTAAGTAAAACAAAATAATAATAAAAAGCTTCCCCCTTCTTTTTTGTAATTTAAGTCATATTATTATTGATTAATATAAATGTCTTAATAATCGCACGGAACCTCCTGTTTGCAAAGGATTCTCGCACCTGTCTGTTTATTTCCATGTGATTATCCATCAACATACAGTTCTTATAAATACATAAAAATGTCGTGTCGCTGACTGACTGCCAATCAACGCACAGTCTAAACCACTGAAGATATAAATATGAAAATTGGAAGGTGTATTCCTTAGGGGTTGTAGAGGTGGACTAAGAAAAGTTTTTTTCTAAAATCAACCCATAACGGTACACCCATTCCTAATACAACGCGTACGAAGTCGCGGGAAACTGCTAGTTTGTATATAAAAATGCCTAACTCAATTCCCGTCAATAAATCATTTGAATTAGTTATAAGCCATAGCATAATAAAAAGTATTAAGTGAAATAAGCATATTATTATGAGCCTTTGACCACAAATCGTAAAATTATAACTAGAAACGGTTTTTGATAGAAAATATCTTTTGAAGAACCTCTTATCTAAATGTGAAAAGATAATAAAATATAATGAATACAAATAAATAATCTTGAAGCCTTTTTTATAGGATAATCCTTCATACAAGATATTTTAAATATAATTTGTCCAGAACTAGTGAATCAAATCTTTATTTCATCTTGATATCTCAAAATTTCCAAAATAAATTATAAATAAAAAACTGTATGTATGTTTAATATGGCTAAGTTAAAATAATAAAGATAGCGTAAAGATTTTACATATATTATTTAACATTTTATTACATTTAAAGTAGTAGTCACGCTTTTTCGTAAAAATGTATTTAATCAAAACATTTATTTTTATATTAATAAACGAGTTTATTTTAAGTTATTACGAAAAGTATTGTACTCAATTGACCAAATAATTATTTAAAAGATTGGATATATATAAATTGTTATAAAAAATATTTAATTACTAAGCGAACCTCAAAATAATGTTTTTAATGTTAGTTTAATATTTTATATAAAATAATTTATGTCATACATGTTTAAAGGTTTCTTTTAAATATCACCTAAGTATTTAGAACAAGTAGTAGTAGTTGTTGAAAAATAAATGAAGTTTATGATTTTAAAGCTATTTCAGTTTATTTCATATTATCTATACCTACTCAGACTTTTTAAGTAAAAAAAATAGTAAATTAAATTAATAATTAAATACTAAACTAATTTTCTTTTCACGTTTTTAAAAATATCTAAAGTTTAAACAATATACGAATATTAATAATTCTAAAATCTGCTTCATATAAATAATAATCCAAAATAAAAATAATACCTACTTTACCAACAACAATTGAAAGTTTCTTCAAAACACACACATAATCACATTAAAAACACATTTGATAAATTATTTAGGATAATTTTTCACTTCGGCTTTTCGTACTAATTTTTATCAATTCGTAGCAATGACGAATTCGTAGCGCTACGATGCGCTTCGTAGCACAAAACCGTCCGCCCCGCTACGCTGCCGCGGTTCTACTGCTGAGGAGCGATCCTACAGCCTAGAAAATAACTGCTAGCACAGATTCTGAAATCAATATTATATCACCCACATTTAATGTTTTATTACAATATACTTCATATTAAAAGATGAAATTCTTAATTGGATATAAAAATCATTTTCAAATTATTTAATTCAATGTATTTTTTATTATTAAAGTTTTTTAAAGCCTCTTTGTACGGATTATGTAAACATTTTTGTTTATTTTCAAATTTCATTGGTATATTAAGGATAAAAAAAACTTTAGGATATTATATTTGGAAAAGTAGTTTCAAATATCAAATTAATACATCAGAGCTACGACCGCAAAACAATAAAAGCTTATGGCCATTCAACTTGAAGTACAAAATTATAGAAATACTAGCTTTCCGCCCCGGTTTCGCCCGTGAATATTTTCGAACAATATAAAATATATCCTATAGCACTCAGGGATATCGTATCGTAGCTTTCTATTAGTAAAATATTTTTTAGAACCGGTTCAGTAGTTTTAGAGATTACCCCTTATAATAAAACTTACAAATTTTACCTCTTTAAAATATTAGTATAGATGTATAATCACGGTCAAGGGAGCAGACCCACCTACATCCTAATTGTGGTACTTAAAATCATATCATATTTATAACGCGCTAATCTCTGGAACTACTAGAAAAATATTTTTCGTTGGATAGCCCAATTGTTGAGGAAGGTTATAGGCTATATAACATCACGCTACGACCCATAGGAGCGGAGCAGTAACCATTTACGAGGGTGCAACCGTAACAGCCATAGTCATAAATAAAATTCATTTTTGAAATAGGTATATTATACGTTAAAATACACGTGAAATTAACTGCCTAAGGTGGACATACTCCCTTGATTATGACTGTATACATTGCTTTGACTCCAAACAAGCATGCGCCGGTTACGGTACAACCAGGAGCAGTGGTTACGCCAGTTTTGGCATTGTTTAGAGTATTGCATATTAATTATAAATATAAAAGGTTTCGTTAAGGGACAAGAGTTTTGGTACCCGTAACGGCCGCGCGCGAGTGCATTAATCACTCGTCAGTTGTCACAATAGCGGCAAACGCATCGCATCGACAAGTGCTGTCGAATATAATATAATCCGCGCGAGTGCTCTGCAACTCAACATACACTTATGCCACTACACCAGAGAAGTCCATCAAGGGGCCCCTGAAGCATTACCATCTGTGATCTCAAGTAAGTACCATTTCTTTGTCTTTGCAACGAAACCTAAGTAATTTCTTTTCTGTATACCCCAATTTTGAATTGAACCAGCTCACCGCGGTGTCGCCGCCCGCTATCGAAGGTTTAGGGCATTTGGCGCCACCAATTTATGGTCTTCGAGCCGCGATCTCTTGACTTCTACATCAAGATACATAATTATAAATATTTTTCTCGGGTTAATCGAAATTACGCCATTTGTGGTCATACGAATAACAACCTTGTTGCATATAGGATAGGGTCGAAGGTTGAGTTCACATTTAAAGATAAATTGCATTATTTAATTAATTGATTAATTAGTTATTTATTAATGTAATAGATAATTAGGTAAAAGTGTGTGAATTTATTCGTCTCGCCGCCTTCTTCAGTTACCAATTAGCAACTATTGTTAAGTACTGGAGTAGATCTAGCTGCTATATTCTAGCAGTAATAATTAGTAATAATTAACTTAAATAATAAATGAATTATTTAGACTATAACCATTTAGGTTCATAGTTCCCGCACCTAATTAGTATAAAATTAACTAACTTAGGAAACGTTCTCGCTGTAAGTACCTACTTGTTAAATTGCAACAAGAAGGTAGTTACATGTTAACTGTTGCTATCGGCCGCGCGCGCTCTTTGTTATAGATTAGGTATCAACTTACGAAGAGTAATTTATTTAATTTTCATTTAATATATCTCGCATTCGCACCAGATATTAAATTGATAATATTTTGGAATAAAATAAAGGCAATATTAAATTATTATATTGTCAGCTTGTACTTTATATAGGTACCGCATTGAGTTACATATCAATCGCTAAATGTGAACACTGTTACTAGTGTCACAGTTAATAAATTAGCTCGCTAGAGAGAACGCGTGCTATACTAGTGTCGCGCAAATCATATACTTACTCGCTAAATGTGGACACTGTTACTGGTGTCGAGCACTTCATTATAACTCGCTATATGTGAACACCGTCACGGTGTTGCAGTTAATCATAATAATCCGCTAAAGGAAGACGCTGTTACGGAGTCACATTTAATAATTTTAACCCGCTAAATGTGGACATCGTTACCGTTAAATTACAACGGTTGTTTACGGTTTGTTTACATAATAATATACTTACGCACTTAATAACTAATAAGGTTCTTATACCTACATATTCATACATACATAGGTTATGTAACATAACATATCATTACGGAGTTATTTACTAGTCGTAAGCAAATTGTTTGTTTACTTTATATTTCGCTTTAGGTATTTGGTTGTTTCTATAAATAAATTAATATTAGATATCTAAAATACGTACGAATACGCGATACCATTACGCCGCGCTTCGAACGAGGTGATCAGATTTGTTGCCCCGCGTATATACCTACCTACGTGCATGCCTACTTGTTAGGTCTTTGTGTTTTCCGCTTTAATTATTAGTCAGATATTCACGCTAATAAAATAAAATAATTATTAGAAGTACATAACTCAGGTGAGAATTATAGATAGATACCTACTCTCATAAATAGGGTGTCCAAACGGTATTTATTATTATTGAAAATTGAATTTTATATTTTTGGTTTCTATCTTTGCTGGTGATTAACCAATTGTTATTATTGTTTGATTGTTGAAATAACCTGAAGTTAACAAAATGGAAAAGATCGCGAGGAGGTTGAAATTGTTCGAAGGTAAATGCGAACAATGTTTTGAAAGTATACAAGGTACATATAATTTAATATCAAGTATACAGGATGAAAGAATTCGAGAACGATTTATTTGTAAGGCCCAACATGTAGACAAGTTGAGATCTGAATTTGTCGAAATAATGGAAGAAATTAACCTACTGAGTATGGAAGTGGACGAAAAGTATGAAGTGAATATGAAGCCGATTGGAGCCTTCGATGATCTTTATTGCGATAAAAAATCATGTTTAGGTAAAATTGAGAGACCGCCGTCACCAAAACGCGAAGTTGGTGCATCATCACATCCATGTGCCTGCAATCATGGAGGGGATGACAATATTAAAATACCACTTATTGATCTACCTACGTTTGATGGTGATATAGGGAAGTTCCCCTTTTTTTATGAAACTTTCAAACGCATGATACATGAAAACTCTAAATTGACGGATTCCGAGCGCGTTCACTATTTATTCAGTCATTTAACAGGAAAGGCCAACTCAGTATGCGCAGGAGTAGTACCAGCTGCTGAAAATTACTCTGTAGTATGGGACGCGTATCATGATCCTCGGGCGTTGGCAACATCTTATTTGAATAAATTATTTGCTATGAAGCCTGTAACAGGTACTTCAGTGGCCAACTTAGAGAAATTTATTGATGAGTTCTCAACAACCATTTCCGCACTGCAGCACTTGAACATTACGAACTTGTGCGAATTTATTTTTATTCATCTGGGTCTTAAACTATTAGACTTGGATACCGCGAAGAATTTTGAGATGTCGATCCGAAATTCACAGGAAATGCCAGAATATGATGTATTTCTAAATTTCGTTCGGGAACAAGTTAAAATCTTGTACCGCACTTCGCAAGCACAAAAGCCTGTAGGTAGGCTAGACAATACAGCCAATACAGGCTCGCGCGCACCTTTACCTCGCATCGCTCACACTTATGTGAGTACATACCCCAGAAGGGATAATAAATGTCGTCTATGCCGCAGCTCTAATCACTCGCAGCTATATATGTGTAAGAAGTTCTTAGAATTTAACCCTAATGACAGGTTTAAATATATAAAGGAAAAATCCGCTTGCGTTAATTGTCTTAGTTGTCAGCACAAATCGTCAAATTGTCACTCTCGAGCAACGTGTCGGAAGTGCCATCGCAAACATCATTCCCTCTTGCATTTTATTAACCAGCACCCGCTCCCGCAAGTACAGCGTAACATCGATGCACCTGTTGCATCATCAAATATAATTAATAATGATTCGACAAGGGAGAATGATCTAAATAATACTGCCGTATGCACATTATCCGCGACCGCCAAACGGGAACCGACTTCTTCAACTGAAATCCTCGCAACAGCAAAGGTATCTGCCAGAGGTCGAGATAATAAGGATTATTTAATTAGATGTCTGTTAGACCCTGGCTCGCAGAAGCATTATGTAACTGCTAAATGTTGCAACAAACTAGGATTAACTATAACCCATGATGGTCCAGCCTTTGTAAAAGGTATTGGAGGGGCTTCACAACCGGTAAAAGGTAGTGTCAAATTAACATTTTCATCGAGGTATAACACCGAACATACATATACCATAAAGGCATTGGTGTTAGATGAAATAACGACGCAGCTGCCAACGTGTCAGATTGATTCATCGAATATGGATAAACTTGGGGATGTACCTTTGGCAGATGATCAGTGGTATGTACCTGGTCAGGTGGATCTACTTATAGGAGTGAAGTTATTCGCTGAAATGCTATTACCCGGTAAAGTCATTAATGATCCTGGATTACCTGATGCCTTGGAGACCGTTCTGTGTTATGTTGTATTGGGTGATGCGCCAGTCGCTGGCCCCACGCGTCCCGTCTGGTCATTTTGCGCAACTCATGACCTGGACAATACACTTAAGAAAATTTGGAAAATTGAAGATTTAGGTAATAAACCTATTGTAAGCATTGAGGATAAGCAAGCGGAAGAAGTTTATAAGACGACTTTTAAACGTCATAATGATGGGCGCTATGAAGCAGCTCTCACATTCAAGACAGATCCAACTAATTTAAGAGACTCATTTAAAGCAGCAGAACGCAGATTTTTGTCCTTAGAGAGAAAATTTGTTATGCAACCGCAATTAAAACAGTTATGTGATGAAGTAATTGGAGAGCACTTGGACAGGGGATATCTGTCTCCGGTGAACATAAGTGCTAATAAGGGAGCCTACTATCTCCCACACCGCGCTGTCTTACTCATTGACAAATCCACCACTAAGTTACGTGTAGTTTTGGATGCCATTGCAAAAACAGATAGCGGATTGTCACTGAATTACCTTTTACATACTCCTAGTCCTAGTCTACAGGCTGGTCTCTTTAATATTTTGTTGAACATGAGTTTGTTCCCTATCGCGATGTCGGCAGATGTCCGACAGATGTATCTTTGTATAGACGTTCGAGAAGAAGACCGACCCTATCAAAGAATATTATATAGAATTAATCTAAAAGAGCCTTTAAATTTTTATCAATATAACCGCGTCGCGTTTGGTCTACGAAGTAGTCCATTCTTGGCTCTCCGCACAGTTCAACAACTAAAAATGGACGTTGGTCCAAAATATCCCATCGCTAGATATATAGTGTCCCGCGATATATACATGGACGATATTGCAAGTTCCATTATAGATGAAAAACAAGCTGAAGTAGAAGTTTTACTCGCTCTCGCTCTTCAAAGGGAATACTTCTCTGAAGATATTATAAATTTAAACACAAATAAAGAATGCTCCGCATATTTACGAAACCTGAACCCTTTTTTGGACCCCCTGTTCAAAATTCGTGTTGGAAGTCGTTTGAGGAACGCAATGGAACCTTACGACTATAACCATCAGGTATTGCTTCCACGTCGTGATCATATCCTGGACTTTCTTATTGATCATGTTCACCGCAATGAGGTTCGTGCGGGTCCTGAAGTGTTGATGTCGCTGCTGAGACATAATTACTGGATAATCTCAGCTAGTCGTATTATATGTCACCGAATTAATCAATGTATTAGGTGTTTTCGGTGCTACGACGAATTACTGACCGTTGTGGTCCAGATAGAAGCACTGCTTAATTCGAGACCATTAACGGTCTTAAGTTCGGACGCTTCTGAACCTTTGGCGCTAACGCCAGCTCATTTCTTAAATGTAGCACCACTTAAATATTTTCCCGCCGCACAAGTATTAGATAAATCTGATCACCTCCTGCCTAGATACCAACTCTTAGATAAAATAATACAGTCTTTTTGGAATAGGTGGCGAAATGAATATTTACACACCTTACAATGTAGACAAAAGTGGAATTCGCCTGCACATCCTGTAACTGAAGGAACTGTGATGGTAATAATGCAGGATAATATAGTGCCATTGCACTGGTTATTGGGACTGATAATTAAAACTTATCCAGGCAAGGACGGAACTATCCGGGTAGCCTTAGTAAAAACTAAGCATGGCGTCTACCGGCGGCCAATTGTAAAATTGTGTCCGCTTCCAACGCAATAGCTTCGGAGCTATTACTTTCGGGATTAGGTTTAAGTTACTTGTGCTATTTTTATGTTGGTTTATAATTGTTTTTCTTATTGGTATTACTCGATTAGTTTACTAATGCAACAAGGATGTTATTATTGCATCTTGATTTAACTGGTCCTTCGATATATACATTTTTTTTCTCTCTTTTCTTTTTGAAAGCCGTTCCTTTCAAGGTCGGGGGAATGGTTACGCCAGTTTTGGCATTGTTTAGAGTATTGCATATTAATTATAAATATAAAAGGTTTCGTTAAGGGACAAGAGTTTTGGTACCCGTAACGGCCGCGCGCGAGTGCATTAATCACTCGTCAGTTGTCACAATACCGGCAAACGCATCGCATCGACAAGTGCTGTCGAATATAATATAATCCGCGCGAGTGCTCTGCAACTCAACATACACTTATGCCACTACACCAGAGAAGTCCATCAAGGGGCCCCTGAAGCATTACCATCTGTGATCTCAAGTAAGTACCATTTCTTTGTCTTTGCAACGAAACCTAAGTAATTTCTTTTCTGTATACCCCAATTTTGAATTGAACCAGCTCACCGCGGTGTCGCCGCCCGCTATCGAAGGTTTAGGGCATTTGGTAAGACCCTGTTAAAAGAGGTCCCCCATACAAAAAAACGTGTTTCATTCGGCGTTTTTTGCTCGATCTTAATAATTTTTAAAATATTTTGTATTTTACGGCGGTACGAAACCATTCGTGTGCAAGTCCGATTAGTACTTGACCGGTTTTTGTACGTCATCTCCCCATCTCGAAGTCCGCGTTTTGTTTCACATATAATATAATATAATATATATTTTATCCCACAATTACTTGACTAGTCACACTTCTTGTTGTCAACGCGTCCCATTTGCGCGAACACAAATTCTAACAAATATTGCGTAAACAATTTTCGCTTGTGGAACTTTTTGTTCTGAGAGAACATTAATTTTCTACTCTGTGACATTTCTCGTTTCGCTAGACAGGGGCACTCAATTTGCTGTCTAGTGTTGCTTGTCTATTTAAAACAATCACATTACAGCGAAGATTTACAAAATGTATGTGTACTTGTAGATAATTTGAGGATTTCCGTGTATCATTATCATTATCACTACATATTTTACGCAAAAACTACTAAACGGATTTTGTTTCGGTTTTTTACATTAGATAGGTTGTTTCACGAGGAAGGTTTTCGTTTATTAAACATGGACCTATCATGTTTAGGAGCTGAGAATTAGCAATATAAGTGAATCAAGTCAGGAAAAAATTTGCTGTGTAATCTGTGGCATCGTAACTCCTACTAAACGGATGAACGATTTTGATTTAGTTTATTTTGTTTGAAAGGTGACTTGATCGAGAGTGTTCTTAGCTATGATTAAAAAACTATATGAACGTGTCGCGGGACACGCGTTTGGAACGAAATCCCTTTCGTATTCAAGGTTTGGCATAATTAATTATATTAAAATAACACACTGGCTAAAATTCGTTCCAAAACTTCGTTCCAATAATTGGAAATATTACTCCTTATTACTCTTTATTAGAATCTCCTTATATCTATATAAAAATAGGTATACATGTGTGTGTCACACGCACACACGCATAATTAGTTCATCCATAAATCCCTTGGCGGCGCTAGCGTTCATGTGGTTTCATTTTGACAGGGGAGTTGGTTTTCTTTTTCCCCCTAATTTTTATCGTAACACGTTTCATTTTTTTTGCTAGGTCCCCGCGCCAACCCGCGATAAAGAACTTCGTTTCAAAAAATCTGTTCAGCCGTTTGAATATCATCAGCTCTTTTCTAGTTGTTAAAGGGATGTGGACAACTTCTACTGGCCTGATCGAATTGAAATTTAGTATCCTGTGACCTCAATGATATTACAATAACATGGTAACCTAGATCTGATGCTGCATTATCATCTGGAGTCAGCAGCACCAACTGCTCACCAACTCTGGGGTTTATTAAATTTTATTTATTTTCCACTTATTGATAAATACATTTATAACACTTCAACAAATGAACTTGTACTAATAGATTAAGTCGGAAGGAAAATCATGAATACAGAAATACAAAAGAATATTTTAATTAAACAATCAAAGGCGGCTATAACAAATCAAACAAAGAAAAATAATTGCTACAAAACAATTTGAGAACAAAATATTAATGTAAAGCAAAATGAAAGTAATTTCAAGTCAAAAAACACTTTTAACAAAATCGTTATTGCAACAAAAGTTTTACGAATTCTCTGAACAAGATCGCTAAGAATCCGCACTGAGCAGGTTTCGCCAACCTTTAAAACAGTTGGTATTGTAATATAAAATTACAGTACGCGAGATTTCAAAGATCACTGACTAAAAAAGCTATATAAAATATATCCATAATTTGTATAGGGATAAACTATTCCTAATTTCGCTGTAAATAATCCACCTGTGTTACTGTAATTTAGCAACACTTATTCAATATATCTAAATGAAATAGACGTTATTTTTTTTTATTTTATATTTGTTTTATTAAATAGGAAATATTGGGTGGATTATTTTGCCCCTGTTTTCTCTTTCATAATCTATCATAAAGCTCTTAAATTTTTTTAAAGCGCTGTTTAACCATTACCCTTCAATTGGCCATGCTACATATTTATAATATACTTTTTTTATAATTTGTTTTGAAAATATAGCCCATTTTAAGAAACTAATTTCGATATTTTTGTTTTTTATCCATTGCGTCTATTTTTAATATATTTTACAAATTTTACCCGCGAAAAGTAAACGTGACGTCACAAGAATTTAGAACAGGATTATAATCTTGGCCACTACACATAAAAAGTGACAGTCAATCAAATTAACGTCAAGCAAACGTCAGTCAAGGTCGACTAACCTAAAAATTACTCTTGTTTATATACTTGTGTTTATATTTATTTAAATTGAATAGTTTTTTACAATGGCAAGTAAATAGTGTTTCATCCCGTCATGTCCTAATAACAAAGAAAATAATTACACGTAAAATATAATTTATAAAGATGTCATTCAAAGATTGACGATTGCCCTTTTTTGTAGGCAAAGGTTTTTTTTTCATACTGCTTAAGATGACGTCATACATCGGTCAAATTAAGGTTATTGTTTGTTATTGAATATCTTAAAAAGTATAGACTTAATTTAAAATCTGATAAATAGAAATTGTACTGAAAGCTTATATCTCGAAACGGTTTCGAGATCTTCGTTTCTGTTCAAAAAGTTAGCATGGCCAATTAAACGTCTTGCGTTTTTTGGTAGTTTATTAAAAATTCAAAATAATAATTATTTTATTATTTTTGATCAATAAAAAAATCATAAAATAATTCTTTAAAGAATTTAAGAGCTTTGTGATAGATGTGTGGTGGCCAAAATTATAATTCTGTTCCACTTTATGTGACGTATCAAGTTTACTTTTCTTTGGGCTTTATTTTTAAAATAAATTATGAAAAAAAAATATCATAAATATTTTATGTAGCATGGCCAATGGCAACTCATAATATAAGTTGTTGATATTAATTTTACAATACTTTTCTAAGTAACAAACACTTTTATTATTTACCCATAATAAATGATCCCATTTATGATCGTTTTAAGACTTATTACAATACAAATTGTGATTATTAAGAGTTGCCGTACTGTAAAACCCCGTCTATCGTTACCACTTATTCCCCCGCTGCTACTTTCAAAGCTCTCATTTCCCGAACAGGCCATCAAGAGTTATACCCTCAGTTAAAACTAAGGAAATTAAAATTCATTGTAAAGTCGATGGGCCTAACATCGTATACTGATGTTAAACAACTTTGTACAAGTGACATTTTGAAGAGGTACAGTTTTTAAGTTTAGATGTAGGGGGTAATCTCTAAAACTACTGTACCAATTCCAAAAAATATTTAAAAAATAGATAGCTACGATATCCCTGAGTAATATATAGTATATTTTATTTTGTTCGAAAATATCCGCGGGCGGAAATCTAGTCTATACTAATATTATAAAGAGGAAAGATATGTTTGTATGTTTGTTACTAATAAACTCAAAAACTACTGGACGGATTTTGATCATTCCTTCACCATTAGAATGCTACATTATCCCTGAATAACATAGGCTATATACCATCACGGCATGACGACGGGAACGGGGTGGGCAGAGGTGAACATGACAAAAGCTATGTATGAAGTGTATGTTTGCCAACATTCTGAAATAGACACGTACGAAGTTGTGGGAAATAGGATAGGGGTAGGGGTAGGGTTAGGGGTCGGGGTAAGGATAAGGGTAGGGGTAGGGGTAGTGCAGGTTTTATTTTGTTCGAAAATATCCACGGGCGAAGACGGGGGCGGACAGCTAGTATTTGATATTTTCTTTATTTACATTAGCTTCAGTTAAAAATATCTCCATGGTACTTGATTTAACCCTCACAGATAAACACACTATCACGACCTCAATAATTTATAGACTAGCCAGAATCACAATGTCCACATTTAGCAAGTCTCATTAAAACAGGTGGCAAACCTGTCGCTGAACTGGGACTAATTTATTATGTTAAGAAAATTGAGTGACTAAACTGTATAATATTTTGGTATTTTCCTAAAAATATGATTTTCTAGACGTCAGAGCACTAAATTTCTATAAATAAACCCGAGCCTACTAAAATAAGCCCCATTTGAATTGGGTGTAAATTTTGGACACCGGACGCGACGTATCTATGAAATAATATGGCCAATAACTGACGTTTGTAGTAGAAGAAACAACTAAATATATATATATATATATATTTATTTTTTATTTATTTTTTCTTCACGGGTTGCTTTACAGCTCCCGAAACCTTCCAGTTCCAGGGTACCCAGCGGAAGACCTAGTGTCTCCCTCGTTTAGCCGATGATACTGGGTTTTTAAGGTTTCACACCTCGTCTAACGAAACCTTTATAAGATCAGTTTTGAGTCCATCCGTCTGTCACAGAGGTTTTTCTCGAAAACTGTGTAACGTATTTGATATTTGGCATAAGGAAAAATTTTGATTTTATTGAGTCGTAGATTAGGTACAGGAAAGCTTCTGCTTTAAAAAAGTGACCTAGTTGCTGAAAAAAATAATTTACTATTACTTACGAAGGGATTATCATATTTTTAAAACTTTAGTTAGCTGAATCTTATAGTGCCTTTGAGTATATATACCAATGGAGTTGTGAAGCGGGTAAATCATCAAACAATTTTTTCTGCCACTTTTGGCGGGGAGTGGGGGGGGAGGTAGACGGCTAGTAATAACCCCTGTACCACTGTATTTTATTGTCGTAACGGATTATACGTTATATGAAAAGTATGCTAAAATACAAACATAATAATTATAAATAATGATTGGAAACACTATGTGTCCTAGATCGCCTTTTCTATTTAAAACATCACAATTAACTATTTTTCTAGAACTCTGTTACGCGACGCAAAACGATACCAACGAAACCTAAGGTAACTTATTACTGCTCTCCTGGTCAGTTTTAATGTTCAAAGAGCAGAAAATTGGCGAAAGGGGGAGCCCGCTATGGCCCCTCCTTGGGCTTAGTAATCTATGTATAGTGCAAATCAAATTTATCCATTAAATCATGTCATTTACGTGTATATTTTAGGAGCTAGCACAGGTTTATTGATTACGCGGAATACAGTAATTACAATATGGTAGACCAGCAACCGGTATAGCCGAAGCTCTTAGTACGGTATCTTAATTGTGCTCTTAGCCAATTATTATAGAACACACTCTTATTAAACCTATATGAGTAAATTTAAGGCAGGGAACAATAACCTTGATAAAAAACCCCAAAAATTTAAACGATCGCCGCCGGCCGGTCCACCTAAATTAACCACAGACATCCAATTCTTGTACGATTTCGATGCCGGACAGAAAAAAGAAGAAGAAAGAAGAAAGATCCCGGACTGTTGTCCACACACACGCATTACCATATATATGACATCTGCTGACCGATTATCTATATCTGCTATACCTAAATCGTCCGGCGGACGGACCGAAAATTGGTTAGATATCCGTAGAGTCTGTGGTGGGTTTTACATACAAAAGTATGTATAAAGAGAAATTTTGCAATTTTTAATAATTCTGTTTAAAAAAATATCTATATTATATATGTAGCTGAATTTTGTTCTTCTTCTTCTTCTTTTGTTATGGCTCCACCAATGTTCATCCGTGATTTACCAATGTCAAGTATTATTATTTATAGTGTTTATAGCCGATTAATCGGTATTTAAGATAATCCCGCCGACCGCGATATGTCTTATTAGTCGTCGACTAATCACAACCATCACAGCACGGACAGGATTAAACTAGATTCCCCATCATATCTTGGCGGGCGCGTGCGCTATTCACAAAGGCGTGACGTGGAATCCTGAATTTAGTTTGAGATTGAATTTGATTCCTGACACTTCAAACTAAGCTTCTGAAAATGTCGCTTTTAGCCATATATCCATTATGGTGTTTCTGCCGCCCTGCCTTAACAACTTTTACATTATTTCTTCATTTTAAGACGAGGAACGACTCAGAAATTTCTAATCGTAAGCCACGCCCTAAACTCGTGGTTTGGGCGCATGATTGGTTTGGGCGCAACGATCACATCATGCAAGAAAACGACGGCGCTTTGTCCGTTCTTGCTGCAGAAGTGAGAAGGGCATAATGTATCGCCTCTTGGAATAAATGACGTAAGCGGCACATTACAAATAAATAATTTATTAAAAAACGATCACATGCAGGGAAACATCTTCTTGATCAATACTAGGTACTGAAATTACCTACAGATTCGTATAAAATTTAGACGTAAATCCCTTCAGAGTATGGTCGTATGTAAAAAGGTGTTTTTGAAGAGGTGATTTCAAAAAATTAAGTTATCGAGAAAATTTTCACCAATAATGTTTTCATCCTTCACAATACTAGATAAAATCCTCTATTCGATGCCCAAATTGTATGTTCATAGCATTTGTAAAATTCGGGAATTTCACTTCAGAAATCAACCGAAAATATTCGTTCCTCCCCTAAACATTTTAATTATACGTCAAGTATATATATACAATCGAACGTATGAACTGGTTTTTGATGCTATATCTGACTCCTCGTTAATTCAATAATACCAGACAGTTCGGACTTTGACAAGAGCTCGGGCTTAATCTGTAACATAATACAATTCGAGCGGACACAGGATATCCGTGAAATATATATGGACCGCGTTAACTGACGTTCCAAATGGAACAAACCGCAGACACCAAATTGTATCTCAATAAAACATTCAGAGTGGAGGCTTTCATCGGGCACAATAAATAATATTTTTATCAACAGACTATTTATTCATCTCGAGATGTCAGGTCACGATTCGTGGTACACTTGTATATAAAATAAATTACAATTTTTGCGACAATGAAGTGGATTACATACTTCTATATGGTTTAGGTATGGGATGGTACCAAC
The DNA here is from genome assembly GCA_963924495.1 of Nemapogon koenigi. Classification (NCBI taxonomy): domain Eukaryota; kingdom Metazoa; phylum Arthropoda; class Insecta; order Lepidoptera; family Tineidae; genus Nemapogon; species Nemapogon koenigi. Next base: position 4,110,610 of record OZ004640.1, on the reverse strand, counting down.
GCTTGATGTTAAGCAAACCGATATGTTTATACCATAACAAAACAATAATTATGTTTAAGTCCAAAAATATGCTTATTTTATCCACGGAATTTTTTGTAGATAATTTTATTCTACATAATTTTGTTATATCTCTGACGGATTAGACAGCGTACGCCATGAAAACGCGCTGGTGCTAACTTTTCCCCGACTTGATTCACTAATTAATGCTCAGCTCCTAAACATCATAGGCCCATGTTTAACACCCTTAAATCTTCCTTGTGAATTAATTTATCTAATGGTAGAAACCACATCTGTTTGGTAGTTTTTGCTTGAAAATGTAACTATGTTTTTATAATATGTAGAGCTGAAAATAGGTATATGGATTTCCTTAGTCAGTACATTTTGAATTTAGAACATTTTGGGGTCAAAGTGGCTCAGGCGTCAAAAGTTAGGTATAGTATTGATAAAGAGATATCAGTGTCAGTGCAAAATGTATTCTGTTCCATATATAAGAATCCTAACTCAATGTTAATACCTCATTCTTCTTCCTTCTTCACCTGAGCAAAATTTTCATTAATCACTTCCATGGCATTTGAGGTACGCACAGCTCTTATCTAGGTGTTACTGCATAAAAGTCTGTGATGTTATGAGTTGGCTTAATATGGATTAAAGTATTTTATATACTCTCATATCTTAAAATTAGAATTATAAACTTCAAAACGAATTTATATTGACATACTTTATAAACACAATACTGAAATAAAATTAAAAAATTACTTTATAACACTAATTTCTCTAACAATTTTTTTATTTTTTTTTATAATAAAGTAATTTTTTTACCATTACGATACAGGTTTATCCAAACAGTTTATATCACCAACGAGGTTCCATCAATTATTTTTATTTATATAGCATTACAAAAAAGTTTTCATTCCAATTTTTACCTGTCTATGACAGCGCCCGCTTTGACGCCTGCACGGTGATGTGCTAGGTTTTGGCGCAATTAATTGAATATGTTTTGTTGTAGTTACTGAATTTCGTGGATATTTTATTTAGTAGGTTGAATCCCAATGTACGAGAGTAGATAAAGTAGTGTATGAAACTGCATATAACTAGGTATTAAAACACGAGTGTGGTACTATTAAAAACCTCGCCTAGCGGCTCGGTTCTTAAACTCACACTCGTGTTTTAATACCCCTCATTATACAACACTTTCATAAACTACTATTAAGCAACTTAAAGCAAAATTTAAAGTATTCTATTATCAATAGGTTTTCCTGATTTTCACAAAATAGCATTACACAGTGGAATAAGAGTTGGCCGTTTAAATGGGGAAACGTGGCGAAATAACCGCTGTAATCAGCGTTAAATAAGAGAGTAAGTCACCTAAATAGTTGACCCTTAACCATTTGCATGGAGATGAAGCGTTGGTCCGGAAATAGAACTGAATGTCCATATTGCAATACCGACTTGATTGTTTTACAGCTGGGTACCCTGATTACACGATCCACGGAAGCTGAAAAACACGCTGAAGGAAAAAATATAATTGCGAGTTTTATGATGCGTAAAAGTACATGATCCACTGCAGTTACCATAATCAAAAAAATATATGATATTCTTGAGGTTATGCGTTATTAAGATACTGCGTTCAAAACATAATACAACTTTCGATAGAAAAAAAACACGGATGTACCTCTAAAAAAATATTTTACTGTCTAGAAACAGTACTAAAATGCATGCAATGATTCTGATTTTTTGACAGATTTTTTATCTAGCAATATACTATCGTAATACTGTTCTATTTTTTAATCAAATTTTTTGCAAGTTCCTTTATTCGCATTTTCGAGATTTTATGTAGGTACGCACTGCACGCGTGTGTGCGTAAGCGCTCATGTACCGACAGTACCGGCTTATTATTAGTGGCAGCCACGTCGTTTGGTGTGTATGTGTACCCGCGTGAGGGCGGTGCCATCCCTCAAGGTATTTGGCTCTATCCAGCGTCTTAATCATCACTCAATAAATCAGTAGGTAAATACAGAAATGCGTGCGTACCTAACATATCCAGAACAATATCATAGTTTGGGTATTTCACACACACACATATATTATGGCCAGTTGTTCATATTGAACAGAGCAGGTGGCAAGCCCGTTGGTGCACTTAATGGTCCTAGATGTGTCACTTCTTTTTTAGAAGAAGTGCGGACGCCGGCTTTACGTGATGAAGCACGAGGATTTTAATTAAAGATGACCTTCTTGGGCGTTCTTTTATTTCGCTATCATTTAATACTTTTTTTTTATTTCTTCACGGGTTACCCTACAACTCCCGAAACCGTGTTACGGTCCCAGAGTATCCAGCGGAAGACCAAGTCTCCCTCTTTTAGGCTATACCTAGCAAGTGGCTGGCTGGCAAGAAACTGGTTTCTGTTGAGGTATATTTAGAGGGAAAAGCCTCAAAGTATGGTTTGTCTGATTATGTACATAAGTTTTTAAATATAAAAACCCATTGGTACATGGCCGGGGTTCGATCCCGGATCCCTAGTGGTCTGCCTAGTTAAAACCAGACATCTTAACCAAAAATATAATATAATATAAAATTAATTTAGATGTAAATTATAGATATGTATAATTTGTTTAGACATAGGTAATAGTGTGATTGATTATAAAACATTAGGACTTCATTAAATTGTTTCCATTCAAATTCATACATAAAATTTTCAAGTGTGTATTTGTTCGGAAATGCTATGGCCCACATGATTTCTAGAGATATAAAATAAAAATTCAGCATGTAGTTTAATTTGAACACTTTCTTACGAAAATCAGGATTTAATGCTATGGTGGCGACGTGGACTAGCTTGTCTACTGAGCTCTCCAAATGAAGATTTCCTATACTACTTATGTCATTACATCAAAAACGTACTTTCTAGTACATTTATTTATTTATTTATATATTAGGGAAACAAACAGTATACAATATACCAAAATTTCAGACACAACATTAATAATACATATTTACCAACAAGGTTTCCACACATTAACTACACAAATAGGTACACAAACACATAACAAAATATATAATAAAAGACATTAGAATTAAAAAATAAAAACAAAACTTAATAAACAAAATAAAAACACCACTCAGCTATCATAATGTTACATTTATTGCTTTCTTAAACTTAGGAAGAGTGCTACCGAATATATCCACCTTACTATATCTCTCATTGAATACATTGCATGTACGGTTGATAAATATATTATTGCCATGTAATTTGGCTTGATCTTACTATTTATGTACTAATAAAAATTAAATAAATATCAATTGCCACATTGTGACGAAGCATTGCTTGAGAACAGCTTAACCGATTTGGCTGACCTTTTTTGTGTTAGTAATTGTCAGAACAAGGTTTTTATATGGGCGAAAAGCTAATGTCACATATTTTTACCTACTATACAGTAGAAGAAAAATCTTGATTCGTCTCGCCATCTTTAAACATTAAGCTTAAAAATAATCCTCACTAAGAGCTTTTTCAGTTACCCGCCATTTAAATTTACTGCACCAATTTCTATAATTTTGCAGTCAGAGAAAAACTTCTAAAAACGTCGGAACGGCATGTCGAGGAGCTATTAAAAGATAATTTACAAAGATAAGAATTTCGAATAGTTCGACTCAAGTTTTCCTTATCCACAGACATTTTGCTCGGAGCGCAATTGGGAGCACTAAGAACAAGTCACGGATGCACTAAATGAGAGGTTTTTCCACAATTTTCATTTCCGGGAAATGCATGGATATTTGTTACAGTGTCTTATGAATTTTCTTCCAAAGTTTTGACAAATGTAAGTTAATTTTTTTTAAACAAATGTATACCTGTCGTTCTACATTATCTTTTTTTAGGCTCCTAACACTCTTATATTGATAATACCTGAGAGAACATTTTTAGTTTTGAGTTACCTATCATCTAAATATATCCTACAATACAACCGTCATGTCGCTGACTGACTGACAACCAACGCAAAGCCTAAACTACTGAAGATATAAATATGAAAATTGGAAGGTATATTCCTTAGAGGTGTAGAGTGTATTCCTAATGCAACGCGTACGAAGTCGCGGGTAACTGCTAGTGTTTTATATAGGAACAGATACTAGATACTTCAAGTTAAAAATATTCGACTTGAAAACATATTGAAGTTTAACATCCAAACCCAATAGTACTTCAGAAAATGTCTGCGTACGTATGCACTCTGAAATCGACAGATATTTTAAAACTTTTTGCCATTTTTAAATATCAGTTACATGCCGAAAATACATAAAACAATTATATTTTAATAATTTATTTATGATATTTCATGACAATTGCAAAATTTCCAATTTAAAGCAACATTAATTCTATGTGTATTATGGAAACAATACAAGCAGATTAATTTTCAATAATGTCTAAAGGACAAATTTATTATTTTAAACAATTCAATGATATTAAAATGTATTCAAAGATTTTCAAATAGCAAATGACGAACTTCGATATTGTAGCAAATTTAATAAGACCCCTCTTAAAAGATCTACGTAAAATATTTTCGGTCAAATATGCAAATGACAAAAGGAAGTTATAATCTTTTCTTGAATAATGAAAATTTAATTAATTCTTCAGTCAATAGGACTAAAAAAGTTCTTAGTAGACAATGACGGTTCGTTGGAGAAATTTATTTGCTGACACCAAAGAAATCTATTAAACATATTTATAGCTTTGTAAATGAATTACAATGAATTCTTGAAAATGGAAAAATTTGTGCTTTACTTGACTTTTGAACTAAGCATGTAACTATTCAGCTAATATAAACAACATAATTTATTTAGAAATTTATAGCCTCTCAAATACCATCGGCTAAAAGAGGCTTTGTCTTCCGCTGAGTACCCTGGGACCGAAAGCACGGCAACCCATGAAAAAAAAATTGTATCTAATTTCTAAATAAATTATGTTGTTTATATTAGCTGAATAGTTACACGCTTAGTCAAAGTTCAAAAGTCAAGTAAAGCACAAATTTTTCCATTTTCAAGAATTCATTGTAATTCACTTACAAAGCTATAAATATTTTTAATAGATTTCTTTGGTGGCAGCAAATAAATAACTCGGATTCGAGAGCTGTAAGACAACCCGTGAAGAAAGAAAAAATTGTATAGATTGTAAATATTTTACAAATTCCAAAAAATATCACCAAGAAGCAACGTAGTAAAATACGACACTAAGTAAATGTTTAAGGATTTTGTTACCGATTTTCATCATATCAATCACTTCTCGGTAACGCGTCTAAGACTTCATAATTGACAAGAAAATCTTTTACAGATAGGAGCCTGCTCCATCAGAAAATGGTTACTGTGAAGAACTCTTTCAGGCTTTTCGACTGCATGATATTACGACATTGATTGATGTTACTTAGACTCATATTAAAATCTGTTTAATATATTTTTTATATCTGATATACTTAAAAAAGTTAAAATACGCAGTAGGTACTAAAGATAAACGCGCATGTATGAAACGATGTATTAATGTGGATAAAGCTAGATACATAAGTATACAATAATCGAGAGAAATGGCGCTTCACACTGTCTATCTATCCCTTTAGGAAACAAGCGTAAAGCTTCTACAAATTAACATAGATTTTCAGGCAGAGTTTAGGGGAAAACAATTCATCGTTTTACTATACCAGTTGCTGGTCTGCCGTAATTGCTGAATTACGCGTAATTAATATTATTATTATTATTTATTTATTCACACATAAAAAATCCACAAAATAAGAAACACTAGCAGGTGTACCTAAACCCTATCGGGTTTGTATGTACACCTGAATTACATTCGTCACATAAATACTAATCTATATATATAAAAATGAAACCCGTTTTCCGTTGTCACGACATAACATGAAAACGGCTTGACCGATTTGGCTAATTCTTTTTTTGTTTTGTTCGTTACAACACAGGGTTGGTTTAGAAGAAAAAAAAATTGGAAAAACCTTAAAGTTCAGCTGAAAAATAAAAAATAATAAATAGGTAATTTTGTATGGAAATCGCAGGAGTAGAATTGTAGGAGTAGAGGTAGGGGTAGTGGTAGTGGTAAAGGTAGGGGTAGGGGTAGGGTAGGGGTAGGGGTAGGGTAGGGGTAGGGGTAGGGGTAGGGGTAGGGGTAGGGTAGGGGTAGGGGTAGGGGTAGGGGTAGGGGTAGGGGTAGGGGTAGGGGTAGGGGTAGGGGTAGGGGTAGGGGTAGGGGTAGGGGTGGTGGTAGGGGTAGAGGTAGGGGTAGGAGTAGTTGTTTTCCACGGACGAAGGAAAGTAAATAGCAGGCAAGCCAACGTTTGGGCAGGACATCGTCTGCCGAGTCCGCTAGTTCACAATAAAATCAAACAATCAATACAACAACAAAACAAATTGAACCTAGGTATATCTAACCTATACAATGTGGGTAGTCACACATTTGCTGCAATATTTTTTTTTTTAATATATAATACCACAGACTGAATGTCAGATACAGCATGCTCCAATATAAATTTCTAAATATTCACGGTTTATATAACAATCTGTATTGTATTATTTGACTAATTGTAATATGACTAATTTATATAATTTATTATAGATTTTCATGAATATATATATTTTTTTATTAATTAAATGAAAATAATAATTTAATTTATGTCAGGTTAATATTCTGATAAATAATGCTGTTTCAATTTGAGTTTTATGTTTTTTGTGCTAATTACTTTTTTTGTGTCGATAGGCAACTCATTGAGTAACGATGGAATTATGTATCTTAAAGTACGCTGGCCGTAAACATTCCTGTATTTAGGGATGATTAGTAGCGGGTTCTTTGCGCTCCTTGTATTTTTTATGTAGACTGTTTTCTGTTGCAGTTTATCATTAAAGTATTGCTCCTGCAACAGCGCATACTTTATTTTTGTATGAATGGGCATTACTCCACAATAGGAAAACAGATTTGAATAATCATCCTTGTTTTTCTTTCTGATCTTAGTGGGTACAATTACTTTGAGTATTCTAGTTTGTAATTGGAATATCTGGTTGAGGTGAGTCTTATATGTCCTTCCGTAACTACTCAGACCATAGGATACCAACGATTCACACAGAGCCTTGTAAAGGGATAGGCGAATGCTGTAGGGAATTTTATTTTTTATTATGGTAAATTTAGCTAAAATTGCTCTGAGTTTATTACACAAGTCATTAATGTGCTCTTTCCAATTCATTCTACTGTCAATTGTGAGTCCTAAGTATTTGTGGTGGTCCACCATTTCAATAGGTTCACACCGACATGTAGACCCTTTCGGGGAATGAAGACAATTGTGGTCGTGGGCTATTAAGTCGACACATTGTAACTTCCTGTTGTGACTAGAACTAATGTACATTAATTTTGATTTGTCTGGATTTAGCACCAGTCCTACATCATGTGACCACCGTGCCAGCGCAGTAAAATCAGCCTGTAAGTGATCTAGGGCCATGTCTATACTTTCACTTGCTGCAACCAAACAAGTGTCATCAGCGAACTGGTACATGTCACAGTGCTCAATGAGCTTTGTCAGGCCATTGACATATGTAAGGTAGTGTAGAGGGCCCAAGACTGATCCCTGTGCCGTGCCCCCAGTAACCGACATTTTCTCAGTCACAAAACTTTCAATTTTAACATAGTGAGATCTATCTGAAAGGTAATCAATACACCATTTCAACAGTGGACCCCTGATGCCACATTCTTCCATGTTTTGTATTAGTATATTATGTCTCAATGTGTCGAAGGCTTTGCTATAGTCAACAAATACCACCAGGACATGTTTTTTATCATCTAGGTGTTTATTTATTTTGTCAGTGAAATTGCTAAGTAGTTGGGTAGTGTTTTTGTGCGGCTGGAAGCCATATTGTTTGTCTGTTAATATTTTGTGTTTCTTGTAAAAAATGTGTAGTTGATTGCTGATATATTTTTCCACAATTTTGTCGATAATAGGTAAATAAAAATAAAAGTCCTAAAGTATATCAATATGACATGATGTAAAGGACGAATTTGATCTGTACTATATGATTCAGCTACCTAATGTTTCTTTTATTTGATAAGGACTGTCTTCATATTCTTAGTCGTAGTGCTCTTGAAAAAGCAGTCGTGGTTAAGCACCAAGGTCTCCCTTGCTCAGTCATTTGGTCGCCGCAAAGGGGAACGTCCTCGCGATCTGCCGCTATCAACTCTCTCCTGCACAACCTGTTTCTCTATGGACCGCTCGTCTTGTCGTGTAACATGTCCAAAGAATCTAATTATCCTAGCTTAAACGGCAGCCGACAATATCTCTTTGACATAAAGTTCTTGGAGTATAGATACATTTGTGCGGTCCAAGATATGCTCAGCATTTTTCTCCAGCACCACATTTCCAGTGCGTCGATTCTCTGTCGTTCCCTTCTCAGCTCCGTACCAATGGGTTTTTTATAATTAAAAACTTATGTACATAATCCGACAAACAACACTTAGAGGCTTTTCTATCTAAATATAACATAACTGGCCACTCGTTAGGTATAGCCTCACAAATATCATAAAAAAAGGAAACTTGGTCTTCCGCTGGGTACCCTGAGACCGTACACGGTTTCGGGAGCTGTAAGGTGAGGAAATAAAAAAATAAAAAAAAACTATATTTTAATTGTCGCAAAATTTTGAAGCGAACATCAGAAATGGTTGGATTGTGGCGAAGTTTTCAATTACCCTATGAACCTAAAACATTATACTGTTAAGTACTTGTTATTTTTAGGGTTCTGTAGCTAAATTGTGAAAACGGAGACGGACATGGCATATCCATATAAGGACTCCGTTTTCACCATTTGGCAACAGGCTACATGGTAATGCCACAAGGTATGAAGACCGTTATAGTAGATCGTAATGTTTAGGATGAAATGCAATCTCAGTAACTCCGGGCATAACTCGTTCACAAAAGTAGCTCGCGTGACCTGACACCCCGAGATGAATGTGACCAAAATACAGAGAAAAATATTATTTACGCCTACCAGCAGTCTTAGCACGGAATTAGCAACTGCTGGTGAATTAAGGTGAAACAAGTCGACCCTAATGACGGAATTTGAAATGAAAATGAAAAATAGGCAAGATAATGTGAACAATATTCAAGAAATATCTACTTAATATTGCTAACTAAATTACTAATAAAGAATTATTTTTTGTGGTGGTCCACATTTTTATTATTTCGCGTATTATTAATATGACTAACTAATTTACGAATAATGCGATACTAGCGCCGTTATTATCAACTCGTTCCACCTTAATAATAATAGATGTCAAAACACAACTAAACTTACACCGATGCTAGTGCCTCTACCACTAATACAATATAACTGTCTAACAATACTACAGAGATAAAAGAAGAAATCTATAGGTACGATCAAGTGCAGAATTGGAAGGACACTTTAAAGGCTATATTAGCTTGTATATTAAACTTTTGACTTTGTTTCTTTTCTAATGCCACCAAACAAATAAAGTTCAATGTCATTCTATTATTTTTAGATTGAGTAAGTAAATAATATTTTTAAGATAAGTATACATTGAAAACAATATTTATTTCTTTATATTCAGATACAATCTGAATGAATAAGGAAATGCAGTAAAATGGTGAGCGAAGTTTTTTCAAGTGTATCTCAACTAATGCTCTTGATAGCACATAATTAAAATTGTTTTTGAAGACATTGACATTTTGGCTCATACTAGAAAATGTAATTTACTTGCGATCAACTGTGATGCCACTGCGTTTATTATTTGCGGCCGGTTGCTAAAGCGAACGAATTGCCGTCGCACGACTTCTTGTTAGTTGCTTTTTAGCTTATATGCCTGCAGTTGACAAGGGTGAATCAAGTATGAATTCTTTATTGTACACAAATTTGTCTGCTTCCTCACTTCTCTTAATTACGTGTCATGAATTTGTTTTTTTAGAGAGTAAAGGTTTATTTTGAATCCTTTTTTGTAATGGTTTCGTTTTATTTTGGACTTCAAACCTCGTCAAGATGAAAAATGTATATTACTTTTACACTAAAAACACGATATATTTAACAACAAGAAATAGAATATAATGAAGACGTTAGTTAGATATTATATACCTAATTGCAATTGTTGCAAGTATTTTTGGCCAAGCCGCAAGATAAAAAAGTCGTGATGGTGCATGAAACAAACAAATAATGTTTTATAAATATTTAATTAGCGACCCCGCCCCTGGCTTCGAATGGGTACAAATATGGGTATACAACAATTTGAATATCTACATAAATACGCTTATACCTACTAATCTATTAGAGATAGATATGCTAAGGCAAAATTATTTCTTCCTACATCATTTTCTTATATCTCTGACAGATTAGAACGCATACGCCATGAAACCCGCTGGGGCTAACTTTTTCCTTGACTTGACTCACTTATACTGTTATTACTCAACTCCTAAACATGATATGTTTAATAATGGTGACCTTTCCTCCTATCAACTAGTGAAAATCGTATCAAAACCCGTTCAATAGTTTTTGAGTGAAAATGTCACAGACAGGCAGACGCGACTTTGTTTTATAATATGTAGTGATAATGTGAACACACCATTAGTTGCTTTCCATATTCCAAAAGCGTAAACGTTTCCACAGATAAACCATTCACTAACAAGCTGTTACAGTGGATTTAATACCGTAAACTAAGAGGCCTAAATCTCAACTGTACCCTGCTGAATGCATTGTTTACAACCAAAGTACGAACTTTGTATTGAGTTCAACTTACTCAGTATAATATTGTGGGAGATGCAATTTTGGATCGTAACCATATAACTAAACTGTGGTTTAGTTTGGATCAGTTATTTACATTTGAAGAACATATTTTAACTCCTGAAATCCTAAGACACTGGTAACAATGTCCACATTAAGTGAGTTGACCATATTAAACAGAACAAGTTGACCATCTTAAATTCAAGTTTTATATAAATAAACTAGTATGTTGTGTAGTGCGCGAGTTGCAAGCAACTCGCGTGTTTGCTGTGAGGGAACAACTGCTGCTCACACCAAAGAAGACATGCTACAAGTCAGCGATAAGCCCGCCACCTATCATTAATTCCCTACTCCTACCACAACTACTCCCACTACCCCTACTCCAACCCCTACCACTACCTCTACTCCAAACCCTACCACTACCCCAACCCCTACTCCAAACCCTACCACTACCCCAACCCCTACCGCTACCTCTACCACTACCACTATCCCTACTCCTACCACTACCACTACCCCTACCCCTACTACAACCCCTACCACTACCCCAACCCCTACTCCAACCCCTACCACTACCTCTACCCCTACCACTACCACTATCTCTACTCCTACCACTACCACTACCCCTACACCTACTCCAACTCCTACCACTACCTCTACCCCTACCACTACCACTATCCCTACTGCTACCACTACCACTAAAACTACCCCTACTCCAACACCTACCACTCCCACTACCGCTGTTCGATTGCAAAAAATCGGGGAAAGTGGAAAGGGGTAGAAATCAAATCCCAGTCCATAGGAAAAAAAAAAGAAAAAATGTATGAAAATTTGTATGGGATTTTTTTTTGTATGGGAGATTTTTTTTTTGATGGATTCACTAATAGAAACAGATCCTGAACATTATTAGTTTCGGCACCTACCCCCTCCGATTTGTAGTTTCCGAGATAAAAAACAAAAAATAAGGGGGGCGAAAAAGGGGGGTTTCGGATTTTTCTGGTTTTCACTGGGACCCCCTCTATACGATCTTACCAAAAGTTTCCCCCCATCACAACTCTTTCTGGGAAAACAAAAAAATAATTTTGATAACTGACGCTTCTCCGGCCGCCGGCATCTGAGACCAGAATACTTGTGAAGACAAATCAAACGATCCCAAACTCGATGGGATTACTTCGTTTTGTTACAGATTTCCACTGTCTACCTCCTGCTTCCATCATCAGATTAGATCGATGGTATACCAAATTATTGTATTGTCACTCGAATTACATACACTTGCAAAGTGACAAATCGATACGACAATTTAGAAGTGCCATACAATACTGGGCTATAAAATGGCAATTTTTTTTTTAAATCGGTTCAGTAGTTTTGGACTCTATGGAACACGAACAAACAAACAAATATTGGTAGTAGATATTTTAAGTACTATTAAGTCCTGCGACATGTGGACTTTGTTACTAGTATGCCATAATGGTGTGTGAGTTAATTTCGTACTTAAATAATTTCATAATTCAATTATATTCAGGATTTTTATGTACTGAATTTTTACTTTGTTTCCGACTCACTGCAAAAGTCGTAAATAAAAGAAGGTAATTTTCTGAAATCTTCACAGTTTCGTAGAACAATCCCATTACGCGAGAGATTAAACGCTAAATAAATTTTCAATTTAACCAAACAGTAACTTTAGAGTATATAAATTAGAACACGTGGCCTTACCCAGACGTATAGCGGTGCCAGTGAAACTTAGTATCTATTTGCGAACAGTGAAGCTTTAAGCCGCATTTTGTGGTGTCATGCAGCTGGCCTGAACAAAGCTACAATGTGCCTAAAGAGTTGTTTCGACTAACTACGCCGTTAACTTAATCCCTTGGCGAACGATTTCATTTGGAGAAAAGGAATTTTGTAGTGATGTTTGGTATCTTTGCAATAGTTTACGATTTCACTAGTGTTGACATCTTTATGGCTACATCTGACAAAGTTGTTATCATTATTTAGGCACATTGTGGCATTTGTGGCTATTAGATCGTTAACCTAAAAAAGGTAGTCGGTAGCCTAATTGGTAGGACGGTGGACTTGAAACCGGAGATTCCTACCCTTGCCAAAATGCTAAGCACCAATTTTCTTTAAGAATATCCGGTCACCAACCCTCCTGCCAAGCGTGGTGACTATAGCAATTCCTCTAAATGAGCATTACTAAAAATGGTGCACCAAAAGGGAGACCATGATCCAGCAGTGGATCTTAAAAGGTTGAGAATGATGAGATCGTTAACAGCAGATAAACAGCGATTAATAAGTCTAAGGTAAGTCTAAATATACCTCAACAGAACTGGCCATTCGTTAGGTATAGCCTCACAAACACCATCGGCTAAAAGAGGGAGACTTGGTCTTCCGCCGGGTACCCTGGGACCGTAACACGGTTTCGGGAACTGTAAGGTAACCCGTGAAGAAAAAATAATAATATAAAACTACGTTTTTATCAGTTTTACCTGTACTAACTACGAAATATGTATGTATGCAATCAAACCTTGGAAGTCGAATTTAACCAACTTCCAATTGTCGTATTGATTTGGCGCTTTGCAAGTGTATAAGTATAATTCGGATGACAATACAATAATTTGGTCCAATGGTAAATAATCTGATCTGATCCATCATCAGGATGTGGATAGTGGAACTCTGTAACGAATTGACGTAATCCCATCGATTTTGGGCTCGTTTGATTTATATTCACAAGTACTCTAATGCTACATGATGTCCAGGGTCCTGATGATGGAGCCGGAAGGTGGCCACAGGAACTCTGTAACGAAACGACGCGACGTAACTCCATCGAGTTTGGGCTCATTTGGTTTACTGAAAAAAAGACAAACAAAAACTCTTTCGCCTTTATTATGCTGAGGTATGTAGATGGAAAATCCTCTTTGTACGGTTTGTCGGATAATGTACATAGATAAAACCCATTGGTACATGGTCGGATGTGGGGAACGAACCCGCGACTTCTCAGTTTCCCTACTCGACCACGAGACACAAGTTTTCCTACGATTTTAGGCACATCACTAGATTATATTATTTATCGGTTTTTTTGTCGGTACGCCATAAGTTAATGTTTGATACGCCATTTGAAGATTATTTTTCCCTCTAATGACTAAAAATAATCAAAAAAATTAAAATTAAAATATTTAAAATTATTATTATTATTCTCTTTATTTCACATATTTCTTTAAATTATATTTTTACATATTTGGGTATAAAAAAAACAAAAATATATAAAAATATAAAAAAAGGATTTATCCCCCCGGAAGCGAGGTTAATACCCAAACTACCGGTGGTTAGGGCTGCAGAGAGAGGAACTTCCTCACAATACGGGCCGTACTGAGGAGTACTGCCTTCTGGATCTGACTCTTGACCCAACCGTCAATCTCAAGTCTCCTAAGGTGACGGTCAAAACTCTTAGCAAAAAGACCATTGACCGTCACGACTATCGGTACAATGATCGCCGATTTCACATTCCACATGTCGACAATCTCGTGAGCCAAGTCAAGATTATTATTATTCTTAATTTAAAATTAGACTAATTTATGTATTTTGTAAAAAATACCATCTGTTGGAGATTAGTTGAACTAACGGTGCGAATTATTGGCACGAGTCATCTAGTAGGTATATTCTTATTGATAATTGGTGCTAAGTGCTTAGTTGTTTGTCAAACCTGGAACATCTAGTTGCAATACCACATAAATTCCAACTTTTAACAACATTTTTTTTACTATATCACGATATTCAATCTCAAATACTGATACAAAAACGAAATAAAAGGCACACATAAAATAATATTTGTAAAAATATCAAGTTGACGTGTTACGCAAACAAGTACATAAACAGGTAGCAGGCGTAAAATTTTGCTTTTACTTTTAATTAAAACTGTTAAACACGCGTTTCGAACTTCGTACCTACCTTTGTTTATAAGGAACAATGAAATTTCTAGAGTTGCTCGGGTGTACGAGACAGCATGTTCAGTCGCAATTAGCTCGAACGCCTAACTAGGCTAAACTGAAAAAACTAGTGCAGTTGATCGGAAACTACAACCTAGAAACTAGATCCTGTACTTCTTACATGGACAGGCACTGCTTGTGACAGATGAATTAAATGGAGATTAATTTTATTAACAGTACTAACGACTCTTGTTTTTCTGATTTTTAGGATTTCGTAGATCCGATGTAATTGTGTTTGTCTGTCACAGATTGTTTTCTCAAAATTTACTGGACGACAAAGGTTGAAATTTGGTACATATTTGTAGTAAAGTTTGATATGTATAGCGTAAATGGTCAAATTTAGATTTTGGGGGAGAATGAAAAAGTAAAAGAAAGTGACATATCAAATGAAAGGGCTCGGTATAAGATTTTTTTTTAAATGCATATGATACCTATATTAGTAAAGAAAATATACAAAAATTGAGCATCCTCCCCCTAGACTCTAAAATAAAATGGTCCGTTTTCCATCTCTACCCACTCCTGTGCTACCGATATTCGTGTCGCGTCTCGAAGTTGTCCGCGACGTTAAAATAAAAATGAATTGACTGAATATAATAATTATCCCAAAAGTGTGTGATCTAGCGTGCAATAAAGGTTCCACGTCGGCAGACACTATACACAGATTGATAGCCAGATGGCTGAATCGAGAAGAACAGGCGTAATTGGTACGTACCTGGTCTACTCTTTCCATTTATATATTCCAACAATAATTATTCACCAGTACAGTGCTTCTCTTTCTCTTTTTTTTTTGATAATTACAACGGAACCCTAACATCTATTTAGAAAGGTGTAAGCGACATGGAATGCCATTAAAATCTATAAGATAGACCAAGATTCAAGTCAGAAACATGAGAAAGTACGATTTCTCAACAAAACCTCTCTTGCGATAATACACGAAAATGAATTCGGCTGTATGAGTATTATACGAAAAATATTTAAAAAAACAAGTTGAAGTTGATTTTTTCAAGTCAGTTTCAGAAGAAGTATTTACAGTGGTCGCTAAGGACTTTAGCAGTTATAAAGCGACCTTAAATAAAAATTTAAAAAAATACTATTCGGTTTTATTATTACTGTGTTATGTTTTGACTGTATATCTATTTCCTTCCTACGTATATAATGACAATCAAGATATTTTATTCTTATTATTTGACTTAATTCTCAAAATGTTTTCATGAAAAGTTTAAAAATCAGCATCGATTAGTGTGCTAAGTAACCGGAAGTCCAATGATGCACCAATTTTCTTAAATAATTGAATTGACTTTTCGAGCTCTAGGGGGTAACTCTCGACGTAAATTTCAATCCTAATCCTAAAACCCTGAACATAATTTCGTTGCGATGGCGACAGTAGCGACAATTTAATTGACATTGTCTAATATGCTACTCGATTGAAATAAAATTGCCACTGTTGTCATCATCGCAACGGAATTATGTTCAGGGTTTTAGGATTTGAAATTCAATTTTAAGAGCAAGCTTGTTAGCGCAATGAACTCAGTAAACAGCGCGGCTTATTCTGTCGATATCTCTTTAAAAAGTTGTTAGAGAGATACACTGCAAAACGAATAATATAATAAAATAGGCCAAGATTTGACATGAAAAAGAACGATTTCACTAAAAATCGGTCTTGTGAAAATACACAAATTTATACAAAAACTATTAGAAATAGCAATGTCAAATTATCTATAGAATAAATACGAGAAAATGGTACTTTAGTAAATATATTAAGAGTATAGTGTACCGCGTCCATGTCCATACAAACGGAGAAAACGTTTTACTACCCCTAAATATTATTTAATTTTAACGATTTTGTAATATGTTACTGACATAGTGAAAAACTACGTACGTATTTTTTCCTTTTATCAAAATTCGTGATAGGTCAAAAGTTATAAGCCCCTCAAATCTCGGTTTTTTTGGTTCATAACTTGCTCGTAATTAACCGTCTGTATTTGAAAAACCAAGCAAAATTTCAAAAAAAAGCAAAACGTACGTACGTAGATTATAATCTGCTAAAACGTTTGACACCAAAATTATAAGGTTTCGTTATAGTTTAGCAGGTGTAAATCGTTTTCGCCCAAAACGCAATTTTCAACGAAGAACATACCTACAAACACTCACGAGCTGCAGTGCTCTCTGTCGCACTGATGCCCGGGGGAAGAGCGCGCTTGAGACAGAATATGATTTTCTAAATACCTATTTCGCTGCGTACGCTGAGCTACACGATCCTCGTTGAAAATGTGACTGAATTGAAATTGATGACTGAATAATTGCTTCATTAAAGTAATTAGGTGTAACTGATTTTCATATTTTTTTGAAATTCATACTTTGTCAAATATTTATCTATCGAAATCTATTTAACTTTCGAAACTAAGACATAATTTAAGATGTCGTGAATTATGCAATTCGTATGGGACAAAAGTTAGGTATGAGGGAAGGTCACCAATTTAATTTTGAAATAATAATTTTATTCAAATTACGAATGTACATACTGGAATAACAACAACTGAAAACAGAGCAATGTTCTGTTTATTTTTACGCCATTACGTTAGATTTATTACTAGCAAAACCATTATCTTTGCCAAAACTACGGACTTGGGTTTCACAGTAAAACAAAGAATAAAAGTTGTAAGGCCATTTGTAAATTCACATGGTAGCGTGCTCCTAATATTAGAAAATTTGTTCGTGTTTCTCGCCTTTGGTGCTTTCATTGAAATCAAGTCAGCTTTTCACATAATAAAATGAATCTACTGTTATAGTCGTAACCAACAATAATATATGAAAATGTGTAAAGTAGTCCACGCACTGGTTCGATATCTCACAGAAAATTTTCGGTCTGGCCGCCGTATGATCGAGATTGAACACAGGCCACACATTAGCAATGTAAATCATACGATCTAGATCACATTATGTAATTCACTCACCCACAAACCACAAACTAAGGCGTGTGGATGTGTGTGTGTGTGACAGATCGTTCCGGCCATCGAAATCAACCACAAATACAACGATTTGAAAACGGATGGTGGGCCGCGCACAAGAATTGGACGAGTCTGTGGTCGATTTCTGTGGACCGTATGGCGGCGCGCCGGAGATTGCACGAATGGGATTGTTGCGTAGGTATGTGTTTTTGTCAGTGTTAAAAAATATAAGATTAAAAATAATTTAATAAAAATGCACTATTACTGCGCGGCTAGTTCTAAGGTTAAACAGAACAGATGGATTTAATGGGCCTATATAGCAGTTATTTTCAGAAGAAGTGCGGACGTCGACTTTACCTGCCTTCCGAAGCATGTAAAAAACCGGTCAAGTGCGCGTCGGACTCGCACACGAAGGGTTCCGCACACTCAATAATATCTATGCACTAAGATCAGACTAAGTTTGACGCCCTTGTATGACGCTGGAACAAATTAGCGCGAGTAAGACTCACACTTGGTCGGTTTTTATTATTATTTAAATCGAGCAATGCTTTCTTAACTTTATTTTATTTTTATTAGTTGTTATTATAGCGGCCATAGTAGGTAATACACATTCTGTGAAAATGTCAAGTATCTTATTGTTATGCAAAAAACTCAGGAAAAACACATTTCTTGTATGGCGACACCCTTTAATTTTTAACTTTATTTAATTTTTATTATTTTCTGTTATACCGACCATATCAATACACACTCTATGAAAATTTCAATTACGTACCTTATACGGTTAAAAAGATACAGCCTTAGTAAAAGGGTTTCCGTTTTCACACTTTGCGTACGGAATCCTAAAAATGGTGCTTTTAATGTCTCCATGGGTACCAAATGAAAGACAGACCTCCCAAATTAGCGAAAATAATTATCAAAATCTTACAGTCTCTTGCAATAAACGGGTCTTTATTATTATTTACAAAAATATGATGGTGAAAATAGGTCAGCTTTTACTTAAGAAAGTACAAATAAATGGTTTAATTCCTATGCCCTCGTCCATGATGCTATAGAATTCAGTGACAGTTTGAGAAATGTGATGCTTCACAAAATCACGTCGTGACATTCTGTTCTACAATTTTTCTTTTTAAATTTATTATGCTGCGCTGGCGCGAAAAATTAAATTCTAGAGTGATAATATTTCTTCCTTTCATTGCGTGAAATCTTACGATAGATTGTACTGTAGACAAAAAAAAAATCAGAACTGAGTACCTAAGTCTGTTTACATAGATACCTCTCTGTATCCCTTACCACGACCTCTACAAAGGTATTATTCAATATACAACATTTTTTAGTTTGGTAATTGTCGTAATTGATTAATAGTATAAAGGGGTAAATTATTTTATTATTTTAAGGGATTTTCCTCAAAACTAGATATAAAAAAAGTAATTTCTGGTTTTTCTATCTAATTTTTTTAATCTAAATCTGTCTGCCTGTCTGTGCCCGATTCACGCAAAAACTAGTGAACGGAACGGGTTTTCACAATCAGATACATAAATTTAGGAGGAAGGTTTACAAGTGTTAAACATGGACCTCGTCTTTAGAAGCAAAGCATTAACAATATTAGTTAAGATCTCTCTTGGTCACGTAACCAAACGTAACGTAACGTAAAATAGAGAAAGAAAGTTTCCAAACAAAATCGATACAATAAAATACACTGACTTCAGCAATTCAAGTATTGTACAAAAAATATTAAAATTAGCAAGTTCTAGCAATAATTTTTACTCGATATGTAAAAAAATGTAAATATATCAAGAAAACTCGAGTCGCAAAGGGCTTCATGAAACTTAGGTGTAGCTGATATTGACATATTTTTACATATTTAGTATAGATAATTTCATATACTTTAAGGCTTTGATTATATACACTGTTTTGTACAATACTTGAATTGCTGAAGTCCATTTTTGTATGGGACAAAAGTTATGAGGCGCTCCTTAATACAAGCTTCTGTCCGCGGTTTCACCCGCATGGAAAAAGATCCAAAAGGAAATAATCCCGTGGCTGTAATTTGCCCCTCTCCCGCCTGCTTTCGCGGTATAAAAAGTAGTATATATCATTCTCTGACCCCAAAACTACCACTATGCAAAAAATCATGTTGAACAAAAACAAAAACTAATCTATCCCACGGGAACCATACATTTTTCCGGGATAAAAAGTAGCCGATGTACTATTACAGACTATAATCCGTTCAGCTGTTCTGGCGTGATTAACAAACATCCACACATACATCCAAACCGCCTTTCTAATATTATAGCGCCTTGAATTTTAATTTATTTCAGATGAATAGAATTGATATCAAAAATATCAAAGCCAATTTCTACGCCAGCAAATTAAATTGTACTTCTCAAAGTTTCAGCTCGAATCGTAATACAATCACACCCCAGGCAAATGAATACACTAGGAGCCACCAAGTGAATCAATAATAGAAAATTTAACATTCTGAAGTTTCTTTGTTTGTACGATCTTTGTTCTCACCAGTTTCAATTCGTCAATGGTTGTCTTGAGAAAACTTCTAACTAATTTCACGGTTCAACGGTGCCATTCCTGCGCCAGCTAACTTCATTGCAAAGTGATTTTATCTCCCTCCTATAGTGCAAACGTAGTGACAATGGATACTGAAACTTTATCTACATTACATGTGTCCAGAAATATATTACGTTTACATATTGTATAGAGTTCATGGAAAAAAGTTGAGATCCACGGTTCAATCCAGACTTGATTAATTTTCCTCGCGATCTATCTATCATCACGTCTTTTATCCCAAGAGGGGTAGGCAGAGACAATCGAATGCCATTTATTACGATCCTGACATACTTCTTTCGCTTCTTTTATATTCGTCATACTTTTCATACATGTTCGGCGTTTGTGTGTACTTTTAATATATACATCGATTAATACATTTTTTATATGTTCAATGAAAGTACACCTAGGTCGTCCTCTGTCAGCATTTCCTTTCACTTCAGCCATATAAACATTTTTAGTCAATCGTTTATCTTTCATTCTTTCGACGTGTCGAAATTTTTACACACATACCTCTTTTCAAATCAATTTATCTATTAAGTATTGAAAACCGTATCAAAATCGGTCCAGTACTTTTTGAGTATATTAATCTCCTACCAACATCCATTTTTATATATAAAACAAAGTCGGGTTTGTTCGAACACTTATAACTCGAGAATGGCTGGACCGATTTTCATGGTTTTTAATTTGTTGTAGTTTTCTCCGTCGCGAATAGCATAATAACTATAAAAAATTGGAAAAATGCACGAAAAAAAATTACAAAGAAAATTAATTTTCTCTATATATAAAACAAAGTCGGGTTTGTTCGAACACTTATAACTCGAGAACGGCTGGACCGATTGTCATAGTTTTTAATTTGTTGACGTTTTCTCCGTCGCGAATAGCATAATAACTATAAAAAATTTGAAAATTGCACGAAAAAAAAATTATAAAGAAAATTCATTTTCTCTATACAAAATCGGGTTTGTTTCGAACACTTATAACTCGAGAACGGCTGGACCGATTTTCATTGCTTTTGATTTGTTGTATTTGTCTCCGTCCCGATTAGAAAAAATGCAAAAAAATAATTATAAAGAAAATTCATTTTCTCGTACATTGTCTATGGAACGACTTTTTTGATATCAGAACGGATTGATAACAGAAACAAAAATTCAACTGTCAAATGGATTGGTTTTAATGCTAGTGGTAGTGGTAGTAGTGGAACGTATAGTTGGGTATTATGGCGCAGGACTCTCTGGAGGAATTTTATAATAAAGTTGTTTTATATTTATTTATAATTTATTTTTTAACAAATATACACTTTCGAATTTATAATTTTAGATTAGACTTTTTTCTTATTCATGACTTTATTTTTTATAAATAGCACATTTTGGGTAACGTTTTTATGTTGGTATATTTTGATTTCGAATACCGTGTACCAAAGGTAACGGAGGTCTGAAAATATTTTAATATTTGTTTCATTTGATAACCGAAACCTGTTATATACAGTTAAGTAATTAGATATTTAAAAATTTGTTCATGTCTACCTAGCATTTTAAAAATGTTCAGATCTCGGTAATTTGCGGCAAAAAGCGCTCAGCGCGTGACGCATACAAAGCAGACTTTTAAATTATTTTTACGGCAACCTTAATTATTTAGCTAACATCAACCAAAATTTGAGGCAAGTGTCGCACCCTAATCACGCATCAAATTAAATTTCATTAATGTAAAGTAATTTAGGTGCATTATTATTAAAGTCATTAGGGATTTGTAACTAGGATTTAATACAAAAAAAATTGCCCAACAGCAAGTCGAACTCGCGTAGGGTTCGTATTATTTTTTTCCGTGACAAGTTTAAATTTTCGTTTAAGTTTTCCTGTGAACTAAGAAGGCCCTATGTTTCGATTTTTTTTTTCAAAATGTTAGACTAAGTTGTTTCAGAAATAAGGATGGGGGAACGCTTATTTTTCGTATATTTTCGTTAATATAATATAAACTATGTATTTTAAAATTGTAAAAAATAGGAATTTGTATTTCTTATAACGAGCCCTTTCAATTGACATATATTATATTCACATGATACCTACCTACACATGAAAAAACATATATTTAGACTTTTTATTTTTTTTTCCCAAAATCTATTGCTTTCAATGATAGGTAATGGAAGGATAAGAAAAAACCGTAAACTTTCAATAGTCCATAATAAAATAATAAGCATGTTGTTATCGGGGTAATTTTAAAAAGACAATTTAAAACATAATTTTTTTATATAAATAATTTTAAAAGCCATAATAAACCATACAAATTACAAGTATTGAGCTGATTCTTAGAAATATTGTAAAATAGCATACAAATTAAAATCAAATTGCATTCAATTTGTATTCAGTCGGTGCATTGAAATTCGATGCGTTAGATCAGTATTGTGAACACGTAGTCTTAGACACCGAGACTCCAGTAGAGTCCATTTCCTTCAATATTGGCGCATTTCTCAGAGGGTGCCAGTCACGTGGTTTATAGAGACCAATGCATTAACTTAGATTTGTGCCACTAAGGAATTGCTGAATAAATATGTAATTATTTTAACTCAGTTCGTGATTTGTCTTTCTTTTTTTTTTCACGGGTTACCTTATAGCTCCCGAAACCGTGTTACGGTACACAGCGGAAGACATATAATATACAAGGCTACCTAATAAGTTTGGATGAAAGAAATGGGATCGAACCTGTGGTTGCCTAGTTAATAGCAGTCGTCTTATGCCACCGATGCACTTATTTTAATAATTAATTGTACTTTTTTAAATTTTAAGTGTTTCATCTGCAAACTAACGGTCACTGCGTTTACATTGAGACTGGCATTACATTTTTTCATAAAGACCTTTCTAGGTTATTTGTCTTTTTGTATCCTTTTTTCAGTTATTATAAGCTATTTCTTTTAAAAACCAACTAATTTTATGTATGGTCAAAGAATTCAAAAATATTTGCGAAAAAAATAAAGTCCCTGTTGTGGTTTGTAAATGAAAACTCTCCTCTCCTCCTAGTTAATAATAAAAAAATAAAACATAACCAAAGAAATAAAAACAAATTAACACTATATAGCCGATATGTGACTACTATAAAAGAACAGCCAAAAAAATGAATAATGAATGAAAAAAACTAATGAATAATGTTACAAAAGGAAAATCGCTGCAGATGTTTTGTTAGACAACCTTTAAAAAGTAAACAAAAATTTAGCCATTACAAACATTTCAGAAGACCGTTCAGTCATAAATCAAGTACATTATTCCCACGTATCAAAATTCGAGAAATCCCGCGACCCAGTAATCGTCAAATGGAAAATGACATTGTAACGCCTGAATAACGGATAAGTCCCGCTTAGGGGAGTCCAAATTTATTGCCAACCATTATCGGTCCTCTTGCATGCTCTGCGTTTCGCCTACAATTCCCCAGCGAACGAACATCTCCGTGGCAGATGATAGCTGTGGCAAACGATTTTTCAAACTACATTTTTTTAGACGTAGGCAATTGTAGGATATGGTAAGTGGGAACAATAAATTAGAACACTTCATGGGACATGGTTAAATTAAAGATGAAATGATTGACATTTGACAGGCTAAACTTACACTTGTCAAAGACAAACAAACAAAACACATCTTCACGACCATTTTTTGTCACTTATTTAACAGACAGTTATGTTTTTAGAAGAAGTGTGCTTAACGTGCCCTGCGAAGAAGGAGAAGTCGATCAAAGGACATATTCTTACAGAGACACTGGTAACAAAGTCCACTTGTAGCTAGTTTTTCATATGAAAAGAAGTGCGAACAGCCTCCAAAGCTCGAGAAGTTTAAATTTATGGACAATTGCCCTCGATATATTTTCTGAATCTTTTAGATATCTAGGCTTACGATAGGTTCGCCTTTATCAAAAATAATGATTAGCTAAATAGCCATTTCTTATATTAACAATATATTTATATAACAATTAATCAACCTAACTGAAAAGCCTTAAAGATTTTTTGATGAATATCATATTTTAACTCAATTTACAAGATTTTAATTAGAACTTGAAGAGCATCGTTTTCTTTGTTATTGTGTTTCATAATTAAGTTTGTATTCAACATAATGAGGTTAAATAGAGTGAAAGGGATAAAAGAATGGGAATTTGAAAAAACCGGCCAAGTGCGTATTCAACATGAACTTAGAATTCCGTGGTTTGTTGCTTTTTGTGTGTTATTATTTAGTAAAATTAATGTATTTTATAATATCTATCTATCTATCATCACGCCTTTTATCCCAAGGTAGGCAGAGACAATCGAATGGCATTTGTTACGATCCTGACATACTTCTTTCGCTTCTTTTATATTCATCATACCTTTCATACATGCTTGGCGATTGTGTACTATTAATATTGCCATCGATTAATATATTTTTATATTTTCAATAATAGTACACCTAGGACGTCCTCTGCCAGCATTTCCTTTCACTACAGCCATATAAACTTTTTTAGTCAATCTTTCATCATTCATTCTTTCAACGTGTCCAAACCAGCGTAAACTACTTTTCTTCATTTTAGTCACAGCATCATCTTTCACTCCGCGTTCTTATTAAATGACATCATTCCGGATGCGGTCAATACGCTTTACATATTATTATAATATATTTTTGCAAATCAGTTAAAATTTCTTCTTTTCGATCTTCTGAATTTTTTTGTTCGAAAATAGCCACGGACGAAGCCGGGGGCGGAAATTTAGTATTTAATAAACTGGTGATGCACTTTCTAGGTTGTTTTGTGAATATTTTATATTTTTTGAATTAAAATAATTGATTAACTGTTTTAAAAACTAGGTAAGTATGTTATTTTACATTAAACGCATGTGGCAAGAAGTATAATTTTGAAAATATGACCTCTAGAGTACTTTAGGATAGTACTCATAAATGAGAAGCATCAGATGTCGAGTTGTAGACAGATGTAGTATAAAAACCGGCCAAGTGCGAGTCGGACTCGCGCACGAAGGGTTCTGTACCATCATCTATAACAACGGCAAAAAAAACACATTTGTTGTATGGCAGCCCCCTTAAATATTTATTTTATTCTGTTTTTTAGTATTTATTGTTATAGCGGCAACATCTGTGAAAATTTCAACTGTCTAACTATGGCGGTTCATGAGATACAGCCTGGTGACAGACGGACAGACAGACAGACGGACGGACAGCGGAGTCTTAGTAATAGTGTTTCCGTTTTTACCCTTTGGCTACGGAACCCTAAAAATGGTTCTAACCTCGAAACCAATTTTTTTTTAGTATATCTTACAGCTTTTTCCCGCTTCTTTCTTGACGTCAAATCCTTCGGGAATAAATGATTTCAACTTTTATTACACTCAGGAATAGAGCATAAAGCCATTTCGTGTAATATCACAAATAAACTGTCAATATAGGTTAAAATGTATGGAAGATTTCACTATTCGTAGCAAAAAACGCCCTCTAGCTGTAGAATTTAGCAGTTGTCATCCCCATTGAAGACTTGTAATAATTTAAAAAAAAAAGTGCGTGTAGCATCGTATACGTGATAGAAGTAAAACTTCTTAAAAA
Source organism: Nemapogon koenigi (assembly GCA_963924495.1). Lineage (NCBI taxonomy): Eukaryota > Metazoa > Arthropoda > Insecta > Lepidoptera > Tineidae > Nemapogon > Nemapogon koenigi. Next base: position 4,084,818 of record OZ004640.1, on the reverse strand, counting down.
ATAAACGTCATTATTGATAACATTTTGTAGCCCAGCTTGGTTCACAATGTATAGCTCTATTTCTCTTTCTCTCTAGGTTATTAAATATCTTTATTCTCTCTCGTGTAACGAAATGTGCCAAAACGTGACGCGTCCTTGAAATTTAACTCCAAAAACTTTCAATATATTGTCTGTTATTATACGGACTGACATTATGAAAAAGTTCAGATATTTGCATTTTGACTACCTACCGAACTCTAAAAACATCCTAGTGTCAGTGATATTGGATATTGATGCGGTTTTTACAAATATTTAGATAGTTTTAGACATTTCAAATACGATATTTTATCAATAATTCATATAATCTAATGTTGGTAGGTATTTGAAATTAATAGACTCAAAAACTACTGGGCCGAATATGATATGGTTTTCACTTTTAGAAGCGGAGCGGAGAATATATATTTATAATATGATATATGATGATGATGATGATGAATATAATATTTTCCTTGCCTGTGATATTAAAATTTCACGGGCGAAGCTTCGGATAAAGTTTGAAAGCAAAACTTGATCTATCTTATTTCAAAATTAATACAATTTACACTATGTCCTTTGAGACATAACTGACGGTTTTTTAGATTGTTTTGTCTAACAATCTGTCTCAAAGTTTGTCAAGAATAGTCTCCATAACGGTCTTTCCTGCTTCCTACAACCTGGGTTGAAAAAGCATCTCAATGACTGTCTTATGATCCGCCAGTCGCGCGCATTCATGGACCAACCACCTAGGCGGTGGCAAGGTCATATGTCGTTTTTTCTATAAAACAAATAGATTTTGATGAAACTTTCGGATTATAGTAAATATTTAGACTTAGAAACTGTTTTTTATTTCATTTTGATATCCTAGATAGATGGTTCCGAATATGCAGAAACTTATAAGCGAATTACAATATTTATATGAAAAGTGTTACGCATATGAACATAGGATAAAGTGAAAGGAAATTCTGGCAGATGACGACATAGGTATACTTTTATTGAACATTGAATATAAAAGGAGCGAAAGAGGTATGTCAGGACCGTAGCAAATGGCATTCGATTGTCTCTGTTTACCCCTCTTAAAAGGCTAGAAGAAGAATTCATTCTAGAAAGATGATAGAAAGATAGATGTTTTTCGGATTTATTATTAATTAAGTAGTGAAAATGCATAAATTGAGCTTCATATTATGGACGTATGTATGCATATATACATACGTCCATATGAAGCTCAATTTATGCATTTTCTCTACTTAATTAATAATAAATCCGAAAACTAGAACCAGGCATAAAAATCAGCTGATCGACCAAAACCTTCGCCATTTTTTCAGCATTATCTACAGGGCATACATAGGCAAACGCTAACTTTGCGTTCACGAAAGACGCTAACTGTAGACAACATGACATAAAAACACTTCGTTTTCTCTAAGGAGTTTGTATACAAGAATATAAACTCCTTGGTTTCGTTAGAGTGAACGACAGCTTCGTTAGGTCACGTGGTTGAATTTCAGTCGATCCCATATTCTATTCAAATCCAAAAACCGGACAAAGACATGGACATCAACTAGTTTTTACAATAAATTGCAATCAATGAAACCGTTTTCGCTTGATAGCGTTCACACCTGAAACGAATTTAGTACATCATAGCCGCAAACTGTCAAAGAAGTAGAACTTTTCCTCCGGTCTGCGAATGAAAGATGTGTCTACGCGGCACAAAGTCACAAAAGGTTGGGAACTCAAAGAACTTTGCGCTGACAGTTTCAGCCCCCGTTTTTTTACTTTACGCCTTTTTCAGGAAAAACTCATTGTACATGCTCTGCTTAGAAATTATTTGTATAAAAATCTTTTAGAGTGACAACTTGCTGTTGTTCTTTGTTGTTTTCAAAGTTTTATTTGAAAATAATTCGATAGAAGCGCTAGAGCTTGAGTTTTCGTGTCAACGAACTAAGTACCAACATTACTTTGAAGGGGAAAGGTGTCAATGGCACAATTGGTAGAGAATTGGATTTGGAATCGGGGAAAATACGGGTTCAAGTCTCAATCGTACCAAAAATCTTACAGCACTTCTTCTTAAAATAACAGCACAATCTAGAATCTAGATGCATTAAGTGCATCAATTTCTATTTCATATTTAAAAACCGGCAAAAAATATACACTGATTAGTATCTCTGCCCACACCGCAAGATATAAATACCGTGACGATGTATGAAGTAGTTTTAAGTGCGTCCCGTTCATCAAGTGGTTGGATAGAGCGTTGAATTTTACGTCGAAGGCTCGGTTCAATCGCCTACACTTCATCTGATAATTAATAATAATAATAATGAAGATTTATTTTTCACACATTTAAAATTTACAATGAACAAGTTTATGTTTGTTAGTTTATTTATTTTTTGATTTATGGTCCCCCGCAGGCCCCCTACATATTTTCCACTATTGCCTGTTTGTAGCGATGCTCATCCAATTTTTTCCTGCCATTTTCGTAATGTCATCAGCCCATTTTTTCATCTGTCTCCCCAAACGCCTTTTGCCTGTAGGGCCCAGCCATTTTGTTGCTAGATAAGTCCACCTTCTGTCTTTATACCTTGCTGTATGTCCTGCCCATTTCCAAGACTGTCTTCTAATAATTACTCCCTCAATAACTTTATTTTTTCGCAATTGAAACGAATGTAAGAAAACAAATAAATTCTTATACTTAATTTCTCAAATAATTCTCCCTGATAAAAGCCCCTAGAAGCGCTCCTTCGAAGTTTACAGGCTCTTCAATATTTCTTCTTTCATGAGACTGTATTTTTCGCAATTAGGAAAGTACCAGCAATTAAAACTTTTATAATTGTCGAAATGGGGAATACTAAAATTTACCTTTCGTGTGAACAATGGGCAATGGGCGAGACAATAAAAAGGAACTTTAAAAACTTTCTCAATTAGTAGGAAGAAAGAAAGGTTTTGCTACTCTGTATTGATGCATCAAAGAGATTTTTCTTTTGATCCTGTAATTAAGCGTACTTATTTAACCAATTTTTGTCTTATGTTTATAAAGTTAAGTAATTTTCATTTTTATGAAATTCTAAAAATTCTAAGTTTTATTGTTGAAGCTTAGACCGTTATTCCACTATACACGATACGACACGATTCTTATGGTGACGATTCAGAGCGCCACTCATTTATTTAGACCGTTTTTTTTTCAAACAATAATTATATAGATAAGTGGAGTGGAACCTACCGAGCCTGCCAGCGACCTGTCCCTGCACGAGTGGCATCCAGACCGTATCCGGACGTCAGCTCACTAGAAAGGAAGGTAACCAATGGTAGTCGGAAGCAATTACCAATACAAGCCAATACAATATTCAGCTAGACTTAAACCGCGATAACGTGACGATATAGTGACAGTATACTAAATCTATGGTCATTCTTTCACGACGCACGGCGGTGATGTTGCTGGAATCATCAGTAGTGGTAAAACGAATGAATGACAGTCCGTGTGCCGTTTGTTGTTTGTTTTGATTTGCAACCGTAAATCATGTCGTGTTGTGTGTCGTGGATAAACGCCCTTAGCTTATATTTTGACTTTAATACTGTTTTATTTTTACTGTTTCAATTAGGTGGGTCACGGTTCGGCTTTTCAAAACCCAAGAAGATATGCGATATTTATACGTGGGGTTCAAATGGTAAACATTGTATTAAATATATAGGATATAATATCTGATCCATCTCCTCTGGTGACAAGAGGGCTGGCACCTTTCTCGCTCAACGAATCAGCATCGCGATTCAGCGGGGATTGCCACTATTCCACAAGAACAGTTACATTTAATTTTAAGTTTTTTTTATATATTTGTGTTATTTAAATAGAAACTTAAAAAAAAAATAAAAAAGTGGATTTGACAAAGTACCTAAAGGAAAAGAAAAACGAATGTAAGTTTTTTCATCACAATATCTTGAAGGGATCTAAAAATAAATTAAAAATTGTATTGCCCATTATATAAAAATTCTACAGGCGAAGACAATAAATCAAATTAGGAGGCGTTGATGGCTCTTTTTCAGTTATTGAATTTTTGGTTCATAACTTTACATTTATCAATTTCTGAAACGTTTAATTGTGTAAATCGTAAATTTTGTCAAATTAAATAATGAATTAACAAACACATCATAATAATTATTATAAATGCATAAGTGTGTTTTATTTTTTGTACAGAGATATTTGGAAGGCCGGTTTTTATCCTGGAAATAATATTCAAATCATATAGATAATAGATGCCCATAGATGCTTTTTCACGCTTTGCGTGATGGACCCCAGGTTGTAGGAAGCAGGAAAGACCGGCGCCGGAAGTTCTAATAACAGACGAATCACATAGATTAAACCGGATTCCTCATCTTGTCACGACGGAACGCGTGCATCGGTCGCCATGACATGTCGTAGAATTATGATTTTGACTTTAATCAATATTTAAACTGACGCCACAACATTCAGAAAACTGGAAACTTTCCTGATGTTACATAAGCCCGGGATTATCTTAAAACTTTCTCATAAACCAGCTTTTATAAAATAAACTGACTGTCTGGTACGGTTTTGACAAATCGGATTGACCGATTTACAGTTGCTTCTTACAGTTAGCTTCCTATTCAAAGGTTATATCGTGGGATGAGATTTGGTCTTGTATTTATTTACAGTTTTCTGGGAAAATATGCTTTGGTCTTATACCTTCCGATATAAGAGGCACTGTAACAATATCCTTACAAAATTCAAAAGGAAGGAAGTGAAAATAAATTAATTGGTGCCAAATTATGATACAAAGTAATAAACATCTAAGAAGATAAAGATCTGTACTGATGATCGTAGGTTTATTTTCAAAAAAAATTACATATAGTCTAAATAGCACTCAGGGATATTGTAACTTCATATTAGTAAAATAATTTTCAGAATCACTTAGAATAGTTTAAGAGATTACCCCCTACATCTAAACTTACAAACTTTATAATATTAGTACAGATATAAATAAAAATCAAATGATGCATCAATCGAGGACGGCTGGACCGATTTGGCTATTTTTTTGTTAGTGTTCGTAATTGTCTGAATAAAGTTTTTAGGGATAAAAATTTAAAAAGTTGCCCGGAAAAATCAGGAAAACTGAAAGTGCTTTTTAGGGTTTCGTACATCCGATGAAAGAATGAAAACCTTGTGGCTGTCTGTCTGTCCGTATGTCATAACTTATTTTCTCCGAATGCAATGTACTGGATCAAAAAGGTTAACCTTTGGTATACATATATGTAGAGTTTGATGACCCAATCACGGAAATATAGCGTAAATAATGAAATTTCTATTTTGGAGGAAAATTTTAAAAGCTAAAAAAAATATGTTCATGTGCATCATGTGTGACATATCATATTATTATAAAATATGTATGTCAATATAACAATATAATACACAAACCAATATAAAAACCATATATCTAATCTAATCATTAAAAATAACTAAATAAACCAGGTCAGCGTGGAATAGTGGCAAGAATACTGGCTGTATTTCCCCGCTGTATCGCGATGCTGATTCGTTGAGCTTGGAAGGAGCCAGAAGAGATAATCAGTCGAGGGGATAAATCTTTAATAAACTTAATATCAATAAAAAAATATCAAATATATTTTTTATAATTTTAGAATTCATAGTTTAATTTATATTAAAGAAAATATGCGAAAATTTAACGATCCCCCCATTATCTCCGGAACTACTGAGTCTAAATTTTGAAAAAAAAATAGTAGAAAAGTTCTCATGGAAAGAAATGTTTTGACTAGCTCTTGGCCAATTATTTTTGTATGAACTAAGGGAATGAAAGCTAGTATGAGTCTTTCTCAATTCCCTAGTTTCTTTAGTATTGAATTTCCTTAACTGCCCCAATGAAACTATAAATATCTTGTTTCTTATCTCCCTTAGATATTTATTACGTTAATCATAATATATGGTGAGGTTATTGTTGATTCTATACCAGGGAGAACACACAAGGGTTTTCTAAAATATATGAGATGTCTCGAGAATTAGTCTAATGCTAACTAATGGTATAGAGGTGAGTCTATGAGTGAAAAGAACTATTGGTACAAGAGTCGCATTCATCCCCTTTTCGCACCCGCACTGCTCGCTCAGTAATATAGTTTTCATCCTCACAATGTTAAATTAACACGTTCTGCATACGAACGAAAAAGTTCAAGGACTCGTTCCTGTGTCGGACTGTCAAAAAGTGGAACGAACTTCCTGCGTCGGTCTTTCCTGCTTCCTACAAGCATGAAAAAGCATCTTTGTGGGCGATTGGCGAACTGTATTATGTTCTGCCAGTCGCGCGCATCCATGGACCTGACATTAACAGTATAAGTGAATCTAGTCGGGGAAAAGTTAGCCCAAGTGACGTTTCATTGCGTATGCTGTCTAATCTGTCAGAGATACAACAAAATGATGTAGGAAAGTGTGTAGAATAAAATGATCTACAAGAACGTCAGCATTAGCATATCTCTAATATATAAATAGTTATAAGCATATTTATGTCGGTATTAGAATAGTTTTAAATCCATATTGTACCCTGCGAAGCTGGGGGCGGGGTCAAAATGTCATAATTATAGAATACTAGCGGACTCGGCAGACGTTGTCCTGCCCAAACGTTGGCTTGCCTGCTATTTACTTTCCTTCGTCCGTGGAAAACAACTACTCCTACCCCTACCTCTACCCCTTACCCCTACAAAAACTAATTCTATAAAACTAAGATTGCTAAAAAGAGACTTGTATTATATTTGCATTACATTTTAAAATTAACTACGGTATATATTCAGATCAGAAATAACTGAGGCGGTTAAATGGAATTTAAAGTTAAAATTGAAAATGTATTACTCCGTATGCCATCACTGTTGAAATGACAACTTAATGGAAAGGATTATAAGCTTTTGATGCATTATTTCAGTAAATTGAATTCAACGTCAGTTCAATTTGTGCACAAAACAGTTTTGGTACGGAAGCCACTGTCACCACAAACTAGACTTGATTAATACTATATATTATTTTAAATAATTATAAAGTATTTATTTACTGTTGAATTGGCAAATGGTAATTACAGACGATTTTCAAACATTGGTTCATGTATTCATTTGTCAATATGAAAGCGGTAAAAATCACTAAACAATTTTTTTATCCACTTTTGGCGGGAGGGGAGGTAGTCGCCTATTACTAACTCCCGTACCTCTGTATATTTCTGTCGTTTTATTGTCACATTACAAACATAATAATTCTGAACAATTATTAGAAACACTATGTTTCGCAAATTAGACGCCCTATCGCCTTTCACATTGAAAATAACTAATTAAGGAGACGCCTCATACAAATTAAAAAAAAAATTGTCCAATACAAATTACATGCTTGATTATTATTGATCAATGAAAATATTAAAAGTACACACAATCGCCGAGCAAGTATGAAAGGCATGATGAATATAAAAGAAGCGAAAGAGGTATGTCAGGATCTTTGGATAAAAAGCGTGACGATAGATAGATAGTTACTTACAATTTGAAAAAACTCGCACATAACTAAATTGAAGTTTTTAGAACTCGTTATTTCGTGTTCCGTTCAGAAAGTGTTAATCCTTCTGCGAACTTTACTTGCAGAAACCATTTCGAAAGGGATTCTTGTACAGAAAACTTTTTGCTGGTCCTGTAATCCTTTAGTACTCAACTTGCAAAGGCTGTAGCCTGGAACCTAAAATAAACTACTCGTACAATATGAAATGGGCTAGACAAAAACTTTCCAATCCATTAAGCGGCACTTTATCATGTAGGCACTATTTTATATTTGCGTCTGGACAACCCACACATTTTTAAATACAAAATGTTGCGTATTTTTGTCTTTCTAAAATAAAAATACCTATATAAAAAAAATGAAACTATTTCTTGATTAATCAGGAAGGTTAGAGGAGGAAGCGAGTATCTGGTATCAAATTGCTTCTGGCGAGCCGTGGGTGAGTAACGACACCTCCGAACCCAGTGCTCCAGGGAGTAGGTCGAGCGAGGCAGGCGTCCCCACTGCTAGACCTAGGACTGTCGCCCCTGGCTTGCTTTAGTTGGATGTCCATCGTTAGAGTATAATATCATGTATTATGCTTAAAAACGGTGGTTGTTTTAGGAGGCCCATTTAGTAAACGGCGAGTCACCACCTGCCAATTTTACGTTTCATGAGATGAATGATACTGGCAGATGAGCGTAGTCTCAACCAATAGACTTGATAAACCGATCCAATTAACAACCCAAAGTAATAGCCCAATTTAAATTTATCTTGGCAATAGTCCAGGCATCTGATGGGGCCTGTCTGTGAGCGCTTTGTGTCTGATGCATTAAGAGATAGGTCCGCCGGGTGCTAGCCACAACACTATAGATTAAACACTATAGGGCCTCTACATGTTGGACCTATGTCTCCATGCAGGCCCTACAAACGACCGGAAATGCTGTCCGTGAATTTAGAGTCACATCATGAATAACATACTAACTGCTTTCAACGCTTGAGTAACCGTTGCCCTACCAGCGCCAAGAGACAAACATCAGCACCACCAGAATACTTTATTGAATATTGAAAACCATAAAAAATATGTAACTTGCTTTCTCCTACTTAAGTGTTTCCAAAAGTGCCACTGAGTGTCTCAAATAGACAATTAGAAACTACTTACAAATAAAAAACCCTCTCAAGATCACGGTCCTGCGGCAGGGCCTCCAAAACACTAGCTGCGTTTGCTCTTTGTATCGCCAAGCTGGTACCTTGTCCTGGAAACCTACCAGCTGGTCTCATAAAAGTATCGGGTGATCGAAGAAGATACTTTTATGAGATCAGAGGCTAGATGTTTAAAAAGCTTACATGCTTCGGGACCCCATGGGCCAATTGTCTTAACTCAAAACGTCACAAATATGTACCCTTGTCCTTAGGAACCATATTTACGCTGTCTGAAGTTTTCAGCGGTTGTCGCTGCCGCTTGATGAAGTGCCTTTAACATAACATGACGGCAATGTATCGACACAGGTAGCATTCCATACTTTGACTAAAGAACGAAAGTCAGGCCTTTTCCATCATCCCGTGCTACACCTGGCGGTTCTAAAAGAGCCGGTACGTGGATAGTAGCTAAGGTCTTCGGATGATGCCATTGAGTATTGACATCTTAAAAATATTTAGAACATCAACGACATTTTTTTGTATATTCAATAACTTTAAGGAAAACGAATTGCATAGGTACAACTTACTCTTAGCCGTGTCTGAACTATCAAGTAAATCTATCTAAGATTTGCCAAAGAAAGCACATTATTATCTACTCTATAAAACTGAATGCTGAAGAGGAACTATTTAAAAGTATATTAGTTTGCAAGTTAAATGCCTATTTCTTAGCTACGTGCTTGCTCGGTAAAACTCGCAGCCAGAGTGGCCACAGCTGTAAGCCTCTTCTCATAGTAATTATGCTTTTAAAGAATTTGATAACAATGCACGGAATTTCAGACTAATTGCATATTTGCAGTATATTGAGAAATTCGAAAACTATTAGTTACATATTACTATTATAATTTTATACTAGCTGTTCGCCACGGCTTCGCATTTTCATTCCCTATTATACCCCCTTAAGGGGGTGGACTATAAAAAAATAGCCTATATTCTTCCCTATAGGGTTCAAGCTTACTCCGTATCAAATTTCATCAAAAGCGGTTCATTGGTTTAGCCGTGAAGCCGTTAGGTCACATTTATAGTATTAGTATGGATATTTTTATAGTGCGGTTTCTTTCTTTACGAACTTTATATAGGGTGTGGCCAGAGAACAGTAACAGTGTCCACTTTTTGCCAGTTAGACATGTTAAACAGAACAGGTTTCATGTTTGAATTTAAAAATAAATACAGAATTTCAATATTGATGACTCCTGTGATATTTCCATTAGGTACAGTGTTAAATTATTCAAAAAGTATAAATAAAGATTGCCAGTATCGTATTAAAGTTTTAACTATAAAAGTGGTATTTCTTACTTCCCTATAATGGACAACATTTCATTTTTCGTAAGGTACCAAAATACGAAAACCGTTTGGAGATTACATGCTAGAAAGCTTATTTTTCATTTTTTTTATTTTTTATATCCTTTAATTTTCGAGTTATTTTAAAAATACTGAAATATTGAAAATTAAGGATTAATAAGTGCCCTAATCTGTGCTAACACTCTAATTTAAAAATACTATGTCTGTGGCAGAGTTGAACTCAGGTGTTGCCCTCTATTAATTTTACCCATTTTTATTCCATTTAAAGCTAAATTAATAATTATTCTTTAAATATAATTATAAAAATACTTCTTTTATATGATATTTTTTTGGAAGTTTTGCTAGTTTCGAATGGGCTATCACAGGAAATATATTTACGAGTGAAACCGCGGACAAAAGCTAGTATTATTATATACATTATGAATAATGTTGTAGGCGATTTGAGTTCCGGCTACGGCAACACCTATTTGGAAAACGGTATATTATACTCTTTGCATTTCTATAACGTATACTCTGTGGCTTGACTGACACTATCTGTCACTTTCTTTGGGTGACAGTTTATATTTCTTAATTTTAGTCCTAGCTATGGTTTTTAGTTTATAAGTCCTCAGAATTTATAAAAATTCATAATTAAATTAAAAATATAAAAACTCAACTAAAAATAAAATAGAAAAATACGTGTAACTTATTTTTTAATATATTTTTAATTAAAGTAATAAAAATGGGTGATTAAAAAAATGAAATGTTGTCCATTGTTGGAGAGATAACTTTCAAAGCTAAATTCTTTAGACCGTCTGCAGAACTAATTATATCCGATTCTCCAACTTTCTTAAACTTGCACATTAAAATTAAATTTTTGTTTGAAACACTTGTTGGCAGGTTCAATTTACGAAATTAAATTCTAGCTATATGCGGTCAGACTAAGATGGTTTGCGGTCTAAATATACCTCAAAGGTACCATCAAAAATTTTCAATATTATGTTCAAACTTCCATATCAATGATCCCATTGGCACAATTCGCCAGTCTAGGTACAAACATACAGACAGACAGATATCGATTTATATATAAGATTACAATCAGAAACTTATGGATATTTACGTTTTTAAATTAGAGTGATGCTTTTGCATTGATATAAATCATTTAATTCTTGCATTTTTTTAATATAATATGTTTATTAATAGTAATAGGTATTAAAATGATCTTAAATAAATACTAAATTACAAATAAAAAAAATCATGTACTTAAATCACTATCTACTGGGAGAGTACCCAACAGACTGGCTGCATTGCCTCGTTGGATGGCAATGCTTATTCTTTGACCGAAGTAAGAGCCAGCCCGTTGGTCATGTGATCTTTCTATTAATCGTTTACTAGTATCTATAAACAGACTGTGTGCTTCCTCGCGGTTCCATAATTTCCACACCAAACGCCTCAAAATGTATTATTTCAGGACGACCGTGGATTTTTAAATTCAATATCTCTATTAAATAACAATTAATGTGTGATGCTCAGACTTAGCTTAAAACTTTTTGAATTATATGAATGTGTAGTCCCAAGGTAAAGAAATACCTACAAAAAATAAATTAACCAATATTTTTCTATTACTCAAAATCTCTCTAAGAAAGCTTTCGGAACGTCAACATAAACTGAAAATGAAGCAAACATGGCCACGACGGCAATGTTAGTTCGAAATAATAACCTCGGGCGCATCCTATTCCACGTTGAGTATCCAAAGGAAATTGACCTGCTGTCACCGAGCCACGCTCCGGGAACTACGTGTCTTTCATACAAAATTCTAGTCAAAGTTCGATATTAAAAAGATTCTGAATTACTTACAGGAGATTTCATATCGGATATCCATGTGGGACTTTGGTTAAATGAGTAATCACTTATCGTAGACAATGATTTTATAAAGTTTGATAAGTTGGCGAAGCGAAATATTGATGTGTCTGTCTGTGATTCTATGCAATCCGTGTACTGTCTTTGTCCGGCCCAGCAAGGAGTTTTGTCAGCTCGGCATTCTAGTGTTGGACATTCTCGGCGCGGGCATTCCTTGGCCTTCGAGACAAAACTGGATTCCCCATCATGTTACAACGAGACGCGGGCGTTGGTCGCCATGACATGACGTAGAATCCAAAGACAAACTAAATATTCGAAACAATATGACAGTTAAAGTTTCATAGAAGTAATTTCAGACGCCTAGGAGGGCAAGCATGCAGCCAGACGGATAAAATTATAGTAACAGTGTAGATTAGTTTTAAAAAGGCATAGACAGTCCCTGCTGACGGTTCCAGGGTACCCAGCGGAAGACCAAGTCTCCCTCGTTTAGCAGATGGTACTTGTAAGGCTAACGAGGGGCTAGTTCTGTTGAGGTATATTTAGATGGAAAAGCCTCTAAAGTGTGGTATGTAGGATTATGTACATAAGTTTTTAATTAAATATGGCCGGGATCTGAGATCGAACCCGTGGTCTGCCTGGCTTAACCACTCGGCCACCGACGCACACATGAATATATTAATGTAGCTAATAAAATATTAGCATAAATTATAATATTCTATGATAAAACATATACATTTCCAGAGAAAAGTGAGGAAACATTACAAATTCCTCCTTCATCAGACGAAACACAAATTGAAAATGTCACTGAATATTTAATATGAAAAGGCAAGTACATATTAAAAAATCAAATAATCCCCGAGAAGCCTTCTAGTAAAGATTGACACGACATGATTCCGCGCTCAATTCAAAATTGTATTTTTCCACAAAAAAAAGGAAAACGGGGAATAAAGGAACACAATAATAATTTTAATCAAAAACAATGAGATTGCTCTCGACGCAAATTGCTCTTCTTTCCCCATTAACGTGATGATGGAGCGGCGTGACGAGCGCATAGGCCAGGAAATATAGCTTAGCGTTATTATTTTTTTATTCTTTCCGACTTAAATGTAACCATAACGATTATCTTAAGGTAATAGATAATCGTTACTGACTCCTTGGTGCAGTGGCTAGGTAAATATCGATATAATTCAAGCCTCAATAATTAATAGCATAATTAATAATTGGACTTAAAACTGAGGGTAGGTACTTAACTTTACCTAACCGAGTTCAAATCTGATTGGTGCCAAAAATGCTAAGCACCAATTTTCTTTAAGAATATGTGGTTTAATCGATTAAAATGGACCGGCGTCCACTTATTTAAAAAAAAGTGAGAAACCGCGGAATTGGTGAGCAGTCCTATCCTGCTGATTCCAGGATGTGCTGAAATTTCGAATCGATCAAACCAGTAGAAGTTGTTCACATCCCTTTAATAACTAGAAACGGCTGAACAGATTTTCTTAAATCATAGCTAAGAATACTCTAGATCGATTCACCTTTAAAAAAACTAAATCAAAATCGGTGCATCCGTTTAGCTCCTAAACCACACACAGACAAACACATACACAGATGCACACGTTAAACTTATAACACCCCTCTTTTTGCGTTCGGGGGTTAAAAACAATAGCCGTCTATTTATAGGCTCACTATGTGCAGTGTAGCAATAGGATTGCCACTTAAAACTGTTACTTACTTACTCTGGCCACACTGAAATTAAATAAAGCCATGAAGATGTGTGTTATGTGTGTAATATCCAATGAAACATTCTTGCCAACCTAAACTTTTGTTGAAATTTAGTTCAGGAATGTTATTTTGCTTTATTTTTTAATTTTTACTTTTTTAACCGACTTAAATAAAGAGGATTTTTCAATTCGTCGGAATCTTTTTTTTATGTATGTTCCCCGATTACTTGAAGACGCCTGGACCGATTTGGATTTTTTTTCAATCCCATCATCAGGTCAAGATCTGATGATGGGATCCTAAATGTTCCGGCGGTCTGCTCTGCAGCAGTAGAGAGCGCGAGACCCAGGGAACTGACTATCAAGGTAGGGTAGGTAGGTAGACTGGGAAACTGGGAGACTATTGAAACTGCACGATGTAACTTCAATCTAGCCCGGGCGGCCACTGGACGGCTGAGCTCTTCTTGGTTGCTGGGAGGTCCTCTTGTCGCGAGATCTTGACGCAGACTGACGATCGCTCCGTTTGCTCGCCATTATATAGCGGGCAGCGCACGGAACGTCGCCGCGACAACAAGAACCTCCCACGCGGTCAACGTCAACCAATCAGAGCACAGTTCGCTCAGTGAAACACAACGGGTATAGAATCGTTTATTATTATTTTAAACAAACATACATGAGTTTACCACCATTTCGGAAATTATATCTGTGGAGAAGAAATGGCAAGAAACTCCACAGATTTAAATACAAACAAGTCTTATAAATATTATATTAAATACAGGGTTATAAACACATAAGTCTCGTTGAGCTGTACACGATAATCCAAATATAAATAATGTAAACATATGTATGTAACATCATTAGGCTTTACATATTAATCCGAACATGAGTAATATATATGCATCAATCATTACTATATCTCTTTGACGCTTTTACCCTTCTATTAGGTGAACCCGAGGTTGTAAGGCTCGGTTCGAGTGATCTCAAACTATTTCACGACGAAAGACTCACATCAACAAATATGAGTGTGTCCTCTAAACTCCGAATATGAGTTTGGGAGGCTCCCTTGTGGAACTCTCCTGCCAAGAGGACGTGGCTTCTATCAAACTCCGAATATGAGTTTGGCAAACTCCGATTATGAGTTTGACTGCTCCCTTTGCACCTACATGTCTCGAGGACATAATTTCCATCAAACTCCGAATATGAGTTTGGAGGTTCCCCATTTGGAACCCTCATGCCAAAGGTCATGGTCTTCTTCAAACTCCGAATATGAGTTTGGCAAACTCCGAATATGAGTTTGTAAAGCTCCTTCGGGCGGGGCGTTCCCGAAGGAGGCGAACAAGTCAAGTCAGTCGTTCCCTGGTGGAACCTTCACGCCACAAGGACATGGTAACCATCAAACTCCGATTATGAGTTTGGAGAGCTCCTCCGGGTGGTGCGTTCCCGAAGGAGGCGAACACGTCGATAGTCAAGTAGTCATAAGTTTATCCTTGGGAGTTGATCAGGCCCTCAAGAATAGTCAAGTAGTGTTAAATACTATTTCACATCAATATACATTATTTTAGGGACATAGTCCCTAACGATAGCATGGTCGAACGAACCCTTCGACCGCCTCGTGGTAAGCGAGGTAAGTTTACACATGTGTAATTCCGAATAATAACATTAGGTACAAATGGCAAGTTAGTTGCCGTTCCAATCTGTAAGCAAGTTATACAGTACAATATTCCGAATCAATTTTCGTCTGAAGCTATACCTTTTCAGAGGAAATACGAATCTATGCCAGTCGCTGCAACAATCTCTCCGTCTTAGACAGACAACGGGTATCGGTCAGCGGATGCCTTTCGAGCCTACGGGTTGACATAGCTCGCGGTGCGAGCTTGCCTTGGGGGTCTACCCCCGCCCTCGCGCAACGCAGTGCACTCGCTCACTTAGGCCTATGTCTAAACTCTATATTGATAGTCTATGTTTCACTATTTTAAGCACTGGCACTATGAGACATTAATTCACTAATTCATTTTCGAATTCTATTTCACTTTCACGGTCACTGATCACTTCGTCGCGAACATTCTCCCGCCGTGCAGCGTTGGTCGTCACGACGCTGCACCTAGCCCGTATGAGCGACGGGGTGCTCAGCGGCCGTAGGCAGCACGACGAGTTTCTTAGTGGCACGTCGCAGCACGCCACCCGCGGTCTTTACGTCGACGACTCGTACTGCGCCGTCGGGTCCCGGGTAGAGGGCGACGACTTTTCCTCTCGGCCACGTATTTCGTGGCAGGGAGTTGTCCACTATGAGCACGAGGTCTCCGACGCGCGGAGTCTCACCCCGCCCGCGTGGCTCCCGCCGGTGTTGCAGTAGCGGAAGGTATTCCTTCAGCCATCTCTGCCAGAAAAGATCGGCGAGCCTCTGGCCTCGTCTCCACCTCGCGCGTAGATGTAGGTCGTCGTCGGTGAAGATGCCTGGTTGCCTCACTAGTCCCGAGCCGCCCAACAGGAAGTGGTTAGGTGTCAGGGCGCTCGGGTCGTCTGCTTCTGTGGACACATGTGTGAGGGGCCTGCTGTTTACGGTGTATTCCACCTCACACAGCAAGGTGGCGAGTGTCTCGGTGTGCGGGTGCTGCTCCGTCAATATGCTGTACAGGGCGGTTTTTACCGCGCGCACAAGTCGTTCCCAAACGCCTCCCATAAATGGGGCGCCTGGGGGGATGAAGCGCCATTTGATGGCGCGTGTAGCCGCTTCGTCGATTAGGGCCTCCCGTAGTTCTCTGTCGGCTCCCCGAAAGTTCGTCCCGTTGTCGCTGTATATTTCTTCGGGGCAGCCACGTCGGGCGATCATCCTCCGCAATGCCATGATGGCGGAATCGGAGCTGAGGCTGTCTGCGATTTCTAAGTGCACGGCTCGCGTGGTTAGGCACGTGAAGAGGGCTACATATCTTTTCTCTCGTCGTCTCCCCACTGTTACTGACAAGGGACCGAAATAGTCTAGGCCCGTGTAGGTGAAAGGGCGCTTGTGGTGGGCGAGACGATTGCGTGGGTGGTCGCCGGTGGCTGGGACCGCGGGTTTTCCTTTGCGTATACGACAGCGCAAGCAGCTCGTTACTATGCTCTTAACTGTGGGTCGGAGTTTGATGATCCAAAAATGCTCTCTGACTTCGTTGACTATTATCTCCGTCCCCCCGTGGTGTAGTTTCTCGTGGACCATTCTTATGTACAATCTTGTCAAGTGATGATTTCCCTCGAGTACTGCGGGCGACTTCTGCTCTATGCCAACGTTCTCTACTTCGGCAATCCTCGACCTTAGTCGTAAAGTAGTTGTGTCGTCCAGGTGCACCGCGAGTTGATGGAGTCGGCTGTCATGCGGCAGCTCCTTTCCTCTTTTCAGCGCCTCGACTTCTGTTCCGAATGTGGTTTCCTGTGATGACCGTACTACTCTTCCCCCGTTGCTTCGGTTACTGTCACGTTCTTGGTGGCGGACCACTCTTCTTGGTCCTTAAGTAGAAACTCGGGCCCGGTGAACCATCGGTGAGTAGACTCGAAATCTGCTGGAACTTGTCGTGTGGAGTCGTCGGCGACGTTATGTTTCGAGGGTAACCATCTCCATTCTTTTACAAGGGTGTGCTCCTCGATTTCTGCAACCCTGTGGGCGACGAAGGTTTTTAGGGTCCGTGGTCCGGCGTGTAACCATGACAGAACTGTCAATGAGTCCGTCCAATAATATCGCTGATCTATGTCTGCTTGATACTCTGTCTCGGCGGTCCTTGATAGTCTACTCCCGAGTAGGGCCGCTTGGAGTTCTAGTCGTGGGATGGAAGTAATCTTCAGCGGGGCGACCCTTGCCTTGGCTGCGGCGAGGCTAACGTGGACGCGTCCGCTGTCGTCGATGGTGCGCCAATACACCGCGGCCGCGTAGGCCGTCTCACTGGCGTCGACGAAGGTGTGTAGTTCTCCGCCGGGCGTGCGTCCACCCGCCATGGCATCGGGGTATGTTCAGTCTTCTCAGCAGGGTCAGGTTCTTTAGCCAGGTGCTCCAGTCGGTCTTTAAAGGCTCTGGTAACGGCCGGTCCCATTCGACGCCCCTGCGCCAAGTTTCTTGCAGTATTTTCTTCGCCTGTATCGTCACTGGCGAAGCGAGGCCGAGGGGGTCAAACAATGATATCATCGTGCTTAAAGCTTCGCGCTTGGTCGGAGTGCGGCTTCCGTCGACTACTTCCGGTGCGACACGAGCCATATCTAAGTTAAAGCTCAAGGTATCCGTGCTGGGTTTCCAGGCGAGACCGAGTACCTTTTCCTCGGAGGTACCGTCGTTGAGCTCCACAAGCGTATCGGCTGGCGGAGGGGGTGTCCCTTGTAGGGCCGTCACGGCGTCGACGCAGTTGGAGGCCCATTTGTGGAGTCTAAAGTTAGCTCTCTCATGTATAGTTCTTACTTCTTTGGCTATCTTTACCGCCTTCTCTATGGTGGGGAAGCTCTGTAGGTAGTCGTCCATGTAGTGGTGGATCACGATGGCTTCAGCGGCCTCTGGAAAGTCTGCACGATATTTCTCGGCGTTGAACTCCTTCACGAACAGTGCGGCGCATGGCGAACTCGCCGCACCGAATATCACTGATTTCATTCTCATTTCTCTCGGCGGTCCCTCCCGCCGGTCGCCTCGCCACAGGAGGCGTAGGGAGTCTCTGTCTTTGTCTTTATTCCGATTCTAATGGATATTTCTTCTATGCCCTTGAGGCTTCTTGCCGCCCTGTCGTAGTCGTCGGATAATGCGCCCTCGCTCTCCTTTTTTTCTGTTATCGGGGTTCGTTGTGCTAAGTCGTAGTTGTCGGTGGGACGTCGAGTTGTTCGAGGGTTAACATTTCCCGAGCTCTTTTTCTGCCCTCTTCTCCTTGGTGAAGTGTATCGTATGCACTCGGAGATGTGTGGGGCGGCTGCAGGCTCCGTGTAGGGTCCATCCCAATGGGGTGAGGGAAGCTACCGGTTCTTCTCTCGTCCCTCGCCTCATGTCTTTTGTTACCAGCAGCTGCCAATTGTCTTGGCCGATGAGGAGGGCTGGCCGAGCGGTTTCGTAGGTGAGGTGTCTTTCTATCTCTCTTAAATGCGGGTACCGGTCGATGCTTCGTTTATCGACCGCTTGCGTCGATAGTTCGATGTTAGCGAGGGTGCGCGCGCTAATGGTGTGTGTCTCGCTCTGTCCTTTTACATCGATGGTAACTCGTTGGGACTCAGCCGCGTCGATCTTCTTTCCCGCTATTGCCTCCATTCTTAGCGGCTCTACTTGTCCTCGGGCGCCGATTTTCTTCGCGACAGTGGCGTCCAGTAGTGTCACCGTTGAGCCGTCGTCTAACAAGGCGTGTGTGTCGACGTGCCCTTTGGGGCCGGTGACGCGTACTGGTACGATCTTCAAGTAGGCGAAGCGGGATCGGCTCGATGTGGTAGCTACAACCTCGGGGTTCCTTCTTTCCTTCCGATGGTGGAGCAGGGAGTGATGACTCCGAGAGCAGTTCTCTTCGCCGCACCGTTTGTACCGGCATTGGTGCGATACGGTCATGGGTCTGAGGCACCGGTAGCATAGGCGATGTTTCTTGGCAATGTCCCACCGTGTGTTGACCGGAGCCTTTTTCATCTCGTTACACTGGCTCGGCTCGTGGTTATTTCTTTGGCAGATGGGGCAGGGAAGTTGTGGTTTCTTGTTGCGTTTCTCCTTCATCGTATATGCTCGCTGTGGCCGTGCGCGGCTTGGTCCGGCGTCTGGCCCTCTCTGCGTGGTCACGACCTCTGGTGGAGCGAAGTGACGACAGCGTCCGGCTTCGGTACTCATAAAGTTAGCGAAGGTCACTAGGTCCGGTTCATGGCTCGGCTTCGTTTCATAATGTTGATACCAGCGATATCTGAGTACAGCTGGCAGTTCTCCGTTAGGTGTCGTACCACTTCTGGATTGTGTAGGTAGTGCGGTCTATTCAAGGCGCGTAGAACTGCTACACTGTTCACCAATTTGTTGGAAAATTCACACACTTCCTGCGGCGAATCCGGTACCCGTGGTAGTCGCTTCACTCGTTCCATCTCTGCTATTGCGATCGAATCTGGGCGCCCGAATCTGTTTTCTAGTGCTGTTATGACATCGGCTGGTGCTGTATTCGCTATAAGTAGATTCTGTGCTGCTTCTTTGGCTTTGCCCTTCAGTGCATGACGGAGTCGTGCTGTGTTTTCTACAGCTGAGAAGTGACCCGCCGTCTCGTTGTAGGCTGCTCTGAACGCCAGCCAGTCTTCGTGCGACCCGTTGAAGTGTGGTAGCTCTCCTAGTAGGTACCGGTTGGTAGCTGGGTGTGGCGTAGCAGCTTGAGGCGCGGTCGCCCGGGTAACTTCGGCTACGGCAGAGGCTATCTCCACGATTCTCTGCCTTTCTTCTCGAGTCAATACTGACGGCGTTCGTTCGGTTATTTTTGGCCTCTTCGGTGGTAGTGGAGCGGCTATCTGTCCAGTTGTCTCGGGTCGTACCGGTCTTGCTTCCGGGTTGCCTGCGGCTTGTGGTTGTGCGTCAAGCCATTCTTCGATCCTTGGGTTCGGATTGGTCTCTGGATCGGGGTCGCTCTCTGACGGGTCCATCAGTGTTTGCTCTTCATCTTCGGCCTCTAGCCGAGCTAGCCTGGCTTCTGCCGCTTCCATCTTCAAGCGGGCTAGGTCTTCTCTGGCTTGGTAGATGCTGCGTTCACGGTCCGGTCTTGCTGTTGCGGCACGGGACACTGCGCGATCCGAGGGAGCGCGCGTCGACGGAGTGCGGTGCTCCTGGGCGGCCGTCGACGGGGGTATCGGCCCCGTTTTCGCGCGCCGGCCTTTCTGCGAAGCCTGTCGTGCGGCGACGGCGGTGGCGGCGAGCTTCAACGGAGCTCGGGGCTCCGGAGCTTTCGACCGACGGGGTTCCGGCGACATCGGACGCGTCGCGGGCTTCGACAGAGCGCGCACCTCTGGAGCCTTACACGGGGAGCGCTGCGCGAGCGACGGCTCAGTCGACACGGACCGCCTCGGGTGCTTCGACGGGGTGCGGTGGCCCGGAGCTTTCGGACGGCCTCGACCGCGCTGCGCGAGCGCGGGTACGGACGTTGCGGGCTGCGGCGATGCGGGGCGCTCGGTGCTCGTCGGTGGGCTTGCTTCGTCCGTTGGGGACAGTGGCGGCTCTTCGTGACGAAGCGGGCACTGCTGGCGCTCCCCTGTCTGCGACCGTGTGATGGGCATTCTTGTGGACTGTATGTTTCTTCAGCTTCCGTAGTCTTGAGTGATCCGGCCTTGTGGACTGTATGTTTCTTCAGCTTCCGTAGTCTTGAGTGATCCGGCCTTGTGGACTGTATGTTTCTTCAGCTTCCGTAGTCTTGAGTGATCCGGCTCGAAGTCGACCAATTAATGTTCCGGCGGTCTGCTCTGCAGCAGTAGAGAGCGCGAGACCCAGGGAACTGACTATCAAGGTAGGGTAGGTAGGTAGACTGGGAAACTGGGAGACTATTGAAACTGCACGATGTAACTTCAATCTAGCCCGGGCGGCCACTGGACGGCTGAGCTCTTCTTGGTTGCTGGGAGGTCCTCTTGTCGCGAGATCTTGACGCAGACTGACGATCGCTCCGTTTGCTCGCCATTATATAGCGGGCAGCGCACGGAACGTCGCCGCGACAACAAGAACCTCCCACGCGGTCAACGTCAACCAATCAGAGCACAGTTCGCTCAGTGAAACACAACGGGTATAGAATCGTTTATTATTATTTTAAACAAACATACATGAGTTTACCACCATTTCGGAAATTATATCTGTGGAGAAGAAATGGCAAGAAACTCCACAGATTTAAATACAAACAAGTCTTATAAATATTATATTAAATACAGGGTTATAAACACATAAGTCTCGTTGAGCTGTACACGATAATCCAAATATAAATAATGTAAACATATGTATGTAACATCATTAGGCTTTACATATTAATCCGAACATGAGTAATATATATGCATCAATCATTACTATATCTCTTTGACGCTTTTACCCTTCTATTAGGTGAACCCGAGGTTGTAAGGCTCGGTTCGAGTGATCTCAAACTATTTCACGACGAAAGACTCACATCAACAAATATGAGTGTGTCCTCTAAACTCCGAATATGAGTTTGGGAGGCTCCCTTGTGGAACTCTCCTGCCAAGAGGACGTGGCTTCTATCAAACTCCGAATATGAGTTTGGCAAACTCCGATTATGAGTTTGACTGCTCCCTTTGCACCTACATGTCTCGAGGACATGATTTCCATCAAACTCCGAATATGAGTTTGGAGGTTCCCCATTTGGAACCCTCATGCCAAAGGTCATGGTCTTCTTCAAACTCCGAATATGAGTTTGGCAAACTCCGAATATGAGTTTGTAAAGCTCCTTCGGGCGGGGCGTTCCCGAAGGAGGCGAACAAGTCAAGTCAGTCGTTCCCTGGTGGAACCTTCACGCCACAAGGACATGGTAACCATCAAACTCCGATTATGAGTTTGGAGAGCTCCTCCGGGTGGTGCGTTCCCGAAGGAGGCGAACACGTCGATAGTCAAGTAGTCATAAGTTTATCCTTGGGAGTTGATCAGGCCCTCAAGAATAGTCAAGTAGTGTTAAATACTATTTCACATCAATATACATTATTTTAGGGACATAGTCCCTAACGATAGCATGGTCGAACGAACCCTTCGACCGCCTCGTGGTAAGCGAGGTAAGTTTACACATGTGTAATTCCGAATAATAACATTAGGTACAAATGGCAAGTTAGTTGCCGTTCCAATCTGTAAGCAAGTTATACAGTACAATATTCCGAATCAATTTTCGTCTGAAGCTATACCTTTTCAGAGGAAATACGAATCTATGCCAGTCGCTGCAACAATCTCTCCGTCTTAGACAGACAACGGGTATTGGTCAGCGGATGCCTTTCGAGCCTACGGGTTGACATAGCTCGCGGTGCGAGCTTGCCTTGGGGGTCTACCCCCGCCCTCGCGCAACGCAGTGCACTCGCTCACTTAGGCCTATGTCTAAACTCTATATTGATAGTCTATGTTTCACTATTTTAAGCACTGGCACTATGAGACATTAATTCACTGATTCATTTTCGAATTCTATTTCACTTTCACGGTCACTGATCACTTCGTCGCGAACACTAAAGAAATCAAGAACTCTTCAAATTCTATAGGCACACTAGAAGCGATTTGCTTTCGGAAAGCAAGCTTTTCATTGCATAACTTTTGAAGTTTTTTTAAAGGCAATTATTTCTTGCTTTTTTTTATTTATTTAATATATTATTATAATATATTTATAAATTTTTCGGAAAATACTACTGTCTACAGCTTAAAACGATATAAACAATATATTTTCTTTCTATATAATGTGTGGGGTATTTTTTTTACATTTAAACTGCAGTCTTTTTTTTCAGGCAGTTTCCAATTATTTTTTACTCTATTATCATAGATATTTTCATAGGGAACCCTGCAGATTACTCGCAATGACTTTGTATGAGAATGTTTTTAAATATTATTTTCTAACAAGTATTTCATAACTTTCTAAAGAAGTTAATACAATTTGTTTCGTGACCATTACATTCTAGAAACAAGGAAGCAATTATGATTTTAATGTACACAGAACATTATGTATTCATATTCCTTCTTTATTAAATCCACGCTCCAAAAATAATGTCTTAGCCAGAGTTTTATTATTATTTCATGACTTCGGAATTAGAAAAAGTTAAATAACAAAACCAAAGTCCATTGTTGCGTCTGTATGTCTGTATGTATATTGGGGCTAAACTTAGAAATTCCTAAACATAACGGCTCTTACCACAAAACGGTCTTTAACAAGTGTTTAGCAAAACTATGTTTTATTACTCTCTTATAAATGACAGATTCAGTATGAAAACTAAGACAGAATTATTTTAAAACTTAATACAATACGGTTTTTTGTTAAGGGGAGTATGCTTTAGGTTTACTGAAGATTTTATGGTATAAATTTAATGGGTTTTGTGTTAATTAGCTAAACTTATGAAGTAAATGTTTTATGATGTTAAAATCAATCGTGGTTTTGTTATGAATGTATATGTCTGTGGCTGAAGAGGTTTGAAATAATAAAAAAAAATTAACACATTCGATCTCCTATAACTATTTTTGATCTTAATCCTGTTGTTTCTTTAAGCGATACGTTTTACTATATTTATTCCAAGAAAAGCACATTTCAGCGACAGTTCCGCCACGAGAAATCAATTTTTATGATTATTTTGTAAATTTTTGCAATAAATTGTAAAACTAAGTCCCCCGCCGCGTCTTTCTGTGACGTTTTCGCGCAAGAACTACTGAACGGATGTTGATGCAGATTTCACGAGTAGATAGGTTAATTCAAGATGAAGGTTTCTACAAGTATTAAACATGGACATCACATTTATGAACTGAGCATTAATAGTCAGAGAATGTGAAAAGTGAATCAATACGGGGAAATTTTCATGGCGTATGCTGTCTAATCCGTCAGAGACATAACAAAATGATGTAGGAAGGAATTATGTATAGTAAATAATCTACAAAAATATCCGCAGACGCATTATAAATTATCTCTAATAGATAGGTTGTTATACTCGCAACACTAAGTATTCTAATAATTGTTGTAAACCTACAACCTAGTTGAACCCATGCGAAGCCGGGGGCGGGGTCGCTAGTACAATATGACTTACCAAATCAGATTTTTACTAAACCGAAACATAGCTAGATTTCAAAAACTATTCAAAAATTATTGTTGCAAAAATCTTAGTTAAAACTCTAGACATCTTAACAGTGTGACATACAATTGCATAGTCAGAAGAAAGTAAGTGCCCTTAAGGCTCGACTCAACCTTCTACAGAACAAACGAGTCGCAATTCAAAAATAGAACGCCAGTGCACTCTACTTGCTGACTGCAGAGTGCTTTCCTAAACACTTATCAGATGAAATATCCGTCTTATAATTTAGGTATCAAATATTTTCATCGGGATTTGTAGACACCGTGTTTCCGAGTCCAGGGTACCCATAGCTTTCCGCCCCGGCTTCGCTCATGGTATTTCGGTAGATTTTTTTATTTATCTATGGGATTCCAATTCGATTCTAATGCTAAATGCTCACTATGATCCATCAAAATTGACTGAGCAATTTTGGAGCCTATTGTGGAGAAATATTTTGAGATCTAAAAGTTTCTTAAAAATTAATTTAACACTATCGGAAACTGCTATCATTTACAAAAAGACGTCGGTTTAACGTGTTCTCCGAAATATAAAAGAATTTCAAATCCAACAATAATTTTACTGGGAAAACGAAGCTAGGAAATATTCGTGAGGTATTTTCTCTATAATTCTTCTTTTTTGATAAATTTTCCACCTCAGGCCGTAGTTAAAGTTTATTCTATTAAACTGGTAAATAATTGCTCTGCTACAACGATTAAAACGCCGACTGTTTCAATAACAGACTGTAGGAATTCAAATCTGCAATGCAACACAGTTTTTGCTGATTTCCATTAAAATTCTCCGCGTTCCGATCTGTATTGAATTTATTTGGAGCTTCACTGTGGATATTTTCAGGGGAAGGGATGATAAATTTTATTCTCTTGTTTAAATTGAACTGGTTGGTATAAATGCTGGTGGATAAAGATATATAGAATAGATATTGAATGAAAATATTATTTGTAGTAAATTTTAAATAAAATTAATTAAAATGATCTACTGTTTTAGACTGCTTTTTTTCGAAATTAAAAATTAGTTGATTGCATTTCGGACACGCATTTTCCTATATTGTTTAAATATTCCACATCCGCCCTGTAAAATACCTTCCTATTTCTCTTTTCACATGTTTAGAAATGTTTCGTAACCTATGTCCTTAAATAATGTATAGCTTCATAACACTGATCAACACTGATACACTTTTTAAATCGCGGTCTAGTGGTTTTCGACGTTTTTTCCTTTTGTTCGCATAAAGACAGATTCTCAAAAAGGCAGATTCGCAAAAGGACAGATTCTTATAACGACGGATTCTCGAAAAGACAAGAGTACATATAAGTACAAAAAACCAATTTATTTTCTCATCATGAAAGTTTATTTACTTATACTTTCTTAATGATATTAGTAAAGATAGATTAAATAATGGTCAAGTCGAGGTTATTCCCAGAGATAAATCATATCAATGGCATTATCAATCAATACATACTTCCTTATTAATATTATAAATGCGAAAGTAACTGTCAGACGTCTGTGTCACTTTCATGGCTACACCACTGAACCTATTTTGATAAAATTTCATATGTAGTAAGCTTGAACCCTTACACTCTTATTAATAAACTCGAAGTAGCGACGTAGTAACTAAACTGTATTTCGTCTCCGTCTAACAAATCTGCAATTTATTATGATAGACGGAGACGAAACACAGTTTAGTTACTACGTCGCTACTTCGAGTTTATTAATAAGAGAGTTAACGTTTAAGACGTCTGGTATTAACTAGGCAGACCACGGGTTCGATCCCGGATCCCGGCTATGTACCAATGGGTTTTTTATTTAAAAACTTAGGTACATAATCCGACAAACCATACACTCAGAGGCCTTTCTATCTAAATATACCTCAACAGAACTGGCCACCGGCTAAACTAAGGAGACCTGGTCTTCCACTGGGAGCTGTAAGGCAACCCGCGAAAAAAAATAATACAAATATCAATAATAATAGCTATGGAAATATAGCTAGGAAGCCAGAAGAAACATTTGTCAGGTTTCAAAATTATTACGATTACAGTATGTAAGAGTTTATATTCATTTTCTGCGTCGACACCCCGCAATGTTTTAAGAAAATTTATGAAAAGAAACGACGTGCCTCGAATATGTTAGTGGAGACTTGGGACGAATAAGAAAGAAATTTTTAACAGATTTAATTTCGCGTGTATTATAATCCGCTACGTACTGTGCTTTTATTGTTGCATATTATTATGAATCTATCATCACGACTTTAATCCCATGAAGGGTATGAAGACAATCTAACGCCATTCTAACGTATTCTGATACATAGGTTGATTTTTTAGTCATGGCGGGTTGACAATAATTATTATGTTACTCTTAAAAACATGAATGTAAAAATTGAAGCCAAAACTCGTTCTATTTTTTTTTTCTTTGTAAAAATATGCTGGCCGATTAATCGGAAGCTAAGATGATCCCGCCGACTGCGATGACGTATTAATCACAGACTATCATAGCGCGGGCGGGATTAAACTGGATTCCCCGTCATCTCACAACGGTTGAGTGAGTCGGTCGCCATGACATGACGTAGAATCTCTATCGTTTCATTCACAAATCATTCAATATCCACCACTCCATGTAAGAATATATTGACACTTTTTTATTTTTTTTATTAATTTAATAATTATTTACACAACAATATAAAAACCTTACATCTAATAACTAAATAAACCAGGTCCGCGTGGAATAGTGGCAAGAATACTGGCTGCATTTTCTCGCTGAATCGCGATGCTGATTCGTTGAGCGAGGAAGAAGCCAGCCCTCTTGTCACCAGAAGAGATGATCAGTCAGGGGTTATATATTTAATAAACTTTTTGGCATTTGAACTCCACGGACCTAGACTTTCTACACCAAACGGCACAAATTTGTAGTTTTCAATAATTGAACTGGCAAATTAAGTTTGCCACTTGCTAAATAAAGACCTGCGTTGTAAATTAGAATTAAGAAATTTCAGAAAGTCTTTTTAAAATTCAGTTGAAAATAGCATAATATCTACTTAGAAATGAATTTCACATCTAAAAACCTTTTATTTATGTACAAGAAGATTTCGAATTAGCACTCTTGAATTTCTTACTTGGAGAAAACTTTAAATGGACTGTTAATGATATTGAATCGAGGCAAGAATTCGCTAAATGTAAAACGGAATCTGCGCAATCTGATTGCTTCAATAAGTTCCGGACAGTTTCTTTTAATGCTTTTATTTAAAGTACTTTGGAAACCCTTCCTGCGATAAAAAGTCGGTGCTACACTTTTTTAGATTTAAATTCAAATATTACGGATACGCTGTCAATTTCTAACTAAAATTTAATTCATACTAGATCCGTGCGAATACTTCGCACTGTTAGTGGTTATTGTAGTCATAGTTCAATTGATCTCCAATAGACGGCGTATAGTGTGCCTATAGATAGCCTCTAAGTGTGGTTTGTCGATTTATGTAGGTACATAAGTTTTTAATTAACATGGCCGGGATCCGGGATCGAACCCGTGGTCTGCCTAGTTAATACCAGACGTCTTAACCATTCGGCATTCGACGCACATTTGTATACATAAAATATCGCATTTTCCATCTGAATTAAATTATTCTTCAAAAAAAGTTTAAAATTTCAAAAATTGTGCTAGGACCTTGCAGCTAGGTCATGTATTATTAATGAAATTCAAGCAAATTCCTTTCATTCCTGCGAAATTATTGAGAACAGATCGGATAATTAAATATGCTTCAGCTATTAAAATTCAATTTAGCTTCCATATAAGTTTGTTATGTAACAATTGTGTTGGACGGGTCAGAGCAGCGGGAAAAAGGTTTAAAATTAAAACAGGATTCTACGTCATGTCATAGGGACAAACGCACGCGTCTAGTCGTGACATGATGAGGAATCCAGTTTAATCCCGTCCGCGCTGTGGTAGTTGTGATTAGTCAGTGATGAATGGGCATATCACGGTCAGCGGGAACATCTTAGCTACCGATTAATCGGCATATTGTTACTGTGACGTCTATAATACTTGACATTGGCGGAATCATCAAAACCCTGATGGAGCCATATTAAAAAAATATAATAGGGTAGAAAATTAAAATAAACAACCACACTTCGTAATACGTGCCTTAATATTTAAGAGATGTTAGCATGGATATAAATGGAAGATTGCAAAGAAGTATATGCTATACTGACAAGTCGAATGGCTAGTTCGAATCCCGTGAATATTTTTGATGTGTAACATATTTCATCTCGCTTTCCTGCTGTGAGAGAGATTTCTTGAAAAGGTACGGAAGTGTGTAGCATGAAGCCTGGGAAACGCGCGCGGTTCTAGAGTTGGCCGTCAGATGGTAGCAACAAATATTCCGAGAGGTTGGTACTGTCAGCCAACAGTGCGTGTGTGTGTGACGAGAAATTGAAAGGGAAATAGAGAACGCATCAGTTGTGCGCTTAACCTACAGTGTTGTGTATAAAGTGTTAATGTTAATGTTGCATATTACTATTACTAAGGTGAGATATCTTATACGACTACTGGTAAGGCTCGCTAGTTTTTTTGAGCAGCGACGGGCTTGTCACTGATCTTGTAATGGTGTGGATATGCATCTTGTTTCTTGTATCCTAATCGTTTTATCGAGCTTTCTAACAGAGTAAAACGTGTCGATTTCCAACAGAAATATACTGAAATATTGATGATTTTTTTATATCTAATATGTAAATGTAGGCATATACTCGATACCTAATTCGCAATGTAAAGGAATATTGAATTATCCCACCGTAGACCCTAGCCAACCAAACGGCAAGAATAATAATTGTGCTATTACTGTAATTTCCTCAAGGACTACCTAAGAAGGATACCACACATTCCAGCCTCAATGTTCGGACGAAAGGAGAGTCTGACAAATTGTAGGCTATAAATTCGGAGACCATTCTAGGAAAGCATTTGTCCAACTGACTGTTGGAATTGTCTAGTTTCTTACGGCCGGTCTGCGGTTATGTAACGTGCACTTGTCTTTTAAAGTTAAGATTTAGTATTGGAAATTATTAATAAAGGGCATGCCCATAAATTTTGAAACTACTTAGGGCATGATCTGTCTACGACAATCTTTATAGATTATGCGTTAAATAGTTCTTAAAAATATATTACAAATAAAAAAAATAAAAAAATTCACAGGTTGACTTACAGCTCCCATGAACCGTTGTAGGCCCCAGGGTACCCAGCGGAAGACAAAGTCTTAGAACTTAACCAAAGATTTTTCGAGGCTACACCTAAAGGTGGCCATACATTCGTCTAATCCCCGGCCGGTAGACGTAGGGTACACCGAAACCGACCACAGACTCGTTCAATTCTTATCGCGCGGCCCACCATCCGTTTTCAAATCGTTGTATTTGTGTTGATTTCGATAACCGGAACGATCTGTCACACACACACACACATCCACACGCCTTTGTTTAATCGAATCTTGTGTCTGTGTGGGTGAGTGAATTGCATGTGATCTAGATCGTATGATTTACATTGCTAATGTGTCTTTAATTTCGATCATACGGCGGCCGTACCCAAAATTTTCTGCGAGATACCGGGACCAGTGCGTGGGCTACTTAACGAGTGGCGAGAGGTATGTAGATGGAAAAGCCTCTTTGTACGGTTTGTCGGATAATTAGTACATAGATTTTTTTATTATAAAAAACCTATTTGTACATGGTTGGCCATATTTCCGACCATATTTACAAATAACTTCGTTATTTTATTAGTTTTCGATTCATATTGAAATAAAAATTGGTTTATGTTTACTCTATGTGAAAGAAAATTTTGTTTATAGTCAAGAAAAAATAAATCTCAAGTTGCCACGTTACAATTTTATGAAATGTATATTTTGAATTTTACCATTGATCAAACTCACACTTTAGCCTACTTGAGGCAGGTTGAGCAAAATATTTGCTTCAGGTAAGTATTTGTTTCAAGTCATGGTTATTTTATATCACAAAACAGTTTCTACTTTTTCCCAGTTGCCCATATTAAACAGGTGTCAAGCCTCAGCAACTGAATGGACCTAAATGGTAGCCTAGATATCTGTCATATTTAGAAGAAGTGCGTCGATGGCCGAGTGGTTAAGACTTCTGATATTACCTAGGCAGACCACGGGTTCGATCCCGGATCTCGGCCATCCACCAATGGGTGTTTTGATTTAAAACTTATGCACATAAAAAATGTATAGGTAAGAAGGATTCTTAGCATTTTTTAGAACAAGTGGGAATTGAACCCGGGATCACCAAAGCTATACCAATTATGCTATTGACTCCTTTTTATTTATCTGCTACGTAATTTACCTTTGGAGCACAGGGTTGGTATTGTAAAGTGGTTCCATATGTATCATGATTGTTTTATTTTTCAGTGATTCAAAAACCAATCACTAAAATTCAATATTCTGAAAGTAAGAATGTCAAAGATATAAATCGGTGTAGTACAGTGTTACGATCGGTACTAGAACAAACACAGTCTTGGGACTCCAAACGCGTACCGCTAAATGCTTGCAGTAGTTTATTGTGGGACGTGCGCTGAATTCAAGACTCACAGAAACTTGCTCTGCAATTACTTGGGGCACCTTCTGTGTTCTGACTCCGAAACCAAATGTTGAAGCAATTAAGCTGCGAAACATCCGCTCACCTCTTGTTAGTGACCTGTAAATTTTATGGTTGCAACTAATAAATAAATAACTGCCGGTTTACCGGGAATTTCTGGAGAACATACAGAATTGAAGTATATGTAGGTATCGTCAAGATCCAAAAACATAATCTGACAAATTGAGCTCAGAAACTTTTCTATTCTTCTCAACCTCAAAATACCTCAACAGAACTGGCCAATTGTAAGGTAGCCTCAAAAATGCTGTCAGCTAAATGAGGAACAGGAACACTTATCTTCCGCTCGGTACCCTGGGGCAGTTGTACCTGCCCTTCCCCTTAAAATGCATCCTTAAATATATCAAAACATTAATAATTGAGAGCTTCATCTACATTATGACACAGTGTGGCATGTCTATGTTTTCTTATTTGCTAAAACTTTAATAATACATTAAAAAAAAAATTCTCCTATACCCAATATAATAAGTATATGTTAGCTGTTCATCACATATCCATTTAAAATATCCAAAGAATCACAGCATTCCCCTCTCAATTTTAGACATAAAATGTCATAATAGATACAGAGCTCCAAATATTACAAGCTTTCTTATTGATCTCAATATCATGTTTTTTATATTCACATTAAGAATGAAATAAGCCTATTTGTTACTATGTACATCTTGGAAATGAAAACATAACATTGCCACTTATTAGAGTGTTTTTCTCTAGAACATGTCAGACCGATGACGGATGGCACGCAGCGGCGAAATATGAAATGAGGGCGACGGAAAACACGAGTGGCTTGGACCAAATTGTGTTATTAATATTTAACATCTGCGCCACAATTTGCCTGTGCCTTCCAACTAAATAAATTCATGTTTTGATTTTGTTTCCTTCAATCTGAGATTCCATAATATTGGGGGTCTTTTATCTCAAGAGACATTTTAAATGAATTTATTTTAAAATTTAACAAAAATTCACAATAACATTTTAATTACATTTAGATTTAAAAAATAAAAACGGCAAAAAAATCACGTTTGTTGTATGGGAGCCCCCTTAAATATTTATTTTATTCTGTTTTTTAGTATTTTTTGTTATAGCGGCCGGCAACAGAAATCTGTGAAAATTTCAACTGTCTAACTATTACGGTTCATGAGATACAGCCTGGTGACAGACGGACAGACAGACAGGCAGACGGACGGACAGCGGAGTCTTAGTAATTGGGTTTCCGTTTTTACTCTTTGGGTACGGAACCCTAAAAATAAAAAAATCTAAGAAGCATATAAATAGCAATAATTATTGTACATAATAGACAATTGTACAAAATATTAAGATTATATTTTATATATTTATAAATAATAAGTCTTCCGCTGGGTACCCTGGAACCGTAACACGGTTTCGGGATGTGTAAAGCAACCCGTGAAGAAAAAAAAAATAAAAAAAAAAATAAGATTTTTATTTTGATTTCAGTGAACCAATACGAAGTCGAATACAAAACTGTATTTTTATTCAAATATTTTGCCGAATCTGGCATTTAAACCAGAGAACTTCTGAATAAGGTACTAGGCCATACCAGTCGTCATATATTCAGAACGTTACGCTCCGTGAATCATCATCCGCAGTGGTAAGGTAAGTTAGAACCGTATGGCAGGCGGAACGAAAATATTTCTTCCGGAACATGATTAGGTTTAAGCAATTTACATAATTTCTTTACTTAATTTTGTTACTTGGGATTTTATACCTTCATGCTTGTTTCCCATTGGAGCTGAGAGGATTGGGCTTCAGTTCCCTCTATCATTATTATGTGTGCCAGTTCAAATCGTGGACGTCTTCTCATTCCTTTTTTGGAATTATGTTTGTAAATAATATTTACCTATTAGCTTTCAAACGTTTATTCTTTGAAATTTCATTGTAAAAAGTATAAAGCCAATTTTTCTAGGGTCATCATTTAGCAAACTTACTTAGTTCTAAATAAATTAAAAGATTTTCAATAATTTTATGACAATCCGAATGTGTTTTAAAGCCGACTTCCAAAAAAAGAAGGAGAAGGTTCTCAATTCGGACCGTATTTTTTTTTATTTTTTTTTTAATGTATGTATGGACATCGATTACTCCGCCAGTTGTGAACCGATTTTGATGGTTTCTTTTTAATCGACAGATAATTCTTCCGGATTGGTCCCATTTTTATCTCATAAAAATAGGTTCATTCGTTTTCCAGAAATTTTGAAAAAAACTGACCTTATATGTAAATTTTTCGTAATATCTCGATGAAATATGTACCGATTTTGACGACTTATTTTTTTAAGGACATAATAATTTCTCGACATTATCTCACAGTCATATGACGAAAATCGGTTCAGTAATTTTTCAGAAATTCAGTAATTTGTCTCTGTTTACTGCTGAAAATTATATCAGAGAAAAGCCTTAGCAACGGTTGCTATTGACACGTAGTTATCAATTTTCGTATTGACGGTGGTCTAGCGGCTAAAGGTATGGGGTGCAGCGCAGGATACACATTGTA
This sequence comes from Nemapogon koenigi, assembly GCA_963924495.1. Taxonomy (NCBI): domain Eukaryota; kingdom Metazoa; phylum Arthropoda; class Insecta; order Lepidoptera; family Tineidae; genus Nemapogon; species Nemapogon koenigi. The sequence continues at coordinate 4,051,362 of OZ004640.1, read as the reverse complement.
CATGGGTTCAAATCCCATCCACCGCAGTATTTTTTTTAATTTTTCATCAATTTTTTTTAGTTGCGTTATTATTTGTATCTCAGGGCAGCAAAATCACTTAAAAGGGAGATAAACCTTTTAAAAAAAAGTGTACCGACTTCAAAAATTTGCACTGAAAAGTAAGAAATAATAAAAATTTCGTCGTAGAATTTGAAGACGGTTTTTTTTAAAAGGTTTATTTCTCCCTTTTATCTAATTTAGATTTTTTGAAGATTGCAAAAATTATAAAATTATGAGTCAGCAATCAGCATCGTTCAGCGCAAAAAATTATGAGTAAGCATCGTTAATGCTTATAAGTAGAATATTTCTCATGGACCACAAAAAGTAAAAAATAAAGTAAATTAAATCTGATTATAAACAATGTCAGTCGCACGCATGTTTCAAAATATTGTAATAGGTTAAACTAATTACTAATTTGAGGTAAACCTAACCCACAAAATTTGTGCCAATGAATGGTTGAACGAATTTGTTGTTCTACTGGCGTTTTATGTAATTATGCAAAACAAACCTGAGTTTGTTCGGAGTTTACCGTGTACCGTCCATTCTAGGGAACAATGGCGAAATAATAAACGGAAATTTCACTAACTTGAGTGGAAACAGTGAAAATTTAAGATAACAATCAATGAATATTAATGTGTACTGGAATATAATTTGCAGCAATAATTTGGCTTTTAAAAAGAAGTGAACCGACTTCAAAAATTATGCACTGAAAGCAAATGCACAAGTCACTATAAAAAAAATACCCAAATCGCTTCAAGTGTGCCTATAAAATTTGAAGAGTTCTCGATTTCTCCAGGATCCCATCATCAGATCCTGACATGATGACCATGGGACCACCTGGAAAGTACACCCTTTCAAACAAAAAAAATTTCCAAATCGGTCCAGCGGGGTTAGCATATATTTTGACAGCGACACTTTCGTTTCGGTCGAATGGCCTTGAACAGGCCAAAACGTTCATGTCCAACAAGGACCGGCCAGAGATATCCCGGGGCCGAGAGGTCCGGCCCAACAATGTGCGGGAAAATTCTGTGTACTTGTCTTTGTCCGGCCAAGCAAATTGCTCGGCATTCTTGTGCAGGACATGCCCGGTCCGAGAATGTCTGGCCCAACAATGTGCGGGCAAATTCTGTGTACTTGTCTTTGCACGCACATTGTTGGGCCGGACCTCTCGGCCCCGGGCTATCTCTGGCCGGTCCTTGTTGGACATGAACGTTTTGGCCTGTTCAAGGTCATTCGATCGAAACGAAAGTGTCGCTGTCAAAATATATGCTAACCCAGCTGGTGTCTTCAAAGGGAACATAATATATAAAATAATAAAATATTCCGACGAATTGAGAACCTCCTCCTTCTTTTTTGAAGTTTTGAAGTTCGGTTAAAAATAGAATATTGTGTGTGAATTTCTAACTGAATTACTTCATTTAATGTTAATGCGCAGATATTTTTCTCTATGAAAAATATTAATGAAGAAATGTTTTATTTTAAACTAGCCGTGTGCCCGATGGAATTTCTCATCCACAACATGTTTCTCCATACAAACTATACCTCCCTTTTTCAACCTTTTAGGCATCGAATTACAAAAAGTCACTCCTTAGTGCACTCGGGTACCCTGAATGAATATTTCCTCTAAATTTCAAATCTCTGACTGACAAACGTGGACCTATAGTTTAAGGTAGTGCGATGTCTGTCAGTCATGTCAGTGTAGAGTTTTATTAAGTACATAGCTACTTTTAATAATATATTTATGATTTTAGTTGGATTGTACTTTCAGCGATATTTGGTTCAACATTTTTGGACAAGGGTCTAAATCTAATGCGGTTTAAATATAACAAACGTAAAGGTAACCATGTACCAATGCGTTTGTTTATAATAAAAAAGCTATGTACATTATCCGAGAAACCGTACAATGAGGCTTTTCTATAGGTAGATACCTCACCTCAACAGAGCTGACCACTGTGATGATACGACCTTATTTTCCTGGCCGCTTACAAGCTGGCCATCATAAATAGCATTTATTTTGATTTTAGAACACGATATTGTTCATTTTAATTCAATAGAACATTGTATGTTATTTTCAAATATTCGATGTGTGGAACCTAAATTAAAATTTTACTCATTCCTTCACAAACTGTTGACTTAGGCAGTCACTCTGCCAATTGTAAAATTTATTATATTTCTATTTTATCAACTAAGTAAATAACTATATAAAATGTATTGAATCAATATTCAAGAACTAATATCTATGTTAATATAAAAGGAGCGCAAATAAGTATTGTAAGTATTTTTATCATACTTTGTATTGTGTTACTTCAATAGCTTAACGCCCTGTAGTAATGTGTAGTTCATTTTTATTACAGTGCGCTCCTTCTCCTTTGACGGCTCCTTCTCCTTGCTCCTTCTCCTTGGCTCCTTACGGATCCTTTTACTGGTTGTTCTTTTGCTGCTTGTTCTTCCTTGTTAATTCGACCAATAAACGAATGGTGAAAGTTTACTACGAGTTTTCCTGCAATACCCATCGACCCATCCTGGCTACCCCACAACCCGACAATGGCGCCCAACGTGATTAAAATGCTGCAGGAAGAAGGAATAAAGAAGAAAGAATAACGAAGTAAGAGAACATAATATTTATTTTAATACAAACTTTTATTTCAGGATATGTAATGTCTATATAATCTTAATATATAACGTAATTCTATTTAAATTCAGTAGAATATTTCTTGGAGATTATGGTTCTGAATCAAGGTTATGTCGGCAAACCTTCGAGGTTGACAAGTCTGATGATCTTGGTCAGATTCCATTATTGAAGAGGATATTTTTTTTTTCAAAGGCAGTATTCTTGAATAATTTTACACTAAATTCACTTATTAATTTCGTAAATTCAGATTATATAGTCACATTGAATGTATGGTTGTAGGTATGTGAGATTTTCATTATATATATCTGAAATCTATAGATTACTTTCCATAACTTAAACTTATACCGTAAATGATATTAATTTAATTTCCATTATCATATCCCGTCAATTCAATATCTCTTAATAGAAAAAGGTTCTTTTTATAGTCGTAACTTTTTCAAGAAAAATAATATATATTAATTTTTCTTATAATTGCTATAATATCTATTTTTATCCTAAAAGTCTATCGTGATTACATAAAATAATACATAAATAAATATTATTTAATTCCAAAATCTCATTAATTGCGATTTTTTTAATACATTTTTAAAATATCCAAAACAATTTGTCCATTCTTATTTTAATGATTTCTAATATCACACTACAGTTTACATAAGTAAGGCAATTAAAATATTAAAATATTTCTGAGAATAAATTTAATATATAATAATAAATTTCAAATAAATTATGATACATATAAAAGCACCTCGATATCAGAATTTGAACTCGCTTGATTTTTCTTTGTTTTACACAATTTGTTTTGCTCGGCAATATTGCATTGGAATATTCGATTTTCAAATGTATCCTATATAATTTCTTTGTCATTGACAAGTTTTTAAATTTTGAATCGACGATGTTCGATTTTCTTTTAATTTTCAATTGTTATTTACTATGAAGTCTATTTCATAGACATATGATTACGCTCTTATTACAACTAGGGGTAGTCATGTTGATTAAATTCAAATATTATTTTATTTCATATACTTATATTATTAGCTTTTCACTGGCTTTGCTCGTGGATAGTTTGGGTTAGCGCATACCTTAACGCATGCGTTGATTTTATTTCATAATTATTATTTTTTTTTTCAATATGGATGAGTTACACTTACTTAAACCGAGGAATTTTTTATATCTATATTATTTTACATTTTTCTTTATTTTATTTACAATTTATTAAATTGTATTTATAACCTTAAGGTTACAAGGGAGGTTAAATTTATTCCAATTTCACAATTTGGTTGTAAACATAATTGTAACTAAGCAACTAAAACTTTTACATATTTGCAAATTACAGGTTGGATATATAACCATGATTAATAATTACTATTTTCCTTATTTCATTCTCATCATTTCATTTATTGTAAATACTTGTAATTATTTAGAGCGGATTGCGACTCTTTAAAAAAGCCTTCGTCTATTATAAATATTATACCTAATATCTGTGGATGTATTTCCATGGGTGTTTATTAGAGCAAATTACGGCTCTTTAAATAAACATTCGTTTATTATTATTATATCTATGAATATCAGGGTATTCATGGGTGTCTTTTAGAGCGGATTGCGACTCGTTAAAAAAGCCTTCGTCTATTATTACTACTTATTAATCTGTGGATGTATTTCCCATGGGTGTTCGTATGAGCGGATTGCGACTCTTTAAACAAGCCTTCGTCTATTGTATTATATATAAATAAACTTAAAACAGCGGATGGTAACTGTATAACTAAGCCCTTACTAAATTCGAGAACGTTTTTGAGTCATTTCTTATTAAATGGGAATTACTCTATATTATAAATGAGTTTACTGTACTTACTAATAACAGATTAAACAGATTAAATGAAGATGAATGTTTGTGATTTGTGTGATTGTGGAAATCGTTTCTCTTGTATATAATTAGTTTTATTTATAATAAAACTTGTAAATTTATCTTATCATTTCATTCATTAGTATTTTTATATAAGTCTTATCATCAAACTTTATTTTATTATTTCTTTGAATAAAATCCTTCATTAAGGACAGGATTTTTTCGGGGGAACCCCGGTATTGTGATGATACGACCTTATTTTCCTGGCCGCTTACAAGCTGGCCATCATAAATAGCATTTATTTTGATTTTAGAACACGATATTGTTCATTTTAATTCAATAGAACATTGTATGTTATTTTCAAATATTCGATGTGTGGAACCTAAATTAAAATTTTACTCATTCCTTCACAAACTGTTGACTTAGGCAGTCACTCTGCCAATTGTAAAATTTATTATATTTCTATTTTATCAACTAAGTAAATAACTATATAAAATGTATTGAATCAATATTCAAGAACTAATATCTATGTTAATATAAAAGGAGCGCAAATAAGTATTGTAAGTATTTTTATCATACTTTGTATTGTGTTACTTCAATAGCTTAACGCCCTGTAGTAATGTGTAGTTCATTTTTATTACAGTGCGCTCCTTCTCCTTTGACGGCTCCTTCTCCTTGCTCCTTCTCCTTGGCTCCTTACGGATCCTTTTACTGGTTGTTCTTTTGCTGCTTGTTCTTCCTTGTTAATTCGACCATTAAACGAATGGTGAAAGTTTACTACGAGTTTTCCTGCAATACCCATCGACCCATCCTGGCTACCCTACCACCCGACACCACTCGTTAGTATAGCCTCAAAAATCATTGGCCAAATGAGGAATAGGTACACTGGGGCTGGCAACGGTTCCCGGGAGCTGTAAGGCAACCCGTGAAGAAAGAAAGAAAAACTTCTATTTTTAATTTTCAAATCTATAGCAAATTATTTAGTTTCTGACGAATCCCTAAAAATCTGCAATGCCCGTTAATATGAATTAAAACAATTTCTCAAACTTTTAAATGATGTAGGTAACTACGGTAATTGAGTATATTCTCCAGAGTGTTCCCATAAATTAGCCACATCTAGCACAAATTGTGCAGTCTACAAAGTTTACGTTTGCAACTAAAACTGCAAAGAAACTATTGCACAATTGGGAAAAGCACCGAGTTGCACTAATGAAAGAGTTGTGTGTCGTCATAGCAAGATTAATGGCCCAACTTTTGTTAATACATTTTACACGTGGGTATATTCTTGAAATATTTTCACAATTTATCAAAAATATCTGAAATCTGAGTATCGTGTGTATACAATCTTTTTTAGATTTGCTTTGGTTGTAGATTTGTAGAGTTTTGTCTATTAAAATATAGCAAAAATGATGAATATAAGAGCGCCAAGTGGATATAAAAAGACCCAAGTCCTCAATTTCATCTATCTATCTATCATCACGCTTTCATCCCAAGAGGGGTAGGCAGAGACAATCGAATGCCATTAGTTACGATCAGGTCAGCTATTTCTTTCGCTTCTTTTATAATCATTATACCTTTCATACATGCTCGTCGATTGTGTGTACCTACTTTTAATATTTTCATCGATCAATATATTTTTTATGTGTTCAATAAAAGTACATCTAGGTCGTCTTCTGCCCGCATTTCCTTTCACTTCAGCCATATAAACCTTTTTAGTCAATCTTTCATCCTTAATTCTTTCAACGTGTCCAAACCAGCGTAAACTACTTTTCTTTATTTTAGTCACAACATCATGTTTCACTCCGCATTATTGTCTAATGACATCGGTCCGGATGCAGTCAATACGCTTTTCAAATTTCAAAATTATCCAATTTACCGCTTGAAAAATGGTCAACTAGAGCAGTACGTCAGTGGATGTTAACACAGATTAAATTAGTATACAATAAAAATGAATACAAAAATTTTAGGATTATTTTCCTAAAAAAAATTACGTATTATAAAATGATGTACAAAAAAGTCCGAGGTATAGTATATCTATGTCTAATAGATAAGTTTTCTATCTATAGTTATAAACGTATTTATGTAGTTACTAGTGACTGCTATTAAAATCGATAAGATAACCAAAGATAAGATAAGATAGATCAAGATTCACTTACCGAAAACATGAGAATGTACGATTTCTCAACAAAACGGACTTCGGCTATCGGAGACATCGGAGTATACACATAACTACTATGGGACTCTATGAGGCTGAAAAGATGTCGTTTTTGAAAGGACCTTCTCTGATTAGAAGTAGGTTTCCCGCCCTTGGCTTCGCCCGGGTACAATATGGTATGCTAACGCGGACTTTTTTATTTTGTCTATTATAGCCTATGTGCTATTTATAAAATTTCATCAAAATCCGACCAGAAGTATTTACGTAAAATAGTAACAAACATCCATCCATAGGGGTCGCTTGTCTATATATCTATACTATTATTATAAAAAGGAAAGATTTGTATTTTTGTGTGTGAGTATGTTTGTAATGAATAAACTCAAAAACTACTGTGCCGATTTCAAAAATTATTTCACCATTGGAAAGCTACATTCACCCTGAGTGATATAGCCTATATTCTATTTTCAAAAAAAATAGGGATTCTTACTAAAACTCCAATAATGTAAACCCAAAGTGTAAAAAAATCACCTAAAATTCCTTACATCGCGTTTGCTGTCAAAACTATTGATGATATAGAGGTAGTGGTAGAGGGTAGGGGTAGGGGGTAAAGGTAGAAGTAGGGGTAGGGGTAGGGATAAGGGTAGGGGTAGGGATAAGGGTAGGGGTAGGTATAGGGTACTAAGGTAAACTATAAAAATGACCTATCGAAAGGCAATATTATAAATGAAATGAAGTCTTTAAAGATGGCAGATACGAGAATATAGCATTATAAAACTAAATGTACTGGACATATCTGAAGTAAACCTTTGAAAGGATACAGTGATCTCAGACATTGTATCGCATAAAATAATTTTTACGGCACTCCACGATCCCGACAGACCTTGTTTTATCGATGGTAAAGAAAGTCACTGATTTCAGTTATTTTATGTTTGCTCGTAAATTCATATTTGTTGTTTATTTTATTATTCTGATTTTTATTTAGAAGTTATTTTCGAATTTTCTTATGTATTATTTTTCTTGTAGATGTATTGCTTTTAAATACATAATGTAGACTTCAATATGAATTTTGTATGTTTAAAATCAAAGGATATAAGGCGAAGAAAATTGAGCTCCCCATTGGTACATGGTCGGATGTGGGGATCGAACCCGCGACTTCTTAGTTGTGAGCCGACGTTTTACCCACTCGACTACCGACGCTCAAATCTATGTACATAAGAGGCTTTTCCATCTACATACCTCAACAGATCTGGCCACTCGTTAGGTATAGCCTCAAAAAAAATTTTTCGGCTAAATGAGGAAGTATTTGTCTTCCGCTGGGTACCCTGGGGCCGGCAACGGTTCCCGGGAGCTGTAAGGCAACCTGTGTTTTTTTTTTTAAATTGAGTTCACGTCAAATATTAGCATATTTATCGTAGCAAATTTGTCTACCCCTCTTAAGATTAGGTGTGATTATAGATAAATACATTTATGAAGTTTCGCGTCCTTTATTAATATTAATTAATTAAAAATCGGGACTGTCTTGTTCAAAGGAGGTAACAATGTCTACATTTTGCGAGTTATACAAAATTTCATCAATAACTAGGTAAAATTTACACAAATAAAAAAAATCTAGAGACATTTTGTATCGAATTCAATAGATTTTTTTTAATTAAAAGAAAAATAATACACAGTAGCAACACAAAAGTTTCTAGTTTATTGTAAAATTGAAAAGAAATTGGCAGCCTCACTTCTAAGGCACACGGGAAATCTCGCTATGGTCTTAAATATTTTTCTACAACTTGTATTTTAGTTTTCAATTTGAAAATTCTAACATTTATATATGCCACAGTGTTTATATTTTTCACAACATGTTATAAAATAAAGTCCCCAGCCGCGTATGTATGTCTGTGCCTGATTCACTCCAAAACTACTGAACGAATTTTGTTGCAGTTATCAAGAAAGACTGTTTCAAGAGGAAGGTTTGCAAGTAATAAATATGGAGCTATCATATTTAGGAGCTGAGCATTAACAGTATTAATGAATCAAATCGGGAGAAAAGTTAGCTCAAGCACGCTTTCATGTCGTTTCTAATCTAATCAGTCAGAGATACAACAAAATCATGTAGGAAATAATTGTATAGAATAAAATGATCTACAAATAAATAGATTTTTTCCATTCACGGGTTGCCTTACAGCTCCCGAAATAGTGTTACGGTCCCAGAGTACCCAGCGGAAGACCAAGTCTCCCTCTTTTAGCCGATGGTATTTGTGAAGCTATACCTAACGAGTGGCCAGTTCTGTTGAGGTATATATTTAGATGGAAAAGCCTCTAAGTTTGTCGGAGTATGTACGTAAGCTTTTAATTATAAAAACCCATTGGTTTTAACACGTTGAAAGAATGAAGGATGAAGATTGACTATAAAGCTTTATATGGCTAAATTGAAAGGAAATGCTGGCAGAGGACGACCTAGGTGAACTTTCATTGAACATAATATATAAAAAAGTATTGATCGATGACAATATTAAAAGTACACACAATTGCCGAGCATGTATGAAAGGTATGATGAATATAAAAGAAGCGAAAGAGGTATGTCAGGACAGTAGCAAATGGTATTCGATCGTCTCTGAATACCCCTCTTGGGATAAAAGGCATGATGATAGATAGGTATGATAGATAAATAATACCTATCTAAAAATGAAACCTTCGTCTATGTATTCGCTTATTATCACTACATATTATAAAACTGACCTTGTAATAAATATATCCCCCGCTGCATACGTCGTCGTCTGTCTGTCTGTGCCCTTTTCACGCAAAAACTAATAGACGAATAAGACGAAATTAATTCACCGGGAAGGTTTACAAGTATTATACATAGACCTATCATGTTTAGGAGCTGAGCATTAACAGTGTAAGCAAATCAAGTCGAGAAAATAGCCCTAGCTGGGTTTCTTGGCGTATTCTGTGTTATCCGTCAGAGATAAAACAAAATGGTGTATGAACGAACTGTGTAGAATTAATAGATCTACAAAAAAGTCTGAGAAAGCATATAACTATCTCTAATATATAAGTATTTTATATAGGTATTAAAATTCTTGTAAACCCATTTTTTACCCGTGCATAGTAACTTTTAATGCGGTTTTCGAAACCTTCACCAGCATTCATGTGTATAGAAGTAGAGAAATATCAACGTTTCGTGATCAAATCGTAAAAAACGCTTTTACATAGCCTACGCAGACTTAAGAGACATTAAATTAATGTAGTAAAGAATTGTAGCTCTCAAAAAGGTCTACAAAAAGTCCTAAGATGTCTGGTGTAACGTCACTTCCGCCTCGTGGCGATCGGTTTTTATACGCTTTATATTAATTTTATCTGTAACTATGTATGTATGTAAACAAATCTTGGAAGTCAAATTTAACCAACTTCTAATTTTCGTATCAATTTGAAACTTTGCAAGTGTATGTAATTCTGGTGAGAATACAATAATTTGGTACCATCGATCTGATCTGATGATGGAGTCAGGAGGTGGATAGTGGAACTCTGTAACCAAACGGCGTAACCCCATCGATGTTGGTCTCGTTTGATTTGTCTTTACCAGTAATCAGTCTAGCGTCCTGATGATGTGGCCAACATGAGCTCTGTAACGAAACGACATAACCCAATTTGGGCTCATTTGGTAGTGTTTTAGTGTCAAATGCGTTTTTTTAGGTTTAAAACTATAAATATTAATAATTCTATATCAAGACTTCATCCCAAAGCTTCGGTTTAAGATTTCTGAAGCTTGTTTACGAAGTTGCAAGATCGTTCGTTGACGTCATGACTTCCTGAACGGATAAATGAGCTTTTAATCTTATTAGTTGTAATTCGCTAATGTGTTTAGTTCGGTTCGTGCTAATGGATTAGGCAGACATATGTCACTTGTGTATCATCTCTTATCTGTTTTCGCTAAATTAAATTATAGTCCTAAGATTTGCGTTAAACCAATATCAAATTCATATGATGATTGGTAATTTAATTGACAGTAGAATCCGGGTAGACAGATATCAAATATACCTATATATGAATAGTCTGTTTGGAAAGAGTACCGCCGTCAGGTTTGGCTTTGGAATTTTGAGTTCACTCGAACGTAACCAAATAAAAGGCATATGTTATTGGCAATCGTTAAAGATATCGAGTTGAAATTCTGGTTGGTATTAACCAGGCAGACCACGGGTTTTTAGTCCTAGCTAAGGTTTTTAGTTTATAATTCCTCAGGATTTATAAAAATTCAAAATTAAAATTAAAAATATAAAAACTCAACCAAAAATAAAATATAAAAATACGTGTATCTTATTTTTTAATATATTTTTAATTAAAGTAATAAAAATGGGTGATTAAAAAAATGAAATGTTGTCCATTGTGTGTAATTTTAATATTGCCATTCATAATTTTTTTATGTTCATTAAAAGTAGGTACACCTAGGTAATCCTCTGGCAGCATTTCCTTTTACTTCAGCCATATAAACCTTTTTAGTCAATCTTTCATCCATCTTTCTTTCAACTTGTCCAACCAAACCAGCGTAAAAAATATCCCATTTACATTTTGATATTTATTCTGAAATATCAGGCATCCAAACTCTGCTTCGCCCGTGTAGCCCATATAAACGTTCATCCCCTCTTTTCAGTTTTTACCGAAATGTCCAAATTTCTGGGTAATTGTTCCATATTTCCTTTCCCTAAAAACCATTCAGACTTTTACGAACATTTTTAAACAAAAAATAGCCAAATCGGTCCAACCGTTCTTAAATGTTTCGCTTACCAACGAACAGCATTAAATTTTTATTTATATAGATTTAAAGAGATCCCAAATGGCAAATACTTAATAGTCTAATTTCCACCTAAAATAACTTAAATGAAGGCAATAAATTGGCTGTAAAATCTCAAAAGAGATTATTTCCATACACATCCGGTGACAAACCAACAAAACGCCGCGCCGCACTCGCAAAACAAAACGTGTGCATTTTATAAAAGTTTCCGTTTGCACCGATGTGCTCCGTTGCGAATAATTATTTGTGCGACACAGAACCGCGTCTCGCCTGCAGGACTTGCTCAACTTTCATAAATTTCGCAATATAGCGGGCGGATCTAGTTTTATTTCAACTTTAAAAAGTGGTCCATTGCGGAAATTCATCGGATGCATTGTACAATATTTAATAGAAAGTTTCACAAAATCTTCTGCAAAAATTGTTGGTTTGTATCTTTATTCAATTGTTGGTGACTAAAATTGAACATTTGAAGTATTTAACCAAATAATCACTTATGATTAGAATTATGGAAATATTAAAAGTACCTACACAAGGTATGATGAATATAAAAGAAGCAAAAGAGGTATGTCAGGATCGTAACAAATGGCATTCGATTGTCTCTGCCTACCCCTCTTGGGATGAAAGGCGTGATGATAGATAGATAATCTATACTAATCTCTACTAATAATAAAACTACTAATCTCTACTAATAATAAAACTACCAGTTCCTTAAACCTTCTATATGGTTATGAAGGCTATATAACATCACGCTAAGACCAAAAAGAGCTGAGTAGTAACTATAAAAGCGGGTGCAACCGCAAGGCACAGCTAGTCTATAATAAAATGGGTAGTAATTTAATTATGAAAGTAGTAATGAACCAGCAATAGTGCCTAATTGTTTAATCTAAAACTCTACAAAGATATGTATTATATATTCTGTCAAACGGAAGAGGAAACAGCTTTATACATTTTATGATGCGGCAAGATATTACTCACCTGAGAGAACATGTATTGAGACCAGGTGTAGTACAAATCACAGCAAAACACTTGTTGAAATTCTTGAAGGGAATAAGTACCTATCTGAACACTGAAAAGGGAGATCACAATAACTAGCTTATTTTGGCTGCAGTAATACAGCTCTGACTGAAATAGCCCTAAGCGTATCACTTGAGAACGGCTAGTCCGATTTGGCTACATTTTATTTAAATGTTTGTATTAGTCTAAATAAGGTATTTAGGAAAAGTAAAATTGGAAAAGTTGCCCGGAAAATTCAGGAAAAAGTGACAGTGTTTTTTTTCTATGGGACTTTTGTATGAATTCAAGACCTTACTAGGGAATAAAAGTTAATATGGACTCGAAGCCGGGGGGCGGTAATCATCCGATCCCATCCCACTAATATTATAAACGAAAAAGTTTGTATATGGATGTATGTTTGTTTGTTACTCAATCACGGATTTGGATGAAATTTGGCACAGGAGAAGCACATAGGCTACTCTTTATGCCGGAAAAATGTATGATTCCCGTGGGATAGATTTGTTGTTGTTTTTCACGGGTTCGACATGATTTTTCGCAAAGTGGTAGTTTAGGGGTCAGAGAATGACATGTACTACTTTTTATATCTACCGCGAAAGGGGCAAATCACGGCCATGGAATTATTTATTTTTGGATATATTTCCACGCGGGTGAAACCGCGGACAGAAGCTTGTAAATAATGAGAAACACAGCTACGTCGTAAGAAACCGCCAAAAATTTCACTTACAAAAGCACATCTTTAAAATATTGTCGTAGAGACAAGACTAAATTTATAGTGCAAATTAGGCTAACGTGGACTGCAATAAATTAGCATACAAAACTCATAAGTTAAAATCCTCAGCGTATACTGAGCGTACGTGCACATGCCGCGGGAAATTTGCAATTTCAGCGTCAACCGTCGTGAAGGTTTGACGCATCGCAATATGACGCCCCCAGGATGTATAAACTCTTTCCAAGCATAAAGTGTGAACTGGAAGGCTTTATTGAAAATTATATTTTCCTAGAAACTACTCCATTTCTCAATATCAACACAGGTGATTGATCGTTTTGGCCCAAAACACATTTAGGTAAAATCAACAGCGTATAGTGCAGCTGTTTATTTAGGTTGATAATATTATTATGTCTAGTTTGATTTTAGAAGATAATAATGATATATAACTATTATATTTAAAAAATAACTCTTTACGGCTTGCCTTACAGCTCCTGGGAACCGTTGCCGGTACTAGTTACCCAGCGGAAAACAAAATGTCTTCCTCATAGCTGAAGATTGTTTGAGGCTATACCTAACGAGTGGCCAGATCTGTTGAGCTATGTAGATTTATTTAATTAAAAAAGAAAAAAGTTCAGTATATAACCCGTGCGAATACTTGGCACCGTTAGTGGCGTTGTTGTCATAGGTCAACTAATCTCCAATAGATAGCGTCATTTACAAAATAAGTAAATTAGTCTAATTTTGGAAGAAAAAATAATAATTTTGATTTACTTATTTGTTTATTTTTCGTCATTAGAGGAAAAAATTATCTTCAAACATTAACTACCGACAAAAAACACTTTTGAGAAATAATTTATAAGATGGCTTTGTTAAAGTTGCCATACTTTCGAGTCGCCATTTGTTTTTCTTTTTCAAATGTTTTTTTATTCTAATGATTCGACCAACTATCCTCGAAATGGCTACTCCTTATGAAGTTTCCAAAATTCATCGGCTAAAAGAGGAAGACTTGTCTTTCACTAGGTTCATATCCTATGTCACCTTAACTTTCTATCTTCTGTGCCTAGGTATATTATATAAAAAAATTAAATTAATATAAAACTATAGCTTTTCGCCCCGGTTTCGTCCGTGGAGCTCATATTAACTTTCATCCACTATTAAGAGTTCATACAAAGGTACCATAGAAAAGGCACAGGTCAGATTTTCCCAAATTTTTCTCTCTAAAAAACAGAATTTATTTTTTTATTTATATAGTTTATAAAAATAGACTACAGTAAGTGATCACGTTTTGGACACGTTGAAAGAAAGATGGATGATTTTTTTCTAAAAAGGCAAAAGCGAAAGGAAATGCTTGCAGGGGGCGATCTATGTCAGGTGTACTTTTATTGCCCTTAAAAAACTTGAAGGCAATGTTAAAAGTAGGTACACACAAATCATCGAACATGTATGAAAGATGTATGATGAATATAAAAGAGACGAAAAAATATGACGTGATCGTAGCAAAGCAAATTGGCAATCGATTGTCTCTACCTATAATTTTTGAGAGCATATTACAATGCAATAAGATTGATAAAACAAAACAGGCATAACAGAAGTGAAAACTTAAAACTATGAAAAGAGCGACATCTCATACTCATAGCTACAGATAGCATGTCTGTGACGCGGTGACGCGAATTCTTGAGATTGTCCCTTACCAAAAAGCGCCTAAAGAAGTTTTTACTTCAAAACGTTATAATAAATAATGCTTTTGGTGCCGACTGTACTTTAATATTAGGTGACACTACTAACACTCGTATTCTTGTATATTTATTTTAAAAACACTTTGATCTCCTTTTACGATACGTTTATGACGCCAAGATTGAAAACTAGAATATCATATTTCCCATTTCACCTCGAAAATGTAATATACTTGAATAAAATTCTTATCCAGTTTCTGAATGGGATTTTTTATTATAAATAATCTGAACTGCCTTTTTAATTCTATTTTACTAATTGGTATATTAGTAATTGACCTAGCTTCTTTCTACCTGTGTATAAATATTACGTCCCTTCTATTATTTTTGGAAGAAGTTCATTAATTGTTGCTTGAAACGGGTACCTATAGACAGACGTGGCCATGTAGTGATGATTTGTATAGATTTCTAGATTTATAGTCTCACAAAGAAATACATATCGATTAAAATAGTGTTGCAAACTAAACAATAAAATACTTTATTTTATAAAATGCAATACACAAATCAGGCAGATAGCCTGAAGCGTCGTATAATTACCTAGTTACAAATATGTTTGCTTTAGTTCGCAGGTGCAACGATAAAAAGTACAAAAACTATCTATACAATGCATATCACAGCCTGAATAAGTTGCAGGCATATATCCAATTCATATAACTACCTAAATTAAAATTTATTCTTAGTAATTTTAATTAGAACAGAAAGGATATTGTCAGAAATGGGGATTCTAGTGCCATTTGAGGCACATTCTTTTTTAATCATTTGATATTATAAAACAGTCTACGACGACGCGTCATGTGATACGGACCATATAAAATTGTATACGAGTTCCTGCAAGAAATGGACGAGCAATATCTTAAGTAGTTTTAATTCAGGCATTTTGTACTGGATTTTTATAAACTTACTAGCAGTTGTTCGCTACCCATTTCAGCAGCTTCGGGGTTCATTTTGAAAAATCCTATACCTTCTAAGGAACATAATAATAATAATAAGTAATTTATGAATAGCTGCAGCATGTAATTACTATGAGACAAACATTATGAAGGAGGCTCTTAACAAAATGTCGTTAACGTTAAACCTGGACTATCACCTTTATACAGTGTTCACTTTTAGCCAGCACATTTATGTCATATTGTGAAGGATATTTTTGGAAGGTCGCACCCACATCTTCCCAAGTCTAGGTAGACCCACAGCTAGTTTAAGCTCTAGAGTAGACTAAGTTCAGGTCGTAAGTTTTAAAGAAACTCACAAGACAAGAACAATGCGCTTGCTCCAAAGAGACTGACCGCGTCTATATAACTACGTGCTACCTGAACTATAACAAACTTCTCCCTTGTTTACTACTAACATAAAATAGGGTTGCCAGATTTTATTTGAATGTGTGGGAAATATAGAATTTTACGTTTTAGAACATTTTGGATATAATTAATAAAGATAAATTAAATAAATTAATTTCATAAGAGTTCCATTCTACGTTTAACAAAATTCGGTCACCTGCTTTGAAATTCAAGCCGTTTTCTTCATTAGTCAATGCTTAATAAATACCTACATTATGTACGTAATAAATTATAATAATTTTAGTTCCGCCACTTTTTACGGAATAAATAAATACAATATTAAAAGTACACACAATCGCCGAGCATGTATGAAAGGTATGATGAATACAAAAGAAGCGAAAGATGTGTGTGTTAGGATTGTAGCAAATGGCCTTTGAATTTGTTCTTTTCGTTTGTAAACTTAGTATTGGATACTCAGTTTAAAAATAATAAATTGAGCTTAAACCTTCATCAACTGGGAAATCGAAATGATGAAAGAAAATCCACCTAGATTATTTGCTTTAATTAATAAATTTTAGCTTTTAATAATTTATCAACATTTAACCGCCAATAAAACCTTGATACTAATTCATTTCTGTATTTAATTTTTTTTTATTTCTGAAAAATCTGACTTTTCTTTGCAAATATGTGGTAACCTTAGTACAAAGAGACTTTGACTTTAAGACGTGTTTGGTTAAACTTCACTCTCCTAACAATAAAAATTACCAAGAAACCTACAAGTTTAGGAAACTCGTTTCTTGTTAAATACGGTTTAATCTTTTAACATTTTATTCTTGGTCAATAACAGAGACCATTTTAGTCAAATATCCCCCTTGTCACAATAAAAAACATCTTCACGTCTTTATAGCTTGCAGTGAGGCCATAGTAACAGTGTCCACTTTTTGCTAGTTGTCCATATTGAACAGAACAGGTGCTAAGCCTGTTGCTGCACTTAATGGAGCCAGATGTGTCCTCCAAAGCGTGAGGAGTCGATTAATGCACATTTATATTTTTAAAGAATATTGGTGCTTATCATTTTTGGTGAGTGTGGGAATTGAACCCGGAACCTCCCGGTTTGAAGTCAATGCTCTACCAATTAGGCTATCGACTCCTTTTTCTTTTTCAAAACAAATAAAATAATGTGCTCTCATTTTTTCATTTTAATTAAAAAAAATACTTCTCCTTAATTAAATTATCCTAAGCAGTTTAAAAATTTCTCATGTATCCTGGGTAATTAAGGCAGATAAATATTTGTTTGCTAATTACGTTTCGTTGCTACGCCGCTAAGCCATGCATGACGAGACTATACAAATCTGCTCGACAACTGTTAAACCGTTGGAAGAAGCCAGTTCACATTAATTAGGTAGGTAACGTGAGGTAGAACGTCCGGGTCGGGAACGGAACCCGCGACAAATGGTTGTCGTTTCATACAAACTTTATCAAACACGCCCGTTATTAGACTTCTCTAACATTACATGTAGGGATGGGATGGGCCGGTCAATTTTACCGGATTTTGTTTACGCTACCGCTGTGGAAATTGTTGAAATGTGACCATAATTTTTTCCGAAGGATTTCGGGATAAAAAGCCCTCAAGCTCAGTTTAAAAAAATCACGTTGATCCGTTCCTCCCTTTTGGCATAAAAGAAGGATACACAAACAAACCCACTTTATCTAAACATGTTAGTAGGATTACGGTTAGGAGAAGAAAGTTTGGATGTTTGCGTGTTGGTTTCTTGGTCACGCCTCAACGGTTGAACGGATTTTGATGAAACTTAGAGGATAAAGAGGACAAAGAATAATCCAATACGACTTAATAAATAAATAAAATAAT
This sequence comes from Nemapogon koenigi, assembly GCA_963924495.1. Classification (NCBI taxonomy): domain Eukaryota; kingdom Metazoa; phylum Arthropoda; class Insecta; order Lepidoptera; family Tineidae; genus Nemapogon; species Nemapogon koenigi. Next base: position 4,033,319 of record OZ004640.1, on the reverse strand, counting down.
TAAGTGTTCTCTATTTTTAAAATAGTTTGAAACTTACATACCTAATGGTCTCTTCCTCATTTTTCCGAAGTCATTTTTGAGACTACTAAAACTAACTTATTTTTGTATCGCTGACAAATTTTTTTCTCGGAACAGTGTTGTCGGTCCCAGGATACGTCTTCCTCTTTTAGCCGATGGTGAGTGTGTGTTATTAAATTATTTAATAAATTACGTATTTGTTGCAGGTATGTTTTGATATATCTGTTTGAAGTGTAGTGATTGACATGAGGGTGACGTTGTCAGAAATATGATTCAATGCTTATGTGTGATAGAAAGAAATATTAGTCAGTAATTATATTGGCAATATTTTATAGTTATGTGTAACGTAGTGGTTATATTTTTTTGTTCTTTGGCGACAATCTTTACTCTATATTTAATGAATTTCCAACACATTGTATAAAAATATTTATTTTCTGCACACCATATAAATCGTTCTCCATATAAACTTGAACTATGCCAAATCTCATACTCCTCGGTGACGCGCTACATTGGTAAAAAGGGGATACAAAGGTTTGTCTTCACGTTTTAATATATAGATTATAATCTCAGAACCTACAACATTGACTCATATTTTTTTAGTCGGTAATAAATAAAACGTAATTATGGTATAAGTTCTGTGGGTACAACACTAGTAAGTAGGACTGTTGAAGTTTGTCTTTATGTCCATGCACGTCAGAACTATTTACAGCGTAAGGTAAGCAATATCAATGTAACTTCGTATCTACATATGCCATTATTACAATTTTCTATTTTTTTACAAATACTGTTAATTCTAACATAAAAATAGTTAGTGTACTCTTAAAGTATGTGAAATTATCTATCCTTTAATGTCGAGAAATTAGTAAATTAGTAAGTATATTAATAGAAGTCGAGTCGCAAACTTGATTTTGGTTATTTTATTTCCATGAGAAACTTTAGAATATATTTATCTTTGAAATGCAATTTTAATTTCGAGCCAAGCACATACAGTTATCGAGTAAAACTAGAAAAACGAAACATCTGATTTGTATGGGACAAAATCATGATAACAATTATTTCAAAAAAATAAATAACAATATTAAAACTACTCCATGTATGTATATTTAAACTGAAACTGTGCATTTAAAATATTTACAAAAAGACAAATATAATCACTGACGCCTATGCTATTAACAAATTATCTCAGTAAATATTTCGGCCTCGATATAAGAAACACTATGGATATGACAATTGTGAGCCACCTTCGACACTGGCTCACTCAAGTAGAAGATGTTGCTTGCCGGTTCGGTTAAGTGATCGGGATCCTAATCAAGCGGGTGTTAAATAAAAGGGCGGTTTTAGAAAGATGCCATTCAGAGTCGGCGCCCGGGCGGCGCGTGCACACCCCACGGTGATTGTTGACGGACTGCCCCGCGGCAACGGCAGACGCACCCCTGCTGAAGGGGTGCGCGGGGAATGGGGAGTGCGGTACCGCGGGTAAGGCGGGGTGTGAAGCGGGCAACGGGACGTGCGGGGCGAGGAAGACCGTAGGCAGGATGGCCTTTCTGGGAATTTCGCCCGGGTTAGGGCGGCTAAATGCACCCCAGATGCTCAGGCTACCGACTCTGTTGGTAATTTATTAAAATAATACAAGTAGGTACACATACAATATTATAGAAAATTTGGAGAAAAACAAACAGACAAATATTATATGATGTGTAGGCATTACGCCGCATCTATGTAGTGGGCGTAAGAAATGTGATAAATGGGAAAATGAAACCACAAACGAATCTAAAGTTTATTTACGCAACATAAATGTTAGTCCCTACAGTGACTCACGTGGTTCCTATATCAAATGCGTGTTCGCATAGTTGCAGCGGATATGGATGAATGAAAGCATTTATTGGAATGTCAAACGCATTGACGATGGTCAGCGAGAGAAAAAACCAGGTACCTAGTCCCTTCGTGAAAGTTGGCGAAACGGCACACTTGCTGCCTCGTTCCAGCATCCGTTTTCCTTCTCACTCGGCCAAGTACCTGACAAGATCCCTAGTGTCCTAAACTAACAAATGCGTCGCTGCAACTAGCTAATTTAAAGATCTTACACAATTAATTATTTAGTAACAATTTACATATTTCAATCTTAGAGTCTGTAGGTAAATACACTTTGGCGCATATCACTAAAAACTTATTAAGATAACGCACTACACGTATGTCTGTCTGTACACTAACACTTGCCACGAGAGCGAGGCCCCTCGTCCCGTCGGTATGCGGGTCACTTTAGGGGCAAGTCGGGAACATATCTCCCGCCGCCAGCTCTCGCAGCTGGATAAAGTGGTTCGCGGCTTGGCCCTCGTCTGTCGTTGTGCAGCGTCCCTCTGTAGGTGTGCCCGTCCATGGCGCGATCATCTGTGCGCCCGGCAGCATTCCCCTCGTATGAAAGTCCTAAGTGGCGGGACTCTGGGCGGCCCGCCCATCAGGAAGCGGTCGGGCCGCCGGCGGCGGACTCATGCGTTGAATGGCCGGCTATCGACCTCGTGTGCGAGGTGTGTGTCCTTTATGGCAAGTCGGGTAGATATTTCCGCCGCGGCTGCTCGCAACTGATACATGCGAGGCGCGGGCCATGTCAGGGAACAACGGGAAAGTAACTCCCGTCGTTAGTGGCGCTGTATCGCCGTATTCGTGGTGGCCAGGTGTTACCTTGCGAGTTGCGACGAGTCCGTACTGGCTATGCACCGGTCAACACTCACGTAGTGTCGCGGTGATAACAGCGGCTCTCTCGTCTCGGTTCTTCGACGCTGGCAGACACTCACGATCTGCGGTTCCTTATGACAGCAGATCCCGTCGATTCGGGTCGTGTCGGGATCAGTAGGGCAAGCTCGCCCACCGCAGTCTTCCGTTGATTGTGCTTTAATCAACTTCTTGTGCTTCGAAGGGCACGTAAATCACATCTTGATAGCCGGTTCTTGCTTTGTCGCGATGAAATCGGTCGCCGCTGCTGTTTGTAGGTATAGCTTCGTCAGCTTTCTCACTCCCTCTTCGTCCAGGTGTGCCGACAGTGAAGCTGGTCGACTGGTCGGCTGGAAGGGTCGATGTCGGATCTCCTCCGGAGGGCAGTGAAGTAGTAGGGGAATGCTTCCTCTCGGTGCGCGCGGACCCCCGACTTGGCGGGCCCGGCGCGGGTAATGAAGGGCATACGTGCGAGCCTTCTGACTTCTCAGCGCTCTCGCGCCGCTGTCGTCCTCCATGCTAGTTTCAGCGCGACCGCAGCCCGTGCGGTATCGCGCCCACTATTTTCTTCGTGCGCCGTTGTACTGTAGTGCACCTCACGACGCGCTATTGTCTGTCTGGATGACGCGCGTCTTCGTATGGGGCCTCTCGTTGAGGCCTGCGGAGGACGGAGGACATGTTCTCACTCCGTGTGTTCGAGGCGCGGGTCCTTTATGGCAAGTCGGGCATATTAGCCCGCCGCCGCTCGCAACTGATGCTTGCGAGGCTCGGTGCGGGCCATGTTAGGACAAGTCGGGAACATTACTCTTTCGTTAATAGTGGGAGTGCTCGGAGCTTTCTCACCTTGTATGTCGCCAAGGCGTCCGATCGGCCGAAGGGGCTCGTTCATAGCTTGACCTCCGTCGATTCTTCGCTCTCACCATCTCCCGCCGCTGTTTACCTCCCGGCACCGCCGTCGTATTATGCCCTGTAGTCCCATAGCGCACTTCTACTTGAACGACGATCGGTGCCGGCCTCCGCTAGTACTGGTCCCGCGGACCCGTTGGTGTACCGCTGCTTCGATTTGCTGTCACGGTCAACTCACGCTCTACTTGTAGTGGCGCTGTAGCGCCGGTGTCGAGGTAACCCGGCTGCGTCGTATCGCAGCCCCTCGCCGATGTTGACGGTAGTTCCTGTCTCGGGTTACTTTCACCGAGATTGTGACGGTCGCACCTGCGATTGGTCCCGTCTCGGATCTCCCCGTCGTCGGTTGAGACATAGTCTCTCGCTCCGCGGCTCCTTATGACAAGTCGAGCTCGCAACAGGTTATGCGAGTCGCTGATCCTGTCAGGACAAATTGGGAGTCAGTCTCCCACCGCGGACACGTATTGTAGAGCACGAAGTTGCTGGGAACACAGCTGTCTTCTAAGGCGGCGTCGGTGAACGCGGGCCGCCGTGGAGCAACGGGTGGTGATTGTACTCGCACCCGTGGTATTTACATCTCCGCGGCTTGCATGTGTGATGGTGCCGGCGCACGCGAAGACAGCGGAAGCATAGCTTGCACTTCTTGGCGAAGTCCCATCTTTCAGGAACCGCGGCGTTCTTGAACGTCGAACATTCAGGCGCTCGGTGCCCATCTCGATCACATATGGGGCACGTGCGCGTTGTCGTCGACGTCCCGGGTTTGGCACTCGCGATGAACGCCTTTACTGCTCGCCGTGCTTGTTGCTCCCGCCGGTCTTCAACTAGTATGACTTCCCTGGATGCGAAGCTACTGCAGCGGTTCGCGAACCCGGTCATCGTAACCAAGTCCGGCTGGTCCGCTGGCCGCTCCGCCACGAAGTCGTTGTCTTGTATGCGCGTTGCGACGACACTAATGTCGTGCGACTGCGCCTGTAGTGGGTCCTGCGTTGATGTACACGTGCTGGCGGCGCCGTCGACTGGAGCGCCCTCGTTCTCATGGTGCGGCCCCATCGTCAGCGCCAGCACGCCGTCGCGGACCGGATGTGTAGTCAGCTTACCTCTTGTTGACGCGTCGGCTCCCTCATTGTCCTCCGCGTCGTTCTGCATGATCCTCGGCTCGTCGAGGAACTGCGCTGACTCTTCACAGGCCGCCGTGTATGGCAGCCACTCGCTGTATACATCGGAGAACGCCGGCAAGTCCCGGCATCCCGATGCGGGTATCGCAGGCTGGGCGGCGCGCGTGGCGTAGGCGATCGCCGCGGGCTGCCCATTGCGTCTGCTGTAGCTCTGGCGTCGACGTTCGCACGCCAGTGCTGCTGACTGGAGCGCCCTTGTCTTGTCTCTGTCGCCAAGGTCCGACTCCATCAACAGCTGTGCGGGGCGCGCTGCGGCGAGTGGTCGATTCTCGCAGCGCGCTGTTGTCTCGGACGGGTCCGGCGTCGATGTCCGTACGCCGGCGGCGCCGTCGACTAGAGCGCCCTCGGTGACCGTTTGTATAGTTCGGAGCAAGTTCGGAGTCGGCATTGCTCTGCGGGGTGCGTCGTTGCACGGCTCTGGCTGCGACGCATCCATCTCTCCCGCGGCGGCTTGTGTATGTACGGCTCGTGCATGTCCGCCCCCCATCTTCCCCTCGGTCACGTGGTGCGGCGCGCTGTCGCGGGCCCCGTCAGTAGTCAGCTCACCTTTATTTGACGCGTCGTCCGCTTCGGACTCGCCGCTTTCACTCGACGTATCCTCGGCCCAGGCTAGCGTCTTGCGGGCCATCTTCAATTCTATTTCGAGGATCTTTATTTTGGCGGCGTAGATGTTTTCCTTTTTGGCGCGCGACATGGTCGACCTCTTGCTGCGTGGTACGCTTGGTGGTCGAGGCGCCGGTGATCGCCGACTCTGCTCCGCAGTCGCTGGGTTCGACGTCGTGCACGTCGCGAATGTGTCGCTACTGGTGGCGGCCTCCGTCTTGGCGGTCCGCGCCCCTGCAGCGCACCGTCCCTGCTCCTCCTGCAGCCGACGCAACGCGGTCGACTTCGAGTTGCGCGGCGTGCTCGGCGGCTGGGACAAAGCGGTCCCCTGGCTGCGGTCGGTGATCACGTGTTCTGGCGTCGTTGGCTGGCTGGAGTGCTCGAGTAGGCCGCCTGTGTTGGCACGGAGCGGGTTGAAAGGCGACACAGCCCGACGGGGAGCGTCGCGGCACGGCTCTGGCTGCAACACTGGCTTCTCGTCCCCGTCGGCGCGTCTCTGTACGCCGTCCTCCAACCCGTCCTCGGCCCCTCTGCATCGCCTCTGTAACAATTCGGCATGGATGTATAATACCGGACTCTGCGTAGGTGAGCGAGGCTGGAGCGCGTCGTTGTGCGTCGCGGCTGTCTCGGTGCTGGGCCCCAGCGCAAGTGTGTGTGGCTGGAGCGCGTCGGTGTGCGTAGCGGCTGTAGCGGAACGCAGCGTGTGCGCGTCCGGGTACAGCGCGGGCACAGCGGGAAGCGGCGCGGGCACTTCCGGCGGGATGGCAGCACGCGACGCGGCCGTCTCGACGCATGGAGCAGCGACGCAGCTGGTAGCGTCGCTGGGCAGTCGCCTCACGCGGGGACGCTTCGATGTGCGGCTTCTCTTCTTTCTGGATCGTGACATCTTCTTGACGCTTGACCAGGACGACCGACCAAATAACCAGAGTATTCGGCTTCTCGAAGGACCAGAATGTGAGCCACCTTCGACACTGGCTCACTCAAGTAGAAGATGTTGCTTGCCGGTTCGGTTAAGTGATCGGGATCCTAATCAAGCGGGTGTTAAATAAAAGGGCGGTTTTAGAAAGATGCCATTCAGAGTCGGCGCCCGGGCGGCGCGTGCACACCCCACGGTGATTGTTGACGGACTGCCCCGCGGCAACGGCAGACGCACCCCTGCTGAAGGGGTGCGCGGGGAATGGGGAGTGCGGTACCGCGGGTAAGGCGGGGTGTGAAGCGGGCAACGGGACGTGCGGGGCGAGGAAGACCGTAGGCAGGATGGCCTTTCTGGGAATTTCGCCCGGGTTAGGGCGGCTAAATGCACCCCAGATGCTCAGGCTACCGACTCTGTTGGTAATTTATTAAAATAATACAAGTAGGTACACATACAATATTATAGAAAATTTGGAGAAAAACAAACAGACAAATATTATATGATGTGTAGGCATTACGCCGCATCTATGTAGTGGGCGTAAGAAATGTGATAAATGGGAAAATGAAACCACAAACGAATCTAAAGTTTATTTACGCAACATAAATGTTAGTCCCTACAGTGACTCACGTGGTTCCTATATCAAATGCGTGTTCGCATAGTTGCAGCGGATATGGATGAATGAAAGCATTTATTGGAATGTCAAACGCATTGACGATGGTCAGCGAGAGAAAAAACCAGGTACCTAGTCCCTTCGTGAAAGTTGGCGAAACGGCACACTTGCTGCCTCGTTCCAGCATCCGTTTTCCTTCTCACTCGGCCAAGTACCTGACAAGATCCCTAGTGTCCTAAACTAACAAATGCGTCGCTGCAACTAGCTAATTTAAAGATCTTACACAATTAATTATTTAGTAACAATTTACATATTTCAATCTTAGAGTCTGTAGGTAAATACACTTTGGCGCATATCACTAAAAACTTATTAAGATAACGCACTACACGTATGTCTGTCTGTACACTAACACTTGCCACGAGAGCGAGGCCCCCTCGTCCCGTCGGTATGCGGGTCACTTTAGGGGCAAGTCGGGAACAACAATAATAATAACTTTTCAATACATATTAATCTCGTATTATTACTTAATATAAGAAAAATTAGGGACTATTCATAAGTTTTAAATTTTCCTCGCAAATATATTGAAAAACGTCGTACTTGAGCGATGGTAACTACAGTATCGGCTCTGTAAAAACCTTGCCTTCCGCTTTGCCTCGCCTAGGGATTATACTTTCTACCTTAACTGTAATTTACATCTTCGCACACTAGTTACACATGTATTTCCACATGTTAACAAGACAGTTATTACTATGTCAGCTCCAAAATCTTTTGAAAAATACGTTTCATGCATCCCGTACGCATTGGACCAAAACGGAATAAATACTACATGAAGCTATCGGATTCATTGTTACGTACAAGATTTTCAAAGGCTTGTAGTTCTAAAGGGAAAATATAGCCAGACACGATATAAGGAAATTGGTTTTCTCTAGTGAAATACAATGTTTGCATCTGTTTTACCTTCGAAGCCTTCGTGAGGCACTCGTAAAGCAAAACATAAACATACTGTTAGAGTGTTTCATACAAAAGGTGTACTAACGTGCTGCGACTTTGGAAAAGGACTTTGTAACTCGTTGGTGAATTTACCTAGAATAGGAAAACTTAGGACTAAATCGTAGATTGCGGAATGATTACATATTTGTGTTATTTATTATAACTGAATAATTATTATAAAAAATGTGTATTAGTCTAAGATCCGAACTAGAAGCGACCTTCATTTATGAAAATATAGAATATTAGAATATATATCTTGAGTAGTACCCACTCTGTCTAAAAAATTACTGGTCAGACTATGGTTAATTAAAATTTGAAAAATTACTTTTTATTAAATATTGCACTCATGACTTTAACGAATAAATTTAATACCAACCGAAAGTTTAAAGTCTGTTTAATTGTCAATTTTTTCCTGGGGTAACTACTGGGTTGGCAGGTATAAACAGGTAAATCGATAATATTCATTTTCACCTATTTGTTTAATAAATAAATCTTATATCAAAATGAGCGCTATTTAATTGCTAATACGATGATATAGGGTTGTCTGTAAAAAAATCGTTAAACTCATGAGTAAATAAAAGTATTTTTTCAATTTTTTATTAATTATAGTCTGACCAGGAATTTTTACACAACCCACACCAGATAAATATTTTCTAATATATTAAATTTGATATAAAATACTTTTCATCCATTAAACAGATGGGTGAATTAAGGTCGTTTCTAGTGCGGATCCTCTACTCTGTAATACAAAATAAATAAAATTGAAGGAGTGAATAATTATTACAAAAAAACGCGCGATCTGTTCACGGATAGTTAACAATTTTAAATAATTGCAAAGTTGTCACTTTCTAATAAATATTCTAATACGATTTCAAATAAATAACGCCTAAATTTATTTTTCTCATAGAGGGAAATGGAAAAGTAAAGTATATCACTCTGTCGCAAAATTATGTTTCCCTCGGGCGGTGTACTTTGAATCCCTGGCTGTGCTCAGGATTCAAAATAGTGCCCTCGCCGTAAAAATATTATTTTGCTCCCTTAAGATACGATCTACTATTATCTCTCTATAAAATTTTTAACGAAATTTTCAAAAACTCGTTAAATAGGAATGTAATTTAGGTTCAAAATAAGCTTAGAAAAGGATTACTTCAAATATTTAATAATAGTAGGTAGCTAGTAGAGTAGTTTTATTTTGTATTAAAAAATAACATCACACACACATACACGATCACGGTCTACCTACCAGAGACACCAGTAGCAATGTCCACTTTTTGACAGTTGCCCATATTAATATAGAAAAGGTGGTAAGCCTGATGCTGCATTTATTGGACCTGATCTCGCTGAATTGTACACTCTCTCTATACACGCTGAAAATTATAAATGCCTTGATAAAGTATTTTTATTTTTATCCAAAGCTGTATCTATTCTTGAAAGAACCACGAGAACACATTTAATTAGCATTGAAAGCGTTATATGCCTGTCAGTAAGGAATATACAAAAATAATTGAGTTTTGGTATATCAAAAAATATATATACCGGAGGTTTCGCCTTAGGCATTCCTCCATACTTCCGTCTGTCACTCATACTGTTATTGACAGCGACTCCACACTGTGAGCTTATTACGAAAATCGATACGGAAAAATACTATTTTAGTTAAGCTATCGATGAAAATGTTACGTATATTTTACTTCTATATATCATCACGCCTTTTACCCCTTAGACATAATCGACAGAGAGATAATCGAATGCCATTTGTTACGATCCTGACATACCTCTTTCGCTTCTTTTATATTCATCATACCTTTCATATATATGTTCGGCGATTGTGTGTACTTTTAATATTTCCATCGATCACTACATTTTTTATATGTTTAATAAAAGTACACCTAGGTCATCCCCTGCCAGCATTTCCTTTTACTTCAGCCATATAAACCTAGATTTAGTCAATCTTTCATCCTTCATTCTTTCAACGTGTCCAAACCAGCGTAAAGTACTTTCTTCATTTTGGTCGTAACATCATCTTTTACTCCTCATTCTTCTCTAATGGCATCGTTCCGAATGCGGTCAATACGCTTTATAAATTTGATTTATAAAGTGTGAATAGCATACAGCGCAACGAACTCAGTTTTACGCGCGACTTTTTTATTTAGAAAAATGTGAGCAAGATGGACTGCTATTAAATTCGACAAGATAACTAAGTATAAGATAGATAGACCAATATTCACGTACCAGAAACATGAGAAAATACTAAGTAGTAAGTCTCATCAAAATCTGTCTTGCGCTAATACACTAATCGGACTTCGAACTTATGAGTATTATACAAAAACTATTAGAAAAAGCAAGTCAAAATTAATGTTTTCTTAAAATATATGAAATTATCTATGAAATAAATGACATAAAATTGTATTTACATTAATAAATAAAGAATAAAGTCGCAAAGTCGGTTAAAAATACGCGAAAAATTGAGGACTTTCAGGGCTTTATAAAACTTAAGTGTATGGTGATTTAAAAAAAATTATGTCATTGTTTTCATGTTTAATGTATCTATCTTTAGAAATCAATTTTAATATTGAACGCAAGACATACAGTTATCGCGTCATTTACATAAGCCTGCAGCATGTAATTAGTATGGGATAAACGTTATGAGGGGAGTTCTTAATAATAGATGCAAACTCTAGCCGTTCTCAAGTGATGCGCTTCCCAATGAACAGCATTTAATTTTTATATTTATATAAGATTTGGTTTTGAGTCAGTCAGTCACGCTTTGAAAAAACGTATATTTTTATTACATTGAGTACTATTTTTAAAAACTAATTTTTTTGCAGAACCAGCATGTAGACCTTGGTTTTATGTGTATAATATATGTGACAAGAATGTATCTCGAAAATTTTCCGGGATAAAAAGTAACATATGCATCTCTCCGGCATTACAACTATCTCTGTGCAAAAATCACGTCGATCCGTAGCTCCGTTTTGGTGTGAAAGAAAGACAATCAATTTTCAATTTGATACGATCATTTTAACCTATACGGAACGCTAAAAATGTAAAAAAAATACTTTCAATGGATATAGTGTTTTTATTAATTTATCACTTTAGATTCAGACAATCGTCTGGCAACGATGTAGAATTCTACGTAACCATCTAATTGTAGTTGTTAAACCCACTCTATTCATTCAGACTTTCATTGTTGTTCTTTGAGAAATAATTTTATATCGAATTACTGAAATATTGTCAACAAATAGATTTTAGTGCCAAAAAACATCGAAAGAAAAAAGCTATTTTATGTAATTTAAAAATAAACCATTTTTTTAAATTGTTACTAGGACAGGTCTGGATATAAAATATGTTTTGGCCTCCAGCTATGCAAAAAAACATGTCGATTCGTTGCTCAGTTTTGACAAACAAAAATTCATGCTTCGATTGCCGATTTTTTGAGGAAAGATTTGATTGTTTGTTTTTTTTGTTTGTTCGCATTGAATAGGCTCAGCAACTAATGGACCGATTTGAAAAATTATTTCGAAGTTGGGAAGGTACACTATCCCCGGGTGACATAGGCTCAATTATATTTTCAAAAAAAATCCTTATTAAAACTCCAATAATATAACCCAAGGTGTAAAAAAATGACCTAAAAATTCCTTACATCGCGTGCGCTGCAAAAACTATTGACTATAGAACAAAATAATGTACTACAACTTTGCAGAACACATCATTATCTACAAAAAGTGTCGCGACAGCATATGTCTAACTATTATAGTTAAGTCACAATAAGTGTTCTTTTATTTTAAAAAAATAATTGAAAAGCCGCCGCTAGAAAAGGCTCTTTATTTGTACCTTGGTTAGTTGGTGGAATTAATTACTTTATATGCACGACTGATTTAATATCTTTATATAACTTTTTGAATTATTCAATTTGGACATTCCATTCGAAAGATATCACGAGTTTAAAGTATTTTTTATCGCGATTTTAGTATTTTTGTATGAACAATATCCAAAGTTAGTGGTAGTGGTAGGTGTGGTAGTGGTAGGGTAGGGGTAGAGCAGGCAAGCCAACGTTTTGTGAGTCTGTGTTATGTGGAGGGTAATCTCTAAAACTACTGATCAAATTCTGAAAATTAATCTCTGAGTGCTATAGGGTATATTTTATTTTGTTCGAAAATATCCTAATAAAATGCTAGTATTAAATATTTTAAATAGCGCGATACAGGTTTCATTTTCAATATTGTGAGACAGTAGCGATGCGACATCTATCGATGCGATGTGCCACCACAAGGTCTTGAGTTCATAAGAAAATCCCTTGGAAAAAATCACACTCAGTTTTTCCCGAATTTTACAATTTTCCTGGCAACTTTTCAAAATTATCTTTACCTAATTATTCAGACTATTACAAACATTTGAAAAAAAAAATCCGTTCTTGAGTGATGATTTAAAGCTATTGAGCTAATCCATGAATGAAGACGGTATACTATTTCCAAGCAGTCAGACTTGCGGGATAATGTTAGTATTAAAATATATCTAAAAGTGCCAAATTTACTGTTCTCTAGAATTTTAATTTCCCGCTAAATAAATTCTAGTTTCTAGACTTGAAGTTATTTTAGCACTAAATAAAAATATCTACATGTTATAAATGACAGATGTTCTGAACGATTTCTTTTGAAGTGTAACACCAATAAATTATGACTGTTTAGATGTAGATTGCCAAAAAATATCTAGTTTTCATACTAAAAGTTGTGCCCATGAACTAGACCGAGTTTGTATGAAACGACAACTATTTTCGTACTTTCGTTTATATTTTAGGTCATGTACACCGCTTTAATAGCCTAGTTCTAGGTCTTACTCAGATTTTATTACAATAATGATGTCAAACATTTACAAGATAGTATTTTCTAATTTAAAAAAATATGATTAGTCACTAAAATGAAGAAAAGTTAGTTTACGCTGGTTTGGACACGTTGAAAAAATAAAGGATGAAAGATAGGCTAAAAAGTTTTATATGGCTGAAGTGAAAGGAAATGCTGGCAGAGGACGAACCAGGAGTGATGATAGATAAATAGATTTTCTAATTATTATTTTTTTCTTTACTGATTGCCTTACATCTCCCGAATTTAATTATATACAAAATTGATAAGGTTTATACGAGTACTCTATATAATTGTTCAAAATGAAAATTATAGATATTTTTTTGGTGATAAATATAATCCTAGAAACTTGAAGATAAAATAAAATCTTGAATGTATTATTCTGATAAAACTGTCGTGTCGCTTACTGACCGCCTAAACCACTGAAGATATAAATATGAAAATTAGAAGGTATATTACTAAGGGGATGTTAATGTATATGAATGAATATGGACTCGATTTTCTTAGGTACCTTTGAGAGGTTAAGGGTTTGATGAGAAGGAAAAAGTATATCATACGTAAATATTTTAAGAAATGTATTTTTAGAAACTCTTTATTAAGATTCTCATTCAATTGGTTGAATGTGCACTTGAACTAAACATCAATAAAGCTCTTGAGAAAATTCTCACATTCATTAAATTTCTTCTGGCCCTGCACTTAAATATCCTATTACCTAGCTTTCAGGCTTCACCGGGATTTCCAGGATCAAGAGTAGCCTAATGTAACTCTCTGGCTTTCCAACTATCTCTGTACAGAAAAAAAGAAAACGTGTTCATGCGTAAGAAGTTAAACTTCTTTGGTTTGGCTTATTGTTAATTATTATTAATAATTAAATATACTAAACTATACATATTATATGAATTTATTACATGACTAATTGGGTGAATACTTCGCACCGTTAGTTCAACTGATCTCCAACAAATGGCGTCTTTTACAAAATAAATAAATTAGTCTAATTTTAAAAGAAACATTTAATTTTGTTTTGTTTGTTTATTTTTCATCATTAGAGAGAAATGTAATCTTTAAAATGGAGTATCAAACATGATATAGGAGATATTTGATACAGACAAAAAATCACCTTTGAGAATGCCATCCGATGCCGAGAAGAGATGCCATCTGAATTTTTTAGAAATAACACCTTTATACGATTTTTTTCCTGTTTAAAGAAGGTTCCCTTCAAAAGGACAAACGAACAAATTTCGTATTTTTAATATTAGTAAAATAACATTACTGAAGTAAAAACATTGATTGTTCGTAGCTAGGTACTACAAGTTTATTGATTTTTTTTCTCACCGGTTGCATTACAGTTACTGAAACCGTGTTACGTTTCCCAGGGTACCTAGCGGAAGACCAAGTCTCCCAACGCTTACCCAACGACGAGTGGGCCAGTTCTGTTGACTATATTTATATGGAAAAGCTTCTAAGTGCGGTTTGTCAGATTATGTACATAAGTTTTTAATTATAAAAACCCATTGGTACATGACCGGGTCACGGCATCGAACCCGTGGTCTGCCTAGTTAATACCAGACGTCTTAACCACTCGGCCACCGACGCAATTAACAATCGTAAGCCAAAACCGACATTCATGCAATAAATAAAACCATAAAAGGTACGTAATTGACATTTAAACTTATAATGTAGTTGTTTGTATTTAAAATTGGAGGAATTTAGCTTTTAACCCATAATTTAAAATATCATACATCATTTAATTTAAATTTTAGATTCCACTTAATTGGTGCTCCATCAACGTGACAATTTGTATCAATAAATTTAATGGCTTGCGTGAATTTATTCTATCTATTTATTGATATGTACCAGTCAAGGAGGTTTAAAAAATTTACAACCTAAGCACAACAATAATAGGATTATTTGAGTTTAAGACAAGCAACCTAACACTTACAAATGATTAATTAAAATTAACTTAAGAGCTTTCTTGGTTGCGTAACCAACTAAAAAACGCACGTGTTCAAAAATTTTGAATCTCTTTCACCCAATATCCGAGCGAAAGAAATAAATAGAGAAAGAAACAAAATCAGTACAATAAAATACACAAAACGGACTTCAGCAATTCAAGTATTGTACATATAAATTAACTTTAAAAAAAGTGTACCGACTTCAAAAGTTTGCACTGAAAAGTAAGAAATAATAAATATTTTGTCGTAGAATTTGAAGACGGTTGGTGCCAAATTAGGATACAAAATTAAGTAAACATCTAAGAATATAGGTATATATATATGTTTAATATTATATATGTTTGTACTGATGATCGTAGGTTCCTAATGAATTGTCTAGATTAGTGAATTTGGAAAGTAAGTTGTTTTTAATTTGGCACCAACCGTCTTCAAATTCTACGACGTACACTTTTGAAGTCGGTACACTTTTTTTTTAAAGTTAATTTATTTTCCCTTTTAAGTGATTTTGTTGCCCTGAGAGACAAATAATAACGCAAATAAAAGAAAATGGAAAAATAAAAAAAAATACTGCTGTGGATGGGATTTGAACCATTTGCATCCTGAACTGCACCATACCTTTAGCCGTTAGACCACCGTCGATACAAAAATTGACAACTTGGTGTCAATAGCAACCCTTGCTAAGGCTTTTTTTTGATACATAATTTTAAATTCTATTCTATATTTAAATATAAGAGAATAAATAAAAAAAAAAAAAAAAACAAAAAAAAAATTTACTGAATTTCTGAAATACTACTGAACCGATTTTCGTCATATGTCTGTGAGAAATTATTATATCCTTAAAAAAATAAGTCTTTAAAATCGGTACATATTTCATCGAGATATTGATAATTTACTGTATAAAGTCAGTTTTTTTCAAAATTACTGAAAACTAATGAACCAATTTTTATGATATAAAAATGGGACCAAACCGAAAGAATTATCTGTCGATTAAAAAAGAAATCATCAAAATCGGTTCATAAACGACGAAGTTATCCACGAACACACAAAAAAATAAAATATAATATACTTACGGTCGCATTGAGTAACGTCTTTTTTTTTAAGTCGTTAAAAATATTAGAAATAGCAAGTTCTAGTTAAACTGTGCTATTCTGTAATAATTCCAATCGATTGACGTTTGAAATTATTGCAATCAACATGGCGTCAGTTGTAATTTTTGACAGATTGTTATTCTCAGTGAGACTCTATTGGAATTATCAATTGGAATTTTATTTCAATTATTGGAATTTCTAACAACAGCGTTTTGTGCATTGTATTCATTGCAATTTTGTATAAACTTTAAGATTTTATATTTAATATGGCCCAATAATATGCAGCTTAGTTTTAATATAAATACTTTAGAGAAGAATTAAGCTAAATACACATATTCAAATATATAAAATTAATTATAAGAAGAATAATATATAAAATACTAACATTTTTTCACACAAAAATATATAAATACATATTCGCATAAAAATTAATATAGAATATAACAAATTAAAAAAAACAATGGATTTTCATGAAAATTGAAGGATAAATAATTTATGTACGCATTTTTATCTCAGAAAAGAGGACAAGGGATTACTTCTTTTATTTTGTTCTATTTCCATGCTGGTGACACCGCAGGCAAAAGCTAGTATCTATTCCTCTTTGTTACGTCGTACCTGTGGCTTTTTGTTTACGCAGGTATAAAAACTTGTCCCTTTCACAGCATAATAAACTAAAGAGTTGGCTAAAAAAGACTAGCATCCAAGCCATTAAAACAAAATAATGCAATGGCGTGAAGTTGGAAGTGAATAATGAAACCTAAGCGTATATGATATTGACAATTTTTTTACATATTGAGTATAGATAATTTCAAATACTTTAAGGATCCATCAAGTAGGACTTGCTATTTTAAATTAATTTTGTACAATACTTGAATTGCCGAAGTCCGTTTTTGTATGGGACAACAGCTATGAAGCGTCTCCTTAAATGTCGATACTACCTCACATTGCGTCGCATAAACATTTACTGTATCGACATTACTGTACCATTATTTTTGTAATTAGATAATAAACAATATAATAGAGGATCTAAGCGTCATATGGACCAAAAACGCTATTCCTTG
This sequence comes from Nemapogon koenigi, assembly GCA_963924495.1. Classification (NCBI taxonomy): domain Eukaryota; kingdom Metazoa; phylum Arthropoda; class Insecta; order Lepidoptera; family Tineidae; genus Nemapogon; species Nemapogon koenigi. The sequence goes on along the minus strand of OZ004640.1, from coordinate 4,016,441 downwards.
ATATTTTTTCGATAGAAAAGAAAACCAATCTAAAATTAAAAATACGTTTACTAATTTACTTAGTTATTATATAATATGCATAAAAAATGTGACCTACTTTTTACGATTACCTGCGATGACGAAGGAACTAAAATTAACTTTATTCCTTTAAAACTAAGATCAAACTCGTTTGTTGACAACGAATCGACTCTTAAATAATAAAAGTCACTTAATTGTATAAAACAAGCTGTTTAAAACTTCCATTTATTTTAGTTTTTAATTAATAAAATTATAGCAAAGTGTGCCCTAAAAATTTCCCACAAAAACATTATTTTAATAAAGTTACCACGATTGGTCCCCAATAAAACTTAAATTCAAGTGGGTGACAATTTATGTTGCAAAAGAAATAAAGTTATTGGAATATTTTATTATGAAACTTTTTCTTATCGAGTAATTTAACCTTTAACTTTTGAAGTTTCAACATTACCTACGCGTCAAAATATTACAAAATTTGAAACAAAAAATGATATTTTTTTTTTGTATGAAATACAAGACCTATTTATGAAATAGGTAAATAACACTCATTTAATTTAGAAATAATGATGAAGATTCCTTCGAAGTTCAAGATTATTTAACATCAATTTTTAATTTTTATTCATATAAATTTCACACACGAATTTCCTCGCTTTATAGATAGTGAATAATGTAAACCAATGAGGTCATAATAAAGGCACAGTGGCGGTATCTACCTTGCGTGTGAATCAACAAATTAGCATAAGCAATAAAACTTAATGAGAACATCAAACATTTGAACTAAACTCTTAGAAATGCCTATTGCTGTTGTTAAGTGAGGGGAAACTCAATGTTTACTGAATTCGCTCGGATTTAGACTGTAAATTTCACCATTTTATACTCAACTAGCCTTTCGCCCCCGGTTTCGCCTGTATGAAAAGAAAGGGGGGGGGGGGCATAGACGGTCTTCCCCTTCGCCAATTTTCTGCTCATTTGGCCATAAGATAATTAGACCTTAGGTTTCGTTGGTATGGTTTTGTGTCGCGAGAGAGAGCTCTAGAGAAATAGGATGTCTAGTAGTGTTTTCTATCATTATTTACAATTATTATGTTTGTATTTTAGCATAATCTCCATATAAAGTAAAAGCCGTTGCGACAATAAAACTATAGAATAATACAGTGGTACGGGGGTTAGTAGTATGCGATTACCTCCCCAAATTGATTGATTTACCCATCGGTATACAGAGTGTAACATAAAGATGGGTCAGTATGAAACTATAAGAGATAGCAAAATGTGTTCTAAGGATTCATGTCGTCGATTTTAAAGATAAGAAAAACTGCATTGATAGATTTAAAAAAAACTTTCTTTAATTTTATTACGACAGACAACTTCATTAATTTTTATTTTATTTTTCGAAGTCTCATTAATTTATTTAAAATTTCATTCGATTGTGTCTACCACTGTTTTAAGAAGGTCGTGATAATGTAGACGAAATGATCCTTACATGATGTAAATATAAAATTGTATATCAAAGTACCCTTGACTTTGTTTCTATAATTAGTTTGTGAAATATTATATCTACTGAGTACTTAATTGGTATTATAAATCAAATCAATTACTATTATTTGTTACAAGTGTTTGACCTACATGATATACAAATGATAGACCTTGCGTAACATTTTAAGTTTGACAGTTCTTCACGATTTTTAGCTATGGATTATTGTCGTTTTTAACCGAACTTCAAAACAAGGAGGAGGTTCTTAATTCGTCGGAATCTTTTATGTTTTTTTTATGTATGTTCCCCGATTACTTAAAGACGCCTGGACCGAATTAGAAATTTATTTTTTGTTTGAAAGGGTATACTTCCCAGATAGTCCCATGGTCATCAGGTCAGGATCTGATGATGGGATCCTGAAGAAATCGAGAACTCTTCAAATTTTATAGGCACACTTGAAGCGATTTGGGTATTTTTTTTAGTGACTTGTACATTTGCTTTCGGAAAGCTTATTTTGGTTTTGAAGGCGGTTTTTTTTCTTCATCAGAAGTGTATATATTGTCCAAATATCTTTTACTTTACATGGAGATTATGCTAAAATACAAACATAATAATTTTATTTAACACCTCAAAACAATAGCCCAATTTAATTTATTGTTATCTCAGCAATAGTCCAGGCACCTAACGAGGCTTGTCTGTGGCGCATTCAGATATAAGTCCCATAGTCACAACACTTTAGATTAAACACTCTAAAGGGCCTCTACGTGTTGGACCTATGTACCCATACAAGCCTTACAACATATTGTATATGTGAATTTAGAGTAACATAATAATAATATTAGACACTATGTCCCCGCAACTTAGAAGTCCCAGATCGCCTTTCACATTTAAAAGCAACACAATTAACCTTTTCTTTGCTCTATCTCGCGGCACTAAACGGTACAAACGAAACCTAAAGTAACTTATTAGTAATTTAATGGCCAAAACTTATGTCCCATGTGACCAGAAAATTGGCGGAAAGGGGGGGGGGGGTCATATGGCGCTTCCTTAGTCTTACTAGAAGTGAAAAAGATAAGAAAAACGTTTTACTGGACGTGGTAGGTTGATTCACGACAAAGGATTACGAGTATTAAACATGGTCCATGTTTATATTTAGGAGCTGAGCATTAACAGTATTAATTAGTTAATCAAGTTAGGCAAAATGTTAGCTCCAGCGCGTATTCATGGCGGATGCTGTCTAATCCGAGATGGTAATGGTATATCAACAAAATTATGTATGAAATAATTATATATCTATCTCTAATAAATAAGTAGTTTTCAGCGAATATACGTAGATATTCAAAATGTTGTTAACCCATATTGTACCCGCGCGAAGCTAAATATTAAATAATAAAAATTAAACCAGAAATTGTAAGTAATGTTTGTTAATTAATTCACAACAAAAACAAGTTCGAAATGCCATTATTAAAATGTCATACCAACCATATAAAGTTCAATTTGCATTCAATACCTCTATGAATTAAATTTCGTATTGTTTTGTCATGTTGGTCCAACAATTTTGTAATAATATGGATTGATTTAATGTCGTTAAACAATGAACAAGGTGGTTTCTGGATTTAAATTTGAATACTAGGACAGACTTGACTTTAGCTCAATACCAGAGGTGTGTGAAGTTTGCACCCTCAAATGCGATTTTTCAGTTTTTTTTTCATCAGGTACGTTTGTCCACCAAAAATGTTTTTGTCCACCTTCAAATACAAGTTATTCAAAAAATCTAAATTGGGGAGTGGAAGTTGGCACTTCCAAGTGCGAGCAATAACTTTATTATGATTCGGTTTACTTATTTTGAAAAGTATTTTATAAAAAGTTTTAGGTTTATAATTCGGAATACAACTTCAATAAAAATAAAATCCGTACTATATTAGCAGCACATATAATGAACGTGTTATAAAACATCAACAAAGTTTCAGGCGGGTGAAACTTTTAACACGCTCTGAAATATAAAGCTTACATGGTGAAAAGAATAAACATACAAAAACAATATCAAAAATACCACCGACAAATACAATTTTGTGGTCATTTAAAATACAAATTATAAGCTTGGAAGGTAAAATGTATCTATTTTAAAATTCATATTTATTATTTAAAACTTAAAAGACAAAGTCTCCCTCTTTTAGCCAATGGTATTTGTGAGGCTATACCTAACGAGTAGCTAGTTCTGTTGAGGTATATTTAGATGGAAAAGCCTCTAAGTATGGTTTGTCGGATTATGTACATAAGTTTTTTTTAAAGCCCATTGGTACATGGCCGGGATCCGGGCTTTTATTGACCGTGACCTTTTATTCTGTAAATCTATTGAGATGAAACTTATGTCACTTAAAAAAAACCACGTGCGTAGCCGGTGCTAAAAGCTAGTTATTTAATAATCATAATTGTTATATTAATGTAACAAAATTATTCAGAAGTAAAATCTTACATTAACAGCGCTATGTATTTCTCGAGACGCCATTAATGCTTTATCACTTCCGGTGCAGTGGAGTTCACTGAATGCGCCGTGCCTTGCTCGGAATCGAACCTAACTACCTACATTGACGTTAAAGTTGAACTTCTTGTAAGCAGTGAAGTATGCATCGTTTATTACTAACTACAAGAAACAAAATTTAGCAACTACAATGTAACTAATATAATATCGCATCAAATGCATTTAATGTTATCTATGAGTTTTGAAGGGAAACTCTTTTGGCAGGGTTGAGATAAATTTCGTTACGCTTAAGGTGTTCTTTCTTAAAAATGCAGTTGGCGCTGGCGCTCCCATTAACAACGTAAGGTGTAACTCTTTCTAAAAAATCTTATTTAATTATTATTTTTAACGATTTGGTTGCTGGACCGATTGTTCCTATTGTCTCCGAATTCGAATCCGTGGCCAGATTTTGCCTATTTTTTAATTATCTCAATTTAGTAAATTTTTTTTTTATTATAATAAGCCAAAGAAGTGAAACTTCTTGCGCGTATACACTATACACGTTTTTTACCTAAATGATTACTAAAGCTCCGCTGTCCGTCCGTCCGTCTGTCATAGGGATTTATCTTTTGAATCGTAATAGGTAGACACTTGACATGTTCACAGAGCGTAGGTATATTAACTACGGCCACTATAACAGAAAATAATAAAAATTAAATTAAAGGGGTGATTACTAAAGCTCCGCTGTCCGTCCGTCCGTCTGTCATAGGGTTTTATCTTTTGAATCGTAATAGGTAGACACTTGACATGTTCACAGAGCGTAGGTATATTAACTACGGCCACTATAACAGAAAATAATAAAAATTAAATTAAAGGGGACCCCTCCATACAAGAAACGTGTTTTATTCGGCGTTTTTTGCTCGATCTCAATAATGGCATACATATCTATCTATAAACGTCGACCGGCGAATTGGCCATGCTAAATATTTATGATAAACTTTTTTTATATTTTATTTTGAAAATACATATAGCCTATTTTAAGAAACTAATTTCAATATTTTTGTTTTTTATCCATTGCGTCTATTTTTAATATATTTTACAAATTTTACCCGCGAAAAGTAAACGTGACGTCACAAGAATTTGGAACAGGATTATAATCTTGGCCTTTACACATAAAAAGTGACAGTCAATCAAATTAACGTCAAGCAAACGTCAGTCAAGGTCGACTAACCTAAAAATTACTCTTGTTTAATATACTCGTGTTTATAATTATTTAAATTGAATAGTTTTTTTTACAATGGTAAGTAAATAGTGTTTCATCCCGTCATGTCCTAATAACAAAGAAAATAATTACACGTAAAATATAAATTTATAAAGATGTCATTCAAAGATTGACGATTACCCTTTTTTGTACGCAAAGGTATTTTTTTCATACTGCTTATGATGACGTCATACATCGGTCAAATGAAGGTTATTGTTTTTTATTGAATATCTTAAAAAGTATAAACTTAATTTAAAATCTGATAAATAGAAATTGTACTGAAAGCTTATATCTCGTTTCGAGATCTTCGTTCCTGTTCAAAAAGTTAGCATGGCCAATTGTAAATCGGATCGCGCTAATTTCTTCCTGAGCCATACAGGGGCGGAAAACTTGCATACTATTAAGTGGACGGAACCCTTTTTCATATTTGGATGTCTAATAGAATTTTTGAGGCTACCTATTGAATTGTAATGGTTCTGAAGTTTTTGTACTTCACAGAAGAAAATTAATTTTATGCTACAAAAATAAAAACAAAATCCTAACACAATTTCTGCTTTCCGCTCGTAACATGTAGGACGTTTGAAAACCAAGCTTTGATTTTTAATGAAAAATAGTACAATTAGGTACAAGACGGCTGAAATTGGAGCGTAAAATCGATTGAATCCTCTGTGGGCGGTTATTTTAACTTATTTTGTTTCATAATTATAATGAAATTCCCAGAAATCTCATTTCATTTAGTTTAGATATAATTTAGTTAAACAAATTCGTTATAGTCTCCGGAAGATAAATTGTAGTTAAAACTAGACTAATTTAATATATTAAGATCAAAGGAAAGTGAAAAAGATCCCGAGAATTCCAAAAACTATGTCTATTAAATTACACAGGTCGACAAAAATATATTTTTTGTTTCTGTTCTAATGCATGAATTCTGATTGATCGAAAAACACTTAAATTTCCATTATTAGCTTTTCAAGTGTGCTTTTGTTGTTTTACGTCGATAAGTAAGTTTTGATGATTTTATTTTATGAGCAACAGGTGGCTCTGGTTTTTACAAAAGCAAACTTTAACCAAAAAAAACTATTTTTTGGCTATTAACTTTCCGGCCGCCATGGCAACTGAGTTGTAAAAAAATAAAAATGTTTCTTGCTTGTCAAACAGTTGCCTTTATGTCCGATGGCCGAGGATGGGACCAACAACCAACATATATAAGAATGTTACACTCATTTTGATAAAAACTAAACGTGGTCACTTTTCAACCGACTTCAAAAAAAGGAGGAGGTTCCAACGGGACTGTTTTTTGTGTATATTACGCGATTTCTCCGCCAATTGTTAATCAATATTGATAGTCTCTTTTTTAATTGACAGAAAATTCTTTGAGATTGGTCCAGTTTGGGTGATAATTGGTTTAGTAGTTCTTCAGAAATTTCAGTTCTCTTTCACCATACATATTATATTTCCTATGTATTTAATACAACAAGGTATTTCGATATCGAAATAATTCAAATAGAACAAGCCTCAAAAAATGTGATCTGCTAACTAAACCATCAGAGACGATTTAAAAAAATAATTGACACATATCTAAATTTTTTTTTTTATTAATATAAAAACCTTAAATCAAATCTAAAGATTAAAAATAACTAAATAAACCAGGTCCGTGTGGAATAGTGGCAAGAGTACTTGTACGCGATAGGGCCTGTTCCGCAGCAGTAGGGAACGAGAGACCGCAGGGTACGGGTAGGTGGCTCGAACTCCGAAGACTCGAAGAAAATGAAAACGCTTCTTGTTTGGTTTCACATGGAACACACGGTGGCCACTTGACGGCGGGGCTCTTCTCGGTGTTCGCTGGAGGTCCTCTTGCCACGAGATCTTGACGCCGACTGTGTCTAAGCACCCGGCCGACCTCTATTATATGCACGATCTATTGTCGGACCGGGGCCGCGGCAAGAGTACCTCCCACGCGCGCGCGTCGACCAATCAGAGCCCACCGCCCAGTGAAACACCGCATGTTTTATCATTTATTTGTCATTTAAGGCACACAATTTATATATACAAAGGATATTCACATATAAACACAAGTTATAGGTTACAATAAAACAACATACAATAATATACAACAACTTTCAGAAAATACAAATGTTCAACAAAATATCGCGTGATATTGGGCCAATCGCTGTGGACTCTTTTGTCCGACCAATGAACACGGATGGCGTGATATTGGTCCCTATTGGGGATTGGTTGGAACTCGATAACCAATCTCGTGCGGTTTCTTTCCACGAATGGAAGTTCGACTATCTCTCAGGTCGAATCCAGTATTCTGGCTTTATGAAATACCTAAATCTCTTTATTTAGGCACTAAATGACAAGTTTCAAATATACAATACAAGCAAACATAATACAAGCAAATACTATACAAGTACACAATATTATAATGAACAGCAACAATTATTTACATATACAACAAGTTCAACTGACGGCTTTGATGGAAGACAAGAGTGCCGTGTTCGTGTAGTGATACATCTGGGATGAGTTTATGATGCGCTTGCTTCTATGTTAGGCTTATACCTCTAAATGAATCCTAGTTACGTTCAATTAGCGCAACATATCCTCACCCCTCCATACAGACATATTATTTCGGCCTACATTGTAGATCTAACCTTTCGACCTAAAGGCCTTATGCCACAGCAGCGTGGGTACCGCATTCCAGGCACTGGGCTAAGGGCAGACTAGTAAATCGTACAATCCGCGCGCCGCTGGTCCTATCGCTCCGTCACAGACAGACGACGTGCGATTGGCCGGCGGGCGCGCGCTAGAGGCTCTCGCAAACCTACTCCGAGGTGTGAGCTTGCCTCGGGGTGCCTACCCAACACCTTCTACAAAATAACAGGCCAGAGTGCTTACGTCACTAGAGCGACTGACGTCACAAAAATGAGGCCAATGCCTTCACATAGACGCTACCGCCACACAGAGTCACGATTTGGCAACAATAAGGCATGTTTCCGAAGCCCGCTTTCAACGTTTATGCATTAAGTTTAAATATTTTATTTTACAAATTCCTAGTCGTTAAACGTCACATTTATAAAGTAATTCTATTTCTATAAATATATAAACTAACATGCTACTTAATTGTAGTCTAGCAGTTCAAATTATATTAAATTAAATAAAAAATATGTTAACCAAATAGTCCTTATAAACGCTTTTAGCTAAACAAAGTGGCAGCTCCATCTTGCTTGTCAGTTATCTGTCATGTCGCTAGTCGCTTTGATAGGTATCTTTATATTTATTTTTCTTTGTACGTTTATAAATAAACAACAATGGTGAATAAATGCTGTGTTCCGAATTGTAAGACTAATTACGTTGGTCACGATAAAGGCACAGTATTTTCATTCCCAAACAACGAAGATCTGCGCAAAAAATGGACCCACGCAACCACGCCGTTCGAAGAAAAGATTTTGTACCTAGCAAATATTCAAGAGTAAGTAGCGACTTGATAATAATTGACCGTTTTTATTATACATATTTAATTTTATTCAACAATATAAATACATTTATTTGTTCTAGGTTTGCGAAAAACATTTTGCAGAGAAGGACATCCGCCGCACTGCTGAAGTATACGACGAAAAAACGGGCAAGAAAGTTGTAGTGACTTTAGAAAAACCTAGGTTATTTGATAGTGCTATACCTTGTGTGTTTCCTAATTGTCCTAGTTATTTAAGTGCCCCTGGACATTCCAGGGAAAATGTAGAACAAAAACGTGTGCGTATAGAAAACAATAATTTGGAATTTGTTATTAGTGAAAGTGTAAAGTCTCAAGAAATTTATGAAAAGAATTACATGTTCAAAAGTTTTAGTGAATTTCTAGTGTGTTTGTATAAATGTCAAGTCGGCAAGGAGTGGTCAATTGTTCATAAAGGTAATGTTGTAATATTTGTTATTCTTTCTTTGTCTAATGTCCCAGATATATCAATTTCAGCAACATTTGATCATAACTTAGAGTTGAAATTATATAAAGATCATTGTGAATTAAGAAAAATGGCAGGTGAAAGTTATCCCAAAAATATTTGTAATATCAAAGATATAGTCTCAATTTTAGATGATTTTCAAAAAGGACATAATAATGAAACGGCAGTGACCTTTGATAATGCTTGTCATTATAGTATTGAATTGTTAAAAAAGTCAAGTAAGGACCAGGATGATTTAGTAATTAGGAAAGTAGATTTTTTATGTGAACAACTATCATTGTTGGTTACCAAAAAGGAAAAATTTAGATATTCTACTAATTTTGTTATATATTTTAGTCTGTTATATTCTATATCACCTCATGCTTATCGCTATGTTCGTAATACTGCTTTTTTAAACTTACCACATCCTAAAACTATACAAAAAATATGTTCAAAGTTTAATTGCAACCCGAAAGATGAACAATCCAAATACAATTTTCTTAGATATATTAAACAGAAATTTAACCTGTTAAAGCAAAAAGATATAATTGTATCCCTTATGATAGATGAAATATATGTTAAGCCATATTTTGATTATAAAGGTGGAGATATTGTAGGAATGTCTTGTAATGATAAAGAGGCAGCATCAGCAGCATATGTTTTTATGATTCAAAGTTTATTGAGTTCATATAAAGATGTAGTTCATATTTTGCCGATTCATAAAATTAATGGTAGTGATTTATATGTACATATTAAAAATGTTGTTACAGGCTTACAGTTAATAGGTTTTAATGTTGTATGTGTTGTTAGTGATAATAATGCTATAAATAAGAAAGCTATGTCATTTTTTAATTCTCCACCTAAATTTGATATTGTATACAAGCATAACAAACCATTATTTTTCCTTTTTGATACAGTTCATATCTTAAAATGTATTAGAAATAACTGGCTTAATACAAAAAATCAATCTTTTATATATCCAAGTTTTGATAATTTAACTCAAAATTCATGTCAAGATGTAGCTAGTTTTTCTATTATAAAAATGATTTATGAAATAGAAAGAAATAATTTAGTTAAATATGCACACACATTAAATTTAAAATCTTTGAATCCTTCTTGTTTAGAACGTCAAAATGTGAAACTAGTTTTGAATATTTTTAATAACCATGTTCAGAATAGCATACTTGAAATTGGTGAAAAACATAAGATGTCACATTATAGAAGTACTGCAAATTTTATAAACATTATATTAAAATGGTGGAATATTGTAAATGTTAAGACATTATATAAGGATATAAGATTATTAGACCCTTTAATGAAACCATTGTCAATTAATGAAGAAAATTATAATTTTTTAAATAAAGTTTTAATTTGGCTAGATCATTGGGATAATTTTAAATCATGTGACAATCGAATGACAAAACAAACACATCTAGCATTCACTCACTCTACATATGCACTCATTCAATTAACAAATTATTGTATTAATGAACTGAACTTTAAATTTTTGTTACCTGGTAGGATACAGACAGATAGTTTAGAGGATCGTTTTGGGAAATATAGGGGTATGGCTGGGTCACAATATTTAATATCTATGAGACAAGTATTCGAAGTAGAGTCAAAATTGAGAATTCAATCGTTATTGCCATTAAATATAAACTCTTCATCTTTAGGTCAATTTAATGTTACAATCAGCGATATAGGTGACAGCATTTGTAATGAGAATGATCCTGATAATTGTGTAAATGAACATGCAGATTTTAGTATATCAGTTACAGAAGAAGATATTAAAGTAAACGAAAATCAATTACCAGTGCTCACTTATATTGCTGGTTACTGTGTGCAATCATTGTTAAAAAAATATAAATGCCAAAATTGCTCAAATTACTTAATTGCTAAAAATGATTGTGTAATTGTAAATAAAAATTGTAACTATGATTTAATAAAAAGTTTAGATAGAGGAGGTTTGTTGTTACCACATTCAGATATTGTTAATGTAGTCATGTTTAATTATATAGTTGTAAATAAGTTAATAAGCCCAGACCTTGAGCAAAGATTTTTGAAATGTAATAATCAAAGACTAGTTGTACAAAAAATTACATCTTCAATAATAGTTAATGACTATGACTTTTTCTTAGCAGACTTCTTTTGTAATTTATCAGAACACTCTAATTCTAATATATTGTATCATATTTTAAAATCTTCAACAAACATATTTTTAAACAATTATATAAAGAGGAAAAATGATAGTTTAAAATCTTCAAAGAAAAGAAAATTGTGTACATTGTCATCTTAATGTAATTTGATGTAATTCTTTTCATAATTTCCCCTGGTGAGTTTCTTGTCAATTCTTCTCATCAGGTGTAATCGAATTGACGGATATAGGTAATAAATGTTTTTTTCTTTTAATATTTACCTACATATATTTTTGTTTCATTTAATACCCACAAAAACCTCTTTAAATTAAAACTCTAGGTACCTATCTACGTTGTTAATTAAATGTATCTTTATACAATATACATACTATATAGTTAAAACATTCTGATAGTATTATCATAGTGAAATAATAATATTACAGTATTTTAAAATCTATGAAATACGTATTGTTAGTTTACTCTCGAGAAAACGATGGCCGCATCTCGATGACGTCACTACGTCAGCGTTCCGGCCTGTTATTTTGTAGAAGGTGTTGGCCTACCCCGCTCCAGTGCAACGCAGTGCACTCGTACACCTCGGCCTACGTCTACGCATACCGTTTAATGTCTATATTTCACTTTGGCGTTTTCCGCCTTTAACACAATTCACTATGATTTTTAGCACTTTCACTACACTCTGTCGCGAACAGTACTGGCTGCATTTCCCCGCTGAATCGCGATGCTGATTCATTGAGCGAGGAAGGAGCCAGCCCTCTTGTCACCAGAAGAGATGATCAGTCGAGGGGATACATCTTTAATAAAATTTTTGGCATTTGAACCCCACGGACCTAGAGTTTCTACACCAAACGGCACAAACTTGTAGTTTTCAATAATTGAACTATATTTACGCCGTTTGTTAGACTCTGCGATTTCCGCCACAGCTCCCGCTTTGATTGCTGTTTCCCTGAGATGAGACGGGGCTAATGTGTCCACGCACGTAGCATCCCATACAAGGGCCCGACCTCGCTCCCAGGGAATCAGAGTAATTCCATCGGGTCTCTTGCCGTCTTCCCGGATTATTCCCGTTGGCTCTAGGAGAGCAGGGACGTCTATTGACGCAAGAGCCCTTTTGATGGTATCATTAAGGGAGCTGTGGCGAGAAAGCCATTTATGTTCGCAACATACTGGTGCTCCTAACCTTAGGCCTACACTAATTCTAAAAATTTCGTTATCCAAAAATGTACCGACGTTTCGAGATGGATGAGCGTGTAACCAGTGGCCAGATTCCTTTTCTGATGAAGCCAGAAGCCGAGCGCGGTCGTGATCACTGATTAAATTTTGTGTCAAACGTTTGTGTGTTAGTTGTAATAATGGAGTGTCCCAAAGTTTTTGTTTATTTATCTAAAAATAAATTATTTAAAATACCTGTTATCTCTCTTTATTAATGAATTCGTATTTATAATCAAGACGCGTTGAAAATGTGCCAATCGTGTGTATTTCCTACAAAAATCCTCAAAATATACTGACACAGTATCACAAGTGACGCTTGCCAACACAATTTCAATTACTTTTTTTTTACATTTTGAGCGAGTTTGTTGGCATTTTTATCACTAAATATTATTCAACGATGAGGTAATGCGGGGAAATAACACGTTTTTTGATAATGTGCAAATTTTAAATATAAAATATCTAATTGATATTAATTTATTCAGTACAGACCGTTTGCCTGTTATTGTATTTTTGTTTGCTATCTATTTCACAGATCAATTTAAGGAGACGGCTCATAACTTTTGTCCCATAAAAATTACATGCTTCACGACTTCCTAAATTACGCGATAACTATATGTCTTATTTCCGAAATTTATATAGCTTTCGAAAGATAATTTATTTGACACAGTATATAAATAATTTCACGCGTATTTTCACCCGATTTTACGACTCGAGTTCTCTTAATATATTTACTAATGTACTATTTTCTCGTATTTATCCTATACTTAGATAATTTCATTTAGGTACTTTCTGAAAACATTAACTACAACTTGCTATTTCTAATAGTTTTTGTACTATACTGGATTATTTCGCAAGACAGATTTTTTGTAAAATCGTTCTTTCTTAAGTTTCTGGTACGTGAATCTTGGCCTATCTTATCTTATCCTTGGTTATATTATCGATAATTTTTGCAGTGTATATCTTTAAGAACGTTATAAAGAGATATCGACAATGTGCTGTTTACTCAGTTCATTGCGCTAACAATAAAATTATTGTATGCGTCATCTTGTTGAGGTTTCTCATCGGCAAAATAAGTAATATGAAGCTCTCAAAATCCGGATATATATTATTATATACTATTGACTTTTCTACCTGGTTCATAAAATATGTAATTTTAACTGCGATCCGAGCGGGCTTCGCTTCATCCAGAAGCTCCATCTATCTCTGCTAAAATCAGGTCGATCGCAGGCGCGCCTCCATCCACCAAAATCGACCGTAGACTCGTCCAATTCTTGTACGCGCGGTCCTCCATCCGTTTTCAAATCATTGTATTTGTGGTTGATCTCGATGGCCGAACCTATCTGTCACACACACACACACACACATCCACACATATTGTTTAATCGAATCTTGTGTCTGTTTATTAAGTAAATTGCATATGATCTAGATTATTGTATTATTTACATCGCTAATGTGTGGCCTGTGTTCAATCTCGATCATACGGCTGGCCGGACCGAACATTTTCGGACCAATGAGTGGGCTACTTTAGTTACGAAGGTCGAAAGTTTTAGAGTTTAATACTGTGTAGAAATTTCTATATTATAATAAAATCAAAAATATGAACAGAAAAGCTAGTTATCTTATAAGGATTCTATGAGTTTTCTTTGGAATGTGGAATTTTACATTATACGTAGCAGCTCTGCACTCTATCTAAATTCCTTACTCTTCAACCACTTCATGAGATTAAAATAGAGTTCATGGATTTGATATGGATTAACCCTAGGGTTCTGTAGCAAATGGTTAAATGGGACATTTATATTACTTCAATGTCTATATCCATCTCCTTCGTCTACACCACGCCTTTTATCCCAAGATGGGTAGGCAGAGACAATCGAATGTCATTTTCTACGGTCTTGGCATACCTCTTTCACTTCTTTTTAACCGACTTCCAAAAAAAGAAGGAGAAGGTTCTCAATTCGGTCCGTATTTTTTTTTTTAATATATTCATCTCACCTTCGAAAATTGTGGGATGTTGTGTACACTCTTAACGTAATGCCAGCGGTTTATATGTAATTTCAGAAGTAACGGATTTTTTTGTATCGAGAATATATCATGGAATCGCGTTTTTGGTCCATTTGAGAAGCAATGTAAGGTAGTAAGAAACATTCCTGGGTTTGTATTTATTTATACCTATAAGTTGCTCTTTTTATAAAGCCGTGTAAATTCAGGGCTCATTGAAAGTTATAAAAAATAAACTCTAGAAAACTTCAGCAGTCTTCCTATACTGATTGCAAAAAAACTATGAACTTTTCCACAATCAACTTACCAATTCCATTAAGACTTTAAATTGATCATAGTTATGCAGAAAAGAACCAACCAGTTCACAAAATGGTCAGAAATTAGTTAGTGACAGAATTTTACATAACCTCCGAATCTATCTAATATTAGAAAGAGGTAAGAGGTAAGGTGTGTAAGTTAGGCGGTTTTTCTGTCAAACTAGTGAACCGATTCTAAAAATTATTTCACGAATTGTTTTAAAATTGTTAAAAAAAAATCACGGGCGGGTCGGAATGCTAGTAATTTATATTTTAATAAATGTACCTACTTTTTTTAAAAGTTCAAAAATTGTACAAAATTTCGTTATTAAAAGTTGAATTAAATTCTACCACGACATTTAATTATTTCTTGCTTTTTAGTAAACAATTTTTGAACTCCCAATATTATAAATCCAACGTACAGCCACGAGAGGATATATTTTTAAGCAAATTCTTAACTTTGAACTTAAATAATATCTTAGTTTGACTTCGTTGTGGACTGGTTCTCTTTTGCATAACTACAGCCAATTTATTTATTGAAAGTTATTTTCAGGAGTTGTGAGTTAGTTTACAGTTCGTTAGCGAACGGATGTGCATCGACTTTTACGAATATCTGTTTGCATCGTAAATTCTTTGATTTTAGACTCCTTTAAGAAATTTGTCACATTGTTTATTGTCTGGGCGGAAAATCATATGGAGGCACGTCGATAGATGGCGCATCGCAATACCATTATATTCTATTATTTTTTTCAAAATAGCTACATCAGGGTTTTGATGATTCCGCTAATGTCAAGTATTATAGACGTCGGAGTAGGTAACAATATGTCGATTAATCGGTAGCTAAGATGTTCCCGCCGACCGTGATGTCCTATTAATCATTGACTAATCACAACTATCACAGCGCGGACGGGATTAAACTGCATTCCCCATCACGTCTCAGAGGGCGTGTGCGCTATTTACCAAGGCGTGACGTGGAATCTCGCAATACCTAATGTATCGCTCGCTACACATATGATTTTTTAATGAATGTAATGACAAAGCTCTAGCCGTTATTCTTATAAAAATAATAAAAAAAAACAATGAATTTTAATTCAGACTATTGGTCTGGCCATAGCCTAATTTTTGGTTAAGTACGCAAAAAATTTACACTTTGTATCACTATTTATAATAAAAAAATATCTCGATTTTTTTGACATTCTGGCAATACCAGCAATCCAATATTTTTTTTATTTCGTCTCTTAAGCTGTTTAGTATATACCGAAATTTTGTCATAATTAGGTACTACCTAGCGGCCTAAAATTCACTCTATGATTCACTTGAACATTTTCTTTTTGCAAATATCGGCCATACAAAGGATTTACGACCATGCGTTTGATGCACATATTAAGCTCGTCTGTTTATTTTTAAAAATCTTTGTAAATTTTTTGTTTTGTTTTTGAGCTCAGTTAATTTTAGGACTTATCGACATCTGGCAGATTGAATAAAAAAATAAGACCGAAGCAAACATGGCATGACATTGTACAAACAAACATACAGTCCGCTTCGTTGACAGTGTCAAAGACATGTCATTTTCCAATCACAGGGGTAGAATGAGAGGATGGGAAATAGATATACCGAACCTTTAAAATATGTCGTGTCATATAGAGATGAACAAGTCCGGATGGATACATGAGTGATACAGGTCCGGCGTAGCAGCGGTCAAGTGTCTAGCAGCAATTCTGCCAACGGGTACGGATTGCACGTTGTTCTCGATCTAGGATTCTGGACTCGGTAGGTGTTTACAGTGACACAACACATGTCCAGTTGATAACAATTGACCACATAATGCCGATTGCCTCGTCTCCAACTATCTAACAAAACTTCAATAATATCATCAATTTTACTGTATTTTGGGTGAGGGTTAGAATTGAATTTATCTCTAACGGTATAATTGCGCTAATTTGTTTGCAAGGTTTTTCTAAATTTTTCGTGGCAGAAAATGTATTTTTAGCCAAACATGTACGTATCCAAAGGATATATATCCGGGATACGTGTCCAAACGTGGGACTTGTACATCTCTAGTGTCATAGAGAAGTGGAATTGTCTACCTTCCTTCGTATTCCCAGCCACATTAAATCTTAAAGGGGTACACACTTGCTTGTTACTTGCTAGACACCTGTTGTTAATTCAATATGTAAAGTAAAACGTAAGATATGTTTTTTATATTTTTCTTTCAAAGATTAAGTTATTTTAAGAAACTAATTTGAATAATTTTGATTTTTATGCAGTAGTTTTTTTGTAATAAATTATCAAAGTTTTGCCGACAGACGACAAACTGTGTAAAGTAGCATTTCCTACCACAATAACATCACGAAAGTGCAATATTTCTCACCTAAGTAAGCGCGAGATTTTTTCTATTTGACATACGGTACAAAAACATTGCCTAAATTTAACAACACACTATTATGAATACCCTTACATAACCTATGCTAAATTAGTGTCATTGAACTTTAAACAAATTTTCTAAACAGATAAAAATCTAAGATTTGACTTTTAAAAACCCAGGTTAATAAAATGTTATTATTTATTCACGATATATTTCAACAAAATAGATATGAATTCACTGAGTGTTTCAGGACTGCGTATTCTAGGAACTGTTCTGCGTGTAATTTAATACTTTCCATATGAGGGAGCTTTGCCGTTTTAAAATTGAATGACCACAGACTCTTTCAATATGAACCTAAGCAAAAAATAAAATAAAATTAGTCTTGTTATAAGATGTTGATTTTGTTTATCAATTCATTTAAATTGGCGGTTTCCTAACACGAATTATTTAAAGAGTCTGTCAGTTTACTTTAAACGAACAATGATGGTTCGAAGATTCGACTCGAAACCCTACGTTGTGCCTAGGTGGTCCTGGGTTAATTCATTTGATATTAAAATTTGTTCTTGTACTTCCATGTACATACCTACATCTAAAGTAGGTCGTCTGCATGTCTTCATTTTTAGATTTAATTTTAAGTTTTTTTTTATATTTGTGTTACATAATTTTATTTTATTTCTTCACGGCTTCCGAAACAGTGTTACGGTCCCAGGATACACAGAGTAAGACCAAGTCCCCCTCCTTTAGCCGATGGTATTTGTGAGGCTATACCTAACGAGTGGCCAGTTCTGTTGAGGTATATTTAATGGATATGTTTGTGATAGCATCCAAATTTCAAATAGGTGGAATCAGGAGTTACAGCTAGTTTGTGCTAAAATTCTATTACACACTTTAGAATGCCCGAAGCGAGAATCGAACATTGTACCGAATTTTACGACACTACGTGACGGTTAGTTGGATCCTTTATTCTGAAAGCTGTTTCGAAAATTTGCAAAATGTACTTCCCGTATATAGAGAGAGAAGTTCAATAAACTTTATTGCAAAAATACGTGCAAAATTTCACAAAGAGACCGTTTTAAAACTGTTAACAGATTTTACAAAATGTGTTATAATACTACATATACATCATTCTAACTAATATTATGAATGCGTGTGTTTATTTGTCGTTTTTCTTTCACGTCAAAACAAAGCATCGGATTGACGTCATTTGTGCACTTTTTTACCACTGAAATTCTTATGGATATAAAATTATTTTTGTGACATTTAAATATTACTACGGGCAAAATAGGAGCGGATAACTAAATTTTGGTACCTATGTAATGTAATGTGTATTGTGTTTATTGTAAAAAAAACTTTTTTAAACTTTTCTAAAAAAATATGCACTATCTTCTACTCTTGGAATTTGGCATATGCCTATCATATATTTTTTCTATGAAAGATGAATGAATGAAGTCGGTGACGTCTGGTATTAACTAGGCAGACCACGAGTTCGATCCCGGCCATGTACCATTGGGTTTTTTATAATTAAAAACTTATGTACATAATGCGACAAACCACACATAGAGGCTAAATATACCTCAACAGAACTGGCCACTCGTTAGGTATAGCCTCATAAGTACCATCTGAAGCTGTGGCAACCCGTGAAGAAAGAAAAAGATGAATGAATATCGTTCTCTGATGATTCGCTCGAACTAAGTTTTATTTTGGGAATTTTGTACCTAGAAATCTAAACTGAAATATATTTTAACTAATAATTAAATTAAAAGATCTGCATTAAATTATTAATTACACAAATGATTAATATTCACAAAATTAAGTCGGAGATTCTCATAATATAATAGTATTTCATTAGCTTTCATGTTCATACGCGTCATTCTGGTAATAAATTTATTTCCGCTCAAAGAAGCCGGCGCTTAACGTGGCTTTGGAGCAATCGTAATATCTCGCACACCTCTAAATTTACGGCTTTGAATAGTCTCATTTAGAATCCTGATTTCCTCAACTTAACTACCTGAAAAGCTCCACACAATTTACGTCTATCAACCTTAGATCTTGACGGCAATGACAAGTGAGTTATTCCTTGGCTAAAAAGGTAGCTTTAATAAACCTATTTCAAACTTTAACATAATGAAAATAAGGTGTTTTTTAAATTGTTCTATAAACTACTTTTTATTCACAAGTTTTAATTATCATCATCGATCTACCGTACTTCTTCATATTTATGTAAGAACATGAAATGTCAACGATTGTAATTTGCTAAAATTTATAATTCGAATGCTTAATTCTCAGTTACTTAATTTATATGAACATTGAACATATATGCCGTCATTTTATTATGCGCGTGAGAAGTATGACTATTATATGCTATCCAAAAATACTGATATGTGAATGAAACCGACACACTTTTTTTTTAAATTAGGAGGTCAGTAAAAAGTGTGTCGTGTGATTTGAAAGAGCTACAACAGAACTAAGGATACCAAAATTATTTTTATTATTTTTGGTCCTTTGGTTTTAATTATATAGCTCAAAATTTGGAAAAAAATACCATCCCCTGTTCTGCTTTCTTTATTCTGCTCTATTCTCATTTTAATAGGATCAGTAGATATTGAGTCATATAAAATATATATAAATAGCTGAAGCATATAGTGCAAATCTAATTTGTCCTGTACATCATGATAGAATAAAGCAGCATAGAAAAACCACGGAATATTTTCTCCTAAGTTCTTAGGACCCCGACAAGCGCTCGCGCGGCACTGAGCGTTTTTCTCGAGCGCAAAGAATACAACTTTTATTTGTATTTTATATTATGTCGTATTGCCAAAAGTGTGAACTATAATATATTATGAGTCTAAAATTTGCCTTCCGACCGTTTTAAGAATAACTACTTTCGGAATTCGGCTAAAATAAGTAAATAATATATTTTCGGTTTCTAATATCAACAAATGGCGTTTCTATTTCTCAGAATTAGAACACGAAAAATTTATTTTTATTGCATTTCTGGAGAAACCACGTGAAACGACTCTTAATTGCACGAGCCCGACTCGCTCATGGCTGGTTGTTTAATTCAGTATAAACTTATGAATGTCATAGATCTATCAAACTGTATCAAACCTTAGGATATTAGTTAAAAGTTGCAGAAATTTCAGATACAGATCAATATTTGGAAAACACTGCGAGTTGCGTCACGGTAGATGAAAAAAATATAGTAACCATTATAGAGAGCTTATGAGCATTTTATTTATGAAAATCGTGGTAATTTAAGCGCACTAGGCATAAAAACTTATTTCTCAAAATATTGTACTTATTACTTACATTGTGAATATTTTTCTATATAATTTATTATTATTACCTATTATGCTAAAAGTTGCTATAAACATTTTACATCACATACAAAACCATTTAGCAAATTCAAATTTCTGGGTCAATGAAACACTATATCTATTACTTTTTTGTAATCGATATTACTAACGGCCATTTCCAATAGCTTGTCTATCGTCCATTTAGGCATGCATGGCGTATGTAATTGACATACATACGCCACGTTATTGGGAACGGCCCTAACTGAAATAGGAGTGTGGATAAAAAATCTGATTATTTATTACGTATATCCGGAGTTTGTATGTGATGATTCATGAACTGGGAAATGGAGATTAGGTTCAGTGAGTCAGCTTCATTATAAAAATACAAATTAAATGTAGACTGGACTCTCGAATCTGTTTAATTTTTTTACTAGCTTTCCGCCCAGGCTTTGCCTCTGGTTTTTTTATTGTGACATAAGGATTTCCGGGATAATGCCACTATCTGGCCCTCTCTGTGCAAAAAATTACGGCCATCCGTTTTAATGTGAAAGAATCCGTTTAACACATGATTGTTTGTCCGTCCGTCTAAGCGTGTTTGTTCTTCTTATAATTCTAATAAGTTATTTTTAATATTTAATTTAGTTCAATTTTAATATATTGTATATTCTGTTCGATAAAGTTTTTTAACTACTTGAAACTCTAAATTAAATATACCTAAAAATAAATATGATACTTATAATTAAAAATAATTGAGGTCAGATTTCGTTAAGAAAAACAGTTTCAAGTTATTTTTCGAAAAAAAACAGATACTTTATTATTCGAAAATTATACTACGGGATCTAAGAATTATGTGAAATAAAATAATATTGATTTAAATTGATTTATGGACGTTTAATATAATTAAAATGCCATCTTATATGTTTCGCGGGTGCACAAATCACTCAAGAACAAAAACTAAATTAGTGTAGTCACATGTGGTCTAGCTGCGACGGAACGGATTTTCTGTTGAAATGTTAGGATGTAATGTATCTATATTTTTTTATTTTATCAAAGGAAAGCGCAAGTTCCACAAGTACCTACATCATTCTATTTTTTATTAATTTATTAGAGTAAATATCTCGTTATACCAGTTTCGTTACTTTCCTCCATGAAATAACATGCAGTGTAACTAATTAGTGGCGTTATGTGAATAATTGATTAATGTACTCCATTGGAACGTGTTATTATGAAATGTTACAAGTGAAAAGTTTACAATCTTGTCTCTATTTTTTTATCTATACTTTTCTCATTTTTAATGACTTTTTATTTATTATGAAAAAAAAAACTAAATTTTTATTTACTAAACTAAACT
This sequence comes from Nemapogon koenigi, assembly GCA_963924495.1. Lineage (NCBI taxonomy): Eukaryota > Metazoa > Arthropoda > Insecta > Lepidoptera > Tineidae > Nemapogon > Nemapogon koenigi. Next base: position 3,994,624 of record OZ004640.1, on the reverse strand, counting down.
TAGATAGAAAAAGTCCATGTGTACCTAACATACTTGCAGCATTGTCTCGTTGAATGGCAATTCTGATTTTTTGTTTGAAGTAACTATGGCATCTGAATTCGCCACATTTTAGGAACACTCTTCTTCCAAGTTCTTGGAGGAAATCTTGAGCTTCATATCCGAGTACTCCCGAAATTTCAACGCCAAATGCCACAAATTGATAATTTTGGGTCAAGTCCCGGTAATTCAACCGCTTGCGTGACTCTGCTGTGCAAGCGGCTGAACCCAGAACCGATGAGGTAGGTAACCGAAATGTGTGATTGTGCAAATTTATCTACACAAGTGGCGCCCTGTCTGCTAATTCCCGGAGGCTCCAGTGCAGCTGGTATTTTGGCTGTAGCCATTGATCGAAGGCTGTCTAGGTATTCTGCCAGCACTTTTTCTGCATGATAAACCATGTCGTCCATACATATCGACTTCTTTTCCACAAACACAAGTATGTAGGACACAAATTTGTAGTCTCGTACGCAGTCCAACAGCTATCCTCAGTGTTTCTTTGTCTAGTAGCGCCGAATAACTGACCAATGTATATTTGTCTGCGACAGATATTTTTACACATTTTGGGATGCGATTTATGATTTTGATATTTCTTTTGTAGTTTATTAAATAATTTGAGACAGTTGAGGGAACTGTTTCAGTATTGTCCTTAGTTCTGTTTGAGTTAGTTTGTTTATGGACTTAAGTCGAATGTATGCGTAAACCTTTAGACATGTTGAAGTATCTTGAGCATACTCTGCCAGCATTTCCTTTCACTTCTGCTATTAAAACCTTTTTAGTCACTCTTTCATCCTTTACTCTTTCATCCTTCACTCTTTCATATGTATAAAGTAAATTGACTGATTAAGATACATTAACCAATCAAATAGTTATAAAGCAATATATAACTAAATAGATTGATTAAGCCATTGTACAAGATGTGTGCCAATTCCTAAATTAGTGACAGCAGGCAATAGGACAATTAGTGATTTTTAAATTTAGGTTAACGAACATGAGAACTAGGTCAGGGTTACGAAAACATGTGTATTTAAAGTCACCAACTTTTCAAAGAGCTGATCCTAATTTCATGAAATTCAGCCATTTCGAAATATTATCTGGACAAACAGTCAGACACAAATACACTTTAAAAACTGTTCTGCAAATAACAAAATATCGCACAGACACTTTATTTTTAAGGTTCCGAACATCTCCGATGAAAAAACGGAAACCCTTATAGGATCACTCAGGTGTCTGCCTGTCCGTATGTCCGTCTGTCGCAGCTTATTTTCTCCAAATCTACTGGACGAAAAATTTTGAAACTTGGTACATATATATAGAGTTTCATGGCCCAATTTTCATGGCCCAATCACGGACGTAATAGCGGAAATAATAAAATTTCGATTTTGAGTGAAAAATTAAATGGTATTTTTTTTTAAGTGCATCCATGTGACATATCAAATAGAGAATACAAATAAGTATAAAATTTTAAAATGCATAGTTTAAATTATATTAAAGAAAATATATAAAAATTTACCGTTGCCCCCCCCCCCCTTATCTTTAAAACTACTAAGTCTAAAATAAAAAAAACATAGGAAATATAGGGCCTTTCTTATAGTTTACTTGCAACTTGACCAATTATTTTTATTGTATTTTTTTATGATTTCCAATAAAATTTGTCTATCTAGGGCCCATATCTTGTGCAACAACTCACGACGATCCATTGCTCCGTTCTGACACAGTTCTGACGTGAAAGAAGGAACAAACAAACACACTTTGCATTTATAGATGCGACCTCACGTGGCGTATTCGTGATCGAATGTTCTTATTTTAAATTTTTTACAGAAACGTATGAAATTAATTGTCGAAATGCCAAATAGGCGAAAACGAATACGCCAAGTGCGGTTCCACCATGTATACTTGCACGTAAGAAAGTATTGCATGAAACTCAAGGTTTTTCTTGAAAAAACTGATATGTGAGCTTGCCATATATTCTGTATGAAACTCAAGTTGTTCATTATGGCAGATAGCCAGTTGTTCATACTATTCCACTGTATTTATTGGGACTAGAAGAGGTGTCACTTTTTAAGTACAAATTAATATTATATAATTTCATAATAAGCGTGGACACCGGAATCACATGCTCTCCGAAGGACAAGAAGTCGTTTTTGGCTAGAATGAGGGTTGAATTTAATTTTCAAGTCCAAGTCTAGGCGGAGCATCTTATGGTTTTCCATATAACTCTACGTCTTCATGATGGACATGACCTTCAACAATGCAGATAATGACTGAGAAGAAATAGAACTCTAAAACTACTTGTTTATCTAATATAACAAGTTATATGACTCATTTGTGTAATAATAGAAGACCATTTTGATTAAATAAAAGCTGCAGATGACGCGACAAAGAAGCTTACCGCAAAATGCGAATGCTCACATATTCAGTTTAGTATGAATTTGCAACACGGTCGAACGACATGCGTTTGCGCACGATCATGACCGCTTCTCATTACGATATTTCAGACGAAATATTTAGCTCAGTATAAAGTTTCTTGCAAACTTTAAGCTATTTTATTTTTTTAGTGCAAAAATTATGTGATGTGCAAATAATTATTATTGTGATATTTTGAGTTTTAGAGCTTGTTAGTGATTTTTTTGTCAAAAATGAAGGAGGCTTTGTAAGTATTTTATTATTTATGTACTTAGATTAATTTAATTCATACATAAAACATAAATCAATATTTTTTGAATAAATTGGATATTTATTCATAAATATTATATTAAATATTCTTTGTGCTGGGTTCAACACAAAATAATAGAGTCGAATATCAAAAGAGGATAAAATTTATTACACTTTCTGAGAATTATTTTAAATTTTACTTATATTGAGCCATGACCAGAAAGACTGGAACCAATTTTACCTTAGGTACGAGTATATAGAGAAATTTATATGAGCTTAGTCAATGGCATGCAGAAATTTTTTTCTTACATAATTTTCTCACATTTCCTACTATCAAACCAATAATCCTATTCGAGCATAGGCTTTTCCAGGTTATAAGCAAAGGTGTTCCAATATTATGCCTAACTTTATGAGAATACGTGCCTTGCCTCTACAGCTGGCTAAGAAACCAGTTTTGTAAATTTTCAAAAATATCTCTCTGGTAACCGTGACGGCATTGTGGTCCACAGATAACGCTTATTGCATACGTGCTTGAGATTCTAGTTGAGACAATCTCATAAGTTTTACTATATAAATTATATTTGTTTATATTTGCTGTTTGTTTCTTTCACGCTACAACATAGCAATGCATCGGCGTGATTTTTTGCACAGAGATATCTTGAAGGTCTGAGAGTGATATACGCTACTTTTTATCCCGGAAATTCTTCCTGATAAATTTTTGTGTCTCATCAAAAATATTTCCACAGGCGAAACTTAGAGCTACAAACTGTAGGTCTTCTAAGACACCTTTCGATTTTAAAGTGGGCCAATATAAGGGGGCTTCAAAAAAATTCGATGAGAATGTCAAGATCAGTGTATTTATTTTGGTAGGTAACTAAATACTTTACATGTATTTTATTGTATATTTTTTAAATACAAGTTAGATACATATTTATTCCTTTCGCCGTCGAGACAATGGGCCCTTGGACCGAGACGACTAAAACTTTCACCCGCAGCCTCAGCAAGCCTCTCCGTCTGGCCACTGGAGACCCTCTGAGCAAGGAGTACTTTGTACATGGGATCAGCGTGGCTATACAACGAGGTAACGCGGCAAGCGTATTCGGCACCCTGAGCACATCGTCTAGACTAGACAATAAAAATTTGTAACATCTTAAAAATATTAATTTTAAGAATTTTAAATTGCAAAGTAAAAAAATATACTCTTTATAGGTATTATACTTACCTATTATTGGTCCATAACTTCCAAGTTAGTTAAGTATGTTCAAATTTCTTTTTATTTTCACCTACAACCCGCCGATGATATTTGTAAAGCTAATGGTGTTGAGGTACTTTAAGTTGTCTGTCTTATTTTTTTTAATTGTAAACTAAGTATGAAGGACTGGTAATTTTTTTTTCAGCACGGGTATATAGTCATATTATTGTCTAACAATCTGTAAACAAAATATCATCAAAGTGTGTCAGAAATCATTTATCCGGATGTGGTACAATACAACATGATGTCATTTATTACAACAATGATTTATTTTGACATGATAAGAAAGGTGCCTACAGACATGCGGTGTCTATGAAAATGATACGAATATTTTAATTCGAAATTTTTATAATGATTAAAATTTTACACTAACTATCTATCATCGAATGGCATTTGTTACGATCCTGACATACCTCTTTCGCTTCTTTTATATTCATCATATCTTTCATACATGCTCGGCGATTGTGTGTACTTTTAATATTTCCATCGATCAATACATTTTTTATATGTTCAATAAAAGTCTTCAGGTCGTCCTCTGCCAGCATTTCCTTTTACTGCACTATATTTATATATATAACTTTTGGCGTGGCCAGAGGGGCCAGAAAAAAAGCACTGATAAACATAAACCTTTTTAGTCAATCTCTCATCCGTCAATCTTTCAACGTGTCCAAACCAGCGTAAACTACTTTTCCCTCAGTTTAGTCACAACATCATCTTTCACTCCGCATTCTTCTCTAATTACATATATACATAAAATATATTATTTAGGTCGCTAGTAGGTACAAAGATAATTCTAGGCTCCTACAAAATTAATTTGCTCTTACTTATATTTCACCACCAGCACTTTGTTTTAATTTAATTCTCACTATTTCTTAAGTGACTTTTGAAACGACTGTAAAAATATTTGTTTGATACTTTTCTGTGAAATTGAGTCATTTTGAAGTTGAATAATTAGAATAGCCTTCTCATTCTCATCTAGAATACAATAAAAGTGTGAATTAAATCAATATAGTTTGCATAAACCAGTCACGGCCTTTATATTCGCATGTCAATGTCTTCATTTAGCAGAGTCGTCCATGTGACAAGGCTGTTACGTCAATTATCTGATATTTTCATAAGTTCGAAGTTCGGACGATTCATTAGGAAAAATCTTCACGCCCTTGCGGTGTGGCCACTGTTCAGTGTCCACTTTTTGCCAGTTGTCGTTGGTGGCCGAGTGGTTAAGTCGTCTGGTATTAACTAGGTAGACCACGGGTTCGATCCGGGATCCCGGCCGTGTACCAATTGATTTTTGTAATTAAAAACTTATGTACATAATCCGACAAACCACATTAGTTGCTTTTCTATCGCCATTCGTTAGGTATAGCCTCACAAATACCATCGGCTAATAGAGGGAGACGCTGGGTATCCTGAACACAGTTTCGGGAGCTAAAAAAAGGTTTACTATGTTGTTAATAAATAGTAGAAGAAACTAGAATCCGCCATTCAATGGTGACTAAATATAAACGGACTATTTTAGTTAATCTGCTCTTGTGACTCAGTAATAGTTTTAATTTCGCCCTTGTATATATTCTCCTAATAGATTATTTTATCATATACTAGCATTCCGCCCCCGGATTCGCCCGTAGATATTTACGAACAAAATAAAATATACCCCATACCAACCCCTACCCCTACCCCTACTTCTACTCCTACCCCCTATACCTGTACCACTACCTCTATGTATATAATCAATAGTTTTCGCAGCGCACGCCATGTAAGGAATTTCTTAGGTCATTTTTTTACACCTTGGGTTACATTATTGGAGTTTTAGTAAGGATCCCTAATTTTTTTGAAAATAGAATATAGCCTATATGTCACTCAGGGTGAATGTAGCTTTCCAATCGTGAAAAAATTTTTGAAATCGGCACAGTTTTTGAGTTTATTCATTACAAACATACACACAAAAATATAAAAATACAAATCTTTCCTCTTTATAATATTAGTATAGATATTAGCCACCCCGCCCCAGGCTTTGCACGGGTACAATATGGGTTTACAACAATTTGAATAACTAAATTTTTTTGGTTCACATAACTATATAAAAACCTTAAATCTAATCTAAACATTAAAAATAACTAAATAAACCAGGTCCGCGAGGAATAGTGGACGAATACTGGCTGGATTTCCCCGCTGAATCGTGATTCTGATTCGTTGAGCGAGGAAGGAGCCAGCCCTCTTGTAAGCAGAAGAGATGATCAGTCCAGGGGATATATCTTTAATAAACTAGTTTTCATTGGACCTAGAGTTTCTACACCAAATCCAAATGGCACATATAATAACTACATAAATACTTATCTATAACAGATAAATATATGCTCCCCGACTTGATTTACTTATACTGTTAATGCTCAACTCCTATACATGATAGGTTCAAGTTTAATACTTGTAATAATGAAAACCACAACAAAATTAATTCAATATTTAGGTTTAGCTGGCATTTGGCATACAGCTGCAATCTTGCAAATATGCTTCCCGGATACAAAGATCGTCTACAGCACTTCGGCATGAGTTCGCTACAAAATCGTAGATGTAGACTGGATGCCGAATTCTTCTACAAGCTCGTCAACTCCAAGGTCGACTGTCCAAGCTTGTTGGGACAGTTGAATCTTTGTGCTCCTATACGAAATCCCAGAGCTAGCGCATTTGATCCCTTCTTGCTTGCTAGATCGAGAACGGTCCTCAGTCTGGTCTCACCTCTTAACCGTATGGTCGGACAGTATAACAAAATGCATAAACGACAATTAGAGATGTGTTTGGTTCTCGGGCCACTTTCCAATCCACGATTGGAAAAATTGATTTTTTTGACTGTTCTTAGTAGATTATTAGTTTAGAAATTGTTTTTGTGTAAATTATTATTATTGTTTTTTTTGTATTATTATTATTATTCAATTACTTTTTCTTATCAATGTTGTGATGTTGTTTTAAAAATGTTAATAACCCTATAATTGACTCTGCGTCTACTAAGTTATAAAAATGTACAATGCATACCTATGTATGGACGTAGGTGTTTTTGGGCTATTTATAATGAATAAATAATATAATAAAATAAAGTAAATAATGATTATAACTTTGAAGATTGTATTGACCTTGTGATTACGGTCAGGTTCGATTACCAAGTAGGTCAAACAATTCAATCCATTGAGTTATACGTTTGTTTTGTCATTTACTTCGGTATTCTTTGTATACAGGTTGTTTTTGAGGCCAAAGTAATAAATTTTAGAGGCAGAATTTTGTCATTTTAACATAGATACAACCGATAGTGATATTTTGTACAGAAACAATATGAAATGGTTCCATAATAAAATTGTTCTTACGCGAAATTTACATCTAAAATCAAATACATTTTGTTATTTATTACCTAATTAATTAAATTAATATTATGGAATGAGGTATGATGGATATAAAAGAAGCGAAAGAGGTAAGAGTATAATAAATGGCATTCGATTGTAGAGACAAGTTACAAGGCCTACCCCTCTTAGTATAAAAGGCGTGATGATAGATAGATTAAATACATAAAACGATGATATATTCCAAAAAACATTTTCCAATGAACAGTCTAGCTTATTAAACCAGAAATTAGATACTGGAAGGTATAAGTGAATCAGAACGATGCCTTAGCATGAATCACAGCAATATATTTATCTGACATAATGAGAGCACGCAACAAAGATAAAGGATTTCTTAGTATTGATAGCAGACGAGTCTTTTCTTCATAATCTGGTCCGCCACGACTTAGGCCATAGATTTTTTTTAAAGAAGAATTTTTCATGTCACCCTCCAACTATCTTGTTATATATTTAGAATGATACAAACAAGGTATTGTTAAGGGTTACTTGTTTATTGCTATTTTACATATTTACATATAATACAAATCACCACCAAGGTGCGTGTTACACAAAGTACTCTTAATTGACATATCACTGACAGCTCACTTAGACTAGTGATGTGATGTCTTACATCTCCCTTTCTTTCCTTTAAACAAACAATATTTTATGAAGGATATCTATTGGGTCTAATAATGGCTCTACCTGACCTTGATCTCTGTACATTATCATAACTGTGTACCTGAACCTGATCTGAAAAATGTACATGTCTAGGTTGTTGAACAGGTCCCTGTATTGGTACATTATTATCAAACAAATCGTCATCATCATCAAAATCCAACAATCTATTAGAACCAAAATTATCTTTCGACCCTTTAAAAATATGAAAAGTATTTCTTAAAACTATCTGACCATTTTCCAGTAAAATTTTATAAGTTCTAGGTTTATCTGCTACATCTAAAATTAATCCTTTAATTAACTTATTACTATTCTTATCTCTAACATATACATTTTGGTTTTTATAATACTTGTTCGTTTTGCCTTTATTCTTTGTGTCATGATAGCATTTGTATTTTACCCTTCTTTCCTCTAATTGATCTAATATTTCTTTGTAATTAATTCTTTTACGATACTTTTTAATAGGTAAAATAGACTTGCTTTGCCTTCCAAGCAACAATTCATTAGGCGACACATTAATATTTCTAGAAATAGACATATTACGCAACTCTAATAAAGCTAAATAAAAATCTTTATTATCAGTTATACATTTTTTAAACATCTTTTTAATAGTTTGAATATGTCTCTCTACCATACCATTAGATCTATTATAATATGGTGAAGAAGATGTATGTTTGAAATTCCAATTATTACAAAAATCTTTGAAAATTTGTGCTCTGTACTGAGCTCCATCATCGGTATATAATACATTAGGTATACCCCATCTTGAAAAAATTGATTTTAAAGCTATAATATGATTTTCAGCACTTTGGTCTTTTAACTCAACAATATCAATATATTTAGAAAAATAATCTACCACTAACAAATAAGTTTTATTCTGACAGAAAAACATATCAGCTCCCACAACTTGCCATGGTTTCTTAGGAAATTCTCTTAACTGCAATGGTTCATAAGAATGACTTTTTTGAAAACGCAGACATGTTTGGAATGAATTTGGTCACATAAGTTATTATACCCAAAAAAGTCTGTAACTCTTTTTTATTAGATGGTTCTTTCATACTAATTATTGCTCTTACTTTCTCTGGATCCGGCTTTATACCTTCACTACTTAAAATATGACCTACATACTTCACTTCTTTAACTCCAAACTGACACTTTTCCTTATTAAACTTTAATCCTGATAATTTAGCTTTTTCCAAAACCTGTATTAATCTCTTATTATGTTCCAACATAGTACTACCCCATACAATTATTTCATCTATATACACTTCTACTCCTTCTATGTCCATAAATAAACTAGAAAAACATCTACTAAAAACTTCCGGAGCTGAATTCAAACCAAAAGGTAACCTCTCATAGCAATATCTACCATATTGACCAGCATTAAATGTGGTAAGTAACTGACTACACTTTGATAGTTTTATCATATAAAATCCTTTAGATGCATCCAAAACTGAAAAATACTTAGCATTGGGCATGTTAGCAACTACTTCTTCAAAGGTAGGTATTTTACATCTTTCTCTAATAACATATTTATTTAGGTTCTGGGGATCTAAACATATTCTAATATTATCTTTACTTTTCTTTGTAATCACCATAGAATTAACCCACTCAGTAGGTTCTGTAACCTTCCTAATAACTCCCATTTTTTCCATTTTGTCTAACTCGGCTTTAACTTTATATTGCAACACAAAAGGAATCCTACGAGGTCTCTCTGCCACAGGTATACAATTATCGCTCAATTTAATTTTATATACATAGTCAATCACTCCTAAACCCTTAAATAAATCTTTATATACATGTGTAAAATATTTTGTATCATAACTACTTTCTGACTCAATTTGATTCACTATTTTTATCAAACCCATTTCAACAGCTGATTGATATCCTAATATACATGGAGTTTTAAACTTAACTATATAAAAATCTTTCTTATATATTTTATGACAATACTTTAATTTACACTGAGTAATTCCTTCTATATTTATTAAACTTCCATCAAAATTTCTTAAATTCACAATAGATTTTCTTATATTCAACCCTAACTTTTGTACAATTTCATAATTTAATATATTTACCTGGGCTCCAGTATCAATTTTAAATTTTATTTTTATATTATTTATTTCTATAGTTTCTATCCAATCCTTTGACACAGAGTTTACTGACCTTATAGTATCTATACATATATTTCTACTGTCCACTGAGGATGTCTCTGATACACTTTCTTGGTCGTCCTGTACTATAGCACAACTATTCCTATTATAACACATTTTAGCAAAATGTCCATACTTTTTACATACAGCACATTTTCTATTAAAAGCTGGACACTGGCGGTACTGGTGATAGGAATCACACTTTCTACACTTAGATTGCCGCTCTCTTGAATAGCTTGCATGTTGTGCCTGTCTCCCTCTGCTGTCATACCTGTTCCTTTCCTTGTAAGTATCTCTTGAATCTATGCTAATTTTCCTTGTATCCACTCTAGACTGTCTTCCACTTCCTTGATTTCTTTTGTTGATTGCTAATATTGCAGAGGTCGATCCAGTTATCTCCTTTATTTGTTCTTGAGCAACCTCTGAGGCTTTACAAATGGTTATACACTTTTCTAATGTTAAGTTGTTTACTCTAAGTAATTTTTCCTTCAATATCATGTCATTTAAACCAAGTATAATTTGATCTCTCACCAGACCATCTCTCAAATTTTCAAAGTTACAATCTAAGCTTAGTTTTTTAATTTCTGTAAAGAATTGGTCCAGTGATTCTCCATCTTTCCGCTTCCTTGTGAAAAATAAATGGCGGTTATAGGTCTCATTAGAATATGGACTGCAGTGCTCTTCAAATTTATTTATAACATCATTGAATTTTAGGTCCTCTTTTCCATCAAAATTGTTGTATATTTTTAAAGCTTCATCGCCAATACAATGTAGTAGTAGGGCTTTCTTTTGTTCGGATGTCAATCTGGTTTCGGCCCCACTAGCAGAGAAATATAGGTTAAATTTTTGTTTCCAATCCTTGAAGGCTTGATTTAAGTTGTTTCCGGTTAATACCAAAGGTGCAGGAGGTCTCAATAATTCCATTTTTGCCCTTTTTTAGTCCAAGAGTCCAATGTTCAAAGCACACGTTTGTAGGTAGGTGCAGTTTCCACGTGCCTTTTTCACAAAGTATTTATAGGTTATTTTCACAGATTTTCACTAAGTTATTTAGTTTGTCCACGCAGCGCCATGTTATATATTTAGAATGATACAAACAAGGTATTGTTAAGGGTTACTTGTTTATTGCTATTTTACATATTTACATATAATACAAATCACCACCAAGGTGCGTGTTACACAAAGTACTCTTAATTGACATATCACTGACAGCTCACTTAGACTAGTGATGTGATGTCTTACATATCTCTATCTATCTGAAATATAGAACACATCTGTTTTGAATGAAAGAACAAACAAAGAAATCAAACAAACAAATTCGCATCTATAATATTAGTTAGGATCACAGTTAGGTTACTGCAAATCTCGCTTCTTTACTGGCGCGTTTATTTTACATAATTTAGTGTTACATAGTTTAGTGAAAAATTAGGAGTGAAAGATGATGTTTTGACTTAAATGAAGAAGAGTATAGTTTACGCTGGTTCGGACACGCTGATGAAAGATTGATTAAAAAGGTTTATATGGCTAAAGTGAAAGGAAATGCTGGCAAAGAACGACCTAGGTGTACTTTTATTAAACATATAAAAATATATTGATCGATGGCAAAAAATATATCGTGTGAATAGCCCGATGTTGTATGTTTAAAATCGTGTACTCTAAAAAAACGTACAGTACAATGCCGTGTGATGTGAACCTAGCCCGGCTGCCGAAACCGTGATATCGGTTCCAGGGTATCCAGCGGAAGACCAAGTCTCCCTCTTTTATCTCTTCGAGCCTAGGGGAGTCAGTGGGTCAAAAGTAGCTTGTGTAAAAATCTTCGTTGTGCTTAAAATCTTGTCTTGAGGAAAAAATTTCCTTTTGGTCAAACTATTTTCAGTCAATAAAGTAATCTATCTATCCATCAATCATCACGCCTTTTATCCCAAGAGGGGCAGGCAGAGACAACCTTTCATATATGCTCGGCGATTGTGATCTACTTTTAATACTATCTTCGATCAATAAATTTTTCATATGTTCAATAACATCTAAGTCCGGCCGCACACCGAAGACACACGCCACATTTATCATATCACTGACGCAACATTTGTTTGCAGCATTAAATTTTTATAGGCAATTTGCGTCGTACATGTGGCGTGTGTCTTCGATGTGCGGCCGGACTTAGTTGTCATCTATCAGCATTTCCTTTCACTTCTGCCATATAATTTTTTTTTTTTTCTAATAAATAAACAAAATTTTATTATGAGTGTGTCATCATTTATTATAGTATCTATCTTTGTGCCTTTGTGATTTATGACTAGCCAACTATGTTATGCGCATAGTAACATAGTACTATAGCAAACATAATAAAATCTAATCAATGTAACGATAATTGGTGTCGTGACATCATTTGTTAATAAATTATAATAAAATATTGATAATTTGTATGTAAGGCCAAGGTTAGTTTTATGAGGTCTCATCTATACTAATAGGTATTATAAAGGGGTAAAGTTTGTAAGTGTGTAAATTTGGATGTAGAAAACTACTGATCCGATTCTGAAAATTATTTCACTAAAATAAAATACTACATTATCCCTCAGTGCAATAGACTATATTTTATTTTGTTTGAAATTATCCACGGGCGAAGCCGGGCGCGGAAAACTAATTTAAAATTAAATTATAGAAATTTTAATTTAATAAGTAGGTAGGTATTTATCTATCTATCTATCTATCATTACGCTTTTTATCCCAGGAGGGGTAGGCAGAGACAACCGAAAGCTATTTGTTACGGTCCTGACATACCTCTTTCGCTTCTTTTATATTCATCATACCTTTCATACATGCTCGTCAATTGTGTGTAAGTACTTTTAATATTTCCATCGAACAATACATTTTTATATGTTTGTGGCGACATTGTATGGTGACACGAAACATTAAGAAGGTAATGTCAATGGACGTCAGATAGAGACATGTACGATAGAGACGTGTTATTTTAATTTAGTTAAACACGAGGTTTAATATTATGTTTATTGAAATACACCAAGTGAATTTACGTGTGGTTTAATTGTTATAATATATAGGCGTAACATACGCCTATATAAATGGTGACCCCGACGTGATTTCACTTGGTGTATTTCAATAAACTTATAAAGAACAAGGAAGTAGTCGTGAGTATAAACCGCGTAAAACCTGCTTACACAGCCACCCAGGCCGACTCTCCTATTCCTTTCAATACCTTCATTAAGCCACCATCATCAGTATCACCATCATCCGCATTACCATCATCCGCATTACCATCATCTATTTATACATCTCGTGCGGGACGCAAAGTAATATTAAAAATTCCGTTTAATCTGTAACCTTCCTCTCTTCGTGGGGGGGTCATGTGGCGACATTGTATGGTGACACGAAACATTAAGAAGGTAATGTCAATGGACGTCAGATAGAAACATGTACGATAGAGACGTGTTATTTTAATTTAGTTAAACACGAGGTTTAATATTATGTTTATTGAAATACACCAAGTGAATTTACGTGTGGTTTAATTGTTATAATATATAGGCGTAACATACGCCTATATGTTCAATAGAAGTACACCCAGGTCGTCCTCTGCCAGCATTTCCTTTCACCTCAGCCATATAAACATTTTTAGTTAATCTTTCATCCCTCATTCTTCAGACGTGTCTAAATCAGCGTAAACTATTTTACTTCATTTTAGTCACAACATCATCTTTCACATTCTATTTATGACATTCTATTGTTATCTTTAACAGGTAGTAGCATATATATTTAATTCTTTAATTCGTTCAGATGTTATGCCATTGAGTACGGGATAACGATTTGGATGATATTTTGTATACCAGGTTTTTGGCACTGACAAATTGATCTTGTAGAAAATTCATTTCCACACGTTTTAGGTGTTTTCTTTCTTACATCTTCATATTATACATCCACTGATGATAGCAATGTTTTATTGTAAGTAGTAGAAAGTTCATAAATAATAAAAACTTTTAAACAAAAAAATAATAAGTAATATAAACCCACTTCAAAAAATAAATATACATATTTACTTCTATATATCTTATATACTTATCTGTTTTTCGGTTTATTTCTTGTTAAAAACCTTTACTTATTTTTATAATTATTTACTGATCAATATGCACTGATTTCGAGAGATATGCTGTTATCCGTTGAGGAGTTCCGTCTCCTAACTTGGATGTATGTATACCTACCGTACTTACTCAATAAAAAATACATCAAAATATAATCTATAATAAGTTTATAAATAACAAATTATAGAAAAATTACAAGTCGAAATAAGAACCTTCTCCTTTTACTACTCATCAATATATGGCATAGACATCGACAAAACTCAGTCGACTACTATAGCAAGTACGCCTAACGCATATTTGCATTAGTATGTATTACCCTATAATCTCTCAGTTACCGTTTACAATCAATTGTAAAATTAAACTTGCTTCGTAATAAGTAATAAAATTAACATTTTACAACGCCAGTAATCAATTCGTAAGAATGAAACACTCAGTTTATGACATCGGTAGGGTTAGCAAGAACTGTATCGCCTAGATACTACAAAGTGCGTTGGTGGCCGAGTTAAGTTTTTTTTTATATTCGACACCAGGCTAACCGTAACAATGTTCAAATTTAACAAGTTGTCCATATTATTAAACAACTGATAAAAGATTTAATGGCATTATTATCTACGAGTAAAGCATAGAATATTATCAATCAATTTTTATTATTCGCGGGTTGCCATAAAGCTTCCGAAACTGTGGAAGACCAAGTATCCCTTTTTAGCATGTTTCTTGAAGAAAATTGGTGCTTCACCTTTTTGGCTTATATTAGTATTAAACCTGAGTCTTCAGTATATATCTGTCTAATCTCTAGTTTAATTTCCAACTTTTCTCAAAACGGCAATCAGTAGGACGCATGTAAGTTAATTATCGCCTTCCGAACCAACAAAGGCTTCGTCAAACCTCATACGAATATATAATTTAATTTTCATAAAAGCAATTTCATGTGTGAAAGCGAGTTTATCATTTACATATCAATACCTGACTGTACGTTTGTAATTAATATACATTGTATAACAATTGTCACAGCTTAATATTTCTACATACAGTTTCTAGTTTCAATTCGCAGTATCCATACTGTTTAGAACTGAAATTATTTAGTTTAAATATTCAGCGAAGGAGGTTAAAATCTCAATTTACTTAGAACTAACGCAATAGATAAGACTTTTGATGTAATTAACAATGATTTTACAGTCATGGGGACTTTTAGTTAACATTTGTAAACTGAAATCCACTGATATTAGCCATTTATATTCTAAACACCAAACAATAAAAGATACTAAGTTATCTACAAACTTGAGTATATTAAATTAAAAGGCAGAAACTTAAGAACTACATGATCATAAAAACAGTTAACGTTAGCACAAGTATCAATCTCAAAATAACCTAACAGAGATTCCCACTTGTTGCCTGTCGCAGGATAGTTATTTACTGAAACTGACTAACAGAATTTAATAATGAAAGGTCCCTGGAAAATAACAGTCTTCCATCCGGTAAGATCGCTTCAATTCCGAATAGTAATAATCTCATCAAAAACATAAATCTAAAAATTAAAGCCAAGCGTCGCGTAGTAACATCTTCTATTCTGTGCCCAAGTCAAGTAAGTATTGAGCTAATACAAAGACAAACGCGGTTAAGGTAGTTTATTTTACATTATTTAGAAATTAGCGGTATTGTCAAGATAATCTCGCTGCTTCTTATTTTGGTGCATATAAATAGAGACTAGATATCCAATTGTACCATCAAGGCATACCTCTTGGTCTCATTCAAGTCCTTAACATATATGATTTGATCTATGAATTTTCTTCTAGGATGCCCTCGACTAATGCTTTCAGTCACATCTGTTCTATATCTGTTTTTTAGTCTCTTCTCATCCTCATTTAAGCATTCCTTTCTTTTATAGATATTACACTATTTCTTCCTCTACCTTATCTAATTGTTTTTCAAGGTAGGTACTATAAACTTTTAATTATCTTGTTTCAGGATTAAAATAGTTTTTCTTATTTCATTTCTTTATTTACACTACAGTCCACTACTACCACAATTCTATCGAAACAATAACATTTACATCGCAAGTTAAATTCTCTTATTAGACATATTTGTTCCTTTATCTAGTCTATTATTTCCAAAGCACTTTATTTAAAGTTTGAATCGAGTGTCAGGATTAAAATAGTGATTCTTATTTTATTTCTTCTGAATGGTCCTTAAGAAATTTCTAATTACACTACAGCCATTACCACAAAGAGACCATCAAAACAACAACATTTACATTTCAAGTTAATTTGCCTCGGAACGTCTATCTTTGTTTACCTTCGAAGCGGGCGTTCGTTTGAATACCAATTTAGAGCAAACAATTAAATTTCATAGCTCGGAACTCAATCAGAGAGAAATGCGTTGGAATTTCCATATAAAGAAATAGTCACCTCCATGTAAACATTATTGGAAGTAAATTAACTTCCGTTAATTAATGGTTACCAACGAAATATGCAGGTGTAAGTATTCATAATAATAATTTATTAAAGCATAAATACAGAGACATTTATTTAATACAAGCATTCGTACGCGTTGTATTAGGAATACAACGTTTACACCACATTGCACCACTTTTTTTAAGCAAATTTTACTTTAAAAGTTTGTTTTTCATAAAACATAAAAGTCTGGCTTTAATTTTATAATTATTGCCAATATCAAATGATATATAGAGCTATTTTTTTCTCTCTTTGTCTGATTTTGATGAAACTTTCAGGCTAAGCACTATTTTTTTTAAGAATATGCTCTTAATCGACTCCTCTTGCTTAGTCTGTTAAAGAAGTCAGACATCTAGGTCCATTAATAAGATACACTGCAAGGTATAAAGATGTGTGTCTGTGTTTTACAATTTACAACTCTTTCTTTTGATTTCATTTGATTAATGATTCAGATGTTAAAATAATTGCATACAAATGCCATCTATCTGTTGCTAGGAATGCCGCTGACAACTCTGAAAACTGGAAAAGCAGGGTAAACTGTTTTGTCTTAAATTATTTCGTAACAGACGCAGGTGTGGTTTCAATTAGTATGCGCTGTGAATGTCTACTTATCTTGCAGTATAGAACATAAACATTAAAGCAGTAAAGACTAAAATGATGCACGAACTTCACATACAGGGAAGTCTAAATAGTTTTCATAATTAAATATTATTTGTAATTATATTATTACTAGATACTCAATATTGTGGAGTTCAACTGATCTCCAATAGATGGCGTATTTTACAAAATAAATAAGTTAGTTTAATTTTAAAATAATCATTTAATTTAGATTCGATTGTTTATTTTTCGTCATTAAAGAGTAAAAAAAAAACTTCAAAATGGCGGATCAAACATTAATGATACCGACTTTGTAAAATAATATATAGAGATTAGGGCACGTAAAACCGGCCGGTGTCCGTACTTCTTCTAAAAATAACTGAGTATACTGATACCTATGCCTGTTAAAGAAGTGACACACAGGCTTGCTAACTGTTCTGTTTCAAAGTAATTTTGATAATGGCAGAGTACGGCATAGGTGTACTTTTATTGAACATATAAAAAATGTATTGATCGATGGAAATATTAAAGGTATGATGAATATAAAAGAAGCTAAAGAGGTATGTCAGGATCGTCACAAATGGCATTCGATTGTCTCTGCCTACCCCTCTTGGGATAAAAGGCGTGAAACTTGCAATTAAAAAAAAGTTTGAACTTCCGACATAAAATTATCGTGGAAGTGCGATATCAATTTTTATTTTTTTATTTTTATTTTTTTGTGACTCTACCAACATCGCCATAACAGATTTTTTTATTAAAATAAATGCGACGAGTAAGGGCTTGTCATCTTATGTCTGGATTAAGATAAATAAAAGTTGAACATGTCATGTTAACTCTTTCCTGACGTATTTTAATATTGTTTTAGTTTTCTACATTATTTTCTACTGTGTTTACATACAAATAGTTGTCTTATGATTTCAAAATTAATGCCAATATATATATTTTTTAAGTTCCGTACCCAAAGGGTGCAAACGAAAACTCTATTATTAAGGCTCCGCTGTCCTTCCGTTCGTCCGTCCGTCTGTCACAGGCGTTTTTTGCTTGATCTTAAAAATGGCAATAGTGGCAATACATACAAACATCTAACTAGTATAACTAAACAACAAATAATAAAAACCGGCCAAGTGTGAGTAGGACTAATTTGTTAAGGGGCGTCAAACTTAGTCTGATCTTAGTGCACATTAAATTAGGCTCGACTGATATGCAGCTAAATAAAATTCATAACAACCAAATCATTTAGTTTCCCGGGGGAATGAGATATTTTCCCGGGAAAAAAAGTAGCTTAATGTCATTCTAAGGTCCTCCTATCTTTATAGAAAAAATCATGTCGATCCGTTGCTTGCTCGATATACGCCGTTTTAGCGTTAAAAAAGAACAAACACAGCATTGCTATTTGCCCCCAGACTATCTAGTCACAGGTGCGTCGGTAGCCGAGTGGTTAAGACGTCTGTTATTAACCAGGCAGACCACGGGTTCGATCCCGGATCTCGGCCATGTACCAATGGATTTTTTATAATTATAAACATAAGTATATAATCCGAGAAACATCGGTTAGAGGCTTTTCCAACTAAACATCCAACAGAACTAGCCACTCGCGTTAGTAATACCAAATACAAATACCATCGGCTAAAAGAGGGAGACTTGGTCTACCGCTGGGACCCTGGGACTGTTACATGCTTTCGGGAGCTGTAAGGCAAAAACATTGCGCGTGCAGCACCTTACCTAGATACTCATGATAGAAGTAAAACAATGTATAGCTCTCTTTCTTCTTCTCTCTACGTTATATCTTTCTTCTCTCTCATGTAACGAAATATGCCTAAACGTGACTAAGAAGTTTCACTTCAAAAAAACTAGTAATTGAATCCCCTTTATCATTTTGAATGACAGCCTTGTTAGAAAGTGACAAAATATTATATAACTAAAACGTTGTTCAACTAGATTTTATTTATGAAGACGTAGCGATGACCTCGTACAAACAAATAAACACTTCTAAAATTATATTAGAATTCTAGGCCGAGCTGTCACTGGATGACAGGGCATATCTAAGCGGAGTGTCAACAAGGTAGCCAATACAAACACTTGCTGCGTCTACATATTATTATAGAAGACTAGATTTCCGTTCCGACTTCGCCTGTGCACATTTTTTAAATTTGACATAAGAAGTAGCCTCTGTCACTCTTAGGCCTCCAATATCTAAATGATATTTATTTATGTAATATAATATTTTATGAATACTTCCGGTCACGTGATCGCAAACGGGAAGTGACGTCACTTCCATCTAAATTTCAAATAGAAACCACAGAATACTAACTATATTATCTTCTTCTTATTATTTTACTGTGGCTTCACCAATGTTAATCGATGATTTGCCAATGTCAATAATCCAATATATAAGATCATCCCGCCGACTGTGATAGTATTATGTTCTATTAATCACAGACTAATCACAACTATCACAGCGCGGGCAGGACAAGCACGTAGCCAGGATTTTCCGTCGGGGGGGTCCAACCACCAACCAAGCCATTATTTTGAAAAAATAAAACACAAAGTACGACTTTACCTTTTATTACCTCTTTTGTGCAATATGTCAATATCCTAGCTAGCTTGACTCGACCTCATCAGCTCAGCTGAACTGATAGTGATATTTTACCTACTTTTTAAAGTTCTCAATTTCAAAAAGTGTCGGTGACGGATTTCGGGGGGGGGGGGTCCGGACTCACTGGACCCTCCCCCAGCCTACGTGCTTGGGGCAGGATTAAACCAGATTCTCCATCATGTCACGACGGAACGCGTGCGTCGGTCGCCATGACATGACATAATATTATAATAACCTGTAACCAACATTTTGGTGGTTTGCAAGATGTGACGTCATAATTTTTTTCGTGGGAAAAAAAAAATTAAAAACATATTTTTTTATTATTATTTTATTATGTACAAGCAGTTTCCCGCGACGCGTACGCGTTGTATTAGGAATACAACTTTTACACCCCATTTACTCCTAAGTGCGGTTTGGCACTGAATTCGATCCGAATCCGTGAAAATACATGTCGATTTAGTCGTAGAACTATTTGTATGATCGTTTAAGCACTAGATCCGATTTCTCTCCGTCATATACCTTCCTCAAGATTTGAGCTATCAAATGCAAAAATAATTTAACAAATCTCGTCGGGTAGTTCTAGCGTAAAATACAGCTATAATTTAAAAGTATGTCCAAAAATTATCAACATCCTTATTAGACAGCAAGCTTGTCCCTACATTATAAGCGCTTGTCACTTTTAAAGCTTTACTTGCCTTCTTGCTTGTTTTTAAAATCCATCATTTTATATTTTATTTCTCAACACAATTGTTTATGTTCATTGTGTCTTAAGACTATTAAGTCTGACTAATGTAGACATTTGTATTCTAGTCATTTAATATTGAAACATTGTTTCAAATAACCACAGGTATTTAACATGAATCACGTCATTTCATATACCTACCTCAACAGAACTGGCCTCTCGTTTTTACCATATTTGGTCATCCACTGGGTACCCTGGGATCGTATCAGGCAACCCGTGAAGAAAAGAAAAATGCAACTCTTGGTCCTTAGTTGGTAGACGTTTAGTATATTTTAAGGTTAGAAAGGTTTATTTTGAATCGGATTAACCTGTGAGTGTTTTTAAACCATTTTAGCATCGTGAACAAAATAGGTATTCAAATTTAGTTTAATTAAAATCTTCAAACACACAAACAAACACACGGTCTTTATATATTGTGGAGTGGCCATGCAAAGACATCGGTAGCAGTGTCCACGTTTGACCAATTTGTGAATAACTGGCGGCAAGCACGAGCAAGACGAAGCACGAAATTTGATGTTTAACATTTTTGCCACTAGTAATATTTGAACAAGAGTTGAAGAGTCCCGCGTTTCAATACCAACATTTATATCGAAAATATCTAAAATACATAATAAGATTTTTATTACAATGTTTCGCAGTTCTTCCTACAAAGTCCTTCAATGGAGGTAAAAACAAACAATATTAAATGTTATTAGATTATACGAGCTTATTTTATTATTTATTAAATCTATGACTTTAATTAAATCTATGTTCCTTAATCCATGATGTATGAAATCATAACTACAAAATAAGTCACACAGAATCCGGCTAAGCAATATGGCATCATTTTTAGGGTTGCGTAAACAAAATAACCTATGTTTTTAGATAGATTAGATAAATAGTGGTTAAGACGTCTGGTATTAAATAGACAGACCACGGGTTCGATCCCGGATCCCGGCCATGGGTTTTTATAATTAAAAACTTATGTGCATAATCCGACAAACCACACATAGATGCTTTTCCATCTCATTTCATCAGAACTGGCCATTCGTTAGGTATAGACTTACAAATTCTATCGACTTAAAGTAAGAGATTTGGTCTTCTGTTCTGTGGTACTATACTCGTTTGTAATAAAAGTAGTACTACGGCTCTTACGTGCCCTATGGTACTACCAGTTAGACAAATGAGTTGAGAAATGGGACAGAATGTGGGATCTTTAACCTAAATGATGACGTCATTTTGCCATCTGTTGAAAAAAAAATCAAATTTATTATAAAAAAAACTACTGCATAGAAAACAAAAATTCAAACTTGTTTCTTAAAATCGACAAATTATAATTTTTGCTATAAGAAAAAAAATGTAAATCTTCGCCATACAATTACAACTTATACTGATAATTCGTCACTCGTTTAAGCAGAAAGAGGCCACTGGTTTCGTCAAATTAATATTTGTTACTAGGAAATTTGCATTCAATGTTACACATTTGCATGCAATTACTAAAATTCGTGACTAACTATTCTGGTAGATACAGACAGTCACGACTACTGACACAGTGGTAATAAAAATAGCATTGCTTTAAATACCTACTTAATTTGATTAATAAACAATATAAATAAGCAGATAAAAACGAGTTTATATTTTATCATTTAACATTCGTCTATTATTATTTTTCTAGCATGAATTTTTTTTAATAAAAGAATATAAAAATTAGTCTATATTATCTTCTTATATATAAAAAGCAATATTTCTATGCATGTGTTGCATAGACTCAAAAAATACTATACCGATTTAAAAATTAATTTGCATTTGATAGCCCAATTCTTGAGAAAGGTACTTCTTCTTCAGCCTGTGTCCGTCTACTGCCGTTCTCAGCATTGCGCCACTTCTTCCTATACTCCACAGTTCTCTCTCTTCACGATGTCGTCACTCCATCTCGCTGGTGGAAGGTTGAGGCCATTGAGTAAGATTATAAGCTGTTTAACATAACGCTACTTACCCTAAGGGGGTGAATTGTATTCCTAATACAACGCGTACGAAGTAGCGGGCAATTTGCTACTAATTCGTTCAGAAGAACTCCATGGCCTCGTCCCTCCATCCCCTTTTCGCAGCCGCACTGCTCGCACAGGATACAGTTTTCATCCTCACACCGTCGACACGTTCTCCATACGAACGAAAAAATTCAGTGACTCGTTCCTGTGTCGTACAGCCAAAAAGTGGAATGAACTTCCGGCGTCGGTCTTTCCTCCTTTCTACAACCTTGGGTCCTTTAAGCGAAGCGTGAAAAAGTCGGGCCGGTGGGCGCGACTGGCGGACTGTATTACGATCTGCCAGTCGCGCGCATTCATGGACCAGCCACCTATGCTTAACAATCAGGCGGTGGCAAGGTCACATGTCGTCTTCTCTATAAAAAAATAATAATAATAATAAATAACAAAATATTTAAACGAAATTTTTTCATCAAGCTTGAACAATTGCAACTTATAAAAATTTTATGGAGATCATGGAATATTTTCTTTGTTTCATATCGGCAACTGGCAAATCTGGACATAGCTATCAGAGTCTTTACAAACCAACTTACCTTGTGAAGTTTTCTTCCAATGTCACATAACGTAAAAATATATTAACATAAAGAAAATTTCACAGACAGCTAGTTTCCTTTGTTAAATTTCAATGTGCACTCTTCAAGATTTATTTCAGGTCATTTGTCTGAACATTCGAAAATAGGTCACTTTTATTCTTTGACTACATACGAATTCTTGTGTCAGCGTCTATTTGTCAATGTGGTCCCTTCTGACTTTATAATTTGGATGATTTGACACTGAAATTATGCACTGAAAAGTGTCCTTTCCAAAAGCAAATGCACAAGTCACAAAAAGAAAATATCCAAATTGCTTCAAGTGTGCCTATAAAATTTGAAGAGTTCTTGATTTCTCCAGGATCCCATCATCAGATCCTGACCTGATGACCAAGGAACCACCTGGAAAGTATACCCTTTCAAACAAAAAAATATCAAAATCGGTCCAGGCGTTTTCAAGTACCTAATCGGGGAACATACATAAAAAAAAAATCCGACGAATAGAGAAACTCCTCCTTTTTTTGAAGTCGGTTAAAAAGTTATTTGTCTTGATTTGATAGTTTCAGGGACTATAAGATATATTAGTTCGTTAGTAACTAATAATTGCGAAATACTTGTTAAGAGCCCTATATCCATAATTTGTATGGGGATAAACTATTCCGAATTTCTCTGTAAATAATCCACCTGTGTCACTGTAATTTAGCATAATGTTACTTATTCAATATATCTCAGTGAAATCGCCGTCATTTTTTCAATTGGTTTTATTGAATAGAAAATATGGGTGGTTAAACTTTGCCCCGTTTTCTCTATCGTAATCTATCACAAAGCCCTTCAATTATATATATCGCATTTTTTGTAGCTTATTAAAAATTAAAAATAATATTTATTAATGACTAACCGTTCGCTCGTGGGCCCATACTGACTTCCATTCCCTATTATACTTCCGTAGCGGAGTTGATTTATAAAAAAAATTTTGCATATGTTCCTTCCCTAGGGTTCATAAAGAGAAACGAATATAATTTCATCAAAATCGTTTCAGTGGTTCAGCCGTGAAAGCTTAACATATTAGTATGGATAATTAACTTTCGTTGAAAGTGTTAAATCACATGAATTTTTTATCCATAACTAGCGATCCGCCCCGGCTTCGTGCAGATAGAAAGGGATAAAAAAATAGCCTTCATTAATATCTCTCCAGCTGTCACTGTGCAAAAAATCAAGTCAACCCGTTGCTCCGTCTTTGCAAAACAAACTAATTATTTACAAGGGAATTAGTTTGGATTAGAATAAATTAATATTACTATTATATAAAAAAATAAAAAAACCCCGGAGTTGGTGAGGAGTTGGGTATCTGTATCTGGCTGCTTCCAGATGATGCAGCAGCATCAGGCCAATGTTACTATGTAATGTAAGATCATTGAAGTCACAGGATACTAAATTTCGAATCGATAATTTTATAACACCCCTATATTGCTGGGGTTAAAAATAAGATACTGTAAGTATCGTTTTCCCTGGCTAATTTCCATAATAAGTCTACATGCAAGTCATTTTATATAAAAAAAAAGCTCTACATTTTACTATTTCCGTGGTAGACAAGTGGATCGAAGCACGTCTACCCACTCGTTTCCTAGTGTAATGGCGGGCGACGCTCTTTGAGAAGGCAAATCTCCTCGACCGTGTTGAGTGTCACTGTATTTGCTCGCTAATTGTACTCTCGCCTCTTCTAGTCTGACTTCTGTACCTATTCTGTGCGATGTCATTTATGTAGATATTTTTTGTGAGTTATTTTTATTAGGGTACCGCAGTCAAAATTAACTTTAAATTGTATTTTACTAATGTAACACAAATTTAAATTTCACTAATAGGAAGCTACATTATCCCCGAGTGCTAGAGGCTATATTTTATTTTGTTCGAAAATACCCACGGGCGAAGCCGGCGGCGGAAAGTTATTTATTAATTATATACAATACCATATCTACAGATAACCTTCAAGAGATCCAAGACAGCCTAGAGCATCGGAGAGGGTATTTAGAGCAAAATGATTTACGCATTAGTAGAACTAAAAACTTTAATCCCAGTACATCAAGATCGACAATACAACCCTGCCTAGAGCGAAAACCTTTAAATACCTAGGATCAGTGCTGTCATAAGATGGATCAATTGAAGCCGATATATCTCACAGAGTATCGTTAGGCTGGAGCAAGTGGCGTTCGCTGACTGGAGTGCTGTGTGACACAAAAATGGCCATTAAAACAAAGGGTAAGGTTTATAAAACAGCTGTTAGACCTACGCTTCTCTATGGCAGCGAAGGATGGGCGATGAAAAATAACCATGAACAAAAACTCCACACGATAGAAATGCGTATGCTACAAGTTACACTCATGCGAAAATAACATATAAGAGGGAGCTTCAAGGTTGCAAACATAGCTGATAAAGTGAAGGAGTTGAAGATGAGCACATGGTACGGTCATGTACTTAGAAGAGAAGACGATCATGACATGAAAAAGTGCTTGACCATGGCTACAAGCAGGAAAGGGTGGGAAGACCTCAAACCACTTGGCTGATGAAGTTCCATAAGGACATGAGGGAGATGGGCCTCACGTAAGAGGATGCTAAAGAGAAAAACAAATGGAGCCACGTGATTGTGAAAGCCCACCCCGCGTAACGGGATAGGGCGAGGCCAATGAAAAAATTAAGTATCTACAGAACTAGATAAAAGGGGTCCATTGTCCCTGAATGAAGACTAATTTAAAATGCACAATATTATTGAAAAATTCCAAACCTCTACAAACAAGAGATTTACAGACAGATGCTGAATTCTCACCTTTTAAGGGTTTCGTTTATCATCATTTGATTTCGGAACTCCAAAATATAAATTCACGCGTACAAAGCCGACGGCATTTCACAAGTGTTTAATGTGAAATCTCGATATTCTTGGTAATCATCGACTTAAACCTATTTCCTATATTAAATTATACTATATCGACGTATTACGGATTAATTTGCTAGAAAATCTTGTTCACTCTTAATAGCATTTGCGAACACAACTATGTAATTACACTTGATTGCAGTTCGTTAATCGAATTATGTTTTCTAACCACATTTTCAACTAATAAGGATTTAAGCTCATTAAAATCGACACTTTTCTGTAATAATTATGTTCTACAAAAGGTTTTTGTATGAGCTAATGAAGTTATTGAATATTTCAAATTCTTAACAGTCTTATGATCTGCATACTTAATGTTGCCCATATCACTTTTATTGAAATTTAGCAATTTAGCTTTTTTTTTTTTTAATGTAGGTATTAGTTTAAATATTTACATCATAACTTAAATGTAATGGTAATAAATAAATAATAATACTTTTTTTGTACTTTTAACTTAACATTATCTGTCAACCACAGATATAATATAATATAATAATAGATATAATATGTGATATGGACTTAGATAATAATAAATAAGAAGCTTTGGAGATTTGGTGCTGAATAAGAATGGAGAGAAAAATAACTAACTAAATGATCATAGAAGAAAAGAGATGCTTGGAGATGCGCACCTGATACGACATGATATTGAAAGGAAGAGAGATCAAGACGAATGTACTTTGAACAATAAAAAAAAGTTAATGTGGTGGCAATTACTCCACCGACAGTAGAGCTCTTAAATAAAACGGTCGGAGAGGTTTTTGTCATAACCTTCCATCAATTAAAATGAATAAATAAATCCTAAGAAGAATAACCTAGGTATATTCACACAAGTCGTCAATGAGTTTATTTTCCAAAGATAAATACTCTAGAATCTCAAACGATGTCATTCGTAAATAATATATGAAGTTAGTCTATGTATTAAGGGGTATAAGTGAGTCTTGTTTGTTTGTATACGCTGTTACGACTATGCTAATGCGCTCTTTGGCTAAGCGATGGTCTTGCTCCCTACACAGAATTGATTTAGATATGCAAATTGTTTTTATTAGATAAGCACAGTACTTTGTACTACTAATCAGTGCTTTGTCTTTGAATGTAAAGTGGATTTTCTAACAATTTATCGTGTTTATATGGTTCGTACGCAATACGTAATGGTAAGTGGATGTGTTTAAAAGAGTTTATAGGAAATATTTATTAAACTTCTGTCTGGCAAAAATATAAAAGAATAGCTTTCCGCATTGAAATTTAGCCTTCCAACTATCTCTGTGCAAAAATCATCGATCCGTTGCTATGTTTTGCCGTGATAGAAGGACTACATAGACTACCTTTTATTCCGGAAAATATCTCATTTCCCCAGGAAAATTGAAGTATTCATTTTCAAACCGTGTGAATCATGTAGGTCCTACCTACATACCTACCCTAGTAAGACGTATATTCGAACTAAGTTAATTAAATAATATAAATGGAAAAGTACGACATTGGGCATTTACATACTTGATTAAAATACCTGATGCAAGGAACTTAATATAAAAGAAAATAGAGTAAGCTCTCTAAAACAGGACTCGGCCGCATATTCCTAATTTAAACCTTTTAAATTTAGGTTAGAGTTTAGTCATATAAGGGGTCCTCGATTTGAACCAAAAGTGGAATTGAAATCTGATATTCGTTAAATAAAGTCACTTGATAATTTAAAATAATTCGTTTTTTTATTTCTGGTATTGGTATATTTAGGTATATGATTACAATATGGACGCCACGGGACGCGGCTAGAGGGAGTTTTCCGTCACGGCATACATTAGTATGCAATAATTTCTTCAGAATCTATAGTTTCCATGTAATATTTTAGCATTGATGCCAAATCCGTTAATTAATTACGGCATGATTGAATTAGCAAACTCAGATTACAATTTTTATTTTATTTTTTCAGGTACATTGCAGTGTTCGTATCTGTTATATTATCTTCATACCAAGGCAGTGACAGTGGTAAGAAATCGAACAAAAAAAATGTATTTAACTTTTCATGTAACAAGCTGTAAGATTTTTGTAATAAAAAAATCCTTCTTAAATATCTTAACAGCGGCTTCGACTCGGCGATAATTTATTTGTATATTTAGGTATAGATTAACGAAAAGTCGTGTAGAATTTCTTATACAGAATAATCAGAAATTTTGTTCACAGACAAAAGTTCCCGTGACCATTGCCATTAAACCTGATCTTGATTACAAGGTACGCAGCCCCTAATAATAAGGGTGCGTCCACCTCCAATAACGCTACGAAAATTCAGCAATTTGTTTAGCCACGCTCTGACAAATAGCTTCTGATAAGAAACCCTTGTTAATGGAGATGTTTATGGAATAAAAATAGGCGGGACCTCTTAAACAAATCGGATAAGTACAAATTTTACATGATTGTAGGGGGTTCCGAGTAAATTTACTGAAATACCGAAAATATTTGCTTTCTTATTGTCTATTTTTAGCCTCCGACGAAAAAGAACGATGTTAAATCCCTTCTACATAGTTGGACAACGCCGTTGGGCAACACCGTTGGGCAACCAAATTTATATGCCGTTTAATTGACCTTGGTGGGACAACGCCGTTGGACAACTAAATGTATATGCCGTTGTCTAACCACGTAGAACTCCTTTTAAACATAAAGTACATTTTAAGCTCTAACAAATACCTACAGATGTTTATTGATTAAAAACGGAGAAGTCCAAATTTTACTTACACGTCAAAGGAAATTACACTACAAAATATAGGAAATAATATTTTATTCTTTAGTAATTGTATCAAAAAATCCAAGAATAATTTTCCCGTAGAAACGAGTAAAAATTTAACTTAAAAACCGGGATTAAAAGTAACCTCTAACTCTTCAACTCTCTCTGTGCAAAGAATCACGTCGATCCGTTACGCCGTTGTAACGTGAAAGGAGAACAAACAAACAAACTTTAGTATTTTATGACATTTCCGCCCGGTCTTGAGTTCGTATCATAAATCAGACATTTACAGTTTTTCTCTAATTTTCTAATGTTCAAGACAACTTTTTAATTTTTTCTTTCCCTAAAAACCTGACTCAGACTACGAACCACGAACATTTACCAAATCGGTCCAACCGTTTTCAAATGATGCACTTACCAACGAACAGCATTTCATTTTTATTTGTAACATATTTTACGGACCCATAAAAGCAAGTAGTTTGCCTGATTTCTAAATGTAGTGTATTATAGAAATGGTTCTGCTAACCACGGTTCTATTTTAATAACATAATCAACACTGTTTGTTTATTTATTAAAGTAATCACAAATTTACACGCGACATTCACTTATAAGTTATAACGAGATTTGTATTCCGCTATTGATGTGTCAAAGAGAAATTGTATTTCTGTATTTGGAAATGCTTGCCAAAACAACACTTTGCGTTCCATATTAAAATCTGTGTGTCCGAGGATAGGTACCTACCGTATAAATATTTGATTTATTTTATCCTTACTAGTCCTTATGTTTGTTCGTTTGTCCTTTCATCGCACCACAACGCAACGGATCGACGTGATTTTTTGCACAGAGATAGTTGGATGGCCGGAGAGTAATATGGGATATTTTTTACTCGGAAATCGTTACTACTAATTATAGTAGTGCCACGAGAAAATAAAAATTTAAAAAAGGAGCGAGCCTTATAGTAGTCGCATATGATTGGTAACATCTGACATCTCACCTTGGTTATAAGCAACATTAACATTATTATCCTGAAAACATTAACACTTTACACACAACACTGTAGGTTAAGCGCAGATATGGTGCGTTCTTCTTCTCTATTTCCCTTTTTCTTTCTCGTCACACATATGCACACACTGTTGGCTGACAGTACCAACCTCTCGGAAAATGGGTTGGTACCATTTGACGACCTACTCTACCACTCATTGGTCAAATCAAATAGCGCGCGCTTCACCGGCTTTCTGTTACACACTTTCGTCCCTTTTCACGAAATCACTCCCACAGATTGCAGGGAAGCGAGAGAAAAGATGTTACACATCAAGCATCAACAAATGGATTCTAGTTATTGATTAACACACAAAACACACACATGCTTTAAGCTTGCGATGTTGGCCAGAGATACCAGTTAACAGTGTCCACTTTTTGCCAGTTGTCCTTATTGAACAGAACAGGTGGCAAACATGTTGCTGCACTTAATGAACTTAGATGTGACACTTCTTTAACAGATGTATATATCTGTTATTTTAGCTTTACGTACCCTCCGAAGCTAAACACCAATTTTCTTTGACTCTTCGTGCTTCGAAGTTTTTTATTATAATTTTTTTTCCAGATCCCTACGATTTACTGCTGACATCGATTGGAAATCACACAGTCGATATAGTCAACGGCACAGACAAGTTTACAGCCTTAAAATTCAGTGAAAAGGATTCAGTCTCCAGAAAACTGAACGATATCCCATTATCTAGTATTAAACTTACAGAAAATTTCATAATTAACTTAATTTTCAAAGTGGAAGAAGAAAAATCTTCATATGTTTTTGCCATAGTTGACGGCCTTAACATACAGCTAGGTTTACATTTGACACCGGTGGGTGAAAATATATATCGAATAAGATTTTTCTGTTATTACTTTTCTGAAGGCATCGACTTTATAGTGTCGAGTCCTGAATCTAAGTGGATGAAAATAATGATAAACGTAGTTAATGGCAAAGTTTATCTATATCAAAATTGTGATAATTTATACAACATTACAATAGAGTCGAAGGCAAAAGTTACATTTGGTAAAGATGCAGTACTACATCTGGCGTATGGAGGGCCAAAGTTGAAAGGATTTTTCAAGGTAAACAATTTTTATATCCATGCTTCATACTAATATTATAAATACAAAAGTAACTCCGTCCGTCTGTCTGGTACGCTTTCAGGGCTAAACCATTGAACCGATTTTCATGAAATGTGACACGGAGATAGCTTGAATCTTAGGAAAGGACATAATATAATATTTTTTTTAATTTGTCAATGTTCCTAATTTTAGTAGGACGAAATTGCAGGCAACAGTTTAAAAATTATTATGTCAGTAATAGAAGAAACACATGTTGAATATGACTTAACCGTTTTTAAAAACTTTGGACCTTAAAACGGTGTTTAACAAGTGTTTAGCTAAACTTTGTTTTATCGCTCTCATATGTCATTCAATATGAAAGAATAAGACAGAACTATTTTTTGTGGTGTTGGTGATTATATTTTGAAAATAATTTCTATTAAAAATATAAACTTTATGTACAGAAAGTATCAAATTTCAGTTTAAACTTCTGTATGAAATTCAGTAGAATTAGTAGAAGAGCATTACCCACTGGGATTTGGAGCAAGAACAGATTAAATTATACGCCGCGAGTGAGGTGTATTAATTTTCTAAAGCAACTTACTCCATGTGAAAGCTTTATTTATATTTCTAGACCAGTCGGATGCTGTTTCAGAGGATGCACGTGACGTAACGCTAAAAAAAATTTTTTCGGATTCTTTGTACTATATAGAATATAGATCCGTGGGTTGCGCCCCCTCGAAGGTACCCGCTTCATTGTTCAAATCAACAAAATATGATTTTTATAATGAAAAATGCGTATTTTTTTTACGTTTGCACGAATAACTTGGAATCTGAGGGTTTTAGGCCAAAATCTCATTAGACAAAAGTTGTTCGCAATAAAACAATACACAAGATATGTGGGTTTTAATACCCCGTTTTTTCAATTAACCATGTTGAAATGGCTATTGTTTATAAAAAAAATCGAAGAAATGCAAGAAATTTCTCGAATTTTTTAAAGTTATTAATAATCATCTTAGCTTAACGAAACTTTAGCTTAAGTTACCTCAATATATCATAAGTAATCCATAAAATTTTCAGGGCGATCGCTCATGCGGCTTTTGTTTAATTGTTATGAGAAGATGGCAGTTGCAAAATAGCTGGACGCCTGAAAAAAAATTTTTATTTACCAAAAAAAATTTGAGAGGTTCCTGGGGGGTCTATTCATCGATTCCAGGTGCTAGAATATTCATTTTAATTTTTTGGGATTTTTAATTTGTTCAAATCAACAAAATATGATTTTTATATGAAAAATGCGTATTTTTTTTTACGTTTGCACGAATAACTTGGAATCTGAGGGTTTTAGGCCAAAATCTCATTAGACAAAAGTTGTTCGCAATAAAAAAATACACAAGATATGTGGGTTTTAATACCCCGTTTTTTTAATTAACCATGTTGAAATGGCCATTGTTTATAAAAAAAATCGAAGAAATGCAAGAAATTTCTCGAATTTTTTAAAGTTATTAATAATCATCTTAGCTCAACGAAACTTTAGCTTAAGTTACCTCAATATATCATAAGTAAGCCATAAATAATATTCAGGGCGATAAAAACAGCTTTTGTCTTTTGGACACATCGATCCAAAAGACAAAAGCTGTTTTTATGAGGTTTTTTAGATATTTTAAATATTTGGGTAGGATCTACAAACGATTTCTGCTGAATCTACTTTATTATTTCAGCATTATTTTAAAGATAATATAGCTATTTAATCAAATATTATTTAAATCAAATGAAATAATCTTTATTGATGTAGATTTTTTCTATTCTTTTACAATACCAATGGGTTGAAAGTTTTTTATTTTTACACAATAACATTTATGGAGCCTAGCAGAGAGCTTCATAATCAAGGTTAAAGTAAATATATGTCTAAATTGCCAAACGAAAACAAATAGTCAAATATGGATGCATAAACTAACATATCAAAATTTAACATAACAACCAGGGCCTGCTCTATTCTATGAAGTCAATTCAATTTGGAAAACAATTTTCGATGGTGAACTCGAATTGCAATATATCATACAAAGGGTACGTCATATTAGACTGCACACATAAAAAAAATAAGTGAAAAGAAGTAGCGACAAAATAGCGATTGATTAGCTTTAATAGTAAAATAATGTCAAACTATTTTTACAGAAGTTTCTCTTTGTGCTACATTTATTGTATCACGCACAAGCCAATATGAGTCTAAAGTCTCTTGTCTAGTCATTCTGATAGGGCTCACTTTGCGTTGACAATTTAATCACATAATTAATAGCATTTTACCCACTGAGTGGGAAGTGAGCGGGGGGATGTAATTTTCGGGAAAATTTAGGAAGTGAGACAGGCCCAAGGTTAGAAATGCGGATGGAGGCATATCTGTTCACACAAGGTTTCTTCATTAAAGTACAAGTGGTGATATTGTAGGGTCGCGAGAGTAAGAAGAAATGACTATAATTTGACAACTATCGAATGTACGTAATAAAATTATGATTTTAAAAACAGTCAAAAAGTAGGTACCTCATTATCTGAATTATATTGTGTGTTTTACTATTTTTATTTCCATCTATCACATTGAATAACAATTTTCATTAAACAGTGGCGACTTAGAACGGTAAGAAAAGTTGTTTATAAAAAAAATATTCCCGTGGCAATGAGATATTTTCCCGGACGATGCGTTGCTCCATTTAGAAATTCGCATTTATAATATTTATTAGGATTTTACAACTGAATAGTTTTTAAACGTTTATTAGTAATTCGGATAAAATTGTATTTTATTGAGGTCGCTATTTTGACGCTACTGCCAATATCGTTTGTATATGTCTATAGCATTATGCCGGGTACAACAATAAAAACTTTGACACGTTATTTTACACATAACCGCTATTTATGTTGTTGTTTGCTCGTATTTCATATGGAAATTAAAATAGCTGAGTTTGCGGAACTTTGGCAAGTGGACAATTTTTCATTGTACCTTATAAGTACAATGAATTTATAAACCTGAAACAGTGTTTGTCCCTAAAAATAACTGCATTATCATATGTCTAACTCTTAGTTTTAGTAACTATTCTAATTGAACGTATTTAAAAAATGTAGGTATCTTCCTCAATTTTCATTCTCTGAATCAGCGTGAGACAGAAGGATTTTAATTACAAAGTTATACGAGTTGCATCTAAAATAAGTTGAGATGCAAAATTATTTTTTGAAGTGAAACCTTCTTTTGAGCGATTTTTGGTAGGGATAAATGTTATGGGTTCGCGCCACGACATGCTCTCGGCACAAATGCCGGCTATGGATTGTTCAGCCCAAGAATGTCCGGATAGAAATTCGTGTACTGGCTTCCACGAATGCCTGGGTCAGGCATTTTTGGCTGCGCATTTCTGGCCGGCTATTTCCGATCCGGACCGAGATCTTTGAAGTGAACACTTCTATTATAGGCGCGTTAAGCGATTTTTGGTAGGGGAAAATCTTATGGGTTCGCGTCACGACATGCTCTCGGCACAAATGCCGTTGTTCGGCCCAAGAATGTCCGGGCAGAAATTCGTATACTGGGTTCCAAGTGGTGTTTAATTTATATACTTATTTATATGTTATTAAAAGTTTTAAGTTTTCACTTTTATTTTCAAAAACCTTTGGACCCTCAATTTAGTCGTATTTATCTACTTTAGTAGCTACACACGACTCTTAATATTAAGTTTAGGTATTGTTAACCTCCATATGTTAAGAGACAGTTAAATATGTGAAAATGTACATTTTACAAGAGTCGAAATATTGCCAGCCGCACTACCGCAAACTTACTGAGAAAATGTTAGTACATTTCCTAACGGAGCAGATGCGCGGGTCGCTTAAAATTCTACACTTGAATATTACTAAGGACGCGTGTGGGAAACTAAATTATGTACCGTTTTCTTGAATTTTTGAATGTTTTAAAATTTTAAATCACATAAAAATAAAGGTATCCATAGCATGGTATACATGTCGTGGGCCGATCATAAAATTCGGCCATTTCATGACATGGCCAACTAATATCTGATATATCATTAAATTTAATTAACGCTTGTCAATTTGACAGATCACGCTTGGCCATATCATAATGTAGAATTTATAAAGGATTTTTATAAGAATGTAAAATAAATTAGCAACTTTTCATGTTAATTTTTGCTAATTTTGTATGAATTCAACGATATGGCATATTTTAGTTAGCCATATCATGAAATGGCTAATTTTACGATCAGACCACGACATACATTTCAATCTTAAGACAACATCGGCTCGCCCCGGCTTCGCACGGTTACAGAAAACTTTTTTCCAAACCGATTTTTTCCGAAGAAATTAGCCTATCATTGTGCACAAAATCAAGACTAAGATAAGCTAATGGACTGGCGGGAGCCTCCGCCAATTTTCTGGTAATTTAGCCATAAGGCCACTAATAAGTTACTTTATTTATAACTACCCCTACCCCTACCCCTACCCCTACTTCTACTCCTACCCCCTACCCTCAACCACTACCAATATCATCAATAGTTTTCCAAGCGCACGCGATGTAATGAATTTCTTAGGTAATTTTTTTTCACCTTGGGTTATTGGAGTTTTAGTAAGGATCCCTATTTTTTTTGTAAATAGAATATAGCCTATGTCACTCAGGGTGAATGTAGCTTTCTAATGGTGAAATATTTTTTGAAATCGGTACAGTAGTTTTTGAGTTTATTCATTACAAAAATACAAATCTTTATAATATTAGTATAGACTAGTATAGATTATTACATTTTAGCATAATCTCATCCCCAGGGTGCATGCCCAATACAAATACACAGGACAAATACTTACTCAATTTTCCGATGATATTTTTGAGGTTCTGTTTTTCTTCACGGGTTACAACAGTGTTACTGTCCCAGGGTCTTCTTCTTCTCAGTCTTAGTGCTCTTGACAGCGTGACGCACCTTGTAGTGACTCGCCATGGTTAACTTTCTTGGGAATAATAGTGCAGTGGTTTCCCCTTGCCTTCTGCACCAGACATTTTGAGACTATTTAGGTCTTCAGGCTCGCTATAGCCTCTTCCAGCCAGTTGCCTAATTAGGTGTATGGTTATACCGTCATTGCTCGGTCGCCAGAGCCTCGGATCGTTTGTTGTCTAGCAGAGGGTGCCAAGCGTGTAGATGAGGATCTTATTCCGTTCTCCCCCTTACCCCCTTATTGTCCCAGGGTACCCAGCAGAAAAGGAAGAAGGTTATATCTACAGAAAACAGAAAATAAGTTTTATCTAACGATTGAAAAGCTTCTTACTACCTACCTATAAGTTTTAAATTAAAAAAACATGGACTCGGCGCTGTTGGAATTTAAGAAGGTACATAATGCAAATGATGTAACCAAATTCCTACGAAGTCACTGGCATATATTTGCTAATACCGTGCTCTGAATACAATTTAATATTTGCAAACCAAAATCAGAAGCTCTAATGTCTCTAACTCCCGCCCGTAAAATCAGGCGTTATAACTTCATTAAACTAGCTCTATGTAACAATTTTCGTGCCCGAATGTAACACATGTTAGAAAATTATTGTTTATATTCCGTGGCAGAGTTTGGTTGAATTTACGGTTCTGATATTTACTCTGCGGCGCGCTAATTAGTTTCGCTTTAATAAAATAAACCTTTACATGAAACTGTGAAATACATTTTGACCATTGACCAAGATTTCTATAAGTTACTGGTTTGCTGTTTGAAGAGTTTCTAGTATAAGAAAACCAAAATCCATAGAAAATCTTATTTTAAAAAGTATCAGGTCTTTATACGTTGCTTTGTGGCCAGAGACACCAGCTTAGTACTAATATTTCTGTGACACCAGTAACAAAGTCCACTTCTTGCCAGCTGTCAATATTAAACAGAACAGGTGGCAACTCTGTCTTAATGGACTTAGATATGCTACTTCTTTGACAGACGTATATGTTATTTTTGGAAGTAGTGCAGACGTTTAGCTAACTTTTGGCTTTCATGATGACCTAATACTATTATCGTTAAAGTTGAGTAAAAATAAGCAATACACAGCAGTCCAAAGACTGAGAGGGGAATGGGCACTCCATAACGCGTGTCGCTAGAAAATTGCATATTTTGTTAATAAATATTTTCACTAGCGTGATACAGGTTTCATTATTGAGACAGTAACTCCATCTATTGATGAACCGCTACATATAACTTCCCAGATCAAAGGTCGATGCAGTATGAATCCAACATCCATGTGGGACTGTGTTGTAAATGTCGTGATATAGGTGGGAATGAAATGTCGTCATGTCGTGCCGAGGGGGTCTGGTCAAGACTGATTGTCATCAGTGGGAAGTGGGAGTAGGATGCGGGGCAATGTTAGATGTGGCTAACACAGGCTGTCTTTATACCATCAATATAGAAATAGCAGTACACAACAATCCAACGACTGAGAGTAAACGGGAATTCTCACCAACCGTGTCGCTGGAGAGTTGCATATAATCTATGAAATATTTTCATTAGCGCGATACAGGTTTCAGTAAGATAATAAACGCCATAATATCTCTAACGCCGAATTAGTTACCGCACTCTTCCAACTCACCTATTCTCCCCGAGACTTCTGGCTCCTAATTTAACAACGAAATTTCTGTCTGGCAAATTTATATTATACTCTTTGATTACAGGACTATAATTATATCATATTAAAATGTCAGATATACTAAAAGGGTTTGAAAATTAATATTTTATAATTGATACTATAAAAATTGTATTTGGCGCGATGTTAGCAACGACAAAACTGTCTGGCAACTATAAATTTATATTCCTAAATAGACATAGAAAATTATAAAAAAAATTTTTTTAGCTTAAAAGCGTTGGTCGTCAAGTGGGTAAAACGTCGGCTCACAACTGAGAAATCACGGGTTCGATCCCTACATCCGATCATGGGTTTTTTATAATAAAAAAATCGATGTACATTATCCGACAAACCGCAAAGAGGCTTTTCCATCTACATACCTCAAAGAGCTGGCCACTCGTTAGGTACCTATAGCCTCAAAAAAATCTAAAATCCAGTCGACCTAAAATTAATTCTCGAAAACGTTGCTAGCTCTCGTACTATAATCGTTGCATTAAGATAGATCGTTGCACATGGCATTGAATTTTAGTGGACAAAGGGGCCGTCTCCACGAGCGAAAGAATCGCGGCGATAGTCTCGTCCGTGCTGCGTGCGTGCCACCAAATTTGATACAAACTCTATATGGGCTAATCTCCACAGGGCGATACTATCGCCGATAGAGTTTGTATGGCACGGCGAGACTATCGCCGCGATTCTCACGCTCGTGGAGACGGTCCCTAAGGGTTCTCTGTCAACAATTTAAAGGAAAAAATAGTGATAAAATCTCCACCAGTCCTTAAAATAATGATATTAAATAAAGAATGATATATTTTCTTATTGACAATAAGAGTTTTCTTAAAAATCCATATGTAATAAGGTAAATTGTAGATAACAATGTCCCATTGAGATCACAGAAGCCACAAATAAGGAAACGGTCTCAGAAAACGAGAAATTGGATTTTCTTTGAACACAACGTTGTAAAATTGAAAAAATCTTCTAGTAGGTATCATTGTTTATTCATAATTGGGTCGACTGTGTAGCCCTTCTCTTTTTGATAAATATTTATTTTTTGAAAGTAAACGTTTCATTTTTTTTATGCATGTGGTTTAAAAATTATAGGGGGACACAATGTTAACGACTTCAGGAGCTTATATACCTCGCGAAATATTCACATAAAAATACCTTTTAGGAACCTCTGTGGCATTTTAAAAGAGCTATTCAACAATATGCCACATGGTGGGGTATACGAAAAAAAATATGTCTAGTTCTATGTATGGAGAATTCATCGTAAGAATCTATCGAAAGACGGCTGCCCGTTTTCGCCATTTGGCCGCGGAACCCTATAATATAAATTATTTCTGAAAATCGAGTTTACACGAGAAGTTTCAGGTTTAGCCCGCAGAATTATTTGTACAGAACTTGTCAAGAAGGAATTAACCGTCTGCGAACGATCACCATACATCCTACTAAAAACTACAATGGTGCAATTAAGGAAACCAAAGAGTTTTTACTACGATCAGTGTCAAATAAAACTACTATAGCATTCCATTTAGAAATAACTGAATATTCTAGAAACCAAGTTTAGAAGATTTGTGGTCTTATTTTCTCACTAAAGCTAGGCGAAAACTTTTGTCATGAAGCATCCAATTGTGGAAATGCCATTTAGTTTTTTGGGCAGCATAAATACAATCACTTTTAATCAATTACATCACTATAACGGCCTTTGTAATTTTCAGCATGGTCGGAGGATTTAGTTATATTTTTTTGCATTTAGCGAGTAGTTATTGACTTATTTTAAGAATAATTGAAGACGTCGACTTTACATGTCCTCTAAAGCACTTATTATTATGAAAATTTAATCTTATCTAGTGATCGAGGATTGAACACGGCAAATTCTTCAAAAAGTACTACTACTACGTTGAAAGAATGAAGGAAGGATGACTAAAAAGGTTTATATGGCTGAAGTGAAAGGAAATTTTATTGAATATATAAAAAATATATTGATCGATGGCAATATTAAAAGTACACACAATTGCCGTGAATGTATGAAAGGTATGATGAATATACAAGAAGCAAACGAGGTATGTCGGGATCGTAGCAAATGGTATTCGATTCTCTCTGCCTACCCCTCTTAGGATAAAAGGCGTGATGATAAATAGATAAATAGACAATAACCACAGTTTACTGTATGATTTGTTCAATGTTCATCAGCGGTCTCCGGTGCGCTTATGGGTCCTATACTGGGATTTTTTCTGGGATAAACTATTCCCAATTTCTCTGTAAATAATCCACTTGTGTCACTATAATTTAGCATAATATAGTTACTTATTCAATATATCTAAGTGAAATAGCTCTTATTTTTTCAATGGGTTTTATTGAATAGGAAATATGGGTGGTTTAACTTTGCCCCTTCTGTCTCTTTCATAATCTATCACAAAACTCTATTTTTTTTTAAAAGCGCTTTTATACCATTACCCTTCAATTATATATATCAAATTTTTTGGTAGCTTCTTAAAAATTTAAAATAATAATTATTTTATTATTTTTTCCAAATTAAAAATCATAAATTGAAAAATAATGGTATAAAAGCGCTTTAAAAAATTTTAGAGTTTTGTGATAGATTATGAAAGAGACAGCAGGGGCAGAATAATCCTTTATTCTACCACCCATATTTCCTATTAAATAAAACGAATTGAAAAAATAACGACTATTTCACTTAGATATATTGAATAAGTAACTATATGCTAAATTACAGTGACACAGGTGGAGTATTTACAGAGAAATTTGGAATAGTAATATCTCCATACAAATTATGGATAATGGGGCCCTTATGATTGATTATGATTGATTTTGGAGTAAGTGAATATATATTTTCGGTCGGGGGGTCTTGTAATTGTTAAATAATTTGACGTAAAAAACTACCATTGCATAAAAACATAATTTTTACGTCTGAAAATAATAAGTAGGTGGGCTTGTTTGGATGTCATCTCCATAGTCTGTAATGTAGTGGCTATTCCTTAAGTATTCGCGGTGGGTGTAGCATACTTAACGTGAGGTCCCTAAAGTTTATCTCAACAAATTGAACTAGGCTTAGTAGGTTTTCCTTATAGTAACAACAATACTTAGTTTGGTTAGCCTAGATTTCAGTACTATGAAATAATTTTGATTTTATAAGCTAAAATAAGGATTGAACCCGGAGGATTGAGGATCCAACAATCCAACCATTAAGCAATCGGAGCTTTTACTTTGTCTTCTCATATTACTAAGAATTAAGCGTACCTATATGATTTAAATAAAATCTAAAAATAAAAAAATTGTCGAGATTATTTATTGCGTAATTATTATAATCAATCGACTTTTTGCACACCTCTTTTTTTCTTCACGGGTTGCTTTACAGCTCCCCGAAGCCGTGTTACGGTTCCAGGGTACCCAGCGGAAGACCAAGTCTCCCTCGTTTAGCCGATGGTATTTGTGAGGCTATACCTAACGAGTGGCCAGTTCTATATATTCAGATGGAAAAGCCTCTATAAGTGTGGTTTGTCGGATTATGTACATACGTTTTTTTTATTAAAAAACTCCATTGGTACATGGCCTGGAACCCCAGACGTCTTAACCACTCGGCCACCGACGCACCTAAGATTTTATACAATCTTAATTTTCCATTATTTTTATTCATATGTTCCAAGACTTCTTAGTTCTGACAAGGTCATGAATATAATAATATATTTTTATTGTATGACAAAGGTCAGAAGCGGACCTCAAAATCGATGCCGCGCGTGTTTTTTGGTTCATTGTCCAAAGGCACGAAATACATCTAAGAATCTAATACTTTCATACAAAGGAACCAAAAACCACATACTATACGGTCCTCTTAAATTTTAGCCCGGTTGACAAAATCCAATGATTTACTGAGTTTAAGCCTTATCATAATCTTGCACGGCCCTCGTAATTCATGTTGAGTATCTTCACTATTCTCGCAACTAGGAAACACTTTTAGTCATGAGAGAATGGTCACAGAATATTAAAGTTTTAGAAGTTAAAGTTAAAAATTATTAGCTGGCTTGCCATTTAAGAATTTTAAATGTATTTTTTTGGGGAAAAAGCGAGATTTACAAGGGTTAATTTGATACCTGGGGTCCTGTGAAACCAAAGGTTTGGTTTAAGTCCTCGCTAAGACAAAAAAATCTAAGTTCAGAAGCAAGGTATTCAAATTCAAGTTTTTTTTTTTATTTTTATTTATTTATTGTTGAAATTATTTATTATTGTTTACAAGTAGTTTTTTACAAGTGTTGAGACTTTGTATTAGGAGAGATCTGCGAGGTGTAATGAGCATGTTAGTACGATCTTTTTCAGTTTAGTTCCACAATGAAATTATTATTTGTTCTCAATTCGATTACTTAATTTTGTTATGTAGGTTCGCGCATATTTCCACCAATTTCATGAAAGCCATTTTCAATAGTTTTTCAGGATTAATATGTTTTTTTTTTATTCTAAATCTAGAAAAAGTGTGTCGGTGGCTGAGTGGTTAAGACGTCTGGTATTAACTAGGCGGAAGAACACGGGTTCGATCCCAGATCCCGGACATGTATCAATGGGTTTTTTTATAATTAAAGACCTTACATAATCCGTCAAACCATACTTAGAGGTTTTCCATCCAAATATACTTCAACAGAACTAGCCACTTGTAAGTATAGCCTCACAAATACGATCGGCTAAAAGAGGGAGACTTGGTCTTCCGCTGGGTACCCTGGGATCGTAACACGGTTTCGGGAGCTGTAAGGTAACCTGTGAAGAAAGAATAAAAAATGCGGAAATTTAGAGTAGTTTTAATTCTATAACGACTTTGACAAATTAGACACCTTGACTTTGCGGTGACTTTTAAACGTGTTTATTGCAAACATCCTGTCTCAATTTTAAATACACAAATAAAAAGTTGCTTATTCTGGCTATCTTCTCAATTTCCAAGTAATATAATTCAATAACTTCCTAATTAATTTGTCATTGGCAAAGAGACGTCTCCTTTAAATATTGATTTTGTAACTTAAAAATAGTTTCATATCTTTGAAGATTCAATGGTTACTAATAATTAAAAGTAATATTTAATTTTCAACTACTAATAAATAATATAATTATAATATTACTAGCGACCCCGCCCCTGACTTCGCACGGTTACAATATGGGCTTACAACGACTTGAATACCTACATAAATATGCTTATAACTACTTATTTACTAGAGATGGACTATGGTAATAATCTCCACTTGTAGCAAGTTGTCGTAACAGAAGAACTGTCCTCTAAAACAAAGGCAATCGGTGGTTTTTTTTCATAGAATCATCGGATTAAAAATAAAATCTTTACAGGTTGCCTTACAGTTCCCAAGAACCGTTGCCGGCCCCAGGGCAAGACAAAGTTTCCTCATTTAGCCGAAGTATTTTAAGGCTATAACCTAACTATTGGCCAGCTATGTTGAGGTATGTAGATGGAAAATCCTTTATATCGAAATATTAATCCGAGGGCGTCGATGGTCGAGTGGGTGAAACGTCGGCTCACAACTGAGAAGTCGCGGGTTTGATCCCCACACCCGACCATGTACCAATGGTGTTTTTATAATCATTTGTTTTTTAAAACATTATCCGACAAACCGCACAAAAGTGTTCTAGGTATTACTTAATACAATATTTCAGTTGAGGAAATTTAATAAAAAAGTGCTCCGAAAATAGAACTTAATAACAAGTAAACTAAATTTTTGCCCGCCGTTAATTTACTTTGTAAAAAATCTTTAGAACGAATTCCTTAATATTTCCAATTTCATGACGAAATTATAAAACAATTTCAGTGACGCCAATATTGTTTACTGAAAATTTGGCAAGAAATCTATAAAATCTGAACACAGACAAATAGATCTAAATTATTACCTATCAGATAAATATAGCTAGAATGTGTATATAAAACGCGTATCTTTATATTTTATGAGTTCATTGTCACCACATAGATTTCGTAAGCACTTATTTATATCAATTTACTTCTAAACAGTTTAAAAATAAATTTATTTTTCTATTACGTCCATTTAGTGAGACCACATAAATAATAATAGTAGAGTAATAATTAGAACAGATTTTCTTACATAAGGCCACGGGATACATAATGGGACGAATCGAACAAAATAGTATAGCTTCCTGAAAAAATTATGGCTAAGTTACCTGGACAAGATGAAATTTCATAAATCGTTGAAGGGTGGTCATCTGAGTCGAAGGACCATGTGGCGAAACGGAAGAATGAGTTGGACCGAAAATGTTCACATGCAATTCACTCACTCAAACAGACACACAATATTCGATTAAACAAAGTGTCAAACATCCGTGTGTGTGTGTGACAG
The DNA here is from genome assembly GCA_963924495.1 of Nemapogon koenigi. Lineage (NCBI taxonomy): Eukaryota > Metazoa > Arthropoda > Insecta > Lepidoptera > Tineidae > Nemapogon > Nemapogon koenigi. The sequence continues at coordinate 3,950,753 of OZ004640.1, read as the reverse complement.
ATCGTTTCCGCCATCGAAATCAACCACAAATACAACGATTTGAAAACGGATGGCGGACCGATCGTTACAAGAATTGGACGAGTCTGTGGTCTATTTCGGTGGACCGTATGGAGGCGCGCCGGCGATTGGACGAATGAGTGTTAGAACAAATCCAAAAATAATTAATTAAAAAAAACATTTAGAAAATATAAAGAGTGTCCATCGCCGACACTGCCCGATGCCCACAATGCTTGTTTTACCAAACAGTGCTTTCTCCCGGACATCTGAATCGAGCCACCTTGCATTTTAAGGTTTGGAGTACTGAAGCTTAAAAAAAATGTATGATGAAGAAAAAAGTTTAGATTCAGAATTAATGCTGGCACATTTAACTATTTTTCTACTGAGTATTATTCCAAATTTAAATTTAAATTACAGAAAAAAGCCGAGCTAGGTCACTGATTTGAAAAAATACGACTGCAGAAAGTTGTGATTGAAGCAATTTAAGTTTGTTATTTTTTTTTATTTAATGATAACTGTTTAAAAAAGTTTAGTACTTAGTTTAGTATAGTATTTTCTTATAATTTAAACTGATTTCGGCTTTAAAATTATGGATACTACACCTGAAGTTGCCGCGCAATCCGTAGCGCTTCTTCAATCTGGGCTAAGTCAACGAAACGTAAGTGCACAACTTAACATAAGTCGTTCTGCCGTTCAAAGAGCATACCAGCGGTATCTAGAGACTGGCACCTTCGTTCGCCGAGCAGATGGACCTCGTTTCCGAGTGACAACGGCAAGACAAGATCGGTTTATTTTCACTACCACCTTACGAAATCGACACCTGACGTCTGTTCAGATACAAAGAAACCTCCGAGACTTCAATGGAGTGGCTGTAAGCTCTCGGACCATTAGAAGGCAACTCAATGAACGTGGTCTAAAATCACATAAGCCAGCCAATGGACTCAAATTGACACGAGCTCACCGAATGGCTCGCCTACAGTTTGCGCGCGAACATTTAAATTGGACTCAACAACAATGGAGCCAGTTACTCTTCACTGATGAATCCAAGATAATGCTGTACGGTAATGATGGAAGGAGTAAGGTGTACCTAAGGGAGGGCGAGCGTTTCGCGCAATGCTGTATTGATGAGAAAGTGAGTTATGGTGGAGAATTTCTATAGAAGGAAAAACTGAGCTTGAGGTTGTAACGGGACCACGGCTGCCGCGCTTAAATGGCAACCGATACATTCTTCAATGCTTAGAGAACCATGTGATGCCATATGCTGGATTTATTGGCCAGGGTTTCATTTTTATGCACGATAATGCAAGGGTCCACACTGCGGGAATCGTCAGGGAGTACCTAAATGACGTTGGTGTCACTGTCATGAGATGGCCAGCACGAAGCCCTGATATGAACCCTATAGAGCATTTATGGGATGAGCTGAAGAGGCGTGTTCGAGCTCACTACCCTGCCCCGCAAACCATACAGGAGCTGAAAACCGTCATCTTGGAAGAATGGGAGAACATTCCTCAAAACGTCATAATGGCGTAATCACTCGGGGGTAATACAATTACTAAATAAACTTTTTTTTTAAATTAAACCATATTTTTCCTCAAACAAATTGTGCTTTGAAAAAAGCCGATATCGACTTGATCAATCTTAACTCGATTTGTTTAGTACAAATTTAGTTCAAACTTAGAACAATGGCATACTAAAACGATGTTTAGTATATTAGCTTCAAAACTGCAACAAAACTTTTTCCTTTGTCATACATTTTTTTAAAGCTTCAGTACTCCAAACATTAAAATGCAAGGTGGCTCGATTCGGGAGTGTAGAAGAAAATAGAAATAATACTATTTTGTTTCATTAGCTTCTTTTCTATAAATAAACCACTCAATTCACATTTACCTTTTGTGTAAAATTTAATTTGTTTAAAATTTTTATATAAAATTAAATTAACTAAAAAACGGAAGGTATGAATAAAATTACCATGAATATGATGAAAGAAAATCATATGCAATGGAAGCCGAGTAATAAAACATTTCTTAACAAAACAAGTTTCGGCTACTGAAATGAAATGGTCCTTAAATTCTCAAAGAGCTACGAAGTAAAATGAGAACGGCTACACTTGAGAAGAGGGTATTCAAACGTCAGAACAGGTGATGTATCTCCACGATATATGGCTGTACTTTTTGTAAACTTTTACAACTTCACGCGTGAAATTTACGACCGAGAAGTCTCACTTACAAATTAGCTGGAGCGCTTTGAAATATACGGTTTTAGAGTAGACAGTACTTGTTCAGGTTTACCTTTCACTGTTTTTAAATTTGAATCATAATAAATATTTGTCTAAAAGCTATTTCAGACAACAATTTTTTGATATGAAATTATAGTGCCATTCTTATCTGGTAGCTTATTTTTGAGTTCAATTATAATTTAAAATCCTAAAATCCTGAATTATATTTCGTTGTGATGATGACAACATAACACTTCCATTTAAATCGAGACAACTCATTTCAAAAAAAATATCGCTTACTTTCGCCATCATGAAATTAACTCAGGATTTTAGGATTTGGATTGAAATTTATATCAAGAGTTAACTAGTCGTATTTTAAATAAATACTATAATGAATTTTTAAACAGATTTTATATGTAGTTATATATAGTATTTTGTATCACAAGATTTATCTTCTCATAACAATATTTTATTATTATTATTCTAATTACATTTTGGAATATTTTGGAGTGACGCGAGCTTTATTTATGCCCAAGAGCCGTTTGCAGAACTACAAGTTCGTAGGAAACTCTTATACGGAAATAAATATATTGCTTATATAAAATAATTGCCTTTTAAGAAAGGTGTAACGATTTCAAAAATTATGCACGGAAAAGTGTGCTTTCCGAAATCAAATGCACAAGTCACTATAAAAAAATACCCAAATCGCTTCAATTGTGCCTATAGAAGAGTTCTCGATTTCTCCAGGATCCCATCATCAGATCCTGACCTGATGACCATGGGACCACCTGGGAAGTATACCCTTTCAAACAAAAAAAAATCCAAATCGGTCCAGGCGTCTTCAAGTAATCGGGTAACATACTTAAAAAAAACATAAAAGATTCCGATGAATTGGCCATGCTAACTTTTTGAACAGGAACGAAGATCTCGAAACCGTTTCGAGATATAAGCTTTCAGTACAATTTCTATTTATCAGATTTTAAATTAAGTCTATACTTTTTAAGATATTCAATAAAAATTCAATAATACCTTTGCCTACAAAAAAGGGTAATCGTCAATCTTTGAATGACATCATTATAAATTTATATTTTACGTGTAATTATTTTCTTTGTTATTAGGACATGACGGGATGAAACACTATTTACTTACCATTGTAAAAAACTATTCAATTTAAATAATTATAAACACGAGTATATAAACAAGAGTAATTTTTAGGTTAGTCGACCTAGACTGACGTTTGCTTGACGTTAATTTGATTGACTGTCACTTTTTATATGTAGTGGCCAAGATTATAATCGATTCCACGACACGCCTTGGTGGATAGCACACGCTCCCGCGGAGACGTGTTGGGGAATCCAGTTTAATCCCGCCCGCGCTGCGATGGTTGTGATTAATCAGTGATTAATAAGACATATCGCGGTCGGCGGGATTATCATACATACCGATTTATTGGCTATAATCACCGTAAACGGCTATACTACTTGACATTGGCGAAATCACCGATTAATATTGGTGGAACCGCCATATTGAAAAAAAGAAGAAGAAGAAGAAGATTATAATCCTGTTCCAAAATCTTGTGACGTCACGTTTACTTTTCGCGGGTAAAATTTGTAAAATATATTAAAAATAGACGCAATAGATAAAAAACAAAAATATCGAAATTAATTTCTTAAAATGAGCTATATTTTCAAAATAAATTATAAAAAAAGTATATTATAAATATGTAGCATGGCCAATTGAGAACCTCCTCCTTCTTTTGAAGTAAATACTCCATCTGTCAACCTTTCCAATAATCGACAACTTTGCAAAAATTAAACCTTTTCAAAAATGCCAACTAAGTATCCCAAAAAGACAGTTAAAAAGATAGTTATATCAAAACAACAACTTTGTTAAAATTACAACAAAAATAAAGAAACTATAAAAAGCATTGTTTTATTAAACTTTTCTCATTCCTTTCAATTCGCACAAACAAACAACAGTAGATAAACTCCGTAATGAAATTTGTACAAGAAAACACTTAGTGTAGATTTCAGTATGTTATGAACGTACGTCGAATTTCTAATGCCTTCAACTACGAGGTCTGTAGACGAATGGTAACAACTTTGAAGTAAATTGGTTAAGCAATATCCGCCGTGTCATAACTTAACAGCCGTTTCAGAACCCACTTCTCTTAATCTTGGAGTTACTAATATTTATATTTTGGATGTGGCATTTTGCACCAAATCCTTATTCGAAGGCTAAGGTATCTCCGTATCAAATTTCATGAAAATCGGTTGTTGAAGCCAAACTTAGTTACTTTCTCGTACTATTTGACGTCGTATTGCTTGCGTTTCGCGTAATGAATAAAAATTCAAACTTTTTTTAGATACATCACTTTAATTAGAATCAAATAGCTTTGTCATCATTTACAAACATCTCATGTTGGCCAATCTGATATTTCTATTTTTTTTCTTTACGGGTTGCTTTACAGCTCCCAAAACCGTGTTACAGTTCCAGGGTACCCAGCGGAAGACCAAGTCTCCCTCGTTTAGCCGATGGTATTTGTGAGGCTATACCTAACGAAGTGTCTAGTTCTGTTGCGATTTATTTAGATGGAAAAGCCTCTATTTTTATATATTTCTAATGTATAATGCCATATCCATAAAATAAAACTTCTTAGCCACACCAACATCCATAACCAGAGTGAGTCGCTTCAAAATCTATTTGAAATCAAACTAGTGAAACTGCTAGAGTTTGCTGTTAATGTGTTTAAGGGAAGAGAACCGCAAACACTGTGTCTAGGCCCAACTTCAATACTTGTGTATGGCTGTTTCTCTTATTTATGCACTAGCTGTTGCCCACGATTTCTCATGCTTCTCATTCTCATTTCACAGCCTAAACCACAAATAATTATGAAAATTGGAGGGTACATTCCTTAGGGAGTGTAGAGGTGCACTAAAAAAGCATTTTTTGAAAATCAACCCCTAAGGTGTGTAAACGTTGTATTCCTCTAATATAATATTACAGGATAGCTGACCATCAGTGATATGAAGGAAATATATATATTATAGCATATTTCCCGTATGTAGGTATAATATATATTACTAGATGACCCGTGCGTTAAACTTCGCACCATTAGTTCCAGTGATCTCCAACAGATGGCGTCTTTTTCAAAATACATAAATTTGTCTAATTTTAAAAGAAACATTTAATTTTGATTTGTTTTGTTTAGATAATATTCCAATATTATTGATACCGACAAAAAAACACCTTTGAGAAATAATATAATAGAGATATTAATATTTCTACCTTGTATTTATATTTACACTTTTCCCTTGTAACTTGTAGCAGGCTAGAATTTTAAAATCTCCTTTTAATTACATCGATACTAGAGCACAGCTTTCTCTAGTCAGTTCCATTTAAAGCTTCGCTCTATCGCCCATCACAAAAGAGTCTAGCTGCGTCATATTTTTAATCTTCCAACAGGACAATGGATAACCGCGTCGGCAATGTTAGACGTTGCCTATACATTCAGTATAATTTTACCCGCATAAATGTCACAGATTAAAAAACATTTTTCTTGTTTTAAGAAGAATCTTGCAGTATCTAGAGATATTCAAATGTACTTCATTTGTATGTGGCATCATTATCATATGAAACAAAGTCGCTCGCCGCATCTATCTGTCTGTCTGTGACCTTTTTACGCAAAAACGGTACAGTACAACGGTACAACAGTAAACGGATTTTTTTATCGGTTTTGACTATTAGATAGGTTGTCTCACCGGGAAGGTTTACGAGTATTAAACATGGACCCACCATGTTTAGGAGCTCAGCATTAACAGTATAAGCGAATTAAGTCGGGGAAAAGTAGTTCTAAGCGTATAATTATGTAGGTATTAAATTTTTTGTAAATACTTTATTATACCCGTGCGTAAACAATAAGTGTAAATTTTCGAAGTGAAAACTTCTTTAGGCGCGTTGAGCGATTTTTTGTAGGGGAAAATCTTATGTTTTCGGCACAAGACCATGGATTGCCCTGAATTCGTGTACTAGCTACCACGTATGCCTGGGTAGGGCATTTTTGGCTGCGCATTTCTGGCCGGCAATTCTTCGGTCGTTCATCACAGAATCTTTGACACATTATTTTTATTTTATTTTATTGTGTCACAAACAGTAATTTAAGTTATATTTAACCTAAATCTATTATTACTTAGTTATGCAAACCAAACCAATGCCGAAAAATTTAAATTGTTCAAAAAATATGTATAAAAAAATGCTTGTCTGTATTTGCCGTGCGAATACAGGGGACCGCCAGTTTATCAACAAAATTATGAAATAACCATTGCGCGCATTTTTTAATTTAGGTGGGAACCACACATTTTCTTTTATATTATTTACCCATGTGATAAATAGACACCGAAGCCTTATAAATCCTCGACTGCCTTTTTGCTGATCAGCGTCTTTATTGTCTAGAGGCGAAAGTACATTTATAAAATGTCCCTAAACTCACTCGGGACTAATGAGCAAAGGCCCTAACGTTTATTACAGGCATTTGGATAGCAAGTTGGCATTCACGGGTTGGGCAGCGAATACTATTTTACGTTTAGGCTGAAGACCTTCCATTAATAAGAGCTGGGGTTTTATTATCTGTTGAATTGTTGAACACCCTGTGTTTTGGAGGCTGAATTTGTGATTTTGTGTGGTGAGCTTGTTCAATTTGTTATTTCTATTCTGTTAGCGTGGAATCAGTTTATCTTCTTGAGGTTGAGTTACAATGGCATGATAAGTTGCTGATATTAGGTAATAAATGAAATAATAAAAATGTATTAATAAAAATTACGCTGATTCGCTGGGAGTGAAGTCGGGCCCTTGTATGGGATGCTACGTGCATGGACACATTTGATTAGTCTCGTCTCATCTCAGGCAAACAGTAATCAAAGCGGGAGTTACGACGAAAATCGTAGAGTCTAACAGTTCTAAGCGTAAATATAGTTCAATAATAGAAAACTACAAAGTGCCACCAAAAAAGCTCTAGGCCCGTGGAGTTCAAATGGCAAAAAAAATATTAAACAAATATCCCGATGACTGATCATCTCCACTGATGACAGGAGGGATGGCTCCTTTTTCGCTCAACGATTCAGCGGGCAAATGCAGTCAGTATTCTTGCCACTGTTCCACGGACCTGTTATATCTAATTTTGAGATCTTATAAAAAATGATATAAAAACTCTGATTTTAACAATACTATAATATAATAGTTCACTGTCCGCTCTCAAATAATTATCTGTGTATAAAAAAATTACGTCAACGAAAAACAAAAACACATAATTATACTTTTGCATTTGTAATAATATTAGTTTTAGTATATATAGATTTAGAGATTTAGTACTAAACAAGTACAACACATCTATTCATTTCCTTAATTCCATTTTCCCATTTTTGGAGTTTTCAGATACTGTCTTTGTCCAACGTAGGTCTTTTGTTCATTTTTAGAACGTTTCGAGTTCTATTATGGTCAGACATGCAAAAAATCTAAAAATTGTTACTTCATTTTTATTTATTTGTGTTAGGTGTTGCCATAATAAGTACTACTTGACCTTTTTTGCAATAGCACATCTGTTCGTACCAGATAGCTTACTTTTGACTTAAATTTCAAATTTAAATCCTATAATCCTGAAAATAATCTCTTTGCGATAGCAACAACAGTGACAATTTTATTTAAATTTAGTAGTACAACTTCTTTACACACAATTCTATTTCAATAAAATTTTCGCTCAGGATTTTAAGATTTAAATTTGAAAGATTCTTAGGAGGATTAACCTTTTAACTATGTTTCGCGTCACCGGAGAGTATGAGATTTGGCATAGTTAAAGTTTATATAGAGATGGTGTGCAGAAAATAAATATTATTATATAATGTGTTGGAAATTCATTAAATTAAATTAAATCAAATTTTCATTGTTTACATTCATATTGTCAATGTCGAACATGGCGGCTCACATAGAGTAAAGATTGTCGCCAAATAACAAAGAGAATATTACCACTACTATAAACATTATTTTAAAATGTTTTCAATAAATAATTATTACGGACTGATACTATTTTTTAAATGTATTTTAATTTTTAGTCTTTTTTTTTCAGGGTGCTATTCAAGAAATTAAACTGTACCCCGATGCTAAAGATTTACGAAAAGATGACATTTGTTCTGAGGTAAAATACTTTATATACCTACATTTAAGTACATAACTTTTCTTAGATTTTGTTATTGTAAGTATTATTTTAAAATGTTATTTATTTTTCAGGAAATATCACTACCAGATAGTGTAAGTAACTATTTAAACTTTAATATAGTTTCTACATTGTAGTTACATACATTTTTTATTTAGCATTATTAATATTAACTAGATTGGGAAAATTTACATTTTGGGCAAGTTGTAATTTTTTAAATGACTTAAAAAAAAGGAGGAGGATCTAAATTCGACTGTATTTTTTTTATGTTTGTTACCTCAACTTTCGACTGGATGAACCGATTTTCATGATTCTTTTTTTATTTGAAAGCTGGTGCTTCCAGTGTGGTCCCATTTTTTTAAACAGAGACAAATTACTGAATTTTTGAGAAACTACTGAACCGATTTTCGTCACATGTCTGTGAGATAATGTCGAGAAATTATTATATCCTTAAAAAAATAAGTCGTCAAAATCGGTACATATTTCATCGAGATATTCAGAAAAATTTACTTATAAAGTCAGTTTTTTCAAAATTTCTCAAAAACGCTTTAACCAATTTCTATGAGATATAAATGGGACCAATCCGGAAGAATTATCTGTCGATTAAAAAGAAACCATCAAAATCGGTTCACAACTGGCGGAGTATTCGATGTACATACATAAATAAATAAAAAACATACGGTCCGAATTGAGGTCCTTCTCCTTCTTTTTTGTAAGTCGGTTAAGAAAGGTATTATTTTAAATTTTTGGAATGTACTATATAATATAGAATGGAATATAGAAACTATTATGACTAATATTAGGCTACTCTTCTGAAAGGAGTAACCATAAACAGGATGTCAATCTCCGTAACTAATTTCATACAAATGCAATGGATAGAGAGCTGAACTTGAATCTGGAATTTTCTTTAAATCAATGGTTTAATTGTCTTCTCATAAGTTATTTTTCTGGAAACAATATGCAGCGTCAGACTAGCCACCTACTCTTATTAATTTTGCAATATTTAGTACTTTTAGCCACGTGTAAAGGCCAGTATTAAAATTCCCAATTTACCTAATAGATTCAGTGAAAAAAAAAGTTAATTACATTTTTATTTCAGATGTACACGTGCTTTATATATTTATTTGTTGTGCTAACAAAATAATTCAATGTTCCTTCTTATATTATTATTTATATTAAGTACTCGTATGCTAAATATCTTTGTGGTGTACTGCACAGCGTTAGGTTTTAACATTATTCTTGCACATCCTAACACACATTTTTATTTCCTAGAGTTCAGAAGAGGACGGAGAGTCTTCTGGTGACGTAAGTTTCTGTTTTACCATAATTCAGTCAGTATATGTTCGAAGAAGAAACTGGAAAATTTAATTATGTTCTTCTTAGACCACGATACTGGACAATGTAATATTAATATTTGTATGTGTAGAAGACAAATAAAATAAATAGTCTGTTGCAAAATGTAGAGAAAACCTGTAAATAAATCGTTATAACTGATTAAATAATAATAAATAAAAAATATTTAAAGAAATATACTCTCCCGTTTTCTATAATTTTTCAATTAAATTCAAATAGATAAGAGGCCCAATTTGACCGTGATAAATTTATTTGAAATTCTCTGAGTGTATAATCGAAATATTGAGAATTTTCATTTGATAATAAAATATTTTTATCAATATTATAACCAAAAGCGTCTTTATATTGAATTTAAATTCTATTATTAATGCGATTTAGTATTATTCCAATGGTATGTCCTCTTTAATTACTGTCAATTTAATAATAAAAATATTAAATGTTTCAAGTTAGGTTACACTGAGAAGTTACATTCTGTAGTCATCTCTTTCGACAGCTGTCAAATCGGGCCTCAAACTGTGTTAAAATTATTTAACTTAAAAACATTATGCTATTTTTATTTGAGATACGGGTCTTTCTAATAATTGGGAACACAACAATATTATCTAAGTAGCAGTTACTTAATTGCAGATCTGGTTTTATAATATTTTACTGTCAAGTACTAAAATAATATTTCCATATGAGTGACGTAGCGAACATGAGAGGTCTCGACTCACCCATCTGCGCTAAATCCCCTTTACTTGTAATCCGGCTTTTGGATCTACCCTACGTCCGACAACATTACGCTTTGAGATTATTTCATCTCTACATTATTTTTCTTGAAAATATTTAATGAATTTTAAAAATTCACCCAAACATTTTAAGTTTAGTAAAAATGGGATTATTATGAAGTCGAGATAATATTTTAAAAATAATATCTAGGTACATATATAATATATATTATATAATAACTAATGTATTCTCTTAATTTTTTCCCAAATTTATTTCTAACTTTTCTAATTTTGATTGGTGCTAATAAATTAATACATATTCTAGGGGCACCCATTGGCTGAAAGTTTAACTAAAGTAAGTTAAATACAAAATTATTAACGATTTGGTGGGTAATCGGCTTCTATAAAACATAAAACTCTGCTTTATTTTAAAATTATCAATTGGCTTATATTCTAATAGCAGTGTTTGCAATATTTTTCAACTATAAAATTTTAGAAAACATTGAAATTGATACACAATAAGCTAGAATGCTCCTTTTTATTTCAGTTTTTTCCAAGTATACCTCCACCCGGCGGTGTAACACGTAAGTAACACGCTCCTAAAACTACCAATAAAAACACTTTCATTACTCTGCATTAATATTTACGACTTTTGGTTAATTTCTATTGTTTCAAATCGTTATAAACTTTTCTACTATTTTTTTTATTATAAGTCTCGAATCCGTAAGGTCCGATTTTCTACACTTGTCTTATTAATGAACAATCTTTGCATGGTTTTTAAAATTTTAAATTCTTAAAAGACATTATATTAACAATTTTACATATTAATTAACATTTGTAGCTAATAAACATATATTTTAAAGGATTATTTGTAAAAATTACATGCAAAGATTGTTTACCAAATAAGACAAATTAGGAAAAAAATACTTTACTACACGTTGATATTTCCGATAACTGGAAACAAAGACAAAACACTTATATCTTTTTCCTCATTTACAGCACCATTAGAAAAGTGTGAGAAGGGAGACCGGGTAAGATATTTATTTTAACTAACTTTCCGCCCTCAGCTTCGCTCATGAAAACATCGGATCCCATTGACACAGCCAATACATTTTTTAATATATCATAATATATTTTTTATATTTATTTTTGTGTAGAGAGGTGAAAGTAACAATTTATTATTTGGTAATATTTTTTTTTACTTACGGATTATAAATGGAAAGAAAGCTAATTCTAAGTCTGTGGGTATGTGTATGATCTCAAAAAGTTTCATCAAAATCCATTGACTCGTTTTGAAGCCTATTCTGGACAAACATTGAGACAGCCAGACACATCAATATTGTTAGATATGTAAATAAAACCTTTGAATGTCCTTACGGTCTTTTATTGTATTATTGAACCATTTTAAACTAGGATAATAACTAAATAATACTTTCATGTATATTTTCCATGTTTTCTTTTTCTGTCCTTACGGTCTTTTATTGTAATATTGAACCATTATAAACTAGGATAATAACTAAGTAATACTTTCATGTATTATTTTCCATGTTTTCTTTTTCTGTCCTTACGGTCTTTTATTGTATTATTGAACCATTATAAACTAGGATAATAACTAAGTAATACTTTCATGTATTATTTTCCATGTTTTCTTTTTCTGTCCTTACGGTCTTTTTTGTATTATTAAACCATTATAAACTAGGATAATAACTAAGTAATACTTTCATGTATTATTTTCCATGTTTTCTTTTTCTGTCCTTACGGTCTTTTATTGTATTATTGAACCATTATAAACTAGGATAATAACTAAGTAATACTTTCATGTATTATTTTCCATGTTTTCTTTTTCTGTCCTTACGGTCTTTTATTGTATTATTGAACCATTATAAACTAGGATAATAACTAAGTAATACTTTCATGTATTATTTTCCATGTTTTCTTTTTCTGTCCTTACGGTCTTTTATTGTATTATTGAACCATTATAAACTAGGATAATAACTAAGTAATACTTTCATGTATTATTTTCCATGTTTTCTTTTTCTGTCCTTACGGTCTTTTATTGTATTATTGAACCATTATAAACTAGGATAATAACTAAGTAATACTTTCATGTATTATTTTCCATGTTTTCTTTTTCTGTCCTTACGGTCTTTTATTGTATTATTGAACCATTATAAACTAGGATAATAACTAAGTAATACTTTCATGTATTATTTTCCATGTTTTCTTTTTCTACAGCCATCTAATTTTCTAAACTCCAATCAGACGTCAAAATAGATTTTTTTAAATATAAATTCATATGGCCAATTTCAACAAATATTATTTATTTGTAAATATTCGCCACAGATCTAGCCATAATCAATAATAACAATCATAATATACTGATCAATGAAGAGGTTCACTCAACGTAGGTATACAAAAAATCGCTCATCCAGGTTGATAATAAACAGTCGTCATATAACTCTACTTATATTTATTTAATTGACATAATTTTAAATCCTAATCCTAAAATCCTGAGTTTAATTTCGTTGCGATGGCGACAGTAGCAACAATTTTATTGAATTTGAATTGTATTTAAATAAGTTGAAATAAATTTAATAAAGTCGCAAAGAAATTCAGGATTTTAGAATTTAAATTTGAAATCTAAGTCAAGAGTAAGCTCAATACATAAAATCATATTGATCGGAGCAGTATCATCATAGTGTAGTCAAAATAATTGCAATAGTTTTAATGTTTTAATACAGGGCCCACCAGGAGAATCAATCACTGGACCTCAAGGCCCGCCCGGACCACAAGGAGAATGTGTGACAGATTCTACAGAGAGTGTAAGTTGAAAAATATTGACATATTATTAAATTTTTTGCAGTTGAAAATAGGTTCAGTATTTTATAAAATTTTTGAAATAAAACTGATTTTGATTATACCTATATAATCTACAGCCTGCTAATAGGAAAACACGTTGATAGAATTTAATTTAATATGATCATTCACATTCATTTTGATCTCGCATTTCAATATAGCAAATAATTTAATATTTTTTATTTACTCTTATATCGTAACGTCTCTATTACATAATCGAATTAAACTTCATAATGATATGTTTTATTTACACGCGTCTGTAATATGTCAAACTTCGATACTGTTTTTCATACAAAAACGATATCGTAATGTTGTTTTTTTTTTAAATGCAGAAAGGGCAAAGGATATGTGTTATGCAGCCACATTAAACTCTATGAAAATATCGACACTCCTATGTGAGAGACACTTGACAGTTAACGGGCATGCGCACGCTGCGTCTCATTTTTTAAAATTCCACTTGAGTTTTAATTACCCCTATTATGATCCCGTATCATAAACTGTTATTAAATTATTTGTACTTGTATCATGTTAAAAATGATATATGTTTTGTTTGGCTATTCTTAATTGCAATAACAATTTACAGAAATGCGAGTGTTCCAAAGATACAATTTTGAAACTTATAAAAGAAACTCCAGAATTAAAAGGACCTCCAGGTCCTAGAGGGATGATTGGTGCCAATGGTGACCCTGGTGCAGCTGGACTAAATGTAAGTAATGCTTGCCTACTAAAGCTCATCATCATCATCATCTTCTGACAAACGATCGGGCAGACAGATATCGTAATACTTTGTGGCATCCCGGTACGGAACCCTAAAATTATTTATATTTTATGCATGCATAAAATGTAATGCTATCAATTCTTATTTATCTCTAACAGCCGTTAACCACGTTACATGATTCCCAGAGGACGATTCGACTTCCCCTCAATTCGCATTTTTTCTAATGTCTTTATGTATTTATTACGATGTTATATTGAATGCTTTCACGGGTGCTTTACGGTTATCGGCAACTCTTACTGACTTCGGGGTACCCAGCAGAAGATAGTATTTCTTATTTAACCAATTATATTTTGAGTTTAATTTTTCTGATTATATTATTCATGCGTCTGCAAATTACTTTACGTCATGAATTAACAGGGAAAGCAAGGTAATCAAGGAGAGAGGGGACCACTTGGATTAAAAGGTGATAGAGGTGACAGAGGTGATGATGGTAAAACAGGTCCTCAAGGAAGTCAAGGACCCAAAGGCGAACCAGGTCGTGATGGTGCTCAAGGGTCACTAGGACCTGAAGGACCTCCAGGTCCACCGGGACCGCCTGGAACTAGTAAGGTGATTATAAATTATTTCATATTTATTATACTAGCTGGTAAAAATTACTCCACTTGACAACATCTGACTAATATAAAATTATTATACACCACTAGCGACCCACCCCGGCTTCGCCAGTGGAACTTTACCAGATCCCATTGACACAATTCATCAAATAAGGAACATTGATATTATTGATTACTGCAGTCGGCTCCCAAGAGACGTAGCATGATGTTTTACACACTTAAACCTTCGTAAATCAATTTAATCGCGCAAACAGTAACAAAATCAGTCCAGTAGTTTTGAAGGGGGCAAACAAACCGACATTAATTTTTATCATACATAATTATATGTATATAGATTATAATGTGGTGGACAAGGAAAGATTTAAAATATTTTCAATCTGAATTCGGAAGTCAATTTGAAGTAAAACAATACTTTCAGAACGTTTTTTGACAGGATCCAGATGGGACAAAAATGGTGCCTATGTATGGTGAAAAGGGAAATACAGGTCTAATTGGACCACCAGGCGCTGATGGAAAACAAGGCGTTGAAGGTGAAAAAGGTGAAAAAGGAATGCAGGGAGCTAAAGGCGATCGGGTAAAAGATTTTACTATGCATTCAGCATCCCAATTAATAAATCATATATACATCTCTTTACCTGCCGCGTAAGCTAACCCTAGAGAAATGAACGTCGTGACTCACAAACATAAACCTACACGTCTTTGTTAATCAAACATATTATTAATAAATATACTTTTCTGGCCCAACGATATAGGGTATCCAAGGTCAACGATATCACAAAATACATTTTTTCAAGAGTAAACCCCACCAACTTCATGGTTAGGATTACTATCTACCAGGAACATCTTTTATTTTTAGATTTTTCAATTTAACCCATTTCTTAGGGGCATCCAGGTATTGAAGGTCCAAGGGGAGAAAAAGGAGAAAAGGGTGAACGTGGTAGTTCTGGTCGAGACGGTAACCCTGGCACCCCGGGTGCTCATGGACGACCGGCTATTAAGGGTGATAAAGGTACCAACATTATTTCATTTTGTTTAAGACCTCTGAGAATCTATACCTATGTAAAGAAACATTTAGTAAATTCTTCCTCCTTCCTTTCGATGGAAAAGCCCCTAGTAGTCTAACTAACGGGGAGATCTCTTGTATGAAGACCCCGACAATAATTCGCCCGTCGTTGATACTTTGCAGTTCGATAAAGTCGAGTATGTAGATTACGAATGTCGAAGAATCCAAAACTTTTTTTTTTCGGAAGAGGGATATTTTCATCCCTAAAGTTTTAAATTGCCTATATCTCCCGATAGAGAAGTCTTACGGCCAAAAATCCTTCCCAACATATCATTGTCTGTTATTGAAGTACAAGTATGTAAAGAAATCCCGGACTTTTTCCTTTCAGGGGGCCCGCTATATACACAGAAAAAAATTGTATGGCGTTGGTCGATGATACTTTGCACTTCGATAAAGTCGAGTATGTAGATTACGAATGTCGAAGAATCCAAAACTTTTTTTTTTCGGAAGCTGGTTATTTTCATCCCTAAAGTTTTCAATTGCCTATATCTCCTGATGGAGAAGTACTACGTCCAAAGTTTCTTCCCTACATATCATTGTCTGTTATTGAAGTACAAGCATGTAAAGAAATCCCGAACTTTTTCCTTTCAGGGGGCCCGATATACATAAAGAAAAAGTTTGTATGGAGTTGGACCACATACTTGTCACAGATGATTTAAATGAGATTTGATAGATCTCAACATAAGTATCATTTTTCATTATGGAGTCAAAAAATATCATCCAGTAAAAAAAAAGTTACACGTATTTAAAAGGGAGTAATTTTTTTTTAAATTGCTAAGGTATAAAATTACAGTAACTGCGGTAGAATCTTTGACAGTACCTATGTATTCTATTACAAACGTTGAATAATATTGTCTTAAAACCAAATATTTTTAAAATCCGACTCAGGGTTCTCGAAATAGACATTTCTATTTTTCACCTTTTCATTGATAATATTTCAAATGGACTAGTTTACTATTTTTAATGTTTGAAAATATAAATTATGGCAAAATAAAACAAATTGTTCAGGAGAAATTGAGATATTCAGAAAATTACAAAATTTTAAAGATGTGCTTTGATTAAATTAATTTAATTTTCATATGTTTTGAATATATTTAATTTAACTTTGAACTTAATTTTGAGCACAATGAAATGTATTGTGTTTTTTGTGTCAAATCTGATTTAAAACTAGATTTACTAGAAATGTGGTGCAAGCCGCCCTAAATAACTTTCTTTCTAAACCAAGAGAAAGAGAACTGGAAACGTGGCATTTTCATTATCCGTCCCAGGGTTCTTAATATTCAGTTCTTGATATTTTCGTTAATATTTCAAATGGACAAGTTTACAATTTTTTATTATTGAAAATATAAATTAGGGCAAAATAAAACAAAGTGTTGAAGAAAAATTAATATATCTCAGAAAACGACGAAGTCTTTAAAAATGTGCTTTGAGTAAATAAATTTAATTTCAATTGTTTTCAAGATATTTTGAAGATATCCGCAATTTCAATTGCTAACTTTGAACTTAATTTTGCGCGCCATGAAATGTATTGTATTTTTTTTGTATTACATCTATCTGATCTAAAACTAGATTGCAAGCCGACCTAAATTACTTTCTTTCTAAAATAATCTAAGTATTGTTTAGATCAACACATGACAAGTGGAAATACCATCGTTTGCAAAAAAAATTATTTTCGGTTAAGTACTTAGATTTTGAACATTGGAATTATTGAGACTATTTTTACTCCATTCAGTTAACACTCGTGTATATGTATGTAGTATCAAGTAATACAATCGGAATACCTGGTGTAAAATATTACAGCAAGACAATGTTATACACAACTTACTATAAAATAACTTATTCAATTTTATGATACCTACCTTATTTTCGTGTCTCCTACATTTTCTCTAGAATGTTTTGATATAATTTTAGAATTTATAAGTACATAAGATATAAAATTACGTTCTATAATTATTCATTTGCTATAATTTTTTTTAAACCTAAAATCGATTACTGTAATTTTCAAAATCACTACTATCAAAATAATTATATAAAATTATATTCTATAATTATTAATTTGCTATAATTTTTTATAAACCTAAAATGGATTTCTGTATATTTCAAAATCACTATTATCAAAATATATAAAATTACATTCTTTAATTATTTATTTGCTATAATTTTTCTTTTGTCGAAAATCGATATCCGTAATTTTCAAAATCACTATTATCAAAATATCAATGATCTAATAATTAATTTTATTTAATTATAATATATATTTACATAAATAATTTTTTGTACATAATCATATTATATAAAAAAAACTTAAAATATATATATAATTAATTTGCTATAATTTTCGTTTTATCTAAAATTGTTTTCTTTAATTTTGAAGATATCTAAATTATCAAACTTAAATAATCTAATGATTACTTTGCTATATTTTTTTCCTATTTATTTGCGAGTATGAAAATTTTTTGTTTCTGTCGCTTAGCCGTCCGCTAACGCGGCACGCTCGCTTCGCTCGCTCTGCTCGCGCTCTGTTTTAGCACTATACGAACCACGCTCGTCGCTGCGCTCCTAGCTAACCTATTTTTATTTACAAATTAGGGGAATAGGAATCGAAAATTACTGCAACAGGTTAAGATTAACAAAAACTACTGTAAATTTTAATAGTAGTACTTATTTAAATTGATTTAATTATAGAAAATTTTTTTATACTTATGTATTTGTAAATGTAAATAGAATGAAGTTATACTTTTAAAATATAGTGAGTACGATTATTTTAATAATCCATTAGAGCAACTGATAGTATATATAGATATAGATAGTATAGATTAATACATTTTTAGAAAATGAATTTATATATTTAGAAAATTATAATAACTGCATAATAGTAAAATAGAAAAGTAGCCCTTAGTGCAATTGCAACTAGAGATTATAGAAATTATAAGACTTGAATTTATATATTTTCAAAATTATAGTAACAGCAATTATAGAAAAGTAGCAATTAGTGCAATTGAAAATAAGCATTATAAAAATTATAGGACTTAAAATTATAGATTTTGTAAATTATAGGAACTGCAATTATAGAAAACAATGCATTATAGGAATTAATATTATAGATTTAAAAAATTATATCAAACACATTTATAGATTTTTAAAATAACAGAATCTAAATTTATAGAAAATGAATATTTATAGCAACTAAAGTTATAGCTTCTGAAATTATATATTTTAGAGAATTTGAGAGGATACCCTTTTTTTTATTAGTAATTGAGGTATGGCCAGGCGTCCTTCACTGTTTGGGTAAATATTTTTTTGTGTTGGCTGTACAGTTTAGAACGGTCTGCTAGAAGATTCGTATAGGACAAAAATTCTCAGTTGGGTAGTTTAGAAATTTTGTAATTTACCTCTGTTTACTGTAAATTGTATATATTAGAGAAAAGTTTTAGGGTTGTTATTGACACGAAGTTTTTGAATTTAATTAATTTGGCACCAACCGTCTCCAAAATCTACAACGAAATACAATTATTTCTTACTTTTTAGTGCAAAATTTTTGTCAGGATACTTATTATTTGTATTTATATATTTTATTATTTTTGCACTTAAATTTTACTTTAGAATCTGATAATAATCCCAAAGAATCTAGCTATCATTTCACATATAATTTTTAATGTATCTGTGTCCGGAATAAAAATTCTCCATGTAAAGTTTTAATTTGCTCTTTTTTTCCTGATAGTAGACGTTATTTGAAGAAACAAATTTCACATTTTTTTCATTTATTTCTTTTTGCTATTTATCATAGTATTTTAATCCTTTGGCCAATATTAGTGCGGCATTATGTTAAATATGCCATTGCCTATCAATATTAAAACAAATAAACGTCATTTGCTACAGGATTGCCTGACTAAATAATATTTTTCGGCTTGCACCAATGCTTGCAACTCATTCCTATTAAATCTAGTTTTAGATCAGACAGATGTAACACAAATAAACACAAATTAACACAATACATTTCATGGCGCGCAAAATTAAGTTCAAAGTTAGTAATTGAAATTGCGGATATCTTCAAAATATCTTGAAAACAATTGAAAATTAAATTTATTTACTCAAAGCACATTTTTAAAGACTTCGTCGTTTTCTGAGATATATATATTTTTCTTCAACACTTTGTTTTATTTTGCCCTAATTTATATTTTCAATAATAAAAAATTGTAAACTTGTCCATTAGAAATATTAACGAAAATATCAAGAACTGAATATTAAGAACCCTGGGACGGATTATGAAAATGACATGTTTCCACTTCTCTTTCTCTTGAACCAAAGATTAGTTTAGAAAGAAAGTTATTTAGGGCGGCTTGCACCACATTTCTAGTAAATCTAGTTTTAAATCAGATTTGACACAAAAAACACAATACATTTCATTGTGCTCAAAATTAAGTTCAAAGTTAAATTAAATATATTCAAAACATATGAAAATTAAATTAATTTAATCAAAGCGCATCTTTAAAATTTTGTAATTTTCTGAATATCTCAATTTCACCTGAACAATTTGTTTTATTTTGCCATAATTTTTATTTTCAAACATTAAAAATAGTAAACTAGTCCATTTGAAATATTATCAATGAAAAGGTGAAAAATAGAAATGTCTATTTCAAGAACCCTGAGACGGATTTTAAAAATATTTGGTTTTATGACAATGTTATTCAACGTTTGTAATAGAATACATAGGTACTGTCAAATATTCTACCGCAGTTACTGTAATTTTATACCTTAGCAATTTAAATAAAAATTACTCCCTTTTAAATACGTGTAACTTTTTTTTTACTGGATGATTTTTTTTGACTCCATAATGAAAAATGATACTTATGTTGAGATCTATCAAATCTCATTTAAATCATCTGTGACAAGTATGTGGTCCAACTCCATACAAACTTTTTCTTTATGTATAGCGGGCCCCCTGAAAGGAAAAAGTTCGGGATTTCTTTACATGCTTGTACTTCAATAACAGACAATGATATGTAGGGAAGAAACTTTGGACGTAGTACTTCTCCATCAGGAGATATAGGCAATTGAAAACTTTAGGGATGAAAATAACCAGCTTCCGAAAAAAAAAAGTTTTGGATTCTTCGACATTCGTAATCTACATACTCGACTTTATCGAAGTGCAAAGTATCATCGACCAACGCCATACAATTTTTTTCTGTGTATATAGCGGGCCCCCTGAAAGGAAAAAGTCCGGGATTTCTTTACATACTTGTACTTCAATAACAGACAATGATATGTTGGGAAGGATTTTTGGCCGTAGGACTTCTCTATCTGGAGATATAGGCAATTTAAAACTTTAGGGATGAAAATAACCCTCTTCCGAAAAAAAAAAGTTTTGGATTCTTCGAAATTCGTAATCTACATACTCGACTTTATCGAACTGCAAAGTATCAACGACGGGCGAATTATTGTCGGGGTCAACTTCCCCGTTGATCGGGCTATAGTGTGGTTTGACGGTTTATGTACTATCAGCCAAATTCGTGCAAGCTCACTTAACAAAAATGTTCTGTGCACGCAGCTGACACGCACACACACACACTTACACTACATAATATTCTGTCAAACAACATTATATTGACATTTTAGAAAATGACTCTATTATTAGGTCATTACATATGAAATTGGCGTTTTATATGGAAAAAACAAAATGAAAAAAATAATATTAAATTATATATTTAATCAATCAAAGTATGAACCATTGTTATCTATGCACTTTTGCCATCTCATAGGTAATAATAGATTCCTTTGCTGAAGAAATTGTGGGAGCGAGAATCAATAAAATTTTTGAAAGCGGTTTGGACTGCCTCATCGAAACGAAAATTTTGGAACCAAAAACGTACCGTGCTTTCTATTGAAGTAGCTGCCCCATCGAGCTGTTTCTGTACCGCAGGTGCCACGGTGGGACTCGTATTCTTAAATAAAGCGATATTTTAAGTTTCCCAATTTGTGAACAGAACGATGTCTTAAGAAAAATCAAATGACGCTAAAACAAATAAATCACTAAACTCAAAACCCAAATACATAAGCTTAAATTTGAAATAAATTTGTATTTGAATATCCAAATCAAGTGCCAGATATTTGAAACCAAAGTTCGACAAAACGCCAATTTCATATGTAAGGACCTAATTATATAAATGACATCTATCAAAGATATATGTAAATATATTATTAAAAATATAATAAAATATTATTATGCTTAGACGAAGTATGGGAGTCGTTTCGTGGTTCTAACCTATGCGAAGTGCTAGTAGCATCTATGCGTAGGCGATGTGACGCTGTCATTGATGCTGGTGGAGCACCGACTAAATATTAATTGTTTTTAGGTTATTTATTTAATATTATTTTTATTTCGATTTCTATTATTTTGGTTCTATTTCTTCTTCTAATATTATGATATAGAAATTATAAGCAAACGTTCCAATGATTTTCTTTTTAACAAAACCTGGCAAGTAATAATGACACCTTTACCTTTGACGTACACACACATTCATTACCTATAGTATGACACTATGCCGATATTCAAAAATAGCCTTTGTGGTGAGCTAGCGCGAATTTTGTTGATAGTACATAACTTTTTTGTTATAAAAACCCATTGGTACATGGCCGGGATTTAGTAAATATATGCTAAAAGTTTTATTTATATACAATAGTTGATAAAGTCGCTATCATCTGCTATTTACTAGCTAAGTATCCTCAAAATAGTTTTAAAAAGTAAACTGGTGCTGGTAACGATAATTGGGACAAGGAAAAATCTTTGCGCAAAAAGCTTATATATCTATTACCGTCACTAAAAATACCCTTAAAGCTCTGAAAGCTATGCCGCAGGTGACAACCACCTTGGAAATATCACACCCGAAAACCCTTGTATACTGAATTTCATAGAAGTCGTTAATGCTGCTTTTCGAGACGTAAAGAAAATTGCTCGTTTAGTAGTATAGGATATCCAGCTTTTCACATATCAATTGTGTTAAATGTAATTACTTTCCACAAAAAGATAAGGTAAAAAAACAGTGAATCAGATATACTGAATCTAGTGTAACATTTTGAAATAATGTTTTTTCAGGTGACCAAGGTGAAAAGGGTTTAGAAGGGTCCGCAGCAAAACTTTCTGATATTTTAAAACCAGAAATGGATTCCGACGAAGGTCAGTATATTTTACTTATTATATTTGTCTTTGAAAGAGGTGTCAGACAAGGTGACCCCATTTCTCCGAAGCTATTCTCTGCGGTACTAGAAACCTGCAATGGGAAAGAAATGGACTAAACATCAATGGTGACAAACTTAACCATCTACGTTTCGCAGACGATATTGTCCTGTTTTCCGAGAACCCAGATAATTTGGAGGACATGCTACAACAACTATCAGATGAAAGCGCCAAGGTAGGCCTATCAATGAACACATCAAAAACTAAAGTAATGACAAACTCAACTAAAACTGACATTAATATAAATGATGGACACACAAAAATAGAGTATGTTAATGAGTATATATATTTGGGTCAACTAGTATCTACAGAAGACACAATGCAAAAAGAAATAGATAGAAGGATAGCAAACAGCTGGAAACGGTTCTGGTCGCTGAGCGAGGTCATGAAGGAAAAGGATATGCCTATCAAAGAAAAAAGGAAAATATATAACACATGTGTCCTTCCATGTTTATCGTATGAATGTCAAACATGGGCACTAACTGATCAACAACTAAAAAAAATCGAACTCTGCCAAAATGGAATGGAAAGAAGCGTAATTGGAGTAAAAATAAGAGACAAGGTGAGACTACAAAATATAAAGAGCAAAACTAAATTCAAAAATATACATACCGTATGCAAACGCCTGAAATGGAGATGGACAGGACATATACTAAGGGAAAAGAAGGAGATGTGGACGAGACTAGTAACGGAATGGATCCGCGTGATAGCAAAAGGATCAAAGGTAGACAAACTAAACGTTGGGAAGACGACATAAAAAAGATAGCTGGTCCAGAATGGACACGCACTGCAAAAAACAGGACAAAATGGAAAGCTTTAGAGGAGGCCTTTGTCGAAGGACAAGCTGTAAAAGGAAAACCGGCTACCGATACAATCAGCTAAAGTTAAATTGTTAAATAGAATTAAGTAAACGTTAGATTAGGCATGCTATTAAGTTACAGTAATGGCTTATTTTATTTATTTATTTTATTATTTGTCTATCAACATGCCACTTATTCCAGGATGGGTAGGAGAGATAATCGATTGATATTTGTTACGGCTATTAGATTCTTCTCATCTCTAATACATTTCTGGTCCATGGGACATTGCCCTTAATCATTAACACAATGATCATAGTCCTTTGAAGTATTCAATAATAGTAGGTATACTGGGGGCACCCTCTGCTAACATTTCCTGCACCTGTTTTTTAAACGAACTCTCGTACTATAAAAATCAAGTAAAGCTGCTGCATGTGCCTTTCCTCTGAAAATAATATCTTCTTCTTTTTAACGACTTCAAAAAAAGGCGTTTCTCAATTCGACCGTATATATTTTTTTATAAAATGACACGTCTGATTCCATTTAAGTGCAGCGACAAAATATGGACAACTTGCTGAATTTGGACATTGTCAGCAATATTTTTGTCCACGCCTAAATGTATGAGTATTGATAGTGCGTTATTTTGAGTCTACCAAGCACAAATTATTCATAGAACTTCTTGGAAAAACGATACGAACAATATTTCAATATCACTAATAGTATTCTATCCACGTAAAAGCTGTAATGTAAGTAGATTGAATCCCAAAACATTTTGCCTCTATTGGTTTCATTGCTATCCCATCTTTATCCGCCTTCTGTCATTTTTCGGTTGAACGAAACACATCCGAGATTCTTTTTATCTAAATCACTTTTCTGATCCTTTATTTGTTTTACAAGTTTCATCGTTTACGTAAGTGGTCGCTGTAGGTTGCAATGTAAGCTGAACGTATTTGTGGTTTAGCCTCAGTTTAGCCTAAATCGAAAAAGGGCATGATATTAGCAAATATTTATCCTACTTTCTATCTATTCATCACAAACGCTTTCAGTTGGCATTGCACCTTAATTTTGTCAGTGTTATACGGCCATGATATTTTACCTTGCGTGGCCAGACACTGGTGACAATGTTCATTTATTTATTCAGCACAAAAACAGATTAACAACCACTTAATTACATAGTAAACTTAAAGAAAATATTATAACAGCAAATTAATAGTTAGCGTGGACTACAGCTACATATACAAGTATACATTAATTTCAGAAGATTTTATTTATTTCACTGCACATTACATTTTTAATTAATTTCCTTTACTTTAATAAATATCAATGTTTTTAAACTGAATGAAGTGCAAAATAAAATGATGTTTCGTAAAAACACTATAAACATAAAGCAATGCTTCATTCCACGAAAAATAATTAACATTTTCTATATTGACTTTATTTACAAATTTAGCCTAGCGAACTTATCCACGAAGTTCTCAAGTTCTAATCACGGGTCGAGCGCGTAAACCGCTCGACATGTGCTCGAAATTCCTCTACTTTGTTTCCTATAAGCCAGAGCGAGACACAACATAACTATGACACATTATAGCAATGTTACCGCAGTTCAAGAAAACCTTCCCGAATATCAATAATAAAAATAACTTAGCATACCAACACATACAACTACAATTTTACAGATTATTTATGTCTAAAACGGTGCCGTAATTTTTTCGCATTTCAAAAATTTCTACACACAAATCCGGGGCGAAGAGTGATAGGCTTTATTTCAATATTATTTTATACGAGTATTATTTTTTTCCACTGAAATAAGTTTTCCGTTCTGTTTGCTCACAATTTTCGTCAGAGATATCTACAGTTACGTATCGCAAATGTTTGCCAAAACCCAAAAGCCATCTCCAACTTACTTAAATTTAATCCGTGGTCCTTCTTCAAATACAGTTACTGATGTGTTTATTATTTTGTTTTCTTACGTTTTTTAAGGTGAAAATCCATCCAGAATATACTGTTATGCCAGTTTCTCTTCTTTTATTTATACTTCATTTGAAATGGACATATTGGACGTCTTTTTATTATATTTATATTATCATTCGGTTTTCTTTATCATATATTATTTGTAATTAAATTTGTATTATGTTTAGGTAAAGCTGTTACTGAAAAGATTCGCGGGCCAAAAGGGAATGTTGGCGAGAAAGGAGAAAGGGTATGTGAAATGTATTCTTTGTTTTTACGCGCAAATGTTTTTATTATCACAAACCTGCGGGCGGACCTTTATCACCATCATATTATTATACCAAAGAGGTAAGGTTATAATTTTAACGAAAAAATAATGAGTGTCCCTATAATTATTATTATTTTTGACGTTGTTCGTATGGTAGAACCCAATTAGAACCTATTTTTTTCTTTATTTTTCATAATTTTATTTTTCTCCCGTATTTTCTTATTTCGAATTTCTCCTTTCAAAATATTTTTCAATTTAGACAAGTACTTGCATTTTAAATCAAATAGCATTTTATTTTATTAGGGTTATAAAGGCGAGACAGGATTACAAGGAAACGATGGCCTTCCTGGAGAACGCGGTGATATAGGACCAAGAGGGCATCCTGGTAACACTGGCCTAACCGGTGCTACGGGGCAAAAGGGAGAACCTGGCGAGCCTGGACCTTCAATAAATGGATCAGGATCTGGAGTTCAAGTAAGTGAACATATTTTGTCAACGCAATAACTGGTTTCAAAGGTTTTATATACAGCTAAAGTTATGAATTCGCTAAACAAATTGATTTTAGTGAAAGTTCACTTTCATAAGACAGAGATATGTATCTAATTTTGTATTTCCTACTGTACTTTATGAAACTGCAAGTTCAAAAATCCTTAATGATAGCGCTAGTTTGTTGAAATAATATTTTAGGCTAGTTTGTATACCTAGGTACTGCAAAAAAAGAGTAGGTATATAGAATGATAACTGCATACATAATTGATAAAAATGACTAATGACCGTACACAACCAACGTACGGCCAATTAAAAGGAGACTAGAACAATAGGGTATGTTTTTAATTTTGCCGTATTATAAATGTCGATTTACGTTATAATGTGAGCCAAAGATTTTCCAAGCCCGAGGAGTTTCTTTGGATCTGATATAATATGATTAATTATAACATTACCAAATTCAGAACGACAGCTAAGTGGCTCAGCAAACTTTTTTTTATATTTTTAGAGCCATAAAGGCAGCTCTGGTCCACAAGGGAAACCAGGACTCAGAGGACCACGTGGATTCACAGGCTCAAAGGGATCTAAAGGTGATATTGGGCATCAGGGTATGAAGGTAAAATTTAACATTTTGATTAAAAACATTGTGAACATCTATATAATAAACACAACACAAGCAACCTATGCTGACCTCTAGATTTATATCAGTTTAAAGCATTATTAAGAAATATGTTGAAAACAACGAATAAGTCGGCATTTCAAAATCTATTACATGTTTTTTCAGGGTTCATTAGGACAACAAGGGCCTTCAGGACAGAAAGGTGAAAAGGGGGATTCTTTATCTATTGACATAAGCAAGGTGAATAACTGATTTTATTGTTTCAATAAAATATTTTTAGTTTTCTGTAATGTAATTTCTCTCTTTCCTCTTGAATTGAAATTCTATTCTGTATTTTGAAATCTATAGTTCATTATATTACTATAATTACATCATAGGAATTTACGAATACTAAGTTTTTGATAAAAAATAATAACAGTTAATAACATTAAAGTTTAGTTTTAGCTTCTAATACCAAACAGTTTTTTAATTTCTGGAGTGTTTTTTTTCTCCGTGTACGTGTACATGGCATATGATATAGGTATAATGTGCCGTAGCTAAAACCATCTATGAATTACTAAGAAGTGAAAGAAAAGTATTCCTTGCATACGTCTCTTTCTATCATCATAAAGATAAATCCATAAATACCTTACAAAATTCGATGGCGGTGCTGCCTAAATCCCATTGAAATTGGCTCGGTAATGATAATGTTACGTACAATGCCGTAAATGCTAGCTCAGAACTGGTCTAATCCATTTTATTTTTTTTCAAGCTCACAAAAGGAGACAAAGGTTCCAAAGGAGAGTCCGGTTTCCCAGGCCCGATGGGACCGTCCGGTCAAGTTGTACTTTGTAACAATACAGAATCTGTTCCTGGGCCTCCTGGTCCGCCTGGAACGCCTGGTCTATCTATAGTGGGACCAAAGGGGGAACCAGGAGGCATTATATCAAGAGAAACATTTTTAACTGACAGGTTTAGACCAGGTAAGTTGACTTTGTAATTTCTATACTAGTATTATAAATGCGAAAGTGTGTTTGTTTGTCCTTCTTTCACGTCAAAACGGAGAAATAAATCGATAAGCTTTTTTACACAGAGATAATTAAAAAGTGACATAGGTAAAATATCTCATTCTCTCGGGATACTTCTTGGTTTTATTTTATTTATTTACCTCTAAATGTTTACTAAAACAAGGAACGCAAGGCGAAGTTTCCTATAAAATTTCAGTGCTTATCAAATATTGGGGTCCAATCCCTGCTCTTTAAAACAATTTTCATCGAGAATCTTCTCGTGCTTTAAAACTATTTCTTCTTGTACTTGTATGTCTTGTATTCAATCTGTGTCTTTTTTCATGACAGTTCGTTCAGAAGGATTCAACGATGTTAGTGAAGATGATTGGTATACTGCTGGCACTGTTATATTACAAACTACAACAGCATTAATAAAAGTAAGTTTTTTATCAATATAAATTCAATCACTTCAATACCTATTGTGGGCTGGTATATATTTTCCTCACGCTTTATTACTCTTAGGCAGAGACCAAAGAAATCGACTTGCCACGATGCTGGATGCATGGATTTGAATGAGGCGGAAGAGGTGCTTTCTTCTCTTCTTATTTCATGCATGCTCATCGATTTCAGGTGTTTTTTATTTTCCCTTTTTCTAATATCACAAAAATCAGTAAATTTATTTTTAGGACGCCCACGATGAACTCTTCCATTCACATCTATTCTCTATACTTTTCGTAAGTTTCTCATCGTTATATCCATATGTCCAAACCATCTAAGCATCCTTTTCTCTATTTTAATTATTACATCTTCTTTTAGCCCACACTGTTATCTTATCATATTGTTTCTTGCTCTTCCATACCCTTGTTTTATTTCCATACATTAATACAGCTCTCCACCATATAAGTATTGTATGCGCAATTAGTATTTATTTGTAAAACTTAAATAATTTTAAATTCAATCCAATGTATGTTATCAGCAATGAAACTTATACGAAACTTGCTGTAGTTTTTATAAGGGTTGGGGGTAAAAACGTTAAATTTTGTACAGACAAGTCTAGTGGTTCGAGTGTAAATATTTTACGATCAATAAAGATGTATCTTTTACAGCGGACGTCTGCAAGCCCACTCGGCACTTTGGCCTACATTGTAAGAGAGCAGTCACTACTTGTTCGGGTTCAGAATGGATGGCGATACATATCTGTAATATTTTATTTTCCTTTTATATTTACCTTGATACAGTTTTATTTCCAGAAAGATTTTAGTTGTCTTAGAAATTGGTTGCTTTGAACAGAATATTAAAGATTACTGTAGGCATTTTTATGTTTAATATTATTAATGCGAAAGTGTGTTTGTTTGTCCTTCTTTTACACTAAAACGAAGCAACGGATTGGCGTATTCTGTGCACATGAAGGCATATTTTACGTTGAAATAGCTTCTTATATTATTGACATCCGTACTATTTTTGATATTCCAGATGGGTTCTATCTTAGAGGCAGATGGTGCGCCTACTTTAAGACCCCCACCTTCAGCTCGGCCGGTGCCAATCAAAGATATTAATCTCAGGGAGGGATATGTAAGTCTAAAAGAAAAAAAACTAAAATTAAAAAGAAATCTTATCAACTTGCAAGAAGGCATAGATGAAAAACTAGAATTTAAATACAACGTTCGACACTTTTTAAGGTTCCATAGTAAAACAAAGCACCCTTCTAATATCAACCCAGTCTGTTACAGCATCGTAGTATAATGCAATTTTTACTGGCAATTCATTAAAACTAAATTTTATAAGGATTTTTTTCTAAAATTACAACTAAATCTAAGCAACGAGTCTCAAACGAGTTTTGTTGTTTGGTCTGTCTAAACATTACATACCTATCTAGACTAATATATAAAACAGAAAAGTTCATATGTTTGAACGCGCAAATCTCAGGAACTACTAGTCCGATTTTGCATTAATTAACCTAATTTACTGAGGAAATTATAGGCTATATAACATCACGCTTTGACTTAAAGGAGCGGAGCAGTAACCACAAACATCACCCAATCAAAAATTTTCACGGTAACAAATAAATCGATTCTGTTTTCTCTAGCACTGATAATTTAATATAGATATTACCACCTAAAAAGAATAACACCTCAATCTCTTTCAAGCCAAGTGCTTCCAAAAGGTGTATTTAACGTGTTGTTTCTTTTGCAGCTCCGTATAGCTGCCCTCAATTCCCCACATTCGGGGAAAATATATTCGTATTTGAATCTCACAACAGCAGGTGTTACAGCTGCGAATGCTGATTGCAGACGGCAATCGAGAAAATTGGCTGGTTTTGACGGCACTTTTGTGGCTTTTTTGTCTTCGCCGTTAGTGCTTTTACTTTATTATTTTTTAATTAGCGGAAAATGTTGGGAAATTTATTCATATAAAAATCCCTTTCTATCCATTTGCAATATTTCTTTATAGTCTTCGACACTTTTAACTTTTGTCGTAATATCTCTTGCAGAAAAATTCCCTAAAATAACTTTCCTTAAAAGTTTTATTGAAATAGCAATACACAATATAATTTTGTATGGATTTGTTCCAAAATATTTTCTTTATTTTTTAATTAATTAAAACATAACATATACAACCTTAAATCCATAAAAGTTCCATCAAAATCGCAAACAAAATATAAGCAATCAAATTGAGTAGGTCTTTTCTGTTTGATATCGCTTTAAAAGTCTTTCTGAATTTCAGGATCCAAGATTTGAAAACTTTAGTATATGAACATGACCGTTCCATGCCCGTTGCCAATATTCATGGAGAGTTGATATTCGATTCTTGGAACAGCATGTTTGACGGTGATGGTGCACCGTTCCCAAAACACGCTAACATTTACAGCTTTAATGGGAAAAACGTGTTAATCGATGCAACATGGTAAGCAAGTACTATATATTGCAAATTTTGTCCTTTAATAAATTCGTAGCTACAGAAAGTGTAAAAAATGTATCTATTTTTTATCTGTGATGTAATTTAAATTATTATTGTCTTATCCTAACTAATGTTCTATCACGCCAAAACGGGGCAACGGATCGACGTGAGTTTTTTTCACAGAGATAGTTGGATGGCAAACCCAATGCGGAAAGCTATCTTTATATTGCTAACGCATTATATTGACCCATTTATTTACTTTTTATTGTACCAATGGGTTTCTTATAATTTAAATTTTATGTAAGTCCATAATCCGACAAGCTACACTTAGAGGCTTTTCCATCTAAAGATCTCAACAGAACTGCCCACTCGTTAGGTATAGCCTCACAAATAACATCGGCCGAAAGAGGGAGACCTTGGTCATCCCCTGGGTACCCTGGGACCGTAACACCGTTTCGGGAGAGTTACAGGCAACCCGTGAAGAAGGAAAAAAATTTGTGATGTTGTTAAATCCTATTTATATTTGCTGAGTGTATTATAGTAACTCATACAGTATTTAAAAATGTTAGGTTTTGTATTATTTTTCATTATATTTGCGAAGACAATGGATCTATAAACCCTTGTTTCTGAAAGGTGTCAAGAATTAATCCACGATTACTAAACATTAACTCACTTGACGTAAATTTCAATCCTAATCCTAAAATAATGAGTTTAATTTCATTGCGATGGCGACAGTAGCGACAATTATTGAATTTTATTGTGTTTATCTTAGTTGTCTCATGTCGTCCTGGTAACGAAATTAAATTCAGGATTTTAGGATTTAAATTTGAAATTTAATTCAAGAGTTAAGCTGTCTGTTCATCTCTCCTTGATTGTAATATATATAAATAGAGTTCTTAAAAGGGTCCAGATTCCATTTCTTCTTATGACTTATTCTATTGACATTCAACAAGTATCTTAATATAAAATTTATTACAGGCCCAACAAGGCTGTGTGGCATGGTGGGACGAAAGTAGGGAAGCGGTCTACAACTATATGCAATGAATGGCAAAATGATGACCCTAGTGCATTTGGGATAGCCTCTTCTTTACATAATAATAGACTGCTTGAAGAAACAAAGTAAGTTCTAACCTTTTTAGGGTTCTGTAGCCTAATAGCAAAAACGAAGTTCTTAACTGTAAGTTTGCCATATTCCGTTCCACCATCAGCCAATTAGTAGTCACATGAAAGAACTTGAAGATATTTTTACATAGGTGAATATTTTGCGAAACTTTGAGGTAACAGGTTCAATTCAAAAAATGCTCTGCACTAATTTTTTTCTTTAAGAGTTTATGTGCTTTAATCGACTTCTAGTGTTTCGGAGGGCAAGTAATGCATAGACTTGTTTGAACTAAAAATCTGTGATATCAAGTTAAACCGTTTATAGAAATAGACAAATTCTATTTGGTTCTGCGTCCGCACTTACAGATATTTGCATATGTTAAAGAAGTGACAGATCTAGGTCCGTTAAGTGCAGCAACAGTCTTGCCACCTGTTCTGTTCAATATGGACAACGGGCAAAAAGTTACTAGTTACACTGTTACTAGTGTCTCAGGCCACACCGCAAGGTATAAAGGCCGTGAAGGTATGCTGTTGTTGTTGTTTTCCGAAATATAAACTCCTAATGTCTTTGGTTTTCGTGTGTAGTGGAAACTATGGAGTTTTGAAGTTTGTGCTATAAGTTATTTAAGAGGTCACTCTATACATATACCTATGCACGGGTCGTACTTGCAACTTGACAAATTTATTTTAATCGGAAACAATTTATTAGCGGCTGAATGAGTCTGGATATAAAATTATCCAAGTTAGTAGAGGGAAATAGAAGAGATCTAGACCATATTTTTTGCCGTCTAGAGAGTGTATTATATATATTAATACATTACCATACCATGCATTCCTCTTGGTTGAGAGAATTGGACCACAGGTAGCTGTTTTTATACAAGGATTTTACAACGATGTCGTGTGTTTTTCTCATACATTCATAGCAGGACATGTCTTACGGTTTGGTGCAAACAAACATATCTTCACGGTGTTTATACGTTGCGTTGTGAACAGAGACATTTACCTAACCTCTTTGGAAAGCCTCTTCACGACCTTCATAAGTTGCGTTGTGAGCTGAGACCAAACCTATCAAGTGGCAAGCCTATCCCAAATGCAAATTTATCATCGCACTGCATTCAAATTAGGATAAACAGAAATATTAATTGTTAGGTAGTAAATTTTCAATTACTACATAATCTGAACCACGCTCGTCGCTGCGCTCCTCGCTAACCTATTTTCTAAATTCGCCTAACTTACTTATAAATTAAAAATAGAGATGAGTGCACAAATAAAATGTGGTTTATTTAGGTACCTAGTAATAGCACATTAATTTGCTCGCTAAGATTTACTGATCATTTCCTTACGGTGTGTGCAGAGTAAGCACATCATAAATTGCAGACCTACCTATTGTTACGATCCTATTCGACAATTAAAAGAATTCCGGACACCTTTTGAATAGAACTACGAAACAATAATTGCCGCTTTAACACATTAATCTTATAATTTACAACTTTAGCACCTTCACGACTTTTATATTTTGCGGCATGGTCAGTACCTAAGTGTCCACTTCTAGTCAACTTTCATATTAAACAGAATAGGTGACTTGTCACCTGTTCTGTTTAATATGTTTGGTCACAAACACCTTCAGCGGTGTGGTCAGAGACACCAGTAACAGTGTCCACTTTTTGCCAGTTGTCCATATTTCACAGTGGGCAGTGGCATACCTGTTGCTGCACTTAATGGGCCTAGATGTGTCACTTCTTTAACAGACGTAAATATCTGTAATTTTTAGAAGAAGTGCAGACGCTTTACGTGCCCTTAATCACTCGCTAATTAAAACCCTTTGTTACCAAACAATATCATTCTAAGGGTGAAGTTGGGCGGCTCGCAACAACGATTTTTAAACAAAAAATATATGGAATTCAACTACCTACATGTTTCGACATGATTTGAACACCTGCGGTCACATTATAAATCAATATCAAATATCAACGGTGCACCTACATTTATTCCCACGAGATATTTTTTTTTTCATAGGTACCTATACGATTTATTGCATACCTTTAAACAAATTTATAGTTCGCACTCTCATTTTAAAATGCATGCGGTCACATTATAAATCAATATCTAATTCTTTGCGGACACGTTTAAACAAGTCTGGTATGCGATGCACCTGCATTTCTTCTCACGAATTTTTTTTTTGATATACGATTTATTGTATAGTTAGTGGGGGGATCAAACACTATAAAACCCGGTGCACCCTCGTTCTAAATGCATTCTGCTTTGAAACTCGATTTGTGTGAAAGTTCATACAGTGATAGTTGATACATAATTTGTGTTAAGTACATATACTTAATAAGTTTTTGCAGTTTATCGCCATGGAGGTAAGAATTTTTATTTACTTTACATGCATGCGTGTTTTATACCTATTTATTGTAATCTCGGATGGACCATTGTCTATATCAACGGTAGGTTCGACACCTATCATGCGGAGTCAAAACAATATTACGAATAGAGGGAGGGGGTAATTCGTCTGAAAGTAGATACTCGGCTGCTATTACATCTTTGACTCACAAAACAAGAAAAAATATCATATCATAATATCTCAAATAATTAGAGTAGGTATTCACAAATTTTGGTTACTTACATTTTTTAATGATAATATTTCAGATTTCAACGAACAATTTTGTTGGAGATATATTGTCTCTTCATAGCGATCAAATAAAGGCTATAGGAAAAAGCATTTTATTGATGAAATACCATAGACTTATCCGTTTTCTGTACATTCGAAATAGACTTGATGACTCGCTAATTAATGATACAGATATAATACCATACTTTACTCCATGCGAACAGCATTATTCTTCCGAGTCGGGCGACCAAATTGATGGGGTTTTGCCACTACAGGCATACTGCACAGTATGCAACAAGACGATAAAGTAAACACTAATTGTTTCAGTTCCCTACAATCGATGATAACACAAATTATGTATCAACTATCATGGAAGATGACCATCTATCATTAAATAGCACAAAGTTTGATAAAATGCTGTATGATATAAGCGAGCAGATTGAGAAGTCTCTACAAATGGATACATGCTATGATAAAGAGTTCTACGATGTTAGCGAAAAAATTGAAAAGCGTCTACAATATCAATCAAATCAAAGAGGTCGCGGTTTGAAAAGGAAGGCCAGTACAAGTCATGACCAGGAAGCATCTACTTCTTCATCTACGGGGGTGAGGAAGGCCAGTACAAGTCATGACCAGGAAGCATCTACTTCTTCATCTACGGGGGTGAGGAAGGCCAGTACAAGTCATGACCAGGAAGCATCTACTTCTTCATCTACGGGGGTGAGGAAGGTGAGAACAAGTAATGACCAGGAAGCATCTACTTCTTCATCTACGTGGATGGACTGTGAAATTTGCAAAGTCCCTATCAACAAAAGGTATTTCCATAATCACATTAGGAGTAATTTACATTTAAATAACATCCTTAAAACACAGCATCAACTTTCAAATGTAAATATAATTGAATCAGCTTTCTGTAACAGAGTTTTGACATATAGAATCATTTCACCATTAGGCAAATCAGTTAAACAATTTGAACCATCCGAGGTATTTTTAAATTCAATTGCAGAGACAGTCATATTTTTAATAAATGAATGTTTTAAGAAGCTCACTATATTTAAGGTAAATTTTCTATTAAAAGGTGAATTTATCCAACAAACAAAGAACTTATTAAACATTTTTGATTTTCAAACATCAAATTTTACATTATGTTTAGGAGATGACCTTAGTAATTTTATAACGATATTAAATACCACAATTTCATCAAAAATTAGCGAATTTGAGAAAAAAGATAGTGGGTGGTCTTTGAAGGAGATTAATTACATAGATATGAATATTAATAAGTTTGATCCACTCCGAGGCTCTTCCTATATAAGTCTTCCCAAAGACATTCAAAACAAAAAAGCTATAATCAATGTGAAAAATGACGACTGTCTTTGTTTCAAGTGGGCACTGCTATCAGCATTATACCCCGTAACTGTACATTCTGATAGAGTTTCATCATACACTGTTAATGCGAATAAGTTAAAGTTTAATAATATACCTTTCCCAATAAGAATATGTGACATTTCTAAAATTGAAAAGTTGAATGACATCAGCATTAATGTATATGGTTTAGAATACAACACTAAAGATAAGTTGCACAAAATAATTGGGCCTCTATTTTTTACTAAATCTCACAAAAAGATCCATATAAATCTATTGTACTTAACAGAAGGTGAAAAAGGTCATTATTGTTATATAAAGAACTTGTCCAAACTAGTAAGTAAACAGATAAGTAAGCGAAATGGAGCCATATACATTTGTGATGGCTGTTTATTATATTTCCCATCCAATGATAGGTTAGTGTCTCATCAAAAGAATGATTGTGTACATATATCCATAAATTTGCCTAGTGAAAATACTTTAAAAAAGAATTGGTTTGGTGAACTAAAGCCAAACAATATTTTATGTTTTGGAAATTATGAACGAAAGTTGAAAGTACCATTTGTTATATATGCCGATTTTGAGGCATTTTTGGAACCTATTGACACTTGCTGTAATGACCCCAAAAATTCATATACTGTAAATGTTTCCAAACATCGTGTTTATAGCTTTGCATATTATATTAAATGTGCATATAATGATACACTTTCTAAATTTAAAACGTACTGCGGTCAGGACTGTACAAGGGTATTTATGGATAGTTTATATGAGGATTTAAAATTAATAATTGAACAATACACACCGAAAAAAAGGTTTTCTCTCCCATTGACACCGGAACAAAAGTATAACATTGAAAAGGCAGTAACTTGCTTTGTTTGCGAACAAAACCTATCTGAGAATAAAGTAGTAGATTATGATCAATATACTGGAGTTTATAGAGGTGTAGGTCATAAAAGTTGCTTAGCAAAGTACTATGTGCCAAATTTTGTACCAATATTTTTACATAACCTAAGTAACTATGATGCGCATTTTATAGTCCATTCCTTAAATTTTATTGAAGGTGAAGTGAACATAATCCCCCAAAACAAAGAAAAATACATATCATTTTCAAAGCAAATTAAAATTAATCATCGAACACTTAATTTAAGGTTTGTAGACAGTTTCAAATTTTTATCATGTAGTTTAGATAGTTTAGCAAAAAATTTGGAAGATAAAGATTTTATAGAATTACATAAATGTTTTTCTGCTCGGGAAGATTTTATTCGCTTGAAAAGAAAGGGTGTTTATCCATATGAATACATATCTTCATTTAAAGCTTTACAACTGAAATCACTTCCATAGCAACATCATTTTTTTAACACTCTTACTAATTGTAATATCACAGATGAAGAATATGCACATGCGCAAGATATTTGGTCCCATTTCAAGTGTAAAAACATGCAAGATTATTCAAATCTGTACCTTAAGACAGACGTTTTACTTTTGACTGATATATTTGAAAACTTTAGAAATGTATGCTTGTCGGCGCGCGAATGCTGCTATTGGCACACTTGAGAGTCTTGAAGCACGCACTATTTTATTGTTCGTTATTAAATCCCGGTGATGATGTAAGCAGGAACAATGACTACTATTGACTACATATCGACGCGACATGCGATGACATCAGACCGCGCTGTGCGTTGCTCGGCACGGCCGGGACTCGATTCATTCTTCTACTGGCTGTCGAACCACTTAAAGTGTTTATTGTATTTTATAATTTAAATTCCAGTGTTTATTAATTTTACTTGTGTTTCTTTTCTAAATAATTATCATTTAAATTTAATTTTACTTAAAGTTTAATTGTCGTTATATTAATTACTATAATAAAGAGTTATTGCTGATAAGTGACAATTGCGTGTTCTTAGTGTAATTAGTGATAATAAACTACATAAATGGAAGATAACAATGCTTTTAATAAAGACCCAATACCCCCTTCTCTTATATCAGAAGAGGGGACGGATCAACGCCAACAAACATCGGCCTCAACAAGTGATACAATGATATCAGGCTTGGCAAATACGTTTAAAGATACTATTTGCGAAATTATGACCCAGATGTCTCAAGAAAATCGTTCTACCTTGACAGACATGCTCAAGATATTGCGACCAGAATGTAACCCGACAATACGAATTTCCGATGTGTACTTTCCATCCTTTGATCCTGATAAAGGAATGGACGTAAAAGAATGGGTGAATTTAATAAGTAGGACCCAGCAAGAATATAATTTAAAGGACCATGAAGTTCGATTGAAAGCAGCGAGT
The DNA here is from genome assembly GCA_963924495.1 of Nemapogon koenigi. Lineage (NCBI taxonomy): Eukaryota > Metazoa > Arthropoda > Insecta > Lepidoptera > Tineidae > Nemapogon > Nemapogon koenigi. The sequence goes on along the minus strand of OZ004640.1, from coordinate 3,912,413 downwards.
GTACTAAAGGGTAGAGCGCAAACATGGGCAGATGATTGTTTACTTCGTACTACAACCTGGAATGAAATGAAAGATGATATGCTCCAGACCTTCGAGCCAGAATCCAGATATTTTTCCGATGTTTTGAAGTTCCGTCGGTATTCAATCGATGATGCTGAAAGTGTACCTGAATACCTGTCAAACATTTGGAGGATGTTTAAGAAGATAGTAAAACCTAATGTTACAGAGCAGGACGCTGTTGAATTCGTCATTGGTAGCGTTACTGACGACGTACTACGCACTGAACTCTTAAACAGCAAATCGAACTCTGTTCCCGAATTGATTGCTATTGCAAAAACCATGCGAAAGCGTAGAGTCCAATATCCTGATGTACGCATAGCTAACAAGAGAATGAGAAGCGACAATATTAAACAAGGAGATCAAAGTTTGACCTGCTTCGTCTGCGGTAAGGCAGGACATAGGGCTCGGTGGTGTCCTCAGAATGCTATTGCTAAATCAAGAAGCGACCAGACGGAAAAACCAATGGATGCTGAAATAAATAAGAAAACTTATGGAGGAAATCAATACAAGCTTATAAGGGAGTGCTCGTACTGTTCTATTCCTGGACACACATTCGAAAACTGTTATAAGCGAATTAACGCCGAGAAAAACGTCAGCATCTGTCAAACAGGTAACAATACTTTAAATACTATTACCATAAACATTGGCGATAACGCTTTTGAAGCCTTATTCGATAGTGGAGCCGATTGCTCCCTAGTGAAAGAATCAGTGGCACTCACACTACCGGGAACCCGCACATCGAAAACAACTTACTTAAAAGGTATCGGGCCTGTGGCTGTGGTATCTTTATGCCTAGTGACCACAATATGTAACGTTAATGGCACATATATTGAACTCGATCTTCACGTGGTTTTGGATCATGAGATACCGGCTGACATTCTAATTGGAAAGAATTTATTAAGCATTCCTGGATTAAAAGTGACTCTTACGAGTGGTAAAGTGTATGTCACCAGAGACGAACAGATGGTTCCACTAATGAACATTCATCAATTATCTTTAGAAGATATAGATACTGATATCAAGGATAAAGAGAAAATAAATTTCTTGACTGGGCTACTTGAGAAATATGGGAGTTCGTTTACCAATGGTGTGTCTAACACTAGAATCTCAACTGGTGAATTGCGAATCCGACTCAAAAATCCAGATAGAATAGTTACCCGGCGGCCATATAGATTGGCACCTGTAGAACGGGAAAAGGTTCAGAAGATCATAAACGACTTGTTAGACAAAAATATTATTCGAGAAAGCAATTCACCGTTCGCCAGCCCGATTATCATGGTTAAGAAGAAAAATGGTGAAGATCGTTTATGTGTGGACTTTAGGGAGTTGAATTCGAATACGGTTCGAGACCACTATCCGTTACCACTTATTTCTGAACAATTGGATCAACTAGCAGAAGCAAAATACTTTACATGCCTTGATATGGCTGCAGGTTTTCACCAGATACCGATCGAACCAGAATCCATCGAGAAAACAGCTTTTATAACCCCAGACGGCCAGTATGAATACCTTACAATGCCTTTTGGACTCACAAATGCTCCTTCAGTATACCAGAGAGCGATCAATAAAGCGTTAGGAGACTTGAGAGGTAAAGCAGCTCTCGTATATATGGATGACGTTTTGATTCCTAGTAAAACAATCGAAGAAGGTATCGTAAAACTGGAACAAGTATTAGATGCTCTTTCAAAAACTGGCTTCTCCATAAATAAAAACAAATGCTCATTTTTAAAGACTTCAGTCGAATATTTGGGATTCATGGTCAGCGATGGTAAGATCAGACCAAGTCCAACAAAAGTGGAGGCACTCGCGAGGTCCCCTCCTCCCGTGAATATCAAACAGTTAAGACAATTCAACGGCCTATCTGGTTATTTCCGCCGTTTTGTACCTAACTTTTCTACGGAAATGATTCCATTGTATGAATTGACTAAGTCAGGTGTTAAGTGGGAATGGACGTCAGAACACGAAGCAGTGCGCTCCAAAATCATCAGTTATCTTACATCAGCACCATTACTTACAATTTTTCAGGAAGGCTATACCACAGAACTACATTCTGACGCAAGCGCTCTCGGATTTGGAGCTGTTTTAATCCAAATAAAAAATGGAGTCCGTCATGTAGTGGGCTATTTTAGTATGAAGACTACCCCTGCAGAGTCAAAATACCACAGCTATGAGTTGGAGACACTGGCAATAGTGAGATCAATTAAACATTTTCGTCACTTTCTCTATGGCAGAAAGTTTACAGTTGTAACAGACTGCAATGCCGTAAAAGCTTCTCGGTACAAACAGGAATTATTACCTAGAATTCACAGGTGGTGGGCATTCTTACAGAACTTTGATTTTGAGGTAGAATACCGAAAAGGTCAAACTCTACAACATGCCGATTTTTTTAGTCGAAATCCTATTCAGACTGTGATGAACTTAACAACCAAAGATGATTGGCTAATCATGGAGCAACGCCGAGACCCAGAAATACGTCATATTATTGAAAGTATTCAGAAAAACCATCGAACTCATACAGACTACGAGATGAAAGATAGCATCCTACATCACAAAAATGAAAGCAACAAGAAACTAACAAAGGTTGTACCTCAATCTTACCAATGGAGCCTTATCAATACGTATCATGAAGCCCTTAAGCATATGGGTTGGGAGAAAACCTTGGCAAAACTAAAGGAAAACTTTTGGTTTTTGAAAATGTCGTCAACAGTGAGATATTTTGTTGAACATTGTGTTGTATGTCTAACCATGAAGGGATCATCAGGAGCGACACAAAGTAGACTACATCCTATAGAAAAGGTGCCAGAGCCATTTCACACAATCCACATAGATATTTCCGGTAAACTAAGCGGTACTGCCTCTCAGAAAGAGTATGTTTTTGTAGCAATTGATGCCTATACAAAGTTTGTGATACTTCAACACGCCAAAAGCAAATCTCAAAACAGCGCACTCAAACACCTTGAAGAAATAGTCTTCCTTTTTGGCGCACCAAAACGAATTGTAGTTGATGGTGATGGTGCTTTCATATCTCACTACAAGGCCTATTGTGAAGAATATGGTATAGAATTGCACAAGTGTGCTAGTTACACAAGCAGAGGGAATGGACAAGTAGAAAGAGTAATGAGAATTATAAAGAATGGTCTGACTGTTATAAAGCATTCCCAAAACAGTCAATGGCAGAAAGAATTGGGTACTTTACAATTAGCAATCAACTGTACCGTTTCAAAGACTACAGGCCAGACCCCGATCGAAATATTAACTGGAAAAAGAGGATGTGTTCCACCAGAGCTTATAAGACTCATTGATGAAGAAAATGAACGCGTCAACCCAGACATTTTAAAAGAAATAGTTTTGGGAAGGATGACCGAACGAGGAGCAAAAGACAAACTTCGATATGACAAAGGGAAAGCGAAAGTAAAAAGGTTTGCGAAAGGCGAATACGTTCTACTCAAAGAGCCTACAAGATTGGGTACAAAATTGAGCCAAAAATATGATGGTCCATACGAAATAAAGAAAGTTTTACCACATGACCGTTACGAAGTTCGGAGAATAAATGGGAGAGGGCGGTCTAAAAAAGTTTGTCATGAAAATTTGAGAAACACACCCAGGTTTGGCAATCAAAATAACGTGGCCATGTCGGCGATGAATAAAGAATGTGAACAGAATGATACAAACAATATCGGATAAATAGTCGAGACCCAATTATACACGTCAGTTACCTTTCCATGTTTTTAATTACGTTGGCTTTGTTGAGACCAAAATTAGCACTGAGGCTATGAGGTCACATGGGAAATTATTATTCATGGCAAAATGAGCGCTGAGGCTCTGAGCCTGAGACCAAAATTAGCGCTGAGGCTATGAGGTCACATGGGTAATTGGGAAATTAATATTTATGGCAAAATGAGCGCTGAGGCTCTGAGCCTGAGACCAAAATTAGCGCTGAGGCTATGAGGTCACATGGGAAATTATTGCGCAAGTTATCTTATGTGTCATGTGATTTACCTTATGTGTGTGTGTTGTTTTGGATTGGTAGCAGTCCTAGAGTAAATAAGAACTAAACCTAGTTTCTTTCACAGGTCGTAATATAAAGTAAGGCGCAGGGACGCGCCTATTGCAGAATGGCCGTGTCGGCGCGCGAATGCTGCTATTGGCACACTTGAGAGTCTTGAAGCACGCACTATTTTATTGTTCGTTATTAAATCCCGGTGATGATGTAAGCAGGAACAATGACTACTATTGACTACATATCGACGCGACATGCGATGACATCAGACCGCGCTGTGCGTTGCTCGGCACGGCCGGGACTCGATTCATTCTTCTACTGGCTGTCGAACCACTTAAAGTGTTTATTGTATTTTATAATTTAAATTCCAGTGTTTATTAATTTTACTTGTGTTTCTTTTCTAAATAATTATCATTTAAATTTAATTTTACTTAAAGTTTAATTGTCGTTATATTAATTACTATAATAAAGAGTTATTGCTGATAAGTGACAATTGCGTGTTCTTAGTGTAATTAGTGATAATAAACTACATAAATGGAAGATAACAATGCTTTTAATAAAGACCCAATACCCCCTTCTCTTATATGCTTAGGTACATATGATCTAGATCCTGCTCATTATTATACAGCGCCCGGTTTGAGTTGGGATGCAATGCTAAAATATACCAAAATTCAGCTGGAGTTGCTGACAGATTTTGATAAAATAGCATTCATTAAATCAGGCATTCGAGGTGGTGTTGCTCAGTGTTGTAATCGCTATGCAAAAGCCAACAATAAATATATGATTGATTATAACAGTCAAGAACCTAACTCATATATAATATATTTAGATGCGAATAATTTATATGGGTGGTCCATGTCTCAATATCTTCCAGTTGGCGAGTTTGAATGGGTGGATTATCATGTTGATTTTAATATTTCAAATACTTCAGATATTGGATATATTTTGGAAGTAGATTTGGAATATCCTGATAATATTCATGATGCACATTCAGATTTGCCACTTTGCCCTGAAAATATATGTATAGGAAATAGTAAAGATTTTAAATTAGTACCCAATTTACAAAATAAAACAAAATATGTCATACACTATAGAAATTTAAAGAAATGTCTAGAAATGGGGATGAAGTTAATCAAAGTACATAGAGTGCTAAAATTTAAACAAAGTCCGTGGCTCCAAAAATATATAGAATTAAACACACATCGACGTACTTTAGCATCATCAACATTTGAAAAAGATTTTTATAAACTGATGAACAATTCTGTGTTTGGGAAAACTATGGAAAACATAGAGAAAAGAGTTGATGTAAAACTAATAACACACTGGGAGAACATAGGTAAAACAAGGGGCGCGCAATTTCTCATTTCCCAGCCACAATTTCACAGTTTGTCTATATTTTCGGAAAATTTAGTAGCTGTACAGCTTAATAAAATAAAAATGTTTTATAATAAACCAATTTACCTAGGATTTTGTATTTTAGATATTTCCAAAACATTATTATACAACTTCCATTATAAATATATGAAAGAAAAATTTATGGGTAATGTAAAATTATTGTACACAGACACTGATAGTTTAATATATCAAATTTTATGCGAGGATTTCTATCATGATATAAAACCGGACTTAAAACAGTACTTTGACACATCTGACTATCCTACGGATAATGTCTTTGGCTACCCACAAATAAACAAAAAAAAATTAGGCTTCTTTAAGGATGAAAATAATGGAAAAATTATTTCAGAATTTGTAGGACTTAGAGCAAAAATGTATGCAATTAATGTTGAAAATAGTTTTATAGCTAAAGCAAAGGGTGTAAATAAATCTGTTACAAAGAATATGACAATGGATAACTATAAAACATGTCTGTTCAATAAAAAAATTCAACTTTCGGAAATGTATAGATTTAGATCAATAAAACATATTATTCATACGCAAAAAATTAATAAAAATAGTTTATCATATGATGATACAAAACGTTTCATACCACATAATTCCACAGATACTATTTCTTGGGGACATTACAGTCTGAAAAGTTACATATGAAATAATTATATATATTTGTAAATTGTTTTAATGATTTTCAAGTGTATAAATTGTTTTATTTAAACTGTACTTATAATCTAGTTATATATTTTTAATGTTTTATTCTCTTATACACCTATATACATGTAAATAGTAAATTATGTTTTTTAGATGTGCTCTTCTAACTTATAGATAAATTAAGATGTACACTTCTGTATTAAAAAATATGTATTTTTATTTGTAATGTGAGTTTGTTATTGTAAATACTTACTACGACGCACGTAAAGTTGGTATTTTGGTTCCATTGTTGTCATTATATTGCATGTAAATTTTATTTTTCTTATTAAAACAATTTTAACTTTTATTATTATACTAAATAACATATAAAAACTGTATTTTATTTAAAAACCATCATTCTTTCCTACATCGTCTACTATTAAAGTACCTCCTTATCTCTCCATATTATATTATGATTCATTTCATACACCCATTTACCGCCATTGTAGCAGGACCAAGTGGTTGTGGAAAATCAAATTTTGTTATGAATTTCCTAAAATATGTCGAGATAATATGCAATCAAAAGTTTTCTAAAATAATGTGGTGTTATGACGAAATGCAACCCATATATAATTTAGGTAATGTTTACTATCATCAAGGTATTCCCGATCTTAGTATGTTCGATGGTAAACAAAGTCAGCTTATCATTATTGATGATCTAATGAGAGAATCTGATGGTCGCATTGTTGACATATTCACGAAGGGGAGTCATCATAGAAACCTTAGTGTTTTTTATATCACCCAAAATTTATTTCATCAAGGTAAAGGACAACGCGACATTTCCTTGAATTCCAGCTACATCATATATTTCAAAAATCCTCGAGATAAGACACAAATAAGATATTTGGCTCGCCAAGTTAGTCCTGATAATTCAAAGTTTCTGGAAGATGCCTATAGAGATGCAACAAATTCACCACATGGATATATAATGATTGATTTAAAACAAAGCACCAATGACATGTGTCGTTTTAAGAGTAACATTTTTCCTAATAATGAACATTGTACTGTGTATGTGCCCAAGAAAGGATTTAAATATATCAATCAGCAAGAAATAGATGTTAGTCATACATAATGCATGGAAGAGTAACCACACATCAAGGATTACTACGAGCACTTCATACATTGAAACCGAAGTATCGCAAAGCATTATTAAAAGTTTGTAACGACGAAGAAATAAACTGTATTTGTGAGTGTATATATAATGTTCTAAATGGTAAAGTGCAGCTTAAAGATAAAGAAAAGCAAAAGTTAAGTAAATATAAAAATATATTAAGAAAACTAGTATCAAAAGGTAAAAGCACATGTAGAAAACGAATTATTATACAAAAGGGTGGAGCCTTTCTACCTATAATTCTAGGAACAGTATTAAGTGGACTATTAAATTCAGTATTAAATAATTAACTTTATGATGGAAAATGCAAAAAAAATGATACTTATTGAACCTGACTTAATCAATAGACTTAAAAAGGAAAGTACTACTGAAAATGCATCATCACGTTTAGATGTAGAAATGCAAAAAATTCTCCGCAGTAAATTGAATGATCGTGAGAAGTGGACTCTCTATTTACAATCTTTGCAAAGATATTTACACTTTACGGAGCAAGAAAGACAACCGATCAAGCTACCAATAATAACAGATGATATTGTTCATGAGCATAAAGAGAATGAGAAAACATTAGAGACTACATTTCCAAACGCTTCAGCAGAGGGGGAAGACGTGAAGCAGGGTACATCAAAGGAGACACTAGTGAACAGTAAAAGAAAAATAGACTACTACTCTAAGGATTTTTTGCTAAGAACAATTCCGAAAACATATAAAAGGAAAGGTGAATTGCTTGTAAATTCACTTTTGGATAATGATGATAAAATTTCATGGGATCAAACTGGTTGTATCAAAATTGACAATGAAACCATACCATCAACGAATATCAAGGATTTAATTGGTGATATTCTACGACCGTCAAAAAAAGGTGAACCACACGGGTGGGGACAATTTTGTAACGCATTGAAAGAAATAAATGTACCAATATCCTGCATAGGTAATCCAAAAAGACTTTCACATATTAACAGTCTATACATTAAAGATTACAAGAGTCCAGATTCACCTATTTCTATTAGACCAAGATCAAGTAGTGTAGGCAGAAAAATAGATTGGGAAAGATGGAACCCCTATTAGAAATCAATAAAATCTATTATGATATCTCGCATCCTGCTGGTTATAGCAGTATCAACAAATTAACTAAAGAAATGAGCGGGAAAATGAGTAAAACAGAAGTGAAGAAATGGTTGGAATCTCAAGAAACATACACTCTGCACAAACCCGTCCAAAGGACATTTCCTAGAAACAAATACGTTTTATCCAATTATAATGAATTGTGGCAGGCAGACTTAAGTGACATGAGAACTTACAGCGAATATAATTGTGGATTTAAATATATACTTTGTGTTATTGATGTCTTTAGTAAATATGCCTTTGCTAGGTCTATGAAGAAAAAAAATTCTAAAACAATTAAAGAATGTTTTAAAAGTATATTCATAGAAGCTAAAGCTACACCGACACATATTCAATCAGATAAAGGCACTGAATTTGTGTCAAAAGATGTCCAAACGTTTTTAAAAAACAAAAATATCAATTACTATACCACTAATAATCCGGATATTAAAGCAAGTGTTGTTGAGCGATTTCAAAGAACTTTAAAAATGAAAATGTGGCGTTATTTTACTCACAAGAATACATATAAATATATAGACATTTTACAGGATTTAATTTACTCCTATAATCATAGTGTACATTCTAGTATAAAAATGTGTCCATGTGATGTTGATTCGACTAATATTATGACAGTCTGGCGTAATCTTTATGATAGACAAAATTCCACTCCAATGATACCGGGGTCTGCTAAATTATATGTAGGTGATTATGTAAGAATAACTAAGTATAAACACATTTTTAAGAAAGGATATGAAAGCAACTGGAGTGATGAAATATTTGTAGTATCTAGCAAAATTGAAAGATCTCCTTGGGTTGTATACACCCTAAAGGATCTACAAAACGAGCCAATAACTGGAACATTTTATGAAAAAGAGTTGCAGAAAGTTACTTATGACCCCTCCCTTAAATATAAAATAGATAAAATAATACGTTCTCGTAACTCTGGCCACAGAAGAGAAGTGTTAGTTAAATGGAAAGGTTATCCTCATAAATTTAACAGTTGGATACCATTATCAAGTACTGTAAAAATATGAATGAACAAAGTTTTTATTTAACTCTTCTTAGTAATGGTTCAATGCAGTATTTCCCAAATAATAAGACAAGTAATTTTTGTGTGAAGTTACCTAAAACTATTAAACTAGAAGGACAGTGGGCAGTTGGACTTGTTGAGTTTCAATATCCATGTACTATGCTAACAGTTCAGGAACACAATAACATTGTCTACATTCAAAAAAGACTAACAATTGAGAGTGAAGAGTCATCAGATATCATTGGGCACACAACTCGGATTCTAGCAACCAATTATGTAAACATTGATCACATTCTCACCACTCTAAATGAAAACGCTTTATTAAAGGATGATGTTGAGTTTGAATATGATAAATTAGCGAATACTATTTCTGTAGCTGCCAAAAATGAATCTATATTAGCATTGAGACTATCACCAACACTATCCCTTCAGCTTGGATATCCTCCATATAGAAATATTCTCAACACAATTGGAAACTATCCAGTAAATCTATCGTTAGGTTTACCTTCACAACTGTTTGTATATTGCGATATAGTTGAACCTCAAGTAGTGGGAGATGTAATGACATCATTATTGCGTATTATACCCTTAGATACCTCCCAATATATATATGGAACATATAAAATGTGCACATTCACTCCAGCTCACTACTTAACTGTATTGCGCAGAGAGTTTGATACAATTGAAATAAATATAAACTCAAGTACTGGTGATAAAATACCATTTGAGTTCGGAACCTCATGTGTTAAACTTCATTTTAAACGATTAAAATGATTACAAGACGTTATGACATTATTTGCCCTTACGAACATTACTACACACACCAAGCTGGTTCGGGGGTAGGAGTTATTTACAAAGGCGCACTTCATCAACGCGGTCATGGAATTGGAAGTTTCTTGGGTGGTCTATTTAGATCTGTGCTACCACTTTTATCTAGTGGAGCAAAAGCTATTGGTAAAGAAGCCCTGAATGCTGGTGTTGGGCTTCTGAAGGATATGACTGCAACACGGCCTATGGAAGAATCAATTAAAAACCGTTTTAAAGAGGCTAGTTCAAATTTAAAACGAAGGGCTGATAAAAAAATGTCAGGGTCTGGGTATAAAAGTAAAAAGCGCGCCTCACAAGCCATCATTCGTTCGAAATCCTCCAAGAGAAACAATACTAAAAAGATAAAGAAAAATAAAATAGAGGATATATTTGTAAATTAAACAATGTCTTTCTTGCATAATCAGTCATGTGAATGTGCCAAATCAGAGTTAGATTTATTTGCTCTTCCCTCTACACAAACAAGTATTGAAAACGGACACTGGATTCATTACAAGCCTATTTCCTCGTTAAGTGATGATGGACCTATTGAATTTCAAGTTCCCGGAACAGGAGATGACTACATTGATTTATCCCACACTTTACTTCATATCAAAGCTAAGATTTTAAATCAAGATTCTTCAGTACTGGCGGCTGGAACAACTGTTGCACCGATAAATAATTGGCTCCATTCATTGTTTACCCAACTTGATGTATATTTAAATCAAAAGTTGGTGTCTCCACCAAACAATACATACGCATACCGGTCATATATAGAAACATTATTAAACTATGGTCCAGCTGCTAAACAGTCTCATCTAACCTGCGGCTTATGGCACGCAGACTCACCTGGAAAAATGGATTCCGTAGATGAAAATAATGAGGGTTTCTGCCAAAGACAAACATATACTAAAGAGAGTAAGGAGGTTGAAATGATTGGTCATTTACATGGTGATATATTCAACCAGGAAAAGTTTTTAATAAATGGTGTAGAAATAGGGGTGAAGTTAGTACGCTCAAGAGAAGCTTTTAATCTTATGTCTTCCACAGTAGATTCAAAATTTAAAGTAAAAATAACTGATGCATCTTTATTAATTCGTAGAGCACGGATTAATCCATCGGTATTGCTTGCACATCAAAAAGTTTTAGCAAATACTACTGCCAAGTATCCGATTACACGTGCTGAAGTGAAAGTTCTAACGATACCATCAGGAGTTCAAGGAAAATCCCTTGACAACATTTTTCTTGGACAGATACCTAAGAGATGTATAGTTGGGTTTGTAAATAACGTAGCATTTAATGGCAGTCTTGTAAAGAACCCCTTTGATTTTAATAACTTTGGAATAAATACATTTAGTTTATACATAGACGGTCAGCAGATTCCTTCCAAAGCATTGCAACCAGGATTTGATAGCAAGACTTACACTATGGCATACCACACTTTATTCTCGGGGACCGGTATTCATTTCCTGAATGAGGGAAATTCAATTTCCAAAGAAGATTTTGCAAACGGATATTGTTTGATGGCTTTTGATTTGACCCCCGATTTATCAGCTAACTCAACATCACATTGGAACTTAATACGACACGGTAGCGTTAGATTAGAAGTTCGATTTGAAACAGCTCTCATACAAACGGTGAACTGTATTGTATATGCTGAGTTTGATAATATGATTGAAATAAATAAAAATCGTGATGTTAATGTCGATTATAGCAGTTAAACTTGATTGAAGATATAAATAGTATGTTATTACAATATTTGTCATTAGTGAGTTTGATGTATTAATAGGTGTACATTGTAATGGATACAAAGGAGATTCAGAGTTTTATGAGAAAGATACAACCCCAGCTTGAATCAAATGTATATGCAGCTAATCGGTTGCCTATAACTGTATCAGAACCGAGCTACATAATAAGCAATTTAGATCCTGACACTAAACCAGGCTCTCATTGGATTGCAATTTATTTAGGATACGATGGTATTGGAGAGTATTTCGATTCATATGGACGTAAACCAACGTCATATCATTTAAATTTTATAAAGAGAAATTCAAGACGGTGGTTTTTCAACTCAAATAGAATACAAAATGATTATACTTCGGTTTGTGGTGAATATTGTCTATTATATCTTTATTTTAAGTCTAAGGGAAAAACAATGAATGATTTTGTAAATTGTTTTTCTAAAAACACTTTATGTAATGATTTAGTTTTAAGAAACATGTTTCTATATGTCTTTTCTAAATAAATGTCTCAACTTAAAATGTGTTTTCTTATTTTAAAAATAAAACAGCAAGGATAGTTCATAACATTTTTAATAAAAACATTTTTATACTTAAACATATAATTAATAAATTTTCTTTAAATTTACAAAAAAATGCAATGACAAAACTCGATTTGTGTGAAAGTTCATACAGTGATAGTTTGATACATAATTTGTGTTAAGTCCTGTGTACTTTTAAAGTGTTTACCACACATTTCACCAATACAATTTAATAAATTTTATTAAGTATACAAATGCAATTTCAAAATAATGTTGAATTAATCAAATATAATGGAAATAAAAAAGAGCAAAACTTTTATATTGAGATAGTTATAATTTAAAAAATACAAATTATTTTTAAAGTTATTTTATAAAGGAATACAACTATTTTACGTTGTTAGCGTAAAAATATTTTTTGCAATCTCCATTTGCAATCTGCTTTGTAATCTCATAAATTACGTCCTGTGTATTCTGAAAATGTTTATCTCCATCACCATGTACTGTATAGTACTTCAGGCGAACGTCAGCGTGCTTCCATGTTTCTGTCTCAGGACCATTTCTATACTTCTCCATATCATACACCTCTATTTTTATGAGGTGGGTTGCTTTAGCAACATCATCCAAGTTGCTAGTAATATACGAGACTCCCCCGTTGACAGCTCTCGCAATCGATGAGGATTTCTTTGATGTTTTCGCTTTGGGCAAAGGCTTGTCAAAGAACTCGTCGATTCTATTGTAGCACCGTTTCCGCGTTTTCAATGTGTTCATGGCGTTTTCTACAGGTTTAACATAGCTCGATGAGTCATCGTCTTCACTAAGCGCACCGTAGAAGCGATAAGATGTATCGGTTGTGGAGTACTGAAAAATGAAATGCGAGTAAAATTAGTGGATTCAGAGTCATATTATTATTATTTGGGGTTAGGGCTATTTCAGTCTTATACAGAGCTGTATCACTGCAGCCAAAATAGGCTTAGGAGTCATACAAATAAATATAGTATGGTATTATATCTGTATCATTAATTAGCGAGTCATCAAGTCTATTTCGAATGTACAGAAAACGGATAAGTCTATGGTATTTCATCAATAAAATGCTTTTTCCTATAGCCTTTATTTGATCGCTATGAAGAGACAATATATCTCCAACAAAATTGTTCGTTGAAATCTGAAATATTATCATTAAAAAATGTAAGTAACCAAAATTTGTGAATACCTACTCTAATTATTTGAGATATTATGATATGATATTTTTTCTTGTTTTGTGAGTCAAAGATGTAATAGCAGCCGAGTATCTACTTTCAGACGAATTACCCCCTCCCTCTATTCGTAATATTGTTTTGACTCCGCATGATAGGTGTCGAACCTACCGTTGATATAGACAATGGTCCATCCGAGATTACAATAAATAGGTATAAAACACGCATGCATGTAAAGTAAATAAAAATTCTTACCTCCATGGCGATAAACTGCAAAAACTTATTAAGTATATGTACTTAACACAAATTATGTATCAACTATCACTGTATGAACTTTCACACAAATCGAGTTTCAAAGCAGAATGCATTTAGAACGAGGGTGCACCGGGTTTTATAGTGTTTGATCCCCCCACTAACTATACAATAAATCGTATATCAAAAAAAAAATTCGTGAGAAGAAATGCAGGTGCATCGCATACCAGACTTGTTTAAACGTGTCCGCAAAGAATTAGATATTGATTTATAATGTGACCGCATGCATTTTAAAATGAGAGTGCGAACTATAAATTTGTTTAAAGGTATGCAATAAATCGTATAGGTACCTATGAAAAAAAAAATATCTCGTGGGAATAAATGTAGGTGCACCGTTGATATTTGATATTGATTTATAATGTGACCGCAGGTGTTCAAATCATGTCGAAACATGTAGGTAGTTGAATTCCATATATTTTTTGTTTAAAAATCGTTGTTGCGAGCCGCCCAACTTCACCCTTAGAATGATATTGTTTGGTAACAAAGGGTTTTAATTAGCGAGTGATTAAGGGCACGTAAAGCGTCCGCACTTCTTCTAAAAATTACAGATATTTACGTCTGTTAAAGAAGTGACACATCTAGGCCCATTAAGTGCAGCAACAGGTATGCCACTGCCCACTGTGAAATATGGACAACTGGCAAAAAGTGGACACTGTTACTGGTGTCTCTGACCACACCGCTGAAGGTGTTTGTGACCAAACATATTAAACAGAACAGGTGACAAGTCACCTATTCTGTTTAATATGAAAGTTGACTAGAAGTGGACACTTAGGTACTGACCATGCCGCAAAATATAAAAGTCGTGAAGGTGCTAAAGTTGTAAATTATAAGATTAATGTGTTAAAGCGGCAATTATTGTTTCGTAGTTCTATTCAAAAGGTGTCCGGAATTCTTTTAATTGTCGAATAGGATCGTAACAATAGGTAGGTCTGCAATTTATGATGTGCTTACTCTGCACACACCGTAAGGAAATGATCAGTAAATCTTAGCGAGCAAATTAATGTGCTATTACTAGGTACCTAAATAAACCACATTTTATTTGTGCACTCATCTCTATTTTTAATTTATAAGTAAGTTAGGCGAATTTAGAAAATAGGTTAGCGAGGAGCGCAGCGACGAGCGTGGTTCAGATTATGTAGTAATTGAAAATTTACTACCTAACAATTAATATTTCTGTTTATCCTAATTTGAATGCAGTGCGATGATAAATTTGCATTTGGGATAGGCTTGCCACTTGATAGGTTTGGTCTCAGCTCACAACGCAACTTATGAAGGTCGTGAAGAGGCTTTCCAAAGAGGTTAGGTAAATGTCTCTGTTCACAACGCAACGTATAAACACCGTGAAGATATGTTTGTTTGCACCAAACCGTAAGACATGTCCTGCTATGAATGTATGAGAAAAACACACGACATCGTTGTAAAATCCTTGTATAAAAACAGCTAACTGTGGTCCAATTCTCTCAACCAAGAGGAATGCATGGTATGGTAATGTATTAATATATATAATACACTCTCTAGACGGCAAAAAATATGGTCTAGATCTCTTCTATTTCCCTCTACTCAAGTTCCAATACCAAACGAAACAAAGCGCTGAAATAAATTGATCCTACACATATCAATGTGTATAAATTAGGGATTTTTATAAGTAATACTTTCAGGATTTATGAAAAACTCTTCAAAATTGCGCCTATAACATGTATATTGTGTAAAATAAAACCTTATTATTGTTTCAGGTACTCCTGTGATAATAACTTCATAGTTTTATGTATAGAAATTCATTACCAAAGTACTAGACACCATAAGTAAGTATTCGTAGATATCTTGAAGAAATCCGTGTGTCATTCTAACTAATAATGTTGTAAATATGAAAGTAACTCCGTCTGTCTGTTACGCTTTCACGGCTAAACCACTAAACCGATTTTGATTAAATTCGATACGGAGAAAGCTGAAATAAATGGAGCTACTTTTCAGTTTAATATTTTTTACCGAAATCAAACGAAATTAATATTGTCAAGAAATTTTTTGTTTTACTTGTAAATTAGTTAGTCTGCAATCTATCATGTTTGTTATGAGATTCCACGTCACGCCTTGGTGTATAGCACACGCGCCCGCGGAGACGTGATAGGGAATCCAGTGTGATTTTTGTGATTAGTCAGTGATTAATAGGACATGTATGTCGGCGGGAGCACCCTACCTACCGATTTTATTATTATTTATTAATACTGTGACGTCTATAATACTTGATATTGGCGGAATCATCAAAACCCTGATAGAGCCATTTTGAAAAAATAATAGAATAGAATAGAATGTTTGTAAATAGACATTTTATTGTAATTATTATGATAATAAGATTCTATATATTTTTCAGATCAATAAGAAGAAAACGTATTCAATCTCGACACACCTTAAGTGCTTTAGCGTCAAGAAATAATTTATAAGTTCAATGGCGAACAAGAAATAATTTCGTTACTGTGTAAATAAAAATTGGAGATTAAAAAGATTGTAAGATCCTAAGTAATTCATTAATATATTGTAATTAATGTTTTAAATTATATTATTTTTATTTATTTTTGTAGAAATACTTCTAAGTCTCTCTCTATCAAATATTTGCCAAAGATCTTCCTTTACTCCAATTAGATATAAACACAGAACTTTATAAAGAAGAGTAGAAGTAGCTAATTTATATAAAAACCGGTGTAATACATTTTTTTTACTATAATTAAGTTATTTACAATATTGTAAAAGTAGGACACGTAAAGCCGGCGTCCTTCTTCTTCTAAAAATAACAGATATTTCTGTCTGTTAATTAAAGAAGTGTGTATCTAGGTTAATTATATGCAGTTCTGTTCAATATGGACAACTGGCAAAAAGTGGACACTGTTACTGGTGGGCTGGCCACACCGCAAGGTGAAGGTGTGTTATGTGTGTTGTAACGATATTGTCAAAACTAGTCTAGTTAAGAGCCCTATATCCATAATTTGTATGGGGATATTACTATTCCCAATTTCTCTGTAAATAATCCACCTGTGTCTTGGTAATTTAGCATATAGTTACTTATTCAATATATCTAAGTAAAATTATCGTTATTTTTTCAATTGGTTTTATTGAATAGGAAATATGTGTGGAAAAAATTTAAGAGCTTTGTGATAGATTATGAAAAAGAAAACAGGGGCAAAATAATCCTATATTTTACCAGCCATATTTCCTATGCTAAATTACAGTGACACAGGTAGATTATTTACAGAGAAATTGGGAATAGTTTATCCCAGCCAATTTATGAATAAGGTGATTATATTATGCTATCTTTAGACAAATTATTTTGCGTTTATCATTTTTGCACTGAAATATTTGCACAGAACGTCCATTTGTTATTTCTATAATTATATTTATAATCTCAGAATACAGAATAAACCAGAAATAGCATGAATGCGTCATGTGTCCAAAAAAGTACGCGGTTTCCCACACCTAAATTTTGGGATAATATCTTATTATCAAGAGATATAAGGATAACCGGGTACACTATTTTAGTATTCTATTTTTAGCCTCAGTTTGAAGAATTTACGCCGATTCTGGTTGATTTTATATTCTGAAGTTTATACTGTTCTGTGTGTATAAACATAGTACAATATTAATGTCTGTGAGTTAATTTAACTTTCCTTAAATATAAAATGTAAATAATTATTTTATATTCTGTAAATAAACTTATATTATTCATATAATAACTTGATATATTAGGAAGGATTTAGTTGTTAAGATTTAACTGTCTAATATAGTACCAGTCACGTATTTCCTCAGAAATTAATTATTATGTTAGTATAGCTAGTTTTTAACTAAAAGTTAATATTAAAATGATTAAATTAGATTTTGAAGTAACTATTTTAACTAAGATTTTTTAAGAAAACCTTCCTAATCGATAATTTAATATACGAAAATTTAGAGTGAAATTTCAAGGACGCGTCACGTTTAGGCATATTTCGTTACATGAGAGAGAAGAAACATAAAACGTAGAGAGAAGGAGATCTTATACACAGTTTAGGCTATCCGCGTCTCCTTTTTTTAAAAGTTTTCTATCACGTGTACGATCCTGCACGCGCAATTTTTATTTTTTTTATTTTCATTCTTTCAAAATTTTCTTGTAATATTAATGTAAAAATTGTGCCATTAACAATAAAATTGTTCACTTATTCGTCGTATCTCAATGGACTTTCTTCTACTTCCTTGGTTTTTCATTCAAACTCATTTGTGTGTCGAAAGTCAAAGTTCCAATCATGTTTCAATACAATACCTACATATAGATAAATATAAATTGAAAATATTTTGTTCTGTTGCTTTTAATCTGAACTTCTACACGTTTTATTATTTAGTACTAGGTATTCATTTTTTATAAAAAATATTGAGTAAATTTATATTTTTTATTTACATTGCCTACTTGCCTACCCTATACCTAAAGTTCAAATTATAACTACGTTTGGTATTTATATACCTACACGTATACGGTCTCTTCAATTTATCATCTACGAATATTTTCCTAACTACATACTTTAAAAAATTGCTCGACAAAGTTATATCTTAAAAAGTTAGCTACATGTTACAAATTAAAGAAATGAAGAGAAAATACATTTTAAAGTAAATTAAATCAAAGTCACCTAACACGTATTTTAAGCTCGTTAAGTGTACACCTGCATGGAACTACCTGAGTATCGATTTATGATGATATGAAGATATTTGAGGATTTAGAGAAAATAGATGTAGTTACCTATCATCATGCCGTATTATTCTTTCCGGTGAACTTATCAAGTTAAACCTATGGTTAATTATCAGTTAAGCTTAGGTAGTACGACTTATCCACAAAGCAGATGGCTCCGTGTGCTAATTCTTAAGGGGAAGTGGTCGATGGGAAAATAAGTGATGAAAGAGCAGAACGCTTTTATCTAGAATCGCGCGCATGGGAGCAGGATAGAAACAGTAAGCGATATCTTTTGTTTAAAACGCAATTTTAAAAAAAATCTTATACAACATAGAAATAATTTTACAATGAAAATAGATAATTACCAAAAAATATGTTAATTTTTGTAATGGTACCATCTATATTATAGCCATAAAATTTGATAAATAAATTTTTCAGAGGTGTATTTAGGATTTTTTTCTAATCATATTTTCAAAACAATAACAATATTTGTCATATCCTTAAAATATATAAATAAAATCAGGTTTTCTGAAAACGTTTTTTCGCGAACAGAACCGATAATACCCACAGTTGTTAGATATAAGATATAGAACTAAAAAATCGTGGTCCAGTATTTTTAGCTTTTGAATTAATAGTTTTCAGATTTTGATTTTGAACACCTATTTTAACATTATTTGTTGCTGGTAATAATTATTTACCTGTCACTTTCAACTTGACTGATTGTTTTGTTTACCTTTTTTTAGTAGGTTGTTTTATTAATTATATTTTATCTATTTATATAGAATAACATAAGAAATAACGAGAGAAATAACAAAAACCGACAAAAACACAAGCTAGCTAGCGAACTGACAGCCTGACTGACTGACTGAACTGGCTGACGACGGCTGACTTAAGTAGATACGTTCCGAAGCGTAAACATTGTATATTAGTGTTACTAGTGTTTAAAACATATAAGTAAAAATACGTGTAAAATACGGCCGCTAAAAATATAAGATTTATTTATTTTGGTTCCCCCATTTGTGACTTTATTAATATATATATTTGATGTCGGCACTCGGTTGGAGCCAGACATTGCCCGACACTAGCCCAACTATGTATGGGAATATGTTGATCTCCTTTGATTAAAAATTGCATTTTGATGACTGACTTCCCCTTAATTAAACTATTTGTTGGGTCATGTCATGAATGCTATTTATCTGCGATTTCGTACTCATTACTGTGATATGAGTAAATAAGTACGACTCGTGCGCTGAGGGTTCCGTATCATTTTTTCGGTCAGAACTTTAAGACAGCAATTTCGTTTAGGTTTTCCTGTAAGCTATAAGAGAGGCCGTATATTTTCTTTTTTTTTATTAATATTACCTCGGACGACTACAGCGCTGCATCTGCGGGACGTCTTTCGTGAAAAGGACTCTATTGTGTGTTTGATTTTTAAAAAGAAAAAGTCAAATATAAAAAAGTTAAAACTGCCAATATTTTATTAGTAATATTAAAAGTACACACAATCGCCGAGCATGTATGAATGGTATGATGAATATAAAAGAAGCGAAAGAGGTACGTTAGGATAGTAGCAAGAGGAATTACATTGTCTCTGCCTACCCCTCTTGAGATAAAAGGTAGATTTAGATATAGAAGAAAGATAGTTACAGATAATTTTTTTTCATCGTGCATCGGTGGCCGAGTGGTTAAGACGTCTGGTATTAATTAGGCAGACCACGAGTTCGATCCCAAATCCCGGCCATGTATCAATGGGTTTTTAATTAAAAACTTATGTACATAACCCAACCATACTTAGAGGCTTTTCCATCTAAATATACCTCAACAGAACTAGCCACTCGTTAAGTATAGCCTCACAATTACCATCGGCTAACCACAAGTACAACGGTTTTGGGAGCTGTAAGGCAAGCCGTAAAGAAAGAAAAAGAAAAGGATGTTTTTCTAAAAATTTTGTCGCTATTGCTCTATTAGAAAGATCACACGAGGCAATGCAGCGAGTCTGTTGGGTCTCCCAGTAGATAGCGATTTATATTTCTATCTATCTATCATCACGCCTTTCATCCCAAGAGGGGTAGGCAGAGACAATCGAATGCCATTTGTTACGATCCTGACATATCTCTTTTGCTTCTTTTATATTCATCTTACCTTTCATACATGCTCGGCGATTGTGTGTACTTTTAATATTTCCTTCGATCAACATATTTTTTATATGTTCAATAAAAGTACATCTAGGTCGTCCTCTGCTAGCATTTCCTTTCACTTCAGCCATATAAACCTTTTTAGTCAATCTTTCATCCTTCATTCTTTCAACGTGTCCAAACCAGCGTAAACTACTTTTCTTCATTTTTGTCACAACATCATCTTTTACTCCGCATTCTTCTCTAATGACATCGTTCCGGATGCGGTCAATACGCTTTATATCACACATTCTACGTAAAGACCGCATTTCCACTGCATTTATTTTACTTTCATGCCTCTTATTCCATACCCAAGTCTCGCTTCCATAAGTGATGGAACTAAAACAGCATTTTTTTTTTTTTTTTTTGTAATTTAGTATTTAAGATAATTTTAATAACTATTACTAATAATAAAATCAAAATTAAATGTTGCTATTGCAAAATATTAGTCTTTGTGAAAAGTTATGATATAGGTAATAATATCAGCGATAGATAAGTTTTTTTCTTTTAGATGAGTACAAATTGCTATCACGGAATCTTTGTAGCCTTGCAGGTAATACGATGTCACGTGAAGAATAAATGGAAAATGCATACCACATCGACTAGTCTCTCGCGGAATAACTTCCTGGGATTTGAGAATCTCTTAGGAAATGGAATTTTCAGATAAAATGGTTATTTCAGCTTGGCCACTGTATGTGTAAGGGCGCTTCTTAACATTTTAACGTTGCTATAGTGCAAATTTCTCTGTAAATGTGTGTAGGATTTCGCAGATGTCGATATTAAAAAAATTGGTAAAGGCTAAAGCGTCATTAATACAAAGGGCTCGTATAACCTATATATATAAAATTCTCGTGTCACAGTGTTTGTAACCAAACTCCTCCGAAACGGCTTGACCGATTTGTATGAATTTTTTTGTGTATATTCAGTAGGTTTGAGAATAGGTCGTAAACTATTTTTCACCCTCCTACCCCCACCCCCCATTTTTTATTCGCGATTTTAGTATTTTTATATAATCCGACAAACCACACTTAGATGCTTTTCCACCTAATTATTTAATTTGTTGTCTCTGCCTACCCCTCTTGAGATTAAAGATGTAATGATAGATAGATAGATAATTTAATCACAATTTTATTCAATTTCAATGGAATTGTCGCTACTGTCACCACTCAGGATTTCAAGATTATCGTACGAGCCCTTTCATTTGATGCATCACAATATGATGCACATGAATTTTTGAAGTAAAAACTTCTTTACGCGCGTTTAACGATTTTTGGTAGGGGAAAATCTTATGGATTCGCAACATGCTTTCGGCACAAGACCATGGATTGCCCGGCCCGAGTATGCTCGACCCGAAAATGTCCGAAAAGGAATTCCTGTAGGCTTCCATGTAATAGTATGTCTGGATCGAACAATTTTGGCTGCGCATTTCTGGCAGGTAACTCTTCGGTCCGGACAAAGATCCATTGTGAAATGATGGCTACATAGCGTTATTATACGTTTAATATAGTTTTTATTTCTGTCGGTCATAGAGTACTAAGCCTATGGAGGGGCCATAGACGGGCTCCCCCTTTCGCCAATTTTTTTCCCCTTTGACCAGTTATACTGACCAGGTGAGCAGTAATAAGTTACCTTAGATTTCGTTGGTATCGTTTTGTGTTGCGAGACAGAGCTCTAGGAAAATAGTTAATTGTGATGTTTTAAACGGGAAAGGCGATCTGGGGCGTAAAACTTAGTGTTTCCAATCATTAATTATAATTATTATGTTTGTATTTTAACATAATCTTCATATACCGTAAAATCCATTACGCAATAAAACGTACAGGGGCTAGTACTAGGCGTTTACCTCCCTCCCCCCCCCCCCGCCAAAAGTAGCAGAAAAAATTGTTCGGTTATTTACACCCTTCACGTCTCCTTTGGTAAATACTCAAAGCTGTCGGTAGTCTTCATGACTTTTTTATTTTTTTTAGTAAACTTTTAAACAATTATCACCAACATCATATGTATTACGTATCTCGTACGGATTTTACCGCATCTCAGAATGAAGTGATTGCCACCATGCTAGCTTTGAGAATTGGCACCTTTCCAGCGTCTAATCCCCGAGCTCCTTTGACACGCCTTCGAAGCGAAACCCTATTACGAAACCTGTTTGCCGAGGTGCACTTACTAACTTCCACCGTTATTGTGTTTTCAATGGCAATAATCAAAGAAACGACAGCGCTTATCTTATGTTAAGTACGCGTTGCTAAGGTTTTAGGATATCTGTGAGGTGGTAAAATTAAGATGGTATCTTGAATAATATATATGTTGAAAACAGCTTTTCCTTTATTAGAGCTTTTTTAGTGTGATATTTGAGATTAGACCATGAGAAATTACTTGCTTTTGAAACCACTGAAAACACAGTGCCTTGCGGTGTGGCCAGAACTTTGAGTATTTACCAAATCAGACGTGAAGGGTGTAAATGACCGAACAATTTTTTCTGCCACTTTTGGCGGGGGGAGAGGTAAAATCCTAGTACTAGCCCCTGTACCACTGTATTTTTCTGTCGTTTTATTGTCGCAACGGATTTTACGTTATATGATGATTATGTTAAAATACAAACATAATAATTATAATTAATGATTGGAAACATTAAGTTTGACGCCCTAGATCGCCTTTCCCGTTTAAAACATCACAATTAACTATTTTCCTAGAGCTCTGTCTCGCGATGCTCGCGACACAAAACGATACCAAAGAAATCTAAGGTAACTTATTACTGCGCACCTGGTCAGTATAACTGGTCAAAGGGGAAAAAATAGGCGAAAGGGGGAGCCCGTCTATGGCCCCTCCATAGGCTTAGTACTCTATGGGCCAGAATGATACATCCGTAACAGTGTCCAATTTTTGCCAGTTGTCCATATTGAACGGTGGCAAGCCTGATGCTGCACTTATATCTCATTCTCCCTGGAAAATTGAATTTATCACAAAAAAAACTTTTGTACCTAGTAATATTTTTATCGGATACCTCTTAAATCCTAAAATAAAATCAGTATACTATAATTGAGAATTTATCTATCTATTTATCATCACGCCTTTTATCCCAATAATGGTAGGCAGAGACAATCGAATGCCATTTCTTATGATCCTGACATACCTCTTTCGCTTATTTTATATTCATCATACCTTTCATACATGCTCGGCGATTGTGTGTACTTTTAACATTTCCATCAATCAATACAATTCAGCCATATAAACCTAAAAAGGTCAATCTTTAATCCTTCATTCTTTCAACGTGTCCAAACCAGCGTAAACTACTGTTCTTTGTTATAGGCACAACATCATCTTTCACTTCGCATTGAGAAAAAGACCTATAATAGGTTTTTACTAAAGAATTAATAAAAATATTTAAATTCTTAAGCTTCAATAAAAAACTTAAAAATTTATAATCCTTCTTAAAATGTAAGCTTTTCGAAAGCTGATCTTACCTTCCATACAAAAGTTAAACTTTTTATTAAATCGAGATCTAATAATAGGTTGTCAGCAAATTCTAAAACTTAGACGGCGTTGATGAGGCATTATGATTGTAGGTTCAAAGACCGAAACTTCAATAGTTTGTGAAGTATCGAAGTAACGACCTTTGTGGGTACAATATAGTTTTGAAGGTAAAACTTTAACCAAGGCCCCACAGTATTTCTTAGAATTGAGCACCGTCATTTACACTTTGATGTCTTTGTTGTAAATCTGCTATTTCTGTAAACAGTTGGCGATTATAATAGAAATAGATATTATCTTGTTGATAGTTTTAGAAGTTCTAAACCTTTGACTGTTTCTGAGTCGAAACAACCTAAGTTGTATATAAAACTTAAACGCTCCATTAGCTCCATATCTTTAAAACTTGTCCAGTTGTGTGATTGTGTTTTTAAATTCGGTATCTAAAGTATCTTTTTTAAATTTCTAGTTCAAGCAAGGCATTCTGCCATATTTCTCAACTTATTCATTTTATCACAAAAGATTAGTACCACGTGACAGTAAGCTATTTAAGCTAAATAATGACGTCACTAAATCATCTGTCGCCAAAACTTTGAAATTTTATTATAAAAAAACTAATACAAAGAAAACAAAAATATTCAAATTAGTTGCTTAAAATAACTTATTTTTTAAATCAAAATAATAAAATACTCCTTGTATTTAATTTAGATACCGACGGATCGTATTGTACAGAGATAGTTGAAGGGCCGGAGCGTAGTACTTTTTACCTTTTTTATCCATTACTAGCAGTTGCCCACGACTTCGTATATGCGATGTATTAGACATTTTTTTAAACCGCATTAGACTCCCTTAGAGGTTAATTTCGAAAAATCCTTTCTTAATGCACCTCTACACTCCCTAAAGTACGCACTGGCCCGGTATCTCACCAACACTTTTCGGTCCGGCCAGCCGTATGATCGAGATTGAACACAGGCCACACATTAGCTATGTAAATCATACGATTTCTCTCACTCACACAGACACACAAGATGCGATTAAACAAAGTGTCAAACATCCGTGTGTGTTTTGTCACCGGCCATCGAAATCAACCACAAATACAACTATTTGAAAACGGATGGCGGACCGTACGTTACAAGAATTGGACGAGTCTGTGGTCGATTTCGGCGAACCGTATGGCGGCGCGCCGGCGATTGGACGAATGAGAGAAATTATATCTTCAGTGGTTTAGGCTGTGCGTTGATTGTCAGTCAGTCAGCGACACGACGGTTTTATGTATTTTTATATAACAGGACAAAGTTAGCGATTTTCATCGTAGAAGTTCCCAAGCGCAATTATTTGACTTCAAGAGCAAAGACAACTTAGTACTAAAAATTGTTTGTAAACTTTTCTCATATTGCTATTAATTCGAAGTAGCAGTAGCAATAGAAACATGGGGTCGACATGTGTGATGAATTCCGAAAGTTTTTTAATATGCGTGCCAGGACTTTGCTTGTGTAGAAGCTTATATAAGCTTAAATCTACTGAGAACTGAACGAGTTAAGTGGAAAGCAGTGAAAACAGTACAAATTGAATATTTACTAATATTAAACAAACAAACACATCTACTACATTTTAATTAAAAACTTATATACTTACATAATCCGACAAACCACACTTATTCGTCCAATCCCCGTCCGGTCGCCGTACGGTCCACCGAAATCGACCACAGACTCGTCCAATTGTTATCGCGCGGCCCACCATCCGTTTTCAAATCGTTGTATTTGTGGTTGATTTCGATGACCGGAACGATCTGTCACACTCACACACACATCCACACGCGTTTGTTTAATCGAATCTTGTGTGTCTGTGTGGGTGAGTGAATTACATGTGTTCTAGATCGTATATACATTGTTAATGTGTGGCCTGTCTTCAATCTCGATCATACGGCGGCCGGACGGAAATTTTCTATGAGATACTTTAGAGGCATTTCCATCTAAATATACCTCAACAGAACTAGCCACTCGTTAGGTATAGCCTCACAAATACCATCGGCTAAACGAGGGAAACTTGGTCTTCCGCTGGGTACCCTGGAACCGTAATACGGTTTCAGGAGCTGTAAGGCAACCCGTGAAGAAAGAAAAAAAAACAATTAGTTTAACTCATCTGTATCCGTATATCGATTTAACACGATTTTTTATATATTTTTTATTATTATATAACTAGCTGATTGCCTAGCTTGGTACGTGCTGTATTAGGAATACAATTCACCCCCTTGGGTAGGTGGCGTAATGTTAAATAACCTATAACCTTCCCCGATAATTGGGCTATCAAATGCAAAAATATTTTTTTTAACCGGTCCTGCAGTTTTTGTGTCTACAAAATACAAACAAACAAATAAAAAAAACAAACATTTTTATATATTAGATTAATTATACTTTATTTTTCTTTTTTAAGCCTTAAACAATTTCACACCAGAGCCATTTATTTTTCATTATAATAATATTTGTTTATTTGACGGTAGATACATTTTTAATTTCATAAGTCAGTCAGAAAAAGTTTGTTGATTTTGTAAAGGATTCCACATCCGGTCATGGCGACATACGCACGCGTTTTCGTCGTGGCGTGATGTGGAATCCAGTTTAATCCTGTTCGCGCTGTGATGGTTGTGATTATTCAGTGATTAATAAGACATATCACGGTCGGCGGGATTATCTTAGATACCGATTTATCGGCTATATACACTATAAAGGCTACTTGACATTGGCAAATCACCGATGAACATTGGTGGAGCCATAATAAAAAAGAAGAAGAAGAAGATTATTAATGGTACTGCTCCATCATTTAGACTCGAATTTTCTAAGTCCTGTGGGTTGAAAACACCTCTTATTTTTTTTTAATATATCCGGTAAAGGTCCAGATTATCTAATCCTGAGATTTTCGTGTTTTTTCGACTTTATTCAATTACTGCACTGCTTTATTGCATACTTTAACTATTTTCAAGTCTCGGTAAGGTATAAATTTTTGCAGGAGGTCACAGATTTTTGCATAATTAAGGTTGGAGTTTTCATGATTTTGAAAAAGACTTAAAAAATTTCAATCGATTTTTTTACTCCATATAACACCCATTTTTTATGATGCCATAGGATGAAAGGCGTCACAAGGAGCAACTTTCGTCCAGGACACCAATCCCGAAAACCCCTCCCGTGACCGCCAGGTCGGTGAAAAGTCTTTAGACACGATCGAAATTTTTTTACTCCACAAAATAGGTTAGCGAGGAGCGCAGCGACGAGCGTGGTTCGGATGATGTAAACAATTTGCATTGAATTATTTTTAATAGGTGCTTAACTTCTTTTGAATACAAAATAATAATTTAACAAATAAAAACAACTTGCAAATAAAAAACCCTCTCAAGATTGCTGCAAGCTAATAAGTCGCTGTCCTTAGATATGTACCAGCTCTTCGAAAATAAAGACGTATATTTTATCTCTGCCATTTCTATAACTGTTTCTCCCTTGATAAATTTAAGTAGCTTAGAATAATTTTTTGAAAAAGCAAAAAATAACTGAAAAATAATACACCTAATATGCCAAAATACCCTAGATCGCGTCCTTTTAGTAATCGACAATTTCAGCGCCAAACCTCCCACAATATATTTCACCAAATCTAATAAATATCAATAAACACCAACAAAAAGATTACAAAAAGTTTAACGCATTATTAAATTTTCTTGCTGAGAGTACTGAGGGATGCTTCGTTAACTCACAAGTCGCCGGAAACTTGTGGTGGGAGTTTGGCAACGACCCAAACAGATTTCTCAAGTCGACCAGAAAAAAAGCACTTTGGATCAGTTTTGTGGCAAAATTGGGAATACTATCCTTCATACTAATAAACGTTGTTGTACAGCTGTTTTAGTTGAAATATGTTGTGCAAATTAAACACTAATAAAAGAAAAAAAAAATTCATAAAATCCCCACATCAGCGATCAGTTTGTTATCCTGCTGATTCCAGATGATGCTGCAGTGAAGGTTATTGTAATATCATTGAAGTCACAGGATACAAATTTAATACAAAAAGTTGTTTACATCCCTTCAACAACTAGAAAGTTCTTCTTCTTTTTCTTCGAACGGCTTAACTTTTCTTGAATCATAGCGGTCCTGACATACCTCTTTCGTTTCTTTTATATCCATCATACCTTTCATACATGCTCGACGATTGTGTGTACTTTTAATATTGCCATCGATCAATACATTTTTTATATGTTCAATAAAAGTACACCTAGGTCGTTCTCTGCCAGCATTTCCTTTCACTTCAGCCATTTAAACCTTCTTTCATCCTTCATTCTTTCAATTTTCTTTTAGTACGTTTTTTCGAAACCAAATGTGACCAATTTGTGCGATGTAAAAGGTTATTTTTGTGTACCAACGATTTTTCTAAAAATATAATATTATCTCGCAATATTAAAAATAGCTAGCGAATGTCTAAAACAGGGATGCTCTCCCTTTTGTCTTTTCTATTATTTATTGTGTCGGAATGTCGGAACGAAATGGCCAGAATAAAGTGTTTCCTTTACTTGTACACCGAATTGCGAGGTTTACCTTTAAAGGAAATGACTACTACGTGTTCTAAACGGTACTTATAACAATCTTCATGTTTACCAGAAAATGGGTTTTCAGAAATAAAACCATAAAGCAGGAAGTACTTAACTGATTCAATGTCACATTTAGGTGCTTGATTATCGTCTTCAGGACCGTATGACGTGATGCGAAATCCGTTTCGATCCGGTCGTCCCTCAAATCACATCTGAATGATACCTACATAAGAAATATTAAGTCCACGCGTGCATAAAAAGTAAAATTAATAAAAAAAGACGTACCTAGGCAGTCATGGAGACTGCCAACAGAACATTTAAAACTATGAATAACAGTGGTTTTAAATTTATAAGTATATAACGTATAATAACGCCATTTAGCGAAGAATTGCCGGCGCAGCCAAAAATGCCCGACCCAGGCATAGGTACGTGGAAATCCGTACACGAATTCTTGCCCGGACATTCTGGGGTCGAGTATAGTTTTGTGCCGAAAACATGTCGTGAACACAGGTCACGCTGTCGGGTTCTGGGGTAGCCAGGCCGGGTAGATGGGTAAGTATAGCAGGAAAACTCGTAGTAAACTTTCACCATTCGTTTATTGATCGAATTAACAAGGAAGAACAAGCAGCAAAAGAACAACCAGTAAAAACATCCGTAAGGAGCCAAGGAGAAGGAGCCGTAAGGAGAAAGGAGCGCACTGTAATAAAAATGAACTACACATTACTACAGGGCGTTAAGCTATTGAAGTAACACAATACAAAGTATGATAAAAATACTTACAATACTTATTTGCGCTCCTTTTATATTAACATAGATATTAGTTCTTGAATATTGATTCAATACATTTTACTTAGTTGTTTACTTAGTTGATAAAATAGAAATATAATAAATTTTACAATTGGCAGAATGACTGCCTAAGTCAACAGTTTGTGAAGGAATGAGTAAAATTTTAATTTAGGTTCCACACATCGGATATTTGAAAATAACATACAATGTTCTATTGAATTAAAATGAACAATATCGTGTTCTAAAATCAAAATAAATGCTATTTATGATGGCCAGCTTGTAAGCGGCCAGGAAAATAAGGTCGTATCATCACAATACCGGGGTTCCCCCGAAAAAATCCTGACCTTAATGAAGGATTTTATTCAGAGAATTAATAAAATAAAGTTTGATGATGAGACTTATATAAAAATACTAATGAATGAAATGAAAAGATACATTTACAAGTTTTATTATAAATAAAACTAATTATTTTACAAGAGAAACGATTTCCACAATCACACAAATCACAAACATTCATCTTCATTTAATCTGTTTAATCTGTTATTAGTAAGTACAGTAAACTCATTTATAATATAGAGTAATTCCCATTTAATAAGGAATGACTCAAAAACGTTCTCAAATTTAGTAAGGGCTTAGTTATACAGTTACCATCCGCTGTTTTAAGTTTATTTATATATAATACAATAGACGAAGGCTTGTTTAAAGAGTCGCAATCCGCTCATACGAACACCCATGGGAAATACATCCACAGATATAATAAGTAGTAATAATAGACGAAGGCTTTTTTAACGAGTCGCAATCCGCTCTAAAAGACACCCATGAATACCCTGATATTCATAGATATAATAATAATAAACACATGTTTATTTAAAGCGCCGTAATTTGCTCTAATAAACACCAATGGAAATATATCCACAGATATTAGGTATAATATTTATAATAGACGAAGGCTTTTTTAAAGAGTCGCAATCCGCTCTAAATAATTACAAGTATTTACAATAAATGAAATGATGAGAATGAAATAAGGAAAATAGTAATTATTAATCATGGTTATATATCCAACCTGTAATTTGTAAATATGTAAAAGTTTTAGTTACTTAGATGTTTACAACCAAATTGTGAAATTGAAATAAATTTAACCTCCCTTGTAACCATAAGGTTATAAATACAATTTAATAAATTGTAAATAAAATAAAGTAAAATGTAAAATAATATAGATATAAAAAATTCCTTGGTTTAAGTAAGTGTAACTCATCCATATTGAAAGAGAAAAAAAATATGAAATAGAATCAACGCATGTATTAAGGTATGCGCTAACCCAAACTATCCACGAGCAAAGCCAGTGAAAAGCTAATAATATAAGTATATGAAATAAAATAATATTTAAATTTAATCAACATGACTACCCCTAGTTGTAATAAGAGCGTAATCATATGTCTATGAAATAGACTTCATAGTAAATAACAATTGAAAATTAAAAGAAAATCGAACGTCGTCGATTCAAAATTTAAAAATTTGTCAATGACAAAGAAATTATATAGGATACATTTGAAAATCGAATATTCCAATGCAATATTGCTGAGCAAAACAAATTGTGTAAAACAAAGAAAAATCAATTGAGTTCAAATTCTGATATCGAGGTGCTTTTATGTGTATCATTTAATTTATTTGAAATTTATTATTATATATTAAATTTATTCTCGGAAATATTTTAATTGCCTTACTTATGTAAACTGTAATGTAATATTAGAAATCATTAAAATAAGAATGGACAAATTGTTTTGGATATTTTAAAAATGTATTAAAAAAATCGCAATTAATGAAATTTTTGAATTAAATAATATTTATTTATGTATTATTTTATGGAATCACGATAGACTTTTAGGATAAAAATAGATATTTTAGCAATTATAAGAAAAATTAATATATATTATTTTTCTTGAAAAAATTACGACTATAAAAAGAACCTTTTTCTATTAAGAGATATTGAATTGACGGGATATGATAATGGAAATTAAATTAATATCATTTACGGTATAAGTTTAAGTTATGGGAAGTAATCTATAGATTTCAGATATATATGATGAAAATCTCACATACAACCATACATTCAATGTGAATATATAATCTGAATTTACGAAATTAATAAGTAAATTTAGTGTAAAATGATTCAAGAATACTGCCTTTATATAGAAATTAAAAATATCCTCTTCAATAATGGAATCTGACCAAGATCATCAGACTTGTCAACCTCGAAGGTTTGCCGACATAACCTTGATTCAGAACCATCATCTCCAAGAAATATTCTACTGAATTTAAATAGAATTGCGTTATATATTGAGATTATATAGACATTACAAATCCTGAAATAAAAGTTTGTATTAAAATAAAAATTATGTTCTCTTACTTCGTTATTCTTTCTTCTTTATTCCTTCTTCCTGCAGTATTTTAATCACGTTTGGGCGCCATTGTCGGGTTCTGGGGTAGCCAGGCCGGGTAGATGGGTAAGTATAGCAGGAAAACTCGTAGTAAACTTTCACCATTCGTTTATTGATCGAATTAACAAGGAAGAACAAGCAGCAAAAGAACAACCAGTAAAAACATCCGTAAGGAGCCAAGGAGAAGGAGCCGTAAGGAGAAAGGAGCGCACTGTAATAAAAATGAACTACACATTACTACAGGGCGTTAAGCTATTGAAGTAACACAATACAAAGTATGATAAAAATACTTACAATACTTATTTGCGCTCCTTTTATATTAACATAGATATTAGTTCTTGAATATTGATTCAATACATTTTACTTAGTTGTTTACTTAGTTGATAAAATAGAAATATAATAAATTTTACAATTGGCAGAATGACTGCCTAAGTCAACAGTTTGTGAAGGAATGAGTAAAATTTTAATTTAGGTTCCACACATCGGATATTTGAAAATAACATACAATGTTCTATTGAATTAAAATGAACAATATCGTGTTCTAAAATCAAAATAAATGCTATTTATGATGGCCAGCTTGTAAGCGGCCAGGAAAATAAGGTCGTATCATCACAACGCATCCATAGGATTTCCCCCTACCAAACATCGCTTAACGCTCCTAAAGACGCACTTCAAAAACCTGCACTTTACGTGTTAATTAAATACGTTTTAATATGAGAGCGCGCTGATTGAAAACTTTTCCCCAGTATTATAAATGATAGGGAAAATTCCTCAAAAATATTGATCAAAAGACAGTGAAAATTACCTTCTAACCATCCTGTTAGCCATCTATACCTACAGATAGCGGATCTAAGGATTGACAGACAGAGTCATACTCCAAGCTACAAATAAAGGACAAAAAGAACGAATCAGGTCAGTCACGTGATTTCCAAATAAATGAACATATTTCAAAATATCTCCTCGGGTATCATGAAAGAAATAAATATTTCTACGAAGCACACATATTGATATAACGTTGAAATCGGGCAACATATGATTATCATATTTTTGTTTCCTTCCTTTTATTTTTCCCATGCGATTGTTCGTATCCAACCATTTGCATATTGAATTTCGATATAGTGTACAAAATTTATTACTTTCGTACTCTGACTGAAGAACGGAAAATTTGCTTATATTTATTTGCAAGTGAAAGTATGAGGAAATAGAAATTTAGTGAGCGGTACTTATTTTTTATATACTTTGCGTAGATACGAAGCGGTTTTTATTTTGAAGATATTGTGATTAAAATGAAAAAATAAACATATAACAAAATTTTTGATCAAAGGCAATATTAAAGGTGGCCACACATTCATCCAAACCCCGGCCGGTAGCCGTACGGTCCACCGAAACCGACCACAGACTCGTCCAATTCTTATCGAGCGGCCCACCATCCGTTTTCAAATCGTTGTATTTTGTGGTTGATTTCGATGACCGAAACAATCTGTCACACACACACACACACATCCACACGCCTTTGTTTAATTGAATCTTGTGTGTCTGTGTGGGTGAGTGAATTGCATGTGATCTAGATCGTATGACATACATTGCTAATGTGTGGCCTGTCTTAAATCTCGATCATACGGCGGCCGATCCGAAAATTTTCTGTGAGATACCGGCTACTTAAAAGTACACACAATGCTCGGCATGTATGAAAGATATGATGAATATAAAATAAGTGAAAGAGGTAAGTATGTCAAGCTCATACTAAATGGCATTCGATTGTCTCTGTCTACGATAGATATACCTAGGTTTGATGCTCGTTTGAAGGCAGCCAAGATTTTTTACATGATCTTTGATGAATTCTTTCCTTACTAGTAAATAATATTTTTAGTAACTGTCTGTACTTTCAAAATCAAAGGTTCATACAAAAGTCGGTTAAAATTGGCGCTGAAGTTCGTTCGACAGAAAACACTAAAATACACGTAAGAAAGTCACTCGCGAATTTAGTACCTAACAGTGAACTCTGAACTCCACGACTCAAATATTCGTTTTTATAAAGACGTTTATTCTCCATGTTTCTTGAAAATATACCTTCTTTAGTTTGTGCCATGACGTTCTGTCAGTAGCTCTTAGACGTTATCTCGCTCGTATGTGTATCTATCTTTCATCACGTCTTTTATTGCAAGAGGGGTAGGCAGAAACAATCGAATGACATTTACTACGATCCTGACATACCTCTTTCGTTTCTTTTATATTCATCATACCTTTCATACATGCTCGGCGATTGTGTGTACTTTTAACATTACCTTCAATCAATATTTTTTATATGTTCAACAAAAGTACACCCAGGTCGTCTTCTGCCACCATTCTATTTCACTTCTGCTATATACCTAAACCTCTTTAGTCAATCTTTAGAAAAAAAAGTTTTTAATAAACTTTACTGTTGAAAACCTTGAAATCAAACTGTAGGTACCCAGTGTATGAACTGTCTCTTTATTTTCTTTCTTTTTTTTTTCTACACGGGTTACCTTACAGCTCCCGGGAACCGTTGCCGGCCCCAAGGTACCCAGCGGAAGACAAAGTCTTCCTCACTTAGCAGATGATATACCTAACGAGTGGCCAGCTCTGTTGAGGTATGTAGATGGAAAAACTTCTTTGTACGATTTGTCGGATAATGTACGTATCATTTTTTTATTATAGAAACCCATTGGTATTGGTACATGGTCGGATGGGGGGCATCGAACCTGCGACTTCTCAGTTGTGAGCCGACGTTATTCCCAATCGACCACCGACGCCCCTTAAGGCGCCCACTGATTGGATCAATCCCCGGCCGGTCGCCGGCCGGTCCACCGAAATCCACCACAGACTCATCCAATTCTAGTACGCGCGGCCCACCATCAGTTTCAAATCGTTTAAATCTGTGGTTGATTTCGATGACCGGAGCGATCTGTCACACACACACATCCATACCCATTACACATATACCTGATAGTTTGACACTTTGTTTAATCGAATGATATGTGTCTGTTTGAGTGTGTGAATTGTATGCGATCTAGATCGTATGATTTTCATCGCCAATGTGGGGCCTTATTCAATCTCGATCATAAGGCGGCCGGAACGAAAATTTTCGGTGCGATGCCGGACCAGTCTGTGGGCTACTTTACACTCTCTCTATCTACATTTTTGAAAAACAGGCGTGAACGTATGTATATAATTATGTAGGCAGATACTTATTTTTGGAATCTATACTAATAAAGAGGTAAAGTATTTGGATGTAAGGAGTATTTCACGAATGTAATAACAGGCTTTATTTAATTTTGTTAGAAAATATCGATATGCGAAGTCGGGGGCGGAAAGCCATACTATACAAACACAGTGTTTCAAAATGATGACATTTACCAGAAGCCAACCGACCAATATGGTACTATATCACAGTATGAACTAAGCTTTGGCAGTGAACGATGCACCAATATCCTCTCAGAAATGGTATCAGATTGAATAAGACCACATCTGAGGACGAATGTAGGGATTTACTTCGAAAATGCAATGAAATATCGAGAATTGACTTGTCTATCTATGAGTTTTCTTAAAAAACCGGCCAAGTGCGAGTCGGACTCGCGCACGAAGCGTTCCGTACCATATCTATAAAAACGGCAAAAAAAATCACGTTTGTTGTATGGGAGCCCCCCTTAAATATTAATTTTATTTTAATTTCATTATTTATTTTTAAAGTGAATATATAACTAAATATTCTGTGAATATTTCAAGCGTCTACTTGCCGTTATCAATATCGAGCAAAAACAAGCAATAAGATCACGTTTATTGTATGGGAGCCCCCTTAAATATTTATTTTATTCTGTTTTTTAGTATTTGTTCTTATAGCGGCAACATAAATACATCATCTGTGAAAATTATAACTGTCTAACTATCACGGTTCATGAGATACAGCCTGGTGACAGACGGACAGACAGACGGACAGACAGACTGACAGACGGACAGCGGAGTCTTAGTAATGCGGTTTCCGTTTTTACCCTTTTTTATTTTGTTGTATCTCTAACGAATCAGGGCTTCTAACGAATGAGAGCTTGCTGGCGGCTAACTTTCACTAAGACAAATTTTAATATACGCATAAAATATTATAAAACCGTATCCAAATCGGTAGAAATACTTGATTTTGGGGTAGTTTAGGGGCAGCGTAGATCAAAGCAAACGCTGTTTGTCTATTTGTTGAAGATCGTTAAGGGTTGAAATACCCACCAGGGCTTTAACCTTTCTATCAAGCGATTATCAAAGAACGGTTGATGTTTAACCCATACTATTCCAGTGTTAATATTTTGTATGAATTTTCCCAAAGGAATGAGAAATTTCCCGGGATAAAACATAGCCTGTTACTATACAACTCTCCAACTTCTGTGCAAAAAATACAGACACACAAACAAACACGCTTTCATATTTTTTATATATTAGAATATTTATAACTAACTATGAGTGGAAGTAGATCAAACGAATAGATAAATACTTCACAAAATTTGCAACTTACAACGCGTCATCAATTCGGAACTAGAAACCGGTTCTGTTTAATATGGACAACTGGCAAAATGTGGACACTGTTACCGTTAGCGTTACAGGGATAAAGGCCGTAAAGGTGTGCTTGTTTGTATATCAATCTATGTTTTTTTTTAAGTATACCTCGCTTTCCCCCAGAAGGCTCGGGTTCGATTCCCGGGAACCAGTAGAATTTGGTAGTACAATCTCTTGTTTGTTTGAGCATTGAATATTTTACACAATCCTTTAAAACTGCAAGACAATCGTATAGAGCGAGAGGATAATAGAAAATCTCTCATTATTTTTCTGCGATACACCCCACCCCGGCTTCGTTTTTTTTTAATATGACATAATAATTTATCCTGAAGGATTTAAAGGATAAAAATTTCTATCTCACACTTGCCGGACTCGTTGGACTTAAGGGCCGCCTCAAGCTGCATCATGCATAAAATCACGTTGATCCAAAAATACATATTTTTGCATTTATAATATTTTAAAGTATTCACAGAGACATTAAATGTGAACGACCTCTTTATTCAACAATTATTTAAATGGCAATAAATAACAATTTGTATTTTATAACAAAACCCAGTAACAACTTACAAACATCAAAAGCATCGATTCAATTAATCAAAGCATGCGAACAAAGTCGTAACCGTTTCATAGTCAAAGGAAATTCTGAAATATCGTTTTCTTCATGAAAAAGGAAGGATTTTAACTCATTTATTAGACCAGGTGAAGTACTTAAGTGGGTATTGCCCTATAGAATCGTAGACATTGATCGATGGGAGAACCACATGTTGGGTGTCAATAAACTATTGTATATATATAAGTACTTATTGAAAATCGAAAATTCGTTAATATACGACATTTTTTGTACTTGTTAGGTCGTTCATGTCAATCGATCCATCTGTCATTTCTCTCACCATAAAAGGGTCAGTAGGTAAGTAAAGATCCTTGCAGGTTGATTTATATACAATATGTAAAGTATGAGCACTCATTCATACTTTTTGTAGAAAATACTGGCTGTATGTTTTAATACTGGCAACTAATCTTTTGGACAGAGTTTCAAATAATTATAAACTATATTTGAAGCTCTGTAGAATTCGAGACTGAAAGGAGTCCGGCATCAGCAACGCTGGAATGATGTAAAATAGGACTCACTGAAATATATATATTAATATAAAAACCTACTCTTATCATTGAAATCGCCTTAAAACCCGTTATATGGTGGAGGCGCCGGGTACTATATATTCGATTGATAATATTGTATTGATCGGGTATATATATTTAAAATACGGTATTTACGTGATATAAAAAATAATTTAATAATATATCATAGTATAGTGTATATTCGGGATTAGTGTAAAATCGCGAGTGTACCAAGAGAAGAAGAAGAAGGTATACCCAGATTGCAGTTTTGTGGAGACAAGAAGCTGTTACGGAGTTGTTGGAACTTGAAGTATAATTCGACAGAAAAAATAATAAGAAACAAGAGGATAATATATAAAGCTAAGTGGTTTGAAATTAATAAAATGTCCTCAACATCGAGATACGACGGAATCTCGACTTCCTTTGAAAATTTTTTGACCCAATTTTCAACACTAAGTGCCTTGAATTCATGGACTGATGAAACTAAAGCTCTCATCATTATAAACTATTTAACAGGCCCAGCTCTTAATTTTTTTAAAACTAATTGTGATGCTTCTACGACTTATAATGAAGTTTTACAAGTATTAAAGGAAGAATTCAGCACCCAGACTGATTATGCTGCTCAATTTTATACATCAAGGCAAAATCAAGGTGAAAGCACTTTAGATTTCATATATCGAATGACTCTATTAGCAAAGAAAGCCGAAATTACGAATGAGTCAATTATTATTAAACAAATATTATCCACATTGTCCTTTTATAATAAGCGGAAATTTGGTACGCAATTGTTTACCACCTTAAAAGATTTTAAAAATGCGGCCAAACAAGAATATGAGATTTTTAACTCTCAGTCACAACACTTATCATTGCCTTTAAAAATACAAACGGTTGGCGATAAGGACATTTGTCCACATACTTGCTCGCGGGGTGATTTCCGTGACGAGACCCAAAATGCACCAATTGTGCATTTCGAAAGTCAATTCAGTGATCGACGGGCACCAACTGATGTTTTTTCAACACCAATACGCCCTATGGAACCCATGTTTTCTGCTGGAAGAGGAAATAATTTCTCGACGCCCACTCAGAGACCGACGCCGTTTCAAAACTCTGAGAAAAGAGACTCATCAATGGTCGCTCAGCAGCCAACGCATGGATATGCCTTGCGAAATAGACAACATCCATCTCAAGATGTAAGGCAACAGCACCCAAATGCTCGACGGCACTAGACACCGGGACTATGCTAGCCGCCGAGGAAATTGAAGGTCCCTCTATTTCGTCTCTGACACCTTTTATTGAAGTGAAGATACACGGAATTACTACGTGTGCTTTACTGGACAGCGGTGCCAGCGTCTCCGTGATCTCCGAGAAGTTGTTTTTTAAAATATTAGATAAAGTAGATATTGGTTCATGTCAATTAAATAATAATAAAGTGCCCTATGTGCGTGTCGCCAATGGCAAATTTCTTGAAACAACGTTTTCATTAATATTAAAGCTTTCTGTGTCAAATTTATTACTAGAAAATAGGTTTATTGTAGTTAAAAATATAACTTCAGATATTATTTTAGGGTATAACTTTATCAGAAGGTATGGAATAACAATGGATTTCAGAAGTAATAATGTATTATTTCCTGATTTAGGTCCTATATCTTTTATGAACAAATTACGAACAGATGAGTATGAAGAGTTACCATATTTATCTGAATCTGATAATTATGATAAATCTTTAAATTGTGCTATGCCTTTAAATAAAAATTTAAATTCTATTTCTTGTCCAGAGAATATTAATGAATCTCTAGATATTTCAAGAATTTTTTTTATAGAATGTAGCAATAATTTAATTAATGATTTGTGTGAATATAGAAATGAAGTTACTTTTGATAAACATGAGATAGAGTCCAGTGTAATTTCAGAAGTTGAAATTAACACTATGGATGCTATTCCCGTACATAAGGCTCCATATAGGTTGTCGTACGAGCAGCATCGTTTATTACGCGAACATGTAGATAAAATGTTGTTGAATAATATTATTTGTGAATCGCGAATTCCTTACTCTTCACCAGCCAAACTCGTTAAAAATTCTGATGATTCTTGTTATTTTGCTGATTTAGATGTAAATTCGGGTTATTGGCAGATTCCTTTTAAAGAAGGTATAGGATAGGTCATTCATGTGCTCGTAATTTGATTCATCATCATAAGTCGATGAAACCTTTTAAGTTACGGATTTGATGATACTAATAAAATATCATCACGTTTATTTTATTTATTTCACAGGATTTGGTCTGTCATAACATTGTTATGTCATATTTTCTGACGGTCAAATAAAATGACACATTATTTTTGAAACCTACCACAGGTGAAGGTATCGAAAGTATACATCCTCTAATATTTTTTTATGTAGATATAATTTTTTTAGGTAAGTTGTCATAGTTGACAATGACAATTACTTGTGTCTTATGAATATGACATTCTCGTCTATAAATTTTTTTTCAATAAAAGTTTTGTCATTTTAATTTTTCTTACTCTATGACTTTGACGTGATTATATTCTCTATGACTTTGATAAAGAGTAAAGTCAAGTGTCAATATTGATTGCTCTGTGATTGTCTTGTCAATGTTGATTATTTATTGAATTTATTAAATTGGAATTTTATTATAATTGTAATTTAATAGTTATAGTTTATTAACAGTTATTTATGCACAATAATTAATGGTATAAATTCTAAATTTATTTTAATTGATTTTAAGTATTAATTTTCATATACTAATAGTAGTATATAGTCATACTAATTTGTAAACAAATTACAATTTATTTGGATATATCTTAATATTGTGATGTCTTTGATAGGATAATAGCTTATTGTAGGATTTATTTGATGGGGTTTTATGATATTCTAGTAAAACTTTATGGGATAGCTTCCATATTTATTTAAAACTCCAATATGAAGATATTTCATGGAGGGAGTAATATCTTAGCTCTACTTAAACATGGTTGACATTTTATTCCCGGGGGTAGTAAGGTAATTTTATATGATATAGAGTAGGTAAGATTATCCTAATTGTTGATATTGAGATAGGTATTGAGAGTGAACTTCTATATTGACTATTTAATAGTTTGTTTCTTTTTAAGTTATCCTTTATAAAATAGGTTACTACAACTGTTTCTTAGAAAGAATATCAGTCATATATTGATACTTACTTCTTATAGTCTAATTAAATATATTTGTTGGATGTGAATTAACATTAGTAATTTTCAGATTCTTTTTAAATAAAATGATGACTGATGTTCTACCATACTGCTGATGCAGCATTTGCAGGTCCATGCAGCCTATACAGCCTTGGGGTTGTCAGCTGTTATACAACTAGTGCGCGTGTGTTTTTTATTTATAGTTAGGATTTAAATTTTTTTTTCAAATTTTAAAAATATTTTATTCTTTTGGTTTAAAGTAGGTTGACCTAACAATCAGTATGATCAATATTTTTTGACTGGTTTTGATTGATTAGGATTAAAATAACTTGAACCATTTTCAATTATTTTATTTTATTGTCTTTCTTTTTATTAATTTTTCTTTAATAATAATTGGTGTAATGGTTTGTTATCTTAATCGGTTATTAGTAGTAACTTCTGATATTGGGTCATAATTGATGTAAACTGTTCCAGTCTTAGGTAGGTTAGATCTTTTTATAGTTTTTGTAAGCTTCAGTTTCGAACGAGTTCTAAACTTTTTTCGTAGAAGGGGGGATGTAAAGTATGAGCACTCATTCATACTTTTTGTAGAAAATACTGGCTGTATGTTTTAATACTGGCAACTAATCTTTTGGACAGAGTTTCAAATAATTATAAACTATATTTGAAGCTCTGTAGAATTCGAGACTGAAAGGAGTCCGGCATCAGCAACGCTGGAATGATGTAAAATAGGACTCACTGAAATATATATATTAATATAAAAACCTACTCTTATCATTGAAATCGCCTTAAAACCCGTTATACAATATACACGGTATTGCCAGGGATACTAGAGACGGTGTCCATTTTTGTTATTATTTTGTTCATATTAATGCTCCTTACCGGCACACGCTACGTTTCGGACATTTTTGATGTCTGTTTGTGAGAATACAAATAAGATTGTGGATACAATAATGTGTCATTTTGAAAATACGGGTCTTGGTCTTCAAGACTGATAGAAGGAAATTTTGAAATTATTTCTATAGTGTTGGTAAATTATCATTTTTCCGGACTCGTATTCCAAAAACTTACGTTCGATTGACGTTTGACGACCGATCTTGTAAAGCTCACTGAAGATTTTGAACATTAAAAAACAGTATTGACACCGTAATATGGTCATCTTAAATATTGATAGATTAGATTTTTCAACTTTAGATAGATATAAAAATGTATTTTTTGTGAGCTATATACAAAAAAATGAGTAAATAATATAAAAATAACACATTATTCTCGAATTATTCCATAACAAGAATCTAAATTTTATTTAATATAGAAAACATTACAAATATAAATAAAAAATAATTTAAAGAGTGAAAAATTTGCAATGTTGAGTATTTTTTATTTCAAACCATCCCCGATTTTTATTTTGATATCAAAGTCAACATAAAAAAATCGCGGAAATTATCAAAATTTGAAGGCGCGACTAATTTTCAATAACGCACACACGCGCGTTACTTAACTAATTTTCGAGTGCGGCGTAACGGTAAGGCCTCTTAAGAAGATACCTCATAACTTTTGTCCCATACAAAAACGGACTTCAGCAATTAATACGTACAAGTAACATCTACATTAATAACACGTTCAAAGACAAAAGGGCCATCATAAAATTTGATTATAAAAATGCTTTTAATACCATTGACCACGTCCACATGCTCAGAGAAACTAAGAACAATTTACCATCTATTTATAGTTTTGTTTTTCAATGTTATTCAAATTCGTCCTCATATAATAATGACACGATTGATTCATGTACAGGCTGCTAACAGGGCAATCCTTTAGGTCCCGCACTGTTTAGTTTAGCCATTCAACCCATAAATAAATAATTTACAGTCCGAATTAAACTGCTGGTACTTAGATGAAGATACAATCGGTGATCAATTTCAAACACTTACTTAAGACCTTCAGAAAATAATACAATATTCTAAAAAAAGTAGGACTTAATTAAATAGTTCAAAATACGAAATCCAGTTTATAGGAAAACATGACCCTCAAGATTTTGATATATTTAATTCAGCTTGTCCAGGGTTTAAACAAATAACCCGTGAAAATATTTCCTTACTTGATGCTCCACTTGCAGAAGAAGCTGTCAGTTAAAAAATAAAATTGAAAATTTAATAAATATTGTAAACAAAATGTCAGTTTTTACGTAGCACTTTTTTAACTTAGTATTGTTCAAAACTTATTAAAAATAGCAAGTTCTAGTTAATGGATGGAGTATATGAAATTATCTATACTCAATATGTAAAAAATATGTCAATGTTAGTTACACCTAGGTTTCATGAAGCCCTGAAAATCATCAATTTCACGCATATTTTCAACCGACTTTGTGACTCGAGTTCTCTTAATATATTTAAATAATCATCATTAATAATTACGACTGATAATACCCTCTGGTGACAAGATGTCTGGCTTCTACCTCGCTCAATTAATCAGCATGGCAATTAAGCGAGGAAATGCAGCCAGTATTCTTGCCACTATTCCACGCGGACCTGGTTTGTTGAGTTATGTTAACATTTAATTTTAAGGTTATTTTACACGTATCACATACTCGTTATTATATATGTACTCGTTAGGTATAGCCTCACAAATACCATCGGCTGAAAGAGGGAGACTTGGTTTTCCACTGGGTACTCTGTAAGGCCAACGATGAAGCTCTTCAAAAATGTAAAAATTCACAAAAAATCTTTAAAATGATAATAACACTCTT
Source organism: Nemapogon koenigi (assembly GCA_963924495.1). NCBI lineage: Eukaryota > Metazoa > Arthropoda > Insecta > Lepidoptera > Tineidae > Nemapogon > Nemapogon koenigi. Next base: position 3,868,738 of record OZ004640.1, on the reverse strand, counting down.
CAGTTCCAATATAAAACGTTATATCAACGAGATGTATGAGGCCAAGCATTTTTGGAGAGTCGTAAAATATCTTGAAAGGTCAGAAATGATTGATAGTTATTATAGTGGTCATAAATTTCAGTAACGTCTTATGGATATGAATTTGAGATAAAATAACAAGATATCGTTTCATTTTAAGTAACTTTACAAAAAATAATTTCCAAAGTTAGATATATTTTTGGCTAATTTGGCACTAACCGCCTCAAAGAAGTGTCTGCACTCTGCATGTATTTTCAAAATTAATACTAATATCTATAAGTGGGATAATTTTAGGGTTTTAGGGTTCTGTACCGAAAGGGTGACAACGGAGACCCTATTACAAAGGCTCCGTCTGTCTGTCTGTCTTTTGAACCGTAATAGGTAGACACTTGAAATGTTCACAGAGCGTGTATTGCTATGGCTGCTATAACATCAAGTAATAAAAATTAAAAGAATTTAAAAATTAAAGGGGTCACATTACGAGAAACGTGTTTTATTCGGCGTTTTTTGCTTGATCTTAATAATGGCAATGCATACAAACGTCTAACTAGTATAACTATAATGCATTAAATGGTCTTAAATAAAACAACAAATAATAAAAACCGTCCAAGTGTCTGCTGTTGAAGTATTTGAGATTGTAACTGAGATTGGTTTTTTGCATATGTACTACATTTTTTATTAAAAAAACCACAGACGTTTTATACAAAAATCGCAGTGATATGACTGATGGTAAATCCTGAACGTCTCCTTACTAAATGGTTAGATAGATGGAGACAGCAGGTGGTTGTAAGCACTTGCCGGCAGAAAACCTCTTTTTCGTGTAGTCTGAGCCCCCCTCCACAAATTATTGTAGGCGAGTAGGGGTCCAGCGCTTGTCGGTACGCCGCTGAGCCGATTTAGAAGAAAAAAAAAATTTAAGAAAAAAACCTCTCCTACCAGCTGGCAGAAAATGAGTGAACAGCATTTGTTTACTCTCGGTTGTATGAAAAATATTTTCTGCCAATTTACTCCCTGCAGTTTTTTTATATGTATTGTTTTGGTTTTTTTTAAAGAATTTTGCAAGTCGCTGCAGGGAGTGTATTGGCAAAAAGAGGTTTTCTGCCGGCAAGTGCTTACAACCACTTTCTGTCTCCATCTCTCTAACTAAAACTAGTAAACTCACAAAACAGTAACCGCTGACATAATTATATTTTGGTAACATAAAGAGACTCCATCATAGTCTTAGAAAACTTGTTAAGGGGCGGTTCTCACACATTTTGAGACGTAATTCGAGTTAGTAAGTGCTTGGGTCACGTGCGGATACCTACGTTGTTATTTAAGATGACAACATTCAAGTTTCTCTAAGAATAGACTACGCGATTTTTTCGTAAGGGTTGGATTTTGTCAAAATAACGAAGAGGTGTTTTTGGGGAAAAGGTCCCAGGATATATTATTTAATCTTTTATGTAGGCTATCTAACGAGTGGTATAATTTACTCCAAATAACTTGAACTCTTGTCATTGAGCGCAATACATTTTTTTTAAATAAGCCGATTTTTTGTGACCAAACCGACGTGACAAAATAGATTCAATGGATGAAAGTAAAAAATCCACGCTATTTTTAGGAACAGTCAATGTTTGATACATTCAAATATCGAACATTCCAGCTATAAAATGTGAAGTTTGTTTATCAAAATAAGACAAGTCAAAAAAATACACTTTAGGTATTAGTATTGTCAGTTATACTTAGTTATATTTACAATTTTACTGTCTAAAATATTTAGCAAGTAAAAGCTAAAATTAAAATGGAATTGTCTGACAGTTTGCACGAAGTTAACAGACAATGCTGTATCGGGATCACAGGAATAAATATCGTGAAATACTCGAATTTGAATGAAATGATCTTCCATTCTCTACTGTTGTTTAGATTTTTAAAGAAAAAATACCACCTGCATTTTGGCAATATGTTTTTTTTTATTTTTAAATACCTTTTGTGTTGTACCATAAGTAGGTACATACTTAGGTATACCAATTTTCTAGTAAATCACACTAAAATGTTTTTATACAAGCTTTTATATATCATGGACAAAATTATATCTTACGGTGTGGCCAGAGACTACTACCGTGTCTACTACTTTTGTCATTAGTCCATATGAAATACTTAGATGTGTCACTGATATTTTTTCGAAGAAGTGCTGACATCAGCATTACGTTCCCTCCGAAGCACGAGAATATTCATAAAGAAAATTAGTGCTTAGCTACCATTTTTGGAAGGAATGACTTTTGAACCTCGGGTCTCCCGATTTCAAGTCCAACGCTCTACCACTTACAGTATCGACTCCTTTTGAAATAATAATTCAAGAAACGCTGAATTAGCAAAATGTCATCCCATAAAGGGCTTCTATCGACTTTTCGTGTTTCGGAGGGCAGGTATAACCGGCGTCCGCACTTCTTTTAAAAATAACAGATTTTTTTGCTTTTCCTTTTTTTTTCTTTTTTCACTTACAGCTCCCGAAACCGTGTTACAGTTCCAGGATACCCAGCGGAAGACCAAGTGTCCCTCGTTTAGCCGATGATATTTGTGAGGCTATACCTAACGAGTAGTCAGTTCTGTTGAAGTATATTTAGATGGAAAAGCCTCTAAGTGTGGTTTGTCGGATTACGTACATTAATTTTAATTAAAAAACTTGAAATATTTAGATCCACTCAGCAACAGGCTTGCCATCTGTTCTGTTCAATATGGACAACTGGCAAAAAGTGAACACTGTTACTGGTATCTCTGGCCACACTGCAATGTATAATGGCCATTAAGGTGTATTTTATGTGTGTTGTTGATCCCATTTGTAGAGTTTCAAATATAAAAATATAAGCATTAGTTACAAATACAGAATACACACTTGTAAATATTTAATGGAGTAAGGATTTCATGCTGTCTGCGTAGAAGAGGTGACATGGATAAATCGAAGCCTACTTTTGTTATTTGTATTAATGTTTTCTTTTATCTATTTCCTATATCCGAATAAGAATAAATGGAACGCTTCGATAGGGAAATAAAGCGTGGTAAAGTATGTCCCGAACCTTTTTTATTCCCAAAAGTATTGCAACCAAATTTGGTTGAAAATTTGACCTTTCAATGTTAGCGTGGAGATTATATCTATTAACCTATTCTTAGATATCTGCTTCGTCCATTCGCCAATTTGTTTAAAAGGGGTCGCTAACGCAATGAACTTGAAGTTTTTGGGTTCAATTCGGTCCAAAAAAAAAACTAAGTACGTACTAATTTTCGACCGCATTTCTTCTTCAAATAATGAGACTTCTTCAAGTGAAATAAAAAGTCATGTCATGGGGACTGCCGACATAAGTGAAAACTTAAAACTATGAATAAAAGTGGTTTTTAATTTATAAATATATTACGTAATCTTGCTCGCGCCTCAAGTAGTTTTCAATTTTAAAAAAAATAACCGGGCACACCATTTCTCGGGCCGGGCAATCCATGGTCTTGTGCCTAAAATCGGTCAACGCGCCTGAAGAAGTTTCACTTCAAAAATACTTAAAACTTTATCGAAATACTTTTTAAATTGTTCACGGGTTGCTTTTCAAGTCCCGGGTACCCAGCAGAAGACACAATCTTCCTCACTTAGCCGAAGATTTTTGAGGAGGCTCTAGCTAACGACTGGCAAGCTCTGTTGAGGTTATGTAGATGAAGAAAAGAAGCTTCACGGGTTACCTTACAGCTCCCGGGATCCGGCCACAGGATACCCAGCGGAAGACAAAGTCTTCTTTGTACTTGATAATACAAAAAAGTTACAGAATATACTTCATATTTTTTTAAGAATGTGAGCATGCAATAGTTTAAATAGATTATTAAAGTTTACCCCAACGTCCCCAACGATACAAACTTTTAAACTCCATATCAAACAAACACTTTAATAATCTCAAAATAAACTAGATTATGCTGTGCTTTAAAAGGGCTCTATACTCCTGAAACATTTTCCATAAATATGTTAATAGACGACTAAATGCATTTTGATAAAACTTTGGTTTGCCCCACAAAATATAATATTGCATAATTTTATAAAATAGATAATAAATACTGTTCGTGAGAACTTGAGAACTGCTGGACCGATTTGGTTATTTTTTATATGTTCGTAATAGTCCGAATCAGGTTTTTACAGAAAGAAAACTTGATAAAGTTTCCCGGAAAATTGAAGTATTCGGGAAAACTGAAAGAGCTTTTTTTCTATGGGATTTTTGTATGAAATCAAGACCGGACAAGAAGAAGAAGTCGGGGGGAAAAACTAAATTGTGAACTTTAAAAAAAAATAGATATATATGTACCGAGTTACCGACTTTAAAAAAGCAGGAAATAATTAAATATTTCGTCGTATTTATGGAATTTGAGTTGCCAAATTAAGTATCTAGGTACATAATTATTGATAGCTGAAATATTCATCAAAATGCATTCATTCGTTTCGGTGCATATTCAATATCAGATAACAATTTCTAAACAAGTATTTTAGTATGTAGATTTATTTTATTAACTTCCTTCGATAACATTTTTTTCTCATTTAATTTAAATGAACCTTTGGAATTTTACTTTCTGACTAGATGTTACGTATGTGTATCTTCTCAATAAATAAACTTTCGAAAAGTTTATTCGCGGATATATATATATATATACAAGTTTAATAGAAGACTAGATTGACAAGGCTTACAGCGGATTTTCATAGATCCCTCGACCTCATTTTAAAATAGACCAAGCAAGCACTGTGCCAATACAGCCAGCTAAAATTATTTAGTATAGACCTGATGTTATTTCATTTATAATAATGTTTTATTTACATGTCATAATTATGCTTATTTATATTAATTATAACAATACATACATAAATTAAACTTCAATGTCTGTTTCAAAATTAATATTGTCTATGTATTTTTAGGTTCAAGAACTTTTGTAATTTTAATAAAAAAATGTCATGAACTTTTTTTAAAAGAAAACTACAGACCATTCATTAAACCTGGCTCCTACAAAAAAATATTGGCAGTCTTGTCTGTATTCATTTGGTTATTTTTATATGAATTTGAATTAAATTTGAAATATTTAAGTTGACTTTTAATAAAAACTAACAAACATTTGTAAAAAAAGTCTTCTTATTCGTAGAAAAAAGTAATAAAATAACAAAATATACGCACTGAAAAGCAAGAAATAATTGAATTTTTTGTTGTATATTTTGAAGACGGTTAGTGCCAAATTAGGATATCAAATCAATTTTTAAGGGCCGTTGGTCAAGGTCATCTTATAACTGTCAAAAATCCCACACCGGTGTGGGATGGAAATGTTGTATCAATAAACTCAACTTATTTGCCATATTTTTGACAAAAACTAGATGATTGAGAGCAACGGTCCTTTGTTATACTGATTATTAGGTACCTATTTGTCTTTATTAGTCATTCAACATTCGAATTGAGAAACTCTCTACTTTTTTTCTGAAGTCCCTTAAAAATAAACTTAGTTTTAAAATAATTACTAATTAGAAGTTAGGGAGGGATCTAGGATTCTACCTGAACCAAAAGAAAAAAGTATTACCAATGTGAAAAAATATAGTTTCATATAATCCTCGGAGTTCCAAGCAATAACAACCCGTGAGGTGGTTGGCACACAAATTTCGCGAAAAGGTACAACGCCGCAATGCAGTTGGCACTGTAGGATTAGCTGACTTTTTTTCAATTACATACGCTAGATTTGTATCAAAATAACAAGGGTTGTTTTGTAATTTTTCTGCTATGCGTGTGAATTATAATTTTTTTGTTGATTATGTTATTTTTGTAAATGTTTTTTTCTAAAATGGGTCGTATAAAGCTCTCGTTTTTCCAGAGTCGCTAGAAACTCAGCAATGTCTACTTATATTTAGTGATTTCAGAAGAAAGTGTGTCGGGTTGTGGGGTAGCCAGGATGGGTCGATAGGTAGGTATAGCAGGAAAACTCGTAGTAAACTTTCACCATTCGTTTATTGGTCGAATTAACAAGGAAGGAACAAACAGGAACAGCAAAAGAACAACCAGTAAAAACATCCGTAAGGAGCCAAGGAGCCGTCAAAGGAGAAAGGAGCCAAGGAGAAGGAGCCAAGGAGAAGGAGAAAGGAGAAAGGAGCGCACTGTAATAAAAATGAACTACACATTACTACAGGGCGTTAAGCTATTGAAGTAACACAATACAAAGTATGATAAAAATACTTACAATACTTATTTGCGCTCCTTTTATATTAACATAGATATTAGTTCTTGAATATTGATTCAATACATTTTATATAGTTATTTACTTAGTTGATAAAATAGAAATATAATAAATTTTACAATTGGCAGAGTAACTGCCTAAGTCAACAGTTTGTGAAGGAATGAGTAAAATTTTAATTTAGGTTCCACACATCGAATATTTGAAAATAACATACAATGTTCTATTGAATTAAAATGAACAATATCGTGTTCTAAAATCAAAATAAATGCTATTTATGATGGCCAGCTTGTAAGCGGCCAGGAAAATAAGGTCGTATCATCACAAGTGTAGTTCCAAAACACGAAATTTTTTTAAAGCATTTATTAACAAAATTTTGTTTTTAAATCCAGTGAGAATTGAACCCGAAGCTGCGCTCAAAAATTCTATGGACCATATCTATACTTCTAAACAAATATATACAGTTGAAGAGTTTATTATATTTGTACTTTTGAACGCGCTAATCTCAGGAATTAAACCAGTCCGATTTTTTAAATATTTTTGCTGTAAAGTCTGTTTATTGAGGGAGGCTATAACATCATGCTACGACCTATGGGAGCGGAGCAGTTACCTTAAAGCTAGTAACAAAATAAGACGACTGAACGAATCATCGTCGGTGGCCCAGTGGTTAAGACGTCTAGTATTAACGATCTGGTTTCTATCCCGGATTCCGGCTATGTACCAATGGGATTTTTATATTTAAAAACTTATTTACATATTCCGACAAACCACACTTAGAGGCTTTTCCAACTAAAGATACCTTAACCATCACACCATACAAAACAATCGGCTAAAAAAGGGAGACTTGTTTTTCCGCTGGGTACCCTGGGACCGTACACGGTTTCGGAAGCTATAAGGTAACCATCGGTAACCCGTGAAGAAGAAAAAAACCGATTTATGCCTTAGAAAGAACGTATGGTCTTGTATTTTAGTTAGTAGGTACCTAATTCTGTTTCCTTTTTTTTTCAAATTTAATACTATTTCCATTGTCGTAACATATTTTGCACTAAATCACAATATTAATTTCACTCGCCATCGTACCTTGTACAAAAGACCTTAATTAACAACGCCTGCGTGTTATTACTTCAATCTATTATATGTATGAACTAGAATCTAATAATGCGATTTTCTTAGCTTTTTGTGAGAGCCGATATAATTTTGTATTATAAAAGGAAATAGGAAATTTTGCAATGAAAAGAACTTCGAAAAAACCTACAACATACATACAAAGAAACAAACACGCAATATTTTACATTCGTTATGTATCTATCCTGAAGCTGTTCTGAAAATAAAACTCAAATTTAATTGGAAATCCCTAAAAAAGAGTTCTACTTAAAACACTAAAGAATCTCTGAGCAACTATATCTACCATTTTCAGATAGAAAACTTCATTACCATTATAATAAATTATTACGCTCGCTTCAGTCAAGGCAATCTTATTAAAATTAGTACACTTAATGAAATTTTCAAAATATTCTATTTCCACATTGTAGTACCTACATTTATTCCCGGAGAAACGTTTTCGTGATATTCTGACAGACATATGAATCTCTGAGCATTTCCTTGGCAAGGAAATTTACTATCAACAATAAAATATATGTCAAGCTGATGTGTTCACTGAAATGTGGACTTTTAAATTATTCAACGAATATACTATTATAATTTTACTGTTTTTTATGTCTCGGGCTGAGTTGATCTCGAAAAAAATTTAAGTGGTTAAGTGAGCCCGCCCTCAGATTGTGGGCTCAGTTGATATTTATTGTTATAAATAAATACTCTATTATGGTCATCCGGTCTTAAATGGATCAGATTTCACTCTTACTGACCTACCTAATGTATATATACCAAAGGAGGCGTGAAGCGGAAAATCACCGAACAATTTTTTTCAGCGACTTTTGGCGGGGGAGGTAGACGCCTAGTACTAACCCCTGTATACCTATTGTTTTTTCTGTCGTTTTATTGTCGCAACGGCTTTTACGTTATATGATGATTATAAATAAATGCAAACATAATAATTATAATTAATGATTGGAAACACTATGTTCCCGCAAGTTAGACGTCCTAGAATCACAATTAACCACTTTTCTAGAGCTCTGTCTCGCGACACAAAACGTTACAAACGAAACCTAAGGTAACTTATTACTGCTCACCTGGTCCGTTTAACTAGTCAAACAGCAAAAAATTGGGGGAACTATAGTTTTAGTATTCTATGGTTCCTATCCTCATTTGGAAGTTACGTATTTAGAGACGTTGCTAATGGCTGTGAGAGACTGTCTATAATAAACTGTGTGACATTCTAGATTGGCGGGTCTCGATCGATGACTTTAATTATAGGCCATCAAGCATCCTCGCTCATTTGTCCAGCGTTAATCACTCACCCGATTTTCTTTGACACGTCCAGTTGATGGCAGCCTATTGAAATTAACACTTTATCCACAGTTTTGTATGAAATATACTTGTAATAGGTAACTACTATACAACAAATATTAAAAATAAAATAAAGCTAAAAATTAAAGGGATTCCCTATACAAAAAACGTGTTTTTTTCGGCATGACAATTCATACAAACGTTATACTAGTATATAACTATAGCATTATTAATTATTTTTTTAAATCAAATCATATTTTTATTTATTGTTTCACATAATATGGTGTAATAATAATATGGTGTCACAAAACAATGTTCTACAATAATATGTGATGCCTATTAAGGCGTACAATATTTTACCCTACAACTTTATTTGCATTTACAGTTACTTATACATTCACAACTATACATCAATTCAACAATTACAAATAAATTACAATCATTATCATAAATTAAATGTCAATATTATTATCATTCAATCATTCATTATTATTATTTTGATTTTTCAATAAGCTACCAAATAACGCAAGACATTTGATTAAACAGCGCTTTAAAAAAATTAAAAAGCTTTGTAATAAATAAAACCCATTGAAAAAATAACAGCTAATTTCACTTAGATATATTGAATAAGTAACTATATGCTAAATTACAGTGCCACAGGTGGATTATTTACAGAGAAATTAAGAATAGTAATATCCCCATACAAATTATCAAGTCAAACAACAAAATAATAAAAACCGGCCAAGTGTTAGTGAGACTCGCCCTAATTTATTCTTACGCCATACAGGGGCGTCAAACTTGGTCAGACCTTAATGCACGGAACCCTTCTTATGCTATTTTGTTACTTAGGGAATCTAAGTAAATAGTTATTTATTTTATTTGTGCTACACAAAAGGCGCCTATTTCATTCCTTACACACTTTCTAGGGATCACAGAGCACAATTTCCCTCTTTAAGAACCAGAGGAGGTCAATCTCATTTGCTATTTCCACTTCACACTAGCTTAAAATGAGGTTCTTGTTCCGACTGCGAAATGAGCTCTCGAGCAAATCAAGAACTATTGCAACCTTCTAAAAACAAAATCACAACACGATTTAAATTCAATTTGGTTCTATATAAAATTGTATTGACAATTGAATGAATTATTTAATTTTATCGTAGCTTGTGCAATATTTGTACTTTCAAAGAAAATAATTAGAAATTATTATCAAAATTATTGTAAATATACTTTAAAAAACTTAATATAGTTTAAAAAACTTTAATATACTTATGCTTATAGTGTGGGCAAATTATAAGTTTCACATATGTAACTCTAAATTCACGGGCATAATACCCAGTCCTTTGTAAGGCTTGCATGGGGACATAGGTCCAACACGTAGAGGCCCTTTAGAGTGTTTAATCTAAAGTGTTGTGACTAGGACCCGTCGGGACCTATCTCTGAATGCATCAAATACAATGCGCTCTCAGACAGGCCCCGTCAGGTGCCTAAGTAAGATAAAATTAAATTAAAATCGAGCTATTGTTTTGAGATGTTAAATGGATTGGTTTATCAAGTTTATTGGTTGAGACTACGGTCACAGCTGCCGGTTTTATTCATCTCATTAAACGTAAAATTGGCAGGTGGTGACTCGCCGTTTACTAAATGGGCCTCCTAAAACAACCACCATTTTTAAGCATTTCTGCCGGCAGTAAGACAGGCAACATTGGTGTAAGCGGCTGGGGGTGTCGAGAGGTGTAACACCGGTTTCACATATAGCTTCCCCGTTATTACGCCTTTAGACACTTCCACCCCCGAGCATAATACATAATATTATACTTTATCGACTCCACCCTGGACAACCAATTAAGGCAAGCCAGGGTCGAGAGTCTCAGGTCTGGCAGTGGGGACGCCTGCCTTAACCTACAGACTCCCTGGAGCACTCGGGTTCGGCGGTGTCGTTACTTACCCGCGAGCACAAGCCGCCCTGCGCCCTTTTTTCTATTATTATTCTCTTTATTTCACATATTTCTTTAAATTATATTTTTACATATTTAGGTATAAAAAAAACAAAAATATATTATTATTATTCTCTTTATTTCACATGTTTCTTTAAATTATATTTTTACATATTTAGGTATAAAAAAAAAACAAAAATATATAAAAATATAAAAAAAGGATTTATCCCCCCGGAAGCGAGGTTAATACCCAAACTACCGGTGGTTAGGGCTGCAGAGAGAGGAACTTCCTCACAATACGGGCCGTACTGAGGAGTACTGCATTCTGGATCTGACCCTTGACCCAACTGCCAATCTCAAGTCTCCTAAGGTGACGGTCAAAACTCTTAGCAAAAAGACCATTGACCGTCACGACTATCGGTACAATGATCGCCGATTTCACATTCCACATGTCGACAATCTCGTGAGCTAAGTCAAGATATTTTGATTGTTTATCTTTCTCAGCTTTCACAAGATTGTCGTCATGTGGGATAGTGACATCGATTATCATTGCAAGGCGCGCTGATCGATCTACCAACACAATATCAGGTTTATTGGCAACAATAGTTCTGTATGTGATGATAGATCGATCCCAGTAGAGCGTGGCATGACCATTTTCAAGAACTGGTTCAGGCACATACATGTAATACGGTACTTCCGTGACTACAAGGTTGTATCGTAAAGCAAGTTGTTGGTGTATAATCCTGGCTACTTGGTTGTGCCTGTGCAAGTACTCGCCGTTGGCAAGACTAGAACAACCGGAAATAACATGTCTGATTGATCTTCTTCTTCTTCTTCTTTTTTTCAATATGGCGGTTCCACCAATATTAATCGGTGATTTCGCCAATGTCAAGTAGTATAGCCGTTTACGGTGATTATAGCCAATAAATCGGTATGTATGATAATCCCGCCGACCGCGATATGTCTTATTAATCACTGATTAATCACAACCATCGCAGCGCGGGCGGGATTAAACTGGATTCCCCAACACGTCTCCGCGGGAGCGTGTGCTATCCACCAAGGCGTGTCGTGGAATCCATGTCTGATTGATTCTCCGGGACGATGGCATGCTCGACAGATGTCAGCCGTGCCGTCCTTAATTAGTTATTCGTCTTGACAACTTCGTCCATAATTGCACAGGTAAAACCTTCGGTTTCTCCAAAGAGATCACCGAAGCGTAGCCAGGACACGGAAGTCAAAAGGTCTACATCAGAACCATGAAGAGCCTTGTAGAATCTTCCGTGTAACTCCTTGCTCTGCCATACCTCCTTGCGGTCATTGGTACTCAGTATTACAGGTTTGCGCCAGTTCTCTTTAGCCAAGGATAACGGGGTAAAGCCCTTGTCTACCTTGACCACATCTCCATGCATCACTCCCTCATTGTTGAGAAAATATTCTCTGAGACTGTATACCTCACAATTGTGGAGAGTCTTAGCGTTAAGAAAGCCACGACCTCCACATTTCCGTGGGATGTACAGTCTCATTACAGATGAACGTGGGTGGTGCATACGATATGCGGTCAATAGTGTCCGAACTCGTCTGTCCAGGGCGTCCAGTTCAGTTTGAGTCCACTTGAGTATGCCAAAGGAATACAATAAGACAGGCATGACCCAACCATTAAAGGCACGCACTTTATTTCCGCCTGATAAAAGACTCTTCAGTACTTTTTTCAGGCGGCCATAGAAGCGCTCCCTTAAAGATTGTTTCATGTCTGTCTCATTGATTGCTATTGCCTGTGACATACCCAAATACTTGTAGGTATCGTTTTCAGAGAGTGAATCAAGTTTTACAGAATCTGTGAGTTGTGTTCTCTCAGATTCTGATATCACTCCTCGCTTTACATGTATGATCGCACATTTGTCCAAACCAAACTCCATATTGATAGATTTACTAAAGTTTTCAGTTATCCTTAGTAAGTCTATCAGTTGTGATTTGTTTTGGGCAAATAACTTCAAATCATCCATGTAAAGTAAGTGCGATATAACTTGACTCTCTCTCTGTAAACGGTAGCCTAGCCCTGAAACCCCTAGCAATGTGCTGAGTGGGTTTAGGGCCAAGCAGAACCACAAGGGACTCAAACTATCGCCTTGGAATATACCCCGTTTAATCCTGATTTGCTCGTCGCCACCGAGAGCTCTTCGGCATCCTGGATAGATAAGGACTGTTTTCCATTGCCCCATACATGAGCTCATGAAGGTGCGTAGAGTTTTATCGATTTTATACAACTCCAGCACCCTCATGAGCCAGGTATGTGGTACAGAGTCATAAGCTTTTTTGTAATCTATCCAGCATGCCGATAGATTCTTTCGGTTACGTCGAACTTGTTGGCTAATGGTCATGTCAATGAGGAGAAGTTCTTTAGTACCACGGGACCCAGCCCTACATCCATTCTGAGAAGCAGACATGATTGAATTGGTATCTATATGGCAACCAATTTTGATTCTCAAAATGGATGTAAGGAGCTTGTAGATGGTAGGTAAGCATGTTATGGGTCTATAGTTCTTAGGATCCGTGGTACTACCGGACTTAAAAAGCAGACGGGTAATGCCTGTAGTCATAAATTCTGGGATCGATCCAAACTCAATGGCTTCTTGGAATTGGGAAGCTAAGCGAGCATGTGAGCTGCGTATCCATTTTAGCCAATAGTTGTGTAGTCCGTCGGGCCCTGGAGACTTCCAATTTGCCATAGGACGGACCGCACAAACTACATCGATGGGGTCAATAATGACAGACCCCATCTCTGGCACTGACTCACAGGCCCGCTCAACATCCCCCATCCAAGAGTCCTCGGTGTGACTGACGGGAGCCGACCAGATGTTTTGCCAGAAAGTATTCGTGGTTTCAACATCGGGTACACTCCCCTCAGTCATACCCTGTTTGGATTGTTCCCAGTCTCTATAAACCTGCCTTTGATCGTTTTGAAATATGTGATTCTGGACGTATCGATCCACTCGCAACTTGTACCTGCGAATGCGGTTTGCCCATGCACAAATTTTCTGCTTCAGGAAGTCGATGCGTTCTGTGACTCGAGATATATATTCCCGGGGTCTGATGTCAATCCCCGAGAAGGCTCGCTGCACAAAACGCATCACTCGCGGACGAGTGTTTCCGTTTCTGAAGCAGGTTAGCTTGCCTATGAGTACCCTAGCCTCGTCAATTCGCCTCTGGATCCTGCTCTGCCACGCGGGTACGGTAGGTTTCGGTCGTGTAGCTTCATTGAAAAACTTGAGTCCTGCTACACGGCAAGCCGTAACCGCGGCGCAGTACAGGATCGAATGCGTGTCGGCGAGGTTTTCACTATTATCGAAATAGTTTGATAATAGTGAATCTAGGGCACTCACAATGTTAATGTTTTTTTTGTGCATAGGTAAACGTGGCAAACGCGGCCTAAGTAGGGGCGGTGTCGTTCGATACTCCAAAATCACATCCTCCAAAACGCTCCTCAATTGCTCATTATACTGGCTACTTACTGTTATAACCGCGTTATCCATGTCTACATCATCAGTCTGCGGTGTAGTAGGTCGTGATGTTAGTCTGCTTACCGCAGGCTGTGACGGGACAGGGATGATGCAGTTAATTCGTAATTCTGCGCGCAGCCTCTCCAGTACGGGCTCATCCAGCATGTGACAGCGTTGGATTGCCCGCACTTGATCCGATAGTCGTTGGACCGAAACATTGACAGTTGGTTCCAGGGTCTGAAACAGAGGAAGCATCCGTAGACGGTACGCAGTGAGGTTAGTTCCTCCCTCTGTAGCCGCATAGTACGCTCGCATGACATTCTCATTTATTTTATTAGTCCATTTCATGCGGCGCACTGCACCACCGGTAGCAGGGACCTTTTGCAAGGCATCATGACGTCTTGCGGGTCCTATGCGTGCCGGGGGCTGGGGCTTTCTTCTCCGACGTCTGTTGTTTGGCGATGTTAGTGGGGAGAAAAACTCGTCGCTGGAGCTCGACGACTCAGCGGTACTTGCAGGTTCGGGGTCTGCCGGCGGTATTTGTGTTGGCGCCACCACTTCCTGCACGGAGACCACAGAGCCATTAGCTCCCAGCGACGATCCCGAAGGTGTTGGTTGTGCGCTTAGTGCAGCTCTCGATCTTGTTATCATATTGCAATTTTATTTCCATTGTACTTTCTTATTATTGATTTTTTTTGATTTGTTATGACATGTTGGTTATGTCATCGGGTAAAAATCGGGTAAAAACTTTCGTTATGTATATTTTATAATTGATAATATCTGTAGTTTATTGTATATGTAGTGTACTTTGATTTTTATTAATATTTATTGTAGAAAAGGCTTTGAAAATAGTTAAATTAAAATAAAATACAAAAGTAAATATAATATGATTGTCAGATGTTGTCGTGACTTATTATTATTATTTTTTCTTCACGGGTTGTCTTATAGCTCCCGAAAGTGTATTACGGTCCCAGGCTACCCAGCGGAAGACCAAGTCTACCTCTTTAGCGTGTCGGTACCTCAACAGAATTGGCCACTCGTTAGATATAGCCTCACAAATACCATCGGCTAAAAGAGGGAGACTTGGTCTTCCGCTGTAAAAAGGCCGTGATGGTGTCATTCTATAAATAAATATTATGTTTAAAAGTTTTAAAAAGTCAAAATTTAGATTTGAATTGAAAACGATATCACAACGTGCAGTGTCTAGCTAGCAGTGCGCCTTGCCATTAGTCTTTAAATTCGCCAAGTCAGTACATACAAAGTTGGCTCCTCAAGATTACAATTTCAAAGTGAAAATTTTTCGTCTGAATTTTTACTACGAACGTCATCATTTAATTTGTGCATCTAATTAAGTTGCTTTTTGAGCTTATAAATTAGTAATTTTTGGACTTCCTTTTTAAGAATTTCTACACCACATACTAAAACTAGAAGAATTACTATGAGACACGTTTGTCATACTCAAGACTCAGGCTACGAATAACTCCGCCCTCGGCTTCGCACGGGTACATGGGTTTACAACAAGTATACCTACTTAAATACGCTTATCCATAAAATACTACTTATCTATTGGAGATATATTCTACCGTAGACTATTTTGTAGATCATTTTATTCTACACAATTCTTTCCTTATAACACAGTGTTATACTGGCGCCCCACGCTGGGCGCCAGTGTAAGTCCACGTATTAATTATAAGTCAATTAAATACCAATAAAGAGGAAACACTTTTATTGAACATGACATAAACATTAATCAACGCGCACTTATGATTATCAGAATAATAATGGCGGACGGGTCTACTTTCCCGCTTAACAAAAGCGCGCGGGCACACGTTTGTGGCGTCCCCGCGAAGTATACACATCACGGTTCCCCGTGTAATCAACAGATGGCGCTATATCCTACATATATTTGTAAATATCTCTACGCTGAGTCTAACTTTTTTTCTAACTTGATTCATAAGTACTGTTAATGGTTAGCTCATAAGGCAGTTGTCCCACAGCCAACGAGAAAGCGACTAACTATCGACTATTTTCTCGCTCAAGAAACGTACAACAGATGTAGATCCCGTGTCAACAAAAGAGATGCATATATAAATAGATGATCGCTGACTGATCACACTGCATGCGAGAACTCCACTATAGTTTGTAGCTGCGACAGGCGCTATCGAAGATAAAACTCGCTCAACGATGCTCACTTGGCGGTTAGAACATCGCCGAGATACTCTCGTTTGGTATATATAAGCATACCCCCGAGCGAGTGGTGTCCAGCCACGAAACTATCGGAACTACACTCTCGCTTCTCGCTGCTAGCCAACTCGTTTCTAATTTCTCGCTCAACTGATCAATGATAGCACTTATTTTCCTGTGTCCCTTTGGCTGTACCCTTGAGGGTATAGGGGTTTGGGGGCTTGAAAATCTTTGGAATAAATAACTCGCCGTAACAAAGTATTTTAAATATTTTCTTTTTTTTTGTTAAAATATCAAAGAAACATTACATATTTGTTTGAAATATTATGAAATACTGGTGGAAAAAATACAAGTATTTAAAGTGACGGCAAGAAATTCAAATATTTCAGCTGAAGTTATAAATCAACTTAATTTAGCGTATAATAAAATATGGCATGTGTAAACAGATCCGAATATTTCCACAAAACGTTTCGTAGAACCGTCAGTCAGTCTCTACAAAATCCCAGTATAAAATAACGAGTGAAAGCCGGTATTAAAATTTTTGTATGCAGAATTAAAGCAAGAGAAGCCTTTTAATGGGAATATTAAATGAAGCGAACTTACCCTATTTACAATTCAAGTATTGCCTGTAAATACTTTATTCTATCTGAAGTTTGTAAGGCGTAACTTTAGAATTATGCAGTTTTAGTCGACAACTTTCAACCAACATTATCTTATACATAATTCATATTAACCCTAGGCTAGGCCGCGTTGTAGATTTTGCCTCTATTTTCTTTTTAACTTTGAAATAATAACATCGGGCGTCGGCGGTCGAGTGCAATGGGTAAAACGTCGGCTCGCAACTGAGAAGTCGTGGGTTGGATCATCAGATGATTTTTTATAATAAAAAATCTATGTATATTATCCGACAAACCGTACAAAGAAGCTTTTCCATCTACATACCTCCACAAAGCTGGCCACTCGTTAGGTATAGCCTCAAAAATATTTCGGCTAAGTGAGGAAGACTTTGTCTTCCGCTGGGTAACCTTGGGGGGGCTTTGGAGATAGATATAATTATGCTACTACGGACTTTTGTGTAGATAATTTTATTATACACAACTCTTTCGTAAATAATTTTGTTATATCTCTGACGGATTACACAGCATAGGCTGTAAAAACTTTTTCCCGACATGATTCACTTATACAGTTAATGCTCAACTCCTAAACATGATAGGTCCATGTTTAATACTCATAAACCTTCCCGGTGAATCAACTTATCTAATATTGAAAACCAGAACAAAATCCGTTTTGCTGTTTTTGCGTGAAAAGGTCACAGACAGACAGATTTCCTATAATATATAGACTGATTCACGATTAGAAAGCTACCTGCGTTGTTTAGGCTATATTTTGCTTTGATCAAAAATATTCACGGGCGAAGCCGGGGGCGGAAATCTAGTAACGTATATCCTGAAAGAATATCTATTGAATTAGAGATCACAATTGTAACAGTCTTAATAAGCGATAACGTTTTATTTCTGTTGATACATCTGCTACCCTCCGTTATTAAGGATCCTGTGATATAGCAATATCTCACAAAATGTTCACCCGACCAGAAAGCCGGCCTTTGAGTCTCTTCCTTTCCCTTTTAGATTACTGATGTTAATGACTTACTTAATTATTCAGGCATTTCATCAAATATTATATATCCTTGCGACATTTGACAATGTTCTATTAAGATTAGCACTTTGTATGGAGTTTGTAATAAACTTTAAAGTTAAGGTTTTGATAACTAATTTAAAATATAGTTTTGCGATCTATCTTTTATTACTAAATAACTTAAAAAATAAAAAATAAAATTGGTTTTTTGTAATTAAAAACTATTGTACTATCAAGTGCAGAATTGTAAGGACACCTTAAACACTATATTCGTTTGTACAGTAAACTTCCACTTTGTTTTCTTTCTAATGAATCTAATTACTGTTAAATATGAAGTTTTATTCTGAGTAACATTTAGTGTTTATTTCATTAATATCGACCAACTGAATCAAAAGATATTCAACTTTTAAGTTTAGTTAGAAACCTCGTAGCAACACGCATTGTAAAGGCATTGGTCATATTATGTAATTTTGTCAAATGCTTTGTCTAATACTCAGCGAACGAAGTTACGAGCAACAGCTAGTATTAAATAAAAATAAAGAAACTCGCCTTCTCGGCATTTATACCTTGCGGTGTGACCAGAGACAGAAACAGTGTCCACTTTTTGCCAGTTGTCCATATTGAGCAATTGCACTTAATGAACCTAGTAATGAATTAGTCACAGGGGTGGCCACAGAGCACACCATCTTTCTCTTCCTTTCTCTTCTTCTATATTCTCCACCTTTATCCTTCATGTGGTGTGGGGCTAAAACCCCTTCTATACAACCTAGATATGTCACTTTAATTTTTTAGAAGAAGTGCGAACTCTACTTGCTCCCCGAAGCTCGAGAAGTCGATTAAAGAAAGTTGGTGCTTAGCATTTTTTGCACAAGTAGTAATATTTATTATTAGTATACTTATCAAAGAGTTCGTGTATTATGAAAATAAACGCTAACATTATGTCATTTTAAATAACGATCCCCAAATAAATGTACACATGAGTGCATAAATGGATAGTATAATTAAATTACAAACTTTTGAAATGTTTGAGTGCTTAATATTTAAAAACATGAAACCTGAAATATTGGATATAAACCTCACTCTCGTTTATGTAGCCTCATTAGTGATTATTTAAATTTTTTTTTAATTAAGTAGCTATTGCGTGGGGTAAAGGAATAAAAGGGGTTATTTTTTATTGATAATCAGAACATAGTTAATGCACATCAATTTATTCACATCAAATAAATAATTGAATGTACGTTATTTACTGTTAGCACGTAGAGGTATTAGGGTTCTTTATGACCGCACATAAACCCACTCTGGGTAGAGTCTGTACGACGATAAATAATATTTTCAGGTAAGTATTTTGCTATGCGATCAGTATTTTTGATGGGAAATGGTTTCGTTTTATTTGCAGTACCCAAATAAAAGTAGCTGACGTGACATCTTTCGTGTCGACCGAAAGGCCAAAAACAAATTCTGTGTCTGTTGTCTTTGCCCGACCCATCAAATTTGCTCGGCATTCTAGTGTTGGACAATACATACATACATACACACATACATACATACATACACCATAATATACACACACCCTCACTCACTCACCACACACTACACGAACGCTGGACAGTCTGAATTTTTGTTTTTATTTTTCTAAGTTTTTTTTTTAGATTTTGATTGTAACTTTTAATTGGACATTTTTTGATTTATTTGGAATATTTTGACATACTTAGACATTTTTGGTTGTACCTACTTATTGACTTTTAATTTTGATTATTGTTTAATATTGCTTTTATTTTGTTCTTTTAATTTGATGCATGATCTAATATAATTTATATAATGTCTCCGTACCTAATGTAAGGTCAACAAAGTGGAAATCCTTTTTGTGGCAGTATGTTTTGCTTATTTTGAAAAATGTTTTGTTGTGTGGAGTGCTGTGGATTTTGTTATAAAATAAATAAATAAATAAATAAATCTTAGACCGTGCATTCCGTGGCTGGCTTTTGTACGGACATAAACGTTTTTGGCCTTTCGGTCGACACGAAAGATGTCACGTCAAATATATGCTCACCCCCCTGGCTATAACTACATGCAATTTTAGACTAAAGTGATTACGCTATCGAAATAAAAAAAAATAGTTATTTCCCATCAGTACATTTTATTTGTCACGTTATTAAATTAGGAAAAACTTGAGTTTTAGGGCCTATTATGGACATAAATCCATAGTACCTAGCAACATTTAAGTTTTAAAAAATCCTGTAAATAGCAAATAAATAATTTTGAAATAACATTCAGTCACTTATGATTTAAGTATTTATTTTCCATAGATACAAGGAAGCCAATCAAAATTCCCGCGTTAGCCTCTTAATAGAAACTATTTGCTCACATAATGACGAA
Source organism: Nemapogon koenigi (assembly GCA_963924495.1). NCBI lineage: Eukaryota > Metazoa > Arthropoda > Insecta > Lepidoptera > Tineidae > Nemapogon > Nemapogon koenigi. The sequence continues at coordinate 3,848,478 of OZ004640.1, read as the reverse complement.
GGCAGAATCCCATCAGAGGATTCCTTTAATTAATACACGAGAAACGAAGTCTAATCTCGGGAGGATGTGGCGCTACTAATGGCAGCTAAATTCTGTGAGACCGACTGAAATCCATTAGGATTATTAGATCATCACATTTGGTGTTAATTCAGTCAAAGTACGACTGAAATGTCATAGTGTACGACTTTGGTGATCGATTTGTGTAAAAACGTGTTGAATGTTGAACTATTTATGTAATAAATTCTAAATGGATTTTGATGAAGTAAATACTGAACCACGATTCGTTCCCGACCACATACCAATGGGTTTTTTTATAATAAAAAACTTATGTACTAGATTCGACAAACCAGACTTAGAGGCTTTTCCATCTAAATATACCGCAACATAACTGGTCACTTGTTAGGTATAAACTCAGAAATATCATCGGCTAAAAGAAGAAGACTTTGTCTTCAGCTGGGTACCCTGGGAGCCGTAAGGCAACCCGTGACGTTAAAAACATTATTTACCTAAGGTGTCCAAAAAAATATAGAGAAAAAAATTTACTAAAATTGACTTGCAGACATTACTCATTTGCAGTGTAGTGAGTTTTTATAGTTAAAACTTATGTACCTACATAATCCGACAAACCACACTTAGAGGATTTTCTAATATACCTCAACATAACTGGACACTCGCAAATACCATCGGCTAAAAGAGGGAGACTTTATCTTCCGCTGGGTATGAAGAAGAAGAAAAAAGAAATAGACATCTGTTCTGTGGATTTCTGTAAATAAGTAAAGATCCGTCAAAAATAAACATTTATTCAACCGCCATAATGGTGCGTGGGTGTTTTTCTTTATATACAGAATAGCCTTCCACCCCCGTCTTCGCCTGTGGATAGTTTCGAACAAATATAATATAGTCTATAGCACTCGGGGATAGTGTAGCTTAAGGGCCCTATCCCGATAATATGTCTGGGGATATTACTATTCCCAATTTCTCTGTAAATAATCTACCTGTGTCACTGTAATTTAGCATATAGTTACTTATTCAATATATCTAAGTAAAATAGTCGTTATTTTTTCAATTGGTTTTTTTTAATAGGAAATATGAGTAGTAATATTTTATAATAAAATAAAGGAATATTTTGCCCCTGTTTTCTCTATCATAATCTATCACAAAGTTATACCATTACCCTTCAATTAAACGTCTTGCGTTTTTAGTAGCTTATTGAAGATTCAAAATAAGTAATATTTTATGATTTTTTAATTGGTCAAAAATAAAATTAAGAGCTTTGTGATAGATTATGAAAGAGAAAACGGGGGCAAAGTTTAACCACCCATATTTCCTATTCCAAAAAATCCATTGAGAAAATAACAACTATTTTACTTAGATATATTCAATATGTATCTATATGCTAAATTACAGTGACACAGGTGGATTACTAACATAGAAATTGGGAATAGTTTATACCAGAAAAATTATGGGGATAGGGCCCTTAATGAAAGTATTTTCAGAATCGGATCAGTAGTTTCAGAGATTACTCCATATCCAAACTTACAAACATCTCTCTTAAAATGAGGAGGTGGCTTTTCTATATTCTTTTAAACTGTTAATCTGGTACAAAAATATAAGTGAACATTTTAAATTACACTTTTTATAGAAGTTTACTTTGAATACCTATAAGTGTTACCTAGCTCGAGTTTCAAAGGCAGCCATTAAATACAGAGAGCTAAGTGAAATGTAAATCCAATGTACTTGCAGGTGAATTTCAAACCTTTCAGTTGTAAGTGGATCTTACAGCAGTTTTCAGGACTCAATAATAAATAATAATACTATACCTTTCGTTTGTGATTTGTACAAGGATATAATAACGTAATGAAGGTAGTTTATTAACCACTAACGAATTTTGTTATATCAGTTAACTTTTCTTCGACTTGATTCGCTGCTAAAATATTATAGGTACATGATTAATACTAGTAAACCGTATTCGCCTATCTTTTTTCTTGGTTCACGGGTTGCCATACAGCTCCCGAAACCGTGTTACGGTTCCAGGGTACCCAGAAGAAGGCCAAGTCTCCCTCGTTTAGCCATCGTATTTGTAAACATATACCTAACGAGTGGCCAGTTCTGTTGAAGTACATAATATGTACTTATGTAATATATTTTTAGATTGAAAAGCCTCTAAAGATGCCCACCCATTGGTGCAATCACCGGCGCGCCGCCTTACGGTCCACCGAAATTGACCACAGATTCGTCCAGTTTCTATAACAAATGGCCCGCCTAGATCTTATGGCGGCTGGAATAGGAAATTTTCGGTGCGATGCCGGACCAATGTGTGGCCTACTTTAGTGTGGTTTGTCGAATACACTTAAGTACATAAGTGTTTAATTAAAAAAAACCCATGTTGGTCGGGATCTGCGATCGAGCCCGTGGTCTGCCTAGACGTACCAGACGTCTTAATAACTCGGCCTCCGACGCACCTTATCGTCTATCTAATAGTAAAATTGCGATAAAATCCGTTCAATAGTTTTAGCGTGAAAAAGGACAACCGCTTGGGGCTTTCTTTTTCTTGAAGCCACATTATTGAACAAGGGCTATGTTCTATATCAAGTAATCTTGGATAAACTATATTTGCAGCGACTTCAGAAGAGGTTACTCCTCTACTCTAGGAGCAAGGAAGCTTGATATTATTATAGCTATTTTTCGCAAATACATTTTTTTCAATTCGGACTTATATTACCTGACATATAGCGCGTTCAAACGTACAAACATACATACAACCTCTTCAGTTTTATAATAAAAGTATATAAAATTTTAAAATGTCACATAAAATTGCACCCTTAACGAGTTCATTTACTTAAAATTAATCATAATTATCCTTTATGAAAGGCAATTTTCTCCAAAAGACGGAAGCCTGTATAAAATTGTCAGCTAACAGAGGATGTCGTATTAAACTACTTTATGACACGGGAGGTTCTATCGAAGAGCAGTTAAGATAAGTGCCTAACGTTATACATTACGTAAATGCACTTTAACTTTATAAAAATTTAAGAGACTGCTCAAATGTGACTAAACTCTTTTGAAAGTAGGTTTTTCTTATTCAGAAAATGTTATGTGATTTCTCAAGACTTTTACGGGTTACTGCTCCCGTGTTATCAGCCCTAAGGTAAATTTCTTTTAGGGGTTTTTTAGCCGATGGTATTTTTGAGGCTATTAAATCTTTCTTTTTCAGGAAGTGTTTTCAGTTATTTTGGAATTTTTCGGAACATCATGTAAATTAATTAATGATAAAATATATTTCTAGAATATTCACCCTTAGACAATAAAAGTAAGTAACGATAAAAAGGTAAATTTCTCGCAAAATTTGCGCTGACACATTAAACGAATACGGTTTTTTACGACTAACGCTCTTTTTATTGAACACATAAAAGGTCACTGATTCTGTGTAATTTGAACTTTATTTGCTCATAAACTATTCCCTCGCCCAAATTATAATACCTGCCTACGCATGCAATGCAACGGAGCACTCCCTGAAAATTTACCTTATAATAAAATGGTCTACTTAGGTACTTTGTTCTTCAAAAAGCACTTAAATCTTTCGGCACTTTCTATCTCCGCCCCCGCCTTAGTTCCATCATTTGGGGTCGGCTCTCTCAATAAGAGGTCCTCCTGGATGTATTTGAACTTCATTCTGATCTTTATTCGTCTACATCCATCCATGTCAAACGGGGCCTGCCGCATTCCCTTCTTTGAGAGTTCAGTGGTCTGGTGGTCGCCTCATGACATGTCTGTACCACCTATGATGGGATTCTGATATCATATGATTTCATTTCATTTTAGATTTCATGATATGATTCTATAGAGTTACCCCTCCCCTATCCCATCTGAGTATTCTCATTTCGGCAGCATGCAGTTTGCCCATCTGTTGTTCCTTGAGCGGCCAACATTGGGCACCATAAGTCATAGCAAGTCTTACAGCCGTTTCATATACTTTGTCTTTGATGTGAACAGGTATTCACTTATCGTTGGGCACTCCCGTGAACTCTCACCATTTCATCCATCCGGCGTTTATGCGGTTAGTATCATAAGCTTGGACTATACTATCGTTACGATTGTTGAGCCCAAGTGCAAAATACTGGACCTTGTTACCAGTGCCACTGGCCACACCGTAAGGTACTTTAGCTTAGTTAGGGTTTAAAAAGGACTCAAAATTGTACATGCGTACGTGTATGGTATGAAATGTGTGATGAATATAAAAGAAGCGAAAGTAAATGACATTTTATTATATCTACATTTGATTGTTGGGATAGAAGGCGTGGTAATAAATAGGAACATAAAAAAGTATCATCCAGCATCTCCAAAAAAATCCTTGGGACAAAAATGGGCGCTTTATAGGTAACTATATATTATAAAACAAAGTCCCCGCCGCGTCTGTCTGTCTGTCTGTGACCTATTCACACAAAAACTACTGAATGAATTTAGTTGCGGTTTTCATTATTTGATAGGTTGTTTCACCGTGAACACTTCACTTGTTTTACCACAATTAAACATCTTTAGGAGCAAGTGAATCAAGTCGATGAAAAAGTTAGCTGCAGCGAGTTTTCATGGCGTATGCTGTCTGATCTGTCAGAGATAGGTATAACAAAATTATGTAGGAAAGAATTGTGTAGAATAAAATGATCTACAAAAAAGTCCAGATATCATATATCTATCTGTAATAGATAAGTAGTTATAAGCATATTCAAATTGTTGTAAACCCATATTGTAACCGTGCGAAGCTGGGGTCGAGGTCGCTATATAATATAATATAAGCTTGGAGCTTTAAAAGGATAACGTAGCGAGTGTTCTAGGCACGGTTGGACATTCTTCAAAGCTGGAGGAGGTAATTCCTTTAATTCCTCCACTTTTTTCTTTCTTTTTATTTTTAGTTTCTAAGGTTTAAATTTAAGGTTTTTTAAGGTGCCAACGTGTTCCGGTTCCAGGGTACCCAGCGGAAGACTAAGTCTCTCTCGTTTAGCCAATAGAATTTGTGAGGCTATACCTAACGAGTGGCTAGTTATGTTGAGGTATATTTAGATGGAAAAGCTTCTAAGTGTGGTTTGTCGGATTATGTACGATTTGAATTAAAAACCTCATTGGAACATGGCCGGGATCCGGGATCGAACCCGTGGTCTGCCTAGTTAATACCAGACGTCTTAATCACTCGGCCACCGACGCAGTAATAGGGTAGATACTAGAAATAAATAAACACTATGGCCGCTATAACAATAAATAATAAATAAAAACGGCGATTTTTGCTCGATCTTAATAATGGCAACACATACAAACGTCTAACTATGCACACCGAAACTGACCACAGATTCGTCCAATTCTTATAAAAAATGGTCCGCCTAGATTGTATGGCGGCCGGAATGGGAAATGTTCGCTGCGATGCCGGACCAATGTGTGGCTTACTCGTGTGTGTGCGAATCGGACTCGCACTTGTCCGGTTTTATTTCAGATTTAACGTATACCTATATTCTTTTGTATTGTAAATAAGATATATATTATTTGGGGAGCTAATTTCATAATTATCATAAAGTTCATCGCCAGGTTTGTCATCATCATCATCATCATCATCAACCTTTTAAGATCCACTGCTGGATCATGGTCTCCCTCTAGGTGCACCATTTTTAGTGGTACTCATTGAGAGGAATTGCCATAGTCACCACGCTTGGCAGGCGGGTTGGTGACCGGAGCACGAGGAGTCGATTTAAGCACATATTCTTAAAGAAAATTGGTGCTTAGCATTTTGGCAGGGGGTAGGATTCGAACCCGGGACCTCCGTTTCAAGTCCACCGTCCTACCAATTAGGCTATCGACTACCGTTTGTCACCCTGGCTAAATATGGAAGTTTCTACCAGTATTTTTCACCACGCGCAATGCATATTTGTTACGTGCTATATATGCTATAGTGTTTTACAATCTTATAATGATTAGAATCTGTAAGTAAATAGATACTGTATTTTTATATTTACCATCAAAATACGGTTTTCAAAATATTTGTTTAGTTCTCAACAATAAAAGAAAAACATAATTATAAAATTATTCGCATAATGCACCCGTTACGGGCTTCCAAGAGAAAGCTAACAAATTTTCTGCTTCTATTAACAGTACGAACAAACAACTTGCTAACTTTATACTCGACGGAAACTGACTCAAAGACCCTTGGACAGTTGATAGGTCCAACTTGTTCTAAATATTAGTTCAATACAGTTTTGAATTGAAATTTTGCGATGAATTTAGTCATGAGTTATTTTACTGGTCTTTCTTGATCTAGAGAAAATAACTAAAATGGCGGCTCGTTGATCTACTGTCTCAATTGTTCCTGTGGCCATCTTCTCCGGCTCCATCATCAGATCATTATATTGCATTGTCAAGCGATTTACATTAATAAAAGTAAAAAAATAAAATCTATAAAACTGTCGTGTCGCTGACTGACTGACAATCAACGCACAGCCTAAAGTAGCCCACGCGCTGCTCCGTTATCTCACAGAGAATTTTCAGTCCGGCCGCCGTATGATCGAGATTGAACACATTAGCAATTTAAATCATACGATCTAGATCACATGCAATTCGCTCACCCACACAGACGCACAATATTCGATTAAACAAAGGCGTGTGGATGTGTGTTGTGATGATACGACCTTATTTTCCTGGCCGCTTACAAGCTGGCCATCATAAATAGCATTTATTTTGATTTTAGAACACGATATTGTTCATTTTAATTCAATAGAACATTGTATGTTATTTTCAAATATTCGATGTGTGGAACCTAAATTAAAATTTTACTCATTCCTTCACAAACTGTTGACTTAGGCAGTACTCTGCCAATTGTAAAATTTATTATATTTCTATTTTATCAACTAAGTAAATAACTATATAAAATGTATTGAATCAATATGTATGTTAATATAAAAGGAGCGCAAATAAGTATTGTAAGTATTTTTATCATACTTTGTATTGTGTTACTTCAATAGCTTAACGCCCTGTAGTAATGTGTAGTTCATTTTTATTACAGTGCGCTCCTTCTCCTTTGACGGCTCCTTTCTCCTTGGACGGCTCCTTGGCTCCTTACGGATCCTTTTACTGGTTGTTCTTTTGCTGCTTGTTCCTTCCTTGTTAATTCGACCAATAAACGAATGGTGAAAGTTTACTACGAGTTTTCCTGCTATACCTACATACCTACCCGGCCTGGCTACCCAACCCGATAGTGTGTGTGTGTGTGACAAATCGTTCCGGTCATCGAAATCAACCACAAGTACAACGATTTGAAAACGGATGGTGATCCACGCTATAAGAATTGTACGAGTCTGTGGTCGATTTCAGTGGACCGTACGGCGACCGGCCGGGGATTGGACGAATGTGTGGCCACCTTAAACCACTGAAGATATAAATATGAAAATTAGAAGGTATTATATTGCACTAAGACAGGATTAGGGGGTGAAATGGGGGGTAAACATTCGTAAACATCACTTAAGGAGGGGTGCAACAGGGCGTTAAAGTTTGTATGGGAAAAAATGCTGTTTTGGTCGGATCTACTTGAAACTTAGCTAGAGGACATAGAGGGACCCTGAAAACTCTGAAAACCATATTGCGTAAAATATTATATCTATTTATACATATACCTTCTATAACCAAAAATAAAATAGTTCAGTAAATATTTCATCTGAAAACAACGGAACAAAATGTAATAATTTCCATTAATTTATTTGCCTAGGGCAATTTCAGTTTAACGGAGTCAAGACTACGATACAACATCACTTTCAGGAATATTTTACAAAATATTTATTTTAAATTTTAGTAAATTGGTAAAAGTATTGTTTGTAGTAAAAATGCTATGAATTTAAGCGAAGTAAATTAAAAAAGAAAACTTTTCTCCTCTTAGTTAAAACGGAATTCTGAAAGGTAGATCTTTCATGAATATTCATGTGAAAAACTCTGAACGGTTGCTCGAGTGTTTCATACCAAAACCATTGTATCTTTAACAGTAGTTAAGTTTCCAATAATACACATTTGTTTTTGTTACAAATAGTAGGTACGCCGTTGTACAATACGATCAGTAACAGTGTCTACACTTCGCGAATTGCTCATAATAAACAGAGTATCAAGTCTACTAATTTATCTTCTGTAGCAAAATCTATTTGAATCTCAATTTCCATTTCAATTGCCATGAAAGTTGACCCTCCTGACTTCCTACTTTAAACTATATTTTTGGTAGATAAAAAAAAACATACGGTCCGAATTGAGAACCTTTTCCTTTTTTTTGGAAGTCGGTTAAAAAGCAGGCTAAAAAACATGACAGATGCTGTTTTACTAAAAAATAGACAGATATGCTTGGCCTTATAAATAGTACTTGAGCACAAACAAGAAGTCGCTAGCTTTAATAGAGGCCGAGATCCCTACAAACTTTATACAAATTCTTACCTATAACACCTCTCTTTTTTCATCGGAAGTTAAAAGAGCTCTGTGTATATACCAATGGAGGTGTGAAGTAGTAAACGCCTAGTAGTAACTATCGTACCACATATTATATTGCCATAATTATATCCACAATTGAATCTCAATTTCCATTTCAATTGCCATGAAAGTTGACCCTCCTGACTTCCTACTTTAAACTATATTTTTGGTAGATAAAAAAAAACATACGGTCCGAATTGAGAACCTTTTCCTTTTTTTGGAAGTCGGTTAAAAAGCAGGCTAAAAAACATGACAGATGCTGTTTTACTAAAAAATAGACAGATATGCTTGGCCTTATAAATAGTGCTTGAGCACAAACAAGAAGTCGCTAGCTTTAATAGAGGCCGAGATCCCTACAAACTTTATACAAATTCTTACCTATAACACCTCTCTTTTTTCGTCGGAAGTTAAAAGAGCTCTGTGTATATACCAATGGAGGTGTGAAGTAGTAAACGCCTAGTAGTAACTATCGTACCACATATTATATTGCCATAATTATATCCACAATACAAAATTTTACACTGACAAAGTCAAGGCGGAAAAGTAGTATTTCCAAAATCTCTAAAGATCACAGAGACATTTCATTAAATCTAGACAGCACGCAAGTTGTAAGTTTTCCAACCGCATGTAATTACGAACTCGTCTCCCGCATGTTTAGTTGCACAGACGTGGAATATGAAAACGGGATTAAATTATGTTTAATGCGAAAACTAGAAACTAGAGCTCATATAACTTTGGCACAGATTTAAATTAGGTGGGAGTGTCAAAATTTTGTGGAAGCCACTAATTATTACGGAATTGTAATTTAAGATATCATAGCTTTAAGTTAAGGTGCCCATTCATTCGTCTAATCCCCGGCGCGCCACCATACCGTCCACCGAAATCGACCACTGCAGACTCGTCTAATTCTTGTACGCGCGGCCCACCATACGTTTTCAAATAGTTGTATTTGTGGTTGATTTCGATGGCCGGAACGATCTGTCACACACACACGCACATCCACATGCCTTTGTTTAATCGAATCTTGTGTGTCTGTGTGAGTGAGTTAATTGCATGTGATCTAGATCGTATGATTTGGCCTGTGTTCAATCTCGATCATACGGCGGCCGGACCGAAATTTTTCTGTGAGATACCGGACCAGTGCGTGGGCTACTTTAGACGAGATTCGGCCATATTGTATACAAGGAACAACCTGGAACGTGGTGTCCAAGTTATCGGACACTTGATCAGACCATCGTTTGAGACTTCGTCCGACTGTGGAGGAGGAGGTTTAACTTTATAGAAATGGCAATACACACAACAATCCAACGACTGTGAGTAAGCGTTGGGGAAAGTTGAGTATATGCCAATCTATTAAATATTTTCAATAGCGCGATACAGGTTTCAATTTCATTATTGTGAGACCTACACATGTCTCCCTTCCCAGACCAGAGGTCGATACAGTATGAAACCAAGATCCATTTTAGCGTTGTCAGCTGTGATGGACTGTGTGTGTGGTTGACTGCAGTGCGGAATCACATGTCGTGATGTGGGAATGACCTGTCGTTACCGAGGCGTGTACAGGAGGACCTGGTAAGGACTGACATGTCGTTAGTGGGAAGTCAGAGGTGGATGAAATTTGGCTGGACAGACTGTGTTCATGCGGGGTCACCAATGTGGAAATGGATATACACACAACAATCCAGCGACTGTGAGTATAACCCACGCACTGGTCCGGGTATCACACCGAACATTTTCGGTCCGGCCGCCGTATGATCGAGATTGAACACATGCCACACATTAGCGATGTAAATCATACGATCTAGATCACATGCAATTCACTCACTCACACAGGCACACATGAACAACTATCAGCGGTGGATGTGTGTGTGTGACAGATTGTTCCGGCCATCGAAATCAACCACAAATACAACGATTTGAAAAGGGATGGTTGACCGCGCGTACCTACAAGAATTGGACGAGTCTGTGGTCGATTTCGGTGGACCGTATGGCGGAGCGCCGGGGATTGGACGAATGGGTGCCCACTACTTTAGAGGGAATTTTCCCCAACGCGTGTTACTGGAAATTTGTATATTATGCCAATCTATTCAATATTTTCTATAGTGCGATACAGGTTTCAATTTCAATATTGTGAAACTGTAATATGAGAATATTTGTTTGTTTGCCTTTTTTCACTTCAAAACAGAGAAACGGATCGATGTAATAGTTGGAGGGCTGCAGAGTGGAAATCCTTAGAGGTAAATTCTTATATCACACCAGCAGTTGTCTGCGAGTTTGTACGCGTTATATTAGGAATAGTGACGTGATTTATGTAAATGCAGGGAATACGATTTTCCATACAAATGTGCCTAAGAGGTCTCCTGTAACACACATATTTTCACGGTATTTATACCATACTAGACTGCGGACCCCGGCTTCGCCCGTGGATTATTTCGAACAAAATAAAAGATAGCACATGTCACTCAGGGATATCGTAGCTTTATATTCGTGAAAATATTTTTTATAGAATCGGTTCATTAGTTTGCGAGATTACCCCCGACATCCAAACTTACAAACTTTACCTCTTTATAATATTAGTATAGATATATAGATGGTGGCCAGAGACACCAGTGGTAGTAACAGTGTCCACGTTTTGCCATGTCTCTATATTAGTCCCTCTGAAGAACGGGAAGTTGATTGAAGAATATCTTAAAGAAAATTGGTGCCAGAGTGAGAATTGGAACCCGGGTTTGGTTTCAAGAATAACGCTCTAGGCCATTATTCATAAACGTATTTAAGCAAAGTTTTTGTTAAAATGTGTTTTGTTTCTTTCTATTATTAGTAAAGACAGGTTTGTTAGAGAGTGACAAAACATATTTTAACCAAAACGCTTCTAAAATGTGTTTATGTATTAACACCGTTATAATTTAGGATTAAAATAGCAAAATTGTATTCTGTGCACTAATATTTGTATCCAAATGAGTTATGCTCAGTTATAATTGAAAATCAAATTTAATTTACTCTTCCCAAGCGCGAGGGATCAATGCAGTTCAAACTGTTGATTTTACTAATTCTATACTATTGACCAAATGAATACATGTTGAACGCTTGCATCGATATTTTCAATACAATACAATGACACAATTTTACAACATATGATTTAATTTTTAGCTGGTTACCAACAAGGGGTAGACAGTAACGATGGAATACAACTTTCCTTGATTCATACATAACTTACTTATTTACTTTCACTTATATAGCAAAATTTGAAATAAATTTTGTTGCTCGTGGACTAACTGCTTCACACTGCCACTGCAGTAGTGTTAGAAATTCTCTTTTCCCGTTTCCAATGACATTTAATTTAAAGTGTTAATGACATAAAATCTTTAATTATCACTACATCTGAATTATATCTGACAAATATAAAAAAAAAATTGGTTAAAGATACATTTAATAATAAAATCAATTAACAGAAATACCCTAATATATCACGTACAGTAAATCATATGTGCAAGATAAATATCGCACTAAAACCTGCTCCATTTTCGGCTTCGAATAACTCATTGATATATCAAAATGCTATAATATTTTCTTAGGAGGTCGGCAAAATCTCATGATAATAAAGTATAATTTTCTGGTATTCCAATATAGGAGAAAATCCGTTCGCAGACAAAGAGAACATATTTCTAGGATTAAGTAGGACTTTATTAATGGAGTCCATTTATTTGTATGTGGGTTTCTGTACAATTGTACTTGATATGTATCGAAACTAAGCTAGATGGAATGCTATTGTATAATATCTATATATCACTTAGCCCTAGGGTTTCAGGAATGAAAAGAAGCCTATGTCATTGCTTTTTAGCCAAAGCGTGACAATTGAAACTAAGGCTCCGTCAGTCTGTATCTTTTGAACCGCAAAGTTGAAAATTTTAAAAATTTTATTATTATTAATATGGTCACTATAACAACAAACAAATAATAATATAAGAAACGTGTTTTTTATATATATATATAAGTAAAACAACAAATAATAAAAACCAGCCAAGTGTCAGTCGGACTCGCGCTAATTTTTTCACTAAACTATTTTTATTGTACTGTTCTGTCTAGTTTTGGCAATTCGCTAAATGTGGATATTGTTACTAGTCCATGGTAACGCCGCAAAGTATCTCAATGATGCGTTGCATTATGGACAAAAACAATATACACTTAGTTAAAAGTATGAATAGTAAAAAACCGGCCAAATACGAGCCGGACCCTTGCGAGTTATCCACATTTAGCGAATTGCCCATATTAGACAAAACAGATGACAAGCATGCTTGAAGTTTCTTGGACTATTTAGGTATTTAATTTTGGATGTGAATCCTTATATGTCAATTCTACCCGTAAATAAAATACTAAAACATTTTATTAAATATATATTTATTGCAATGATCACTTATCTTTAAATTATAGGTACAATTCAAGGAAGAAAACACTTCTAACTACCCTTTAACAAAAACTGTTTCGTTATTAAAATATAAGTACCTACCTACATACAAATACACAATAAATACAAATATGATGTTTTAATTCTTTTAAATAATAATATATTTTATTTTAATAATACAACATTTTCTCTTAACACTAGTTAGGAAGTTATTATGCTTTTTCATCGAAAATATTAAAAATCCTCAATATATTTATTTTCCGGAAAGTATGGAAAAGATTGGAAATCCATATAAACATTCAGATTTTTTTATCACAGCTGTTAAAGCATTAATTTCATATTGGAATGTGAAAAATGTTTAGAGATACAATTTAAAACTTCAAATTTTATACATAATATTCAAAATTAATATACTAAATTTTGGTGTAAGCTAAAACTAAAACTAGTGGCAACGAACAATTACTATGGAAATTAATAGATTTTATTTACAACTAACAAACTAAATACATAAATCAAATCAACATAAAAATAAAACGCGATCCTATATCTACATCGTAAGTGCATACTATTTCACATTTAGCTTATTTTTATCGTAAAATGTATACAATTTCTCAATTCCGAGTAAGCATGGGGTTTATCATAATGTTAGCCAAAGCGTTTCTTCGTTTCCTCCAGGCACCAGCCCCCTGCGCGTGGAATTGCAGCTGTCTATACCAGATGCGGGTGCGAGCATTTTCTTCCGCCTGTGAATAATATAAAAATCCTCTTTAGAAAATGTTGCCATTTAAAAGCGGTGGAATACGATTTTGATTAAATGCCATGTTATTTTCCTTTCGTTCCGTTAGAGTTAAATAATTAAATGTTCACTTTAGGATACGATTATTACCGGGATTATTACTGGCTAATAAAATTACTTTAACATTTTTTTTATTTAAACTTTTACCTTGTTTGGGTTGGGTGAGACTTTTTTATGTCTACGTTCATAATCGAGGTACCTATATTTCTACCTCCTATAGTCATGATTACCAATCAGCTTTTATTTCAATAATAACATAGGTATGATAAGTATTGATAATGCTTTCGCATCTTTTCATCATCACACCTGGCATACACGTCAATGCTTTTAAAGTTCTACTATCCTCCTTAATCTTTCATCCTTGATAACTTAAATGTGTACAAAATAGTGAAGCTTGGCAGAAAACTTTCGCCTCTTTCTAATCCATACATCATTCCATGCATGCTCTTGTATTTAAGATACTTTTTTTTTATGTTACAAATTTAATCAATGATTTCTTTCTGGGGCACCCTCGATCAACTCTACCATTCACATTTATTATGTACATTACTTTATTATCTTATATTCATTTATTCCATATGTCAAAACCATATAAGCATCCTTTTTTATATCAGTTACTACACATATTCAACTTGTATTAAACTTTATCCCTTACATTATTCTCAACAATCTCATCTCCACTTATCATTAAACCTTCAAAAAACACAATTACCTTAAAAATATACGAATCCTTAGTAGTAATCTCGTGTACTTCAAAGAAATGATGTGGCTCATGGTCGGCTGCGACGACACACCGGTCTAGGAACAGTGGCTCCCGCTGTAATGTGTATCTGCCAGCTTTCTCACGAACAAGTAGTAACGCCGCTTCTCTGACACCACTTCGGGCGAACAGAGCTTCGCCTTCGCGCTCTCTTGCCTCCCTAGCTTCTCTCGTTTCCCGCAACTCGCTTGGCTTTGTAGTCGTTGGCTGGGGAACATTTAAAATTATTAAATACATTACATTTTTTTACATAACTACTTGCCCAGAACGGGAACAAAACTCGGGCAGCCGAGCACAGCAGGCAGAGTATGTACCAACTAGGCTACAAATTCGCCCTTTAAGAATAATTGCTTTAATCGATTTCTCGTTCTTCTGAAAACAATAGATGCTACTTCAGTTTGTTGTTGAAAATTTTATAGAAAGTTAGGAAAATGGTTTCAGAAATTCAGCTGTACCCAAATCAAATTCAGGCATGAAATCAACATGTAAATCACTTTGTAATTTATCCATAAAACTATCTCAACCTCATTCAAGCCAAATATGATCTAGGATCGTACATTCGTACCTAATAGTTATTTAGAACATATAGTTAAATCGCCCCTATTGAACTAAAGAACTAAATAGAATGGTACAGAGACAAATGTCCTATCGACAGGTCAATGAAACAATCTCACCTTTCCATTGGTTACCAAAAGAGCATTGATAGGCGTCAATTTGATCGTTCGACCTTTCCTCCAATTGTTGTCGTTAGGCTGGGTGAATAGAAGTTTTCCTTCCATTGCGAATCTGTAAACAAAGAAGTAATTTAATGAAATAAATAAAATAATTTTAGTAATTACAATATTACATTATCTCTTTACGATTTGCCGCGATTTTCTGTAGCCCACGCACTGGCAATGTTCGGTACGGCCGCCGTATGATCGAGATTGAACACAGGCCACACATTAGCGATGTAAATCATACGATTTAGATCACATGCAATTCACTCACTCATACAGACACACAAGATTCGATTAAAGAAAGTGTCAAACATCTGTGTGTGTGACAGATCGTTCCGGCCATCGAAATCAACCACAAATACAACGATTTGAAAACGGATGGCGGGCCGTTCGTTACAAGAATTGGACGAGTCTGTGGTCGATTTCGGCGGACCGTATGGCGGCGCGCCGATTGGACGAATGAGTGGGCACCTTTACTAGCTTTCAGCCTGGGCTTCGTAGAAATTCTTGAAATGTGACCTAATTATTTATCCCGAAGGATTTCCAAAATAAAAAGACCCTCCGACCCTTCAACTATCTCACGATCAGTTGCAAGATCAAACAGACACTTTCGAATTTATAGCATAGTTAGGATAATAAAATTAACAAACTTATAACTATACATATCGGTGAGCTCGAAATAAGCGAGTCACAAGTTTTAAAGTGAACTCATACTGTTTTTAAATAATTAAGAACATAAAGAGGTGCTACACAGAAAACGAGCCAGAATCCAGATATTTAATCCAATAAGTTGCCTCCCTAAACATCAATTAAAGCTATATTAAGGCTAACCGCCTCGCCATCCAACTTTACGTGTTATTCCCTTTTTACAGACATAATTACTTGTATTTCTCGAGCAAT
Organism: Nemapogon koenigi; assembly: GCA_963924495.1. Lineage (NCBI taxonomy): Eukaryota > Metazoa > Arthropoda > Insecta > Lepidoptera > Tineidae > Nemapogon > Nemapogon koenigi. The sequence goes on along the minus strand of OZ004640.1, from coordinate 3,832,417 downwards.
AAAGCCCCTAGAGGAAACACCACTCGTCGTAGTTAACGCCACTAAAACGAACGTCTACCAACCTGAAGACCGAAATGACGCTAGTAATGGCCTCGTTTGTCCCAACCGCCAAGCAAGGGATCTTCCACGAGGACAATTGCCCGAAATTATCCAGAATTATCTCGATGTTTTGTTTCGAACAATAATTGTTGTACTTTTGATTGATTAGGGGTTTTGTAGGCATTGTATGTATTTAATATAATTGGTGTCTTTATAAATAATTATTTATTATTCTGGACAATTTTCTAAACACGATTTTATTCCATTAGTATTTGACAAAAAAATCAGGTTATATAGGTTCCAAAAGCAATCATAGATATACAACACCTAGCCGAGAATTGTGGAACTATCTTCTTTTGTAACCTTTTGGTGCGAGAACTTTTCCAGTTTTACCATCCAAAAACCAACAAACAGCTGCAGTTATTCATACAAATACTTACAATATTTCTCGACTGAGGCCAAAAATTTTGTGTCCTAGGTATATTTTTCTATAATGATATCGTACCATGCGTATCCAAATATGGCAATTAAAATAATTACATTTCTGCATTACTAACTCCGAAGTAAAGTGACTTTATCGTTAAATGCGTCACGTTTATGCATGAAAAAAGTTCTAACTAAGATATAATATAATTAGTTGAATAACTGTCGCCATTCCCGAATAAATAAGTCGACTAAAATCGCCACACAATTCATTCCTAAAAGAAGAGAGAGAAAAAACCTGGCATCGTCGTGGTTCCAGTCCAGTACATCAACAGCCATCTTCCTCAGCTTAATATCTGCCACATGTAAATCATGAGCAGTACGCCTTGCCGCCGCTAGTCGTCTCCATAGAGGAACATCTCTCGCAGCCGCCGCCGCAGCCGCAGCCGCAGCGTTCATTTCTTCAAGTCGTGACTCGACGCATCGTTGTGCGGCCCTGACATCCTCCCTCTCTGCTGCACACCCCGCAGTCGATCGGTACAGTCGTGATAGAAGGAGTGGATACTTTGTTACGCGTTGAACTGGCACCTGAAATGAAATTTTAAACAATAAATTTCCCTCATTTCTAAGCTAAGGACAATTCAATATCCACATGTAACCAAAATTAGAGCTGCATTTCGTTAAATTATTTTCGGGGTGATGTCTATTCCTAAAGAAGCTGTTATTGTTCTGAGGTTAATCTAGATTTAGATTTGACATCGGTCACATTCGTACTATTTTCGTATCTATCTGGCGCCATTGAACGAAAGGTTTCTCCGAGTAGTTAGTAATACTTAAATCGAAAGTTTTGTCAAAAAAATTAAGATGTTTGTCATGGACGTTTGTTTATCTTTATCAATTGTACTCATAATAAAGGCAGCTTAAGTTCGTAATATAAAGCTTACCATAAGAAATGAGTTGAGGTTCATTCTCCTCAACACGGTGTTCTCCATTTGAGAGACGCGCAAGAATATCCTGAGTAGCTCCTTCTCTTTCTCGAGACCGGCAAGTAAGAGAGCCGCGCCTGCTTGCTTCACACAGTAAGCTTGGAACGCTGCCAACATCCCAGCACATTCTAGAAGGATCTTTCCTACGTTCACGGTAAGTAAATCCTGTAAAATAAGCAACTTTATGTTAATATACAAATATTATTTCTCGTTGTAACTATTTTTATTTTGAAAGCATAAGACTAAAGATCATAATTGAGATATTATACTGGCTAAAGATGATGAAGAGGATGTTTCTGATAAATTGACTTTTTGAATTACCGCTAGTAGAATTTGTCTACAAAATCTACCAACTAATAGTGATAAACTTGGTCTAATAGACTTCTACTGCAATTCTAAAGTTCTAGATCCAAAATTCTAGATAATTTATGTTGTTATTTGCTGGTAACGCGCGCCGAAGCTGAAATAGGGGCCGGTACCTACTTAAAGTTTGTATGTTATTTTAATTAATCTTCGATAAAATTTATGAAATACGTGTATCAGCGTTTTTCAAAATTAAACCATAAAGGAAAAGTAAATTAACTAACCTCTGATTAACTTTGACTAGGCTGTCGGAAATTGGGCGTTAAAGAGATCACTATCGAAACTCAGTTGGAGGATTTTGTAGGTAAGGTCTACTACGGAATTTTTAGATCAATTAGAGATTTTTTCAAAGAGTGCCTAGTTTTTGTAGACACAGTCTACCACTGTAGTTTTAGAGAAAACTCAGTTGCTTGATTTTACAGCAAAGTCCAGAGGATTTTTATACCAATCAGTGCTAGCTTTCAAAGCTCAGATGCGTCTGAACTTATTTACTCTATACCACTACATTTTGCGACGTGTTGTGTGGCATTTTAAATAATAATGTATTTAAACGAATATTGTCAAAATTCGTAAGTCACTATTCCAAATTGTACAATGTACACAGTTATGCCGCTATACAATAAACTTTATAACATAAAAAAAACATAAATCTTTGTGGAAATGAAGAATATATAATTATGTGTATCTCTCACTATCTCTGTCGATTCAGTACCTAGTTACGACGATATTATGCAAGAAACATCTAAATTTTTAATTTTTTATATACTTGACTTCCGTTTTTTCCCTATATCTATTTCTGTTTAAAATATCATGCAAGTCAGTACACACATTCTCAAGTTATTGAGAAGCAAGGTAATAAACTTCCGCATTAAATGGGATTGAATAGCTATCGTAAGATTATACATGCTCGACATATCTACAAATATTACCTCGTCTCCTTGTTCAACTGCTATTTCAAGAGCGTCACGCAACTTTTCCGATAGCACTTGATTGTTCTCAATTAGTTCCTCTACGTTCAGGAATATAGCGCTCAATTGCTCTTGAGTTAGTAAGCCAGCTACAAGCATAGGTTTGTAGAATTCTTCAAGTATTATCTGTAAATCTCTACCATATTTTTCTTCAGTTTCAACTATCTCCGTTAAAATCTCTTTTCTTTCCGCTCGCTTTTTTGCGCATTTTCTGCAAACTAATGGTGAGTACATAGAACCTGAAAAGCACAATCGAGAATTACTAACAGTATGAATGAACTTTTATTTTTTTGCAAAAATAATTTAATATTTTGTGATATACTTAATTGTAAAATTTTACTAGCTTCGGTCAGGCGGTCACCCTCTGTGAAAAATAAATAGGCAAGTTGCGAGTACGACTCGCGCACTTAGGGTTCCGTACAATATCTTAAGTCAGACCTTTATTACTGGATTTTCGTTTAAGTTTTTCCTGTAGACATATGAAACGCCCTATATTCTCTAGTTTTGGAGATAGGGGGGGCCTTCATATAACGTATATTTTCTTTAACATAATTTAAACTATGCACAAAATAAAGCGACGTGTTTTTTTGCACAGCGATAGTTGGAGGGCTGGAGAGTGACACAGGCTACATTTTATCACGGAAATCCTTCTTGTCACAAAATTTAAAACATTCCACGGTCGAAGCCGGGCGGAAAGTAAGTTTACAATAAAATAAACAAATCCCTTAATTTCTATTTGAGATATTATAACAAACATCGTGGTATTGTGTCATTATATAAGTTTATAAATTATATACGTTTTAATAAATTGATGTGAGAGAAATATTTTTATTTTTTTTAATAGTATAATATTACAATACAAACCTTCGTCGCTCGCTTGCATATCCACAGTGGTGTCACAATCTTCACACAAATGTATAGGATAATCTTTATCAGCGATTGTACTAGTTGGAGAAATTTTCCGTTGTAAACGACTTCGTGAAGACTTACTAGTTTCGGAACCTACACCAGAATCATTTCTTTCAATTTCTGCTGAAGGTTTTTTACAAACTGCAGCTTTTTCCGAAGACTCATTATTGATTATCAAAGAGTTATCTTCACTTGAATCCGATGCATTTGAAAGTGGACTAGTGTTGCTACATAATATACGAGAGTTAAGTGTCTCATCTGTTAACTTCTCCTTTGAGTCTTTAAGAAGACTATTTGTCGCGCTTTCATTACCATAATGCGTTATATACGTTTCTTCGTCATCAATACCCCGTTCTTTAGCATCGACTAAGTAAGACAAAATGTCATATTTAGAAGCTCCTTCAAATATTGAACGAGAGCCGCTTCTTTTATCTTCGTCAATTATAGAAAGAGAGTTTGGTGGAGGGTTGATTGGTAAAGGCGGGGGCATATCACCGATTTCTTCATAGATCGGATCGCTGTTAAGCCGAATTGATTCGTAATGATGCTCATCATCCATGTTGTTTGAGTTGTCTATTTCACACAAATTATCATCAACCAACATTTGATAAAATTTGGATCTAGTAGAGTTTGTATCATCTTCGGTGGATAATTCACTTGCGGATGCGTTGTAACAGTCGGACATTGGCTCTAAATCAGAAAACACCCCAATAGCACCGCTTTCATACTCCATACTTTCATAGGGAGCAGAGCAGCCACTGTCATTTTCTAAGCATACTGGTGAATCATTTGCTTTATCTGTAGTTTCATTCTTACTGTTGGCGCTATTTTTAATCTCTTCTTCGATAATATTTTCATTATTCTCAGTTATCCCTCGCTTTAGTGTTTTAATCGAACCCTCAATTAACTTTTCTAATATGTTTTCATTGTTTTCTGACCCTTCGTCTACAAGCTTTCTTTCTTTAAGTTTAATTAATGAATTCTCTATTAGTTTTTTCACCAAATCTGAATCTAAGCCTTCTGCTAATTGACCAAATTTAGGATCGTCGAATAATTTAGTAACGCAGTTATATCTTTTTTCTTTTAGCTCATTATTGTCTCGATGTATTTCATTAGACGCTTGCGTATTTACTTCGTATGAATCCTTCTTACCGCAAACATGTGGTATTAAATTTCTCTTTACAGCTTCTACAGGGTCACCTAAGATCGCATTAATATCATTTTTATCAAATGATTCTGATGTTTTGTTAGATTCGTTGATGTATTCTTCATACGTATTTGAGTCATCAATTTTATTATTTCTTTCATCAGTAAACATTGATCCAATGTAAATTTGACTCTTAGATTTTTTCACTTCTTTCAGTGAGGGTCCCACACTTATTGTAACTGTGGTTCCAGATTGATAAGTGTTGCAACTGCTGCCATTACCATCATTAACGACAACCGAAGATAAATATATGGGTGTATCATTGTTAACGTTCATAGTAGAATAACATTCATTTCCATTTATTTGAATTGACGTTCGTCGTGACTCGTTGTCCGAATAGGTAGCAAGAGTAGAATTGCTCATATTGTTATGAGTGTTAGGTTCCTCTTTCTCTTCAGAATCAAATTGTTTCACTTTTAGCACAGTCTTTTTATCATAATCATTCATGTCCGACCATTCATCACTTGTGGAACTGTTGGAATTATTCCGTACAAACCGTGTTTTAACATAGTTATTCTTTTTCATTTTATTGCGTTCCTTTGTTTTCATTCTTGGAGGCGGATCAGGAGATGTAATACTCCTTCTTAAGTTGTTTAAAATTTCCTTAGTAATGTCACTACTGTCGCTCACGTTACCAGATTCTATAACAGAATTATCATTATAATTAGAAGCAGTAGTGTTCCTGCAATAGTTGTCTTGAGAGCAATGTATCGTTGCACTTGTTTCTTTTAATATTGGTGTAGAGAGTCTCCTATCATTTTCATGGGTTCCTAGGAATACTTGACTGGTATGCCCGTGCTTCGGTTTTGATCTTAAAGCCATAGTATCCAAAAACTTTGGCGGTGATATAGACAAACGGTTGGCTTCTAACCGCTCTGACTCTGAACGTCTGAGAACAGCAACTTTAGGAATATCGTTATCTGTAAAATAAAATAAAATTGTATGCTAATTAAATGAAGCCTAATGTGATTTATTATTAACATAGGTAATACGTATAACAAATATTGTTTTTTTTGGCTGAACTTGTTACATTATTACAGTCTTACAAATTGTACGTAAATATTATACGTACACTATGAAACATTCTTTATTTATTATTTTGTAAATATATTTTTTAAACTGTTTATAAATGCTTAATTGAAATATTTTAATATGCAAAATCGAGTAACCATTAATTTTCATTTATATTACATAAAAATATTTCACTAACCTTGATCAACGGCAGACTTCTCTTCAGTTATTATGTTTTCTTGTATTATACTTTCTCTTTGATCGACTGTCACATAACTTTCAGTATTGTCAATTTTGTAAGAGTTATCAATGTCACCAATTTCGGAGATTTCAATGGAATTGCTCTTATTTAAACTGTGACTGACAACATCTCCCTTTGCTACTACGTCTTCCTCTGATTCAAAACCGATTTCTCCAGGAATTCCCGTTACTGTATTTTGTGATAAATTAAACTCTGCTGTATATATTACTTTAGTTTCTTCATTCTCAACAAGGAATTGAACTCTTTTTCTTTGTAAAATAGTATTTTGAGAAGATACAACTATTTTATCGTTTGTAGGTTTCGGTAGGTAAAATTGTGAGGAATTAACACGTTTACTTTCAGTTATGCTTTCGCAAGTTTCGGTCTTATTATTAATGTTATCATTTAACTCGTAATTTCGTGGTTTCTTTAGTATTGATTTAATAGTGTCTGTGTTTGTATGGGAAGCCTTAAACTTTGAATATTTTATAGAATCATTAGCAGTTTTTCTATTTGGTGGCCTTTCATATTTTTTCTGATTATCGCTTTCACTGTCATCGTCCGTTTTATTGGACCTAGTTGATCGTCTAGGTGGTCTTTTCGGAGATGAAGTTTTTTGCTTTATACGATTTGCGGTGGCAGTATTTAATAATTTTTTACTACTATGTTTACTGTAAGATGAAGGTTTTCTATTTTCGACCTTAATATTTGGAAAAGATGGAGATATTTCGCGTGATTTAACGCTATATCTCTTGAGATCATAATTAACATTGACTGGGTCGTACACCGATAGTTCGTCAACTGTACATGTATTACTTTCATCACTAATGCGAATTCGTTGACCACTTATAGCTTTAACATTGTTATAATTACTATTTTTGTTGTATTGTTGTACATTTCTCCCATTTTGAAAACTACTATTAAATATGTCTCCAAAATCATCATCAAATTCAATTTCCGCTAATGATTTAGTACTTTCGCCTGTTGATTTGACAAGCTCATAAGGATTAATATCACAAGAAAGTATAGATTTCTTAGACTCATTTGGACTTGTAGAACTATCGTCAATCCATACTTCATTCACTCGACTGACACTTTTGCTTCTATTCTTTCTTAAAGTATCTGTAGATGGACTTGGTTTTCTAGGTCGTACTCTACATGGACTTATACTTTTCGCTCTAGAGCGAGTTGTTGAAAATTGACTTCCAATACGAGCTTCTTGTGGAGGTGCTAGTCTACTTCGTCTCATCAAATCGTATGGATCCGTAGTGTCGCCATTCTGTGATTTTAATATTGACGGTCGTGACTTGGAACTTTGCACGCGCACTGTCCCGGATCTCAAGATACTAGAATCTCGGTTAACCTGAGGCCCCCTCACAGTGCCTCCTACTAATAACCTCGGTGTATCTGTTATTGTCAATGGTAGACGAGATCCCTTGCATTTCTTACAAATACTGACTTTGGTTGAATTGCTTTTTTTCGTACCATTTAAGTACTCGGGACAGGAACATAGAATTACAGCGTAATTATGAGGTGTAGGCTTTTGGGGTGTGCTTATTAAAACAGGGCCGCCTACTTCAGGATAAGCTGAAAATACGCTCGGTCGTAATGGCGGCGTTTGAGTCCGCACTGACCCGTATAGCCATGTTTCTGCATATTTCATCGACTTGGAGAGTGCAGATCCCCCAGTCCCGTACATGTATGGGCTCTCAGGAGACTTGTCGGAGGACTTAGAGCTGCCGGAAGTGTTTAGTTTTAGACGAGACGACCATTTCTTGTTTCTCGTGCCCTCTGGAGTATCGTATACCTGTAAATAAAGAGAACACTACATTTAATATTATTATCTTGCTTAATATTACTAAATCTAAAATTATTTTGTTTTAATTAATTGAAAAATGTTTGCTTTTCTAATTTTCCATAACGGGTACCTATATATAAAGTAATTTGTTTTAACTAAATAGCTGAATCCCAAGAAAATTGCTTCTAATTACCAGACGTAATCAACGTAATGGAACACCGATTCCCTTTTAGGAGTTATCTTTTTATAAAGTGATCGCAACGTTATAAATATTAATTAAAACGGCGATTAAATAGTCTGAAATTTTAGAAGCTATATTCGTGAAATAAAATCTTCAGTCGAGTAGCTACGTGTGTATATTTAACGACGTTGTGTTAGTTAGTAAATTTTAATGTCTAATTAGTCCTAGATTATTTTGATATCAATAATGATAACTAACTGGGCGATCATTAAATTACACATACAAAACATTTATTATTTACTAGTAACGTGTAGTGATTGGCAGGAGGGTGAAGTTGTCGGAGATATGAATCAATGCTTCTGTGTGACAGAATAAAAAAATAGTATCAGTCAGTAATTATTTATTGGCAACATTTTAAAATTCTTTGTAACGTAGTGGTTATATTCTCTTTGTTCTTCTTCTTCTACTTTTGATATATGGCAACAGTGCTGACTTATCGTCGCAATTCTGCCAATCTCCAGTGTTGAATCTTGTGCAATAGTTAGTATATGCCCAGAAATTGGTAGCTAAGATTATCCCGCCGACTGTGATATGTCTGATTAATCGCTGACTAATCACAACCATCACAGCGCGGACGAGATTAAACCGTATTCAACATCACGCCATGACGAACCGCGACGTTCTTTAGCGACAATCGTTACTCTATGCGAGTCGCCATGTTTGAGATTGACAATATGACTATGTTTTTTTTTATTTAATTTAACCAACACATTATATAAAAATATTTATTTTCTGGACACTTTAACTATGCCAAAGTTTGCTGTTAGGTATATTGTCGATTCGAAATAAATAATTAATTTTTCTCAATAAATTGTGACAGATTTCAATCAAGTCTATAGTACCCAAAGACATTGTATGTATGTTTCAGGGTTCGATTTAAAAAAATATAGCCCGTTGTTAAATATAATTTCATAATATACGATCTGAAAGACTTTATTACTTTATTTAATGTTTATTTTCACCCTCAAATTAAAGGAAAGTATGTATAAAAATCCCTACTATTATAAACGCGAAAGTTTGTATGGATGTTTGTTACTCAATTACGTCAGAGCGGCAGAACGGATCTAGATAAAATTTGGCACAAATATAGATTATAGTGTGGAATAGCACATAGGCTACTTTTTATCGCGGAAAAATGTATGGTTCCCGTGGTATAGATTTGTTTTTGTTTTTCACGGGATCGACATGATTTTTTGCATAGTGGTAGTTTAGGGGTCAGAGAATGATATATACTACTTTTTATACCACGAAAGCGGGCGGGGGTGAGGCACAAGATTATTTCTTTTTGGATCTATTTCCACGCGGGTGAAACCGCGGACAGACGTTTGTACTCCATATAAATTGAAATTAAAATTATAACCAATGAATTATAAATAACCCCGTCATAAATGGATACAGAAATATTCACATTGTTAACATTTGAAAATAAAAAATAAATCAAACATTCTGGGGAAACGTCAAAACTCAACATGAGTGACATGCTTCTGTTGTTTGTATTTTTCAAATAGCCAAGCTCAATTTTCCATTGCGAAAATAAAGAACTTATATTTCTACGTGAATCGTGATGTAACTCATAATAACATAATACATGACATTTTACTTATATAAAATTGCTGTTTACATTTTTATTTACAAAATAATAAATTCATACTCAACCTCGAAAATCCTTCGAAAGCTTTAATTAAAATATCAAGATTAAACAAAGAGCAGATTTTAAATGAACTCCAGTGAGATAAGCATACCTAAGAACCTCGACATATTTCGTTCGACTCAAAGGCCAAAAACGACGGGTACACACCAATGGCCCGCCAAAAAATAACCGGCGCAAGAATGTCGAACACCACAATGTCAGAGCAAATTGATGATCACAGAAGAAGATAAGAAGACGCCCGTTAAGTTTCACAAAAAATAAAATGGCAATAAAACAGATAGATTGACTAAGCATAACATAGTCCACTTTTTTTACATATTGAAATTACAGATCTGATAGATTTTTCAATTTATCTACAGTTACTAGATATTACAAGCTGAAGAATGTGTATGTTTGAACTGCCAGTCCGATTTAAAAAAATATATTGAGGAAGGTTGTATATAGCATCAAGCGGAATAGTAACAACATCAAATCCACGAACAGCCACTACCATGCAAAGAAGTAAATAACTTAGAAACATTCTTATAGGTTCTATATCATTAATTTGTATGGGGATAAACTAGGTATTTCCAATTTCTCCGTAAATCATCCTGTGTCACTGTAATTTATCATATAGTTATCCTATTCAATATATCTAAGTGAAATAGCCGTAATTTTTTCAATTGGTTTTATTGAATAGGAAGTATGGGTAGTAAAATAAAGGACTATCACAAAGCTCTTAATTTTGTAAAACGCTGTTATACGTCGCGTTTTTTTGTAGCATATTGAAAATTCAAAATAATAATAATTTTATTATTTTTGACTATTACCACCCATATTTCTTATTCAATAAAACTCATTGAAAAAATAAACGCTACTTAGGTTTGAATAACTAACTATATGCTAAATTACAATGACACAGGTAGATTATTTATAGAGAAATTGGGAATAGTTTATCTCATACAAATTATGAATATGGAGCCGTATGCTAAGAATCGAACCTCTATCACCTAGATAGCACTAACCACTAAACTACAGAGTAAGATATTCTTTAAGTATCATATATCCAGCCGGCCGTTTGTTATTCAAATGAGACAGTCCTAATTAAAGCGTAAAACGTTACTGTACAATGGCCGCCTTTGTGCGACACGTGGAACAGAACAGATTATGGTCGTGAAAGCTCTGGGGAGGATATGGTTGGCCATTCCAAACCTGGTAAATTACCAACTGAATGGGGTGCGCTATAAATAGATTAACTAAAATATGTAGAGGTCTAATTAGTAAAGTAAACCTATACTAATATTGAATAAGAAGGTGAAGTTTGTAAGTTTAAATTTAGGGGTTAATCTCATACACTCGTATTAATAAACTCGAAGTAGCGACGTAGTAACTAAACTGTATTTCGTCATCGTCTAACAAATCTGCAATTCATTATGATGGACGGAGACGAAACACAGTTTAGTTACTACGTCGCTACTTCGAGTTTATTAATAAGAGTGTAAAAGTACTGATTCAGTTCTGTAAATTATTTCATTAATAGGAAGCTACATTATCTCTGAGTGCTTATTTTGTTCGAAAATATCCACGTGCAAAGCCGGGTCTAGAAAGCTAGTCTAAACTAAAGCTACAACTTGACACATTGGACACAGGTGTCCGAGTAGAAAACTTGTTTACAAAAAAAAATTCCATAAGTATTGAGATTTTCCCGGGATAATAAGTAACCTATGGCACTCTCAGGTCCTCCAACGATATAAGACAACGCGTCGCTCGTCTTCCGAAGCACAAGAAGTCAGTTATTGAACCCGGGACATCCTGTTTCAAATCTGACGCTCTAAATCCATCTATGCTACGTTGTACACAAACAATGCATTTTATGCACTTCTATGTAAATTTAACTATTGTAAACTCGAAAACTGCTGGACCTCTTTGAAAAATACTTTCACTGTCACGAAGTTACATTATTCCAGATAAGTATGTTTTATTAAAAGAAAGTTTTTTTTATACTCTTGTCAGTGGAGTAGTAAATAGATAAATAAATAACTGCGTTTTGGGAGGTCTTCCGCTATAAATAAATCTAAAGACAGGGTTCCGTAAAATTTAGCAACACTTGTAAATTAATTGTTGTTATTTTTTCGTATTTCAAAAATTTCCCCGGGCGACGCCGCAGAAACATAGGTATTAAATAACAGAATTCGCAGTAACTTACAAAAAAAACATAATTCTCTCACTTCACATACGCTTAACTAGAAAATAAATAAATACTATATTATTTGAAATACGTAATTTTCGAAGAAATTAGATATGAAAGCCTTGCCTGGTTTGTTAGGTAATCCATAATGTTATCGGTGGCACAACAATGTTTCGGTAATAGCTTTTATTGGAAATTTTCCATATTTCCACTCGGAAAGGTTAAGTGCTACGTTAATTTAGTGGGACCTTTATGAAAAACGGAGAAAGTTAATGATAAAGATTTTCAATAAAGACTATTTTGCCTAACCCAAGAAGCAGAAGAAGTTATTTATGTGAAAAAAATGTCTCTATTATTAAATTATTACATTTCAATTTATTTTGAAGGAGTCGATAGGAGGCCTAATTGGGAGGTTCCGGATTCAATTTCTACTCTTGCCGAAAATGCTATAAGCACCAATCGTGCATCGGAAGAGACGTAAAGCACTTGTTCTAAAAAAATAACACATTTTATGTCTGTTAAAGAAGTGACACATCTAGGTCCATTAAGTTCAGCGACAGGCTTGCCACCTGTTCTGTTCAATATGGACAACTGGTAATTAGTTAAGGTTGTATCTGGACACCTTACCTACTCTCCTCAAAACACACACGATGATCTTGTGGCTGCGGTTTAAAAACTTCCAAGAGATAAGACTCAGATAAGAGAACCTCTTGAGTAATATGTTATCAACAATTTTCCATATATTAAAAATAAATTACCGATTTTATTATATATTTTGATTGTATAATCATAAATACATCGATGATTTTTAATTTGTCAATTTATTAATATCAAAGATATTTTTTTTTTGTGAATGACAACATGTTGGTTTATATTCTTAGAATTAATGTTAGAGAGCCTCACTCGACTCCAATTTCCTTGGAATAAATATTCGAGCGCGAGGGTATATTATTATTATGACAATATTTTTTGTTACTTTTACTTCCATGAAAAAGACTGTATTTCAATACAGCCAATTCTTATTTTATTTTTGTAATAAAAGTAATTAATTTCATGAACGTCAGACAAAATATAACACACTGCCTAAGATAAATAAAATACTAGGTAAACTTTTATTTTGGTCAATTCTGCTTTCTCCGTCAAAATAGAGGCGTAATGTTTCTTATCGATCTATTTTGTGATTAAACAGTGTGAAGCTTTTCGGGGATTGAACCCGGAACCTCTGAACAGAGATTCATTTGACAGCACTACAGTTATCTATAAAGAGGTAAAATTTGTAAGTTTAGATGTAGGAGGTCTCTGAAAATACTGATTCGATTCTGAAAATTCATTTACTAATAGAAAGCTACATTATCCCTATAGGCTTTATTTTATTCGAAGCCGGGGGCGGAAAGCTAAGTTAATAATATACAAGTAAGGACCACCCCTCAAGAACCAGTTCATTGAATGAACCGCTCTATCCTAATACCTGACCATAGGCTTTCATCGATAAACCTTTCAACAATATGGAGGCTGTATTGCCGTCTATTATTATAGAAGACGCCAAACCACACAATATCCCGGAAGATTCAATTATGGATACTACAAAGTTTGGTACAGAGTAGTGCATTAAACTTATATTGCATTAAGGATCGTGTTTATACTGTGGGAATATTAAAATATTACTACACAGTAGGTTAATTCGAAAAAAAAAGCTTATTTCAAGAACAACCGAACGGATTTGGATGCGGCTTTTAGAGTTCATCACATGTAGGAAAGAATTCTGTAAAGTAAAAACAAAGGTACCTACGTTTTCTATATTTTTAATTTGAATATTTTTGTTTCCTATGCAGTATTTTTATTATAAATTTTCAAACAAAATGACGTCATCATTTAGGTAGTACCACGGCCCTTAAAGTGGCCTGTGGTACAATTAGTTAGACAAATAAGTTAGGAAATGGGGCAGAATTGCTCTCTTACCAAAATAATGTAATTTTTTTTTAAATTTATTTTAAAAGAACTACTGCATTAGAAATCAAAAATATTCAAATTAGTTTCTTAAAATAGCTTAATCTTTGATAATACCTTAGTTTTTACTTTATATACCGAATTGAAAAAAGTACAGCACAGTGCACAAATTCAGGTACAAATAAATTGTATCTAAACTAAGAAGCGTACTAAATTCTAAATTGCTAAGTTCGCACGATTTCTGAGAAAATCGTCTATGACTCACAAACACGCAAATGGTTTTAATATTATATTGGTTCCGTTTTTCTTTGCATTTATAACGGTTTTCTATGTACGGTTCTCTGTACCGGAAATTAAACCTATCTTGCGGATGTCACAAACGTTTTAAGGTTTTGCTCTCGTGGTAATTTCGTCCCATTTAGTACTAGCCCCTGTACCACTGTATTTTTCTGTCGTTTTATTGTCGCAACAGATTTTACGTTATATGATGATTATGTTAAAATACAAACATATTAATTATAATTAATGATTAGAAACACTATGTTTCCGCAAGTTTGACGTTCTAGATCGCCTTTCCCATTTAAAACATCACAATTAACTATTATCCTAGAGCTCTGTCTCGCGACACAAAACGATACCAACGAAATCTAAGGTAACTTATTACTGCGCACTTGGTCAGTTTAACTGGTCAAAGGGGAAAAAATTGGCGAAAGGGGGAGCCCGTCTATGGCCCCTCCATAGGCTTAGTACTCTATGCCTCTGACGGATTAGACAGCATACGCCATGAAAACTCGCTGGGGCTAACGTTTTTCTTAACTTGTTTCACTTATACTGTTAATGCTCAGCTTCTAAACATGATAGATCCATGTATAATACACATAAACCTTCCCCGTGAATCATGCGCCGGGAGCCTTTTTTTTATCACGGTTGCCTTACAGCTCCCTAAACCGTGTTACGGTCCCAGGGTACCCAGCCGAAGACCAAGTCTCCCTCTTTTAGCCGATGGTATTTGTGAGGCTATACTTAACGAGTGGCCAGTTCTGTTGAGGTATATTTAGATGGAAAATCCTCTATTTATAATAATATTTTGCTTGATCAAGTTTCGAATCTTGAACCTTTGTAAGTATGCTATATCTACTAAAATTTAAATATTAAATACATGATCAGTGCTCCATTCTGAGTAACACAGGAGAAGGAACAAAGGGCTAAATTGACATAATCGGCATCGGTAATATAATCCGATTCCGTTTTGATTCGATAATAATGTCAAAAACAAGTCATGTGACAGTGTAATTACCAATTAGTTTGAAATTCTCCGTAACTCCTATGAAAATAGACCTGCCCATACCTTTTCTGAATTAAGAATAATAAATACTAGATGACAAATGCGAAAACTTCGCACAGTTAGTTCAACTGATTTCCAACAGGCGTCTTTTACAAAATAAATAAATTAGCTTAATTTTAATAGAAACATTTAATTTTGATTTGTTTGTTTATTTTTCGTCATTATAGGGGAAAATAATATTCAAAATGGCGTAAGTATCCAACATTAACCTTTGAGAAATAATATATATAGAGATACTAGATCCACGTTTCTCTATACTGTTGTTGTACTGGTTCGGAAAATCTGTGGTTTTTTTTTATAATTGAAGGACTGGAAATTCTAAAAAGTTACTATTATAGATATCCGTAATTTCATGCTTTATTTCTGTCAGATTTTCTTAGAATTAATAAATCGGTTATAAAAGAAAACCATTTTTCTTCTTCTTATGTTGCGTATTTCCCATGTATTTTGGGGTCTGCCCATTTGTGTCATGTCCAGGTGTATTCCCATAGTCTTCATATCCTGCTTTGTCTTCATCTCGCATTAACCTACTAAGAATTCTAAATTCTAAAAACTAGAGTGCATAGAGCATCCATACTGTACTTTTGTCTCTGTATAACAAAAAGTAAAGAAACAAATTGGTTCTGGTAGAGTTGAGAACCTCCTCCTTAAAGTCGATAAACGAAAGGGTAAGTTTTTTAAATATATTATACTACTTAAATTCTTAAAAACAGAACCAAAGACAACATCATGACATTTATTACCTTGCGCCGTGGTCAGTGATACTATATAATATACTTTTAAAGCTTTCCACTAGAAACTAAAGAAGAGCGCCGAAGATTATCCCGGAAATCCTTCGAGATAAATTCTTATGTCACATTTAAACAATTTTCCACGAGCGAAGCCGGGGGGAAACCTTGTATGAACATAAAATTATGAAGCATAATATATCAATGACAAAAAAGGTTAATTCAATCTAGTAGTCGTAGTTGCCAATGGCTACCCAAATAGTGCACTTTTATGTTCAAAAGAAAAAGATGAGATAGGTAACAGCTGTTAAACAGCATCAACAATAACAAGATCAAACTAGGGATGATGATGTGTTCTAATTGTCTTTTAAAAAAAGGTGTAACGACTTCAAAAATTATGCACTGAAAGTGTGCTTTCCGAAAACAAATGCACAAGTCGCTATAAAAAAAAACCCAAATCGCATCAAATGTGTATATAAAATTTGAAGAGTTCTCGATTTCTCCAAGATCCCATCATCAGATCCTGACCAGATGACCATGGGACCACCTGGAAAGTATACCTGTTCAAATAAAAAAAAAATCTAAATCGGTCAAGGCGTCTTCAAATAATCTGGAAACATACATGAAAAAAAGTAAAAGATTCTGACGAATTGAGAACCTCCTCCTTTTCTTGAAGTCGGTTAAAAAGCCATTCGATCT
Source organism: Nemapogon koenigi (assembly GCA_963924495.1). NCBI lineage: Eukaryota > Metazoa > Arthropoda > Insecta > Lepidoptera > Tineidae > Nemapogon > Nemapogon koenigi. Next base: position 3,815,694 of record OZ004640.1, on the reverse strand, counting down.
CGCCGAAACTTGAAATTGTTTATGAAAATCATGCTAACTATAAAAGTTGTACTTTTTTTTAATTACGAGTAAAATTAAATATCGAGTTACAAAAGTGTGCCGAATTAATTAAACATTCTGCGGACGTATCCCGGAGCTTGGTCGAGTAGGACAAATGAAGGCGCAATTACGGGGCGCAATTAAAACCGACAATAGTATCGAATGCCGCTTGCCATGATGAACAAGCTGGCATTCCCCAAAACATACCAACTTGACATAGTGTTAACAAATCTATCCCTAATATCTGTCTGTCTGCTCCCGTTTTACGCAAAAACTACTGAACGAATTTTCTTGCGGTTTTACAAGTATTAAACATGGACCTAAACACTCTTATTAATAAACTCGAAGTAGCGACGTAGTAACTAAACTGTGTTTCGTCTCCGTCTATCATAATTAATTACAGATTTGTTAGACGGAGACGAAATACAGTTTAGTTACTACGTCGCTACTTCGAGTTTATTAATAAGAGTGATAGTGTTTAGGAGCTGAGCATATTCAGTATTAGCAAGCAAGTCGGGGGAAAAGTTAACGTCTGCGTGTTTTCATGGCGTGTCCTGTCTAATTCGTGAACGGTATAAGAAAATTATGTAGGAAAGAAATCTAATATATAAAAATGTGTATTTGTTTGTTCGTATTTTATAGAGTTAAAACTACTGGACCGATTTGAAAAAATCTTTTTGCTTCTTCTTATTAGAACTTGCGCGAAGGTTATTTAACATTGTTTAGACAATGCTGGAAGAGGACGACTTAGGTGTACTTATATTGAGCGTATAAAAATGTATTGATCGTTGTCAATATTGTGTGTATGAAAGGTTTTATGAATGTAAAAGACGCGAAAGAGATATGTCAGGATCGTAACAAATGGCATTCGATTGTCTCTGCCTGCCCCTCTTGGGATATAAGGCGTGATGATAGATAGATTAACATTACGCTACCTATCCAAGGGGGTGAATTGATAATATAACGTATGTAGAATAAAATGATCTACAAAAAAGTCCGCGTATTTGTGTTGGTATTCAATTTGGTTAGCTTGTTTATGTGTTTTATGTTTATTCTTCTTTTGCTTTAAAACGGAGCAACGAATCGTGATTTTTTTTTGTACAGAGAGTTGGAGCGCCACTTTTATTCCGCAAAACAGGAGTTGGAAGGAGCTTAATATTATTTTGTCAGACAAAATATATTATTACAGCCTCAATTGTCTTCAATTAATGTAATTGTGTAAGCTTCTCAAGAAAAATGCTCGATTAATGACGATAGGATGCAATAAAATAGTTCTTATAGAAACCACGCACATACAAAATATACATATCAAAGTGAAGGCAAGTGTTTCTAACAAGTAGTGACTTCCTTTGATCTTGAGATATACAGAACAACAAATGTGCTCATTTTGGGACACAAAGTAGTGATTTTGTGAGAAATAATGATACAGTATTAATCGTGTTGGGTGATATTACCTACTTCGATTATAACTATAATAATATAACTAGCGGGTGCCTGCGACTTCGTACGCGTTTATTAGGAATAGTGACGTAATTTATGTAATAAGCAAATTTTTTACCCCTATAGTTGCCCAGTGAGCCAGTGGTTAAAAAATCCATATATTTGGTGGTACCTGATATTCCCGTCTCCCGTGACAATCCTAAAACACTTGTTTTATTATTTGTTTTGAATAATATTTATACCAAGTTTCAAGTTGATACACGCAGGGAATACGATTTTCCATACAAACGTTTACATCCCATTTCACCCTAGTAGTTGGATTTCGAAGTATACTTTAATATCCATTCATATTCCTTGTATATGTCGCAGGGATATTGTCAAAGCCGTGATATTATAATATCACTAGTGAAATTGTAATTACACGGATCTTTGTCAACCACCTTCATTTTTTACAATTTCACGGACTTTTTTAGTGTTATTATAATTTCACTAAGCCCATACAGTGATATTGCGAGGTAATAATATTTCTACAATTTCACTGGATATGCAAGTCGTTGGATTGTGAGACGGTCACTGATTGGTCCGTTTTTCAATGCCAATATTATAAACATAGAGTTAGAAATAAGTAGACAGGTTTCTGAAATTAATTATTTAATAATAAAGATTAGTACCGTAATTTTAACATAAAATTATATATTTTACTTATTACACTAAAGTACCCAATTGTATACTTGAAAAATGAGTTACCTAGGTATTTAAAAAAATATTCATTAATTCTTTGCCCTATTAAAAAAATGCGTCTTTTTGCTTATAATTTAACTTATAAATATAAATATACACTACATAAATAGTCTCACAGCTATATCACAAAATTAAACAATTTTCTTCACGAGATAGAGAAAACAAAAACTGTTAGGTATTAATAAAAATAATGAGAAAATGCTTTAAACAGTCTTGAGAACATAAAAACTATTCTATTATTAATAAATCAGAATGGTCTACTTATTTTTGCAATTTAGAGCTTTGTGGCATTTGGAGTTGCATATGACTTTGTTCTTTTTACAAGCGCATCTGTTTATTGAACTTTAGATCTACTGCAGTTGTACATCTTAAATCCCTGCCCACCAAATTGTAAACAGCCAGATAATATACTTCTTAATGGTAATATTTTGTCAGGAATATAATCATTTACCGTTGCTCCCGGGGAGGATTGTATAGCATTTCTTGGGAGCCAGTCTTTAATAATTCCGGCTGAAGTACACGATAAAGGCAATTTCGTTTGTCTATGACTTTTGCTACAATATTTTTACGGTCTAACGGCCCACGGTCAACTTTAGGGACCTCGACTAATACGGTAGTATTAACGTCGATTTCTTTAAATTTTTTGGACGAACTCTTAGCCATTTTTTCTGCTGCTCTTTTCAAATTGTCATAAGACTGTGTTTTTGCTCAATAATTGACTACTCTTATGACTTTTTAAATTTGAATAGTCGAATTATTTACACAAAGCAAATACCTTGTGATCTAATGAACCTCAATATTTGCCTTGGCTAGTTTTCACATACTCATCATACATAGTCATCTTATATTTAGCTAATCAACTTATCATCATTATTTTATAAGCAAGTTATTGTTTTTATATTGTAAGGTTCTATATCTTCTACATATTTGATTTGCTGGTAAAAACTAGCCAAGTCAAATGTTGAGATTTAATAGATCATAAGTTATTTGCTTTGTGTAATTTGTAAATTGCAAACATTGTTGTAGCAGAAAAAAAACAAGAAATTGTGTTTTATATTTACTAAATAATGCTATACTTACGTTCTTAAGTTTCAGGATTGTCTACAGAACTTGGCACCCATTTAGATCTCAAATCTCAAAGCCGTCAACCACACCATAATTATCATAATATTGAACATTGGCTCCCATTTTCACATTTATGTTTTTGGTGGGATTTGTATTACTGGAGAAGAAACAGATTCGCGCTTCATAATTAATATTTTTTCCTTTCCGACATCCAAAACATCATATTTTGCCCAACTACTGATTAGTAGTTCTAAGTTTTTGTATTTTTCTAGATTATTATGATTTATATTTTTCTGTTAAGTTTATTGCCTGTATTATTCTTTTCAAACTCCATTCCGGTTTTTTCGTTTTATCAGACTGGGCACTGTAGTATTTTTGAAGCTCTATGTTAAAATCTTCCCGTGCCACGCACGAGGTTCCCCACCACAGACTCCGCTCATAATTTACCTAGTGTTATTATAATATCACTGTATAGGCTTAGTGAAATTATAATAACACTAAAAAAAGTCCGTGAAATTGTAAAAAATGAAGGTGGTTGACAAAGATCCGTGCAATTACTATTTCACTAGTGATATTATAATATCACGGCTTTGACAATATCCCTGCGACATATATATCATAAAAGGAACCTCCGTGCAAAAAATAAATTTTCTAGGTCCAAGGGTTCTGCATTCAAGGATTTTCAATAAAGTCACACAAGACAGACAATCGAACGGTCATTTTCCTTTAAAAATCGTAAATTGTTTTATACGGTAATAAAAAATGTAAGTTGTAAGTTAAAGATATTTCTACGGAACCTCGTGTCTACAATGAAAAGGTACAGTCTATATAATTTAATACTAGTTTTCCGGCCTGGCTTCACCCGTGACTGGCTAAAATGGAGGTTGTTTTCCGAAGGCTATTTGTAGCAATATTTGTAGCTTGTAAATTTAAAAAACCCCCGAGTTGGGTATCTGTAGCTGGCTGCTTTCAGATGATGCAGCTGCATCAAGTCAAGGATACCATGTTGTTGTAATATCATTGAAGTCACATGATACTAAATTTCGAATCGATCAGACCTGTAAGTTGCCAACAACAACTAGAAAAGAGCCGATAGTTTTCAAACAGCAGAACAGATTTACTTGAACATAGCTAAGAACAACATAGTTTATCCGTTTAGGAGCTACGATGCCACAGACAGACACACACATACACAGATTAACTTATAACACCTCTCTTTTTTTTTGTCGGGGGATAAAAACAGAAGGATATCGTTAGGTACCTATTTCTTCGCATTTAAAAATTGTCCACGGGCGGATTGTAAAAATTTAAATGGGACAACAAAACGGCATTAATTTCAGAACAATGCATTAATGTATATAGAAGCAACATAAAACACAATATTACTTTTGGATTGAATGTGCATTGAACCCGATACATTGATATATCTACGTGGAACGATTTTTTTAACTATCAACCTAATTTACTTTATACAGCCTAAATAAGTGATTACCTACTTCGAAATATTTTCCTCTAAAATAGAAAAGGAACGACCTTTTCATAAAATATATGTTGTCAAAGTTATATTAATAAATAAATAACTAAATAAAATATTACTTTTTACTTCAGTCTTTATAACAAATTTTAATTTTACATATCAAAAGAGCAGCTTTGAAAATCCGATGAAAAGTAATTTAGCCCCAAACAAAATAGGTACATTTACAGTTTCCACCCACTTCAAAAATTTTTTTACAGCTCCCGTAAAAATTCTCTGAAAAGCTCCAAATACAGTTCCGGAACTGTCATACGAATAAAAAATCCACTCAAAAGTTACGGCTTCGCGGACATAAAAATAGACTGATTTTACACCTCGGCGCGATCTTTACCCAATTTTATATGCTCACATAAAAGAGACGTTCAATAAAAATTTAACAGCTCGTGAAAGCTATTGGTCTAAACTTGGAGCTCCTTGGACACAAAGTTCTTGAGCTAACTGCTAGGTATACTATCTAGGAGATGACATTGTAAATGCCACTTTAGAGAACTTGCTGTTTGCAGCGACTCGCCGAAAACTACTAGCACCTTATCGAGATTCTCAACGTTCTCAGCACTAGAACGTAATTTGACGTTGATGTTACGTAGAATATGCGCTTTGAGCCAAAATTTTAAGTAAAACACGTCCCAAATTTCATCACGGTTTGCACTACGGCTCCCGGAACTGTGATATTGGTCCCAGGGTATGCAGCGGAAGACCAAGTCTTCCTCTTTTAGCCGATGGTAATGGCTGGGATACTAATAATATTTCCCATCATGTAACCGCTGTTTCTATAGGAATAATGACGAAATAGATCGTTGTCATTAACAGACTTCCAAAAAAAGAAGGAGAAGGTTCTCAATTCGGACCGTATTTTTTTTTTAATGTATGTATGGACATCGATTACGTTGCCAGTTGTGAACCGATTTTGATGATTTCTTTTTTAATCGACAGATATTTCTTCCGGATTGGTTCCATTTTTATCTCATAAAAATTGGTTCATTAGTTTTTTAGAAATATTGAAAAAACTGACCTTATAAGTCAATTTTGCTTAATATCTCGATGAAAAGGATATAATAATTTCTCGACATTATCTCACAGTCATATGACAAAAATCGGTTCAGTAATTTTTCAGAAATTCAGTAATTTGTCTCTGTTTACTGCTGAAAATTATATCAGAGAAAATCCTTAGCAACGGTTGCTATTGACACGAAGTTGTCAATTTTCGTATCGACGGTGGTCTAACGGCTATGGGGTGCAGCGCAGGATGCACAATATGCACATTGCACATGGTTCAAATCCCATCCACCGCAGTATTTTTTTTAATTTTCCATAAATTTTTTTTAGTTGCGTTATCATTATTTGTTTCTCAGGGCAGCAAAATCACTTAAAAGGGAGAAATAAATCTTTTAAAAAAAGTGTACCGACTTCAAAAATTTGCACTGAAAGTAAGAAATAATAAAAATTTCGTCGTAGAATTTGAAAACAGTTGGTGCCAAATTAAAAATAATTTAGTACCCAAATTCACTAATCTAGATAATTCATTAGGAACCTACGATCATCAGTACAAACATAGATAATATTGAACAGATCTTTAGGTCCTTAGATATTTATTACTTTGTATCCTAATTTGGCACCAACCGTCTTCAAATTCTACAACGAAATTTTTATTATTTCTTACTTTTCAGTGCAAATTTTTGAAGTCGGTACACTTTTTTTAAAAGATTTATTTTTACATAATTTTGCATGAAAAATAATTATGGGTATAAATGAAGCGAAAGAGGTGTGTCAGGATTGTAGCAAGTTATCCTACCCATTGAGCATATGTGTTGTCAAATCGGAATATGCACAATGCACGCACAGCCCATAAATTATAAGTATAGGATTTTACAGTTCGCCAGCAGTTTCTTTGAAATATTATTATATTCTGATAGGTATTGTGAAAAATGAGAATAGAATAATAATATAAAAAATAACTACAGCTGATATTACACGAAAAGGCTTTAACGATAAAAGCTGTCTGAACGGCAACATATAAGACGTAAATTGGAATAAAACCCCGTGAGAACCAGAAATGTAAAACGCTGGCTTCTAGATTCGATGTAGAGATCATTATTCTCGCAGAGCCCAACAGAGGGTCTTATTTGATATTTAACATTACAAATAATTTTATCTTTTTCGTAGATAGGTAAAATCTTCTACACAAAGTCATTTATTAATTGGATTGGAGTTGGAAAAGAGGAAGGTACAATATGGGTTTAAAACAAAATTTGAATACTTACATAAAAACGATTATAATATTAGAGATAGGTATATGCTTCCGCGGACTCTTTTGTAGATTATATTATTCTACAAATTATTTCCTACATCATTTTGTTATATCTCTGTCGGATTAGACAGCCTACGCCATGACAATTTGCTGGTGCTAACTTTTTCCCTAACTTGATTCATCAACCTATCTAATGTTTAAAACCGCATCAAAATTCGTTCAGTAGTTGTTGCATGAAAAGGTCACAGGCAGACAGACGCGGCTTTGTTTTGTAAATTATGTAATTCGTTTGTTGTTACCGTCACGTTGTTTACTAGTTATTATTAAGACTCCGCTGTCCGTCCGTCCGTCTGTCTGTCTGTCCGTCCGTCTGTCGCCAGGGTGTATCTCGTGAACCGTGATAGTTAGACAGTTGAAATTTTCACTTCACATGATGTATTTCTGTTGCCGCTATAACAACAAGTACTAAAAAAACAGAATAAAATAAATATTTTAGGGGGCTCCCATACAACAAACGTGATTTTTTTGCTCGTTTTTGCTCGATCAGAATATTGAGTTATATTATTCACTTTAAAAATAAATAATTAAATTAAAATAAAATTAATATTAAAGGGGGCTCCAATACAACAAACGTGATTTTTTTGCCGTTTTTATAGATAATGGTACAGAACCCTTCGTGCGCGAGTCCGACTTTTTTTGTAATATTTAGATCCAACTACTTACAAAATTTTCTTCTTGGATATGAATTTTAGATAGTAAAGCCACGTGTGCAGTGTAAGTGGATGCAACTGGAGCAATAAAACTTGCAATATAATCTTTCGACTGTGTAGGAAGGCTATTTCGCGTTCAAGAGAATATTCAAAAAAATTGTATGGCCACAGATGTAAGTTGCCGAAGCAAAGTCTATAAGTGCAGTACTTAATAATTTGTAAGATCGAAAAAAACAGTATTTTATTGTTACATTTTTTTATTTTAGGTTTCACAATATCCGCAATATTTATACCAAAACAGCTTTCCACCCCGCCTCCACCCTATTATGGTCTTGAGTTCTTTCAAAAATCCCATAGAAACCCGCACTTTCAGTTTTTTCCGAATTTTCCAATATTCGGTCCAACTCTTCCAATTTCTCTTTCCCTAAAAACCTTATTACGAACATTTAAAAAAATGGCCGAATAGGTCCACCCGTTCTCAAGTGAAGTAGGTATTGAATGTTTATTTTAAATATAGATTATGGCAAAATAATACTCTTTAATCTCGTTTTAAATAATGAGCTCCCAAAGAAAATGATCCTTGGTTGTGACAGTTGTGAGTATTTTAACCAACTTCAAGTTCTCAATTTGACCTATATGTATATAACAGTCATTTCGCGAATGAAAATACAGTAGTTATTAGTAACTATCCCATTTTCAATGATCAAGAGAAAACGGCACAGATTGTAAACTTTTCAGCGCAATTTCATTCAAAAGCGACTGAATTTCCGTCGTCACAAAAAACCAAAGCGTTATCAAAAAGAGGTCCGCACTAACGCACCTGTACGGTTACAAAAAATATGCCAACGAAGCTACTACCAACGTTATCTGAAACCGGCGAGGTAAAAGCCAGGATGAGCATGGATTCAGTTTGCGATCGCAGGTGTTTCGAAGCAAAAAATCTCTTTCAAATATAAACCTCACTGGAACTTACTTAATAAGATTAAATTATTTCACAGTTTTATTTAATGGACGACTGTATTTACACTAAATTATTAAATAGGTACTGACGGATATTATAAATGCGAAAGTGTGTTTGTAAGTAAAAACAGATCATCGGATCGACGTGATTTTTTAAATTCGTGTACTACATGGCTTCCATAGCAGTGGGAAAAACTGCCCATTTAGTGAATTAATTGTCAACGTCAATTAAGTTGTAATTCGACTCATATTGCCTTGCACGTAATCATCATCCCATCATTTTGTTGAACTAAGAGAGACTTCTACTATTGTATATTCTTTGTCTCTATACTAAATCCAACCATTTCTTTTACTTTTGACATAAGCAAGCACGCCTATGAAGTTTTATAATTATTGACAAGCAACCATAAACAAAAAATTCAATACTTCATGGACGCTGTTTTTTTTTCTTAACATAGTGAAGCATCCTGTGGGCCACAGTCTGTGGCAGTGTAAATTAAATATTTTCATTTTATTTACATAAGTATATACATAATATCAATAGGTTAAATTTGTTTTTTTTTGATGTAGAATATAAGTATATAAAGAAGAAATATGGAAAAAAGTTATATAAAGCATATAAAATACATTAATATATATATATATTAGAATCGTCTCCATACCTATGAACTGGAATCATCACTTATATCTATCTATATTTCACTTTTATTAATTCTTGAGTACACAGTTTCACGATCCCAATCAGACAATAGTTACAGTAGCGTTTCACATAAATGGTATATTTATAAAACGATACAAAATGTTAAGCATAAATAAAATGTAACGCATTAAGGACATCACTAAAGTACTCGAGCTGTCAAAAGTAAATAAATGGTTGGATTTAGTAGTGACAAAGATTGCAGCGGCAGACTCGCCAATATGGGCAACTTCCTAAATGTACACAATGATACATTTCTATAGTATTTGTTATCACGCCTCAAGTAGTTATTTAAGGAGACGTCTCATAACTTTTGTCCCATATAAATTACATGCTTCACGACTTCTTAAATTACTTTCGAAAGATAAATATATTTGACACAGTATGAATATTTTTTTTTTAAATCTGTTACACCTAAGTTTTATGAAGCCCTGAAAGTCATGAATTTCACACGTATTTCAACCGATTTTGCGACTCGAGTTCTCTTAATATATTCACTAATGTACCATTTTCTCATATTTATCCTATAAATAAATTCACACGCTTTATGTAAACATTAACTACAACTTGCTATTTCTAATAGTTTTTGTATGATACTGGCAGAGCATATGTCCGTTTTGTGTATTTTCGCGAGACCATTTTTTTTTTAAATAGTTATTTCTCATATTTCTGGTAGTTTAAAAAAAAAGAGATATCGGCAAAATAAGCCGCGTGGTTTACTGAGTTAATTGCGCTAATAAACCGAGTTACACGTCTGTCAATTATCCTAGTCTATGTTAATGTATATATAACGTTACCGCAACTTAATCGTATGCAACTTTACACCGGTCGGACCTCCAGTACGGTGTCACATTCTGACCAATGACATACTTACATAGCCTCTGGGGTTACACGCATCTACATGTATATTTTGTTTGTCTGTCTGTCTGTAGCACAAAGGATATTCTAACTAATATTATAAATGCGAGAGATTGTTTGTGTGTTTGTTTGTTTGAAAGCGCTAATCTCAGGAATTACCCAATCAAAGATGTTCACGAACAAACCTGGGGCAAAAAACTAATTTTGATATAAATTAACAGAGAGTGAGAATGTCCACATTAGCGAAATGTTTTAGTTACGTAAGTAGAGCTAAGAAACCTATCCGAAATATTCGAAAAAAAAGTGATATTTTTTAAATATTTAAATGAGTAAAATTGAAAACGCTTATGTGGGTGCTTTATATCTATTGTCTATATATATTATCTCTTACGAAATGTTACAAAAATAATATTTAAAAAAATCAAAATTTTTAACCCACCAAGGGCGGCTTTACCTATTAGTATAGATGTTACCGGAAATGTGTGAAACCTAGGAATTCTTTACAATTCCTAGGAAATGTATCCAATACCGAACTCATTTACGAAATGTATAACATATTTTTTAAAGATTCTTTAATACTTACATTTACTAGGAAATACATCCTAGTATTACACCGATGCATCCTAGGCATATTGTATACAATTCCTAAATGGTACTAGGAAATGTATAAATTAACATTATATTATATGTAGGATTATAGGATATGTAGGATATATAATTTAACATATTTCCATTTGCTATTTAGGAAATTTACACAATTCCTCGGAAATATGTACCTATTAAATAATTTATTTCACACATTTAGGAATTGTATACATTTCCTAGGAATTTTATATAATGACGTATTACATACATTTCCGATAATATATGCATATATTACTAATATTATAAATGCGAAAGTCACTCTGTCTGTCTGTTATACGCTTTCACGACCAAACCACTGAACTGATTTTGATGAAATTTGATATGGAAAAAGCTTGAACCCTAAGGATGGAGATAAGCTATTTTTTTTTATCCACCGCCCTATGGAGGTATAATAGGGAATAAAAGTTAATATATAAAATCAAATATTACCACGCCTACCATTTAATACGTGGGTAGATAAAATGCCATCTTGTTAATTTACAAAGCGATACTCCAACTTTTATAAACTTTATTGAGTGGGAGTAAGAAAGTTGATCGCTTTGGTTAGTAACGACTGTATTTGATTCATGTTATAAGTAATCATATAGCACCCCGGTTCGGTTCTTAACCCCGGTATGTAAATGCAAAAGTCCGCACTTCTCAAAATAAAAGACAAACTTATTTTTATAAGAAGTGATGTTTCTGTCGTCTCTGGCTACGCCGCAATATATAAACGCTGTGATGGTGATATTTGTTTTTATAATGATCATTGATTTAATGTTAGTTACCTGCTTTGTGTTCGAAATTCAATCATAATTAATTAATCATAATATATGTTTGAAGTGTTACGAAGTGAAGGGTGACGTTATATGATTTGATGCTTGTGTGACAGCATAAAAAATAGTATCAGTCAGTAATTATTTATTGGCAGCATTTTTAAATTATTTGTAACGTAGTGGTTATATTCTCTTTGTTCTTTGGAGACAATATTTACTCTATGCGAGCCGCCATGTTTGACATTGACAATCTTAATGTAAGCAATTAACTTTTTATTAAATTAATTTTCAATACATTTTATAATACCTAAATATTTATTTTCTGGACACCTTCACCATATAAACTTTAACTATGCCAAATCTCATACTCCTCGGAGACGCGCAACATGTTTAAAAAGGGGTATAAAGGTTTAAGGTTTTATTTAATATATAGATTTATAAATATATCCCTATGCCCAGTTCATGGTTGTATTGTATTTTTAAAACGAAATTTAGCGTTTACAAATCAATACAATTTGACCATCTGTCTGTTAGTACTATCAAACTGAATGGCCTATGATATAAAATCAAGATTTTGAAAATATCTCTACTGTGCACTAAAGAAGGTGACAGACAGACATGGAAATAAAATCTAATCTTCTTACGATTTTGGTAAGACTTAAAATTGCAAAACATATTAGGTTAATTTTAAGGATTCTTACTTGAAAAATTCTATTGGACACAACTTCCTGTTCCCTTTCTAAAAATAAGTAAAGAACCGATCAAGTGCTAATCGGAAATCGCAAAAAATAAGAAAGGACGCTTTACCCGTACTTAAGTACGCAAGCCTATTTATGAATTCGTTCGTCTTATTATGAACTTTTTTTCTAATTGGATAGCATTCAATTTACCGAATAATTTGGAAAATTCTAAAAAAATAAAAGATGCTTCAATTCGCCATTTATAAATAACTTTGGGATAAAACAACAGATATATCTTATTATATAAGGAATCATATTTGGCTAATATTATAAATATGTTAAAATCTATAGTAATATTATAAAGAGGTAAAGTTTGTAAGTTTGTAAATTTGGATGTAGGGGATATCTCTAAAACTACTGAGCCGATTCTGAAAGTCTTCCTCTTTTAGCCGATGGTATTTGTGAGACTATACCTAACATATGTTCAGTTCTGTTGAGGTATATTTAGATGGAAAAGCCTCGAATTGTGGTTTGGATATCTGTTTATAATTATAAGAATCAAACTAAGGGTCTTCGAGTGAAGTTGTTATGAATATTATTTTCAGATTTTCCTTTCAGCATTATGTCGTATAACCACTCTATAATATCTATGTAGGTATTGCATGGTCGATTTAAAAAAATAAAAGCGCGCATTGAAAGGAAAAAATACGAGTGTTTTCCTGTTATAAAAAATAATGAATACCCTCCTTTCAAACATTATAATAAGATAAATATCATTCATAATAAGAACGAACTGAATACGGATTCCTCTTTTAACAAGCAAACCCAGAGTTTTTTTTTTATTTCATTATTCAAAAACATATGTCGGAATATCACTTTTATCTTGCCTATTTTCTTGGTACTCATTACGGATACATCCTTTTCTGAGAAAAAAATATTAAAGCCTCATCGATTCGTATAATAACAGAGTAACGATAATGGAAAAGTTTTGTTCATTATATTATAGGACCTTAAATTATTTCGATGTATTTTGTTGGTCTTTTCGATACACTCCAATAATAAAGTCCGATCAATATTGTTAATGGTATCTAGGGATTCGTACATCTGATGAAACAGGATCACTCTTGAGTATGTCTGTCTGTTACAGCTAATTTTCTCAGAATCTACTGGATGAAAAAGGTTAAAAATTTCAAGTGTATCATGTGGCTAATTATAGGAAATACTAATATATTTTTTAATAATTTTAAAATGCATAGTTTAAATAAAATTATATGAAATAAAATGTACGAAAATTGAGCGTCTCGCCCCCCTTATCTCCGAAAACACTGATTCTAAAATTTTGAAGATAAAAATAGGAAATATAGGGTCTCGCTCATAGTATACAGGAAAACTTAACGAAAATCCTGTCTTAAAGTTCTCATGGAAGAAAATGGTACGAAACCTTCTCCACGCGAGTTTAACTCGAACTTGGCCAATTATTTTTTTATAAAATCAAGCTGTTTTCGATTTCGAGCCAGGGGGAGCATTTAAAAATAAAAAAGATATCCTGGATCCGGATTTTTAACGGAACTGGCCACCTACGAAATCTCATATCTTCCATTGAGAACTTTGGGACTAAGATATAAAAAAAATGCCTAGTCTTTGAACAAATTTTATGACTGTATTTTCGCCAGCGGGGTTAGTATAATATTTTAGTACCTACTGTCATTCGAATCGAAGGTAAAAAACTAAGAATGTCCAACCCTAGAATGCTCGGGCAAATCCGTGTACTGTCATTGCCCGACCCAGCAATTTCCTCGGATATTGTTGGACATTCTCGGGCCAGGCATTTTGCGGACCCGTCGTTGCTTTTGTGAGCATGCTACTCGCTTTAAGTATATCTTCTTCTTCCTCTAGATTTTGTCTAGTTTAGCGTGTATAAGTTTAAGACTTAACAAGTGAAATATACAGTGCGGTACCTACTGGTTTATAACGTTTGGAATTATTTAAAACCGCTCCATTTGAGATGGGAATAGTTGTAGAAATTAGACCAGTTTCACCGGCAACTTCGAAAACCTTGTTAAATATTTAACACCCTATCAGATCCTCGCTAGTCGGTAGTCCAAGTTGTTAGAGAGGGTTTCATACGGAAGTAGATTTCCTTTTGGTGTTCTTTGTTTTTGTTTCTGTTCTATTCCAATGTTTGTGTTTTACAATAGAATAAAGGTTGCTACTGTAGTCCGATCAACGAATGATTATTTACCACTACATATTTTAAACAAAGTCTCCCCCGCTCCAACTGTCTGTCTGTCTGTTTGTCTGTGACTTCTTCACGCAAAAACTACTGAACGGTTTTGTTGCGGTTTTCAGGATTAGATAAGTTGGTTCACGAGGAAAGTTTACGAGTATTACATATGGACCTATTATATAAGTGAATCAAGTCGGGAAAAAGTTAGTCCCAGCGAGTTTTCATGGCATATGATGTCTAATCCGTCAGAGATATATAATAATGTAGGAAATACATGTGTGGAATAAAATGCTCTACAAAAAAATCCTCGGTTGCATAATATATACATAGCATTTGAAGGAGTAACCAATGCCTAACTTCGAAGAAATCGAATACTCCCAGAATTTGAACACTATCACAAATTACGCTAATATAACCTAGCTAATATGTAAGCACTAAATTCAACCAAATTCCCTGTAACATCCAATATACACGGATAGAAATTGTATTAAATTAACACGTATTACTTAATAGTGGTTTCTAACGCCGGAGTATGAATTCAGCTAATAGCCTAATTGGTAGAGCGTTGAGTTGAAACCTGGAGGTCCCGGGTTCACACTGGTTCTGTCTCTGGCCACACCGCAAGGCAGTGAAGATGTGATGTGTGGATACACCATTTAGATCCAAATAAATTATTATATCAATACCAACACCTGAATGCACACCTTCCTTTATAATTTGCGAGTGTGGCCAACTGAGAACTGGCAAGCCTATTTGTTATTTCTTCAACAGAAGTAACTGTTATTTTTAGAAGAAATGCGGACGCTTTACCTCACCCACACAGACACACAAGATTCGATTAAACAAAGGGGTGTGGATGTGTGTGACAGATTGTTCCGGTCATCGAAATCAACCACAAATACAACGATTTGAAAATGAATTGTGGGCCGCGCGATAAGAATTGGACGAGTCTGTGGTACGGCGACAGGCCGGGGATTGGACGAATGTGTGGCCACCTTAAGAGGATCGTGTAGCTCAGCGTACGCAGCGAAATAGGTATTTAGAAAATCATATTCTGTCTCAAGCGCGCTCTTCCCCCGGGCATCAGTGCGACAGAGAGCACTGCAGCTCGTGAGTGTTTGTAGGTATGTTCTTCGTTGAAAATTGCGTTTTGGGCGAAAACGATTTACACCTGCTAAACTATAACGAAACCTTATAATTTTGGTGTCAAACGTTTTAGCAGATTATAATCTACGTACGTACGTTTTGCTTTTTTTGAAATTTTGCTTGGTTTTTCAAATACAGACGGTTAATTACGAGCAAGTTATGAACCAAAAAAACCGAGATTTCAGGGGCTTATAACTTTTGACCTATCACGAATTTTGATAAAAGGAAAAAATACGTACGTAGTTTTTCACTATGTCAGTAACATATTACAAAATCGTTAAAAATAAATAATATTTAGGGGTAGTAAAACGTTTTCTCCGTTTGTATGGACATGGACGCGGTACACTATACTCTTAACGCGTGTTGCTGGAAAGTTGTAGGTATATATGCCAAACTATTAAATATTTTCAATGGCGCGATACAGGTTTCAGTGTTGAGACAGTATTGCGATGCGACATCTATCGACGCAATGTGCCGCCACAATATTTCTATATAATTTTAATATACATAATGCTGTTTTAGTTCCATCACTTACTTATGGAAGCGAGACTTGGGTATGGAATAAGAAGCATGTAAGTAAGATAAATGCAATGGAAATGCGGTATTTACGTAGAATGTGTGATATAAAGCGTATTGATTAACCGCATCCGAAACGATATCATTAGAGAAGAATGCGGAGTGAAAGATGATGTTGTGACTAAAATGAGGAAAAGTAGTTTACTCTAGTTTGGACACGTTGAAAGAATGAAGGATGAAAAATTTACTAAAAATGTTTATAGGGTTGAAGTGAAAGGAAATTCTGGCGTAGTTGTATTAAACACATAAAAAAATTATTGATCGATGGAAATATTAAAAGTACACACAATCGCCAAGCATGTATGAAAGGTAATATAAAAGAAGCAAAAGAGGTATGTCAGGATCGTAACAAATGGCATTCGATTGTCTCTGCATACCCCTCTTGGGATAAAAGGCGTGATGATAGATAGATATATAGACAGATATTTTTTTCAGACGTTGTACTCTGGAAATCTCCATATTCCGTAATACAACATAACAATAGCCTCAAAAAAAATAATACAAAACAAGTTAATTCTAACAAAAAACTGTAAATTTACTCAAGACTAATTGAATTTTGTGAAGCAACTGTGTACGGGGGAAACTGAATTAAAACGTGAATGACAGCTATGAAAGTTTTGTGGGACACTATGACGCAAAATGTTTTTGGTGTCGGTTTGTGCAAGACAATGTCACGACACTTCTAGTTCTATTAAATTCTTGTAGTACATTTAAGGGGCCGCCTCATGATTTTTGTCCCATCAAAAACGGACTTCAGCAACTCAAGTATTGTACAAAACTTTTTAAAAATAGCAAGTTCTAGTTAATGGATCCTAAATGTATATGAAATTATCTTTATACTAAATGTATAAAATATGTCAATATCAGCTACACCTAGGTTTTATAAGGCCCTGAAAGTCAACAATTTCACGCATAATTTCAACCAACTTTGCGACTCTAGTTCTCTTAATACCTTTACTAATGTGTTTTTTTTTACATTTTGAATAAAGATAATTTCATATACTTTATGGATCCATTAACTAGAACTTGCTATTTCTAAAGTTTTTTGTACAATACTTGAGTTGCTGAAGTCTGTTTTGTGCATTATCGCAAGACAGGTTTTGTTGTTAAGTTGTACTTCTTCATGTTTCTGGTACGTAAATCTTGGTCTATCTTATCTTATCCTTGGTTATCGATTTTAATAGTAGTCCATCTTGCTCACATATTTATAAAGAGACATGGACAAAATAAGTCGCGTGTAAAACTGAGTTCGTTGCGCTGTTTGTCGATATCTCTTTAGAAATATGGAATGCTATTAAAATTGACAAGATAACCAAGGATAAGATATGATAGACTAAGATTCACGTACCAGAAACATGAGAAAGTACGGTTTCTCAACAAAACCTGTCTTGCGATAATACACGAAACGGACTTCGGATGTATGAGTATTATACAAAAACTATTAGAAAAAGTTGAGGACTTTCAGGGCTTCATAAAATTTATGTGTAACTGATTTTGAATTTTTTATGTCGTTTAAATCATGTTTAATATATCAATATTTAGAAAGCAATTTTAATTTCGAACCCAAGAAATATAATTACCGCGTAATTTACATATAGCTGCAGCATGTAATTAGTATGGGACAAACGTTATGAGGGGAGTTCTTAAGTTTTATAACTTGCAGTGCGTCTTAACTAACTTAGAAACCAGTATTTTGTCATCCGACAATTTTAAACGTGTTTTCTATTGATTGCCACAGAAAAAATAACAGATATTTACGATAAGTATCTTAAATAGGCTGTTTAATATAGACAACTGGCAAAAAGTGGACATTGTTACCTACTGGTGTGGCCACACCGCAAGATATAAAGGCAATGAAGGTGTGTGTTCTGTTATGTTTTCCTATTGACTGCCACAGAAATTCGTAAAATTATTGCACGGGGATGACGATAATTTAAAAGTGCATCTAATTAAATACTTTAATATAAAATAATAAACACGCTTTTGTCAAGACTTTCACGTTCATATAAAAAACATTCTTTTTAAAACGCTCCAAGCACAATCTCTTAAAAAATCTGATTATTATTATTAAAGTTAATTAATGTAGCAGATTAAAAATGTCTTTGTATAATATCTTCAAGTTATTCATTCTAATGAGCTCAATTCGTTACAACAAAAAAGCGTACCACTGAAACACAAAAACTTATTTTTCTCAGTTTGACCTCTCCGTGGATTGGAATCTTTTTGCATAACTACGTCCAAACTTGATGGGGTTACGTCGTTTCGTTACAGAGTTCCACTATCCACCTCCTGGCAACATCATCAGATCAGATCGATGATACCAAATTTGTCATCGGAATCACTTTAACAAGTCTCAAAATACGACAATGTTGGTTAAATTCGACTTCCAAGATTTGTTTATATACATACTTAGTTACAGGTGAAACACTCAACCTTCATATACTCACTAATACTTGGTAACAATGCCCTCATTTAGCGAATTGCCTATGTCAAACAGGTGGCAAGCCTATCTGAGCAAATGGGATTAGAGCTGCCATTTCGTAAAAATAACTAAGAATATATTATTCACTGAAGAAGTGCTGACTTGCCCTCCAGCAAGTAATTACCGTTTGTAATATGAGTGGGGAATTAACCCGGGTCCTCCATTCATATAAATATATATAATACTGTTAGATTATATTTTTTAATTGAATTTGTTTGGAGTAACTTTTGCAAACAATGTATTTCATAGAGCCTAAGAAATATTTCGCGAAAACGTTTTATCCTTCTTTATGCCCTTAGGGGACGAATTTCATGAAATTATTGCGAAGTAGCAGGCTATGTTTTCAAAGAAATATATTTAATTTCACTTTGGTTTTGGATAACACGTAGGAATACAACACTGCCATGTTTGACTAAACAAAATGTAACTAAATTAAATGTAAATATTGGAAATGGCTATTTACATGAAATTGTCTGTCTTGACTACTGTGGGGTTAGCATACTAGCATAAAGGGCCAAAAACGACGGGTGCGACAATGGCCACTCAAGGAATGTCCAACCATACAATGACCGGGCAAATCCGCGTGATTCCGGCTGGCCATTGGTGTGGACCAGTCGTTTTTGATCTTCGAGTCAAAACGACAAATCTACTTGTTCCAGCGGGTTCCAGCGGAAGACCAAGTATCCCTCGTTTAGCCGATGGTATTTGCGAGGCTATACCTAACAAGTGGCCAGTTCTGTTGAGGTATATTTAGATGGAAAAGCATATAAGTGTGGTTTGTCGGATTATGTACCTACATGAAATGAAGTTTTTAATTAAAAAAACCTATTGGTACATAGCCGGGATCCGGGATGGAACCCGTGATCTGCCTAGTTAATACCAGACGTCTAAAACTTTAATAATATAACATACTCTTATCATTTCAAAATGGTTGCATCTTGTAGTACGTACCTGAAACAAAATAATTATTTATTAATATTGTAAATGCGAAAGTGTGTTTTCGAAATGTTTTTTGTTTGTAGAAATTTTGTAGGACCGGAGAATAAAAAAGGTTACTTTTATTCAGAAATCAAGACGAAAGACGGGCTTTCAACAAAGCGCCTACTAAATATTTTATAGCAATGTTCATAAAGTTTGATTTTCTTAGGCGCAATCCAAATTTGTTTTTTGTTTATCCTTCTTTCACGCCACAAGAGAGCAACGGACCGACGTGATTTTTTGTACAGGGATACCTTTTTATCCCGGAAAGCGTTCGGGGTAAATTCTTCTGTCACATTTAAAAAAAATCACTGCGAAGCCGGGGCAGAAAGTTAGTATTATCATGAAAAGATCTGTTAAATAAAATGCTATAAAATTATGAAATAAAAAGTTATCTCTTGATCATGATGAAAGTCCATAAATCGTGTTTATAAACTGGAAGACATCTTCTATAAGTAACAGCTGCGACGCATCTTTTATGGGTCAAAAAATCCCTCCGATAGACATTTCTTTAAAAGAAAATTAAATGAAAGTTATTGGGACTACACGCTGCTTGCTCTTTATTTCTTATGGTATGGTCAGAGACGTAACAGTGTCCAAATGTAGCGTGTCGTTGTTCTTATAAGTCGGAACAGGTGGCAAAACAAGTACCTATTATTGTTTTGACATAAGGACTTTACGAACAAAAATATTGCAACGTGCAACCTTTCTTTTCAAAGGTAGTGATGATTCCATTCTATTTACTAAGAATAATTTCTAGAAACGGCTATGTAATTTGAATTAAACCGAATTATCGGTGTCAGGGTATCCAGCGGAAGACCTAGTTTCCCTCTTTTAGCCGACGGTATTTGTGAGGCTATACCTAATCGAGTGGCCAGTTCTGTTGAGGTATATTTAGATGGAAAAGTCTCTAAGTGTGGTTTGTCGGATTGGAAACCATTGGTATTTATATTGACGGAATCCTAAAAGAAATAAAATCTCCAAATATCTTTAAATTTAAAATTAAGTATGACTCTTCAGTTTATTATCAATAAAAGTTATGTGCTAGATAAAATATTACAATAAGTGTGCTCTAAATAACTGTAAAATTATTGTATTCAGTCAAGGATTAGAATTTAATGGGATTTTAAAATAACGGTTATGTTGGGAATATGGGACACTTTACGGGTAGTATCATAACATTATTGTAGCTGTAAAATATGTCACTTCTTAGAAGTTTTTGGATCATTCTTTTGGTATTTACTGTATTTAGACATAATCGTATTTCATTTCTGTAATAAAATATGTGAACAGCCTTGAAATATTAACGGCATAAGGGGATTTGTCAGTTTTATTGCTGTTATTGTATAAGCTTAAACTGTTTTTAAGGCAAGTTAAAATTAAACGGCATTTTTTATTATTGTTATTACCTACTACATTTATAAATTGGTTGTCTTTTACTTTTAAAACATTCCAGAAATTATATGATTATTCCAATTGATTACGTTATTCACACTTGTTTCCCATAGGGGTAAGCACCACATAGGTGGAGACAAACCACGATTTGCAAATTGTAAATATTAAAAACTAGATACGAACCCGGCTTCGCTCGGGATGTTCTTTACTCTAATAATTTTACTGTATTATTTAGGTAATAATATGAATTGGATAATTATACAAAATGTTACCCAATGCCCACTCTTTTCTTTGACTCAACAAACCACATGACTCAAACAAACGTTACTGTCACATTGAAAATTGCTTCTGACAGCATTAATTAATAAATTTGGTCTTATTGATCTTATTTTTCCTAAGCCAGAATTGATTAAATTTTTTTTCTTAACAATTTGGTATGCGTTTGAATCAAGTCTACCGTACCCCTAAACGAAATTATTAATATAGATTCTCATCTCAAAATACCTCAGCTGCCCAATGTCGAGGAAACCCGTATTCGTTATCAAAAAAAAGTTATTTAAGCAAGATATAAAAACATCTGTAGATGTGGTTTTAAGGCACGGAACCCTAAGAACTAATTCCTGACTGTACCTTTTAATAATGAAGAGAAATTCAACCGTCTAACAACTTTTTCTGGTACCTGCCAGTTACAGGGTGTAGCGAGATCAAGAATCAAGTTTTACTTTGCCCCTCCTTATGTCAACAAATATCACTCTTGTAAAACCAGTGGAGTTAGCTCATTGTCACTTCTTTGTCACTCATAGACATAAATGGTGCCAATTACATTTGCAATCAATGGATCATAAATTTTTAGAAGTGTCATTTTGTTTGTCTAAACTTGTTTTGGTACAACAATCTATACTAATATTAGGTATAGATGCGATAGTGTATGTTGCTTTTTGTCTTTCTTATATCTGACAACAGAGGGCCCAAGAATGACAAAGGCTACTTTTCATCCCGGGAAAAGATAGAGACGGAACGAATTTTGTCGAGAATAAAAAATGTAGTTCCTAATTTGTTCATAACATCAGTATTTCAATTTGGGAATTTAAATTATAATGTGTCCAAACCGAAATATGTTCGCAATTCAAGCGTAGCAAATTTCTTGTCGTTACAAATTAGGTTCATGTTTCGTATAATTTGTACACAAATTTCAATGATTTTGTTTTTATTTAGCACATTTTGTAAACTAAAAAGGTATTTCCAAGAGTTTTTCACATATATATTACAATTGTCTTTTTATTAAAATTGAACGTAAGAAAAAACTAAACTAAATAAACCAAGTCCGCGTGGAATAGTGGCAATAATACTGGCTGATTCGTTGAGCGAGGAAGGAGCCAGCCCTCTTGTCACCAGAGGATATGATCAGCCGTGGGAATATATCTTTAATAAACTTTTTGGCATTTGAACCGAGAGTTTCTACACCAAACGGCACAAATTTGTAGTTTTCAATAATTTAACTATATTTGCGCCGTTTGTTAGAATTTGCGATTTGATTATTGTTTCCCTGAGATCAGACGGGCTAATAGGGCATCCCATACAAGGGCCCAACCTCGCTCCCAGGGAATCAGAGTCATTCCATCGGGTCTCTTGCCGTCTTCCCGGATTATTCCCGGTGGCTCTAGGAGAGCAGGTATACTTCTATTGACGTAAGAGCCTTTTTGAAGGTATCATTGCAATTTGAATTGTTACTCGTATACAAATATTGACAACAATTTTCCACGTTTCACTAGAAACATTTATATTTTACATTTCACCGCAACTCGTCCCTAGTTTTTCACTGTAAAAACAACGCGAACGTTCTACTGTAAATTCACAGAGAGAGCCTATATTTGCATGTCCAACGAATGATTTAAATGAGCCACCACAAAACTGATATTGATACTTTAAACATTCACACATGAATATTCGAAACGGATGGATGTTATTTGCATAAGATTTATTTCATTATTGTAGCTGTATGTATGTATACAAAACTTTATTTATCTGAGCTATGATATAAATTGTAATATATGTAAAAGTTCAACAAAAAAGGCATCACCCAGCTAAAGACAACGGGTGGCCAGCTGTAGGAAAATAAGAAGCTTAGGATGAAATATACAAAAATACACGCCTTATTTCCCTTAGGGTAGACAAAGATAAAAGATATCCACTCGCCAAAATCCTGGCTCACCTCTTTCGCTTCATTATCCATATATCTTTTCATGCATGTTTGCTTTTTGTCTCCCCTTTTTGAAGTGAAACTTCTAAGGTGGCGATTCGATAATTTATTGGACGAGAATTGAGAGTGAAATTTAAAGGACGCGTCACATTAGGAACATTTCGTTACATGAGAGAGAAGAAAGATATAACTTATAGAGAGGGAGAATAGGGCTATATATTGTATATCTAATACACAGTTTAAACTATACGCGTCTCCTTTTTTTAAAAAGGTTTGACTTCTATCACGTGCACGCGCATTTTTTTTTTAAATGTTACTAATTTGATTAGTGAATTTCTTTCTAGGGCGCCCTCGATCTAGTCTTCCAGTCACATCTGTTCTATACTTTCGTAAATCTCTTATCTTCCATTCTTTCCATATGACCAAATGATCTAAGCATCCCTTTCTCTATCTTAGCTAATACATCTTCTTTTAGTCCACATTGTTCTCTTATCACAATATTCCTCACTCTATCTTTCAAAGTGAGAGCCTTGCGCTGGGTACCCTGGGTCCGACAAAGGTTCCCGGGAGCTGTAAGATTTGATGAAGATTTTTTTTCTATCTTTCAATTTTACCCCACACATTCAGGATAAAATATAACCATAAGTCTAATGGGTAAACAAATAATAGATAGTAAGAAATACATTAATGATAAAGTAGCAGAAATTAGCAGTGCCTTAGCCTCAAAAATGTCACGGGCTAAATGGGGAAGACGTGTTTGTTTTCTGAGGCAAATACTAATGAATTTACATTTTACTTTATTCACGTCTGATTTTTTTTGTTTTTCGTTGTCTAACAGTTGTTTCGGAAATCTTTTAAACACTTGTTTAGTGACAGAATAAGTAGAAATAATGAAAATCGTACACCTATACGTACATATAATAAAACCCCTTAAGTTAATGAGGTACTTTACATTTTCACAGAATCACAAGTCGCTCGACATCACATCATTTATTCACCAAAGAAAACTTCTTCAAAAATGTTATCTAATAAAAGTCTTTTAAAATTCCTGGCATTTTATTATGCAATCATGCTCGAACACTTGCTCCTTACTTGATATATGCCATACCAGGAAAATGCAGTTTCATTTATGTCGTCGCGAATTTAAAATAGGTGGAAAACTTCAGTTGTACACGAGTATCTTGAAAGAAACTTGAGGTCTGCACCGGGTAATAAAGAACTGAGATAATGGAAAACTCAGCGCAGATGTTATTGAGCAAAACTACTATATTGTGTCGAACGGATAAACTTATTACGTTTCTTGGGGCAGAACGAAGAGAACAGTGGTGGTTCAAAGATTTTTATTTAAAGAGAAAAAGAAAAACCTACCTAGAGTATTGCGAGTCAACGTTCATTCGCTTTAGAACACAGAGTTTTGTAATGTATCCAACATTTTTCATATTTTATTATGCTTTGAAACCTTCGAAGTAGGTGGCAAAACTATCGTTAGTTAGTTGGTAAAAATTAGCTTGGCAGTAATCCAATCATTTTTTTTTAAGTAATTGATATAAATTCGGTATGTACCTAAAGTAAAAACTAAGGTATTTTTTATATTTTTATTTCAAAGATTACGATATTTTAAAAAACTCATTTGAATATTTTTGTTTTCTATGCAGTAGTTTGTAGGGTTCCGTACCCAAAGGGTAAAAACGGAAACCCTATTACTATAATAAGGCTCCGCTGTCTGTCCGTCTGTCACCAGGCTGTATCTCATTAACCGTGATAGTTAGACAGTTGAAATTTTCACAGATGATGTATTTCTGTTGCCGCTATAACAACAAATACTAAAAAACATAATGAAATAAATATTTAAGGGGGCTCCCATACAACAAACGTGATTTGCTCGTTTTTGCTCGATATTGATAACGGCAACATATTTTAAAAAGCATACATTAGTTTTTACTTTAGACAGAAAAAATGGTAATAAAATAGTTACTGAAGGTTATTTTGCTATTAATGTAATATAAAGTAACATAGTAAGCTAGTGACTGATTTTATAGAAAGTTGCATTGAACCACTCTCACTAGGGCAGTAACACCGGTTAGTTTCATATGTTATCTCTTTATTACATACACATACCTAAGGTAACTAAGAAAGTACTTATTTACATCATTAAAATTATATAAAAAATTGTTAAATATCTTCAATGCAATCCTAACTCGATCAAAAACCAACATTTATTTTTATTAAGAACTAGCTTTTGCCCCGGCTTTTGCAACTTTCCGGGCAACTATTAAATTTTTTCCTTCCCTAAAATGGCTGTGTGAAGTTGGCACCCCCAAATGCGATTTTTCAGTTCTTTTTCATCAGGTTCGTTTGTCCACCGTTAGTCCACGTTTGTCCACCAAAAATTTTTTTTGTCCACCTCTCAAAATAAAAGTTATTCAAAAAATAAAAATTGGGGTGGAAGTTGGCACCCCCAAATGCGAATTTTCAACTTTTTTTCATCAGGTTCGTTTGTACATCGTTAGACCACAATTGTCCACCAAGATTTTTTTTTGTCCACCCTTCAAAAAAAAGTTATTCAAATATTTTTTTTTATGAACGATGTACAAATGAACCTGATGAAAAAAAGTTGAAAATTCGCATTTGGGGGTGCCAACTTCCACCTCAATTTTGTTTTTTTTAAAATAACTATTTTTGGAGGGTGGACGAAAAAAATTTTTGGTGAACAAACGTGGACTAACGATGGATAAACGAACGTGATGAAAAAATAATGGAAATCCGCATTTGGGGGTGCCAATTTAACTTCCACCCCAATTTTATTTTTTTGATGGACAAAAAAAAAATTTTTTGTGGACAAACGTGAACTAATGCCGAACCTTATGAAAAAAACTGAAAAATCGAATTTGGGGGTGCCAACTTCACACAGCCCCCTAAAATACTTATTCAGACTATTACGAACAATTAAAAAAAAGTAAAAAATTGGTCCAGCCGTTCTCAAGTGATGCGCCTACCAACGAACAGCATTTATTTTCTATTTAACTATATAGATTCGAAGTAAAGCCGAACTTCTTCAAAAATAATAGACCGTAATCTAAGTAATTAAGCTAATCTCTGGAACTACCAATAGAATTTGCATTTGATAGCCCAATTCTTGAGAAAGGTTATATGCTTTACTTAAATATATGCTCCTCTAATTATAAGCGACAGCAGATATCAGCAAGGAATATATTACATTACATTATCTGGCCACTGCCGCAAGGTAAGCTTTTCTTTAAGTTCGCTTACATCATATTAAATTAAGTTGTCAACTACCTACTTTTAGAGAATTCGTGATTGTAGAAAAAAAGCAGAATAAAAGTGCATAAGACTTAAACGGTTTTCCTAAAAAGTTGTTACAAGTAAAAGTTTCAACTGCCGGGGACCAACTGGAGTTCAACAAACAGCTATTCAAACTATTCCAATGAAACCCTGACTGTCTGTGGAGAAAAACAATTACCCGGCCTCACAACTTTGGCTTCGGATGCTCAATTTATGTAAATGGAAAGTATGGGAGGTCTATGCCGTAGTTTGTCCGCGATAGACTGTTGTGTGAATATTAATTGCTTCATTCAAATAAATAAATGAATAAAATTGCAAGACGATAACTCCTTGTGGTATTTCTATGTCAACACTTTGTTAAGTTTTAACAGACAAACAAGGTCAAAATAAAGATGGGTTCAACTAAAGGTGCCCACCCATTGGTGCAATCCCCGGTGCGCCGCCGTACGGTCCACAGAAATTGACCACAGCTAGATTCGTCCAATTCCTATAACAAATGTCCCGCCTAGATCAGGCGGCCGGAATGCATGAATTTTCGGTGCGATGCCGGACCAATGTGTGACCTGCTTAAGACTCATATTGATCACAAAATATCTCAAACGAACTTATAACTCACAGATCATAAAAATGAACTATAATTTTGTTTTTTCTGCGTTATTTATTTTCTGATATTTATTGAAGGAGACTATGCTACCATTGGCAAATCAATATGTGCTCCAAAAATTGCGCCTGTTTTTTTTTGAGCAAAAAATCTGATATTAAACGTCTTTGCTCTAGTTCAATGTCAAATAATAATATTTTTCAGAAATAATCTTGTCCTTAGTTTCTACACAATACTTCATTCAATATGATCTTATTATCTATCTATCATAACGCCTTTTATCACAAGAGGGGTAGGCAGGGACAATCGAATGTAATTTGGAACGATCCTTACCTTTGATACATGCTCTGTGATCGATTAATGCCATATAAACCTTTTTGTCAATCTTTCATCCTTCATTTCTTCAATGTGTCCAAACCAGAGTAAACTATACTTTTATTCATTTTAGTCACAACATCATCAACATGATAATATTTTCGTTATAAATTGAATTGAGAGAGATACCAAAGGTAGTCTACCGTTGAGTAATTTTTAATTAAACCTGAGATAACATGTAAGCGGACAATGTATTTCTTCTTGGCGTTTAGTTTTATCTACCGCAGTGCTTGCGCTACGTGACTTTGTTCCTGAATTTTATTCTCTTGTGATTCTGTAATTCTGGTAGATAGCACTACTTCAGCTAATTTAGAAGATAAGAATGAAGAAATTAAACTAGTCTCCCGCATTACCTACATATAGCAAGGCGTCCCGGCTTCGAATGGTCTAACCTGCTTAGGTACTTGTTACAGACTCCCTTAATAAAATAAATTTACTTTTAAAAAAAAGTGTACCGACTTCAAAAATTTGCACTGAAAAGTAAGAAATAATAAATATTTCGTCGTAGAATTTGAAGACGGTTGGTCCCTTTTAAGTGATTTTGCTGCCCTGAGAGACAAATAATAACGCAAATAAAAAAAAATGGAAAAATAAAAATAAAACTGCTGTGGTTGGGATTTGAACCATGTGCATCATGAGCTGCACCCCATACCTACCTTTAGCCGTTAGACCACCGTCGATAAAAAAATTTACAACTTCGTGTCAATAGCAACCGTTGCTAAGGCTTTTCTCTGATACATAATTTTCAGCCGTAAACCGAGACAAATTACTTAATTTCTGAAAAACTACTGAACCGAGTTTCGTCATATTATTATGTCTGTAAGATAATGTCGATAAATATTTATAATCTTAAAAAAATAAGTCGTCAAAATGGGTACATATTTCATCGAGATATTAAGAAAAATGTACTTACAAAGTTAGTTTTTTCAAAATTTCTAAAAAACTACAGAACCAATTTTCACAAAAAAAAATGGGACCACCTGTTCATACAAAAAAATATTTCCAAATCAGTCCAGGCGTCTTCAAATAATCGGGGAACATACATAAAAAAAATAAAGATTCCGACGAATTGTAAACCTCCTCCTTCTGTTTTGAAGTTCGGTTAAAAAAATCACTAATAAGTTGTATATGTTTTATTTACAAATCTCAGAATACAAAACAAACTAGAATATGTATGTGCACTCATGTGTCTAATAAATACGCGATTTTCCGCACCCACATACTTCTTGCCACGATTTACCAATTATGAGATAATTTCCTATTATCAAGAGATATAAGGAAATATTAATAAAAAATAACACTATTGCCTTCTATGTCCTTGTTAATTTTTCTTGTATTGTCCTTCTATCAAGAAATACTAGAACCGGGTACACTATTTTAGTGTACTATTTTTAGCCTCAGTTTAAAGAATTTATGTCGATTCTTGGTAAGTACTTTGTATTCGTATGCTATTCGTTCGCAAGAAACCTTCGTTGGATTTACTTATTTAATTTATACAGTCCAGAGATGACTACTCGAACCCGAGGTTAGGAAACGCTGGTCTGACTGATGGCAGCATATATCAAGAAAGCGTACTGGCGGCAAGCTTTTCCACCGACTTGAAAGGTGAAACAATACTAGTGAAAACCAAATATTCGCTCGTCTGTGTGCCAGACAGAGCGCAGGAAAAGAACCGATCTGGCTCAAAACACCTTTGACGATGATTTTCATCAAATTCATCATCTTTTCGTATTTAGTTTCCTTTACGCACAGACTCTTACTAGATTTCCATATTATTAGGTACAATAAAATTATATTTTAGTGCTATGACATTGTAAAGTTGTCGCTTTCTGTTTAATGAAAATGCAAGTAAATACCTAGTATGGCCTTTCGATAGAGACGAGTCAATATCTAATTGACTTTTCTCATATAAATATGTCATCTGTATAATGGATGAACTAATTTTTATGACAAAAAAAAACTATACCAATCCGAAAGAATTATTATCTGTCGAATAAAAAAAATCATCAAAATCGGTTCACAACTGGCAGATTAATCGATGTTCATACATGCTTAAAAAAAGAATACGGTCTGAATTGAGAACCTTCTTCTTCTTTTTTTGGAAGTCGGTTAAAAATATTGCGTTGTTCGATGATTTTTTTGATAGAGTTTCAATAGAGATAACAGCACCTAATTGACATTTATCTTATGTATCTCTTAAAATATAATTTATTATGATAATAGAAAGATTTTTTTTAAATTGTTTCGAATCTTATCCCTAAAACAAAGGTATGGATAGAGTAATCCATACTAATATTATAAATGCTAAAGTAACTCTGTCTGTCTGTTACGCTTTCACGGCTAAACCACTATACCGATTTGAATGAAGTTTCATACGGAGAAAACTTGAAAATAGTAGGACCCGTGCAATAGCCGTGCATAGGTTACTTACTGGGGTATCATAGGAGATGGAAGTTAGTATGGGCCCCACGAGCAAATCCCGGGAGAACAGCTAGTAAAACCATAAAATTACTAAAATCAGGCTAAAGTTAATTGAACGATTACAACGAAATGTCATAGAGAAATATCATTACAATATTACAGACATATAATTTTCCTTGAATACTAAAATACCAAGTTGTAGTTGCGGTTTTATTGGTGCTAATGATTATGTCATGGCCTTTCCGTAATCTCTAAGATGTCTAATACCTACAACTAGTTGAATAATAAATTTACTTTATGAAAGAAAATGGTGAAATCTTTATCTATTATTTATTAAACATAAATTTATAGGCATATATTTTATGCAACTTAAATTATGACACTATGACAACCTAACGAAACGACTTCTTTACTATAAAATAAGTTAAATTGAAGTATCTGTCTAAAAAAGTCGATTCCATCCCGGATCCCGGCCATGTACCAATGGGTTTTTTTCAATTAAAGACTTTAAATGTAGATAATACGACAAACTACATTCAGAGGCTATCCCATCTAAATATACCTCAACAGAACTAGCAACTCGTTAGGTATACCTAGCCTCACAAATACCATCGGCTAAACGAGGGAGAGTTGGTCTTGCGCTGGGTACCCTGAAAGCGTAACACGGTTTCGTAAGGTGTGAGGCAACCGGTGAAGAAAAACCAAAAATCAATATAAAAAAATCTTACAATTCAATCTAAACATAAACCAGGTCCGCGTGGAATAGTGGCAAGAATAATAAGAATAGTGGCTGCTCTTTTTTTTTTGCTGTATTTCGACATTGACGTCGAACATACATCGACCAGTTGAAAGGCCCTTCTTATTTTTCTTTCTTCAGGCTCACGAAACAGTGTTATCGGTCCCAGGGAAGACCATGACTGTCTCTTACAGCATGGATCCTCCAAATATGTAAATTAACTCAACAATTTTCTATTACAATTCGTTTCTATCATCGAATCCCCGCCGATATCTGAATGACAGATTCATTCAGCAGTATCAGCTGTCAAAATATTCAATCATTCTTTTTTAAATTGTTTATAGAGCAAAGGCTTTATATTTTAAGGCCCTTCTTATATTAAAAAACTATTGAATGGATTGCAAAATAAAATGCTAGTGTATTCAACATTACAATTTAGTTTCATTAAGAGCCCTATATCCATAATTTGTATGGAGATATTACTATTCCCAATTTCTCTGTAAATACTCCACCTGTGTCACTGTAATTAAGCATATAGTTACTTATTCAATATATCTAAATGAAATAGTCGTTATTTTTTCAATTGGTTTTATTTAATAGGAAATATGGGTGGTAAAATAAAGGATTATTTTGCCCCTGTTTTCTCTTTCATAATATATCACAAAGCTCTTAATTTTTTTTAAAGCGCTTATTAACCATTACCCTTAAATTAAAAACCAACCATATTTCCTATTCAATAAAACCCATTGAAAAATAACATCTATTTCACTTAGATATAATTCAATATGTAACTATATGCTAAATTACACAGGTGGATTATTTACAGAGAAATTAGGAATAGTTTATCCCAGAAAAATCATGGATATAGGACCCTTAAACAAAACTAAAACTAATAGTTTATCAAATATTTCGATCAAATACTTACCTTAGAAATGGCCAGAATACAATCCGGTAGAAAAATAAAGAAAGTGCACGAAAGTTGGTGTCCCTTATCTTTGCAAAGGAAATAAAAACTACCGGAGCGCAGTTGAAAGGAATTAATTTACAGCTGACTTTGTTGCGGTGACTCGAGTGAACTTCCTATTTTTATTGTTGACCTCTCCAGCTGCTTTAAGCTGGGATTTGTCGGGGTTGATTTTAACTAACTCGGTTCTGTTTTGGACAATACAGTGTTATTTGAAAGAACTCCATCGTCTCCATCTGATAACTATATATCTGCTGGTATACAAAACATTTATCTATCATCATGCCTTCTAGTTCTATCCCAAGAGGGGTAGGTAGAGACAATCGATTGTCGTATCGATTTGAGGCTTTGCAAGTGTATGTAATTCGGATATCAATACAATAATTTGGTACCATAGATCTGATCTGATGATGGAGCCAGTAGGTGGATAGTGGAACTCTGTAACCCCATCGAGTTTGGGCTCATTAGGTTCGCGCAAGTGTGCATTACTGACAAAAGCGTGTTTTTTACTTTTTTATAAACTATCAATTTCTTACCTTTCATACATGCTCGGCGATTGTGTGTGCCTACTTTAAAAAAATGAAGAATGAAAGATTAACTAAAAATGTTTATATAACAGAAGTGAAAGGAAATGCTGGCAGAGGACGACTTAGATGTAATTTTATTGAACATATAAAAAATGTATTGATAGAAGGTAATGTTCGTATCCTAATCCTATATATAGCCAATTTTTGTACAGACATATTTCGAAGACATAGTGATATGAGCTATTTTTAATCCAGAAAAACAGGGCGAGGGAGGGGCTTTATACAGAGTTTTTCTTTTAACTGTGGACTCTATGGCAGCCTACCTTTTTAGAGGAGATATATTATATAATTTCTTTGTGAACTTCAGCGCTTCTTGCCTGAAACTAAAATTGTCAAAACTTAAAACTATGAATAACAGTGGTTTATAATATATGACGCCATCTAGCGCGCACCTAAAGAAGTTTTCAATTCAAAGACTATTGCCGGTCAGAAATGCGCAGCCAAAAATGTCCGACCCAGGCACACGTGGAAGTACTGACATTCCTACCTGGACATTCTCGAGTCGAGCATACTCAGGTCGGGCAATCCATGGTCGGCATTTGATTCAACTCGTCAATGTACAGTATTTTGTTCATACTTCCAATATACCTACCACCGTTATTTGTAAAGAAAATTGAGCTGTGTGATCGTTATTTCGACTTTAAAACAATCAAATAAATATATAAATATTCAATATTGAGCTGTAAGGAGAGAAAGATAATTTAGCAGACGCGTAGACGGTCAAATTACAAAGTGTCTTTGTAAAAGTCAATTTGTGTAAACAGAAATTCTAGCTTATGTTTTAAGTTAAGAAGCTATACTAAACTTAATTATAGAGGCGACGGGAGCAATTTAGTTTTCGACGTACTTCCATACTTTCAACTTTGTCTTTACTGCTACTTATAAACAAAATAACTGAAAAATTGTAGGATTTTTTTTCGTTTTCTTACATTTTTCAATTTGTATGTATGTAGTATTGTATGAAATAAGAAGCATGAAAGTAAGATAAATGTAGTTATTTTTTTTTTGTTTGGCTAAATGTCGATTGCTCCTGAGTCTCCTGAGTTATTAAGGTGCCTATCGACTTCGTGTGATCCTGGTGGCTGCGTGAAGCGCGAGCCGAAGAAATGCGGTATTTACATAGAATGTGATATAAATCGTATTGACTGCATCCCGAACATTTTCATTAGAGAAAAATGCGGAGTGAAAGATGAAGTAGTGACTAAAATTAAAAAAAGTACCTAGTTTACGTTGGTTTGGACACATTGAAAGAATTAAGGATGAAAGATTGACTAAAAAGGTTTATATAGCGTAAGTGAATATAATATATGAAATAGATCCGAAAAGAAATAACCCCGTGGCTGTAATTAGCCCCTCCCCCGACCGCTTTCGCGGTTTAAAAATTAGCCTATGTCATCTCTGACCCCTAAATTCTGTCCGGGGTTTGACCCACGTGGAAATAGATCCGGGTGGCTGCGTGAAGCGCGAGCCGAAGAAATGCGGTATTTACATAGAATGTGATATAAATCGTATTGACTGCATCCCGAACATTTTCATTAGAGAAAAATGCGGAGTGAAAGATGAAGTAGTGACTAAAATTAAAAAAGTACCTAGTTTACGTTGGTTTGGACACATTGAAAGAATTAAGGATGAAAGATTGACTAAAAAGATTTATATAGCGTAAGTGAATATAATATATGAAATAGATCCGAAAAGATCCGTGGCTGTAATTTGCACCACCACCGCCCGCTTTCGCGGTATAAAAAGTAGTATTTGTCATTCTCTGGCCCCTAAACTACCACTATGCAAAAAATCATGTCGATTCCGTGAAAAACAAAAACAACAGAACATCTGACTAAACTTCCCCTGCAGGTGTTCAAAAGGACATTTAATAGGATGTTGTTAGATAAAATGTATTATTCTATAAATGAATTCCTAAATGATAAATCACGTCTTGACATCTTATAATTTTTTTTTCACATTCTTATTTTATTATTGTTCTTCTTCTTCTTCTTCTTCTTTTTTTCAATATGGCGGTTCCACCAATATTAATCGGTGATTTCGCCAATGTCAAGTAGTATAGCCGTTTACGGTGATTATAGCCAATAAATCGGTATGTATGATAATCCCGCCGACCGCGATATGTCTTATTAATCACTGATTAATCACAACCATCGCAGCGCGGGCGGGATTAAACTGGATTCCCCAACACGCCTCCGCGGGAGCGTGTGCTATCCACCAATTTCACATTCTTATTTTATTATTGTTTTAATGAAATTAACTTTTGACATGTTTTTTTTTTATTATGTATATTATATTTGACTGGATGATTTTATAGAATAACTAATATAACTATTTGTCTGATTGTATTTGATGCTCTTATTGTAATTATTTGACATGTGTGTGGTAATTGTGCAACTTTATTGATTGAGTTTTGGATTTAACATTGAATTGTATAAGCGTGTGAAATATTGACTGTAATTTGGAATATTGAACATCCCAGACTTAGCATGTGGGTACCTGCCTGTTATTGTATATTTGTACACCGTAATACGGTAGAATGTGCTGCACATCTAGAATTACTCCACCTGTATTATGTACTTATGCCATATTCTGACAAATAAATAATCATTTCATTTCAAATCTATCCCACGGGAAACATACATTTTCCGGGATAAAAAGTAGCCTATGTGCTATTCCAGAGTATAATCTATCTCTTTGTCAAATTTCATCCAGAACCGTTCAGTCGTTTTGGCGTGATTGAGTAACAAACATCCACACATACTTACATCCATACAAACTTTCGCGTTTATAATATTAGTGGACTATAGGGCAGTTTACTTTCGGGGCCTGAGTATATTTTGTATTACAGTTTCTGCAATAGTTAGATTAGGCAACGCGCGATAACACTGTAATAAGTTTATATTAGACCAGTGATTATGATGAGCAATATCCTGTTATGTATGCAGAGAGATTTTTCTCATTATGGCCACGAAGTTTTTATTTATTTATACTATCGAATAAAGATATTAGATAACCGTATTTAATCGAAATCGAAACTGTGTAGTTAGTCGAAGATAATAAAACCGGCCAAGTGCGAGTCGGACTCGCGCCCAAGGGTTCTGTACCATTATCTATAAAAACGGCAAAAAAAAAAACACGTTTGTTGTATAAGAGCCCCCTTTAATATTAATTTTATTTTAATTTAATTATTTATTTTTAAAGTGAATATATAACTAAATATTCTGTGAATTTTCAAGCGCAATATCGAGCAAAAACGAGCAAAAAAATCACGTTTGTTGTATGGGAGCCCCCTTAAACATTATTTTTATTCTGTTTTTTAGTATTTTTTGTTATAGTGGCAACAGAAATACATCATCTGTGAAAATTTCCTGGTGACAGACAGACGGACTGACAGCGGAGCCTTAGTACCTAATAGGGTTTCCGTTTTTACCCTTTGGGTACGGAACCCTAAAAAACTACAAGTTCGCACAATGGCCAGCGAAGGAATGCCCGACCCGAGAATATCCAAACCTATAATGTCCGGGCAAATGCCCGACCCAGCAATTTTCCCGGAATAGTCGTTTTTTATTTCTACTCCACTGTATAACACAAGTCACAATCAAACAATGACAGACTAAGATAACCAAATTCGCAGTTAAATAATTTGTATGACTTGAAACACTGTGGCCCAGTGGTTAAGACGTCTGGTATTAACTAGGCAGACCACGGGTTCGATCCCGGTTCCCGGCCATGTACTAATGGATTTTTTTATCAAGAACATATGTACATAATCTGACAAACCACACTTAGAGGTTTTCCATCTAAATATACCTCAACAGAACAATAGCCTCACAAATATCATCGGCTAAACCAGTCTTTCTCAAAGTGGGCGATGACGCCCCCTTGTGGGCGCTGGAGGCCTAGAGGGGGGCGGTAAGGTAAGGGGTCCAGAAATAATGAATATTGTCTATGTGATTTTTAAGATGTGCTAAAGTAAAAAAAAAATAGGGGGCGCTGAGAGAGACTTGGTCTTACGCTGGGTACCCAGCAACTGTAATACAGTTTCAGGAGATGTAATTAAGGCAACTCGTGATGAAAGAAAAAATAAAGACTTGAAACAAAATACCTACCTATACTAGTTACCTAAATTTTTTGATAAATATATATTTTATATAATTAATAAGATAAAACTTATTTCTAAATAAGACATAAAGGATGCGATTTGGAATAATATTGCAGTACCTATCCTTGAAGTTTCATCAAACATTCAACCATTTCGGAGCCTGTTTTGGACAAACATATCGCACCAGCAGTTGGACAACAAATTCTAAAACTGTTATCGTGTAACTCAGAATACAGAACAAACCAGAATACGCAAGTTCACTGAATAGTATAAAAGCGTCATGTATCCAAAAAATACGCGATTTTCCGCACCCGTCGTACGCGTTGTATTAGGAATACAGTTTACCCCCTTGGATAGGTAGCGTGATGTTAAATAGCCTATAACCTTCCCCAAAAATTGGGCTATCAAATATAAAAAAAAACAAATCGGTCCAGTAGTTTTTGAATCTATAGAATACGAACAAACAAACAAATATATATTTTTATATATTAAAAATACATAGATATAGGTACCACCTATTCTATGTTCTTTTTTTTTATTAAGAAATACAACTGGTACACTATTTTAGTGTGCGTACTATTTTAAGCCTTTCTTCCATTTTATTTATTTGTATAAATAAGTTCATTGTATTTTGGGAAAATATATCCATTGAATTAAGTATATTTTCAATAAAACCTTTTCTACTTCAAACGACTCCATACAACTCCATCACTCTAAATTTAACTTATTTCAAAGGTAAACACATTAAATTTCAAAGTTACGTAACATCAACCTAAATATTTGAAACGGTTTCCTAAACATTTAGCTGTGCGTACAAACACAATACAAAAGTACGCTAATTACCCGCGAGTGAAAATTAGAGAAAACGTTTTCCACATGAAGCCCCGCGCGATGGGGCCGGTAAAACCCTCCGAGAAAGGTGAAACAGACAATTCCCGTCGGGTGCTTTTAGTAAAGGAGGTAGAGAAAGCATCCCACATTTTATTGTTGCTATAAATTTTACGCCCGCTATAGCAGTCGAGATTGCCTCTTGGATTTTTGTTCCATGGAAGGTAGCCTTATTGTGCTTTATTTGTGCCAATGGGTTGTTGCTTGGATCGTTTAGTTACGGGAATATGGGGCTGTAAGATCGTTTTTATGTCTACAAGTAAAAAGTATTTAAAATGATTCTTAAATATGAATAAAAATACCATAAACTGTCTGAGAAAAGGGTGCAGATTTTGTAAAATATTTTACTTTAATTTACTTACTGAAATAACTTGCTTCTTATAATGTCTCACTTACCTGAAAATAAGAATGGCGTATAAGTATCTAAGTATGAATGATAAATCCTTACATAATAAATATATTTTATTTACAGTATTATTCAGACCTCGTGGATTAGCGAACAAAAGGATAAAAATATTCTTTGAGATACATATTTATCAGATATAAATAGCTAGAATACAAATATAATAAAAATCTTAGAAATTCAAATAAAATGCACCTAAAGATTTCAATTCGTCTGCCAACATTTTAGTCACAAAGCACGATTTAAATAGAAACGGTTGAAATGTAGCTTGCATTAAAATGCCTCAAGTGCGCCTACTTGAAATGGCGAATATCTCTTCTTTGTGTGGGGAATGGAAAAATATAGTGTGCAAAGGTCAAGTAACAAAAAATAAGTAACATTAACACGTTTTAAGTAGGACGTATGCAGATTAAATAGGATGCGTCATCGATAAGTACCCCAAACTGACGAGCATGCATGAAGAATAGGATGAAAGTGAATTAAGCGAAAGAGATATGTCAGGATCGTATAGCAAATGGAAATCCGTGGTTTCTGCTTACTTCTCTGGGGAACAGGTGTGAGTTTTATGTACTTATGTACTTACCAATATCATCTAAAAGAATGAGCTAACTGTTTTCTATTTCTAACCTATTTATCTTAATTTAAGGAAAACTATAATAACTATTTAATTAATTAGTAATATATTTTGTATTTAACCCCAGAAGCAAAAAAGTGGGGTGTTAATAGCCTTTGTCTAGTATCTATGACCTCGTAGCTCCCTAACTGATGAACCGATTACAATGCGATATTTTTATTTGAAGGCCGGTTTTAATGAAAATCGGGTAAGCAATTTCCAAAATCTTCAAGTTTGTACATGGTTACCTATCTCTATTACAGCTAGCGACTTATTACTATTGTTTGATCAAATATTTATGAAGCCAAGCACATCTTCAACTTTGTTAACTATTATCATAGCCTTTATTTCAATACCAAATAAATTCAAAATTTCACAATTCGTTAAAGTTAAATTAATTTATAATTTTTACTGTAAATATAAAATGTAAAAAATATAGGACTTCTCAACGAGTAAAGGTCTCCTCCATTTTATCTTCGGTAATAATCTATTCTTTAAACTTTGTGTATCTCATCTATCCATCTTGTTTTTGGTCTTGTTCTATTTCTTTTATTAAGCGGTCCTCACCAAGTAATAACTCTGTTTGCCCATTTGTATTTGTTCATATTTGTTAGCTAGTTTTGTATCGAAGCGCTTCTTCTAAACTACACTAAACTACATACATATTAAAAGTAATGCGAACAACGCAAACCTCGCATTAACCAAACACCTTGCGGAGTTACCCTTTAAATATAATTATTTAACAATGTCCACCACAATTATTTTAATAACACATCACTGTAACTCGGTTATGTTTAATTGTCAAGCAAATTGCACTCCTCTAGAAGCAATGAGAACTATGTTAGAATTGCTTCCTAACTGCTTTTTATAAAGTATCCGCTTATTTCTACTGTTGTCCCCTAAACTATAAAATAACCTTGGGGTCAGCCATTTCAGAGCCTATTTTGTACAACCATTCAGCCAGACAGACAGACAAAATATATCTAAAGACAATTAAGAGAGATACTATACTAAATTGTATTTATTTGTACAGATTGCACTGATTTTTTTTCTCTCTCCACGGGTTATCTTGCAGCTCCTGAAACCGTGATATCGATCCCAGGGTACCCAGCGGAAGACCAAGTCTCCCTTTTTTAGCCGATGGTATTTGTGTAACGAATGACCGGTTCTGTTGAGGTATATTTAGATGGAAAAGCCTCTAAGTATAATTTGTCGGATTATGTAGGTACATAAGTTTTTAATTATAAATAACCAGAGATCTTATTTCGAAATTGTAGGTTTGGTTTTGACCACAACTTTTTAAACGTTAGAAAAATACCATAAACCCATTGCGGAAAGATAGAATATAATGATTAAAAACCACAGAGTGCCCTTTCACGTTTACTATTGTTAATTAAATCGAGCTAGGCTGGACAGCAAACTGCACTTTGTGTTTATTGTGTTATTGTAACTCTGGGAACAGTAGGTGACTTTATTGCGAGACTGGAAAATGTTTCGAAAGCTCGATATCTTGAGGGCGCTGTCACGAGTTTGCGGCATACAATTACTGTTACCAATAAACGGTGACCATGGTTCACAATCGATATTAAAGCAAACCTAGGAAATTCCTACTCAGGTACAGGATTGACACTTAGGGGCTTTTCCATCCAAATTTACCTCAACAGAACTGAAAACTCGTTAGGTATATTCCATCGGCTAAAAGGAGCTCTGGGACCGATTACTGTTCCCGTGAAGATATAATAAAAAATAATATAATTTTGAAGTAGTTTGTTTATATGGCAGAAGTGAAAGGAAATGCTGGCAAAGGAAGACCTAGAGGTACTTTCATTGATAATATAAAAAATGATTGATCGAAGGCAATATAATACACACAATCGCCGTGTATGAAAGATATGATGAACATAAATGAAGCGAAAGAACTGTTTCAGGATTGTCTCTGCCTACCCCTCTTGGGGAAAAGGCGTGATGATAGATATATTTTGAAGTCCCCAACTAAACTAAGGATTCAGTCAGAAATAATATACCTACACACAATTTCACAGGTAAGCAAGCTAACCTAACCGAACCATAGATTTCGTTTACAAATTTGAAAAACAGTAAATTTACACTGACAATAATTTGAACGACAATATTGTAGGTACAAATGCGTCGGAATCTAAAACTAAGCACCATTTTTGATGTGTAACATCTTTCCTCTCGCTTTCCTGTAATCTGTAAGAGTGATTTCGTGAAAAGGGACGGAAGTGTGCAACAGGAAGCCGGGGAAGCGCGCGCTATTTGATTTGACCAATGAGCTCGTGCAGTGGTAGAGTTGGCCGTCATTTTCCGAGAGGTTGGTACTGTCATCCAATAGTGTGTACGTGTACCAAGGTGAGATGTCAGATGTTACACATCACATGCGGCTACTGTAAGTCTCGTTCGTTTTAATTATTTTTTTAAAGCTTTAAGTTTTCGTGCCATCTTCAAGAATGT
This sequence comes from Nemapogon koenigi, assembly GCA_963924495.1. NCBI lineage: Eukaryota > Metazoa > Arthropoda > Insecta > Lepidoptera > Tineidae > Nemapogon > Nemapogon koenigi. Next base: position 3,774,850 of record OZ004640.1, on the reverse strand, counting down.
TGACTTGAATCCTGTAGGTACGTTACATTACGTTTAACAGTGGAAAAAACTTGCCTTCTTTATTATAAGGAGTTCAAAAGGATTTCAAAATAATTCTCTGTGAAAACTTCCGTTGATTAATTATAATTATGACGGATGCCAATCTTTTTATTTTTTGTTTCTTCAGTTGCCTTACAGCTCCCGAACCCGTGTTCGGTTCCAGGGTACCCAATCTTGTTTAGCCGCGATGGTATTTGTGAGGTGGCTAGTTCTGTTGAGATATATTGTCGGATTAGTTTTTAATAAAAAAACCCATTGGTACATGGCCGGGATCCGGGATCGAACCCGTGGTCTGCCTAGTTAATACCAGACGTCTTAACCACTCGGCCACCGACGCACCAGTCTTAATAATAAAATTCCATAACTCTAACATAAACTTAAAATATTGTTATAAAAAATAACAATTTCATAAATATTTATAGTGTCTGCGTGCATTTTATCTCCTTAATAGCTTCTAAATAAACATGATGCAATTTAACCACAAAAACTTTGAAAATCAAGTTTGTGTAGAAACAAGATTTACTTATGTTTTCAAGTTGATATAATCAAATACAGATTTTTTGCAAATTACTTTAAATAGAATTGAGAATTTTTGCATTATAAATTCGTCATTAATCAATATAACAGACAAGTTTTAGCGCATTATAAAAACATTTAAAATGTTACATAAACATTTTATAAGAGTAATCAGGAAAATAATGTTAAACACCTGCTAACGTAATTAAAAAAAAAATCTAATTTCGTAAATACCACTTTGATGAAATGACAACTCATTCCATCTTCACGTGCCCTCCGCAGCACTAAAACTTAATAAAAATTGGTGCTTAGCTTTTTGGATTGAGTGAGGACTTTTTAAATATTATTTACTGCATAATAATGTAATTGATAGATATTATGTAGGAATACATAAAAAGGCAAACAATATAACGTATAATAACGCCATCTAGAGATCATTTCACAATGTATTAGTGTCCGGAATGAAGAATTGCCGGAAATTCTCGGGTCGACCATACTCGGGCTGGGCAAGCCATGGTCTTGTGCTGAAAACATATCGCGAATCCATAAGATTTCCTCTACCAAAAATCGCTCAACGCGCCTATAGAAGTGTTCTCTTCAAAAATACCGCAGTCACTCATCTTCCTAATTAAATAAATTAATGAAATAATTGAAATAAATAATTGATTGTTTAAATTCATTGGGAAATAATCTAGATTGATGAATTGATTTTTGATTTATTTTGTCATTTTTAGATTTGTAGTTTTTGACTCTTAATTTTAATTATTATTTTGTAGTTTTTTTTGACAATATTACTTTTGCTGTTTCTATTTTATTATTTTTGTTGCTTCATCTAATTTATAATGTCTCCTTAATGAAACGTCCATCTGTGGCAATATGAGTTTTCAAAATGAGTGTATTGTGAAGTGCTGTGGATTTTTGTGAAGATAATAAATAAATAGAATCACAAATCAGTGCAAAATATATTTTTAAAAAGGTTAAAATACCCATTAAATCGATAATGAGTAAGTGACAACATTTAAAATAATCGAGTGGTTATTTTAAAATTGGAAAGTGGTGGAAGTGGGCGTTTTGGCTGGCGCACCTGTCGCGCCTTTCCCTGACAACTATCGCTATTACGTAACGGTCCAAGATTCGATACCCGTGCATCGCTCTATGCAAATAACGTAAGAATTGTTTGTTTTGTTAATGAACAACCGGTTAGATTTTATCTATCGTTAACCTTTAAACGTTTTGTTACACTGTCTAGTATTATTGATTTGTCTCACAAGTTAACTATGTATGGTTTAAAGTTTTGTGAGCAAACTTAGTTAATTCCGCCTGAATTCTCTTGGGGTAAATGGAGTTCGCATATTGTATCATTATGGAAATCAAAGAAACATTACTGATTTCCAGTTTAGATTACTCTGAATCCTGCGAGCTTTATTAAATATTTTACTACATACATGCAAATTCTTTAATTTTTGCTACGATCCTGACATACCCTTTTCGCTTCTTTTATATTCATCATACCTTTCGTAGATGCTCAGGTACTTTTAATATTGCCTTCGATCAATATATTTTTTATATGTTCAATAAAAGTACACTTCTGCCATATTTTCGTCAATCTTTCATCCTTCATTCTTTCAAAATGTCGTTGTCGGTTCACCTAGGTATAATAATTTATGTAGAAAAAGTGTGAGTTTGTTTGTAAATATTTGTAAGAAAATCGAAATGTACTCGAAACTACTGGCCCGATTCCAATGACGAATTGAATTAAAGCTCAGAAAACCCTCTTGCATTAGAATTTGTTTTTTAAATGCACTTTTTGTAGGTTTGTTTAACCTAACCTAACCTTAAACTTTGAATGGGATACTTTTGCAATACTAATATTTTTTCACGTCCATTGAAATATATTTTCTAACAATTGTCTTGCAACCTTGTTACAATTAAAACACAATGCCATACTAAAATATTTACATTGTTCTTTTAATCAGAGATTTCTATTGCATAATTCATTCACTTAAGTAATGTAAGTAAGTATATTATTATAAGACCTTAATTTTATATTATTAATGAAATCTCAGGTTGGGTAAAGATTAGTCCCTACTTACTTAATGGTTTTAGCCAAATAAAACCACACATATAGCCAGATATTTAGGTACCTACTATATTATTATACTAAAATAATATGATCTATACTAATAATAATGCTGAAGACTTTGTTTGTTTGAATGCGCTAGTCTCTGGAAGTACCAGTCGGATTTAAAAAAATATGGTTGCATTTGATAGCCCAATTCTTGAGGAAGATTATATATAGGCTACGACCCAAAGAAGCTGAGCAGTAACCATAAACGCGGGTGCAACCGGAAGACACAGGTAGTATTATATAAATCTGAAATAGGCTGTTTATTGAGGAATGTTATAACCTATAACATTGCGCTACGACCCAAAGGAGCGGAGCAGTAACTATTCAACGAATCAAAATTTTCCACAGGCAAAGTCGAGGCAGACTTAGTAATTTTAGTTGGGACGGGCCATGATATGGGACGCCACTTGTGTCGATAACATGGCCCCGTCTCATATCCGGGATTCTGCAGGTCGTGCTGGCGCAGCTGCTTCTGCGGCGGAGGCGATTAAACACCGAAAATATAAAAATCTTATACAGAGATATGAGTAACTCTCGGACCATGGAGCAGAGACGCCCGGGATTTTTATAAATATCTTGCGCCCCTCCTAATCAACGCCACAAGTGACAAAGGAGCTGGCGCATTTTTCCGTCAACGCATCAGCATTGCGATACAACAGGGTAGACAATATAAACTTCGTATATGATAATCTAGTGATTGTGAAATTATCTTCCCCAAATATTTCTCTCCAACCACAGAACAAAAATTAAAATTAAACCCTTACAAAGTGCAAACAACCGACATTTAATATTAATTTAATGTAACATGTCTAGAAACCGACGTTCATTAATTAATTATATGCCACATTATGCTCGCTCGTTTATCAATTAATGAGGGAATTAATTGCCCAGTATATTTAACGTTACTATTTTGTAAATATTCCGACTCACGCCTGTGAAAAAGGGGATCGGCAAAAATTGCAGACTCATATGCTGTCGTGCGTTATAAATTATTCATAGAAACTTACAATCATATATTTTTAAATAACTTCGCCCGTGGAGCCCCCTATTATGGTTTTGAGTTCATACAAAAATCCCATGATTCAGTTTTTCCCGGATTATCCAATTTTCCGGGAAACATTTCCAATTTTTCTTTCCTTGAAAACCTTATTCAGACTATTACAAACATTTAAAAAAATTGCCAAATCGGGCTAGGTATTCTCAAGTGATGCACATATACCTTCTTCTTCTTCTAAGATGTTTAGATAGATGTTTGAAACAGAATCTCTTCAAACTCATGCTAGTTGCACGTGGATTTGATTATTAAAAAAAAAGTATGTTCGTAATTTAGTAATCTGACTTTGTTTTCGACAAAACGATAATTGTTTTCAAAGATAGCTTCGATAAATCTAAAAAAAAACATTTGCTTGAAAGTGTCATTTGATCTAAGTGTCTAAGCAGTTTCATGAAACAAATCTTCATAACAAAATTTCATATAAGTACGTAAAATACCCTCTTTCCCGGATCCCGGCCATGTACCAATGGGTTTTTTAATTAAAAACTTATGTACATAATCCGACAAACCACACTTAGAGGCTTTTCCATCTAAATATATCTCAACAGAACTAGCCACTCGTTAGATATAGCCTCACAAATACCATCGGCTAAACGAGGGAGACACTAGGTCTTCCGCTGGGTACCCTGGAACTGGAAGGTTTCGGGAGCTGTAAAGCAACCCGTGAAGAAAAAAAAAAACCCTCTTTTCTAGGACCAATAGTTAACACTGATTTCATTCAAAATCTGGCCAAATCAGCCATTTTAAAGCATTTACAACTAAAACAAATTGCTTTGTAAAATTATTCAAAAGCAGGAAATATTTCTGCAACCATAAAATCACTATAATTTAAAAGGAATATATAATATTTAATTGCAGACTTGTGTAGGATGATTCTATAATTGCGCGGTTATCCCATACATCCAATTTATTTCGAGCGATCGCAGTGATTGTGTGGGAAAATTGGTACAAAACCCGCCTGACCACAAACAGTGCCAGTGGGAGCGAGTGGTGGCTGCCAATAATTAACTGAAAAGCTGTCGGTCGACCAGGAACTCTGTGATGATTACGATTCTCATTAAACTGTAATTGCCCTGCTTTATAAATAAAACTATTGAAATACTTTTGTTTATGTGGGTTGTGATTTGTGATGAAAAAATTAAAAAAGATCCTTTCAAAAGAGAACCATGAATAGTTAGAATAGTTTACCTATAAAACTCGTTTCGCGAGTCTGAAGTGGTATTTTTAGGGATAAGGATTTACTACAGATTCTCCATGTGTTTCTTACTGTTGAACAAACCCAACAGAACGGACTATTTTGTCAATTTACTGACTGACAATCTTTTCCTTGTTAAGTCTCCCAATTTCGACTTAGTACCGACTCTGCCATTATGCTCAACTCTTTGTTCTTTCAATTAAAGCAGATACTTCACTCAAATTTTGTATGTTTTGTAGTATAAAGAGCACATTATTTTAATGCAGTGTGGTTAGCATTTAAAGATGACCGAAAGAAAAGCTGATTTTTTATTTTTATTTTTTTTAAAAGAGTAAGTACATCTAAAATAAAACACTTGTCATCGGTAATAAGGCCCCTGATCTGATATTATTATAAACGCGAAAGTTTCTATGTATGTTTGTTACTCAATCACGCCAGAACGGCTGAACGGATCTGGATAAAATTTGGCACAGAGATAGATTATAGTCTGAAATAACACATAGACTACTTTTTATCTCGGAAAAATGTATGGTTCCCGTGGGATATATTTGTTTTTGTCTACTTTTTATACCTCGAAATCGGGCGGGGGAGGGTCAAATTACAGCCACGGGATTATTTCTTTTTGGGTCTATTTTCACGCGGGTGAAACCGCGGACAGAAGCTTGTTACCATATAAACAACTTCTTATAAAAAATCAAAGTGAAATGTAGCGTTAAAAGGCTGGTACTATTTAATTTAAAATCTGAACATAAAGAAGGCGGTCTCTCATAATAATTTCACAAATATTCTCTAGTGAACTTCAAAACTTGTATATGTTTACGTAACAAACATTCTACTGGTCTCGTATCATCTTGCCCTTAAAGTGAAAGTAGGGGCCAGTCCTTTCTTGCCAATGTTGGTAGACAATCTGTCGCCCTTGAATTGGGTAGAAACTTGGTAGGAAATATATCTATCACAACACGATATGTTATATACTTCAACAAAACTGGCCATAGAGGAAGAGTTCCCGCTGTGTACACCGGGATCGACGACACAGTGTCTGTGCAAATGGCAGTTTTTAGACTTTTGTCTGTCTGTCTGTCCCATTGTTTGTGCAGAATAGGCTCCGAAACGGCTTAATAGATTTTAATTAAACTTTTACACTCTTATTAATAAACTCGAATTAGCGACGTATTAACTAAACTGTATTTCGTCTCCGTCTATCATAATGAACTGCAGATTTGTTAGACGGAGACGAAATACAGTTTAGTTAATACGTCGCTAATTCGAGTTTATTAATAAGAGTGTTAGGAATCATAGCGGATAAATACTTGGACTAGAATATGCTTTTGTAGATAACTTGAAGAGTTCGGTAGAAAAATTAAAAAAAAAATTGCCTATAGGTATATGGCTGTGTTAATGGGATTGTGAGCAGTGTCATTAAAATTCCAAGGCCTTTGAAATCATTTTGAAATTAAACAAAGATAACAGCTGAAGTTACCCTAAAATAAATCAGCCGTATTGAAACCTATTCAACATAATAAAGAGACATAATTAGTGTCAAAATAGCCCGAAATAAAAAACGCAATATCGACTTGACAACAACTTTGGCACTGGTAACAATGTCCGCATTTAACAAGATTCATTACGTTAATATTATTACTAGCTTTCCGTCCAGGCTTCGCCCGTGTGGCAAGAGACACCAGTTACAGCGTCCATCTTTTGCCAGTTGTCCATATTGAACAGCGCAGGTGGCAAGCTTGTTGTTGCACTTAATGGATCTAGATGTGTCACTTCTTTAACAGACGTAAATATCTGTAATTTTTGATAAAATTTTAAACTTCATTTACTGCATGTTGAGATAATTGCTCAACCCTAAAAGTAAAATTAAAAAAAATAAACAAACATTAGTCTGTGGTCAGATTGATTGTCTATTAAAAAATATATCTAAAAGTAAAACGTATATTGTTACATTGTATAAAACTAAAATTAAAGAAATTGTTAACATATTAAAAATAACATTAAAAACACAATATAAGTAATCTGTTTTATTCACCAAACAAGAGGTTATGGGTCCAGGCGCTGGATTGGGATAATAATAACGGATTACCATAAAACTGAAAGGACAAAGGACGCCACGCCATTTCGTTCACCGTTATCTTATAATCGAAGGCCGTCATTAGCAGTCATGGATTGTTTTGAAGAAAAGGAATCAATACAGAAATTAATCGATGAAAAATCCTTCCTTCTTTGGAAATTTCAAATAAATATTTTATTCAAAAGCTACGGTTTGTACGACATAGTTCATGATGTTGTCCACGAGGAGAACCAGAACCAGCCATTAGTTGTTGGTGAAAGTGCCGTTGAGAGACAAAGAAAAGACGCAAAAGCGCAGAAAATGACTACAATCTTAAACAAACATTTAACATATATTATGAACTGTGAAAGTGCAAGGGAAATGTATTCAAAATTATGCTCAATATTCGAAAGTAACACAGATCAGAGAAAATGTCAATTACTTCAAGATTTTTTCTCATATAAATATGACAAGGACAAAGATGTATCATCACAAATATGTAACCTGGAGAATATTGCATTCCAATTGAAAGCGTTGGATGAGAAAATAAATGACAATATGATAATATCCAAATTGTTGTCTATCCTACCTGAACAATTTAAGAACTTTACGACAGCATGGGAGTCATCACCATTATGTGAGAAAACATTAAACAATTTAACATCACGGCTACGTGGAGAAGAACAGAGATTAAGTGTTAGACAAAGTGAAGAAGGAATATCTTTTCTGGCTAATAGAAGGTGTTTCAAGTGCAATAGTAAGAACCATATATCAAAATTTTGCAATAAAAGAGGAACATTGTTTTGTAATATATGTAAAAAGAATAATCATGAGGAAAAGAACTGTTATTTTAGGAAGAATATGTGTAAAATTTGTAAAAAGGATAATCACAATGAGAAAGATTGTTATTTCAAAACCAAAAGTAAGTCGAGAGTGTCATTTTTAACTACCACAACAACATCAGAATTACATGAAAAATTTATTGTAGATTCTGGCTCAACTTCACACTTAACTAACAATTTAAATATTTTAAGAAATAAATCTAAACAAATAACAAATATAAACACAGCCAAGAAAATGGAAACAATTACATCACAGTGTATTGGAGACATAGAATATGATAATTGTATACTAAAAGATGTTTTGTATGTACCAAATGTTCAGAAAAATTTATTATCTGTAAATGCAATAACACAGAGTAATGCAGAGGTACTGTTTACAAAAGACAAAGTGATTATAAGTAAAGACAAAAATATATTACTTACCGGAGTGAAAGAAAAGTCCACTGGATTATTTATGATAGATTTTAAAAGGAAAATATCAGAGTGTACATCATTAATAAGTAATAAAAGACAAGAAGCTATGGAATTACATATAAAACTGGGACATCCGGGTAAAGAATCAATGAAAAAGTTAATAAAATTAGTTGATGGTATAAATATTAATATAAATGAGATTGAAAAGTTACCAAATTTATGTCGGGTCTGTTTGCAAGCTAAGCAAACCAGATTGCCATTTAATACTATCCGTAAACGGGCTGAGAGACCTTTACAAATTATACATACAGATATATGTGGACCAATAGATCCATTAACATGGGATAATAAGAAATATATACTTACATTCCTCGACGATTATACTCATTTTGCTCATGTTTACCTATTGTCAAATAAAAGTGAAACATTTGAATACCTAAAATACTATATCATGGAGGTTGAACGACAGAAACAAAATAAGGTATGTACAATAAGATGTGATAATGGAGGCGAATACACAAGTAATGAGATAAAAATATGGTGCAAAAATAGAGGAATATTGTTGGATTATACTATACCATATAGCCCGCAACTAAATGGTAAAGCGGAGCGCTTAAATAGAACTTTGATTGAAAAATGTAGAGCATTGATGTTTCAAACCAATATTGAAAAGGAATTATGGGGCGAAGCAGTGAGAACATCAGTATATATTATAAACAGAATGCCATCAGAAAGCATTGATAAAACACCATATGAAAAATGGAATAAATTAAAGCCAAACGTTACAGATATTTGGTAGTTACGCATTTAGTAAGAAGTTACATAAATTAAAGAAACTTGAAGAGAGAAATGAAAAACTAGTGTTCGTTGGTTATGCTCCAACTGGTTATAGACTTTGGAATCCTATTCATAGAAATATTGTAATACGAAGAGATGTAATATTTGAAAATAAAATACATGGAAATGAGACAATAAATATAAAATATCCTTATAATGAAAGTGAAGATGAATATAATAATAACACTGTAAAAAATGAAGAAGATGAAATACTACTAAATGAAAGTGGCCAAAATGAAACTGAAAAATATGATAATGAACCTAAAATTAAAATAAGTACATATGGAGAAGATGAAGAAAATGATGGGATATTAAGTGACACTGATAAAATTGAAAATGAGATGCATAATAATAAAACTGATATTAAAATGAAAGAAAATAATATAAATAAAAATATAAGACCTAAAAGACTTACCAAGCCGCCAAAGAGATATGGAGACTATGTTTTGCTGACATATGAAGATGCAATTAAGAGCAAGGATAAAATAAAGTGGCTAAAAGCAATTGATAACGAGAAGAAGTCTTTAATTGAGAATGATACTTGGACTATAGTAAAAGACGTACCAGAAGATAAGAAAATTTTAACAAGTAAATGGGTTTTAAGCATTAAAGACAATGATGTATATAAAGCTAGATTAGTGGTGCGAGGTTTTGAGCAAGAGAAAGGAATAGATTATAATGAAACATTCAGTCCAGTAATTAATAGTAGCCCATTAAGAATATTATTTGCATTAGCACAGAAAAATAATTTCTATGTTAAAACTTTTGATATTAAAACTGCTTTTTGTATGGAAAGCTTGATGAAGAAGCGTACATGTATCCACCAGAGGGTATGAAAATAAAAGGGATATGTAAACTTGAAAAGGCCTTATATGGTATGAAGCAAGCACCTCTGAAATGGAATAAAACTCTAACAAATTTCTTCAAAGATATTGGATTAAAACAGCTTGATACAGAGCTATGTATATTTAAAACCTGTAATAATAAAATGTATATTGGAATCTATGTAGATGATGGATTAATAATAGGTGAAAATGAACAAGAAGTAGACAAGTTTTTAAAATGTATTGGTAACAAATTTATAACTAATTTTAGTTATCAAAGTTTTCAAAGATAGCTTCGATAAATCTAAAAAAAAACATTTGCTTGAAAGTGTCATTTGATCTAAGTGTCTAAGCAGTTTCATGAAACAAATCTTCATAACAAAATTTCATATAAGTACGTAAAATACCCTCTTTCCCGGATCCCGGCCATGTACCAATGGGTTTTTTAATTAAAAACTTATGTACATAATCCGACAAACCACACTTAGAGGCTTTTCCATCTAAATATATCTCAACAGAACTAGCCACTCGTTAGATATAGCCTCACAAATACCATCGGCTAAACGAGGGAGACACTAGGTCTTCCGCTGGGTACCCTGGAACTGGAAGGTTTCGGGAGCTGTAAAGCAACCCGTGAAGAAAAAAAAAACCCTCTTTTCTAGGACCAATAGTTAACACTGATTTCATTCAAAATCTGGCCAAATCAGCCATTTTAAAGCATTTACAACTAAAACAAATTGCTTTGTAAAATTATTCAAAAGCAGGAAATATTTCTGCAACCATAAAATCACTATAATTTAAAAGGAATATATAATATTTAATTGCAGACTTGTGTAGGATGATTCTATAATTGCGCGGTTATCCCATACATCCAATTTATTTCGAGCGATCGCAGTGATTGTGTGGGAAAATTGGTACAAAACCCGCCTGACCACAAACAGTGCCAGTGGGAGCGAGTGGTGGCTGCCAATAATTAACTGAAAAGCTGTCGGTCGACCAGGAACTCTGTGATGATTACGATTCTCATTAAACTGTAATTGCCCTGCTTTATAAATAAAACTATTGAAATACTTTTGTTTATGTGGGTTGTGATTTGTGATGAAAAAATTAAAAAAGATCCTTTCAAAAGAGAACCATGAATAGTTAGAATAGTTTACCTATAAAACTCGTTTCGCGAGTCTGAAGTGGTATTTTTAGGGATAAGGATTTACTACAGATTCTCCATGTGTTTCTTACTGTTGAACAAACCCAACAGAACGGACTATTTTGTCAATTTACTGACTGACAATCTTTTCCTTGTTAAGTCTCCCAATTTCGACTTAGTACCGACTCTGCCATTATGCTCAACTCTTTGTTCTTTCAATTAAAGCAGATACTTCACTCAAATTTTGTATGTTTTGTAGTATAAAGAGCACATTATTTTAATGCAGTGTGGTTAGCATTTAAAGATGACCGAAAGAAAAGCTGATTTTTTATTTTTATTTTTTTTAAAAGAGTAAGTACATCTAAAATAAAACACTTGTCATCGGTAATAAGGCCCCTGATCTGATATTATTATAAACGCGAAAGTTTCTATGTATGTTTGTTACTCAATCACGCCAGAACGGCTGAACGGATCTGGATAAAATTTGGCACAGAGATAGATTATAGTCTGAAATAACACATAGACTACTTTTTATCTCGGAAAAATGTATGGTTCCCGTGGGATATATTTGTTTTTGTCTACTTTTTATACCTCGAAATCGGGCGGGGGAGGGTCAAATTACAGCCACGGGATTATTTCTTTTTGGGTCTATTTTCACGCGGGTGAAACCGCGGACAGAAGCTTGTTACCATATAAACAACTTCTTATAAAAAATCAAAGTGAAATGTAGCGTTAAAAGGCTGGTACTATTTAATTTAAAATCTGAACATAAAGAAGGCGGTCTCTCATAATAATTTCACAAATATTCTCTAGTGAACTTCAAAACTTGTATATGTTTACGTAACAAACATTCTACTGGTCTCGTATCATCTTGCCCTTAAAGTGAAAGTAGGGGCCAGTCCTTTCTTGCCAATGTTGGTAGACAATCTGTCGCCCTTGAATTGGGTAGAAACTTGGTAGGAAATATATCTATCACAACACGATATGTTATATACTTCAACAAAACTGGCCATAGAGGAAGAGTTCCCGCTGTGTACACCGGGATCGACGACACAGTGTCTGTGCAAATGGCAGTTTTTAGACTTTTGTCTGTCTGTCTGTCCCATTGTTTGTGCAGAATAGGCTCCGAAACGGCTTAATAGATTTTAATTAAACTTTTACACTCTTATTAATAAACTCGAATTAGCGACGTATTAACTAAACTGTATTTCGTCTCCGTCTATCATAATGAACTGCAGATTTGTTAGACGGAGACGAAATACAGTTTAGTTAATACGTCGCTAATTCGAGTTTATTAATAAGAGTGTTAGGAATCATAGCGGATAAATACTTGGACTAGAATATGCTTTTGTAGATAACTTGAAGAGTTCGGTAGAAAAATTAAAAAAAAAATTGCCTATAGGTATATGGCTGTGTTAATGGGATTGTGAGCAGTGTCATTAAAATTCCAAGGCCTTTGAAATCATTTTGAAATTAAACAAAGATAACAGCTGAAGTTACCCTAAAATAAATCAGCCGTATTGAAACCTATTCAACATAATAAAGAGACATAATTAGTGTCAAAATAGCCCGAAATAAAAAACGCAATATCGACTTGACAACAACTTTGGCACTGGTAACAATGTCCGCATTTAACAAGATTCATTACGTTAATATTATTACTAGCTTTCCGTCCAGGCTTCGCCCGTGTGGCAAGAGACACCAGTTACAGCGTCCATCTTTTGCCAGTTGTCCATATTGAACAGCGCAGGTGGCAAGCTTGTTGTTGCACTTAATGGATCTAGATGTGTCACTTCTTTAACAGACGTAAATATCTGTAATTTTTGATAAAATTTTAAACTTCATTTACTGCATGTTGAGATAATTGCTCAACCCTAAAAGTAAAATTAAAAAAAATAAACAAACATTAGTCTGTGGTCAGATTGATTGTCTATTAAAAAATATATCTAAAAGTAAAACGTATATTGTTACATTGTATAAAACTAAAATTAAAGAAATTGTTAACATATTAAAAATAACATTAAAAACACAATATAAGTAATCTGTTTTATTCACCAAACAAGAGGTTATGGGTCCAGGCGCTGGATTGGGATAATAATAACGGATTACCATAAAACTGAAAGGACAAAGGACGCCACGCCATTTCGTTCACCGTTATCTTATAATCGAAGGCCGTCATTAGCAGTCATGGATTGTTTTGAAGAAAAGGAATCAATACAGAAATTAATCGATGAAAAATCCTTCCTTCTTTGGAAATTTCAAATAAATATTTTATTCAAAAGCTACGGTTTGTACGACATAGTTCATGATGTTGTCCACGAGGAGAACCAGAACCAGCCATTAGTTGTTGGTGAAAGTGCCGTTGAGAGACAAAGAAAAGACGCAAAAGCGCAGAAAATGACTACAATCTTAAACAAACATTTAACATATATTATGAACTGTGAAAGTGCAAGGGAAATGTATTCAAAATTATGCTCAATATTCGAAAGTAACACAGATCAGAGAAAATGTCAATTACTTCAAGATTTTTTCTCATATAAATATGACAAGGACAAAGATGTATCATCACAAATATGTAACCTGGAGAATATTGCATTCCAATTGAAAGCGTTGGATGAGAAAATAAATGACAATATGATAATATCCAAATTGTTGTCTATCCTACCTGAACAATTTAAGAACTTTACGACAGCATGGGAGTCATCACCATTATGTGAGAAAACATTAAACAATTTAACATCACGGCTACGTGGAGAAGAACAGAGATTAAGTGTTAGACAAAGTGAAGAAGGAATATCTTTTCTGGCTAATAGAAGGTGTTTCAAGTGCAATAGTAAGAACCATATATCAAAATTTTGCAATAAAAGAGGAACATTGTTTTGTAATATATGTAAAAAGAATAATCATGAGGAAAAGAACTGTTATTTTAGGAAGAATATGTGTAAAATTTGTAAAAAGGATAATCACAATGAGAAAGATTGTTATTTCAAAACCAAAAGTAAGTCGAGAGTGTCATTTTTAACTACCACAACAACATCAGAATTACATGAAAAATTTATTGTAGATTCTGGCTCAACTTCACACTTAACTAACAATTTAAATATTTTAAGAAATAAATCTAAACAAATAACAAATATAAACACAGCCAAGAAAATGGAAACAATTACATCACAGTGTATTGGAGACATAGAATATGATAATTGTATACTAAAAGATGTTTTGTATGTACCAAATGTTCAGAAAAATTTATTATCTGTAAATGCAATAACACAGAGTAATGCAGAGGTACTGTTTACAAAAGACAAAGTGATTATAAGTAAAGACAAAAATATATTACTTACCGGAGTGAAAGAAAAGTCCACTGGATTATTTATGATAGATTTTAAAAGGAAAATATCAGAGTGTACATCATTAATAAGTAATAAAAGACAAGAAGCTATGGAATTACATATAAAACTGGGACATCCGGGTAAAGAATCAATGAAAAAGTTAATAAAATTAGTTGATGGTATAAATATTAATATAAATGAGATTGAAAAGTTACCAAATTTATGTCGGGTCTGTTTGCAAGCTAAGCAAACCAGATTGCCATTTAATACTATCCGTAAACGGGCTGAGAGACCTTTACAAATTATACATACAGATATATGTGGACCAATAGATCCATTAACATGGGATAATAAGAAATATATACTTACATTCCTCGACGATTATACTCATTTTGCTCATGTTTACCTATTGTCAAATAAAAGTGAAACATTTGAATACCTAAAATACTATATCATGGAGGTTGAACGACAGAAACAAAATAAGGTATGTACAATAAGATGTGATAATGGAGGCGAATACACAAGTAATGAGATAAAAATATGGTGCAAAAATAGAGGAATATTGTTGGATTATACTATACCATATAGCCCGCAACTAAATGGTAAAGCGGAGCGCTTAAATAGAACTTTGATTGAAAAATGTAGAGCATTGATGTTTCAAACCAATATTGAAAAGGAATTATGGGGCGAAGCAGTGAGAACATCAGTATATATTATAAACAGAATGCCATCAGAAAGCATTGATAAAACACCATATGAAAAATGGAATAAATTAAAGCCAAACGTTACAGATATTTGGTAGTTACGCATTTAGTAAGAAGTTACATAAATTAAAGAAACTTGAAGAGAGAAATGAAAAACTAGTGTTCGTTGGTTATGCTCCAACTGGTTATAGACTTTGGAATCCTATTCATAGAAATATTGTAATACGAAGAGATGTAATATTTGAAAATAAAATACATGGAAATGAGACAATAAATATAAAATATCCTTATAATGAAAGTGAAGATGAATATAATAATAACACTGTAAAAAATGAAGAAGATGAAATACTACTAAATGAAAGTGGCCAAAATGAAACTGAAAAATATGATAATGAACCTAAAATTAAAATAAGTACATATGGAGAAGATGAAGAAAATGATGGGATATTAAGTGACACTGATAAAATTGAAAATGAGATGCATAATAATAAAACTGATATTAAAATGAAAGAAAATAATATAAATAAAATATAAGACCTAAAAGACTTACCAAGCCGCCAAAGAGATATGGAGACTATGTTTTGCTGACATATGAAGATGCAATTAAGAGCAAGGATAAAATAAAGTGGCTAAAAGCAATTGATAACGAGAAGAAGTCTTTAATTGAGAATGATACTTGGACTATAGTAAAAGACGTACCAGAAGATAAGAAAATTTTAACAAGTAAATGGGTTTTAAGCATTAAAGACAATGATGTATATAAAGCTAGATTAGTGGTGCGAGGTTTTGAGCAAGAGAAAGGAATAGATTATAATGAAACATTCAGTCCAGTAATTAATAGTAGCCCATTAAGAATATTATTTGCATTAGCACAGAAAAATAATTTCTATGTTAAAACTTTTGATATTAAAACTGCTTTTTGTATGGAAAGCTTGATGAAGAAGCGTACATGTATCCACCAGAGGGTATGAAAATAAAAGGGATATGTAAACTTGAAAAGGCCTTATATGGTATGAAGCAAGCACCTCTGAAATGGAATAAAACTCTAACAAATTTCTTCAAAGATATTGGATTAAAACAGCTTGATACAGAGCTATGTATATTTAAAACCTGTAATAATAAAATGTATATTGGAATCTATGTAGATGATGGATTAATAATAGGTGAAAATGAACAAGAAGTAGACAAGTTTTTAAAATGTATTGGTAACAAATTTATAACTAAAATTCAAGAAAATCCTAAAAAGTATGTTGGTATGGAAATAAAAAGAGAAGGAAATAAAATAAAACTACATCAACAAAGTTATATAGAAAATTTATTAAATGAATATAATATGAAGGATGTGAAACCAGCTCCAACTCCGATAGAAACATCTAAGGAAGAAAAATCAGAATTAAATAGAAGTTTCCCATACAGAGAATTATTGGGAAGTCTCAATTATATATCGAATAAAACTAGACCAGATATAAGTTTTGCAGTTAACATGTGTAGTAGACATATTCAGAGTCCTACACATAATGATGTTATTACACTAAAGAGAATTTTAAGATACTTAACCACAACTAAAAACCAGGGATTGGTATATGAACAAAATACTGAAAACATAGAGTTAATCGCTTATTGTGATTCAGACTATGCAGGAGATACGGAAACTAGAAAGAGTACTACAGGATATATAATATACTTATGTGGAGGTCCAATCAGCTGGTGTACGATGAAACAGCCTGTTGTTGCACTCTCAACTACAGAAGCTGAGTATATTGCTGCTGCTGAATGTGTGAAAGAACTAATTTATCTTAAGGGGGTATGTGAAGAACTGTTATGTACTAAAGTGAGTGTAAATATTTTTGTTGATAATCAAAGTGCAATACAGTTTATTTATTTATTTATTTATTTACAAGGAGAATTTACAAAAGGTGTAGGTAACGTTATGTACACAAGATAATAATAATAAAAAAGACATACACAAGATAAGAATAATAAAATAAAAAATAAGTGAGAAAGTGCCCTACCCTTTAAGTTATTCCCACCAAGAGTTATAGAAAAATTCAACGACATTAACATATTATATCTAATCCAAATTCTAAACAAACTAACAATAACACATACAGAGAGAAATAGGGTAGCACAAACAATGCAATTATTTCCATCTACCCCTCCAACACCTCTTCTTAAATTTATGCAAATTAAGATTAAATATGTCAACCGAGACCAGATTTGCCAGCCCGAAAGACTCAAGCAGTTCGGCGTAAGGCGGTCGCACCGGTCAAAGTTGATTGAAAATGGTGTGATAAACAGACGATCAAAGCATATAGATGTGAGGTTTAAATTTATTCATGAGAAAGTAAATAATGGAGATATAAATGTATGTTACTGCCCAACTAATGAGCAAGTTGCTGACTTGTTTACTAAAGCATTGGGTAGAGTAAAGTTTGAATATTTTTGTGGAAAAATTGTTTCTTAAACTAAATGTTTATATAAGTGATTTATAACATTATAAAACTGTATACTTAAAGTTTTCTTTTGATAGTTTATTTTTATGTAGGTATAGAAGATTTTTTTTTGTTGTAAGTTGCTGTAATAGTTAAGATGTTATTGATTAAGTAAGGATTGTGCAATTAAGGGTGGGTGTTGAGATAATTGCTCAACCCTAAAAGTAAAATTTAAAAAATAAACAAACATTAGTCTGTGGTCAGATTGATTGTCTATTAAAAAATATATCTAAAAGTAAAACGTGTATTGTTACATTGTATAAAACTAAAATTAAAGAAATTGTTAACATATTAAAAATAACATTAAAAACACAATATAAGTAATCTGTTTTATTCACCAAACAAGACTGCAAAGTAATTGTTTTTGAAATAGTCCATTATTGAAGTGGATAGACGATATAGGAAAGACAACGCTGTACCTATTAGATTAGGCTATCGACTCCTATCTATCCACATATACATCATAGAGTACAGTAATAAGTGTCATTGTGATTTTTAAGATGTGGTAAAGTAAAAAAAAATTAGGGAGAACAAAGGAAAATAAGTTTGAGAACCTCTGGTATATTATAGTCTGGATTCTCACAAAAAAAGCGTTATCGAAAAAAATATATCACTTTCCATAATCGCACCTCTTATCTGCAAGTACAAAACTGCATTGTTAAGAACAATCGTGTCTCAAATGCTTGTAATTTATATTAGCGTAGTCGTTTAGCCAGTTTTTCTTTGAAAATATAATTGATGCTGCGTATTGGAAAGCGGTACGCATTTATATATTGCATGTTTTAGAGGTATTGACTTTTTATTTAATGACAACAATGGTAATTAACACACGTACTATGAAGATACATAAGCTGCAACATAACATATAGGCAACCGTGTGAAGACTTCCAAATTAATTATTATCTATCTATGTATCTATCATCACGCCTTTCATCCCAAGAGGGGTAGGCAGAGACAATCGAATGCCATTTGCTACGATCCTGACATATCTCATTCGCTTCTTTAATATTCATCATACCTTGGGTACTTTTAATATTTCAATAAAAGTACACCTAGGTCGTCCTTTGCCAGCATTTCCTTTCACTTCACCATATAAACCTTTTTTTTAGTCAATCTTTCATCCTTCATTCCTTCAATGTGTCCAAGCAACTTTTCTTCATTTTAGTCACAATACGCTTTATATTACACATTCTACGTAAAGTATTATCTCAAAAAAAATCTAATATTATCATCACTACATAGATATTATAAATTCGCCGAAATAAACCATAAAGCTAGCCAGAAAACTGGTTGGAAGGAGGCTACAGCGAGCCTGAAGACCTAAATAGTCTCAAAATGTCTGGTGGAGAAGGCAAGGGGAATCCACTGCACTATTCTTCCCAAGAAAGTTAACCATGGCGAGTCAATACAAGGTGCGCCGCGATGTGAACCGCCATGATTGACCACGACTGCTCTGTCAAGAGCACTACGACTGAGAAGAAAACATATTATAAAACAAAGTCCTCCGCCACGTCTCTGTGCCCTTTTCACACAAGAGCTACTGAACGAATATTATTGCGGTTTACACGATTAGATAGGTTAATTCACGAGTCTTAAAATTAGTCCTATCATGTTTGAATCAAGTCGGGGGATTATTATCTAATTCGTCAGAGATATAACAAAATTATGCAGGAAAGAATTGTGAATAATAAAATGATCTATAAAAAAGTCCATGGTAGCATAATCTATCTCTAATAAATAAGTAGTTATAAGAGTATTTATGTAGATACTAAAATTGATGTAACCCATATTGTGCCCATGCGAATCCGAGAGCAGGTCGCTAGTACAAAATATAGCCAAAATTAGCTTATATCACTAAATCTTTGAACTGGATGTTTACTTCAATAGATATTTGGATATTATAGTTTCTATTTTTAGAATTTCATATTGATATTAATTAGTACGCAATCACTTCATCATTGTGGTTTTGTGTTATTGTCTCTTACGGTATGAAGTTATAAAGATATTTCCTAATTCCTAACAATTGATAATAAAATCAAATCATTATCATCAACGAAAATACTTTGGAACTGGTGTTTTATCTTTATATTTATCTCGTTGCATATTATATTACTATGCCTAATTGCCTAAGGAGGAGCCATAGACGTGCTCCCACTTTCGCCATTTTTTGCTCTTTGCCAATTAAAACTAACCATTAGAGCGGTGATAAGTTACCTTAGGTTTCGTTGGTATCGTTTTGTGTCGCGAAACAGAGCTTTAGAAATATAGTTAATTGTGATGTTTAATGTTCTAATTTGCAGGAACATAGTGTTTTCAATCTTTATTTATAATTATTATGTTTGTATTTTAGCATAATCTTCTTATAACGTAAAATCCGTTGCGACAATAAAACTAGGCGTCTACCTAAAAGTCTCGTTGTATTTGCTAGGTGTCAATTCCATAAAAGTGGATATGAAAGTGAAGTACATATACCTACTTCTTAGTAAATAAATAATATTTGAAAAATAAAGCTTACTCGCTGTCGTAACAATGCAAATAAATTCGACGCAAATAAATTATGCAAGAAAGAAAATTTCATTTGCAAATAAGGGCAGTTACACACAATACTCTGCGATGTCTCGGTTCCTTCCGAGTTGACGACTCGACGGTTGCGTAAACGCAAAGGAAGTTCATTATTATTCGCAAGCGCATGCCTTAAATGGTAGGGTTACCATGTTATTATCATTATGCACGTACTGTGTTTAAGAATATACTAAGTAGGGCAATTTTAGAGTTGTTGTTGTTTGATATTGTCTCATATTCCGATCAACAAAGGATTAAGTACTGACTTGATAGATTAGATAGGAGTACATTACAGATCACAAATGATTAGAATAAAAAAAATCCACTCGTCACAAATACGATTGGTTAAAAGAAGGAGACTTGGTCTTCCGCTGGGTGCCCAGAGACCGATAACACGGCTTCGGGAGCTGTAAGGCAACTCATGAAAAAAGAAAAAAATTACAAAGTATCAGGGAAGTAACAATTTATGAAATGAAACAAAGAAATAAAGAGTGAATCTATCTCAATATAGAACAATATAATTCTGGTGCTGGAGAAGAATGGAGAGAATCAGCTGGAAATAACTAACGAGGGAGTATTTTCTACAATGGAAAACAGCAGAGAAAATGTATTGGGACACCTAATAAAATACGATAATTTTATAAAGAAAACCAAGACTTAGAACAAATTAAAGAAAAAGTTACCATGAAGTCAAACTGACAGCGAAGAATAGAGAATAGTGGCGATTACTCCACAGACAAGAGCATAGCTCTTACATAAATATAATATAACTCATAGATATTGTCTTTTTTTATTTTTTTTTATTCTTCACGGGTTGTCTTACAGCTCCCGGAACCGGTGCCGGCCCCAGGGTACCCAGTGGAAAACAAAGTCTTCCTCATTTAACCAATGATTTTTGAGGCTATACCTAACGAGTGGCCAGCTCTGTTGAGGTATATTGGATAGAAAAGCCTCTTTGTACGGTTTGTCGGATAATGTACATAGATTTTTCATTATAAAAAACCCATTGGTACATGGTCGGATGTAGGAATCGAACCCGCGACTTTTCAGTTGCGAGCCGACTTCTTATCCACTCGACCATCGACGCCCCTTGTTGTCATTCCAACGATTTTATTTTAACATGTATAATATGGGTTTACAACAATTTGAATACCTACATAAATACGCTTATATATCTTAGAGACAGCTATATGCTTTCGAAGACTTTTTTGTAGACCATTTTATTCTACAAAATTCTTTCCTACAACCTTTTGTTATATCTCTGCCAGATTAGACAGCATACGCCATGAAAACTTTTTCCCAGACCTGATTCACTAACATTGTTATTACTCAGCTCCTAAACATAAACTGGTAAACCTTCCTCGTAAATCGACTTGCAGTGAACTTAGATGATAGAAGTAACGATGAAGTTGACGAGCCAGTCAACAACACTTGTGCGTCTGTGATATTGTTTTGTGTAACTACCATTAACATAACAATGACATAACCGTGTCACATTATTCACCTAGGTAGGGGTTAGGAACGGAGAGCGTCGGAGACTTCGTGGCCGGCCTTGCCAAGCGCATGTTTTACCGCGCCGACAATGGCCGGCACGAACATCTCCGAGGCTTCGCCCCCCTGCATTCAAGGCCACCAGACGGCCGTCCTCTGCCAAGAGAGCTGGCATTGTCTCCCATTTAGGTAGTCAGCGTAGGATAGCTTAGGCCTCTTAGTTAGTTAGCCTAGGGTATCCTATAGTTAATAAGTTACTTAGACGGATTCCCAACGAGGAAACGGCCATGGGCAGGCTGCTAACAACCTGCCCTGGCACCTTCAGTGCCAGAACAGATCCCGGTGGGGTTAAGGCCCCACATGTCATACCGACGCGACGAGGCCATGCCTCTGCGTCTAGCCTCCGGGCAGGGCGTAGGATGGGGTAGGAGTTTCCCAGCTCCACCGCCACCACCACTGCATTAGCCGGGGATGGAAAACCTAGGTAGGAAATCGAGACGATCAATTCAGCAACCAAACTCATCGTACGAACGGACTATAAGTTGCATGTATGTCAGGAAAATTAAAGAAATTACTTTTTACACAAATATCACTAGTTTTCTTGCAATTAAAAAGTTTCAATTTAAGAATATGTTGACTTTGACACCTATTATAGGACCCAATCACATAACTAAATTTCCGCCCCGGCTTCGCCCGTGGAAAATTTTCAAATGTTACATAAGAATGTATCCCGATAAATATGGCTATGTCACTATACGGCCGTGCAAAAAATCACATCGATCCGTTGCTCTGTTATGACGTGAAAGAAAGACAAACAAACACACTTTTGCATTTATAATATTAAGTTAGGATACAAAGTGTACAATTAATTAATCAATGAATATTTCCAAGAAGAATACCGTGCTTCCGGGTTCGAATCCCAGGTCGAGCCATGCAATAAGAGATATTTGTTCCAAATCGTGGATGTTATTTGTCAGCGATAGAGCATTTTAAGTGAGCAATCTCTATGCGATTTTGAAGATTTTTTTTTTCCTCTAATGACAAAAAATAAACAACCTGAAAACCTTAAAAACCTGATAAAATTGCGCTTAGTAAATCTCGGTCACACAGGTACTTTTTGTATAATACATCATGTTCATATTCTAAATCCATGTGTATATTACACTAATTATAAAATAACTGCCATATTACTTATACATTCTAGGCCCTAGAAGGATCATCCAATATTATAATAACAATATCAAATATTTTACTGTACAATATTTATATGTGTGTTAAGGAAAACATCAGGTAAACACAATAGAAGCAAAAGTAATAACTTCTGTAATATGTTTCATATTAAACAAAAACATGATGTGAGCTAAAACTGTTTATTATGACATTGATTTTTTATTATTTAGGATATTTAATGTTTTTTTTTTCACGGGTTGCTTTACACCTCCCGAAACCGTGTTACGGTCCCAGTGTATCCAGCGGAAGACCAATGTCTCTAAGTCTTTTCGCAGATGGTATTTGTGAGGCTATACTTAACGAGTGGCCAGTTCTGTTTTTGGTATATTTAGATGGAAAAGCCTCTAAGTGTGGTTTGTCGGATTATGTTCATAAGATTTTAATTTTAAAAACCCCATTGGTACTTGGTCGGGATTCGGGATCGAACTCATATACTAATACCAAATGTAAAGCAAGTAAAAACCAGTATAATTGTTAAAAATGAGGAATTAGAGGCAGTAGATGCTACAACATTTTTAGGTCTGAGATTGGACGCGAAACTGCAATGGGGTCCTCATATCAATAATCTTTCAAATAAACTTAGCTCTGCTACTTTTGCAGTAGAAAAGATTCGACAGCTGACTGATATGGACACGGCTAGATTGGTTTATTTTAGCTACTTCCACAGCGTTATGTCATATGGATTTCTTGTGTGGGGTAATGCCGCGGATGTAAATAGTATTTTTATTTTACAAAAAAGGGCTATTCGTGCTATATACAAAATGGGTCCACGAGAGTCACTAAGGGAAAAATTTAAAAGTATTAATATAATGACTGTGTATGGTCAGTATATATTTGAAAATTTAAAGTATGTCCGTAAAAATATTTCTACATTTAAAAGAAATAGTGGTAGGCATAATGTAAATACAAGAAGTAAACATAAGCTTGCACCGCTCTCTGCTAGGCTCCATAAGGTTGGAGGTTCATTTGTTGTTGTGTGAAATTTTATAACAAACTTTCAACCCAATGTACAAGATTTGTCTGTTAAGAAATTTAAATTATTTATTAAAAGTAAACTTATGTCCAAAGCATATTACCATATAGATGATTATTTGAAGGATGGTAAAGCTTGGGACTAAATTGTTATACCTACCTAAATGTAACTTTATTTTATTTATTTTGGTTTGACGTTGATAAGCAATCCATGGATTCTACATCAATAAACAATATTTGAATTTGAATTTGAATATTATAAATACGAAAGTGTGTTCTTTTTTTGTTCTCCTTGCAACAAATCCAAGTGATTTTATGCACAGATATAGTTGGACATTGGCTACTTTTATCACGGGAAATTATCTCATTCCTTCGGGAAAATTATTATTTAAATATTTGTATAAAAATTGGCAACCCGTGCGAATCCAGGACGGGTCACTACTGTCACTAGTTTCTAGATAAAGCTGAGGAAATCCTACAGATTGTACGTGAAAAAGATGTTTAATGGTGGCAATCCCAAAAGGAAAACATGAAAGAAGAAATGCTATTTCACTGAATGAAATATTCAATTAAAGTCCCAGCAAGATAAGATAAAGCCATCGGCTAATTGACTTACTTGTCTTCCGCTGTGTACCCTCGGTGCTGCTGCCTGTTTGATATACCTAGTACCAAATTTCATGCCAATTCGTTGAGCAAACATTCTATAAATGTTTACAATATATAAAGGGTTAATTTACCTTTTTACAGAATCTTGGTCACCCTACGCGATCCTAGCAACTCCCGAAGGCAAAATTAAGTGCCCTCAAATTGTTATTCATGTATTCGGAGCTCATGTCGGCGCGTGCGAAAATAAAGGAAAGACATTCCAGTTTTTTGTAAGCTCCCTAACCCTCAATAAACATAATATCATATATCGATCTTCAGATAACTACATATAATATAATATATAATGCACTTCTGACGAAGAAAAAAAAACCGCCTTCAAAACCAAAATTATGCTTTCCGAAAGCAAATGCACAAGTCACTATAAAAGATTTAAGAGTTTTCGATTTCCCAGGATCCCATCATCAGATCCTGACCTGATGACCATGGGACCACTTAGAAAATTTTCAAACAAAAAAAAAATTTACAAATCGGTCCCGGTGTCTTCATGTTTGTAATCGGGGAACATACATAAAAAAAAACCTATAAGATTCCGATGAATTGAGAACCTCCTCCTACTTTTGAAGTTCGGTTAAAAATATGTTTACAATTAATCTTATCTTTATTCTATATATTTTTTTTATTTTGGCACTAAAGCCTTGTATTTACTAGGGGACAAATATCCCGCGACACGTGTCCGACATCGCACGACAAGTCTGGCATCAAGTCTATTGGTTGAGACAACTACCTGCCTGTATCATTTATCTTATGAAACGTGAAATTGTAATTATTATCTATTTATTTGTTTATTATAAAAAAAACGTCTGTATTGCTGTGGTATTGCCCAAACTCAAGCCGACTGTTCACAACTCCTAATTTATTAGAAATTTTCTCATTGCTCATAATATTTTTGAGGATTCGTGCATCTTCCTTTGAATATGTAATTTGAATTCATATCTAAGGATGTTTATCAAACTGGAGTAGGTAATAAAATAACGTTATATGAAAGTAAGTCGGAAAAACGTACGCTTTGAACTTTTATTTTTCACGCGGGTTGCCTTACAGCTTCCCAAAACCGTGTTATCGGGTACTATCAGTCTAAATACTCAAAATAGATTCTGAAGTATCTATTAAAATATACTATGTTACAAACCTGTTACTTTTCAGACTATATCTATACTAATATTATAAAGAGGAAAAATTTGTAAGTTTTTTTGTAATGAATAGGCTCAGAAACTACTGGGCCGATTTTAAAAATTCTTTCACCATTAGAAAGCTACATTCTTCGTGAGTGACATAGGCTACATTGCATTTTCAAAAAGTTTAGGGTTCCGTACGAATCTCGAATAATGTAATCAAAGGTGTAAAAAAATGACTTAAGAAATTTCTTACATCACGTGCGCTGCGAAAACTATTGATGATATAGATAGAGGTAGTGGTAGAGGGTAAGGGGTTGGAGTAGGGGTAGGTAGAGGGTATATTTTATTTTGTGGGTAAATATCCACGGGCGAAGCCGGGGGCGGAATGCTAGTGTACTATCAAGTAAGTACGGAACTTTCTTCAGTAGAAGTCCGAATTTACTTCTAATTTTATGTTTAGAATAGAGATCAAAGCAAAGTGTCATGCATGTGTCAAAAAAATACGCGATTTTCCAGAGCATGCGGTTTTTGGTTTCTCATTCTAAACTACCTTTTTTCTCCGACTTCGCCCGTGAAATGGGCAATAATTTTTTTTTATTTATCTACAGAATCTTACAAGATATCGAAATAAACAAAGAGCAAGTCCAAGCACCCACTATAGTCCCTGAAAGTTTTATCAAAATAAATTAAGCCGTTTCGGAGCCTATTTTGGACAAACATTGGGACAAGCAGACACTTCCATATTTTTTTTCTTCATGGGAACCGTGTTATCGCTACCAGGGTACCCAGCGAAAGACCAAGTATTCCTCTTTTAGCTGAAGGTGAAGCTATACCTAACGACTGGCCAGTTCTGTTGAAGTATAATTTAGATGGAACATAAAAAAACCTTTTGGTAAGGCCGAGATCAAATATTATTATTTATTTATTGTATTATAACTGGACTTATTTCGGTAGACTATCCGACTACTCTCTACTACCTCCATAGGAAACGATTCAATAATTCAACTGTGGTCTCGATTTTACTTCATAATTACAACAAACAAGAGTATCAGATTGCTGTGTATGGATTTTAGAATTTTTAAATTCAGCTCCTATAAACTACAGGTAAGCTATCTGCCACTATACTTGCTTGCTTGCTGATACCCCTGAATTCAGTCAATGTTTCATACATAAATATTGCGGTAAATCCGGAAATTTCGTTATTTATAGCATATCCAAAGCAATCAAACTAATATTTTTAAACTAATTTAATTTGTAACATTTAAAAAAAATCCACATGCGAAAATTGGAGTGGTATGTGCCTGTGATTTCAAAATTATTAAAACCAATATCTAAGTGGCATAATATATTATTCAAATTTTGTTAAATTATTGCAATTTTCCATACAAAATTGCAGCAATGTAACTCTATGCAGCATAAATAACCATTTTTAGAATGTTTGTCTATCTGTCCCGCACGGCTTGTCTAGAATAACTCCGAAACTCTATAAAACGGCGGAAAGTTAAATTAAGTTATAAAAGCGCCATCTATCGGTATAAGTAAGAATTAGCACATACCCTCTGTGTGGCATAACAGGAGGGATCCAGCGAGCCCCCAGGGCGAAACATCGCAGTGCTCACCGCTGCCATCTGCCGGCGTCTACCTTAGCTTGCCTTTCCACCGAAACATGGCTCTGAAACAAATAGCACTGAATAAATATCTAGTAAGATCAAGAAATATGAAGAATTTTTCACAAAAAAAATCTAATTCAATGATATTTCATTTGTGAGTAATATTGCTTACAATATGTTTCAGATCCTGAAATCAACACGAACGGAGCCACGGTGTCTCATATCTATATTATATACTAATAATAAAGCTGAACAGTTTGTTTCTTTGTTTGAATCTCTGAAACTACCAGTCGGATTTGAAAACTTCTTTTTGCATTTGATAGCCCAATTCTTGATGAAGGCTATATAACAAGCGGAGCAGTAACCATTAACGCAGGTGCAACCGCAAGGCATAGCCTGTGTTAAAATTAAATTATCTATCATCACATCTTTTATCCCAATCGAATGACATTTGCTACGATCCTGTTCCTGACATACCTCTTTCGCTTCTTTTATATTCATAATACATGCTCGGCGATTTTGTGTGCTTTTAATATTGCCTTCGATCAATAATTTTTTATATGTTCAATAAAAGTACACCTAGGTCGTTGGAACGATGTCAAGAAAAGTAGTTGACGCTGGTTTGGACACGTTGAAAGAATGAAGAATGAAAGATTGACTAAAAAGGTTCATATGGTTGAAGTGAAAGGAAATGCTGGCAGAAGAAAATAAAAATATACTCGTATAATGCATCTTCACATTGTGCATCACTGACTCACTGCAGTTTACACTATGTGCTGCTCTTGCGCATCCGATGCCATTGAACTCTACTTCCTAGGTGGGGAATGTTCCCACACAGACTATTAAACTACACCTGTCTTTCCTTGACGTGGTGTTTTTACAACATTTAATTGTAATTGCCGCTTGTGACGTTCCACACTTTGGTGTTAATATTTCCGCATAACTTTTTGTTGATTGCAATAATTGTGATAGAATGTATCGTTTGATTGATGGCTACATTTATTGGAAGCTGTAAAACCTCGAATTAACTTAACAAGTGTATTTTATTTATGATGTAATTTATAGAAATAATAGTTAGTTTCGGTCGTTTTTCTCTCTTTTGCACTAATGAGCGTTATAAAAGTGTTCTAATCGGTTTCCAGTTTTCTTGTTAGAAACAAACAAACACGCACTCTCTCCTTATACTAGTACCTAACTAGCTGTACCTTGCGATTGCACGATTTTCCACACAAAGATTTACACCCCATTTCATCCCTTTAAGGGTTTCCACGAAAAATTATTTCTTAGTACATCTCTACACCTCTAAAGTGGCCCACGCACTGGTCCGGTATCTCACAGAAAATTTGATCGAGATTGAAGACATTAGCAATGTAAATCATACGATCTAGATCACATGCAATTCACTCACCCACACAGACACACAAAATACGATTAAACAAAGGCGTATGGATGTGTGTGACAGATCGTTCCGGTCATCGAAATCAACCACAAATACAACGATTTGAAAACGGATGGTGGGCCGCGCGATAAGAATTGGACGAGTCTGTGGCCGATTTCGGTGGACCGTACGGCGACCGGCCGGGGATTGGACGAATGTGCATATTTATATGCTGTGCGTTGATTGTCTGTCAGTCAGTCAGCGACACGACGGTTTTATATTTTAGATTGAAACATGTATGTGAACTCAATTTAAGCAAATCCAGGGCGGATAACAAAGTAGTTATTACTTATTTAATTATTATTTAAAACAAAGGTTACTTCATTTTAAATAATACATATTACAATACAACAATTACATGTTTGTGCGCCGTGTAACATGCCTCTTTAGCGAAAGTTTTCATAATTTAACCAAACAATGATTATGTATTGTAATAACTACATTTATGTAACCGTTAATTTGGGACCAATTTTAAAATCACAAAGGTTAAAATTATTCTTAACATTACCATGTCGTTTGGGACATGCAAATATCGTACAACGAAAGTGAATTTTGCATGTGGGCCAGTTATTGAAAACTCGTAACAAGTGTATTTTTGTACTGATTCTTATCTTTAGCAAAAACATTTTCTCAAATTGTTTGGATTTCGTACAGGTAGAAAAGTTGTATAATATATCTTCAGTTGTTTATGCTGTGTGTCGGTGGCCGAGTGGTTAAGACGTCTGGTATTAACTAAGCAGACCACGGGTTCGATCCCAGATCCCGGCCATGTACCAATGGGTTTTTTAATGAAAAACTTATGTACATAATCCGACAAACCACACTTAGAGGCTTTCCATCTAAATATACCTCAACCGAACTAGCCACTGGTTACGTATAGCCTCACAAATACCATCGGCTGGGTACCCTGGAACCGTAACCGTGAGCTGGAAGCCAACCCGTGAAGAAGAAAAAAGTTGTAAAAAATATCAAAAATACATGTCACTTATTTATGTCACTCTGTACTCTCAAGGCCCTTCATCATTGCTTCAATACATATTATAAAACATAGTCCCCCGCCGCGTCTGTTAGTCTGTCTGTGCCCTTTTTACGCAAAAACTGCTGAACGGATTTTGTTGTGGGTTCCACTATTAGATAGGTTGATTCAACGGGAAGGTTTATGACTAAAAGGTTTAAACATGGGCCTACTAGTATAAAAGTGAATCAGATCTGGGAAAAAGCCCAACTAAGTTTTCATGGCGTATGCTGTCTAATCCGTCAGAGATATAACAAAATTTTGTAGGAAATAATTGTGTAGAATAAAATTATCTACAAAAAAGTCCACAAGTTCTAAGTTGTTAGCGTGTTTATATATAACTAAATGTAACTAAATATATCAATCTTAAAATTATATAAAAAATGTTATAAAGATATAACACCAAAAATTGTCGGCGCTATGGGTGACAAGAGGGCTGGCTCTTTCTTCGCCCAGAGAATTAGCATAGCTATACAGCGAGAAAATGCAGCCAGCGTTTTTGCCACCATGCCACGCGGACCAAATATATTTTAGATTAAAACTGTATACTTAGATAATTCTTTGAAACAATAAATATTTAGATCTTAAAATTAATTCACTCGTTGTAATGTGGCGGATTAATAAATATCAAACATTTTGTATTAAAAATAACTGCTCATCAGACAAAAGACAGTAACAAAAGGGTATCATAGGAAAACCCAGATGGATTTAAAAGAAAACTAAGAAAACAAAAACTAATAATGTCAAAAAAATGTATTTACCAATTCTGCGCTCATACAAAAACTCAAAGCGGTTGCATAACTTATTTATAATTTTAAAGAAGCCAAAGCCAACAACGTCTGAAACAATAATTACAGTAATTTTCTCACACAATGTGTCCTCTAACATGACATACAACATTTGAATGTACCACTGACACAAAGATGAACAGTGAAAGTTGGGGTCAAGTCAAAAAAAACATAATTTGACTCATTACCTCACAAATCGGTGCCTCTCCGGAAATTTATTTCAGTTTTTTTTTTTCGGTTGACCGAGAATGTGAAGTAACTCGTTTAAGTGTTTTTTAATATTCGCACTTGTGTTCTTTGCTTTTTCACGTACTATAAAGTATATTTTAACGCAATCATGACATAATGCATTACCTACCTGAGATGGGTTGCCTTACAGCTCCCGAAACAGTGTTACAGTTCCAGGGTACCCAGCGGAAGACTAAGTCTCCCTTGTTTAGACGATGGTATTTATAAAAAATAAAAATAAAATGATAAAGAACGAAATGCCAAACGATAATCGACTCTGTAATCTTGTCATTTTCAAACCAATGTCAACCAATTTCATCAATGTCTTTATCAGAGATAGTACCTGTCTAGTTCTACAAAAAAATCCAAAAACTTATCAATTTACGTAAAGTACGGAGCAAACTACTAGTTAAGTTCTAAAGCGGAATTGTGTGTCCGTAATTAGATTGCTCCATTGTTTTGTACGCATAAAATCTCATGCAGTTTTCTTTTCCGTGTGGATATTGATACCAAGACGTACAGGAAAACAAAAAAAACTATTTTGATACTAATCAAAGTAATATAACAAAATCGTCGACCTTTAGAAATCATAATATATTATGTAAATTCTTATAAATTAAAAAAAGAGGTATGTCAAGACCGTACCAAATGATATTCATATGTCTCTGCCTACCCCTCTTGGGATAAAAGGCGTGATGATGGATAGATAGATCTTATAAAAGTACATTCTACAAATTCTACAAATCAAAAAAGTTGTAACTTGTCGCGAAACATCTACCTAGTCGTACATCAAGGTCCTGTATATAAATAAAAATTGAATGCAGTTCATTGGTAAGCGCATCACTTGAGAAAGGCTGGTCCGATTTGACATTTTTTATTTAATTTTCGTAATGGTCTGATTAAGGTTCTTAGTGAAAGAAAAATTGGAAATGTTGCCCGGAAAATGGGAAAATTCGGTAAATTTGCGATTTTTGTATGAACTCAAGACCGTATTAGGGGATGAAAGTTAGTATGGGGTCCACAGGCGAAGCCGGGGCGAAGCCGGGGCGAAAAGCTAGTTTCGAATAAAAATTGCAAAGTTAAGAAAAATTGCAAAACGTAAAATTTTTGAGTTGTTAAAAATTCAAGGTGACTAAATACCAGAGGCGAAGTCTCGGTACAAGCCGATTCCTTTCGGCTTCCCTTTTAGAAATTTGTCAACGACATTTCTTTGAACTAACTTAACTAAACAAACGCATACTGATTGTCCATCCATATAAGCCGGTAGCCAGCCGGCTTTTTCGCCCATACAAAATATTTCATACTAAGCATCTATCTCTTTCATTTGTATTAAAAAAAGTTCACTCTCCGTCTCTTTTTATCACGCGCCAATAGACGTCCAGAAAAGCCGAGAAAATTACGGGTTATGACTGAATAAGATAATCGAACTGTAAACGAGTTGAAACGAGACAATTAGATCGATATAATGCTTCTTATGTGAAGAGTCTTGTCGCAGGAACTAAAACAGCGAGTGTGTAACATTTTTTATTTTGAAGGATATTTCTTATCAGTTTCCTAAGAACAAACTAAAGACATCAGTTTCCGATGATTGCTTGAGTTTTCTTTAAATATTTTTTATTTATGATAGCGGACAGGTACATGCTTTCGTATTTATTTTATTTTTGTTGTAAATACTGTGATTGATGTACCTATAATATAGATATTATTAGGCATTGATGAAATTTAGTTGTAACATTTTGTGTTTTGGATGACCACCTGGGAACACTGCGTGACCATACTGTGGCGTGACGTTGGCTTTTTGTTACAATTTAGAACATTTTTAAAATCTTGTTATTGTAACAGAGTTGCACTCATTGCAAAATATATTACTGCTTTGTTGCCAACGTCCATACCATGTTAAGCAACATCGGTCGCCGTCAGTACTTGGATGGGTGACCGCCTGGGATCTGCAGCATTTTGTTGAGTGAGGTTTTTTTGGAACAGCTTCCCTGCTGAAAATATTCAGCCTTCGGTACTGCTAAATACATATTTCCGTGTAACGCTAAATAATTTCGTGGACAAAATTGCGGCAAGTATTTTTTATAGTTCGTTCATATTCGAGATTAAAACTTGAGTTCCCAGGTTCTACTCAAGCCAATTAACCGGTGTCAGTACTTTTTATAAAAACAACCTCTACAAGTCTGTCACTGGTTAGTTTACAGGTGTAGTCCCAAAAAGAGTCAATCCATTTGTCCTGAATATAATGGGTATTAGCTAAAGGTCATTGTTACATTTGTTATCAATATTTCAGGTTGTGACGATGACGTAGTTATAGTTGTAAATTAATAATAGTTTATAAAAAAAACAAAAAACACTCTTTTCTCAGTAACGCACACTAGCGCAAACCGAATGAGCCCCAACTTGATGGGGTTACGTCATTTCGTTACAGAGTTCCACTATCCACCTTCTAGCTCCATCATCAGATCAGATCGATGGTACCAAATTATTGTATTGTCATCTGAATTACATACAAGTGCAAAGTTTCAAATCGATACGACAATTAGAAGTTGGTTAAATTCGACTTCCAAGGTTTGTTTACATACACAGGCAAATGGCAAAGGACTCGACTTTATCATATTTTGTG
This sequence comes from Nemapogon koenigi, assembly GCA_963924495.1. Classification (NCBI taxonomy): domain Eukaryota; kingdom Metazoa; phylum Arthropoda; class Insecta; order Lepidoptera; family Tineidae; genus Nemapogon; species Nemapogon koenigi. Next base: position 3,741,538 of record OZ004640.1, on the reverse strand, counting down.
ATATTGATAGCCATTATTTGCATATTTCAAATTCAGATAAACATTTCACTCGATCATTCGCTTTTAAACGCAACAAGTGGAATATAGAAAATTTGATTTACATTGAAGTTGGCAGCGTATCAAAAATATTCGATCGACTTATTTATTGCAAACATGGTGAACATTCAATCAAATAGACCAATAGAATGTAAATGAGTGTGCCCGATAGAATCTACGTATTTCGTTTTAACGATTATCGCTTTATAGTTAGAGACACATTTAGCGTTGGTAAAGTCATAATTGAGAATAGTTGAGTAAGGTTTATGTCGATTCATAATTCATATCCACATATTTTTTTCCGATATGATTAGAGTTTTTTAAATTATCTTCATTATTTCGCCACAACGTGTTAGTAGTTATTAGGGGTGTATGTCGTTTGCCCGAAAATAATTTTCTCTAAAATCGTTAGCCCGAATGCAGCATGCCGAAATCACGATTTATTTGAAATTTTATGTTAATTAACCGAAATGCCCGAAATAATACACTTTGTGCTAAAGATTATTTTTTCACAATATTTTGGTTACACAGGTTTTCATATACATATTATTTATAATGTTTTGTGGATATGCATGAATGACTTCAAAAATAACATTATTGTGTAGACAAGTTCAATTACGAAGACAAAATTGTAAAATTACATAATTATATTTAAACTTTGTATGAAGTATTTACATAGGTATTAAAGTTATCTTAAATAGGTACTATATTACAAAAATAAAATAAAATTACAAATAAAAAGTTTCGTGTAAATCGCTATCTACTGGGACTCACCCAACAGACTGGCTGCATTACCTCGTTGGATGGCAATGCTTATTCTTTGACCGAAATAAGAGCCAGCCCGTTGGTCATGTGAACGTTCTATTAGTCGTTTACTAATATCTATAAACAGACTGTGTGCACTAGGTCTTGTAAAATAATATTTTAATTTAGTCATTAGCCAATATCTATACCAAATATGAAATGTCGCAAGCTAAGTATATTATACTTCTTAACAAACAAGTGCTTTTAAGGCTTTAAAGGCGTAGGCTTACTTCAGTAAAGATCTGAGTTCGTTCAGAAACAATCAACCTACTTTGTTTTATCTCGTGCAATATCAAAGATACGGTGAGAGCGTTAAGTCCATGTACACACTTGGGAAACGATTGCGATATTTGTAGGTACATGGTAACAATTTACTTAGTTAAATCTATATATAAAATTCTCGTGTCACAGTGTTTGTAACCAAACTCCTCCGAAACGGCTTGACCGATCTGTATGATTTTTTTTTGTATATTCAGTAGGTCTGAGAATAGGTCGTAAACTATTTTTCACCCTCCTACAACCCACCCCCACCCCCCATTTTTTATTCGCGATTTTAGTATTTTTGTATGAACAATATCCAAAGTTAGTGGTAGTGGTAGGGGTAGGGGTAATGCGGGCCGGCGGCGGGTTGCGGAAGACTGCTAACGCGTTCCCGTGACCCGCCGACAACCGGCGCGAAGGACACCGTGGGGTTTTAGTCGGTTGGAGTCCGACATAACCCGCTCTCTCACTCCGCATGATGCATTTCCCCACGTAAAAAAAATGATGAGGTTTTTGTATGGGAAAAGTGGTTATAGTTTTTTTTTCTAAAACCATCTTCGAATTATTGCCTTTCAAATCGGTTTTGGGGCACATCGGTTGGATGGTTTTAAAGTCTATAACGGACATATAACATTTTTTGTGTTTTATTAAATAGATTGACCAAATCATCTAGGAATATATTTCTCGACTTTCTCACAGTGAAAATGAGACATTCATATTATATTGATATGTAATATCTTAGCTCTCGCTATGTGGCATAAAGTATGGAGTATTTTCGAGAAATGGGACGGAAGTGTGTAACCAGAAGTAATAATTTGATTACTTTTTGAGGTTCTTTAGAAGTTACATTTCAACCGACTAAAAAAAAGGAAGAAGTTCTCAATTCGGTTGTATTTTTTTTAATGTTTGTTACCTCAGAACTCCGTTATTTATAAACCGCATTGGAAAATTACTTTTTTATTTGAAAGGATACTTCGGCACTAACCGACTTCAAATTCAACGGCGAAACGAAATATTTCATTATTTCTTGCTTTTCATTATGTTTGAAGTCAGTATACTTTTTAAAAAAGTTATTTTTTAAGTCATATTGTCATCAAATTATTTTCGAAATCGAACCATGCTCAGATCTGTGCCTACAGGCTTCTATACATGAAAATCACTATTTCTTTCGACAGAATCATTAATGTACAACAAACTTTATAACGTGCAACGAACTCAGCCAATCAGTGCGTCAAAGTGGGCGCACCCACTAGTGAAATGCACAAAAGGCATGCCCTAAGCTGTCTCTTTGCTCTCGACTCATACATTCATATATTTAATGCAGTCTCAAATGAAGCCAATTTGCAAATAAACTGTTGTTTATATAACAACGTATGACGTAACAGTACCTGGTTACCTAGGACTATTATCTTGATTTGAAAATTTAATCGACTTCTTGCGAAGCGAAGTGTACTTCTTTACTAACAGAAGTGTCACGTCTAGATCCATTAAGTGCAGCAACAGGCTTGTCACCTGTTGTATTTAACACGTGAGGTTTAACACAGTTCCTGGAAAGGCAATAAATTTGAGAAGACATGTGAATAAATAAACTTTAAAAAAAAATGTACCGACTTCAAAAATTTGCACTGAAAAGTAAGAAATAATAAATATTTCGTCGTAGAATTTGAAGACGGTTGGTGCCAAATTAGGATACAAAATTAAGTAAGCATCTAAGAAGATAAATATCTGTTCAATATTATATATGTTTGTACTGATGATCGTAGGTTCCTAATGAATTGTCTAGATTAGTGAATTTGGAAAGTAAGTTGTTTTTAATTTGGCGACGATATTTATTATTTCTTACTTTTCAGTGCAAATTTTTGAAGTTTTTGTTTTTACCTGCACCATACCATACCATACCTTTACAAAAATTGACAACGTCGTGTCAATAGCAACCGTTGCTAAGGCTTTTCTCTGATACATAATTTTCAGCCGTAAACAGAGACAAATTACTGAATTTCTGAAAATCTAACCGATTCTAACCGATTTTCGTCATATGTCTGTGATATAATGTCGAGAAATTATTATATCCTTAAAAAAATAAGTCGTTAAAATCGGTACATATTTCATCGAGATACTAATAATTTACTGTATAAAGTCAGTTTTTTTTCAAAATTACTGAAAAACTAATGAACCAATTTTTATGACATAAAAATGGGACCAATCCGGAAGAATTATCTGTCGATTAAAAAAGTAATCATCAAAATCGGTTCATAAACGACGAAGTTATCCGCGAACACACATAAAACAATATATATATACGGTCGCATTGAGTAACGTCTTTTTTTTTGAAGTCGTTAAAAAGTAGTTTTACTCACGAGCGACGGAACGGAGACGGTATATATATATCTAGTTTGAGGTAAGAAGGCGTTTGTGTGTTTGAATGTTTGTAATTTTGTATGTCTGTTGCCATTTTTCCAAAACCGCTGGACCGATTTTGATGCGGTTTTTTGCATTACATAATTGTCACTTCAGTGCAGGTTCCTAGATATGTCTGATGGAAAACTTGGTAAGCAGTTACAAAGATATTCAGGTCAAGTAAACAATATAAAAATATAACCTTTATAAACATATAAGTAATTATTATTTTTTTATAATTAAAAAACCCCCGACGCAAAATATAAACCTTTTCGCGTCGATGGTTTTTTAATTGTTAAATTAATTTAATCATTCTAAATATGTATACCAAATAAACTAAATAAGTAGCAGGAATCTAAAAATACTCCTGGATTTACTACCAGCAATCTACCAAAAAATAATAGATCTCCTTTCTTCTCACGATGGGGTTTGATAATATTATATTCTAAAAACTATTTGGACACCACTAATGTTTTCATCAGTTGCCGCAAATTTATTTTGTCAACACCGATCATTTTATCTTTAGGTATTTCCATTTTATTCCATGCATGTCTTTTCATTACAACGAAATACATAAAGCAAATAGAAAAGGGCGACTGACAAGCCATATACCACCGGATCTACACTTTGGTAATTTTCACTAAAGTCTATTTGGTAGTCGGCGACCGCTGTCCACTTTCTAAGCGGTGAAACGAGCCACGCGCAAAATGTTAATGCAGTTTACGCGTGTTGACGTTTATGGCCATTAAGCAATACTGTTTTGAATAAACCCTTTTCTCAGAACATACAGACAATCCAAAACCAGACAATCCAAAACCAGACAATCCAAAACCAGACAATCCAAAACTAGATAATCCAAAAGAAACTTAAACTCCATCATCAGGTCTTCCATATTTACATCAAATTGATCATCATCAAACCGTGTTATCGGTCCCAGGGTACACAGCAGAAAAAAAAGTGTTCCTCTTTTAGCCGATGTCATTTGTGAGGCTATACCTAACGAGTGGCCAGTTCTGTTGAGGTATGTTTAGATGGAAAAGCCTCTAAGTGTTGTTTGTCGGATTATGTACAACTATGTTTTTAATTATAAAAACCCATTGGTACATGGTCGGGATCTTTAGTAGCTTTACTAATATAATATGTTGTTGAACAACTATTTAGTTATGATAGGTATGTTTTGTTGCTCTCTAACACATGTGTCATACAATAAGATACAGAGATTAAAGTTTCAATTGTAACTCAAAAACTACTAGAAAGATAGCAATACTAATAACTAAAACTGTAGGGTTGTTATTTTGTCGCATTTCGAAATTTTCTGAATAGAAAGCCAATTTTGAAGGTTTGACTGTTATAATAAAATTATTAATACCCGGGAATCGAACTTCAGATCACAAATCATAGTCTTACATAAAAATAACGGAGTCAAACCATAAGGAAATCACATAACGGAATGTTATATACATCTCGTGAACGTGCAAATTTCAATTTAATTCTCAATACCGGGAGCCATTCATTGAAAATTGAACCACAAACACTCCTTCATGACTTTTACATCTTGCGATGTGATTACTGAAATGGACCTAAATGTGTCACTTCTTCAATGGATGTGCTATATGTAGGGTTTTTTATTGAAATACATTTTGATATGAACAAAATTACTTTAGATACGTGTGCATGTTTCGCATATTGTACAGTGTACACCTCTGAAATTAGAAATTATGTCAATCACGCTGTAAGGGCTTTGAATAATAAATAGATAAAATACTTGAGATACTTTGCATCCTGAATATTTCAGCAGGAAAGGATATAGGCATGACAAATAATAAAGTCACGGAAATAAAAATAATAATAAATTTCACGCAGGCGGAGCTGTCGAATAAAAACAGGTAGAGTTTTCCTCATTTACTTAATTAAGGCTTACTATGAAGGTATACAAGTATTAAACATGGACCTATCATGTTTAGGAGCTGAGCATTAAGAGTATTAGTGAATCAAGTCAGGGAAACAGTTAGTTCCAGCGATGCTTACATAATATCTAGATGTCTTAATAGGATCTGATGAACAGTAATATCAAAACAATACAAGCAAAGACTGTAGTAATACAATAAATTTGTGATTGTGGTGAAATTTTAAGATAAATAGAGTGTTTCTGCTTCCGGGAGTGACGCATGATCGCCTCCGTGTTATTTATGTCAACTTGAAGTAGCTCGCAGAGCATTTGCTTAAGGGGTATCGTCTCGAACCTGGCTCAAAGATGGCGGTAGTGTCTATTATTGATGTGTAACATCTTTCCTCTCACTATCCTGCAATCTGTGGGAGTGATTTCGTGAAAAGGGACGGAAGTGAGTAACAGGAAGCGCGCACTAATTGATATGTCCAATGAGCGCACGCGAATTTTTCGTTAGTACTGTCAGCCAACAGTGTGTGCGTGTGTGTGTGTGACAAAAAAGATAAAGGAAAATAGTGGAGCATAATGGATCAGCTGTGCACTTAACCTACAGTGTTGTGTATAAAGTGTTAATGTTTTCAGGATATAATGTTAATGTTGCTTATTACAAAAGTGAGATTTCAGATGTTACACATCACATGCGACTACTGTAAGGCTCGCTCGTTTTTTTATATGTGAAATTTAATGAATCAAAGTTATATACAATATTGTTTCATTCGTAAATTAATTACTTAGTAACATTAAAAATTCAAAATAAAAATGTGAAAAACAACAAATTATGCAATACACAACATCATCCGCATTTCTTCTAAAAATAACAGACAAAGTGACACATCTAGGTCCATTAAGTGCAGCAAAAGGCTGTTTAATATGGACAACTGGCAAAAAGTGGACACTGTTATTGGTGTATCTGGCCACACCGCAAGGTATAAAGGCCATTTCTTGTATGTTGTCCACATTTTTATCGTCTGCCCAATGGTAAATTTCATTTGCGTAAAAAATAAAAACCAATGAGACGCTCCCCCTTAAGTTAAATTATCACTGTCGAGCTCTATACCATTACACGCCAATTCAATGAAAAAAGTTAGAAATCTTAATAAATCATAATGTCCGATGAATATAAATTAAAGTCTTTGATGTGCTATAAAAAACTGTTTGTGAATAACTTATGAAAATTTACTGCGACTTCTCTTTCATTCGATTTATAGGTGGTGCCTAAATTTTATTCATTCCTTAATATTCATATTTATTTAGTTAAATATTTTTTTACTGTTTATATTTAAAGAACGTGATACGCTCACGGCCGCCGCGCCACCCGTTTTTGCCCTATTTTCACCGAGCAATTAAAATTATAAATATTGATCATACAGTATGGGGAGTAGGACCTTTTTTTGGAAATTTCCTCCTCTTTAAGTATCTTTTTGGGATTTTAAATATCTCAAGTAGCTTTCTTATTTTTTGCTAAATTGTTTAAACTTCTGCAATTTTTTTCGGCCCCTTTTGATATTTTCCGAAAAGTTTCTTTACTACTACCGTTCTCTTATCCTGGGTTCATTCCACTCGGTCACTGAGCTCACGGGTCGCATCCACCAGCCAACGTGACGTAGCCGTTGAGGTAAAGGAATATACGGAGAAAAGCGAACAATTATTTTATTAAGGGCCGTTGGTCAGGTCATCTTATAACTGTCAAAAATATGGCAAAACTCAGTTAATCCTGGAAATTTGAGTTTATTTATACAACATTTCCTTACCACACAGTTGATAGTTATTTCGTTGTTATTTACCTTGTATAAGAGTTCTAAATAGCCATAGTTTGCAAAACGCAAAAGGAATGCCTGTTTTGGAAACTATGGCTATTTAGAACCCTAAATAATAAAAATATGGCTCAATCCAATTTAAAATAATAACTATTAACTGTGTGGGGTGGAAATGTTGTATAAAACTTTCCAGGATTCACTGAGATTTGCCATATTCTTGACAGATACAAGATGACCTTGACCAAGCATCCTGCTTGAGGAGACGCCGTAGCTGGCGCCCAGAAACTACCTTCTACTTGTGCTACGGTCCTCCATCCACGTCACCTGAACACCACCAACCCTTGCTCACAACTGGCCGCTGAGATCTCCTAACCAGAGCACCGTCAAACGCTACAATTAAATATATAATTGTCACATTTAATTATTGTTCATCTGTTCCATTGTTTATCTAAAATAGGCTACGAAATGGCTGAATTAATTTTGATGAAACTTTCAGGCAACTCGATTAACTTTTTAAGGGTTATTTTGATAAAAAGCCATAGCTTAAAAAACTTAAAACTATGAATAACAGCGGTTTTTAACTTTAAAAAAATCTCGGTCCAGCGGGTCAAAAATTCCCAATCCATGCATATTGGAAGCTAATTGTGCCGAGAGCATGTCGTGGCGCGAACCCACGAAAAATTGCCCACATTGCATCGGGTGAGCATTGACATCGAAATAATGAAAACGGCCGTAAAATCTTTAAATTGTTAAGTTTTCTCCATAGGCCATTGGTTTCAGGTTTGAGGCCACTGTTCATATCACCATAAAAATCACTTATCACTATAATACTAGAGTTTGTGTATTTGAGAGTGCGTATACGGGTGCGAATTAGTATATGCGTTTTATTCATTACGCGCGGGCGCGGCGCTGAGTGCTTTTCAGACGACTGAAGGGGAGGATATATATGTAAAGTGCGATGTAGATATAAAAAAATCGGCTAGATGTGTATTATTTTCTGCCGGTACATTTATTTTAGTCCATCATTATGGGTAGAGCACCTATCACATGTCCCGGCCTTGATCGAAGTTGATAGGTTCTTGTTAGCGCAGACAATGTCAGCCAAGTATGGTAAACGATGTTTCAGTTCGCAGTCATAGTCATATGCTGTAATTGTATTTTTTAACTATATAAGGACGTGTCCTAGAATTTAACGAGCTTATTGTAGTCCTAACACTATTATTCTGTGCTAAATTATCTTAGATCTAGCAATTTTGTCAAGTCAGACCTTTATACGGATCCGCATTATGTCATAGTATCTAAATCATTGCATATTATAACAATAATATTTTAAATTTTTTTTTTATTTTAATTTTAAATAAAGAAGTTGCGGAAGTCAAATTTGTTTTTTATTTCTTTACGGGTAGTTTTTAAAACCGTGTACGGTCCCAAGGTACCTATCGGAATACAAAATCTCCCTTTTTCAGTCGAAGGTATATGTAAGGCTATATACCTAACGAGTGGCCAGTTCTGTTGATGTATATTGAGATGGAAAAGCCTCTAAATCAAATATTATTTTTATTATTAAAAACAAGTTCTTTCAAAATCAGTACATGAGCAAAGTAATTCGTGTTAGAGATTTGTATGGCGATAAATACCCACCCGCCATTTTGGTGGATGAATAAATCGTTAGATAATGGTTTGATTGTTTTTGTTTTTCAATAACAGACAATTCCTATCTTCGAAAAATATTATATCGGTCTAAATATCGAGAACTTTGAGGCGAAATTTTTATTATTATTTTTCTGAATTAATATAAGTTTTTGTAAATTCTGTTTGGTAAAAGTATTTAAAATATAATTATTTTCTTTCTTCTATTCTTTTTTTTTCAATGAAATTTATTTATTCACACTAAAATCTTTTTTTTTTAGATTTTTAATATATTTTAGATTTATGTTTTTAGTGTGAATAAAGAAATAGAGAATTCTTTATACATACTTATTTCAAGTCAATAGATACCATTTGAAGAATTGTTCAAAACGTGGTACAACTTTGAGGTTTTTTGGGATTCTAATAAATTTTTGTAAAGTAAAGTTTTCCACAAAGTTGTAAATGCAATAATAACATCATGTAGAGGCGCCGAGAATAATGTTCCATAAAAAGTTAATTAAAGAAACAACTTGGTAGTTTTATGTAATTTAAGTTATTATACAGATAAACAGAGCGAGACTTTCACTAAGACCTTGATTCAGAAATTATATTATATTATGTAAAAAAAAATTCTACAAATTATTAGTTTCATTTAGCAGCTCATGACTCGTGGATTTACATTAATTGCGTTTTACAAGAATTTTGTATAGAGATTTTCCGGAACGAAAACGGATACCAAAGTTCAACGGCAAAAATGTAATTGAGTACATGTTGATATATAAACTTTAACAATTGCAATTACAACTAGACATAGGCCCCGTAGTAGAGGTAATCTACTAAAAGATTCATGAAATGTGTGATATAAAGCGTATTGACCGCATCCGGAACGATGTCATTAGAGAAGAAGAGTGAAACATGATGTTGTGACTAAAATGAAGTAGTTTACGCTGGTTTGGACACGTTGAAAGAATGAAGAATGAAAAATTTACTAAAAAGGTGTATATGGCTGAAGTGAAAGGAAATGCTGGCAAATGTTTTGATCGATGGAAATATCAGAAGTACACACAATCGCCGAGCATGTATGAAAGGTATGATGAATATAAAAGAAGTCTCAGCCTACCCCTCTTGGGATGAAACGCGTGATGATAGATAGATAGATTCATGACGTAACTGTTATAAATCGATACTAATTTTGAAATATTGAAACTATAGAAATGGCAATACATACAACAATCAAACGACTATGAGTAAAAGGAATACTCCCCAACGCACATCGTTGGAAAGTTGCATATATGCCAATCTATTAAATATTTTCAATGGCGCGATACAGGTTTCAATAAGTTAGTAACGGTGCGACATCTATCGACGCGACGCGATGTGCCGCCACATGACTCTCTTCCCAGACCAGAGGTCGATACAGTATGAAAACCAACATCCATTTTAGCTTTGTCAGCAGTGATGAACTGTGTGGTGGACTGTATCGCGGCTGAATCACCTGTCGTGATGTATGACCTGTCGTCATGTCGGGCCGTCGGTCTGGTCAGTGGGAAGTGGAAGTGTAGGATGCGGGGCATTGCGGGGTCAGGAATACAGGCGTGTTCATACGGGGTCACCAATATAGAAATGGCAATACATACAACAATCAAACGACTATGAGTAAAAGGAATACTCCCCAACGCACATCGTTGGAAAGTTGCATATATGCCAATCTATTAAATATTTTCAATGGCGCGATACAGGTTTCAATAAGTTAGTAACGGTGCGACATCTATCGACGCGACGCGATGTGCCGCCACAAAACTATATTAATTTGTGTAGATCATTATACTTCAAACAATTCCTTTTAAAAGGCTCAAAAACTGATCATATTTACATGCAAAAAGGCTGTTTAAGGCTTTCAAAATAAATGTCCGAATGATTTATAACTAACTCTACATATATGGCCAACAGATTTATGATGGAAATGACACGTAAAAACATAAGAGAAATTCCTCATTATTTTTAAAAAGTTTGTCTTACATAAAAATGCCGTTTCGAGACGATCTGGACATGTCTCTGTTCCTCGAACTGTTTATAGGTTAGTACTATAATCCATACACGTAAGAGTGGACGCATTAATGCTGAGCAAAGATAATGCAGGGCGACCATACGTCTTCATTTTCTAACAACTAAAAAATCCCAGTTCTTAATATTCTACGATTCACACAAAGCATTTTTTTCTTTCTTATTTTACGGGTTGCCTTACAGCTCCCGTAACAGTGTTGCAAAAAGTTAGTCACACAAAATAATTAGGTAGATATCTATTTATTGATTAACTTTAAACGTTTAATTAATTTAGATACTTACGCACACATTTGTGCACATAATTGGAATGACCTACTAATCAAAATTAGGTAGACAAAAATTTAATAATATTTTATTTTGATTTGTACTAAATACTGTAGGGTTTGGAAATTTACGATTAGTTACTGGATAAAGCTCATGAAATAAAGAAACAATGTTGAAAGGCGTACTAAAATCCACTAGCGTGTTTTCGATAAAGAAAATATAACCTTTAGAACCTTACTAATCTGTTTTGTGCTAATACCTAGTTATATTGTGTTGTCCTCTTCTATCATACTTAATGACAGATCTTTCAGAGAAAGATAAAACATTATTATAACTAAACTAAAGTTTATAAGTTTGACCAACTCATGGTCACCCTAGCAATAACTGTTTGGAGGACCGGTAGGCGATGCGACACAAAAACCTGAGCTGTACACATACACCGTCCTTAATTAATGTTCTGACATATAGAGTCAGTCGTGTGTGATCCTCGATAGCGGTTACCACTAACACTTTGTTCTTGAATGGCCTAATTTTGCACTATGGCAACAATTTGCTAGAATTAAATAATTTGGCCAAACATCTAAAAGATATGTATGTATGTATGTATGTATGGGTTTTTTATTAAAAACTTATGTACATAATCCGACAAACCACACTTTTCCATCTAAATATACCTCAACAGAACTAGCCACTCGTTAGGTATTGTATATTTTCTTTATATATTCTCAATATCTTATAAAAAATATGATGATAGAGAGCAATGAGCATAACGAAAAGACATCCAAAACGTATAATTCTAAATCAAATGTATTTAAAGAAAGGTAGCACGCAGTACCATAGATTACTTATGCAGTATTGAAAATAGACGTACCTACTTAAAAACTATAAAGTAACCAGTTTGAGTATAATAATATTATTATAATAAGTAACGAATTGGAGAACGAGGTTTCAGGTCCATGATTAAAACGTTGTAGATCAAGCAAGAAAGGTACTATATAATGATCAAAACAAATTGATGCTGCATTATATATGAAACAGAGATAAGATATTGACATTATATTAAACAACGTTTAAGTATGTTGAATTCGCTGTTATTATGAAACAAAAGTAAAGTTGGCCACTTGTGTGCCCAAGTCTCTGCGAATCAGAGCGTAATGTAATTGTTGTTTGTATACCATACTATTCAAATTGAGTTTGTGCATTCTGAAATCTAAGCTAATCTAGTTTAAGGCCTTTGTTGATATTTTTTATTTCTTTTCTAGAGCAACGATAATGGTATTCTACTTATTTATCCTAATTTTACGGTTTAATTCTATTAAATGGTTCTAGGATTTGTTTTAATAGTTACGTTTCTTTTTCTCATTTCCCATTCCATAAATATTATTTTTCCCTTTAATTACGCTATAGCGTTACATGTTGCATTGAGATTTAAACTTTTTTTACAGGACTATTAAAACAGTGTCAGAAAAACTTGATGAACAAACATCAGACAGACAAGATAGATAGTGACCCTATATGGGTTCTGTTTCGTTATTTCGAGGTAGTGAAACCTAAATTTTAAATTAAGTATAAAAAACTTACAGACGCTATCACAATGTTCTTGAAAGTGTTATACCTGAAACAAATACAGACAATAACGATTAATTCAGTTCAGACACAATAATTGACACAAACTAGACTAAACATTAAAGTACATTGTATAAACAAACATCTAATCGTTTAAGTAACAGTTCCGCCGCTAGTCATAACAAATCAATTCATAATAATTCCGCAATAAAAGTCATTAAATTTCTTTTTATTTTATTTGATTGCCGCCTCAAGACATTCTAATCAATAAATGCAAATGTCGTTTAAAATTTACTACTAAGCAATCGTACTTTAACAAGGCAACAATTGAAGCAATGTGTATGGACTAATTAAAAAACACAAGGAGAAGTATAATATCTTTCATTGAAAAATTCAAAACAGTTCAAAGCTATAAACAACATAGATAATGAAAAACAATACGATCTTCTAATTGATGTAAACCAGTAAAAAAAATTAGACTATAAACTAAACTATGTCACCGGTCATATGTGCAACAAAAAATAATAACATCCATTCACCTCTGTTCAATGAAAGCCATTTGTAAGGTGCCTAAGTAATGAATATTTATATTACATGGCATAAATATTTTTAATTAGCCTACCTTAAATTTCAATATTTCAAAAGACTACGTTAGGTAACAAGTAATAAAAATTGTATGTGATTTTGTATGAAATATGGAAAGAGAAAACATTTTGAATGAGTATTTCGGCGTATTACTATTTGGTACACGCGATGGATCATTTACCGTTACATCTGCTTATGCAACTTTGCTCAAAGAGATAAAATTAATGATGGGAAGCGAATGTAATTTGCTACAAATATGGTGAGCTTACATATCTGAATGAATTATTAGCAATCTTAAACTAAACTAAGTTCTATTGTTATATAACTATGTGGTAATAGATTGCAATGTATGTAGGCCTTAAAAACAGAAGTACTACGAGCCACAAAACTTAAGTGCTTATTTTTAGAAGTAGGTATAAAGAATGAATGTACAGAATAGATGCTTGAAATCATAAAGGTAATAAAATATATATTCAAAAATAACTGACATTAATAGAAACCAATGAATCGTAAATAAAATAATGAATACTGTCACACGCAACGCAACTTGCAAAAATGGAACAAATTTTAATACCAACAAACCACGCAACGTATCAGATAAATAAATACAACGATTGATCGGTATCTAATACAATGGCATCAAATTTTTTGTGTACCTACCTGTTATACAATCTGTTGTAAATTGAATACCAATTTCAAATAAATGCAATCTTATATTGAACACAATAACCAAAACGTTATCCTATTGTACAATAGTGGTTTTAACTTTAACTATTTACTTATTGCTATATTGAGAATTGAGAGAAAACCATGAAGTATTTATTTAAATTTAAATTCTATCAATTTGATTATTGCAACGTTTCCGTTTGGGTTCCATGCGGTTATGTTATTCCCCTTTGGTGTGCATTAATGATGTTTAGGAATTGAAAGCTAATAGAAAATCAAAGCAAGTTATTTACGTTATCGTCTTTCATGTAAACATTTATTTTGAAGAGAAAAAAATGCATAATAATGTGAACAGAAAATAGAGTCGAGAATTAAAGCAAGTAAAATATTTAACAAATCTGATGCTATGATATGTTATTTTCTTGACCCTACGAATAGTTAATGTCAAAATAATTTTCAGTCTATACATTTTTTATAAAAAAATTAAATTCATAATAAGTATAGTAACAATAAAAACAAATCTGCTTTTATGTCATCTTCTTTGCACTACACAGAATAGCAGTCAACATCATTTCTATTGATGAAAAGAAAAATAATAAGCATGAACAGAAAACGAATCTAAGCAACAGCTCCGCTTAAATGTACAATAATATTTTAAAATTCAAACCCACGTGTCGAGTATTATGCAAGTAGCAATATAAAGTGGGTCAAATCCATGGGCAATCTCAGCATTAAGATCTTATCAAAGCTATCTATCTGCAATTGAATATACTTGTGATTCAACTGACTTGAATAAAAAAACAATAAAAGTTTTAGTGGTAACATAGAAGGAATTTCTAAAATAATGCAAGAACTGGCTTAGAACATGGAGAATTTTTCGTCATACTAATTAAAATTTATTTCTGTTTCTAAATCGATGTCTGTGATTTCTATCTTAAATAACTTCGAATGTTTGTATTTGTGATTAAGTTGAAATTTGTTCTTGAAGATTCTTAAAGCGTATTGACCGCATCCGGAACGATGTCATTAGACAAGAATGCAGTGATAGATGATGTTGTGACTAAAATGAAGAAAAGTAGTTTACGCTGGTTTGGACACGTTGAAAGAATGAAGGATGAAAGATTGACTAAATAGGTTTTTATGGCTTTATATATAGTGAAAGGAAATGCTGGCAGAGGACCACCTAGATGTATCTACTTTTATTGAACATATAAAAAATATATTGATCGATGGAAATATTAAAAGTACACACAATCGACGAGCATGTATGAAAGGTATCATGACAACAAAAGAAGCGAAAGAGGTATGTCAGGATCGTAACAAATGGCATTCGATTGTCTCTGCCTACCCCTCTTGGGATAAAAGGCGTGATGATAGATAGATAGATAGATAATTTACTTGAGAGAGAGTTGATTATAACGATGTGCAATTTTTGCTCAAAACAGAGCAACGGATCAACGTGATTTTTTGTATAAAGATTTTTGGAGGATCAGAAATCCTTATATAAGTAAGTAATACAATTTAATGCTTTCACTAACAATACAGCACGTGCCCACAAACTTGCTTCATACATGACTGATGACAACGATTTAAAATTTTGAATATTTGTAGTCGAAAAAGCCGCGGGCTTTGTTATATTAAACAACAACAGATGTTTCGAATGCACACAATATGATGTATGAGAACGGACTAGATAAATCCGTGCATGAAATGACAATGACCGAAATACACTTTGGGGTCAAACATGAATAATTTATATGACACATAATGCAACATAAAGTTGTGGCCGATAAAGGGTACCATATGACACATAATGCAACATAAAGTTGTGGCCGATAAAGGGTACCGCCTACGTTTGTAATATATTCTTATTGGTATATTAAAAATTAACCTACGCATTTTATAACAGTTTTAAAAAGCTTTTATACCACAGCACTTCATCAAAAAAAGCTCCGAAAGTAAGTAATTGCGGAAAAAAAATTTAGTTCCATAAATTCCATTTGAAAACGGCCATAACTAACCATACAGCCAAGTCTTCAATATAAGAGAAAATGGCGCGCGTATTGTATTTTTGCAATTAGTAATTTCGTGTATTTTACTTTAGGTGTAGCTAATATTTGGTAATCGGCCACTTTCATCTTTTGACTATTTATTTAAAAACATTCTGTGAATTTTACGAGCCTTTTACAATTTCGTTCATGATCTTAATAACTGTATGTTCTTAGAAATATTTCATTAACAACTGAAAATCCCACTGTCTTTTCCCTATGGCAAATGTCTTACTCAAAAAAGGATTGATTATTAAAATATTCAAAGATAGTTACTATATAAAAATGGAAAATTGTTCTTGTCTTTCTTACACTGTATTTGACATTTCTTTGGGAGGTTGTTTTGTTTAGAATAGGGATCTACCGATTTGGCTACTTTTATAATCGCCAAATAAATCTTTTAAAAAAAAGTGTAGCGACTTCAAAAATTGGCACTGAAAAGTAAGAAATAATAAATATTTCGTCGTAGAATTTGAAAACGGTTGGTGCCAAATTAATTAAATTAAATTAAATTAAATTAAATTTAAAATAAATATTTTGCAATAAAAAACAATGACGCGTATCTCCGTCGAAGTAGACAATTTAGGGTGTTTTCTACGTATTTTTCTTTAAACTTTAAGCTAAATATCGTATTGTTATAAAGGACCACCACTCCTTCCGTTTTTTTGCTCTATTTACGGTATTTTGTTAATAACTGTTTTATTTGTTTATTTAAAAAATCAATTTTTTAAGGTAGTAAAGATAATGTTATTCCTCACTGATTCCAAAAAGCACATTTTATACACAATCGAAATTTTTAATTAACAATTTTACAATAGGCCGCCATTTTGAAATTTCGCGATCGGACTTGGCGTACTATGAAAAACATATTAAATGTCTATAAGATATTCGATTTTCATTCGATTTTAAATATTGCAACATGTATTTTCATGCATTTTAATTTTTTTTATTTTTTAAGCTTTCTCGCTTGTTTAAACAATGGAAAAATCTATTTTTTTTAACACCTAATCCTTGTGTAAAATCATCAGATAAACAACTTTTTTATTAAACATTTTGCTCTAAACCCAATACTTACCGAGATATTTAACAAAAACTGAAAAAAAAAAAGCCAATTTCCAAGTTATTTTGCAATAAAAAACAATGACGCGAATCCCGTCAAAGTAGACAATTTAGGGTGTTATTCTACGTATTTTTCTTCAAATTTTAAGCTCTAAATATCGTATTGTTATAAAGTACCGCCACCGTCTAATGCTCTGGTGCCTTGATATGTAAAAAAAACGTGTTCCAACTGCTCCCATTACACGTATAGTACATACATTATAAGGTAGTAACCTTATTTAGTCTATAATATTTTTGAGGCCTATTTTGTGTCTATTGCAGTTCTTTTGAGGTATTTTGAGAGAACGGAGATTACACGTCCTCGTTTCATACAATACAGTAGCCAAATAATGTTTATTTATTTTTCAATAACAAAAAAAATGCAAAGTAGCATTACAAAATATTTATGAAAATGTATATTAGTATTGCGTTACGAGATTGTAGCTGAACCTCTTGACCTTTTCGTCGCAACTAATTCCATGTTTTTGCTCATAAATGTGACTAGAAATTTCAAAATTCGCTACACTGACCAAGATGACGTACTTATTGTAACAAATAGAATATTATGCCTCTTTAGTTACGCAAAGGTCAGATTATCTAAGACTAGCTTTCTGCCTCCGGCTTCACCCGTGTATATTTTCTAACAAAATAAATATAGCCTGTCATTCGGGGATATCGTAGCTTTCTATTCATGAAAAAAAAAATCTATTCAGTAGCCCCTTACATCCAAACTTTACAAACTTACAATATTAGTAAAGATAACTCTAGCAAAAAAATATTTCTTGAATAAGTGCTTTAATTCACTCCTCATGCTTCGGAGAACACGCAAAGCGGTGTCGCCATGTGAAAATAATACTTAGATAAGAAGATAATTATGGCCATAGTGTTTAAACGCGAGATTATTATAGTACCTAAATGTTATTCAATCTATGACGCTAGCCATCTGTTTGTTTAATTTTGGCATCGCTGTAAATGTGAACGTTGCTACCAGTGTTATTGGCCACGCGCTGCAAGGTATTTTGGTATATCCGATCTAAGAAAGTGCTAATCACAAATTGTGTTTATTAAACCTAAGTGTTTTGTGGCGCTAAATGTAAACAATTTTAGTTTTATGGCCATGTGGCCTAGAATGGATCCTATAAACACAAAGAAATAATGCCCTAATTTCCCTTAAATATAAATCAAGAGTAGAAACTCAAATCTACATTTAATAAACCACCATTCATCGACAGTAGATTTCTCATCGCGTTCTCATTGCTTTCTCCTTACAAAATTTACACGCTACGCCAATGCGCGTTCAATGTTTACATGCAATTCACACTTATTCCATTGTTCACGATTACAAATGTGTGAATTTCGGTATAGCAATCAATGTATAAAATACAGACAAAGAATCTATTGTTTAATGATAGGTCAGGTGAACTAATTTTGTTACATTTGGAACAAAAGTTTTACGTTCATTGATATCTAAAATTGATTAAAGATAAGCCAAGCATGAATTTTATTTAATATGTATTTAACAATAATATACACTATTATATTATATAGAGAGAGAGTGTGTGAATTTGTTTATAAGAAGTACACTCTAAAAATTAACTAGACAGATCATGGGTTCGATCCCGGATACCGGCCATGTATCAATGAGTTTTTTACCTCAACAGAACTGGCCACTCGTTAGGAGTATAGCCTCACAAATACCATCGGCTAAAAGAGGGAGACTTGGTCTTCCGCTGGGTATCATACACGGCTTCGGGAGCTGTAAGGAAACCCGTGAAGAAGAAAAAAAAACACTCGAAAAGTTTTTCATTCGTAAAATTATTTCACTATTATGAAGCTGCATTATTAGGAATTTTTTAAATTCGATAAAATAAACCTTCCCATTCTAGTTACAAAATACTTATTGATATATCTTACGGAACCCCAAATTTATTACAATTAAACCTAGCTGGGAATTAAATACATTACATTCGGTCAAGTTGAGTTTATTTCTTACAAACAAACAAGTCGCTAGTAACGAATACTTTTATTTAAGACTAGCTTAGCCAGTGAATATTTTCAAACAAAATAAAATATAGCCTATAGCACTATAATGTAGGTATTAGCTTCCTATTAGTGAAAGAATTATCAGAATCGGATCAGTAATGTCAGAGATTCCTACATGCAAACTTACAAATTTACAAACTTTACGTCTTTATAATAGTAGTATAGTGGTTCAATTTTATGCAATTGAATGAACTTTGAACTCAATCAAACTTGATCTAACACAGGTTTTCGTGAATAAGCAATGCAACAATACCTACAATAAAATTAGAAAAAAAATGTATAATAATTATAATAATATATAAATGATTACCTAATACAGACAGACGGGCAGACAAGACACCCGAAACCATAAGACCATGGACAATCATTATAAAAATCTTCATCACTGTACAACATCGTCAAACAATTTCACATACCCTACTCCACAAAAAAAAGTACATTCACCACAAAATCACATATCGGCTCTCTAATAACGAACATACGAAAAATCTTGCGCTAAATTTAAAGGAAAGTTTTATAGAGTTTATCCGCTCGCTTGCATACTCAGCCGAGCATCAAATAAACTACCATTGAAATAATGACAGGTTACAAATAGATGAAAGTATGGCACCTATTGTTTGAGTTAATTCAAGAACATTTCGCGATCAGTCTTCCTTCTGAATTTCGTTCCGATTCTGTGAGCGTAGGAGTGCAACACGCTTTGTGTATAAACTCACTCAGCTATAAAATTGATGAACATACTGACAAGTAGGTTATGTGCCATGCTTTACTATGCAGTCTAAATAAAAGCTTATACAGAGCATGTGCTGATTTCAAGAATTCGTTGTTCCGTTTTGGCGTGAAAGCAAGACTTTTTTCTTTCTTCACAGGTTGCCTTACAGCTCCTCCCAAAAACCGTGTCACGGTCACAGGGTCTAAGTCTCACTCTTTTAGCCGATGTTAATTGTGAGGTTATACGTAACGAGTGGTCAGTTCGGTTGATAATTTAGATGGAAAAGCTCTACGTGTGGTTTGTCGGATTATGTACATACGTTTTTAGTTTTAAAAAACCATTGATGGCCGGGATCCAGGATCGAACCCATAGTCTACCTACTTAATAACCACTAGACGCACCCACAAAAAACACTCTTTCGCATTTATATGATTAGTTAGAATTAGGATGATTATAATCTAGTCACACATATATATACCTTTCGCCTTTCGTGATAGTGTTGTCATCCATTCTTTCTACCCACACAGACTTCTCAACGATCGCATCTCCACTATGTATTGTCCTTTCCATACCCATTCTTCATTTTCAATAAAGGTACCAGCCCTCCAATATGGATAGCCAGAAGAAGAGCATGCCTGAAAAGATGTATGTTTAGGTATGGGGTTACAATTTTGAAATCTCTGCATTTTCTTTACTCGAGCCGATTTTCATCTATTTCTCGTTTTTTCTCCTAAAAATTTTACCTTTGTCAACTGGCCTGAACATTCTCGTGACGTAAGCGTCTTGTCGTACCAATCTTGTTATTCTTCTTGTTTCAAATTTTTTTTTTCTTTCTAGCTAACATTTGAAGAACTGTCGTTATTTGAACGTCTAAGTAGTACCTAAAACACTATATCCAGTAACAACACGCCTTAATAACATTTTCTTTATCGGAGCAAAGTATGTGACTTTATGTGAATTGGAATGACTATCATCGTGCCATCTCTGGCCGAGCGATGCAAGGGCGGAAGTTTACAGTAAAGGCCATAGGTCGTGTTTGTGGAGTTTTGCATAAGACAGGCATTTTTGCCCTTGACAGTTGCATTTATTTATTGTTCAACTTCTAAATTAGCTTTGTTTCAAATAAAAAAGTTCTTTCAAATATTGAGCACAGACATGAGTGTAATAAAATTTATCAAGGATTGTGAGCAAAATCACACGGTATTCATTTTGAAAACACGGCAGACAATTTATGTTTTTGTAGGTTTATTCTTAATTACAGATTAGAAAATACTTATTGCACATCAATTAATTTACATCAAATATATTATTGAAAGTACGACTCTGTTGACACGTAGAGGTAGGTTAGGGTTTTTTTATAACCACACATAAACTTACCCTGGGCAGAGCCCGTACGAACTTTAACGTAGGGGTAGTGCTTATAATTATATTTTGATATTTATATTTTGAGTTAAATATTTTGCTGTGCAATCAGTATTTTTAATAGGAAATTGGCATTTTATTTTGATTTGATGCATATTTTGGTCCATCGGTTTTGCACAATAAGTTTAAAAAACGTTTAAGTGAAAATAATGCTATGAATGACAATATGGCCATTCAATCAATTAACCTTTTAAATATTTATTTCAAAACATATTTTTTTATAGATTGCACGACGTGTGACTCGCCATCCATTTGGTGAAAAGTGACTATGGGAGAGAGTTCATAGTACGATGTTTGTCAACTCCACCTATAATTATACCTAACACAGTGGTTATTTGCACGAGCCAAGGCAAGTGAACTGTGTTTGGTGAGTACAGATGTTCGACTCAGGGTATGTAAATATAGTTGAGTTATTTATCAAACAATAACCACTACATTAAGAATATTAACCGTTAACTTCAAGTCAATGGTCTCCAATCAAGTGCTCCTATTGTCTCTATAACGATTTGGTATTGCACTTCTGTAGGCGGAACATCGCCACTTCCCTGCACTTTCTACAGTGAATTATTGTCTTTAGAGATAGGACCTAGACTTGGTAGGGTTTGAATATAAGCTTTCGCGGGTAAATATCATAACTAGAGAACTAGAATACATTTATTTGTAAACTTAGCTTTCCGCCCCGGCTTACTATATTAACATTGATCCCTCAGATCAGGGAATACAATTGATCCCATTATTGTCTTGAGTTCTCATACAAAAATCCCATAAAATACACTTTCAGTTTTTCCCGATTTTTCCAATTTTCCGGGTAACTTTTCCAATTTATCTTTGCCTAAAAACCTTATTCAGACTATTTCGAACATAAAAAAAATAAAAAATAACTCTATGGAACTGTTTCATATATTGAGATGAAACAAATACCAATCAATGTTTTTAAGTTTGGTTCACAGTCCCTGAAAGTTCATCCATATTGATTTAGCAAATTCAGAGGCTATTCTAAACAAACATTGTGACAAAATGTTTGTTTGTTTGTTTGTTGGAATGCAGTAAATTCAGTTACTGTATGTCCGATTTCAAAAATTACTTATGCGTTACCCACTCCGCAAAAATATATAACAATCGAAAAAGTGAAAAGTTTGTGTATTTCAATTTTAGATGGACAAGAGAATTTAGAAATTCTTGGTACAAAAAAGGTTGACTTCAATAAAAGTAAGTGATAGTTGGATATTGGATTAGCGAAATTAAACTTTTTGTAACTACGTGAGGTACCTCTTTAAAGCACTTTCACAACTTTTAGAACCCATTGTCACGAATTAAAAGAATATTTTTCTTCAGTAAACATAACGGGCTACGGTTCTTTTTATATGACATTTTATTTAAAGAATCACACAAATTAATTAGAAAATAGATCAGCAAGCCTGATTAGGGCTGTCACTCCATAAATATTGCAGTATACCTTCATTATTGATAGAAAGCACCATATAACCCCCAAACTTATGATAACACGAATGATACGACGCAACACTGCTGAACTCTATCAAAACTATAATGAAATCCCTTTTCTACAGGGAAAATAAAAGTGATTTCGTGAAAAGGGACGGAAGTGTGTAACAGGAAGCCGGGGAAGCGCGCGCTATTTGATTTGACCAATGAGCGCGCGCCGTGGTAGAGTTGGCCGTCAGATGGTACCAACCCACTTTCCGAGAGATTGGTACTGTCAGCCAACAGTGTGTGCTTGTGTGTGAAGAGAAAGAGTAAGGGAAATAGAGAAGGAGAACGCATCAGCTGTACACTTAACCTACAGTGTTGTGTATAAAGTGTTAATGTTTTCAGGATATAATGTCAATGTTGCTTATTACCAAGGTGAGATGTCAGATGTTACACATCATATTATGCGACTACCGTAAGGCTCGCTCGTTTTTTTCTTTCCTCATGAGTTGCCTGAAGGCTCCCGAAACCGTTTTCCTCTTTTAGCCGATGGTATTTTAGAGTGGCCAGCTCTGTTGAGGTATGTAGATGGAAAAGCCTCTTTGTGCGGTTTGTCGGATAATGTACATAGATTTTTTATTATAAAAACCCATTGGTCAGATGTAGGGATCGAACCCGCGACTTCTTAGTTGTGAGACGACGTTTTATCCACTCGACCACCGACATCTCACTCGTCATGTCATCTTTTTAGCGTTCCGCTGGTAACATAGTCTACAGATCGCTTAAGCTTATGTTAATACCACAATCGCGAACCCAGCAAATGCCCGTTATTGTACTATATCGGGAACGCGCATTTTAGCTCTGAGCGGTTAGAAATCTAGTCTAGATTGAATTTCTTGGGGCGAATCTGGTAAATTGCCGCAATGAATACGCTTTGTGGGTATTTACAATGATGAGAAATGTGATAGCGGTCGGTTTCTGTTTGTGAATTATAAGCTTTTAGTCAAATATTAAAAGCGTATAATGAATTTTAAATCTAAATTATTTACTAATAACGGAGTTATTCTATAGATGTTATCACGCTTCGGTACCTCTAGCTCTATTTCAACTAGAACATTTATAAAGTAGGTAAATTTAATTAGTTTAGATTTTGATCTTTTATTCAGGTTTATTCTTAACAAAAAAAACCAGTCAACTGCGGGTCAGACTCACGCATCGACGGTTCCGTAAAATTAACAGATTTATTTATTTTCTTCTGAATTTATTATTTCTATCTTCGAGTTACTAATTTCAAATTTTCCCCCTTAATTTCTAAATAAGTAAATGTAATTTCAATAAAATTTATTTAATAATCTACAATAATGTAGATGGCGCGGAGCTATCTATAATTCTATAACAGTATGTAGAGCTCATATAACTTATACTACGGCATAGTACAGCACGGCCAAGAAGCGGGAAACATTGTCTCTTTGAATAGCTAGAGGCTATTTCGTTGTTTAAAGTATTGCTGGCTATTGATTTTGAAAGGATGAACAGCACTTTCCTTTTACACATTTACACATTAAGTAATGCCTATTAATTGTATTAAAAAATGTTTTCCTGTTCTCAATTTATCCCCTATTATCTATATTTAAATTAAAATTACATGCCTTTTTTTCACGGGTTGCATTACCTATTAAATGATGTTCGTTCAATTTGGCAATTTATTAATGTTCGTAATAAAAAATCGGGAAATCTGAAAGTGATTTTTTCTATGGAATTTTTGTATGAACTCAAAAACATTATATTTGAGATAGCATAGGTAAGGGAACCCTAAAAATTGTGTTATAGGAAATTCCAGAGCCAGGAAATCAATTTACATAATCGTCGTTGACTTATTGTAAATAGAAAGAAAGCTAACATATACTAAACTAATAACATATTGGACCAAACGGTACCACGTCCGGAGATTATAATTAATGACATCCGACAGAGACCGGATAATTTAACTAGTATTCGTTTAGTCGACAATCCGATGTTCCTTGCTGAGTATCGTGTGATAATCAATCATCAATATGCTGTAATTTGTTAAGTTTATAGTACCGGATAATTACTTAATTTGTGAGCAATAATTCGTTATTATATATTCTTTTATCTACTCTTATATCGTAAAGTCTCTATTACAAAATTGAATTATACTTCATAATGATATGTTTTATATACACGCGTCTGTAATATGTCAAACTTCGATACTGTAATGTATTACAGTACCGAAGTTTTCATACAAAAACGATATCGAAATGTTTTGTTTTTTTTAAACGCAGTAGATAACCGCGGTTTGCCGCCAATTTGTCGATTAGGAAGTTGGTCAATTATTTAAAATACCTATTGCATGGGATTAAAAAAAGTAGTGTATGAACGGGCACATAACTTGGAATTAAAACACTCGTGGATGCTATTAAAAAATTCGGCTCCGCCTCATTTTTTTTAATTTCACTTGTGTTTTAATTACCCCTATTATGAACCCGTTTCATAAACTACTATTATTTATTACTAGCTTTCCGCCCCCGGCGTCACCTGTGGAATTGTATTAGGTTAAAATATCCAATAGCACTCAGGGGTAATGTAGCTGTAATATTATTAGTGCAAGAATTTTCAGAATCGGATCAGTAGTTTCAGATAGTACCCCCTATATCCCACCTTACAAACAAGTTTTACCCCGTTATAATATTAGAGTAGAAAGTGTAGAAAAAAATGTAGATTATCGAATTTAGGAATGCATTTTTTTTATATTTTAGGGAAAAAATTTCCTTCAATGAATATTATAGCAAGTATTTGAGTATTATACCAAGATTTTTTGAAGAAGTGTTGTTAATAGTACCTTAAACACGTTCACTGGAACATCTGGCTTTAAAATTCACATTCCTTGCACCCATAAAGAGAATTTTATTAAGGTAAAATGTAAAAATATAATTTTGTGAATGCAGCTCACATAAAAAAGCACACATAAGGTAAAGTACAAATACCGTTAGTTGCCCTAAATGTACGTAATCGGTAATTGTTCCAGTTCACTTGAAGAGGCTTTGCCGTATCATGTTTTAAGAATCGGTTAAGAAAGTGTATGTGTAAAAAGAAATTTCACTAATTAACAAGGAAAACATGCTATACATTCTAAATTAGATAGATATAAAGACATGTGAATGAAATTTTGAATATTCAATTGTTGTTGTAGATATAGAATTATTAAGTATCAGGTTTTTGCAGTATTAAAAGTACACACAATCGCCGAGCATGTATGAAAGGTATGATAAATATAAAAGAAGCGAAAGAGGTATGTCAGGATCGTAGCAAATGGCATAGATTATAAATAGATAGGTTTTTGCTGATTATTTTACATAGATTTTTCATACATACATAAAAGCCACGCCTGTTTTCTACCCCAGGCTGAGACCAAGAGCTTGCTACTTGCTACTATCCTGACATATCTCTTTCGCTTCATTTACTTTCATTATATTCTTGATGCATGCTCGTCGGTTTAGGGTAGGTACTTCTAGGTCTTCTAACCTGGCCTTTATCGATGACATTTCTGATGGCTTACGTCCGCTAAGGGAAGACACCTTTCCAACTGTCTCCTTTACACTTGTCTAAAATGTTTCTTTCGTTAATCTTCTTGCATCCATCCTGATTTTCTTTAAATAAATAAAATAAAATCTATGGTCTCGAGATTGCTTAACCTGGGACTCGAATCCGAGATCATTCGTTTTTTTACCTTACGTGTTAATTATTAGTGTGTCTATTTCTTTAAAGATTCACAAAAAATCATGTTTTTAACTCGCGAACGCAAAACAATTGATTTCAAAGGATGTGAACAACTTCTACTGGTCTGATCGATTCGAAATTTAGTATCCTGTGACTTCAATGATATTACAATAACATGGTAACCTTGACCTGATGCTGCAGCATCATCTGGAATCAGCAGGATACCCAACTCCTCAACAACTCGATTTTTTTTTATTTTATATTAATAATATAAGTTGTTGTGTATTTTAATGTGTTGATGATTTTTCCCCGTCAGATTTGACTTTTATACGAAAATAATTGAAATATCATTACTATTGGAAACGTGTGAGTAAAACATGAGACGTAAAATTGTCTTGACACACTAACCGGAATTTCCTCAATAAGATTGGGAACATTTTTTCAAAGCGGCATCTGTAGTTAATGACCGGAACAAAACTTAACTACAATGACATTGTTATGCATGTTTGTTTCGATTCTCGGAAACACAGCTTTTCTTATCGGAGCACAACATGCTACTTTCGCTTGATGGTCAATGTCAAAACTACTCATAATTCAGTCAAAATAGAAAGCTAGACAAATTTTTGCAATGAAAAATATTTCATTTTACAACAATAAAATTGATATAAAAAACAACAAAATTGGACATGTGCATGTCGTGCCACTTATTCGCATATAGAATAGGATTCCGTAATCTTTGAAAAAATAAAAAATATAGATACGTTACGTCCTAACATTTCATAAAAAAATCCGGTGGACCCAACTATCAATGACAGATACATTTATATGTGAAATGCTCGCCAAATGGTGTTATTATACTTTATATACAGTTTTCATTTCAGAGTAGGTAGATCTATCATAAAAAATAAGTCCACCAGATTCCTACATCAAATAATTGCTGAACACAGGTAGTTGAACCACATTTATTTATAGCCCACAAACTGGAATATCGCGTACCTTACTACCGGGTAGTTACGATCACTCTATCACTTCTTTTATCGAGTTTACTGCTTGTCTAACTAAACTCGTACTTAACAGTATTTACATACATATTACGTTCTAGCGATGAGCGTTGACTTCGAACAATTTAAATTATATAATCACTATGATGACATCAGGATAGACAGACAAATTTTCTAAAAACAGTAATTTATCTATATTTAAGGGGAAGTAAGTCATCAAAATCCAATTTTTAATCAAATTTTTCAGAAAACCTGATCTATTTACGAAATAGAAAACAATATGATTTTAAGGATATGATAAATATTTTCATTGTTTTGAAAATATGATTAGAAACATTTTAGTCGATAGAAAAAAATCTTAAATACACCTCTGAAAACTTTATTTATAAAATTTTATGGCTATAATATAGATGTTATCGTTAAAAAAATTAAAATGATTATTTTATTGGCAAATCTATATTTTCATTGTAAAATTATTTCTATATTGTATACCTAAGATTTTATTTTTTAAATTGCGTTTTAAACAAAAGATAGCGATTACGTTGAATTCAATATGACTCGCGTACTGTTTCTATCCTGCTCGCGATTCTAGATAAATATGCGTTCCGCTTTTTCATCACTCATTTTCCCATCAAACACTTCACCTTAAATATTGTGTAAATATCTGTATATTTCTTCCAAAGCCAGCATCATGACAAACTTCATGACATTCCTCGGAAACTAATTTTGTATAATATAATAATAATAATAACTCTTTATTTGTAAGAATATGGCACATAACACACAATACTGCTGTTAAAGTT
This sequence comes from Nemapogon koenigi, assembly GCA_963924495.1. Taxonomy (NCBI): domain Eukaryota; kingdom Metazoa; phylum Arthropoda; class Insecta; order Lepidoptera; family Tineidae; genus Nemapogon; species Nemapogon koenigi. The sequence goes on along the minus strand of OZ004640.1, from coordinate 3,713,268 downwards.
CTTTGTCTAGCCTATTCTACCGAATTTCGGTGTACAAATATTATTAAATATACAATTATTAAATTAAGCAGAATAAAAGTAAAGTAATTACATCAGATAAAATAATAATTAAATTTAAATTATAAGAAATGTAATGAAATTTAAATAGCTAAACAATAAAAACATTAGCCCCGTCTCATCTCAGGGAAACAGCAATCAAAGCGGAAGCTGCGGCGGAAATCGCAGAGTCTAACAAACGGCGCAAATATAGTTCAATTATTGAAAACTACAAATTTGTGCCGTTTGGTGTAGAAACTCTAGGTCTGTGGGGTTCAAATACCAAAAATTTTAATAAAGATGTATCCCCTCGACTGGTCATCTCTTCTGTTGACAAGAGGGCTGGCTCCTTCCTCGCTCAACGAATCAGCATCGCGATTCAGCGGGGAAATGCAGCCAGTATTCTTGCCACTATTCCACGCGGACCTGGTTTATTTAGTTATTTTTAATCTTTAGATTTGATTTAAGGTTTTTATATTAATAAAAAAAAACAATTAATGTCAATCTTATACAATAAAAAAATGTCAACAAATAACAATAGTTTAACACAATAAATATACAGAAGATAATACAATGTAGCACTTAAAGCGCATTATCAGTCAGGAATTCATTTACTGAATAAAACATTTTTTCCAGTAGTAACTTTTGAACACCTATGTGGGAAGTTTATTAATGTGTTCTGGAATATGGTTATATATTTTGATTGCCATGCAGTAGCAATTTTTTTAGTACAAAGACAGTCTCTGTGGTGGGACATATAACCTGTCCCTATACCGTCTTCCCCTACATTGCATATCCGCATTTGTTTTAAATAAACCTGGATGTTTGGAACAAAGTTAGCCATTTCGCTTATATACAGGCAAGGCAAAGGCAATATATTTAGCTGCTTCAATATTGGCTTACAACTATCTCTAGTGCAGATGCCCGACAGCGCTCGCATACACCTTTTTTGCGCAACAAACACTCTATTCATCTCAACCGAGTTTTTTATTTCCTCATAAGACTATTCCGTATCTCAGTATCAAGGACACATAACCATGGTAAGCCGAGAGTCCGGCCTCCAGTGATGTTGTATCCCTGATACGTCTCATAGCGTAATAAAATCTATCCGTCTTATTGCATAATTTATTTATATGATTGTAAGAATTGCAGAATCTGTCAACAGTTATTCCCAGGAAAGTTACGGAGTCCACCTGATCCTCTCTCCTATCGTCATGGACAATATTTATTTGAGGAGGCGAGCTATTAATTGTTTGAAAATAAATAAATTTTGTTTTATTAATGTTAATGTTCAAGTTATTTTGTTCCAACCAATCAATGATATTAGTAAGCGCTGTATTAGTTTCGCTTTCGACTCTACCTCTATCACTGCACTTGATGGTGACAGTGGTATCATCAGCAAACAAAACACATTCGTGTGAGGTACATTCTGGGAGATCATTTATATAGAGTAAGAAGAGCAGCGGACCCAACACACTTCCCTGCGGCACCCCATAACTGTTTTTTATTAATTTGGATCGAAAAGTGATTTTATTACATTTAATAATCTTTGACATTTCCACGCTTTGTGTTCTAACTTTATTCTGTGTTTGAAATTATAATATCATCCAACCCGCGATATGATGCTGATATCATAGTTCGACATATTATAATGTTTGTTCTCGCTTAGCAACAGAAGTCTAGATTATTTAGTTCGTAAACACAACTCCCACGTTATGTCGATTGGCCATCAAAGCGTAATTTCAATAAGCAAGAATAAATGTATTGAACCTAAACAGAAACATGAATATCCTTTTAAGTGTTTAGACCTCAGGTTTAGACTTAATATAGGATGTGACAAAAAATTCATAGACAACTTTGATAACGATTGATTTGAAAGTAATTCGTTCTAAATTCCTAAGCAGGATAGGCAAAGCTACCTGTTGCGCAGAGCACACATCATTCCATAAGTTTGGTAGAAACAGAGAAGAATTGTCCAACGAAATCGGTATACAGATATATAAAGACAAAAAATATAGTCCTATAATGTGAAGAGAAATGGAATGTTATAGCGGATTATATAAAAAATATAATAATTCGAAAGAACGAAGGGAAAGGGAAGGAAAATAAAAACACGGACTAGTAGAAGCTCACTTGACACCTGACCAATGATGTGCCGGTCAGGTGTCATCCAAGTCCCAAAGTGATAACGATGCAGAGGTTGTAGTCAGTTTAAATCTGACATTACCCTGAAATTGAGTCCATGACGGATTTCCCCTCCTCGAAAAAAGGAATTAATTTAAAATCATGATTAATTAATGAACCCTGTAATGAAAATGTGTCTCTTTGTCAGTCTGATTATTTATTAGTGGTCCTGTCCTACCTACGAACAAGAGCGGGACCAAAGCTATTTATGTGTCTATGTTTAAAGTTTCTCGCTTAAAATATTTTGTATCCTACTTTCTAGTCTACATTAAATCATAGATTAGCTAAATTTTTTTAGCATTTCTAAACCTTTTCTAAAAATCCCTTGGTAATACCATAGATTAAATAATAATTACTAGTAATACCCAAATAACGTAGATTATATGAATCGATATTGGAAATGCTTGTGAACGGCTAGCTAGTAAATTAAATTTAGGATTTTTAGAACATCCTGTAAATATAATGGTATCTATAGCGGATGACAGCTTAATAACACGGAGTGTGTATAGAAGGAAGCGAACGAAATATCAACGTTGGTGAATGTATCAAGGTAGACCGGACCAGCCTCTCACGTTTTTCTTCTAAGTACTCAGTTTCTTTGATAGGTCTGTAAAACACCTACATGCATGTTTATTATTAATTATTATTAGGTCAAGTGCGTCAGTGTACTAAAGAACATGTTCAGACAAACTGTACCTACTGTAAGGCCATTCATAATCGAAATACCTCCAAATATCATCGGTAAAATTAAAAATATGTATCTTTTGAGGGTATCCCAATTAACCAAGATGAATAAATCTAGGTCAAAGTTCTGGTAAGATTAAAAATAATTGACTTTTTCATACAATATCATTAGGTGCTTGCGTTTGTAAATATTACAAACAAGCTATGACATAAACACATTGGCGATACTTGGTTGCCTACTAATGTTTACCAATAATTGCCTGCGGGCAAAAAAGCGAATAAGCGACATTACAAGAGTAAAACTAGCTAGACACACGACTCGTGTGGCAGAAACATGCAATACTTTACACAAATTATCGCTCGGAACGGCGCACTAGTGGAGGCGAATATTGCGAAATGGCTCGGAGCAAAAATCACGATTTTGGCATTTCAAGTTACGCGGGTGGAGTCGGGCAAGCTGGCATTTGGTCGGCGTCTGCGCAGCTTGCGAATTCCACGGGACCTTTTACGATAAACCTACACACTGCATGAACTGTATGTTTTCAAAATTGGCTAAACAATAAATTAAACTAGGCTATAAACCTTTATATCTAAAGGTCAAGAAATTATAAGGAAATCATACATACCTTCACTCGTGTTTCCCAAAATGAGTATCAACATGTATTATATAACCAGTCATTGCAGAGATAGAGAGTCAAATTATAAATTTACCAGAAAACTGTAGAGAATGATGGTTTTGCATCTAAAGTTGAAAGGGAAGTGCTGTGAAGGTTTGGACATATTGAATGTGTGTGTGATGAAATTATCTCCAATCAAATGTACCTGCACCTAACACCTAAAGCTGCAGTACAGAAAGAACTGAGAATTAAAAACGACCAAAAAACACATTCATAATGAAATAAATGACAAGAAAATCGCACAAACATTATTAAACATTTACATAAACGTATAGAAATTAAACAATTAACATTTCAGATTTAGCAACGAGCACAATAAAACAAGACATTAAAAAACCAATCACCACAAATTGAAAGATTGCAGTTAGGCCACCACCTATTAATATGCACGTAGCTGCCAATATCAATTAATTTAAAGCTATAAAGTAACAATAAAGAAAGGTCAAAACCAATCACTATGTTGAAATTGACTATGTCATTAAGTATCTAATTAGTTTGTCACTTGATGCATAGTAAGCAATACCATATATATGAATAAAATATAGGTTCTTGATCGTTGCTTCATCCGCATCCTAAGCTCCTATTATAAATGCGAAAGTGTGTTTGTTTGTTTGTTTGATCTTCTTTCACGCCACAACAGGGCAACGGACGGATGTGCTTTTTGCACAGGGTTAGCTGGAGGGCTTCAAGTGATATAGGCTACCTTTTATCCCGGAAATCCTTCGGGATAAATTTAATGTCACATTCCAAAATTTTCCATGTGCGAAGCCGGGGCGGAACGTTAGTTATATTATAACAACTTCTTACCCTGATCGTGGGTCCATTAAAACAAATAGAACATTCGCTAAATTTTGGATATAATTTCAAGTGCATGAACCTACCTAATTTTTGTCTTAGGTTCCAAACTTCTGTACTAATGTTATAAATACGAAAGTCTATTAGTATGTTCTTCTTTAATATCAAAACGGAGCAACGGATAGGATCTCTTTATCCTGGAAAAATATTTAGTTCTCCCGCGAAAATAGGGAATAAAATTTTTATTTCTTAACAGGTAATAATGGTAACGATCAAGGAAACAATATTAGAACATAACAGACAATACTTTTGTCTTATTCAATACGTAAGTGTCGATTTCATAAAATTGCAAAACATTCATACTCGTGATAAGTTCATTTGTAATGGCATGCTAACCATTATGTTTGTTATTTGTCGGAAACTTTATAAACTCTAGGTTAACTTAGTTTGAACCGTAGAAAAAATGTGACATCATTTTCACGACAAGTTGAAATAGTTTTCAAGATTTCTTACTAGTTTTTTGGGATATTTGTACAACTTAAAATTATCATGAGAGCAGACCAAAATTGAATTCTTTCATAAACTTCACAATGTCAAATTGGGCACATCAAGCATAGCCATAACAGAACAGCCGGTGGACGTAATCATGTCGCTGCACTTAATGAGACTAGAACTTAGTTCTTAGAAATATTTGTAACTTTCAGAAGAAGTATCCACTGAAGTACATAAGAATTAACTAAGAAATTATTATTCATAAAGAAAATTATAATTAGTAAATACTTAAAACATTTTAGTTGTATTTTTCATGGTTTCTGAAAACGCAGATTTTTTAATGATATTGTTACGAGCTAGGGTTCTAAGAGATTTAAAATACCGATTAAATAAACAAACTTTACTTCAACACCACAAAAATACAGTTAAATAAATGAAAACACTTGAATATCACTTAGTCGCACTAAATTCCACTTCACTGTTTCGCTTTGGTCGCTCTGATTCGCACTGTGTCCCTTGCGGCAATGATCCTCTGTTTATATTGCTCACCGAACATTCGAGAAACGCCGAGATTGTTGTACAAAGTTGTAGACGCGGCTCGATGCGACTCGGCGCCAAATACCTACACACAGACCGCGCCCGATTTTGGTACCTATGGCTAGGCACATACGGTCCATTTTCGTTTGTACTTGATTCTCTCTGGATGTTTCTAGAGACGTCTATCGACCTTGATGTGTTTAGGTATTTATTTGTGCGATTTAAGTACCTACTCGTTACACTGCCCCCCGCTTAGACTTGCTCGTCCCGAGCAATATTCGAGCCTTTGTAAGGAGCCAGTCGATCAATGTGGACAACCTTTAACTGCCCACGCGGGCATCGTTGGATCCGATAGGTCACGTCATTGATCCTCGTGATGACCTTATACGGACCTTCCCAGCGGTTCTGCAGCTTGGGAGATTTGCCTTTTCGGCGTTTCGGGTTGTGCAGCCACACCAACGATCCCTCGTCAAAACCGTTACTATTGAAGTTCCTATCGTACCTGGTCTTCATCTTTGTACTGGCCACAAGACTGCTCTGACGAATCTGGTCATGTATGTCGCACATCTTGTTTTTCAGGTTCGATACGTAGTCACTTACAGGTTGCGGCGCATCCGGAGGTCCGCCGGTCAGGAGATCAACTGGTAGTCGGAGTTCTCTCCCAAAGTTGGCATAAGCAGGAGTCACCTTTATGCTTTCATGCTCTGCGGATCGATATGAGAGCAAGAACAAGGGAATATATCGATCCCAGTCCCTCTGGTGATCCTCAACCAGTTTCGCCAAATGAGTCTCCAAAGTGCGGTTGAACCTTTCAACCATTCCGTCGGACTGTGGGTGATACGCCGTAGTCCTCGTTTTATTTATTCCCAGGAGACGGCATACTTCCTGGAACAACTGCGACTCAAAGTTACGCCCTTGATCAGAATGTATCTCCATTGGTAGCCCGAACCTGCAGAATACGTCGTTGACCAACTTAGTCGCCACTGTTGTCGCTTCCTGGTTGGGAATTGCGAAGACCTCCGGCCACTTCGTGAAGTAGTCCATCACGACCATGAAGTACTTGTTCCCGTCTTTTGTGGCCGGGAACGGTCCAGCAACGTCCACCGCAATTCGTTCCCATGGAGCGCCAACATTGTACAGCTGCATACGTCCCCTCGTACGTGTCGTAGGTCCTTTCACGGCCGCACATACTGTGCACTTACGACACCAATCCTCGACATCTTGCCGGCAATGAACCCAATAAAATCGTTTCCTGATTTTCGCCAGGGTTCGATTCATGCCCAGATGTCCTCCCGAGGATCCATCGTGCACGGACTCAAGCACTGCGCGCACCTTTGACCTAGGCACGACCAGCTGCATCAATGTCTCCTGTCCACTTGGCGACTCCCACTTGCGGTACAGCAACCCGTTGTGCAGCACTAGACTTTCCCACTGAGCCCAGTAGCTTTTCGTGGTGGAACTCATGGCGGATACAACATTCCAGCCGGGCCTTGGAACATTCTGCGTCTTCCATTCCATTATCGGCGCCAAGTTGTTATCCTTAAGTTGCTCGTCTCTCGTCCTCTCGTTCGCCCATTCGTCACTAAGGTTGTTAGTCGTAATCACTTTGATGACAGAATCACCGATTTCACGCCTCGAGCAGTGTTTACAATCTTCAGGGCACGGCCTGCGTGACAGTGCGTCAGCGTTGCCATGCATCCGTCCTCGTCGATGTTCGTTCGTCATCTCACATGGCGTCCCGTTGACCTCGCCGGCGATCACCAGACTGTTCCCGTCAAAAACTTGTCGGATGGTAACTTTTGGGGCTGTGTCACGATCAGCCAGTACCCGCCCCGCGGCTCTGGCTGTTACTCGTTTCCCGGAAGCTCCGTAGTTACGGCACGGACATCAGCTCCGACGTCCCGTTTCGGCACTCGTTGATCCGTGCCTTGTCGTTTAAGCGCCGGGCAGCTTGCTTTAAGGTGCCCCAGCTTGTGGCAGTAGAAGCAGAGGGGTAAGTAGCTACGCCTCTCTGCTACAGGTGTCGTTGTTGGAGTAGCCTCCTCCGCCACTTGTCTCAATCGCTGAGAACGAGGCTCCTGTCTCACGGCTTCCACCTCTAGAGCATGGGCCAGTGCATCTTTCAGGGCGCTGTGGTGGCCCAGTCGAACTGCAGCTCTGACCTCCATGCTGCGGATGCCGTCGATGAATGCTTGAACGAGGTTCGCAGCAATGAACTCTTGTCCGGCAGATGGGTACGCCTTCCTCACGATCTTCTCGATCTCCAGAGCCCATTGTTGCAGATTCTCACCAGCATGTTGCGTCCTGTCCCTCAGCTGCGCTCGGTAGACGTGCTCCAGGTGTTTGTCGCCGTACCTGGAGTCCATTGCCTCGATCAGGTTCCCGTACGTGGTGCAGCTGTCTGGAGAGGCCTCCAGAACCGATAGTGCACGGCCCCTTAAAGCCACTGTCAAGGCGGTCAGAGATTGCTCGTCTGTCCAGCCGTTGGCAGAGGCGACCGTTTGGAACTGCAATTTGTACGCTGTCCAGGACGTAGTCCCGTCGTACGGCGGCACCTTGACTCGGGGGCCGGAGACGACGACGCCTCCAGAAACAGGAGCGGACAGCTTCAGTTTCCTTACTTCATTCTGGAGCCTCTCGCATCGGCTGTCCAACTCTCCGTAGCGGTCATTAAGTCTTGCATCCTGTTCTCCGCTCATCCTTGTCTGTATTTCCTTATGGAGATCCTTATAGTGCTGTTGGAGGTCTTCGTACCGGATGTCAAGGTCTTCGATTCTTTCCTCGTGCATGTCTGTAACCCTCTGTAGCTGCTTCACCTCCATAGTCACCTTTCCCAGTGATTCTGAAAGCAGCTCCTTAAGGCTAGCAGACTGCTCCTTTAACAGCCGGCAAGTCTGCTCCTCCCGAAGTCTGGCCTCCTCCTCTTGTCGTCTGGCCTGCTCCTCCTGACGTCGGGCCTGCTCCTCCTGACGTCGGGCCTGCTCCTCCTGACGTCGGGCCTGCTCCTCCAATAGCTGCCGAGTCTGCTCCTCCTGTCGTCGGGCCTGCTCCTCCTGTCGTCGAGCCTGCTCCTCCATCAGCCGTCGAGTCTGTTCCTCCTGACGTCTGGCCTGCTCCTCCATCAGCCGAACCAGCATTCCCATGTCGGTTGCCTGGGGAGCACCCGCAGAACCCGCAGCACCCGAATCAACTCCAGCAGCAGCTCCAGCACCACCAGCAGCAGTCCCAGCAGCAGCAGCAGCAGCTCCGGCACCACCAGCAGCATTCCCAGCAGCACCAGCAGCGGCTCCAGCAGCAGCAGCCTCGTCGACCTCCTCGCCGTGATGTCCAGCAGTAGTTTGTCGTGTTTTGGGTCGCCGTGATGACGACGAGTCACGTGGTGTAATCGGCATTTTTGAATCGAATTTGTTACGAGCTAGGGTTCTAAGAGATTTAAAATACCGATTAAATAAACAAATTTTACTTCAACACCACAAAAATACAGTTAAATAAATGAAAACACTTGAATATCACTTAGTCGCACTAAATTCCACTTCACTGTTTCGCTTTGGTCGCTCTGATTCGCACTGTGTCCCTTGCGGCAATGATCCTCTGTTTATATTGCCCACCGAACATTCGAGAAACGCCGAGATTGTTGTACAAAGTTGTAGACGCGGCTCGATGCGACTCGGCGCCAAATACCTACACACAGACCGCGCCCGATTTTGGTACCTATGGCTAGGCACATACGGTCCATTTTCGTTTGTACTTGATTCTCTCTGGATGTTTCTAGAGACGTCTATCGACCTTGATGTGTTTAGGTATTTATTTGTGCGATTTAAGTACCTACTCGTTACAATATTTAAAAAAGTGGACGAAATGGGAAAGTGGACGATATGATGTTTTTCTTCTAGTTTTGTTTCTAGTAATGGTTAAACACGGGTACCATCGATATAGGTATAGCCTCACAAATTCCATCGGCTAAAAAAGGGAAACTTGGTCTACCATTAGGTACCCTGGGATCGATAACACGCTTTCAGGAACCGTGTAACCCGTGAAGAAAAAAAAAGAAAAAACCTCCAATATCATGTCCGGCCAAAGCTTATAAGGCTATTTTATATCTTGTATAACGAAACTTAAAATCGATTCTCAAATGTCATCCAGAATTTCTCTTTCGTAAAGAGTAAGCTTAGAAAGTGACAACTAAATCTACAAAACAATAGCTGAATTCGAGTACGGAATTCCGAAGTGGTCATTATAAAAACTTGTTCAGTAAATGGAGCAAAAACTAATCGAAACAATGATTAAGATTTGTCACCTTTCTTCCGTGAGACGAGGTCAGGCGTGACCAATACGAATTCCATATACAAACACAATGGATAGATCAATAATTTTAAGTGTATGTGCCGGAATATCGTACAAAGTACATGGCCAACCGCTTAAATACATGTTTTAAAGTTATTTTATTTTATTTTTTTCTGAATTTTGTGAAATTATATATGAGATAGTTATTTTAATAAAAATAGTTCATCGATATCGGTACGTATTATGTCATGGAGATTGTCCGGAAAATAAATTAATAAAAACTTATTTTAAAATTCCTGCAAAGGTACCGAAAAAATTTTGATGAAAACAAATTGGACCGATTTGATCATATAAGTCATAAAAGAGCGCACACATTTTCTAGATATAGGGATCTATGGCCAAATACACTGGTAAGAATGTCCATATTTAGCAAGTACTTGAGAATAACTTTTGTTGCACTTAATGAGATTAGAGATGTCCCGACCGAAGACGTAAGAGCAATCGATCGAAAGTATCATTCTTAAGGAAAGAGGTTTTTAGCTCAACCTAGGAATGACCAACTGGGACCAAAGTTCTAACAATTGTTATTGTGCTATCGACAAGTTTGTACTAACAATATTTATTTAAGAGTAACTTTTCCAGTACTTAAAAACCAGATACCTATCAGTGTAATGTAGCTTTATCTCATATCTACCTATTAAAATTCTCAAATCGGGTACCAACTTTCATCCTAAAACGCGTCACGACATTAAACGCTACGTAGATTCAATCGCCCCCAATGTACTGGTCTAATCAACGATCCAAATGCACCATAAAAGCCTCCGATATCTCATTAGTTACTTTCTCCAATGGCGTATAATAGCAGCATTATATTTGCATTAGACACATGGTACAGTTGCGACATTTATATTGGTATTTCGGTCTAGGTATCTTGTGAAAGCGCTTAAATAACCTCTTAAGGATATCATTTCTGATATATATTTTAATTTATTAGCATTGAAAAGTATAGTTGGTTCACTGCGTGGTAGGACATAAGGAGAAACTTGTAATTTCAAACCATAGAATTAGCGAAACGGACAAAAATTCTGAAATAAAAAAACGAGGTTTCCAATACAACCCTTCTATTTACGTGACATGACCTATAGGACTATCGAGGATGGTTATATTAAAACTTTGTCGAAGATGCCTATGTAATTCAAACAATTCTGTAAAAACTTAAAGAATGAGCTGAATTAATATTTATTATTGGTTACGACAGGTTTAGCCTATTGGTTAATTATACTAATGACGAACTATCAGTTTCCAATCCCAAAGGTTTACCATCGCGAAACCGCTCGTAAATAAACGAAGGTATTTATTTATTTATGGTTTAATTATAGAATCTAGAAAGCATTAAATATGAACCACTCGTTAAACTACTTGTTGGCTATCTTGTACTACAAAATAGTAACTGATTAATTAGTTGCTCTCGTCAAGCGTTTATCTTTATGATGCGTTATTTATACCGGTGATGGTGCGACACAGTGACCAGATTCTACTCAAGTATCCTCCATTAACGCGCTTCATAATTACGTACAGAATTTTATAATTTCACTTATACTATGGGGACAGCAGCTTACCTTTCTTTGTGACAGACGGATCCGCAAAGAGAGTTGATAGCAATTTCAATGTCGTCAAGGAAATTAAATTCAATTTTTACTACTTTTAAAAAACGCCGTTTATAACTGTGACCGATACTGTCAACGAGTTTACGGCTGTCGTTAAAAAAGAAGGTTAACTCGTAAAGAGGCTTTTCGAAGATATTTTAATTAAATATTTAATTGATTTAAGTATAAGTACAGAATATATTATATACTGTTTTCAATATTGTGATAGCAAATAAATTGCAGTTGTTTGTTTTGTTTTGCTAATGATCTCAAACCGGTAGTGTTCTCGTTTCAATTTAGGAAACAATCTAACTTTCATAAACGCAGCACCAAATCATCTTTTTCATTAAAAGTCACGGAAATACCAACAAACGATACTTAGAGTCACGAAACTGAGTAAAAATACAACAATCATCGGAGACGGACTTGAGCACGAACTAGTTGTGGGAAAACGAAAGAAAAACAAAAGTGAAAGAGATGAAAGCACAGATCCGATTTTTTCGCAATCTGTTTGTTCGACGCACACGAAAGAGTGTTCCCAGACCTTCACAATAGCATCGTCTGTAAATAAGCGAGATTATAATCCGTCGTAATAGCTCTTAACAATTGTAAAGCAGAAGTTCAAAGAATGAAAGTGTTGCAACATTCAACGTAAGTCTGCAAAGAATTCATAATAATTTGATGTGACAAGACGTAATTAAAACATTGCGCATTGCTTTCACTCTCGGATTTAATTCGGCGTGTGGCATGGGAATTACTCCATTGTAGCATGTTACTTAACAATAAATATACTATGCAACATATTCATTTGCTAAATTAAATCTTCATAATGTTTTCATGCATTCAACAAAGTAATATTTACTTTGGATAATATGGCATCTTAGTCATACTATCGCATTTGAATATGTAAATTATGTTTTATTATCCAAATACCGATAAAACAAAGAGAAGGTTAGAAATCAACTATAACCGCTGAAATTTTATCAAGATTCATTCAGGTGTATCCTATTTTGAAAAAGTATTTAGAAAAACAGAAGAAAAATCTAAAATAGCCGTACCAGTATTATTTTTGAAACCACTGACGTATTCAATTATGAACCAATATAGTTTAATCCGTTTTTGTCCAGGAGAAAAATATGAGGGAAGTATAGTAGACCCATGAAATCACAGGTTAAGAATCATTAATAAACAATTAACTAAATAGAATAAACAATATTTTTACAAATCATTAATACTCATTTACTCTTTGTTTTCCAAAGCATATAACGGTTGTCTTCTTAACATACCTTAAACCGTTTTTAAGTTTTATTTGTTGAGTAACTATTGCTTTTTGTTAAGGAAATGTTTTAGTCACGAAGTAGGTTTTAGTGTTACGAACTGTAACAGTTCTGACTCTAATTCTTAGTAGAATTACGGATAAGGTTACGGTGTCTCTGATTATAGTCAATTTGTAAAAAGGAGAGTCGATAGAGCGTTAGCTATGAAACTGGAGGTCCCGGATTCAAGTTAAGGTGTTGGTAGTACATTTTATAACGTTCAAAGAATCATAGTACAATAGTGTAGAAAGAAAAATGGTTTCTTCCAAATTTTGAATAAATTGATTTTGGTTTTTAATCAAGCCAACGTGTTTCTCTCGTACTTTTCACTTGACATCTCCAGTATTATAAAGAGCAGCAACAGGTTTGCCATCCGTTCTGTTAATATGGATAACTACTTAGTAAATGTGGACATTGCTAGCAGTGTATGTACCCACGTTACTGCGTTGCATTTTTTTATAACAAATTATTTTTTGCTATATCATCACCAATGAAATCCAGGTAACCTACTCTCTGCAGTCTTAATTGAAATAGATTTTCGTCTGCAATGAATAAAATAAATATCGTCAAATGTTATTAATTGATTATTCAAACGTATTCATGCGTTTCTCTTTTTTAAACAATTAAAACAAAGCTATATTTTACACCCACTTTCCATACATGCAGACGTCAAGCAAATCAAGTGTCGAGTGCTGACAAGAAATGTCGACGTCCTAACTATTTATAAAGATCATTGAACAAGCGACGAAGCGAGGACGCTTTCTAGTTTTATCTTGTTCCAGTACACTCAGACAATAATTAATTCAGTTTTTTAATCCAACCCCTACTGTTTGTATTCCTACACCTATATGTATAATTAGCCCACCACACTTTATATTTATGATAATATTCAAATTACGTTCAATAGTAATAATAACGTTACAGAAGTGATTTTAATAATACATCTAAACTTTCGAGAATCGTATTCCTGGCACCCAGCGTTGGAAGCCTCAACCTCATGTAATTTATAACGTTTTTTTCTAAATTTTTATTTTTAAGGTTCCAAACATCTCCGACTTATGTGTCTGTCTGTCCGTTTGTCACAGCTTATTTTCTCCGAATGTACTGGACGAAAAATGTTGAAATTTGGTACATTTATATAGAGTTACATGACCCAATCACGGACGTATAACGTAAATAATTGTATAATTCAAGTGCATTATGTGACATATCAAATAAAAGGACTCGTTACAAGCAATACAAATATTTCTTTTATAATTTTAAACTTCATAGTTTAAATTATATTAAAGTAAATATACGAAAATTAACCCCTGCCCCCCCCCCCCCGTTCTTTCAGCAACTACTGAGTCTAAAATTTGAAAAAAAAAATAGTAGTGAATATAAGGCCTTTCTTATAGTTTACAGGAAAACCTATAACGTAAAATCCTGTCTTAAAGTTCTCACTGAAAAAGTACGAAACACTCAGCGCGCGAGTACTCGCGACTTGTTAAATAAAAACTTCAAAATATGGGACTACGGAAAATGAAAATTGAATTTTCCGTAGTTCCATCAATGGGACAACCAATCTGGACTACGGGAAAGATATATCGTGGCAAAAAATATGTACCTAACCAAATCGTACTCAGCAGCAATTAAAATCATCTAACCTATTATTAATAAACTTCAAGAACACAATCAAAACACTTGCAGATAACAATCTTTATAGCATCCTTCCATAAGTTCCTACATTTTATTCCGGTATAACAAACAGAAGGGCTCATAGGTGATTATGAAATGAAGGCAAGTGGCCCAGACTTCCATTCAGATATCGTCGGACCATACACGTCAGACCTTGAGCCATACAGATGAAATTGACGGACCGTGAATCCGTAGGTAACCATGGTTATTCAAATTTAGTATGTCGTATAATACGACCTATCAATAATTGATAGCATAAATCGGTTTTCAAATATTAACTATGTAGTTCTGATATACCTATTTCAAGTTTTACAGGGAGAATAGTATGGAATCTATTTCTTCTTCCTTTTTATTCTTTCTTCACGGTTGCTTTAGGTACAGCTCCCGAAACCGTGTTACGGTTCCAAGGTACCCAGCTGAAGACCAAGTCTCCCTCGTTTAGCCGATGGTATTTGTGAGGCTATACCTAACGAGTGGCTAGTTCTGTTGAGATATATTTAGATGGAAAAGCCTCTAAGTGTGGTTTGTCAGATTATGTACATAAGTTTTTAATTAAAAAACCCATTGGTACATGGCCGGGATCCGGATATCGAACCCGGGGTCTGCCTAGTCAATACCATACGTCTTAACCACTCGGCCACCGACGCACCTATTTCCATTTTTCCTAAATCTGTTTTGGATTGAAAAAGGTACTTTAAAACTTTTGCTTTTATAACATTTCTTTCAACTTTGTTGATAAAAATCGTCAAAGATAAAATCACTAAACAAAATCTAAGTCATTATATGACTGTATGCCTGTCCATATGTCAGACCCACATTTTTGTTTTGTAGTTTCTAAAGTTAGCCAAAATTTGATGTAAAAAATTAGCTTATTTTTAAAATACCTAAGCTACAGACGGCAAGCCTATGATGTTTAGGCAAAAATATTCAGTTTTAAATATTTTTGTATAGAAACCGTGTTTTAGTGAAAATATAATGATTAATGTTTTTTCGTGCTTTCGTCGATGTTTTGCATAAATTTTCATATATTTCACGACCGGCATATTACATCGATGAGAGGCCGTAGCCGCAGTTCGTGGCAGCTGCCTCACGTATCGAGAATTCATCGTCATCAATACAGACGCAGCCCAAATTATACACTTGAATGGTACGCAAAATGCGTTTACTTCGTAGTGTTGGCATATTTATATCGATAGATCGCGTGGGATTGAGATATAATCTCTATATTTATTAAAAGAAAGATGTTGTTAGTGAAATAAAGGAAAGTAGTTTACCCTGATTTGAACACATTGAAAGAATCAAGAGAGATTGATGAAGAATTGAGAAATATGGACTAAAAGAAGATATAATGGAAAATAACTAAGATAAAGGGATGGTTTGATCATGATTATATAGAATGAATGGATGGTAAGAGACTTAGGAAAGCTATATAGAATAGCTGTGACTGACAGAATTGATCGAAAGAAATTCACTGATCAAATTAGTGACTTTAAAAAAAAGGTAAATAAAAATCAGCCGAAATCGAAGAGCATGCATGAAAAGATGTATGGATTTAAATGAAGCGAAAGATGTGAGCCAGGATCGTGGCGAGTGTATGTCTTTGGTCACTGCTTATCCTAAGGGAAATAAGGCGTGAGCATAATGTCGTTTATACCGTACATAATTGATTGTTCCTTCAGAATTTTACCAGTTATATTTTTTTTAGCATTAAAAGAAATAATTTTAGCAATAAAGTGTCATCAAATAGTACATTACCTAAATGAAAATAATATTATCTATTAGTTCTTTATTAATATGGCGTTCCGTTATCACAAAAATAATAGATAAATGAAGTCGTCCGAATTTATCGACATACATATTGATCGATAGAAATAATAAATACATCACTAAAGTAAGGTTACACGCATGGAGTGATAGCAAAATTACAATAATGAGCCCGTTGAACAACAGACACTTCTGTAACGAACCTGTTTGAACTTACCTATAGTCTACACGGAGATCCATCATTTCTCTATATCTACGTTTAGCTATAAAAAGTATTTTAAAGAGAAGAGAAATTAAGAAAACTCAAAATTTTACATTAGTAAACACAATACAAACTCATTATGTAAAACACTTAAACTACGTTTCGGTTAAGACAATAAATTCAAAAATTACAATTCAAGTTTTTCATTTTCTATATACAGATTTCTTTCAAGGATTGAATTTTTTCACGGTCTTGTGCTATATGTTGCCATTGTGGTCCAGTCTTCTCAGCGAGCACCAATTGTGTTTACCCAGTGGACTTTTCCGTAATTATTGTGACAATTTTTGTCCATCTGTGGTCTTTGATACGCGCCACATGATCCAGTATATAACCAACATATAAATACCCTGAATCGAATACATTCACCAAACACAGCCTTGCCTTGGCTCGTGCATAGCCACTGTGTTATCAATGGAGATGACAAGGACTATATTATTATGCACTATGTTCATGGATTTGTAGATGTCGTGATATCTATTAAAAACATTTAGCGAGAGATAAGAAAGATAGAAGTAGGTACCTACTAAACTAGGGAGACTTGGTCTTCCGCTGGGTACCCTGGAACTGTAACGCAGTTTTGGGAGCTGTAAGGCAACGCGTGAAGAAAGAAGGTCGATTTTAATCGTTTTAACGCTTTATCTTTAAAATCTACTTGCTACAATACAGACAAGATTTTTTTTTAAAAAGGAAAATTTAAGATCGGAGATGAATTTGTCACTACATAAAAAGTTATGTTTCTAACTTCGTGTAGGTAACGATGTGTTGAAATGTTATTTGCGTGTTTTTGCAAAATTTTATTCATAAAGATGTTTTCACTTCCATAATTTTAAATGAACTCGAACTTCTAGTAGAAGTCAAAGATCACAAAGATCAAACGTTCGGAAAATTACAAAATTACTGTAATTGTCGCCTTTGAATATATTTGTCGTTAGCATTACGAACTCGACAGGCAAATTGGTAAACAAAAAATATTACATGGGCACAAGAATTTTAATGTACCTAATATTTTTTATTTATGTTGATTCTTCTCGTACCCAAAATATATATAAATATATCCTAGACCCGTCACATGGATTCAAAAACATAACTGAAAATAAGTAACTCGTTATCGGTATTAAATATTACATTTTGAAGATCATTTTTCCATCTAATGATGAAAGAATAAACAAACAAATCAAAATGAAATGTTTCTTTTAAAATTAGACTTATTTATTTATTTTCTAAAAGACGCCAACTGTTGGAGATCAGTTGTACTAACGGTGCGAAGTATTCATAGTGCAACCTATAAACCAACAGGGATTCCCAATCCCATTTTATAATTTGAAGTTTTTCCTATAACTTGGAATGAACCTGTATTCTAACTCTAGAAAATAATATAGGTAGGTATAATACTTTTAATACTATCAAATGGATACGCCATCACCACCTATTGTCCACATTTAGCGAATAGTTCTGGATATTATAATGAACAGAACGGTGGCAAGCCTATCGCTGCAATCCATGCTCTGGCTACGTTAATTCTTGTTAGTACCTAATACTTGCAAACCATTTATGAGTTGCAAAAAAAACCACAATTTCACTTCGTTAGACCTTTCAACTGTCCAACAAGATGAGCGATAACATTGTATATAAAATATTGTACCACGGGGTCATTCCCCGATGCGTTGCGATTGCGTAACGCCTGCTATCAGGTGGTAACTAAGATTAGTCGGCGAAAGTCACAGGTGGTAATCGCCGCGCCTCAAGCCGAATTTCGATTTTCTCCGTGACCGACCGGTCTGTCAACTAATAGAATTACGATGGAAGATTTGTAATAGATCCATAGTATAATATTAAATGCCTTTGATTGTTGCTTCATAAACTATTGTCAAAGAATTGAAAGAAATTCTAAGGATTAGAGATTCAAAAAAACTGAAAAGTTTGAAAGAACTGTATCCATAAAAATCAAGGTACGAGTTTAAGAGACAAAAGCGCGGAAAAAGGGAACAAAAGAGCGGGACGAAGGGCTTCCTATGCGTATAGGCAGAGCGTATGCTACGTGGCACGCTGAGCGGTTGTATTATTCCTATCTATCTATCATCACGCCTTTCATCCCTAAAGGGGTAGGCAGAGACAATCTAATGCCATTTTATATTACGATCCTGACATACCTACCTCTTTCGCTTCTTTTATATTCATCATACCTTTCATACATGCTCGGCGATTGTGTGTACTTTTAATATTTCCATCAATACATTTTATATTATGTTCAATAAAAGTACACCTAGGTCGTTTTATTATTATTGTATTATAATTAAACGACCATCTTTTCCTTTTATATTGATCGAAGATGAGAGCTCAAAGCCATGAAATAATCAATGCATGAAATATTTACTTTTTGCTTTGATCAGTAGGCGAAATCTTCGAAAATATTAACTTTCAGAATTAAACTTAAAGAAGTTAAGAATGTTTTAGCGTTTCTCACTCAAAAACAAATTAATTGACATACTCATTTTCTTCATACACAATTATAAAAATATTTCTAAAGTGAAAATCTATCTGAGAGGCTGTATTTAACACATTACCGCGTATATAAATGCCATAAAATTGTGATATAGTCGGTGAACTAACGAGTGATGTCGTGTCATTGACCGCGTCGTCTCATACTCTAGGGAAGTCTTTACCTTCGAGAATGCTTCCTTCCTTTTGTTAAAATTGTAATTACTGTCTAACGTAGTTAAGTGATTTTATATTCGTGGTTAATTTTGTTAACTATTATTTCGAAAACTCAATTTGTATCGATAAACTAGCTTTCCGCCCCCGCTTCGCCCGTGGAGCCCATATTAACTTTCATCCCCTATTATGGTCTTGGGTTCATACAAAAATCCCGTAGAAAAAAGCACTTTCAGTTTTTCTCGAATTTTCTAATTTTCAGGGTACTTAACTTTTTTAATTTTTGTTTCCCTAAAAATCTTATTCAGACTATTTCGAACATTTAAAAAAATGTAATGCGCTTATCAACGAACCGAATTTAATTTTTATTTATATAGATGGATAGAGGTTTATAAGGTATTTTTAAAAAGTGATAACATGTTTTTGACATCGCTTTGGCATCTTTTTTATTGTCATGCTGACCAGGATTGGCCAAGCCAACACAATTATTTTGCCGTTGTTTTTCGAATTATATAAAATTTAATAAAAAATACGAATTCCTTATTTTTTCACGTATTTTTCATTAAAACATAGTAACGACTGATTAAGAAAAAAATTTGATTGAAAATTGTCGATTAGATAAGTAGAGCATCTGATCGCATAAAGCCGTAAGGTATACATTATGTATTGTAAATGTATTCGTCCTCAGTTCATGTAATACTGAATACTGATCTAGGAGTAACCGCGTGTCATTAGTTTGCTGTGGTAATGTGCTCTGAATGATACTCTGATTGGCTGATGAAAAAAGTAGCCAAATTGGTATTATTTAATTTTGTCTGTGTCTAAACTAGTCTGAATGTCTGTCCAGACTGTTCAAAACTACACCAAAGCGACTTTATTTAATTTTCATAAAACTTTTCAGCAATCATTTATTTAATCTCAAGATCGTAATATCGTATTGCCCAGAAACCGTGGGCCGTAGTTATATAAGATTTCTAATAATCTATAGTAGGTATTTTCAAAGAATATCATATTGTGAAAAAGCGTCACACATGACCTCAACCATGGTGATTTAATGTTTTCGCTAAGAAATTCGCTGCCAAATAGTGCCAAGTGAATTTAAAATCATTTTCGTTTACTATACGTGAACAAAAGCAAAAGTTACGGAAGCAACGTTTTTATATCGCATCCTTCAACAATAGCAGGAAATGAGTCGCATGTATAAATTTGATACAATTGTCTATTTTCTACCGGTATAAATTCATAACTTCATGAATATTTCTGGATATAAGTAGGTATTTTCAATGGGTAGTATTTAATCCTATAACTTTAGCACCAAAAATATTGGATTACACACTAAATAATTATTATCGTATTGCACTACCCCTAGGTGAAAGGACGTACGGGCTCTGCCCAGGGTGAGTTTAAGTGCGGTTTATGTTAGTGGTATGATCCGATTTCACACAATATCCAAATTATATTTCATCTTCGAGATAAAACAAAGAGTATTTGGAAATTATAAATGCGAAAGTTTGTTTGTCCTTTTTCACGTCAACACAGAGCAACAGTTCGGGGTGATTTTTTGCACAGAGATAGTTAGAGGGTCGGAGAATGACATACACAACTTTTTTATCCCGGAAATGCTTCGGTATGAATTCTTACGTCACATTCATAATTTCCACGGGCGAAGCCGAGGCGTAAATCTAGTAAGCTGTGTAGTAGACAGCTAAAAATTTTTAAAAAAACATATAACTTATCTTAGTATATAAAACTACTTATGC
Organism: Nemapogon koenigi; assembly: GCA_963924495.1. Classification (NCBI taxonomy): domain Eukaryota; kingdom Metazoa; phylum Arthropoda; class Insecta; order Lepidoptera; family Tineidae; genus Nemapogon; species Nemapogon koenigi. Next base: position 3,692,502 of record OZ004640.1, on the reverse strand, counting down.
CCTTATGCCTCATTTACCCTCTAAATTAGTGCTCTTTCCAGTACTTTCTCACCCACCATTTAAAATATAATTTTGCGATTAGTACCTACTAGGAAAACCATCTCATATCATAAAACTGGATAAAATCTAATATTAAATTTACATCATTTATTGAATGCAAGCATAAACAACATCCTTAGAAATAAGGTTAATATGACATAAGTAAGACATCCGTACTAGATGCATCGACAGATTAGAAAATTAATTTATAGGATATTGCACCAATCTAGATGACTTTAATGACAATTTATGCAGCAAGTTTATATATTTTATGTGAAATTCATTTATTGGAGGTTAACTACACTATCGAGGAAAATTTAGCAAACGAGATTTTCTATAAGAAATTTATGCATATGCAAGATAATATGCTTGTTAAACCTTGGTTTTAACCTGATATCTTAACTGTATTAAGATATATTTGTCAAAAATCCGAAAAGCATGCATATCAAACAAAATTGAATGGTCAACATTGTCTTAATAAAATATATATTATTAAAAACTACGAGATTCCAAAAAGACAGGAAGAATAACTGTGGTATTTGGCCAAACCCAGTATGGCAATAAAAAAGACAATCTCCTAAAGAAATGTCAAAGGATCCTCTTACGTCAAAAAAGGCGTTACTTTTTATAATTAAATATGGTCTAACAAAGCTAAACCGCATTTTTCGTATTTCCGTATTTTCCATATACTTAAGTGGAAAATTAATGGATAAAAATGAAAAAAAATGCATTAAATTTCTAAATAAATTAAATGTTGTCTTTGTAAACCTTGTACTTTTATTTACATAAAACACTATAATAACTGTATTAAAAACTTACCTTAAATTGTAAGCGATTCAACTTAAACTGGTTGTTATCTGAAATAAAAGAAATAAACATTAACAAAGAAATCATCAAATTGGCATTCTAAACGATCGCATTACGTTTGATTTACGCTAACTCCAGCTCCATTACAGCAACACGTTATTAAATATCATTCAAGATTTTAAGAAAACATAAACAGAAACGCCTACAGCGGAAATTATCAAAGCTTATTACTTGGTAGCTTCCTCGCCGGACCACAAATTAAGTAACGTAATTTACACAACATATTATATTGAAAGTGAAATTAACGAAAGTAAGAGGTGATCGGACGCGAGGCGCCCAATCTTGCGTCTCGAAAAATGACAAATACCTCCACACTTCGAATATAAACAGGTTTGTATTGTTATGGACCGGTTCTCTTTGTATAATAGTTGTATGAAAGCAATATGTGAACTTCAGTAGTTAGGAGAAGTCTTTCACTATGCGTCTATGCACAGGCAATGCGTGAGGCTGTTGAGTGTCAAACGGATGAATTTTAGAAGGAAATTAGCAGTATTCGAAATATTAAACTTCCAATCAGACACTTACATGTTAGAATTTAAAATTTCTCATGAAATCGTAATGAGGCCAAACCGCAAAATAAAAATTGTGGATGTGTTTTTGAGAACCATAGAGCCTTCTAAATCCATCGCTTTAACTTTTTGCCTAGTAGTTTAGTTACAGATTAATTACCACCTTTCGGAAACTTCATTAATGAATACGAGGAAGACAAGAAAATTTTATTTTGAAAAACATACTTTCATACAAAAAATAAATCATCAAAATCGGTACACAATTGACGAAGATACGAGTGTGCTCGAACAAGAAAATCTTATTGGAGAATTAATTTTAATTAGTTTCTACTCTTGTACACAGGAAAAATATTTCACGTCCATCCATCATTTGTATGTATCCATCTGTCCAGGAATTTAAAGTCTAAAAGTAAAATCTAAATAAAGAACAAAAATTGCCGGGCAATCATTTTGTGCATAACAATAAAATTCCATTGTAAATATTTAGTGCCTGCCGCCTCCATAGAAAGAACAAGTATCTAATATAAGTACAGGGTACAAACCCTTATTACCTATTCAAAGACCACCCATACACGTTTCATAAGTCATGATTACAATTCCATCTTTTGCTATTTATATCATAGCTACGCGGTCTAAGCGATTACTCTTCATTTGTTAGGGTACAACTTTGTTGCCTATAAATACGAACAATTGTACAAGTAATGTTTTAAAAATAACTGTCTTTAGTTTACGTATCGTTTCGAATATTTTTAAGCTAGAAATGATGGAAATTTTATTAGTTTTTCAGAATGTCAGCCAAGTTATCAAATTTTTTTATAATTTTTCATGCAAATAGGGCAGCGTTCTACATTGCTTATATGAAATAAATTAAGCATTGTATGTCTAGACCTACTAGTATCTATGTGACTGCATAGATTAAATTCTGCACTCAATCCAACAACTACACTGACGAGCAATATAAAAAAGCCACTTGCAAAGTGCCTAAAAAATCTAAATATTTTCTAAACCATACAAGTTAGCTTCATGAAGTAAAAAGAATCCTGAAAACAGTTTCATATTGTACAATAAAACCTTTATACCATCATCATGATACATGATCTGAGGAATGTACCAGAATTATTTCGGAAATATTTTATGATAGGTTAGTGGCTTTTTTATATTGCTCGTCAGTGTATTTTCAGGAATATTGGGTTAGATTGGTTTTGTAATCATAGGAATAACATTTAATAAAAATTTCCTTCATTTATACTTTATTAGTCTTACCATTACATAATGAACAGAGTGTCAGCACAACAGAGTGTGTTTTTCTGAAAGAACTGACAATTGCAGCGACAGGCTTGCCACCTGTTTAGAAAGAACTAGTTCAATCGCTCCCAACCACGCTGCAAGGCATAAAAATATTGATCATACCACTTAGTTACATAACACAATGAGTTACTATTATTAATGCAATAGTCTGTTATTACGGGGCTGATTAAAATTCAATAAGTCAGGTTGCGGTCATTGATTTGTCGAGTTCAATGCCGGTGTAATTAATTTATTTATCACATGTGATCGTATATGTTTCTACTGTATGGGAAGCGGAACCTAGACAAAATATGGTATCATGTAATGTATGGTATCATTATGTAAAATGAATTTCAGAAATATATTTGTTTTATTTTAATCGTTTTTTTGTTTTGATTAATAGTAAATAAGTATTAAAATGATCTTAAATACTAAATTACATTTAACAATAATAATATAACTTAATAATTTAAAAATCTTAAGACTACAAATTAAAAATTTCTTCCAGAGAGTCCGAATCCGCTGCCATAGTGCCTAGTGCCTAGAACACATAGCGCGTTACCCTTTTGAATTTCTAGCGCTATGCGTTGTATGAAAAAGACTTTGGAGCGTGGATCGCCGGTCTCCGTTAGAAGTATTTTCCCGATTTTATTAGCAAAAACTCTAGCGTCCGGTGACCACGCACCCAGAGTCTCCACCGCAAACGCCAGGAATTCAAAATGGTCCGCTGAGAGGCATGAGTATTTGCTCTTTTTGTGTTCTCGGCATGTAGGGCTGTGGCTCCGGCATCTCTGGAAGTTGCGGATATGTGGCAGGCGGCGAAGGTGTCAGCGCATGTTGCATCCCAAACCAACGGTCGACCCCGCTCCCACGGCACCAAACTCATACCGTCGGGTCTTTTCCCGTCGTCGCGGCTCAGTCCGAGAGGTTCTAATATACTGGGAATATTTGCTGAACTAAATTACAAATATAAACTAAAATTACAAATAAAAAAAAATCATGTAAAATCCCTATCTACTGGGAGAGTACCCAACGGACCGCTACATTGCCTCGTTGGATGGCAATGCTTATTCTTTGACCGAAGTAAGAACCAGACCGTTAATCTATATTTCATAAGATAACTCATTACCGATTATATATACCTATTAAAAGTGTATAAATGAAAGATGCAGGATGCATGCAAGATGCATTTCTAGCTTTCAGAAAACATCAACATCTTTAAAATCGGTGCAATATTTGTCGAGATATAGCGTTTTTATAAAGCTGGTGGCGGCCATCTTTGATTGGCCATAACTCCCCCCTCCACAACTTTTGTACTCTACGATTCCAGGTGCATGTTCCTAAAATTACGAGGAATCCATCGACACCCATCGTAGGTATAGCCAGGAAGTGCAGATGAAAATCAATTTCTAGAGCACTTTTGGTCAATTGTGAACCAGTCTATAAACAGAGTGTGCTACAGGTCCCCACGGTCCCATAATTTCCACACCAAACGCCTCAAATAATTATGTCTTATTTCTAAAGAGATGCATTTTTAAATAGTAGTAAAATATTTTTTAATTGGCATTATCGTATTATAATTATTACGTTTTACTTAAAAAACCATTAGTCGTAAATAGATATATATTACAAAAAAAAATAAACCTGAACGAATATCTGTTTGGTTACTTATAAAAACACATTCAAGTTGTTTAAACACAATATTTTCATAGAGTAGAGAAACAGAATATTCAAACTCAGAGAAGTTAGATGCATTATTTTGACCATGACGGGGTCAAAATATCTCGTTTCTTTGTTGCATCTTTCTAAACACACGCCCTGCTAACCTCAACCGTTATGCGCTGTCTATTCAAGAAACTTACAAGCATTTGTTTGACGACATAGAGTTGAGAAAATACATTCATTTTATCCATTTTAATATCGATAATGGAAAGTCATATCCTTATACTGAGAAAAAAGTTATAGTACTTAAAAATATTTACGAATTTAATTGTTAGTGTTACTGTGTAATAAAAATAGATGTGTTTATAACACTGGTGATGGAAGTATAAAATCAGAATTCTCCATAATAACTTTAATAAAACTCAAAGTCAAGTTTATAGATGGACTTCGTATGGAAATATATCTACTGTACTGTGAGATTTGTTTTTTTTTTAAGTTGCAACAATAAAAATTTTATTTATTATTAAAATATAACAGTACATATAAATTTAATCTAAAAAAAACTTAAATACATTTAAACTAAAAATAAAAAGAAAAGCGGTGGAGGAATCTCTGAAGAAAATCCAACCGTGCTAAGAACACTCGCTGCGTTACCCCTTTGAATCTCCAAGCTTATGCGGTAAAAAATATTTAACTTTTTTAACAATAAATAGATATATGATAACGTTCAAATAAACTGCTAATTTTAAAAATATCGATAACTGTAACATCACTAATTAATTGTATTAAGTACCTATTAACTTTTATCCCCTGAGTTCGTACAAAAATTCCGAAAAAGGTACTTTCAGTTTTTCGCGAATTATTTTCCTTTCCTGATTCGGACTATTACGACCATTTAAAAAAAACCAAATCGGTCCAGCAGTTCTCAAGTGCGCTTACCAACGAATACATATAGTTTTTATTATTACTAGCTTTTTTTACGTCCACCTCCCGGTGTCTGTGGGTAATCAAATCAAGTTAAATTAGACCTACTTCCCGGTGTTCGATTGAGCTGAAAATTTACATACATATGTAAATCGAATACAATTATTATAAAGTCAGAGAAAGTCGCCACAGGAACTCTGTAACGAAATGACGCAATTCCATCGAGTTTGGGCTAGATGAATTTTCCCATTTTCCGGGAAACTTTTCCAATTCTTCTTTCACAAAAAACTTAATTCGGACTATAACGAACATTAAAAAAATATCAAATCGGTACAGCCGTTCTCAAGTGATGCGCTTACAAACGAACAACATTTCATTTTTATTTATATGAAAAGCGTGTTATCATTGAGTTAGGATTTTTTTAATTTAAAAACTGCCATATCCAACGCATTATTTTCTCGCACATCCATGTTACACGGTCTATTGTTCTAAAGTCCGTTACATAAGCCAACCGCTGAGAATAGCAGTGCAGCTCTTATAGCGCTATTCTTCTGTCAGCGTGTGAGAAGCACTCGTCATAATTCGTATTTAGTATTGAACTTTCCCATATAGTTCTTGTTAGACAAGTTTACTATGCTTGGACTTACCCTTTTTTATAATCTGTCATAACGCCTTTTATCCCAAGAGGTGTAGGCTTAGAGTAATAAGCACAAATGTAACATTAAATACTAATACATTGTAAGAAGAAAAAAATGTATATGACCCAAAAAAAACATATGTTTCTTACATATTTTTGATATTATGCAATAGATTCTGTTTACCTATATGTGAACAAATAGTTCAAAGTTTATATTTTTTAAACTTGTGTGGTATCAGCTGATACAAAATGTCGACTCTAAATGTGGAAAATTTAGTTCATGACAAAGTATATCATTTAAATTAAATCTAAAAAAGCCCGTGAAGATGTGTTTGTTTTGATAAGAGGTCCAAAAAATATGTCTATATTAATGGGATCAAATCAACGAAAATTTCACGGGCGAAGCATTGGATGTATAGTTTCTATGCAAAATGGCGCGCCGTAGACTGCAACTTTTATAGCAACTCCCGCTTTGCTTACTGTTCCTCTGAGATAAGAAGGGACTAATATGTCCACATATTATTTTATTAGAACGACATTCGAATACAGGTGGTGTTGGCGGCGTCTTCTGAGAATAAGCTGGATCACATATCGTACCAATTTCTCCATATTAAAAAAGCTTTATATTGTGGTGGCACCTCGCGTCGCGTCGATAGATGTCGCACCGTTACTAACTCATTGAAACCTGTATCGCGCCATTGAAAATATTTAATAGATTGGCATATATGCAACTTTCCAACGATGTGCGTTGGGGAGTATTCCTTTTACTCATAGTCGTTGGATTGTTGTTTGTATTGCCATTTCTATATTGGTGACCCCGTATAAACACGCCTGTATTCCTGACCCCGCAATGCCCCGCATCCTACTTCCACTTCCCACTGACCAGACCGCCGGCCCGACATGACGACAGGTCATACATCACGACAGGTGATTCAGCCGCGATACAGTCCACCACACAGTCCATCACTGCTGACAAAGCTAAAATGGATGTTGGTTTTCATACTGTATCGACCTCTGGTCTGGGAAGGGAGTCATGTGGCGGCACCTCGCGTCGCGTCGATAGATGTCCCACCGTTACTAACTCATTGAAACCTGTATCGCGCCATTGAAAATGTTTAATAGATTGGCATATATGCAACTTTCCAACGATGTGCGTTGGGGAGTATTCCTTTTACTCATAGTCGTTGGATTGTTGTTTGTATTGCCATTTCTATAATATAAAGCAGAGACTGTCTATAGTACAGACGCGAATACCAAAGTTCTTCGGCCATATCAATCGCAATGAAGACTCAATGGAGCATCTAGTGTTACAACGAGTCTAAGGCAGGGTCGGTCTCCTACCAGATGGACTGACCTGATTAGATCTGTCACGAAATATTCCATCAATCAATGTTCCCGTGAGGTTGTCAATCGGAAATCGCAAGAGCGGCGGCAGTGTTCTAGAGTGATTCATAGTCACGACTACTCTGCCAAGAGTGTACGACTAAGAAGAAGAAGAATTAGTAAATAAAAATCACTAGACTGATCGGATTTGGATGAAAGAGACAGACCATATAGCGGGAAAAGCAATGACGTTATATTTAATTAATCACACATCGTTCTAATAATTATTACCAATTTTATATTCGCTAATAAACTGATAGATCACGTTTGAAGATCGACAAATACCATGTTACAAAATTTTATAAATAAATCACACTTTCCATAATCAATATTAATTTAATGCAATAAACTCACGTGCAGACGTGACAGGGACTGGTTGAATCTAACGTTAACAAATGAGAAATTCTGGTAAAATAAATACAAAGATTTATTTAAATGATCGCGTTTCGTTTTTGTCCAACCAATCTTAAAACAAAATCTTGTTTCGGAGGGCAGTAAAGCTGGCCTTTTGACGACAGATGACATAGGAACGTCATGGTTTTTGTGAAGTAGCGTTTCTGTTCGTTTGTGATTAAAGTTAGAGAAATGAGTTGAGAAATGAAGTAGAATGTCTCTTTAACCTAAATGATGACATCGTCTGTCGGCAAAACTTTGAAATAGCTTAATCTTTGAAATAAAGAAAATACCCTTGCCACTTGTTTTTAACTCCCGACGAAAAAGAGGGGTGTTATAAGTTTGAAGCCTATATCTGTCTGTGGAATCGTAGCTCTAAAACGGACTAAATTCATCGCTGTTTTTTTTTATTTGAATGCCTCCATCGGCCTCCATTTAATGTCCCCGATGTACTTAAGATTTCTTATGATTTCTTTTCGATCTGGTGAATATATAAGATATTTGGTCCTATAAGGTTTATATTTTATCCACCAGCTGTGTCATGTCGATCCGTTGCTCTGCTGTGGCATGAAAGAAGGAGAAACAAACAAACCCACGTTGGCATTACAATATATTAATTAAGTCCTTTGTCCTATAATGTCCTTTTTCATGCACTACCAAAGCATCCTATATCTCAAACCAATTTCCCTAAACCACTTTCGCAGTTTAATTATAAGTACCTATTTGTAAATTTTAAATCCGATCACAATACCGTTTTCACATGCTTTCTATTCATGTAAGCATCATAGTCACGCATGCGCGTCAATCATCAAATGCCGATGATGACAAGCCTGTTCCATAGTTAAGCAATTAATTCGCATTTTTTTTATAAAAAATACTCTCTTCATATTTTTGGAGGACACTTAGTAAATGCAACATCACAAGAGCTTAGCGAACAGAACCGGTGGCAAACCTAGAAATCCTTTTTTTACTTCAAAATGGCGTAACGGATCAACAGTGATAAAGCCAGAAAATTACTTTGGCTTACTTTTTATCCCGGAAAATATCTCATTACCACAGAAAAATGGAATTTTAGTAAAAACTCACTCGGTGATACTGGGGCGGGTCCTAGTAAGATAATAATAATAATCAAAAAAGTCTGTCTTGCGATTACGTAATACGCGAAATTTTAATAATAACGTCAGAGTCAAAGTTGAAGATTTACATTAAGTTCCAATAAAAATCACATTGATTATCTTGATGACGGACTTTCTAGACGATACATAAATATTGTTAAATAAATGTACATAATAAGTCGTATTTTAAGATTACTTCCACGTTTTATAATTATAATTTTAGATAATTTACAGAGGCTGTACCACGAACTTTCAAAAGAGGCCTATATTAGCGCTAAATTGTTTTCTATGTTCTATGGAATAGAACGAGTTTTGAATCAAATGTAAAATTACTGCCCAGTGTAAAACAACCGTTTAAGACATTGTCAAAGCAAACAAGCAAACAAAACCTAATATACCAAAATTGTTACCTCCGGTGAAAGTGTACCTCATACGGCTAACGAACTTGTCACAGCGTTCTCACGACCTTTAGATGCGCAGACGCATCCATGACAGGAAAGAAAAGTAATAAAGATCTGACAACTTCATTTTAAGGTGGTCTAAGTATATGACAAACGCATTAAGGGACAACATTAGAAAGGGTGAAAGTAGGAGCTTTAAATAAAAAGTTATATAAATATTATAACAATGAGTAGAGAATAATTAAGACTGATACGGTGGGAAAATTACGTAACTTGGTATTAACACCTTGCGCTAAAGGTAATACGAGTATAAACAATAACAATCCGTGACTAAAGACCTGAATTACCCACACTATTTTTTAACACTAAGCATAATTACTTTTATACAAACTTTAAATAAAAGAAACGTGTAACGAAATTCAACTCTCTAATTTTCTGTCTTCAGTTTCAGCACAGAATGGTACGAATTGAATGCAGTCAAAGTATACAAAAAGTTCAAGTTCACAAAATATATATAAAAAGAACTGACAATAAAAGGTTAAACGGTTAGCAAATGAAATAAATTGCCAAAAATACCATCGTCCCGACGAAATAGCTTATAAAATAGCTTAGCGTGACATGGTAATGTCAATAATAGAAAGAATGAGCTCTAACATTTTGACGATATCGCGTGTTTGTTAATGCATGTGTATGCCTATTTTATTTTTACTGCCAATGATTGTGTAATATTCCAAATTACCTAATATGTTTATTGGGATACAATAATATAACCACAACGTAATGAAACTGCATCAGCGTGTCGAACGACTAAATTGCAGCTTTACAATTTGAATATTATATTATGATGTATGAGTCGTCAATAATTTATTTATTTACTTATATAATGAACGTCGACGTCGTACACGCGAACTACACAAATATTCTTATATGTACTGATGACATTTTTAAAAGTACATATAAATCGTGTGGTGGGCCCTTGAAAAACATTCTGTTCTGTTCAATATGGACAACTGGCAAAAAGTGGACACTGTTACCGGTGTCTCTAGCCACACCGCAAGGTATAAAAGCCGTGAAGGTGTGTGTGTATTTACCAAAAGACGTGAAGCGTTTAAATCACCGAACATTTTTTTTGCCACTTTTGGCGGGGGGGGGGGAGGTAAACGCCTAGTACTAGCCCCTGTACCACTGTATTTTTCTGTCGTTTTATTGTCGCAACGGATTTTACGTTATATGATGATTATGTTAAAATACAAACATAATAATTATAATTAATGATTGGAAACACTAAGTTTGACGCTCTAGATCGCCTTTCCCGTTTAAAACATCACAATTAACTATTTTCCTAGAGCTCTGTCTCGCGACACAAAACGATACCAACGAAATCTAAGGTAACTTATTACTGCGCACCTGGTCAGTATAACTGGTCAAAGGGGAAAAAATTGGCGAAAGGGGGAGCCCGTCTATGGCCCCTCCATAGGCTTAGTACTCTATGGTTATCATCTAATTATTATTTAAATTTTTACACATTCACAACATAACTAAAATGTACATTAAGAAATAAATAATATATTAAAAAACTATATAGGTATACAAATTATAAAAAGAAACCTCTCCCTGTGGCATGGTTCCCAAACCACTGGCTGCGTTACCTCGCTGAATGACTTCTAATTAATTATAATTTGCAAATGTTTTTTTCGTTTATTCTTGCATTATTTTCTGAGGTAAATGTATTTGTCAAAGCATTTGTTTTGTTTTTTTAACGCTACACTAAAAATATTAATTCCAACAATAGTAAGAATTAAAGTTAAATATTGTATAACTCGTAAATATACTCACTAAGCAATTGCCATCGTATTTTCACTTCCTTTTCAATAAACAATATTTTTTTTTTATACAAAACAGGAAGATCTATCCTTTAAACTATTTCATTGAACACAAAAATTTTTATCTTTATCGAAGCTCAAATAAATTTAAAGTCAACTGAGCTAAAATTTTTGACGTTTTCTATCGAGAAATCGTTATAGCACTCGCTCGAGCATGACTTCCAAGCGACGACGCGACTACGTTTGCCCAGTTAATGTTAAAAAGTCAAGAACGAATTCCAGTTATGCGGAAAGGTTCCTTATATCTTTAAAAAAAATCCCAAAGGGGGTGCACTAAGGAGGTATTTCTTGAAATTCCATCCCTAAAGAGGTGAAAAGGGTGGTAATTTTTCACTTTGTTTTACTCTTCAAAAGAAATAAAATAGCACGTGTTTCATTATATTATAGAAAAGGTATCTCATATCTCCGTGTACAAAATCGATGGGGGATTTACTTATAATCAATGAATATCAATAACATGCACCTTGCTATATCAAATTAGGCAAATGACATAACAATGAGATAAATTTCAGATGTAAGAAGGTTGTACAAAGGTCAAAGCTAAACAGTGAAAACAATTATGAGACAATACTCGACATTGACATCGGTACGGAGCCGGATTTAAGAGCAAAACCAGAACTTGATACATAACTTGCAATTTTCATAGTCCATGTAAAATAGCTTTATTAGAAGGAAATCCTTTTTTTTACTACCAGTTTTTATAAATACGCGTATACCTACTTATCTATTAGATATAGATATATGCTAACGTGGACTTTTGTATTTGTCATTTTATTGTACACAATTCTTTGTTACATCATTTTGTTATATCTCTGACGGATTAGACAGCATAGGCCATGAAAACTCGCTGGGGCTAACTTTAGCCCCGACTTGATTTACTTATGCTGTTAATGCTCAGCTCCTAAACATGATAGGTCCATGTTTATTACCTATAAATCTTCCTGGTGAATCAACCTATCAAATGATGAAAACCACATCAAAATCAGTTCAGTAGTTTTACGTGAAAAGGTCACAAACAGACAGACAGGATTAATACTTAAATATTATTTTTGAATAAATGTCTAGTAAGTAATTGCCTCAATACTAATAATAAAAAAGATACTATTCAAAGAACATAATACGAATATCCCGGATAAAAACCTACTTCAATTTTCTGAATATGTAATTTAAGACGATACATTCAAATAAAATCATAGTTTGAGGGGCGTGGCCTAGCTGCATACGATACTCTAGAGCTACCCTAGCGCTACGTGATCGATTGGTCTCTCCGCTGAATCTCTCTCTGTCGCATTGAATAGAAACAAAAGAGAAGAGGCGCACGAAAGGTGCTTGGAACAAACGTCCTAAGTGACAAATCAAAAATAATTTATTTAAATTAAAGAAGTAGCTTTCTTGAAAATCTAAATTAACATCTTACTTTAGTAATAGATGATACAAATATTTACTTCATTTAATAAACAATACTTCATGTACTAATGAGAAATTTAGAAAAGAGACTATTTTCAGAGGCTTCTTTGCAATTTTTTTCTATCGAGCAAAGTTTCTTAAAACATGTTATACGATTAACAGATTAATATGAAATATGATAAATTATAACATGTAATTTTTTCTGTATTTGTAAGAGCTTCAGGTTTCACTCAAAACGATTTGAAAAATATGATTTAATATGAAGGTAGCCTCTTAATCGACTCTCAACAACAAGTGTAGGTACGTATTTTTCTAAAAATAACTAGTCTGATTAAATGCTATATGTATATATCTTTACTTGTTTTTGCCATGTTATATGTGATATTGCCTTTTACGACTAGATAACACTATAAATCAACTATGTTAAGCGGATACAGTGTTCTGTCATTGACCTTTGAAAACCAATCTCTAACACATTCGTCAATAATGCCACTGGACTATAGTCAGAGTCACGGTTAAACAAGGTGGACGACTTAACAGACATTCGCCTAACCTCGATAACAGCACGAGATCGCACTAAGAAGCCTATCTAAAGCGGATCTAGCATCGTGACCGCACCTCTATGAAACAAAGTTACGAAATCTACAACAAAGGTGATAGTATCAGAAAGAAGAACTATTTACTGCGGAAGGCCGTTGGCTTTAAGTCCTGGGTTTATGCGCGAAAGAATGTTTAATTTAGATATAGACGTCTGGTTTTAACTAGTCGGAGCACGGTTCGATTCTGGCCATGTACTAATCGGTTTTATTATTTACATAATCCGACAAACCACAGTTACAAGAAAACTGACCACTTAGGTATAGCCCAAATACCATCGGCTAAAAAAGGAAGATTTGGTCTTCCGCGAGTACCCTGGGGAGTCCTGGGACAGATAATACAGTTTCGGTAGCCGTAAGACAACCCGCCGCGTGAAGAAGAAATAACTTAATAGTTTTTAAAATAGAGATGGAAAAAAAGCCTTTCCTTACTCGTAGAAAAAAAGAGGTTGTTCCATCGAAATATACCTCAACAGAACTAGCCACTCGTTAGGTATAGCCTCACAAATACCATCGGCTAAATGAGGGAGACTTGGTCTTCAGCTGGATACCCTGGAACAGTAACACGGTTTCGGGAGCTGTAAGGCAACTCGTGAATAAAGAAAAAAACTTTATGTATATAATTTGAATGACTGAATTTGGTATCTGCCTACATGGAGGGACATAAAGCGTGAGCATGTATGTGTATGTAAAACAGAGATGAAATATAAAACAGAAATGATAGCTGAAACTTTTATTCAGCCTTTTTGATGCCAATTCAAATAGCATATTGTTATATCCGGACAGGCATTTCTTTATGTATTATTTTATAAGCTTTTGTAAGTTTGGTATGTCAAAGTACAGTAGGATTTCGATTCCATATTGTGACAAAAACATATTTGACCTATAAATGACAACTTTTATTTTGGCATTGAGTTGTTAATTTTTATATTCAAAATATTTATAGGGGTTCTACGAACAATCCCACGAGATATTTTAGTAGTATTGCAAATTTGAAACCCATTTAGAGAATTCTTCTTGTAATCGCAATGAACGGTTTATTTAAACACTGCAAAAGTAATCGAAAAATAATCAAGGTTAATATAAGATAGGCCAAGATTCACGTACCAGAAACATGAGAAAGAACGATTTCACAAAAAAATATGTCTTGCGAAAATACACAAAACGCATAATACATAGTTGTAGTTAATGTTTTCATAAAGTATGTAAAATTATCTACTTATAGGATAAAAACGAGAAAATGGTAGGTACATTGTCGCAAAAAAAGAATACACTTTGTTCTAAATCTACGCACTTCATCTCCATTTTGTTTAGCTATGTTCTATATTATGAATGTTATGAAACAATGAAAAGGTAGATAGCATCTTAAAATTTTAATAATCCAAGCACGTACTAAGAAACTGGATATGGTTGGTAATTTTTAACTGAAAACCGTTATTATTCTACTTGAATTTAAAGTTAAGTGTAGTTTACTTACTTCGTATATTATCACACTTCATATTCGTTCACATTTATTGCAAGGCAATATGGATTGCCTACTCCAGCACAAAACAGGTATTTTGAAGCGACAACGGAATAATTTTACTGACAAATTAGACAACGATGCTCAAGTACAAACTAGTATCAACATTTAAATATGCAATTTAAATTAAAAATTATTATTTTACATCATGCAAGCTATATTTCCTTAAGACAGTGTCACGAGACGTCTGATGACTTCATAGCGTCTCAGTAATAGGCAATAAAATGTAAATTTACGTGACTATCCAATAGGCTTAATAAAAAAAAAGACGCTGATCTACAGAATATATAATAGTACTTACTAAAGGGTGAACAGAGAAAAGAACTAAAAAGGAGATATTGACGATATGGGTGAAAAGACAATAGAGAAATGATGTTGGGACAATTTTATAAAGATCATTAAAGGAAAAATTTAAGAGAGGAGAGATATGGGAAGACCAAGACGTAGTTACTTGGGACAAGTGAAAGAAAAAAGCTCATATGTTACCAGGAAGAGTAGAGAAGAATGAGGATTAGTCTACCGTCAAGAGCTTATATAGCTGAAGAAAGCTGATATTGACTACACGTAATAAAAGTTGAGCTACTAGAGTTAAAACCTATGAAGGATTTTAATCCCTGGTGAAGCATTTTTTATTTGACTGTAACGTTGCCTCTGATACTCATAATGAAAGTTGCTATGGGAGTCTATGAATGGAAATGATAAACAAGAGTGAAATTAGTCCTAAGGTTGTCTCGAATCCTCCTTCGTATATAGAAAGGTACTCTGTGGTCTTTTCCACTGTGGTTACACACGAGCCAAAGCAAGTGAACTGTGTTTGATGAGTACCTACAGAATTATGTTCCTCTCAGAGTATTTAAATGTTTGTTATATAACCTAAACGCGATACTATGTATCACTTGACGGCATTTTAATTTTTTTTTTCACGGGTACGTGGTACGGTACGGTCCCAGGGTACCCAGCGGAAGACCAAGTCACCCTCTTTTAACCGATGGTATTTGTGAGGCTATACCTAACGAGTGGCCAGTTTTGTTGAGGTAGGTATATTTAGATTGAAAAGCTTCTGAGTGTGGTTTGTCGGATTATGTACATAAGTTTTTAATTATAAAACCCCCATTGGTACATGGCCGGGATCCGGGATCAAACCCGTGGTCTGCCTAGTTTAATACCAGACGTGTTAACCAGTCAGCCACCGACGGTCCCTACCTGTCATGTTTATCGCATTTTCATCATATTTTTCGGATTTTAAATATATGATATTGTCCGTAAAATCGTCTGTTGTGGTCAATTTGATCCGCAGTCATCATTCATAACGGTATGAAGTATTTATTTTCAATTCGAATTGTCTTGGAATATAAAGTAATAACAGATCAGTCACACTATGGTCATAGACCCGACTTGAAATCAACGATTTTCCACTTGAAATGTTATTTCGAAAATGTCTGCTGTCTTCGGTTGAATGAATAACAATAATTTGATCCATCTTTTTTACAGTAAATAAGTTGTGAGATTGCAGCAGATATTTTTGATGTTTCAAATGTCCACCTGCTCTTTGCAAAAAGTACGAAAAACTGATTAGAACCTAAAAGTGTTTTTCTGACATTCTGAAATCAGTTGTGGACTCAGCAATATTGACTTCTTTCAAGAGTAATAAAGAGTTTGGTACATTTTTTGCGCGTTTTTACGGTTTCCTCTCTTGTTCTTCTTTCAATGTCTGTCGATATATTATTATCACGATTTTCTATTGCTATTTAATATTGCTGTTTTCTTAAAAGGCACAGTTGTATAGAAATTGTTTGCCCGCATCCAGTCATAGAGGAAGAATTTCAACGCAAATAAAACAACCGTTCCAGACATTTATAGTTTCCGTAGATAATAAATAAATATTTCTATTTTACGAGACCCTCAATGTCAATCAAATAATGATTGTAATTCCAAAAAAGTTTCTGAATCTACAAATACTGTCTGTGAGTTGTGGAATGTTGTCCAGAATAAACATAGAAACGGCTTTTGACACGTTGAAAGAATGAAGGATGAAAGATTGATTAAAAAGGTTTATATGGCTGAATTAAAAGGAAATGCTAGCAGACGACGACCTAGGTGTACTTTTATTGAACATATAAAAAATGTAATGATCGATGGAAATATGAAAGTACGCACAATCGCCAAGCATGTATGAAAGGTATGATGAAAATAAAAGAAGCGAAAGAGGGATGTCAGGATCGTAACAAATGGCATTCTATTGTCTCTGCCTACTCCTCTTGGAATAAAAGGCGTGATGATAGATATATAGGCTATATTTATTTTGATAGATAATTTTACTGTTCATACCACATGTCTAGCCATATGTAAAGTGAATATAAAAAACCTATCCACACTGTTTTTAATGTATTCTAAACTGGCATAAATGAAAATTGTATACAGTCTCGTATTTGCATTGTGAGTGTATCTATCCGTCACAAGTCACCGAGCACGGTCCATTCAATAGGCACCAGTCTAAGATACGGCGATAGCTTTTTGCGCTACAATACTTGAGTTTCTCTTTTTACAATTTGTATTCGTACAGTATTTGTAGGCTGAGTTACTTTTGCTTTTTAGTAACTACACGCTTAATCTTGCCTCTTTCAATGTCCGCGACACTTCCAAATTTAGACACCTTTATGGTTAATACTTTCATTTCATTTGGTCAAGTTAAGTGAAATGCATTGCAATACAAAAGTATTCATAAATCAAAATGCCTATTTGGTGTTGACATGGAACTAATTGGAAAGGATATTTTTATGTCATAGAAGTTTACACGTTAACAACGTTACAATATTTCCTATGTTAGTTATCCTAATTAGTCCTAATCATAACTAATAGTATAAATGCGAAAGTGAGTTTGTATGTCAAAACAGACAGAGCAACGCATCAACGTGATTTTTTGCACAGAGATAGTTGAAGGGCTGAAGAGTGACATATTTTTTATCCCGGAAAGATATTAAACTATAACTATAAAAATCGTTTTCCTCCCGATGCTCCCTGCATTACATCTATGAATCTCCAAGCTAATGCAACGAATGAAGAAATACTTGCCGTGATGATCACCAGACTTCTCGATATGTAATTTGCCTAAGTTTGAAGCAAAATATGTGGTCTTACTGCGAGATATATTTTTGATATCCTACATGTAGATTGATTGGTATAATTTTTTGGTCACCCAAAGTAGATCTAGCAAGTGTATGCCAATTGCCAACCAAAGATCTACTTGGCTCTTAATTTGCAGCAAGTAAATGTATCATTTATCGTCATTACAGCGGCCTTCCATGTAATTTGGCAGTTAACACTCGATTCAGTAATACAAGACATAAAGCGGTACAAAGATAATGATCTCGAATTGTGTCACGGGCGATTATCACTTGCGCAAGAGTGTTTGTACTAATGTCTCCATCGTTCCCATACACGGGGTACCCATTATAAGCTAATTGGGCAGTCACGTGAAGCTATGCTTTTATTCTTGCGATTTTATTTTAATATTAAACTTTGGATGCGGCAGTTTATATTTTCTATAAGATTTTTAAAAATCATCCGCTTTCCGCTTTATGTTAGGTACTAGCTGTGCCTTGCGGCAGCCGCGTTAATGCGTTTTTTTTTTTGAGGAGGGGAACACCGTCATGGACACCCGGTTTCTAGGTAGTGCCGGACTTAAACCGGCTAAGCCCTCCTCCTCTTTTATCACTTCGTATGACACCTGACCGGAATTTCAGTGTATTACATCGTATCAGGTGTCAAATGATCTTCTGTCTAGTCTTTCAATTTCCTTCTCTTTCCCTGCTTTCTTTTCGGGTCATGGTCTTATTTATGAAGTTCACCACACTATCCCACGTCGCTTCGCACTCCATGGTGTCCAAGACGTTCTCTTTCGTTAGTTGTCGCCTAATTTTAATTACGTTAATGCGTACTGCTCAGCTTCTTTGGGTCGTAGCGTGATGTTATGTAGCCATCTACCTTCCTATCTATCCTTATCTACCATTACCTTCCTCAAAAATTAGGCTACCAAATGCAAAAATATTTTTTTAAATCCGACTGGTAGTTCCAGAGGTTAGGTAATAAACAAACATGTTTATTATTATAAAAAATGTTATTATGTATACTATAGATTATAGTCCTCTCGAATTTTAGTAGTGATTTTTTTACAATTACCCCAAATTTAATAAGAAACGTAATTTTTGTCTCGCTATTATTTAAAAACGACGATTTAGACGTTCTTTACGGCGATGAGAACAATTCATCGTGTATTAGTTTTTTTTTTGTTATGTTAAATAATGTTTTGTTAAATAATGAACAATTCATCGTGTATTAGATGTGATTAAATTTTGATATAAAATCATGAAAATATCTTAGTAACTTTGAAGTTGAACTACTCGATCGATAGACATCAAAACATAATCTAAAAATCAAATTTAACCGGTCAGGTAGTATATGGCCTTATAAATATAACATCTTTATCAATGGCGAAACTCATTTACCATATCCATTTGAATCAGCATCCGCTACATTACTCGTTGTATTTTTATCAGCGCATTGTCTCGCCTTGAATGCACGAAGAAATCTCGCAAAGTACAACGCACGCAAAGAAACGTTTTCACGTTGTATACTGAGATGTAATATCTAATTTATTCCTAAGCCTTTTGCTCGAGACTACAGCTGTGTGGTACAGAGAAATAAGCATTTCTATTGCAAAAGTCTATAATTTCTATATGAGCAGATATGCATTTGATTGATATAATTTATCATTTTGCCATTGTTTGCTAACATTGATATGGTGTTAGTATACCAAAATCTTCTAAATAATGTTGAAAAACGCATTGAAATTCTCGTTTTTACAAATAACTAGCCCCCAGCTTCGCACGAGTACAATATGGGTTAATAACAATTGGAATCTCACATAAATACGCTTATCTATTAGAAATATATTTTTTTTAGATAGTGCATATTTTTTGTAGATAATTTTATTCCACACCATTATTTCCTATATAATTTTGTTATATATATTAGGTACTGATTAGACAGCATACGCCATGAAAAATCGCTGTGACTAACTTTTTTCCCGACCAGCTCCAGTGATAGATGATATTATTATCTATGTCACTAAGGTCACCTAATAACAATATCTACATTTAAGTAGATAAGTATAGTATGTCTACAATATATCCGCAATCCAATTACTATAACAATTAACAGACAAAATGTCAATCAATCACTTTATTATTAATATAATAGCCGCCGAACAATCAATGACCTTAACGGGCCATGATTTTTGAACTTGGACACGATACCGTTTAATTATTATATTAAACTAATAATAAAACTGAAGAGTTTGTGTGTTTGAACGCGCTAATCTCAGGAACTATCAGACGGATTTAAAAAAAATGCATTTCATAGTCCAATTCTTGAGAAATGTTATAGGCTATATAACATTGCGCTACGACTTAAAGGCGCGGAGCAGTACCTATTAAAGCGGGTGCAACCTTAGTGCACAGCTAGTAAGTATATAAAAATGGTTGTTTGTATATCTGAGATTAACTTACTCAAAAACTACTGAACCTATTTTGATATTTTCACTAATAGATAGATTGTTTCACAAGGAAGGTTTATGTGTACAAAACATCACGCTATGTCTTTTGGGAGTGGAGCAGTGACCAATAATGTCAATGTTCCTTTTTAGGCGAATTGTGTCAACGGGATAGAGTGAGCATGTGATATTATGGAATGGAAATGGAATTATAGGCTAAGATGGGGCGGGTCGCTAGTGTCTTATAAAACTAATTATAAATCACAATATGCCTGAGAATTTTACCATGAAAACAAAATTCTATATATCTCTATAGTATCTGATTTGTTTGTTTGATCGTGTTCCTAAAATAGCGGTCCGGCCGCCGTATGATCGAGATTGAAGACAGGCCACTGTAAATCATACGATCTAGATCACATGCAATTCACTCACCCACACAGACACGCAAGATTCGATTAAACAAAGGCGTGTGGATGTGTGTGTGTGACAGATCGTTCCGGTCATCGAAATCAACTACAAATACAACGATTTGAAAACGGATGGTGGGCCGCGCGATAAGAATTGGACGAGTCTGTGGTCGATTTCGGTGGACCGTACGGCGACCGGCCAGGGATTGGACGAATGTGTGGCCACCTTTAGACTCAAAAACTACAGGATCGATTGGATAGCCCAATTCTTGAGGAAGGCTATAGGCTATATAAGATCACGCTACAACCCAAAAGGGCACAGCTATAGTTGAAGAGCCGGAGAGTGACTGCTTGTTTATGCCGTGAAAACATCTTATTCTTCTGGAAAAATTCTTATTGAAATCTGTTATAAAAATATATAATCTAGCCGCCAGTTTAAAATTTTTATTCTCAACCCATGATTCAAACCCGAGTCTGTCTGCTTCGACTGACCAACGAGTGACTTTTACATTATTTCGTTGTATCAATCAATAATAATTTTACATCCATCGCTTCCGTGTATTGCATATGATAATATTCATTAATTGCCATTTATTAAAGATTTATTTCTAACGCGCGCCAATCTTAGAAAGTATATTCACTATACCAGCATATCTACAATAAATGACTTTCAAAAACATTCCATTAGGTTTCATAACCATACCATAAATTGATAGAGCTTCTATAGTGGCCTATTGTTGAGAGAACATGTGGTTTTCCTGTTTTCCATAGACGGTCACTTTTCAATGTTAATGTCAGATGTAATCAAAAACTCATTCATATTATTGTTGGATGGATATATAAAATTACCAACGCGATATTAACGTATACTAAGTTTCAAGATTCGGAATGGATCGCGAAGAATCAATGTCCGCTTTTAGTAAGTTGTTTAATATTAAACATTAGAGAAGAATGCGGAGTGAAAGATGATGTTGTGACTAAAATGAAAGAAGAAAAAAAACGACAAAAAAAATATTGAACGATGGAAATATTAAAAGTACACACAATAGCCGAGAGCATGTATGAAAGGTATGAATATAAAAGAAATTAAGAGGTATGTCAGAATCGTAACAAATGGCATACGATTGTCTCTGCCTACCCCTCTTCGGATAAAAGGCGTGATTATAGACTTCTTTACTTTATGCGAGCCGCCATGTTCGATATTGACAATATGAATCTAAACAATGAAAATTTTATTTAATTTCCAACACATTATATAAAAATATTTATTTTCTGCACACCTTTTTCTCCATATAAACTTTAATTATGCCAAATCTCATACTCCTAAAAGTCTGTCTTCACATATGAATTACAAAAACAAACTCAATGACAATATATGTGGCCTAGTAAACGCATGATTGATCAGTTTTCTAATGTACAGAAATACATGCTACATATTTCCTATACACAATTCATGCATGCATACGTTTTTTATCAACAAAATTAACCTTTAAAACTGAAAAATCAGCATCGACTCGCATAACGAGTTTTTGTATTGAATAACATTCGTCAAGGAAGCTAAACTGTATTACTTATAATTATTTTACATACGTTTATATAATTTTTGCTTGCGTCGCTGCTTGCTTACTACTTTAGTTTTTAACTACAAAGCAAACACATTTTCAAGGCATTTATCCTTGCTGTGTGGCCAGAGACACCAGAAACAGTGTCCACTATTTGCCAATTATCCATATTGAACAGTACACTTTTAAATTTTTTTCTTGTATTTTCCAGATATAAATATCTCCATAGAGTCCCTCTTTGCCTAATCCTCCTGGGTTAGAAGGAAAATTGCCAGATACCCGGATTTTTAACGACAAAAGATAACTGGTGATTAAAAAACGCAAATCAAGAAAAAAGGTCTAAATCCATATATATTTTTTAATCTATTTTTGTTAACACAAAGATTCAAATATGATTTTTCCCGGGATGACTCTGATATAAATCAAACAGATCCGTTGCTCCGTTTTAAAGTGAAAATAATCGCATTTGCAATATTGGAATTAGCCATCTTATGGTATCAATAAATCATAACTTTCTCATAGGTAACTGTCAATTATCCCTGAACATTTAAAAAATATCATTTAAAACATGCAATGAGGTCTCTGGGACGTCACGTAAGCGTAGTTTTACCCCGATTTCCATACGAATTACGTACGCTTTCGAAACAGACGCTTTAAAATTCGTGCTCGCTCTTCATGAACAATACTACAAGAAACAAAGTGTTAATGACAAAGTTTTTTTTAAGTTTGTTGCTAAATTCAATTTTCACATGTTTAGCCTAGTCGCCTAGTGGTTGGTTTGTTACAATGGCGCCCAAAGTTTTTAATTTTTGAAAACTTTCATATGGCTAATACGACCCTGTACACTCTCAGATTTTGAGGAACTCATCTAATATATAAAAATTAATATTTTTTTGTTTGTTCGTGTTTCATAGACAAAAACTACAGGACCAATTTGAAAAAAAAATTGCATTTGATAGCCCAATTCTTGAGGAAGGTTATAGGCTATTTAACATCACGCTAACTACCCTAAGGGGGGTGAATTGTATTGCTAATACAACGCTTATATTTTGTAAATAACTCTAGCCTTGCATACTAGACAACACCGGAAATTGAAGAAAAAATATCATATTTCAGTTAATCCTTGTTCATCGGACTACATAACAAAATAACTTAATAATATTTAAAAGAGACAATGACATACGAAGTGACGTCACGGTTGACTGTATCTGGGTTAGGTCATTATGACATTATTACCATATAAATTGCATGGTTCATAGCCATTTTTGTGATGAAAATTATGCCCTTATAAATAATTACAACAAATCTTAGTAATATTTTAACTGCAACGTTGATGGACTTATTATTCACACCGTAACGGATAAACGGGTACGAACCAACCACTCAAGTTATGCACAATACGTTTGAAGCAAATATGCAATCTTTAAAAAAATATTGATCGGAAGCAATATTAAAAATACAGACAATCGCCGAGTAAGTATGAAAGGTATGATGAATATAAAAGAAGCGAAAAAGGTATGTCAAGATCGTAGCAAATGGGATTCGATTGTCTCTGCCTACCCCTCATGGGATAAAAGGCGTGATGATAGATATATAGACTTGCAAAAAACTTATTTCATTCAGGTACAATTTTGCAATGACATACCTATTACAATTCAAAATTTTAGGGTATATCTACATAAGTACATCCTATCTAATATTAACACAAAGCAACGGATCGACGTAATTCCTTCAGGATAAATTCTTATCACATTTCAAAAATTTCCATGGGCAAAGCTGAGGCGGAAAACTAGTACTTATATATTTTCATCCTTATTTCCTGAAAGCAAGGTCCATTTTCTTGAATTTTACATACTTCTCTAGCTTCATCTGTCTAATAAAAGTCTTGGTCGTCGTTTCAATCTACTGTCCTTCGATATTAAAGTACTACTTTTAAGTTGCCTGTAAAATTTTTAAAACCCGTCACATTCCATTGATCCAAGGTCGTGTCGCAGCAAAAATCATTATTTTATTAAAATTTCCAAACAAATAAATCGTGAAGAAAATTCTATTGTATTTATACAATACTAAGCGTTACTTCCATAATATTTCACCATTATTCGTGTACAACTTTCCCAATCACGACATTTTTTTATTAGCTACCTTTGCCCTTCTGTATTTTAGGCCGTGAGAGTTCTTTGTGTCTACCATAACTCGATCACGCACTGTATATGGTACTTTTTGGTACGAACACGGTATGAAGGTTGCTTGCTCTAAATACAAAGTGTCTGTTGTCAAAAAAATGTGGCTTTTTTTTTAAACTCGGTATTACATTAATAGTCTATAATATATCACAATTTTTTTTTTATAGAGAAGAGCCCATGTGACAATGCCACCGCCTGACTATTAAGCATAGGTGGCAAGTCCATGAATGCGCGCGACTGGCAGAACATAATACAGTCCGCCAGTCGCGCCCACTATGCCGTAGAGATGCTTTTTCACGCTTCGTTTGAAGGACCCTAGGTTGTAGGAAGGAGGAAAGACCGACGCCGGAAGTTCGTTTTTGACAGTGCGACACAGGAACGAGTCACTGAATTTTTTCGTTCGTATGCAAAACGTGTCCACTATGTGAGGATGAAATCTGTATCCTGTGCGAGCAGTGCGGGTGCGAAAAGGGGATGGAGGGACAAGGTCATTAATAATATGCTGCTAATTTTGTTAATTGTCATAATAGATGGACGTCAAGTGGAGACCTAGAATGGGCCATAGAAGTGTCGGCAGACCACCAGCGAGATGGAGTGACGACATCGTGAAGAGAGAGGGTAGAGCATGGAGGAAAACTGCGGAGGATAGGGAGAAGTGGCGCTATGCTGAGAAGGCATACGTCCAGCAGTGGACGGATACTGGCTGAAGAAGATTAAGAGAGTGGTAGTTTGTGCCGTTTAGTGTAGAAACTCTAGGTCCGTGGGGTTCAAATGATAAAAAGTTTATTAAAGATATCTCCACGACTGATCATCTTCTCTAGCAGCGTCAAGATGGCTGGCTCCTTCCTCGCTCAATGAATCTGCGGGGAAATGCAGCCAGTACTCTTGCCACTATTTCACGCGGACCTGGTTTATTTAGGTAGTTATTTTTAAAGCTTAGATTTAATTTTTATGTTTTTATATTGTTGTGTGTAAAAGTTTATGATTAAATAAAAAAGTATTTAAATTAAAAGAAAGGTAGATAATATATATTTTTTTAAATCTGTGTTTGTTTATAAGAAGTAAATTCCAAACTACTGGACTGATAGGAACGGAAGTGTATAAGTGGAAATAAAAAAAATTAAATGGCTCTTTTTAATTCTGTCACTTTTATAAAGCTACTACATTATTCCAGACATTGTTTTATTAAAAGAAAGTTATTTTCAATTAAAAACTGATGTACTTACTACATAATAGACTTTTCCATCTAAATTTACCTACCTGAACAGAACTGACCACTCGTTAGGTATGGCCTCACAAATACCATCGGCTAAAGGAGGGAGACTTGGTCTTCCGCTGGGTACCCTGGAACCGTAACACGTACGTTTTCGGGAGCTGTAAGGCAATCCGTGAAGAGAGAAAAAGTTAGAGGATTTGAAGTAATTAGCCCTAAACTGGCCAAAATCCTTTCTTTATCAAAGGCACAGCTAATCAACTACAAATCAACTTGAAACCGTATAATTTAGTATTTAAATTTTTAACACGAAATGAGAGAATTACTAAGATAATTTCCCATATTATTTTAATCTAGGATTTCTGTAAGGCGAGGACTTAATAATGCATTTAAAGAGTTAAAATTACAAAAAAACCTTCTAGCCGACATTGCGTGCAGAAAACTGGAAACAGAGATACGATTGGAAAAAAACTTGCTTCAATACAATAGTATAGATAGACATTTACTTGCATTTAAAACTAGCTTTGGTCCGCGGCTTCGTCCGTCTTATAATCATGAAAGGAACCTCTCTACCTTGCAACATTTCATGAAAAGGGTAGTTATTTATTATTGTCAGAAGCGCGGACGTCAGCTTTAGGTTCCCTTCCAATTTACCTAATTTTTTTCGCTTGAAGACTCGAAATTGCATAATAATACAAAAAATAAATAGTTTGTATGTTTGTTTGTTTGAATGCGTAAATCTCAGGAACTACCAGTCCGATTTGAAAAAATAGGCCCGTTTATGATGGAAGGAAGGTATAGGGCATATAACATCACGCTATAACCTGATGGACCGGAGCAGTAACAACAAAGGTCAAGCAATGAAATACTTCTATATATTTTTTACACGTTTTCTATAGTTTCACCTGTAACTAACCATGTATGTAACCAAATGTTAGAAATCGAATTTAACCAACTTCTAATTGTCGTATCGATTTGAGACTTGCAAGTATGTAATTCGGATGACGATACAATAATTTGGTACCATCGATCTGATCTGATGATGCAGCCAGGATGTGGATAGTGGAACTCTGTAACGAAACGACGCACCCCCATCAAGTTTGGGCTCATTTGGTTTGCGCAAGGTCTGTTACTGACAAATGCGTGTTTTTTAGTTTTTTTTTATAAACTATTAATTATTTATACTTATATTTTATTCTTCTACATTATTTGACACAGTTATCCACCCCATAAAACAATGTACAATTTTATCTGATATTCAGCAGTCTTCATTTAGGTTTTTGCCTAGTTACACTGAGAAAATCCGGGAGGTATTGTTAACAAAGTAAATAAATACAAAAATATGCACAGCTCGTTAAAACTACATGTTACGTGACAAGAACTCCATTGTTGTATGTCATTCGTTTCGCATGTACAAGATGTCATTGGAAAAATCTACAATAAAATTGTAGTTATTTGATCAATCTAAAGGGAGCTGGCGAATCTTGGGTACCTACCCTGGAGAATAAGGTTTCACACTTCACAGAGATCGTTAGACTGTTGGAGTGACATAATAATATAAAACATATCTAATTTTCTCGGGAAATGGACTTTTTCCTACCTGTTCTCATCGTGTGAAATCGGGACGGGTCGCCAGTCCTAAATAAGTTTTTTTTTCTTCATCACATGTTGCCTTAGAGCTTCTGAAACCGTGTTTCGGTCCCAGGGTACCCAGCGGAAGACCAAGTCTCTCTCTTTTAGCCGATGGTATTTGTGAGGCTATAAACTAACGAGTATAGTATAGACCTAAAAAGTATGTATGTTTGTTGATTTTTCTTTCACTTCAAAAAAGGGAGCAACGGATAGATTTTTTGCACATAGATAGTTTAGTTTTATCCCGATAAAAAGTACCTCGGGAAATAGAATTCATCTTACTTTTCGTAAACTAGAAATTAATTTTTTTATCCGGGATTCAGAATATACCCACTTTTTATAGTGAAAACACACGATACCTATTTTCATTTTAAATACTTTTAACTAGGTTACTGTTAAAACATCTAAGTAAGGCGTGAAAACACACACCTGTCTAGGAAAATCTTGTGAGAAATTCACTGTTCATAGTTAGCTGATACTTCCTACAACTTTCTCTACGTTTATATAGAGACGATTTACGTTTATATAGAGACGATTAAATTTTCAAAATTACGTATATACTTTCTTCTTGGGTCAACCTACTTTTTGTACCTCTATCTATGATTTGATATAGAATTTAAGCTTTTTGTATAAGTTAACTATATGTCTTAGTAATTTTGTGATTTGAACTGCATTATGATATGCATTAATGAAAAGAAAGAGTAAATTCTTAAAATACTGGACTGATTTGAAATTAATGTACATAATCCGACAAACCACATTTAGAGGCTTTTCCATCTAAATATACCTCAAAAGAACTGGCCACTCGTTAGATATAGCCTCACAAATACCATCGCCTAAACGAGGAGTCTTGGTCTTTCCGCTGGGTACTATGGAACCGCGGGAGCCATGAATAATAAAAAATTGTAATTAGAAAAAAATATTCACGAGCCAAGCCTGAGCTGATAGCTAAGTGAACCTAAAACTATATTATTATCAGTTTGAAAAAGGTTTGCTAAGCTGAAATCAAGTTTTTGATTGTTAGATCACGACCAAGTCTTGTAAACTGGGATTTAAATGGGCATTAAAAAGCAATGCAACGATTTCGCGATACTGTAAGAAAAGATATGTAAAAAATCTATATTTGGACGACATTGCATCGGTGAGCCAATGGCGTCAGTGAAGGCGCCGGCCCGAGGCTAACCACGAGGTCGGGGCGAGGTTGATCTACACTCTAATGCGGTAGTATGGACAGGAACTTTTTTTTCTCACTTTTGACGAAAAAAATTAGCAATTATACTATATAATTTACAACAACAAGTTAGTTTAACACCTTAATAGTTGGTTCCAAAAAGTATTTGTCGTATGCCTCTGTCCTATCACCCTTTAATAATAAAATAAACTCCTTTTTTTACAACTTAAATCAAAAGACTAATTTAACTAAAAATTTAAAAACTAAGACTAAATAAATTAAAAACAATTATCTAAATTAATAGGTCCGCGTGGCATAGTGTCAAGAATTCTGGCGGCATTTCCTCGCTGTATAGCTATTAAATTCTCTGGGCGAAGAAAGCGCCAGCCAGTCCTCTGTGGCGACGACGATTTTTGTAGTTATGCGTCTCAGTTTTTTTTGCATTTGTAGGCATTTGGTTCCCAAGGATCAAGAGTCTCTGCTGCAAATGGCACAAATATATTGCCTTTTGTTATTTCAATAGATACATATACTTTCTGTACTCGAGAGATATTCTGAGTGGGCTAAGGAATCAACACACGTTGCTTCCCATACTAGGGCCCATCAACTCTTCCAAGGCACCAGCGTCATGCCATCCGGCCTCTTGCCATAATCACGCACCATGCCACAGTTATTCATACCCTCATTCCTGAAAGGTTTGTCGGAGGTTAATCCACAATTAGTTAACATTTACAGTTTAATATCAAATACGTAAAAATCCTAATAGGACAAATCACGGTCGGCGGAAACATTAATCGGCACATTGATACTGTGACGTCTATAATACTTGACATTGGCGGAATCATCAAAACCCTGATGGAGCCATTGTGAAAAAAAAATAGAAATAGAATTACATCAAACGATTAGTGTCATAAATATGATATACCTATTTACATTAAAATGTTAATATGTTGTAAATATATAATCTCATTTGTTATGTTAATATTATAAAGAACATAATGAAAATAATGAAGGCAGTATTGACAAAATAATCCTATTACAAACATAACAATGACAAATACAATATTTAATTATCTATCTATCTATCATCACGCCTTTCATCCCAACAGGGATAGGCAGAGAAAATCGAATGCCATATACCACTTTCGCTTCTTTTATATTCATCATACCTTTCATACATGCTCGCGATTGTGCGTGTACTTTTAACATTTCCATCGATCAATACATTTTTTATATGTTCAATAAAAATACACCTATGTCGTCCTCTGCCAGCATTTCCTTTCACTTCAGCCATATAAACCTTTTTAGTAATCTTTCATCCTTCATTCTTACAACGTGTTCATACCAGAGCGTAAAGTACTTTTCTTCATTTTAGTCACAACATCGTCATTCACTCCGCATTCTTCTCTAATGACATAGTTCCGGATATTTTTTTTTTATTTATTTATGTATGCGGGTCGATCAACTATTCTTTGTAAAAATCTTGTCATTCCGAATAAAAATTATGTATCTCTTAAAAAGTACCAATATCTTTAACAGTAAGTTAGAATACAAAGCATTGATTTTAAAAATCATTTAATATGAAATTTCATTTTTTTTTAATAAAATTTATGGTAACTTAGTTGACAAGTTATCCTTCCCATACAAATTAGTCCTGTCCCCACGACTAGTTCACTTGTTTTTTGACTCATTAATTTGAAAATATTATCTTTAACAGTAAGTTAGAATACAAAGCATTGATTTTAAAAATCATTTAATATTTAGATTAGATTTAAGATTTTAAGTTCAATATTATATGTTTATATGTATATTAAATTTTATAAGAATTAATAATATAATATAAGAATTTAATATGAAATTTCAATTTTTTTATAAAATTTATGGTAACTTAGTTGACAAGTTATCCTTCCCATACAAATTATTCCTGTCCCCACGACTAGTTCACTTGTTTTTTGACTCATTAATTTGAAAATATTGTATAAAAGGGAAATCATTTGAATATTCTTCCTGAACCCAAAATAGTCAATGACAAAGGTCGAGTTTACTATAAATTTGAAGAATCTTTAGATATTTTTGAAAAATGACTGTCTTGATGTTTATATTGATAGGATAACACTTTTTAAGTTGACTGTTTATTTTTGTTAAGTGAAAGAAGCTACTCGTATTATGTTATGATTATTATTATTACTTTTATACGAAAAATAATTTTGTTTTTTGTCGTTTTGGTTTATTACAATAAATATTTTTTCGTTTCTTTTTTTTATATAATTGTTTAATTTTTCTAGACACCTGTAGTTATTACCTTGCAGTTCCGAAGTCAGTATTCCAACGGTAACATTAGAGACAAATGTCACTTATGTTACCATGTTGTCCCTTGGCGTTAATTCATAGTATTTTGAAATAGTTTACAGTCCTTAGTTCATGGTTAAGAAGTTAAGGGTAATAAACTCTTTCTAAATATAAACTAGTATGTATAGGCAACACAGATGATACGTGTTGGCGGATTACCGATTTATTTTGAAAAATACCTTTTAAAATATGTTTGGGTAACATAAGAGACACAATGTCGTGCATTATTGTTCACAATTTGCTTATTAGACCTTACCATATACATACGAATGAAAGTTATCAGGTAAATCTTTGAAACAAAGTAATTATAATATATAAATTGAGCCTAAAAATATAACTAATTAAGGTAACTTAGGGGACTACATTTAAGCCATCAAGTGTGAAAAACCTAAAAATAAGAGAGAAAAATTTAAAAAACTGTACTGTCAATGACTGAATAATAGGAATTAATATATATCCTAATAAATTGTATAAGAAAAGTAAAAAAAAGCTAACATTTTTATTTTCGTTTTATTTTTTTCAAAAAGCTGTGAAATGTACAAAGAATAGTTGATCGACCCCATATCTTAGTTAAGTTTTTATAATTTGTAACATAACTAGATATAGTAGTAATTTTTTTTTTCACGTATTGCTGCCTTACAGTAATATGTAATAATAATATAATATGTTTATAATAATATAAATAATATTGTGCGTCTGTACATATGAAATGACAAGAAAATTATTTAAAATATCTCTAAATTAATTTATGTAAAATGAAATTTAAAAGCACCGATAGTTTTGGTTATTTGAAACATTTAATAAAAACTTCTCACTGTGTCTACACAAGGCACAACGAATAATGAAATAATTAAAGAATACTGACATCTGCCCCGGCTTCGTCCATGAATTGAATGAAAATTGAATGAATGAATAAATGAATAAATAAAAAATATAAATTTTGAATTGCGCAAAAATAGCAATAATTCCAAGAATAATATTTCTATATATTATGGAAGGCTTACTTTCTTTTAATAAAGTTCCCTAAGCCAATTGCACATAACCGGTTGGAGGAGGGAAAAGTGACAAGAGGCTAGTTTTTATCCCGGGAAAATATCTCATTCCATCAGGAGTTTTTTTGAAGTTCAACTTTGCAAAGTAGATAATTAAGTACGAGTAAATCAATTTACCTACCAACAAGTGAACGATGAGTCACATGCCACAAAAAAAACTAAAGTAAAATTAAAAGTCAGTCAAAAGGAGGTCAAGAATCTTGCCCGAGTTTTCATCGAGCATCGATCCTTTCGATTTTTGCCTTCAAACACGATCGAGGAACAATAAAATCCTATTAACTTGATTACCAAAACAAACTCTGACATTTCAAACTGCACAAAGAGTCACCGATGTTTGCGCCTTGACCTTTGAAACTTAATGTTTTTATTTTTATAACTTTCATTGTGAATATGATGATTATATTATTGTTGCGGCAATTTGTATTCGTGTGTACCATTTGTATGTACACATACTGTACTGAGATTGTTAAAATGGCGGTATTCGACTATTTACTTTTTTTTCATTTTTCACGGGTTGCCTTACAGCTCCCGAAACCGTGTTACGGTTCCAGGGTACCCAGTGAAAGACTAAGTCTCCCTCGTTTAGCCGATGGTATTTGTGAGGCTATAATACCTAACGAGTGGCCAGTTCTGTTGAGGTATGTTTAGATGGAAAAGCCTCTAAGTGTGGTTTGTCGGATTGTGTAGGTACATAAGTTTTTAATTTAAAAACCCATTGGTACCTACTTGGTCGGGGTCCGGGATCGAACCCGTGGTCTGCCTAGTTAATACCAGACGTCTTAACCACTCGGCCACTGACGCACCCTTTTCTATAAGTCATCTATCTAAATAAAGTAACCCCAAACAAAACACACCTTCACGGCCTTTAAACTTGCGGTGTGGCCAGAGGCACCAGTAACAGTGTCCACTTTTTGCCAGTTGTCCATATTGAACAGAACAGGTGGCAAGCCTGTTGCTGCACACTTCTATCTGTTATTTTTAGAATTGCGGAGCCGGCTTTACATACCCTCCGAAGCACAAGGAGTCGATTAAAGCACATATTTTTAAAGAAAATTGGTGCTTAGCATTTATTTTTTTTGGAACTCCTATTATTCCTATTCCGTCTTTTTCTGTAGTCCCATTGGTTATCCCATTGATTCAATTATTCGTAGTCCCATTGTCCAATGGTACCATGGAAAACTTCATTTACTTCCCATTATTTAATAGTGTTGTTTATTTTTAATAACAGGATTCAAGTAAATTGTGTATCTGTTATGTAGTAATATCATAAAAAGGTAACTAATCCTCTAATCCTACTAATCCTACTAATATTATAAATGCGAGAGTGTGTTTGTTTGTTTATTTGTTTGTTTGTCCTTCTTTCACAATACAGAGCAACAGATTGATGTTGGATTGCGTTTCATGACGGCCTACTAGGTACCAACTAAGAAATATTTTTTTAATTACAAGGATAACTAATAGGGGGTAAAATGGATACTTATATAAGAATATCGAGTATTTAAAAATCTAACTTATAATTTTTGTCAAAGTTGTTTGAAATTTGGCATAACTAATCTACAAAACAAATAATGAAACACGTATTTCAGCAATTCCCGTAACAACGTAAGTAAAAAAATAAATTTTTAATTAGATTTATCTTCTTGAATGAAACTTAGCATAAATACACTACATTTCTACAGTAATGAGTATTAAATTATTATTATTAAAACTAGTCCGTCTTCGGTCATGGATCCCACATTAACTTTTATACAAAAATTCCATAACATAAAGCACTTTCAGTTGTTCCCAAAATTTCCAATTTTCCGGTCAACTTTCCCAATTTTTCATTCCCATTCAGACTATTATGAAAATTAAAAAAAAGTGTCCAGAAGTGCTCAAGTGATGCGCTTACCAAGGAACAGCATTTAATTTATATTTATATATCTATACTAATATTATAAAGAGGTAAAGTTTGTGAGTTTGTGAGGTTGTAGGGGGTAATCTCTGGATCTACTGAACCGATTTTGAAAGTTATTTTACCAATAGAAAGCTACGATATCCCCGAGTGACATAGGCTATATTTTATTTTGTTCGAAAATATTCACGGGAGAAGCTGGGGGCGGAAGGCTAGTAAATTAATATTAGTAATTATTTCACATTTCATAAATTTCGAAGGACGAAGCCAGAGCGGAAAACTTCTTTCAATATGTAATGGCATCCCAGTTCCAACTCCTCGTAATATAAAAAACCCTGCCAAGTGCGAGTCGGACTCGCGCACGAAGGGTTCCTCTGTGCCTTTATCTATAAAAACGGCAAAAAAAAAAACTCGTTTGTTGTATGGGAGCTATCTTAAATATTTATTTGATTCTGTTTTTTAGTATTTGTTGTCATAGCGGCAACAGCAATACATCATCTGTGAAAATTTCAACTGTCTAACTATCACGGTTCATGAGATACAGCTTGGTGACAGACAGACAGACGGACGCACAGCGGAGTCTTAGTTAGTAGTTAGTCTTAGGAGGTTTCCGTTTTTACCCTTTGGGTACGGAACCCTAAACAACCCATATTTTACCTAGGCTAAGGTCAAACAAAATTATAATAATAAAAATTAAAGCGGGGATGTTTTATCAGGTGTCACAATATTTTGTTCCTAGCACCTTGTTTGCATGTTATAAAACTTGTGTTCCCTTGATAACAATATGGTTTATAGGCAGAGATAACAACTCTCGAGGGTGAACTGAAATAGGGACAAGGTATTTTAAAACTTGAATCTTCCTATCTTAGCGGTTTGAATAGCTGCTTAAATAACTTAGAGTTGTTTAATTCAGAACAAAAAACAGAAGAAAATAACTAACCATTAGCTTTAGGACCCCGTTTAGTCCGTGGACCTCATATTAATTTTGATTCTGTATTATGGTCTTGAGTTCATAAAAAAAAATCATAGAAAAAAGCACTTTCAGTTTTTTACATATTTAATATTTATTTTTTTTAATTATTATTTATTTATTATTTATTATATTGTCACACTGATTAAATTTATTTTTTATTTTATTTTTTTCTGAACACAAAAAAAATATATATATATATATAAAGCATATTGACCGCATCCGGAACGATGTCATAATCGATGTCGAACGGTTTATATGGCTGAAGTGAAAGGAAATTCTGGCAGAGGACGACCTAGGTGTACTTTTATTGAACACAAAAAAATTATTGATCGATGGCATTTTTAAAAGTAGACACAATCGCCGAGCATGTATGAAAGGTATGATGAATAGGACCGTAGCAAATGGCATTCGATTTTCTCTGCCTACCCCTCTTGGGATAAAAGGCGTGATGATAGATAGATACAAAGAAAATGTCTAAAGGAAGTTAATTTACACTTACCTAATCTACTTTAAAAATTGTAAAGTTACAAGTTAGTTCTATTAATCTTGTAATCACAGACAGACACTTCAATCTTATTTATTTCTAACAAGCAATCTTCATAATGATTCTTCTTTAAGACCGCCCATGATCATAAGATAAATGATCGTATTCAGCTGCATAATATAAACTTATAGACCGATTTCGTCACCAAATCTTGTTGCACTGTTGCATAATACAATCGCATTCTTACGAAACTCACGGATACATATCTGATAAGAAAATTGCTTTCAATTCTATTTTATATTATTAGAACGGCCTTTTCCATGCAACACTAGCAATGTCCACATTTAGTAAGTTATTAATTAGAAAAGGAGGCAAGTCTGTGGGACTAAAGCTGTAGGTACCTACTCAAATATTTTTAGAATCTACATGCTCTCTGAAATATTTTTGTAGTTGGAAAAATTTAGATTTTGTGTTTGAAGTTTCTTTAACGATTTGATAGTCCGTTATTTATGAAGAACTTATGTAAGAACTTTATTTTATTTTCTGGAAATGATAAGAAAATGCTTTCTGTGTGGTACCTCTCCTAAAAGGGGAGAGATAGGTTATTTGATTTTGTAAATAGATTTAAATTATTTATTTAACTTAATTTAGGTTAGAATTATTATGATAATATGAATAGAAATGTATTAAAAATAGTCTGAAAATTTATCAGATATGAGAATATCTAAAAAATTTTTAAACAACTTTTCGACGGGCGTCGGTTCTGTCCGCCTGAAATGTGTGCCAAATATGTGTGTAGAAAATATGTCAGAACTGGGCAATCCAAATTAAGAAAATAACCAATGATCTCTGTACACTTAATTTAATTCCATACCCCATACCTATTAGTAAAAATATCTGCTTACTCATTTCTTTAAATCAGGTTTCTGCGAGAAG
Source organism: Nemapogon koenigi (assembly GCA_963924495.1). Classification (NCBI taxonomy): domain Eukaryota; kingdom Metazoa; phylum Arthropoda; class Insecta; order Lepidoptera; family Tineidae; genus Nemapogon; species Nemapogon koenigi. Next base: position 3,656,470 of record OZ004640.1, on the reverse strand, counting down.
CTTTTTTATAAAAATACAGTATCTTACTGGAAAATTACTCATAACTTGAACTTTTCACCTTTCTTTAACGCTAACAAAAATACAAACCGTTATTAAAAAAAATCAAACTTTCCTCATTGTTGCCAGAAACCACAAAATGTCTATCAAAACGAGTTCAACGACAGCTATTAGAAATTTCTAATCAACCAGTTTTTTTGTTTAGTAATAATTTATATAATTGCGACTAATCGACGCGCAGTATCATAAATAAAATGCAGAATGCCATTAATCAACAATTTCTATAAATATGTATGCAAATTTATTACGATACTTTTAAAAAAATTAGGCTGACTCCAATATTCAAACAACTTTCAGTGCGAATTTATTTAAGTAACTAGGTAGGTACCTATAGCGATATCATTGCTGAAAATTTATGAAAATAAAAACAGGTTATTTGTGCTTAAATCACACTATCGCAATATCATTTTAAAAGTTGCTAATAATATTTAACTACCCTCTGACTTCATGTTTACCAGTTTTAACCGGTAAGTTCTTAAAAGTACTTATAAAATGCATGAAGAATTTTCACAATTGGTAATCCACTTATGTCATTTAATTGTAATATAATTAAAGTCACGTGTTTTGTTAATAAAGTTGGAATTATGCAGACAACTTTCATGTGAAATTCCCCGTTGAGTTATACAATAAAACTAACTGTCGTACTCACCTAGGCTGTGCAAATCCGTTAATATTCCGGTACAAGTTTAGAAAAACACAGAGAACTAACACTTGAAATGATATTTGGTCAGTCGATGAAGTTTCGATAGTTGCACCGTTATTCACGTCATATGTATGTCAGAGTCAAATTTCTCACAAAACTCGACGAAAATCTTCACTTCACAGTTTTACATATTATTTAAAGTTAAAAACAGTTCACTTTTCACAAACCCACTAAGTAAATAAAACAAATCCTTTTGACGTTTATTTTTTAAATATTTTTTTAGGAAAGAGGTTGCGCGGTTCGTTGAAAGAAGGTTGTATGCGCACGCGACGTCAAAAAGAGGTCGGCGCGAGTGATCGGCTCTCTTTCGCCGCAGCGACTGGCGCCTTCACCTTCGCAGGCCGCAGGTTTCGCAACGGCACGAAACCGCTGCAATGAGCGATCACTCACCCTGCCTGCATAGTAACTTATAATAAAAATCATTTAAATTCTTCACCTATTCAATTTTATATAAAAATAAGATCTTATAACCAAAAAAATCTATGTATGCATGGAGTACTTAGACGTAACCTATAAAATGTTCATAATGAATACCTATTTTACTTTCGATTATTTACATTGAAAACAAGGTAGCCATCACAACTCAATAATCTCGTTATAATTTTTATAAATAGGATAAATAAAATGGAAATGGAAAAATTATTGTTACTATTCCCTGATCTGAGGTTACAATATTGTATACTTACTATACTTACTATTGTTGAGTTATTTTTTTATTTAAACAGATAGAAAATTTACTTGAAAATTAGGGAACTACGATCAACATGCTTTTTAACCTATATCTACATTTATAATAAATTTAACTCAAATAATCATGGAATGGCCATTGCAAAGAAGACCTAAAACTTCTACTGAATTTATTGCATTTCATTGTAATTAAGTTGGTATTTTACTTTTAATAAACAATAAACAGAACAAACGTTCTGATCATTTAGTTAGATCTACCTTTTTAACCTTTATTTAATTTTGTTGTTATTTAATTGGATATTATAATCGAACTATTCAGACTGAAGGTGACCTAGTAGGTTCAAGTAATTAATACGACAATCTAGAATATCTTTAATAATTCTATTTATTACATTTACAGACAAGTTTAATTAGATAAATATATTTATCTACAACTAGAAGTCTAATAATTTATATCTACATACAAAGTTTAAATATAATAAAAATTAAACACATGGAACCCCATGAGTGGCTCTCTAATCATGAATATGTAGGATACATACTCATAAGTAGAAAACTTTCTCGAAATCACTGTCCTGCGGTAAAGTGCCAAGAAGGCTAGCAGCGTTTCCTCGCTGTATAGCTATGCTAATACGTTGTCCAAGGTATGCTCCAGCCCTCTTGTCACCTGAAATGTCGATTAGACGAAATGATAGTTCCTTATATAATTTCTTCGCTCCGAGGCCCCACGGACCCATGGTTTCAACCCCAAACGGTGCAAATAAGTAATCTTGTGCAAGGTTTGCGTACTTACGCCGTTTGAGGTTTTCAGCTGTTGTTGCTGCTGCACCAGCATTATTAGACGTAGCCTGGACGTGAGAAGCCGCCAATGTATCGACACAGGATAAAGCCACTCATGGGGTTCCCTGTGTTTAATTTTTATTATATTTAAACTTTGTATGTAGATATATATTATTTAATATTGTTTTAATAAAGTATTAATTCAACCAAAAATACCAATGACAAAAAAATAATTTATATATTACTAGCTTTCCGCCCCCGGCTTCGCCCGTGGATATTTTCGAAAAAAATTGTTTTTATTTTTTTAATCCTAGAACGCGATTGCAACGCCACCTACCGGGTGTAACTGTGAATTTAAACCATCCATCAAACGCACAAAAATATCAACAAAATCGGTCCTAAAGGATGAATTCAATGACATACACACGTTCAGTAGAATTATATATATATATATTATATATATAAAGTGAGGAGTTAAAAATATTAAAATAAGTCCTTTTGATGATACCTGGGTAAGGACAACTGTTTTATTATTTTAGGCCTGGAATGGAATCACGAGGTTCAAGATAAAGATAAAATCAAAAATAACTTCAAAAAGACGGTAAAGAAATCCTAATAATATTATGAACGGTTGAACGGATATTATTTCAACATAGGCTAAAACACATAATCAAGGCTTTTATACATTGCGGCATGACCACACACTGGTATAGTTGCCCATATCCAACAAATGAGGTGTTTTTTTGCACAGTGAGTCAGTAAGTCGAAAAGTAGTCTGTTTATCCCTTTGAGTATATACCAAAGGAGGCGTGTAGCGTGTTAATCAACGAACATTTTTTCTGCCACTTTTGGCAGGGGAGGGGAAGTAAACGCCTAGTACTAACCCCGGTACCGCTGTATTTTTCTGTCGTTTTATTGTCGCAACGGCTTTTACGTTATATGATGATTATGCCAAAATACAAACAAGTTCCCGCAAGTTTGACGTCCTAGATCGCCTTTCCCATTTAAAACATCACAATTAACTATTTTCTAGAGCTCTGTCTCGCGACACAAAACAATACCAACGAAACCTAAGGTAACTTATTACTGCGCACCTGGTCAGTTTAACTGGTCAAAGAACAAAAAATTGGCGAAGTGGGAGCCCGTCTATGGCCCCTCCTTAGGCTTAGTACTCTATGGTTTATCCTGGAAAAATGCAAAACCGGGGAATGCCGCTAGTTTAAAATCCCAAGCGATGCTACGCCATTCAATGTAAATATCTCTAGATTGAAATGTTATTAAAATCCATGGTTATTAAACTTAGTAGGTACTAGGTACTAATTTACCAAGTAATTGCTCAAGTTATAAACTCATTTTCTATCATTATAGAAAAGTAGGTGACAGAGAATCGTAAATGAGCTTTACTGGTGCTAAGGAAAACGAACTTTCACGTCAACCAATCTCTGACCTCTAAAATTGTCTAATCAGCTCCCGATACCGTGTTGCAGTTCCAGGGTACCCAGCTGAAGACTAAGTCTCCCTCGTGTAGCCGATGATATTTGTGAGGCTATACCTAACGAGTGGCTAGTTCTGTTGAGGTATATTTAGATGGAAAGACCTCTAAGTGTGGTTTGTCGGATTATGTACATAAGTTTTTAATTAAAAACCCATTGGTACATGGCCGGAATCCGGGATCGAACCCGTGGTCTGCCTAGTTAATACCAGACGTCTTAACCACTCGGCCACCGACGCACCTCTATGAATGTAAACAAATCTTGGAAATCGAATTTTACCAACTTCTAATTGTCGTATCGAATTGGCGCTTTGCAAGTGTATGTAATTCAGATGACAATACAATAATTTGGTACCATCGATCTGATCTGATGATGGAGCCAGGAGGTGGAACTCTGTAACGAAACAACGTAATCTCATCGAGTTTGGGACAAAAGCGTGTTTTTTTAACTAGGTACACGGATTAGTAATACCGAAGATCATTTCCAATGCTCTTTGAAAATCATGTGATTCATGAGATCTGTGATTTTTTTGATAAATGCGACTCATTCAGTGAAGATTATTAGCAAATCATTGAGCTAATCTTGAACGAATTTTTAGATAATCAAAAATAGATTTGATCATTTTTAAACCTATATACAATGTAAGAATAAATTATTTTTTAAATTTGTCCCGGAAATCTTTTGGAATAAATCATTGTGTCAGTCTCCAGCCTTTAAACTATCTCTGTGCAAAAAACACGTCGATTCGTTGCTCTGTGTTTTACACAATCGCATTATAATTTAGGATACTAATATCTAATAGTGTTCATCAAAAATTCAATTTTTCAGGGAGTGTTATATATGGTGAGGAAATTAACAGCCCCTAACCTTGACGATGTTCTTTTATCCATAGGTCGCTGTGCTTCGGTTCGTTGTTGGCTGTTTATTCCTTTCACCTTAAATGTCTTCTTAACCTACCTTACTAACTAAATAGCGGGTTTGACAATATTGTCTTTGCGTTAGCGATTTGAGTAGGCAGCGCGACGGCTTAACGGGTACGAATAGCGCGACTCGATTGCGGTACGTTGCGACACTTGCGACCAACGTCTCGACCGTCCGGGCACTTGACACACACTGGCAGGGCCGTTATAAGGAGAACGGAGGGTAGGTAGGAAAATGTATGAAATATGTGTGGCGTGTTGTGTGTATGTATTGTGTAATACAAAATTGGCCTGACCAATATATTTTCCCGATATAAAATGTTGCCTAGGCCATGGAGTCCCTTAAGCTATATAATCCCACTACGATTCCTGAAATTTCATCAAAATCCAGTTCGGAGTATATTCTGGACAAACACAGAGACAATTTAATTGTATTTATTTGTTATGAAAATGTAGTCAGAAATGTAGGCCTAAAACACCTATTTTCCTCATTGTATTCCTGTATTTTCTACATCTATACTTATATATGTTGGTATATCTAAGGTGTTTAGACTCAAAAACTACTAAACCGATTTTGATAACGGTTTTCACTAATAACATTGAAAGAATAAAGGCTGAAAGATTAACTAAAAAGGTTTATTTGGCTGAAGTGAAAGGAAATGCTGGCAGAGGACGACATTTTATTGAATATATAAACATGGAAATATTAAAAGTACACACAATCGCCGAGCATGTATGAAAGGTATGATGAATATAAAAGAAGCGAAAGAGGTATGTAAGGAACGTAACAAATGGCATTCGATTGTCTCTTGTCTCTTGGGATGAAAGGCGTGATGATAGATAGATAGATAGATTTCACTAATAGATAGACTGATCACCCTACGTCTTTTGGGAGCGGCCCAGTAATGTTCTTTGTGTGGCGAATTGTGTCAGGATCAGGGAAAGCCGGTCCGTGGTTTTCTTTATGTATCGACAGCGTCTCGTTGCTTCGTAGGTCTATTTCACCAAGATCCAGTAGATTTAGACTTAGAAGGTAAATCTGCATATATCATACATTGTAATGAGCCCTTCACAAAACTGCAACCAAGACAATACTAAGTACGTTCTCGGTGTAATAGTGTTATTGAGGCCGATCGTAACGTATGATAACCACAGACACAAGCTGGACCACTTTGTAACGTCAACGCATCCGGCATTATTTACCGGACGATGGACTTTATGTACGCGTTTCCATAATCGTCGGTTACGGCTTTTATTTCGGTATTTACCCATGATTTAAATTTTTCAAATAAATTAAAATCACATCTTCACGGCTTGTATACCTTGCGATGTGGTGACCAGGGACACCAGTTACAATGTCTACTTTTTGACAGATGTCCATATTAAACAACAAGTGGCAAGCCTAATACTGAACTTAATATATCTAGATATGTCACTTCTTTAACGGATCTGTTATTTTAGAAATTTGGTCGCCCTGTACGTGCCCTCCGAAGCACCCTCCGAAGTGGCCCTCTAAAATTATAAGAACTTCAATTTGAATTGCTAAAAAAGTTCATGAAACATTGATAGTCAAACTATTTCATTTGTTGTGTAACCATGGCACAGGCAGGTTAACTCATGGTCAAAATAAATACCTTTTTGTATGCTATAATTTAATCGTGATAGTACAAAATTTAAAAGAAAAGAAAATGCTTTATTTAATTTTACAGTTAAATTTAAATTCGATAGAAAATATTAATAAATTCGAAAGTATTTTTTTTATAATTCCTAGATAGCGATACAAACATTTTTATTTGCTTCAACGTCAATGGAAACACGCCTCGAAAGATGTCTGTTGCCATTCACTATTTCATCCAATGAACGGATTTATTTATTATTTTTTAAATTACATAATGAAGAAAAATACTTAGCTCGATTATAATGCTACTGTAGTATTTTGATTAGATATGCTCATCGTTTTTCTTTATACTTTTTTATTATTAAAATTAATTAAAGTGAATGTTGACATAATATTTCAAACTTTTCTTTCTTTTGCTAGGTTCAGCAACAATCTTGATATAACATTGTAATATAAACGGAAAAGCCAACTTCTACTCATAGGATTTAGATGAGGACAATATCGACTATAATAGTCTTGTTATAAGAAGTAATAGAGTTATAAGGATTTCAAAGATTTGTATTAAAAATTTAAGTCATGTTATTTATCGACAATGTTGTTGTCTTGTGTACGAATAACATCGGATTGTGTTTAGATTGTTTGATAAAAATCTGTTCAATATAAAATTCTACCATATAATTTAAACTTTCTTGCAATTTCAAACGCCCATCTATACAACAGTATATACAATACTTCAACGACTCCTATATCATAGATACCCTAAAAGCGATACAATTTTAACTCTCGTATGACCTCGATATATCAATAACACGTTAAGTAATATGAAGCTAAAACAAAACTGCGGTCCGGAAGCTGACTCGCTAACAATATAATGATACATCTAACTACTTAAATTAATCTCATTTTACGCAATAGATATAATGAAATATGTATCGATATTAGCTATCACTTGTTACGTGTATTGCCTACTTCGTTATTCTACTAATAATGCTTGTTACAAACATTGTTATAATGGACAACGATATCCTTATACATCCACCGTTACATGCCGAAAAACGCAATGGACAACATTGTTTGAAAAAATATGAGACACGTATTTTTATTATTTTTTTTCAAGTACGGTACATAATGTCACATATCAAAAAAGGAATACAAACATTTTTTTTATATTTTTAAAATGCATAGTTTAAATTATATTAAAGAAAATATACGAAAATTTACCGTGTATCTCCGATACTGAGTCTAAAATTTTGAAAAAAAATAGGGTTTATAGGGCCTTTCTAATAGTTCACTTAAACCGCATTAATCTTATTCTTTAGTAAATTTTCGCATTTTTGAATAACTCTAAAATTAATGGATAAAAGAAATAAAATATTTATATAAGCTTTCAGATAATCCCCAAACGGTTTTCGAATGTTTATTATTTGTTGTTACTCTGTGTATATTTCAAGTGTGTACCTATTACGTTATAGTAATAGGGTTTTTGTTGTCACCCTTTGGGTACGGACCCTAAAAAGCTAACGGCCTCAGACAAAAATCTCAATTCAGATAAAATGTTATCTTTAGATAGTAGTTTAGTACAAAACTAAAATGAAGGATATACAATAAATTTTCATAAATAATAAAGACATGACAAAAATATGTGTTAATAATTGCCAATTAAGGGTTGTTAGTAATGACCGTCAGACAAGATCTTGAGATTGATAATAATAATTGAATTAGCTGTTTCATTAAGCGAAATTGTTGAATGCAGTAATGCACAAGTGCAATATTTAGGTCTCGAAATGAATATTACCTAGTCTTAGTACCAGATCTAGGTGGTAAGATTTATGGTACAGTAGTTTGAGGCTCTTGGAAAAATGTTTCGAAGATGCCCTTCATCGATTCTTTAATTAGCATAAATTATAATATTTGTGTATGGGCGAGTGGCTTAACCGCAGACCAAACCTGATTTCAAGTGGTTTGATTCCCACAACGACCATGTTCTAATGAGTTTTTTAATTAAAAACTTACGTTGTTCGACAAATCATACTAGGAAGCTTTTCCATCTTAATATACCTCAACAGAGCTGCGTGCTTAGACAATGTAGGTACAACCAATTAAATAGAAAAGAATGTAGAATAGATATTACTTTAAATGTATGGGACCGCATGAAACACAACCACGTGACCTAACAAAACCGTTGTTCACTCTGACGAAACCAAGGAGTGTATATAATTATTGTATACAAACTCCTTGAATTATATAAACTTCTTGGAGAAAACGAAGCGAAATTATGTCAGTTGTCTACAGTTTGAGGAGTGTATATACTTATTGTATACAAACTCCTTGAATTATATAAACTTCTTGGAGAAAACGAAGCGAAATTATGTCAGTTGTCTACAGTTTGAGGAGTGTATATACTTATTGTATACAAACTCCTTGAATTATATAAACTTCTTGGAGAAAACGAAGCGAAATTATGTCAGTTGTCTACAGTTTGAGGAGTGTATATACTTATTGTATACAAACTCCTTGAATTATATAAACTTCTTGGAGAAAACGAAGCGAAATTATGTCAGTTGTCTACAGTTTGAGGAGTGTATATACTTATTGTATACAAACTCCTTGAAGTATATAAACTTCTTGGAGAAAACGAAGCATAATTATGTCAGTTGTCTACAGTTTGCATCTTTCGTGAACACAAAGTTACCGTCTGCCCATACCATGTAGATAACACTGAAAAATGGCGAAGGTTTTGGTCGATGAGCTGATTTTTTGAAGTTATGCACGGTTATTGTTTTTCGAATGTTTTATCACTTAAATATATAAATTGAGCTTCTTATGGGCTGCGCATACTTTTCCTATAAATATTCTACCTAGTTCGGTGATAAGTTTCTGCATAGGCTAAATGAGGAATACTGTTCTTGAATCTTGGGGCCGATAACATAGTTCTGGAAGATGTATAGCTTTAATACATTCGGCACAATTTCGATCTCAAAAAAAAATGAAACAAAGCATACATCTGAAGATTCGGACAAATAAGAATGGCTTATATTTTCTGGGTTCCCTAAGGACCGGTAATATTTGGAAGCCGTAAGATGTTTTAATTCCTCAACTATTTTTTGTTTTTCTAAAAGCGATTTTAAATTTTCCACAGTTATAGCCAAACAGTAAGCGTGAAGATATCGTTTAGAGTTTAGTTGCTTGCGATGAGCCTGGTCGGGACTACATCCTGAGTAGCAAATCATACAAATTGTACCATTACAAGTCGTTAAGTCAGAACCCGACGCGATCGTGGGGGAACGCCCGGTTACTCCCTAATATTCTGATTAAATTTAATATAATTTAATCTAATACAAAATTGAATTGTTTTAGTGATGTGCTCTATTTTGGTGTGGTTTGTGAAAATTAAATCAGTTATGAGAGTCTATTTTTTGTGGTAGAATTTTCTTTTTAATATTTAAGGTCAGTAGTAATTTTACTCTCCAGTAAATTTTGATTTCACTTGTGGATTAAATAAAGTAGACTAGGCACAAAAGTTGTTACTAGAATATCATTTTAAATACAATTTTTTTTAATTATTTTCTCTAATTTTTTTAAAACGTGTTTACAACAAAGAGGTTTAATTGCACTAGAGGCATAAACGAAATTTAGGTACAGCTACAAATCGTTCGATGTAAATTTAGTGAAACAGACAGATGTTTCAAATTGTAAATATTTCATTATATTTTTGGCCAAATTTTGTTCCATCATCATACAAATTCCGAGACGGCCACGGTTACTTTAACCAATTTAAAATCGAGCAGACCACGCCACTAATGCATGATACATTGTTTCCGCTATAATCTGCTAGTCAAATTTTTACTGAGATAAAAATCCGTGACGGTTTTCAACCTCAATTAAATTACTCGTAGTTATTGAAAGAAATCAAAACATTCGTGTTATTGATTTTTTTAACAGCCTTAAGGCTCCTGGGAGCATGCTCAAATTGCCCAACCCAAGGGTACCCAACAGAAGATAAGTCTTCCTTACATGTTTGAGGCTACTTAAAACATAAGGAGTGGCCAAGGTTTTGAGAAAGATCTGCGAAATACTTCAGAAATTAATTCATAGCCTGTATCAATGTGATGTGATATGGTATTTTTCAGATAAATGAAATACATTAGGAAAAATGGCAAAGACTTGGCAAGGAGGAAATATAAATTTGTCTGTTCTACTAATATTGTATGGGATATTTTATGTTATTGGAAGTCTTCCGGTAGATTTAGCTTCAGAGGAAAAAGGTAAGAAAATGTGTTGTAATAAAACATGTAGGTATTTTCTTTGCAATTCAGCTAATGGTTAATCAAACCTGTGCCAGTATTGTGTGGCTTTTAAACTTGCCAAGTGCCACACATTAAGATATTCTTTCAGAAAAATATGGGACGTAACGTCACATAAAATATTGTAACGTATTTCCCAACTGCAAACTTCTGAATACCCATGGCAGTGTCCCGATGGGATTTCCAATAGCCTTTACACACGGAGGGAATTCGACCCCTAGAGATGAATTTTCTAAAATAATAAAACACGTGTTATTTTATTTCTTTTGAAGAGTGTATTTACGAAGTGTCATTTTCTCAACTTTAAAAAAATCTCCATACAAATTTTACTTCTTCAACTTTAGGGATGGAATTTCAAAAAAATCCTCCTTACACACCTTAGGTACTCAAGGATTATTTCTACCAACTTTCAAATCTATGTCTAGGTTTAGGTGTTCTGCTAGTGGCTAGAGTTTTATTAAGTAGATATCTGGGCGTCTCCAATAAAAGCATAATTATTTAATTTCAGTAGTACAGCCAACTACATTATCTCAGACATCTACATCCATCAGTTCAAGTTCAACAAAGAGTTTCAACACTATCAATCACGCCACATCAATCCCTCCTATACCTCCCAGCGACCGAGACCGCTTCCTCACATTTGCTGAAAGTGGACATCACAGAACTTTCATGTTTGCTAAAGACAATACCTATATACAGCTCGATGGAACTATTATTCAGAGATTTCAGTTGAGGTATGTATTATTTTCAGATTATTTAATGTATTGTTCAAAAGTAAACTATAAAACGGTGTTGAACAACTGTTCAGTTATAAATATGTTTTGTACATCTGTCTGTAGTTCAATATGAAATAGGGAGACAATTTGACTAAACTTTATATTATAAATATAATATTAGTAAGATTTTTATTTAGAATTTTAATTTCCTGAAATATTTTTCTCGGTAATCACATCAGTTCATTGCCATATGATGGGGAGCATGAAATTTGTTTTCCCTCCCTTAGTTATTCGCTACTCCGAAATTATTTTTATTTTTCTAATTCTATAGAAAAAGTCATAAGTAAAGTCAAATTTAAAAAATTACTTCTTTTTTACGTCTTTTCAATTTACAGATTATGCAGAGAAATATCATTTAAGTTTCGGACAAGATTACCTCACGGTCTACTTGTATACCACAATGTCAAGAACCCTGTATTCAAAATGGAACCTTATGCTCTGTACGTTATTGTTGAAAAGGGTGAATTAAAAGGTATAAAATTTACTCTACCATTGAATACGAAGCCATGCATGCTATGTCCTATGATGGCCCTACCTTTATTTTAAAAAAATCCAAGGGCGAATCCGAGACGGACAGCTAATTATATATATAAGTTGATCTCAACTTAACAAAATATCTCAACAAAAATTATAACTGTCAATAATCTTATCGACCTCATGCATGGGTCCGTTGCTCCGTTTTGACGTGAAATAAGAACATACAAATAAACACACTTTCGCATTTTTTTTTAATATCTATCTTTTTTTATTCAATTATAAAACTTAACTAAAATTTTTACACATTTACAACTTAACTAAAATGTATAATAATAAATAAATAATATATTTAAAAACTATATATACAAATTATAAAAAGAATAACAGAACTCTTCCAGAACCCCTCCCTTTGGCATGGTTCACAAAACACTGACTACGTTACCTCGCTGAATGGTTAAACTGATCCTTTGAGCGAGGTAAGAGCCAGCCTTCGCATTTATAATATGAATTGGATTAGGATTTCTCAGTATTTACGTAAAATTAAAACTACTTCTAAAAATTTACTTCTCCCATCACATCACACAATAATTGGCCCACATCAAAATTATTCCCATTGCAGAATGGAAATGCAAAAAAAATATCTTTGCTACGCTCTTACTAATAATGAAATTGTATTTTACCAATTGTAATTTAAAGTCAAGATTGATAATGTAATTAATATTATTGCTAAGGAAGTTATCTTGTTAGTTTAGGATGGTGTGTGTTAACAGGGGGGTCGCGCAAAGGAAGGAAGGTCATAAATTGTAAAAAAAATGGATAGGTTTATAGTATCATAGTTGAAGTTTCCGTTTGCTATCAACTTTCATCTGTTGAACGCTCTGTCTGTCTGTCTTATCATGGAATTAGCAACTTGAGGAGCAACTATCTCCATCCATCGGCTGAAGTCTTCTACTTGAAGATGGACTGTGGCAATAAAGGTGTCCACGTTTTCGGACACCTGATCGGACCAACGTTTAGGGCTTCGTCCTCGAGGTCTCTTTCCCTTCACCACAAGCTTTTCCAAGTTGTTGCCCTCTCATCGTATAATATGGGAGAAATACTGCAGAATTCGTTTCTGTCACACAGTGAAGAAACGTGGCTTAGACCTGATGTTCAGCTCTATGAGTATGGATATATTTATGCGACGTGTGATCCAAGATATACACAGAGTACGGCGCCAACACCAAATCTCAAATTTATTTATCTATGCCTGTCACCAGTTTTAAGGGTCCACGCTTCCGAGTCTATGGAAAAGACAAGGGCGCTTCATTTGTCATGACATTGATTCACACTAAAACAAAAAACACAATTTGCAATTTGGGATAGGCTGCTACGGGACCGAATTGCAGTCGCGCGTTTGGTTATTAGATGCAAAATTTTACCTTATAAGTTTGAAGTGCAGTGGTATTCATGTTTGACGTTTTAAATTCTTCCATTTTGGTGTCACTAGTTTGGAATTTGTACCGAACTATATGTAAAAGTTTATGTAAAACTATTTTAATTTTTGTTTTTTACACTGTTCTGACACTTTAAAATATTAGCCTGTGTAGATGTGGGGAGATACATTTTGTCACTGCTATGAATTTGTGGTAATTTTAATCCAAAACCTCTACTATTCAAGCGTTTTTTTTCAGTGGTGCATGTATTTGGTAAACATTTAACTTCAGTGACAGTCGGTCGAGGACTAAACAGAGACCAGTGGCACAATGTTGTTGTCACCATAGACGTACATGGAGCTAGACTCATCGCTAAAGTAGACCAGCTGAAGGAAGAAGTTTATTTGAAGGTAATAATTGCGGGTATTCTATAAACTCTAGACATATATCTATATATCACTCATCACGGCTTATGTCCCAAGAGGGGTATGCAGAGACAATAGAATGCCACTTGCTAGCCAAAAGATCTACTACTTTATTCGCTAAGTTTTTTAATTAGGTAAGTTAAATGTATTCTCCGCAATACGTAAAAGCTTTCCTGTATTTTTTCGGAATATCGCAAGGTACAGCTAGATAATAAAGATGAACAAAGAATCAAAATCCGTTTATCCGTTTCTGGACAAAATATCGGCAAAAAATCTAAATGCTTTAGTATTATTTATTTATAAACTTTGTTTTAATATTTTATTAATTGCAGGGTTTAAGTTTTGACACAAATTATGGAGTAACAGACAACTTAACGTCTGTGATACTTGTTGGAGGTCTGTAACACTGATTAATTATTATTTGTCTCAAACTAGATTTTCGCCCCGACTTTTCCTGTGGATTTTCGGGATATAAGTAGCCTCTGGCTCCAACTATCTCTATGAAAAATATCACGTCAATCCGTTGCTCTGATCCTCGGTCAAAAAAACACACTTTCGCATTTATTATATTTGTTAGAATTAAAAGTCTATGAATTGAGATCAGGTATCTAAGGTACATCATGAAAAAACACTGTATTAAAACAATGAGTCTCAAACTCGTGCTTCAGAGGACACACAATGCCAGGGTCTATTTGAAAAGATCCCAATTCGCAATATATTTATATGCTTAATGTTACAGGCCTAAGTTCGGAAGAGAAACTCCACGGTGTAAAATACATAATAGAATCATTCGTCGGATGTATAAGCGATATGGTACTAAGCTCTGGTAAAGCGGCTTCAGATTTGTTACCGATCGTGCCTCTAATCGCAACTAAGCACGAAAACGTGAAGGAAGGCTGCATTGATAAATGTCGAACTATGGAGAATTTGTGTTTCGAAGGTTCTAGATGTATTAATGAGTACAATGACTACAGATGCGATTGCTTTGGTACACTTTATGAAGAACAACTTTGTGATGTTTATAGTAAGTTAGCCATTTAAGTAAGTTATTAGTTTCAGACATTAGACATCTAAGCAAGCTTTGCCTGGTATAACCTGCCTGTGCTAAATATATTTAAACTGGATACAAATCCGTACATTTTTCATCATCATCACTACATATTATAAAACAAAGTAAACTATTCACACAAAACTACTAAACGGATTTTATTGCGGTTTTCTTTTACTAATAGGTTGGTTTTATTAAACATATCTACATAAAATCTAAGTGTATTTACATAGGTATTCAAATTATTATAACCCCATTTTGTACCCGTGCGAAGCCGGGGGCGTGGTAGTAGTTTATCATATAAATTATGATGGAAACAATAATCTTGAATTTGCTCAATAACAGGCATAGATTTTAATAAAATGAAATTGTATTAGTTTAAATATTTACATCATAACTTAAATGTAATGGTAATAAATACATAATATATTTAAAAACTATATATACAAATTATAAAAAGAATACCTCTTCCAGAACCCCTCCCTGTGGCATGGTTCCCAAAACACTGGCTGCGTTACCTCGCTGAATGGTTAAACTGATCCTTTGAGCGAGGTAAGAGCCAGCCTTTAGGTCACCCGAGGCGTGGACTAATCTAGTACCTAAATTTTTCAAGAATATTTTCATTTCGGTAGACCATGGACCCATTGTTTCCACTGCAAGCGCCGAAAATAAGTAATTTGTTAAAATATTTGAATATTTTCGGCGCTTGAGCAGATGAGCGTGTTCTGCCGCCGCACCCGCTTTTAATTTTGTATACTGTATGTGAGATGCTGCCAGTGTATCAACACAGGTAGCGTCCCACACCAAATTTTTTCCTAAATGCCACGGTACTAAAGTTACGCCATCAGGTCTCTTGCCATCGTCCCTGCTCATACCAGATGGTTCAAGAATCGCAGGAACAGAGGCAGTGGCAAGAGATCGGCGTACTATATCATTTAAGGTACCGTGGCGGTAGGTGCGACCAGCACTTTTTGTGCATGAAAGTCCATGGCGACCAAAATAGTCCACGTCTCTTCCACATAGGCAACGATGAGGTTCACAGACCTTAGTACCTAATCGTAAACTAACGGCGATACGTAAGGTCGACGAGTCCAACACCGTACCTATGTTATGGGAGGGCAATGCGTGAAGCCAGTGTCCTGACTCTTTTTCAGATACAGCTAGATAGATTGTATTTATGAGAAGCGTTCTGCAAATGATTTAACGTCTTCAATTCCCTTAGTTACATTTACTTTGTTATTTTTATAGTAATATCTATGTTAAATATGCGCTAACTAGGTTTGAGTGTTAACCTGTCCAAAATTTCCGATAGCTTTCGTAATAGTAAATTTAGATTTGGTGATTATTTTAGTTTAAAATATAATTATAATTAAACGCCCATCGTAAAAATATTTAAAATCGCGAACACTTGTTCTAAACTTAATTACAAATCGTTATTTTTATCTTTAAATCAGTAACTTCAACTATTATTATATCAAACTTTCACTATGTATGTGGTATTTTTATTGGACGATTAATATGATTCCAGCTGCCACGATCTTGACGTTACGCGGATCGAGTTACGTGTCGTATCGGGTTTACGATTGGAAAGATCGAGTTCATTCTACCAACACCAGAATCAGCCTTCATTTCAAGGTATAATTACAAACTTCCACCTACCTCTGTAGCCTGCATCTAAGAAATCCCTGGATCCCACTAGTTTTTGCTAATTAATCACTGAAATAATGTACCTCATTATTTCTCAGCTAAGTTTCTTCCAAAGGTTTTTGAGATAAAAAGTTCAAACCGAAAGAATTGAAAGAATTTTCGAAGTAGGTTTCAGAGATTACCCAAAACACACCAAAATTAATAAATATACAAACTTCATAACCGTGTCAGAGCATTGAATGTGTTTTTTAAATGTGAATGTACAAAACAATGCACGCACTTCGATAAAAGACGTTGACCATTAAATTAATTGCAGTATAGAAAGATACCTGTTTAAAGTATTTAAAAGAAATAAAGCAAGTTAAGTACCTACCAACATATCTCTAGCTTGTAAAACGGGTCCTATACTTACTTATACTTTAAGTACTTTTAAATCCACATTACTTTTCAGACAAGATTCGATGACTCTGCCTTATTTTATGCAAGTGGACAAATAGACGAAAAACATCACTATATAGCATTATCAATACATGACGAAAAAATTGTCGTTCATATAGATCTAGGTGACGGTCCTATAGAAGATTACATGGGACAAAATGTCAACGACAACGCTTGGCATAATCTAACAATTATACATCAAGACAAAATATTACAAATGCATTTAGACAATATAACGGAAATATATGAAGTTCCTGGAGACGCTCGACATCTCTGCATAGATCCAGAAATTTACATTTGCGGTGGCCCAGATCTTTACAAAATGAAAGGGTTGAAATCATTTAACAATTTCGCTGGGAATTTAAAATATGTTTATTACAATGATGTTTCTATTTTATATGAATTGAAACAGAATAATCCTAAAGTGCATTACATAGGTGTTCTGGATCCGGAATTTGAAGAAATTGATATAGAAGTGATACCTATTACGTATCCATTTGCAACGTCACATATATGGTGGCCACTGAACCAAAGTAACAGTATCAATTTAAGTTTCGATTTTAAAACTAGCAAGAATATGGCTGTTCTAGCTTATAGCCAAATTACTTCAGGACAAGGCTATTGGGAGGTTAGTAATACTTAATTTTCATGAAACACTACCATTGTTTTTTTTATAAATTGGATGCGCTAAAGATATGTTTTTAGAATTTTTGTCTGTCTATCTGGATATTTGTCTTTGTCTACTGTAATTCTATTTAAAAAAAGTTTTTCTTTTATTTGACTAGAAATTACAATTTTTTTGTTATTTTATATTTAATTATGCAGGTCAGAATGGTTAAAGAAGAAATAAGATTCGAACTTGTACCAGATGTTGGTAAAAACGTAACAGTACTCAAATCGGTAAAGTTCAATGAAAGCAGTGACTGGCATACTATTGAGTTAGATTATAGAAAAGGTAGAATAAAACTGACTGTAGACTACCATAATAAACATGCACAAATGTTTGGTAAGTAATAAAGATATTATTAAGCAATAAAAAAATTGCAATTAGGGAAGAATGACAAAGAAGAACAGTTTGCGTTGGTATGGACAAATTGCAAGGATTTACTAAAATCAATTTTAATTTAAAAGGAGTGCCCGGGTGTATGTAATAATATGAAAACTAAAGAGTTATATGTACCAAAATTGTAAAAACAGCATTACATTGCCTCTGGGACTCTGCCAACTTTATTGATAGATGAGGGTATCTCTTTTCAGGTCTAGTTAAATTAGAAATTAGCTTTTCACTCAATTATCCAAAAATATGTTTAAAGTAGGTACGAAGTAGTCTAATTGCAGAAACAGTATTGAGCTTAAATTCTCATGAAAAATACCATAAATCATCAACAAGGTCATGGCATGGGCAGATCCAGGAGGATGGGGAACGGAGGCATGAAATGATATAGTTTTTATAGAAAGTTGAAAGTTAAGTGCTACAAAAAAATAAAAACATAAATGTTATTTTGTAGTTGATATTTGGTTTATTTAACTCTAAACTCCTCTAAAACCTTGACACTATCCTCTAATCCTGGATCTATAGGACCACCCAAAATATTATTGAAAATATGTAACTAGTTATCCTCAAACGTTCAATTTAACAACCAGTAGGTTACTATAATTAATTTATTGAACCGAAAAAATAATTTTGTGCGCTTTTAACTTTAACTACCTACTCCATAATTATAATATTAAAATATGTGATAATATCATACTGAATTTTTATGCTAAATGTAGTATGCAATTACTTATTTATTATCAATTACCTATCTATTTTTTACAATTAACTGGAAGTAGGAATATAATTTTATTTTCCAATTTATTTAACAGGTCTAGATTTTCAATTGCAAGATAAAATAGTAATTGGAAGTGGATTAAAGTCGGCCAACTTAGGTTTGATCGGGTGTATGAGGAACATAAGGATAAACGGTCTTCTAATTGAACCCAGGTAAGTTTTTTTTACTAATATCCATATAAATTGACTGTCAGTTAACCATGCTAAACGAACTTCTTTATGGGATTTAGTTCACAGTCTAGTTGCAGTTAGCCTTTTGATCTAATAAAAACTTTTTTTTTTTTTTTTTTTTCTTCACGGGTTGCTTTACACATCCCGAAACCGTGTTACGGGTTCCAGGGTACCCAGCGGAAGACCTAGTCTCCCTCGTTTAGCCGATGGTATTTGTGAGGCTATATCTAACGAGTGGCTAGTTCTGTTGAGATATATTTAGATGGAAAAGCCTCTAATGTCGGATTATGTACATAAGTTTTTAATTAAAAAACCCATTGGTACATGGCCGGGATCCGGGATCGAACTCGGGGTCTGTCTAGTAAATACCAGACGTCTTACCCACTCGGCCACCGACCCCCACAGCACTACTAAGCCGCACTACTGCTGTTCAACATAAGATGGTATGCGTGACAGGTAACAAAAATGAACTTTTGAGGTATTCTACTCTATTTTTTGTGTAATAGCTCCATCAGGGTTTTGATGATTTCGCCAATGTCAAGTATTTGAAGTATTATAGACGTCACAGTAACAATAGTCAATTAATCGGTAGCTAAGATGTTCCCACCGACTGTGATATGTCTTATTAATCGTCGACTTGTCACAACCATCACAGCGCGTACAAGAATAAACGGGGCGCGTGCGTTGTCCGCCATGACATGACGTAGAATCTTGAGATATCCAAATATATAAAACCTTCGTATCACTGACTGACTGACAGTCAACGCACAGCCTAAACCACTGAAGATATAAATATGAAAATGGGAAGGTATATTTCTTATTGGGTGTAGAGGTGCACTAAGAAATAATTATTCTAAAGTGAAATGGTGTGTAACCGTTGTATTCCTAAAACGAAGTCCCGAGCAACTGCTACTTTAAGAATATAATCGAAAGTTTTTTTATTTAAATATTAAACATCTAATTAGTTACATTGGTTTTGTAATAATAAGGATAATATTTTAATATAACTTTTCCTTCTCTTTTTTCTATTTCTTCACGGGTTGCCTTGTAAGTAAGTATTACGGTTCCAAAACCAAGTCTCCTTCGTTTAGCCGATGGTATTTGTGAGGCTATACCTAACGAGTGGCCAGTTCTGTTGAGGTATATTTAGATGGAAAACCCTCTAAGTGTGGTTTGTCAGATTATGTACATAAGTTTTTTATTAAAACCCCATTTGATACATGGTTAATACCAGACGTCGTAACCACTCGGTCACTGACGCACATTTTATATCTTATAAGTATACATTTCTTTTCTTTTTTTATACTATATACTGCATACCATTATATAATGAACAGAGTGTAATTCTGATTACTGAATTGTACTATTTTACTTATTTATCCTTCTTATTTTGTTCACAAAGATTTGCTAATATGAAGTTGTATTGTCCAAAGTATCTGTATCAAAAAATATAGTTCTTTCGAGTTATGGATTTTATTTAAATTTCCTCTGACAATGACGAGTACAAAAAGTAACTTGTTCTTCATCCAGATTCGTAATAAACACAGAACGAGTAGTTGGCGAAGTAGCAATAGATGACTGCAGATATGTAGATCCGTGTACCAGACCTAATACGTGTGAACATGGCGGCGTCTGCTCCATTAGAGAAGATCGTGTTATATGTAACTGCGATAATACAGGTTTGTGACATATTTTAGGATATCTCAAAATTAACCCTTTTGTTGTCTCTCTGTCTGTCTACTCGTCCAGAACTCTCTCAGAAACAACTAAGATGAAACACACAGAACACAAGGGTAAGCCCTGTCAAAAATTTGGCACCAACCGTGGAAATATTTATTATTTCTTAGTTTTCAGTGCAAATTTTTTAAGTCGGTACACTTTTTTTTAAAGGTTTGATTTTGCTGCTCTGAGAGACAAATAATAACGCAAATAAAAAAATATTGATGGAAAAATAAAAATAACTGCTGTGGATGGGATTTGAACCATGTGCATCCTGCGCTGCACCCTTTAACCTTTAACCGCTACACCACCGTCGATACGAAAATTTACAACTTCGTGTCAATAGCAACCGTTGATAAGGCTTTTCGCTGATACATAATTTTCAGCCATAAACAGAGACAAATTACTGAATTTCTGAAAAACTACTGAATCGATTTTCGTCATATGTCTGTGAGATTATTTCGAAAAATTATTATATCCTTAAAAAAATAAGTCGTCAAAATGGGTACATATTTCATCGAGATTTTAAGAAAAATTGACTCTTAAAGTCAGTTTTTTCTAAATTTCTAAAAAACAAATAAACCACTTTCTATGAGATAATAATGGTACTAATCCAGAAGAATGATCTATCGATTAAAAAAGATATCATCAAAATCGGTTCACATCTGGCGAAGTAATCGATGTCCATACATACATAAAAAAAATACGGTCCGAATTGAGAATCTACTCCTTCTTTTTTTTGGAAGTCGGTTAAAAAGTGAAAGAACTTTTTAAATTGGTCCAGTAATTTTCGAGATATCTGACCTTCAAGCAATTTTTCCAGTTTCCATTAGTATTTTTCCTACACCGTACAGTATTATAAAATATTCTCCATGCTGATCAACTATAGAAAGTCAAGCACGATAAAAAATAACCGCTCTCGTTATCCCATTAGGTTACATTGGAGAAAATTGTCACTTTGCCACTTTTAGAAAAACTTGCGAAGAACTGGCTTTACTTGGATATACGAGGAACGATGTCTACCTTATAGATATAGATGGTAACGGGCGCTTTCCACCCGCTCATGTCAAATGTGAATTTCAAATAGAAGCCGACTCTTCCACTACCGTTGTAGAGCATAATCTTCCAAGTCAAGTAGTAAGTGCAATTTTAAGTTTTTTAATATTGAGGAATACTAGAAAGATGTGAACTCACGTTTGAGTGTCTTTAACGACGTAAATATCTGTTTTTTTTTAAGTGTGGACATTACGTGCATTCCAAAGCACGCCAGAGTCGATTAAAGCACTTGTTCTTAAAATAAAATTGGTGTTTAGCATTTTTGGCACGAGTGGGAATTGAACCCGGGGCCTCCCGGTTTCAAATCAACGCGACACATCTAGGTCCATTAAGTGCAGCAACGGGCTTGCCATTCAATATGGACAACTGGCAAAAAGTGGACACTGTTACTGGTGTCTCACCGCAAGGTATATAGGAAGCGAAGGTTTTTTTTTTACGGTACTAAAAAACCGGCCAAGTGCGAGTTACCATTATGTATAAAAACGGCAAAAAAAATTGTTGTATGGGAGCCCCCCTTAAATATTAATTTTAGTTTAATTTAATTATTTATTTTTAAAGTGATTCTGTAAATATTTCAAGCGTCTACTTGTTGCCGTTATGAATATTGAGCAAAACGAGCAAAAAAATCACGTTTGTTGTATTGGAGCCCCCCTTGAAAATTTGTTTTATTTTGTTTTTTTTAGTATTTCTTGTTATAGCGGCAACAGAAATACATCATCTGTGAAATTTTCAACTGTCTTACTATCACGGTTCATGAGATACAGCCTGGTGACAGACAGACGGACAGACAGACAGACAGACGGACGGTAAGCGGAGTCTTAGTAATAGGGTTTCCGTTTTTACCCTTTGGCTAAACCCTAAAAACGACTTGCACCTACGAAACGAAATGTTGTATCTCCAATAAATTAAACTAACCAATTAATAGCAATTACCTATATAGTAAATGCAAAAGAATTTAAAATACAAACATAACAAATACCTTCACAACTGCGTACCAAAGGGATAGGCAGAGAGGATGGAGCGTCACTTTCCTCGATATTTGCATAGTTCTCTTGCTTCATCCACATCCATCGAATTTCATACATGAATGTCAGTCTTGTTACAACATTTTTTGAGGAATTGTAAAAGAAAGAGTTATTTATTTATGACAATAAAATTGACTGCACAATTTTTATTTCAGGACGTCCGCTCATCGTTAGGTCAAGACTTCAGTTTCAAAATTAAATACAGGGAGTTTTCAGCTGAAATGCTTCAAGAATTAATATCGCACTCGCTATATTGTAGACAGTATATGAAATATGATTGTAACATGGCACCTCTTGAATTACACAGCGCGACATGGTTCACATCTTCTTCAAACGACACTGTGGATTTTCTAGGAAATGTTAAAAGGTACGATGCGACTAAATTGTAGCTATAGGTATACATCTCACAATAAGAATGCTACTTCTATAATATTACTACCCCTACCACTAACTTTGGATATTGTTCATACAAAAGTAATAAAATCGCGATTAAAAAATGAGGGGTGGGGGTAGGAGGGTGAAAAATAGTTTAAGACCTATTGTCGGCCCTACCGAATATAAATATAAAATTTCATAAAAATCGGTCAAGCCGTTTCGGAGGAGTATGGCAACTAACTTGTGACACGGAAATTTTATATATTAGATAAACAACTAAATATATATAGTATACGCGCCACGCACACACTAGGGTGTAGAGAGCTACTGCATGTTTTCGCAGTTTTCCGTCACGACATACGAGTCGGTCTTACCCCCAAGGCGGACGTGTTTCAGATCAAAAACTACCTTATTTCAGATAAACAAAGATTATATTCATTTAATAAAAGTTAGAGTTTGCAATAACAGAGAAAAGCGACTGAACGGGCTAAAATAGAGGCTATTTTAACATTTCCATATTAATAGCGTGCGAAAACGGGGTGAAAAGCTAGTGTCTAAATAAATTTCCAATTAGGATAACTACAACTGAACCATCAAAAACCTCATGACGTTTTTCGCAGTTATTTTGTATATTTGTGAAGAAGTTAATACAGATTTTATATTTTCAGTCAGACAAGACGATAAAAGTATATTTATGACAAAGTCCTTGACTTCAGTACCTACTTGATATTTTTCACGTGATTCTGGTTTTTAGATGTAGTAATTGTCAAGTTTTTGAAACCTGATTACGAATTGTTGTTACAGAGGTTACTGTCCTTGCGGTATAAACGGTACTTGCGTCAATCCGACACAATCTTGCCACTGCGACGCAAACGAAAACAAATGGCATTCCGACGAAGGCACGCTTTCTGATCCCAAAAGCTTGGGTATAACTGAAATGTTCTTCCTTCAGCAGAAAGATTTGACTGAAGAGGCGCAGGGACGCATCACTTTGGGACCTTTGGAGTGTGTTGAAACAAGTATGTGCAATGGGATAGTCAAAGACTAAGGACCTCCGCGTTACGGTGGTCCTTATTTTGTTAAATTTTGATGTTTTATGCTCCCAGAGGCCCTGCCGAATTAAAAATAAATATAAAAAATATTCTCCAAGTTTCAAGTCTGTCCATATCATAGGGCTTTCGGCGTTGAATAAAATTTATTTTTCTTCCGGTCAAAGTAACTGTTCGATTTTTTACAAATATTAGCTACAAGCTTCTGTCCGCGGTTTCACCCGCGTTGAAATATATACAAAAATAAATAATCCCGTGGCTGTAATTTGCCCCTACCCCGCCCGCTTTCGCGGTTTAAAAAGTAGTATATGTCATTCTCTGACCTCTAAACTACCATTATGCAAAAAATCATGTCGATCCCGTGAAAAACAAAAACAAATCTATCCCACAGTAACCATACTTTTTTCCGGAATACAAATAGGCATGTGCTATTCCAGACTATAATCTATCTCTGTGTCAAATTTAATCCAGATCCGTTCAGCCGTTCTGGCTTGATTGAGTAACAAACATACATCCACACAAACTTTCGCGTTTATAATATTAGTGGGATTATATATTTAGAGTTTCAGCTAAATGAAAAAAATATATAGATGATGATAAATTATAATATCGTAATATCTGTAAAAATTCTTATAAAGAATAGCTAAACTTTAAAAATATTTGAGACTTTGAAAAATATTTTTGTTATTCGAAAAAAAATAAAATTGACAAAACAAGGAGCATGTAAAAAAACAGGAGTCAGAGACAATAGAATGTAATTTTCTACTCTCCTGACATAGCTCTTTCGCCTCGTCTTGTTTCAAACAATCATCAAGTTTTTATTATCATCCATGAGTATACATATACATAAATTATGCATCGACATTTTATTCATTCACACTACATTTTATAGCACTTCTTCCATGTACATCCTCTCATCTATCATTTCTTCCCAGCCTCAAACCAGTGCAAATATCAGTTTTAAATTCCTTCATTATTTTAAAAGGTTCTTCTTAAGTAGGTAATTATTTTCATGTTTAACCAAGTCTTAAAAATTTCAGATACTCAACGCTACGTAGTGACATTTACAACATCTCAATCCTATATAGAAGTCCCGGGCTGGCGTAAGGGAGATATAGCTTTCAGTTTCAGAACTACAGGAACAAGTGCAATTCTACTGTTCCAACCTCCCATAAGACCTAATTACCCCTCTTTCATGGTAGCTTTGACGAGTGGTATGTTTTTTATTAGTTTACTACTTTGTAGTTCCGGGGTATATCCTCATACTCCAACCAAAATGAATAAGGGCTTTAATCGACTAGTCGTGCTTAGGAAGGTATGTAAAGCTGGCGTTCGCACTTCTATGAAGTGACAGCTCCACAACGATAGACATAGGGTCAAAGTGGAATAGTAGATTGATCCCTTGGAATGGTTATAGGTGGATGGACAATTTAACTAATCCAAATATAATTAAGGCTGATTTAAAACTACTATTGTTTAAATAATCCGACAAACCAGTGGATCTAAATACCTCAACAGAATTGGCAAGTATAGTCTCACAAATTCCATCGGCCAAAGGAGGAAGACTTCGTCATCCGCTCAGGGAGTTATGCTTGGAACACTAGGACCGGTATAAAGGTTTTTTAATATGTGCTTACATTTACAGAACATGAATTGACTTTCAATTTTACTCTCAACACGGGAACAACAAGGAAACTAGTCATCAACTCCAAAAGGAAACTCAATGGTGGCGAGTGGCATAAAATTTGGATAGATTATAACTTCTACCACGTCAGATTTATGTTAAATACGGAATATCAAATGCTGAATCTTTTACTTGAAGAAGAATTTGGACCGTTTGAGGGGTCCATGTTTATTGGTGGCGCTACAGCGTAGGTGGTCTTATTTATTTTTAACCATGAAATTTTACCAAAGCTTAGCACCTTTAATTGACTTCGACTTATACACTTTTATTTAAAGATTTCATATACATTTATAGTGGCAGTTCTATTTCTATAAATGCTGTTACAGGCTCGCCATTTGCTTCCTTATTTTTTTTATGACAATCAAATTAATCTAACACTATAATATTAATTGCTACGCTAGAGCTAGGTTCCCACTTGCACGATATTTGAAAGACTAATATATGCATCTGCCTAAATCTGTCTTTAGGGACGCCATGAAGGTGTGTGCGATTAAAAAATAAACTTATTTCAGAGAACACTTTAAAAAATCCGCTGTTCACCAAGGTCTTATAGGATGCTTCAGAGGTTTAGTTGTTAATGGTGAAATACTGGACATATACAGTTACATGTCTGTCCATCTGTCTGAAATTATAAAAGACTGCAAGCCCTCCTGTGTACCAAATCCGTGCCAAAATAAGGCCACTTGTAAAGAACTTTGGTCGAGTTACGTATGTATATGTAAAAATCCTTGGGCGCATTTAGGAACTCATTGTGAAAACAGTAAGTATATTATTTTGCTTCCGAAACCGTGTTACGGTCTCAGGGTACTCAGCGGAAGACTAACTCTCCCTTTTTTAGGCGACAGTATTTATGAGGCTATACCTAACGAGTGGCCAGTTCTGTTAAGGTATATTTAGATGGCAAAGCCTCTTCGGATTATGTACATAAGTTTTTAATTATAAAAAACCCATTGGTACATGAGTTGTATTCATTCTTTAAATTAAAGATAGAACATGTTAATACACACAATATTCTATTGAAGTGAATTAATATTTTTATTCCTCGATATATAATTTTCAATTGAGATTAAGTTTCAAAGCAAGTTGTTTTAACTATTGTTACCTTCATATTGAAAATTATTAATTCAACAACATGTGGCTGAAATAAACGCTCAAAATCATACTTAAAAATATTAATTTTCCAGATATAAACAAAAAAGCATTAACATTTCAAACAAAAGAGGCGTACTTAAAGAAAAATTACTTAGTTCACAACGAAACAGATGCAGAAAAACTCAGACTCAAGAAAATGATGACAGAGAATGTTTTAATGAACCTTAGGACGTACGATTGTAACGCCTTCGTACTCTACGCTAACGATAATTTAAACAATTTTATTCATATATTCATTAATAATGGGACGAAAATTATTTATTTATTCAACCATGAGAATGAAATCGTGGAGATGAATGTTACATACGAGAAGATAAATAAAGGCGAGAGTGTACAAATTGCTATAATAAGAACAGAAAATACCACGACTTTACATGTTAATGAAAGGAATACTACAATTAATAGAGTACCTAAGCCGCTCGCTAATTATACTAATAAGCCGTGGATTAATCCTGAACTAGGTAACATACTTGTTCATTATTTTTGTACTTATTTATCTCATAATCATAATAGATTTATCAGAATGCTGGAAGTTTCCGAGAAAGAAAGCGTGATTGAATTTGTTAGAGAAAATATTAAATGTGTTTTGTATAATTGAAATAGACCATTTTGTGTAAGTTAGATTGACGTCATCAGTAGATTTGGTAGATGTATGAATGAATATAATCCCAAAATAACTTTATTTAACTATACCGACTTCGGCACAGCCGAGCTAGCATGACCACACGAAGAAAGAAAGATAAACTCGTTTGTCTATTTATGACATTTGTCACGTGATCCCACACGAAGACTGAATCTGCATTAGAAAGAGAAAGATATAAAGTTTCATAGACATAAAGCAAGATGAAAAGTAGCGTTGCGGAAACGGGGCCTTTATCTATCTATTCTAATATTATAAAGAGGTAAAGTTTGTGAGGTTGTAGGAAGTAATCTCTGGATCTACAAAAACGGATTTTGAAAATTCTTTCACTAATAGAAAGCTACTTTATCCCCGAGCGCTATTATTATAGGCTATATTTTATTTTGTTCGAAAAAGTTTGTAAGTTTGGATTTAGGGGGTACCTAATCTCTCAAACTACTGAACCGATTCTGGAAATTATTTCACAAATAAAAAGTTACAATCTCCCTGAGTGACATAGGCTATATTTTACTTTGTTCGAAAATATCCATAGAAATTTTAACAGATGCTATACAGGCCAGATGACAAGCCAGTCTCTACAATATGTCCCATCTGTCATTTTTTAAACCAAAGGCTCAGAAACGTGTACTCAGAAAAAAATGTGAGGATTGAACCCAGAACATCTGAATTGCAAGTTCAATAATCTAACCACTATATTAAAACAACGTATTTTACAGAAGTAATTCGACCACAAAGACCACCTGCGCCACCAACAGATTATTTCCAAATGAATCTTGGTGGTTATGACCCATATTCTTTACATCTGTCTCAAAGAGCGACAGTATTACCGCAAGAAGGCTATGTTGGATGTATTAGAGGATTTAAAATCGCTGATCATGTCCTGGATTTGTCCAAGAAACTACAAGAAAATACTGAACAAGGCAAGTTTGTTTGATTTTTATCAAAATCATTAATATCTTTGAAAGTGAACATTTTGATAGTATTTGTTAAAGTGGTAATTTAAAGGCAGTCAAGAAACGACTTGGCTACAACTACATCAAAATCTATAAGTACAAATAAATAAAACAAAATTGAATAAAATTATTATCTTTAAAGGTGAATTGAATGGATTGAGCAATGGGACTACAGTTAATTGAATTTTCCTTAGTCCCATCAACGGGACAATTAACGAAACCTATTTTAAAAGACGGATAAAAATATCATGAACTCTACGTTCGAATTGATTTGTCAATAGAAATCAACAGTAATAAATTTCTCGCTACCGTTTCCGCAAGTCGTTGTGTAGAGAAATTCGTAGAATATTTAAATAAATGTCCAGTTACCAAACGAATTTGTTTCACAGAATCATACAAAATCTCAAAACTTATTGTTGTTACAAATCCTATTTCTCACAGATACGTCCGGAGTTCTGTCTGAATGCAATATGAAATGCGATTCTGAACCTTGTAAGAACGGTGGTATTTGTACCGAAGATTTCACAAACCAGGAGAGCAGCTGCGACTGTGAACTAACTAGTTACTTCGGTGAATATTGTATGGAAGAGAAAGGAGCTGATTTTAATGGAGAAAGTATTTTACAAAGGAAGTTTGTTCTAGAAGGCCCTGTAGATAAAGTTAGTTTGCCTATTTTTTATTAAAATCATAATTTGAAACAAAATATTTAATATTTTTTGCCACAAATTTTACGACAGGCTAGCCTAGCGATCGGTCCCGGGTTCGAAACTCAAGTAAAGCAAAAAAATTTTTTTTAACTAGTTTTCCTAGCTTCGTTCGTTGATTTTTTTTTAAATGTGACCTATGTCACTTTCCGGCTTTCCAACTATCTCTGTTTTGACGTGAAAGAACGACAAACAAACAAACACACCGTCACATTTATAATATTATTGTTTGTTTGTTATATAATCTTGTACCGTAATGCGAAAGTATTTTTCAGGTAAAAATCAAAATGGCATTCTCAAGCACTGATTTACGTCAAAAAAATACAGTTTTACTTTTGCTACAGACAGAAAACAAGTAAGATTTTTGTATTTTATATTTATATAAAATTAAAATGCTTCTCAGGATCAATTTTAACGTCACAACGAGAATAATAATTTTTATTTTATTTTTATTATTGTAGAAGGAGTTATTATTTATTGGTCGCTATAACTCAAGACGGTTATCTTAAATTTGAAGAAGATCGTGAGGACTCTGCCTTTGGCGCCGAATTTAAAAACAGGAACTTTTTAAACGGTTTGTTTGGTTTTCTACCTTTTACGTAAACATACCTTTCATCACGGCTCTTCTCGTATAGAAATGGTTTTAAAAAAAATAACCCTTCCCATTAGGTAGTTAGTTACGAAATTACAAAATTATAATCTACTAGCTTTCCCGGAAGAATTCAGTGCAAAAAAAAACACGTCGATCCGTTGCTTCGTTTTGTCGTGAAGAAGGAAAAAAATTATTTTACTTAATTCCTTTCCAAATCATTTTGTTATTCTCTGACGGAATAGACCTAAGCCATGAAAACACGGAGTTTATGTTTTTCCCGACTTGATTCACTGTTAATGCTCAGCTCATAACCTTCCTCGTGTATCAACAATCAAATCCGTTCAGTAGTTTCTGCGTGAAAAGGTCACAGACAGACTGACGCGGCGGGAGACTTTGTTTTTTAATTTCCAGTGATTCAATATATTGTTTTTTTGTAGGAGCTCGTCACACGGTATACTATACAAGAATAAAGAATGAAGCAACACTATTAATAGACAGAACAGAAGTGCCTTTAGAGAAATTACCACCTCAGGGACTGTGGGAGGTGTTAGACGTTGGTTCTAATGAAGTACAAATAGGTGGATTAAACACAACAGATCCGAGACTCAAAATATATAAAGGATACAATGGTTGTTTATCTAGTAAGTGTTCTTTGAAAATATCTTATTTTATGTAGAAATTCATTAATAAAAAAATGGCAAAGGCAGTCATGGGGACAGCCACCCGAAGTGAAAACTATATTAACGTATAATAACGCCATCTAGCGATCATTTCACAATGTATCTGTGTCCGGACCGGCCAGAAATGCGCAGCCAACAATGCCCGATCCTAGCATACTGGGAAGCCAGTACACGAATTCCTGCCCGGACATTCTCGGGCCGGGCAATCTATGGTCTTGTGCCGAAAACATGTCGCGAATACAGGTCGCGAGTCCATAAGATTTCCTCCTACCAAAAATCGCTCAACGCGCCGTATTAAAGATTATAGAAATTTCGTGAGACATAATGAAGTATGAAAACGTTGAAAAACGGCATCGGGTATAGATTTAGAACAGAATAGTTCTTGATAAAGCGATGTCACTGTTCTCAATTCGAACCTCTTCTTTCTTTGGCCTCGCCTTCTCCCGCTACACGGGGTTTGCTTTCCCAATCATGCGACTCCACGTGGTCCGTCGCTGTGCGTCCTCCTCCCTCAGACCCAGTTCCTTCATGACCCTCTGGACATTCGTCAGCCAGGTGGTCTGGGGTCTTCCTCTTCCCCTCTTTATAGTAGCCATAGAAAGGCACTTTCTCACGACATGATCCTCGCTTCTACGCATTACGTGACCGTACCATCTCAGCCTAGACTCGCTCAGTTTGTCCGTTATCTTTGCAACCTTGAAACTCCCCCTGATGTACTACTCATTGCGAACCTTGTCTTTGAGTGTGACTCCTCCTGCCCATCGTAGCATACGCATTTCTGTTGTGTGGAGTTTTTGCTCATGCGTATTTTTTGATGCCCAGACTTCACTACCATAAAGTAGCGCGGTCTAACAGCCGTTTTATAAACCTTGCCCTTAGTTCTTATTGGCATTTTAGTGTCACTCACACAAGACTTCAGTCAAGGTACGCCACTTTTTCCACCCTGCCGCTGTCCTATGAATTACGTTCGCTTCAATTGATCCATCATCTTTTTTATATAAAAAAATCGGTTAGTCCGTTTTTGGCTTCTTTTAATTAAGAATTAAGTTTTCTAAATTATCTATTTAACATAATTAAATAATAAATAAATATATTTGTATTTTTTTAAAAGAACCTACTCGTATCGATTTTTTCCCTCTACTCTGCCTAAAGTAGTTTCGCTTCATAAAATCTATATGAATTTTCCTGCAAAATTCAAGTAGGCGTTTATAACCCATGTGCTCAGGGTTTTCGTTTTTATATTTTCAGTTGGTACATATTTTAAACACAATAATTATGCTATGATATTATTAAATAATATTTCTATGTTTAAAATTTTACTAAAAAACTCTAATGTAACTAATACAAAGCAAAATAATATAAATTACCGGCTGTAAAAGACGGGAGTGAGTTGCGCTTTTCTTTTGGAAGTTTTGTGACTCTGATTGTGTGAAACTAGTACCTACCTACATCAAACATTTTTTTTTGCTGCATCTCACACCTACCTTTCCCATTTTGGCTGAAGGTGGCCACACATTCGTCCAATCACCGGCGTGTCGCCGTACGGTCCACCGAAACCGACCACAGACTCGTCCAATTCTTGTAACGAACGGTCCGCCTAGATCATACGGCGGCCGGAATGGGAAATTGTCGGTGCGATGCCGGACCAATGTGTGGCCTACTTAAAAGTAGATATGTAACTGAGCTAGCAAGAGTGGCGCAAGGTTATGCGTCGCGCTGTGGACCGCCATGATTGACCACGACATACTCTGCCAAGAGCACTACGACTGAGAAGAAGATATGTAATGTTACTTGCCTTAAATATTTCAGATATTTACGTACAACTAAATAACTACACAATGAAACCGTTAGAGGAATACATGTTATTTACAAGAAGCGATTCTGAGAAGGTGAATGTTGTAAACGCTCAGGGAGTTCGTAGCGCCCAATGTTCCGCAGATTTTGATGAAGCTTGGCCCGAACATGATCAACTCAGTTCTGCACACAATGGGAGCTTTCTTATAGTAAGTAATTGGCAGGCGTTTCACGATTTTTTTAGCTTATATGGTCGTTGCATGTAAAAATAACACTACGCTGTTTGAAGAAACAAGTACGTACGCCATAACCCTAGCCAGCGGTCTTTTTACAATTATATTTTTAAACTTCAGAGTGTGGACAAGACGTGGGTAGAAGACCCTCCATCTCGTATACCTTATGATTCACTCTACCAACAACCAGATGCTGAAGAAGAAAATACTGACAAAATATTTATTGGACTAATTTTTATATTAATACTGGGTTTATGTTACTGCGGTTATGATGTGAGTATCATTATTTTTTCCACTTTCCATACCATTAATAAAAAAAATACAAAGCAATACCTATTTTTACTGCAATATTAATTTACTGTAATTTTATGCCTATGGCCAGACCTCGACTAAGTATATTTAAATCAACAAGTCAAAACTTCTGACTGACCACATAATAAAAGTTAAATTGTGTGAATGATTTATAAATTAATTCTATGATCCCTGTATCCATAATTTGTATAGAGATAAAATATTCCCATAAAGGATTATTTTGCCCCTGTTTTATCTTTTTTAATCTATCACAAATCTCTTATTTTTTAAGCGCTGTTATACCATTAACCTTTCATTATTATATATCGCGTTTTATTGAAAATTCAAAACAAATAATTTGTGATAGATTATGAAAGAGAAAATGGGATCAAAGTTTTACCACCAATATTTCCTATTCAATAAAACCCATTGAAAAAACAACAGATTTTACTTAGATATATTGAATAAGTAACTTTATGCTACATTACAGTGACACAAGTGGATTATTTACAGAGAAATTGGGAATAGTTTATCCCCATACAAATTATAGATGACATAGACTTTCCCCGCCCCCGGCTTCGCCCGTGGATATTTTCGAACAAATTAAAATATAGCCTATGTCACTCAGGGGTAACGTATCGTAGCTTTCTATTGGTAAAAGAATTTTGAAAATCGGTTCAGTAGATTCAGAGATTACCCTCTACAACCTCACAAACTCACAAACTTTATAGATAATTTATATATATATAGATAGATAGATAGATAGATTATAGATAGATAATATAGATAATATAGAAAATAGATAAAAGATAATTGTAACAAACATTTCAGATGTGGAGAACGCAAAAAGCTTACAAATTGAAACTTGAAAAGGAGGCTGACGAAAAGATATTAAAAATAAAAGAAATGGCGAACAAGCTGCAAGAACCAAGTGTATCTTTCTTACAAGTGAGTTGTTGATATTTGATATTATTACGAGAACTTAGATTGGTTTATCTAAGTTTACAGTTTTGCAAATATATAGGTATATACGAATAACTATGAAATAGATGTGTACCTAAATACACTAAATCAAGATAATCAAGATAATCAAGAGAACTATGTATAAAATCAAAACAATTAATCTTTAAATAATTTATTGTTTAGGAGTTACAAGGGAATAGATAAGTATACATTTATAAAGGTACGATAGATACACTGCTAAAATCATAGTCTTCCTTTTGCTTTTCCGTAGTCGGGTGAAAATAAATCTTATTTTCTTTCAGTCAAATCCAACGGAAACTCAAGATGGGGAGACAAAATCTTTGAAAAGTAACGGAGTTACTATAGATACCTCTGCACCTACAGTTATTATTGAAGTACCACAAGAAGAAAAGATTGTCAGGAGAGGATCTTTACGATTTAGAGGTAGGTATATATACTAATAATATCTATAATTATGTACTTGGAATATACTTAACTTATCATAATATTGTTACGACATAGGGTTCGAAGAGATTTAAAATACCGATTAAATAGACAAACTTTACTTTAACACCACAAAAAATACAGTTAAATAAATGAATATAATAGAATAACACTTATTCGCACAAAATTCCACTTCACTGTTTCGCTTTGGTCGCTCTGATTCGCACTGTGTTCTTCCGGCAAAGATCCTCTGTTTTTGTAGTCCGTCGAACATTCAAGAAAGGCCGAGATCGTTGTACAAAGTTGTAGGCGCGCCTCGGCGTTAAATACCTACACACAGACCGCGGCCGTTTTGGTGCTTATGGCTAGGTACATACGGTCCATTTTCGTTTGTAGTTGATTCTTCCTGGATTTTCTAGAGACGTCTGTCGACCTTGATGTTTGTAGGTATTTATGTGTGCGATTTAAGTACCTACTCGTTACAATATCCATATACCTACAACTGAAATAGATATGTATATGTGCACTAAAATTTCAATTGCTTACTGAAGCACAGAATAAACATGCAGTGATAATGACATTATTGTGTAAATTCGTTTAAAATACCTAGGTCTGTAGAATATAATTATGTCTTCTTCGATCTAAAGGATATATTATATCAATAATAACTTAATAAATAATCTGTCCTTCTAGGTTGAAATAAAATTAAAATAACGATTTTTTTAATTTCATAGATTTGATGGATAAAGAGCGAACATGGGAAACTCTAGAAGAGAAAGACGAAACTCAAGAAGAAGAATCTGAAGATAACACTGTAGTAGAAGTAGAAGATGATTGTCACAGTGTAGATTACGAAAGTGATGCAAGTGATAATGAAGTTCATGAAATAAAGGAGAACGAATATTGTGATCGAAAACTAAATGATATTAGTGAAGAATTATTAGAGTCAAACAACGATATTACTGAAAATAATATAGGTGGGTGTATGTAGGTACTTTGTAACAAATTCTGGTGTGGCTTTCCTTTGAGATTTAGACCATCCACTAATTTTACGTAATTTATGAGGTCATTTAAGAAGTTCAATATGATGTTTGATTTTTAAACAAAGTAATAGTATTTTTAAACAAGGTATTGTTAACCTGAGAAGAACATACATACAGCTACTGGAACGTATTATATTCCAATTTTATTTTTTTCTGTAATTTTTTTAACTCTATTTTCTCTTACAGATGACTCAAAACATTCTTCGTTGTCGTCGGATTGCACACCTAAAATGAATAATATATGAAATGAAAATTAAAAATGTTTCTTTTCAACGTCTTTATCGCAGTAGTTTTTTTATTGTAAAATAAGTAAGTTAGGTACCTTCTGGAAGAATGTACCTTATTTAACCCCGCGAGCATGACCGCGAGATAAAATCTACAGGGGTTAGACAAAATCTACTGTTAGTGTCTGTTTGTCTATTTATCATAAATAAATAGACAAACTGGACGCATGCTACCGCTTGTAGATTTTGTCTACCCCCTGTAGGTTTGTTTATAGCAAGGCAAAATTTAAAAAAAAATCAGGGTTTTGAACCCCTAGATGACTTCTAGTTATTATTTAGTTAGTTGGACATACTTTATCCAGATGAGGGAAATCGAAAGAAGAATGGGTTGCGCAGCTTTTAGCGTCTTGAAGTGGATAGGTACCTCGCAAAATTGTTTGATCAGTTGTAACACATCGTACTTCCCACAACAACGGGGTACCTACTCTATTTTAGTGTACTATTTTCAGCCTCAGGATTCTGATTTAACCATGGTCGCTGACAAATGTCTATTTATGGAGCGTAGGATGGATGCTCCCTCAGTGATCGAGTATCCAAGTGATGACCAAAGTGATGGCTACAACTGCTTTGTAGACGGACCGCGATTTGTTGTCATTTGAGCGCGGGCAGAAGCAGCAGCGACCTGGTTTAGGATCTTCGGCCTTAATACTTAGGACAGCGCTAATAATTTATTTTACATCACGGGGCAAACTTGGCCATTGTAATTGTTCTCTCAAATGAGGTTTACGAGTTCCGTTGCCAATGTCGCTTTGATAGACGTTTCTTTTTGTCAACGTGCGTTGACAGTTCAAACAAGACCATTTAGCAGCGCGCATACACGTGGGCCACCTCGACATCGAGTAGGTACTTTTTGAAAATTTGGTCAAGCACTTCCACCCCGCATTCAGTTTTATTATAAAAAATAATTATTTCTGGAAGGTTTACTTCATTATCCTTATCAGTACTGTCGTACATTGTGGACAACATGAGTACAACCTTCTCTTTCGCTGACTTCAGAGGACAATATGGCAAAAACAAAAAGACGATAAAAATTAGCGCGAAAGTTTTCGGGTACCTAAGCCTCGACATCGACACTGGGAGGTCTTATCTAAAAAAACAATACAAAAGCCTCTTGTTATACTGCATACATCACAACACATTATCATCCCATATAGATCGGCACAGGCCTTCTCCATTCAATACTGCATGTCAAACACATAAAGAAAATGTAAACCTAACTCAAATAAGTCAAAAAATTATGTCGTTAATTCAAATAACTGCAACGGTACTTACCACGGGGTACACCTGTGGAAGAATATTGTCAAAATTAGTAGGGTTTTGCGTGCTCCTAATTATAAAAGTCAGATATTTAGATGGCGTGTATTATAATTTATTTGAACACGGTAGCGCGGGCGGGGGTAACTGGTAACGCCACTCGCACTCTGCTACCTTATTATAAAATGAAGTGTGTTTGTTTGTTTGTCTTCTTTTTTGCACAGTAATATTGTGAAAATAGAGTGAACATTAAAACTACGTACGTAGGTATGCATAGGTACAGTAATAGATGCATTTCTATGCTCAATCCACGTCCACCTTCACAGTCACAGATCCGCTGTGGTTCAATCATAAATCTCAAAATAAGTAAGGACGCGAGCATAGTTCTAGTGACCTCTAGGGAAAGTTAAATAATTCAATAGATACAATTTTTTTTTGTACCTACCTACGTCTAAATACTCAAAGTTCAATACATTAAATTTATGATTACATATGGTATTAATATATCTATACACTTTATTTGTTTTTCTAATATTTTACCTACAGACTTTATTATTATAGATTTTAAAATAGATTATTATTAGATTTATTAATTAAGCGTTATTATGGTGTCGGAGTTAGGGTCCAGAATATTTTATTAGCCATAGATTAATATATACATACACATTTTACAAGTGGCAACTCTGGTAAATATACTACTGTCAAATCAAAAAGTGACAATGTGAAAATTTCATAAAATCTTCTTGGGTTGTGTGTTTCGTTTCGCTTCTTGTTGAGCAAGATAAGATAAAGATAATCAGGTACGGCGGCGACAGCGATCAACCCAACTGCTCTCGATAAAGCTGTATCATTCTTGAAAAAAATTATGGACGAAATGGAAAAAGAAAAGATCGCCGCTCTTCCGTCGCAGTTGCTGGTAGCTGTAGCGTGCCATCCGATGGAGTATGCTAAGGTCCTTATACAACTCGGCTTCGAGCCCCTGCCTCCACGACGATCTACCACTCTATTCGGCCAACCGGCGATGATACTGCCCAACGTCTTTCAGTACATCAAATACATTAAAGCTTCTGATGGGTTCCTCGGCTGCTACCGCGGATTGTCTGCCAAAGTTCTCGGTTTGATTGCATCGAGTCAGCTCACTTCAAAAGTGGTTCGCGGCTGCGGCTTGGACTTACCAGAAATCAACGACCCTCCCAACATTGTCAACGACGACGAACCGAAGATAGAAGACTACATAGCTATCAGTCGTAGAGATATGATCACACACACAGCCTCCGTGATAGTCTCCTATCCTTTCCATGTGGTGTCAGTGAGGATGATGGCAGCTTTCATAGGTAAAGAGGAACATTACAGCTCTCTGATCGGAGCTATTATATCTGTTTACAAAGATGATGGCATTTTAGGATTCTTTCACGGGATAATACCTAAACTTCTAGGAGATTTAACATGTGTTGCAGTGACAGGGACACTGGCATATTATGTTAACAAGTACTTTGTAAAGACAAAAGATTTGCGTTACTACACCATTCCATTCTTGACTTTTGTGACGAGTACCATCACATATCCCATGGTAGTCGTGTCCACCTGCATGGCTGTTGCAGGTAGCAGTCTTAAAGCTGGCAGCCCACCGTTAATGCCAGAATACATGTCATGGCATGCCTGCTGGAGAGACCTAATGAGATCCAAGCAGCATAAGCGTGGTTCTTCTATAATCTTCAGGTACTACATAGCACCTATATCAGCCATGCAATAAACTAGATGATAGAAGTTGTGAACAATGATATCATTAATGCATTTATGTTTGGAGTTTTCAGTGTTTACTGCAGTCACTAAAGTAGGACAATTACATAAAAAATATTAACTTTAATGTAAAATTATTATCTATATGTAAATAACTAAATAGTTAAATGTTATTAGCTAAGTCCCTGCCTTTACTTGTGAGCTATTTAGCAGGTGATGTTTAAAAATTTTATTTTCATTCCAAGTTTTTAATGTTTATCTGTTAGATAGTGGAAGCCCTAATGTGAAGTTGCTAGTTGAGTGAAGGTGTGGTTATTAAATAATTTGTTCCTTGCAATGGTTTTATTTTATTTGGAAATCATAAATCAATTTTTGAATAGATCTAATCTTTTTTAGGAATTAAAAACAACTTGTAAATGTTATAATAGGTATGTGGGTAGATCACAAATGCACTTTATTTCAAGTTACTTAGGTGCCATCTCCATGAGCGAGAGAATCGCGGCGATCGTCTCGTCCATGCCACCAAATTCAATACAAACTTTATGGGCCAATCTCCACAGGGCGATACTATCGCCTATAGAGTTTGTATTTTGTGGAGATGGCCCCTAAGTTAATATACAGATTCTATGTCATGTCATGGCGACCAACGCATGGGGGGAATGCCGTCCGCGCTGTGATAGTTGGGATTAGTCTGTGATTAATAAGATATATCACAGTGTTAGCATACATATTATACGACCTACGACCGACGCGCCATCTAGAGGTTCGCGGGCAGACGAGGCTGGAGGGGTGAGCGGTAGAGGGGAAAAGGGGAAGGAGGCTTCAAAGGGGTGGACAAGACACTCGGCGCGGGGGTAGCTGAAAACGGTCGTGTTGAATGGATTGTAAATATAAGATTAATGCAAATAATGGAGATATTTTATTGACAAATTGATTATACCCAATAGTTCAGAAGTGGGATCAACGAGAATATATAAAAATTTCTCGCCACGCGCATACTACATGAAAACGTAAGTACATGTTTGATACCTACCTAATTGGAAATAAAAATTTAATATATTTTATTAATGACAATAATACCGATAAGTACCTTCTTGATTTAACTACTTCATTCATGATGGCATAAAACTTGGCTAGTACAAGAGTAATATTTTATACAACAATCAACAAGCGACGTAGGTACTGAGAGAGCGATATGTATTGTCTATGATTTAATAATGATAAATATATATTTTTAAATAGTTTTTTATACTTTGATATGAACCACTTCTCGGCCGTTTGGTGATTGAGAATTGACTTAGAACATGTTAGTAATGTTAATTATTATCTTAGTGGAACCGCAGCTAAATTGCGGGGTACGTCGAGAAAAATTATATTGAAATTGAAATTTCGTCACAAAAAAAATAGATATTGATTTGGCATAAGTGTATTTATCTATTAATGTCAGTTATAGATTTTACAAATTAATAATACTACAGTTCACAATTAGTTTACAGTTAATTAATTTTACAATTTTAGTATAACTTACGACAACAAAACAATAAGAAATTATAATTTAGGTTGTGAAGTAGGGGGTAGGTAAACAAAAATTTTCAAATAAAGATTCTATAACATGGAATGGGAATCAGAAAAAAATGGTCTGTTTTGACGTGAGAAAGAAATAGGATTAGAACCCCACTGGTATTCTCTCAGTACGAAACCACAATTCTACATTATCAGCAGATAACAAGGACATGAGAGTATTCATATTCTGTGATTGTCACCATCAATGATAATTATAAATGGCTTACATTACTTTTTTCTGTTACAGAATCATATAATAATATAACTGGATATTATTTTGACATACAGCGCGAGGACTCGCTGTTAACAGGACGGCCGACTGTTAGCATACATATTATACGACCTACGACCGACGCGCCATCTAGAGGTTCGCGGGCAGATGCGGGGGCGGGCAGACGAGGCTGGAGGGGTGAGCGGTAGAGGGGAAAAGGGGAAGGAGGCTTCAAAGGGGTGGACAAGACACTCGGCGCGGGGGTAGCTGAAAACGGTCGTGTTGAATGGATTGTAAATATAAGATTAATGCAAATAATGGAGATATTTTATTGACAAATTGATTATACCCAATAACAGTCGGCAAGAACATCTTCGCTACCGATTAATTGGCATATTGATACTATAATACTCGACATTGGCAGAATCATCAAAACCCTGATGGAGCCATAACACGAAAAATAGAATATAATAGTTAAAATACATAACTGGACGAATATTCAATTATTATTTACAGTAAACCCTTTGATCTATTCTATCTTTCCATATAATAATTATATCTCAAAATATTGTAATTAGTTTTATACATATTGAACCCACACAAATATGCCTACAATATATTACAGATAACAAAGCCCTTAAGAAGTCTGTAGTTACAGGAATACATAGAAATTGACAAAACCAGCATCTGAGGTTGGGGTTCATGGTGATCAATGTAGTGACAGTAAACATTTGTCTTTAGGCAAACCAAAATATGCCAATTCACAGCCTTTGGTGTGGCCAGAAACACCAGTAACAGTGTCCACTTTTTGCCAGTTGTCCATATTAAAGATGACAAGCTTATTGTTGCATGCAATGGATCTAGACCATGGTATCTGTAATTTTTTTTAAAGTGTGGACATTGGTCTGTGCCCTTTGAAACATTCAAAATTTTTCAGTTCAGTTTTGCTCAAAGTAGAATGTCTCAATAGGTCTGAAAAAAAAAGGCAGGCAGTAATAACAGTGTATAATAACACCATCCAGCGAGCATTTCACATATAAATGTAGCCGTCATTTATAGTAGGGTCCAGTTCAGCAGATAGATGGCGCTGCTATAACTGTTCCACGGGCTTTGTTGTTCTAAGATACCATGTCGGTGACGCGAACCCAAAGATTTTTTAGTACCAAGAACCCCTCAAAGCGCTTAAAGAAGTTATCACTTAAAAAAATTTGAAAAAGAAACTGCATGCAAACGCAAAATAGGCGCCCGTTGTCAAGTTGCGGAGGCAAAGTCAGAAAACCAGTACCATGCAGGTGATGTAAATATTTCATGCTTAACCACACAAAAAAATAGTTTTTTTTCACGGGTTGTCTTACAGCTCCCGAAACCGTGTTACGGTTCCAGGGTATCCAGCGGAAGACGTAGTCTCCCTCGTTTAGCCGCTGGTATTTGTGAGGCTATACTAGAGCTAGTTCTGTTGAGATAAATATTTAGATGGAAATAAGTTTTTAATTAAAAAACACAATGGTACATTGCCGAGATCCGGGATCGAATGCGTGGTCTCCCTAGTTAATACCAGACGTCTTAACCACTAGCGCGAAAAATAAATAAAAATAGGTTTGGGAAAAAAACACAAAATGGTCACCTATCTATAGTCAATATTATGAAAATGGTCATTGTCAAGACGCAACGGACTACGGAATGCAAACTAATAGACCTGTTTGTGGCAATCCCGAAATTAGCCAAGTACAGTCCCGGGATTTTCGGGGTTAGAAAACGGCCGGGATTGTATTCTCTTAATTACTACCTAAGATCCCACTTTCTATTTTTAAACTTTAATTAAAACTGGGTGGAGTAGGGTGTAGAAAAAATGAAATACGTATTTATAAAATTTTATTGTAACCTAGCTAGGGTATATTCCTTAACAAATTGAGCCATTAGGTTTCCATCTAAAACTGCCTGAGCTCGTCTATAGACACTACTAGAATCTATACCATTATTATTTTCATTTTCAAATTTCATATAATCCAACCAAATCTTATAATTTGTACCACCATGATTCTGAACCATACATTCATAGTATTTCTTGATATTTTTGTAGCTTTTCTTCTCTTGTTTGCTTTCTAAATCAATCATTGTTTTGTGAATGTCTATTTGTAAGGGTGGCGTGGTAAGAAACTTATTATACATATCTCTTGCTGCTTTCAAGCCTTGGCAATCATATATCCTTGATAACAGCTTAGGTTTAATTGTGAGATATACGACACTTTCACAACTATCCACCTTGTCGAAAATGTCACGTAGCTGCAAAGAAATTATGTAATTAATAATTGGAGACATTGTTTTACCAAGCCTATAAAGCATGAAATACTTTTCATAAACTATTAATTTCTACTAGATGATACTAGATAGTTAGTAATGTCAATATTGTTGTCATAGTTCAACTGATCTCCAATAGATGGCGTCTTTTACAAAATAAATAAATTAGACTAATATTAAAAGAAATGTTTAATTTTGATTTACTTATTTGTTTATTTTTCGTCATTAGAGGGAAAAATAATCTTACAATAGGTATTTAGATTGTTTTATATCAAATCTTGAAGTGTCACTAACCTCGAAGAATTTTTTATTATGATAAGAATTCTTTGGATTCCACATCCGGTCATTGCGACATACGCACGCGTTTTCGTCGTGGCGTGATGTGGAATCCAGTTTAATCCTGTTCGCGCTGTGATGGTTGTGATTAATCAGTGATTAATAAGACATATCACGGTCGGCGGGATTATCTTAAATACCGATTTATCGGCTATAAAGGCTATAATACTTGACATTGGCAAATCACCGATGAACATTGGTGGAGCCATAATAAAAAAGAAGAAGAAGAAGAATTCTTTAATGGACACGGCTTCAAAGTAAAGATTGGTACCTAGACGAATTTTTTTGATTCGATTCGCCGAAGCTAGTGGACGCGAGCCTTTAATGATCCCATTAAATGATCATACCAAATATCCACAGGAGAAAAATATATCAAACATACTTACTAAATTGTCATATGGAGGAGCAGCATTATCTAACAGAAGATTGTAAAGTTCCACCATGTCAACATCCTTCATCATTTTTCTTGCTTGTTTAACAACTTCATACATTTTCTTATCATTGTCTTTGTTTAGGAGCATTTTCTCCTTCCATAAATAAAATGAACTTGGCTTTTTCTGAAGTGCTACGTCTAATATCTGAAAACCATTAGGTCTTTATAAAGCTGCACTACCGAAGAAGAAAAGGACGGCCAAGACGTACATTTTGAAGTCGGTTACTAGCTCTAGCTTCGCTGCAGTTCAGTTCGGCCTAGTGCGTTTAGACCTTTAAGAGCAGTGGTTCCCAATTAGTGGTGCGTAATTAGGTTGCTTGACGGGGTACGCGCGGAAATCTCATGCAATTTACTAAAAGAAACATTAACCTAAACAGCAATCGCCGCGATATTTTTTGAGTCAACCAATCAATTTATTTACGAAAATCGACCAACGAGTAATTTTAACTTTACATGAAAATTCATGATGGACGTTGTGTAACTGTGAAACTAATCGTCGAAACTGTCTTCGCTGCAACTGACAGCTCGGTACTTTTTCTTCTTTTGATATATGGCAACAGTGCTGATTTTCGTCGCAATTCTGCCAATGTCCAGTGTTTAAACTTGTGCAATAGTAAGCCGATAAATCGGTAGCTAAGATTATCCCGCCGACTGTAATATGTCTTATTAATCACTGACAAATCACAACCATCACAGCGCGGCCGGGATTAAACCGGATTCCACATCACGCCATGACCGGATGTGGAATCCAGCTCTGTACTTCAATAGTCGCGAAACGGTGCCATTTTACAACTATTTTTGAAGAACTTTGCGCTTCATT
This sequence comes from Nemapogon koenigi, assembly GCA_963924495.1. NCBI lineage: Eukaryota > Metazoa > Arthropoda > Insecta > Lepidoptera > Tineidae > Nemapogon > Nemapogon koenigi. The sequence continues at coordinate 3,612,344 of OZ004640.1, read as the reverse complement.
ATGGACTCAAAAATTGTTTTGCAGAGAAATCATTGATACATTTTTGGGATCACGTTAGCAACATTTACTTTTTATTTTTATTTACTGCCATTTTGCTCGACATCCAAACACATCTAATTGGGAACCACTGTTTTAGAGTATTAAGACTACTTTTATTCTTTCGCTTTAATATGGAGACTAGCTTTCCGCCCCCGGTTTCGCCCGTGGATATTTTCTAACAAAATAAAATATAGCCTGTCAATAATATGTCACTTTCTATTAGTGAAATAATTTTTAGAATCCCTTAGTTTGAGAGATTACATTACATCCAAACTTACCTTTTTATTATATTTGTATAGATTATGCTAAATAACAAACATAATAATAATTATAAATAATGATAGGTGAGTGTCACGCAAGTTAGGCGTCCTAGATCGCCTTTCACAATTTTCTAGAGTTCTGTCTCACGATACAAACGAAACTTATACGCAATTTAGTGGCCATAATATGACCAGAATATTGGCAGAGATGGGAAATGGCCTACTTGGTCTTAATCTCAAAATAACGATACTACTAGAAACAATACTAAATACGCAACAGAAATATTACATTCTACTATACTATCTTACGACGGTAATGCGTTAGAAAGAGAAGTATATAAAAAAAATGTTTCTCAAATTCGTTGGTCGTCATTAATAGGTATCTAAGCTGAATCTCTATAAGATTATATGCAAGTTATATGGCTTGTGGCGGCACATCGCGTCGATAGATGTCGCATCGTTACTGTCTCACAATATTGAAATTGAATCCTGTATCGCGCCATTGAAATATTTAATAGATTGGCATATATACAACTTTCCAGCGACATGCGTTTGGGAGTATTCCTTTTACTGACAGTCGTTGGATTGTTGTGTGTATTGCCATTTCTATAGGCTATAATTTACAAAATATTAGTGACAACCTGCAAAGAAATTGTATCAAATACAATTGTTTTGTTTCTTTCTCTCTTAGTTAGCATACTATTACAAATTCCGAGCAAGGTATAGATTGCAAAGTTCTTATTTTAGCCTTAATTCTAGTAATTCCGATTTGTTTGGTCTTAATACTCTAAGAACACAACCTACCTCCACCAGTTCATCATCACCCGTACCATCCATTTTCAGCATCTGTATCCCAAACTCGTACAAGTCTTCAGATAGAACATTATTTTCGTGACCAAACATCCAGGCACGTTTCACAGCTTTAACCTTTTGGTACTCGGTGCAGACACTCTCGCCGACACCGAGTAATTCACGTATATATGTCGTAAATAGTTTTTCATCTGGGAACTAGAAAAAAAAAATTTATTGATAGCACGACGTGTGACTTGCCATCCACTAAATGGAAAGTGGCTATGGGAGTCCATGAATGAAGGTGACAAACAAGAGTTCATATTGGAGTTCATAGTGGTCTGAGATACAGGGGGGTGAGCATATATTTAACGTGACATCTTTCGTGTCGACCGAAAGGCCAAAAACGTTTATGTCCGTACAAGAACCTGTCACGATATGCCCGGTCCGAGAATTTCCAACCCTACAATAGACTACCTATTTCCACTTCCATGCCATGTGGCATAGATTGGTTTTTTGTCTCGCTGAATTCAATGGCAGATTGTCGACGATAAAGCTTCCGGGACAAAAAGCCTAAATCACTCTTTGGACCTCCAACTATCTCTGTGCAAAAAAATCACGTCGAACCGTTTCGCCGTTTTGGAGTGAAAGAAAGACAAACAAAAATTGGTGTTTGCATTATATTAAAATACTAGCGGACCCGGCAGACGTTGTCCTGCCCAAACGTTGGCTTGCCTGCACTACTCCTACTCCTACCCCTACCCCTATCACTATGAAAAATAGATTACGACCGATCGTGGGCCATACCGAATATACACAAAAAAAATCATAAAAATCGGTCAAGGAGTATGGCAACTAACTTGTGACACGGGAATTTTATATGTATATTAGATTATAATATAATTTTATTTTTTCTATTTTTTTTTTCAATATGGCTCCTTCAGGGTTTAGATGATTCCTCCAATGACAAGTAGTATAGACGCTATTATAGATGCTCAAGCCGACTGTGATAATGCTATTAATCACTGACTAATCACAACTATCACAGCGCGGACGGGATTATACTGGATTCCCCATCACGTCACGGCGGGCGCGTGCGTTGGTCGCCATGACATGACGTGGAATCTATAATATTATATTAAAAATCCAAAACATATATACCTTCTGTAAAGCATGCTCATATATTGCTATATAGTAGCCCAATACCGACGGAAATGTGCTCCCTGATTGCACAACATCATCAATTTCTTCCCAATGATTACCCTAAAAAAATATTTTTATGTAAGTATTAGCTTGACAGCCTGGTTTCGCTTGTGAATTTTTGATTCTATGAACATCTATACGCGCGTTAGGCTAGGGTAAAACCAAGACGTCTCAAAATTCAGGAGATGCTTGCTTTTGGCCTACGCCGTCTGCTCCTACCGCTGTGCGCACGTAGTGGGAATAACGCGTTGTCATGAGGCAATACCAAGCATCTCACACTTAGGAGACTTGGTGTTGGCCTACGCTGCGTGCGTCTGGTCGTGTATTTATTCGTCTAACAAAATATATACTAATTTTTATGTTTCACATCTACGGGGTATCCCCTGACGTACTCTTCTTTTTTTAATCAGTATGACAAATTACAAACCATTAATTCTTCTAGCGCAATAAAAGACCAAACATCTCTCTCATTACGACGCGACCATATCTCATCCTTCACTGACTTAGTTAGGTCTGAAGTGAAGTCAAACCTCGCACAGTACTTGTATATTTTGAATAGATATTGCAAATTGTCAACATTCTCCATACCATTTTTCCATACAACTTCTGCTCTCTTTATTAATTTCTCCTGTAAAATTTGAACAAGCATCGTTTGATTTCTAGATCATTTTGGGTTACTTGACACTGGGCCAAGTGTGTGTCAAGCCATTAAAAGATTAGCATTCCATATTATGTAAGTTATGTTTATATTAGTCCCTATCTCGTTTCATTTAGAAGCAAGAGGCTGTGACAGACAGATGGACAGACTTCATTCCTTACTGCCCCGCAACCATGACCAAGAAGCCTGAATCACAGTTAGAAAGAGAAAGAGATAAAGCAAGACAAAAAGACACTTCTCTTTCTAACTAAGATTTTATCTTCCAAATGAGATCGTTTCTTCGTGGTCATGCTCAAGGGGCTGGTACATAGGAAACCCTCAATAATTAGTAATTTTTATTAAAATACTTTGTTGTTTAAATAATAATGTAAAGTCATTTTTGTGATAGACCTGGTAACAAAATATGTCTAAAAATTATGACTTTAAAGTGTTAATTAAAGTAAAAATATCATCTTCTCAAAAAGACCTTTTGATGTTTTGATATTATATAGAATTGTAATTTAGAAATATGTAATTATTACCTTCAAGTCTGCCTCCTTTGTTCTGAAAGCCAACATGAGCTCAGTTAAAAACAAATCCAAATACAAGAAGTCACACTTGGGGAACTTCTGTATACCCTTGATGAGGAGCTGCTTACTGGCTTCCCACTCATCATTTTGTTGGTTCCACTTAGCAGCCATCTGCCACATTTTGGGCTTGTCTCCATGCACCTATATAAAATTATAATATTTTATAAAATGCTTATGGATTAAAAATCAAAATCATTTGGTTATATGTTATAGTTATACACAACAATCCAACGACTGAGAGTAAAATAATACTCCCCAACAGTTTCTTAAGAATGTTAATAGCCTTATAATTGACATTGCTCTACTAAGCTCTAACAATATTATAAATAAATAAATAAATGTACTTATCTATTAAAGATAGATATAGATATATAGGTATGCTACTTGGGACTTTTTTGTAGAACATTTTCTTCTATACAATTATTTTCTACAGTTTGTTATCTTTGGGATCAGACAGCATGAAAGCATGCTTTTGCCCCAACTAGATTCACTAATACTGTTAATGCTCAGCTCCTAAACATGATATGTCCATTTTTAATACTCATAAACCTTCCTCGTGGATCAATCTATCTTATAGTGAAAACTGCAACAAAATCGGTTCAGAGTAAATTTTATTTTATAATATGTAATAGTAAAGAATTAACTATTATCCTGGAGTAAACAAAGAAGGTTTCTAGAATGGGATTAGAAGCCAAGTCCACCTACTCTCCACTTTACATGTCTATGAATTTATATGACTGATTAATAAAAAGATTAGATAATGTGTAATGGAACAAAATGTAATAAAAATTACCTGCAACATTTGTGTAATAATTCCAGATATAGCACTAGCAAAACCAACACTCTGACAATATTTTATATATTGGAAATATACTTCAAGATCATTTTGAAATCTATAAATGCATTGTTTAAATATAACATTAACTCGTCTAGCTATTGTATATTCAACATCTTTTTTTAACTCAGTCACTTTAAGTTGCTTCCTACGCAACCCTATATCTTCTAGTAAAGCCATCTCGTAAGCTATATATTTGATGAAAATTTCTTTGCTTTTCTTATGACGCTGGAGTCCATACTCAAACTCTTTCCTTTTTCTTGCAATTTCTCTGAAAATAACATGATAATGAAAATTACAATATTATTGGTTAGATGATTTTTTTTTTGGTAGTTTTCTTTTCAAGGAAAAGGCAAAGGTCTATGTAAAACCATACAGCTGTCTTCATTGTTTGAGGCCTTTGAGTATTTACCAAAGGAGACGTGAAGCGTTTAAATCACCAAACAATTTTTTCTGCCACTTTTGGCGGGGGGGGAGGTAAACACTTAGTACTAGCCCCTGTACCACTGTATTTTTCTGTTGTTTTATTGTCGCAACGGTTTTTACGTTATATGATGATTATGTTAAAATACAAACATAATAATTATAGTTAATGATTGGAAACACTAAGTTTGACGCCCTAGATCGCCTTTCCCGTTTAAAACATCACAATTAACTATTTTCTTAGAGCTTTGTCTCGCGACACAAAACGATACCAACGAAATCTAAGGTAACTTATTACCTGGTCAGTATAACTGGTCAAAGGGGAAAAAATTGGCGAAAGGGGGAGCCCGTCTATGGCACCTCCATAGGCTTAGTACTCTATGTTTGAGGCCAATAGAGGCCATGTCTTGGACGGATTGCATAATAGGCCTAAGCCAAGTCTTTAATTGTTTTTCATACTAAAGGCCGAGGCCAAGGCTGTGATTATTGCTTCGGTTAGATGAACTTGAAACTTCTAACTCATCATTCCTAATACTGCGCGTTCGACATCGCGGGAAACTGCTAGTAAAGTTATATTATTTTTAATCCAGGGAAAGTTGTTTTTTTAGGTTATGCAGAAAGATAAAAAAGAAAGAAATAGTTACAGCACTAACCTTATTTCCGTAGGTGTATACATATCCATTCTTTTTAATTGTTCTAGTTCGTTTATCATATCTTCCATACGTTTATTTACTTCTTCAGCCATTGTTGTTAATTATGTATTTACGTCAATTAAAAATACCTTATTTAAGTTTATCTCGACTAAAACTATAGAAGAATATTAATGTAGTACACTGTTAATTACTGTGTGTGAACCACTGCGAAGTGAAAATAATAAATAAATTTTATTTTAACTCAACAATACACGCACGTGGGATAGTACCTATTTTTTTTTATTTTTTTTTTTTTTATGGCAATCGTTCACTTATGAACATTTATGCCAGTGTCACGTCAGTGTATTTATTATTTGACACACAGATATCTAATATACTAGTCAAATTTGACAACTGTTTGTCTTCTTCTTCTTTTTTATTATGGCTCCACCAATGTTCATCGGTGATTTGCCAATGTCAAGTATTATAGCCTTTATAGTGTATATGGCCGATAAATCGGTATTTAAGATAATCCCGCCGACCGTGATATGTCTTATTAATCACTGATTAATCACAACCATCACAGCGCGAACAGGATTATTTGTTTGTTTTGATTTGACAGATAAAGTGTTTCCACCACAGAATCCACAACATTTCAAAATTGTAACACCCTAATTTTATTAGCCTATATGAAAGTATGTGAAAAATTAAGGTACCCGTATTTTTTGCTTTTCTAAAATTTCAACTTTAACACTCTTAAATTAATTTTTAAATATTGCATTTTTAGAAAAAGCCTTTAATGGCTAAAAGTATCAGGTGTCTATGCGTATTCTGTATTAAAAAAAAAGAAATGACATGAGCTGCGTGCGTTCGTTCGTTTCATTCGTTCAATAGTTCGTTCATGGTTCTTTTGTTTCATTCATTATTGTTTATTTTTAGTTTGTTAATTTAAAATTAAATTTCATTCACTTTCATCAACAAAGATGGGTAGAGAAGCACGTAAATTAAATTCCCTTGTATCTATTCTATTCTATTTTTTCGTGTTATGGCTCCATCAGTAGTCCCCTTGTATCCTGTTTTGTTTTTACAACTACAACTAATACTTTTTATTGCCAGTTACCTTTCTAGGCAGAGAGTATAGTAGCTTTGAGCCGTACTCGTTACACAGTGTAGTTTTTTCAAAATATCTCTTAAACCACTGAATAAAAAAATATGTGTATCGTGTTAAGCAAAGGAAGATCTCCAAACGGATTTTTAATTTTGGTACTTAACGAAAAATTTAATGTTGTGAATTGTTTTCTTTAAGTATTTTTTTATGGATGCACTTTGAGTGCGGTGGTCAAGGTCATCTTGTATCTGTCAAAAATATGGCAAATCTAAGTTAATCCTGGAAACGTGAGTTTATTTATACAACATCTCCTCACTCCAAAAGGATTGTCATTATTTGAAATTGGATTGAGCTATATTTTTATTACAGCAGTTTCTTTACGTATCGAAAACTACGGCTCTTTAGAACCCTCAATAAAAATATGGCTCAATCCAATTTCAAATAATAACAATCCTTTATTTGGGGTGAGGAGATGTTGTATAAATAAACTCACGTTTCCAGGATTAACTTAGATTTGGCATATTTTTGACAGATACAAGATGACTGAGAGCCACGGGGCCTTAAATACTCAAAGCGGATTCATGATGATATCCAAGAAGCGCCGAAGGGTTCCTCTTCGCGCCGGCATTGTCTCGTATTCTAGGTGCACTAAGCTTGGGTCCATAGAGTAACTTATATGGGTCCATGATCTAATAAATAAAATAAGGATTTAATTTACAAGGGCTTGGGACCCACTTAATCGGTGCTCCTACTGGAAACTTACTCGAGGGGTCACATTATCCGTCGAGTAGCCTGCAAATTTATTTTTATATTCATAAATATATTTATTATCATCTTAACTAATATTACAGATGCAAAAGTGTGTTTGTTTATTTCTCCTTGTCTCACGCCAAAAGAGATCGACGTAATTTATTACGCCATATGCTACTCGTTATACCGGGAGAGTACCTACCTATAAGATAATTGAAAAGTGATGGGATATACAGAAGGAAATATATTTATAAAACGAACAGTCTCTGTGCTTATAAATCGAGAACTACATATCCGATTTACGGTTGTCTTTTTAGTAATAAAATTCATAGGTAGGTACCAATGTTTCGGAGGGCACGCACTTCTTCTAAAAATAACAGATATTCACGTCTGTTAAGTAAGTGACAGATATGTTCACAGGCCTGATACTTGTTCTGTTCAATATGGACACTGTTAACTGGTCTCTGGCCACGCCGCAAGATATGTTCACTAGCCAGATTAAACACATTGTAAATGCGAAAAATGTGTGTTGTGGATGGGATGGGAGACTCAATAAATAATAACTACATAATATGTATTTACATAATATGTTTATTTCATATTAATTATATAAATCATACAATACTTACATAGCTACTTACTTACAACATAAGATTAGTATTATGAAAATTGGAAAGTCAACCAAAGCCGAGCTCTCGTACAAACTGTATTTTAAAACATATAAAACGGAATCATATAAAATATCTATAGTTTCTGATATTTATCTTAATTTTATTTGGTATTTAAATATGTAGGTTAATTTAATTTTTTTTTTAATATGGTCGTGCCTTACAAAGCCATGTAATATTTTATTTTCTTATAGCAATTTAGCGAAAAGTAAACAATTATGTATCATAAGTATATAGAACCCCTGCCTAAAATCTGACATAGGTACTGCCAAAATCCTGACTATCCCTACAATAGCTACATTATTATATAGGCTACTTATAATCCCGAAATCGCTCGGGATAAATTCTTGCGTCATTTCAAAGACTTCCACGGGGGAAGCCGAGGCGTAAAGCTAGGATAGCATAATTTAGATCTTAGATGCTACAATCACCGTAACTTCTTGTAATTTTTAATAAATAATTTATTTTGTAATTGGTTATAAAACGCGAAACGCAGACTAAGGCATACTAGGCTATCAGTAGGATGCATTAAATATTATGATTTAATTTTGTATACGGTTTTACTTTATGATGAGCTTCCATATGATGATACACTAAAAGCCGGCAATATAAAATGGCAATTCTCCTATAAAAAAAATATCATCACCGAGCAGTAAACCTAGTTATCCCGCCATCCGCATGTTCAATAACCCCCCTACCCTTGAAGCAATTCAACCAGGTCTTCTGAAACGACTTGAAACTCTCTCTTTCTTCGTCTGAATTGAACACAGGCGTTACATTAATCTCTGGGACACATCTTCCAAAGTTCACAGCAGGCAACCAAACATGGAAATCCGAGTCTGGGGAATATTTGAATATGTTTTTGCAACCTTCCAAGTTGATTTGCGGCACGGGCGGTTGGCGTTGCAGCAGCTTCTTTAACGTGATGAATGTTAGTAGGTTGTTTTTTAACGTAATGGCTTGTAAATTGCTGGCGCGCCCTAATGACCTGTAAAAATAATGTGAATTGTAAGTCAAGAGTTCGTGCCAATTTATCAATTTTTTCACGCTGTAAATTGCAATTCTATTTAAACAACTCATTTCGCTTTACATAATATTATAATATGCAAAGTAACAGCCTGAAATTCAACTTTTTTCAGTAGATGGTCTATTAATTCCACCAACTCACCTGTAAATTCTCATAAACTGTGAATCTTTCAAATTACAATTGGACAAGTTAAACCGGCGCATCTTCAACTGCTTAGCAGAATCCATAAACGACGATAGCACGCCAACTACGCTAGCTTCAACTCCCACATTCTCCATTTCCAAATCACTAATCAAATTAGGATTCAAACACATCACAATAGAACTCAAAATGCCTTGTTTCAAATCATTATTCCCTATATCCAGGGAATCCAAACTATCGAAATGCATATTAGGTTTGTTGGCGTCAGTAAATGCATTCGTTGTTAATCTACAATTATTCAATTTGAGTATTTTGAGTTTTAAATATTGTCCTAATTTGCAAATATTTCTAAATCCTTCGTCTTGAATTGGATTGGAACTGATATCTAGGTATTCTAATAGTGGGCAGATAGGTCTGACGGCCTTTTCGAAAGCTGATAATAGCGTTTTGACACCTTCATTGGTTATATTATTGCAACTTATATCTAAATGATTTAATTGTTTTAAAGTTGATATGCATTCAGTTAAATATTTTACGCCATCATCACCTATACCATTGTCAGATACCATGATAGCTGCGATGTGACTCTGGTGCGCCAAAGCTCTGAATAGTGGCCGAATTTGTGATGAAGAAAGAGTTTTAGATCCTAAAGCTAGTCTATGTGTTGTATGACTTCTTCCGATTGCTTGTTGTATTTCTTCTGATACAGCTGAAACATATAATTTATAATAATCATATATTTTAATAATCTATTGATTTGGAAAAGTCTGCCGATTGTTAAATCCAAGTAGTAGTAACACGTAAATCACATGAGTCACGTCTCAACTTACTTGGCGCTGGTTACATTGATTTAAGGCGTAAGTGCAGACATCATATCACAAAGACACCTAGGGTTGTACGGTGTACCCAATTTGTCCGTACGCATCACACGCACAAACAGGTTATAGTAAGAGTTCTGTCGGTATCCCATAATAAAACCTGTATTTTGTATGGCGCTGTGCGAAAGCGTGCGGATCAACCTTTAGTCCTAAAAACCCCGAGCCTCGAGAAACACATTCGAATATCTACGTGGGCCACAGCAGGATATGGTTGTTATTTGATTTTAAGTTGAAATTCAGGCCAATTGAATCGTGACTTAAATCTACATGTTTATTCATGCATTTCACGCCCCTCATTGTAATTTGTGACATCCTAACTAATATTATTATGTCTGTCATTCTTTCCCGTCAAAACAGAGCAACGAATCGGTTTGAATTTTTTTTTTGCACAGATATATTATAGTTGGAGGGCCCGGCTAGACTGAATGACATAGATTACTTCGAGATAAATTCTTATAACACATTGATGTTTTATTATCGATGTATTAGAATTGAAACTTACATATACTTAAAGCTTCACAGCACTCCAGATATCTCTCTTCCGCTGGTGATGCTTTCCAGTTGGTAATGCAGGTCTTCAATTCTGGTGATGCCAGCACCAAACTCAAAGGATCATCCTCAGACAGAATAGCTCCATCTGATGTCATCAGACTAAAAACTGGACGAACGCCTGTCAGTCTGAAATATAAAATACAATATTTATTTGTATGATTAATGGCTTGTGTAACCAGTGCCAAATAAGTTGAAACTTGCTGAGTGTATAGTCACGTAAGCGTCACAACTCAACAGAACTGACCACTCATTAGGTGGCTTCAATAAATACATGAACTGAGTATCCCAGAGGCTGGTAACACGGTTTTAAGGCACCGTTATTGTATTTTGAGATAAATGTATGGAAAGAGGAATGAGCCAGACCAGCCCCCGTATTACGTATCTCGGTTACTAACAAAAAGCGATGGTAACCGTCCACAGATTAGTAAAATGTACGATAGACCGAGAAGAGAGAGCTTGCACAGCACACTCACTCCCGGCCTGTTATCATTACTAATCTGTGAACGGTTGTTATTAACCGAGATACGTAGGGCGGGCTACTATGAACTTGTTATGAATGAAATTGAATAATCGTCAAAATCAAATAACATTTGCCAGAATTATGACTGAAATGTCACAACGCTCTGATTTTAACTACCCATGGCATATATGTACTCACTTGTAATATCTATTCTTGACCTCTTCAGCCAACCAATTTATTGTCAACTTGTTGATAGATTGCAACTTCAACGATATCAGTAACACTTTGTCCTGAACATGGACCTTCACAGCAGCAGGCGGCATTATCTGCGTCATCGTTTGACCATTCTTAACTTGCTGCACAACATTAATAGGTTTAATTGCATTCAAACCATTATTTATATTCTGCAGTATATTAAAACCGTCATTCTGGATGTAGTTAGTGCCACCGAAACTTTCGTTTGAAGATTTTCTTGAAAAACTTGTAGATGCGCCCGTCCAATTGCAAATCTTAGATTCAGATTCGCTGCCACTATTGCTGGAGCTATCTCTTCTTCTCTGAAATCCAGCCTTAAATAACGTACTTTGAGTTTTGCATCGCCTTTTAATATTTAATCTGCTGTCACGAGATCGTGAATCATTAAACTCTTTTGATATATCAAAGTCGTCACTGACTCTTTTCTTAGGACTGATGTTTTCAATTCTGGAGTTGTTATCAATGTAGTCAGTCAAATCAATAACATCTTTGGGCCTTGAATTACTTCTACGGTTACTATTATTAGTCTTATTTTCTACAAGAGGTTCATTGTATTTGTTAATGTTTTCTATTGTAGTTTTAATGCTATCAGGAGGCGGTCTCGTCGTCACTAAAGTCAAAGGATCGTGACTAAGTTTCATTCGTTTACTTTTATTTACTCCCAAGTCATCATCCAACCAATCATCGTCAACTTCATCCGGCGCTAATAAAGCCGGCTTCTGCTTAGTCTTTTTTACGTCAACGTCTGGCAAATCAATAATATTTCTGTTCCTTAACGCAGAAATCGCACTTCGGTATTCGTTTACCCCAGATGATGTAGTTTTCGACGTGATTTCATCTGATGAATCATTTGTATCACTAGATTCACTAGGGAATGCTACTTGGTTGCGATTGTGTGGATAATCTATCTCAATATCATCATCGCTGTCATCGTTAATAACGTTCCTTCTTTTAATAATGGGCGAATGTAGTTCCCTTATATGACTGTTCATTTTAGAAGTACTTGGCGGTGTCGTATTTCTGGGAGTTTTAACAGGGGTTTTTGACTTCGATCTATTTAGAACATCGGACATGCTCTTGTCTGCTGAATTTGTACACTTATTACAAATACTTTTGTAGGTAGCCTCTTCGTCTTTACTTAATATTTTACCAGAACGCCATTTTTGTAAAATTTGCAACGGTGTTTGGCCAAAATCTGTTTTCAATGACGTTATAGCACCCTTTTGTATGAGCAATTGGATTACATCTAAATGACCGTTACTAGCGGCGTCGTGTAATGGTGTTATGCCTGAAATTAACACAATAATTTGTATATTTAATGTTTCGTAAATATATAATTCGACATCACTAATAATAAACCGGTGTCACACCGCTCCACACCCCTAGCCGCTTACACCAATGTTGCCTGTCTTACTGCCGGCAGAAATGCTTAAAAATTGTGGTTTTTAGGAGGCCCATTTAGTAAACGGCGAGTCACCACCTGCCAATTTTACGTATCATGAGATGAATGATACCGGCAGGTGACCGTAGTCTCAACCAATAAACTTGATAAACTAATCCATTTAACATCTCAAAACAATATAGCCCGATTTTAATTTAAAATTATCTCAGCAATAGTCCAGGCACCTGGCGTGGCCTGTCTGTGAGCGCATTGTATTTGATGCAATCAGAGATAGGTCCCGACGGGTGCTAGTCACAACACTTTAGATTAAACACTCTAAAGGGCCTCTACGTGTTGGACCTATATCTCCATGCAAGCCTTACAAAGGACCGGGTATTATGCCCGTGAATTTAGAGTTACTAATATTACAAATGTGAAAGTGGTTATTTGTTTGTCTTTCTTTCACGTTAAAACAGAGCAACGGATCGACGTGTTTTTTTGCACAGAGATAGTGACATAAGTAACCTTTTATCACGGAAATCCTTCGGGATAAATTCTTGTCACATTATATTTTAACCTGGGCTGGTCGCTAGCGATAATACAAATAGAATACATACCTTCGCACGTAGAACCCCCTCTATCATTGATGTTGGCTCCGTGATTTATGAGTATGTTAGCAACTTCTACATGACCGTGAATGCATGCTTCGTGTAAGGGAAGCCATCCCGCGTGGTCTCTTATGTTCACGGGATGACCTTGTGCGATCAACCTCTCAACTAACAGTTTGTTACCAGATATACAAGCCTGAAATAAATTAAACAACGTAACAGATACAGGTTCATCTAAAAAACATGATAACTTAATTGGGATTTTTACTTCAGAATGTTCAGAAAAACATTTAAAAACCTGCTCTGATGTGACACTTATGTAATGCAAAAAGGTAGCCGTCACGGGACGCCCGCCATAAGTAAAACATCGAAAACTGTAGTCGAACACTCTAGTATACGCGGCACGCACATACAAGGGAGCACAGAGCGGCGGCGGAGGGGAGGCATGACGGCAGACCATTTTTCTTCACGGCTTACGAGTCGGTCTTACCCCTAAGGCGCGCCTATAGATGTTTTACATAAAAAACCGCATCAAAATCGGTCCAGCCGTTTTGGAGAAAAATGGTATGCCTACAAACACAGACACACACAAACAATCTCTTGACCCAAACGCGTTTACCTACCGTTCTCCGTTCCGACATGGTTAAAAATAAAAACGAATCCCTTAATAATAACTGTCTGACAGAATTATTCTTGTAAAAATCTTTTTGATATTTTGATAATGCGTGTGAAAAGCTGAAAACTAATGTCTCACGGAACAATTAAGTAGGAAAATATCGAAACCATTATTTTCTATTTAGATACATTACGAATTTTGTTACGATTTACAGCAGCATTATGCTACAACTCCAATATACCTACGCTTGACTGATTTTTATTTTTCTATACTAATATTATAAAGTGGTAAAGTAAGTTTGAAAGTTTGGACGTAGTTGTAGGGAGTAATCTCTACTGATATGAGTGCTATAGACCAGGGGTGGGCAAACTAATACCTACTATCGGCGATCTACATAAAAAAAATGGAGAGACATACGATCGACGTACAGGAATTTTCCTATTGTTTATGCAAATACAATTATTTATAAAGATGTTGAGGCATGGTAGGTACTACGTGTGTATTTAATTTTAAATGTTATCGCTATTGACCGTAAAATCTCTTGCGATAGAACGTTTGCCCACCCCTGCTATAGACTATATTTTATTTTGTTCGAAAACGGTCAAAGCCGAGGGCGGAATGCTAGTATAATATAAAGTTGAATGGGACTATGGTTACATACCAAATGTAACTGAGTCTCCCCCTTCATATTTTTCTTTATAGTGAAGCCACGACCTCGTTTACGATTATCGCGTTTTGTTTCTGTAACGCTTTCTTCTTCATTATCTGATAAATCTGTAAATAGTAATAGTTTTTTTTAATATGAAAACTCTCTTTATTTCTTTTTTCTTTCTTCACGGGTTGCCTTACAGCTCCCAAAACCGTGTTACAGTCCCAGGGTACAGGGGAAAGAACAAGGTCTCCCTCTTTTAGCCGATGGTATTTGAGAGGCTATACCTGGCTTGCAGTTCTGTTGAGATATTTAGATAGAAAAGCCTCTTAAGTGTGGTTTGTCGATAAGATGTAAATAAGTTTATAATTATAAAAAAACCCATTGGTACATTGCCAAGAAAAATCTTACGGGAAGGCCCTTAAGTTCCTCATCTACTCTAGAATAAAAATGATAATGTTTTTCAACTATAGTTTACCAATTTATTTATTAGGTATATTATTTCAACAATATTGACTATTTATTTTTGTACTGTAATTACATCGTCCAGACCAAAAATGCTAAACACAATTTTTCCTTTTAAAAATATTACGATAATCAACTTCTCGGTCTTCGGAGGGCATTTGTTAACCGCGGGTAAAAGCCAATGTAAATAATATAATTACCAGTCAAATCATCAAGGCATATATCGTCCCCGATACGTGGGGTGTCGTCGTCGCCCCCTCCCGCAGAACTCTGCTCATCTTCAGAATGCTCCAGATTATCAAAATCTTCGAAACCCAGCACCCTCAGGTCGGTTTTGGTCTCCTCCATTTTGTCCATCTCGAAATACTCCTCCTGGTACTTGAGGAGAACTTTCAGTATTTTTATTTCGTATTTTAGCTTGTTCCAGTTTCGTGCCTGAAATTTGTAGTTTACAGCAATGACTTAATAGTTTGTATACCTTTATCCAGGGTGTTCTTTTTTAAAGATTATGTTTTTTTCTTTTAAAAACATCTATTTCGGGATAAACGTAAACTGGTGAACACCCTTAAAAGGAAGTGTCCGGTCTATGTCAGTCTGCCTGTCTATCTGCATGACTGCGCCAATCTCGAGGAAGGGTTATGTGAGTCTATTATAAGTTATCTTCACTTATAATATCCATAATAATAAAAAATGGATAATTTGTTGTTTTTTTTTACTATATTAAAAACGACTCGCTGTGCCACACGAGGTTGAAGTGAGTTTGATAAAGAAGTTTGGTAAATCTCGGGAAATAATGCCATACTTCATTCAAATCGGCTCAGCCTTTCCATCACGTTAATAATACTATAGTCTGTTTCCAGGCCATCTTTATCTCTTACGCATTGTACCGCGCTTCTTCCCCGTTCTAAGAAACGCGGTACGATATCTAAACGATAAAGTGTATGGAGCTATATGTATTAGAGGACTACCGCGACTAGTCTGCAATTAGTCGGCAAAAAGGCCGACTATGCGGCACTTATGATGGTATAGGAAATATTTCCTATTCAATAAAACCAATTGAAAACTATATGCTAAATTACAATGACACAGGTGGATTATTTACAGAGAAATTGGGAATAGTAATATCTCCATACAAATTATGGATCAAACAGTTTTAACAAATTGACAATTAATCAGTACTTTTTAAGGGATCTATCGACCACTTATCGGTCAGTCATATTGGGGCCAGATTAGTCTGTCAAATCCATACCTAGTCTGGTCTGGAAACAATAGTGGATAATAACAAAGAACTTACAGCTTGCCGCGCATCCAAGCACACTTTTTCAATTTCATCGTATGGTTTTTTAGCTAAATACAAAGTTTCAGCAATATTGTAGAGAGTGGCAAATGCTTCTCTGGGCACATCCTTTATAAGTTCATATTCCTTTTCATAGTATTGTAACGCTTCGTTGTAGCAGCCCATGTCTTTGTATGTTTGATATAAACTAAAAGTATACAAATTAACAATTAACACATCTATTGTAGATAGATATTTGATAACTTGTTTCAAAAAACTAATTTGTATAAATTTTTTTTATTTCTGGAAAAACTACTGAACGAATTTTCATCAAAACAAAAATAGAAGGAAGAATTCTCTGTCAGTCATAAAAGATACCATCAAAATCGGTTCACAATCAGCTAAGATATAGAGTAATATTTGACAACCGAATTGAGAACCTTTTTTTGAAGTAGGTTAAAAAGTGAAATAAACTTCCTATGGAATTTTAAAGTAACTATAATTTATTTATTTCTCTGCATCTTTAGCTATCTTCTGTCTATCTGTGCGGATTATGTTCCGATTTCACAATAGAAAAACATAAATACCTGATATAAATAGGTATCAAAGACTTTCCACATTCGCCAGCCAACTCAGCATGCTCCAACATTTTTAAATAATAATCTACAGCGCTGGAGTAATTTTTCAAAAAACATGACCCATCACCAAGTTTCTCATACAGCTTTTTGAATGACACATGGTCCGTCGGATCGGTGGACACGAGTAGATCTTCCGTGTAACATATTCCGGCAACTGAGAACAGTAGAAATACGAGTATGAATATGGATTGATCGCGAGGTGCGGAGGTCATTAGTAAGTAAGACATTACATTAATACCACAGATTAGCTAAAGATTATAGAGAGAGATTGTTTGTATACAGTATGTAGAGGCAGTGGCGGCCCTAACCCTTTATCAGGGTAGAGCGAAGTTGTCTTTCGGCGCCCTTTGGTCGACGCCTTCAAATCAAATATATAGTTTCTGGTAATAAAATGCAAACATGCTGGTTCCCCGCCTGCCCCCGTTGCACATATCCATGTGCGTATCCATGTTTTCACAGCAAAAATGAATTTATTTTTCGCTCGTGCTTGATGATCGGATTTTGGCGCCCCTAACAAACATGGCGCCTAGAGCGGCCGCTCCTCTCGCTCTACCCCAGGGCCGCCACTGTATAGGGGGTAATCTCTGTAACTACTGAACCGATTCCCTAATAGAAAGTTGCACTATTTGAGTAATATAGTCTATACTTAATTTTAAAAAAGTTAATTATTCGCGAGGCCGGGGTGGAAGGCTAGTCTAAATATATAAAACTGTCGTGTCGCTGACTGACTGACAATCAACGCACAGTCTAAACCACTGAAGATATAAATATGAAAATTGGAAGGTGTATTTTTTTAGGGGTTGTAGAGGTGCACCAAAAAAGGATTTTTCGAAAATCAACCTCTATGTTAGTCGGGTAGAGTTATCAAATCCGTCACATGTAAGTGCGAACTTCAACTTTAAAATCCGATCGGAGCTCAGAAACCTCATTAGATTCGTATTTTTATTGCGCATTTTTTATTTCATTACACTTTATTTGTCAAACGCATAATTTTTCCGTAAATCTCAAAAAAGTTATTTTGACGAAATTTGACGTTTTTTTTAACTATCGTGCGGTACTGGGGTCGGCGTTTAAACTTAATATGTTATAGAAATAAAAATAACTATGGAAAAGCTCCGACATCTACTATGTATAGGTAGTAGAGCGTTATAAAGAGAGGCCTTCATAGTGCGTCTCTGTCGCGAAACGTCACAGACGCTCAAAACCTTTCAAAATTCCCAACTCAATACTTACCAACTTTAAGTTTACTCTCAATATTCTCTCGTTCCTCTTCATCTGGAGTCTTCAACTTCCAAGCTTTGAGGAACACTTGTTTAGCACTTTGATAGTCCGCCAGCTTGCAAAGTATATCACCTTTACAAGACAATGTCTCGCACTGTTTTATTATCTGAAATATAATGTGTCCTTTTATGCATTTTTCATTAGATATTAATGATAATGGGTCAAAATCATTGACTGGCAGCTCTAGACAGGCAAACCATTTTTTGGAAGTGGGAAATCCGTTATGGCTAAAACCCTTTCCACTATCAGAAATGAGACCCTGGAACTAGGCAGGACAACTTTGGGAGGCCTCAACAGACAAGCCCTGCTAGATCTAAATCTAATAGATTTCATGATAATACATGGGTCTTTTAATATTGGTATTATAAATACCTTATAAGACAAGTTGTGGAGCTCAAAGTAAAAACTATTGATTGATTTTTTTAATTAACATTGTTACATTAGTTGAATTACAATACTGGTTTATAGCAATTTGAATACCTACACAAATACATTTGTAACTGGATAGACATAATTATGCTATCATGGACTTTTTTGTAGATCATTTTATTCAACACAATTCCTTCCTACATAATTTTTTATATCTCTGACAAATTAGATAGCATACACTATGCAAACAAGCAAGAGTTAAATTTATTCCCCACTTGATTCACTTATTATTATATTATTTATTATATATTATTTAATACCTGTAAACCTTCTTCATAAATCTAATAGTAAAAACTGTAATAAGAACTGTTCAGAAGTTTTTGAGTGAAAAGATCACAGACAGACAGACGTGGCGGAGGACTTTCTTTTATAAATATAGTAGTGATAATATTAACTGAAAATAGTATTTCTTGATTTTGTACCTCAAACCATTAAGTAGACTACTACCCTACTAACAAACTCAGGTTATTAATACTGATTTTAAAGATCTAATACACAAATTAGTTTATTCAATGTATGAATACCAACCTTATCTTCCATGCGACTAGCAACTTCCAAAGCTTTATTTAGGCAATTCAAAGCCTTTGAGTATTCCTTTTGCTTATTACTATACAACATAGCTTCAGTGACATAGCATTGATGTAGAACATCATATATATCTTGATTAGAACATATTGATATTGCCTTCTGAATACATTCTAGTGCTTTGTCTAGGTGATCCAAGTGTTCTTGTACTACACCTATGTTAAGTAAAAGTCTTGCTCTCATATCCATCAGTTCATGCTTGTTGATTTTTCCATGTAACCTGAATAAATAAAAATACTGAAAAGTTTATTTTGATGTAAGACAAGTAAATAACTATCACATTTAATTTCTTTCCGGTTCCATACATCTCCGATGAAAAAAGGAAACCTTTATAGGATCACTCTCTGTCTGTCCGTCTGTCACAGATTATTTTTTCTACTGGACGAAAAAAGTTGAAACTTGGTACATATATAGTTTGATGACCAATCACGGACGTATAGTGTAAATAATCGAATTTAGATTTTGCGGGAAAAATTAAAACGTAAGAAAAAATGTTTTTTTTTCATGTTCATCAAATGAAAGAGCTCATTATATTATAAGGAATACAAATATATAA
Source organism: Nemapogon koenigi (assembly GCA_963924495.1). Taxonomy (NCBI): domain Eukaryota; kingdom Metazoa; phylum Arthropoda; class Insecta; order Lepidoptera; family Tineidae; genus Nemapogon; species Nemapogon koenigi. Next base: position 3,592,613 of record OZ004640.1, on the reverse strand, counting down.
TAATAATAATAATAATAAAGCCTTTATTAACTGAATTAACTATTTACATTCTAAACATTTTACTAAAAGTTACACAAAACAATTTTGTTTCTTATTAAAATTAACCTACTTTATTTTAGTTTCTATAGTATATGTGCACTTGTTTAGCATAATATTGGGTTTGGTTTATCAGTTTGTCTACTGACATAGGCCTCCTCTAGTGATTTCCAGTGTCCCCTGTCTCTGACCAGTCTCATCCACAGGGGACCCGCAATTTTTTTCACGTCATCAGACCATCTTTTGAATTGTCGACCTTTTCTGCGTTTACTGTTTCTAGGGTACCATTCTGTTATATCTCTGGTCCACTTACAGTTCTTGTTCCTTAACATGTGGCCCGTCCATCTCATTTGAGTTCTTTAATTTTTGTACATACATCTTTTACCTTTGTAACATTTCTAATGTCTGTATTCCTTATTCTGTCTCTTCTTGTAACACTCAGCATTGATCTTTCCATTGCTCTTTGGCATACAACTAACTTTTCCAAATTATGTTTTGTTCGTATACAAATATATACGAAAGAAAATATACGAAAATTGACGGTTTCCCCCCCCCCCCTTATATCCAAAACTACTGAGTCTAAATATTGAAAAAAAGTTCTGGCCAAAAAATGGTAAAATGGAACCCTCGGCGCCAATTATTTTATGCATGGGACACTAACACTAAATTTTTCATAAAATCTTGACTTTATGTATAAGTATTTACCTCTCACACAAAACTAAGCTCTTCATAAAAGCTTTTTCAGCAGCTCTCAGGGATATTGTTGTTTCAGCATTATCTGTACTACTCTGTCCTTGCAGTAAGTATATGCGCCCCAAAGTAGCCATAGCTCTTTGTTCTTCAACAAGATTATCCAATTCCTTTGCCACAGCTGTAAATAAACATATTTGTTAATTACTACATAATATTATAAAAGAAACTCTCTGTCTGCACACAATTTTCTCTGTAACTGCTGAATACATTTTAATTAGTAATTTTTCACAAGGACAATAAATGAATTCATAAGGAATAAACACAAGAAGCAAAACAATTGAATAGAGCTAGCTATCACCTAAAGGCGGAAGACATAACCCTGTGTACCATGGAACTGGAACTAAATAGTTTCTTTTTATTTTATAATGTAAGTACTTACTTATTTTACAAATTCAGAAGAGATACTTACATAAATGTCGTTCCTCATATTTGAGAGCTTTATCAAACTCTGCCATCAGCATATATACCTCTCCAATCATCCTGTTGCAAGTGCCCCACTCTAGGCGAATTCCCAGTTCTCTATACACAGCGGCTTCAGCCTTATATTCCTCCAAAGCATCATCCAACCGGTTGTTCTTGTAATAAAAGTTTGCTAATAGATTACATGCCTCCGCATACAGACGTTTGTTACTTCCACTTAAAGCTTTTTTTTTCTTTCTAATTAGTTCTGAAATAATATAAAAGTATTGATTTATAGTAAAACGAGTAAACAATTAAATTTTGCTAATAAAAACAATGTATCATACTTTCTTCTTCCATTATTTATTGGGGATATAACAAAGTCTTTTCATTCCTTACACAAGGCAGTACACATATTTTTATTACATATAAAAAGTAAAATTTTAGAACGTAAAATAAATAAAAACTTTATGATTATCCTCTCTCTCGTGCGAGTGCGAGCGCTTCAATCTATCAATCAAGGAATAGACTACTCTCTTCATTCAACTTTGAGTATTTAACCCTTCGGCTCGCACGGCGACGAAAACACTTACTACCTCTCGCTCGCACGGCTCAATGGCGGCTCGAAGAAAATTATACCCATGTTTATATATTTGCAAATTTTGAGACAATCACTGAACAGATTTACTTGAAATTAAAATAATATATTCTATAATAATGTATTTCTTTAATTATGTCATAATAACACCTACTTTAGTCACCTAAATTAAAATATCCCCTGTTAAAATAGCTTACAACAGAAAAATAATAGTATTGCGGAAGAAAATAATTTCTACAGAATATTACAGAACTCTTTGAATAAATATTTTGTGCCAATTTCAATGCAGGAAATATATATAATCAAGTTATATTGTCTCTTTTTGTTGTTTCCATATAAAATTACTTAGAAAAATACGACCAAACTTAACACGCGCGCATATGAATATGGAAAAAAATGCGCGCGAGAATAGAAATTTGTACTCTCAAAATATCAGTAATCCTAATTTGTTTTGAAATTATTATTACCTAACTTTGATAAAGGTATATTAAGGTTACTAAGCCATACAATTACAATATCATAATTCAACAGAAAATAGTGTAAATATCTCTTTCGTCGCAATCAAATATTTCTCACGGTAGCCACATAGGAAAGATGATATTATTGAAATAAAACACATAAAGTTATATAAAAACATTGTATTTTCCACTTTTATACACATTTTCTTCATAGTTTCCTACAAAAATACAAAAATCAAAGTAATTTGGTATTGTAAATATAATTATATGAAATACCATTATAATAGTGATGCATGTGTCAATAAAATATTTTTATCGATATCGATGAAATTCCCACCACCGTCAATACTGTCGAACAGATTCACAAAATTGCTAGCGCGATGTATTTTATGTGATTTGATTATATAGAAACAACACCTTAACACTTTAACAATTAATTATTTGTACAACTTACAAATAATTTGTAACACTAGAGGTTGCGTGCTGTACGTGGAACACTTCCTAACCCTCAGTGTCGTGGCAGGTCTCTATTTGGGTCACTCTCCAATAAAAGATAATACTGTTCACTCTACTATATTGACATAGACCTGCTTGCTAGGCAGTATTATGAATGACCAAGTGAATTACGACGCTATGCATGCGACCTACTGTCGAGAGCGTTTACATGTAACTGGCGTGCACCGGAGCTTCATACCTGTACGGTCTAACCGCTACAAATTAATTGTTAAAAAATCTTTGAAAATCTTTAAAAGTAAAATATTGTAGCTGTCCTGACTTCCTGAGGTCTCTCGATCTCAAAATATCTTTCGACTAAACTAGAAATAACACAACAGAACACCAATACCATATTAATACCACGCGTACTTTATATATATATATGAATATATATGAATCTGGTTTTGTAATAAATATGTAATCTGAAATAAAACAACAAATACCATAACATCCATCATGCGTATTTTATTTACATAGTTATGCTAAAGTAAAACAGCAGAATAAACAGCAATACTATAACAATATCATGGGTATTTTATTTACATAATTATGAGTCTGGTTAATCTAAAATAAAACAGCAGAATAAACAGCAATACTATAACAATATCATGCGTATTTTATTTACATAGTTATGAGTCTGGTTAATCTAAAATAAAACAGCAGACTAAACAGCAATACTATAACAATATCATGCGTATTTTATTTACATAGTTATGAGTCTGGTTAATCTAAAATAAAACAGCAGAATAAACAGCAATACTATAACAATATCATGAGTATTTTATTTACATAGTTATGAGTCTGGTTAATCTAAAATAAAACAGCAGACTAAACAGCAATACTATAACAATATCATGCGTATTTCATTTACATAGTACCGTGTTTATGTATATATTAATATTATGATAACACAGTACAATACAGACAACAATACAATACACAGATACAATGAAAAAATCTCTCCTTGCAAATGCATATAATGTAACAAATAGACAAAGAATATGACAATAAACTAAAACATGAAGAAGAAGCGGTAGACGCAAAGAAGATAAAAAAAGTACGAGATTATAAAGGTTTAGTGTGAAACTGTTCGAACATATTTAAAGACAGAGCGGCACTTCACAATCCGGACACTGGTATGCGGTTTTTTGTGCGCGACCGTTATACGTACACCAAACGCATCTGCTCCGACCTAGATTTGTGCGGTGTTTCACGCGCATATGCATTTCTTCGGTTATTAGTATCCGGCTTATAAAGTGGCGCTCAGTCAAGCGTTCCGGAGGAAAATGTGAAAAAGTCCGCGGCCCTTGATTGACATTGACATTAGACTTTGGAACATTACGAAGATGACGATTCATGATTCCCTCTACTACCGATAAACGAAAGGCCAGGGAATGTTCAGTGGAATCAGTGGATCGTTTTACCAAAATACTCTCTACCAACAGGTGGTATGTGTTTACGATTGGCGCGAAGTGTCCTAACACAATCAGTGCGACACTGAGCACTTCAACAAATTTTTCATAAAGAGTGTATGGCCCAAGTTCAGAAGTGGTTCAATTAGTCTGACTACAGTGGAGACACTCGAAGGTAGGGTGGAGGTGGTTGTTTGACGACCTACATATAGAAAGAAGGACCACAGGAAACCAGTGGCCGATTCGCACAACTGATAGGCTTTAATACCAAAGCGAGCTGCTTTCGTTTTTATGTACTGCTTGAACCCTAGCGGGCCTTTCCACAGCGTCAGGCACTCATCGATACAAATATTCTGCTTTAAAACGTAACGCTCCTTGAACTTTTTGTTCAAGTGGTCGATGACGGGACCAGTGCCATGTAACATGTTGTTGTCAGTATTATTTAGATCGTTTGAGCCACTGGCGTGATAAAAAGTTCTATTTAGGTTCCAGTACTTCCTTTCAGATAACAGTTTCCGAAATAGTTCTGTACGCAGGATTGGCTGTTTCACAAAAAATGCCATGATGGTCGGCCTAATAATGCCGAGCGTAATCCAAAATGCAAACAGAATGAGTATTTCATCAAGATTCGTATTATGTCACTGCCTCGTAAATCTCTCAGTGTCAATATCCTGGGCATGTCTATTGCTTTCCATCGCTATATGAGATAGTATGGAATCTTACCAATAGGCGCGGAATGCATCGTATGCGTTGTTAAATACGCGAGTCGGCCAAGGTTTTTCACGAACGAAAGTTTCTTGCACTCCTCTCCAATCACCAGTAGGTTCCCAAACAAACTCCTCAGCACCATCATACTCTTGTTCAGGTCCCTCTGTTCCATTCTCTCTCCTACCAACATCTCTATCATGCATTGATGCTTGAGGACGCAAATATTCTGGGAGATGCTCATCTGTAGGATATCGCTCTGTAAGGCGACATCCAGGTACCCGTCCCACCACATTTGATCTTCGGAGACCCCCACGACGCCCTCGTCCACGCGACCGGTTGATCCCTTGCCTCCTTGGTAATAAAGTTCCTCGAGACGTTGCGGCCACGGTCTTTTCCGGCTGCGGCTGAGTCAGCACCAGGCTGTTCCGGCTTCGGAGGGGTTACACCAGCATCAGATATGTTTCTGGAAAATATTGAAGTTCAGCACGTATTTGTGTGGAACATCCCCATGGGCAGCACGCGTCCATCTTCATCCATAATAAGTACTTGTATGTCCTACAAATAAATAAAAATAAATTTAAATGTTTGTTGATTGCATTTGGATAAAGTTTGGCAGAGAATTCGATTATGTTTCGAGTTAAAATATTTTTAATAGGACGGAGGAGGTGGTTAAATATTTGTTTAACAGTGAAACAAAGAGTTATTTTCAATTAGGTACTAGCGGACCCGGCAGACGTGTCCTGCCTAAACGTTGGCGTGCCTTCTATTTACTTTCCTTTGTCCGTCGAAAACAACTACCACTACCACTATCCCTACCTCTACTCCTACCACTACCACTACCCCTACTCCAACTTCTAATTATAACTGACGCTTCTTCGGCCGCTCCCGCGGCATCGCTCAATTCGCTCGCACTTAAAAAAATAATTGTATGGGAGACAGGGGGGGTACGGGGAAAGTCGAAAAAGGGGTAGAAATCAAATCCCAGTCCATAGGAAAAAAAAGAAAAATGTATGAAAATTTGTATGGGAGATTTTTTTTAACGTATTCGCTAATAGGAACAAATCCTAAACATTATTAGTTTCGGCACCTACCACCTCCAATTTGTAGTTTCCGAGATAAAAAACAAAAAAAATAAGGGGAGAGAAAAAGGGAGGTTTCGGATTTTTCTGGTACTCACCGGGACCCCCTCTATACGATTCCATTAAAAGTTTTCCCCCATCACAACTCTTTCTGTGAGAACAATTATGTCAGTGAGTCAGTGAGTGAGTGGTAATCGAGCTTTATATAGTATAATATTTTCAAAAGCATACCTCAAATATGTCATCATTTTCCTCATCCTCTATGGTGACGGTTTCCTTGTGGTCGAAGTCATCTTCTTCACCATAGAACCATAAACCGAGAAGACATGATACTAAAAAAAACAAATTAAATAACTAATCAAATCTTAAAGTAGGTTTCAATTATGTGTAATTTTAACCTGGGTTACGTGCAAAATTGTTGTTAAACAAGGCAATTTTTTTTTCAACTCTGCTCTTCTGGTATAGTAATTTTATATAGCACTGATAGTGCGTTCTTCCCTAGACATTTACGTTACATTCATAAAATAAGTGCTATCAAATATCTCAAACCGCGAGCAAAGATGTTACACATCACATACCGATAAATATATCCTTTTTAACTAATATTATAAATGTGGAAGTGTGTTTATACGTGATTTTTTTTGTACAGAGATAGTCGTAGGGCCGGAAAGTGTCATAGGCCACTTTTATGCCGGAAATTAAATTTCAAAGATGACTACGGGCGAAGTCAGAGCGGAAATATAATAAATATATACCATCAAACATTATTAATTCAATTTTACTAATAATATAATAAATAATAGAATACAAATAGAAATAACTATTTGAGACTACGAAAATATCGATAAGCTATGTTAACAATGTCCTTCACATCACTAGGCCGAACTCAAGAATTTTCAAGATGGCGTTTTAATTTTGCGACATTTTTATATTTTGGATTATTACTTCGAAATAGCACATTATATAATAAAAATAAACGTTGGAACATGAAAAATAAATATATAGAAAGTATTTTCCCTGTGTATTTATTCATATAGTATACGCATCTTTCCACAATAAACAAATTTAGTAAAAATTTTTACGGATTTTTTTATATCAGATTTTTCCTCGACAGAAAAACTATATTAAAGTTGATCTTTTTGGTCCCAACTAAATAAAATATTGTAAATAAATGTATTATAAACAATACTATACCTTAGTTTATTAGCTGCAGGGCTTATTGGAACTATAAAATAATATAAAACTGCACTGATCAACAAAGCGACTGTTATGACAAAGAGTATAATAAACACTGCATTTATTTATGCTTTTTGTAATGGCGTATTATCCGGCCCATAGACGTATTACACATAGAAATGTAGAGAATTTCAATTCCTATGACTCCTCTTTCAAACTTTATATAAATAAAAAGAGATAGACACACATTAAGGTGATTTTTAAATTTTGTCGCGAGGTGAATACATGTATTCACTTGCGAGCTTACTGTAGTGCGCATATAGGTGAATACATGTATTCACTTTCCGTCTCAGCGGTTAATTGATCTTCTTGTTCTTAGATCTGAGAGTATTTCCCTCTGGTACTATTTCCAGTATTTCAAAGACATTCAATCGTGGCAGATGGCATGTCTTATCATGATAAAGCAGTGTTCGCATAATTATTCAGTCAGTGCTACTAAAGTGAACCTTGCTTGCTGGGAGGGAGGTCGTGTACCAGTTGCCGCCGCGCCATTTGCCAATTACTAGGGCAGCAGTTACTTCAATTCCCAATTATTAACATTATGTACAACTTTTTATTAAAAAAAAATGACATTTACTGTGCGACGTCCGTGCTTGGCGCAATTTTTTGTTGTGATAATCCAACCCTTATCTATACTAATGTTATAAAGAGGAAAGATTTGTATTTTTGTATGTTTGTTAGGAATAAACTCAAAAACTACTGGACGGATTTTGATCATTCTTTCACCATTAGAATGCTACATTATCCCTGAGTAACATAGGCTATATACCATCACGGCATGACGACGGGAACTGGGCAGAGGTGAACATGACAAAAGCTATGTATGAAGTGTACGTTTGCTAACATTCTGAAATAGACACGTACGAAGTCGTGGAAAACAGGGTAGGGGTAGTGATAGGGGTAGGGGTATGGGTAGGGGCATGAGTAGGGGTAAGGGTAGGGGTAGGGGTCGGGGTAGAGATAGGGGTAGGGGTATGGGTAGGGGTAGGGGTCGGGGTAGGGGTAGGGTTAGGGTTAGGGGTAGGTAATGGGTAGGGTAGGGGTAAGGGTAGGGGTAGGCAAGCCATTATCTATGAGTGATGTAGGGTATATTTTATTTTGTTCGAAAATATCCACTGGCGAAGCCGGGGGCAAACAGCTAGTTGGGAATAAAGCCACGAACAAATGACGATCGTACAAGTACAACAATGTAAAGTTTGTAAAGTAATGAAATAGACGAGGCTAATCGACAATGACGAGGAGACGTAAAGTGGACAATATAGTGTCGAAACCAATGATATACTTTATAGTACGTCATTGGTCGAAACTATAAAATTCTTTATGATGTGGTAAAATTAGGTAAATAGATTTGGATGGTGACATTTTGTATAGGAATATTTAGTAAGTCAAACTAGGAGCCAAACTATTTCTGCACTGTCCACGAAATATGTATTTTTAGCAATATATTATTATTAAATTTTAAGCTCGAAACGCACTCCTTAAAAATAATATTTTAAAAGGGAATAATAAAGAGCTAACAGAACCAGCATATTAATATTATAGGTAATAAAAAAAATCACTGATATTATGTTTCACGGTGGTGAGCTGAAAGCCGAAAGCAGGCAATGGTGACACATGTTTGTGAGCGCAATTCGGCATGTAAAGTGAATACTTAGATAGATTTCGTTTTTTAATTTTATTTTAAATATTATTACATCAGATATTTTTGAGTAGGTACTATTGATTTCTGTTCAATAGCTATTATTTTAAAATTATTTTTAAACGATTTGCCGTCAGACTACATGGTGACGTCATCACCTTTGTAAAATAACCCATGTTTTGTAATATTATTAATAATATTTACTATGAGTTTTATTCATATTATATGAATAATATATATGAATCATATAGTTTATCCATAGAGTACTAAGCCTATGGAGGGGCCATAGGCTCCCCCTTTCGCCAATTTTTTCCCCTTCGTTATACTGACCAGGTTTCGTTGGTATCGTTTTGTGTGGCGAGACAGAGCTCTAAGAAAATAGTTAATTGTGATGTTTTAAACGGGAAAGGCGATCTATATAGATAGGGCGTCAAACTTAGTGTTTCCATTCATTAATTACAATTATTATGTTTGTATTTTAATATAATCATCATATAACATAAAATCCGTTGCGACAATAAAACGACAGAAAAATACAGTGGTACAGGGGCTAGTACTAGTGATTTACCTCGCCCCCGCCAAAAGTGGCAGAAAAAATTGTTCGATGATTTACACCCTTCACGTCTTCTTTGGTAAATACTCAAAGAGTTTATCAGTCTAATTCAGATTTCATCATTTATATTGAAAAGCGTGATAGCATGACGAGCCTAGAAAAAATAGCCCGTGGAGTGTAATAAAATTATAAAAAAGTCTACGGTAATAGCGAATTGTTGTGTGTGTGAACTGGAACTTGTGACGTTCGTGCATCTTTGAGTATTTATTTATGAGGCGTGCACTACGACTAGTCGTAGGGCGTGCATCAAGTAGTGTCATTGTAACTGACATAATAGTCTGTGTCACTGACTGACAGTACGCTGACAGTCAACTCTACAGAGTACCTTCATTCAATAAACAAAAACAATAGTGAATTCGTAATTTTTTTTGCGATGTTTGTTTTATTATTTTTTGTATCTAAATTAGAATTTGATGAATTAAATTAAGTGTTTTTGTTCGTGTTGAGTACAGTATTATAATTTTTGTAAGTGTTTAATGTTTATTTGCTACATTCCGTACCACCGGCTAACTGAATAACTAAGTTGGTAAGAATTCAAACTTTTTACTTTCATGATTTTCTTATAAGTAAACAATATTATATACCACCCTTTGGTAGGTAGTGGTACTTCATATACAAACGCAATTTATGCTACCATAGCACCTACATCTAAAATATTTCTTGACAATCATAATAGTTAATCTGTTTAGGACTTTACAGTGTTATGAAGTCGTAAACAAAATATCATCCTAATTCTGGGCATCATGACATACCTACTCAACTAGTTCTGGACATTCGCTTTCTATAATTATGTCTTTTTTAATAATAATAATATCATAATTATAGGTACATAGTTATTTATTTAAAGTGGGTGGTAGGCAATGACTTTACAACCATTGGTGGTAGGTAGGTAGTAGGATACAATACTAGGATAAAAGCCTGACAAAAACATTCAAAGAGCATAGAAATGTCTGGCTTTACCCAGACGTGTATAATGTATATTATATAATTGGAGCAGTTTGACAAAAATTTTCTTTCTCTGGTTTATTTACAAATTTCATAAATTACGTATAGTATACAGTCTATACATACATATATATATATATATATAACATCCACACACATTAGCAATAACAACACATCCAACAAACAAAATTGTTTGATTTGCGTCTAGCAAATTTTTTTATTTTGAACTGCTGCTCTATCCTTGGACTCCCATCCCACTCTCCGTTATTCATTGCACATGTCAAGTCCTGAAAAACTGAATAATTGCCAACCTTGAATTGAAGGCAGAGATTTAGGGGTCTCTAGGTCACCACTACCAATGGCACAGTTACCAATATTGGGTAGTTAGAAATGTTGACCATAGAAGTTTGTTCGCTGTGATGGAAGGGTTCTACCACCACCACAATCACTTGGGTCTTTCAATCTGTTTCTCCAATTGCTATAGACTGCGGAAGTGATGATGTCACATTGGATAAAAACAAACATTTCAATTTTGATTCCGAGTTATTTTGAGAGATTAGTCCATATAACATTCCATATTATTTCACACCTGTGGTGTAATCATGTCTCGAAAAGAGAGTCTTGCAGGTTCTACAGGTTCCTGCGAATGTAAAAATATTTAACAAATGGAAAAAATCTTATCTGGTGTGTCCTGTTGGTAGGTACCCCATATCTTTGATATTTACGTTTAAATCCTTGGTATTTACTTTTAATTATATAATTGTTTTAAACAGAATAGTTTCTATTCTATTCTATTTTTTTTTCAAAATGGCTCCATCAGGGTTTTGATGATTCCGCCAATGTCAAGTATTATAGACGTCACAGTAACAATAAGCCGATAATCGGTAGGTAGAATGCTCCCGCCGGCCGCGATATGTCCTATTAATCACTGACTAATCACAACCATCACAGCACGGACGGGATTAAACTGGATTCCCCAACACGTCTTCGCGGCGCGTGCGCTATCCACCAAGGCGTGTCGTGGAATCAGAGAATAGTTTGTTTCTACCCAATGTGATGTCACACTTCCAGGTCTATAGCAATTTTTCCATCAACAGTGGCCAAGATGATTTGATTGAATTGCTTGAAGGGGGAAAAAGTATTTATTTGTTTGTCTTTTCTTCATATAAAAGCAGAGTAATGAAATGACGTGATTTTTTGAACAGAGATACCTACTTGGAGAGCATTCTAATATAACTTAGTATTGTTACTCAACACTTTTGAGGGTGGGCTGTTTCATCTGGCAAATATCGTACTTTCAAATTTTCGTGAAAATTATGTTTTTTCTTAGATTAATATTTTATAGACAAAACAAAAACAAACACATCTTCATGGCCTTTATACCTGGCCTTTTAACTGCATTGGCCAAAGATAACAGTAACGGTGTCCACTTTTTGCCAGTTTTCCATATAAAAAAATATGGTGGCAAGCCTGTTGTACTTAATGGACCTAGATGTGTCACTTCTTTAAAAATATATCTGTTATATTTTAGAAGAAGTGCAGCTTTACATGCCCTCTGAAGCACGATGAGTTGATTAAAGCATATATGCTTAAAGAAAATTGGTGCTTAGCATTTTCGCCATGTGAGAATTAAACCCGGGGCTACCCAGTTTCAAGCCAAAGCCATACTACCAGTAAGGCTATTCTTTGAACATAGAGAAAACTACTTTTTATAACTTTACCTTTCAACATACAAAGTTATTAACTAACCACCTTACTATAAAATATGCTACTAACTATGATAGAGGGAGACAAAGCATTGTATAACTTTGTACAGTGTTTATTAGTAAACTATAAACTCTTAAAAAATCACAAGATTAGCCAAGTTATTGAATTAGAAATATGTCCCTCATAAATTTTATAAACTAGCTCAAATATCATATTTCATTCTAAATATAAGCGCTCCCGTTTCACATGCATCGCCTGAAGCTCGTTTTCACGCGCAATTTCGTTACTGCACCAAGGAATCGTTGTCGTTGAACCGTCAAAACTGGGCCACCATATTTTATGAAGAAATGACATGTAGTCGTGCTATTTCTATTTTACGGCTATGCAGGTAGATTTCTTAACATGCTGAAATGTTAATAGGTCAGCATTATTTGTAAACCTGAGGGTAGCGTTGAGATACCTACCTATAAGAATCACGCAAAAAAAGTCTAAAATCCTTACTAATATTATAAATGCGAAAGTGCCTCTCTCTGTCTGTCTGTCTGTCACGGCTAAAGCACTGAACCCATTTCGATGAAATTGGATACGGAACTTGAACCCCAGGGATGGACAATATGGACATGGGCTACATAATTTCTTAAATCCACAAAAAACGGGTATAAATGGGGATGAAAGTTAGTACGGGCCCCACGGTCAAAGCCGGGGCGAACAGCTAGTATAATATAATGAATAGTTAATTAATAACTAATAAAATAAGTAATATAACTAACTGATAACTATACTATTATGGTGAGGGGGTCATTATTTTTCATTATTTTTTTTCTCTAATTTCTAAGAATATTCTGGATTCCACGTCATGTCATGGCGAACAACGCACGAGCCCGCCGTGACGTATGAGGAATCCAGTTAAAAATCCGCGCTGTGATAGTCTGTTGTGATTAGTCAGTGATTAAAGGCGTGTTCATGAGAGAAAACTATGATTCCGCGTCAACATGCCTGTAAATTTCGCCATTGATGAATTTTCCTTTTTATGACTCCTACATATTTAGTCTACCGTTATTCTGACGAATAGCTAAATTAGAGTATCAAACGATTCAACGCCCCCGCTTGCCGAACGTTAATTTGACTAAAATTCGCACACTAACGGAACGAGAGGAAGAAGTTTGCATTCATTTAGCAATTATTCAGTTTGTTAAGTTTCATTGCCTTTTAACCTGTTCTTATAAAACTTATTTTCATTGTATTTTTTAAAAATTTTTCACTAATTTGGTAATGTAATACGTATGATCTTAGACTCTGTCTATCTCAGTCCTTGCTACTTCTGAAAATATTTGCAAGCTTGCAAACTAATTAGGTAATGTGTGCAAACTAAATGAGGACACGTTTCCATCCATGTTTGATCGTGTCGTGTAGGTTAAGTGATTTCACAGGTAGCTATTTACCTCAGAATAAGCCGAAAATAAACTGGCTTTATTCTGAGTTATTTACTGACCTTTTCCTTATTGATATTTCCATCCTCTAATTAGAGAATAAATAATTTAATTTAAAAAAAATAGTAATAAGTATTAAAATGATCTTAAATACTAAATTACAAATCTATATATATATAAAAATGAAACCCGTTTTCCGTTGTCACGACATAACATGAAAACGGCTTGACCAATTTGGCTAATTCTTTTTTTGTTTTGTTCGTTACAACACAGGGGTGGTTTAGAAGAAAAAAAAATTGGAAAAACCTTAAAGTTCAGCTGAAAAATAAAAAATAATAAATAGGTAATTTTGTATGGAAATCGCAGGAGTAGAATGGACAACATTTCATTTTTCGTAAGGTACCAAAATTCGAAAACCGTTTGGAGATTACATGCTAGAAAGCTTATTTTTCATTTTTTTTTATTTTTATATCCTTTAATTTTCGAGTTATTTTAAAAATACTGAAATATTGAAAAATGAGGATTAATAGGTGCCCTAATCTGTGCTAACCCTCTAATTTAAAAATACTAATGTCTGTTGGCAGAGTTGTTAGTTATTGAACTCAGGTGTTGCCTTCTATTAATTTTACCCATTTTTATTCCATTTGAAGCTAAATTAATAATTATTCTTTAAATAATATTATTAAATTACTTCTTTTATATAATATTTTTTGGAAGTTTTGCTAGTTTCGAATGGGCTATCACAGGAAATATATTTACGAGTGAAACCGCGGACAAAAGCTAGTATTATTATATACATTATGAATAATGTTGTGGGCGATTTGAGTTCCGGCTACGGCAACACCTATTTGGAACACGGTATATTATACTCTTTGCATTTCTATAACGTTTACTCTGTGGCTTGACTGACACTATCAGTCACTTTCTTTGGGTGACAGTTTATATTTCTTAATTTTAGTCCTAGCTAAGGTTTTTAGTTTATAAGTCCTCAGAATTTATAAAAATTCATAATTAAATTAAAAATATAAAAACTCAACCAAAAATAAAATACAAAAATACGTGTAACTTATTTTTTAATATATTTTTAATTAAAGTAATAAAAATGGGTGATTAAAAAAATGAAATGTTGTCCATTGTAGGAGTAGAGGTAGGGGTAGTGGTAGTGGTAAAGGTAGGGGTAGGGGTAGGGTAGGGGTAGGCGTAGGGGTAGGGGTAGGGGTAGGGGTAGAGGTAGGAGTAGGAGTAGTTGTTTTCCACGGACGAAGGAAAGTAAATAGCAGGCAAGCCAACGTTTGGGCAGGACTAGCGGACTGCTAGTATAAAATAAAATTTCATGTAAATCGCTATCTACTTACTGGGAGAGTACCCAACAGACTGGCTGCATTGCCTCGTTGGATGGCAATGCTTATTCTTTGACCGAAGTAAGAGCCAGCCCGTTTACTAGTATCTATAAACAGACTGTGTGCTCCAGGTCCCCACGGCCCATCGTTTCCACACCAAACGCCTCAAATATGTATTCTTTTGGAAGGGATGCTATTTGCGACGTTTGGCCATTTCAGCATTGTAGGCCGCATTGCCAGCTTTTAACGCTGAATATATGGTAGATGGGACGGTGCGAGATCCTATAATTTCTATTTTTTCTATAAGTTTATTTCTCTTTTTCCGTTAACACCTGCTCTGTAAATTCTAGTGTGTTTTCTACAGTAATATCTCGTAATTTTAGTACATAACGAAACGTGTGCTAGCAGAAAATGGCGCAATTGTTTGTCCGGTGACGTCCCGTCTGCACTCCGGAATTAACTTCTTGTTTACTAACGTACGGTTTATGGGGATGACGGACTAGTTTAAACACATTTTATGTTGTAAGACAGGTCAGATGGGAACGACGGTTTTAAAGTACTGTTAAACTCTAGTGTAGAGAGATTTTCATTCGATTTGTCTCTTGAGATCGCATTCATGTCTTTGGGTGAAGAATGAGGACTTAGCCCATAGAAGTAGAAAGGACGCGCGCCCCCGCGCTTCCTACTTTTATTTTGCTTAGCCGGTTCAAAAAATATTTTTAACTGAAATGAAACTTGTTGCCTTGACCTAGGTGAGAAAATACTAGGAACCACAGAACTTCTATATAGTATTATATATTTTTTTTATATTATATTATATTAGTTTTTTTTTTATTTTATTATATATTATTATATTAGTAACACGGTTTCGGGAGCTGTAAAGCAACTCGTGAATAAAAAAAAATATAAAAAAAAACTTCTATATAAAAGATCTGTGCTAGGAACGGATTTTTCGAAATTCAACCCCTGAAGGGGTAAAAGGAGGATAGTAGTTTGTATGGGAAAATATTTCATTTTCGAAAAATCGTGTTAGGCTATTATGTTACATTTACAAAAATTCAGAGGTGAAGTTGGGGTTGAAAAGCTAGTTGTCACGAAAAAGGGATTTCCAATGTAATATTTGTCAGACGGGAAAATTATTAGAAACGTCAATGGGAATCACTTACAGAAAGCGCGGGTCCTTCCTACTTCTATCCTCAAACGGGTCATTTGACTGATACCGTTTCCACGCGAATCTACGTTTCTGTCACTAATAATAAAGTAGCAAAAGCATGTTTTGGGTAATCTCTGGAACTACTAAACCGATTTAAATTTCAGAATATTTTACGGGCGAAGCCGGGTGCCGCAACCTAATAATAAATAAACAACAATTGTGCTCAAAAGCTCCAGTAACTGCCAGTTAAAATAAATCCAGCACAATGCCCCTCGCTGTACTGCACTGTCCTCCCGAATAACGATTTTCGTTTAGCAATCCGCCGCGATTGGCCCGTATATTTTCCTCTACCTGCATAATACATGATTTCTAAAATAACACCATTCAGCTTATCCATTTCGGTTCGGTGTACATCCTATATTTATCAAACTTTACAGAGATATTTTCATATAGGTCATTGTGATTGTGTAGGACTATTTGAATCTCTACTAACTAAATAAAGGAATCATGCTTTCAATGGAGGTAGTTTTCAGAAGCCTTTTGTAATTTTGATTAATAGATAGCAACTTGAATTCACATCAGAAGTTGCGCAGACGCAATCTGAAAGCTCTTTATCCGGCGACGTTATCTGTGTTCATCGGATATCACCGAGATTCTGTTACAAAATTGTTTCTAGGTCAATTACAATGGCCTGTAAGTGTCTGCAGACGACTTTCAATGTATGAAACATGAGAGTTTATTTTTATGTATCTTTTGCAATTAACATTTTTACTTCATTTATCAGAGCATAGCATTATTTGAAATCACGTTCGAAATAGATTACGAATACGCAAGTGTTAAATTACTCTAAAAATACTATCTCTAAGTTGTCGTATATATATAAAAAGTCCATACCTATATACAATATTAGAATAATAAGAAAAGTTTATTTCACTTTATGACCAAATTTTCCGTTCCAGTACTGGTCTATATAATATCTTCACGAGTAGCTTGTGGAGTCAAGTTACCCTCCGCGTAAGTTAGCCGATGACATGTTTAAGGCTATACCTACCGAGTGGTTCTTCTATTGGGGTATTTTGAGATCCTCTGAGCCTATCCCTATGGATCAAACCCCAATAAAATTTAGAAGAGACAAGTTTATTTTGTTCCTTTCGCAAACATATCTGCATTGGAAACTAGAAAGTTTGGTACGACGCTTGTCTTGTGAGTTGTACTCAACCCTCTACTTGCGAATGTGTTCCGAGAGCGTAGGAGGCCAAACAGGCTCAGGCTCATATCTACGTCTGCTCAAACACGATTGTGCAAATATGTACTGCAATTCTTACTGTGCTCTCGGTCTGTGCTCTAGTCATAGCCACCTCTAGCTAGACATAGCACAATGCAAATCGTCATAAGCTGTTGCTGAGGTCAGTTCAGGACAATACAACTCCCTTAAGTCCTTATAGAGGGGCCTTCCAAGTCCGTCGTTAACGACGATCGATCGATAGGTATCATCATGAATCATTATTTCCTATACGGCTCTTACGTCACTACTTCCGTGTCTGTGATACATACCCCTTCAACCGCGCAACGTGTTTCCAGGATCAGCTCCCGGAAGCCCGGAAACCGAGTTAACCTAATAGCCCCAGGATACAGTTTGGTTTTCTTTTTACATTTTTGAAGAGAAATCGATGGTCTCAAGTGCCACGCGGTCACCCATCCTTGTTCTGATCAGCCATATAGCCAAACCACCGCCGTAGTGCTAGTAATACACTAAAATATTTTAAGTTAATGTGATTTGGGATTAATTTAATTTTGATACCAAGTAAGTATAAGTTTACTTCGTATATTGTGGTAATTAAGTTGTTGCAAAGCTAAAATAACTACACGAAAGTTTGTTCATGTAAACGAAATTCAAACAGTGTCTGCCAACAACAGATCTTACTTCGCCACACTTGGACTGGACCGACCGCGCAACTTCTCCTTTATTACTAGGATTATGGAATAAACCAACTTTGTGTGCATTGCCTAACTGCTTTCACAAATTCGAACATTGCTGGCAATTTATTGCTATTGCTGTTAAATATTAAGAATAGTTCAATGACACTATAATTTTGGCACCATGGTAACTTTAGCCATTTCAATAAGAATTGTTTGTATGAGCTATGTTTGTATGGAAATACTCTGATACTTCTTCTGTTTGAAGCTTGGCTGCAGTTTGATATAGTCTAATTTATAATCTGCTGATAACCTTAACCCCACATTGATCGGATTACTTGCATTTGGTATTGTAAGCTAAACTGCTGCAAACAAAAATTTAGTCTCGGTATTATAAATGTGAAAGTTTGGACTGTTATTTAATCAATAGACTACACATTTTAGTAAGTCTTAAAAATGTGGGTGCATCCTCGTGCTCCAACTGAGTTCTTCAACCGTGTCATCACCACGAGGAAAACTTGCCTTTCGCTGGATACACGGATACAAACCAAATGATACCAATTGAAATGTCAATTCCAAAGTGAAAGAGCTGCTTGTAAACTTTAAATTGGAAATTTTGCAGTGAGAGATGACAACAGTCGTAATACCTAGAATTTAATTAAGTGGATTTTGCCGCTGAATAAACCTATAACAGTTAAGCGTCGCTCGCCCGCTCGCTTTAAGATAGCTGTGAAAGATAATAGTGCAGTGATCTCTGTGTCCCAAATAAGGAAAGATGCCTTTTTGGATTCATTAAAGCGGCAAACGAAACACAATTAAAACTTAGATTATTGCAAAAGCTAGTTATTTACGAGCATAGGAAGTTTCAAAACTGTACATGCCATATTACATATTGTTATGGCCCCAACCAAACGTAAGAAGTATTAATAAAACATTAAAATTAGCGCGCACTAATTTCCGATCCATGTGGCCCTAAACGTAACCCATCACCCCCATGCAATGACTACTGCACTTTTTGATATAAATATTTTGATCGACCTGAAATTTGAATCCAAGTGTCTTTATGAGTATAGAACGCTAAGTAACTATAGGCTTGAATCTCCTACAAAAATGTATTTGTAGGTACTTAATATATTATATTCTTGAATATTTACCTCTCTTGAAAAACATGAGCTTAAGTTGGTGCTCGAAGTCATAAAAAACTAGTTGATAAAGTTTAAAAGACACTTCTTGTTAATTAACAGGAAACTCAATTAGACGTTGAATTTAAAATATTAAAGACTGGTTTCACCTTAATTATTTTGTATTTATAAATACATACATATTCTAGAAATGTCCAACAAGGGCATGACTTCTAGGTGTACTCTTGAGTTTTTTTTATTATTGGTTCCTGCAGAAACTGGTTTACAAAAACATGCATACAAAACACGGTATTTGTAAATATTTTTATTTTTGAGATTGATGAAGTAATTGCCAGGACAATATACCAGACATAAGTTTCGAGTATTTGGATCAGCGAAACGGTCATTCGTGCGATGAACTATCACAATCCGTGCCAACGGACTGACCGTAGCAAAATGGGCTGTTTAAGGGTGATTGACTGCCATATACAATAACAGGTCTTTGTGTTTCATATTTCCTGTTTACTATAAACAACTACTTTGGTATTATTGAAAAAAAATTGTGTTCAGAAAAAATAGCTGTCAATGGCTCTCGAAAACTGTTTTTCAGCCTCCAGGATACCCAGCGGAAGACACCTCATTTAACAATAATATAATTATTGCCAAGCTCTTTTGAGGTATTTTGACGTAGGTACTTGTCGTGTTGTACTTTCCTCAACTGCTCGGGAGCCAGAAATTGAAGCTTCCAAAATATAATCAGAAATACGTTTTATCATTTAACGATCAATTTGCATACTATAAACTGAAATGAAAGATAATTTACATATTATTTATGTATGTAAAGTCAATATTCAAAACATAATTTAGTTAGGGAGACTGCCAAATGGATCGCGGTAAGTACAGTACTCTTTATTTAGCTGTATTTGCAGCTTTTCAATGGTCCGTGAAGCTCAGGTGAGTCAGACTGCATTTGGGGCAATGGGCTTTTAGATTAACAATATGCTAACGAGTTCCTGAAAGCGGACAATCACTCTGTTTCGGCAATACGCTCTTAGTGTATAGCTGTGCTTTTGTGAGATGACTGGTTGAGTACCTAGCTTCTGCTTCGTCCGAATATTTTCAAAATAGGTCCAGTAGAACTCCTTTAACATTTTTTTTAGAAATTGATCGAAATCTCCAGCATTTTCCTTTTAATTTTATACAATACTATAATTCACTCCACACTTTTCACGTACATCATCATATTTCACTCTGTCTCTTAGTGATATAACCATATTTCTTAACGATCTCATTTCAACAGCATTAATCTTACTAGCATGTTTCTTCTGCCATACCCAAGACTTCCATACATTAATGTGAGAATTAGAATGCTGTATGCTTCTCTTATTTTATTCCCTTCGTTCACTCTTCTTAAATCCATATCCATTTTTCCATCTCTTCGTAAACATATATCCCAAAGTACAGTCACGGTCCAGGAAGTATGTCAACCATAGAGAGTTATTTGAATGTACTTTAAATACTCACGTCACATAACGAAGATACCTTATAAGCACTTGGTACTGAGCTTGGTACCGTAAAATCTGGTAGTTACGATATGATTTTGAGTGCCACAATTAAGATGTAGGTGGGTATCTGCTCCCTTGACCGCGACTGTAGAGCTCTGTCTCGCGACACAAAACGATACCAACGAAATCTAAGGTGACTTATTACTGCGCACCTGGTTAGTATAACTGGTCAAAGGGGAAAAAATTGGCGAAAGGGGGAGCCCGTCTATGGCCCCTCCATAGGCTTAGTACTCTATGCAAATTTAGTATCATTATATCATTGAATATACCTGAAAGAATGTTTATTTTGTGCATTTTAATATGATTATTAAAGATTTTGTATTAGCATATAATTGTTTTCTTTGATAATATTTTTAAAAGGGGGTAAAATCTATTTCCCACTGCCCTAGAGGGATCGACGGCCCCTACCACAAATATTTTGTAACACCTCAACATAGTGGTACTACTTATATGTAGGTACTAAAATCGAGCGCCGTGAAATTGAAAATTCTTTATTACATTGTTTCACTCAACTACCGTTTTGATACATCTACCCTTGTTAAACCTTGTTTTACGCCCCACTGAATAAGTATAAAATGTGTTCTAACTGTACCTAACTATAAGTACCTACATACTTTTATGTATGCTAAATTGGCACGTTAAATGTGAATTTTAGTGAAAATCCTGAAAAGACCTGTAATTATACACCAAAATCTCACGGGTTATACGTTCTAACATAAACAATGGTGAAAACTACAGTGTTTCGTGTTTTTTAGCGAACAAGCAGAAAAGGATTCGCGAACACGCGCATAAAAAGATTCGCGAACGGGACCTTGGATGAGGTGGTCCGAAAAAATCTGCATTAAATCTATCTATCTATCTATCATAACGCTTTTATCTCAAGAGGGGTGGGCAGAGACAATCAAATGTCCTTTGTTTACGATCCTGACATATCTCTTTCGCTTCTTTTATATTCATCATACCTTTCATACATGCTCGGCGATTGTGTGTACTTTTAATATTTCCATCGATCAATACATTTTTTTATATCAATAAAATTCACCTAGTTCGTCTTCGCCAGCATTTCCTTTCACTTCAGCCATATAAACCTTTTTAGTCAATCTTTCATCCTTCATTCTTTCAACGTATCCAAATCAGCGTAAACTAATTTTCTTTATTTTAGTCACAACATCATCTTTCACTCCGCATTCTAATGACATCGTTCCGGATGCTATCAATACACTTTATTAATCTGCATTAAAAGTATTCCTAATTTGAAAATCACAGTATTTACAGTTGTAGGTGGAAATTCAAGGAAAATAAATCGTAGGTAATACCAATATGTATTATCGACTAGATTATTGTGATAAGGAATAATAACACATGTAAAACGTTTATGAAATATTTTCCTCAAGATAATTAACAAACATACATATTTTGTACTTGCCACTTAATACAGGAAAATGATTTATTATCGAACGGAAGTATTAAGTTCTTACTAGTTTTTGCCCACGTTTTCAGCAGCGTTAAAATGGAACGACGAAGTCTCGTGGCTGTGATTTATTTCAAGCTGGTTTTACTGGATTAAATGATTCCTATATCGTATCGAGGCTTTTCCTTCTACATACCTCAACGGAGCTGGCCACTCGTTAGGTACCTGTAGCCTTAAAAAATCTTCGGCTAAATGAGGAAGACTTTGTGTTCCACTGGGTACCTACCTTGGGGCCGGCAACGGTTCCTGGGAGCTGTAACGCAATCTGTGAAGATTATTTTTTATACCAAATGGATGGATTAACGCAGGCTATTATATTGTCATCATCTGCTTCCGCTTTTACTTCGTGTGTTTTCTATTCTATCGAACTTTTATATAAGTATTTTTCATTTAAATTTATATCTTCTTTCATTGAGACGAATTTGAGTTAGCATCTTACCTTTAATTAATAGTTACGGATTAGGAATCCTGAGACCGGCTTAAATCCGGGTATAAATAATGAAAATGAAAATCTTGTTGGGTTTAATAACAGTAGAGATAAATACGCAGCTAGAACCCCACTTTAACTTAACATTAACATGCCTCTGACACGAGAATTGCGAAAAGTTGATCCGAGCCCTCCGGTGACGAGGGTGCATATAACTGATGTATTCAAAGTGCTATTTTATTTGTTTTACCCTTACATTTTCACCTTTAAAGGTGTAAAATTTCGCAAGCGTAAGCTCGGCTGAAGGAGAAATAGGGGTGTGCATTGAACATATAATTTTAAGGCTATGTACAAATTGCGAGATGATTCAGTGTAACAGTCGTGGTTGCATTTATACAAACTTAATATTACCTTGCTTTGTTAGATGTTAGTTTCAACTTGCAACTGAATTTTCACCCACTACAGATTATTATCCGAATGTCTTCCTGTGATTTTATTTCTGCTCTTTGGACCGATCATCATTTGTCTAACACAATATCAATTGTCTATCAGTCACGTCGTCTACATTACTACTTATTTAGTTGCTTTTTCGTGCTTCTCAAGTGCCCCAGGCTGTGCAGGAAACTAAAAAATCGGAAGTTCGTTCCACTTTTCAATGGTGTTATTCAGAACGAGTTCACGGTGTCAGGGCTAAATGACAATAGCCATTATGGCTGTATTTAATATCGATTCAAAGACTTGATGATATTGTGATCTAAGAAGAGATAGATGAGTGACAGATTTTAGAAGTGGTGGACACTTCAGTAATCGACTTTTCTCTCGTACACAGCTAGTGGTGCTTTATATAGCAAAAGGTGAGTGTTGGATAGTAGGTCAATAGGTTCAAAAGCAGTTAAGTGTCATTCATATGGAATTTTATTCTATTTATAGTTTTTCACATATGCATACTTCTTTCTATCACGTGTGCCTTTATCACTACCGGGAACCATGTTTCCGTGCCTGGGGTACCCAGCTGAAGACTGTCGTGTCGTGGGATAGCCAGGATGGGTGCACAGGCTGGCCGGGTAGGTAGGCAGGAATATCAGGAAAACTCTTAGTAAACTTTCACCATTCGTTTATTGTGGTTTCCAAGTAGAATAAGGACGAAGTAACATCAAGGAAGGAGGTAAAGGAGCTGAAGGAAGGAGCCAAGGAGCGCACTGTAAAAATGAACTAAACATTACTACAGGGCGTTGAGCTATGGAAGGAACACAATACAAAATATGATAAAAATACCTTTTATAAACATAGATGTTTGTTCTTGAATACTGACTCAATACATTGATAATATTTAGTTGTTGACGTAATTGATGAAATAAAAATATAATAAATTTTACAATTGGCAGAGCGACTGTCTAAGTCAAATGTTTGTGAAGGAATGAGCAATATTTTAATTAGGTTCTACACATCGAATATTTGAAAATATAAACCTTTTAAAAAAAAGTGCACCGACTTCAAAAATTTGCACTGAAAAGTAAGAAATAATAAAAATTTCGTCGTAGAATTTGAAGACGGTTGGTGCCAAATTAGGATACAAAAATAAGTAAACATCTAAGAACATAAATATCTGTTCAATATTATATATTATGTTTGTACTGATGATCGTAGGTTCCTAATAAATTATCTAGATTAGTGAATTTGGGTACCTACTAAGTTATTTCTAATTTGGCACCAACCGTCTTCAAACTCTACGACGAAATTTTTATTATTTCTTACTTTTCAGTGCAAATTTTTGAAGTCGGTGCACTTTTTTTTAAAAGGTTTATTTTACCCTTTTAAGTGATTTTGCTGCATTGAGAGACAAATAATAACGCAACTAAAAAAATATTGATGGAAAATAAAAAAAAAAAACCCCTGTGGATGTGATTTGAACCATGTAATGTGCTTGTGCATCCTAGGCACCCCATTACATTTAAACGCTAAACCATCGTCACGAAAATTGACAACTTCGTGTCAATAGCAACCGTTGCTAAGGCTTTTTCTGATACATAATTTCAGCCGTTAACAGAAATTAATTACTGAATTTCTGAAAAACTACTGAACCGATTTTCGTCATATGTCTGTGAGATAATGTCGAGAAATTATTATGTCTTGAAAAAAATAAGTTGTCAAAAACGGTACATATTTTATCGAGATATCAAGAAAAATGTACTTATAAAGTCAGTTTTTTCAAAATTTCTGAAAAACTAATGAACCAATTTTTATGAGATAAAAATGGGAGCAATCCGGAAGAATTATCTGTCGATTAAAAAAGAAACCATCAAAATCGGTTCACAATTGGCGGAGTTATCGATGTACATACATACATAAAAAAAAAAATAAAAAAAAAAATACGGTCCGAATTGAGAACCTTCTTCTTTTTTTGGAAGTCGGTTAAAAATACAAATGAACAATACCTTGTTCTAAAATTAAAATAAATTGAAATCCTGCTATTTATAATGGCCAGCTTATAAGCGGCCAGGAAAATAAGGTCGTTAGTCTAACGCACACGAGTGGTCATCGTTGTTGAGGAATTTGAAGATCGAAAGCCCCCATAGTACGCTTTCTTTGTAAAATTCATTGGCACAACTTTATTTATTCCACCATACATACATACATAAAAGTCAAGCCTGTTTCTCAGAGGGGTAGGCAGGGACCACGGATTTTCACTTGCTTCGCTTCTGACATATCTCTTTCGCTTCATTCACACTCATCATATTCTTCATGCATGCTCGTCGGTTTAGGGTACTTCTGACCTGTTCTTTCTCGAGGACGCTTCCTATTTGATCTGCATACGTCCGCCGAGGTCTTACCTTTAGTTATTCCAACATTGATTCTAATTATCTAGAGTCTAGACCCTAAAACCAATTATTATTTATATTTTAGACTATAAAATTTCGTTCAGTTAATATTATTATTTTCTTTCATTATGGTAATCGTGCCTTTGAAATGCTCTGCATATGTCTTCGACTTGCTTCGACAATTATCAGATGCAAGCAATTAATTTACTCAACAGCGATGTTATTGTTGGAAATGTGCTCGGGGCTCGTCAAACTCAAAATCGTGGAAAAGCTTTGTCTGATAATGAAACGTCAAACGCAAACGGAGGTTGCAATGTTGTGATGTGAAAACTTATTGTATTCATTCACAACTACACTTTACTCCTTTAACATCCAGCTTATGCTCGAATAGATAAACCAAACTTTGTTCAATTCCTTCCAATGAACCTAGTTTGATTGATAGAATATGAGAGCTTTGCAAAATATATTTGAGAAATGGACAATAATGCTTGAAAATTTATTTGTTCATTGTTGCGTCAAGACTTTTCAGGAAACAAGGAATGAAGTAAAGTCCAGGTTTTTTTTCATCGTAATCGGATAACTCATTCAGAATTTAAGAGCAGACGGCCTAAGACTGGTATCGGTTTATATCTCAGCGTACTAGACTACGCGTATTATCCAGAATAAGGTAATGTAATTTGTAGCACATACTGCCTGGGTAATTTGGGTAATTTCCTAGTTTTACTCGTAGCGAACAAAGTAAATAATTAAACGAATTCTAGCAAGACTGCATATCTGAGATATGCCTGCGGCTCCACGACTGGGTCAACGAGAATACTCGACTCTTGCCATGCCACTAGCTATGACGCACTTACTCTTAACCACTTACATACCTTTCTAGATGTTATGAAGCTTAGAAACTTGGAATGTATTATTAGTGAGATTAATTTTGACCTGCAATGAAAATTGTTGAAAGGCATTGTGGACCGGATCTCATTGGGGTTTAGATCTGAATAGAATATAATGTTATTTCTTAATTAGATTTTGGTTTGATCTTATAATCTGTTCCGTTTGAGACGTTTCTATAAAATCCAAACTACATTGAATTATTGACTATTAAACCAAATATTTCAATCAGATTTGTACTTCAAAAGCACTTTATTATAAAAAAAGGTAGCCGTCACGGGACGCTCGGCTGAAGTGAAACATCGAAATAACGTAGTCAAATAGAGAGGCACACGCTAGTCAATCCGTCTACGCGCAGTACACACTCACACGGAGAAGCAAACAAGGGAGTAGAGAGCGGCGGGAGACAGGGGGCATGACGCAGTTTTCAGTTACGGTATACCAGTCGGTCTTAGTCGGAAACAATAGTGTCCGTCAGACATCGATTTTGGAAACAATCGGCCCAGTAACCAGAAAGTTAAAAATTAAGCAGATTTCAAGTCTAAATACCCACCATACAACCGATTACAACCCCTGAAAGTTTCTTTCGGAGCTATAAGTCCAGAAATAAACACAAAAATTTTACGAAAATATTTGTCTGTCTGGCTAGATGGATTGGACAATGTAATAATTATTGATAACTCATTGACAAACAGACATCGTCGTCCAAAGGATGTCCGCTGGTCTATTGTTTACAATTACATATTGTCAAGGCAGACTTTGTTATAGCATTTTGTCTTTACCAGTACATCAAGTACATGGAAGTCGCGAATACATTTCATAAAAAAACCGGCCAAGTGCGAGTCGGACTCGCGCACGAAGGGTTCCGTA
The DNA here is from genome assembly GCA_963924495.1 of Nemapogon koenigi. Classification (NCBI taxonomy): domain Eukaryota; kingdom Metazoa; phylum Arthropoda; class Insecta; order Lepidoptera; family Tineidae; genus Nemapogon; species Nemapogon koenigi. The sequence continues at coordinate 3,565,537 of OZ004640.1, read as the reverse complement.
CCATTATCTATAAAACGGCAAAAAAAAAAAAAAAAAAAAAAAAAAAAAAAACGTTTGTTGTATGAGACCCCCTTAAATATTTGTTTTATTTCAATTTAGGTAATTATTTATTGTTAAAGTGAATATATAACTAAATATACTGTGAATATTTCAAGCGTCTACCTGTTGCCGTTATCAATATCGAGCAAAAAAATCACGTTTATTTTATTCAGTTTTTAGTATTTGTTGTTATAGCGGCAACAGAAATACATCATCTGTGAAAATTTCAACTGTCTTAACTATCACGGTTCATGAGATACAGCCTGGTGACAGACGGACAGCGGAGTCTTAGTAATAGGGTTTCCGTTTTTACCCTTTGGGTACGGAACCCTAAAAATAGTAAAAAAAAAAATTTCTTAACGGGTTGCCTTACAGCTCCCGAAACCGTTTTACGGTTCCAGGGTACCCAGCGGAAGACCAAGTCTCCCTCGTTTAGCCGATGGTATTTGTGAGGCTATACCTAACGAGTTATTCTGTTGAAGTATATATTTAGATGGAACAGCCTCTAAGTGTAGTTTGTCGGATTATGTACATTAATTAAAAAACCCATTGGTGCATGGCTGGGATCCGAGATCGTGGTCTGCCTAGTTAATACCAGACGTCTTAAGAGCCCTATATCCAATGGGGATAAACTATTCCCAATTTCTCTGTAAATAATTCACCTGTGTCACTGTAATTTAGCATATAGTTACTTATTCAATATATCTAAGTAAAATAGCCGTTATTTTTTTAATTGGTTTTATTGAATAGAAAATATGGATGGTAAAATAAAGGATTATTTTGCCCTTGTTTTGTCTTTTATAATCTATCACAAATCTCTTACATTTTTTTCAAAGCGCTGTTTTAGCATTATATACATCGAGTTTTTTGTACCTTATTGAAAATTCAAAATAAAAATTATTAAGAGAAAACGGGGACAAAGTTTAACCACCCATATTTCCTATTCAATAAAACCCATTAAAAAAATAACAGCTATTTCACTTAGATATATTAATCAAGTAACTATATGCTAAATTACAGTGACACAGGTAGATTATTTACAGAGAAATTGGGAATAGTTTATCCCAGAAAAATTATAAATATATATGAGTCTTAACCACTCGGCCACCGACGCACACAATAGTAAAAACTATTATTAGTGTAATAAAGAACATGTTTTACAAATATAGTTGTCGAATGTGTATGTTCGTTTCTTAACGTTGAACTGATTAGATATTTTACATATTGTCAGTTTTGAGAGAGAAATCCCAATTAAGTGTACGACTGATGCTACATTGTCGGGCAGTTTAATTTCGTCGTCCAAGTTGGGCGTGCTTTGGCTCCACGTATTGATTTTTGTTATTTGCATCCTGTCTGGGTTCTGTACATCTGCAGCTATCGTTTTGCCTCCAATTATGCGGGCTGTGACAATTTAGGCATACGAATTCGGTGAGAATTATTGGCTTTGTTATTTTTGTTACCCTATACCGTATTTTTAGTTTGGTATTGCAGGAAGTGCTAATTACGGAGTTTCTGTGAGCTCTAATCTTGGATTACAAAAGATTGACTAGTTTATTTTTGTCACAGTATTTCATGGTCTCTTCATGAAAATAATGTCTAATGGTATCAAGAGTATCAGATTACATTCTCTTTTAGTCGTGTAAGTACCTATACAGATATGAATTTTGTTGTTGTTTATTAGTTTCCAAGTCCACGTGCTGTATTATAATTTGGGTCAACATTACACGTGTCGACCGTTGGTAATCGCTGAAAGTTTTATGAACAGGAAACTTGCCTATACATTATAAAAACACTAACGCACAAAAATCTACTATTCGTGATTAGCACTTTAATTGTGTTTATTAGAGAAAGTTTACAATATTTACTATACAATAACAATATATAAAAAATTTGGGCTTTGTTTATTGGGAAGTATATCACCTATAATGAGGGGACGATTTGAAATGGCAAAAGGTAGCTGATTGTTTAAATTCAGTGTTGGAACCATGAGGGAGACTTTTAATTTGATGCTCGTTGTAATTAACTTAATGTCTTTACTGTCGGAAAACTATATTCCAGATTTTATAGTCAACTTTTCAAATGTTTCTCAGGACAGGATAATTATTAGCAAGAACCGCTAGGCTAGGCGGTAAGCGATAGTTTTTATTTCCATATTCTAAGTGGTTTTACCTGATCGATCATATCATATCAATTATGTGTTAGTTCCTTCCTTGATCATTAAACCGTCACATTAACGGCTTCAGCTACCGCGCTGGTTAAGTAAATTGAGTAATTACCCTCCGAGATTAACCGCAGGAAGGAAAATATCGATCACCCTCAAGTCAACATCTGCCACTCGTCTAGTGTCGACGTAGTCAATTAATTTGCAACGATAGAAGAATTATTGCCTTGTACTTCGTGGTAATTTATCTCTTCTTCCCGACGCGGGATATTTAATTTTGTCCTATAAAATGTCGGGATTCTATAGAGCTTTACATACATACACAAACGCCATCACGGACTTTATACCTTGCACCGTGACTAGAACAGAGACACTAGAATCTTGTCGCTGCACATAAATTATCTATTCTTTTCTGCAAAAGTGCAAATTAGGATTCACAATTTTTTACCTTAGATCTGGCAATCCGTAACCAGTAGAAACATTCAGACATAAATGTTATTTTAGTAAGGTATGGAACATTTTCTAAGTTGTTTGAGAAGGAACTTGTTTTGCAACATCGAGTATTATGAAGTGAAAGTCCTATTGAATATCGATTAACTTTGTATAGATAATGAGAGTAAGCTTATAAGTAAAGTGTGTTAATCTGACGCTTATTGTCAATCAATTTTATCTCTTTAGATGAACTCGCACAGAATAAGACTTGGATGTAACAGAAATATAAGCGATACACGAGGTGAAACCTAATAAATGGAAATATGTATGTAATATTTTTGCAAAACAAACTCTGGGAAGAAATACGTGACAAGACTTTTGCAAATAAAAGTGTGATTCCAATAAAGAATGGATTTCCCGACGTGACCATTTTTGTAACAAAGGACCCTGGCGCAGATTGAGCGACATTAATTTTCGATACGTAACCATCAAATGTCTGTCATCAAATTGCTTACTGAGGCGAATGTCGAATATTGCTTACGGTATAGAATTGATTTTCAATGGACTGCTGATGTATGTTACTGATTGATTTTCCCTGCGGCTTTAAATAAAAAATCCGTTTTATCTCCTATACTTAAACCAAACATCCTCATTAACCCCTTACGACATGATTGTGTAGCAAAAGCTTTATGTAGGCAACTTGATGTTGACTTGGTTTCTTAATTAAGTTAATGAACCATGGTTACAGATAATAAAAATAGTTATTAACAATTCGCTTCATACATGGCTTTTATGTAAAAGAGTAAATACCGGAACTTTATTGCTAATTATACTGTTTGTTCGGTTTTATAAGTGTGCATTATCTAGTTGTTGGCAGGCAAGAGAAATTGTTTACATTTTATGAATATATAATTCATTAATTTTAACTAAAAATGTGTTGCCATCAGAGTTGGTTAATTTTATATTGTTGTCAACTCAAATAAAGCGTCCAAATACCGTCGCGTCCTTGTCAATTTCATAAGTTCAGTGATCTGTCTGCCCTTTCATTGACAAGATGCGAATGTTGAATAGACTTATGAATTACCTTGATTATAAACTTGTTATTCTGTGTCTGATCTAACAAAATTAAGTTAATCCATTAAAGTTGTAGATCTTTATAAAAGCTACTTATCAACTCTATTTTAATTGAAAGCTTGACCATTCCGTTTCTGTATCCAACCAAAGTCATCGTTTTCACAAAACCGAAGCTCAATGCCAGAATAAAATTCTAAAAACGTCTATGTCGTAATACATAGCCATTGTTAATTGTGTTTCAATAAAAAATAACCATTATGCCTTTTGGTCGGCGTGGAATTGGTAATAAGCGGATCGCCTTAACAGAGTCGTCACGGATTACTATTCCATTGAACTGTAGGTGCGAGTGTGTACTGTGTGTCTTATTTTAGTTGTATTTGCACATGTACCTTTTTTATTTAGTTTATCTGCTTCAAAATTGTTCTTTAGTTCGCGAGCTTAGGCAATCAATAAATAATATTATATAAACATTATAATCTATTTCAACACTGTTTATTTTTTTTGTCACTGTCACCGCACCTTCCGTTTAAATTTTGATTGCCTCGCTCAAACCACTCCTTGATGTAATCTACAATATTGATGTCTATCGAAATTGATATCATTAAACTAAATTAATATCATTACAGTAAATTAATGAAAGTTAAGACAATAAAATCAGAGAATATTCTTGTATTAATTGATACATCTCAATCAGATTCATTAACTAGAGTTTTACTTTCGAAGTTGATAACTTTATTATTTGAAAACATTGCTTTACATATACTAATTACGTTATTAAATTAATAAAAAAATTTACTGTATCATCTTCATTGTTTACATTTCAGTGTATATAACATAACATCATCTAACTAAACAATTAAAGCATTGTTCTTTTCGTTTACATACATTATTCAATTGCATAATTCAAAAGTTTTTCTAGGTAACAAATAATAACACAGAAATATCTCTAGAAACAAACCTATAGTTTGTACTTACTAGCTTTATGCATCGGCTTCGTTCGTGGATTATAATATCACTGTCAATGAATAATGAATATCCGTTTAGCTGATTCGGAAACTATTCTGGACAATAATTGAGACATTTGGTAACTTATGCATCAGTATCGTGTAAATAATCCCACTTAGATATTTGTATTAATTTTGAAGTCACAATTTATTTATTTTTATATAGATTGTCAAGTACATGATAGCCGACAAAGTATCAACACGTGACGTTGTCGCCTATTCTATAGAATTGATAGAAGTATAGAGGCTTGCCGCACATGCCAATTCGTAATAAATCACTTATGTTTGCTTACATAGTGTCTCGTCCGAAAACAAGCGAATTCAAGCGAAACCCTTCGGTATGCTTGGCCCACAGGGGCTTGCGTCCAAATATGTTTTTATTGCCTCCTTTTGTCGGCTTAAAAGTCGAACAATATTTCTTCTTTCACCCGAAATGGCATCCATCTGTAACACTCGAGACTTGAACTTGTATCAATTTCTTCTTATTGCATCGAAACCTATCATGACACTTTTTCTAGCTTATCTAACATTTTATTATCACTTTCTCTCTCATACTGCGTAAGTGTTTGTTTGACTGAGTTCTGACTCTGATTTCTGTCTAATCTTGAATGACGAATTATTATGTTGGAATTTGGAATTCAAGTATCTACTTGAATATAGTAAAATACTAGCATGTACCGCATGTACTTAGAAGATGATAACGAATGTACCGCAAGGCGGTTGACCGGACGTTGTTTTTACGATGCGGTTTATGAATCAACGTTGGGTCTTGGGTCCTACATTACAACGGGATGTGTAACTGGATCAAATGGTTGAGACACCGCTCTTAAACAAACACTAGCTGATTTGGTTTATTGATGTATTTCTGACAGAGTCATTGTTTTAGGTCGACTTTTTAGAATTTTAATGAAAGCGTTTTGGATCTTGACGTTTATTTAAATTGTAATATAAATTATATCCGTGGCGCGTTGAGTAGGTACCTACTAGGGTTTTTGTTTCCTGGGACCCAGGATTTTTTTCCTCTTCTCGGGTTTTTTTTGTTATGTACTAGCTTTTCACCCAAGGCTTCGTTCGTGGACATTTTTATAGTTTATTGTTTTTGCACCCTCTTTCTCTCCTTACGTGTATTATTTTGAAATACGACGAAATACATGTTTCATTATTGAACATTAATATAAGTTTCAAGTAAATCTGACCAGAAAATATTATTGCCCTCGTTCTCCCCAGTTGAATTTTGAAAAAATAAATATGTGATTATTTATTTTTATTGTAGAATATTAAAATTTATGATAAGTTTAAATTCCAGTAAATCTGATTTTAAAAATAATATGTTTTCCGCATACGATCTTTAATACCATTTAAAGGTTTACCCCTAAACACCATTAGAAATATCCCTTAAATCCCCAAAATTAATTTTTAGAACATAAATTAATTTTCAAGAGATCAGGTTCGGCAGTTTTCTCGGGAAAAAACTTGAAATTATATTTGTATCTACATATTTTTCACAAATTCACTCGCTACATCTTTAGCGTCGTTGAAGAGTGTTTTCAAAATGAAATTAGGTAACTTATCCCACTTGAAGTCCAAAATAGCTCTACGCCCCTGCCCTTGAGTTAATTTTAATAATCCATTCCATTTGGGGGAAACTGTCTAAAGGGAAACATTAGGTACATTCCTATTTATGTATATATAATATTATATAGCAATTTATTTTTTCCTTTTCTATCCTACTAATATTATTATAATTGTCAAAGTATGTGTTTGGATTTTGGAAGGGACATTTAAAAAAAAAGCGAATGTCGACAGTAGACATAGGTTTAGCTTTGTTTGTTCTTTTTATTTTTAAAACAGGTGATTAGAGATTTTCATAGCTTCCTTTACCTTAAATTGATTACGTGTAATTTTTCATATGTGGGTAAACTTTTAACATGGGATGACATGCTCATAAATCATGTAATTAATCATAACAGATGTTGCTTATTTATAAATATAATCAAATAGATATTAATCATAGCTGCCCTCATTTTTGCAATTCTTAACGGATTCATGCGGGACAATTCCACCACTGTCCTAATTCTGTATTCCCCATCCTACTCTGCTCCACCCCAAAGTGGAATATGGCGTCGTTCGTCTATTACAGCTGTCTAGAAGGCTCTATTTAACTATTCATGAAGCGATGTACTATTTCCCCTCACAGTGTTCCAATATCCTTTTTCTTCAGTCAATTCTGCATTTATATTCATAGTACAAGTATTATGATATCTCTATTATTGGAAATAGTTACCGTTTATAATGAAATATGAACTTTACATGTCTGTGTAAGTATTTCATATTCTTAAAGTCTGTTTTTTTTTCTAGATCACCAAACTACCAAAGACGGACGGACGTATGGTTGGTTGCCATGACACCAAAATCCTAGAACTCAAAGGTAACTAATCCCACTAATGTTATAAACGCGAAAGCTTGTATGGATGTGTGGATGTTGTTACTCAATTACGCCAGAACGGCTGAACAGATCTGGACGAAATTTGGCACAGATAGTCTGGAATAGCACATAGGCTACTTTATATCCCGGAAAAATGTATGGTTCCCGTGGGATAGATTTGTTTTTGTTTTTCATGGGATCGACATGATTTTTTGCATAGTGGTAGTCTGAGAATGACATATTATACTACTTTTTATACCGCGAAAGCGAGTGGGGGAGGGGCAAATTACAGCCACGGGATTTTTTTGGATCTATTTCCACGCGGGTGATACCGCGGACAGAAGCTTGTTGATTATATTTGTTCTATGAATTCGTTCTGGCTCATTATTAGTTTAACGTAATTAATCTGTCTTTTTGACGTTCCAAATTTAAAGTTATTATTTTTAGTAACAGTCGCGTGCACTTCACAACCACATCTTGATCTCTGTTTATTTTGTTCCCAAAACTCTTTCGTTAGATGGTTGTTTTTGTTTATTCTTTGTAATGTCGGTAGCTCTGCCCCTTTTTTGTATTCGGAGATAATAAATTATTGTACATTAAATTTACAAGCGTACACTTTCATATCGGCCTCCTTGTGAAACAAGTATTTACTGATAGACAGTAATTGATTGATATGTCAAAACAAGATCTAGGTAGTGATTAGGTCTTCAAAGTGCATTGGCAAGCAAGGTTGATTTCACTTAGTTTATTTGTATGTATTACATTCTGCTATTACGCAGATCATCATTATGACGGTCTTAATTATTTCGGAAAATCTGCCGTATTTTTTTGATATAGGATAACAACTTTCAACATTACATCAATTCAGTTGACAAATAAACGAATAGGTTCCATTGGTTTTGTATAATTAAATATTGATATGACTCAGAAATAATAGAAACTTCATCAAGCCCTTTGCTATGAAATATCGTGACTTTTATTTTTGTCATATTTTTAGTGTAGCTTCGTTTGCATGTCTTATTGGAATGTATCCAGTATGTATTTTACCACCTTGATCCAGATTTTTCTCAAAGATTGCTTCACCTAAAAAACAGCAGCTGTCGTTTTTATTTAGAGAATTCTAAATATTTTTGAGAATGACTTTGAACCTACCCGACATTCAATGGGAGTCAGCTGTCCAAACCGTTATTTTACCGCCCAGCTGACTTTGTAATGATCCCAAAAGCATTCTGCAAACTCACTCTGCACTCAGTTGTCTCTGGGGCGTTAGGCACTTAGTCTTCGGGAGAAATTTTCAAAATTCATTTGTATTTTTGGAGCTTTTGGATTGTATTCTTGTTATTTTGCTCTAATTTTAAATTGGAAATTGAAAGATACTATTCTTACTTTGACATATTTCCAAGATTACAGCAACCAGGATAAGATTGTATACCTAGTGACATAATTTTGTTTCTACTTTCCCAGCGATTTGTGGTGAGACGTTGTGTACATTGGTTATCTCATATCAATGTGATACAACTCAGCCCGGTTCGATGCCCTATCGCAGCCGGCGTCATCCCCTCCCTTATAAAAACCCCTCTACTCCTCTTTCTACCCCGTATATCCCCCTCCCTCCTATACCTCTCCACCCCGCTAATGCAGTCAGTCTTTCTCGTACCGTCGTGGGGAGTGTATGTTTCTATCTCAGATTTATTCCGTTCCGATATTTGAATAAAATAATAAATGTCATGTAGTGGTGCTTTATAATGATAAAATATTGTCATTAGTGGTGTGCAGTGTTTAACTAATTGTATAAATATTTGCATTTAATCAGTTTAGTTTGACAGTGATTGTTGTCAATAGGTTTCATTGTGGTTACATTTTGCTTCCTTTCTGTAAATGTGTGATATTTTCAGTGGCTGGCATGTTTTTGAAAATATAATTATTGACTCTTAAAATAAGGTAATTATGTTTCCAACTAATTAGTATCTATTTGAATCTTCTAAATATGTATGTTTAAAACTACGCAATTTATTAGGGACTTTTAATTGGTAGTTTTATTAAAAGTAGTCGTAAAGATTAGAATTAATAATCATTAATAATGTTTGTAGGTACCTTTCCAACATAAATATTTCATTATCCCACGATCTGTGAGGGTTCCACAGCAGAGTGGAAGCGAGACAAATATAGGAACAAAATCGAGGGTTGGTTTAGCCTCTCGTTCCTGTTGGCACCTCTATTTTAGGGGTTGCCGTGAGAATGTTTGGGAATTGAACAAATAGGTAGGTATGGAACGCTGGGATATTGAGAGGGTTTTAGTAATAATTGCGTTATTTCTTTATTTAAATTCCTCTTATCGGAATTACAAGTTTTACAACACTTAAAGTAGTTTTCTACTAATTTTTAAGGTAATTTATTGTACGTTTGAAGCAAAATGTTTTTTAATTGGTATTTAGTTTTATCTTACGTTGTAAGTTTGTAAAGGCTTATCATCACCAAACATGTTTCAACTTGTAAGTAGGTACCTACCCAATTAGGTATAAAGGAATGCTATGTTATGCTAAAATTAAATATTTAACGAAGATTGTCTTCTTATGTCCCACATTGTTATATCTACCTATGTAATAATAAGATACAGTGCTGTGTTTTCTATATTTTTTTAACAACAATAACGGAGAGTTCTGTAAAGTGTAGGTACATAACCTACCTAGTTTTCATGAAAATTGGTTCAGAATTGTAAATCTTTCAGAAATTTTGTATTCAGTATGTACTCTTTGCCTATGTTTTATCATTTATGTGGCTTTTCTTATAGGTACCTTCTTAACATGTTATTACAGATTGATGATTCATTTATTGTCTGAAAATCAGTTCAGCACTTTTCAGAAGTTTTAAAAACTGTCTGTCTGTAGGTACTACCTATGTATGACACAAGTCACGTGCAACATCCTATTATCCAAGAGGGATGTGGGGAACGGTAAAGAAATGCGTCCATCCATGTAAATGGTTGTAAAACCAGAGTATTTTTCTCCTTAGGAGCCCTATATCCACAATTTTTCTGGGATAAACTATTCCCAATTTCTCTGTAAATAATCCACATGTGTCACTGTAATTTAGCATATAGTTACTTATTCAATATATCTAAGTGAAATAGCTGTAATTTTTAAATGGGTTTTATTGAATAGGAAATATGGGTGGTTAAACTTTGCCCCCGTTTTCTCGTTCATAATCTATCACAAAGCTCTTAATTTTTTTAAAGCGCTGTTATACATTACCCTTCAATTATATAAATCGCGTTTTTTGTGTATATTATTGAAAATTCAAAATAAATATTTTTCTGTTTTTTTAATTGAATAAGTAACTATATGCTAAATTACAGTGACACAGGTGGATTATTTACAGAGAAATTGGGAATAGTTTATCCCACAATAATTATGGATAAAGGAGCCTTAGAAGCTCATTATCTGGAATTAAGTAGAAAGTTCTAGAAGTTTGTAACAAAAGTAATAATACCTACCTACTTAATTCTCAAAATCAAATAAAAGCAATCAATCTCATATCCAGATAGGTAAGAAGATAATAATAAATAAATGCTGTTTACAACAATTTTTATCATATTGATTGGTGATATTAGTTTTGATAGTTCGTTCATAAAATGCTTTTGCTGTTGTAGCGAGATAAAATTTATTAGACGCCTTGATAAAAATCTAAATAAGAGATGATAATAATCATACTAGAGGGGGGCGTGACTTTTATTTCACATATTGTTTTAGAATTAATAAGGAGGAACAATTTGTCATACCCACATTACATATTTTCTGTCACATATCACCAATAGCACAGTAGGTACTGCATGCACGAGAATACTTTTTTCAGATCTCATCTATATTCTTTCATAAAGATTCCTCGTGAATTGTCTTACAATAAAAACCGCATCAAATCACACACACGGAACAGGTGAAAACTTAATGGCATAGAGTAGAAATAGAAAAATATATCTTATTTGTCAATATCTTTCGTTAGCTAACGGATCTCCATTTACAGCATGAACTGTGTTTTTATTCTTAGGCACTCATCACTTTTAAGTAAGTATGATATAGGAGTGTTGATTTTACGTCCCACGCGTGATTGGTCCCAAACTCTAAAGAGCCGTGACCGCGTTTTCTTGATTAAAAGATTCACATTTCTCGCTCAGAGAATGTTCATAGAACACGTAACGTAACGTACCTTTTACTTTTCAAATACCGATTTGTTGTTTAGCTTCAAATGTGTGTTTGTTTTGCTTACTTTCTAGAACATTTAAGGTGCTTGCTGTATCGACAATCTATTGACACATACAGATAGATTTCCGATGCTAGATGTTGAAGGAAGCGTAATCGCGATAGGAGGGTAGGTCGATTGATTTGACATGATCAGCCATGATCAGCCATTAATCCTTCAAGCGAAACGTGAAAAAGTGACCAAGCGGTGGTAGCGTCATTTGCTTAATGAAATGATCAGGTTAGTCAAATAAGTGTTGAAGTTGTGTCTCGTAGATATTCGCTGAAATTCTTTTAGGTTTTGAAGATACAGTCCCAGTCCATGGGACACTTCGTTTTCTTACTAGTCAGCAACTTTATTTTATATCTTTCACTTGACATCATGGCAAAATCATTTCATTGCTTTGAATGAACGCGCCATTAGCATAAAAACGGAATAAAGAATTTATTATAAGAGGAGTGCTTGTATCATAGTAGGAACTAGACAAAAATAGAAATTCCTACTTTTATTTATGGCAGCTTGTATGGACTCCATCCATAGAAATTCTTCAATTGGTATGAAATATTTCAACCCGGCGACAGTTTGGCTCGGCTCGTCAACGCGCGGACGCATTGACACGCTTTCCAAATATTTGACGTTATCGTGTTCTTGGATCATAATCTCAAATACAACATGATTTCTAATTTTAATTGTCTCCTCTACACGCTCAAATTCCTACAATGTAATTTAACTATTACGCCAATGATCCCTGTTATTTTTATGCTTCGTAAACAGCAAATCTGAGGATTTTTCCAATAAAAAAAATCTAATGCGGCTTGGCCATAGATTTGTATTTCGTGGGGTACACCCAGGTATATGGACACGTTAAAGTAAATCACTTCAGAATCAATTATTATTAGAATATCTAACTGTAAAAGCTGGCTTTACATTCTCTCAAACACGAGAGAAAGCTATAATATTAGAGAACATTGCTTTTTGACTGTAATGAGAATTGAACCCAGTTCTTCTGGTTTCAACTCCAAGTACTCCTAGTTATTTTTTCACTTGATTTTAAAGGCTTCAAATTCACCATAAAATAATCGTGTCTCTTGGCTATTCATTATCCACATGTCATTTCTAGTCCGTAATAACTTTTAGGAAGTTTTAGTTATTACACTCCGTTCTATTTGTGTGTTTATACTTAGAAATGTTGTCGAACTCGTTGGTACGGGAGTACGGGAGTGTTTTACTGCCATCGCCGCACCATCTATCTTGTGTGTACAAAATGAACATAGCTATTTGGGTTAACGATGTTTATTGTGAATGGATATAATTTCTTCACGCCCAGTAACTTTATTAGAAATTACTGTCTTTTAATTTTATATGGTTTTCTGTATGTCTGTTAAAATTAGTTTAGTGTGGAAAAAATTGTCAGATAGTAAAAATTTGCAAAATAAACCCAAAAGTTGCAATAATAAAAATGTACCTAATTGAACAACTGTTTAGAGCGACATACTTACGGCTTCAGAAATCAGAAACCGTGTTACTGATCCACAGGGTAAAAATAGATAGATTAGAAACCTAACTGAAGACAGTCAATCGATTATATTTGTTAGGCTACCTAACGAGTGGCTAGATTCCTTGTGGTATTTTGAAAATTTAGGGCTACCATATTTTGCATTCATATAATTTATATTACCGTTTTCGTGCAATCACTAAATTATGGTTTATTTTGTCAAGTACCTACAATCTGCATACATTGTTCATGAATTTATTGGTTGGCTGGTAATGCGCACTTATTCAATTGGCCATAACTGGCGAGCTGTTCCGAGAAACAATCTCCACTCACAAAAGTGTGTCCGCTAGTTTAATAAAGCAACAACTAATACAAAGTGTTAAACACTACATTGTTCTGTTATTGGAGATTGTTCTTTCAAGAACATTTCGTATCAAATGTCTTATTTTATGAAGGAACAAGACAGCAAGCGGCAAATTGTTTACCTTTTTTGAGTAACAAAGCAAATCTCATCAAGAGTAAAAAATGTTTTCACTTTTCTGGTTTTTACGTTTCGTACTCGCGAAGGGAAACACTGTAAAGGTTTTATTACTTAACTAGATGATGCCCACGGTTTCGCTCGTATTATTTCTATTATCATTGCTTGCCTTCCTATTAAGTTAGCCGTATGTGTGCCCAATAGGACTTGTTGTACTTTCTTTTTTTATTTTCTGTATTCTAAAGATATCGATATGAAATATAAATAACCACTATGGTCGCTGAAAGTTTCATCAGATTTAATTCCGCCGTTTCAGAGCCTACTCTGCACTAACATTCAGATAGATAGACAGATAAAAACATGTGTGATCGTGTAAATCATATCCCACCCCTTTAGATTGTGTATATGTTTTGAAATCACACTCACAGACCTAGACACTTTAATTAAATTTTTAAATTTGTTTGTATAGATTATTGTTATCAACAGGAGGAGTGTCGTCCCACAAATTAAATTGCTATCTAAATATTATGCACATGTTGTCAAAAAGTGCGCAATTATCGTACAAATTAAATATTTCCCTCCAAGCCTACTTCCAAGAGAGACTAACCTCTCTGAGTACATAAAAATAAATTACCCATTTAATATCCTTTATAGCTAGAAGACAGTCGAGTGTAAATAATGTAGTCGTCTGACGAACGAACTTCTCCCAATGGCGTCTACAGCTCACAGGCTCGACATCAATTTTGTATGGAAATGGGGGGAATAATGCCTAGGAAGTGAAGTGCACTTCTTTGTATCGGAAAGTTTCCTCACTATTTTCCAGTTGTTTATGTCTATTTTGCTTTCAAACTTTGCAAAACTCACATGATAATTTAAAAGCAGTCGTGAATTCTGCTTCGTACCTACTTACCTTGCCAAAATATATCATGTTGCCCTACATTTATTTGCCCAGATCCTCTGAGTAACTAGTATTAGGATCCCCAGCGAATCAAATACTTTAGGTCGATATCGATCATTTTGGATTATTTAAAAATTCTTAGGTATGTAAAAGAGCCTGTTAAGAAAGATAGTTTACCATATAGTTGGTGATAGAATCTTAAGTATGAATGCTGTAAGCCAACCATTTAAGCCCTAATAGGTCGGGTCAAACTTCCATACAAAGATTTGAGTTTAGATAAACACTAACGGTTTGTTTAATCAAGTGGAATTAATTAACGCTTAAGAGTTTCTTATGGCTTCGTCACCAGTTTGATATCCTCCCACGTTTGTGAATACTTCATTACCTTCCGTAGTTCACTACCATATGTTGGTTTTGGAGGGCGTTGGTCTTTGTTTTGTTGCGAAATTCTCAACGAACTTCTGACCCTCTTGTTCGGTTCGCGCATTGCTAATGATCTTGACACAAATAGTGTGAGCTTCGTGCGGTGGCAAAGTTGTTGCTTCAAGATTGTGTTGTAGATTTCTTAAGTACTAACATTTTAAGTTAAATTTCTTCAATACGTGAATAATCCTTTTTTTAATGTCTCAGTACATTAGTGTACTAGAAGTATGAGCTTGAAATTGTGATCATCTCAAGCAACAAAAAATACGTATTTAGTGTCGACAAGTGATCTCATATATAATCTTAATTTTATAGTCGCTTCAGCATCGTCTATTCCTGTTTTAGTAGACTTGGTAAGGCGAAATGTGCATCTTTTAATTTAATTTAATCTTGTACTCATGAGCTTAATACGTGTGACTAACATTACTGGTTTCTAATACTTCAGACTAGAGATAAGAGCAAATTGGAAGTTGATATTATTACTCAGTAGGTTATTTTGAGACTCCTTCACTACACTATATTACAGTTATTGCAAGTTCTACATATCGACTGATGTTGTCCTATGTACCTTATTCCGCTGGGTACCCTGGGACCGATAACACGGTTTCGGAAGCTGTAAGGGGGTAACCCGTAAAGAAAAAAATGTCCTGTAACAAAATTTTGAAATGAAAAACCACGATTTAAAAAAGAACGTAAAAACCAATGTCAATTTACGTTATCTGGTTAAGCTGTAAGTAGGTACTTGTACTTTGCTAATATTGATTTAAGATGTTTGTTAATCAATGATGCCGTAAACCCTAAAATGATTTTGATTGGTACAATTTTCTTATTCGGTAAAATTGATGTCTTGTATCGAAGAACCAGCAATAAAAATTGTACAGTCTTTAAACTAATGGTGCATTGACGTTTCTAATTTCTTTTTTTCTGTCCCACAAACATTACATGTACCTTTCTTTTTATTATAATTAAATATATTTATTTGGATGTTGTCTTTTTAGAAGAATTACAAACAATTGGTCTTATTTCACTACAGATGCGTGTACTTATTAATTCAGTATTTTAAGTGAAACGTTTAAGTTATTCATATGACGTTAATATTCTTCTGCCTTCAGTCAATGGTCCATAGGAACTAAAGTCGGTTATAAATAAACTATTGTTCGGTTGTTATACTGAGAAAATTCTGAAACTTAATGCGTTTAACCTTGCATTAGCATACAAAATAATACATGCATTTAGACTTTTTTGTATGTGTTTTGAGTGACGTATGTGTAGGTACAATGGATTGACTTGACAGGCAATGGCGCAAGGTTGCTATATCATCACCCTTGATTAGGATGGTTTGTTGTTTGAAGGTCTTGCGTAAATCCTACCAGCATTTAGGTAATCTGTGCTAATGTTCTAAATGAGAAAGTTTTTACGTTTGTTACTCAATCATGCCTAAACAAATTTTAATTAAATTTAGCATGAAATTAGACTAATAATATTCTGGTTTAGCACATAAATCACATTTGATCCAGCAAACCTTGAAATAAAGAAAAACCTAAAACCAAGAGAAGGAATCTTTTATTTCTTTGTTGCATTTCCATTAGGGTGGAACTGCATTGCAGGGAGAATCTATTAGCTAGTAATGAATAAATAAAATTTTAAAAATATTGAGACCAATTTTATGCCCAATGTAACTAAATTGTACGATAATGGACTTAAATAGATTATTACAGGACAAATCAATTTATAAGCGGATACTGAGTGTCGATGTCGTTTCGTTTGAGTCACATGTGATGTGCTTTAAATTTCATTTAGAGGCTATTTCGTCTTTTGAGGTTCGTCAAATACCTACCATAATCTTGGACGGTTTTTTAATTTCGAGGAAGTCTTAAATGATGGTACTGAATAGGTAATGTTTATTTCACGACATAGAATTGCCTTAGCATGACTATTCTCTGATTACCACATTGTAAGTATAGTTTGTGTTCGAGATAAAACACGGATGTTTCTTTGTAGTGGAAGTAATTATCAACATATGATGGATATGTTTGGAGGTTAAAATATGCGCGTGTCTGACAAATATGACTAAACTTGTCATTAGTGTCTGTGCCAAGGATTTTGATTTTATTACCTGTAATTGTTTTTTTACGTAAACATGCAATTTGGTGAAGCACGATTATTTGGATCCTTCCGTTGTAGAATATCGATTTGATAGGCAGTTGTAATTTTTGTCTTAAGTTATTATTATCTCCGCGTCCGCTTGGATTTTATTTGAGGCCAAATACTAGGTAAAATAATATTAATAATACAAACCTTTCAAAACAGTAACACTTTAGCCAAATCAATAAATTTTAAATTTTACTTTTCGCATTTTACTGTTGAGTATGTGAGTAACACGAACAATCGCCATAATATATTAGGTACATTTATATACTTATAATAAGTAGTATTTTCCTTAAGTTTATGATGTTCATCAATAACACGTTTTGAACTCTAAACACAAATATATCATTCAGTGATATTTCATGCTCTCATTTGATGGCATTTAAAGGTTAATAGCCATCAAACTATTAAGAAAAAAGTATTCGGTCTCTTGTTAAGTGAAGCATGTCACGAGGCGAGGTGCAACGTGCAACATGCTTTATTTAAAAAATGTTAAAGCACGACATGCGAGTTATAAAACACCTGGTGCCCGAGTTATGAAGCCTCTCGAGTACCAACATGACTGGTTGGTTTCAGGGTTTTCAGCTAGTGTATCATGCTTTATTTAAAAAATGTTAAAGCACGACATGCGAGTTATCTGGTGCCCGAGTTATGAAGCCTCTCGAGTACCAACATGACTGGTTGGTTTCAGGGTTTTCAGCTAGTGTATTAATTTTTACTTCTACTTTTCGCATTATTTTTGATCCCTCATGATAGCATGATTCAAATGTGAATGATTTTAAATATTGTTATGTGTTTGTGGGATCCGAATTTATGACAATAGATTATTTTCTGTTTGAAAGGCTTCACAAGTTTATTGTTATGTTATGTGTTCGACGTAATTTCAGTTTGTTGTCGTTAAGACCCATATTTTCTATTTAATAAAACTAATTAAAAAATAAAGACTATTTAACTTAGATATATTGAATAAGTAATATGCTAAATTACAGTGACACATGTGGATTATTTACAGAGAAATTGGGAATAGTAATATCCCCATACAAATTATGGATATAGGGCTCTTAAACATCAACCTTTATTCAAACATTTCTCAGCAAGTCACTTACTATTAAATCAAATATTTTTTAAAGGACAAACACAAAATTATGATAACGATCAATGGTACATTGACTTTCATAAAACGCGCCCTCAATACGGTTATTTCACTAGTTAATATTCATTAACAGAAGCTATCTATGGAGCCAACACGCATTGTCATGTTTGTACAATAAAGTTCCTATGGGATTCTCTAATGCTATATTATTTTCTACCACGATGAACCGTAAACTTTATCGAGGTTATTATTACTGAGTTTTTTCATTGCCTTTTGAATATTTATTTCTTCTAGTTCCTGGGTTTTATGTTATAACTTTTACGTTAAACTATTATCAGTTTCTTTCCTTTAGTACTTGATGAATTAGTAGGTACAGTTGTTTTTCCATAAAATGTGGATGCTATTGAAAATGCGTCATCGAAAAAATAATTTAATTTGAGGCATATTTGAGAAGAATTTTCAATTTCCGGCCCGTCTATTTAATATAATTAAACATACAAGATGTTATTTATATATAAATGTTCAATTAACTCTTGTTATCACAATTTGTCACCGTTCATTTTATTAAAAAAAATAATTTATTTATTTACTTCAAACATCTTTTTGTATCACAATTTATGATTCAGTCTTTACTCTTTATCCTGTTTTGGTAGAATATTTAAATTGAGAACCACGACAATAAAATAACAGCGTTGCTACTAAAATGTTTACCTTTTCCCTAATTTCTTACATTAATTGACATATCAGTATCACTGTTGTGTTTTTTATCACTTACCAGTAATCTGAATGACACACGTTTCTTCGTTTAAAATGAGACGTAACTTCTTGATCATCTATCTCAGAGTCTATAGCACAACGAGTATCTAATCTAACCCAAAACACACTGGTTTCGCCAATCAAATGACGCCACGTACATTATTCATTTCGTTCATTCTATTCCTGTCATTTACCCACCCAAAGTTGTGAATTTCTGAGTGCACCCCATATCTCCGCAAAAACACATAATAAAGAACCAGCGACCCTCGTGTGTGAGCCCTTTCTCCCAATGTTTCTGTCCACACCGGACACTATGAAATATCATAAATGTCTCGTGAAAATTTTATCACCGGATCTTCTAAATGTGTAAACGGTTACTCCATCCGTGCACAATATGGTGCTCTTCAAGAATTGTTTTAATATCCAAGCTCATTATTTTAAACACGTTTTGAAATTTCAGTCCGCTGGTGCCGCTGACGGAACTAATCGCTCAGCAGTGAGCTAATAACGTTAATTAAGATAAATGGAAAGTTTTTATTAAGATTTATACCTCTTACTTCGCATTTAATATTAAAATTACAGATTTTCTTCCTATTGATCAATTTGCAATAATTTATTGTTTCTTGTACAGTAAATTATGTGAATTTAGTGAAGGTGTCTCTGGAAATGACAAGCGTAGATTTTTTTGTCACTCCAGATATAACTTGTGTATCATTGTTTTCTCAGCAGCAACTAAGTACTATTAATATGGACTTGAATACTTGGCATATCTAGTTTTCAGAAATATTTGCTTCCTTTTCGACTTTACTTTCGTCGCTTACCATATCCCACCGCTATTTTCCGAGTCCTCTTTTCTTACTAGTAATTTTAAGTATTAGATATTCACTTTTCCTAGTAATTTTATATTATATAAAATTTCGCTGTAGGTACTTGAGGACAATAAATTCCAAGAAGCATGTAACATGAATTAACATTTCTAATAACGTGACAGCCCAGTTCACAAATATAGAATCGTGCATATTTAGAATATTGACTTGAGAGTTGAGACTCTTGGTTACGCGTGCTAAGATCAAAGGGAAGCACGCTTTCTGCTCATTTAGGGAAGGGACCCGTTGTAAATGGGTGAGCTTAATTAACATGAGGTGTGGTTGATGATTGAAATGTGAACTGTGAGGAATGTTGTTAGGAACATTTTGGGAGATACTATGTTTTAAAATATTGCCGGACGAATTTAGACTGGTATGTAGTACTATAATTTTTAAAAAAGTACACACAATCGCCGAGCATGTATGAAACGTATGTTGAATATAAAAGAACCGACTCTTGTCTCTGCCTACCCCTCCTGGGATAAAAGGCGTGATTATAGATACAGTTTTAATGTGGTTTTCATGAACTTTAGTACAGACAGTACATTTAGTGACATATTTGTTAAGGGCGTCGGTGGTCGAGTGTGTAAAATATCGGCTCACAACTGAGAAGTCGCAGGTTCGATACCCACATCCGACCATGTACCAATGGGTTTTTATAATAAAAAATCTATGTACATTATCCGACAAACTGTACCTTTACTGTAAACTGTACTCTTTAGGCTTTTCCATTTACATACCTCAACAGAGCTGGCTACTCGTTAGGTATAGCCTCAAAAATATCTTCGGCTAAGTGAGGAAGACTTGGGCCGGCAACGGTTCCCGGGAGCTGTAAGGCAACCCGAAAAGAAAAGTATGTTTGTTAGAAAGCCATCGATTATGAATAATATAAGAAATGGTGAAAGCTCATGTAATTTATGTTTTATCTAGGAATGTCTAGCAGAAGAAAATATTTTAGAATAACGGTAATACATTGAAACAATGGACGTTGCCTCATATTTGTTGAATACGTTTTTATGTAAGGAGTGATCGTAAAATTTCGATTAAAACTTTGAAAGCTTTGTCTGTTGAACTTTGCTTCACATTATATAGTAGTTGTGAACTTTTAACTATAAAATATTAGACCGACTTTAACTATAGGTAACTCAATATGAAATCGCTATAACTTTTCGAAGATAAAATTCTACCATCGCTTCCGGACACGTCAAGTTTTTTTATAAATAAGTATGCCAAATATGTACATTTAGTTTATTTTAATTTATCTCTAGGAGTGCGTACTTACATGATAATTGTTGTGATATCAAAGACAAACAAGTTTTTATAGTTGACTGATTTCTTACACGACTTCGTACGAGCAGATCGCTAGTACCTATAATGCAATAAATTTTATTTTTTAAGCACATTTCAGCCGTGCGAGCATGACCGCGTAGAGAAAATCTACAGAGGTTAGACAAAATCTACAAGCGGTGTCAGTTTATCTATTTATGACATTTGTCACGTGATTCCTAGGGAATTTGTCTTATAAGAGATCCATAGATGTAGTATGCTTAAAAAGTTAATCATCAGTGTACGTGACAAATGTGTAATTCTGTGGATTTTTCATCTTAGATGACTTACATCCAGGCACTGCACCATGCACTATTGCACTGAATTAACCATAATTAATCACGTCTATTAAACACTAAATTATACTTTAAAACAGGATAATTTACAAAAAATAGCGAAATTACTACTGCGCTTTCTCATTTATATTGCCAGTGTAGTAGAGCGCCCGAGCGAGTATACTAAATCCATGAAGAGATCACGTGACAAATGTCATAAATAGACAACTGACGCAACTGAGGACGTCATGCTACCGTTGGTAGATTTTGTCTACCCCCTGTAAATGTTGTCTAATCCTTGTGGTAGCATACACAAAAAATTTAGACCAAAAGAAAGACCAACAACCTCATTGTTGACTCTAGCATAAAGTTAGATATTTTGAAAATATTTGAATAGTTTAAACTCACATAATCGCGCTTAAATAAAAACTAAAATGTTACTTCAAGGCTTCAAGCTAATTTGTAAGACCAATTTTGTTAATACACGACGACAATCATTTATTTTTAAACATCCTTATCATACATAGGTAATTAATTACATGCACTTAACATAGGCAATGTCATTATAATATTAATGTAGTGGCGTTTACTTTCATATTTTAGATAACAGTTTTATAATTTTGTTATCAAGAGTTATTTTTTAACGACTTCAAAAAAAAAGACATTACTCAATTCGACCGTATATATATATTTTTTTATATGTGTTCGCGGATAACTTCGTCGTTTATGAACCGATTTTGATGATTTCTTTTTTAATCGACAGATAATTCTTCCGGATTGGTCCCATTTAGGGAATGCAATACCGGGATACCGGGATCCCGGAATACCGGGATCCCGCATACATGTTGCGGGACTAATCTCGGTCGAAAAATTTGCGGGATCCCGCTGGACTGGCGGGATTACAGAGAAGCGTGGTACATACGTGTTTCTCTAAGGTGCGGGGCGCCGAGCCCTAGGGGAACCGTGTGAAGGCGTTTGATTACTTTTATTTTGCCAGTTACAACTTGTAATTATGACGCAATGCAATGATTTATTAATTGAATATTGATTGTCATAGAATCTATAGATAAATAAAAACTGAACTTTATAAGAAATTTTTGGAACCATCGGGCCGGGTATACCCTGCAAACACCTGCGTCACACCTGCGACCTTTTCTAAGGATTTTATTTTTTTTATTTATTATATTAATAAACCATTTAAAATGTAACAAAAAGCTTATTTAATTAGGGTAAAAATTAAAACCGTGAAAACGAGGTATTACGATTATTTACGATTGATTTCAGAGGTTTAAGAATTGGTTCATTAGTTTTTCAGTAATTTTGAAAAAACTGACTTTATAAGTAAATTATCAGTATCTCAATGAAATATGTACCGATTTTGACGAATTATTTTTTTAAGGATATAATAATTTCTCGACATTATCTCACAGACATATAACGAAAATAGGTTCAGTAGTTTTTCAGAAATTCAGTATTTTGTCTCTGTTTACGGCTGAAAATTATGTAACTATCAGAGAAAAGCCTTAGCAACGGTTGCTATTGACACGAAGTTGTCAAGTTTTGTATCGACGGTGGTCTAGCGGCTAAAGGTATGGCATGGTATGGTGCAGCTCAGGATGCAAATGGTTCAAATCCCATCCACAGCAGCATATATTTTTTATTTTTCATTTTTTTTTATTTGCGTTATTATTTGTCTCAAGGCAGCAAAATCACTTAAAAAGGAAAAATAAATTATCTTTTAAAAAAAAGTGTACCGACTTCAAAAATTTGCACTGAAAAGTAAGAAATAATAAATATTTCGTCGTAGAATTTGAAGACGGTTGGTGCCAAATTAAAAACAACTTACTTACCAAATTCACTAATCTAGACAATTCATTAGGAACCTACGATCATCAGTACAAACATATATAATATTGAACAGATACTTATCTTCTTAGATGTTTACTTAATTTTGTATCCTAATTTGGCACCAACCGTCTTCAAATTCTACGACGAAATATTTATTATTTCTTACTTTTCAGTGCAAATTTTTGAAGTCAGTACACTTTTTTTTAAAA
The DNA here is from genome assembly GCA_963924495.1 of Nemapogon koenigi. Lineage (NCBI taxonomy): Eukaryota > Metazoa > Arthropoda > Insecta > Lepidoptera > Tineidae > Nemapogon > Nemapogon koenigi. Next base: position 3,542,351 of record OZ004640.1, on the reverse strand, counting down.
GTTAATTTATATATGAACAGGAACTACCTAATTGACTATAATATTGTAGCACTGCTACTTAAAACTGGCTTGACGCACATGGGTACACGCTCCTGGAATTGCGATACCGGCCCCATGATAGCCAGCTGAAGACAAAGTCTTTCCCATTATCCAATTGTATTATTAGTTTGTACCTGACGAGTATAGTTGGTAAAGAATTTAGTATAAATTGCATTCATTCATGCAGATTGGATACAATTTGCATAAAGACAAAGAATTGAGTTCGTGTGTGGTAACTTAGACTTGTCATAGAGAAATTTTAATTCTGTGTAATTTGATAATAAAATTTTCTTTTTCAGGTATTTTGAAGTACAATATCCGGTTACTTATCGATGGTAAATTAAAATGTATGTAAGTAAAGTTAAAAAAATATTATGAAAATGTTTCTAATTAGGATAAATGTTTAGCTCTGCGTGACGCATGTAGTTACCTAGCGAGTCGAGCGTCAACCGTCTTTGGACTTTGAGGTTCTATGACCTATTACCAATTAGGTAGGTAGTTACTTAGGGCAATGCCTTATTTTATTTTAATTTGGCCCATAGTATACTAGTAGTCAATGACACACTATGGCAATGGTTGGAAAGTAACCAGAGAACATATAGAAAAACTCCTCCGAATTTATTATCAAATTATGCTAAACTACCATTATGACATTTATAACATAGAAAATGTAATCTTTGTTTTCATAATAAAGAACTAAATTCGATACCCTGTGGCTGCGAGACCGATATCAGCGGTAGTTAATAAAAATATATCCTCGGATAAATGTGGAAAACAAATGCCTGGCTGTCATTGGAGCCATAAGGCGGTTCTTGTGAACCTTTTAATTAAATATCCTCAAAGGCAAATAAAATTCCAATTACTGAGCTATATATACCGACTATAAGATTAGACCAATGGTCGAAATAGATACAGTATATTTATGTAATAATGAAATACTTTTGAACAGTTCACAAAGCATTTTGTTTCCCTACCAGAGGGACGTACCTAATAAATAGCAGTCATTATGTACTTAAGTCCCATGGCGAAATAGCCGGACATACATACTATCTAGTATACAAGAAAAGAGAAATTTTCACATTATTATAAGCGTCTCATCAAAAATTAAATTACCAACGTGTTATTTTATTACTTTTGTTAGCGTAACGATGTGTTATGCGGCTGTGCGTGGGGTAAAACGTTTTAAAGAAAACCTTTTATCTAATATGGTTATTTATGTGTAACGTATTTTGTGTTTTGGGCCTAGAATTTATTCTTAAAAAATGTAGATTTGAAAAGTCAACCCAGGATTAAAAAACTTTGTCCACCCCATCACACCTGTCACTTCGAACCATATAAGTCTTGTTGATATGAACAATGTGGTCACTGCAACCTCCCGTACCATATGGCAGATAAATACAAAAATAGCTCTTTCCATCCAGCCAGTTTAATGGCCAATAAAACGTTTCTATTTTTAAAAGCTTGTAAAGGTCTACTTTTAAACACTAAGCTCTTGATACATAATGTATGCACCGTCCTTATGTAGGTATCTACTTTGTTCGCTTGTTCTGGAATGAAAAGTAAATTGTATGATACAACTCGGACTTCATCAGCTAATTCAGGAAGAATTGTCTTCCGCTGGATACCATAAGGGCGAAATGGCACCCACGAATATGTGAAAAGCTTATTTGTTTAGAATTTAATATCTGAAACTGATAGGTAATGCTAACTTTACTGACTTATAAAAATCAACCAAAAGATGAAATGGTTTGGGCATTAGCCGTTACAATATCTATAGTAGCTATGTAGGAATTAGACATATTTCATACAGTTAGAAGTGGATTTATTCTATTTTGGAACCTTGTCAGTTTCAAGATCAAGGGCTCAATTAGATTTAGTTGGGACTTATAGCTAGGACAACGATCCCATTATGCGAGCCGGGATAAAGCTGTCTCATCCCAAACCAGCCGTTACATTGAGAACCGTTGCGTTAGTGTTATTTTAAAAGCCGGGACTTTCTGCTGGCGTGTTGTACGACTTTATTTTCTAAGTGAGATATCATTATAAATATTTGTATCATTAATGTTTCTGACCAACTTAAAGATATTATGACTCTTAGTCTGGTGCCAGAGCAATATACTATTTGCCACAATCTAACTAAATCCATGATTTGGCATGTTTATACAGTGGCAACTCTAATTTATGTGTCTATCTGGATGTTTAACCAGAGCAGGCTCCTAAACAGCTCAATGAATATTCATTAAATTTTCAGCGATCATAAATTGTATTTATATTTTTTAATCTGCCCTTCATTTTCCCTTGAATAATTCGACGGAGTTTCATTTAGCGCTCTCCTAAGCTTACTTTCAATATTCTACTTTAACATTCCACTTCATTAAATAGATGTGAAATTGAATAAGTTCAAAGAATGCAATTAAATGAAAACATTAGTATAAATTAGCAAGTAGTAATACTACAAAACAAGCTTTTCCAGCTATTAATTCACTCGGTAGAATGTAAGATCAAACCTGTCGGTAGTAAGAATGTCGGTTTGCCATAACGGGGTAAGGTTGTACTGCTATCGTTTGGCAAACGTCTTGGTTATTATTTTCACTTTTATAGAAATGCACATACAGTTTATATCCCATAAGGTATAACAGAATAAGGAATTAAGAAGAAAACTGGATTGGAAAGCGCGCACTCTCAGCTCAGCCATGTATCAAATGTAAGCTGCAATGAAATACCTTAACAGAACTGGTCACACGTCATGTAGCCTCATAATTTCATCCCAATTTCTCATTTGTAGGATGACTTGTCTTCCGTGGGTACCCTATGGGACCCGGTAACACGGTTGCCGCGTAACGCACTTTTGAAGATTTTAAATAAGATGCTTCTACTTTTTGTTATTGCAGCTTTCAGTAGATAAAGTAAAAAATATTTATTAAAGATATATCCCCTCGATTGATCATCTCTTCTGGTGACAAGAGGTCTGGCTCCTTCCTCGCTTAACGAATCAGCATCGCGATTCAGCGGGGAAATGCAGCCATTCCATGCGGACCTGGTTTATTAAGTTATTTTTAATGTTTAGATTAGATTTAAGGTTTTAATATTATTATACTTCGTTTACTTATGATATACGTAAATACTATACAAAATTTTCCTAACGTTACGCTTTTTATGATTGCGCCTTTTCCATATCTTATCAAATAATGTGCCGTAAAAATATTCACTGAACAGTGAGTAATGTACTGAATGAAAGAGGCTCGATTGAATATTAAACCTTATTTTTACAAATGTTTCTTTTGTTTGATTGTATTTTGTGACTTTGATATGAAACTTTTATAATGGACTTTACAAATGGAATATATCTTTGTTATTGTTGAAGATTTCCCATTTATTTCGTTCATTTGTCATTTAGTACTATTTGAGTGGTAATCTCGCATTAGGAGATCGCTGACTAAAGTCCAAACGATCGAAGATGACTTCTAATAGTTTTGTTGCACATATTTATTTGCAAGTGTTGCAGTCGTCTCGATACGGCGAACGAGTCAATTGTTCGGTTGGAGGGTTAAAAATACGTCTGCAGTAATTTATTTTCAAGTTCAGGGACCTTATAATGTATTTGTAACGCTCCGTCTAGCGTGCAGATTGTCCGCTAAACTAACGGACTTGAAACCTAAAAGGCAAACAATAAACTAGTTTTATGATTTATAAAAATATTACTTCGCGCAAATTCTACTAAAAGTTTATTTGAAAATTACTTTTCCTCTAGTGTTTAAAAAGTAGAGTGTCTACATTTCGCGGGATTTTAAATGTGCACACGAAATTAATAAAATACCCTGATGTTGTTTACAAAAGCTGTGACACTCAGAGCCTTTGATGCTGTGAAATGTTTTTCTCTCCGGAGTTCCCTCTCCGCACGTTTTCCGGCCTCAAGCGTGCATTTTTTAAATTCTATCCTCGGTACCTTGTTATTTTTCCTCCACTTTGAGGTAATTGTAAGGAATTTGCTTTTATCATGGGTCACTGTTTTTACGAGTCACATTTTTAAACGAACTTTCCCAGGGGCATCGTTTCTATTGTTAGCAAGTGATCCATAGTAATTTGTATTGTACGTAATTGTGTAATGTTCAGAATATTCTTTACTTCTTATTCTATTTTTCCTTTGAGCACTACTTGTAGGTACTTGGTACATTTTTCTTTCCATCATATCTACATATTATAGTGTATGATTATATAGTAATAAGTTAGTGTGCAATTATTAAAATTATGAGATGAAACTGCAAGGTATAGAGATCTTACAACTTCAATCAACAGCTGTTCGCAATCTCTCAGATATGAAACTTCGTGCAGAGTGTTAGGTACAAACCAGTCTGGTAAATCTATTATATCCAGTCTTTATGCGACCATTTGCAATGTAACCAGATGTTCTCACTCTCCAGACTAACGATATTACACCCAGACCAGATTTGATGGTTCTCAGACCAATAACCAAATCACGTAGTCAAATCACGTACCTATACTATTCCATCCGAAAAAAAAATGTAGATATAGGGATACTTAATATTGTAGGTAGACAAAAATATTTCCTAGACTGATTCTGATGAAATTTCCGGACAGTGTAAAGGATATCCCAATAGTGTTCGCATGGACGAGCAATCTTCAAAGATTTTCGTTACAGACTGTCCTGACTAGATCAAAAACGTTCAACATCGGCCGTGGCTATACGTTGCAGAGATCTGGTGTAATTGAGCGTGTTATAAGCGGCCGTCGTGTTCAGTGTCCACAGAGAACGAGAACTAGGGTTATTGCAATTGCTTTTATCTATTGTAAATGTCAGTGCGGGTTTCTGCAAATTATGATTCAGAATGCTATTGGATTTCAAATCTTTAATGGACACCACTGCAATCTATCACCATGCTAGTAGTCAATGTTTTGTATCTTCGTTGTTGTGCTAATCGCTTCTGAAATTCGGCGATAGACTTTATATTTTAAAAGCTTTTTTTTAATAATCATGTGCTTCATTTTATAGCATTGTTTTATTCATTATATGCAATTCTTTGTCATACAGTCGTCTACTTTGCCCTCTATTTTGTTGTACCTATATTATAAGTTCTCTCTGAAATACTGGTTTCCTTTATTGCACTCTCTAATTCATAATTCCATATCTATCGTCTTCATTAGTTCACCTACTTTAACATTCAAGACTCACGTGTATAAACAAGGCATATTAACAGAAGTCAGAAAGTTAATATTTTAAAATGTCACTATAAACAAAGAACAAGATAAAACAAGAAAATGTTTAAAGATTTATGGCTATGGCTTATGGTTGAAAACTCGTTTATATGAAACAAACATTAACTGTTAAATATTGTAATTCGATCTAATAAAAATACTTATTCAGAAAGTTGTGCCCGAAATGAATCACAGTAAGAAGAAAATCTTCCTCCCTAAATGGTCACAGATGTTGTAACATTTACATTTCGGTGAGCTTATCTTGATTGACTTCTTGTACGTGCCACTTCCAATTTATTGGTGTTACATTTTCAACGAGTTCCATAGGTTTAAGCATGTTAAACAGACTTCATGTCTTTGTTCTTACTAACTTTATCGCTACAAAGAAATCATGAAGTGCAGTATATTTTATCCAATTATTTGTTTCAAATGTCGGGTTATTATTAATGGCAAAAGGCTTTGTTAAAGCTAATTTAGATCAGGAATAAAATTTAAACTGTCGTGCTACGGGAAGTCTATTAGATGCAGTTTACTATTATTACACCACCTGATAAACGAGCATAAAACATTAGTGTCGATGAATTTAATAACTTCCTAGCTTTACAAGCGAACTAACAACCGAAACTGGCAGCTTTATTTATGTGCACCCATGATTATGAGGAAGTTTCGCTGCGTGAGCGATCGCCGCGCATGAACCCAAGGAAGTGGTTGCGATAAGCCAACTCGAAAGCGTAATGGCGACTAACGACTAATATCCAACTAAAGCAAAGAAACCGCCATATCGCTCCATCGATCACCTGCCCACAATGAAAACGTGCGAACTCCTTTTCCGGAATGTTTTGAAAGAAAGCAGTATACAACACATCTTGGTAGGTATGCTTTCTTTGTTTGTTTGACTAGACTACCTTAGATTAGAAACTAACTGTTGAAACGTTTCCTTTTTTATATGTATCCATCCTTACTATCTATCTATTATTATTTAATCTATGCTATAGGTATCAATTTAAATTATTACAAAACTAAAAATAATATTCGAAAGTAAACACAGTTAAAATAAAGTGTTTGGTTCTTTTGAAATTGAATATGTAAAGACACGTATCGCCCACGCGTAACCATTGTCACGGAGCTTGAATGGGCGTTTGGTGATCACATTAAATTCTCAGTATCTAATTTTGGAGAGAAAACAGCCGTGTGTATATGGTTTAACCTTTGTGTACGGTGGTACCATCTCCATGTAAGTAAGCACACGATTATCGAGGCTTATGACAATGTTGCCCACCTTGTCGGTAGAAGGAACACCACTGTTTGCTGTTGAGATTTTTTATTAAAAAAATTGTTCTCATATAACATATATTAAACTAGAAATACTATCTAATACATCACAGTATGTAATTAGTTGTCACCAATTTAAAGAATCAGAGTAAAAGTCAATAATACGATGCTATATAATAGCTATTGTAAACTCATGATGAGCAGTTGATCATAATTTGAGTCTACAACACAATTTCTAGTTTTACTGTTCTGAATTTTACAGTAAGCATCAGGATAAAACATTAAACTAATTAATTATTCCTTAAGGTGGTTCGTTTTCCATACAAAAATGTAATTAAGATAAACTAATTAACTAATCAGTAAAAATGTCTAAATATGGGCTTACTTAACTATTTTCGGCTTTTATATTGCGCCAAATTAGTTTATCTTAATTACATTTTTGTATGGAAAACGAACCACCTTAAAATTGATATTTTAGTTTAGGATGAGTATTCCAAAATTATCTAGGTCAACAAAAGCCAGTGTAACCACAGACGACGTCACTCAGATGTCCACGGACTTAGCTGGTGACAGCAACTTCCGAGTGTTGTTTACTCTCTTTCATCGTGTACTTTATTGATACAATTTTAGTGTATTTAACAGACCAGGTCTATTTGAATATTTGTTGCAATCACTGTATGTTTATTTATCTCATTATTTTCTCTGTATAAGTTTCAAATTATTCAGTAATATATTTATTTTAGACTAGCTTCGTCCATGGAAGGGCACAATTTTTTTTTATTTATCTACGAACCCTTGAAGATATCGCGATGAAAAAAATTATATTCTAAGTCTAAATACCCACTATGAACCCTGAAAATTCTAAACACCGTCATTAATGTTTCGGTATCTTGTAAATGGTATATCCCATCTAGATCACAGGCACTTCAATTTTTGTTTATTTGTAAAGATTGATTTCCATTTCGTTGCCATCCATCTTTCCATCACTTTAATATCTGCAATAGCACCTCTTTACGATGTATCATTAGAAATCTTACAGTGGTTTGTATGCTAGCAGTGTCCGAGCTCTCAAAAGTCATCGCTCTAATACCTTGCTTATGTGATATAAGTTTTACGTCTAGAGGATTTTAAACTTTATTTTTACCGTTTTAAATTACAATATTGATATTTCTATAGTAGTTAGTCGTTGTTTACTGAAGTCGTGATGAACCAAAGTGTATGTTTATGTGTACATGACTACCTGCTTTAATACGAGTATATTTGTATGCGTTAATTACTATTTATCGGTGAGTATTAGTCACGACTTTATTTCCTTTGTTTTAAATTATTTTGTATGCAGTTGTGCATTGTGCCTATGGGATATACCTAATCATTACTAATACTCACTGATCAATACTAGGTAATTAAAGTAATTTAAATTACTTTGCTCCGCTTTCCTAGCCTGCGATCTTAAGAGTGTAGTGTACCGCGTCCATGTCCATACAAACGGAGAAAACGTTTTACTACCCCTAAATATTATTTAATTTTAACGATTTTGTAATATGTTACTGACATAATGAAAAACTACGTACGTATTTTTTCCTTTTTTCAAAATTCGTAATAGGTCAAAAGTTATAAGCCCCTCAAATCTCGGTTTTTTTGGTTCATAACTTGCTCGTAATAAACCGTCTGTATTTGAGAAACAAAGCAAAATTTCAAAAAAAGCAAAACGTACGTACGTAGATTATAATCTGCTAAAACGTTTGACACCAAAATTATAAGGTTTCGTTATAGTTTAGTAGGTGTAAATCGTTTTCCCCCAAAACGCAATTTTCAACGAAGAACATACCTACGAACACTCACGAGCTGCAGTGCTCTCTGTCGCACTGATGCCCGCGGGAAGAGCGCGCTTGAGACAGAATATGATTTTCTAAATACCTATTTCGCTGCGTACGCTGAGCTACACGATCCTCTTAAAACATAAAATTTTACTACGACTTTACAAGCACTTAAATAATTCAATACTTTAAATAAATTATATTCGAAAGTCCATTTAGCCACAAAACAATAAAAAATATTTACATATTAAAGTAAGGGCTCAAATTGTACTCCAAAAATCCTTAGGGATGTAATAACGCCTATACCCACCCTTATTATTCGTAACAGGGGAGACTAGAGTGCTTTATTTTTTAGTAAATTTTACTTTCTTTGTATTTTCTGTTACCGGACAGACATTATAATATTGTCCATGTTAATTCTAAAGTATCTTTATTAAGGTTTTTATATTCACGGGTTGCCTCACAGCAGTCACAGCTCTCGAAACCGTGTTATCTGTCCAGAGTACCCAGTTGAAGACCAAGTCTCCCTCTTTAGCCGATGTTATTTGTGAGGCTATCATAACGAGTAGCCTGTTCTGTGTCGGATTATGTACAAGTTTTAATTATAAAAACCCATTGGTACATGGCCGGGATCGAACTCTATATAGGTTTTTAATTTTATTAGTTGCACCTGCTAGATCGGGAGGCTCAAAGGAGGATATCGGAAATTGTAAATTTATGCCTGCATTCTGCAGCCACTTTATTAGTCTGCCAGGTGTTACTACAACTAGTTCTATTCCACATAATAATTTAGTTTGTTCGATAAAAATATACTATTTTTTTATTCTCTTAATAATTTAATATTAAATAATAATAGTAATGATACATCCTTTTAATTTTATCAATATTGAATGAAAATTATGCCAGTTTAATCCATCATTACTTCCCTCCTCATTTATAACCGAGGACCATGGCTCCGATGCAGATTCTCCTCAATCCTATTTTCCTCCATCGGTGATCTTCTGTGGCTATAAAGGCTTTCGGTCACTTTAACCCGAGGTCTATTAAATCCTCCACCCTGCCCATCACCATCACCACAAGCTTTTTAAATTATCGCTCTTCGTGCATCTTCATCTATATCCGTCTATCTTTGGTTATTGGCATATATATTTTAAAATCATTTTTGCAAGTAACCGATCTTTTCATTAGAGATCAGACTGGCAGACGAAGCCACCGTCCTAATTCTGGAATATAAACAATAACATGCAGTTTTATTTGGCTTTTAACATTTCAAAAGTAATTTTTAATCACTAATTGCATTTACATGTCGATCGCCTTTACAAATATTAATTTTGTATTTTGTTTGAGCTATTACATGTAAGTTGTTATTGAGCAGATAGTGAGCATTTACCGCGTCATTCATGAATATACTTTCCTCTTTTACGGTCATAGAGAAAACTCTGTTGTCCATTTTGTCTGTGACTGTGATTTGTGTCTACACTATACAAATTGCACGAACTTTTAGTACTTTTGTTGAAGGCAGTTACGCTAGTTGTTGGTTAGAATGAGGCAATAAATTACTAGCGACGAGGAAAGAGGTTCTTACCTCTGAGGTAAGCTTTTCGTTTTAACTTTAGTTATCGCGTGGGACTAGTCTGGTAGAAACTTCTATAACTTTTCTTCCATGTAATAGGATATAACCTGACTTTGATAGATTGATTTTATAAGAACAATTTATTCAAAAAGATCTGTTTTAAATGTTTTCATATACTATTCGTAATGTTACATGGATTTTTTTAAATTAAGCTGTTCTTTGTAAGTTTTTAATTCTCGGTATAGCCGAGAAATGTGATCTGCATTGATATTTGACACTTTTGAAATAAATTGTTAGAGATTGTTGTTATATTTCCCATGAAAAATATGTCGAATCATTATAAAAGGAAAGGAGAAAGATATAATGTGGAATGGGAAAATGAGCATTATCGGTTGAACTGTTTATAAAATAATGTTGTAATCACAGACATTTGTTTTCAATCGATCACAATGGTTTGACTAATATCATATGATTTTTTTTATGTATACCATAATTTCCTTTGTTACGTTATGAACGCACAAATACTTTTGGGAAAGGTAACATTTTCCTTTTTTTTTTTTTTTGTTGAGGAGGGGAAATCCTGCATTGGACACCCACGTCCGGACGTGGGTAGTGCCGGACTCCTACCGGCTAAAACCCCTCCTCTTACGCCACTTCCTTTCGCTCTTGACTGGGACTTCTTCTAAGTACTTCTGTCAAGAGTTAAGTGGCCGCCTTTCTCTAGTTCCTCTTGTTTTTTATTTTTTTCCATTGCGCGTTCTTTAATTTCCTTACTGCGCATGATCTTTGTAACCAGGGATACCACCGCGTCCCAATTTTCTTCTGTCTCTACCATCGCCTCTATCATGTTATCCTTGCTGGTAGGCGACTTTCCTATTCTTAGTCTAAAGAGATTAGAGAGAGAGAGAGAGAGAGAGAAGAGAACATTTTCCTTATCGGGCATCCTAAAGTGACATTTGAGCAAAACCGTTAGAGTCACGTATATATAATTGTATTTTGTAATATTAGTCTATGTACTAAATATCCTCATAATTTCATAATTCCCTAGCTATATTTAAATTTCCTCATCCAGTATGACGTACTTTGAGGTTCCGTAATCGATTAATTATTCATTCCCTCATTATAAATTGATCCTACCGAAATTTAATTTGAAATGTGTGAAAATTGTCTTAAATTTTGGAAGGTGGTGCTTTATATCTTTTCTCTGTATCCAATGACAATGCAGTCCATTCTCTTATCCACTCGAGCAATTGTGATATAGATCTCACCACACAGTTTATGTATACAACAATATGGCATATACTCTTGAGTCTTACAGTCATGAAGTCGATCCATAGCTTGTATAGTACGCATGTGTTCTGTTCCATCAGTTTTCAATAACTTCAGCTTAGTAGGTGTGGGTTCACAATAGTAGCCGACTTCTTCGTGATCATGGCTTATGTGGCATGAAGATAAGAAGTGAGTATGAGATGAAGTGAAGATGTGGTTGAGAATGTCTTTGGTCGAAGTGCGTATACTGTTACCTAGTGTGAAGTAGGCTTAACAGTGCGTTGCGTGAGTCCCGCGTCCAGAGTAAGCCAGTAGGCGTAGGGAAGCCCGAGCGACGCAGCCGGTATCGATCGAGACTCCCCACTCGGCCGAGTCTGCCCATCGGCGACACGGGAGCGCGTACGTCCCCCCAAACATTCCTATAAACTTCAACACACATATTTCCTCATTAGCCAAGCAGTCTTTGATAAGCAATTTTATTGATACATTATCCTGCTGATGAGTACCTAATTTTTTTTACCATCTATAAAAGATTTATCATTAAAGAGTTTAAAAAGTTCTACTTTAGGAGTACCTTTTGACAACAATTCGTTTAATTGTTTCAGAAGTAAAAATTTCCAAGTATTTAATACCTAAAAGTCCTAGAACACAAACATCTCCGACCACAAAAGACATAATCCACTCAGCTATATTGATCTAAGAATAGAATATTTCAGGAAACTGTAAAGCCCAACTTTAGCTCATTTTCACATTACCTACGTCTAACAGCAAATCCGTCGTCAGTTCACTCACTCTCTTTATTTTGTTAGTTTAGCCCAGATTCCGGAAGTAATATTTTTAATGGAACTTTGTTTTTACATTAGACCAGTGTCCGCTTTCCTGAAATATCCCGCCAGATTTGCTCCACTTTCATGCTTAGTTTTATATATGAAAGTCATTTTCTTTGCACACAGTGTTTTATGACAAATACTTTGATGAGTGTCTTTAATTTTGTTATTTCTTGCAGGATAACAAGGAACATTGTATTTGGAGCGTGATCAAATCTTTCTGTTTTAGACATCTTCCATTTCTGTTTTACTTTGTATCTGAACGTAAAAAGGGTTCATACTAATTACAAAAAGATCTTTTGACATAGTGGTCACTGAAAACATTATTTGTTGTAATAAGATCTCGGTAATTACTTTCTTCAAAGTCTTGATTTTTTTTATTTATACTTGTTGAGCGTGAAAATACGTACATTTCAGGTTATTTTTGTAGACACCGTTCCATATCACTTCCGTGTTAACACCTGAGCATTATCTAGTCGTTGTCAATGCGGGTGCATTGTTTGCTCGCCCATACGCGGGTCGCCCTTTGTCTCCGGACATTTTGTACCCCGTTGAAGCCATAACGCCTTCCGAAGTAGATAAACAAGATTAAACGCTTATTCAACGCGTCCCCATCGGACCTATATCAGCAACAATGGTGCGGTTCGGTCAGCTAAATTTCAAATTGAGTAAAAAGGTTTTACCTATTCGGTTTTCTTTTTTACTCGAGTTATTCTGCATAAAATTTAATAAGTAGTTATTATTTTTGCTGAATTATCAATACTGGATATATCGGTTTCAAATACAATACTTTTGCCAACTAGGTGAAGATGACATGCCAATTCATAGAGTTGGAGTATATTATTAGTTTTTCTGGGAATAGCAGCAAAATTTTTGTCAAATTCTTTAAAATTTCCATTACGGTTTGGCATACGTGTGACGGTGCTACGCCAAATAGCTTTTCCCCTCGGGGTGTTTTTGATGACAGTTGCATCCGTTCACACAAATCTTATCTAGAATCTCGTAATATAGAAAGTTCACCTGAACAACTTTTGAAATATCGAATAACTAAGTTATTTTTGTAACAAGTTCGACTCCTCCTTCACATGAAAGTACATTACTTCTTAGGAAATTGAATTAAATTTGGTACGTACACACATGAAGTCTTATATCTTAAGTTTCTCCAAGAATAATATTGAGTATGACAATAGGTTTGAATACAATGGTCACAGATTGTGGTAGTGTCGCGTCGCGGCACTCTTTAGAACGCCTACTCTAGGATTAGAGGCTAGAGAACATTTCAACAAAGGAAGTGGCGTCATTGTTTGTCCTAATTACTTCTAGTTTGTACTCGTACCAAATTCGCTGAATATGTCGTATACCTAATGAAGCTTGAAGAGTGGAGGGAATCTCTATCCTACTAATATTATAAATACAAAAGGTTGAATATCTGTATATTTGGTATTTACCGAAACCAAAATTTTGATGAAAAAATGGGACGGAGGACGGGCTTTAAATAGCTGAAATGAATAGCCATTACGTTTCAGACAGGCGTAGCCGCAGACAAAAGCTAGTATAAATATTATGAATTCACTAAACGTGTTTCTTTCTTCGAGGTTTTCATTGTTTTCAAATGTTCAATGAAACAGACGTATGTATGTATATTGAAAATGCGGCCAATGTTTTGCATGTGCAAGCATGCGTTCAGTACAAAGAACATTATCAGCGCAAACAACACATAGCGCAATGATTAGAGAATTGGACTTGAAACCGGAGTTCCAGAGTTCAATGCACAATCTAGCCAGAAAATTCGTTTTCTATCGACTGTAATATGGGGTATGTTCTGAAGAACTCCATGACCTTGTCCCTCCATACCCTTTTCGCAACCGCACCGCTCGCACGGGACATGTGAAAATAATATTCAAAACTTATTTATTAGCGTTCACAAAGAATTTTTTACAAGTTACAAGACCCGCTCACCGTAGACACGTGTTCTGTATACGAACCAAGAATATTGGCGACTTGTTCCTGCTGCCTGCGGTAAGTATTTCCTGCATCCTACAATCTAGGGGCATAGTGGCCGGACCTGGCTTATGCCAGTCACGTAGGTAATTTACCATTTTTGCTTAAATGAGACCAGGCGGTGGCAAGGTCACATGTCGTCTTCTCTACAAAAATCTACTTCTTATGTATAGCAGTCTTTCATTGCCACCTGCATGTTCAATATGGGCAGCCAGTTGTTCAGTATGTTATTATGAATGGGGATGAGGACATTCTTACTATAGTTTCTGACCACATTACAAGGCTTAAAAACCGTGATGGTATACGTGAGGTGCTCTGAGCCTACCTACCAAATTAAATCGACTTAAAAAATTAGCTTGTAAGCCACAGAGAGTTGACGATTGTTTCAGAAAAAATGTAACCTATAAAACTTTCTCCGTCCGACTGAAAAAGTTCCAATCGGCTCGGATTTGAATCTAAATAGACTTTGAATTTTGCCGAGTTTGCTTTAGTTTTATTTTATGTTGATTTAAGGTAGTCTTACCCAGCTTCTCAAGGAGACCCTTTTACACGATTTGTTTGAAGAAACAAATTTTAATTGACGTTGATATTTGGTATGCTGAGCAATGCAAACCGTTCCACTTCTCTTTGCCTACTTTTCTAACAAAAAAGAGAAAAAAATTAATCCACATACTTAGTGTTATATTAAAATTTTCGCCAATTTTATATCGAATGAAAGATAGGTATAAGGTTGCCGATTGAACGGAGATGAAGGTCCCACATTCGAGAGATTGAACTGAATTTCTAGTCACGCTGCCCCGTAGACTGCCAAACACCGCAACGTTGCATGAAATTCCACACAACATGAAGAATGCACTCTAAAACATTTATTTATATGTAATGAGAAACATACAGCTATACAAATAATATTTATTAAATATGTAGGTATAATCCATAAACAAAGCCACTTAGAAGTTTCCTCAGAGTTTCCTAAGTTATATCATCTAATATAACGACATCTCGTTTGTGGGTGTATGTAGGGGGGGGGGGGGTTATGCCTGCTTGGAGTATATGTATATGTTATTCCTAATTATTTAATAAGTGATGGACAATTCAGACGGCTTTGCCTTATGTACAATGTATTGCGGTGACCATATAGAAGAGGCAAAGTCTATAACACTACGGACATAAGCGAAAGCGAAATAGACAATTTTCAGGCTTTCAGGTTTAATGAATGATTCGCATACCCGTAATACGAAACCAATTTCACTTACTTACCCCATTGATTGTCTCAATGCTATCTCACGTATTTCTCGTGCTCGGCCGGAAAGCGTTAATCAAAACATACCGTGTGTGTACTTGTATCAGACAGGTATGCCTTTATTATAGATTTCAGGCCATTGTCTGAACGGGCAACTGTGTCTTGGTTGTTTAAATACAAATCGTATCGTCCGATTCTCGAGAATATACGTGCTCTGACTGTATCAAGCGGTTCTCCTTCAATAGACTATTGATTCATTGTGTTACTGGCCCGATGAGTTACCCAATAGGATGTATAGTTGGTGTTATCTAATGTTTTATGGTGAATCTGTGAATCTGTTTTGCCAAGGTATTGAAACTATTTGAGAGTTTTTGTGTATATGTGTTTTATATATATAGAAACCAGGATTCTCCGAGAACGGACTTGAATATAATGTCCTGATCGACTGAAAACTAGCCACTGAAATGCAGTTGTCCTAAATGCTCACGAAAGCAGACAGTGTCGAGCAAACTATGGATGTGATGGTATGGTGATCTTCTTTTGAGACAAAAGATAATGTGCAATTGTCATGTCATGTTCTCAGACCAAATCTAGAGGTTACAGAATTAAAACTTAAACACCCTTAAGCTTCTCTTTCATACTACTTTAATCGTTTCAAGTTCAATTAATTTCCAAGTTCATTTCATGCTATTGACCGGATAATCTCCAACCGTGCGTGCTACAAGCACCCCCTTTCTTTATCTAACTCGACGATATTTGCACAGACTCAGTATAAGCCTTTTTATTGCCCAGTTTTGGGTGAATTCGGCGGTGTAGGGCGTGGGGTGATGTTATTGATTGAGTGCCACAGGTGGTTAGGGAGGACTTTAACCCGCAACAGCTTTAACTTGGGTCACAGAGTAGGTACTTAACAATTGGGAAAGCCCATAGAAGTTTTGCCATCATGGACGTTACCATAGCGATAGGCAACGGTCAACTCTTCCAAAATTCTTTGGCAGACCTAGCATGCTACACTCATCAAACACCATTTACGATATATAGGATGTGAAAACGAAGTGCAAGAAGAGATTTTGTATGCCTATTTTCGCCATATCTATTCGGTGAATGGCGATCTTATATTATATCAGATTTGCAGTAATTCAACGGCAACAGTGGATTCCATGGAATTTGGTTTCATAATTACATATCTATCATTACGCCTTTTATCCCAATCCCAAGCAGACACAATTAATTACATTTGCTACGATCCTGACATACCTCTTTTATATTCACCATACTTGTGTGTACTTTTAACTTTGCCGTTCCTCCGTAATCCTTTCACACCTGTTCTGTATTTCTATCGTTCATATTTTATTACATTTTCATTTAAACTATCAATTTTCACTTCTGTAGGTATTGCTTTAAGCTGCTCAAATTCAACTCGGTCCGACACGCTTCGTTTTCCAAACTACACATATTTCAGTCGCCTGCCTGAAAATTCCTCGTAACCTTTTCGTCAAATTAATCATTGTCACGGTGCGTATATAAAGTATGGCCATTATTCATATCTCGGTTTTGGGTGGTTAATTAAAACGTAAAAGTAATGTACATAATTGTTTCGTGACGGCTAACGTTAGGTAAGGTAATTTGTCACTTTTTCCAACTACTTGCTAATTTCATCTGTAATTTATTTACGGACGGACTATTTGAATGTGAAATTACTTTTCCTTTATAAAAAAGCACAATCTAGTGTTGTAACTTTTAAATAGTTTTAGAAGTTACTTTAAAATATAAACAACAAACTTTTTTTATGAAAATTCCCATAAGAAATTTCCCGAAAGAACAAGATATTTTCCCGAGGCCCTCCAACTATCTCTGTGCAAAAAATCACGTCGATCGATCCGTTTCTCTGTTTTGACGTGAAAGATGGACAAACAAACAAACAAACACAATTCGCATTTATTATATTAGTATTCATAGCTTAGGGCTAGATCCCTAAATCGAAGGGCAAAGACGAATTTAAGTTCTTCTCGATGCCAAGATGTCTAACTTCTAGAACAGCGGTTCTCAAACTTTTGGAAAGTAAAATAAATGACGGAGCCCTAAAATATTTAAAAACTGGTTTATGTGTATTATTTATTAATAATCATGTTAGGTACATAATAATGAAATACTACTTACCTACTCTTTTAGTAAATTTTTTAACTGTATGTTGAAATATTTAGATAGATTTTATTTTCTCTGCAACCTTATAGTACCATTAGTTTTTTTTCATGATGACCAGAAGCCTTGCCCTAGGGCTCCGCGGAGCACACTTTGAGTATGGCTGTTCTAGACTATTTTATTAATCTACTGTTCATGTCATAAGCCTCCGTCCGCGTCACTAGCCCCCAAATCGCCTGCGAAATGCAGGTAAATATTTCGATATCTGATTTTATATGACAGCACTTGCATGATATTGATAACCTGATACAACAACGATAAATCACGGGGCCTGATTGCTCGCATTATACACGATATGCCTATCTCCCACTCAAACTTTTATCAAGCCCTAGGTTATTTGTAAACATTGCTTTTTTTTACCACTCTCGTGTGTCAGTTTTTCACAGAGGTTTTTCTTGAAAAGAATAATCTATATATATAAAAATGAAACCCGTTTTCCAATGTCACGACATCACATGAAAACGGCTTGACCGATTTGGCTAATTCTTTTTTTGTTTTGTTCGTTACAACACAGGGGTGGTTTTAGAAGAAAAAAAAATTGGAATAATTGCCGAAAAACCCCTAAAAACAGCCCTTTTCTTTTTCCCATAATAACAGAGTCAATTTGAACCTTATTGCTATTCATTAAGCACTCATTGTTGTCTATGCAATGTAGATGTGTTCCTAATGTCACCGCACAAATTTAAAATTCGAGTGCGTGTTGGAGAATCTAATGTCGCGTTCCGACACTCAACAAAAGTGATAATATCGCGAACGCGACCAAATTGAATAGTCACAAAATGTAATTTAAGTAATTTAATAGATCATTAGTAGTACTGATTTTCAGTTTGGTCGGCTTCGCGAAACTTAATTTAGCCTAGGAGTAGGGGTAGGAGTAGAGGTAGGAGTAGGGGTAGGTGTAGTGGTAGGGTAGGGTAGGGTAGGGTAGGGTAGGGTAGGGTAGGGGTAGGGGTAGGGGTAGGGGTAGGGGTAGGGTAGGGGTAGGGGTAGTGCAGGCAAGCCAACGTTTGGGCAGGACAACGTCTGCCGAGTCCGCTAGTAGCAATGACGTACTATAAGTAGACACGTTATACCCATACTAAATGCAGATAATAAACAGCTTGAACAATACTATAGCTACCTATTAATTACTTACGTTTATATATTCAAGCGATGAAAGGGATAGAGAAACACAGCTCAATACCGAAATCCATTTGTTAAAAAGAGATAAATATATGTTTTAAGCTGCGACACTTCATCGACGCGTGACCTTCTCCGGAGGAACTAGGGGAAGATTGTCTAAATGGAACACTCAATATTTTACTTAGAAATATTTTTGGAATAATAAAATATACAATATGTAATTAAAAAACTTTTATTTTACTAATAAATATAATGTAATAATCAATGACTTTACAACAAATAGACAATTTGTCTTTCAATCACGCTCAAACGGCTGAACAGTTCTAAATGAAATTTAGCATAGAGGTAGGTTATGGCTTGGTATAGGATATTAGTATGCTACTTATTTATGTATTATGTAGTATAATTTAAAATTAAGTCTTTAAATATTTTTTTTAATTTTTTTTATTCTGGACAACAAACAACTATACAACAAGGATTACTACAACATAGATACATATTAAAAAAATAACTGTCATATAGTCAGTGACGTTTGTTTATACAAACGTATTGTTTATACATACATTCAAAACAGGATATTTTTATGCAAATTCCAAAAAATATAGAAATAACAAATAATACAAAAAAAGGTTTACTACAATTAACTACTATTTAGAATGTTACAGATATTTTTCCTAAATATATACAAAGAATGTGAAAATATGTCCACTTCGCAAAACTGCTGGTTGTATCGTTGCACCATACGTCTAAATCTTAGAGTAAAAACTTGGCAACCAATCATATTCTCGTCTTTGGGTTCTGATTATCTCTATCCATTTTTCTCTTATTAATCCGCTTCTAGGGAGACTAAAAGATAAATAAATACAATAAGATCATAATACTATACATACAACAATAATATAATATATAAATTTATAATAATGTAAATATAATTATGTATATACATTTTCCGTACATTTAATAAAATATATAATTTTTTTAAATAGGTTCATGTAATTTATTGACAGGTCCGATATTGCCAACCATCCCCATAATCAGTCGCTGAGTCTGTCGCGGCCATTTCGTTTTGTCTTCTCTATCACTCTCATACAAAATGCATCGTTCGTCTCGCTCAGGCAAGCGGCGAACTGGCAACAGCGCATTATTATTAATAAAATATTGTTATGTCCATAATTATAAAATTTCGGTAATGAAATGAGATATCCTTTACAGTTGCAGTATAATTTCTGCAAAAGCGGAACACACAAGATGTCATTTTTCTTGATGTTTTTGCGGATTATTCTACTCAAGAGAGACATGTACACTAGTCGTAGGATTGTGCGTGACTGTGCGCGACCAAATTTATAGTGGGACACTTACCTCTCATTTGCCTTGCTATAGCTTGTGCGTCAATCACGCATCTACCTCAGTTTATATAGTATATCATTGGCTAGTAGTTAATAATTGATGATGCGCGCATAATATCGCCATAAAAAATTGGTCCAAAGAAAAAAAAGTTTTAATTAATATATCATTTGAAAGAGCAACCTCTAAGGATTCTAAAATTCAGTCGCAATTACATATACCGAAATTGAGAAAAATTGGTAGCGCAGCGTTAGGCGGTTGGTTTTGAAACTGGAGTTCCTGAAATCAATGTTCACCTAACTAAAAAATGCGTAGCACTAATTCTCTCACGCCTCGTATACGAAGACCTTGCGTCCGCATTTATTGTAAAAATATTTATATATTCACGTGTCTAGAGTGTGTTTCTAAAGAGTTCCCTTCGTTGTTGAAATAAAGTATGTGGAATTATTTTTAATCGATATGTAAAAAAATTTACATTAGTAAATATATTAAAAGAACTTGAGTCGCAAAGTCGATTCAAAATATGCGTGAAAATGATGACTTTCAGGGCTTCATGAAACTAAGGTGTAGATCATATTGACATATTATTTACATATTGAGTATAGATAATTTTATATACTTTAAGGATCCATTAACTAGAACTTGCTATTTTTAATAAGTTTTGGACAATACTTGAATTGCTGAAGTCCGTTTTTGTATGGGACAAAACAAAACAAACATACACACAAATAGATTGTAGATAATTGCCATTAATATAATTGCCGTGATGGTGTGTTAATATATGGTATAATATGTGGTTGGTAACATATATGTTTTCCTCGTTGCAGGTGATTGGCGCGGTGTAGCGGGCAGGCCGCGCCATGGGGAACAAATGCTGCAGCCGCCGACACGATCCTGACAGGCCGTTAGGTGAGAATATCAATACATTACTTCACTACCTACATATTATAAAACAAGTCCCCCGCCGCGTCTGTCTGTCTGTCTAGGACCTTTTCACGCAAAAATGCTGAACGAATTTTGTTGCGATTTTCCCTATTAGATAGGTTGATTCACCGGGAAGGTTCATAGGAGCTGAGCATTAACAGTATAAGTGAATCAAGTCTGGGAAAAATGTGCCCCAGCGAGTTTTCATTACGTTATGCTGTCTAACCGTCAGAGATAATATCAAATTGTGTAGTAAAATTATACAAAAAAAATGCTTATTTCCAATAGACAAGTAGTTATTAGCGTATTTACGTAGGTATTCAAATTGGTGTGAAACCATAGTGTACCCGTGCAAAGCCGGTGGTGGGGTCGCTAGTATTATAAAAATCTTTTGAATAGATTGATTCACAGAAGATTTTTTGGTATAAAGAAGGATCCTATGACTTATGCTGATCTGATCAATACTGAGCAAATCAACGGCCTACACAAACCAGCGAACTTAGAAAGTTCGCCGAAACAAACATCCAAAATTTCGGATTTTATAATATTAGTTTAGGATTAGCGAAACGAGTCTATGGAAAAGGACTTCCTTTCACTTAGGTAATCCTAAGTTTTCTAAGTGGAAAACCATGAACCATGTTATATTTTTTTGCCACAAAAAGAACAATGGTTTGCATTTCTTTTCACATAACACTAATGGTGTGTAATTTGCACCATTCTTGTGTAGTTGTTGTAAATACATATTCGCACATTCTTTTCCTTTTGTATAAGTCGGTTAACAAGAGCTGGCGTGAAAAATGCATTCGATATATTAAAAAATATATATCGCCCGTATCAGCTTTTATAAAACCGAAAGGTGTCATCTTTTATAAACTCAAATATCGAACGTGTCAGCTCTTGTTAATCGACCTATAGTATAGGAGGTACATGATTTTGAGGTCGGTACAGACTGACACACATTTTGTAGTGTTTACGAGTGTAATTAGCACTTTATTAGTGAACTTAGCTCGTGTTCATTGAATATGAAACACGATGTTCCACTTTAGATGACACATACAAACAAATATATTTATTATGTACCTATGTCTGAATTGGGAAGGTATAAACTCTTTGATAATATTAATTATAGACTTTCCGCCCCCGGTTCCGTCCGTGGATATATTCGAACAATATAAAATGTCACTCGGGGATATCGTGCTTTCTATAAGTGAAATAATTTTTAGAATCGGTTCAGAAATGAGTTTATTCATTACAAACAAAAATACAAAAAAAAATAGTATAGATTAGCGACCGGCCCCGGCTTCGCACTGGTAGAAATGAAAAAATCCATTTTCACAGAGTCACTAGACGTTTACCCGGGATAAAAATGCCACTCTCAAGTCCTCCACTATCTCTGTGCAAAACATCACGTCGATCCGTTGCTCTGTGTTGAAT
Source organism: Nemapogon koenigi (assembly GCA_963924495.1). NCBI lineage: Eukaryota > Metazoa > Arthropoda > Insecta > Lepidoptera > Tineidae > Nemapogon > Nemapogon koenigi. The sequence goes on along the minus strand of OZ004640.1, from coordinate 3,520,073 downwards.
GAATGACGGACAAACAAACAAACACACTTTCGCATTTACCTACGTAGGTATTTATTAGACCACCGTCCCGCTTATAAAAAGCAGTCGCTGGTTTTGTTTCTGTAACAGTTTCACGTTCTATTCGCCAGAAAGCTAACTGACAAATGTGCTGCAAGTCGTGTCTATCATCACTTTCTGGACAATATGCCTCTATGTGCCCCCGGTCAACGATTTTATTTGGTCTGCCTATCGTGTACCTATGTAATGTGATCTTTTTCCGTCGACTTTTCCTAGCACGATTAACTGACAATAAATGGCGCTATTTTTCGGTTTATTGCTGAGCGCATACAAATCCGTTCATCTATTACACACTCTAATAGTCCCTGCGTTACTGTTTCAGTGTATCCAGCATACAAGAAGAACGAGGCCGGCTTCGCGGCGTGTCCATCCGACCCTCGGTACACTGGCGATCCGAATATCTTAGCTATCACGCGCGGCCGGCCTGCTGCAGATGTAGTGCGGAACAAGTATCCTGGAGCATGTAAGTTGAGGTTTTTTTGTTAATTATTTATCCCGTTTTGTGGCATAGACTATCTAGGCATAGGCTATCCCATAGAGAATGGTCTTCAAAGAAGAGCAAGTCGCATTATTGGTGATCAAAAGGTTACTCAATATCCGTCTGTCTTTAATATAATAACAAAGAAGTTCAACGACACTTTGCTTCGTGTACCCAGTCACATACAATTTTGGGTCTTTCAAGCGAAACGTGAAAAATGGTTGTCTTCTCTTCACTCATACACTCATTTGCGTGCCTTATCTATAAAGACACTGACGATTCTAGCACAGGCTGCATAAACTCTTGTTTTTGCAAGTACACTGTGGTTACGATCATGGTCTTATACACAGGCGAAAGATGTAGAAATGTGAAGTTTTAGGGTAAATTAGGTGTTAGGTCACGATATTTAAAATTAAAATAGATAGCGTTGTTCGGTATTTCCTGGACCCCTACAACTGAAGGGTTTTTTAAACTTAGTATATAGTTCGTTCAACTTTACGGTTAAAACTATAATTTCTTTCTTAATATTTCTGTTAATATAGGTACATCGGGCAATTATTTCTATACATAATGATGTCGATGTCGATTTCAAATCGCTAGCAACAGACACGCTATAAACGTTCGTTTTGGATAAATCCTTATTGATTGTCATAATGTGTTATTATTGATATATTTTTCTGTAAAAATAATAATAAATAAAATCATGCAAACTGTGTCTAATAAGATCGACTTTCAAAAGAGCCGTGACCCGTAATTAGTGGATACTCGAAATTTTACAGCCCGCTATAAAGTTATCACCGTCCTAATTCTAGATGCAAATTACGAAACCGGTTTCGCTTTTGATATCTAACTTGTAGTTAAGTTTCGGAAGGTCGCGGGTACTTTTTGTTATCGCCGTTATGAGGATGTTTCTAACACGACCAGAAAACTTGAAGGAATTGGAACTCTTGATATTTGTTTCACAATTTTTTTTAAATATTCTTCACGGGTTACCGCCTTACAGCTGCCGGAAACCGTTGCCAGCCCCAGGGTACCCAGTGGAAGACAAAGTCTTCTTCATTTAGCTAATGATTTTTTGAGTGGCCAGTTCTGTTGAGGCATGTAGATGGAAAAGCCTCTTTGTACGGTTGTACTACATTGTAAAATACCTTAGCTTCGGGCTTTAGAAAAAGACTATCGGTTAGCTTCGGTTTTGTATAGCATTGTCTCTGTCATTCGTACACGTTCTCTTACTAAAGCCCAAAGCGGAACGTATTACTTTCATATTTTTGATATTATCGTCCCAAAATATATTTTCCTTGGTTTATAATTTGAAAAGTTTTCTTTTGATCTCAACACTACATCACATATATAGCTTCTTATTGACGCTTTTGAGAGGAAGTTATACCGAAAAATATATAACATATAATTTTGTATGGGCCCTTTCGCTCCTCCTCCGAAGATTCCGACTTCCAACTAAAAAACCGTACCGTTAAAAAAAACACGTCGATCCGTTGCTCCAAAACAAACAAACTTCCGCTTTTTTAATATTAGTTATGATGAGTAACATTTTAAAAAATAAACAATTTCAGGCATATCGAACGGTGGCAGACGCATAGTGAAGGCGCTATGTGCGTACACAGCTCGCGCGGACTCCGACATATCGTTCCGGAAGGGCGACCGTATGGAGGTGATGAGCGACTTGGAGCCGGACTGGTGGCGAGTGTTACATCTCACCACGCGACGGGAGGGGCTCGTGCCTGTCAACTTTGTGGCGGAAGAGAGTTCAGTGGAGTGTGAAGAGTGAGTTGCTTTTATTGATGGAAAATACTCTACAGAACTTCTATTCCCTTTAAGATATCGACAAGAAGTATTCATAATAATCCCTGAAACTACTGAAAATCCATTGAGCCGTTTCGGACCATATTCTGGACAAACGTTGGGACTATTTGGGACAGATAGAGAGACAGACAAAAAACCTAAAAACAGTCATCTGTCAGTATTGTTTTAATGGCATGGCATTAATTTCGAAATCACAGATATTTAATTTTTTTATAGATTTTTAAATGTATCAAGAATCGCTAAATTCCGAATAAAATTGAATGTAAACATCGTGGTACGGCTTTGTTAAGGCTCCTTCCGGCACACGCTACATTTCGGACATTTTTGATGTCTGTTTGTGAGAATACGAATAACATTGTGGATACAATTATGTGTCATTTTGAAAACACGGGTCTTGGTCTTCAAGATTGATAGAAGGAAATTTTGAAATTATTTCTATAGTGTTGGTAAATTATCATTTTTCAGCATTCGTTTTCAAAAAAGTGACGGTTGCGATCGATCTTGTAAAGCTCACTCAAGATTTTGAACATTAAAAAACAGTATTGACACCGTAATATGATCAACTTAAGTATTGATAGGTTAGATTTTTCAACTTTCATAAAAAAAACGAGAAAAAAATGTTTGAGAAATCGTAATTTTTGGAAAAAATCATAGATAGATAGATGTATTTTTTGTGAGCTATATACAAAAATAATAGTAATATAAAAATAACACATTATTCTCGAATTATTCCATAACAAGAATCTAAATTTTATTTAAGATGGAAAACATTACAAATATAAATAAAAAATAATTTAAAGAGTGAAAAATTTGCAATGTTGAGTATTCTTCATTTTCAAACCATCCCCGCTTTTTATTTTGATATCAAAGTCAACATAAAAAATCGCGAAAATTATCAAAATTTGAAGGCGCGACTAATTTTCAATAACGCACACACGCGCGTTACTTGGTGTTTGTTCAACTTTTCTAAAAGAAACTCGTGAGCAATTCTTGGCTTTTAAATTAATTACATTATTGGCTGAAGGAGCATTAACTTAAGTTGGGTACCCTGGGGCCAACAACCTGTAACAGTATAAAATAGTAATTAACTACAATTTTATTATTTTCAAATCTCGTTTCGTATGGGCGCCAGTGTCGCACATTTCTACATTCCACGTATTTTTAGTAGTAACCAAATAACACAAAAACAACGTTAACTCTTACTTATTACTACTTAATATAAACATTTCAGCTGGTTTTTCCCGCATGTCTCCCGCAAGGAGGCCGACAAACTACTACTAGCTGAGAATAATCCAAGAGGGACCTTTCTAGTGAGGCCAGCGGAACACAACCCTCACGGCTTCAGTTTAAGTGTCAAAGACTGGGAGGAAGGGCGGGGCTACCATGTGAAACACTACAAAATAAAACCGCTGGATAACGGCGGGTTTTACATTGCGACTAATCAGACGTTTCCCAGTTTGCCGGCGCTCGTCATATCTTATACAAGTGAGTTCTTTTTTTTTAAATTACGAGAAAGGCAGTTTCTTTTTAAATTTTCGTTTTGATTCGAACGAAGGACACAAACGACGGGTCCCCACCAATGGCTAGATGACTTGACAATATTTTGTCCCCTCTTGTCATATTGAATGACATATTTGTTGGAGAGAGACAAAAAAACGTGCTACAAAGCGTGCGTTTGTTTGTAAGAAAGATGCAAACTGGAAAACTACTGTAATATAATATTCAAAATACTATGTCACTGTTGTAAAGCTTCATTATTCTAGATGGACATAGATTATAGTTTATTTTTGACATTTTTATAATACCTACTGCTGCCCCGTTAGATATCGTGAAACAAGAAGGAGAGAAGTCTAAGTATAGTGCTCGCTAAATAAGGTGAGCCAGATAACGTGTGGAGGACGCCCATACAAATCGTATGGAGCGCAGTCTAACGGGATACTTTTCGTTTCTATGTATTTAGTGCGAGTTATACTCTCTATGATTTCTGAAACTTTCATAAAAATCCATCTTATTGGTCTTATAATTATTTGTAACTAGCTTTCCGCCCGTGAAGCCCAAATTAACTTAGTACATACAAAAATCCCATAGACAAAATCCCAGTTTTCTCCGAATTTTCCTGGGTAACTTTTTAAATTTTTCTTTCCCTAAAAACCTTGTCCTAACCATTCCGAACGAAACAAAAAAATCGGCCAAATCGGTTGAGCCGTTCTCAAGTGATGATCTTTCACACATACGGCAATTGATTTTTTTTTCTTCACGGGTTTCCTTACAGCTCCCGAAACCGTTACGGTCCCAGGATACCCAGCGGAAGACCAAGTCTCCCTCTTTTAGCCGATGGTATGAGGCTATACCTAACAAGTGGCCAGTTCTGTTGAGGTATATATTTAGATGGAAAAGCCTCTAAATGTGGTTTGTCGGATTATGTACATCACTTTTTGGTTATAAAAACCCATTGGTACGGATTTTGATTTATATAGATTGAATGCGCCACAATAATCAAAAGCTTTTCTCCCCTTCCAGAGAACGCGCTAGGTCTTTGTCACGTGCTGGCCCGGCCGTGTCCGAAGCCGGAGCCCCAGATGTGGGACCTCGGACCAGAGCTGCGCGACAAGTGGGAAATACCCAGGAACGAGATCCAGCTCATCAGGAAGCTGGGCCAGGGGAACTTTGGCGAGGTGTATTACGGCAAATGGCGAAATACTATTGAGGTAATGTGTAGGTACTATAGGTGAACCGCTGAGAAAGTAGCACTCCCATGTCCATGAGGGGTGAGGGGCGGGCGTGATTCTGCTATACACGATGTGTCTGTTGTCTATTTACCTCGGGCTTTTGCTCGAAAAGGATAGCTCGAACCCTGAAATTTTTGAGGTGGATCGCGTCGACATAAGATAAATCGCGTGAAACTTCGTATCGTGTATGGCAGAATCACGCTCGCCCCTCTCACCCGCGCGGACCATGGGAGTGCTACTTTCTCAGTGGTTTACATATAGCTTTCCGTTCCTATGTAGCCTATGAGGGGATGATCCACTGGCGGAATATTCAAAGTTGAACCCACTAATGGAATCGACGGTTTGACTTTTGCTCCGCCGGCCCTATGCAAAAAAAAATCACGTTGATCCGTTGCCTTATTTCGAAGTGAAAGGATTAACACTATTGAGTAATCAATACCTACATATTATAAATCAAGATCTCCCGCCGCGTCTATCTGCCCGATTCACCCCTAAACTACAGATTTTTTGCTGTTTTCACTATTAGATTATATTGGTTCACGGTAAAGTTTAGAAGCTGAAGTCAGAAATAAAACAAGACCTTGTAGGAAAGAATTGTGTAGAATAATCGTATTTATAATTAAAATGACTAATTTAAATTGTTGTAAATCAATATTGGACGCGAGCAAAGCGAAGATCCAAGAATTAATGCCTCTGCTTTCAACAACTGTTTAAATGTTATCCTCACATCTTCCAGGTCGCTGTCAAAACTCTTCGGGAAGGCACAATGTCCACACAAGCCTTCTTGCAAGAAGCGGGCATCATGAAGAAATTTCGACACAAGAGACTAGTCGCGCTCTACGCGGTTTGCTCGCACCAAGAACCAGTCTATATAGTCCAAGAATACATGAGCAAGGGCTCTCTATTAGAATTCCTAAGGAACGGCGAAGGAAAGTTCCTACAGTTCGAAGACTTAATCTACATCGCCGCACAAATCGCGTCCGGTATGGAATATCTAGAATCCAAACTATTAATACACAGGGACCTAGCAGCGAGAAATGTCCTTATAGGCGAAAATAATATCGCCAAAATATGCGATTTTGGTCTCGCGCGAGTCATAGAAGACAACGAATACTGCCCGAAGCAAGGCTCTCGGTTCCCCGTCAAATGGACAGCGCCCGAAGCGATAATTTACGGCCGATTCTCCATAAAAAGTGACGTTTGGTCGTACGGAATATTATTAATGGAGCTCTTTACCTATGGCCAGATACCGTACCCTGGTCTACATGGTAAAGAGGTCATAGAACAGGTGGAGAGAGGATATAGAATGCCAAAGCCCGTAGGTCATTGCTTGCCTGAAGATATTTACAGGCTAATGATACAATGTTGGGACGCGATTCCCGAAAAGCGACCGACTTTCGAATTCCTGAACCATTATTTCGAATCGTTCACAGTGACAAGTGAAATACCGTACAGAGAAGTGCAAGACTAGTGCTGTGATATAGTGCAATAACTGGAGCTATATGTACGGTTTTAGGTAATGTCTGAGGCCCCGCGGTTTCTATTATTTTATTTTAGTATTTTTATACTCAATCGCGTTTAATCGATACAGGAATGTGTGAGCTTGTGGTTATTGCTGTCGAGTTAACAAGTTAATGTGGTCGTAGGACCGCGTGGCAGGTCGTGTTCAATATTCTGACAATTTAGAGTTCCATTAGGAACATTTCTCTCTGTACACAAATTGTTGTGTATTCATTTTTCAATCACTTGACTGAAATTAATGGCAATGATTTCGGTTATTATACTCAGTGGGCTTACTGTGCTATTTATTGTTATACGTTTTCTATGAATTTCTAAAAAAAGGAACGATACCATAGTAGGCTACTGGGTAAAATAATTATGAAAAAGAAAATGGGCGCCAAATATTTTCTAAAAGATGACGCAATTGACTTTGTTTTGCAATAGTAACATCCTTGACTTGTAAAAATATTAACATACGACACTGAACTGCCATTTTTTGATTAGATAAGTAAGCGTAAAAACAAATCACACAATCATTAAGTCCACTAATATAAATTAAGTTGATATTGTAAGTAACGTGCAAAGGTCACTTTATATTTTTTCTTATTTATTAGCAATCGGTAGTCGGTAAGTGGTAGACATTTATTTGCATTGTACAAATATGTTTCTCTATTAGCCGACAATGTTACTATGACACTCGCATTTGGAAGAATTCAAGTTCACGACACTTTTTAGTCTTGGCAGGTGTTGAAATAGATAATTATAATGTGTTATTGGGTCTTATAAATAATCCGGATCGACCAAGTTTTTATCCCAGATCTCCTTAGCCGAAGCCTAAGCCTTAGCCTTAGCGAAGCCGATACGGAACCCTAGTTAAGTTGTAAGATAGTATAAACTTTTCTCTCACTCTCACTTAGTCTAGTGAGTACAAGCGACGTGTATCCCTAAACAAATCATGTGAACACCCGCCATTACTAAAAATTCGACATGTACAATTTTTGAGTAAAACTTCGCGCAGGTGTTGGGGCGCTCGTTAAATTTTAGTGTAATTGTGACAGTTCTTGAGCTCAAGAACGGCTTGTACACTACTGTATACAAATATCAAATATGACTAGTTTCATTGCTTAAAATTTAAATTAAAATAATCAGACAATATTTCTGGCAATAAATGTATTTGAACTGAATGAACAAATTAATGTTGTCGGTTAGTATAGGAATTCTTTTATAAGCAATAAGATTTTATGAAATACAATATTTGCATATATTCTAAAGAAAAATGTGATATACAATCAACAATGACACACACACATCACTTCCTCCAGATTTAACATAATCTCATTTAATATCACTCATTATGTTAAGTACCTAACATTATTTATATGTTTCACAACACTACTCCCAAGATTATTTCAATTATATTTTATCCCTTTTACCCATGTAAAAATGGAGATGAAACACAATCAAACGAAATTTTCAATAGAAAGGTTTTGGGCTACTACATGTACCATATCTAGAAAAAAATCCAGAAAAATAATGAAAACAAAGTGGTTACGACAGCAGATTTGTAAGGGCGTCCTCCCATATGGCAATTAGTTTTTGATGGAAGTATTATTCTGCACTATGTGTTTTAAACAAGAATGACCTTAACTGCGACCAAATTACAATCTGCAATAATAATTAATTAATATTTGTTCTAAAAGTTATAATGATTTTGGCAATGATTTTATAAATTTTTATATCTTGTCATTTTTAGAGTACGATTGTCGCAATACGGCGAAGGTCACGCCTATTCTTATTTGAAACGCAATAGTACGGCTACACTGCCGCCATTTTGAAATCGATTTCATTTACTCTTATCGTTTATTTTATAATGAAGTTGATTATAAAATGTTTTTATACCCGAAAACTAGCTAAAATTATGGAAACTGCTTCCATTTGTAATAATGTTTTCTAGGTTATGTGCTATGTTACAAGGTCGTAGCCCAGAGCCCATATAATTTTGAAACTAATGTAAAACTACGATGTAGTAGCAGAGGGCCAATTATAGTTATAGTTTTAGGCCATATACCAAAGAATTAACTGTACATTGAATATATAGATTTAGAACAGCTATTTTATTTATAGTGTAGTTAGACACAATGACAAAACCGATATCAATACAAATTTGAAAATTAATATTTTGACAGCCAGAATGTAAGTGGATGAATCTATGAATGAAAAATCGGTGGTTTAATGTGCCTTTTATACATTTTGCTGACTATTTAGTAAAAAATCTTCATGCCCAAGTATTTTAAGATGCGTTTTTTGGGGCGGCCTTTTTAAATCATAACTTATGATAATTCAATTAAAAATGCATTAAACCACTTTATTAGGATACCTAGTTCACTTTATTTCTGCTGTCACGGTTATTGAGATTGCTTTGTATTATTCCCAATTTTTGTAACCAAATATTGTCTTGTAAGATTGTGTTTATATTATGTTACTATCAGAATCTATGAATCAAAAGTATTTTGTAATAGTTAAGTGAAACTAATTATAAAATCGTGAAATTGTTTATTTTATGTTATGTGTTTAAACATTTTTATATATGTAGTTGAAAGCATTTACAATTCCTTCCATCGTGATGTACAGCCAATGTGAACAGTGTACTAGATAACATTCCAAATAATTGAACGTGAATTTGGACACTTTTGTATGAGCAAATATAGATTTTTAAGATTTTGTACATACCTACATTAAAATAAATGTCATTGATTAATATTGTTTTTTTAATTATCAACAAAACAAACACATCTTCACGATCTTTATATCTTGCAGAGTGGCCAGAGACACCAATAACATTACCAGTTGTCCATATTGAACAGAACAGGTGGCAAGCCTGTCGCTGCACTTAATGGACCTAGATGTGTCACTTCCTTAACAGACTTATAAAGTATCATCTGCTAGAAGTGCAGACGCCGCTTTATGTGCCCTTCGAACTACGAATAATGTTTTCAACAAATATTAGAGAATCAGAAATATTTTAATTCAGTTAACGATTATAATATATAATACAATAGGTAGGTTTATTAAATTAAAATCTGTAGTAAAATCTCATAATTTATTGTAAATCTTTTTATCTATCTTTGTCAAAATATTATAATAATTTTGATATGCTTAGCACATAATATAAAATAATCAGGAATTAATAAATAAATCGTTTTTCAAAATTGTATGTCAGTGGCATTAAGCTATGCTTAAAAAAATAGATATGTCTCCATAGAATAAATAGAATGAGCATATGTATTTGATTTCGCTCGAAAGAGTAATAACAAAATATGAACCTTTAAAACGTATCAAATAATTTATATTCGCTGGCTCGAACATTTATGATTGCTTGCCAGTGAATATACATTTGAAACTTTTTAAAGGTTTCTATTTTACGTCGGGTTTTTAATTGTTAAATAAAATTAATTATTAATCCACTATTTTAAACTAAGCAGATACTATTTTGGGCATGGGGTGGGGCTTCAAAGTGATGCTTAGTCTCATAAATATTTGAGGACAAATTAGAAGTCGTTAGCTTTAATAGAGGCCGAGATCCCTATACAGGCTCTGATCTAACCTGAATATCTTGGAAACTACTCTGAAGTGATACTTATGTACAAACACGCAAACGAACAAGCTCTTACCCCAAATGCATGTACATTCTCTTCCCTCGTGGGTAAAAATAATTTCACATTCCACAAAAACATCAACTAATGGAATATAATAATGATCACAATAAAGTTAACAATGAATGCTATGATAATAAACAACAAGTGATAATTTACACAATAAATTATTGAATATTTAGGAACCATACCTAGTAACTAGGTAAATTAATTAAGTATAAGTACGTAATTAAAAATATTTGTGACAAATAAAAAATACTAAAAATATGCAAGTAATACAATGAATTTATCTATTAAAATAGATAAAATAAATAATTTGAGACAATTTTGTGACCTGTCATTTTCAACTTTTCTTCTTGCTGCCGACATCGATAAAATAGAGATACAAGTTTTGAGAAAGACATTCCTTTATTGGTAGGTACCTCCTCTTAGTTTCTCTAAAATTAAAATATAATATTCCTTTACATTCTATAATCTCAGTTGGTATAATTATTCATTTTCTATAATTTTAGTTCCTGTATTACATATTTTTTTAAATGTATAATATTAATTACTGTAATAATTCAGTTGCTATAATTTTCATAATCAATAATCTCAAATTCGTTACATTTTATATTATCTAAAATCAATTGATCTAATGAGTTCTTTTCTATTATTTTTTAAATGTTTAACTTTATTTCCTATCTATAATGTCACCTTTACGAGTGTTTAATTTAATTTAATTATTATAGCATTTAATGTTATACCTTTTGAAATTAGAGATATTGAATATTATAGAAAATGATATTATATAAAAACGAAATTATAAGAAATATGAATCATTAGAGCATTAATTTTATAACAATGGATTATAGAGATTTTACAGAAAATAAAAACTATAGCAAATGATTAGTTATTATAGATAGCAATTTTATACAATATATACTTCTATGTTCTAAGATTATAGCAAGTGTCTTTTACCCGCTTTTATCCCCTTAACATCGAGCGGTGGCAATCAAATATTAAGCTTTAAAAAAACTATAAAATAAAAATATTGATAAATCAGACTAGCTAATAGAACATTGTTAAATGTTCATGACTTTGTATAGTTGTGAAATGTTTCTCTCTCTATCATATTGAGTGACAGATTTATTAGAGACCAGCACAAATTTTAAATCTAAACAGAGGGCTAATTCTACTAATTAAATTTTAGCAGCAACAGCAACGCTTATCATCACGATTATTTAAATAGTGGCAGGTGAGCGAGAGGTAAAAATTGTCGGTAATATTATAACATTATGAATAATCCAACCATTTATTTTACTTTTGACAGCTCGAGAACTAATCAATTAGTGATGACCTAATGCATTACATGTTTTAAAGGTAACTTATTGTCAGTATAACTGGTCAAAGGGGAAAAAATTGGCGAAAGGGGGAACCCATCCATGGCCCCTCCATAGGCTTAGTACTCTATGGCAGCCACAATAAAAAAGACGAAGAAAATAAAATGGTTGGATTTAGTGTCTATAGACATAACCTCAACTCGACTCAACCTATTCATAGTTGGCAATAATTTTCACCTGCCATTGTGAAGAGCGAGGAACAAATAAAAAAAATTGCTAAGAAAACTTAATTAGTACAATTGTCCATCAGTTGTGCAACTATGCAAATAATAAACAACACTTATACAGTGTCTGTATACGTCTTAGTTTTAACTTTGAGATATTTATATTCCGACTGGTAGTAACTTTGCAGTTGATGCCAACAAAACAGTATGGGGGCCGGAATGTAATTCGGGTATTTCTTCCCAAACATATTTAAATATATCGCGAATACCACCAGCATTCCAGACCATAAGTATCTGAAAAAAAAAAGTTTAAATTATATATAACAAAACCAGCACAATTTTTAAACCGGGAGCTCCCGGGATCAATTCCCACTCGTTCCAAAACTAGTGCTTTAATCGACTTCGCTTGACTGCGCTTCTTTTAAAATAACAGATATTTACGTCTGTTAAAGAAGTGACACATCCTAGGTCCAATAAGTGCAGCAACAGGCTTGCCACCTGTTCTGTTCAATGTGGACAACTGGCAAAAAGTGGACACTGTTACTTGTGTCTCTGGCTACACCGCAAGGTATAGGTTGTGAAGGTGTGTGTGTTAAAATATAAATACAGTTACAGTTTACCTTACGGCTCACGTAACACCGTTTTACTGGCTTGAGGGTATCCAGTGAATGGTAAAGTTTTCCTACGGGGTGAGCATATATTTGACGTGAGGTCTTTCGTGTCTACCGAAAGGCCAAAAACGTTTATGTCCGTACAAGAGCCAGCCACGGAATGCACGGTCCGAGATTGTCCAACACTAGAATGCCGAGCAAATTTGCTGGGTCGGGCAAAGACAAGTACACAGAACATTGTAGGGTTGGAACGTCTCGTCTCGTGCATTCCGTGGCTGGCTCTTGTACGGACATAAACGTTTTTGGCCTTTCGGTCGACACGAAAGATGTCACGTCAAGTATTTGCTCACCCCGCTTATTTGGTCTATTTTATGAGACTATATCTAACACGTGGCGATAAATCTCTAAATTTTCTCCGATTTGGTAGGCGATTGTCACTGTAGCCCAAGTTTTGAATTAAAATCTTAATTTTTATGGTTTCGTAAATCCAATGAAAAAACGGAACCCTTATATATAGGATCACTCTTGTGTCTGGCTTATTTTCTCCGAATCTACTGGACTAAAAAAGTTGAATTTTGGTAATTTAGGTATATGTAGGTATAGTTATATAATCGTATTTAGATTATGAAGGGCAAATTGAAAAATTAAAAATAAAAGGGCTCGTTATAAGAAAAATACTCTTTTTTTTAATTTAACAATGTTTATTTAAATTTTATTATATTAAAGAAAATATAGGAAAATTGAGCGTGCCTCCGCCCTTATCTCCAAAAGTACTAAGGGTAAAATTTTGAAAAAAAAAGAAGGAATTATTGGGCCTCGCTTAAAGTTTACAGGAAAACATAAACTCTTGGTACTCTTGGCCAATTTTTATTTTTTTTATTTTAATTTTTATTTTGTTAGGATCCTAAAATCCCTTGAATCCTTCTGAAATGAAACTTAAATCCTTCTTTTGCATCAAAAGAGAGCAAATCCAGAGAGCGAGACTACTATTATGCAGGGCAAAAATCTTAGACACAATTTTTTTTTACCAGGTCTATAATAATTGTTTAAATACTTACTGGAATACAAACGGCTTATTGAAGAAGAAAAAGGAAAATACAATAGAGAGCGCCTTCCTCATAGTAGTGACTGTGACAGTTATGGGAGCTCCACATATCCTTAACAGACTAAGCACGGCCTGCAGCCCCAAGTACCCGCTCAAACTCAGCAGGAATATGTTGCGGTGCATCACTACAGCATTCTGTTGGGAAAATATATCATATTAACAAAATTGACAAGTAGTTCTATGTATGGAGAGCCAGCCGTTAAAAATAAAACGTGTTCACAAGTAAGAAGTGGAGTCGTTGTCCCGCCGCGACATGTGTCCAAAGAATTGGAGTATCCTAGTCTGGACTATGGCTGATATACGCTGCCTGATTTCCAGTTCCTGGAGTATCGATACATTGGTGCGAAATTCCGTCCACGATACTCCAAGCATTTTCCTCCAGCACCACATTTCCAGGGCGTCTATCTTCGTCCTCTCAACTTCTCTCAGAGTCCACGTCTCCAACAGTCTTAGTACTCTATGGTAATACGAGATATTTTATTAGTATTATACTTACATTAGAGCAATACACAAATCCATCTTGCAGTATCCCTGTGACCGCAGTAAAACCAAACAGATATATAACAGCCAGTCCATAGGAATAGAACACAACTTCATTATTTGTCGCGTAGTATGTCTTCATAATCTTTTCTTGTAAATTACCTATGACGGCGTCACAGAGCAGTGCAAGTGATATTATGACCACGCCGAGGACGTCAAAATGCGGTGACGTTTTTGAATCAGCTGGAACAATTGATATTTTATTGGGCTTTCCACGTCATGTCATGGTGATCAACGCACGTGACTGGCTCTTTTTTTGTCCCATTCTACAGAAAATTTCCTTTTAACCTATGTCCAACTGAAATAATGCAGCTTTAGAACAGTGAAATATTTTTTCAAATTAGTACAGTAATTTTCCCTTTAAAAATAAGTGATTTAAGCAACCTCTCAAGAAGCACAGGACACTTGATTTTTTTGAAAATTATGAAGATATTGGCAACTCGCTAAATGTGGACATTGTTACTGGTATTTCTGGGCAAGAAAGATTTGTGATGGCTGTCAAGTTTTTTGATTTGTTACATCTATATGATATCCAGTAGTATTTGAAAAATTATTTTTGCATTTGATTCTTAAGGAGTAACATCACCCTTCTATATTTATTCATCAACTTGAATCAGATTATTCAAACAGAAGATCAAGAATATTTTACTTGAAGAGAGACAATGGTCATCTTTTCAACATCATTCTATTATATTCTTATGAGAATAGACAGCTAGTTTTAAAATAAAAAGTCATTACCTGATGTGAACAGAGTCAATCCAACACACATTACTATGGCTGCTGTATAATCCAAGAACCCATATCTTTTCCCCTGTATTATTATACTACCAATCATCACTGGTAACAGTTTACAACTCTTGAATATCAACTGTGTGGGGTAGTTGAGATAGCTAAGTGCCAGGTTGGAGAAGGCCATTGTGCCAAGTGTTAATGCTGCCAGGAATGCATATGTCTTTAACGGTACTCTGTAAATGTGAGAGATTTAGACTAAAAAGTAAAACTTGTGTAGTCAACAAATTCTGGGATGGTCCTGGATTCCAGGAGGTTGGGGTTGGGACTACTTGGGAGCCAATGTAAGGGTGCAAATGTTCAGGAAAAAAAACAGACAGGTAAAAGATATGAATGGAGTATAACTATAAAAGTATATGCCTACCTAATTAAAAGTATAAAACAATTTAATTACTAGCTTTTGCCAATCCTATATTATGATTAATCCAGGATATAGGCAATCTATTCCCATTTAAAAATGCATTTAGACATAATCGAGTAACAAACATAAAAGCATTTACTAATATTAGTAGGATATTATCACACTCATATTGAATTTTATGAGGTAATAATTATCAATTTTGTATAAGATTTTTTAATGTTTATCATCCTACATTATGGTTTATGAGATAATGTTCCAACTATGTAGTATGTAGGTATTACCTATTTACTCCTTAAATAATCAGTATAAAATAAATTATTCAGGAAATAAGCAAATCCTATGCAACCTGCCTAGAAGTGGTGCCTGTTTAGGCTTTTGGTTTTAGTTACTTGACAGGGAACTACAGTTGGGATGTCCATTTTGTTAATCAGAAATTTAAAAAAGGAGATAAGAAATTTCACATGACATACTCACTTCCTTTCAATGGGTATTCTGAATATTGATTCCACATAACTAAATGCTGTAGTTAATATAAACTGAAGCAAGGTAATGTACAAGCTGACAGGTTTTACAGAATCTTCTGTGAATATTAATTCCAAGAAATAACCATAAGCCAAGTAACAGATGAAAACAAATGTACAGCAGCTTGTAAACTGAGTCAATTTACTGTTTGCTGTGAGATCCAGACAGAGAATGGTGATCTCTGATCTTCCATTTGATTCCTTCCCAGCTCTTCCTTCTTCAATTTTAATAATTGTTTCTTTAGAAGACATTCTTTCAACGTTTTAACTATTTATGAACTAAGATTTTTAAGAAGCGTCTGCAAAAGAAAACTTATGTAAAGCACTTTTTTACTAGAATTTAAATATTGTAGTAATATATTTCTCTTATTTACCATATTTTAAATAAAATAATAAAATGGAAATGAAAAACAATACAAGAAAATGGCCAACCGTACTCTATGACACAACACAGAGCAAGTAAAAACGTAAAAACACAGTAAAAAGCGAAACCGAGAGAGAACGAGGAGAGTAGTATATTCCTGAGGATATTCTCAGGTATATTCCTTGGAACTGACTGAGACAAGCAGCGTTGCCGGTAACAATGTTCTATAAAGTACGCATGCGTTCCTAAAAAGGTACGAAAGTCTGTATAAAGGTACGGTTCTTTCTACTGGGCGAATTTTATAGCACCCCCCCCCAGGATTCAAAAACGCAAAAATGATGACCTTTTAATGTATGGATATCGATTACTCCGCCAGTTGTAAACCGATTTTTATGATTTCTTTTTTAGTCGACAGATAATTCTTCCGGATTGGTGCTATTTTTATCTCATAAAAACTGGTTTACTTATTAGTTTTTCAGAAATTTAAAAAAAAACTGACCTTGCAAGTCAATTTTTCGTAATATCTCGATTAAATATATACCGATTTTAACGACTTATTTTTTCAAGGATATAATAATTTCTCGACATTATCTCACAGACATATGACGAAAATCGGTTCAGTAGTTTTTCAGAAATTCAGTAATTTGCCTCTGTTTACTTTTGAAAATTATATCAGAGAAAAGCCTTAGCAAGTTGCTATTGACACGAAGTTGTCAACTTTTGTATCGACGGTTGTCTAGCGGCTAAACGTATGGTGTGCAGCGCAGGATGCACATGGTTCAAATCCCATCCACCGCAGTATTTATTTTTCCATAATTTTTTTTTATTTGCGTTATTATTTATTATTTGTTGCAGCAAAATCACTTAAAGGGAAAAATAAACCTTTTAAAAAAAAGTTCAAAAATTTGCACTGAAAAGTAAGAAATAATAAATATTTTGTCGTGGAATTTGAAGACGGTTGGTTCCAAATTAGAAATAACTTAGAACCCAAATTCACTAATCTAGACAATTCATTAGGAACCTACGATCATCAGCACAAACATAGATAATATTAAACAGATCTTTATCTTCTTAGATGTTTACTTAATTTTGTATCCTAATTTGGCACTAACCGTCTTCAAATTCTACGACTAAATATTTATTATTTCTTACTTTTCAGTGCAAATTTTTGAAGTCGGTACACTTTTTTTTAAAAGGTTTTCATATAAATCAAATGTTGTCTTCTCTACGCACAATAACATTAAAACATAGGTCATACGTTTTTCACAGAGCAAGTAAAATACGTTTGTTGAAATTTGGAACCGTATTGCATTGTCAGAGACTTGAAAGTAGAGAGTAGTATATTCCTTGCTTGAAAGTTTCTTGTGTCAGATTGACAGATACAAAAATTGTAGTTTTTTTTAAATTAGTGTTTAGGCAAGATTCTTTTCAGGTTTTTGTTGACAAAGATCAATACTAAAGTCGGTACTGTCGGTACGGAAATGGTACGGTTAGGGCTAAGGTACGGCCGAGGTACGGTCGGGTGACAAATAGTACGGAAAACCGTACTTTTTAGTACGTTCCGGTCACGTTGGAGACAAGCCGTAGCCAAAGAGAATATAGTAGCCGACGGCCGACTGACGGACGGACTGAGGCCGACCCATAGATCACTCAGTCTACGCATCGATCAAATCAATCAGTCAATCAATAAACGCAAACAAAAACAACCGTCAAACAACATATGATTTTGACATAACTTTTATATATTGCATATACTAAGCGAAGGTATCATCCCTCATAAGACTTTTTGGTTTGTAAAGAATTTAAAAACTACTCAACCGATTTAAAAAATTGTTATACTAATAGAAAGCTACGATATCCCTGACTAGGTTATATTTTATATTGTTCGAATATATCTACGGGCAGAGCCGGGGGCATACAGTTTAGTTATAAATATTAAATAATCTTTCACGGCGTCCGTAAGAATCTTTTGTTTACAAGTCAAGTGTAAAGTTAAAATTGTGATTCAAATAAGTAATATAAGGTAAAATAAACCTTAGAACACGAAAACTTTCTCTTTCATTCATACATAGCACGGAGAAGATAGAGTTTGTGTACGACGTACCCAACGGCAACTTGGACAGTGTGTGTCCTTTAATTAAACGTTCTGTCAAATTTTGTGATTTTTGCGAAGTGGTGGTTTGTGAAATGAGAGTTGTATTTCCTTTTTATTAGTCAATTTGCTCGCTAAACAAAGAGAAATATTTGATTAATGAAACTCTAATGAGTGTTGTTTTGTGAAAGTTCTATTCGAAAAGCAGTGCGCGACTGCGGACCGAGTTTCGAGCCGGTTGCGCCCCGTCCGCTATGGAGACGGAGCCCACTGGCGCGGACTTCTGTCGGTTCTGCCGCTCGGAAGCTGCGGTGGAACGCCCTCTGTTCCATCCGTGCATCTGTACCGGCTCTATAAAATGGATCCATCAAGATTGTCTCGTGCAATGGATGCGGTATTCGCGCAAGGAGTTCTGCGAGCTGTGCGGCCACCGCTTTTCTTTCGTGCCGATTTATTCTCCGGATATGCCACGGCGACTGCCTCTACGAGACGTGGCCGGCGGGCTCGTGTCGTCCGTAGCGGGTGGCGTTAAGGACTGGCTACATTACACGCTGGTGGCTCTAGCATGGCTTGGCGTAGTACCTCTTACCTCATGCCGCACCTATCGCAGTTTATTTATGGGCTCTCTGGAACCGGTCGTATCATTGCCGTTCGACATCCTATCGACTGAGAATTTGGCGCGCGATGTATTCTCTGGCTGTTTCGTGGTATCGTGCACTATGTTTTCGTTTATCGGTTTAGTCTGGTTGCGAGAACAAATCATGCATGGTGGCGGACCGGATTGGCTAGAACGAGATGCTCCACCACCACCAGCCCAGGAAGACCCACCAGCTCCCGATAATAATAATGAAGGAGCTCCTGATGCAGCCCAGGAACCTGCAGCCAGAGAACGAGCTGATGCTGACCAACCAGAAGACCCCTTAGCAGCCGATGAAGGCAATTGGAACCCTATGGAATGGGACCGTGCAGCTGCCGAAGAGTTGACATGGGCACGGCTACTGGGGCTGGATGGCTCAATGCTGTTCCTTGAGCATGTGTTCTGGGTGGTATCGTTAAACACACTATTCTTAGTAGTGTTTGCATTCTGTCCGTACCATATTGGAAGGATTGCGGCTGCGTGGGCTGGATTGTCTGCTGAGGGTCCGTTTGCGGGTCCACTTACTGCGCTGGCTGGGTATGCTTTGGTCGGAGCAGTATTAGCATTGCTTCACGGAGCTGCAGCAGCTTTGAGACTTCGTGCTGCTAAGAGAGTGCTTGGCCTATGCTATGTGGTTGTCAAAGTTGCTCTACTATCAGTTGTGGAGGTAAGTGGGACATTAAAGAATGTTTATCACAAACAATTTTGTTAATTGTAAATACATATTTAAAACTATACAATTACTATTAATACAGTTTTACTGTCAATTATAGTTCCTGCTTTGTTGTTTAATAAGTTCTGAAAAAATAATAAATAATGTAATACTGATAGTACATAATATTTAGTAATTTTGGACAAAAATTTTTGGGTCTGCTTGATGGTATGAGGTATTAATTTTAATTTTACCAGCAGTAAAAAGCAATCGTAAAAACAAACACCAATAAATCAATTATAATAAATACACAAGTTATATTGCACTCGAATTACATATGAGCAAACATTCCCCCACTTTTTCGTGAGCGCTCAAGAACCATCCCAGTAGGTATAGACCTACCTATTATATTATACATCTATTAGTTGCCTGCAACTTCATACATGTAGGAATACAAACAACACTAGCCTATAAGAATATGAAAAAAAAAACAACCATTTTACTTACTATGCGATTAAAATAAGAATAGGACTGGACCAGCGCCATTTTGCAACAGCAAACTGTTCAACCAACTTCACTTCAATACGGTGTGCAAAAAAATAAGTGTGAACACAAGCGATAAAGAAGTGTATGGAAAGCAAGAAATGTAAGTGTAATGAAAGTGTAAGAAATATAATATTTATTTTTGTGAAAAAATATTTCTTCTTTTTTTGCGACTGTACTGATTGGAGTGAAGTTAGTCGAGTGAAGTTAGTAAACAGCCTGTCCTATTCTTATTCTAATCACATAGTACTTAATTTAGGACTAATTCACATTGATATATTGTATTGGTAACCAAACCAAATGAATGATTTATTGAAAAGCGCACGTTTCAAAAAGAGGCCTCAGAACTAACTTGAATTAAAAAACATTTCAGATCGGAGTCCTGCCCCTAGTTTGTGGTTGGTGGCTGGACCTATGTTCCCTGACCATGTTTGACGCCACATTAAAAGACCGAGAAGGCAGTCTCAATGCTGCCCCCTGGACCTTAATGTTCATACATTGGCTTGTTGGCATGGTGTATGTGTATTATTTTGCCTCCTTTATCCTGTTGCTGAGAGAAGTACTAAGACCTGGTGTCCTTTGGTTCTTGAAGAACTTAAATGATCCTGACTTCAGTCCTGTCCAAGTGAGTAGAATATATTTGTATCTCTATATCTCAGTTGGGTAGACAGAGACTAAGGATCACATTCCATATTCTTACATTCTAATTGACTTGTCTACCTTAGGGCTGGCTTACTATTCTGAATTATCTTCTTAATAGCATTTTTTATGTTACAACTAACAAAACAAGCTCAAAAGTTTCTCAGAGAACACATTTCTTAAATGGTAGACTAATACTCCATTATATATGGTTCATTGACAGTGGCAAAGAAAATAATACCAGTTGCCTAAATTTCACAACTTATTATGGCAAAAATAAAATATAGTTGCATTGCCCTTCTTTTAACATTTTGGTTTTTGTTCTTTAAAATATATAATTTTTATCTGAGAAAATGTTAGACTTGAGAAGAGAACCCCCTACCTATGGGACCTACAGTTTGAGAAAGGATGCCCTAAGGTGAATTTGTATATTCTACATTTCTGTCATTTTCAGGAAATGATTCACATGCCAGTTTGGAATCACATCCACAGGTTGATAGCATCTGCAGTTATATTCGGTTTGGCCGTATTATTCATGCTATGGATACCTATAAGGATGATCAAGTATGTGATACCCAGCTTCTTGCCATATGTGGTTGCGGTTCATACAGAGGCGCCTGTTAGCGAACTTAGCTTGGAGTTGCTGCTGTTACAAGTAAGTACAGATTATTTTCTCCTATGATTATTTATTTAGGATCTGTTTCACAACTTGAACAAGTGACTAAAAAAATTATACAAAGAAGTAAGTGGAGATATTTGTGAACATGTATTAAAAAAGTATCATACTATCAAATTGAGAACCTCTCCTTTTTGAAGTTGCTTAAAAGAGATTCATTCTATTTTTTCAAAATAAAACTTATTGATGAAATAATTGAAACAATAGTTTTATTTTAAATCGTGACTTTGAAACCCTAACTTAAGGTGATCTTGCCCGCGCTACTCGAGCAGTCCCACACCCGCACTTGGCTTAAGGCGGCGCTGCGAGCGTGGTGTAGCGTGGCGGCGGCCATACTCGGGTTGCGCTCGTACCTGCTCGGCGACACGACGAGGAACACGGACCCGCCGCCGGCCGCACCGCACCAGATACCGCCGATGCCGTTGGGGGCGGCGCATCAGGTGCGTAAAACCGCTGACAGAGGTTAAGTAGCAACTTTGAATACCTAACCTCATTACTACTTATCTATTAAAGATTGATATATTCTACCGTGGACTTTTTTTTTGTAGATCGTTTTATTCTACACAATTCTTTCATATATGATTTGGTTATATCTCGGATACACCAAGAAAGAGCCCTTTATTCACGCCGTTTCCCCCGACGTTATTCACTAATACTGCTAATGCTCAGCTCCTAAACGTGATAGGTCCATGTTGAATACTGGTAAGTTTTCCTTGTAAATAATCTATCTAATCGTGAAAAATGCAACAAAATCCGTTCAGTAGATTTGCGTGAATCGGATGCAGGTTGGTTGGCGGCCGAGTGGTTAAAACAGACAGCACCTTGTTCGAAACCTACATTTACATAATGCGAAAAACATACTAAGAGGCTTTTTCCATCTCAAAATAACACAACAGAGCTGGCCACAAATACCAGAGCAAGTTGGTATATTGTTTTAGGTTACTTCAGTATAAATGTTTGTAAATGAAAAGTTCTGTTTGGTGTGTCGCTTTAGTCAGGTGTGTGCACAAAAATAAAAGCAAATATTGGGACACTCTGGACTCCTACCCTTTGGGCCGAACTTTGATTGAGAGATTAGAATATCCTTTGAGCCACTTGTGATTATCAATTGCTTATTATTTTAGTAGGGCAAGCCACGGTTTGTAACTTTTAAGCAGGTACCGCCACTGCTATGTGCTATGAGGAAGATGTGGCTCTGTGCGCTGGGGCCGGTATACGATTCCGATGTATTTTGTTAAATATGTTGATGATTGAGATATGAGGGCAATGTTCGAAGCATTCACAATAGCTGGGCATGTATTAAAAAAAGGTGTGACAAAAATCGTTGGGTAAAAGGCATGATTGATTTACTAAGTTTATTTTTGAATTTTCAGGCATTGATGAGGCGGGACGGCCCGGCTGGATTCGAACCTTACACCCGGCCACCCTGGTTTCCCCTGCGGCTCACTGCACTACTGGCTCTCGTTGCCGCCTCCCTTGTGGTGGCGAGCATGCTGACTCTGGTACGATATACTATGGATTTTTAATCTTAAACCGCCGCCATGGCTGCCGCAGATTGAGGCGATTTCGAGACACATGGCAGTCGGCAGAGCCATTGACAAATCTACACTGCATGATTGCTTCCTCAGGTGGGCTTTAAGACTGACATTTACCCACACAGAATACCTCATTTGGCTAAAGTCGCTACAGCAAGGCTGACCGGGCTCTGATGGAGCGGTCGGTTTTCACAATGTCTAAATAAATTATTGCAACCCAACCAACCCAAGAGTAAAACCACAATCGCCTTGTAACGTTATAAAATGGTTATCTTACAGTTATTTTATAAGAGATGAATCATAATAATAATTGTGCAAACAATTGAAAACTTTCTTACTTCAACGGCTCATGAATAGGAATAATGAGGACTTAATTTTGTTTAAAACCTCAAACACAATTTGGTGTTGAAATTTCGTACGTGTTTTAACATATTTTTTCATTAAAATAATAAAAATTTTGGTTAAAAAATTGCAATGTCGTCCATTTCAGATTATACCAGTGACCATGGGTAGAAGGATCATGGCGCTGTGGCTGCCCAAAGGTTCCGGCGGAGTTCACGAGCTGTATACTGCTGCTTGCGGTAACGCTTATAACACTTGTTTTTATGGCAATCGTACCACAATACATTTACTTAAAAACAAGAAATAAATATTTCGTCGTAGAATTTTAACATGGTTTTTGCCAAAAAAAAGGAAATTAATCAAATGGAATCACAACCTAAATTGTCTAAATTAGTGAAATTTATAGCTAAGTAGTTTCAAATTTAGATATACTTAGCGACCTCGGACCTTTGGTAGATAATTTAATTTATTCTACACAATTTTTTCTTCTCGGGTTGCATTTTGCATTACAGCTCCCGAAACCGTGTTATCGTCCCAGGGTACCCAGCGGAAGAGTAGTAGTAGTAGATGGAGACTACACAATTATTTCATACATTATTTTAGTATGTAATGTATATAAAAGGATTAAGAATATTTCGTGGGAGCGTACTGGAAATATTGTTCTACGACTACATTCACCTAATATTTGCAACTAAACCTAGAGAAACAACTTATACGACCGAATTACTAAAATTCACTTTTTGACTATTTTTTTTTACTGTAGGCATGTACGCGTGCTGGGCTATCGGCAGAGGTGGCGGAGTGTTGGTCAACTGGGCGCGAAGTGGCCGACAAACTGTAATAGATCGTGTGTTGATGTACACCAAGATATTTGTACGGGCCACTATGGCCGGGGTGGCTTTACTAGTGCTGGTGCCCCTGCTATTTGGACTGCTGCTTGAATTGGTAACGTTTTTGTATGGATACACTTCCAGATAGGCTAAACTGTCGAACGAATCTTAGTATAAGTAGTCACCCATCATATGCTGCTTAACTACTGTTATCGATTGCACCCACACTTTTTTACGTGGGGCAATCCTGCATTTATGTCGGAATCCTACCGACTGAAATCCCACGGCGGACCATGGGGGCGCGATAGCGTTCTTCCGCCATCTCGTGCTGGAAATCAACACTGTCGCGTGAGTGCTAAGGCGCATTGACGCCACCAGTCCCACCTCAAGTGAAGTCGCATCCGCAATGAACTATGTTAAAGATCTAGAGACTATGCGGAGCCGCTCCACCTCGGGTGCCTCTTAGCTTCACCCCGGTTACTCCAGCTGACTCCACCCGTGGTTACTAAGCCTCGCCCCGCCATGATAAGGGAGTCATATCGCCACCAGCCATGCGATCATGACCGTGTAGAGAGAATCTCTACAATCTCTCTTTGTCCTGCTTTGTCACTACGGAAAATCATATATTTCTCTTTCTAACTGAGATTTTGATTTTGTTGGTAACGTCTTTTTTTCTACCGTATTGATCTAAATAATATTTTTTTGCAGGTTCTCGTAATACCGCTGCAAGTACCGCTGGAGCAGTCGCCCGTTCTGTTCGTGTGGCAGGACTGGGCGCTCGGCGTTCTGTACACGAAGATCGTGTGTGCGCTCATTATGATGGGGCCAGACTGGAGGATGCGACGGGCCATCGAGAAGGCGTACAGGGACGGTGTGCGGGACTTGGACCTTAAGTAAGTGACGTATTGGGAGTATCGGTATAAAATAATACCTGTCAGGCTTTAGAAATATACTTCGGTTTGTAAAGCGCCATCTCTGTTCGTACACAGTCATGTGATGTTACGTGACATCCCCCCAGCCCGCCCCTACCCCAGCCCTGAGATACCCAGATACCCATGGATGTTAAAATAGTATAATTTGTTATCTTAATATAGGTTAAAATAAGCTTTGTTAAATAATGTTGCTTATTTCTGAATTCAATGTCGCTCAATACAAGTTCTTAATATACCGATTTGAAATGTAAGATTCGCTTTTACATTACCCAAATAAATTTATCAAAACATTAAAATATAGATTGGTTTTAAATATTCTTTTATAGCCCAAAAATATACTTATTTGATTATCATTTCTATTATTTTGTATGCTGAAATACTAAAATGCTCGATTAAATACATGCCATTTTATAATATTGATACCACGTTACAGGTTCATAATAAGCGAGATAGCTGCGCCGGTGGTCCGCTGGCTAGGCCTATCGCTGGCCATACCATACGTGTTCGCACACAGCATCGCGCCGCTCGTGATCACGTCGAGCGCCCAACGCAACTTGCTCGCCAGACGGGTCTACCCGGCTTTGTTGATGTCCATTATGCTCGTGGCGCTGGCTATTTTCCAAGTAAGTGCTATTTTTAAAGTTTATAATTTCGTGAAATGCGACGGATACGCGTCGTGAAGCGCGCGCTATTAAAATTATTCTTAAGGCTCTCGTCCACTAGCCTCGGCGAATCGAATCGACGAAATTCGCATACCTATATGAATTATTATTCTCTTCATAGAAAACAATTCTTGCATTGGATTCGGCAAGACTAGTGGACGCGGGCCTTTAGGTGCCTACAGTTGGCGTTTGTTCTGCAGCGTGTTAGCAGGCACCAACATCTTTATATCATTTGAAGAGAGAGAGAGAGAGAGAGAGAGAAAGGGAGAAAGTAAAGAAGATTATTTATAATAATATTGGATTACGGAGGAGGAGGAATTTGGGGTATCACTCGTGTCGTGACTGTTAGATATAAGAACTACAAATTGAGATAGCGGCGCGTTAGACATATTATGTAAGAAAATGTTGTAAGGTCGCCATCGGGGCGGAGTATGCGGGGCGAAGGGTAGTAGGTTAGTTGCCGGCAATTCGAGTTGGGGATTTTAAGTTGGTATTATTATTAAACAATTGCCTATTTTTCAGTTACGACAATTCCGCAAATTGTACGAGCACATAAAGAATGATAAATACCTCGTGGGACAGAGGCTCGTCAACTACGACCACAGGCGACAGAAGATGCAGCAGAGCGCCGCGCCTCCCCTTAACACTATTGCGAACTAATGTGTACTGGACCTCTCTTGTCGACTTGTTCTGTTAAACGGAGGGCGTGTATTCATTAGGGGACGACAATGACGAATGCCTTCAATCAAGCATTTGCATCAATTTTGCCAAGTGGGGAGACCTGTTATTTGTTTTTAAATCGACTCGAAATTCGGAAATCGTTCCCTAGTGAATGCATGCCTTAATTATAAGTAGATCAAGTGTGCTTGAATTTCTATATTGACGGACGCCATCTTGATTCGCCATGACAAAATGGCCACTATCACTTATTCAAAGAATTTCAATCGCACTTTATATATTTAGTACTATTGATTTCAAGGTGTATTGGTTTAAAAAGACATTTTTGTTTGTTTTGTATAAAAAGAAAAGTTAATTATTTTAAATTGTGCAATTTATGTAAGACATAAAAGTGATATTGTGACTCCACAAGACGTCATAAACAAAATATAAAAAATATATTGTGTTTGACAAGTACAATAGAGGCATAGGCAGTTTATATATTAATTTAAAAAAAATAATCTCGTATCAACCAAATTCATAATGTCAAATGACATAATATTATTATTCAAATAATAATTTCACTGTATGCCGATCTTTATTATAATGAAAATTATTTTAAAATAGTTGGCTATTAGCAATCACCTACTAATCAAAAAGACAAATATTTGTTATATACATTTTATAATAAACTGAGTTCTGACGACATCTGTGATCTGTATATGTGGTTATAATTCGCAAAAAATATATTAAATATTATTTAGGGAGGCTTGCATTACAGCATCTACATATTTAATTGTAGGGTTAATAGTTGACCTTAGAATCTTGATTTAAAAACTGTCAAATGGTTTAATTTTGAACCAGTTTAGTGTTAAATCTTGATTTAGTAAAGTTGAATTTACTGGAAATGTGCAAGCTGTCCTTAAATTTGATAATAGTTTTCCTAACATACTTCCAAAGTAAGCGTCAGAAGATAGAAATTTTGTAAACAAATATGCAACATTTTTCTTGGATTTAAGTGGACGAAGGCAATTTTTCAAATTGTTTAATATAAACCTTAACAAAGAATATGAAATTCATACGTTGACAGCTTCTGTCATCATTACAATAAATTTCTATTGAACAGTTCGCAAGTTCTGAATAACTTTCCTGTGTTTTTTATGTTGGAACGCATTTATATGTTTACAATATCTCTATAATCTCATTCTCTTACTTGTAATAACAATTAATTATTAATAACGTCTTTTGGTTAGTAAGTTGTTGGATAATTGAAGTGGGTATCCATTACTTTTTTATATAAACTTATACATTATAAGTCTTTTAACAATAGTAGGCA
Organism: Nemapogon koenigi; assembly: GCA_963924495.1. NCBI lineage: Eukaryota > Metazoa > Arthropoda > Insecta > Lepidoptera > Tineidae > Nemapogon > Nemapogon koenigi. The sequence goes on along the minus strand of OZ004640.1, from coordinate 3,492,465 downwards.
GATATAGACTGTAATTAACGTAAGTAATTTCTGTTGAATAATATAGTACTCGGTTCATGGAGCGAGGCTCGTGGGTCATAAGGCAATATGGTCGAAGATAATCTAGAGTTGCATGTATTTATTTAAGAAATCTGAGGGAAAACCACGTCAGGTAACTATTTCTCAAAGATATTTATAAATATATACCCACAATAGAGACGTTAAGTAACAGGAATCGTAATCCACTTAACCAATCGTCTTGTATGTACCACGTATGCTGTCAAATCTGCGACAAGTTGTTTTGTTTGATATCAGAGTTTTTATATGACATTGTTCTCAATGCAATAATTATACAGTGCAGTCCAAAAGTATGAAAACATTGAAATAAAATCGTCAAACAGATAAATTGTATTTTTTTAGGGGGCATATTTTAAGAGAAATTTTGTTTTCGTATAGTTTACTAATTCGGATACAGTTTAAATTTATCAATACAGACATACCACACACATGAAACCCTTGTGCAAAGTTTGCAAAATACACTGACTATGAGAAAAATTATATTGCTTGGCATTGACAATTGGCCATGCTAACTTTTTGAACAGATACGAAGATCTCGAAACCGTTTCGAGATATAAGCTTTCAGTACAATTTCTATTTATCAGATTTTAAATTAAGTCTATACTTTTTAAGATATTCAATAATAAACAATAACCTTAATTTGACCGATGTATGACGTCATCTTAAGCAGTATGAAAAAATGATACCTTTGCCTACAAAAAAGGGCAATCGTCAATCTTTGAATGACATCTTTATAAATTATATTTTACGTGTAATTATTTTCTTTGTTATTAGGACATGACGGGATGAAACACTATTTACTTGCCATTGTAAAAAACTATTCAATTTAAATAAATATAAACACGAGTATATAAACAAGAGTAATTTTTAGGTTAGTCGACCTTGACTGACGTTTGCTTGACGTTAATTTGATTGACTGTCACTTTTTATGTGTAGTGGCCAAGATTATAATCCTGTTCTAAATTCTTGTGACGTCACGTTTACTTTTCGCGGGTAAAATTTGTAAAATATATTAAAAATAGACGCAATGGATAAAAAACAAAAATATCGAAATTAGTTTCTTAAAATGGGCTATATTTTCAAAACAAATTATAAAAAAAGTATATTATAAATATGTAGCATGGCCAATTGACATTGGAAAAGATCTAATATTGGAAAATTATATTCTCATACTGATATTTAATTATTAATTCATTAAATTATTATTACCTACTAAAATGGTCAGACACTTAATGTCACTTAAGCGAAAAGAAAATAACTTTGTCGCAAGTTATCTCGCAAAGTTCATATATGTCTGTATTGACAAACTTAAACGGTATCCGAATTAGTAAAAAAAAAATGGATTGTACTTTAAAAAAAAATTGATGACGTCATAAATGGAAAACAAAATTTCTCTTAAAATATAATTTACCTGTTTGAGCATTTTTTCCAAATTGGTTGGTTACGATTTCTTTCAATGATTCCATACTTTTGGACCGCACTGTATGTATTTGATCTCTGCTAGTTTTCTGCTTCATGTAACGAAGCCTATGTTATCTAACATTGGCTATGGTCGGTCGCGTCTCGTTCCATGAATCTAGTATAAAATAGGTTACGAATTAAAATAACGTTAGATTTTTTGTGCTAGCAACCGTTTGGCGACATTAATACGGAACTTGTTTAACAAAGGTTTTGTAAAAACGTCTTTGAGCTTTTAGCATTTACTTGGTGTACCGTGGTATCAGGAATGGCATTAACATTAGTATATTTCGTTAAAAAAATTGAGTTTCATTTGCCAAGTTATTATTTCTTCATAAGTACTCATTCAGTTTTAATCGCATGTAAGTGGCGATCACATACAGCGTCGTATTAAATAGCATTTCTAGTCTATTCTCTGTTCTTATATTTATATATATCAGTTTGGGACCGAACTAACATAATATACTAATGTTTTTATTTTTATTTCTGCAAATTGAAACTTGCCATTTTCTGATATGTATAGTATAAATCCGAAAATTTTAATAGGTCTGAGTTTTGCGCGAATTTTACTGGGTTGTTTCGTCTCCGAAATGCGAAAATCTCAGTCCTATTAGAAATTTTATCGGATAGTAAATGTATATAGATTCCATATTGAGATACTCTTCCAAAGTAATTGTTAGACTATATGGTAACGCTATATAAACAGCGATATTCTAGCTAGTGTAATATTTTACTAGAAATACATATTGTTACTTCTCCATGCGTACATGTCTTAGGGCGCATACACGTAGAAAGCAGGCTACCAGCGCCGATCTACCAGCGCATATCGATACCGATCAACCCAGGTCACGCGCAGGTAGTCGGAGCACCGATAAGCGCCGAACGTCACCGACAAGTTACAACCTGCTCCGATCAGCGCTGGTGGCTGGTAGGCCGTTATTTGTTGCTTAATTTGCAAGGGAACTCAGACAGCCAGCCCTTGCTTATGTAGAATACCGCTTGCTTTATGTAGAGGTTGTCTGAGCGGACCAGTACCGATATGCGCTGGAAGATCGGCCCTGGTAGCCTGCTTTCTATATCAACAATACATGAGGCCCTAGTGACTAGAGGCATATTTAACCTTGTATTGGCATAGTTAACCTTGTATTAAATTATTAAATCTTTTAAAGAATTTAGCTTTTACTTTATATTACAAAGTGAATACAATACTAATCTGTACAAAATAAAACATGGACGTTTGGGGAAGTGGCAATAATTTAATGTCAAATTTTTTGACAGTTTCATCTTAATAATATTTAATGTACTTTTTAGGTATATTTTAAAGACTTAGCATGGCACATTGTATGGCAATGGATGTATACTATTTAAAGCACATGTTTTATGTACTTTGAGTAATTACTTCATAATTAGACTATGTCATATTTTGCTCCTCTTCATATTTATTATAATAATTGTTTGGAAAGAGAGCTGTTGTTCCAACCCATGTCTTTTCGTTATCTCTCGTGTTGTCATGTGCTAATGGGGTAGAAAACTGCATTTTGCGATGGATGGCGTTTAGACAAGGGTGGCTTCAATTTCTAACGAAACTGCGTGTTTTGAGCTGAATATAATTACATAATTGTATAATAAAAACGTACATTGATTTTCTAAAGATAAAAATTATAATTCTATGAACACTGCCTTTTTCCATTCACATGAACTTTTCCTTAGCTCTTTTAGAGTTGTAATACATGTTTGTACTTAATCAAATACACAAAATAATTAAAAATAACAATGTAACTATTGACAGTTGGTTGGAAACTGTCGCCCAGCCCCGACAACTATCTCGGTTACTAACAAAAAGCGATGGTAACCGTTCACAGATTAGTAATGTACGATACATCGAGAAGAGGGAGCTTGCACGGTACACTCACTTTCGGCCTGTTATGTTTACTAATCTGTGGATGATAACCTTAGCTTTGAGATACGTAATAAAAGGGGCTCTACCATCTACAATAAATTGGATGTTCTTCTTCTTCTTTTTTATTATGGCTCCACCAATGTTCATCGGTGATTTGCCAATGTCAAGTATTATAGCCTTTATAGTGTTTATAGCCGATAAATCGGTATTTAAGATAATCCCGCCGACCGTGATATGTCTTATTAATCACTGATTAATCACAACCATCACAGCGCGAACAGGATTAAACTGGATTCCACATCACGCCACGACGAAAACGCGTGCGTATGTCGCCATTAGCACCCTTAATTCTATGACAGTTCTCTTTCTGAACAGGCTATAATATGTATTATAAACTAATATCCAGTAAGTAGCTTAATTATAAATAAGCAAAAAAAAATGTCAAAATTTACTTTAGTAGTGTCCTTTTCTTCGTGGTTTTGTTCTAGGGTTAAGTTTGGTGCCAATTCTTAATTTTTGTGATTTATTTTTCAAAATTATTTTGGATTTGGGGATATTGCAGAATCTACGATAATTCAATGTATACCTACTGCTCAATATCTTATGTTATACATATAAAATGTTTTTATTGTTCTTTTTTTAATTTCTTGTACCTGAAAGGGGATTTATATAATTCTAAATATTTTTCTGCTAAGCTAGAGACGTTTGTGTATTTTTTTTTTAAATTGTACAGGTAGCGAGGATGATGTCGGCATGAAGTTTCTAATAGAGACTTCACCTGTAGGACGGTTAGCTGGAATGGTGCGCGTTGGCCATTAGCGATTTATTTGAATAAAATTATTAAAACTGTTTTTTTATGTATCAATTAAGACCAATTAAGACCAGTTCCCGACCAGTCTACATTATATGTCCCAAAAGAAAAGAAACAGTGATAACTTCCACATGTAAAATAGAGAGATGGGTGTACTATGAAGCTTAGTTAAAATGAGGTTCAACGTCGTTCAATCAGAATAAAATTTAAAAGGAATATAATATCAGTGTTAAAAAATGGTTTCAGGGAATTGAGATGTCATGATTGTGATGGAATTGGCTAGAAACCTCGGAACCTCTCGGAAATCCATATAAACGAGTATTACTTAAATAAAACTGTTATTTCAAAATTAATCTGTGGAATATCATTTTTGCCAAATTTTTTTTTGTAATACCTATATATGTTAAGAATCAGCTTTTTGAGGATTCCGTAGATAAATGAAGAAATATGCCCATATAACTGCGTTAGGGATCGAACCACGCCGTAAAAAACGACGACAATAGCCAGCCAACGAATGAAAGAAAATATCGAACCCTAGAAAGTCCGGGCAAATTGCTGGGTCGCGCAAAAACAGTCTGCGCACTGACACAGTGTTTGTTTGTTTGGCGTTCTTTCACGTTAAAATGGAGCAACGGATTTGCACAGAGATACCTAGTTGGAGGGTCTAGCCATAGGCAAGCACGTAGCCAGGGGGAGGGTCCAGTGGGTACGGACCCCCCTCCGAAATCCGTCACCGACTCTTTTTGAAATTGAGAATTTTAAAAAGTAGGTAATTACTATCAGTTCAGCTGAGCTGATGAGATCGAGTCAAGCGAGCTAGGATATTGACCTATTACAGAAAAGATGTAAGTAATAAAAGGTAAAGTCGAACTTTGTGCTTGAATTTTTTCAAAATAATGGCTTGGTTGGTGGTTGGACCCCCCCCGACGGAAAATCCTGGCTACGTGCTTGGCCATAGGCTATATTTCCACAGAAAACTAGGTTAGGTACATACTTATCTTATGCCCTGGTAAACAAACTTTTCTACGCATGCAAAGCCGGGGCGGGTCTCTAGTCTATATAATAAAATCGAAAAACCAGAACGAGATAAAAAACTAGAGAGAGCAGGATGGCGTTCTACAAAATTTTCTTGACACGTTTCCCCCAAAGGGCTACGGTAGGTAGGCACATAGAGTAAGTAGCAAAATCACTATGTTCTTTAATAAGAGTCGGGACTGCCATACATTAAAATGAAATCAAATTAGGGCTGAAAGGTACTGCCAACCGTAATAACATAGATCCCTCATTTTTCCTAGCCAAATTGTTGTGTTCTAAATTGCGCCAGCCTGGGTAGGTACTCCTTTTTAGGAATGTGTATGTAATTCGATTCCTTGATCTCGGGAATCGCGAAAAACTTAAGAAGATATGATATTGGATGTGTAATTTTTGTATAGGTAGTAGGTAAGCAAAATAAAATCTCAAATTCGAATTTCGAGCCAAAAGAGAGCGATTCCATTGTCTATGTCGTTTGAAAAAATCGTGACATTTCTTCGGTTTTACACAATATATGAACAGACTTATCTTATCCCAAACCTGTGCACAATAGATTCTACGCGGGCGGAGTCGCGGGCGGTCGCTAGTTACTTATAATATCTAAATTCGGAATTTGTTTATTTCCCAAGTCACGGCCTCTGCATAATACCTACATAAGAAATATGAGTTATGAAAAGCTATAATTATTTTGATTATGACATGACTGCGATGTGTCCTGAATTCGTAAGAAATATAAAACATAAATATGCGCACGTCCCACCGATCTTAGTCACGTCGGCATAGATATGGTTTGTTTAGTAGTAATATACTATAATAAAATAGCACCGGTTAGCGCGTGGAAAATTTATTGCTTCTCAGTGAATATGTTTAAAGTTCGTATACTTTAAAAAAAGTTAGTTTTGTTAATAACATCATAATATAATATCGTTACAAAAATAAATCATCGAAATCGGCATACATTTCATTGAGTTATGAGAAAAATTATTCAAAATTTCTAAAAACTAGTTAACCAATTTTCACCAAACCAAAAAATGGGACCAATCTATCCTTTCCATTTCAAATAAAAAAATAATTTTACAAAGAGGGTAGGTATATAAATCACGGAGTTCTGAGAAAAAAATACAACCGAATTGAGAACCTCCACCTTTTTTGAAGTCTGTTGAAAATGGCTTTCCGCACCGGCTTTGCACGTGGAAACGTTTGAAATCCGTTGCTCAGTTTTAACATACCTACAGTTTTGACATAAGAAAGAAAAACAAATAACCAAACACACTTTCGCATTAGTTTAAAACAGAATAATCTCAACAATAGGGGTGTTGGCATTTTTTTGGAAATACTTTTAAATTACCTATAGCTGTAAGATTTATTATACCTATTAAAATAATTACAAAATATTACCTATATATTCATTTAAAAAATCATTATATTTTTCAATTCCCGCGAAAACGATGATGAAGTCCCATCTTGCAAACCAACAAAATGTTGGTCACAGATTAGATAAAGACAAGAAAATAAGATTGACAGACAGTGTTATTATAATATGTTTGTAGTATGTGGTTATTTATTTGAAATTTACATAGTAGTGTCGTGACTTCCCGTTTGCAGTCACGTGACCGGAAGTATGAATTAAAGATTTTTCATTTAGATGTAAAAAAAATACTTATAAAATAAATAAACATTATTTTCAGTAATTATACGTTATAGACTAATGGACATATTCATAAATACATTTTAGAAACGTTTTAGTTAAAATATGTTTTGTCAAAGGTTTTGTCACACTCTAACAAACCTGTCTTTACTAATAATAGAAAGAAACAAAACACATTTTAACAAAAACGTTGCTAAAATACGTTTATGAATAATGGCCTTAGTATATAAAAAATATTATTGTGTATCACTATCACTGCATCCGATTCAAATCCGTGAAAATACATTCCGAAGTGGTCGTAGATGTCGGAAATCGGATCTAAGTGGGCTGTGTGAAGTTGGCACCCCCAAATGCGATTTTTCAGTTTTTTTCATCAGGTTCGTTTGTCCAGCGGTAGTCCACGTTTGTCCACCAAAAATTTTTTTTTGTCCACCTCTCAAAATTTTTTTGTCCACCCTCCAAAAAAAAGTTATTTAAAAAAAACTAAAATTGAGGTGGAAGTTGGCACCCCCAAATGCGAATTTTCAACTTATTTTCATCAGGTTCGTTTGTACATCGTTAGTCCACGTTTGTCCAGCAAAAATTTTTTTTGTCCACCCTTCAAAAAAAAGTTATTCAAATAAACAACAACAACAAAAAAGCCCTGAATTTAACTTTGACGGCGGATATCTAGCTTCCTAGGGGTGGATTTGCTTTTCTGAGGGGTAGGTCTGTTTGTACACCTCGAAAACTTATTTGTCCATCACATACTGTCGTTTGTCCACCCTTAGAGATATAGTTATGCGTGAGTTAATTAAGTTAATTTAAATTATTTTAAATATAAATAAAAAAAAACCAAAGTGACAGTGACACTAATAAATAATTTAGATTTTAAATTTATTTTAATAAGATTTACGTAGTTTTCTCTAAGTATTTACAATAGTTTACATAATTTAATAAGTTTATAAAGATATTCACAAATTAAAAATCACGGATACCAAACAGGAATCGTAGTCACGAAATTATAGAAACCAACGGAAGTGACATTTCACTGATGACAACATAATATTTACAAGAAAACTTGCAAATGTAGTGATTTTACAAAGATTGTACGGACAAGTCATACTAAATAATGGAATATTAATGTACAATAACAAGGTTTGAACTGGCATTTAGTAGTTTAGAGAACATACGTATGTCACAACCCCTAAAGAAGTGCCCTATTTGCAATGACAACAAGTTTAACAAAGGAGAAAGGGGCCTTAAAATTCATAATAGTTTTAAACAGAAAACAAACATTCCATCAACCTGTCCTACAACATCAACAAAAACTACGTCGCCCAGATCCAGCCAACCACAGCCATTACTAAATCAAACTCTTCCTATAATCGACACTACACAGCCAAATAATTTAGAGGAACTCCTCAAATATATACAATATCATAAAATAAATACCCCAATTTTGAAACGAATTCCAAGAGCTGCACGAAATGCAACTGCGACTAAACTCACGGAAGTAATAAACAATTGTGTCGACCATAACACAACAGAATCATGGTCAGAACTCTTTTTGTTCGCATATAAAGAGCGATGTAATATAATATATGTAATAGACAAGAAAAAAAAAACAATAATAAGAAATTTGTAACAGCAAAAATAAAATATCAGAAATATAAATTCAAAGTCTCAATTACATGAATACGAGCCTCGGGACGAAAATGAAACGCATCCCTCAACCATATCAATTTCCTCCAGAGCTAAAAAAAAGTATTCGATGGGGATATAAAAGGAGCAGTCCGTTTGCTGTCGTCAGATGATACAATACTACCAGCTACCGAAGAAACATATCAAACTCTGAAATCCAAACATCCAGTCCCCAATCATAAATTACTTCTGACAATCACTGATCAAGATCCTAGCAACACATATTTTACTCCAACAATAAAATTAATCAGGGACTGCATATCCTCTTTTCCATGTGGTTCAGCGGCAGGAATGGACGGAATTTCACCGCAACACTTGAAAGACCTTATTACGAAGTCTAATGGAATCACAGATATAAGACTAGTAGACAGCATTTTTCGACTCTGTGACTTCATGATAAAAGGACAGGTGAACGAAGATTTCTTGCCATATTTATATGGAGCATCCCTATGTGCATTTAAAAAAAAAGATGGAGGAGTTAGATCTATTGCAATAGGAAGTACTTTCAGACGATGACATCAAAAATTTTCTGCAAAGAACTAGCAACGGAACTGAGGCAAAAATTTCAACCAATCCAATTAGGTTTTGGCACAAGATGCGGAGCAGAAGCAGCCGTTCACGCGACGCGATATTTCGTAGAAAATAACATAGACTCAGAAATTATAATCAAAATAGATGTTAAAAATGCATTTAACAGTATAGAACGAGATAATATGTTACAAGCCATAAAGGAAAACATTCCAATAACTTATAAATATTTACGACAATGTTATAAACCTCCATCCTTTCTTCTATTCGAAAATAAAGTTATCGAGTCGTCTGTCGGTTGTCAACAAGGCGATCCTTTAGGTCCCGTAATTTTCAGTCTCACAATCCATGACATAATATCAAAATTAAATAGTAATCTCAACTAGATGATGGAATTCTGGGTGGTAAGACGGAAACAGTCAGTAACGATTTAAAAACAATTATTACAGAATTTAGTAAGATCTGTTTGGACTTAAACTCTAACAAGTGTGAATTATTTATTTTCGACACCGTTCTAGAACAAAAGAAACAGACTAGTATTCTTTCTATCAACGAATTAACTCCTAACATAAAATTAATCGACCATTCAAATCTGTTTCTTTTAGGTGCACCGATTTCTTCCTGCAGCTTCAAAGCATGTATTAGGGAGAAGAGGGATAAACTTGAATTCTTTACTAATCGTTTAATGGACCTCACGCCTCATGTAGCATTTTTTCTTTTACGAAATTGTTTCTGCGTCCCTAGGCTTTTGTACTTTTTCCGCTGCTGCCCTATATGGTTCAATTAATAACCACAATGGATAATACCATTAAATCCAGCATTGAGTCCATACTCAACGTCACTCTATCTGAAAATTCTTTGTTTCAGACCACACTTCCAATTTCATACGGAGGAACTGGAATACGACGTGTTTCTGACATATGCTTACCAGCGTACATATCCTCCTTTATCACTAGCCAAGACCTCGTGGGTAGAATACTCTCTCCATCGCCACGTGATTTCGAGGTCGACTATTTTCAAGAGGCTATAAAACGTTGGAAGGAATTATGTCCAAATACGGTCACCCCAGACTCAATTTTTCAAAAAGATTGGGACATACCAATAATAAAAACATCAAACAAAACATAATAATAAAAACATCAAACAAAACATTCAAAGTAACAGCATCAAAAATAGAATTAGCGCGTATCAATGCATCTTCAGAAGCAGAATCCGGTGCTTGGATGCAAGTTTATCCTTCTTCTCACCTCGGCACACTTTTAGATGCTAATTCAATAATATAATAATAATATAATATAAGAAATATAAACAACATCATAAGGAAAACTCTGAGTTCAGCAAATATTCCCAGTATATTAGAACCTCTCGGACTGAGCCGCGACGACGGGAAAAGACCCGACGGTATGAGTTTGGTGCCGTGGGAGCGGGGTCGACCGTTGGTTTGGGATGCAACATGCGCTGACACCTTCGCCGCCTGCCACATATCCGCAACTTCCAGAGATACCGGAGCCGCAGCCCTACATGCCGAGATTACAAAAAAGAGCAAATACTCATGCCTCTCAGCGGACCATTTTGAATTCCTGGCGTTTGCGGTGGAGACTCTGGGTGCGTGGTCACCGGACGCTAGAGTTTTTGCTAATAAAATCGGGAAAATACTTCTAACGATCCACGCTCCAAAGCCTTTTTCATACAACGCATAGCGCTAGAAATTCAAAAGGGTAACGCGCTATGTGTTCTAGGCACTATGGCAGCGGATTCGGACTCTCTGGAAGAAATTTTTAATTTGTAGTTTTGAGATTTTTAAATTATTAAGTTATATTATTATTGTTAAATTGTATTATTAAAATATTAAAGTTAATTAAGTATATATCTAAGGATTTTAACTTTGACGGAGGATTTCTAGTTTTCTAGGGGTGGATTAGCTTCTCTGAGGGGTAGGTCTATTCGTCCACCTCAGAAGCTCATTTGTCCACCATATATTGTCGTTTGTCCACCCTTAGAGATATAGCTATTCGTGAGTTAATTATATTATAGAAATGGCAATACATACAACAATCCAACGACTATGAGTAAAAGGAATACTCCCCAACGCACATCGTTGGAAAGTTGCATATATGCCAATCTATTAAATATTTTCAATGGCGCGATACAAGTTTCAATGAGTTAGTAACGGTGCGACATCTATCGACGCGATGTGCCGCCACATGACTCCCTTCCCAGACCAGAGGTCGATACAGTATGAAAACCAACATCCATTTTAACTTTGTCAGCAGTGATGGACTGTGTGGTGGACTGTATCGCGGCTGAATCACCTGTCGTGATGTATGACCTGTCGTCATGTCGGGCCGGCGGTCTGGTCAGTGGGAAGTGGAAGTAGGATGCGGGGCATTGCGGGGTCAGGAATAAAGGCGTGTTCATACGTGGTCACCAATATAGTAATGGCAATACATACAACAATCCAACGACTATGAGTAAAAGGAATACTCCCCAACGCACATCGTTGGAAAGTTGCATATATGCCAATCTATTAAATATTTTCAATGGCGCGATACAGGTTTCAATGAGTTAGTAACGGTGCGACATCTATCGACGCGACGCGCCGCCACATGACTCCCTTCCCAGACCAGAGGTCGATACAGTATGAAAACCAACATCCATTTTAGCTTTGTCAGCAGTGATGGACTGTGTGGTGGACTAAATCGCGGCTGAATCACCTATCGTGATGTATGACCTGTCGTCATGTCGGGCCGGGTCTGGTCAGTGGGAAGTGGAAGTAGGATGCGGGGCATTGCGGGGTCAGGAATACAGGCGTGTTCATACGGGGTCACCAATATAGAAATGGCAATACATACAACAATCCAACGACTATGAGTAAAAGGAATACTCCCCAACGCACATCGTTGGAAAGTTGCATATATGCCAATTTATTAAATATTTTCAATGGCGCGATACAGGTTTCAATGAGTTAGTAACGGTGCGACATCTATCGACGCGATGTGCCGCCACAATATATCTAACGATTTTAACTTTGACGGAGGATCTCTGGCTTCCTAGGGGTGAAATTGCTTCTTTGAGGTTTAGGTTTGTTTGTCCACCTCGGAAACTCGTTTATCCACCACATATTGTCGTTTGTCCACCCTGAGATATAGTCATGCGTGATATAAGTATGTATCTAAGGATTATCTAAATGTCGAAGTCGTTGGGGTTTTTTTTATCAATTTTCATTTAGCCATTTCGGAGAAAAAAATTAACATACTAACACACCTTCACGGCCTTTATACCTTGCGGTGTGGCCAGAGACATCAGTAAGTGTATTTATGTACATTCCTTCCGAAGCACGATGTCGGGTTGTGGGGTAGCCAGGCCGGGTTGGGGTATGTTTCGCAGGAAAACTCGTAGTAAACTTTTCACCATTCGTTTATTGGTCGAATTAACAAGGAAGGAACAAGCAGCAAAAGAACAACCAGTAAAAGGATCCGTAAGGAGCCAAGGAGAAGGAGCCGTAAGGAGAAGGAGCCGTAAGGAGAAGGAGCGCAAATACTTATTTGCGCTCCTTTTATATTAACATAGATATTAGTTCTTGAATATTGATTCAATACATTTTATATAGTTATTTACTTAGTTGATAAAATAGAAATATAATAAATTTTACAATTGGCAGAGTACTGCCTAAGTCAACAGTTTGTGAAGGAATGAGTAAAATTTTAATTTAGGTTCCACACATCGGATATTTGAAAATAACATACAATGTTCTATTGAATTAAAATGAACAATATCGTGTTCTAAAATCAAAATAAATGCTATTTATGATGGCCAGCTTGTAAGCGGCCAGGAAAATAAGGTCGTATCATCACAATACCGGGGTTCCCCCGAAAAAATCCTGTCCTTAATGAAGGATTTTATTCAAAGAATTAATAAAATAAAGTTTGATGATGAGACTTATATAAAAATACTAATGAATGAAATGAAAAGGTACATTTACAAGTTTTATTATAAATAAAACTAATTATTTTACAAGAGAAACGATTTCCACAATCACACAAATCACAAACATTCATCTTCATTTAATCTGTTATTAGTAAGTACAGTAAACTCATTTATAATATAGAGTAATTCCCATTTAATAAGGAATGACTCAAAAACGTTCTCAAATTTAGTAAGGGCTTAGTTATACAGTTACCATCCGCTGTTTTAAGTTTATTTATATATAATACAATAGACGAAGGCTTGTTTAAAGAGTCGCAATCCGCTCATACGAACACCCATGGGAAATACATCCACAGATATAATAAGTAGTAATAATAGACGAAGGCTTTTTTAACGAGTCGCAATCCGCTCTAAAAGACACCCATGAATACCCTGATATTCATAGATATAATAATAATAAACGAACGTTTATTTAAAGAGCCTAATTTGCTCTAATAAACACCCATGGAAATACATCCACAGATATTAGGTATAATATTTATAATAGACGAAGGCTTTTTTAACGAGTCGCAATCCGCTCTAAAAGACACCCATGAATACCCTGATATTCATAGATATAATAATAATAAACAAATGTTTATTTAAAGAGCCGTAATTTGCTCTAATAAACACCCATGGAAATACATCCACAGATATTAGGTATAATATTTATAATAGACGAAGGCTTTTTTAAAGAGTCGCAATCCGCTCTAAATAATTACAAGTATTTACAATAAATGAAATGATGAGAATGAAATAAGGAAAATAGTAATTATTAATCATGGTTATATATCTAACCTGTAATTTGTAAATATGTAAAAGTTTTAGTTACTTAGATGTTTACAACCAAATTGTGAAATTGAAATAAATTTAACCTCCCTTGTAACCATAAGGTTATAAATAAAATTTAATAAATTGTAAATAAAATAAAGAAAAATGTAAAATAATATAGATATAAAAAATTCCTCGGTTTAAGTAAGTGTAACTCATCCATATTGAAAGAGAAAAAAAAAATTATGAAATAAAATCAACGCATGCGTTAAGGTATGCGCTAACCCAAACTATCAACGAGCAAAGCCAGTGAAAAGCTAATAATATAAGTATATGAAATAAAATAATATTTAAATTTAATCAACATGACTACCCCTAGTTGTAATAAGAGCGTAATCATATGTCTATGAAATAGACTTCATAGTAAATAACAATTGAAAATTAAAAGAAAATCGAACGTCGTCGATTCAAAATTTAAAAATTTGTCAATGACAAAGAAATTATATAGGATACATTTGAAAATCGAATATTCCAATGCAGTATTGCCGAGCAAAACAAATTGTGTAAAACAAAGAAAAATCAAGTGAGTTCAAATTCTGATATCGAGGTGCTTTTATGTGTATCATTTAATTTATTTGAAATTTATTATTATATATTAAATTTATTCTCGGAAATATTTTAATTGCCTTACTTATGTAAACTGTAATGTAATATTAGAAATCATTAAAATAAGAATGGACAAATTGTTTTGGATATTTTAAAAATGTATTAAAAAAATCGCAATTAATGAAATTTTTTGAATTAAATAATATTTATTTATGTATTATTTTATGGAATCACGATAGACTTTTAGGTTAAAAATAAATATTATAGCAATTATAAGAAAAATTAATATATATTATTTTTCTTGAAAAAGTTACGACTATAAAAAGAACCTTTTTCTATTAAGAGATATTGAATTGACGGGATATGATAATGGAAATTAAATTAATATCATTTACGGTATAAGTTTAAGTTATGGAAAGTAATCTATAGATTTCAGATATATATAATGAAAATCTCACATACCTACAACCATACATTCAATGTGACTATATAATCTGAATTTACGAAATTAATAAGTGAAAGTTATAATACTGCCTTTGAAAAAAAAAAAAATATCCTCTTCAATAATGGAATCTGACCAAGATCATCAGACTTGTCAACCTCGAAGGTTTGCCGACATAACCTTGATTCAGAACCATAATCTCCAAGAAATATTCTACTGAATTTAAATAGAATTACGTTATATATTAAGATTATATAGACATTACATATCCTGAAATAAAAGTTTGTATTAAAATAAATATTATGTTCTCTTACTTCGTTATTCTTTCTTCTTTATTCCTTCTTCCTGCAGCGTTTTAATCACGTTTGGGCGCCATTGTCGGGTTGTGGGGTAGCCAGGCCGGGTTGGGGTATGTTTCGCAGGAAAACTCGTAGTAAACTTTTCACCATTCGTTTATTGGTCGAATTAACAAGGAAGGAACAAGCAGCAAAAGAACAACCAGTAAAAGGATCCGTAAGGAGCCAAGGAGAAGGAGCCGTAAGGAGAAGGAGCCGTAAGGAGAAGGAGCCGTAAGGAGAAGGAGCGCAAATACTTATTTGCGCTCCTTTTATATTAACATAGATATTAGTTCTTGAATATTGATTCAATACATTTTATATAGTTATTTACTTAGTTGATAAAATAGAAATATAATAAATTTTACAATTGGCAGAGTACTGCCTAAGTCAACAGTTTGTGAAGGAATGAGTAAAATTTTAATTTAGGTTCCACACATCGGATATTTGAAAATAACATACAATGTTCTATTGAATTAAAATGAACAATATCGTGTTCTAAAATCAAAATAAATGCTATTTATGATGGCCAGCTTGTAAGCGGCCAGGAAAATAAGGTCGTATCATCACAACGATTCTTAAAGAAAATTGGTCTATAACATTTTTGGCACTAGTGCAATGGGCATTGAATCCGGGACCTTCACGGGACGAATGGGGTTTTTTATAATAATAAAAAATTTATGTACATTATCCGACAAACCGTACAAAGAGCCTTTTCCATCTAAATACCTCAACAGAGCTGGCCACTCGTTAGGTATAGCTTCAAAAAAACATTGCTAAATGAGGATGACTTTGTCTTCTACTGGGTACCCTGGGGCCGGCAACGGTACCTGGGAGGTGAAGATAGTAATAAAAAAATTGCATATACCTCTTAGAAATCAAAGACACGTTTCTATTTATATTTGTTATTGGGTTGTGTATGCTTAATTTATTTACCTAATTTAAGTTGGCTGAATGTAATGAATTATTATATTGTAAGTTATTTTTAAGGCGCTTAGTGTCCTCAACAACCATGACCATACAAACGGTCACCGAGCAGCGCCCCGAAACACCTTCGAAATTGACATTTTTCGATATTATTTAAAGGAAAATGTTAATTGATTTAGATATACTTTGTTGTGTTTAAAGCACAACATGTTATTTATTTTTAGGCATGTAAATATTTCCAAACGTCACAGGTCGTTTAAGAGCAGTAGACAATTACAGCCAAAAAACACCATTCCATCATTATTATTTTAAATATTGAAGTTTAGCTCTTACAAAAAAAATTTTTTTAGGATTTGTTGTACTAGAATTGATAATTAGTACATAATTTTTTCTAACATTTTAGTCCATCCAGTAGTCTGTCGAAAATGCTCATTCCAGCGGATTTGAGGATACTAATCATCACCTTAAGGCTTTGTGTTTGTGTTTGCGGAAAAAGGGTTGGGCTATGCCTACCTACTGCAGATTGTTTCTTTGTTCTATTTTCACGCGGATGAAACCGCAGGCAACAGCTAGTTTACTAAGTTAAATAAGTAACCTCGAAGGTTGAAGAAAAATTTTAATGTCCCTGAGGAGTTGATCAGTTCAAAAGCCAAATTTGATCGTAACCCGACAAAGATAGATAGTACATTGGACTCGCTATTATAGCTTCGTATCTCAAAAAAAGTTTTCTCAATGACAAAATAAGTGCAAATGAGACTCACGCATCGAAGGTTTTTTTATTTCTGAAAATCTCAAGACAAATCGTTACATACAACTCCATCAATTTTTATGAAATAAGTTCAGTTCCTATATCCTACCCAATCCTAATTAATACTTATAAATTATAAAGTCGTAGTGGCCAAGTGGCTAAGACGTCTGGTATTAACTAGGCAGACCACAGGTTCGATCCCGGATCCCGGCCATGTCCAATCCGTCAAACCAAACTTAGGATCTAAAAAAGCCATCTAAAATTCTAAATATACCTCAACACAGGCCCACTCGTTAGGTATAGCCTCACAAATACCATCGGCTAAACGAGTTACGAGGGAGACTTGGTCTTCTGCTGGATACCCTGGAACCGTAACACGGTTTCGGAAGTTGTAAGACAACCCGTTAAGAAAAAAAAATATAAAGTATTTATTTGTTTGTTTGTCCTTGCAATGGATCGACGTGATTTATTTTTTGCACATAATAGATTTTGAGGACCGGAAAATGACAAAAGTCTACTTTTTATCTCGCGATAATATTTCTCAAGGAAAATGTAAAGTAAAAACTAAGGTATGTAATTCATATTTTTATTTTAAAGATAAGAAACTAATTTGTACTATATTTTTTTATCTATGCTGTATTTTTTTTTAACAAATTTATAAAGTTTAGTAACGTCATCATTTAGGTAAAGTAGCGTTTCTGTCCCGAGATACTTACTACTCGTTTGTGATAAATACCGTCTGTCGGCAAAACTTTGAAAATGTAGGTATTATTTGAAAACCTAATGCTTAACAATCAGGCAGTGGCTAAAAACAAAACGTCTTATAATTTGATGAAGCCGGCTGCACCCACGAAAAAACATGACTCATGCGGCGTTACCTCGCTATGCGGCGTTACCTCGCTCTGAGGCGTTCCATTTAAGGATTGAAGTGCAAGCGAGAGCGCGGAACGAGCGACAAAGAGGCACAATCGGCCTCCGCGTTCGGCAGCGTTCGACATCTGTCTCTCTCCTACTTGAGTGAGCGATGCGTCCGCGTGGACAGCTTTCTTATGACGTTGCCACATTCAACTATCGTCAGTAAACCGACTTTACAGACAACCGATTTTTAATCTATCTATCATCACGCCTTTTATCCCAAGAGGGGTAGGCAGAGACAATTGAATACCATTTGTTACAATCCTGTCATACCTCTTCCGCTTCTTTTATATTCATCATACCTTTCATACATGCTCGGCGATTGTGCGTACTTGTAATATTTCCATCGATCAATACATTTTTTTATATCAATAAAATTCACCTAGTTCGTCTTCGCCAGCATTTTCTTTCACTTCAGCCATATAAACCTTTTTAGTCAATCTTTCATCCTTCATTCTTTCAACGTGTCCAAACCAGCGTAAACTACTTTTCTTCATTTTGGTCACAACGTCATATTTCACTCCGCATTCTTTTCTAATGACATCGTTCCGTATACGGTCAACACGCTTTTTTTTTTAAATAAATAGTTTTTTTAAACATAAAAAACATACCTACCTTACCGAATTGTTTCTGTGCGAAGCCGGAGTGAGTCGCGAGTGTAATAAATCATTTCTTAATTAATTTCATGATATGACAAATTCAATATAGGTAAGTTGTTTACCCAGTCCCCTAATTTTAGAACTTAATCCTGTCTCAGGGGCGTCCTGTGCTCTTAAATTCGGACAGCTCGACTTCACCCCAAATCCTAATCCTTCATCTAACAAGGTCGACAGGCTCTTAGTTTGTAATAACTACTAAATAGGATATGTATGAGGAAGTTCCGGGTTCAATCATTAATCGAACAAATAAATGTAAAAATATACTTTCATGCTTCCAGTGTATCCGAGCAAATTTTCTTGCCGACTAACTAATTTAATAAATTAACTTTTTTTAAAAGTATTCCGACTTCAAACATATTTAATATTTCGTTTCGCCGTTAAATTTAAAGTCGGTTGATGCCAAATTAGGCTAAAATATTAAAATAGATTCTAAAGAAGATTTGTTTGGAATTAATTGTCTAGCTAGAATCTAGTTAGATAGCGAATTTGGTTGAAAAATTAAAAAGTCCTTCACAAAAAAATCTACTACTAATCTATAATAAAAAAAATTGGCACAGAGATAGATTATAGTCTGGAATAGCACTTAGGCTACTTTTTATACCCGAAAAATGTATGGTTCCCGTGGGATAGATTTGTTTTTGTTTTTCACAGGATCGACATGTTATTTTTTGCATAGTTGTATTTTAGGGGTCAGAGAATGACATAGGCTATTTTTTATACCGCGAAAGCGGGCGGTGG
The DNA here is from genome assembly GCA_963924495.1 of Nemapogon koenigi. Classification (NCBI taxonomy): domain Eukaryota; kingdom Metazoa; phylum Arthropoda; class Insecta; order Lepidoptera; family Tineidae; genus Nemapogon; species Nemapogon koenigi. The sequence continues at coordinate 3,473,241 of OZ004640.1, read as the reverse complement.
AGGCCACAGCCACGAGATTTTTTTGGATCTATTGCCACGCTGGTGAAACTGCGGACAGAAGCCTGTAAACCATATTTTTCCTACTATATGTATACACAGCAAAGAGCTATGGAGAGAAACAAATTAAAAATAAGAAAAATACATAAAATAAAAAGCGAAAAAATAAGACAAAAAACCAAAGTAACTGATGCACTTAAACATGCTCTAAAACTAAAATGGAAATGGGCCGGTCACCTAACACGATACACATAGATAACAAACTACTAAATGGAAAGGACATTGGTAAAAGGAAAATAGGTAGGCCAAAAAAACGGTGGGCTGATGATTTAATAGAAAGAGCAGGGAAAGACTGGCTAACTCTGGGCAGAGAAAGAAATATATGAAAGAGGATGGAGGAGGCCTTCATCCAAGGAGGGGTTCAAATCCCAAAGATAATGTAACCTAACTAACTTAGTAATTAATAAGCAAATACTAACAAAAATCTACTAACAACATTCGCAATGTAAATAAACGTATTAAAACTCATGGTAGGTACAAGGTGTAATTTCTTATATTTTATTAAAGAAACTACCAATCCAATATGTTGCTTAAATGTTTCCAGACAAAGTAATTGATGTTATGTACAAACGTCTTCAAGAACGTAGGCCTTACGAATGGCAGTGTAAATTTATAAAAGAGTCGTTGGAAGTTTCACCGGCTTTTAAAGCTTTTTTTTCAAAAGGTCGAGTGAACGTAAAAGCTTAGTGAAGGCTTCGTCAGTGTTTTTTATTCCCGACGGAGTAATGAGAACTGACTCCTGAATATAATACTAACACGTTGTATGAGTCTCGTGTTTTTCTATAGTTTCTGTCACTCCATTTTATATTTCCGCTAGTAGATTATGAAACTGGTGCATAATAGGGAGTTTAATAAGAGTATTTTAATACCTAGTTATGTGCAGGTTCATATATTACATTATTTACCTTTTGTATCTATCTATCATCAAGCCTTTCATCCCAAGAGGGGTAGGCAGAGACAATCGAATGCCATTTGTTATGATCCTGACATACCTCAGTCGCTTCTTTTATATTCTTCTTATACATTCTTATACATTTCATACATGCTCGGCGATTGTGTGTACTTTTAATATTTCTATCAATCAATTCATTTTTTATAAGTTCATTAAAAGTAGGTACATCTAGGTCGTCATCTGCCAGCATTTCCTATCACTTCAGCCATATAAACCTTTTTAGTCAATCTTTCATCCTTCATTCTTTCAACGTGTCCAAACTACTTTTCGTTATTTTAGTCACAACATCATTTTTCACTCCGCATTTTTTTCTAATGACATCGTTCCGGATTAGCGTTCTCCTATATCGTGTATGTCACGATCGTATAACTGCCTACCCCTCTTGGGATAAAAGGCGTCAAAGTATGCTAACTTTATTCCCACTGCCTGTTAGTACATTTTGTCTCGTCTCGTCTCCGCGTCAATGGAAACGCAGCCCAGAGATGTTGTTTAGTAATTTGACCTATTTTCTTTAAAACTGTCTTAGTTGAGTGTCAATGTGGACGAGGCCATTAAAAGCAGTGGGGGTTTGAAAAGATTGTGTACACACAGTACTTCTATGTACATATCCAGGGGGGTCTATGTCTCACTCTGTGACTTTCATAAAGACTTTTCCATCTAAATATACCTTAAGAGAACTGGCCACTCGTTAAGTATAGCCTCACAAATGCTGTTGGCTAATAGAGGGAGACTTGTTCTTCCGTGGGTACCCTGGGACACGGTTTCGGGAGCTGTAAGTCAACCAGGAAAAAGAAAAAAAAAAGAAAATATTGTTTACTAAATAAGAAAAGTCTATAAAAACGGACCCCCAACAGCTTTATTCTATAAATAGAAATGTTTAGCAACTCAATACAAAATTGCTTAACGAGTAAAATATCTCAAATAAAACAATTTGCCGAAAACTTCCTGAGGGGTGAATTATTTAATACCTATTTAAATTTACAACTTTCTTAGAAATTGTTTGTTGATCTGTTTCAATGATTAAGTTGAAGTATTTTATAAGTAAAACAACTTTAATACATAATTACACAGAAATTATTTATTTACGACTTGAATGGGAGATAATTTTTAGAAGCAGTGCGGACGTCGGGCTTAGTAGGTACCTATATCAATGGAGTTGTGAAGCGGTAAATCGCCGAACAATTTTTTCTGCCACTTTTGGCGGGAGGGGAGGTAGACGCCTAGTACTAACCGCTGTACCACTCTATTTTTCTGTCGTTTTATTGTCGCAACAGATTTTACGTTATATAAAAAACGCTAAAATACAAACATAATAATTGGAATTGGAAACACTATGTTCCCGCAAGTTTGACGTTAGATAGCATTTCACATTTAAAACGTACCAATTAACTATTTTTCTAGAGCTCTGTCTCGCGACACAAAACGATACCAACGAAACCTAAGGTAACTTAGGTCAGTTTATTGGTAAAAAAGTAAAAAAATCGGTGAAAGTGGGAGCCCGTCTATGGCCCCTTCTTTTGCTTAGTACTCTGTGGGCTTTACGCGCTCTCCGAAGCACATTATTCAAGAAAATTGGTGCTTGGCATTTTAAATTAGAGTGAAGATTGAACTTCCGGTTTCAAGTCCTTTCTAAACATGTGAACAAAGAAAATTTCAAACGTTTTCTCCATCAAATAAATACAGAGAAATCTGAGGTAGAAAATTAAGAAAGGTAGGTAATGTCGACACGGCGCGGCGCGAGCTTCGTCACGAGGCAATTAAATTTAGTTGCTTAGGCAGGGGCGGCTTACACCGTATAAGTCGGGTAGCTAGAACTGGCGTGAACAAATACATTCGTATAAATAATTAAATTATTCAAATATATGGAACGTGTCAGCCTTTTTTTTATTCAAATGTGGAACTTGCCATCTCTTGTTAATCCACCTATATTGTAGTTGTATGTGGACCTATCTCATACAAATTACTACTTCTATTTCAAAGGCTATAAAGGTTATAAAATAAATGATAGACTCACAAATACCATCGGCTAAAAGAGGGATATCCCGTCGATATTGCCTTGAAAGAAGGACAAACAAACAAACAAATAAATACACTTTCGCAATCTGGTATCCTCTCAAATGCTCTAAAATAAAATATATAATTTCAGAAGCTATAATTTTAGTTGCTATAAATATTCATTTTCTATAAATTTAGCTCCTGTAATTTTAAAAATCTATAAATTTGTTTGATATATTTTTTTAAATCTATAATATTAATTCCTATAACGTATTGTTTTCTATAATTGCAGTTACCATAATTTTCAAAATATATAATTTCAAGTCCTATCATTTTTATAATGTCTATTTTCAATTGCACTAATGGCTACTTTTCTATAATTGCTGTTACTATAATTTTGAAAATATATAATCTCATGTCTTATAATTTTTATAATCTCTAATTTCAGTTGCACTAATGGTTACTTTTCTATAAATGCAGTTATTATAATTTTCTAAATATATAAATTCAATTTCTATAAATTTATTAATCTATAATATCATTTGGTCTAATGGATTGTTAAAATAAGTGTACTCACTATATTATTAAACGTGTAACTTCATTCTATTTACATTTACAAATATATAATCATAAAAAATAATTTTCTATAATGTAATCAATGTAAATAAGTACTATTATTAAAATTTACAGTAGATTTTGTTAATGTCTTTTGCAGTAATTTTCTATTCCTATTCCCCTAATTTGTAAATAAAAATAGGTTAGCGAGGAGCGAAGCGACGAGCGTGGTTCGAATAGTGCTAAAACATAGCGCGAGACGAGCGAGCGAAGCGAGCGTTCCGCGGCAGCGGACGGCGAAGCGCCAGAAACTCATAAATAACTAAACAACCATCACTTGTTGATAACGGATATGATACCTATATATATATATATTATTTATAATAAGTAAGGAAGATTTTTATATATTAATAAATATTTCGCAAATAAACTGGAAAAAATATAGCAAATTAATCATTACATAATTAAATGTTTGTACCTTTTAATAATTTAGACATCTTGAAAATTATAGAAAACAATTTTAGATAAAACGAAAATTATAGCAAATTATAAATTAGATCATTTAATGTTATATATTTTGCTAATAGTGATTTTGAAAATTACGGATATCGATTTTAGACAAAAGAAAAATTATAGCAAATAAATAATTATTGAATGTAATTTTATATATTTTGATAATAGTGATTTTGAAAATTACAGAAATCGAGTTTAGGGTAAAAAAAAATTATAGCAAATGAATAATTATAGAACTTAATTTTATATATTTTGATAATAGTGATTTTGAAAATTACAGAAATCGATTTTAGGTTTAAAAAAAATTATAGCAAATGAATAATTATAGCATGTAATGTTATATCTTATGTACCTATATATTCTAAAATTATATCAAAACATTTTAGAGATATTGTAGGAGACCCTCGCAATCTATATATAATAAAATCGAAAAACCAGAACGAGATAAAAAAACGAGAGAGAGCGGGATGGCGCTCTACAAAACTTTCTTGACATGTTTCTACAATTCGGGAATCGCGAAACACATTGGGTGTATAATTTTTGTGTAGTAAGCAAAATAAAATCGCAAGTTCGAATTTCGAGCCAAAAGAGAGCGAATCCGTTGTCGATGCCAGTGTTGTCGTTTGAAAAAATCGTGACATTTTTTTCATTAGTTTCGAGATTTTAAGGCCGATTTACACAATATTATGAACTTATCCCAAACCTGTGCACAATAGATTCAAAGTGGGCGAAGCCGCGGGCGGTCGCTAGTAAATTATAATATTATTTGGGATTATAAATGAAGATAAGATACTAATAAATAAACGGAATACTTAAAATCCGTGTAGTTTATAAAAAAAACTAAAATACCTACACGCTTTAGTCATTAATGCACACTTGCGCAAACCAAATGAAACCAAACTCGATGAGGTTACGTCGTTTCGTTACAAAGTTCCACTATCCACATCCTGGCTCCATCATCAGATCAGATCGATGGTACCAAATTATTGTATTGTCATCCGAATTACATACAGTTACAAAGTGCCAAATCGATACGACAATTAGAAGTTGGTTTAATTCGACTTCAGCAATTCAAGTATTGTACAAAATATATTAAAAATAGCAAGTTCTAGTTAATGGATATGAAATTATCTATACTCAATATGTAGAAAATATGTCAATATCAGCTACAACTAGGTTTCATGAAGCCCTGAAAGTCATAAATTTCAAGCATATTTTTCAACCGCGACTTTGCGACTCAAGTTCTATTAATAATATATTTACTAATGTATATTTTTTTACATACTTTATGGATCCATTAACTAGAACTTGCTATTTCTAATATTTTTTGTATTTTTGTGTATTTTATTATACCCACTGATTTTTTGGAAATTTTCTTTCTCTATTTATTTCTATCGCTCGGATATTGGGTGAAAGAGATGAAAAATTGATGAACACGTGCGTTTTTAGTTGGTTAATGCACCATCATTTCTGTCCGGTCACACTGTTTCCTATAGTTAAGTTATGTGTAGGTATAACCTAGAAAGGCTAAAGCGCCCTGAGCGAGATAGCGTGGCCTTTTTGTTTTGCTCAACCACCCCACTGCATTCGTATTCATAAAAACTTTAGAACTGTAACTAGCTTTTTTAGTTTAGCTTTTAGTGACATAAACAGAGATCGTATGTTTAACTCCCAGAATACAGAATAAATTGTTCAAATTGAGGTTAAAAATAGTCCACTAAACTGTTGTTGTGTTTCTTGACAAAAAGACAATATGAGAGAAATTATTAAGAATATAGAATAGGTGTTATTTTTTAATAATACTATATCTCTTGATAATTATCCCAAAATTGGTAAATCGTGGCGAGAAATATGACACACGATTCGATTCACAGCTGCCATAAGTGTACCAATTCGTATTTTTAATTAAAAACATATGCATGGGCGTATGCAGGGGGGGGGGATAGGTAGGTGCAGCTATCGTCTCTTGGAGTCAAACCAAAAATTCTGTTTTCAAGTATCAAAAATGTATTTAATAATTACTTAGGTATATCGCAATTTTTTGCCTCCCCTCCCGCCGAACAAAATCCTGTACGCCCATGAACCTAATCCGACATACCAAACTATTTTAACAGAGCTGCCACTCATTAGATATAGCTTCACAAATTGAATAGGCTCAAGCCCAAGGACTTTGTCTTCCGCTGGGAACCTTAGGACAAGTAAAGCGGTTCTAAAAAACTGGAAAAATCTTTTAAAAAGAAGTGTACCGATTTCAAAAATTGTGCACTGAAAAGTAAGAATAATTAATCTTTCGTCGTAGAATTTGAAGACGCAAATAAAAAATAATTGCATGGAAAAATTAAAAAATACTGCGGTAGATGGGATTTGAACCATGTGCATCCTGCGCTGCGCCCCATACGTTTAACCCTGAGGTTTAACCGCTAGACCACCGACTAAACGAAAATTGACAACTTCGTGTCAATAGCAACCGTTGCTAAGGCTTTTCTCTGATATATAATTTCAGCCGTAAACAGCTGAATTTCTGAAAAACTACTGAATTGATTTTCGTCATATATCTGTGAGATAATGTCGAGAAATTATTATATCCTTAAAAAAATGATGTCGATTGCTCTCGACAAATATTCCGGATTAGTCCCATTTTTATCTCATAAAAATTGGTTCATTAGTTTTTCAGAAATTTTGAAAAAACTGACTTTATAAGTAAATTTTTCTTAATATCTCTATGAAATATGTACCGATTTTGACCACTTATTTTTTAAGGATATAATAATTTCTCGACCGTTGTCCGAATTGAGAAACTTATAATTTTTTTGGAAATCGGTTAAAAATGAAAAAAAAAGAAAGTCTATTGAACCATTTTGTGAAGCCGCAAGTATTAAGACCTTAAATTGTTCATAATTACCTCCTAAAACTGAATATGACCGTGTCAGATGCTATTAAGTACGTATATTGCAGTTAATGGCTGTAACGTAGCTAGAAAACCAAATTGTAAACTTAATGGATTCTAAAATTAGTCAAGAATAATATATCTTATCATACCTCAGTGGCATAGCGGCTATTTAAACCGAAAGACTTAAGTCGCCCACGCCCAGTATTACACAGAAAATTTTCGGTCCGGCCGCCGTATGATCGAGATTGAAGACAGGCCACACATTAGCAATGTAAATCATACGATCTAGATCACATGCAATTCACTCACCCACACAGACACACAAAATACGATTAAACAAAGGCGTATGGATGTGTGTGTGTGTGTGTGTGTGACAGATCGTTCCGGTCATCGAAATCAACTACAAATACAACGATTTGAAAACGGATGGTGGGCCGCGCGACAAGAATTGGACGAGTCTGTGGTCGGTTTCGGTGGACGGATTGGACGAATGTGTGGCCACCTTTAGTTTCAATTCCTGCATTATATTAGTTTTATTTTAGTTTATTTATTTTAGTTTTACGCACAGTTTCACCCACTAGCAAGTTATTTCAATGAAACTCAATGTCTTTTATCCCAAGAGGAGTAGGCAAAGACAATCGAATGCCATTTGCTACGGTACTGACATACCTCTTTCGTTTCTTTTATATTCATCATACCTTTTATACATGCTCGGCGATTATGTGTACTTTTACTGTTTCAATACATTTTTTATATGTTCAATAAAAATACACCTAGGTCGTCCTCTGCCAGCATTTCCTTTAACTTCAGCCATATAAACATTTTTAGTCAATCTTTCATCCTTCTTTCTTTCAACGTGTCTAAACCAGCTTAAACTATTTTTCTTCTCATTTTGGTCACAATATCATCTTTCACTCCGCATTCTTCTCTAATTAAATAATAAATAAATAAAAAAATTAAGAAATCTATAGTACATTATTAATATGTCTAGGATAGGATATAATATATTTCAGATCCAAATATTATTCATGTCTTTTCAGCCGTTCAATTTACTTTTCAAATCTACCAAACTCTTTTCTGTGGATAATTTTTAGTTGACATGGACTTTTTGGCCGAATTGTAGAATCCGCCGCATTAAAAATGGCTAGTCACATAACGAAAAAGTATAGGTTAAGTTGGTTCTATATTTAAACACCATTGAAAAGCTTTTGTATAATGCGGCGGATTCTACACTTCGGCTGCGACATATATATACCATCACCTATCATTTAAAAATGTGGGAATTATTGAATATCTTAACCCGATTTTAGTTTAATATAATTAGGCCTGTTGCGATAATGGGACACCTTCATACAGTGTCATCTCCCAGCATGTTCAAGGATCGCCGGTGGTGCCACACTGAGTGCGGAGAATCTTCAAAAAGGTAAATGTTCAAGACTCCTCGACCAATTTGAATTGCTGTTGAATTGTGTGGTCACCGGATGCAAAGATATTTACCGAAAAGATTGGAAAACTTTTAATCAATGCATCTGGTGATCGCAGATCTAAAGCATTCTTTATAATACGCGTTGAGCTATAAATTCAAAGAAGTACCTAAACACAATTAGTGTTCTCGGCACTCTAGGCCAGTCGTCGGAGTTCCTAGAACAAATATATTTTTTATCTACTCTTATAACGTAAAATCTCTATTACAAAATCGAATTATACTTCACAATGATATGTTTTACATACACGCGTCAAATTCCACTTGTGTTTTAATTCTCATATCTGAAAATTCGAATTATAAACTTCAAAACGAATTTATATTGATATAATTTATATAATAACAATACTGAAATAAAATTAAAAAATTACTTTATAACACTTTTTCTCGAACAAAATAATGTTATAAAGTATTTTTTACCATTACGACACAGGTTTCTTCAAAAAGTTTATATCACCAACGAGGTTCCATCAATTATTTTTATTTTTATAGCATTACAAAAAAGTTTTCATTCCAATTTTTGCTTGTCTATGACAGCGCCCGCTTTGACGCATCGGTGATGTGCTAGGTTTTGGCGCCATTCATTGAATATGTTTTGTTGTAGTTACTGAATTTCGTGGATATTATATTTAGTAGGTTGAATCCCAATGTACGAGAGTAGATAAAGTAGTGTATGAAACTATATGAACATATAACTAGGTATTAAAACACTCGTGTGATACTATTGAAAACCTCGGCTAGCGGCTCGGTTCTTAAACACACACTCGTGTTTTAATACCCCTCATTATACAACACTTTCATAAACCACTATTATAATATTAGTGTGTGTGAGGGTGTCGGTACCTTTAATTTTTTTTTATCCTAGATATTAATATTATATGTATATGCTTTAATTTAATGTATATTTTAGACTTTCGTGCATTATACTTATAACGAACTTTCCTGCATAAAAAGTGCAGGCAGGCTTTCTCGCCACAGCTCCCTCAACGATACCATCAAAAGGGCTCTTGCGTCAATAGACGTCCCTGCTCTTCTAGTAATCTGGGAAGACGGCAAGAGACCCGATGGAATGACTCTGATTCCCTGGGAGCGAGGTCGGGCCCTTGTATGGGATGCTATGTGCGTGGATATTTATTAGCCCCGTCTCATCTCAGGGAAACAGCAATCAAAGCGGGAGCTGCGGCGGAAATCGTAGAGTCTAACAAACGGCGCAAATATAGTTCAATTATTAAAAACTACAAATGACGTTTGGGGTAGAAACTCTAGGTCCGTGGGGTTCAAATGCCAAAACGTTTATTAAAGATATATCTCCTCGACTGATCATCTCTTCTGGTGACAAGAGGGCTGGCTCCTTCCTCGCTCAACGAATCAGTAACGCGATTCAGCGGGGAAATGCAGCCCGTATTCTTGCCACTTGGACTTGGTTTATTTAGTTATATTAAATGTTTAGATTATTTTTAAGGTTTTTATATTGTTATGTGTATATTTTATTTTAGATTTATGTTTATCTTTAGTTTGATTAGGCCTTATATCTTACATAGGCCACACATTGGTCCGGCACCGCACGGAAAATTTCCCGTTCCGACCGCCATAAGATCTAGGCGGGCCATTTGTTATAGGAATTGGACGAATCTGTGGTTAAATTCGGTGGACCGTACGGCGGCGCGCCGGTGAATGACCAATTTATGATATTGCACGTCATCAAATCCTAATATTATGCCAAAATTCCTACGTTACATCGTTTTCGAAAAACACCTCTCTCAGACAGACGGACACAAAAGTTATCTTACAAAGGTTTAATTTTACAAGGTAGGAAACCGTAGAAAATAATTATCATACTCTTCTCTTGAGGTTACTTAATAAATAACACTAAACACCTCACGTAAAACCGTTTTATCAGAAGCGAATGAGAGCAAAACCGATATGTCGGCAGGTCGATTTATCCGACATAAATTGTTCTTTAACAAGTAAACAACATAGCTTAGTTTAAAATACAATGCTGGCTTTCATCGCTTATGGAAATGTAGGTCACAATTGAAGCAATCAATGGATTTTATATAAAGAAATATAGTCGTGTTTCCTAGACAATGGCCTTTAGTTAGAAGCAACAGCTACTAACTGTTGATATGTCAACAAACATTGCATTGTATTGTTAGCAATTGTGATTTTAACTATGTATAGGTTAACGCTATGTACAGTGTAATGCCTGCGACGTATTTTTTCGTCTATACTTATTCTTGAACAAAAATTTCCTAAAGAGATGGAATCAATAATACTTTGAGAAGTGCTAGATATTGTTTACATTTCTTGATGTTTTTTTTTGTATATTCTTTAAAACTTCTTTCTAAATTTTCATTAGACGGATCCGAGATTGATTCTCAGGAAAAAAATGTATAAGAAATAGCACCAATGCATTATATATACGTTTACGGAATAAATAACAAAGACTTAGCGCGGATATAACTATGTGCTACGAATTTGTAGCTCAGTTCATGTTCGTAGCGCTACGAGGCGAGTCGTGCGCTACGCTCGTAGAGTCTCGCGAATTTATATTTAAAAGTGAACATTTATTTAATATCCCTAGAGTGTGTATTAGTGGTTTTATTGCTATGTGCCATGGTCTAAATAAATAAATAATATTTTACGATGACAACCTAGAATTATGATGTCGGATAACAATGGAAATATAAAAAAAAACTCTAAATACAATTCTCTGTCTGTTTGTCAATATAAACGGTACCATCACGGGGTTTATACTTTGCGGCGTGACCAGAGAGATTGGTAACAATGTTTACATTTAGTTAGTACGTTTATTTTAATTATTTACACATAACAATATAAAAACATTAAAAATAACTAAGTAAAGTAGGTTCGCGTGGAATAGTGGCAAGAATACTCTGAATTCTGATGCGTTGAGCGAGGAAGGAGCCAACCCTCTTGTCACCAGAAGACATGATCAGTCGAGGGGATATATCTTTAATAAACTTTTTAGCATTTGAACCCCACATACCTAGAGTTTCTACACAAAACGGCACAAATTTGTAGATTTCAATAATTGAACATATTATTATATATTTAGTCAGGTGTATATATCTTTTTTTATTACTGAAATACAGATATATTTTCAGATAAATTTTATTGCAGTCCCGGCTTTATGTGCATTCCGAAGCACAAAGGACAATACTACGTTAGAGTTTTATGAACTGTTGTATGTCATAAACAACCTCTACTCTTTCAGTCGCGTTATTTCATCTCCTTCGTTTCTTTCTAATCTTTCGATCTCAAAATGTCTCAACAGGGCCACTCCATGGAATAGCCTCAAGAAAATTTTTTTTGAAGGGAAAACTTTTTTAGTGCGTTGAGCGATTTTTGGTTTGCGGATAAATAAATGCATAGTCATTAGTAAATGACTAATAGAAAGCTCACATGACCAACGGGCTGGCTCTTACTTCGGTCAAAGAATAAGCATTGCCATCCAACGAGTCAATGCAGCCGGTCTGTTGGGTACTCTCCTAGTAGATAGCGATTTATATGAAATTTTTTATTTGTAATTTTATTTTATATTTGTAACAAGCTTCTATCCGCGGTTTCACCCTCGTGGAAAAAGATTCAAAAAGAAATAATCCCGTGGCTGTGATTTGCCCCTCCCCCGCCCGTTTTCGCGGTATAAAAAGTAGTATATGTCATTCTCTGACCCCTAAACTACCACTATGCAAAAAATCATGTCGATCCCGTGAAAAACAAAAACAAATCTATCCCACAACATTTTTCCGGGATAAAAAGTAGCCTATGTGCTATTCCAGACTATAATATATATATCTGTGCCAAATTTCATCCAGATCCGTTTAGCCGTTCTGGCGTGTTTGAGTAACAAACATCCATACAAACTTTTGCGTTGGGATTTAGTCAATGATTAATGAAAATAAAACTTAAAAATTCCATTGTTTTCACATTTAATAAAATCTACGGACAAAGTCAGGTGGAAAAGTAGCGTAATATTTATAAGCGACAAGTTTTTCCAGTGACATTAAATTAATTTGCATAATTGAAGCACAATAGGTAGGTTTGTCTAATACTTAAGTACCGTGTGAAAACGCGATGTGTTTCAAATAAATCGATTTAATATATTTTTATTATAAATTATGCTCGTTTTAAAATAAATGGGGTTTCAGTGCCTCGGATTTTATAGTATTAATTCATCTATCTATTTATCTATCATCAGCCTTTTATCCCAAAAAAGGGGTAGGCAGAGACAACCGAATGCCAAATGTTAAATATCCTGCATACTTCTTTCGCTTCTTTTATATTTATCATACCATGTATGTACTTTTATTATTGCCTTCGATCAATATTTTTTATATGTTCAATAAAAGTACACCTAGGTCGTCGTCTACCAGAATTTCCTTTCACTTCTGCCATATAAAACTTTTTTCTCAATTTTTCATCCTTCTTCTTTCAACGTCTCCAAAACCAGCTTAAACTACTTTTCGTAATTTTTTATCACAACATTCTCTTTCACTCCGCATTCTTCTCTAATAACATCGTTCCGGATGCGGTCATTCTACGTAAATACCGCATTTCCACTGCATTTATCTTACTTTCTTGGTCATTGTTCCATGCCCAAGTCTCGCTTCCATAAGTAAGTAATGAAACTAAAACCACGGATATTAATTTTACTTTTAGTTGTAAGTTGTATATTTCTGCATACATTGTTTAGCTTGCTTCCGCTTTCACTCTCCTTTCAATTTCCTTGTCTTTCCTTTTCAATTCCTTTGGTTGGTTCAAAACTAGGAAATGCGATATATAATGTTCTTGATACGATTGTCATTACGTATATAGAGTCTTTTTATTAGGTACCTGTAATAATATAATAATTATTACAAAAATGACATCTGAGTCCGTTTAACCGTTGCGGCGCGTTTAAATTATAAACATCTAAACAGACTACCCTAGTATATCCCTCAATACTACTCACGACAACAAAAAAGTTTTCCTCTTTTAGCCGATGGTAATTGTGAGGGTATACTTAACGAGTGGAGTGTTCTGTTGAGGTATATTTAGATGGATATTATATTTGAATTTATTTATTTCTATAGATTTTTGAGAAAATTGAAAAGGACTTTCATCTTTTTATAGGTACTTATATAATATATAGAAATGAAATCAGTCATAGGCATATAGTAGACCCAAAACCAATTTGGCAATTTAATGACATTTCAGGACCCGGTAGCCTATTAATTTTGACTTGGCACTCAAAGGGCCCATGAAGTTATACAGATTTAATAAATTATTATTTCAATTATTAATGTTCTTTGCCATCCTATTTAATTGATTCAATTAATTTCTGCAGGTTATTTCATGAATTTTTTATGCAATTTGAAATTCATGACTCCGTAATTTTGGTTTTATCTGAATTTTGCCAAAAAAGAGAATGATACTGTATTGGAAAATATTTCAATTGAAATTTAAGTTCAAAAATGTTATAGCATGCGTTAGGGTTCCGTATTGGTAACAAAAAGTTACTAATCTAAAAAGAAACTTATTACCAGTCCGAAAGAACTCAGAACAAGATAAAATCTTAGTCGTTTAGCCGATGGTATATTTGTGAAGCTGTGGCCACAAAACTGGTATCCAAATAACACGGTTCCAAGAGCCGTTAGGTAACTCGTGATGATATATAAAAATTATATTAGATGCGAGTTCATATTATTTCACGAAATATTGTGCTCGCCAGGATAAGATAGAAAATTCATAAACAAACATTCAGATGATTGCAACATTTTTCATGGATTTTACTGAAAAAAAGTTTTCAAGTTTTTTCAATATAGAACGTAACAAAGGACATGAAATTCAAATGTTGACAACTTCTGTCATAGTTACAATGGGGGTTTTGACAATTTTTTTAGATAAATTTTAATTGTAATAAATAATATAATATCCTAATAAAATAATTACAAAATTTCATATTTTTTAATTTTATTTTTCAAATTCCCGCGAAAACGATGATGACGTCACATCTTGCAAAACAACAAAATGACGGTCACAGATTAGATAAAATAACAAGATTGACGGAGAGTTATTATAATATAGTAGTAGTCTGTGATAATTTATTTAAAAATTTAGAGGGAAGTGACGTCACTTCCCGTTTGTGGTCACGTGACCGGAAGTATGAATTAGTAGTTGTTTTCAGTGATTATAGGTTATAAAATATATAAAAAATATTATTGTGTATTTATTTTATTTTACTGTCTGTTCAATAGTTCTGAATAACTCGCTTTAATTTGTCTACTAAGTTATTTAGCCGCATTTCTATTATTAGTAACTTACTTTACGCGAACAACTTTTTTTCACCCGTCAGTTCAATATAATAATAATTATATTATGCTGATAAGCTATCTGGAGATTCCACGTCACGCCTTGGTGAACAACGCACGCGTAATCCCGTCCGCGCTGTGATAGTTGTGATTAGTCGTTGATTAAGACATATCACAGTCGGCGGGAACATCCTAGCTACCGATTTACCGGCTATTGTTACTGTGACGTCTATAATACTTGACATTGACAAATCATTGATTAACATTGATGGAGCCATTATATTATAAAATAAGAAGAAGAAGATGCTATCTGGAGGCTTGTGTTTTACTATTTTATATACGAAACATAAAAAACTGTCAAAAGTTTATCTTATTGAAAAATCCCATATTATGTAAGTACTTTGAGATAACAAACATGACCTCGACTTTAGAACGATACACCTGCCACTTTCAGTTGCTCGTGAATAAGTAAGTGAGGCTTTATATCAAAATACGCCACCTACGAAAAAGACTGCGTTTCGAACAAGATAAAATTGTACATTCTCAATTTTTTACACTAATTCAACGTTTGAAAATCGAAAATATACGTAATAAATCTATTAGTATTATAGAAAAACCGATCGTCACGAGACGGAAATCACGTCTTGTCAGACATTAAAGGGCCATGACCCATGGGACCGTAAATGTCGCTGGATATGTTTTAGTAATAAAAATCGGCCAAGTGTGTGTCGGACCACGCATAAAGAATATGGGTCCGTAGTCTCTCCTCCAACATGATGGACTGAAAAATTTTCAATGACTCTTGCATGATACCTTCGATGATAGTAAAATAGGAAGTATTAAAAGCAGTTTTCTAATATATAAAAATCTATATTTGTATGTTCGTATTCTATAGACTCAAAAACTACTGGACCGATTTAAAAAAATATTTTTGCAATTCATAGCCCAATTCTTTGGAAAGGTTATATGCTATCACGCTACCTACCCAAGGGGGTGAATTGTATTCCTAATCAACGCGTACGAAGTAGCGGGCAATCAGCTTAATTTTAAATTTAAAATGTAACCTCACAATAATTTTAAAAGACTTTTTAAAAGATACACCACTCAATGGCCAACCCCAAATTTAAGGAGCTTCGCTTCTGTCGTGCGTTCACCAACACACTCATTTTTAACCCAACTTTAAATAATATTTAGATCGAAATGTAATGTAAAACTTAATCTGATCTAGCTGCTTAACCGTCGTTAATCTCACAGCCACAGTAAATTAGAAAATTAAATTATTTATGGAAAGTCACGTACTATTAGGTATAGTGTTATATGGTCCGACCTTTGCAATTACGATTTGTGAAACCTTTCCTTTTTATGGCAGTCTAAACGACTGGGATTTATTCGTAGTAACCGGCTGTCGAAAAAAAGCTAGGTAAACAAGAAAAACCCATCATAAAATCTATATATTTCAGTATTAGATTTTTTAGGAAATATTCGTGTAGTCATCCCAACTAATATTATAAATGCGATTTTTTTTTCACAACATTTATTTCAATTTCACAATTTGGTTGTAAATATAATTTTAACTAAGTAACTAAAACTAATTATAAATAAAACTTGATAACTGAGAAAAAAAATTAAGAAGAAAATAAAATAACAAAATATTAATATGTAGAGTTCCTCTAGAAGCTGGCAACGTTGCCTCTTTGTATGGCGAGACTAATTCGTTGTTTAAAGCACGTTCTTCCTTTATGTTGTATAAAGTATACGAAATTGTGTTTGTTTGATGGACATACACACTCATAATTGAACTGACATAGGCTACTTTTTATACCAGCAATGACTTTTTAAACTTGAAGGTAACATCCAACCCCAACTGAAATTAATCCTTGTATATGGCAGACATTCTAAAAAATAGTTAATTAAATTCGCAGACAGAATTTTTTAATTTTATTTAAAATACTAGATTTGTACAGATTATATTACGAACATGAAATAAATACTGTTTAGCATTATTTAATGTTACAGCAAAATTTATGAGCTTATTCAAAACCAATTAGAATTCATATGAACTATACCTATAATACTTTTATCCATCACGACTGTGAATATAAATAGAATTGAAGTGAACTGTGATTACAAAATTAATACTAATAACTAAAGTAAGTATCTTATTTGCAGATTTATTCCCATCTAATACCACTGGTGCACCACACTGAAAAACATAACCGTATTTATATTATTGTCTGTATGTCTGTCTGTTTCACTGTTTGCCCAGAAAAAGCACCTCATCATTTCAAGTAATGTACACATTGAAAGAATGAAGGATGAATGATTGACTAAAAAGGTTTATATGGCTGAAGTGAAAGAAAATGCTGGCAGAGGACCACCTTTTGTACATATAAAAAATGTATTGATCGATGGAAATATTAAAAGTACACACAATTGCCCAGCATGTATGAATATAAAAGAATCGAAAGAGGTAGGTACATGTCAGGATCGTAACAAATGGCATTCGATGGTATCTGCATAACCCCTCTTGGGATAAAAGGCGTGATGATAGATAGATAGAGATAGCTCCGCAACGACTCAATTAATTTTGATGAAACTTTCAGGCCACTATGATCGCCATGTAATAAGAATCTCCTTTTGATTTTAATATTTTTTTAGAGCAGTTAGGTATATCAAAATAATACGGACAAAGCCGTGGGCAGCCTCTAGTTTTCATAAAACTAAGACAATTTTGGTCTCTTTTTTTCATGAGCATACCCCAATATGATACGAGAGTTTAACCCTTATAGTAATTAATTCTGTGTGCCTCGGAAAAATTTATTGCTTGCGTATATTTATATTGAAAACATTTATGCAGAGACTGACGTCATGTCTAGAGTCTAGACATGAATCTATAGGTACATATTATAAATAAAAAACCGGCCAAGTGCGAGTCGGACTCGCGCACGAAAGGTTTCCGTACCATTATCTGTAAAAACCGGCAAAAAAAAAATTAAAAAATTACGCTTGTTATATGGGAGCCCCTCTTAAATATCAATTTTATTTAAATTTCATTATTTATTTTTAAAGTGAATATTTAACTAAATATTCTGTGAATATTTCAAGCGTTGCCGTTATCAATATCGAGCAAAAACGAGCAAAAAAGTCACGTTTGTTGTATGGGAGTCCCCTTAAATATTTATTTTATTCTGTTTTTTTTAGTATTTGTTGTTATAGCGGCGACAGAAATCAACTGTCTAACTATCACGGTTCATGAGATACAGCCTGTTGACAGACAGACGGATGGATGGACGGACGGACGGACAGCGGAGCATTAGTAATAGGGTTTCCGTTTTTTTACCCTTTGGGTACGGAACCCTAAAAACAGACACGTTGAAAGAATGAAGGATCAAAGATTGATTAAAAAGGTTTATATGGCTGAAGTGAAAGGAAATGCTGGCATACGACGACCTAGGTGTACTTTTATTGAACATATAAAAATTTATTGATCAAAGGTATGATGAGTATAAAAGAAGCGAAAGAGGTATGTCAGGATCGTAACAAATGGCATTTGATTGGATCTATCTACCCCACTTGAGATAAAAGGCGTGATGATAGATAGATAGATTATAAATAAAATAGAAATGTCTTATTTTTTCATATTTTAAATCAATATCTTACAGAACTTCATTTTTTATTTATTTCTTATTAAAAGTAAGTACGTAATAAAATTTTTAAAAACCTTAAAAACTAAAAATAAAAAGAAAACGAAAAGAAATAGAGTGGAGGAATTAAAAATAGAATAGGTACCTCCTCCAGCTCTGAAGAAAGTCCAACCGTGTCTAGAACACTCGCTGCGTTACCCTTTTGAATCTCCAAGTTTATGGCTTTTTAGGATTCCGTACCCAAAGGGTAAAAACTGAAACCCTATTACTAAGACTCCGCTGTCCGTCCGTCTGTCACCAGGATGTATCTCATGAACCGTGATGGTTAGACAGTTGATTTCTGTCGCCGCTATAACAACAAATACTAAACATGTTTTTTTTTTTTTTTTTTTTTTTTTTTTTTTTTTTTTTTTTTTTGCCGTTTTTATAGAGAATGGTACGGAACCCTTCGTGCGCGAGTCCGACTCGCACTTGGCCGGTTTTTTTCACAATTTCACAACCCAGTTTTCGAAACTTGTTATTTCCTTTAAAATAATAAGGCAAACTAAGTTTCTATAACTCAAATTTTTAAATTTTTAAACTAACAGTTCGCCAGTTAAATTTATTCAAGGACAACTCTACAACCAACTCCCAGAGGTATTTCACTCGGCAACTTATGCAACTAAAGCATTTGAAATAGCGCACGTATTGAATATTAGAGTAGTTTTAGTTCCCGAAAATCCGGAAATAGAGAGTTTTAATAGCACTTGAAACCGCCCAAAATTATTGAAAACTGTCCACACAATGATCTAGAAGTCAAAGTATTTCAGGAATACAAAATTGTCAACATACAAGCAGGTGCTCAACATCTTGAATACCAAGAACAACACTTAGCGAAAGAACAGTGGCAAGACCCACAGTGGTCGAAATTTAGTTTCAAAAATATTACTTGAGTGCCGGCAGATACTGACTTATTTTACAATGTCTTCCAAGCTACTGTGAGAAATCGGAAATTTGGCTAGGAAAATGATCACACTTTGCTAAGTGTTGATAGTTCTAGTTAAACGTCTGTCTGTCTGTGGACTATCCTAATGTTTCACCAGCGATGGCCCTACACTAATGTCGATGGCATGTTGTTCTATATTGAAACCACCTCTAAACCAGATCCCTAACTTTCGTGTCAAACAGAAAACCATAGTATAAACGGCAATTGTCGACTCGATAACCGCATCGACTCTAAGTATAATTATAATAATACCATAGATAGAGAATAGGGCCGCTGAATAGACTCCCAAATGGTAGTATTGATAAATCTTTTAGGGAAACAGATTTTTGTTTCATCTCCATGTCTTAAATGA
This sequence comes from Nemapogon koenigi, assembly GCA_963924495.1. Taxonomy (NCBI): domain Eukaryota; kingdom Metazoa; phylum Arthropoda; class Insecta; order Lepidoptera; family Tineidae; genus Nemapogon; species Nemapogon koenigi. The sequence goes on along the minus strand of OZ004640.1, from coordinate 3,453,501 downwards.
TACCGAATGAATGGGATCTGGTAAACAATGAAATAAAAAATTGCACGGGCGAAAGCTAGTTACAAATATATTACACAAAAGTTTAACAGTCTTTCATGAATTACCCCTAAATAATTGCAAATGTCCAATAAAAACACTAGAAGAATTCAATTTGTTACTAAATATTGATGAGCTATAAGCGTAGGAATTTCATTATTGGTGCTCGTGTGAATGAACACGTGGTTCGTTTAATGTATTCATGTATTTTTATCGTTGCTGCCATATTTTCACAAATAATTTTTTGCAATGTTCTCTTTTATCGATATTTTAAAGGATTACGAACACATAAGATAAAAAATAAATCCGACCTAATCCTGTGTTTGTTTGTTTGATCTTCTTATTCAGTCTTATAAATTCTTGCGTCACATTTAAAAAAACCACGGGTCGAAAAGCAGTTATAAATAAATTCCAAACAATCGATTTTTACAAATCTACATCTAGCAAGTTGATCAACAGTTCTACGGAATAGGAGACATGTTGATCCAGTCCTAAATAGTAGAAAGAAAGTTTATTTTGGGCCCGAGGCAAAATGTTTGTTAGCGGGTCCATATTATATTAGCCAATTATCAATAATAAGTCTTTATATTGGTTCGTTCATTCACGCTAGGTTTGCTGCCTACTGAGGCATATACTGATGTGATCAGGAACGTTGCATAGTAACTTAATACTAACTGATGTCAAGTGGCAATTGTGCTTTTAAATGTCCTAAGTCCTTAAATGTCCTAAAGTCCTATGCCAAAATCCTGTTTTTTTTGTTAGTCGGCTCTGGTTTCCCATATTTTTAAATCACTGTTGACCATCCTATTAACACAGCATTAACATATTTCAGAGCCTATTCTGAACAAGCATTGGGACAGACAGACAAACGAAGAGACAATAATTCTAAAAACGGTTGTTTATGCTTCAGTATCGTATATATTTTATTGGTATTTTGAATTCACAGTGGAATTTGTAATCTATTCAGCCCTAGCCACCAGGATTGGTATATTAGGTTCTTGTTTCTGAAAAAAGAGTAAAAACTATTGTTAGAAAATGCGTCGAATATAGATTCTTTTTCTTCTTATTCAGCCTGTCTCCGTCTACTGCTGGAAGTAGGCCTTCTCAGCATTGCGCCACTTCTCCCTATCCTCCGCAGTTCTCCTCCAAGCTCTACCCTCTCTCTTCACGATGTCGTCACTCCATCTCGCTGGTGGTTGCCGACACTTCTATGGCCCATATAGATAACTTATAGTATAAAAAAATTCTGTGACTTTCTTGGTCTTACCACTTGTCATGAGGGTTAATAGTAGTTTATGATACGGGATCATAATAGGGATAATTAAAACACAAGTGGAATAGCATCCACGAGTGTTTTAATTCCAAGTTATGTGCCCTTTCATACACTATTTATCTAATCCCATGCAATAGTACAAAACAAATTCAACCAAGATATTTTTCTTCATCGACAAATTGGCGGTAAACCGCGGTTACCTACCTACTGCGCATTTGTGCGCATGCGCGTTAACTGTCAAGTAACTCGGACATGCGCGTGTCGATATTTTCATAGAGTTTAATGTGGCTGTATAAAAAAATCCTCTGCCCTTTCTGAATTAAAAAAAACAAAACATGACGATATCGATTTTGATATAAGAGTAGATAAAATAATTTAGAAAAGTGGGAAAGATTAGGGAAAAATTAAATATTTTATGTAATTTTCTATATTAATTATTTTTGTTGCTAAATAAATGCCAAAAAAGAGACAAAATGTATTAAAAATAACCCGTTTAATAAATTTCTACTAATTAATAAAATTAATAATGTTATTTATTAGTAGAAACTGAATGCAGATGGAAATTCTGTAGATGTAAAGCAGAATGCGTTTCCAATACATCACAAGTTTTAATTACCTCTCGCCTTCAACAACTTTGTATGAGGAACGTTTACGATTTATGCTGAGGTGGCCATGGATTATAGCAATATTGTGGATATTACTACAAACTTATAAACATAATATGACAAATAAAATACTTTAGAAGACTGGTCAAACTGAAATACTACTATCTGAAAAATATGATCGGCTAAATGGCTTGTCTTAAAAATCTATGAATATAAATATGCCTACGTATGAATAAGAGGCATGAAAGTAACATAAGTGTAGTGGAAATTAAAGATAATAAGAAATTAGAGAAGAATGCAAATGAAAGATACTGTTGTGACTATAATAAAGAAAGTTAGTTTTAGCTGCTCTGGACACGTTGAAAGAATGACGGATGAAAGATTGACTAAAAAGGTTTATGTGGAAAAAGCGAAAGAAAATGCTGGCAGAGAACAACCTAGGTGTACTTTTATTGCGAACATTTAAAAAAAATGGTTGTAAGTACACACAATCGCCGAGCATGTACGAAATGTATGATGAATATAAAAGAAGCAAAAAAGGTATCTCAGGATCGTAGCGAATGGTATAAGATTGCCTCTGCCTACCCTTCTTGGGATAAAAGGCGTGATGATAGATCCTTTAGTGTTGCCAATAAATATTTTTTTAATAGTTGGTCACCCTAGCGTTTTTCCACGCCTAGGGAATATGGCTTTCAGAGGGAAAAATAAAATTAGATTCGAGCGAAAGGTTCATTGGTACTTAGGCGCTTGCTTTCACTTCCACGTCTTAAACTTAACAGGAACTTAGACATGTTTGCACGATTTTTGATATTATTGCTTTTACTTGGATTTTTCTTGATTCTTCAAAATCTTGGTTGAAAAGTAAATGATCAATCAAATATGAATCAAGCTTTCCGCCCTGGCTTCGCTCGTGGATATTTATGAACAAAATAAAATATATCGCCTATATTACTCAGGTATATGGTTGCTTTCTATTTGTAAAATATTTTTAAAATCGGTTCAGTATTTTGAGACAACTTAGAAACTTTACCTCTTTATAATATTAGTATAGATAGACAATAGGTAATTCGGCCTCACCGCAAACTCTAAAGGTCGTGATGGTGCGTTTAGCGTTTAATATCCAAATGCGTTCAGCTTTAACGGAATAATTGAGGAAAACATTAAATTATCCACTAAGTTTACTAAAACAGACAGAGTGTTGAAATTTTAGTTTCGAATAAACTCTTGAATCTCTTGATATGAACTCAAAACGTGAAAGCACACGAGTGACATTAAATTCTATGTTCATGGAAAAATAGGTCGCAAACATAAAAAACATGATAAACGGCCCAGGTGATAGAGGACTTCGTTCCGTCCAATCTTCTCCAGCCAAGGTGTCAACTTCACCTGTACGTGCTTCTTCATCGCCACTTAGATTACCCGGTTCTCCCTTGAAAAGTTCTTTAGCTACCAGCAGTAATAAACTACAAAGGAAGTGCCAGTTTGCCACCCCCACGGATGATGGCAAAGATAAATCTGGGAGTTCGTGGCTGGGCCGTAGAGGTGCGGGGGCTTTGGATGAATCTGATGATGAATTACCAGGCCCGTCAGCTCCTCCACCTCAAGCCTGTGAAGACGCTGTTCCACTTCCTAAAAACTGCTTTCGGCTTATCATGTTGGGGTGAGTATTGTATTTTTTTCCTATATTTACTAATTATATAAACGGATTTGAATGTAATTTGAAATGAAGATTAATTCTGCATTTATAAAAAGTATTCAAATAGAAGAATTTTAGAAATTTTATTGTACCGTTTTCACGCAGATAAAACTGCGAGCAAAAGCTAGTATTAATTTTTTTATTGTATCCTCTAATTTTACGGACACCATCGCTTGAATTTTGGAATTAGAGCTCAAACAAGTATGTTGAAATTCAAAATGTCCAATGGTTTTTTATAAACCGAAAAACCACACAGAGGCTTTTCAATCTAAATATACCTTAACAGAATTGGCCACTCGTTAGGTATAGCCTCACAAATACCATCGGATAAAAAAGGGAGACTTTCCGGCAATTTTCGGAGAGATACCGAACCAGTGCGTGGGCTACCGTGAAGAAGAAAGAAAAAAGAGACTTTGTCTGCCGCTGGTACTGGTACTGGTACTGAAACTTAAAAACTATGAAATAACAGTAACGTCTAAGCAGTCTAAGGCTCCTATTATCCATAATTTTTCTAGGATAAACTATTTCCAATTTCTCTGTAAATAATCCACCTGTGTCACTGTAATTTAGCATATAGTTCCTTGTTTAATATATCTAAGTGCAATAAGCTGCTATTTTTTCAATGGATTTTCTTGAATAAGAAATTATCTCCGCTTTTTCATAATCTATCACAAAGCTCTTAAACTGTTTTACCCTTCAATTATATACATCGAGTTCTTTTGTAGCTTATAAAAAATTCATAATAATAATAATTTTATTATTTTTGATCAATTTTGAACCCACAAGAGTTTTAATCGCTCAACGCGCCTAAATAAATTTTCACTTCAATAAAAAAATAAAAACCATGTTGTCACAATCAGTTAGAAACCAATCTATTTATTTTAAATTCTCATCGCAACCACGGACCACAACAGATTTATCCGACATATAGGCTGGTCATCGAACAATGTCCTATTACGTTTGATTGATTTGCTAACATGTTTGCGTTATTATCACGCCTATAATCGCTTGCGGGGTGGAATAGATGACAAACTATCATCAAGCCTTTTACTCCCAAGAGGAGTGTACACTATACAGAGACAATCGAGTGACATTTGTAACTTTTTATATCTCATTTGTTCGAGAAAATTCTTAATGGAATTTGAAAAAGTAACAAATTGTTGCTTTGTAGTAGTTGGTGGGTGAGAAGTGACACGGCCTAGTTTTTATCCCGGGAAACGGGATGGGGGAGGGGCTCGTAAAATATTGCAAACCGCGGGTAATAGCTACTAGTTGTATGTATATATAGGTTTCCGCCCTCGGCTTCGTCTGTGGTTACTTTCGATCAAAAAAATTAAAATCGATTGTCTCTGTCTACCCCTCTTGGGATAAAAGGCGTGATGATGGGATAGATAAAATATAGACTTTTATAGCACTCAGAGATAATGTAGTTTCCCATCAGTGAAAGAATATTCGGAAACGGATCAGTAGTTTAGTTTCAGAGATTACCCCCTACATCTAAACTTTACCTTTTTTTAATATTAGTGTAATAAATAATTCCTGCTTTTATGATTTGTTTCATATGATATTTGCAATTAATTGTTAATATATTCTTTAGCTGAAAATATGGAGTGATCTTTGAATTAACTTCTTTTTACAAGCGAAGAGTCGCGATGAGGTTTTGCATTTTTATATCAAATGCTTTTGATGGAATACATTTTTACTGAAACAAAGACAAACAAAGCCCATCCGTTATAGTTTGAAGTTTTTCCAGCTTCCATCACAAACGGTTTCAAACAGATTTTTCATTTAAATTTTTAAATCAAAAAAAGAATTCGTACTTTATGCAGACTTTTCCTCCCTTAGATTAATTCTATTATAAGGCTAGGCATAAAGAAAAATCTGTTAAAAATAGGTTAACCTACATTTTTGTTTAGTATCTACCGTGATTTTTAACGACAGGCTTGCTACCTGTTTCTTTTAATTGGACAACTGATTAAAAGTGGACATTGCAACTCTCTGTCTGTGCTTCAAGAAATAATGGCCATAATATTTAAATCTCAATTTCTCAATTGCCCGCGACTTCGTACGATATACGGAATACGATTTTCCATACAAACGTTTACACCCCATTTCACCCCTTTAGGGCTTGATTTTCGAAAAATCCTTTATTAGTGCATCTTTACACCCATATGGAATATACCTTCTAATTTTCACATTTATGTCTAAGTTTGAGCTGTGGGTTGATTGTCAGTCAGTGACGCAACATTTACTAGCGGACCCCCTAGACGTTGGCTTGCCTGCTATTTACTTTCCTTCGTCCGTGGAAAACAACTACCACTACCCCTACTCCTACCACTACCACTAACTATGGATATTGTTCATACTAAAATACGATTAAAAAATGGGGGGTGAAAAATAGTTTACGACCTATTCTCAGACCTACCGAATATACACAAAAAATCATACAAATCGGTCCAGCTGTTTCGGAGGAGTTTGGTTACAAACACTGTGACACGAGAATTTTATATATATAGATAGATATATTTTTTGCATAAACAACATTTGTAATACAGTAATTATTTAAACTTCAAAATAGTACTCAAACCGCGTAATTTAGCTCATATGACCTCAATCAAGATATAGTTCCTAAAGTAAACATTCATTAGCAGTTTCCCGAAAACTCAATAACGACATCATCGCATCGTTGCATCAAGTTCGGTATAGATCGAGTATCGCACTAATTGGTGACTCACTGAAGCCTACTTCGTGTTACCTCACAGGATCCAATCAGAAACTATATCCAACTTAATTTGACTTTAGTTGAGGTGGAATTTAGATATATTAATGCTAGCAATTTTTTCTTAAAGTAAAACTGAATGGAACCTGATAAAAACAAATAAAATATGAAGGAGTAAATATCTCTAATAAGTCGTTGGTCAAGGTCATTTTATAACTGTCAAAATGATGGCAAATCTCAGTTAATCCTGGAAAGTTGATCTAACTAGGACATGGGTTTAGTAGACTTGAAAGAATATTCACTGTTTTTTTTTATTTAAATATTCTTTATTTATATTTGTATGCAGTTTTACCTTTTTTTTTAATAAAGGAATGTTTTCTTGAGGACAATTTGCTAGTATTATTAATTACGAGCTGTACCTTGCGGTTACACCCGCGTTTATGTGCTGTGTAGTTATATATCTTCGGCAAGCTTGTCAGCTAACTAACAACCAGTCGTTACACCCGGTCGCAAATTGAACAGTAAACCCAGTTGTATTCTAGTTGCTCGCAACTCGCAAGATTATGTCAGGCCTCTGGGCACGTAAAGACAAAGCCAACATTTTTCAATATCTAGCGATTGAAATGTTGCGTATGGCTTTGGTTCACAACGCATTTTAATTTTTTTTTTTATTTTTGTGGGATTCTAGTGACTGTAATTTGAGCCACTTCCTGCTAGCTATTCGCGTTGAACTTACCATTCTAAATTCAATATGGCGGACGCTCAAAGATGGCGGCTTACGATTTTCATCAAACGGGTATCAAATTACAGAATTCAACAACAACTGTAAGCTAGATAGATTTCTCAGGTCAGAATTCTATGAAGCAAACAAGAAGCAAACTTAGTGATTGAGATCCGACCTGTTATCCAATAGCCAAAACTTTGCATATTGCTTTGGTTCTGGTGACAATATTTGTAATATAATTCTAAGATATGGCGGACACAATCCTCTTGGCATTGCCATCACGAGTACATTACTAAAATAATTAACAAATACCCATTCCTGTGCAACATCCACTTCCAGGTGCAGCGGCCAATTCGGCTGAAAACAACAAGAGACATAAATCCACATCTCTCGGTGAGGAATATATATTTATGCCTTTTGGTGTAGATACTCTGGGACCTTGGAGAACCGAAGCTCATAAACGATTTAAAAATATTTCTTCGAAAATAAAGCCTGGCCATACAACGCGGTAACGTCGCCAATATTTTAGGTACATTTGACAGCGAGGGTCTGGAAATATTTAGTTTAAGGTTTTCTTTCTTTTATTTTTATTTATTTATATTAATTTATTTAAGACCAAAACCCTCCAAAGAGAAGAACAGAAGAAAGCAAATAGATAGATAGAAATAAATAGATAAAAAAATATACATCCATTAAGTATAGTAACTTATATAATGTCAGCACATTATCATGTAATATAATGAATGTAATGTATTAAGCTCTCGCTGGCTACAATACAAATTCTTTGGAGGAGGCCTTCACCTGTGTAAGAGTTCTTGCATATCAAAGGAAATATTAAATTTATATAACTACTAATAACACTAGAACTAAAGCTACCTAAATAACTTAACAAATAGTACTGATAGTTATATAAAAAAATTGTAAAACAAAACTAACATGTTTATTTTATTTTTTTTCTGCAAGAAATAAAAGGCCTATTTTATTTTTATTTTTTTATTTATTATATGACATGGTGCACTAAGAAGTAGAAAATAAATTTTATAAACAACAGAACTGACCACTCATTAGGTATAGCCTCACAAATACCACCGGCTAAAAGAGGGAAACTTGGTTGCACTAAAAAGTAAAAAATATTATTTACAGTGAGTAAGGTATGCAAGATAATTTGCAACATGTATAAAAAGGAAACCCCCAGCATTGGCTGTCTGGACCATGTCTTTGAGTATTAAGACTAAAGGAGGTGTGAAGCGGTTAATCATCGAACATTTTTTTTTCTTTTTGTTACGGTTCTAGGGTACCCAGCGGAAGACCAAGCCTCCCTCGTTTAGCCGATGGTATTTGTGAGGCTATATACCCAACGAGTGGGCCAGTTCTGATGAGGTATATTTTTAGATGGAAAAGCCTCTAGCGCTATAGTGGCAAAATAAGGAACAAAATTTTAAATGTCCTGGCGGTTTTTCGTTCAGCCGTTTCTAAAAAACTAGCTGTTAACTAGCCAAACACATTGAACGTTAAAATATCATAGTTCATTTAACGAACGGCCTAGCCATTCAAGTGAATGCTGTCATTTAATGAAATGCCTAGCCACCCAATTGAGTTTGGCCACGTCGCAAAATATATCCACGGATCCACCACTTTACTGTGAGTAAGGTTTGAGAATCGACCCCCTGGATTGCGGAGATAGCAAGCCGAGCACCTAAATAAACACATTTGCTAAGAACTGAGTAACAGAGTATAGCTACCTAGTGCCACTTAACAATATTAAATTCGATATGCTTCAGTAATTTAGACTGAAATTGGACATCACGTTTATATCACAGAGTAGGTAGATATTTAAATTTACCCGCGGCTTCGTCTGAGTAAAATAAGGAACTTGGTAGATATAATAAAAAACTTTACACCTGTTATAGACCGCCTCAGTCGTATAAATACCCACATGGCATACTTTATTCTCCGATACTGCCTTTTCGTTCCAAAATTTACTTATGTTCTTCGATGCTGTCAACTATGGAAACATCCTGATCTGCTCTTACGCCTTGACGACACTATCCTATTCACTTTATCATCAATTTTAAATATTCGTTTCAATAATCACATCTGGTCTCAAGCCTCTCTGCCTATTAAGCACGGAGGTTTAGGCATCCGCAAAATATCTAGTGTCTCCCTGCCAGCTTTCCTGGCCTCGGTGCACAGTACAAAACCCCTCACAGAAAAAATCCTTTCGATTTCCGATGACATTTCATATTCTACTGAGGCCAAAAAACTTTGGATTACAATCTGCCCACAAGATACAGAACCTCCGACAATTTCCTCCTCGCAGAAGATGTGGGACGAACCCCTTTGCAGATTGGCGCGAAATAATCTTTTAAACGCGGCTACCAATTCTGCAGATCGTGCTCGTCTCCTAGCTGTCAGCGAATGGGAGTCAGGGCTATGGCTTCATGCACTACCGTCAGCCCATATTGGAACGCTACTTGATCGTACCTCTTTCAGGTTAGCCACAGCTCTGCGCCTAGGCGCACCATGTAACGAGACACATCAATGCCGATGTGGCCGACCTGTGGATCAACTCGGCCACCATGGGCTGTCCTGCTGTAAGAGTGCCGGACGCCTCCCTAGACATGCTGACCTCAACGACGTCATCCGTCGAGCCCTTGTAACCGCAGACGCACCTGCTATACTCGAACCCAACGGCTTATCACGAGACGACGGAAAGAGGCCCGACGGCATGACGCTGGCACCTTGGAAGATGGGACGATCACTAGTTTGGGATGCAACTTGCGTCGATACCCTCGCCCAGTCCCATCTTTCATTTACTTCCTCTAAGGCAGGATCAGCAGCAGCCATAGCAGAAAACGCAAAGCGGCGCAGATATGTCGGCCTCAGCGACGACTATATATTTGCGCCACTTGGATTTGAAACACTTGGGCCTTGGGGACCAAGCGCTCATTCAATTTGTAAAGAAATTTCAAAACGCCTAATTAGATCTACAAATGACCAGAAGGCTGGTACGTATTTCGCACAACGCATTAGCCTTGCAATTCAACGAGGAAATGCAGCCAGCCTTCTGGGTACACTTCCAATGTCTGGGGACCTGGGACAAATTTTTTATTTATAAATTTAGTTTTAGATTTTATAATTGTATTAAGTCTATTTTAAGGTTTTTATATTATATTCTTTTTTTATGTAATTAATTATTATTGTATGTATCTATAATGAATAAAAGAAATACCTAATTTATTCTACATATTGTAAAATAAAGTCCCTTATATAATTAAAAGATACCTTGAGTGTGGTAACAATTTATATTTTCTTTGTAAATAATCTTTATTTTTGTCTATAATAAAAAAAATTAACCATTATGTCAGTATATATACTTAGATCTCTCCCGGGAACTGTTTTACCGGTCCTAATATACCCAGGAAACACAAGTGTTCCTCACTTAGCTGATAATTTTGACATGAAATGTTATTTATTTTATTTTTATTAAACAATTTATAACTTGGTAGAACTATGATAAGTTACTCTATGGAACTATGGTACCTACTATAGTATATCGCCCGTGGACATATTTGATAATAACTATCTCTGTGCAAAAAAAACATGTCGTTTCTCGGTTTTGACGTGAAAGAAGGACAAAAATAATAAATAATTGACCAAGCTGCGAGTACGACTCGTGCGCTGAGGGGTCCGTATCATTTTTTGGGTCAGATCTTTTCGTTTAGGTTTAACTATAGGAAAATTCTCTATTTTTTCGTTTTGACTTGGGAGATTTTGCTCATACAATGTAGGTATGAAACTCCAAAATAAAATTTTGCATACCCATTACAAAAGTGCTCACGGCTCATTTTCACCAAAACATACATCACAATGCATTACTAGATTTAAAATATTGAAATATCTCTTCATGCAATTTTCTATACGACCTTCTATTTATTATAAGAGCTTTTCAATCCTTGCTCCAACGTAAGAATTTGTATACAACTGCAAATCATTGAATTCAGTGTTTACAAGTTTGTATAAATATTGTGGCATTGTGTTTTGTGAAAACAAAATAAAATACTATACACCGAACTTTTAAAAAATTAAATTTTTTTAAATTTTCGTAGGCATGTATTTTAAAATTATAAATAAAATTGTATTCCCAAAAATCTAAATTCGCGTGATTGGGTCATGAAACTCTATATATGTACCAAGTTTCAACATTTTTTGTTTAGTAGATTCGGAGAACATAAGCTGTGACAGACGGACAGACAGACAGACACATGAGTGATAAGGGTTTCCGCTTTTTGATCGAAGATGTTTGGAACCCTAACAAACAAAAATATTGACATCAATAAGAAATAAAAAATGTATTGCCTGGTAATTGGTAAAAAATACATATTCAATAAGTTACTAGCAATTTTGCACCTCAGAAGCAATTTTCAATAAAATAACATGAACCAATATCGATTCGTGTCTTTATTCTTTTTTTTTCTTTCTTCAAGGGTTGCCTTACAGCTCCCGAAACCGTGTTTCGGTTCCAGGGTACCCAGCGGAGGACCAAGTCTCCCTCGTTTATCCGATGGTATTTGTGAGGCTATACCTAACGAGTGGCCGGTTCTGTTGATAGTTGAGGTATATTTCGATGGAAAAGCCTCTGTGTTAGGCTGGGTTAGTCGGATTATGTACATAAGTTTTTAATTAAAAAACCCATTGGTACCTATTTTCACCTATGTTTAGGCACGGTGAAGTTAGTATAAACAATAGTTAGGGGTAGTGATCTACCGACTATGGATTTGGCCGACTACCCGACTAACCACCGACTAACGACTAATTGGCCGTGGCCCCAAAATTACGGACTACAAAAGTGGGCGAAAAGTCGGCTTTACCAACTATAGCCAAGAACAAACGTTCAAAACTAGGTTTTTCCATATAATATCTATTGTCCAAAGAAGCAAGGATATTTATATAAGTGTTTTCACAACAAACTGACCTTTACATGAAAAAATTTTTACATATAAAACGGAAACTTAACTGAAGGTCATATCTTTTACAGATTTTGCTTAAACTTGTTTACAGGGAAAAGTGTATAAATTTTATTAATGGTAGGTACTATTGATTTTTCATTCAAGGACCCTAAAATTAAACTTTATTTTCAAGGTTATACCTACCAGAGAACTACTGGTTACATCTACGTACGTATTTTAATAAAAAATCACACATAATTTTAATATCTTATAGAATATAGGATGTTCATTAAAACCTAACCGTTAGAAGTACTGAAAAAGCCAAAAGAACTTAAATCGAGCTAGAGAAAGAAATAAGCTTTCATAAAATATGACAAACTTATAGTTCTAGATAACAACAACCAAATGATGCAACAACAAGCCAGAAAAAAAGGAAAACATCGGGAAACTATACTTACATTGGCAAACAAAACAATAAACAACCGACAAAAAGAAGACCGTGCTGCGGTTATTGCGTTGCATCGTTGCGGTTACTCGCCAATTTAGATTTTTGACATATTGAAAACTTTGAATATAAACAAAAGATTCATTTATCGTACCATCAAACGATACAATGAAGACTCTAGTGTAGATGACAGGTCAAGAAGTGGTCGCCCTCGCTCTGTTAGGACTCCAGCAGTAATAAAAGCTGTGAGGGCGCGAATTCAAAGAAATCCCATACGTAAGCAAAAACTTTTGGCCCTTCAGATGGGTTTAAGCAGAACCACGGTGAAAAGGGTGTTAAATGAAGACTTAGGGCTTCGGGCATATCGAAGAAAAACAGGACATCGTTTGAAAGCTCGTTTAATGGACCTGAGGTTGAAGAGATGTCGCGCTTTGTTGAAGCGGTACGCGGGAAACAAGCATCGGGAAATTCTTTTTTCGGATGAAACATTTTTTATTGTGGAAGAGAGCTACAACAAACAAAATGATAAGGTGTACGCACACAGCAGTGAAGAAGCGAGCAACCGTGTTCCGTGTGTCCAACAATGCCATTTTTCATCCTCACTCATGGTTTCGTTGAGAGTCTCTTATTGGGGCTTAACTGAGGTACATTTTTGTGAGAGAGGCGTAAAAACAAATGCAGTTGTGTATCAAAATACAGTCCTCACGAACCTTATGAAACCTGTTTCTCATACCATGTTCAATAACAGGCGCTGGGTATTTCAACAAGATTCTGCGCCAGCTCATAGAGCGAAAAGCATTCAAGCTGGCTGGCGGCGCGTAAAATTGACTTCATCTGGCACGAAGACTGGCCCTCCTCCAGTCCAGATTTGAGTCCGTTAGATTACAAGATATGGCAACACTTGGAGGAAAAGGCCTGCTCAACACGTCATCCTGATTTGGAGTCACTCAAGGCATCCTTGATTAAGCCAGCCGCCGAAATTGACATGGACCTCGTTCGTGCTGCGATAGACGACTGGCCGCGCAGGTTGAAGGCCTGTATTCAAAATCGCGGGGGTCATTTTGAATAAACTTTATTAGCATAAAAATATGTGTTTTATTAAGTTCATTTTGGTATATAAATGTTTACATCAATAATAAATATGTATTTCATATTAAACATGTGACAGAACTTATGACCTGACTAAGTACTTAATGTCAGATCACTTTCAACAACGGAAAAATACATATAATTGGTACACGCTATCCGAAACATAGACATAGACATACTTGGCCTAACGGAAACAAGAAGAATGGGATGCTTTGTGGGCGAAACACCCGGTTTACATGGTGTAAAGCAAGACAAATATTATAAATTTCTGCGGACTATCAGAAAGAGTTACAGCTAAAATTCAATTACACATACTTACTTATTATACAGTCAAATGCCCCGACGCAAGACTCGAATGAAGATTGTTAACTTCTATCAAACACTACAAGAAATGGAGGAGGTCTATACCCTATCAAAGGGGTTCCTATAATGTATGGGTATAATATATATAAAAAAAATTAATGTAATAGGCTATAGGAAAATATAAGGCTTTTTTGTTTTTTATTTTTCAGTTTATTTTATTTTATTAAAACCTTATTCCTACGTCTTACTGTGCTGAATACTTAGAAAATAATAAAGGATAATTTCCTCATTTGAGTGAACATTTCATACCTGTTTTGTTAGAAAGAAATAAAAAATGTATGGAGCAAAGATATTATGAATTGGTATGAATTAGATGAGCAGGGATCAATTATTTTAATTATTTATTTCATAAGTAAAAAAATATGTTCGTAAGTAGTGGTTCGAAAATTGCAAAAAAAAACTATCACCGGTTACCTTACGGCTTCCGGGAATCGTGTAGTGTGTACCATAGGATACCCAGTAGAAGACAAGTCCACATTTAACTAATGGATTTTTTTTGTTCTGTTCTCTTGAGGTATTTTAAGATGGAGATCTAAAGAAAGTGGTAAATATTTTGGAGACAGAAAAATTAGCTGTAATTCTTCGCGCGTAAGCTTCATATTTGTGAGAAAAGTGCATGAGAATATAATTAATATAAAAAGTAATTATATTCCAGATCCACATATAAAAGTGTATGTAAAGTACGTTCCGGACGTTTACTTTGAAGAACACTTGAAGTTAACCCTTCTCTCGTCCCATCTACGTTGGAACCTCGTGTTGAGGGCCTCACCCCGAATGTTCATGTAAATTAATTTTACGTCAATTTGGGTCGTAATTATACCTAGACATTACTATTATTTCATTTGCTGAAATTATGTAGATAACCTACATATTTTAGACTAGCTGTGCCTGCGGTTTTGTATGCGGATAGCATTGAAATATGTAGGTACTGATTTCTATCGGTGTTGTTTTTATAAGGTTTTTATTTTTAAAGTATAAGTAAAAATTATAAGTAATTAACTAATTATAAGTAAAAAAATCTTCGAGTTTTTATAGTGAACTAGCGGACCCGGCAGACGTTGTCCTGCCCAAACGTTGGCTTGCCTGCACTACTCCTACCCCTACCCCTACCCCTACCCTACCCCTACCCTACCCCTACCCTACCCCTACCCTAACCCTACCCTACCCTACCCTACCCTACCCTACCCCTACCCTACCCCTACCCTACCCTACCCTACCCTACCCTACCCTACCCCTACCCTACCCCTACCCTACCCTACCCTACCCTACACCTACCCCTACTCCTACCCTACCCCTACCCCTACTCCTACCCCTACTCCTACCCTACCCCTACCCTACCCTACCCTACCCGACCCCTACACCTACCACTACACCTACCCCTACTCCTACCTCTACTCCTACCCCTACTCCTAGGCAAAATTAAGTTTCGTGAAGCTGACCAAACTGAAAATCAGTACTACTAATGATCTATTAAATTACTTAAATTACATTTTGTGACTATTCAATTTGGTCGCGTTCGCGATATTATCACTTTTGTTGAGTGTCGGAACGCGACATTAGATTCTCCAACACGCACGCGAATTTTAAATTTGTGCGGTGACATTAGGAACACATCTACATTGCATAGACAACAATGAGTGCTTTTAATTTAAAATTAACTTTATTGAATAGCAATAAGGTTCAAATTGACTCTGTTATTATGAGAAAAAGAAAAGGGCTGTTTTTAGGGGTTTTCGGCAATTATTCGAATTGTCTCACCTTTAAAACCTTCCCTGGATATCTAGGAATATTTTAAGACTAAAATCAGCCAAATCGGTTCAGCCGTTTTCATGTTATGTCGTGACAACGGAAAACGGGTTTCATTTTTATATATAGTGAATAAGGAAGCGTCAAATGTTGTCATAGAAAATATTATTTTGCATAGAAAATTTGCCCCTTAGTGATTGAATTTCGAGAAATCTCGTCTTTAACGATGCCTACAAAAAAAAAACAAACTATCTCCAAATTTCAAATTTCTACGCTTACCAGTTTTGACTGAACGATGATGAGTCTCACTCAGTCAGTCAAGACTTTGCCTTTTATGTTATATCTTACTGAACCCTAACTTTCATTTAATAAAACATAACCTATGTCCATCTGGAATAATGCATCTATTACAGTAATATTCAATTCGGTAGTAGGTTTCGGTGGTGTAGCACTTTCGCAAACTGTAACATGGTTCCTGAAGCCAAACAAGGCGGAGGAACAGAATTTAGAACAACTTGTAGAGGCTCGACAGCAGGGTGATGGGTCGGTAGCTAGACGGAAGAACAATCACTTAACCGGTCTTCCAGATCCAGGATAGGTAGGCAGTCGCTGGCCACTTGGCGTAAGGGCGTCTAAAGAAAATACCGGGGGGTCGTTGCTCCCCGAGGCATTGTCGGCGCAACGGGGGTTGCCTCAGCGCCTCCCGATCCGAGCCTACTACTAGTAGGTTCCGGGTTCATTTCTTAGAGAAACATCCAACCATTTTTTAATTAAAATTTTAAGTAGACGCAGACCTAATTCGTAAAGAAATAAATGTTGTGTCAAGTTAAGAGCTATGATTCTCCGAAAACTCTCACCAAATTTCACAGTATTTTTATGTGTGTGTATTAAAAAATAACGTATTATTTTGTCTACAGATCTGCGCGTGTCGGCAAAAGTTCGCTAGTTTCGCGTTTTCTCGACGACGATTACAATGAATGCTACACGCCCACCATAGAGGACTTCCATCGGAAAATGTACCGGATACGGGGGGAAGTGTACCAACTGGATCTACTCGATACTTCAGGAAATCACCCGTTTCCTGCTATGAGGAGATTGTCAGTTCTTACTGGTATGTTTTTGAAGGCGTTAATCGCTCCTATAATACGAAAACGTCTAGATTTTTTTCAGGTTTTATATACACAGAACATCACGGCCTTTATGTACGTATTAGCCTATTTAAAAGCCTGTCCAATCTCTGATTCTGTAATACTTTTGACTCGGAAAGTTTTTTTCCCGGGAAAATATCTCATTCTCCCGGGAAAATTGATTTTTCATAAACTACTTTTCTACCAGTGCGATGCTAAGGAGGATCGCTATATTTTTTATATTTTCCGAACAGAAGCAATTATTACCTACTCTTAATATATTAATATGTTTCAAACTTTAAGTTAGGGATAATAATTCTGACCTTTCTGGTCTTTCAATAATTTCCCGAACAAGAAAAATCAAATTTAATTTTGTTAGAAATATAAAAAGGAGAGTATAATTAAATTTGGTGAAAGAAGTCAAAGTAAAAGTTACCATTAAAATCTTGAATACTGAGCTAATTTGATTAAATTCATAAGAAAATTGGAAAATTATGTATATATTTACTCATTCAAATGCTATTCAACCAATAGGATCAACAGTAAACGAATGTATATTGAATAACATTTTTATGGGTGTTCACGCATATTCAATTATTTAGTGATAGGTTGTAATGTAGGTACTAATTAAAATTGAAACGACTAGTCCACACCTCGGGTGACCTAAAGGCTGGCTCTTACCTCTGTCAAAGGAGCGAAGTAACGCACCAAGTGTTTTGGGAACCATGCCACAGGGAGCGATTCTTGAAGAGGTATTCTTTTTATAATATGTGTATATAAGTTTATAAGTGCGTCGTTGGCCGAGTGGTTAAGACGTCTGGTATTAACTAAGCAGACCACGGGTTCGATCCCGGATCCCGGCCACATACATACATACATTGGTACATACATACCAATGGGTTTTTTAGTTAAAAACTTACGTACATAATCCGACAAACCACACTTCGAGCTTTTTCCATCTAAATATACCTCAACAGAACTGGCCACTCGTTAGGTATAGCCTCATAAATACGGCTAAACGAGGGAGACTTTGCATTTTATCAATGAAGCAATTTTATAAAATACAAAGATTTAATTTTGAGTATTATACACTTAGGATTAGATACATTTAAAAAACACCTAATGTACCCTGGGACCGTAACGCGGTTTCGGGAGCTGTAAGGCAATCCCTAAAGAAAAAAATAATATACCAAGGTTTGTAGCAGTACAAAGCTATTCAAATTAGGTAAGCTAATTAAGGCACATGCTGAACTAGTTAAACGCCTATCTCGGGGAAAAACCGCTAGAAACTAGGACGTGGTAATTTGCGGCTGAGATTACAGGAGATGACCGCTTTTTCTTTCTAAAGAATTAGCCATGTGAGTCGAGCTAGACTAAACTGGGCTCAAATAGTTTTCTAGAAAATTAAACCCGTTTTAGTGTATTTGAAATTACTTTTTCCTAAGCTTATAGAAGTTAGAGCACATAAAATACTAAGCTGGAACACGTTTTGTATTTAAGCACCAAATCAAAGCTACAATGTTAGCTACAAGCTAACTGTTAAGAAGCCACACATTGGTCCGGCATCGCACTGAAAATTTCCCATTCCGGCCGCCGGATGATCTAGGCGGACCGTTCGTTACAAGAATTGGACGAGTCTGTGGTCGGTTTCGGTGGCAATATGTGTGGCCACCTTTAGTGATGCCCCGCACGGCCTCATCACATTTGTAAGTTGTCTAGAGGGAATCTAGTGTGTTCTGGACCATTTTGAAGTAGATTCGGTTTTAGAATAGTACGGTAACCGTCTTCACGATATCTCACAGAAAGTTTTCAGTCCGGCCGCCGTATGATCGAGATTGAAGACAGGCCACACATTAGCAATGTAAATCATACGATCTAGATCACATGCAATTCACTCACCCACACAGACACATAGATTCGATTAAACAAAGGCGTGTGGATGTGTGTTTGTGTCGTGATCGTTCCGGTCATCGAAATCAACCACAAATACAACGATTTGAAAACGGATAGTGGGCCGCGCGATAAGAATTGGACGAGTCTGTGGTCGGTTTCGGTGGACCGTACGGCGACCGGCCGGCGATTTAACGAATGTGTGGCCACCTTTGCAGCTAGTGTTATGGGTACTGTAAATTTATGTGACTAAAATGAAGAAAAGTAGTTTACGCTGGTTTGGACACGTTGAAAGAATGGAGGATGAAGATTGACTAAAAAGGTTTATATGGCTGAAGTGAAAGGAAATGCTGACAGAGGGCTGCTGGAGTACTTTTATTGAACATATAAAAAATGTATTATTCGATGGAAATATTAAAAGTACACACAAACGCCGAGCAAGTATGAAATATATGATGAATATAAAAGAAGCGAAAGAGGTATGTCAGGATCGTAACAAATGAAATTCGATTGTAAAACGCGTGATGATAGATAGATAAAATATGTAAACAATAAAAATATATAAAACAATAAATTATAAAAAGAAGACCTCTACAGGAATCCCTTGTGGCATGGTTCCCAAAACACTGGCTGCGTTACCTCGCTGGAAGGTTTAAGTGGTCATTAGAGCGAGGTAAAAGCCAGCCTTTATTTGGTCACCCGAGGCGTGTACCTAATAACATAATTATTTATCTACATAATATAACCATATAATTTTATCAGCATCATTAAGTTTAATATTACTGTTAGTCTCACAAAATCAAATAAATATTCAATAACCCAGAGATGATCCCCTTATCTGATGTTCAGCCCTTATTAAAACCTCAATACGTCGACCCTTCGTTTTAATTAGTTTTAATTAACGATTCAAGCTATATCGGTTCTCATAACGCCAAAGTTATACTTCGGTGGCATCATTTTGTTAGTAGATACGTATTCTATTGTGTATGGATTCATTCATTCATTCATTGCAAATTGCACGGCGACAAAAAAAATTGTAGCCAACTCAAAGTATATCCAAATGTGCTCATTTTATCATTTGTACAAAATCGTCGCTTCGTTATTTTTAACCGACTTTAAAAAAAGGAGGAGGTTCTCAATTCGTCGGAATCTTTTTTTATGTATATTTCCCGATTACTTGAATACGTCTGGACCGATTTGGAAATTATTTTTTGTTTGAAAGGGTATACTTTCCAGGTGGTCCCATAGTCATCAGGTCAGGATCTGATGATGGGATCCTGGAGAAATCGAGAACTTATAGGCACACTTGAAGCGATTTGGGTTTTTTTAGTGTATTGTGCATTTGCTTTCGGAAAGCACACTTTTCAGTGCATAATTTTAGAAGTTGGTACACTTTTTTTTAAAAGGTAATTATTTATATAACGTGGTCCAATTGAAATATCTTATTTACATGAAACAGAAGCGCATACATTTAGGCTCCGAAACGACTAAATAGATATTGATGAAAGTTTCAGTCATCATAGTGGAGTCGATAGCCTAATTGGTAGAGCGTTGTCTTGAAACAGGGAGCTCCCGGGTTCAATTCCCACGCGTTCCAAAAAAAATACTAGGCAGGCACCAATTTTCTCGAATTCAATCGTCTGTTAAAGAAGTGACACATCTACGTCCATTAAATGCAGCAACAGGCTTGCCACCTGTTCTATTCAATATGGACAACTGGCAAAAAGTGGACACTGTTACTGTAGTCTTTGGTCACACCCCAACGTATAAAGGCCGTGAAGTTGTGAAAAATTTTAGACTTAAAATCAGATTACGGTTGTGTTAATGAGATCGGGTCAACAGTGATTTAAAAAACCCACGGACGAAAAATCTTATATTACTGGACTAGGAACTAGGGCCGGCTCCGTCCATGAATATTTTCGAAATTTAAAAAGAAACTCTCCATTTTAGTCTTTTTTCTCCGGTTTTACGGAACCCTAACTTTTTTAAATGAAAGCTCTATCAGAATAAATGCAGCTTTAAGGGCCCTATATCAATAATTTGTATAGGGATAAACTATTCTTAATTTCTCTGTAAATAATCCACCTGTGTCACTGTAATTTAGCATATACTCGTAGTTACTTATTCTGTTTTCTCTTTCATAATCTATCACAAAGCTTTGAATTTTTTTTATTGTCCCATCTTCCATATACAGCGTTAAAAGCTGGCAATGCGGCCTACAATGCTGAAATGGCCAAACGTCGCAAATATGCGTCTCTTCCGAAAGAATACATATTTGAGGCGTTTGGAGTGGAAACGATTGGACCGTGGGGACCTAGTGCACACAGTCTGTTTATAGATATTAGTAAACGACTAATAGAACGTTCACATGACCAACGGGCTGGCTCTTATTTCGGTCAAAGAATAAGCATTGCCATCCAACGTGGTAATGCAGTCAGTCTGTTGGGTACTCTCCCAGTAGATAGCGATTTACACGAAATTTTTTATTTGTAATTTTATTTTAATTTTGTAATATAGTACCTATTTAAGATAACTTTAATACCTATGTAAATACTTTATTTTCAATAAATGTTATGCATTTTAAAGACGTTTAGTTGAAGGGTAATGGTAAAAATTAAGAACTTTTTGATACTCGTAGATTATGAAAGAGAAAACGGCGGCAAAGTTTAAACACCCATATTGCATATTCAACAAAACCCATTGAAAAAATAACAGCTATTTCACTTAGATATATTGAATAATATGAATAAGAATTATTTTATTGAAGCGATGATTTCTTCTTCCCACTAAAGTTTAATCAAAATTAATTCAGCTATTTCAATATTATGTTGATGTCCCACGATATCACAGATTTTTCTTGTACACAGGTGACTTGTTCATCCTGGTTTTCGCAATGGATTCTCGGGAATCATTTGATGAGGTGCAGCGGCTTAGAGAGCAAATCCTGGAGATGAAGGCTGGTGCTACTAGTGGCAGCAGTAGGGGCAAACGACGATCTCCAAAAGTACCGATGGCTATAGCTGGGAATAAGTGTGACAAGGACATCAAGTATGTTGGGTTAATTTTAAAAGTATTCTTGAGATGCTAAGGGTCACGGTTGAAGAGAGGTTTTGTACTTGATGTGTATATCAAAATTTTGAAATATCTATGTATCTATCTATCTATCATCACGCTTTTTATCCCAAGAGGGGTAGGCAGAGACAATCGAATGTCATTTGCAACGACCCCTGCGCGATCCCTTTCGTTTTTTATATATTCATTATACCATACATACTCGGCGATTGGGTGTACTTTTAACATTGCTTTCGATCAATATTTTTTTTATATGTTTAATAAAAGTACATCTAGGTTGTCCTCTGCCAGTTGTTCCTTTCGTTTCTGCCATACACCTTTTTAGTCAATCCCACGGCTACAATTTGGTTTTAAAATTAAAAACTTATGCACATAATCCGACAAACCACACATAGAGGGGTTTCCACCTAAATATATCTCAACAGAATTGGCCTCCCAAATACCATCGGCTAAAAGAGGGAGACTTGATCTTCAGCTGGGTACCCTGGAACCGGTAACACGGTTCCGGGAGCCGTATGCAACCCATGAAATCATTTCCTACATGATAATGTTAGCCATAATGAACTTTGACCCTTGCAGCGTATCAAAAGACATTGATAACAATATGTCGAGTAGCATCTATACTCGTATATACTTGTACTTTAGAAGAAGTGCGGAAGCCGGTTGTGCGTGCCCTCCAAAGCACAAGAAGTCGATTAAAACTCCGTTAGGCCCGAGTGAGGATGAAGTAATAATAATAATCCTTTAGCTCTTCTTAATTGAATTCAAACTAATATCAAAATGATATCTTTACAGGTCAGTTCTGGCAGAGGAAGCTGTAGCATACTGTGCCACTCAAGACCAAAACTGCATCTTCGTTGAGACTTCAGCAAGACTGAACTACAAAGTCGACGATTTATTCTACGAATTATTCCTTGCAGCAAATTTACCTCTAGAAATGGCTCCAAATCATCACAAACGAGTTAATACTAAATTTGGAAGTCCTTGTACTTTACCGCCAACTAGCAGTCAACTAAACAGAACTAAAATGTGTTCCCTTTCTATAAAACGGCGACTTTCTGACGCGTGCGGGGTTGTAGCACCTAATGTTAGAAGACCAAGTATTCGGACCGATTTAATGATTATGAGAAATAAGACTTCTTCAAAAGGAGATAACGACAGTGCTAGCGGGAGTCCAAAAATCAGTTTAAACTGTTTTGCCCGGAATAGTGGTCATGGCGACAAGCGTTGTTGCATTATTCAGTGAAATTTTAAGAATAATTGCTTGATAGTTGTATCTAAATTTGATGCAATTCAATAATAATATTCTCTTAAAAATTAAAATTGATATATATCTAAGGTCCACGGAAAAATAAAGTCGTGATTTTTATAATCTGTGTAAAAAGTAATTAAAGCTTTGAAATCTCTGATTAAATTAAACACATGCAGGCAAAACTTGTTGTCACACTCACTAATATAGATGTAAAATTCTGGACATAATTTTGCTGTAACTAAAAATAATTATTTTCAGATTTTCAGAGTAGGTATGTTTACCACTGCATACCTTATCTCCTGAAGTTGGCGTAATCATATAAGTTGTCATATACCACCTACATAATGAAATTTAGAAACTATTATTTTGAAATAGTTTGTAATTTCCCAGATAATAATTAATCTAATAAAATTAAATCAAATATGAATACTATCTAAATTAATTTCTAACTTTAGGCCAATTTTGTTTGCCGATTTCAGCTTTGTTGTGTCAGCAATCAGGGAAGTACAAAACATTAACGCTATGTATAATTTGGAAACTTTGATATTGTGATACTTAGCAACTAGGTACGCGTTTCCTTTCGAACGAATACTTAATACTGTTCTCGCGGCTTTTTCGAAATATATAAGCCTTTCCGGGATAAACAGTATCATATATTAACATCAGAAAATCTATAGAAACATCATTAAAATAACAATGGAATTTTAAATAGCATCTCATATTTCTTCAGTTATTTCGATATTCCACGAAATATGTATACAGCCAGTGCTAAATAAAATAATTATGTTAGAACAATTTCAGTGTGATATGAAAACTGACATTGTTCAGCGACGGGTTTAGTCGCTAAATGTGGACATTGCAACCAATGTCAAGGTATAAGGTGATGGTGATGGTGCGAATCTGTATTTAAAATAAATGCTTTACATTTATATTTTCTTAGCTTTGAGCTGGTTTAGAATGCGTTAGTTTTTAATATCCTAAAATTACATAATACTCTATTTATTTTATATATGTAAGTATATACTTATTAATTAGTAAATAAGAGCAGACATTTAAAAAAAATCTAAATTAAAAATAAGAGGATGTAGGTACTGAAAAAAAAAAGAAGATTTAAAAAAAATTCTTTGCGTTTATTTATGAATTTCTTACAAATAACGATATGATATTTGCTTAGAATCTTGGTAAAATAATTGAAAAGTAACAATTTTTAATCCTACTTCTTTACTTTATGATAATACCTCCAGCAAAAACAAGCATGTCTTAAAAATAAAGTAAAATATTTACTTTAATCCCTTAATAGACCGTTGAAATTTGTTAATATTCTTGCAAAAGGGAAAAGGGACCAAAATGGCTGAGGAAAAATTATATTTTGCCTTCTTTATGGCGTTAGAACAAGAATTTATTGGCTGCGAACGGGCCCTGTATATTCTGCCGACATATTTGATCTAGGAAGACATTGGGAAAGTCGATATTTCGACGGTTGCCCTTCATTTCAACATTCCCAAATATAAGCTAGAATATCCCGTAGATATGTTTCACACGCTTATATGTCAACTTAAATTATCGAATTAAGGGGAAATAGGCTTGCTGAATATAAATAGGTTTTCTAGTTTGTTCTAGTTGAATTCACGATTTTCTTGTTATTGGGTTAAAAAAGAAACAAACAGGGATTCGGCAAATATCTGTATCCAAAATACAGAAAGAAACTTATACTTTCAAGATGTCAGTCAGTTCGTATATCACATGTTTATTGGAAATCCGTATTATTTTCCATCAGAAATTAGAACCAAAGGATGGCATATTATTTTCGCTCACCCCACTATGTGTGGTGTTATTGGTTGTCTTTAAAATGTAATAATGTCTTCTTATTTAGGTGAATATTTAGAGAGATTTATAGCGTCTTCGATGCTGAACTGTTGATTTCATTTCATAAAAAAATGTTATCTATCATAGTTTCATATTAAATTAAATCAAATTTATTATTAGAAATTATGCCCGAAGCTATAAAAGGGCATATTGAAAAAGTGATCGTTTTACGAGCTTCCCATGTGAAACGACGCGCAATATTACCACGAGAGATTTTCGAATCCAAACACTGGATTATTGAAGAGACTAACTGTTGATCTAATTGGAAATATATATTTTGAAATTGGGATGAAATTATTGAATTGGAAAATGAATATATCTATATTTAAAAAATATTCAAAACAGAGTCCTAATGTTTGTCCCGAAAGGGCTCCGAAACGGCTAAATGGATTTTGATGGAACTTTCAGGGATTATAGGGAGTATTTAGACTTAGTATTTACTCTATGTTTAACTTCGACATCTTGAAGGGTTCCGTAGATTAATAAAAATAATTGTCCAACATGGACGTAAAAAAGGAGAGGACGGATCGCCGCTAAGACAAAAGTGAAGCAACCAAGTTTCATTGTAAATACGAGCCTCACGCACACATTCTCATTCGGTTATGCTGATCAGCCGCCATTAAGAAAATAAAAAAACAATGCCGTCCCATTACTCATAAAAAATCTCAAGGAATCACATTTGATAGGTAAGTTAGTAATTTACCACTTATTCTACAATTTAAAGATATTAGAGATAAATAAAATCGGTAGCACACATGCATGCTTGGTGCTTCACTTTTGTCTTAGCGGCGATCCGTCCTCAATTTTTTTACGTCCATGTTGTCCATATTCTTCTTCTTAGTCGTCTACTGGAATACTGCCGCCGCTCTTGGCTCTTGCGATTTCCTCCACCGTCTCCGGTTGACAGCCTCAATTTCCTTTCATTGATAGAATATTTTGTAACAGATCTAATCAGGTCAGTCCATCTGGTATGGGCCGACTGCCTTCGACTTGACCTTGTACCACTGGACTCTTGAGTCTTCAATGCGAGTGATATGGCCGAAGAACTTTAGTATTCGCATCTGTACCACAGACAGTATCTGCTTTATATAAAGATCTTTTCATATGGAGACATTGATACGATGTGCGGTCCAGCTAATTCTCAGAAGACGCCGCCAACACCACATCTCCAATGCATCTATCTATCTTCGAATCGTCCATGTTTCGCTCCGTACAGTAAAATTGGAGAAACCATAAGTCGAACCTTTGTGTTTTTGGATATTCTATGGTCCCTCCAAATCTCTCCGAGCCTTTCCATAGCCGATCTCACCATGACACAGCGCCTCTTCATCTCCGCCTCGCAACCTCCACCATTTGCAATATTTAGAGCCAAGGTAAATGTAGCTGTGTACACAGTTGGGAATGGTCTTTATGTCGGGTCTGTTGTCTGTCGCCTTATAATCTAATCATCATTTTAGTTTTGCTTATATATGCATGGCTGTGTTCAACGAGCGAATCTAGGGAAAGCATAGCGCAAGTTTTTAAATTGATTGCATTTAATTTATTGGAAATGATGATGTGGCTTTATAATTAATTTTTAGACACACGTTAGTACTTAAAAATCCACTTCGCATAAACTCTTGAATCCAGGATTAAAGTGGACATAGATCCACCAATGGATTTTTAAAGCGGTTCTCGTGGATTGATTGATAAACTCGTCAACATACGAGACATTATTCTTTATAATATCCCTATACATGTGACTTTTTAATATCAATAGAATATTTTTTGAACAATATAACTAACTCATTGTACTTATAATATTAAAAATAGTTAATGATAATTTTACCTAGTACATATCTTTCTCATTCAGATTAAATATAATTTGATGTTATAAATAAATTATATCGATGTATTACTGTCTGTTAAACATATTCATATCTTACTATTTATTAGTCTATGATATTATATAAGTAATTATGAGCTTAGCGGTTACTGAAGAAAGACTTAAAGCCTGTTTCATTATAATTGTTATCCAATACAAATGATAAATGTAGGTACAACTCACGCCAAGATTTGTATGGGAGTCCTCAGGCATCCGGCGAATTTCTTTTTTTTAAAATAAGTTGTCATAAATTAATTTTACTTTGTTTATATATTAATTCGATTGTCTCTGCCTACCCCTCTTGGGATGAAAGGCGTGATGATAGATAGATAGATAGATATATATTAATTAACATTTTAAATTTATTTTACATTTACAGAAGAAACAATCAGCTAAATTAAGTATACTTGTATTTACAGTGGTCGCTAAGGACCTTAGCAGTTATAAAGCGACCTTAAATAAAAATTTAAAAAAAAAAAAAAACAGATTTTTTCTAAATTTAACGGTTTACCAAAAAAAATGGACTTTACGTTATATACGACGATTGTCCAACTATGGCCTTGGAACTAGCTGGAAGTGTATATTTAATATATATTGTGAAAGAGCTAAAAAATTCAATTGATATTGGTCATAACTCCAAAAGATTGTGTTTTTGTATAAATTTCTCAACAGTGGCCGCTTACTCAATTGACTACTTAGTATCTGTATCTAAATCTATATCCGTTGTATATCAACTCATAAATCAATAAAGTACTGTTTAAAAACTGTGTGTTATTATTTCATTACAAAATATGTTTTACTTAGCAGGAAAAATATAGATTCTGCAGCTTTATGAAATGTTATATACAAATCGTGCAAATCCCATTAAGCCGTTGCTCTGTTTTGACTTGACAAACAAACAAACAAACAAACAAATTTATATTAGTAAGGATAGGATATTGAAGAAAAATCTCTGAACTACTTCTACACGAGCGGAACCAACAAGTCTATATCAAGAAAAGTTCACCAAAACAACATAATACCTACATAACTCAATTGGTATTCCATAGCTTTCACCACAAAGTGGTTCAGTAAAATTTATTGTCTTTCAAGTTTTGTTTACAGAAATAATCTCATTAGAGATGGGCAATGGGCATATCTCGGGGGTTGAGATATTTTACTACGTGAAAAACATACAAATTACATTGCAACAAAAATAGAGCTACAATCTTAGTTATGATGAAGATGGCTTCAATAAAACTAATAATTTATTCACTAAAAACACTTCACTACATAGTATAAAACAAAGTCCCCAGCCGCGTCTGTTTGTCTGTGCCCTCTCAGAAACTCCTAAATCTGATTTTGTTGCAGTTTTAACGCTTTGATAGATTGTTTCACGGCGAAGGTTTTCGAGTATTAAACTTGGACCTATGACGTTTAGGAGCTGAGCATTAACAGTATTACCCCCAGTTTCTGAAATGTTGATCTACGATTAGTAAATATAATAGTTGTCAATTACGTAAAATAATATGATTTTGAAAGTTGATCATTAGGGATTTCGTTACCATACTTTTTGTAGAGGATATATACGTGTACTAAGCAACCAAAAACACGATTCCTTGAAATTTTCACGATAGAAAAAAAACAAAGTAGCCTTTAAAATTTGAAATAAACTAATGTTTGATTTTGAATAATAAATAAACTTATGTTTACTTAATTCTTACACGATTTGGATTTTTAATACAAAAACAATAGGAGCTACTTTTTACGATTTTAAGACAATCCGCGTACTATTTGACCTGCACGAACCGACTCAGGCGAAGAAACTAAAAATAAACTCCTATACCTTTGACAAGCCTTTCAGAAAGTGGGCGGTGAATCAAGTAGGTAGGGGAAAAAACCATGAAAAAAATGTCTAATCTTTCAGTCATATAATAAAATTACCCATAATAGAGTCCGTGGCAGCATCTATCTCTATATGTTATACATAAGTAGTAATAAGCGTATTTAAAATTTAAATATGTATAAGTATTTGTGTAACTATTTAGTACCTATTGAAACCTATAAGTTGGAAAATATCTAATTTCAAATTCCTATTCCAATATTTGATACACATTAATGTTTCCCATCATTCCAGATGAATAACAAAACAAGTATTATGGAAGAAAACCCTAATCCAACTCGTTTTAAGTAAAAGTTAATGAAAATTCATGACACGGACTCTGAAGAAATATTTCTGGAGTAATGCTTTTTCACAAAACTTTGGAGTGCGTGCTTGGGTGTATTATGAATGAAGCAAGTTAAATTATTTACTTGACAGTCTGCGAATTAAAATTATTTATTAATATGATAAAGATACATTGTACAAATCTATATATTAGTAAAGGTAATTTTAAATTATTTATTTGTTTTAAATTTTGCAATAATTATCTAAAAAATCTTTTTTTTTTTTTTTTACGTGGGGAAATGCATCATGCATACCCGCGCCCTCGGGGGTGAGGGAACGGGTTATGTGGGACTTTAACCCACTAAAACCCCACGGTACTCCATCTCGCCGGTTAGTCGGCGGGCCACGGGGACGCGTTAGCATTCTTCCGCGACCCGCCGCCGGGTGGCCGTAAGGCCCCATCTCGCTCTGGTTTTACCCAGAGCAGGCGCAGCAGCGAGTACAAACTGCTGCGCCTTCCACCTTGGTCTCCGGTTGAGCAGCGGCTGATTTCCCCCTCAACCGCCACCGGAGACCGCGGCGACCCGACCGCGATGGAAAGTGCAATCGGGTCATGGTTCGAACGGCAGCGCAAGCTGCGCCACCGGCGACCGCCTCGGAAGGGCCGCACCCGAAGGCACGACCTATCCTGCCTCTTCTGGTCAGCTGCACCACGAAGCACAGCCGACCCCATCTCCCGACCGACCGCACGAAAAGGCACGCACGGCCGGTCGCACCTACAACCAACCTTGGTCCCGAGTCGGCCGTGCCGCGCTCATAACGGCACGTCCGACCCCAGACCCCACCTCGAAACCGGCCGCACCGCGACAGAGCAGCACGACCGGTAACACCTACCATCTCATTTTTTGTCTTCGGGCCGACCGCACTGCGACAGAGCAGCACGACCGACCCTGGACCCATCTCGAAATCGGCCGCACCGCGACAGGGCAGCACGGCCGGTAACACCTTCCATCACATTTGGCCGCAGGCCGGCCGCGCCGCGACAGAGCAGCACGACCGACCCCGGACCCCCTCTCGAAACCGGCCGCACCGCGACAGAGCAGCACGGCCGGTAACACCTTCCATCACATTTGGCCACGGGCCGGCCGCGCCGCGACAGAGCAACACGACCGACCCCGGACCCCATCTCAAACCGGCCGCACCGCGACAGAGCAGCACGACCGGCAACAGCTTCAGTCTCGAGCCGAACGTGCCGCGATCTTAACGCTCTAATCGGCACGTCCGACCCCGACCCCACCTCGGAACCGGCCGCACGGAAAACCCGCACGGCCGGTAACACCTCTAACGACATTTGGTCTCTGGCCGGCCGTGCCGCAAACAAAGCAGCACGACCGACCCCGGACCCCACCCCAAAAACCAGGCCGCACGGCCGGTGACATCTTCATATTTGGTCTCGGACCGGCCGTGCCGCGCACTTAGCGGCACGTCCAACCCCAGACCACCACCTCAGTACCGGCCGCACGGAAAGCCCGCACGGCCGGTCACATCTTCAACAACACCCCTCCAACCGGTAAGTGCCACCGGTTCCAGCTGCCATGGGGAACAGCCGACCCCGTATATAGCCGCATCCGCAATGGACTCTGCTGGAACACCCAGAGCCCAGCGGAGCGGCATACCTTGTTCTAGAGTTAGCCGTGCCGCGGCTCATGACGACACGGCTGACCCCAGAGCCCCACCTCGGAACGGCCGCACAGGAGACCACACGACCGCTCCCACCTAGCCGCTTATGCGGGGAGCCCTGCCGATGCCACAGAGCCCCTACACAGCGGCTCCACCTCGGGTGCCGCTGTGTAGGGGCTCTGTGGCATCGGCAGCAGCGCTTCACCGTGGATAGTGTGGCGAGTACTACCACGGTTACTAAGCCCCCCCGCCACGACAAGGCGGGCACCCCCGGGGGGGATGGAAACCTGTCCCTGGTCTATATTTTGTTTTGATCGAAAATATCTACGGGTGATACCGGAGGCGAAAAGCAAGTGTTAAATAACCACCAAAAGGATGTAATACCGTGTAGAATAGCCTAAAACTCCTCCAAGTACTTCAAATATGAATGAAACCATTAAAAATAGCCGCCAGCGTGGTGTAAAGCTATCGTATATTCATGAGAAAGTTCATTTAGGGCCTGCCACACGTATATTCCTTATCTAATAATTTTTTTGTGACGTTGTTTAGTTTAATGGGTCATGATTTTGTTGGCTATTTACTGATGATAGTAAGATAAAATAAGATATGTTTTATTAAGTATTAGTATATTCACATTCTCTTGAGTAAGCGTAGGATTTTGTATATATTTCGAAAAGTATGACCAAACAACTGAAGCGTGCTATTTTTAAGTTTAATAGTGACTCGCTTAGTGACCGAAATTTTGACTATAATTCATTTAAAAAAGTAGCATGTCATGGTTATATTATTTTTGTTCTTTGGCGATAATCTTTACTCTAGCGAGCCGTTGTTTGACATTGACATAATGAATGTAAGCAACAAAAAAATTATTTCATGAATTTCCAACACATTATATGAAAATATTTATTTTCTGCCCACCTTATGCATATAAACTTTAACTATGCCAAATCTCATAGGTTCGACAATCAACAAGGTTACAAAGGTAGATGTAAATTTGCATTTATTCTCCTCGTTAATCTGTCTTTGACTTCTTTTAAACCAAACTTTTTGGCTATTTGCTTTTCTATCTATGGCTATCTACTTTTAATTTAAGTAGATACAAAATCACTGGCGTAAAGTAGGCCACACATTGGTCCGGCATCGCACCTAAAATTTCACATTTAATAAAAGTGTACCGACTTCAAAAATTATGCACTGAAAAGTGTACTTTCCGAAATAATACCCAAATCGCTACAAGTGCGCCCATAAATTTTAAAGAGTTCTCGATTTCTCATAGATCCTGACCTTATGGCCATGGGACCACCTGGAAAGTATACCCTTTCAAATAAAAAAAAATTCAAATCGGTCCAGGTGTCTTCTAGTAATCGGGGAACATACATAAAAAACCAACGAATTGAGAACCTTTTTTGAAGTCGGTTATAAAGACGTACACGCCTAAAGGCTCTTTTCTGAAGTTTTAAAGTCAACTCTGCTGTTGGACGCTCACATTTAACAAAAATAAAATTTTAAAATACGTGGTGAACTGGTGAGGAATCTAACAGCCCTTACCTTCAAGATGTTATCTGTGTCCTTGATGATGTTCTTTTATCCATAGGTCGCTGGTTTAGGTTCGATGTTTTGGCTGTCTCTTTCTGCACCACACTTTTCTTCTTAACCTAGCTTACTAACTAAATTGCGGGTTTACGTGTAAACAATATTGTCTTTGCGTTAGCGATTTGAGTAGGTAGCGCGACGGCTTAACGGGTACGAATAACGCGACTCGATTGCGGTACGTTGCGACACTTGCGACCAACGTCTCTACCGTCCGGGCACTTGACACACACTGAAGGGCCGTTATAAGGAGAACGGAGGGTAGGTAGGAAAATGTATAAAATATGAGTGGCATGTTGTGTGTTAAAAGAAAAAACCGTATTGGTCAGGCCAATTTTTTGTATTACACAATACATACACAATATATTGTGTATGTATTGTGTAATACAAAAAATTTGCCTGACCAATACGGTTTTTTCTTTTAGTTGAATTTACGGCAGCCTTTAACTTGGGAACGCAGTGGTAAATGTGTGAACTAGTTTAAATTAAATATTTCATACTTCATAATTTTCATTATTATTCCACATGCAACTAGTAGGAGTAATATTTCTAAAGATTGAATAAGTTACACATAATATATACATCGACCGACAAGTTTTCTCATTGACGATTACATTTTTGAGCCTACTTTGTTCTGTGGGTTTGCATACTTAGGACCGCGACATCTTTCGTTTTGACTCGAAGGCCAAGGAATGCCCGGCCCGAGAATGTCCAATAGTAAATGCCGAACAAATTACTGGGTCGGGTAAAGACAGTACACGGATTTGCACTGATATCCCAGGTATACGGTATTCGCAACCTGATGAAAACACCGCACGATCCTTGGGCAATTTTCGTCTAGATTTTAGGTGGTCTGCGCGATCGGGTCTGGAATTGACCTCAAAATAGAGGAACGCTTAAACCCGCTAAATCCCTGTAGGTGGAACACACAGAGCCGGTAACAGATAGGTAGGTAGGGACTTACGGTTCACTGCCTCACTAGCGATCTACGTAGGTCAGCTGCCCTGCTATTGCACACGGAAGCCCGGGGCTAGCCCACATACGAATTTCGTTCTCCGTCGCTTAAATCTAGCCAGTCTACGGCGTCCACGCTTCAGTATCGGACTGACACGTAACTTGACGGTTTGATTGTCAATAAGCATTTTCGATTAGGAGACAGAAGGAGGGAAAAGGATAGATTTAAGGATGTTGCCTGGCTCCAACACCGGGGTTTTACATTTTCGGGCCAGGCATTCGTTGCGTACCCGTCGTATTTCGCCTTCGAGTTGAAACGAAAGATGTCGTGGTTGAGCTATTTTAGGATAAGTAGTTACACAGTCTTGCTTTGAAATAAAATTAGAGGTTTAGACAAAAATGTACAAGATTTATTATGTACAGAAGAAAATGTATTTTGGCAAAAGTTTAAACAACTTAGCTTCCAAGTTAAGGTTGATTTGTCGGTATCAACCTCCAGGCGAAAGACAGTATTACAATATTTTCAAATAAAAAAAACTTTAGTCATATCTCACTTCCCTTCCCTTCATTCATCACATTCATGCTAAGTATAACGTGGAAAACTCATAGAATATAACCTTTAGGGGTAGGTACCCTAAGCTTAGATATTGTTCGGGTTCGAATCCCAGGTCGAGCATAATTATACTGGTTTTCGGTCAAGTAGTTTTTACTTGACATGGAAAAACCTTTCAGTGAGAATCAACATTAAGTAATTTCTTTAATCTATCAAAATTTTGTGTTCATTATAACAAATAATAAAGTTTATAGCGTCATTTCGGGTTTTTTATTGACAATAAAAAGCGTGAAAAATTATACAACAGGAAGTAAAAGTACTGTTGTTTTATCTTTTACAGGATCGCATTCGTGTTTGCTCGTGAAAATGTATCTATAAGCATATCTGTGTCAGGAGGGGTAGGTAGAGACTATATATATTTTGCTACAATATTGACGTACAAAATAGTTTTTTTAGGAAGCCAAATAACTAAAAATTCATAAAAATTAACCGACTTGAAAAAAGGAGGACGATTCTCAATCCGGGTATTAACTAATAATGAACATAGGTTACCTAGGGGTTCAACCACACCCTATTAGGGACTAGCAGTTACCCGTTATGTAAATTCCGGCAAATCTAGGGAATACAATTATCCATACAAAGGTTTACACACCATTTCATACCCCTTTAGAGGTTGATTTTCGGAAAATACTTTCTTAGTGCACCTCTATACCTCCTAAGGAATATACCTTCCCATTTTCATATTAATATCTTCAGTGACTTAGGCTGTACGTTAATTGTCAGTCAGTCAGCGACATGACGGTTTTATAATTTAGATAGAAAAATGGTGATAAAGAATTAATTTACGAGTTATGTGGAAATATATCCAAAATTTCGTTTAACTTATCTGCAAAAGGCAAGATCTCTTCACCCGTGTTTTTAAAGTTACACAAAAGTTTATCAAAATAATTTTCCTTTTCCTTACAATAGGAACACATGTATAATTTACATATATTTTTATACGTTCAAGTCTTTTTTATTTCATTTGATTGTGGTACAAACAGTAATTTAACTTTAAACTATTATTACTTAGTTAAGCAAACTAAGGTAGTGCCGAAAATTTAAAAAAAAACCAAACAAGTATCATAACAACAAAAAAGAACAATTCACAACATACAATATGCAACAACAATTAACCTTTTTTTATAAATTAAGATTTTAATTTTAATTTCGCGGTGACTTCCGTTCTTAGCGCAGCAAGTGCATTTCCCAATATAGAGGTCTACGTCTTCCACATTTAGCCCATTTGTTGATGTTACCAGTGGCCAGTTCTTTTGAGATTGAAAGACCTAGCCTTAGTACAGTGTGTCAGATTTTGTACTATAACATTTTATACGGAGATTTCTTGCAAATGCACTAGGTTTCCGACACACTTTATTTATAGTCATGATGAGATATCAATTGAATTTGTTCTTAATGTATTTTAAATCCGATATAAATGTAGAAAGGAACGTTGCCTTTCAATAAAAATGCTTTTAACAGTGCCGCCCGCCTTGGGATTAGTTTTCTATTAAAACTCAATATCGAGTGTTGGGAAGTACATTATTCTGAAATCTTAAAAGTTGTTTGTTTAGGTAATAATATTTAGTTTTTTTTTATTTTCGTTTACATTTAATTATAAAGTTTGTATAAATTTACTTATTGTCTCAAAGAAACCTTTATCGTAAACCAATCCATTATAATCGTGAAAATTGTATAAGTATGTAAGAATCGAAATTAACTTAGTGCTAATGTTACTTGCAAATTTTTGCATAACTTTTTTATTTGTCATTTTATTTAACCGACTTCAAAAAATTGATTTTATTTTTTGTGTGTATGTATGTAACGCGATTACTCCGCCAATTGTGAACCAATTTTGTTGGTTTCTTTTTTAATAGACAGAGAATTCTTTCGGAAATTTAAAAAATACTTTTGTTTCAGTTAATTTTAGTAATCTCGATGAAATGTATGCCGATTTTGATGATTTATTTTTGTAAATTAACATTTAAAAAATAAACGTATTTTTTTTATAAAAACAAGCTTTTATATTTATTTTTTACTTTTTAATATTATATGATGGCAAAAACCAGATTACTTGTGAAGACAAATCAAACAAGCCCAAGCTCGATGGGTTAAGTCGTTTCGTTACAGAGTTCCTGTGATCACTTTCAGGCTCCATCATCAGACCAGCTATGTGACATCATCATCTAGTGCAATGTCATCCGATTTACATATATATGCAAAATTACAGCTCAATCGAACATGGGGAAGTGGGTCAAATTGACATTGCAAGATTTGATCATCACAAACATACTAACAAATACACACACCTTCACGAACTTTATACCTTTCAGTGTGGCCAGAGACACCGGTAACAGTGTCCACTTTTTGTCAGTTGTATGGACAATGGATTGAACAGAAAAGGTGGCAAGCCTGTTTGAACCTAGATGTGTCACTTCTTTAACAGACGTAATATCTGTTATTTTTAGAAGAAGTGTGGACGCCGACTTTACTCGCCCTCCGAAGCACAAGGAGTCAATTAAAGCACATATTCTTAAAGAAAATTGGTGCTTAGCATTTTTTTTGGAACAAGTGGGAATTGAACCCATTCCCTCCCGGTTTCAAAACAATGCTCTACCAATTAGGCTTTACAAATATTTCGTCGTTGAATTTGAAGACGGTTGGTGGTATAGTTTAAAAAAAAAGTTTATTTATTATTGTTTAGGATTATTTTTGGACCTAGCACACGACACCTCTATAAAGAAATCGGCAAAAAATCAGTAGAGGTGTCCCACGACCAAAGAGCTGGCTCATATTTGGCCCAAAGAATCAGTATCGCCATCCAACGTGGCAATGCAGCCAGACTTATGGGCACTCTCCCAGAAGGCAGCGATCTTTATGATTTTTTTTATTTATAGGTTTATTTGTATAGTAGATATATTTTATTGTAATTTTCCGGGCAAATTTCCAATTTTTCTTTTCTTTAAAACCTCAGACTATTAGTCAAATCGGTCCAGCCGTTCTTAAGTGATGCGCTTACCAACGAACAGAAATTTTATTTATATATTATTGCCTACGTACGAGTCATGAAAGTTAAAATGTGTAATTTTTTTTCTAGAATAAATCTTATATTTATAGTAAGTCAAACTATTTTAAATAAACAAATATTTGCGATGAGGATAATAATTTATTGTTATATTTTCCCGTTTCAAATTATTTTACATTTAATACATTGCGGTTAATTTTTGCGATGACGATGTATTGCCATATTAGATTGTTTTATCCTTTCCTTTAGTGCTTATTTCAATGGTTTTATTTAATTTGGTTTTCTGTATAATTGAAATTTAGCAATTAACATTTGATCCAATTCCCTTTATCAAATCAAGATGTAAAACTTGATAGGTACAATGTTTTCCTCGACAACTAAAGATGATAAAAGAAAATTAGAAAATTCAAATGTTCCGCGCCGTCCACGCTTCAGGTGACCAAAGAATCGTGATTACGTCTCACAAAGACGCAGATAGCGAGAAGACTTATACGACTAAAGGAAAGACCGAGGCATTTAGAATTACTTTAACCTAAAAGTCGAACAAAAATAATTATAAAATATGCTACTTGATATGAAATCAGCCAGGGGTGTCTCCGTGCGGCGCCATAACCACATGAATAAATATATGAACAAGGAATATATATAGCCAGAGATTTGAAGATGGAATGCCACTTCTCTCGATCTTTGCATAGTTTACTTGTTTCATCCATATACATACATAGTTTCGTTTATTTTTATATTATGTTATTTAATTTTTTTGTTTGCAATTTTAAACTCTTTAGTTACTGACCCGATTGTTTTAAAAAATCGATATCTGACGGGTCGTTGTGGTCTCCGAAAACTCCCGAAGCCAACATGGAATTAGTCCCAATGTCTGCCTCTTTTAGTCGATGGTGAGGCTATGTTGAGGTATATTTAGATGGAAAAGACTCTAAGTGTGGTTTGTCGGATTATGTCCAAGTTACATAAGTTTTTAATTATTGAAAGCCCATTGATACGTGGCCAGGATCGAACCATGGTCCGCTTAGTTAATAGCAGACGTCTTAACCACTCGGCCACCGACGCACATAACGGTCTGATCCCAGATCCCGGCCTTCTACCAATTGGTTTTATAATTAAAAACTTATGAACATAATCCGACAAACCACACTTAGAGGCTTTTCCATTTAAATATACCTCAACATATACTGGCCACACAGATACCATCGGCTAAACGAGGGACACTTGTTCTTCCGCTGGGTACCCTGGAACCGTAACACGGTTTCGGGAGCTGTAAGGCAACCCGTGAAGAAAGAAAAAAAAAACCACTCGGCCACCGATGCACAATATATTTGTTTTTAATTATACTGCCTGACAACCCTAATGCTCTGATAGATAATAGGTACCTAATTATTTCAACAAAATTCATATAAAATACTGTTTAGATTTTAATAGCTATATGTACTCGTATGTTTACTGTGTTCATACCCACTATAGCGTCATTAGTGATTATACATAGGCTGTAAACTATCCGTTTTTTTGTCTTAGGTGGTATACAATAGTTGCATGTCTTTCTATGCATGTTGAAATCTTAAATAGTTAACTAATTATGTAAAATTATTTCAAAAAATTCAAAAAAGCACATATTGAAAGTTTACTAAATAAGCCAAATATAGAAAAACGGATCTTAGTGTTACGAGTTTGTATTCCTGCATTAGTTTGTGGTATTTATAAATTATACAAATATAAAAAATAGTTTTGAAAAGGTGAATTCCATTCGGAAGCAGAAATGAATCAAAAACTTTTAATTGAGCAACTACCATCATACAATGCAGCAGCACAGAGTAATTATTAAATTCTATACCTTATATCTATCTATCTAACATCACGCCTTTCATCCCAAGAGGGGTAGGCAGAGACAATCGAATGCCAATTGTAACGATTTTGACATAAATTATATTTAAATAAAGAGTAAACAGTATAACAAAATATAAATAAGTATACATTTAAAAACTACATGTCTTTATTTTTTTTTTAATAATAATATTTAAATAAAATAAAAACTACTTATAAATTCTTCTTGACATACCTCTTTCGCTTCTTTTATATTCATCATACATTTCATACATACTCGGCGATTATGTGTACTTTAATATTGCCTTCGATCAATATTTTTTATATGTTTAATAAAAGTACACCTACGTCGTCCTCTGCCAGCATTTCTTTTCACTTCTCCCATATAAACCTTTTTAGTCAATCTTTCATCCTTCATTCTTAAGGAAGGTTATATAACATCAAGTTGCGATGCCAAAGGGTGGAGCTTACAAAGTTTTATCCATTTCGGAAATTCTAAATGTGACTTATTATATGAGACAGACAAAAATTCCCCATAAATGAAATATGTTGCAGTGACCAGAATCGCCTGCTCTACACAACTACAAAGTTTTGTGCATTTCTTTCCATGATTGAACTACATTTCATATACTTATCACTTCATATTATAATTTCAGGGCCCGCACCACAGCCTCTAATGTATCAACCTGGGATGTATCAACAACCGCTGCCTCCCGGCCTCGCCGCAACTTCTATGTCAGCGCCACACCCTGGTCAAGGAGGACAAGGTTACGTCCCAAACCATGGCGCGACCAATGGCCAAGTTTGCCCAGCGTGTAGAGTAGGCATTCTCGAGAAAGAATATACATGTATGGGCATATGTTGTGCTGTACTGTTCTTCCCGATTGGTATTTTATGCTATCTCGCTATGACGAATAAGAAATGCTTAAAATGCCATGCCAACTTTTAGCAACTAAATGAGTGCATATCATGAAAGAGTTCCCTTCGTTGTTATGTTGGGATCACTGATTTTAATTGTTTTCTTCTGTCAGAGTTGTCGGATAGTCCAGTAATTCACTAGGCAGGCACGTCGTTTCAGATAACTCACGTATCCTCACTACGACGCACCCCTCACAGGATTCAGAAAACTGTGACAATTTTAGCAATTATTTACAATAAATCCAGTCTGCCAACATTATTTCAACATGACCTCAAAGAAAGAGTGAAACACACTATAAAAGGAATTTGATTATTCTGTAATAAAACTACAAATTCAAATAAATCACCACTTTTGTTTAATTTTTTTTTCTTTCTTCACGGGTTGCCTTACAGCTCCCGAAATCGTGTTACGGTTCCAGGGTACCCAGCGGAAGACAAGGTCTTTCTCACTTAGCCGAATATTTTTTTGAGGCCTAACGAGTGGCCAGCTCTACTGAGGTATGTTATAGATGGAAAAGCCTCTTTGTACGGTTTGTCGGATAGTGTACATAGATTTTTTATTATAAAAACCTTTTGGTACATGGTCGGATGTGAGGTTCAAACCCACTAAATACTAAAATCATAACTTACTTTGAAGTCGGGTAATAATGAGGAAAATACATTGGCAATGATGTCAACACTAATCTATGTAGTTGGGACTCAGTACTTATCGCGGTGCCTCTCACAGTTTCCTGTTCTCACTGTTTTTAAAGCATTCAGTCCTGATAGTTAAAGGTTCCAGACGTGACGTGATACGGTAAGTCTATTCATTATTATGACAGTATGGCTGACTGACATATCTAAAGAAAGATACTTTTTACTATTCGTAAAACAGAAACATAAATTATAAGTATTACTTAGTAATAAAGAGCACAATAGGGGATGAAAGTAAATATGGGCTCCACAAGCGAAGCCGGGGCGGAAAGTAATTATTTAAAAAAAATATTAAATACTATGAAATTTTACTCTATAGGAAAATCGTGGCATTATAATAAGTTAAATAATGTTTCCAAATAAGTTCCAAATTATTCCAATCGATTATAATTTGTTCTGAAAGATAACCGATTAAGTACTACTAATAACAGTCTGTCTTTGGTTCGAAATCAAAAGTGCTTTCTAAAGATAGATATATTAAACATGAAAACAATGACATAAAATTTTCAAAACATACACATAAGTTTTATGAAGCCCTGAAAGTTTTTGCGTATTTTTAACCGATTTTTCGACCTAATTCTTTTTATACATATATTAATGTACAATTTTAAGTCATTTATTTCATAGATAATTTCATATATTTTTAGAAATCATTAACTACAACTGGCTTTTTCTAATACTTTTTGTATAATACTCATAAGTCCGAAGTCCGTTTAGTGTATTATCGCAAGACAGCTTTTATTGAGAAATCGTACTTTCTCATGTTTCGGTTACGTAAATCCTGGTCTATCTTATCTTATCCTTGGTTATCTTATCAATTATATATAGTAGTCCATCTTGCTCACATATTTTTAAAGAGATCTGGACAAAATAAGTCGTTGCAGCGCTGTGATGCGTCGCCTTAAGAGAAATATGCAGTATGGGACAAACGTTGTGGGGAGTTCTTAATATATGTTATAATTTAATTTATGCATATCAAAATATTATGGCAGTGTTGCCATCTTGGATACAATAAAAGGTCACTTGTGGCTAGTTACTAAAACGATCACGTTGTTTCATTATAGGTTATGTGGCCCAGACCCACAAAAAAATTATCTAACTCGCGTTATTAATAGTTAAAAGTTGTGTAAATTAATTGTAAATTATTAGTAAAGATTCGCAGTTTAGTTAAGAGTTAAAACTAATTAAAGTAATAGCAGGATTCGCAAGTAGTAGTGTAATTTTTTTCACGATGGCGTCAAACTACCTCGTGAATATACCCAAGCTAAAGGGACGAGAAAATTACAACGAGTGGGCATTCGCTGCGGAGAATTTTCTGGTGCTGGAAGGCATGGTGAAATGTATTAAACCAGAGCCTAATGTACAGGTAGAAGCCGCTGATGATGCGAAGACAAAAGCCAAATTAATTTTAAGCATTGATTGCTCTCTATATGTCCATATTAAAAACGCAAATACTGCAAAGGAGCTATGGACGAAATTGAAAAGTATGTTCGATGATTCCGGATTTACAAGACGAATTAGTTTGTTGAGAAATTTGATATCCATAAGATTGGAAAATTGCAGTTCAATAACAAGTTATGTTACGCAAATTGTCGATGCAGGTCAGAAACTAAATAGTACGGG
This sequence comes from Nemapogon koenigi, assembly GCA_963924495.1. Lineage (NCBI taxonomy): Eukaryota > Metazoa > Arthropoda > Insecta > Lepidoptera > Tineidae > Nemapogon > Nemapogon koenigi. The sequence goes on along the minus strand of OZ004640.1, from coordinate 3,411,728 downwards.
ATTTAACATAAATGATGAGTGGATCGGATCGTTATTGTTAGCTGGATTAACAGACAGATTCACGCCGATGATAATGGCTATAGAACATTCAGGTATGGTCATATCTACGGACGCCATTAAATCAAAGTTGATTGATATGGAAACGGAAACGGCGATTGTGACTGAACGTAATAGTGCATTCGCTGCAAAGCAGGGCTGGCAACGTAATAAAAATAAATACGGATATGGTAAAACGTCAAACGTCAATAATAACGTCAACAAGGAAATAAAATGTTACAAATGTAAACAAGTTGGTCACTACCGTAATCAGTGTAGAAATCCAGAGAAAACTTTTACAGATATAAAAAATAATAATGGAAATCAGACTAACGCATTTAGTGCTTTGTTTTCTAATGGGAATTTCAACAAAAGTGACTGGTACATAGATTCAGGAGCAAGCGCACACTTGACTGCAAATAAGCATTGGCTTATCAACGCGTCGTATGACTGCACAAGAGAAATAATTGTTGCTAATCAAGCCAAAGTGCCAGTATTGTGTTCCGGAAATTTAAAGATTACGACTACAACTGAAAAATGCGATTTTGAGGTTATGGTGGAAGATGTTTTATGTGTTCCCACGTTGACTACAAATCTGTTGTCCGTCAGTCAATTAATCAAAAAGGGCAACAAAGTAACCTTTACAAGTAATGAATGTAATATATATAACAAGATGAACACACTCGTGGCCACCGCCTCACTTTCAAAAGGTGTTTACAAACTTAATATGCCAACTTACTTGACGGCAGCCGCTGTGGAATCTGGAGATGTATGGCACCGGAGATTGGGACATCTCAACAGCAATTCTATGAATAAAATGGAGAATGCTGTGGAAGGAATAATCTTGGACAACAAAGCAAATATCAGCAAGATGAATTGTGTTGTGTGCTGTGAGGGAAAACAAAGTCGATTGCCTTTTCCTCATGCGGGCAACAGGAGTACTGAGCTACTAAACACAGTGCACACAGATATCTGCGGCCCAATGGAAAATATATCTCTTGGAGGTTCGAGGTACTTTCTTATATTTGTAGATGACTACAGCCGTATGACACATGTATATTTTTTGAAAAATAAAAATGAAGCCCTTAAATATTTTATAGAATACAAACAGAAAGTAGAAAACTTGTTAGACAAGAGAATTAAGATACTACGTAGCGATAATGGTCGAGAGTATTGCAACAATGAGTTTGATAATTATCTAAGGAAAATGGGAATATGTCATCAGAGAACTAACCCCTATACGCCTGAACAAAATGGACTGAGTGAACGGATGAATAGAACAATAATAGAAAAGGCCAGATGTCTTTTGTTCGAGGCTGGTCTGGATAAAAAGTTCTGGGCTGAAGCAGTTAACACTGCTGTTTATTTACAGAATCGTATAGTGAAAGCTGGGTTAAATGACCGTACCCCATATGAAATGTGGACAAACAAAAAACCAAATCTTACTCATATCAGAATATTTGGCAGTACAGTCATGATGCACATCCCTAAAGAAAAGAGGTATAAATGGGACAAGAAGTCAGAAAAATGTATTCTTGTGGGTTATCCAGATGATATCAAAGGATATAGAGTATACAACCCCAGGACTCGGTCTATATCAAATAGTAGAGATGTTATCATCATAGAAAACATAGAACCTGAGAGCACTACAAATATTCTAGAAAAAGAGACAGTACTACTTGAAATCGCGGAGGATACTTCAGTGGAAGGCGAGCTGAGAAGCCTAAATGAGAGTGATGAGACAGAACAGACCATGATGAATAATGACACAATATATGTACAAAGTCCTTCATCCAGCGATACTGAGGAGACTTTTTACGAAACTTTGTCGACAGATGATATGGAAGTACTATCTCGGGATGAAAATGTCACTCTACGAACAAGACGTAAACCAGATTACGACCATGTTAACTTATGTGTGGGAGATGTAACAGATGGCCAAGTGACACTCGGTGAGGCCATGAATGGACCTGAGAAATCGCAGTGGCAGAGTGCTATGGAAGAAGAGTTACAATCTTTCCGAGACAACAACACATGGGAATTAGTCGACAGACCAAATGTTGGCACAATAGTGAAGTGTAAATGGGTATTCAAAAAGAAATATGACAGTGCTAATAATGTTTGTTATCGTGCTAGACTAGTGGCCAAAGGGTTCATGCAAAAGCAAGGTATGGATTATTCAGAAACTTTTTCCCCTGTGGTCAGGCACATTGTCGGTTCAACTAGATTTAGATATTTCACATCTTGATGTAGCTACTGCCTTTTTGAATGGGGACCTTGAGGAAACTGTGTACATGCATAAGCCTGATGCATTTAGTAATAAATCAGATAATAAAGTGCTAAAATTAAAAAAGGCAATTTATGGCTTAAAGCAGTCCTCCAGAGCCTGGTATATAAAGGTTGACACTTGTTTATTAAGTATAGGTTATAAAAGGTCAAATATTGAACCTTGTGTGTATACTAAAGTTAATAATAATTTAAAAACAATTGTGGCTCTGTATGTGGATGATTTTTTTATCTTTTCTAATAATGTAAGTGAAACAATTTTTTTAAAGAGTACATTAGCTTCACAATTTAAACTTAAAGATCTTGGTCAGGTTAAGCAGTGCCTTGGAATGAGTGTTTATATAGATAAGACTAAAGGAATCCTGACCCTGAGTCAGAAAGGTTACATAGAACAATTATTAAATAGATTTGGCATGACAGATTGCAAAACTTTCAGTACTACAATGGAAAGTAAATTAAATATTTGTAAAGAAAATAATTGTATAAATCAACTTCCTTATCAGCAACTTATAGGTAGTTTGATGTACCTGGCTATATTGACAAGACCAGATATTGCATTCTCTGTTAGTTACTTAAGCCAGTTTAATAATAGTTACAACTATGAACATTGGTCTTATGCTAAAAGAATTTTGAAGTATTTAAAGAAAACTATAAACTGTAAATTAAGATATAGTAAGGACAGTGATACAGAAATAGTGGGCTATGTAGATGCCGATTGGGCAAACAATGATAATGATAGAAAATCTTATACTGGTTTCTGTTTCATTATGTCCGGATCTGCAATCTCATGGCAGAGTAGAAAACAAAAATCTGTGGCACTCTCTAGTACAGAGGCCGAGTACATGGCTCTTTCAGAGGCTTCTAGGGAGGCAATTTATTTACAGAAATTGTTGTATGAATTTACAGCTGATTTGAACATGATTAGTGTGTATTGTGATAATCAGAGTGCATCAGGGTTGGCAACAAATCACCAGTCTCACAGCAGAACAAAACATATAGATGTTCGGTATCATTTCACTCGAGAAACAATAAAAAGTAAAATTATAGATTTAAAGTACTTGTGTACTGAACAGATGCCTGCTGATTTGTTGACAAAGGCTTTATCTGTGGTTAAGCACTACAAGTTTATGAAAAAGTTAGGTATTTTCAATATGTAAATAGTTTTCATGTAAGTTAGTTAGCTACCTTGGATTGTTAGTTTATTTTGATAAGGGGTAGTGTTATAATTTCATTTATGCATATCAAAATATTATGGCAGTGTTGCCATCTTGGATACAATAAAAGGTCACTTGTGGCTAGTTACTAAAACGATCACGTTGTTTCATTATAATATATATTGTATTTTAAGTGTCTCGACATATTTGAGGCTTAGTTTATCTCAGTAGCTTTTTGGGAAATTACCTTCAACAATATTCAATATCCCAACCTCTAAAACTCCCATCTAACAAAAAACATATTTAACATGACAATGCCATACTGTCATTCAGCTTCATGATAACTGCTGTCACATTTGATGACTGAACATCATAATATTTATAATTTCAGAGCCCCCACCACATTCTCAAATGAGTGTAACATATGAACAACCTGGGATGTACCCGCCAAACCATACATCAGCTCCTGTTGGTGGTTGCCCTATTTGCAGAGCAGGTGTTTTCGTGGATAGCTTTACATGTTTGGGTATATGTTGTGCAATAGTCTTCTTCCCGATTGGTATTTTGTGCTGTTTTGCTATGAAGGAGAAGAAATGCTCAAATTGCGGTAGTAGCTTCGGCTAGATTTGGCTGATAGATAAACAAAAATTGTTTTGTTGTTATGTTGAGATCACTGATTTTCATTGTTTTTTTTTCTATCAGAATTGCACTGCAAATGTACACTAAATGCATTGCTACCAACATTATTTCAACATAACTGTACGAGCTAGCTCGCACAGCTCTGTCAAGTCAGCGGTTACGCCACAGCGCGGTCATTTACCAATTACAAATTAATTTTATATCAATTTTATATCAGTTCGTTTTTGGCAAGCATTCCCGCCACTCGTACTCATTAACTCATATCATTTTAGCATACTTCTTTCGTGAAATATACTTAGTTTTTATATCAAATATCATTTATCATTTTATATCACAAAAGGGTGTGTAAACCACACATCTTTTTTGGTCCTTCGAGCATTAATTTGAACCTTCGGAAAGACCCTCGCGTGTGACTCAGTACTATCATAGTGAACACTAAACATTGACTCTGTGTGACAAGTGAGGTGAATTACCTATATAAGTGAAGCTTCAATAGTCCATCATCAGATTGCGATTCTACATAGATCGTGAGCTATATCATAATCAAGTAAGCCGTATCTTTTAATTTTTACTACTTACCTAACATCATGTCTACCATGGAAGACCTGCTAGTTAACCAAGAAAAAATAGCAGCCGCTTTTGACCAGCTGCTAATTAACTTTAAAAAAGACAGTGCGGAGAGAAAAACTCCCGATTATATCAAAAGGCGTCTTGATACTTTAGAGGATCATTGGCGTGAGTATCAAAACAACCATATGAACCTGTGCGGATATGGTGTTAAGTCTCATCCGTACTTCACATCAAACCATTTTGACAAAACCAGGGACGCGTACGCAAATATAAGAGCTACAATCCAGAATTATCCATCGAGGGAAGGCGGTAGCAGGCCTTCCACTCCACTCCTAAAACCAGCAACACTTATCAATATACCGAGCTCTCTGAAGTCGGGGGAGCCTGGGCCGTCGACGGAAGAACGGGGTATGGATAGCAAAACAGACGAAATGTTAAGAAAACAAAGTAGTAATATAAAGGCATTTGATCATACGCTATCCAATACCCATCTAGAGGGAATTACAGAGAAGTGGGAGTTTGATCATGTACTTCGGAATATCCAAACTCGTTGGTCAACCATCGACACCCTACATTGGGAGTTGGACAGCGAGTTAGGCAGCAGAAACCCAGAATATGAGGCAGTTTATTATAGGTGTGAGCGAAACTATAATGACGCTATAAGAGCTATCAACAAGAAATTAGGGTCCATGTCTCACCGGGAACATTCAACACCCCACCTAGAGCTGCCTGCTGTCAGCGGCAGTTACCACCATTGGACCTCCTTCAAAGACCTCTTTGTTGAGAGTAGCCACAAAAATCCATCATTATCAGGAGCCCAGTTGACGTCCGCATACGTTAGACAAAAATATTGGATCATAGGAGGCTATCGAGCCATCAAAAGGCGTATTAAAAGTTGTGTAACGTGCCGTCGTCATGACCCCGTTAAACATACTCAAATCATGGGAGACTTACCAGTGGCAAGAGTTACACCAACACGACCATTTTCTAACACAGGCGTCGATCTCACTGGATTTGTGGAAATTAAAGCAAATAAAGGCAGAGGTATCAAAACGACCAAGGGCTACATAGCAATCTTCGTCTGTATGGTGACTAAAGCAGTTCACATAGAATTAGTATCAGACTTAAGTTCATCCACATTTTTAGCTGCTCTTCGAAGGATGGCGGCGAGAAGAGGCGCTCCTTGTAACATTTATAGCGACAATGGTACGAACTTCGTTGGTGCAAGCAGAGTTTTAAAGCAGGAATATATGAACCTACGGGCGATACTCGATGAAGCATTTTTTAAATCAATATCAGATATGGAAATCAATTGGCACTTTAACGCCCCCCTGTGGCCGACCAGCGGTGGTCTATGGGAAAGGAATATTAAGAGCCTAAAGGGTTTGTTAAAAAGAGTGATCGGAGATCAAAAGTTAACATTCGAAGAATACTCTACTCTGCTAACTCAATTAGAAAGTTGTTTAAATTCACGACCACTATGTGTTCTAACAGAAGACGCTGACAATCTCAATTACCTCACTCCATCACATTTTCTATCAAGTGGACCCACTCTAACCATTGTCGAAACTGAAAGGGACCTGCGGACAAGATGGCAGCTAACCCAAAAAATATTTAATGACGTATGGAAAAGGTGGCGACTAGAGTACCTAAGTCAGTTATCAATCCTTAGCAAATGGCAACAACCTAAAGAAAACTTAAAAATCGATGACGTGGCAATTATACACGACGTCTCCCTACCAGCAGGGAAATGGGCGCTAGGACGAATCGTTGATGTACATCCCGGAAACGACGGCTACGTGCGCGTAGTCTCACTTAAAACCAAAAATGGCGTAATCAAGCGTCCTATAACAAAAATATCACGGTTACCAGTTACAAGCGAAATATCAACTAAGCAACCAATCAAGGGAGTGCAAGACGACATCACATGTGCAGCTAGTACTGTGCAAAAGACAAATATCAAAACATATAGAAAATTCAACCTTTTATACTATTTATTTATCATATTCACTTTGTTTATACCTCTAAACTCTCCAGTTCAGTGCGAGTATAAAGTATCGGGGTTAGATTCTAATCAAGGTATATATTTCGATAAAATTGCAAACATGCTACTTGAAAGAGATCAATGGAAACTTATAATTTATTACAACATGGACCCATACTGGCACGGGACTAAATTACTTAACAAATATATAGAACACCTGAAAAACATATGTCTCAATGACAATAACAGTGAGTTATCGCAGCGCAATATCATGCTGCTCCAATTACAACACGGGTTCAACGAGTTAGATCACAACAATGGCGTTTTGCTCGGTCAGCAAATGCCACGGCGCGAGGCGACCGCAAGCGGGCAACGCCGCCGCCGCGGCCTTATCAACGGTGTAGGTTACGTCGCAAATAGTCTGTTTGGCGTACTCGACGAACACTTCGCTCAACAATACGAGAAAGATATCGATGCCCTCCGAGATAATCAAAAACACCTCGCTCTACTATGGAAAAACCAAACTTCAGTTGTCGAGGCGGAGTTCAACTTGATCAAACGTATAGAAAACTCCATTCATAAGCAACATAAAAGTTTTAACACTCACTTAAATAATATAGAAAAGGCGCTCAACTCACAAAAGGACGAAATTCAACAAATAATGAATGACAACAATTTTATACTGTCATCCGTCATAGCTAACAACCTCATAGTGAACCTACAAAATATTCAAGAAACACTAATTGATTCTCTCACCGACATCTATCAAGGAAAATTCAACTTCCATCTTCTCTCTCAAGAACAGCTGTTAAACGAGTTAAGTATAATATCAAGTTTGTTACCAAAGGATCTAACCTTGCCTTTGACCAACATACGAGAAGATCTATCAAGAATGTACCATCTTCTCACCGTAAAAGCGAGAGCTCAGCAAAAATATATTATTTTTGAAATCGGCATTCCCTTAGTCAGCAGAGATAATTTTGAAATTTACCAATTAATACCAATCCCACAGAAAACAAAGCGCAACGCAATGATCACTACATCACCGATATCAGAGTACATCGCTATAAATATACACAAAGATACCTACGTTACCATGACCTACAGTAACGTACAGGCCTGCATTTCCTACTATAGTTCTGAAATAGTCATTTGTCCAATCAAGCGACCGATTTACGATATGAAATCAGACGACAATTTGTGCATAAAAAATGAAACAACCGATCAATGTAAGACTACTGTCTCTATCTGTCACGATAAATGGATTGAACTTCATGACGTCAACACATATTTATTTTTCTTTTGCGGTCAACGTACCGTGCGCATCATATGTGAAGATCGAATTACTGCAGACAAGTTATTTAATGTCGGAATTATGACTCTTAATAGTGGATGTATAGTCAAGCTTAGCAACTTCACAGTGTACTCCCACCAGAGATTGACTAATATCATGAATGAAACCGCTCATATTCTACACATTGAGATACCTCCGATCAATCATATTTTCAACGTATCAATACCTACCGATCAGATTGAGACGGAAACGACTTCACCAGATCAGAAGTATCTAGATGAGGTGAGCCTCAGCATAGAGAACCTGAAAGCTCGAGCCTCCGAAGCGACGTTGGCAGATCGCGTATCATATCACGACGTACATCATTACGTCGCCATCTACGTGGCGCTGGGCGGCGCGGCAGTGGTCGCCGGCGCGGTGGCGTGGCGGAGGCGGCGTGTTCGAGCGGCGCGCGCGCAGCGGCCTGCGGCAGAAGATGTGTGGTTTACACACCCTTTTGTGATATAAAATGATAAATGATATTTGATATAAAAACTAAGTATATTTCACGAAAGAAGTATGCTAAAATGATATGAGTTAATGAGTACGAGTGGCGGGAATGCTTGCCAAAAACGAACTGATATAAAATTGATATAAAATTAATTTGTAATTGGTAAATGACCGCGCTGTGGCGTAACCGCTGACTTGACAGAGCTGTGCGAGCTAGCTCGTACAATAACCACAAAGGGAACTCTTTCGTGAAACACTCTATGAAAGGAAATTGATTATTACAAACATTTTTCAAACAATATTTTCTATTTCTATACTTTTAAACACAGTTCACTATTGTTAATATCATTTTGTTTAAAGAAAGAAACATACGTATATTATGTAGTAAAATAAGTTGCAATTTTAAGCAATATAATGTAATAGTTTGTGTTAAATAGGGTGTGACAATATTCTAAGTTTAATCTAAAATCAATATTAGATTCTAATTCTTCCATAAATCTACAACTCCTCGAGTAATATAGTCCAAGCAAATAAATTCTAAATGTTTTCTTAAAAGAAAGTACTTAGAGCTTTTGAATTTGATTTAAAGCTATGTTTTTAATGTAGCTATTAGAAGAACAAATCTTTAAAACTCATTTTCTGTTATCCTAGTAAGAAGTAAGAAAATGAAAATCGGTCTTGCGAAAACGCATGAATCGAACTTTAGCAATTTTATGCTGTACAAAATCTACTACAAAATGGTGTGAAATTATCTAGGATTATTTTTATAATGTTGGCCATATTTAGGCATAATATATCAAATCATATAAAGGTGCCCACGCATTTGTCCAATCGCCGGCGTGGCGCCATACGGTCCACTGAAATCATATTCATCTAATTCTTGTAACGAACGGTCCGCCATCCGTTTTCAAATCGTTGTATTTGTGGTTGATTTCGATGGCTGGAACGATCTGTCACACACACACACTCATGCTCACGCCTTTGATTAATATAATCGGTTTTTGTGTGTCTGTGGGAGTGAGTGAATTGCATATGATCTAGAATTCTAGATCGTATGAATTATATCGCTAATGTGTGGCCTGTGTTCAATCTTAATCATACGGCTGGCCTGAACGAACATTTTCGGTGAGATACCGGACCAGTGCGTTGGCTACTTAAAAGATAAAAACAATAAAACTATTTTCGACATAAGATTTTCGTAGAATCGGAAGAGTGTATTACAACAAATATTTTGTTTAATAAAATAATTAACTAGATGTTTGTTTTGAAATTGAATTGTTAAGAAATGTATAAACCTTAAATATTGTCACTCACTGTAATATAATGTTTATAAATAAAATGTAGTTTATTTTTCGTATCCAACATGGGCGGATCCAATGTGGCAGGGTTAGGAAAGTTCTACAAAGTGAGCTTGTAGTTAATAATCCTCGAATTCGGGGGGCACGTAAAGCAGTTCGCACTTCTTTTAAAAATAACAGAGAAGTGACACAATCGGATGAATGGACAAGTGGCTAAAACTGATCAATGTTACTTTTCCACAAAAATATTTTGGCGTAGTTAATTATTGAAATTTAAATTAAAGTGTTTAAAATAAATGTATTCAAAATACATGGAAAAATGGTAGGTATATAAATTTACCTCTCCATTTGGCATCATTTTGTGATAAATTGACCCGTCATTGAAAACCGCAAAGCAATCCGCCAAATACGTGTCGCACAGGAAATTAGTTCGTTCCTGCATAAATACAAAAACAAACACTTATTTATGACTTGCGGTCAGAGACATCAGTAACATTGTTCACTTTTGCTAGTTGTTCATATTAAACAGAGAGTAACTTTTTAAGAGAGATTTGTCGCTTCTTAATAAGCATATGTTATTTTTAAAGTCATTCTTAGGACGCTTGATTTTTAAATGTGAATAAAGGTGGCCACACATTCGTCCAATCCCCGGCGCGTCATCGTACGGTCCACCGGAACCAACCACAGACTCGTCCAATTCTTGTAACGAACGGTCCGCCTAGATCATCCGGCGGCCGGAATGGGAAATTTTCTGTGCGATGCAGGACCAATGTATGGCCTATTTAAAACAAGCTGTGTGTGAGATATCTACTCAATTTTTTTTAATTTAAAAGAACATCTTATGGCATGTATGTAATATGACGTCGGTCAAATGTCCGCGTGCTAGCGGGTATATTCGGGAGATCCAATTTTCAATGACTTTGTCGCATAAATCAAGCTGAATATTCAGGACGGCGCCGGCGTTCCTTATGTCGAGTTTGTGGACATCAATTGTGTTTATTCACATAGACCTGCTATTTAAGATAGCTCCAATGGAAGAAGTCTAAAGGCGATAAATCGCACGATCTCGATGGCTAGTTCGGTGGCCGCCGCCGATATAGGTAACTATGCCATCAAATCCCTCAAATAGCTCGTGCAGAATGTCCATCGTGGCATGCGCTGTGTGGTATCCATATCATCTATAGATATTCCATTCGATATTTTTTGATCTATTTCCACGCGGGTGAAACCGCGAACAGAAGCTTGTATACTATATAACATCACGCTACCTACACAAGAAGGTGAATTGTATTCCTAATACAATGCGTACGAAGTAGCGGGCAATCAGCTAGTATTATTATAATTGCAAAAAAACTAAAACTGCACGAAAATCAGTTTGTTTTCAAAATGCTAACACGATTTGCAGTTTTTGAGCCATTGGCGTTGCACCGTCCACTATATATAAAAATTGCTACGAAGATTTTTTGCCTGTCTGTCCTAATGTTTGTTCAAAATAGGCTTCAAAACGGCTAAATGGATTTTAACAAATCATCTAGTTACTCATAGTTACTATCATTCGTCCAATCGCCGGCGCGCCGCCATACGTTCCATCGAAATCGACCACAGACGATAAGTCTACCATCCGTTTTCAAATCGTTGTATTTGTGGTTGATTTCGATGACCGGAACGATCTGTCACACACACACACACACATCCACACTCCTTTGTTTAATCGAATCTTGTGTGTCTGTGTGGATGACTGAATTGCATGTGATCTAGATCATATGATTTACATTGCTAATGTGTGGCCTGTCTTCAGTCTCGGCCGGACCGAAAATTTTATATATTACAAAGGATCGGGTGAACAGAAATATTAAAATCACACGGGCGAAGACGTGAGCAGCATCAGTAAGTAAAAAAGGATTTAAAAAAATATTATCTAAGTCCTACACTTACCGATTCTGATTAAGTTTTCCGCAAAGCTAAAGTCAACTAGGATGTATTAAGTTTTCAAGTGGAATAAATAAACAAGTCTCCTAGAAAATCCTACTGGGATTGGATATTACTCAGATAATAAAGTTACTCTTCAACAACTGCGACGGAGTGCATAATTTCCTGTCCAATCTAAAACTAAATTCACAAGCAACGCTTAGTGCCTTTAGCGAACAACTTAGCAATTACAAAACTACACAAATAAAACAGTTTTGATGACATTGATACTGTAAGGAATAGGTACTTAAATCGCACCTAAACACGTCAAGGTCGACAGACGTCTCTAGAAGGATCCAGGGAGAATCAACTACAAACGAAAATGGACCGTATGAGCCTAGCCATAGGTACCAAAATCGGCCGCGGTGTGCAGGTATTTGGCGCCGAGCCTGCATCGAGGACCGTCTACTACTTTGTAGAATAACGTCGGCGTTTCTTGAATGTTCGACGGACGATAAAAACAGGGCAATCATTGCCGGGAGGACAGTGCGAATCAGAGCGATCAAAGCAAAACAGCGAAGTGGAATTAAGTGTGACTAAGTGTTATTCTAGTGTTTTCATTTAACTGTGTTTTTGTGGTGTTAAAGTAAAGTTTGTCTATTTAATCGGTATTTTAAATATCTTCGAACCCTAGCTCGTAACAATACTTTGATTCATATTAGAAATGACTTACTATCTATACTTTCGAGCAACTAGAATACAAGTCAGATGTTTGCAATTTGTAAAGCGACATAATTGCCTTCGCGCGACTGGTTGTTAGTTGCAATGTAGCTGATAAACTTGCAAATCAAAAACTTATATTGCCGTTTGATAAATGGTTTTATCTATTTCTGATTCGTAAAGCCTATTAGAAAATAGTGAAAATTGTAAGGTAATGGTAAATTTTAAATAATTTTCAATTTGGTACATGACACATACTAATGAGTAGAAATTAAATTACGAATTTTCATATGCTTGCGAAACAGCGTAAATATAATATGGATCCTTTCTTTAAGACAAGGGTACATATTTGTGCCGTTTGGAGTTGAGACAATGGGTCCATGGGGTCCCTAAGCATGTAAGCTTTTTAAACATCTTGGGGTGATTGAAGGGCTGGTACGTATATAGGTCAACGTCTCAGCTTGGCGATACAAAGAGGGAATGCAGCTTTGGGGACCCTGCCGCAGGACAGAGATCTTGCGAGGGTTTTTTATTTGCAAGTAGTTTTTATGTATAAAGCTATAGTACCGAAAGGAATAACAAGAAAAGGACGACCAAGACGAACTTTCATTGGTCTTAAAAAAAGTCAAAAACCTAAAGAAGTATGCGATCGAGATCGAGAGAAGTGGCGCTCCATACTCTCTGCCTACCCCTTTGGGAAACAGGCGTGAAGGTATGTAATGAAATGTAGAAGTTTTTAAATGTCTATTTATATTTGTCATATTAGTTGTTGTTGTTTTTAAAATAATTAAAAATATATTCACTTCAAAATAAAAATAAAATATATATACAGAATTATTTATTGTTTTTGCCGATTTAGAGCGCTCATAAACATCGATTCCATGGTTGCGATTTTTTAAATTTTTCTATTAGAATCAAACAAATTTTTTTATTTAATTATTTTAATTAAATCAAAACTATTAAAAAACTTGTGTGATCCTATTATTAGTGTTTAATCTTAGGTATATAAAACACAAAATCGGGCGAAGTCGGGGCAATCCGCTAGTACACATATATAACAGCTACAAAAGTAACTATTTTGCTATGAAAAACATGTGCCTTTCGGTAGAGTACAGTTTAGAATTTTCTGAAGGCCCAATCATTAATAGAAATAGCAATATTGTTTCCATAACTGACACAGTACGAACTTTTCACAGAACTTTTAAGAATCAAATTCTAAAAACTTTTTTACGGGGTGCCTTACAGCTCCCGTGAACCGTTGGCGGCCCCAGGGTACCCAGTGGAAGGCAAAGTCTTCCTCATTTAGCCAATGATCTTTTGAGGCTATACCTAACGAGTGGCCAGCTCTGAAAAGCCTCTTTGTACGGTTTGTCGGATAATGTAGGTACATATATATTTTTTATTATAAATAAACCCATTGGTACATGGTCGGGGATGTAGAGATCGAACCCGTGACTTCTCAGTTGTGAGCCGACGTTTTACCCACTCGACCACCGACGACCGATCATAGTAGATTTCGAGATAAATTTTCAATTGTAAAATAAATAAACATATTCGCTCGCGATCTCTTTGAGTTGACTCTTTGAACCCGGAGTCAAGTTGACTTGTTTGCTCCAATTTCGTATTCGTCTCACTTTCAAACTTCTGCTGTTAACATAACATTTTCAATATCTACTGGTAAAATAATTTTAACTGTTAATATTATTCATATTAAAATATTGTGGTATATTGAGTATACAAATATAATATAGAAAAAGGACTTTCAGTTTTCCCGAATTTTCCAATTTTCCGGGCAACTATTCAAATTTAATAATTCAATATTAAAATTTTACGAACATTATAAAAACCGGCCAAGTGCGAGTCGGACTCGCGCACGAAGGGTTCCGTACCATTATCTATAAAAACAGCCAAAAAAAAAAAAAAAACACGTTTGTTGTATGGGAGCCCCCTTACATATTAATTTAATTATTGATTTTTAAAGTGAATATATACTTACCTAAATATTCTGTGAATATTTCAAGCGTCTACCTGTCAACAGAAATACATCATCTGTGAAAATGTCAACTGTCTAACTATTACTGTTCATAAGATACAGCCTGGTGGGTGACAGACGGACGGACAGCGAGGCCTTAGTAATAGGGTTTTCGTTTTTACCCTTTGGGTACGGAACCCTAAAAATTAACCAAATTGGTCCAGCCGTTCTCGAATGATGCGCTTATTACAGCATTTAATTTTTATTGCAATATTATATTAAAACAGACACACCTTCACAGCCTTTATATCTTGCGTTGCGAAAGAGGTATGTCAGGATCGTAACAAATGGCATTTGATTGTCTCTGCCCCCTCTTGGGATAAAAGGCGTTATGATATATATATATATATATAGATATCCTAACTAATATTATAAATGCGACAGTGTGATTTTTTGTCATTCTTTCACGCCAGAACAGAGCAACGGATCGACGTGATTTTTCGCACAGTGATAGCACTAGGTCGTCCTCTGCTAGCAATTTCTTTCACTTCAGCCATAGAATTACTCTTCTCAATAAACGGGCTTTAATGAAACAAGATTTTTTTAAATCAGACTGGTAGTTTAAACATACAAACTATTATATATTTTCATATAAGAGCATACACAATGAACTCCTCCTAAACGGCTGGACCGATTTTGATAATTTTTTTTGTGTGTTTGAGTGGGTCCCTGGATGATTTAGATTCATAACTGGATCCGGTAGGTGGCGGTCCAATCGGGTTCTACGATTTGTTTCATAAGGACGAAGCCGGGTGTGGAAATCTAGTATATTATATATAGATAACAGGATATAGAGAACAGGAAAGATATTACATATTTGCGCCGTTTGCAGTTGAAACCTTTGGCCCATGGAGTCCATCAGCAAAAGATTTTATAAAAACTTTAACACCAAAATTAATTGTCGCTTCTGGTGACAAGAGGGCTGGCTCCTACTTAGCACAGAAAATAAGTATAGCAATCCAAAGAGGAAATGCAGCCAGCGTTCTTGGCACTATGCCATTAGGGCGAGACCTTTTCGACCTTTAATTAGATAAGTTCTTACATATTTTAGTTTGTTATTATTTTAAGTTTTTTTTATAATTTGATTAGATTATGTATTTATTTAAGTAAATTAAATAAAATTAATATTTATATATTTATTACAAGTTAAAAAAAAAAAAAAAAAAAAAAAAAAAAAGATAACAGGATGTCTAGGTATATCTTTACAGTATCATGGAACGTTCTATGTTGAACTATGCAATAGAACCGACAAGTTTGCTTTAGGGCAAAACACAGACATACTCTATGTTTGTAGATCTATTTTCATAGAGTTAATATTGACAGACGAACACTGAAATAACAGTCTCTCAAAGGTGATAGATCATTTTATATATATGATATTTCTGTATCAATCCACAGTCATTAGGTTGGCAGTACTTTTCGGCTCTAAGTTTGATTCATTTCAATGTATGGTTTGGAAGTTTGATTCAATAGTCCCGACTATTATAGAACATAGTGATTGCTACTTACTCTATAATTTTCATTATTTAAACAATCTACTATAATTTCAATGTTTACAATATTCAAAAAATAAAGGACACAAAAAATCTATTAATACCTAGAAGAGGGCGCAAAAAATAAAGGTAAAAAGATGTATAAATAAAAATTCACCTTTCCAGGATTAACTGAGATTTGCCATATTTTTGACAGTTATAAGATGACCTTGACCAACGGCCCTTAAATGAATAGAGTATATATACAATTTTTGGCTATATCCATACCGGTGTCGCTCTATATAAATACCTACTCTAACTAAGGTGAAATGATCTCCAGAGATTTTTATTATTTCTTTTATTGGCGTTTGTTTTGTAGCAATACAGACCCTAGTTAATGAATTTATTAACTCCTAAAGTAAAAGCAATAATAGCTGTAATTAAATTTTACGGTACCTTATACCTTTTATCTTTATGTACTGAATTAAGTGTCTATTATTTTTAATTTTTTTTTCATCACGGGTTACCTTACAGCTCCCGGGAACCGTTGCCGGCCCCAGGGTACCTACCAGCGGAAGACAAAGTCTTCCTCATTTAGCCGATGTTTTCTTTTTGAGGCTATACCTACCTAACGAGTGGCCAGCTCTGTTGAGGTATGTAGATGGAAAAGCCTCTTTGTACGGTTTGTCGGATAATGTACATAGATTTTTTTATTACAAAAACCCATTGGTACATGGTCGGCGGTTGTGTGTACTTTTAAGATTTCCATCGATAAATACATTTTATCTTCAATAAAAATGCACCTAGGGTCGTCCTCTGCGCATTTTCTTTCACTTATCACCACCTTTTTAGTAAATTTTTCATTCTAAATTATTTCAACGTTTACATTATCAAGCCGCAGGCCACTTTCTTGGCTTGATGAGCAATCTACGCTACCTCCTCTAGTATAATCCCATTCCGTGTCTAACGATTTGATCCGCGTAGTAGGGGAAGGTTCCAAACAGATTATTAGAATTTTATTAAAGGAACTTCCGCAATACTATGTCACCGTGGAATCCGACAATGGAATGTTGAAAGGTTTTGCTGGTTTTATCGCTATTTTAATTGAGAAACTCGTGGTTCTGGGATTTCTTTGCCCATATAAAACTCTTTATTAAATATAATATGTGACGTTATGTACCTACTTGAATTTTAAGTTTTAATTTTTACCCCATAATTAACTTCCAAAATCGAAATTCGATTATTTACGCTATACGATATGATTGGGTTATAAAACATGAATAAAATGAAAAAAAAACATGCCTACTGACATTAAATTATTAAATGGAAATGACTTTAAATCTAAATTGAAAAAATGGCTCCTCGATCATTGGTTTTATGGAATAAGTGAATACATGTGTCACAAAACTGGATAAAAATTGCGGAAATTTATTGTAATTGTGTAGATTTTATAACCAATGTTTTAGAATCAAAATATGTACCTACCTATATCTAATTAATGTTTGCACACCTACTTGCAGGTTGAATACCTACATGTCCATATACTCACCATAATCTTAAGACCTATATTGTAAGTATTCTTGCAAATAAAAACATTTGATTTGATTTGATTTGATTTGAAAAATGAAAAATGAAGCAAGTTTCAACATTTTTTGTACAGTAGATTCAAAGAAAATAAGCTGTGACAGACGGACAGACAGAGAAAAAGGAGTGATCCTATAAGGGTTTCCGTTTTTATCGGAGACCTTCGGTACCCTAAAAATATTTTTTTTAAAACCTTCCTATTCCTTACTAATATTGTAAGTACGTTTGATTGATTGTTTGCCCTTCTTTCGCGTCAAAACGGAGCAAAGAATCGATTTTTTTGCCCAGATATAGTTGGAGGGCTGCTTTTATCCCGGGAAAATATATCCTTTTTTAAATGTGTAATAAGAATGAATCCCGAACTAGCCTATATCCGGCCATCAAACTGCACAGAGATCAGATCAGAATCTGTGCAAAAGATAAGAGCTTTCCTGCAATCTGTGGGAGTGATTTCGTGAAAAAGGACGGAAGTGTGTAACAGGAAGCCGGGGAAGTGCGCGCTATTTGATTTGACCAATGAGCGCGCGCGGCTTTTCCGAGAGGTTGGTACTGTCAGCCAACAGTGTGTGCATGTGTGTGACGCATCAGCTGTGCGCTTAACCTACCTACATTGTTGTGTATAAACTGTTGCTTATTACCAAGGTGAGATATCAGATGTTACACATCATAATTATGCGACTACTGTAAGGCTCGCTCGTTTTTAGAGTTCTGTACCCAAAGGGTAAAAACGGTAACCCTCTTACTTAAGGCGCCCACTGATTGGATCAATCCCCGGCCGGTCCACCGAAATCCACCACAGACTCATCCAATTCTTGTACGCGGCCCACCATCAGTTTCAAATCGTTTAAATCTGTGGTTGATTTCGATGACCGGAGCGATCTGTCACACACACACATCCATACCTGACTGTTTGACTGATAGTTTGACACTTTGTTTAATAGAATGATATGTGTCTGTGTGAGTGTGTGAATTGTATGCGATCTAGATCGTATGATTTTCATCGCCAATGTGTGGCCTTTATTCAATCTCGATCATAAGGCGGCCGGAACGAAAATTTTCGGTGCGATGCCGGACCTATAATGCTACTTAAGACTCCGCTGTCCGTCTGTCATCAGGCTGTAGTATCTCATGAATCGTGATAGTTAGACAGTTGAAATTTTCACAGATGATGTTTTTTTTTTTTTTTTTTTTTTTTTTTTTTTTTTTTTTTTTTTTTTTTTGCCGTTTTTATAGATAATGGTACGGAACCCTTCGTGCGCGAGTCCGACTCGCACTTGGCTGGTTTTTTTTATAAGTACATAGTTACATAAAACTTTCTAAATAAGTGTAAATCATAGCATTATGGAAACTACATCCAAATCCGTAGTAGGTACACCTACTTACGACAGTAAATAAAAATATCTAGTTTTTAATAATCTTAGATATTTAGAATCAGTGGTATATTGACATAATAAAATAATACCACTATATAGGCGGAGGATTTTCTCAATACGCTTTGGATAAGATTGAATTTTGTACGGTGTAAGCGTCTTATATTACTCACAAAGACAGCATATACGAAATAGCTTTTCCTTCAGGCTCCGTTCGCATCAAATTACTATGGATTCTTTTGATTCAATATTTCAAAGATAATAATTATTTTAAATAGAGAACAAACAGTCAATTAAAATTTAAACATTTAAAAACTACTTATAAATAAAACACCCTCTCGAGATCGCTGTCCTGCGGCAGGGTCCCCAAAATACATAAAAATTAAGCTGATACGTTGTCCTTCGGTCTTCCTATACTTTAATTATTTCAGAAGCAAGATGTTTATAAAGCTTGTGTGCTTCGGGATCCCATGGGCCTAGCGTAAAAATGTATTCTTGCCCTAAGGAATCATATTTACGCGGTTTGAAGTTTTCAGCGTTTTTCAATATTAATATTTTTTCCCCGAAAACTTGAAATAATTTATATATTTGGAACAGCGGCCTCAGACCAAATAAAAAGTCAAGACGAAGTCAAGTCAACTGCTAGTATTAAAAGTTCTAAAACTCAACTAAAAACGAAAAAGAAGTCGATAGCTCTGAAAGAAAATCACTAGAAAGTCACTATAAAAAATATACCTAAATCGCTTCAAGTGTGCCTATAAAATTTGAAGAGTTCTCGATTTCTCCAGGATCCCATCATCAGATCCTGACCTGATGACCATGGGACCACCTGGAAAGTATATCCTTTCAAACAAAAAAAACCCAAATCTGTACAGGGAAACATAATCGTAAAAAAACATAGAAGATTCCGACGAATTGAGAACGTTCTCCTTCTTTTGAAGTTCGTTTAAAAACAGCGTCCGTACTTCTTCTCAAAATGACAGCTATATTTAAATCTGTTAAAGATGTGACACATCAGGCTTGACACCGTTCTGTTCAATATGGACAACTGGCAAAAAGTGGACACTGTTACCGGGTACATCTGGCCATTAGGATGCTATTATTTACGCTATTAGGATGCACTATTGCAGCATTTCTTTATTATAGTTATTCAGTTTGACCTTTTCTTCATTTCCTTATATGCTCACCAATGCAATGTGAGCGAAGCCGTTTTTAAAAGGTACTATTATAAAAGTTCTAAAACTTAACTAATTTATGAAAGGCTATGTTATAAAAAGAAACACTCGACTGCAATCACTTCGTAGCCTTGTTCAAATTCAAATTCGAGTTCCCATCTTTCCTTTTCTGCATACTATTTCGACGGCGGAACCATGTTCAACTGCTAGCATAAATGAAAAGAAAACAGCTGTGAAATATTTTCGTAGTTTTCCATTTCTGTAGAGAAAGGGCATTTTAATGAGGATGCAGTCGTGTTTAACAGCTTGTTTTACATAAGGTCTACCATTCAATTAATGTATGAATGGCCAATAAACGCGAAAGTTTGTATGGATGTATGTGTGGATGCTCATACATCAAAATAACATATAGGCTATATTTATAAAGCTATTGAGTAAATGGGTCAAAATATAACAATAAGTGTCACGATTCCACGTGACGCCTTTGTGATATACGCACGCGTCCACCAGGACGTCACGGGGAATCCAGTTTAATCCCGCCCGCGCTGTAATAGTTGTGATTAGTCAGTGATTAATAGGACATATTACGGCCGGCGGGAGCATTCTACCTACCGATCAATCGGCTTATTGTTACTGTGACGTCTATAATACTTGACATTGGCGGAATCATCAAAACCCTGATGGAGCCATTTTGAAAAAAAAATAGAATAGAAAAAATAAGTGTCACGTAAGTCGGAAAAAAATCTCCCATCTGCGAGCCATTCTGGCGCGCGGTACAAAAACCGTAAAGTAGGCCACACATTGGTCCTGCATCGCACCGAAAATTTCCCATTCCGACCGCTATAAGATCTAGGCGGATCATTTGTTACAAGAATTGGACGAGTCTGTGCCATACGGTCCACTGAAAAAGACCACAGACTCGTCCAATTCTTGTACGCGCGGCCCACCATCCGTTTTCAAATCGTTGTATTTGTGGTTGATTTCGATGGCCGGATCGATCTGTCACACACACATACATCTACACGCCTTTGTTTAATCTAATCTTGTGTGTCTGTGTGGGTGAGTGAATTGCATGTGATCTAGATCGTATGATTTACATTGCTAATGTGTGGTCTGTGTTCAATCTCGATCATACCGGACCAGTGCGTGGGCTACTTAATGTATGGTAGAAATTTATCTCTTAAATAATTATACAAAAAAATCCGCTACAGCATATATCTATATTTTATGTGTAAGCTGTAATATAATATCGTAATTTCTTCGGCAATATAAAGAGACAGTTTGTAAGTTTGAATGTAGCGGGTAATCTCTCAAACTACAGAACCGATTTTAAAATTTCTTTCACGAAAAATTTCAGAAAGCTACGATGTCACTCAGTAACATAAGCTATACTTAATTTTGTTCGAAAATATTAACGAGCGAAGCCGGGGGTGGAAAGCTTGTATGTTATAAAAAGAAAAAGTATTAACTGCAACTTATTCGTAGCACTTCCTTAGACAATAGGTAAGACTCTAATAGCTTAAAACTAAATTAATTAATCGACTTTTCATGCTTTGGCGCTCCAAGCTTAGCTTTTATCCCAAGAGGGGTTAAGGCAGAGACAATCGTATGTCGTTTGCTACGATTCTGATCTCTTTCGCTTCTTTTGTATTCATCATACCTTTCATACATGCTCGGCGATTGTGTGTACTTTTAATATTGCCATCGATCAATTTACTTTTTAAATGTTCAATAAATGTCTACCTAGGTCGTCCTCTGCTAGCATTACCTTTCACTTCAGCCATATATACCTTTTTAGTCAATCTTTCATCCTTCATTCTTTCAACGTGTCTATACCAGCGTAAACTACTTTCTTCATTTTAATCACAACATCATCTTTCACTCCGCATTCTTCTTTAATGACACCGATATAAAAGTATACTTGAATTACACTTCGTTTACTACAAGGAGTTTATACTTCAAGGAGTTTGTATATAATAAGTATATAAACTCCTTGGTTTCGTCAGAGTGAATGACAGTTTAGTTAGGTCACGTGGTTATATTTCAGTCGGTATGGGCATTTAAATAAATTTTATTCTATTCGTTTAGTTGTACTTACATTGTCTTAGCCCCAACTGGCAAAGGCGGACTCTATTACTGCAAGTGTCTCTGGCCAGATCGCAAGGTATAAATATGTGAAGAAATGTGTGTATAAAACTATATTAACCTCAACCCCTATTAGAAACAGGCGTGAAGATTTAACTCATCTAAGCATGAAAAGGAGTCACAGAAGAACAGATATGTCGGCGTACAATATAAAGTTTCTGACATAGTTCATGACACGCTTACAGAATATCTCGCCGGTTACTTCCCTGTACTATGTAGATAATAGACAATAGCCACGACTTGATAAGCAACTTTACTACGTAAATACATGTTTTAGCCATTTTCATTAATTAGCCATTTAATGAATGGCAGACGAGATAAACTTTATGTAAATTAACGTTAGCTGTTCATTACAATTCATTCAGATTTTTCGGAGCCTAATCTGGGCAAATAGAGTGTTACGGTTCCAGGGTACCCAGCAGAGGACCAAGTCTCCCTCGTTTAGCCGATGGTATTTTAAGGCTATACCTAACGAGTGGCCAGTTCTGAAGAGGTATATTTAGATGGAAAAGCCTCTGTGTGGCTTGTCGGATTATGTACATAAGTTTTTAATTGAAAAACCCATTGGTACATGGCCTAGTTAATACCAGACGTCTTAACCAAAGAATCTTATGCGCTAATTTTATTTAAAAAAATATGCGTGACTAGAAGTATAGATGCCTGTTGCTGCACTTAATAGACCTAGATGTGACATTTCTTTAACATAACATACCTAAATATATATATATGTTCTGTTTAGATACTGTGGATAACTAGCCAAAAGTGGACACTATTATTGATGAATCTGCGACTGAGAGATATAAAGACCGCGTGCTTGTTTCTTTGTTTGTTTTGTTCTGGACAAAAATCTAGACAGATAGAAAGAAATATGAAGAACACGATATTGATTATTTTTTTGTATGAATTAATTTTTTTTACCCTAACTTGTTATACATTTCAAATTCACATTTTAAATAGAAGTTTGCATAATAACCCCACAAAGTAATGTATGAACATACGAGGCATGAAATTAATGATGTTGTCGCTCGAAATTGGTCTGCGAATTTCTACATATTCTAGTTACAAAGCCAAAATACGACAGGTGTGACCTAGTGGTAAGAGCAGGTTCTAATCCCAGGTTTAGCAAAGGTTTTATATGTATGAAGAAGCTGGTCGACCGATTACGCTATGAGTAGTTGATCTATTTAATTATTAATTGATGAATGCACTAATATAAATAATTATCACACGCTAAAATATTATAAAAATTGTTAGTTTTCTATAACCCATAACATAGACGTTTGGGGCGATATATTTTTAAAACTGATTTAAATCTACATTAATTTAATTTTTAGCAGCTCGGTGAAAAAATTTAATTAAAAATACGTAACTCATATGATACCATTTTGAAATCTATCTATAATATTTTATTTATTTTATTCGTTGGTTCCCTTTTAATTTACTAATGGATAAATAATAATAAAAAAATAATAATCATATATGAAAAAATACATTCATACGCAAAAAACCTTTTGATTTCGTATTGAGTTTATGAAAAGTGGGTTTCCCAGATGTACCTATGGATATAATAATTGGAGTGCGAGTCACCTGCCAACCAGGCAGAGGGTAGGATTCTGTACTATTTCAGTAATTTACAGGATTGTTCAAATTTCTTTATTACTCTCTTGGTCATTAGCCCGCGTTTTATTGTAAATTTCAAGTCTATACCCTTCCATATACCTATTATATATACATATATATTGTAAATGGACATGTAATTTTTTTGTATATTTTTTAATTTGTGTATGAAATAAAGGGCTTTTTTATTGTTATTTTTAAAAAAAAAAGAAATGTAAACTTCCTTAAATAAACTTTTTTAAATCTTTTTATTCTCTCCACGTCTTAAGGCCTCGGAAATACATGTTATGTGTGATTTTCAAGTCTCTATCTTATTTCGCTAGAGGTCCGTGACAGACAAACGGACAGACGTACAGACATCGCTGGTACAGCAATAGAGTTAATTTTTTCGAAAATTTGATTACATACTTTATTTTGAGTATTGAAAGTTAGCGCTCAATGAGACCAGTCCCCGTCGAATGCAGACAACCGGCTACTTTGCGATTGCACCCATAGCTGGAGCTGAGACAATTAGTAAGTAAGCAGAAACATAAATATATTTAAAGACCATTCTTTAGAAAATCATATCTAGTATGACTTTAAGTTTATGCTGTCTGAATTTAAACAAAGTTAGCCGTTTGTTATATACACTGACGAGCAATATAAGAAAGCCACTTGCAAAGTGCCTTATCTATACTAATATTATAAAGAGGAAAGATTTGTATTTTTGTATGTTTGTGTGTATGTTTGTATGTTTGTAATGAATAAACTCAAAAACTACTGTGCCACAAATTATTTCACCATTGGAAAGCTACATTCACATTGAATAACATAGGCTGTATTCTATTTTCAAAAATTTAGGGATCCTTACTAAACTCCAATAATGTAACCCCAAGGTGTAAAAAAATGACCTAAGAAATTCCTTACATCGCGTGCGCTGCGAAAACTATTGATGATAGAACAAAATAATGTACCTACTGACTTTGCAGAACACATCATTATCTACAAAAAGTGTCGCGACAGCATATGTCTAACTATTATAGTTAAGTCACAATAAGTGTTCTTTTATTTTAAAAATTTAATTAAAAAGCCGCCACCGGGTAGGGGTAGGGTTAGGGTTAGGGTTAGGGGTAGTGGTAGGGGTAGGGGTAGGGGTAGAGGTAAGGGAGTGCTGTAGGTTATATTTTATTTTGTTCGAAAATATCTACGGGCGAAGCCGGGGGCGGACGTAGAGTAGCAATATAAAATTGTTTTTACATTGTTTAACACATTTAATTAAATTTGTTTTGTTTCCATTGGGTGTTTTTTTTAACCGTTATTAAATACACTTGAATGTTGCTTTTTACTTCAAAAAGCTATCTGGCGTGGTTTCGGAAATATTTCATGATAAGTTAATGGCTTTTTTATATTGCTCATCAGTGTATTTGATTTGATGGATTCCCTGTATTATTTATAAGTAATAATAGAGTGGTGGAGAAATAAATGTTGGAAAAGAGAATTAATTTCAATTGAAAATAATAATAATTGTGTAAACTTTCTTCATTAACAAGAACACAAACAATATGAGGGGTAGTAAGAAAAGCTGTGCAAAATGGGTAATAAACTTAAAGTAACACTTAAGGAAAAAGGAGGTAACTGGGAAAAGGCATGTTTCTGTAGTAAAAAATGTACAAAATCATGTTTTTAACCTAATCATAAAGGAAAACCACATTAAGGCGACGTATCACAGCAACGAACTCAGTTTTACGGGCGACTTATTTTGTACATCTCTTTAGAAAGATGTAAGCGAGATGGAATGCTATTCAAATAGATAAGATAGATCAAGATTCACGTACCAGAAACATGAGAAAATACGATTTCTCAACAAAACCTCTTGCGATAATACACGAAACGGACTTCGGCTATACATACGACTATTTAAAAAAGGTGTAGGTAGTTAATGTTTTCGTAAAATAGATGAAATAAACTAAATAAAATTGTACATTATTAAAAGAATTAGAGCCGCAAAGTCGGTTAAAAATACGCGAAAAATTTAGGACTTTCAGGGACTCATATAACTGATTTTGAAAATTTTATTTGGTTTATATCATGTTCAATATATCAATCTTTAGACTCTATATCTATTTGTGCTTTTTTTTCTTAACAGGTTGTCTTACAGTTCCCGAAATCGTGTTACGGTCCCAGGGTACCCAGAGGAAGACCTCTTTTTGGTATTTGTGAGGCTATACCTGTAAACGAGTGGCCAGTTCTGTTGAGGTATATTTAGATGAAAAAAGGCTCTGAAATATATTTTTTTGACATGTCATTTAAAATTCTTAACAACATAATCTAATAAAACAATACAGGTGCAGGATTGGTTGCTAAGCGACATCAGCACAATGTTAACTAGACCTCAAAATCCATACTAATTACAAATGCGAAAGTAACTCTGTCTGTCTGTTACGCTTTCACGGCTAAACCACTAAACGCATTTTGATGAATTTTGATACAGAGAATGCTTAAACCCTAGGGAAGGACATATGCTATTTTTTATATACAAGGGGATATAATAGAGGATGAAAATTAGAATGAGCCCCACGAAGCCCGGGGGAAGCTAGTACATAATAAACCAGAATCCGAATAGATTCTAGGCTAAAAATACACTAAAATAGATTACCCGGCCGCACAAAAAGTATTAAAATCTCATCAAAAGCATAATTATAAATAATTAAACCAAGTCTCGCGACTGTCCTTGCATGAAACCTAATGATTTTTGGTGTTGTAAATGTGTGTTATTTTCTGCTAGATGCTACTGCAACGTCTTTTATCATGTATTGTCAAAGCAAATGTAAAATATCTCAGGTATTTTATTTATTCGCAAGACCTCACTGCTGCATGGTTCGTGTGGCGCTCTCTGCGTTACCCCTTTGTGCGACGTAATAACCATTTCAGCCTTCAGGATACCTGAAGCGTGAACCAATTTGATGCAGATCCATAAAATAGTTTTCTACTTTCCTTTTACTCGTATCGCCTCTAGTTGCCGAGGAAATTGTAAGAATCTATCTATCTATAATCACGCCTTTTATCCCAGTAGGGGTAGGCAGAGACAATCGAATGTCATTTATATTCATCATACCTTTCATACATGCTCGGCGATTGTGTGTACTTTTAATATTGCCTTCGATCAATAATTTTTTATGTGTTCAATAAAAGTACAAGTAGGTCGTCCTCTGCCAGCATTTAATTTTACTTCAGCCATATAAACCTTTTTAGTCAATCTTTCATTCTTCATTCTTTCAACGTGTCTAAACCAGAGTAAACTACTTTTCTTAATTTTAGTCACAAAATCATCTTTCATTATACATTCTTCTCTATTTTTTTTATTTTTCGTATACGTATTTGAAATGAATATCAAACAAAAGTCAAAGTCTTTATCCCACGGTGTTCGTAAAGCTCTACCTGTTGTCTCGCGGGTTTAAATGGATTTTAGTATTTGATGAGTAGGTACACTATTTTTTCCTTGACACTACAGACATTGATCGATATTGATTTCGATTAAATAATGGACTTTCTACTAAAATCACAGTGGAGGTATACACTCATTTAATTACAATGACATTTAAATGCAAATTCGTAATAAAGACGGATATGTTTGCCTAAATAAAGTGGCAACAATATCAAAGACATAAAGTAGTGTGAAATTAACTTATGAGGCTTATTTTGACAGTATCTATCTATCTATTATCACGCCTTTTATCCCAAGGGTAGACAGAGACAATCGAATGTCATTAGCTACGATCCTGGCATACCTCATTCGCTTCTTGTATATTCATCATACCTTTCATACATGTTCGGCGATTGTGTGTACTTTTAATATTGCCATCGATCAATTTTTTTTTTTATATTTACAGTATACTACTTGCAGTTAGCCTAACTGAACATTTATCTACATACTAGCGATCCGAAAATGCATAGTTTAAATTATATTAAAGAAAATATACGAAAATTGAGCCCCCCCCACCGATCTCCGAAACTACGGACTCTAAAATTAAAAAAAAATAGATAATATAGTTACTCACTCATAGTTTACAGGAAAATCTAAACTAAAATCCTGCCTTCTCCACGCGAGTTCGTCTCGCTTTTGTCCAGTTTTATTATATTACGTATTATTGTACCGAGTTTCTTAGTACTTGCCTT
This sequence comes from Nemapogon koenigi, assembly GCA_963924495.1. Classification (NCBI taxonomy): domain Eukaryota; kingdom Metazoa; phylum Arthropoda; class Insecta; order Lepidoptera; family Tineidae; genus Nemapogon; species Nemapogon koenigi. The sequence continues at coordinate 3,383,800 of OZ004640.1, read as the reverse complement.
ACCTCACCGCCGCCGCCGTGTATGGTTTTATTTCAAAGCTAACATAAAACATTTTTATCAAAGACTAGTGTAGCTGACCGAAAATAAATAATGTTCGAATGAATAATGTTCGATCTCTTTGGCTTTTTATGAAGATTTGATTTGACATATTTATTATTATGACAGAGATTTTTTGTATGGACAAAATGTAAATAAACACAATATTATTATTTAATTAATGTTTATAATTTCTACAAGATTAGTACGACACAATTGGTCCTTCGACAAGGTAAATGGAGCAGCGGCGCGGCGTAGCAAACGATTAGCGGAAAAAACGCCACAAAGAATATTGTAAAAAATTCTGACATGTCTTCCATCAGATCAACCGTCACCAGCACAAGGACAAATTCTAAGATAAGTACAACTTCATCTAAGAAACGATTACTGATAGCCCGAGCTGATAGACAAAAAGCAGAATTAGATTTACAAATTTACGAACAGGAAACAAAACGATTATCATCAATGAAAACAGTAATTGACGCTAGATTAGACGAGGAAATGGCTCTCCTAGACAACGCATCATCTCGTGCAGACAATCTTGATGAAAAGCGGGAACTATCCCAGACTAAAGACGAAAGTGATGTTACCAAATGGGTAGACGAGACTACACGTCATATTCCCTCAATTCAAGACCCACCAAAACAAGTAGACAACATTATTGACACGTTGACATACTCTTTTTCAAAAGCCATGAAGAGTGTATTTACTGACCAAAAGCAGGACGCTGCTACTACAATACAAGATAAATTACTTGGTCGTCTAGCAGTGCAAGACTTACCTATTTTTTCTGGAGATCCAATAGAATGGTTACTTTTCAAAAATACGTATGATAATACAACCAACATTGGTCGATTTTCAGAGCAAGAAAATATAGCCCGTTTGCAAAAATGTCTAAAGGGTGAAGCGTGGGAGGCAGTGTCCGCAAGTCTTATTACTGCCACTTCCGCTGATCAGATTATGACCACGCTTGAGATGAGATTTGGCAGACCCGACTTAGTGCTTCATAAAGTCATAAATGAGATTAAGAAAATACCCAAAATGACAGGAGCACGTTCTGAACTTGTGACACTTGCAACTAAGGTAAATAATTGTGTAGCTGCGATTAAAGCTACAAAACATGTTGGACACTTATACAACCCTGATCTTATCTCAGATATAATATCAAAATTAACGGAACCCCTGTATTATCGCTGGTTGGATTATGGATTCAATCTTGACACTTGTGGACCAAGACTGCCAGCACTAGCGAAATACCTTATGACAGAAGCTCAACGTATCTGTAAAGTTGGAATATGTGACATACCCGTGAAAACAGTTAAACAGTCATTTAAACGTCCTATTTTCTTGACAACTGAGGAGAAGACTAATCCCAATTTAGATCAAGAAAAAGATATAGTATCCAAGTTGCATGAATATACAAAATGTCAGTTTTGCCACAAGGGTTTCCATATATTAGAAAAATGTAATGGATTTATAAACATTGAAATAAATGAGAGATGGGACTGGATCTGCAAGAAACGTTTATGCTTTAAATGCCTAAGTTCTAGTCATAGACGAGATAGATGCAAATCCAAAAAGATATGCTCATCATGTAAAGCCGGACATCATAGTTTACTTCATCGATATGACTGGGTGAGAAAAGAACCCCAATCAAGCAATGAGAGTCCTGCGATTACGGCCAATTTGAATACAGGTGACTCGATTAAAGTATACTTGAAGGTGCTACCTGTAACGATTAAAGGTCCTACTGGCACCGTAAGCACGTATGCATTGTTAGATGAAGGGTCTACTGTGACATTACTAGATACACAAACAGCAAATAGTGTTGGAATTAAAGGTCCAAAAGGTGGATTAAATCTACAAGGTGCTGTTGGAGATTTTGGCAAAATTATGACTAGTCAGAGTGTGTCGCTGACTATACACACTTCTGAAGGTTCATACAGGCTAGACCGTGTACGCACTGTAGATAACCTTACACTTCCGATACAAGAGCTGAGAGGATTAGATTTAATAAAATACGACCACCTGAAAAATATACCGATTCAGACATTCAAAGGCAGACCAACTCTTCTCATTGGCCAAGATAATTGGCATCTTATTATTACCATAGAACTAAGAGAAGGTAAAAAGAATAAACCCGTTGCTTCCCTGACAAGACTCGGATGGGTATTACATGGTTTTAAGTCTTCGATTACGAAAGTATACTCAAACCACGTTACACATATTAAAGAATCTGCTGACAATGATTTGCATGAGTTGGTAAAGAATTACTTTCGTCTGGAGAGTATTGGTATAACACAGAAAGAAGTACAAAAGCAATCAACCTTAAATCAGCGTGCATTGGATATACTGAATTTAAAATCAAGAAGAAAGGGTGATAGATGGGAAACCGGTCTTTTGTGGAGATCTGATGACGTAAAATTTCCAGATAATAAAAGAAATGCTGAACTGAGACTAAAAGCTATTGAAAAACGAATGGACTATGATATAAAATTCGCTGAAGATTATTCTAAACAGGTAAATAACTTATTTGAAAATGATTATGCAGAAGAAGTTATTGGGACGCCTGCTAATAAAAAGGTCTGGTATTTGCCACATTTTGGTGTTCGTAATCCAAACAAACCGAATAAACTCCGTTTGGTATTTGATGCAAAAATAGAAACAAAAGGGGTTTCTCTTAACACGGAGCTGCTTGCTGGACCTGATTTACTTAATTCTTTGATAGGAGTTTTATTACGCTTCCGAGAAAGAGCGATCGCTGTAACAGGTGACATCAAAGAAATGTTTCTTAGAGTTAAAATCTTAGAGGAAGATCAGTTTGCACAATGTTTCCTGTGGAGAGGAATGGAACGATCTAAAACCCCACGAACATATAAAATGACATCATTAATTTTTGGAGCCAAGTCATCACCATGTACAGCAACTTACATAATGCGACGCAATGCAGAAGATTTCATATCAAGTCATCCTAGAGCTGTAGCAGCCATTAAGAGAAGGCATTATGTAGATGATTATTTGGACAGCGTGGACACAGAAGATGAATTGGTACAAATTATTTCAGATGTAACTATGATACATAAAGCTGCTGGATTTGAGATACGAGGATGGGCATCGAACTGTTCAAGTGTACTACCGCAAGAGTCACAAGTTGATATAGTAAAATTACCATCTTTAGAGAAGACTCTTGGAATGGTTTGGCGAACTAAAGGTGACTGTCTCAAATTTGATCTCAGCTTCAAGAAATTAGACGAAGAAGTTTCAACAGGATTTAGAAAGCCAACTAAACGAGAAATGCTTAAGATTATCATGTCTGTATTTGATCCACTTTGATTATTATGTCCGCTTCTTATACGAGGAAAGATAATGCTGCAAGATGTGTGGCGCAGTGGCATACAATGGGATCAATGTATTGGTGATAAACAATATCAGATATGGCGTCGTTGGCTAGATGATCTACATAAACGTGAAACATTTTTCGTTCCTCGATGTTACGGATTTACATATTTAAATAATTTGCAACTTCATGTATTTGTAGATGCTTCAGAACAAGCATATGCTGCAGTAACTTATTTGAAGAGAGAGGATAAAGTTGTTTTTGTTGCAGCAAAGAGTCGAGTGGCACCGTTTAAAAATTCTACAATACCTAGATTAGAACTTCAAGCAGCTTTGATGGGAGCAAGACTAGGAGATACTATTATAAAAGAACTTGACGTTGAAATTTATAAATGTATTTTTTGGACAGATTCACAAACTGTATGGTGGTGGATAAACAGTGACTGTCCACAGAAAAGACCATTTATTTCAAATCGTTTATCTGAAATAGAAGAATTAACACAAGCTTATCAATGGCGATGGTTACCTGGAAAAATGAATGTGGCTGATGAAGCTACCAGATTAAGTGGTAACTTATCTAATTCTAAATGGATAACTGGCCCAGATTTTCTTCGTCATCCAGAAGATCAATGGCCATCAGTTATACCAGGACCTAAATTGGAGGAGGAAATAACCGCCCATGAAGATCACAAATTTACCCTGGTAACTGAAGAAATAGTTAAGCTCATAGATGATAAGAGGTTCTCGAATTGGAGACGACTAGTAAGAAGTGTGGCAATGGTTTTATTATTTGTAGATAAATGTAAAAAAATGTCGTCAACGATTTCACTTGAACATGAGAGGCGAGCTGAAACTTTAATTATAAGACAAGCACAAGTTGAAAGCTTTTCCGCCGAAATTGTTGCTCTTAAAAACCGAAAGATTTTAAAATCTAGTAAATTACAAAAACTAAATCCTACTTTAGACGAAGACAATTTAATGAGAGCTATTTCTAGAATTGATGCTGCAAAAAACTTACCATTCAATTTGAAGAGACCAGTGATACTGAATGGTCGGCATCGTATATCGAAACTTATTATTGATTATAACCATCGTAAGTTAGGGCATCACAGTTTACAAATGTTAATTAATGAATTAAAACAGAAATACTGCATTCTGCGATTACGAACAACAGTACGATCTTTGATAGCTCGATGTGTTATTTGTAGAGCAAGAAGAGCACCATGTGAACAACCAATGATGGCAGGGTTGCCACCTGCAAGACTTGAACATCATTACAGACCATTCACATACTGCGGTGTTGATTTATTTGGTCCTATGTCTATAACCGTCGGACGCAGAAATGAGAAAAGATGGGGTGCAATATTTACTTGTTTAAATACAAGGGCTGTACACATTGAATTAGTTACTTCGTTATCTACAGACTCGACAATACTTGCAATACGACGCATGGCTGCTCGACGTGGCTATCCTAAACAAATATATTCGGATAATGGGACAAATTTCAGAGGAGCCGATGGAGAACTTCAGATATCAATCCAAGGGATCTTAAGAGATAAAGTATTTATTGATAAAGCAACTGAGCTCGGAATTGAATGGAGATTTAATGCACCTGATGCTCCGCATATGGGTGGCGCCTGGGAGAGACTTGTTCGTTCGATTAAAACAGCTCTTCATGCCATTCTATTTTCCCGTGCGCCAAAAGAAGAAACATTATCTACGTTGTTGGCAGAAGCTGAAAATATTGTAAACAGTCGTCCCTTAACACACGTATCTGTTGACGTAAATGAGGAGGAGGCACTTACGCCAAATTATTTTTTACTTGGTGCCTCTAATGGTTTGCCACGACCTGGAGATTTCTCTGATGAAGACTTAAATTTGAGAAAACAATGGCGTATCGCACAAAGGCTTGCTGATCACTTTTGGTCCAGATGGATACGCGAGTATATACCATCTCTACAGAATCGGCGGAAATGGACAAAAGACGATAGTTACAGAATATGTGTAGGTGACCTTGTTTTAATTGCAGATTCGACATCACCCAGAAACTATTGGCCAAGAGGGAAAGTTATTTCAGTTATTCCTGGACGTGATGGACGTGTACGTATTGTTGATGTTGATACACAGAGCACGACTCTACGGCGGCCAGTCTCAAAGTTGGTTGTTTTACTGCCAGCTTCCCATAATGATAAAGTGGAGGAGATTGTAGCTGACCGAAAATAAATAATGTTCGAATGAATAATGTTCGATCTCTTTGGCTTTTTATGAAGATTTGATTTGACATATTTATTATTATGACAGAGATTTTTTGTATGGACAAAATGTAAATAAACACAATATTATTATTTAATTAATGTTTATAATTTCTACAAGATTAGTACGACACAACTAGCATTCCGCACCCGGCTTCGCCCGTGGATATTTACGAAAAAAATAAAATACACACTATCCCTACCCCTACCCCTTACCCCTACCTCTACCCGTACCCCTACCCCTACCCCTACCCCCTACCCCCTACCACTACCTCTAACTTTGGATATTGTTCATGCATATTTTCGCGTTAAAAAAATACTTACATTTTTAAACACGTGATTGATATCTTTCGAATGGAATTTCCGAATTGAATATTTCAAAAATGTATATAAAGGTATTGAAGCAGTCGTGCATATAAAGTAATTTATTTTGATAAGGATTAATAGCAAGGTACAAATAAAGAGCCTTTTCTAGCGGCGGCTTTTTAATTAAATTTTTAAAATAAAAGAACACTTACTATAATAGTTAGACATATGCTATCGCCACACTTTTTGTAGATAATGATGTGGTCTGCAAAGTCGTAGTACATTATTTTGTTCTATCATCAATAGTTTTCGCAGCGCACGCTATGTAAGGAATTTATTAAGTAATTTTTTTACACCTTGGGTTACATTATTGGAGTTTTAGTAAGGATCCCTATTATGTCACTCAGGATGAATGTAGCTTTCCAATGGTGAAAGAATTTTTGAAATCGGCATAGTAGTTTTTGACTTTATTCATTACAAACATACACACATACAAAAATACAAATCTTTCCTCTTTATAATATTAGTATAGACTAGATTTTGTATGCGGTTGCATTCACTTAGACATGGGACACGTGGATTTTAGTCATGAAATGACCGAGTTCTACGACCCCACGATATCCTCTAGCTAACTTATTTTATATTAAAATTTAACATTAAGAAAGGAGTTTTAACAAGATGACGAAAGTAAAACTGTGGAAATCTTCCAAATTATTTTACAGACCTCGGAAAAATTTCCGCCATCATAGTTTCTTGGAAAACCTTGATACTTGTTTGATAATAATTAAATGTTTGTATGATATCTCAATTTAGAAGTACGAATTGTTTTAGCACCTAGTTTCTTCAAGCTGTATTTAAGCGGAAGGGTTTGACATTCTATATGCCTGCAATGGATTTTAAAAATAACATTAAATCTAACAGGTCCAAGTGGAATAGTGGCAAGAATATTGGCTGCATTTACCCGCTGATTAAATTTCAAATTTGTAATTTATTCTTGTTATCATCACCATGAGGCGCCGGGGTTTCCCTCTTCGCGCTGGCATTGTCTCACACTGGGCTATGGCGGTTTTGTCAAAATTTTTATTATATCTCAGAATAAGAAAGCGATTTTTACGGCAATATTAACAGTCAGGGAGTTGTGCCTGATTTTACTGAAAGGTAACGAATCCGTCTGTTCTCTGTTATAATTATAATGTTATACAATTTTGGTTATAAATTAACACCGCCTCAACATATTACTAAGTTGTCAAGAGGGAATCTAGGGTGTTCTTAAGTAGTCAATTTTAGAATGGTATATATATACGGTAACCAAAATAGATGTTTTAATTGGATTTGCAAGGAAATGGCTAGTAAGTATAACAATTTTCCATTGGATAAATATTTTAAAAAGTAAAAAACTACAAGAAAAACATAACTGATGTTTTTTCTGCCTTATTTAATTCTTATCTATTGAATCTACCACTTTGAAAGGAGGAGGGGGGAGGGGGGAAGTAATTTCCCAAGGTTTTAAGTTTTGAAACTCTTTGCAGATAAGTGAAAATTTTTGGGAAAAACTAGATTTTTCTTTTTTGGGAACGAACAATTATCCATGAAAAAGTCTGCTTTTGAGGTTTTCCCGTCCAAAATTGAAAGGAAAAAAACAGCTAATTTCATTTTTTTACTTGCGTGAGTACTGAACCTGTAGCTTAAATATGATACATAAGCAGACAAACAGACAGAGTACGATGTCTGTACTTCCACAATAAAAGGTTATGTGTAAATCGATTTAACGTTTACGATTATGTTAGAAAGAGACTATTACACGTTTGATATAGCGTATATGGCAAACAATATAAAATGTAAAGCTCTGTTCACACATCTATACATTCTTTTGAACCCTCAATAATGGAATGGCGAACTTTTCTACTTACAGACCGTCAAGTATAACTTGGCTCTTGGTGGCGCCACTATCTATGTAATCTAATCTATGTATTCGCCATAATGCTATATATACCAATCAACGTAGGGCCACGCATAGACAATAAGGTACCGTAGCCTGTAGCATAGACAATGCAGGATGTTAATTTTGTATTTTTCCAAATTTATTTTCTCGCTACCTGTTATGATTTTCTTTGAGAATATTTACTAAGAGCAGTATTTCAATCATGTTAACTTTACATAAAGGCTCAACGAATCAGCCAGTATTCTTGCCACTATTTTATTTTTTATTTTAGTTTAAATATTTTGATTTGTGTAAATAATTGAATACAAGTTGGAATAAACTAAAAAATATCTAATTTGTTATTATTTTCACAATACTTTATATATTTTTTACGTATAAACAGATTCATTCACAAGGAAGGTTTTTGTACTGATGACGCTGTATAGATAGCTTGTTCTCGTTCATTTCTAAAATCTTGTCAAATGATGTGTACAAGTCCTTAGATAAAGTTATGTATGTGAACTGCCAATAAAAGCTATATCTGCTATATATTTTTATATGATCTCACTTGGTCGAAGACATTTGTAAACACAATGTTTGGTGAATGATTTCTGTTTGGAAAGGTGATAATGCTACAGATATATTATAGAGCAGGCGATACTGGAAGAGTCGGTTCGGTGTCTACCTTGTTTAAAGGGCTAAGTTTCTACTTTCTTCACGGCTTGCCTTCCAGCTCCCGAAACCGTGTTACGATTCCAGGGTACCTAGTGGAAGGCCAAGTCTCCCTCGTTCGGCCGATGGTATTTGTAAGGCTATACCTAACGAGTGGCTAGTTCTGTTGAGGTATATTTAGATGGAAAGTGTGGTTTGTTGGATTATGTAGGTACTTAAGTTTTTAATTATAAAATAGCAAGTAACAAGGAACACTATAAATTACCACTGGGATTTATTTTTATTCATTTAAAATTGACAGAAAAAGTTTGAAGGATTCCGTACACTATGCACTAAGGTCATACCAAGTTTGACGCCCCTGTATGGCGCAGGAACAAATAAGCGCGAGTGCGCCTGATACTTGGCCTGTTTTTCTTATTTGTTGTTTTACTTAAGAGTATGCATTAGTTATCTAGTTAGACGTTTGTATGTATTGCCATTACGAGCGAGCAAAAAACGCCGATTAAAACGCGTTTCTTGTATGGGGGTCAAAAGCTAGCGTGCGCACTTCTTCTAAAAATAACAGTAGTGACACATCTAAAACCGCAAAAAAAGGGCACAGACAGACAGATTAGGGACGAGGGACTGTTTTGATTTCCATAAATATTCAACTTTGTGTCCGGTTACGTCGATACAAAGTCACCATTTATTAAGTAAACCTTACACGAGAGAAACTTGGAAGGATGAAACAGGATATTGTATGCGAAGTTCTTAACCATGTATTAATACAGTACGGGAAGTCACAGGCATAAACACAATAATACCTATACAGTAAAACTTAATTAATAACAATGGCGTCAATGTTTTTAGGAGCCAGGCTAACAATAATTTCTTTTTATGCTCGTAGAATAAAAAACATATGTAATTAATTGTTTAATTGATTGATTTGGCAATAAAGAGTTTTCGTTATATCTTGCGGTGTTGCTAGAGATACCAGTAACAGTGTCCACTTTTTGCCAGTTGTCCATATTGAACAGAACAGGTAGCAACTATAGCAAGCCCGTTGCTGCATTTAATGGACCTAGATGTGTCACTTCTTTAACTTTCTATAAACAAAATCAATAGTATATTTAAACGGGATGTCTTTACTTCGGACTAAAATAAAATCTATGTAAAAATGTTGTTTATACAGGGAGATATGATCAGAACTTACTTTTCTTAAAACTCAGTAAATGATTATTATTATTCCCTTAGCCATATGAAACATTTACATTTGATTTTCCTAATTTCTTTGCTTATGATGGAAATCGTTTATGTTTGTGAAAACAAAATGAGACAAAAAATGTACATGTTTCATTTAACTTACTACTATTGTTAAGGGAAGAATAATCATTTACTGGTTAGGAAAAGTTAGTTATAGTATATACAACATTTTTACATACATTTTATAAAGTAAAGTCACTGCATTTAAATATAATATTGTTTCCTTTTTTTTTAAATAACGAATACTCTTTATCGTCAAATCAACGATAAAACTTCATGCTTCACAAGCATACAAAAAAGCGATTATTTTTAGCCTGGCTCCTAAAAATTAGAAACAAAGATTTTCACTTCTTTTCAGTCGCTAGTGGTCGTCACTTCAGCATTTGTGCCGCGCTTAACAATACTTCGCCACTTCTTCCAGACGTAAAAAAAAAAATTTGATAAACTGAATAGATATACTCTGAACCTAGCTATGTTTGAGATATAGCGTACTGTAACTGTAAGCTTTTATAAGACTGTCCATGCCAGAAACGAAACTTTAGCTGAACAGTAAAACGATTAACTCACAAAAGGTGCGGATACCTAGTTAATACTTTCAAACAAAACTTATTTCTTACATCATCAAGTCCACAATTTAATTTTAAAGGTAGGTAGAAAGTTCAAATCATCGTTGTCAGAGACACACTTAAAAAACTTATTAAAATAATAGTGCTTCGGAAGGCAAGTAAAGCGGCATCAGCACTTCTAAAAATAAGGTAAGTGCTAATATCAACTTGTATTTCAAAATTTACAGAAATGTAGCACCGCACCCATGTCCATGCAAACGGAGAAAATGTTTTACTACCCCTAAATTAAATATTATCTAATTTCAACGTCGAGGGTTGCCTTACAGCTCCCGAAACCATGTTACGGTTCCAGGGTACCCAGCGGAAGACCAAGTCTCCCTCGTTTAGCCGATGGTATTTGTGAGGCTATACCTAAACGAGTGGCTAGTTCTGTTGATGTAAAAGCCTCTAAGTGTGGTCTGTCGGATTATGTACTTACATAAGTTTTTAATTAAAAACCCATTGGTACATGGCCGGGATCCGGGATCGAACCCGTGGTCTAACTTGTTAATATCAGACGTCTTAACCACTCGGCCACCGACGCACCTAGTTAGACGAAAAGCTAGTTTTAAATATGAATCCTCCTAATCAATGGACAGTGTTATTCATCGAAAACATAAGTTTTTTTGAAAGAGCACTGGCATAGGCAGGCGTACAAAAATGTTAATATAAAAAGGTGCGTCGGTGACCGAGTGGTTAAGACGTCTGGTATTAACTAGGCAGACCACGGTTTGATCCCGGCCATGTACCAATGGGTTTTTATAATTAAAAACTTATATACATAATCCGACAAATCAAATATACCTCAACAGAACTGGCCACTCGTTAGAAATAGCCTCACAAATACCATCGGTCTTCCGCTGGGTACCCTGGAACCAATAACACGGTTTCGGGACCAGTAATGCAGAAGGAAAAAATATCACATTAAAAGTCAAAACCGGAATCACCGAGTTAACTTCGGCGCTAACTCACTGAAAGCTGTTAGCTGTTACTTCCCAAGACTTAGAAGTTATAACAATATTAAAATTCAATCAAATCGATCGATATTAACTGAATTTTAAGTATTAACCTAGCTACAATAATAAAGAACTCATAACAATTTAGATTACCTATAACTTTGCAAAATTTCGTTATATTCTTCTTAGAAGTTGTATGTCCCAGAAGGCAGCGATCTTAATGTTTTTTTTTATTTATAGGTTTATTTGTATACCTATGTAGCATAGTAAGTATATTTATTTTTTATAAAGCAATCTTATTTTTTTTATTCATTCATTTTATTATATTTTATACCTATATAGTTTTTATATATATTACAGATATTTTTATATTTAATTGTTTTTTATTATATTTAATTTAATTGTCATGAAAATAAATATTTTCAGCCGTAAAAATCTATTTTAGTTAGAACAATTTATTTCTTATCTTCCTCGTCCGTTTCTATAACGAAGTAAAACCTGTAACTACAAAAACTCGCGACAAAAGGCGATACGGATCGACGTGATTTTAGCACAGAGATAGTTGGGTAGTTTCGTGATTTTCGTACAACGAAACGTAACAGTTTTTTATAAAAAGAGAAACTGTTTCGAAACTTTTATAAAACGCTTTTTTATAACACGTCTGGCTGTCTGCTTATCTGTGACCTTTTCACGCGAACATATTTTGTTGCGGTTTTTACTATTAGATAGGTTGATTCACCGGGAAGGTTTATGTGTATTAAACATGGACCTATCATGTTTAGGAGCCGAGCAACAGTAAAAGTGAATCAAGTCGAGGAAAAAGCTAGTACTAGAGAGTTTTCATGGCATATGCTGTCTAATCCGTTAGAGATATAACAAAATTAAGTATGAAAGAATTGTGTAGAGTAATATGATCAATAAAAAAGTACGCAATAACATATACCTGTCCCTAATAGATGAGTAGTAATAAGCGTATCTATGTAGATATTCAAATTGTTGTTAACCAATATTGTAACCGTGCGAAGCCAGAGGCGGGGTCGCTAGTAAGTATATAAAAAAACATTGGCTAAATGAGGAAGATATTGTCTTCCACTGGGTACCCTGGGTCCGTCAACGGTTCCCGGGAGCTATAAGGTAACCAGTGAAGATTTAAAAAAAAAGATAACTAAAAACGCTAAGCACTAAGTTTTCTCTTTAGGGCACATAAATCATCCGTATAAATCAGCTTACGTTTGTTGTGGCAAATCTAGATCCATTAAGTGCAGCAACATGCATGCCATCTGTTGTGTTTAATATGGACAACTGGAAAAAAAGTGGATACTGAGAAATCTCTGGCCACACCGCAAGGCATAAAGGTCGTGAAAATGTGTCCTTTATCACTACACTATTATAAAACAAAGTCTCCCGCCGCGTCGTTTGTGACCTTTTCACGCAAAAACTACTGAACTGATTTTGTTGCAGTTTTCAATATTAGATAGGTTGATTCACCGGGAATATTTATGTGTATCAAACATGGGTCTATCATGTTTAGGAGCTGAGCGTTAACAGCATAAGTGAATCAAGTCGACGAAAAAGTTAACACAAGCGAGTTTTCAAGTGTGTAATTCGTCAGATATATAACAAAATTATGTAGGAAAGAATTATGTAGAATAAAACGATCTATACATAATTGCCCCCATAATGGTAAGTACGGAACCCTAAAACCAACATCCATCGTTCCAAAATATAATCATTTTCACACATCTAATCTAGGGTCTACACATTTACTCAACTCAACTCATTTCAAAATAATGGCACGCGGTTTTCATAAATACTGAAAACTGAAACTACGTGAAATATGAACGCACTCATTATAAACTGACCGTACTCCCGTCGTATTAATGAAATGGTTCATTTAGGGGTGTCACAAACACGTGTGGCAAATGTATTTAAGTTAGAAACGATTTTGTGGTTTTTGCACTCCAGCTAGAGCAACACTACATTTTTTAGGATTCCGTACCCATAGGGTAAAAGCGGAAAGCCTATTACTAAGACTCCGCTGTCCGTCTGTCTGTCTGTCTATCCGTCTGTCACCAGACTGTATCTTATGAACCGTGATAGTTTAGAAAGTTGAAATTTTCACATTGCCGCTATAACAACAAATACTAAAAAACAGAATAAAACAAACGTGATTTTTTTAGGTTCTTCCTCGTAGTCAAATTATTTTGTCAAACTGATTTGACCACAACGAATTGTTCTTCCTTGTGGTCAAATTGTTAGCTTAGGTTAGTTATCTATCTAAGAAGTTTGACTAACAGGATTTTTTTTCCTGTAGGTCAAATCAGTTTGACAAAATAATTTGACTACGAGGAAGATGTGTTTTTTTTTTTATTTATTTATTTATTTTTTTTTTTTTTTTTTTTTTGCCGTTTTCATAGATAATGCTACGGAACCCCCTTCGTGCGCGAGTCCGACTCGCACTTGGTCAGTTTTTTTTATAAGCGGTCTTATTAATTGCCTGTGTTATTTTACATTTGGTAACAGCGGTAAAACAAAAACAGAACATCAAAGCCTCTGTAACTTGCGGCGTGGCCAGAGGTACCAGTAACAATGTCCACTTTTTGCCATTTATTATAAGTGGTAAGCCAGTAAATGGACCACTTCTTTCATTAATACATCTATTAATTACCCATACATAATGCTGTTTTAGTTCTATCACTTACTTATGGAAGCGAGACTTGGGTATGGCATAAGAAGCATGAAAGTAAGATAAATGCAGTGGTCTTTATGTAGAATGTGTGATATATAACGTATTGTCCGCATCTGGAACGATGTCATTAATGAAGAATGCGGAGTGAAAGAAAATGTTGTAACTAAAATGAAGAAAAGTAGTTTACGCTGGTTTGGACAGAATGAAGGATGAAAGATTGACTAAAAAGGTTTATATAGCTGAAGTAAAAGGAAATGCTGGCAGAGGACGACCTAGTTGTACTTTTATTAAACATATAAAAAAATGTATTGATTGAAGGCAATATTAAAAGTACACACAATCACCGAGCATGTATGATGAATATAAAAGAAGCGAAAGAGGTATGTCAGGATCGTAGCAAATGGCATTTGATTGTCTCTGCCTACCCCTCTTGGGATAAAAGACGTGATGATAGATAGATAGATAGATAGAATAATTTCCCAAAACCCAATCAATTTCTAGTGCTTCAGAGACCATCACTTCTTCTGAATATAGTTAGAAAAAGGGGTCATCATTACGAGCATCTTTACCACAATGTTACTGGTACCTCTGGCCAAGCCACAAGCTATAAAGACCGTGATGGTGTATTTTGTTTAAGCTCTATCACAATATAACTTAGTTCCAGAATAATTAAATTTACTGAGAGACTTGCATGGCTTCCTGTAGATATCAATTTGTGAAGCTTTCAACGGTAACACAATTTTGTGGCTACAGGACTATTACGTTTACGTTCTACATCCTGGTTCACTTACTTATACGAAGACACCTATAAAATAAATTAAATAAAATAAGCCTTTATTGCTGTAACATAATAACATACGATCTATACTTTGTATGGGAATAACTATTCCCAATTTCTCTATAATTGTAATTTAGCATATATCAGAATATCTAAATGTAATAGTCGTTATTTTTTCAATTGGTTTTATTTAATAGGAAATATGGGTGGTAAAATAAACGATTATTTTGCCCTTGTTTTCTCTTTCATAATCTAATAAAACGGAGGCAAAGTTTAACCACCCATATTTCCTATTCAATAAAACCCATTAAAAAAAAATAACAGCTTTTTCACTTAGCATATAGTTACTTATTGAATAAGTAACTATATGCTAAATTACAGTGACACAGGTGGATTTCTTACAGAGAAATTGGGAATAGTTTATCTCAGAAAAAATATGGATATAGGAGCCTTAATTCTATTTAACAATTTGACTTTAGCTAATTGTATCGGTACCCGGTTTTCCTGTTACAGATTGTGCTTCGACAAAGGCCTCCTCTAAAGCTTTTCATTTTGTCCTGTTTTTTGCAGCGCGTGTCAATTCTGGATCAGCTATCTATTTCATGTCGTCTTCTCAAAGTTTAGTTTGTCTACCTTTGTTTTTTCTACTATCACGCGGATACCATTAGGGATGTTGACAGTGAAAGAATATAAATACACAATAATATCCCGTCATCCGGTCATGGCGACATACGCACGCGTTTTCGTCGTGGCGTGATGTGGAATCCAGTTTAATCCTGTTCGCGCTGTGATGGTTGTGATTAATCAGTGATTAATAAGACATATCACGGTCGGCGGGATTATCTTAAATACCGATTTATCGGCTATAAACACTATAAAGGCTATAATACTTGGCATTGGCAAATCACCGATGAACATTGGTGGAGCCATAATAAAAAAGAAGAAGATTATTTATACGTATAATCACTGAAAATAATGTTTTTTTTAAATATCTAAATGAAAAATATTTAATTCATACTTCCGGTCACGTGACCAGAAACGGTAAGTGACGTCATTGCTAAGTAAATGTCAAATAAATAACCACAGACTAGTAACTATATTATAATAACCGTCTGTCAATCTGTCATTGACTAAGTTATTTTCTTGTTATTTTATCTAATCTGTGACTATAATTTTGTTGGTTTTCTAGATGTGACGTCATCGTAGTTTTCGCGAGGATTAAAATTAAAACCATGATTTTTAAATGAAAATATAAATATGAAATAGGTATAATAAATCATATATAATAGCTATAATTTAAAAGTATTTTCAAAAAATTGTCAACATGCCTATTACCTTTTCTGTGCCTATTACAGTAACAGCTTATCAATTTTTCAAATATTTTTTTAAAAATTCATCTCCAATTATGAGTCTTGAGTTCATACAAAAATTCCATTGATAAAAACTCTTTGAGTTTTTCCTGAATTTTCCAATTACCAACACCATCCAAAAATTTATATTTTTACAAATTCGTAAAAAAAAATTTAACAAAACTTTTTTATCTTATAAGTATAAATAATAAACTGAAATGTTTAAATTATCCATAAATTCAGAAAATATCATGTGAACGAATATTACCACAATATAAGGCTCGTTAGCTTTCGACAAACGACCAATGGGGATTAACGAGTCATTGTGAATACATCGGGTGATCCGTACTGCAGCTGGAAAAATTATGTAAATTTTCACACTGAATTATATGAAATGTACTGACATTTTAAATTTCAAAATGATCAAAATCAAATATTTTTATTCAAATCTAGCATTCTGCCCTGACTTCGATCATGGATTTTTTTAATGTCACATCTTTCCCGAATTCCAACCCTATATACGCAGTTCTCTGTACATAAAAATCACTTTAAAATGAGTTTGACATTGCAGTCTACAAAACTTCTCCATACAAAAAAACTATGTTAACCATCGAATTTCGGTGTCATTTTTGCTCCGGCCCCAGATGTGACAAACGCACGCGTCTCGTCACGACATGGGGAATCCAGTTTAATCTCGTCCGCGCTGTAATAGTTCTGTGATTAATAAGACATATCACAGTCGGCGGGAACATCCGAGTTATCGGCTATTGTTACTGTGACGTCTATAATACTTGACTTTGGCAAATCATCGATTAACATTGATGGAGCCATTATAAAATAAGAAGAAACTCCTTTGATTAGGAAAATATAGCGAAATCCTACGAACAACTTGCTTATGAATGCGAAAGTTGTTTGTTTGATTGTACTTCTTTTACGTCACAACAGAGCAACGTATCGACTTGATTTTTTGCACAGGGATAGCTAGAGGGCTTGAGAGTGATATATTTTAATGTCACATTTCAACATTTTCCACAAACGAAGTTAGGGCGGAAAGTAAGTGACTGTAACAATAGATATTCTTCAACACTCAGAGCTAGGAACTTATTAAAACAATGTTATCTGAACAGCGCAGTAGCTTGATCGTTTAGATAAAACTATTTCTAGACTTTGAGCTGAATAAAGTTCCAACGGAAGTTAACAAGATGAATCTGATATATACAAGTTATCTATAGCGTCACTTTACAAAAGGTAAAAAAACTGCACGTTGCCGGCCCCAGGGTACTCAGCCGAATACAACGTCTCCTCATTTAGCCGATGTTTTTTATATCTATCTATATATATGGTCAACTCTGTTGAGGTATGTAGATCGAAAAGCCTCTTTGTACGGTTTGTCGGATAATGTACATAGATTATTTATGATAAAAACCCTTTGTATGTTGGATGTAGGGATCGGACCCACGACTTCTTAGTTGTGTGCCGACGTTTTAGCCACTCGACCACCGACACCCCTTACAAAAGGCATTTTATAGAAAATTTCATTGTCTGCATGCATAATAAAATACAACGTAGAATATTTGCTTATTGTTTTCTTTATATGTGCTTTAATCGACTTCTCGTGCTTCGGAGATTTGGAGTGGTTATTTATTTGGCATTTACATAGAAATTACGTCACTTACCGTTTGTGGTCACGTGACCGGAAGTATGAATTAACGCTTTTTAATTTAGATAATTATTAAAAAAGATATATTTATTTATTTTTTTACTTTCACTGCCATCACCCAGTATTATTTGAATATTTAAAAAAAAGACAAAGAAAGATAAAAAACTGCTCGGAAAATTAGCAGTGTGATGTCACAAGTCTCGGAGGCGGCGGTGCAAGTGAGTCGGTTATCCAGGCCCAGATGATCGCGTTTCGTGCCCGCAATGTCTCAAACGTGGTGTGTATGTAGTATATAAAGCTTCTTATCATATTTCATTTACATTCCTGTTATAAATAAGTATGCGTCGGTGGCCGAGTGGTTAAGACGTCTGGTATTAATTAACAAGCAGACCACGGGTTCGATTCCGGATCCCGGTCATGTACCAAAGGGTTTTTTAATAAAAAAAATATGTACAACCGACAAACCACACTTAGAGGCTTTTCCATCTAAATATACCTCAACAGGCTATACCTCATACCACTCGTTAGGTATAGCCTCACAAATACCATCGGCTGAAAGAAGGAGACTTGGTCTTCCGCTGGGTACCCTGGAACCGTAACACGTTTCAGGAGCTGTAAGGCAACCCGTGATGACAGAAAAAAATAGTTACTAGATTGACATAAAAACTTGATGAAGTAGAGTGGATTTTGCGCGACAGTCGAATAATTTATCTGACTATTAATATAAGTAGGTACTGAATACTTACATGAAAAATTAAAGAGCGAAATGTAATTTTTTTTTAAAGTTTTTTTTTGGCAATTAATTTTGTATCTAAAATCGGTTTAGTTTCACTGTTTGTGATATTTTGTAACTCTACAAAGAAATATCCAAAACATTTATAGAGGAGTTAAACGACCGCATTTCATTTTTTTATTGAACATATAAAAAAATTACTTATCGAAGTCAATATTAAAAGTACACACAATCGCTGAGCATGTATGAAAGGTATGATGAATATAAATGAAGCGAAAGAGGTATGTCAGGATCGTAGCAAATGGCATTCGATTGTCTCTGCCTACCCCTCTTAGGATAAAAGACGTAACGATAGATTAATTATTAGTTAAATTAATAGTTGGTATGTTAAATTGTTTTTTCATATTCTGAACCTAAATAAAGACAACTGCTACATCGAAAAAATTATAAAGTATGTTTTAAAAAAAATTTTGGTATTAGATATTTGAATATCGGGCAACTTTGCTGTGAGACTAACTACTGGGCCAAAGTTCTAGTCAAAAACGATTAGTTAAACGCAAGGTACCCAAGTTAAACTCAATTTATTTTCTATACACCCTGCCAAACAAGTTTATCCAACAACAAGTAGGTAAGTAGACTTCTACTGCACACAATCTCACCTCTCACTGGCAACTTGACGTAACTTAATTAAAATATTAGCAGCGGAATTCATAAGCTCATTTCACTATCTCGCATAAATAATATTATGTGTTAAACAAAAATTTCAAAAATACTGAAATTGATACATTCAATTCGTCCAATTCTTGTAACGAACGGTCCGCCTAGATCATCCGGAATGGGAAATTTTCAGTGCGATCCCGGACCAATATGTGGGAGGATACAATAAATCCCACGTCCGGTCCCTGAGACTTTAATAAATGGATAAATAAATATGTAATTTCATTTCAGTGTCGGTAAAATATATTTATAAACAAACTGCTAGTACAGAATACTATAACCTAACTGCCTAAATACGACTTTCGCTTGGCCGGTTTTTTATTGTAAGATAAGTTAATAACTCTACTACCGCCTGGTGTAAAGCAAATAGTCACGTGTCTATGAGTGATTAACTGCTACGAGTTGGCTACTAATTGTATACCAGTTCTACGAGTTGTCAATGAGTTACATACCAGTGCTACGAATTGGCTACGAGATGTATGTTACATGAGTTCTATGAATTCTATACAAATTGAATACCAGTGCTACGAGTTATATACAATTTTAATACGCGTGCTTCGATTTGGCTACAAGTGTTACTAGTTGTATACAAGTTGGATACGTATGCTACGAGATATACAAGTTGAATACGAGTGCTACGAGTTATATACAATTTTAATACGCGTGCTTCGATTTGGCTACAAGTGTTACTAGTTGTATACAAGTTGCATACGTATGCTACGAGTTATATACAAGTTGAATACGAGTGCTACGAGTTATATACAATTTTAATACGCGTGCTTCGATTTGGCTACAAGTGTTACTAGTTGTATACAAATTGCATACGTATGCTACGAGTTATATACAAGTTGAATACGAGTGCTACGAGTTATATACAATTTTAATACGCGTGCTTCGATTTGGCTACAAGTGTTACTAGTTGTGTAAAGTATGAGCACTCATTCATACTTTTTGTAGAAAATACTGGCTGTATGTTTTAATACTGGCAACTAATCTTTTGGACAGAGTTTCAAATAATTATAAACTATATTTGAAGCTCTGTAGAATTCGTGACTGAAGAGAGTCCGGCATCAGCAACGCTGGAATGATGTAAAATAGGACTCACTGAAATATATATATTAATATAAAAACCTACTCTTATCATTGAAATCGCCTTAAAACCCGTTATATGGTGGAGGCGCCGGGTAGTATATATTCGATTGATAATATTGTATTGATCGGGTATATATATTTAAAATACGGTATTTACGTGATATAAAAAATAATTTAATAATATATCATAGTATAGTGTATATTCGGGATTAGTGTAAAATCGCGAGTGTACCAAGAGAAGAAGAAGAAGGTATACCCAGATTGCAGTTTTGTGGAGACAAGAAGCTGTTACGGAGTTGTTGGAACTTGAAGTATAATTCGACAGAAAAAATAATAAGAAACAAGAGGATAATATATAAAGCTAAGTGGTTTGAAATTAATAAAATGTCCTCAACATCGAGATACGACGGAATCTCGACTTCCTTTGAAAATTTTTTGACCCAATTTTCAACACTAAGTGCCTTGAATTCATGGACTGATGAAACTAAAGCTCTCATCATTATAAACTATTTAACAGGCCCAGCTCTTAATTTTTTTAAAACTAATTGTGATGCTTCTACGACTTATAATGAAGTTTTACAAGTATTAAAGGAAGAATTCAGCACACAGACTGATTATGCCGCTCAATTTTATACATCAAGGCAAAATCAAGGTGAAAGCACTTTAGATTTCATATATCGAATGACTCTATTAGCAAAGAAAGCCGAAATTACGAATGAGTTAATTATTATTCAACAAATATTATCCACATTGTCCTTTTATAATAAGCGAAAATTTGGTACGCAATTGTTTACCACCTTAAAAGATTTTAAAAATGCGGCCAAACAAGAATATGAGATTTTTAACTCTCAGTCACAACACTTATCATTGCCTTTAAAAATAGAAACGGTTGGCGATAAGGACATTTGTCCACATACTTGCTCGCGGGGTGATTTCCGTGACGAGACCCAAAATGCACCAATTGTGCATTTCGAAAGTCAATTCAGTGATCGACGGGCACCAACTGATGTTTTTTCAACACCAATACGCCCTATGGAACCCATGTTTTCTGCTGGAAGAGGAAATAATTTCTCGACGCCCACTCAGAGACCGACGTTTCAAAACTCTGAGAAAAGAGACTCATCAATGGTCGCTCAGCAGCCAACGCATGGATATGCCTTGCGAAATAGACAACATCCATCTCAAGATGTAAGGCAACAGCACCCAAATGCTCGACGGCACTAGACACCGGGACTATGCTAGCCGCCGAGGAAATTGAAGGTCCCTCTATTTCGTCTCTGACACCTTTTATTGAAGTGAAGATACACGGAATTACTACGTGTGCTTTACTGGACAGCGGTGCCAGCGTCTCCGTGATCTCCGAGAAGTTGTTTTTTAAAATATTAGATAAAGTAGATATTGGTTCATGTCAATTAAATAATAATAAAGTGCCCTATGTGCGTGTCGCCAATGGCAAATTTCTTGAAACAACGTTTTCATTAATATTAAAGCTTTCTGTGTCAAATTTATTACTAGAAAATAGGTTTATTGTAGTTAAAAATATAACTTCAGATATTATTTTAGGGTATAACTTTATCAGAAGGTATGGAATAACAATGGATTTCAGAAGTAATAATGTATTATTTCCTGATTTAGGTCCTATATCTTTTATGAACAAATTACGAACAGATGAGTATGAAGAGTTACCATATTTATCTGAATCTGATAATTATGTTAAATCTTTAAATTGTGCTATGCCTTTAAATAAAAATTTAAATTCTATTTCTTGTCCAGAGAATATTAATGAATCTCTAGATATTTCAAGAAATTTTTCTATAGAATGTAGCAATAATTTAATTAATGATTTGTGTGAATATAGAAATGAAGTTACTTTTGATAAATATGAGATAGAGTCCAGTGTAATTTCAGAAGTTGAAATTAACATTATGGATGCTATTCCCGTACATAAGGCTCCATATAGGTTGTCGTACGAGCAACATCGTTTATTACGCGAATATGTAGATAAAATGTTGTTGAATAATATTATTTATGAATCGCGAATTCCTTACTCTTCACCAGCCAAACTCGTTAAAAATTCTGATGATTCTTGTTATTTTGCTGATTTAGATGTAAATTCGGGTTATTGGCAGATTCCTTTTAAAGAAGGTATAGGATAGGTCATTCATGTGCTCGTAATTTGATTCATCATCATAAGTCGATGAAACGGAGTTACGAAGTTACGGATTTGATGATACTAATAAAATATCATCACGTTTATTTTATTTATTTCACAGGATTTGGTCTGTCATAACATTGTTATGTCATATTTTCTGACGGTCAAATAAAATGACACATTATTTTTGAAACTAAGCAGGCAGGTATCAAAAGTATACATCCTCTAATATTTTTTTTGATGTAGATATTTTTTTTTAGGTAAGTGGTCATAGTTGACAATGACAATTACTTGTGTCTTATGAATATGACATTCTTGTCTATAAATTTTTTTTCAATAAAAGTTTTGTTATTTTAATTTTTCTTACTCTATGACTTTGACGTGATTATATTCTCTTTGACTTTGATAAAGAGTAAAGTCAAGTGTCAATATTGATTGCTCTGTGATTGTCTTGTCAATGTTAATTATTTATTGAATTTATTAAATTCGAATTTTATTATAATTGTAATTTAATAGTTATAGTTTATTAACTGTTATTTATGCACAATAATTAATGGTATAAATTCTAAATTTATTTTAATTGATTTTAAGTATTAATTTTCATATACTAATAGTAGTATATAGTCATACTAATTTGTAAACAAATTACAATTTATTTGGATATATCTTAATATTGTGATGTCTTTGATAGGATAATAGCTTATTGTAGGATTTATTTGATGGGGTTTTATGATATTCTAGTAAAATTTTATGGGATAGCTTCCATATTTATTTAAAACTCCAATATGAAGATATTTCATGGAGGGAGTAATATCTTAGCTCTACTTAAACATGGTTGGCATTTTATTCCCGGGGGTGGTAAGGTAATTTTATATGATATAGAGTAGGTAAGATTATCCTAATTGTTGATATTGAGATAGGTATTGAGAGTGAACTTCTATATTGACTATTTAATAGTTTGTTTCCTTTTAAGTTATCCTTTATAAAATAGGTTACTACAACTGTTTCTTAGAAAGAATATCAGTCATATATTGATACTTCTTATAGTCTATTTAAATATATTTGTTGGATGTGAATTAACATTAGTAATTTTCAGATTCTTTTTAAATAAAATGATGACTGATGTTCTACCATATGGTAATATACTACCATATGCTGCCTGATGCAGCATTTGCAGGTCCATGCAGCCTATACAGCCTTGGGGTTGTCAGCTGTTATACAACTAGTGCGCGTGTGTTTTTTTATTTATAGTTAGGATTTAATTTTTTTTTTCAAATTTTAAAAATATTTTGTTCTTTTGGTTTAAAGTAGATTGACCTAACAATCAGTATGATCAATATTTTTTGACTGGTTTTGATTGATTAGGATTAAAATAACTTGAACCATTTTCAATTATTTTATTTTATTGTCTTTCTTTTTATTAATTTTTCTTTAATAATAATTGGTGTAATGGTTTGTTATCTTAATCGGTTATTAGTAGTAACTTCTGATATTGGGTCATAATTGATGTAAACTGTTCCAGTCTTAGGTAGGTTAGATCTTTTTATAGTTTTTGTAAGCTTCAGTTTCGAACGAGTTCTAAACTTTTTTCGTAGAAGGGGGGATGTAAAGTATGAGCACTCATTCATACTTTTTGTAGAAAATACTGGCTGTATGTTTTAATACTGGCAACTAATCTTTTGGACAGAGTTTCAAATAATTATAAACTATATTTGAAGCTCTGTAGAATTCGTGACTGAAGAGAGTCCGGCATCAGCAACGCTGGAATGATGTAAAATAGGACTCACTGAAATATATATATTAATATAAAAACCTACTCTTATCATTGAAATCGCCTTAAAACCCGTTATAAGTTGTATACAAGTTGCATACGTATGCTACGAGTTATATACAAGTTGAATACGAGTGCTACGAGTTATATACAATTTTAATACGCGTGCTTCGATTTGGCTACAAGTGTTACTAGTTGTATACAAGTTGGATACGTATGCTACGAGATATACAAGTTGAATACGAGTGCTACGAGTTATATACAATTTTAATACGCGTGCTTCGATTTGGCTACAAGTGTTACTAGTTGTATACAAGTTGGATACGTATGCTACGATTTATATAAGTTAAATACGAGTGCTCCGTATTGGTAACGTGTCCTACGAGTTATATGCAATTTGAATACGGGTATTCCGCATTGGCTAAGACAGAGTGTAACGAGTTGTATACAAATAAAATACGAGTGCTCTGAATTGGTAATTTTGGTAACGAGTGTTACGAGTTATATGCAATTTGAATACGGGTATTCCGCATTGGCTAAGACAGAGTGTAACGAGTTGTATACAAGTAAAATACGAGTGCTCTGAATTGGTAATTTTGGTAACGAGTGTTACGAGTTATATGCAATTTGAATACGGGTATTCCGAATTGGCTAAGAGTGTAACGAGTTGTATACAAGTAAAATACGAGTGCTCTGAATTGGTAATTTTGGTAACGAGTGTTACGAGTTATATGCAATTTGAATACGGGTATTCCGAATTGGCTAAGAGTGTAACGAGTTGTATACAAGTAAAATACGAGTGCTCTGAATTGGTAATTTTGGTAACGAGTGTTACGAGTTATATGCAATTTGAATACGGGTATTCCGAATTGGCTAAGAGTGTAACGAGTTGTATACAAGTAAAATACGAGTGCTCTGAATTGGTAATTTTGGTAACGAGTGTTACGAGGTATATGCAATTTGAATACGGGTATTCCGAATTGGCTAAGAGTGTAACGAGTTGTATACAAGTAAAATACGAGTGCTCTGAACTGGTAATTTTGGTAACGAGTGTTACGAGTTATATGCAATTTGAATACGGGTATTCCGAATTGGCTAAGAGTGTAACGAGTTGTATACAAGTAAAATACGAGTGCTCTGAATTGGTAATTTTGGTAACGAGTGTTACGAGTTATATGCAATTTGAATACGGGTATTCCGAATTGGCTAAGAGTGTAACGAGTTGTATACAAGTAAAATACGAGTGCTCTGAATTGGTAATTTTGGTAACGAGTGTTACGAGTTATATGCAATTTGAATACGGGTATTCCGAATTGGCTAAGAGTGTAACGAGTTGTATACAAGTAAAATACGAGTGCTCTGAATTGGTAATTTTGGTAACGAGTGTTACGAGTTATATGCAATTTGAATACGGGTATTCCGAATTGGCTAAGAGTGTAACGAGTTGTATACAAGTAAAATACGAGTGCTCTGAATTGGTAATTTTGGTAACGAGTGTTACGAGTTATATGCAATTTGAATACGGGTATTCCGAATTGGCTAAGAGTGTAACGAGTTGTATACAAGTAAAATACGAGTGCTCTGAATTGGTAATTTTGGTAACGAGTGTTACGAGTTATATGCAATTTGAATACGGGTATTCCGAATTGGCTAAGAGTGTAACGAGTTGTATACAAGTAAAATACGAGTGCTCTGAATTGGTAATTTTGGTAACGAGTGTTACGAGTTATATGCAATTTGAATACGGGTATTCCGAATTGGCTAAGAGTGTAACGAGTTGTATACAAGTAAAATACGAGTGCTCTGAATTGGTAATTTTGGTAACGAGTGTTACGAGTTATATGCAATTTGAATACGAGTATTCCGAATTGGCTAGGAGTGTAACGAGTTGTATACAAGTAAAATACGAGTGCTCTGAATTGGTAACGAGTGCTACGAGTTGTATACGAGTAATGGCAGAAAAGTGACATAGGCTACTATTATCCCGGAAATAATTCGGGGTAAATCCTTACGTCATATTTCAAAATTATCCACGGGCGAAACCGGAGTAGAAACTTAGTCTTATATAAATATAACAAATCCTGTGTTATAACGAATGAGTTTTTCTTTTTAGTTGTTTTGAGTAGCTCTTCTAATTGATGCGAAAATGCGGTGCTTTTGTTATTCAATGCAGCCCTTCAATGCTTTATTTGGTATTCATGAAACAGCAATTAAGTATTCAAAAGAGAATGCTAATTAAGTTTATATAACCAACTACATAATTACGTATATCTAGAGTGTTCCAATCAGAACGAAATATACGATTTCTGGTTATTTAATTTAAATTTTGAGAATGTATAATCTATCTTCATATATATAAATCTTCTGTGTGTATATGTCACTGAAATCCTCCTAAACGCCTGAACCAATTTTGACGAATTTTTTGTGTATGTTTGAGTGTGTCTCTGGATATCTTAGATTCACTATTGGACCCGATAGGTGGCGCTGCAATCGGATACTAGGTTTAAAAAATCATCGCATCATCGTACTATCTACCGAAACCGTCCACAGACTCGTCCAATTCTTGTAACGAACGGTCCGCCTAGATCCGAAATGGGAAATTGTCGATGCGATGCCGGACCAATGTGTGGCCTACTTTATAGTGAAGGATTATAATAAATACCTACTCAATCTGAATCCAATTTTCTGCATCAATGATATTTTGTAGTTTGTCATTTACGGTACGGCTTATCTGTTGATGCCACACATTTCTTATGAAAACTATCCGATTAGTATTATCCTTTTCTAGTCAATCTTTCATCCTTCATTCTTTTAACGTGTCTTTACCCGTATTATTTTCATACAGTGCTCACCTAATCCCCACTGGAGCTCGGCTTTCTAAAATAGGCGTCGCTTGAATAAGGTTTTGGGGGTTCAAACCCCCCCCCCCCCCCCCGAAATGTTCAAAATATTTTTTTTTTCCTTTCCTTGAACATACAATTAAACAATTTAAATTACGCGGTCAGTTCTGAAATTGAGGAGGCAATTTGTATGTAGGTACTCGTCAGTGCTTCCCGAAAGAAGTACATCTGTGGTCAAAACAGAACTCGAAGTGTGGAAAACAGTGATGACAAGCACCTCCACTACTCCAAAATCTGTTTTGGGATGCCTAGATATAGACCAGTGCCGATAATTTTAAAGATCGATATTATAAAATTGGATTTTTATCGATGTTTTTCCATTGTAACCATAACTTTTTACACCATCTTAAAGAGGGGTCTCAACGAATAAAAAGCCGCCCAGAAAATTAAAAAAAATTAAAATTCTGTTCGTCGTTATAGAAAATGCTGATTGTATTGAGAACATTTGCACATTTAACGTTTATTTATCCCATTTATAAGTAATAAACATAATAAATGATTCATTTTATTTATTTAAAAAAATATATTAGGATTTAAGTAATTATTTACGGTGCCCCAGGGCGGCACTAAAGGTAAATTCGGCCCTGCTCACAGCTGTCCAAAGGTGGTAACAACATGCACTTATAATTAAATTAATAGTTTTTTTCATCACTTTCATAATCTAAGCAATATATTGTTAAACTTTTAGTTCTTAATATGAAAGGATTCACTTACTTACATGATTCAAGCTTCAGCTCCAATGATTACTTGGTACAGCGACTCCAAGTTGCTTCACCACATTTTGAGGTTAAATTTTAGAATAATAAATTGAGCATATTCTGTCCAACTTATCATTAATGTCACAACTACCATTCTTCTTTTTTTATTATGGCTCCACCAATGTTAATCGGTGATTTCACAGATATCTAATATGCAATGTCAAGTATATATTATAGCCTTGATAGTACTATCACAGCGCGCACGGGATTAAACTGGATTCCCCATCACGATCTACAACTACCCTTCATTCCGTTCTTACTTTTTTCCTATTTTCTTCACAGTGTTGCCATCCTTCTCAAAATAATGTTATCCGCTCAAATAATTTGTATTTTTAACATACAATCAAAAAAGATAAACTAGGTATAAATAAACATTGCATTCACCTAAAAAAGAAGATTTTAAATCTAAATACCCACTATGATGCTTCCTTGGCTGTTTCGACAGTAATATTATCCAGGAAAAAATATTATTGGAATCTTTGATAAAAGTCATAAAAAAGGTCTTCCGCTGGGTACCTACCCTAAGATCGATAAAACGGTTTCGTGTAACATCTACAGAACCTATCTATTCTATCTATCTATCATCACGCCTTTTATCCCAATAGGGGTAAGCAGAGACAATCGAATGCCATTTGCTACAATCCTGACATACCTACCTCTTTCGCTTCTTTTATATTCATCATACCTTTCATACATGCTCGGCGACTGTGTGTACCTACTTTTAATACTTATTTCCATCGATCAATACATTATTTATATGTTCAATAAAAGTAGGTACACCTAATATGTTGTCCGCTGCCAGCATTTCCTTTCACTTCAGCTATATAAACGTTTTTAGTCAATCTTTCATTCTTCATTCTTTCAACGTGTCCAACCCAGCGTAAACTAATTTTCTTTATTTTAGTCACAACATAATCTTTCAACCCGCATTCTTCTCTAATGTTATCGTTCCAGATGCAGAAATCAGATAAACCGGTGCGAGGTAAGTAGGTAGGTACCTACTGACACGGGTAGCATGTTTTGTTTTGTTTGTTATACAATAGTAGTACCTACTCTTGTAATAATAGTTAGCGTGTGTGATTGGCCAGTGTTACCACGGGAACGCAATTTATGGCTTTGCTGAAAAATAGGTTTGTATATTTCATTAAAAAAAAAATGCACTTATTTTACTTTTTTATTACGAGAAGGCTAAATAAGTACCTAAGTACCTACTTTCTGCACGAGCAAATAAAAATTCATTAAGAGATAGCGCTTAAAATAAAAAGCATTAAAATATTAAGATTGTTGCAAAAATAAAAATAAATTAATGAAAATTATACCTTATGCTTACTAGTATAATTTTCATTATTTGCTTATATAATAATCCTGCATTGTTTTTAAAATAAAAGTTATAAAATAGGTAGACGGTTACCATCGCTTGTCGGTCACCATTGTTAGTAATCGAGATACGAAATACGGGGGCTGCTCTTGTTTCAAAATAGCGCCGTTGCCGTAATAATATTATTTTGCTCCTTTAGGATACTACCTATCTGCTATTAAAACACAGTAATCCTTGGTCAGTACATTTTGGATTTCGTCAATAGGGTGTCAAAAGCACGGCGATGTTAGTGTTAGTGTGAACTCTTATTATTTTTAAATAATTTAGAGGCACGGAAAGGGTTATAAGATTACTAGCTTTTGCCTAAGACTCCGTTCGTGTAGAATTAGGAACATTGACAAAAATTATCTGGACAAAGAGCGTTGTTCTATTTTTTCCGATGGCTTGTGTTACTAAATAGTTTGTCGATCTCTAGGACCCATCATCTGGTCTTCCAAGTCCCCTGATTTTCAATTTATTGCTAACACACAAACAAACAGAAATCCTATATATCTATGAAAGCAGTTGCCTGCGACTTCGTACGCGTTGTATTAGGAATAGTGACGTAATTTATGAAAATCCGCAAAAAAAAAAAAAAAAAACCCTTAATTTTATTTTTAAACACCCGTAATTGCCCCTAAAGTAAGAAGTTCGAAAATGTTTGAAATTGCGAAACAATATCCCACAAAGGCCACAATATACCTCACAATTTTCATATTTATATCTTCAGTGGTTTAGGCTGTGCGTTGCATGTCAGTCACTAAGCGACACGACAAGCGATAGGATTAATCAAAAAAAACATTTTACATCTTAAAATTGAGATAATAATATTTATTTATACAGATATTTACCTAAACTATAATACATAGTTGTATGTGACATACATATTCCTTAATTATCACAAATTAAATCTATGTCTTACATAATACATAAGGCATTTTGGCTTGTCTTTTCAACATTTTTTTATAAGATATCTATTTTCATAAAACATTACTTATATTAAAATCATACATAATTATTGTAATTCAATATAGAGGGAGGCAAAATAAATTGAGCTTTTTAATGAGTAAATTTTGTAAGTTTGGATGTAGGGGCCGATTCTAAAAAATATTTCACTATTCCTGATATTCCTGAGTGATAGAGGCTATATTTTATTTTGTTCGAAAATATCCACGGGCGAAGCCGAGAGCGGAAAGCTAGTCAATTTTTGTAAGTACTGTGCACTGATACTCAAAAGGCTCAACTTATTTAGCAAATTTGTTACAATATAATAAATATAATAGATAATTCACAGTTTTCAATTAATATTTACGTACAAATTTATAAAAATTAAGTAAACGAAAACAAACATGACATTTCGAATAAGATATGCATCAAATAGTTACAGTATAAATGGTGACGTTATAGATTTGTTAATAAGAACTGGCGTGAACAAACACATTCAATGTGTAAAAAACCAACGTGCCAGCTCTTATAAATCGACCTATACTAATTAATATTAAAACACGCAAAGATTTTTGGGTTTTAGCGATATTACGTGATAAACCCCGAACCAAATTATGTGTCTGTGGCATCATAGCTGCGAAACGGACGAACCAATTTCAATGCTTTTTTTTTATTTGGTTTCAATTTTAGTTACTGTTAATCACGTGGTCTAACCAGAACCCAAACCTTTTGGGCGTTTACTCTAAACTAAATACAAGACATTTATTTTCTTATCTTAAGTATCAAATCAAATACATATTTGTCATAGCAATAGGGTGACGAAATTGCGAAATGTATAAATATCCATTTCCAAACAGTCACGTCCATCACTTGATAAAACAATCTTAAAATCAGCACGACAAAGATAAATGTTTAATTATACGATAATAACATACATTGAATAACATTTTTATTATTATTAACTCTTAAGAGTGTAGTGTACCGCGTCCATGTCCATACAAACGGAGAAAACGTTTTACTACCCCTAAATATCATTTAATTTTAACGATTTTGTAATATGTTACTGACATAGTGAAAAACTACGTACGTATTTTTTCCTTTTTTCAAAATTCGTAACAGGTCAAAAGTTATAAGCCCCTCAAATCTCGGTTTTTTTGGTTCATAACTTGCTCGTAATAAACCGTCTGTATTTGAGAAACAAAGCATAATTTCAAAAAAAGCAAAACGTACGTACGTAGATTATAATCTGCTAAAACGTTTGACACCAAAATTATAAGGTTTCGTTATAGTTTAGTAGGTGTAAATCGTTTTCGCCCAAACGCAATTTTCAACGAAGAACATACCTACGAACACTCACGAGCTGCAGTGCTCTCTGTCGCACTGATGCCCGGGGGAAGAGCGCGCTTGAGATAGAATATGATTTTCTAAATACCTAATTCGCTGCGTACGCTGAGCTACACGATCCTCTTAACAATACAATAAAAATCGGTCAAGTGGAAGTTGAAGTCGCGTGCAGAGGGTTCGGCACTAGACGTTTTGTTAACTGTTTCATTTTGAGTTATCACATGGCTAGAAAAAATCAGGAAAATTTGATGACCCGTTCACTTCGCACCGTTAGTGGTGTCAATATTGTTGTCATAGTTCAACTGATCTCCAATAGATGGAGTCTTTTACAAAATAAATAAAGTATGTAGTCTAATTTTAAAAGATTGTTTCTCTAAAATCTACATTAACTTTGCATACAGTATTAAGGGAGATATTTAATACCGATAAAAAAAACACCTTTGAGAAATAATATATGGAGATAATAAAAACTAGCAATATTTAGGATATTTTCAGGTAGGTACTAAATTAGATTTTGAAAAAGTATTATTCTGCACCCGAAAATAAGCAAAAATTGTGAAAAATCAATATATTTTCTAATTTAATATTTTTGAAACATCTTTATTTTTAGTATTGCACTGTATTGCTATGCCGAAATCGTTGTCTCGCGGTGAGAAAATCAGCTGCGACAGATTCTATAGTGTCTCCGATATTTTATTTGGGGGTACAGAACCCTTCAAACTCTACTGGCACAATAGAGCCTTGGCAAGCAAGATATTAAAACTTTTATGATCTATCCTTTCACACATCTTTAACCCACTTGTATGCCAGAGCAACTGCAATTAAAGTACAATAAAAACTTAATATTACATGAAAAACTTATAAAATATAGTCTGTTTCTAGAGCAGGTGGAAAAACGGACAATGACACAAAGTATTATGTTAGCGTCAAAATAAAACTTGCAATTGTTAACTAACGCCTTCGAATCTACTTCGGCTTGTGACACGCATATACATCATTTACGGGCCCTGCAGGCAGGGCAAGCATGATGAGAGGCACCACCACTTCTCTGATCACCATTTATTCTCTGATCTCGTCTATTCAATCGCATCATATTTCCTGGACCACCCGAGCCTCGTCAATTAAACTTATTGCTCCATACACTTCTTTATCGCTTATATTAATTATCGTGTCTTTGTCCATTTATCCGCCTGGCCTAGAAATAGACTTCATCTGAATTTATTCTATCAGAATCAGGAAGAGTTTATATTTATAAGTCACATATTTGTAAACATAACTTCTAAATGACACTTGTATTATAAGTAATAAATATTTGACAGTACTGACTCTCTTTCTTCGTGTATGATAGAGAGAACGCTCTACACAATTTCGGTTTTGTAGAGCATTGTCTCTGTCATTCATACACGAAGCTCGTGGCACCAAACCTGCCCCCGTATAACGTATCTCAGTTGATTGTCACTGGGCCAATTGGCGTACTTAAGTCAAGACAAAAGTCAAAACCACCAATCAACAATTTATTAGCCAAAGAGCCTGGTGACCATCATTTTTCGTTAGCAACAAAGATATATGATTATACTGCACATTGTAAGAATTTTATTTTAAGCAAACTGGATCAATATTTACTGGAAAATTATGATTGCTAGTTATCTTACAAATAAAAGGAATGTCTAACAATTTCTAAACAATCATTAATTTGTCAATTTCTAAATTAGCCTTTCTCTGTGACAGATTTGACAAGATATTGATTTTCATTTATGAATCATCATTGTGTTTTAATAATGATTAGATTGATATGATACTTATAAGATAGCTAGATAATAAATACTTCATTTATGTAAATAATATAGCTATTGTCATTTATATTTAAAAAGTATGAATAGTCTGTTACAAAAAAATTTTATCTCTTGAATCTTCATATAAAATGTATGCTGTAAAAACTACATTTCAGGACTTGAGTGCCCTTTGGATAAGAATGTTTTATAGTAAACACATATTTTGTCAATCAAATTAATAATAAACCTTAAACCAGTAACGCAAACAGAAAACGATATTACATTGAGTGACAATATTTTAAAGGTTTTGACATTTCTTAACAATCTTTAAACATTCAAAACATGGTTTTATGGTCTCCATCAACAATAGTTTGAAAGCAAAATTGAACACAACTTTACCATTCAATATTTTCGTTCCTATGACATTAAGGTATATCAAAATACCCCAGTCAAAGGGGAAGTTGACCCTGACAATTTCTGACAAGGTCTTGCCTATTCTTATTTGAAACACACAGTAGAAGGAAACATTAATTGGAACTTATTTGCTTTTTTAACCACATTTTCACTCTATCAATCTAGTAGCAATATTTACTAACAATACATTTCTGGTATTGCTTTTAGATTAAAATTACAGTATTGTCACACCATATTTATATAATTTATTGCGTTATATTACTTAAAATTGCACCTTGTATTAATGTAAGAATTTCTTTAGCTCGAGTATGATAGAGAAAATGTCATCTCTTTCTAGAAAACACAAGTACTTAAGTCTAGATTTAGGAAATAAAGATGTCTTACTTTGGATAGAAAATATTGCTTGAAAAATATTTGTAATGTGCATAATAATAAAGGAATTTATTTTATGATGGGTTTCACTAAAGTGTTCCCTTTGAGGTTATGTTGAAATAACGTTGGTAGCACTGGGTTAACATTAGGTTAATTAACTTTAAAACAAAAATTAACTGGATATTTGATTGTTCTAACTTTTTTTCTAAATTCACTGAACTATCTGACAGATAATTAAAATCAGTGATCCCAACATAACAACGAAAGGAACTCTTCCATGAAATACCCTCTACATGGTCATATCAAATCATTTCATAAAATCTGTCATCAAAATCTATCCAAAGTAAGCGCCGCAGTTTGAGCATCTCTTATTCC
Source organism: Nemapogon koenigi (assembly GCA_963924495.1). Taxonomy (NCBI): domain Eukaryota; kingdom Metazoa; phylum Arthropoda; class Insecta; order Lepidoptera; family Tineidae; genus Nemapogon; species Nemapogon koenigi. The sequence goes on along the minus strand of OZ004640.1, from coordinate 3,349,296 downwards.
TCATAGCGAGACAACACAAAATACCAATGGGGAAGAACAGTAACGCACACAATATACCCAAACATGTAAAATCATCCTCGAGAACACCTACTCTGCAAGCTGGGCAACCACCAACTGTGACAATAGGGGGTGATATAATGATATTAGTTGCACCGTAATTTGGTACATAACCTTGTCCACCTTGCCCAGGGTGTGGTGCCGGCATATATGTCGGGGTGTAGCCTGGAGGCGGTGGAGGTGGGTACATCCCAGTTTGTACATATGGCTGGCTCATTTGAGGATATGGTGCTGGGCCTGAAATTATAAGGTAAACTGATTAGTATATGAAATGGTGTCGGTCATTCAATCATCGAATGTGACTGAGTGGTTATCATGAATGAGCTGAATTAATAGTTAGCGACAGTATGGCATAACATGTCACAAATGTGACTCATGGTACAACTTTTATATAGGTACCTACCTAGATGTGATTTCTCAAAATTAAATTTTCATAAAAAAACATTCTGTGAAACAAGGAAAGTAGACTCAAAATTTAAAATAAAATGTCAGATTGCAAATGAATGTTGTCTTATTAGACTAGTGACTTGTGTTTCAAGAAAACTATTAAAGTAACATCAAGAACTACAAATCAGGGTTAAAGCACACTTGTGTTTTAAGTGTGACTTAAGAATTTGTTCCGAACAATTCCCGGGATAAAAAGTAACCCATATCAATATGTTGCTCCATGTTGATGTGAAAGAAGGAGAAATAAACATACCTACATACTTTGGCATTTATAATATTAAGTTAGGATTCAGTAACATTGTGATTAGGGAATCCAATCCCGCATATATGGGGGTAATGCAGGATTGCACATGCGGGAATTTGATGATTGAGAATTTGATGCGGGATTGGATTCCCTAATTGTGATACACTTATGTCATGTTTGTTGTGGTATTTCAAATATAATAAACTGTCTGGTTATTTGAATGATTTGGTAAAATGCAGTTGATCAAATTGAATATTCTTTATACATGAACATTAATTATTGCTGTTTATATCTAGATTTCCTCATTTCAGATTATATACTTAGGGACTAGGTCTTTTTTGAACCTAGAACTGTCTGGTTATTTAAATGATTTGGTGAAATGCAGAAGATCACACTGAATATACTTTTCTTTATACATGAACATTAATTATTGCTGGTTATATCTAGATGTCCTCATTCTAGATTATATAAATAGGTAATAGGTGTTTTTTGTACCTATGACTTGTCATGAGCGATATGCCGGTCGCAACTTTATTCTTCCAAGAGTTTACACAATGGTATTGTAAACAATAGACGAAAAAACAATAAACAATGTTTTCAAAAAACCTAATGGATTCTATACAAATTGACATAAAATAAAATACAAAAGAAAATGTAGATACAGAGACAGACATTGCGCATTATTATCCTTATCTAAGTGGTGTAGAATTTCACAATGTTATTTGCAAGTAATTTGTATAGTATTTTAGCACAATAATTACCAGGTGCCGTTGCCGTGTATGGTGGCGGCTGCTCAGTTACAGTTGGTTTCTCCATTTCTGCTTCCGAAATAGAAGGATTTCTCCGTTTCCTAATTATTTTTACTGGCTTACAAATACCACAAAATAATACAAGAATGCAAATTTTATCACACACGTCACGTCGAACGAAAATAAAATAAAGTAATTTAAAAAAAAGTATTTGACAGCAAGAGATGTGACAGTGACAAAGAATTTGATTGAATCCTGACTGAATGTAGGTATAAGCAAGTGGATCAAAAATCATACAGCCAAATAAGTAACTAACTCTATGCTCTAACTTGATCGTAAATATCCTTTGAGTATAAAGACAGGAGGTGTGAAGCGGTAAATGACCGAAAAAAAATTTCTACCACTTTTGGCGGGGTGGGAGCTACCTCCCAAACGCCTAATACTAATCCCTGTACCACTGTATTTTTCTGTCGTTTTATTGTACGCAACTGCTTTTACGTCGTATAAAGATTATGATAAAATACAAACATAATAATTATAAATAATTGGACAAATTAGACGTCCTAGGCCGCCTTTCCCATTTAAAACATCACAATTAACTCATTTTTTAGAGCTCAGTCTCGCGACACAAAACGATGCCAACAAAACCTAAGGTAACTTTTGTACTGATCTAATCTTTGAGGCTCAGAAAATTGGCGAAAGAGAGAGCCCGTCTATGGCCCCTCCATAGGCTAATGGCCTTATTCATAAACACATTTTAGAAGCGTTTTAGTTAAAATGTTTATTGTATGTGTATGTTTTGTCACTCTCTAACGGCGCTCTAACAAATAATAGAAAGAAACAAAACACATTTTAACAAAAACTTTGCTAAAATACGTTTATGAATAATGGCCTTAGTACGTACGCTAAGTAAATACCTCTTTCGCTTCTTTTATATTCATCATACCCAAAGATAATACCGGGTACCCGGAATATATAGTATTTACTTTGTACCGGGTAATCATACCTTTCATACGTGCTCGGCGATTGTGTGTAGGTACTTTTAATATTGCCTAATGGCGCTTTAGTACCTTAAGGGCCGTTGGTCACGGTCATCTTGTATCTGTCAAAAACATGGCAAATCTCAGTGAATCCTGGAACTGGAAAGTCGAGACGTATTAGTTCTCTTCATAGTAGCTACGCTCTTGGCAAATCGGTCGTCGTCGTCACTTCAGCTTTTGTGGCGCACTTGCCAATACGTCGCCACTCCTCCCTGACAGCTGTCCTTCTGGTGCAGCCCACTTGGTCCGTCCATCTCACAGGATATTGTTCTACTAGTTATTTTTATTTAATTTAGGTGGTCGTCGTCTATAATTACAAAATACTTATGCGGACAGTAAGTAGGTAGTAAGCACGTGCGACAAGCACCGTAATGTTTCGTGGAATCTGTTTCTCTACAGTCTACACCATATTAATGTAAAGTTTTAACCTCGCGAGCATAACCAAGAAGACTGAATCTCAGTTAGAAAAAGAAAGATATAAAATATTCACAGTGAGATTCATTCTTCGTGGTCATGTTCGCGGGGCAAGAGTAGTTAAATAAAATAAAACAAGGTACAAATGTTGAACTTTCAATATATTCATATTTCACAAAACAATAACTATTCAACGTCAATAACCGATAATTGACAAGTTCACTACGCTATTTACAACTTCATAATCTACTAATGACTCATTGATATATTCTTCAATACATTATGTGCAATGTAAATAAAAACATGCCAATGAATTCAATAATAAAAATCACATTATGGACTATAAAAAATTATAACGAATATTAACATTATCTATGTAAAAATAAATCATAATCAAAGATAGACTACAACTAGTCAGAATAAATAATTTTATTATACTAATAATAAAATTCAATAAGGGGGAGGGGGTGGTTTTATTTTTATTTTAGACACTTTAAAAAAAGTCCTGCTTAAATAGGACAATGTCCTTGAAACATGTAGGTACACGGGCTGAAAGGAAGACATAATATAGATAATTAAATCGAAATAATTTCTAACAACAGTAAGTAATATTTAAGAAACCAAACGAGTCCGCCATTTTATTTCTGTCAAAAATATGGCAAATTTCGGATATTCGTTAAAAATCTCTGAAATCAGCTTTTATCTAATGAATAAAATACCTACATATTTTATTTTCAACAAGAGGTTTGCCATATTTTTGACAGATATACGCATATAAACAAACTCACGTAAATATGATTTTATTGAAAGTTTATCAACTTTTAAATAAAACAGAACGTTTTTACAAATTAACTGGATATTTCACTATAACTAATTAATGTGGAATAGGTGACAATATAATAAAGGGCCTTACTAATAAACACAGATGAACAATAATGTTGCCTTTCTTTATCATACTTAATGACATATTTGTTAGACAGGGACAAAACATATTATAACTAAACAAGTGTTCAACAATGTTCATTAGTAAGGAGTCAAATCTCTAAAATTAAAATAGAAAGAAAAATATAAACTCTAAATTTATAATACATAAAATTATATAAATTGTCACATTGGGCATTTCATACTATTCAACACCACTGACATTTTAGAACTGAAATCAAGAAAGTTTAGTGGAGATTCATTTTTAAAACGGTTTATGGCATTGAAAAAGTAAAATAAGTAGCAATAAGAAATAATAAGTCAAACGAAAAAAAAAATTAAGCTATATCACTTAAACTGCTATCGAAGATACCACAACGGCAAATGAAAAGGTAATAAATATTATAATAAAGATGTTTGCGGAATGTCTTAATATAGTGATGATAGACACAAATAGATTATATCGTGTCCCAATACTACCCATCCATTTTCGTTTAATAAATCACATCTAAACGAAATTTTAAAAACAAAATGGTAAAGTAATTGTATACATTGTTTTATTCGTTAATAATAAATAATTGCCTGTACGTTTTTACTTTCTAACAAATTTTAGAAACACTCGAGGAATGTTCTAAATATGCTCTAGTATATAATTTAGAGATAAATTAGAAAATTATATTTGTAAGATACGGCCGAACGATGTTCGTAATGAGAAAAGTAATTAATAAATTTTAGGCATCAAAGTGTTAATAAATATGAATAAGTGCACAATATTTTTTGTTTATTAAAGAAAAAATAATGAAATGTCTTTCATCTGTTCCTATAAATGTTTAGATTTCATGAACACTAGCTAGAGAGAAACAAAAGATCTTTTCATACACAGCATATTGTTATAACGGAGAATATTATTTCCAAACATTTAACATTAATATGCGCAAAATTATTTCATAAAAATCCAAAGACTGACCAAATTGGCCAACTGTATCATTATGCATAATAAATTATATGATCGTGAAACGTTTATTATAACATCTCTATTGTCGAAAAAAAAAAGGAAAAAAATTGTCATCTTTTGACAAGTCTGTCATTCAAAATATTTTAAAATAGCGGTAATTTGTGTTTAATAATAAAAAAATGTCTTGCCGATACTTGCGATAGACGTTATTACAAAACTGTCGATTTTTTTGCTATTTTTTAGTCCTATTTTTCATGTATGTGTATTTATGCATCTAATACAAGAATGACAATATTATAATTTTTAAGAGATTTTCAAAATTTTCTTTTACATAATCTCCGCCCCAGAGGGGGTAGGTACAAAACGAATTCTACATTATTAGTTTGCTCTCACTAAGTCCAATTTGGTTCAGTTTAGTATCGCATCAGCACCCAGCAGCCTGTCTGTTCGTCGCGGCGGTAATAATGTGGCCGGTTATCCGGGAATACGGTGACCGCCGGGAATGGATGCTGCTGAATGAATTTGAGAGTTGCCCGGATCTGGAGAGTAAATATTTGCATTAAAAAAACTGATTAATTGATAAATTCTGTATCAAACTTAATTTATATACCTACATAATCCAACATAAGAGGCATTTCGAAAAGAAAATGCGGCAGACATTAATAAATAATCTATTGAGGACAACACTCGTAGAACACACAAATTCGCACAATCCCCGAGCAAAGGTTGTGACGAATTTAAGGGAGGCAAATGGTATTCGATTGTCTATGCATAAAATAAAATGCCTGAGATAAAAGGCGTGACGACAGATAAATAAATATATACTAACGTGCATAACAAAGTGCGGCGGCTCCACATTAGGTGTGGTGCTCAGATGTTGCAGAATAAAGTCGTCGGACTGCTCCAGCCACAAATCCACGCCGCGCAACGGGTCGTAACTGAACGGGCCGATGCGAAGCATGCCCACATTGTTGTCATAGATGTCCAGTACCTGAAATTGTCAATTTTGATTTAAATCCTTTAATTAATGGCGCCCAACCAAATATATACCTAGCATGATTTCGCCATTTTAATGTTATTGAGTAATACCAAATATTCACTAAAATAACGCGGGGATTAAACGGCTTCAAAATTCTCTGAAAGACTGGCGTCTTGCACCCCTAACGTGGCGTAAGTTTTTTATGCAATGGCCACTCATAATGTTGGCTTACTGCTCTGTGGCATCGTGTAGCGAGCACTGGACACTGTCTAATGTGCCAGATTATTCTTAGAATATCAACAGACTTGGCCTTTGTCTTTCCCACATGGGATAAAACCTGATAAAATGGAATTAATTAAAAATAAACGAATGTGTCAGTGACAGATTATGGTCGATGAATGCAATTATAATGACCGTAAAGTCTCCACTTTAGGTTTGTTTGACGGAAAGGACACAGCAATTATTTTTTTGTATATAAAAGCACAAAAATATACTATGTAAACTGGACATTGGAACGGACTCGCTTCCATATTTCCAACTATTAGAGAATTAGGCATTTTTCAAAAACCGTTACCTGTGCCGAATGCACCCCGCCGGTGATTGTTCTGGTGAACCGTAGAGGCAGTTCCGGCCCTTTGTCAGGGAACGTGGCCGGGTACAAGTCTCCGGCGCGCACGTCCACTCCCACTCCCGTCACGAGCGGCGCAGGCGCACCTCCCAGTGCGGTGTTCAGCTCGCAGCAGCAAGCCAGCGTCAAGTCGATTTCAATGCTCAGGCGGTGGAATGACACTGGAATTGTTTTAGTAAAGCTCTTAACCAACCAACACCTTTAATTTTTTTAACCTTCTTGGGGGCACTCAGCGAATGCAGTCCTCCTTATTGCCGATGATATTTTTGAGGCTATCTCTAAAATTAACTGAAGTATGGCTATGCTATTTCCTAATTCGTCATTTCTTAGGCCTTTCATCCAAAATATCTAAGAAGTTTTTGTGCATTTAAGAAAAAAATTCATTACCTACACTTATATTATAAGGAACAAAGTTCTTGATTGTTTGATTTTTAGGGATTCATGAAATTCTAGATTCCAAAAATTAACAGAAAAATCAGCAGCAGCGTTTTTAAGCTTATAAATATACCGATGGCCTTTCACATAAAGAAATAAATACTCACACATGATATTAGCGAACAGATCATCCGAATATCTGTGCGGATCTGTGAATCCACCGACAAGCTGTAGCTCCAGTCGGCCTTCCGGATACCCCGTGGCCAAATGTTGAACACGCGCTACCATAGTGCTCGCCGCCTCCGCCGTGCCTGAACCGTCGAAGTGAGCTAATGCTACTGCACCGGATCCTGGAAACATGCCCATGAAATATTACTCTGAGCCATAACACCAAACAACATCGATAAGGAAGAATTTGATGCAAAAAATTGTGTTCGACCTGGGTTTCAAATCTGAGACTATCTGATCACTACTAGGAGAAACCTAACACGTGAATTCGCCACCGCTTGATTTTTAACAAATGTGCCAAAGTCTATGAAGGCGTCTGGCACAATATTGAACTTTCTGCCAGTGGCTTTCACTATGCCTGTCCCTGTTCCTCGCTAATTCGTTTGTCATAATGTAAGCCATCTTCCAGTTCAATATCTTTAGGGTAAATATTAAATAGCTTTCTGAAAAGATTTCCTTATGCATAATGGGGACAGAAGATTCAAAAACAAGACTTATTATGCTGGACTCGATATGGTGCTGCATGAAATCGTCATTGCTTAGAATGGCGTATTATGATGAAGCATGTCTGACGATTAACTCATTGCAGTGTTAGCTTTTCAGCTCATGATTTTTTTTTTAAGAAAGATCAGCAAAGGCGGAAAATTAAGTGAAGATAGGCATTTAAAAGACTTAGGATTGACAATGCGCATAAATTGATGCTATAACTCACCGGAATGCCGAACGACAACGATAATGCATGATGTGGCGTCGTCAGAGCCCAATATGCTTATATTTTCTGAAATCATAAAAATACAGTGTTAGAACTATGTTAAAAACATAGTGGTTTCTTGGATAGGGTCACTAAACTATAGATATTTTCCGCATACTACAAGCTAGAGTCCTTCAAAGGAACCGTGAAAATGTACACCATGACTCTCATGACTTTCGTGACCCCTATTTAAAACCTAGACTTGACTTTGTCCACATGCTAAAAACATATGGTAATCTTCTTTAATTATTTTTATAATACTTCAATTGGTGCTTAGCCGTTTTATATAGTTTAGGATTGAACTCCGGTTTCAAGTCCAGCGCTCCAACCATTGCCCTACTGAAGCAGTATCAACTCACTGTCATGTGGCACAGCAGCAGCCAGTTCCCGTTGGGCAACATAGAGAAGTCCAGGTGGTGCAACAACCCTCGCCGCCGCTGCCAGAAGTTGAGCGGCCGCATCACGGTAGCCGGGATGAGCCGTCAACAGCGCTCGGACCGAGGTTGGACACTCGTCTGCTAGTACACCGTTGAGTACCACCACCATTCTAGAATAATACAGACAGAACATGTTCAGTAGGGCTTCGGCCACAAGTCTTCCCCATTTAGGCGATGACATAATTGAGTCAATATCTAACGAAGGATTATGGACAGTGCTGTTGAGGTATATGAGATCGAAAAGCCGCTTATATTCAGGTATGTATTAGGTATTCACTTTAAAAAAGTTTATTTGTTAGTAAGAAGTAAACTCACTAATGGACTTTAGACGCACGACTGGCACAACAGAAATTGTCAGCCACGTCTATTAATTTGGAGGTAGGAAATGAGGAATAAGCAAGAAAAATACGACAAGATCGTGGTTTATAGAGGAAGTTAAGATATTGCGTTTATCCAGACCTATCTATTCAACTTTAAATTACAGGTATTAAAAATAATAACTAACTATCGAACATTTTAATTAAATTTAATAAAGTTTTGCGATGAAATGTAAACAAAATGTTATTTCTTAATTAGCCTAAGAAAGATATGATGTTTTGATGAAATTGGGATTTTAATTGATGAATACTGGTTATATCTACTTGGAGAATTGGCACAATGTTTAAAACAGTAATTATTACAAGACACAAATCGTAAAATAACATTAAAATCGTTAATGTTTGACAATAACTATGCCAACTAGTTTCAGCAAGCTGATATTTTTTCAAGATTAAATGAATCTTGTGCAGCCATTAATGTTTACTAGTTTTTTAAACAAAGTGTACCTATTTGCTAACGTCGCATATCAACTTTCAGGGCTCCGCTAGTATCTACTCCGTAAATATTAAAAGTCGTGATGGCAATGAAGTAAATCGATTCAAAGATCGGTCAGAACAAATAGAACAACAATTTGATGACCACTTTCGCCGTCAATATCTTCCTTGTGACTGACAAGCTGTTAATATTTATGAAGTTGGGGCTCCCGAAGCCGCATTACCATAGATAGACGGCGAGACTTCTCTTGAAATCTGTCAAAGTCATACAAAAACCGAGACCTATGACGCAGGGTTTGCTTCAGTCAATTGTCTGCGAGTTAATATATTCCAAGTTGGTCGGGGTCAAGCAACGTGTCACGAATCCCTATTTAACAACAGCTACCATTTGCATCGACCGTCGCCGATACGTACACAGGGGGTTTTTTCTCTCTTTCATTTACAACTCAACGATTTGTTGGGACAATACCTTCAGTGTCAGTCACGTCTCTACCATTTTCTTTTGGTTTAAATGTATTTGTTTACTTCGATTTGGTTACATACACAATTACATTTATTTTTAAATGGATTTGGAGAACATGAAGTAATTATAAACAGAAATTGAATAAATGGGTCCATAACAACAATTTATATGCATTTTGAAATTTGGATTAAGGCAGTAAAAAAGGAAGCGAAACTGAAATTCTACACAGTAGATTATAATCACCCCAAAGTTCAGGCAGAGCCAGATAAAATGTCGATTCTGGTAATCGAACGTGAATACTAGGCAGGAGCAATACAACACAGCCATTACGTACTTGCAAGAGCGATTGTAATTTATTGCAGGTAGTACATCAACATCAAGAAAAGTCATTATCGCTCTGAATACCGTCTAATTGACACAACTATATATTTTATAAAATAATAAAAATAGTCACATGATACTACAAACTAAACGCATGACGATAAGTTAAAAAAACGTAAAATATATACAAAAGATCTAACTGAATTTGTTATCGTAACCATTTTTTTTAAACCGACACGTGATACTCATGCATTAATTTATTGCTACATATTTTGGTCGTGAACGGAGTAATGGGGATACAAAATAATGGTCGAGGTTTACAAAGTTACTTTTTGACAACAATTTAGTAGGGTTCCGTCAAGTTCCGTCCAAAATGGTTAGTACAAAATAAAAATTGACAAAACCACTTGAACTGGGTTCTCCAATGTAACAAAAGATAGGACATTTTTTACCTCAAGACCCATCTGGATCTATTGTTCTGACATGTGTTAAAGTTTGTATAGATTCTAGGAATGGTTTTGATCCTTTTGATTATTATTTTATAATTATTAATTTAGTATGTTTAAAAAGATGGTAGAGTTAACGTTTTTAAACATTTTATTATGAAACAACTGTTAGAAAATTGTTTATTAGAATATTCAAAAAGTATCAAGATTGTTTATAAATTTTGTTTACTGTTCTAATTGACTTGTTATATCTATTTAAAGTAGTAAAGTAGCTTCTCAAGTGTTTTCGTAATTTATATTTTTGTACAAAATATAATTAGATAGATGGTAAATAAATCTCAAATAATTAGATCGTCTGATATGTATAAAGACTATAAAGTATTATAGGAAAAAATAAACGAAATTCTAGACAGTTAGTTTGTAAAGAAAATATGTCAATAGAACCCTTGGTACGCGAGTCTGACTCGTTCTTGACACAGGAACACAGTGGAGTTAAATATAAAATGACGAAATACAAGACCTACTATTAAGTAAAGTATTGCAAAACAGATTAAGAATCTACAAACAAACCTCATTTCAATGGCTTTGGCTTAAGTTAAAAAAAGTCTTTAAAACTTAACGCAACATTAACAAAAATAATGTAAACTGCTAATGATCGTAAACAATACTACCTAATTTACTCATAACCAAATATCACTAAAAAGTTACCAAAACGCCATCGAGGGTCTGCTTTAAAAAATATTTCATAATCATTTGAATACCAGAGTTCTTGGACAAACAAGAAATGATTAATGGAACAGCACAGAAATTGAGACGAATGAAATAATAAAAATAGAAGAAACGAAAAAACTCATTCACGCAAGAGACGAGAATCAAATATCAGTAGACACTGTGTTCACCCTTCAATGACAACAATGGATAAATTTACCGCCTTATAAACAGGTTACAAAGATCATTAATCAAAAAGCTATAAAGTATATTGAGTTATATAATTGTTATTACAGCGACGAGGTAGACGCGTAAAAAGTGGCAATTAAAATTAATTAACATCACAAACAAACCTGTTGGTTGTAGACAGAGGCACCTGTACAAAATCACATTTACTAAAAAAGGAATTTCACTTTGTACTGATATAAAATACTTTAAAGCTCAAATCAACAAGTTAAATGTTAAAGTAAAATGAGAAAGTTGAAGAATCTGTAAAAGTACGTAAGATGAAGAAAACGAAGCACACTCCCTGCGGGCCGTCAAGTAGCAACTGACATCACTTCACGCCGGGTTATCTCACCCCCGGACATGAGCACATCGAATGCTGCGAGTTACTAGCTTGTTATTGTTATGATAATACTTATTATGTTGGAAATTGTGTTCCGATAGCGTCTATATCGTGCAATAAGTAATTAAGAAATATACCATCAGCTTCTTTTATCTGTGTTTTATCACAATAAACGGTTGGCGCCTCAAACACATACAACTTATTATAATTTATAATCGATGATTGTTAGGTTAGTGTGCGACGCGTGTGCCATTTCTGAGAATATTTGTTGATAAACATGTGTCTAGCTGTCTAATCTAACAAATACAATAATACATCAATAATCACTTTAATTTTAAGTTAATTAAGAATTTGTGTTGAACTAGATGAAATAATTAAATTAGTCATCTGGGGTAATTGGTTGTAATTAGAAAACTAGCGCATGTGCAACTACTCTGTTCATCAAAGTAAATGGGGTCGCCAAATAAAATCTGACATGTCAAGAAAACCAGAAATAAAGAAAAACATATATATATGTTCTGATTGCACAATTTGTACGCTAAAATGAAGTATTTATTTCAGTAATATGGATGTTACAGAAACCGATAAAGATCCAAAACAACAAATATCCGATTACATTTATTGCACCAACGAGCCACAAAGATTTATAGAGCAATTTGCGGTTAAGATAAAGAAAATTGATCGTTTGATTTGCAATATAAATTTCATACTAATATGTTTAACATTACAAAAGCGCAAGAGCCATTGTCTGCGAGAAGTCATAAAACCGTTTAGTGACGCTTCTTACTTCCTATAAGTATTCCAGATAGAGGCGACACGGCCGAGCGTGGCCATAATTTCGCCAGAGGCCATTACGTTACAAATTCGTGACACCAGGTTCGGGGCTAGGATCCTCCTATTATGGAGTGGGGGCCAATAGAACTGTCCCCGGACCACTTATTAATGGCCTCTGGACAATGATGTTAATGGCATTAAGTGCTCGTGGGCGCAATCGGCGGCATGTGTGCGCTTGAATACCGACTCCGTGTATCTTACTGACTTCCGTTTCAATTGGCTCTCGTCGCTTTCAATACATTATTAAATAATTTCTTTACTTTTGTTTGCATTTAAACGATTTTCCAAATCAAGTTTGCTTCCCTAAATGAACAGACATTAACATTAGCTTTCCCCATTCCCACGCAATACAAATGACTCGACAAAACACGAAAATAAAGTCAGTCCTTTTATGCAGCATCCCCATTAGGCGGCTCATTCGCGGCAAAGACAAACTGTTGTATCGAGAGCGAGCACAAATTTTGCCGATATAATCGCCTATAAGACAATGGTTATCGTTGTTGGTGCGATACCGTCCGAGATAGTAAGCTGGCTGATGGATGCAGCACGCTCGCAGATACGATCGTTCTCGTGACGCGGCCCAGCCGGCATGGCCACACCAATTATTATTCAATATCGCCGTGATTCACCCCGGGCCCATAGATTCATAGTCAGATATCGTTATTGAGGTTAACGTTTGATTCGATTTGTCGAGTCCCGGTCGGGGCGACATCTCGCATCATGTCAGTCAATTGAATTATAAACTGTCTCGGTGATCTAATTTTAAGGCTAGAGGACACTTGCGGGTTATTATTGGCTTTCAATCATACAGTATTTAATTCTATTGGCTCTTTCTTGGTAAAGAAAGGTGAAATGACGGGACTTATAAATATGTAGTTAATTTGGTACAGAATGAAAAAATAGAAAATTACTCACGTTCAAAAGGTGGCAACTCTCTTTGCAATGACAAATATCCCTTCAGGCGTGCTACCTGCAAACAAAACAATACAATATTATAAAGCCGGTTGAATGAAAATGCCGTGAAGTTTCGGAATAGTTTTCTCAGCTTTAGAGATGCGCTAAGGAAAGTAAACGAATGTGAATTCCTCCTACTAGTCGTATCGGAGGCAACATCTTGCACGATTCTAAAGGTAAGGCATTCTTCAACTTGCAAGAACGTGAATCATATACGAAAATTTATCTTCGATAGTAATAGCGAAAATGGTTACTAAATATTTGGAACATCACGATGACATAGTGAAAGTAATATAAGCATGGATTGAAGCAGGAGGACATTGTTTGTAAAATGTGTGGATAATAAATGATGCGGCAATTTTTTTAATACCCTACCTAATTAAATTCTACAAGCTCGCCTCCCTATCATGACATTAGAACTCTAAAACTGTATTATGTCTTTGAACCAAAATAATTGCAGACGCATAGAATGAGATAATCACATGAGTTTTGACTCCTTGCTGCTCTGCTTATCAGAGGATTCAGAGGTAATGACATCACAAATATGACACATATCGGTCCCAGGGTACCCAGCGGAAGATCAAGTCTCCGTACCGAGATTTTTAATTAAAAATATTTTAGCCAACGTGCGATTTGAACAGACTAGTAGATGCAGTAACCAAACCTAATAACCTTTTAAAATATCTAAACAAAACTAGCATAATTTTGTAAAATTGCCTGAATTATGAATCAAGCCCAATTGACTAGAACAATATGAGGTACATGTATTAATGCTAATTCAATAGCGTAATATCTCCATATGTTGATATGTACCCGATCTCACTGAGAGATACTCTACGATTGTTCCGATAAGGTTCTAGTGATTTATTTTGGTCGCTTCCATATAAGAGATGTCTACGACAACAATGGTCTCAGAATCGGTATTTACGAGCGTAGATTTTAAATCGATAAAATATTTTATCGTCAAGAGAAATGAAAAGTGTAAAGCGTTTCGAAAATTATCGTAGTTATAGTTATGCTAATAGAGTTGGAGAAACGAGAAACGATTTAGGTTTCGAATTTATAGATAGTGCAATGAGCAGTAAAGTGTCAAAAAAGGTATAATATATGGATTATGGAATCGAATGCATTTGTTAGATGATATCATTGAAATACATCTATTAATAGATCAGCAGAATGGAGCAAATTGGATCATTACACTAATAACTTTATTTATTACAAACAAAATGTATATTGTCGAAAACCTGGGGTTGTCTGCTTCGTATGTCAGATCATTATGGCGATCTTCACATGAATGGGATAGATAGGGGAAAAATTACATAATTAGTGGCGGTTTAGATTTTACTGTTTATCATCGAAGTTCTCTGCACGGAGAATTGCACAATAGTGGCATTTGTAGACATGTATCAGCTGGACGGGGAATATTTTACTCGCTCGTACATATAGTTAGTTCGCATTAATAGTTTATTTACCTCTACGTAAAGACAACGTCATAAAATATATTTACGACATCGAGAACCTCGGTAATGGTAGGATGCATTTATTTTAAATTATTTGATGTGTTAATTTTCGTCTTAGATACCCAAGGTGACTTTCGAATGACCATCCAGCCATTGTATCAATAGCACATTCCATTTAGATATTGGTTGATAGTAGTTCAAATCAAATTTATTTGCATCGAAAATTGGAAATAATAGTAAGATTCGTAAGGCTTTTATCAATCATCTTTGTGCAAAGATAACTTGACGATCGAAGCCAGGACAGAATGACTGGGAAACAGTTTTGATGGAGGCCATATACTTTACAGCCAATGTTATAGAAAAAAGGACAATGACACAAGTATTATGTATCACACTTCTTTATCGCTAACGTATTGTACCGCGCTGTCTCACTCCACCCTCATACTAAGAAACGCTGCCCTATATAAACAAACTATAGAGACTATATGTACGAGAAAAAGTAGGAATATTTCAGCTAGCGTTTCGAAATCCGTACATCAGCCAGCCCAACGGGACCCCATTGTGCTTCTGCTGAGCACACGAGCTCGTCTCAATCTAGATAATAAATAGAAAGTAGCGAACATTGGCTAACAAGTGTGTACTGGGAACCGGTCACACGGACCCACGTCGGCGACAATATGCTGATGGCATCACGCGTTTTATCTCTCCCACCGGTAACGCGGGTGACATCTTTACGATTAAATTAAATGATTTGCGACGCAATTAAATTGCTGACTCGCGATGTTTTAACGTATTACTATACCTACTTATGTACACGCATTCACGCCACGCCTGTCTTGCAGGCTTTGCAGCTCACATAGGAGCCAGCAGAGAGCATTTAGCATCACGGCTTTATTATTTGACTACTATATACTTTCGCATTTATAATAATAGTTAGGATTGGTTAGCTTTTCATCAAATATACTCTTAACATGTCCAAAACCAAACCATTCAATTTTAAACACATATTTTCTTAATAATTTAATGATTATCCCATACATCTTTTCAATGGTCCCAACTTTACTAGCAACCTTCTCCTATACCCAAAATTGACTTCCTGAATTGCTGGCTATTGAGTGTTGCATAAACGACTGAAGAGATTTCAGTGAAAGGAATGTAAACAATATACATTCTGGAATTAAAAATAGATTAGTATTATTTCGTTAAATTGATGAGAAAGAGATGGGTAAAGAGGAGAGAATGGTGACAAGGTATTCGGACCTGTTCATTTAGGGCTCAGTCGCCGAAGTTTCATTTCCACCTTACCATTCACCATAAGCTTTCCAAACTATCGGCTTCTCCTCGGCTTTTGATCAAAGTTCTGCAATATTCGCTTTAAGTGGAGAAATAGTGGTTAAATTTGCGACGAGCGATCCAATATATAAAAAAAACATATGGTTCTTTAAAATAACATGGATTTCTAACCAGTGATTTCGAAATAATGCGGGTGAAACCGGCGGAAAATAACATACGGAAAACAGCTTTACAAGAAGCTCGTGAGATCTTAAAAATAGTTAGCTGATAAAATTTAAACGGTCCTAAAATGAAATTAACGAGATGACATCTTAAATGATGACATATTATATGTTACGCCATGATATAGGTATTCAAATGGAAAGGTAGATAGATATAAAAGATATAAATCTACAATATATTTATCTGACATCTAACACGCGACCACAGTTTATGGGACTAGTATACTACTGTACTTGGGAGATTTATTTTAATCGTTCTTCATAATGATACAATTTATGTGATTAGATCGAAAGAAATAAAAAAAGGGCACAGTCTTACAATAATAAAAACCCCCCGACCGCTACACCACAGAAGATCTTGTAGACAACCAATAAAAAAACGGTTTTATCGTTTAAATCGGTCTATCCGTTTGGAAGCTACCATACCACAGACAAAGACTTCTAACTTATAACACCTATTTTTGATTCGGGCGTAAAAACAAGAAGTGCTGGCCCAGACGAAGACTGGCAACGTACCCATTCTATAATACGTCATTGATTCGTAGATCACATTGCGGACTGTATTTTATTGCCAATCGAAATGCAATTAAAAACAAAGTCCACTATCCCTACCTGGTATGTACTAATATTTTAAAAGCCAAATGTTTGTTTGTCTGTTCTGAATCTCAGTCAAGTACACTTACAACGTTTGAACGGATTTGGAAGAACCTTTGAATACCAGAGCGACGGAGGATATGACACATTGACGACTGATGATGAATGTATTTCAGAGATGTTTGATCCAGAGCTCTTCATCTATTCTGTAGGTAGACTAATATTTCTGAAAAGTGCAGAGTCGACCTAACTTGATGAGATCATGAGAGCGTACATTAGACGGCGTCTTATAGATTGAACACACAGGATAATTTTCTCATACTTAAGCGGTAAGTCTAATTTTTTTTGTTCAGTATTTAATGTCACGAGGATGGAGTCCCTTGGTACATTTTAAGGCAGGCAAGTACAGCCATGAGGAAACCCTAGTATTGAATATACAATAGTTGTGACGATTGACAGGTATGTAAGTATTGAGTATCGATTGTATTATTTGTACGAGTGTGTCAGTGTTCTCTGCCAAAACAATCTATAATTAGAAACAACAATGAATGTATGCTACAAGAGACGAAATTATTTAAGGTAACACAACTTTTTGTCTATATTTTGTATTGTATTATTCATCTACATATTATTTTCAGTAGATAAGCCTATAGTACCTTAGTTTCTTTTTTCATTAGCCAGTTAACGAAAACACTTACAAATTTACCAAGATAAGTTAGGTAGCCTAGATTTGTCTAGGCCATAAAAAAGTATTTAAATAAAAGAGCCATTCTGCATCATTATCTAACTTTTAGTACCACGGGGCATGTTAAGGGCCGTAGTACTACTTTTATAACAAACGAGTAGTGCTACGGGACAAAAACGCTACTTTACCTAAATGATGACGTCACTATGTCGTTTGTTGGCAAAACTTTGGAAATTCATTATAAAAAAAACTACTGCATAGAAAATAAACCTTTTAAAAAAAAGTGCACCGACTTCAAAAATTTGCACTGAAAAGTAAGAAATAATAAATATTTCGTCGTAGAATTTGAAGACGGTTGGTGCCAAATTAGGATACAAAACTAAGTAAATATCTAAGAAGATCTGTTCAATATTATCTATGTTTGTATGTACCTACTGATGATCGTAGGTTCCTAATGAATTGTCTAGATTAGTGAATTTGGGAACTAAGTTGTTTCTAATTTGGCACCAACCGTCTTCAAATTCTACGACGAAATATTTATTATTTCTTACTTTTCAGTGCAAATTTTTGAAGTCGGTGCACTTTTTTTTAAAAGGTTTATTTTACCCTTTTAAGTGGTTTTGCTGCCTTGAGAGACAAATAATAACACAACTAAAAAAATATTGATGGAAAATTTAAAAAAAATACCGCTGTGGATGTGATTTGAACCATGTGATTGTGCATCCTATGCACCCCATTATATTTAACCGCTACACCATCGTCACGAAAATTGACAACTTCGTGTCAATAGCAACCGTTGCTAAGGCTTTTTCTGATACATAATTTTCAGCCGTAAACAGAAATTAATTACTGAATTTCTGAAAAACTACTGAACCGTTTGTCGTCATATGTCTGTGAGATAATGTCGAGAAATTATGATGTCTTAAAAAAAATAAGTCGTCAAAATCGGTACATATTTTATCGAGATATCAAGAAAAATGTACTTATAAAGTCAGTTTTTTCAAAATTTCTGAAAAACTAATGAACCAATTTTTATGAGATAAAAATGGGACCAATCCGGAAGAGTTATCTGTCGATTAAAAAAGAAACCATCAAAATCGGTTCACAATTCGCGGAGTTATCGACGTACATACATACATAAAAAAAAAAAAAAAAAAAAAAAAAAAATACGGTCCGAATTGAGAACCTTCTCCTTCTTTTTTTGGAAGTCGGTTAACAAAATAATCGAAATTAGTTTCTTAAAATATCTTAATCATTTAAATAAAAATATGAAAACATATACCTTAGTGTTTAATTTACATACCGAATTCCATCATTAAAAAAACAGGACAAGTGCTCGAAATAAAATACAGATTTATTTATTTTACTTAGATTTAAATATATAAATACTGTACATAAGCTTTTTATGTGAATAAATTATAAGTTTACGACATACAGACGTCATTCGTCAATAGACATAAAATCGAAACGACTGTTTATGAATATGTCATTAACATTAATTTGCCAAACACAGTCATAATTTTAAATATTTTATTAAACTAAGTGACTATAGTCCATATCAGTTACAATACAACCCGAAGGAACTAGGAACGAAGGAATTAAAAAATGAAACTATTATTGTTCTCTATCAGGATTTTTGGTGTATATTATGGAAGGATACACTAAAATTCATTCTAAAATATTCTATACCTACCTTCCCTTTATAAATGACAGTTTGGACAGATATATAAAAAGAGTGTTTCTGAGGGCACGCAAAGCCAGCGTCCACACTTCTTTAAATAACAGATATTTACGCCTGTTAAAGGAGTGACATCCACAGTCCATTTCCATTAAGTGCAACAACGGGCTTACCACCTGTTCAAAGGCCGTGAAGAATTGTGTGTGTGTATAAAAACAAAACGTTTTGTAGATTTTCTTATTAATTACACAAAAAGAAATGTGAAAGCCCCTACGCAAGCGAAGTCGGATAAAAAGTGTATAAGTATTTATAGAAATCATAACAAATCGTAACAGTAATTTTATAGTAAAAGTTAAATTATTATATAAAAATTTACATAAATTCTCTCACGGCATACCGTGCGGGCCCATAAAATGTCGACTCCAACTGATTTGCCTCGGCTACTGTATCGACACGAAAAATCCGTTAAGATGCTTACTTATAATAAATCGAATCTATTCGTTAACCGGCTAAGTCATAACATAGAAAATTTATAGGCTCACTTTTTTTTTTTTTGAAAATTTAAATACATGTCAAAAAATCGTGGAGGATAGGTAACCGTCTAACTCCATATACTTCATCTCTACGAAAAAACCTAATATAAAAATGGTGGTCAGTTTCTTTGGTAAACGCTAAACGGATTTGGATGAAACATTTAATATGTATTCAAACTCGGCCTGTTTAATTTTTGTCAAAAGGGTCATTAATTACAGCTGCAGGGTTCAACAGGGTGTTAGCCAATGATTTTTTGAGGCTATACCTAACGAGTGACCAGCTCTTTATACGGTTTGTCATAGATTTTTTTCGGATGTAGGAATCGAACCCGCGACTTTTCAGTTGCGAGCCGACGTCTTACCCACTCGACCACCGACGCTCGTTTTTTTTTATTTAACAGCAGAAGCGCAATTTCATGTTACGATTTTCATACAAACACTGGATGAACCAGTGGAATTTAGTACATAGGCGTGACGAGATCTAGACTATCGAATTAATTGGACTAAACACTACCGGTACAACCTTCAATTCCACAACATACATGCTCACGCGCGTGGGAAAGGGAGTTTACGTTGGCCAAGTAGATCTAGATCTAGCCGATACAATGTTTCGTATTGGTTAATTTATTACTTAAGAAAAGGTGTCATTCAAGCTATGAAAACATAAATAATTAGTACACAAAGTATGTAGATATGTAACTACATAAACTTCATATCGGAAAACATGGTACTAAAATTAGCAATTGATATTATTCTATTCAAATGCCAGGTAACACGGTTCGGGGATTCGGGAGACGAAGATATAACTTGATCAAATTAGACCAGGGATATTAACGTTTTCATTGAAATAGGGAAACTACTAGGTATTACTATATACTCGGTAAATCCGACTATTCGGTAACTTTTATAGTCGGCACAATGGTATGTTCTACTCTTTTATTAGAGTAGCAAATCAACCTTAAAATTCTCAATTAATCAGTACCTACTTGTTAAGGTTATCTATCGTCCGATTAGTAGTTAGTCTGCCAAACCCTAAGTCTGTAGATCACTAGAAATTACAAACGTTTGATATTGTTTATTTCGACAAATCGGTAAATATTATACAAGTTAATAATTTTATTATTTTCGAATAATTATAGGTATCAAAGCTCGGGAATTGCGTACATAAATATAATAATGAAAAGATATTCTGTGCGATATGTGATAATGTTGCAAGCTTCATTTTGAAAACGCGTGGATAATTCTCAACATGTATCAGATACTATCTCCTATCCGTTATTTTGAAAGCGTAGAGAATTGTGCTAAACTAGGGCCGACCTGAGTCGAGTGATTTTCATATAAAGTAGGAAAAATACAACACACATTTTCACGGCCTTTATACCCTATGGTGTGGCAAAAGTGTCCACTTTTAGCCATGTTAAACAGAACAGGTGGCATGCCTGTTGCTGCACATAAGAGTATAAGCAGTGATGCAGTGAATATATGAAATATGATTTTTTTTTATAGAGAAGACAACATGTGACCTTGCCACCGCCTGATTATTAAGCATAGGTGGCTGGTCCATGAATGCGCGCGACTGGCAGAACATAATACAGTCGGCCAGTCGCGCCAGCTATGTCGGCCCGTAGAGATGCTTTTTCACGCTTCGCTTGAAGGACCCCAACCAATAATTAATCTATGGACCTCAGGTTGTAGAAAGGAGGAAAGACCGACGCCGGAAGTTTGTTCCACTTTTTGACAGTGCGACACAGGAACGAGTCGCTGATGATCCGGAAATGAAAATAGTTAAACCCAATAACAGATATCATATAAAGTAAAACAAAAAACAAGTGCTTATTCCTAATAGAATTCCTATTCTCAGCACTTTGTAATAAAACAATCCAGGAAAACTTCGCTTTTAATATCAATTTAATAGCAATGTTGATCAACATTCTAATTTTGCAAGCACCGATCGCAAATTACCCTTCCGAGAAACCCAGGCGCTCATTAGCTTGCAGTAATTACGTATTAAACCAACGTTGTTGTGTCGAGTAAATCTACCTGCTCTATCTGGCATATTATTGTTGATGTTGAAAAAGAAGGCAAAAAGATAGCAATCAGTATAGGCGAAGATCAAGAACATTACATTTTTGTATAAATATCATTAGGTGCATTAGTAAATGAAGTCTGTCTGTCACTACTGAACGGATTTTATTTCGGTTTCACGATTAGATTTATGAGGTTTATGTGTATTAAAATGAATCTATCACTTATTAGCTAAGCACTAACGGTATTAGGGAATCAAGTGAGGCAAAAAGTTAGAGCCAGAGCGCTTTGATGAAATCATTTGCTGTTAGTACCTATAAATAATCATGTAGGAAAGAATTGTGTAGCATGAAATTCTTTGATCATTATTAAGGTTGATTGAAGATATCTTTGATTCTCGTTGTACATTAACGTTATTAACGGATGAAAAGGTGAGCAGAGATTCCGAAATAAAGCAAGCAACTTCAGATTTAACTAAACCTGAAGCATTCACTGATGTTATCTTCATTGCACCATCGCCATATCAGCTGGTCTAATACAATGTACCCAGTGGAAGACAAGCTTTTCTCAAATTTAGAGAGTATTTTGACAAAATTGCCAAAAAGAGGAAAAGGATTCCGAAAATTGCTCTATATGATTACATGAAAGAATAAAATTTATCAACTCTTAACCATTAGTAAATATACTTAATATTCTTTAAGTGCTGATGGTGCCTCTCTAATACCTACACTAAAACTAGGTTTATGTAACTTTAAAAGCATCTTCTTACTGGTAGTAAATACGTCTTTTGCATAATGCCCATAACATACTTTATTACAAGGTGATGTAATGGCATAGATTAAATAATAATCGTAAAATATGCCAACAATGTTGGAATAATGATCCAATAATTTCTATACTCGTAAAGCAATCACCCATACACTATGAGCTTAATGCACCATCATTCTAAACTGTGAGAATAATAAACAGCAGCATTCTATTATCTAAACGTCAGCATTTTGAATGTACCCCCACCATCTTAAATAAATTTTACATATTATAGACATTTCATGATAGAACGTGAGAGCAAAAGGAACAAACTTAATTGTGGTATTCACAATTAAGTGATGACTGTAATTGACTGACATTCAACCTCAGATATATTTAAACTATACAACAAGAGTCTATTTTATGTCATTCGCCAATTTATAGAACATATTGTGAAAATGTCAATACCGCACCGAGATCGCAGGCACCGCTTGCAGAAATAAGGTAAGAAAGGAAGGTTATGGATGTGGTCTATGCTTGTGAAGATAACAATTAATTGTAAAAAATATAAATTCCTTATATATGTGGCGGACTCTTACTATTTGTCTGCATCTTTAACCGTAATTGCGTAATTTCTAACAACACGAATTCATAGTTTTATTTTAACATATGTAATTAAAAACTATAAACGATGAACATTAAGTTAGAAACTATGTGCGACTTAAAATGTATTGGCAAATTAGAAAGGACCGAATTGAGAGATCATAAAATTCAACAAGTCAAAATCGAGTAACGGTTACTCTCAAAAATATGATGCATACCACTCTATTAAGTATACCCCCCGTGGATTTCAAATTCTATATTCCATTTTATGATATGTGTAAATTAATGAAATAAAGTAGAAATGAGGACATAACAGCAGAACTGTATCAAGTATGCATATAATCAGAATGAAGTGAAAGGAAATGCTGGCAGAGGACGACCTAGGTGTACTTTTAATGAACATATAAAATATGTATTGATCGATGGAAATATTTAAAGTACACACAATCGACGAGCATGTATGAAAGGTATGATGAATATAAAAGAAGCGAAAGATGTATGTCAGGATCGTAACAAATGGCTCTTGGGATAAAAGGCGTGATGATATAATTATAGATAGATAGAACTGAGTTTTAAAATGTAGACGACATAAATAATTTGATAAAGTATACTCACATTTATGGCGAGATGTTTTAATTTAATCTGTCCATTGACAGTGTGGTTGATGTTATCTGTAACAGAGGACATAAAACTATTATTAAAAAAACATATTAAATGTCAGCCTTCTAATAATAACTAAATTAAACGTTCTGCATTACTTTACATATTGAACAATGAAGTCCTATAACATGAGTGGTATACAATAATGTAAGAACATTTCTAAGGGCCACAATTATGATGGAAGATTTTCGAGATCAACAATCGCTTAAATAGTGTGTCACTCTGATAAAAAGTGATTACGGACGATTATTTATGCACGTCGAGAGATCTCGCGGTGAACGGCCCAGGGACTTGTCTTATTTGACTGAACTCGAAGACAGAACCGTGAGGGAACATAACGACTTCTAACTTCTATTAGGAAACGTGCACTATGGTTATTTCTTTCGTTCTTGCTCTAAGGCAGAGCAAAATCCAAAGAAAATAATGTAACGCTACAAGGTGTGGTCAACGAAGGATCTGTTAATTAAATACCGACGTTTCAGTGTATTGCAGAGGAAAGATTATGATTTCCAATCTTCATATCAAGACATAAGTCCGAACTGAAAGAAGCTATGTGTTCGTTAGTTGGATTAACAGTTAATCATTAACTAGATAAATTGAAGTTTCATGAGAAAGCAAAGGATATTAAAAAGGACTGGATGTATTCCTGCAAAAAACGAACACGAAAACGAAGAGATAAAGTTCTAATGAACATAAAGGCCGAATATAGAACAACATAATAATTGCAACAATTTATCAAATGGATGAGAATTATGAGTATTGAACTCATAAATCAAAGTTTTACTATTTCAACAATATTGATATCGAACTGGGTCGTTTATCTACGTTACAATATAGGTACTAATAAACATAATATTAATATTAATGATGCATGGCGGTATTTTGTTTGTTTTAAAAGCTTTTTTAAGAAATGAAAATAATTACGATTGATTAATTAGTTATGTAGAAATAAATTACCACAGTACACCAGTAACATCGTAGCGTTGTATTGAGGTAACGGTAATAGTTTAAAATTAGCCTACTTTGATATAACTAATCATATTAATAATTAACATACTTAAC
The DNA here is from genome assembly GCA_963924495.1 of Nemapogon koenigi. NCBI lineage: Eukaryota > Metazoa > Arthropoda > Insecta > Lepidoptera > Tineidae > Nemapogon > Nemapogon koenigi. The sequence continues at coordinate 3,324,404 of OZ004640.1, read as the reverse complement.
TAATTGTTTATCCATTTACAATCAGTATTTTGAACAGAATTACCAACTGTCATACTTACAGTAAAAAAAATACGTCCATTCAAATCAATTTTCTGCGGTACAATTCAACAAAATACAATTCAGATTATTTTTGGCGAAATGAGTTCAATTGAAACAATATTCATAGTATGCAGCCGGGCAGGATTAAACTTATACACTCTTATTAATAAACTCGAAGTAGCGACGTAGTAACTAAACTGTGTTTCGTCTCCGTCTATCATAATGAATTGCAGATTTGTTAGACGGAGACGAAATACAGTTTAGTTACTACGTCGCTACTTCGAGTTTATTAATAAGAGTGATAATGTATATGTTATATTATGATACGTGTTATGAAGAGCATGCAAGTGCATGGAATATTGAGAAGGAAATATATATCTTCATTACGACCGAAGAGAATCGATGCCACGTTAATTATCGTGCGCCTGCATCTAGCCTCTACGAGATGGATAAAATCAATTTTAGCTTCGAACGTTGGTGAAGTAAGGTTCGGCATACATGGTGATTATTGATGGCATCTAATATTGCTATCTTAAAGCAAGGAATGCAAATCGTTTATGAGATTAAAACAAGCCCATCGTGTCCTATTATTATGACACTTAAATATTCTTACAGGTACAATTAGTATTACAGATACCAATGGAGGAAGTGCTAAATTTATTCTTAAAGTAGAAAAATAACCATTAAGCGAGAATCGGGTTAATATTAATGCCATAATATTAATTTAGCCAAATTGAATTTAGATTCTTAGTCAGATCTTAATTGTTGCACTCTGCTTAACTACTGTTAAGGGTTTATGAATTACAGAGCCAGAAAAAATAGTGCAGCAATTATAAAAATGGGCACAGTCAATGGGTACCTACCCGACGGTAGGTTAATAGTCGAAGAAGTTTTGAACAAATGCCAACCGATCATATGGCATTTACGTTTGAGATCCAAATCATAGCAATTTCGAGCAACGCTGCAAGCGCAATGTTTTTGTAAATTATATGTTTATGTGAAAACGTAACGTGTATTTATGGAAACCATGGCATAGTGAGCGTGAAATTATTTACAATGTTACGATCATCAAAATATTACGGTGCCACATATCGAACGTTTCGGCGTACAGTTATTTCTATGAAATATTTTTTCCAATTTCCTGTTATTATCTGCTAAATCTAAAACAAAAATAACTTAGCAATAAAAGCGTCCATGTTGACAGTAAAATAATACGATGTTTCAATTTATCTGTAAACCATAAACAAGGAAGATCGGTTTAAAATGAAAAAAAGTACTAAAAACGAATAGTATCAAGTTATCGCACTTCTTGGAACGAAATAGTGATAAAAAAGAGCAGGGCGATGAAAGAATCATTGTCACAAAAAGTAATATTTAAAGTTCATGTAAAGATAAACAACACTTTTTCTTTAATATAACGGTTGAGCTATTTCAACGTCATGCTTTGTATATCCCTATTAATATAAATGCGAATGTAAGTTTGTTTGTTACGCTTTCACGCAAAAACTACTTAACCGATCATCATGAAACTTTGCACATATATTCTTGGAGGTATTAGAAGTAACATAGGATACTTTTTATTAAAAAGAAATTATTTTTTACGAAAGTTAAAAAAATTGTTTATCAAAACATCTCGAAATCTAGCTACTTTAAGGGTATATTTTATTTTGTTCGTAAATATCCACGGGCGAAGCCGGGGGCGATATGCTATCCCTATTAATATAAATGCGAATGTAAGTTTCTTTGTTACGCTTTCACGCAAAAACTACTTAACCGATCATCATGAAATTTTGCACATATATTCTTGGAGGTATTAGAAGCAACATAAGATACTTTTTATTAAAAAAAAATTATTTTTTACGAAAGTTAAAAAAATTGTTTGTCAAAAAATCTCGAAATCTAGCTACTTTAAGGGTATATTTTATTTTGTTCGTAAATATCCACGGGCGAAGCCGGGGGCGATATGCTAGTATTATATAAACAAGATGCATGCCCACTACTTCAACCGTGTTACATATTTTGATATGACTGACCCATCGTATTAACTTAGCCATATATATGTAACCAATAAATATTTATTTATCTTTTTTTTATTTTTTTTTGTGACGGGTTGCCTTACAACTCCCGAAACCGTGTTACGGTTCCAGGGTACCCAGCGGAAGACCAAGTCTCCCTCGTTTAGCCGATGGTATTTGTGAGGCTATACCTAACGAGTGGTTAGTTCTGTTGAGGTATATTTAGATGGAAAAGCCTCTAAGTGTGGTTTGTCGGATTATGTGCATAAGTTTTTAATTAAAAATCCATTGGTACATGGCCGGTGATCCGGAATCGAACCGGGGGTCTGCCTAGTTAATACCAGGACGCACCTTATTTATATTATCTTAGGAACCAATTATAATTTTAGTCATTTGTAAGTAGGTATAGGATTTTAAATGTAGTTGAATTGAAGACACATTTGATAACAACATATGACCAAAGTATATCATATAAGGATGAAGGAATGAAATAAAGGTATAATACAAATACTACAGACTGATAGAGGAAATCAATCAAAGTAGGGGCTAACCTGCTGATAAAAAAATCGGCAGACAGTGTAATTTTTACATACATACATAGTTTTATTTATTGAGATAGGTTAGATGTTCCGACTGAGTGGCGTGCGACTACGGATAATAATTTCACTATCACTAAGAGAAAAGTAATCAATCATTACTTGGTGGTCGAGGTTATAATAAACTGTCCAGAGAAAAAAAGGCGACTCGCATGAGCAAAAGAAAAATAAAATTCTTATTGGATGTATCACGTTATTTTAAAACTTTATTCATAATAGTGCATGTGTCAAATGATAGAAATTACATATGTACTCGTAGTTGGTAATGTTTTGTCATACCTCTTCTCAGTCGTTTTCATATTCTATTTTATTCTCTTATCGTGAACTCAGGGCTTCTCTTATTTTGTAACATTGATCAGATATATAGGGATAAGATAACGCCTGTTACTGGTTCTTTCTAAATATTCTAATAAATTTCACCCACATGGAAATACAATTTATTTTGGGAAATCGTCATCTAACCTTCTTCTGCTAGACATTCGCAAAGTATAGTTTCAATGTGTATACAACTTAAAAGTAGCGTCACATCAACACTATAGAAAATATAAAAACTATACACACACGAAGAATGATGAACGAAAACCAAAAACACGACTGACAATAGCCCACTTTCGTATCTTTCTCAACATTAAAAGCATTCCGCCGCGTAAAGAGCGTTCCGTCGAAACATTCAGATAAAAATAAATTATTAACGAACTCATTCAAATGTGAAATCATCTTCACGAGCTGGTGTCGCCTTGTGCCCAACACAATGCTAGTCAGTGATCTCCGTACACATCTGTGACAAGGACACGATGTTGACTTTCTAAAACCTATCAACACGGTAAGAACAACACTGTTCTAGGAGTAAAACTAATATAGAGGACAAAGAACAAATTCTTAGTATGTACTTCTTCAATTATATTCGCATCTGAAAGTGTTACGATTTATGACCACCAGATTAACATTTTAAATTCGCCAAAACATCAACATAAAAAATCAAAATATCTGATACTAAAGCATTACTAAGTGACTTAAATGAAATATTGTCACAGATTACCTATAAGTTACCTTGATAATGCAAGTTTTAAGGGACAACAAAAGACTAAAGTTGAAAAACTTTTTAATAGCATCGGTGTTGATAATCATTTGGCAAGATTGTTAATATCAAATTAAAGTAGAGTGTTTTCACAAGAGTTTCTTTTATTATTTGACAAGAACAAATGCATTTTTTTAGATAACCACAAATAAAAAAGTATTTTGTGTGAATGACATGCGATGACGGCTATATAACTTAAGACTTTTTCATTGAGTGTCAAGTGTTTAAGAGATACTTGAAATCTTGTTCAAACGTTTTTAACCAATTGTGCTCGAAATATGGAATGTAAATCAAACCGTTTTGTCAATGTCGAAAATTGATGATTTTCTAGACTACATATTTGTTTTCGGTTTTCGGTAAGGTTTGGCTTAATTTTTCAAATTAGAAGAACCTTGAAATAAATATTATAGGATTCAAATCAAAGTAGAGTGTTTTCACAAGAGTGACCTACAAAAGCAGAAGTAAAATAAAACCTTAAAATAATGCTAAAAATATATAAGTATAAAGTACATAATAAAATAATAGTAACTAACAAAAGCTTAGAGATAGCATTCCTGCCTCACAAGTGGTGGTCAGTCAATGCGATGTCCCGATAAAGTCTATCTAAGTCCAACGATTGATTGGTCGATAGGAGTTTGTGTCAAAGCTTCTCTGTACGATTGATGCAAATGCGTATTGAAACGTCACCGCAGAGATAGAGATCATGTTTGGTCGTTAGCAACGGAAGCCATCCTAATGGTCATTTTTAAACTTGGGTGGCCTTGGCCATCATCATAGGGAAGATACTGAATCTTACAACAGTAAAGGAACTTGGGTAAGTGACACAAAATAGCCTCACAACGAAGATTACTTTTGCTTCCTGAGCACATTATAATAGGAAGGAATCTAAGCTAAATGAATTAATTAATGCAACTGTCGCAATATTTATGAACCATAAACTCCACAACTGTTTATTGCCAATTAAAAATAATAATATTACGTTTATTAATCACTAAGATTGAACGAATTTGCATTAAACCTACGATAACCTACCTAAGATAACGCACAGAGATGAGTCATGAGGTCATTACAGATGAGACCAAGCAAAGAAATTCACGGGCAGAAAGTAGTATACCATAGAGCACAATCGGATAGAGTAATGAATGTGTGCTAACTAGCGATGGCGGTATTATTTATGATGGGAGATTCAGATAGCAGCACGGACTTGTCAATCAGTTAGTCCGACCGGCCATCCATCACGGGCGTGCGCGTAACGAGTCTTTGTAAGGCGCACGTCACTTGCAGCTCCGATTTGTGATGCCACATCACTTTTTACACTACACGATGTGTTTAAACTATTATTTATGAATATCTATCTTACTACCCGGGACTTCGCTCGTCATTTTATTGTATGTGATGGAACTGTAATAATAGCACGAATACTCCTATTTGTTGGGTAAACTAATACAATATTATATTATTATAACATCAATGATCACCGACAAATATCTACCTGAATATTTTTAATGAAAAGAATACAACTTGCGTAGTGGATAGAATCAGTCAGTATTAACTAGGTACTAGGCTAAACCTGTCGTCACTGTTAGTTGTCAAAGTCAAAATAGTTCTAGATACTATTTGAAATATAGTTTTGATTTACTATCAACGTATGCAGCGCGAAGATTGTGGATCAATATTATAAATATTGGTTTTACTTCCAAAATTAATTATATGAACAACGAACGACATGGATTCGACACCATGTTGGGTTACTGACATGACACACGAGTCAATTTCGCTATTGTTCCACGCTTCATTATTTGATAAGAAGATTTCCTTTGCAAGTGGACACTATACGAAAATAGAATAAGCAATATTTCAATATGTATAAAAAGTTATTATCAGAAAGCAGAAAATTAACTATTTGATGAGTCGATCCACTTGTTTCATCCCACCAAATGAGAGAACTTTCTTTCAAGAGTTTCCTCAAGTCTAAACAATGTAGACTAAAATCAAGAGACCTGTCGTAACCCTGTCCTTGCATTCCATAAAACATTTTCACACACGTCAATGCGATATTGTTTTAAACACCTATTAAGAACTTACAAGTTCTGTAAATTACGACTTGGCTACGAACCAGTCGAAACAGAGCCAAGTTAAGGCCGATCACTATTTCAAATAATAAACTAGTCAGTATTACACGTTATGAAATATTTTATTACTATGATTATACAAGTAGTCTTCTCCGTCGCGACGGTTTAATAACAGAATGCAACTGCACTCGCAACGTGCAAAGTCGTAAAAGTATATATTACAACATAATATTGTTGGAGGTAGTCATCATGAGATACTAGATGCTTAAAATAAACTATTTTAACGTCAGGTTTTCCTAGTGGTTAGTGATATAGCTAACGGTATATTAAACTTTTGCGAAAAGACAAATCCTTTGGAATCGAAACTCTAAAATCCAGATGTTTTCTCAGGTCAAGGACATTACCAATAACATAGTATTGTGTTTATTTTGTGATAATATCTTCTGTAACTTTTATAATGTGCCCGGGGACTACATCTCATAACATTTTTACGGATGAAGTCTTGGCAACTATTTCTTTTTTTATTATTCTCCACGGGTTACCTTACAGCTCCCGGGAACCGTTGCCGGCCCCAAGGTACCTAGTGGAAGACAAAGCTACGTTTTTACACGTTGCTTTTGTTGGTTTTTTTATTTACTAGTGGCACGTATGCGATTGGAAATGACACTTCCGGTTTGCATTCGGCAGACATCCTGTGGTCAAAATATAAAAAAAATCTATATAATGAGGTGTCGCCCGTCAGTCCAAGTACAGTAAACAAATTATACATTTCTCGTATCCCTTTCGCATTGTTTTTGTTGGTTTATAAAAAGCCACGAGGGTGGTCCTCCGTCCCATAGAGTAACTTATTAATACTGAGAATAGAGACATCAGTTACAAATTCAACACTAGCGCCTTCTGACGGAAAATGATTGCCATTCGCTATATATATATAGCTATAGTAAATATTTGTTTACTTTTTAACCGACTTCGAAAAAAAAAAGAAGGAGAAGGTTCTCAATTCGGACCGTATTTTTATGTATGTATGTACATCGATAACTCCGCCAATTGTGAACCGATTTTGATGGTTTCTTTTTTAATCGACAGATAACTCTTCCGGATTGGTCCCATTTTTATCTCATAAAAATTGGTTCACTGGTTTTTCAGGAATTTTGAAAAATCACACTTTATAAGTATTTTTTTCTTAATATCTCGATGAAATATATACTGATTTTGGCGACTTATTTTTTTAAGGATATAATAATTTCTTGTCATCATCTCACAGTCATATGACGAAAATCGGTTCAGTAATATTTCAGAAATTCAGTAATTTGTCTCTGTTTACTGCTGAAAATTATATCAGAGAAAAGCCTTAGCAACGGTTGCTATTGACACGAAGTTGTCAATTTTCGTATCGACGGTGGTCTAGCGGCTAAAGGTATGGGATTCAGGGCAGGATGCACATTGCTCGAGGTTCAAATCCCATCCACCGCAGTATTTTTTTTTATTTTCCATCATTTTTTTTAGTTGCGTTATTATTTATTTCTCAGGACAACAAAATCACTTAAAAGGGAAAAATAAACCTTTTAAAAAAAAGTGTACCGACTTCAAAAATTTGCACTGAAAAGTAAGAAATAATAAAAATTTCGTCGTAGAATTTGAAGACGGTTGGTGCCAAATTAGAAATAATTTAGTACCCAAATTCACTAATCTAGATAATTCATTAGGAACCTACGATCATCAGTACAAACACAGATAATATTGAACAGATCTTTATGTCCCTAGATGTTTACTTAATTTTGTATCCTAATTTGGCACCAACCGTCTTCAAATTCTACGACGAATTTTTTATTATTTCTTACTTTTCAGTGCAAATTTTTGAAGTCGGTACACTTTTTTTTAAAAGGTTTATTAGTTAATTTTTGTAACTTTTCCTTCTATATTCATAAACGTATTTTAACGTTTTAGTTACTTATAAAAACGTTGTTAAAAATACGTTTATGAATATGGGGGGTTAGAAATTTTCCATTTTCAGCATCTTATTGATAAAATGATAAGACGTATCCAGATATTTAATGTAATTCAAATCTTGAAACAAATTACTTCTTATGTAGGTAGACAGTCTTCAAAGTCCATGGGAGGTAAAAGTTGATAAAAACGCCGAAAAATAGAATACAAAACAAATGCGTCACGAGATAAACCTAAGAACCAGAACATAAAATTTTTAATTTAATGACCAAAGAGAATCTAATATTGACCGACAATTTAATGAAATCCCGCTTTTCAATCTTATTTTTAATTTAATGACCAAAGAGAATATAATAATGACCGACAGATTGAATGAAATCCCGCTTTTCAATCTTTTCGTTCATAAACAACCACAGCGACATCTTACGCAACATGACAGAATTAAATTTCTATAGAAATAAAGATTTGTATGGAGTGGCATTAGTGTGCCCCGTCCTGCATACAAGCAACATTCAAATGCTGGTTTGGATCACCGAGTTAGAAAGATTAAAGGAAATATGCAGTAACCATGGAATGTTAAAATTTTTATCATGGGCTCACTTGAAAAATATTTCACCATACTCCATAGTCAACTTATAGGTGAGCTGCAAATGCTGCGATACTGCAATAAAAAAGAAGAACAACAGCCAGTAATAAATAATTGTCTCTAAGAAAGTCAAAACAGTTTCACGGATGGCATTTCCCGTACAATATTTCACTTGAGCAAGGGAACAGAGCGCTGCCGAGGGCCGATGCAACGCAACCGTTACTTCGTGTCCAATAAATTCAACAACAAGCGACAGCAAGGTACTTCTTGCATCCCCACATCCATCTTGTGTCAAGGAGTTTGCCTGTTTAGACGTCAAACCAATACGTCAACGACTGTACACAGTGTCTATGTCGGTAAGTAATAGCAATCGTATTTGTAACCATAGATTTATTAATGACTAGCTTTCGGCCCCCGGCTTCGCCCGTGGATACTTTCGAACAAAATAAAATATAGCCTATAGCTTCCTATTATTGAAAAAAAAAAAATTAGAATCGGTTCAGTAGTTTGAGAGATTACCCTCTACATCCAAACTTTACCTCTTTATAAAATTACTATAGATGAGTGTAAAAAACAGATAATGTAAATAGTTTGTAGTTTTTCTACCGATCAAATCTAACATTTCACAAGAAGATATTATGAGAGACTAGGCTAATATAATGTGCTAAGGAAATGGCTGAGGATATTATACAAATTGTCAATTTTATGAAGAAGGAAGTTATAATTTTGTCAACATTGTTTCATAAACTGAAACAGACTGGCCACTGACTGAGAGTCGTAAGACGCACATAACTTTAAAACTGTGTATTGCATATTTTGAGTTTAATTATTCCTTCCTACTTTAATTATTCGTCCTTTACACTATATGTCTGCTTAACCCATGGGGCCATAAGTGTGAACTATGAATATAAAGATATCCGCTATGCTCCATGTTACTTCTTCTAAACGAGTTTAAAATAATAATGACCGATGTTTGATGATTGGATCCCATTTATCAAGCGAGTAAATTGTTAACAAAAGATTCATTTGTAAAGACGATGACATCAACAAAAGATAAAACGGAACACAAGAAGGGGACAGCTGTCGTGTGCCGGATATTGCTCATGTCTGTGTATAATCATTTGCGGAGTGCGAGTAATTAAAAGCTTCCCGTCCTATTAAGATCGTTAACGATCGAACTAATTTATCATAGAGGTGTAAATTGAGATTAAAATCATTTTTCACCTGGACATATAAAGGATGCGGATATTTAAAATAATTAAGTAGAAAATGTACAAACCAATATTAGTAAAAAAGGACGACAGTAAAGTCAAAAATGAAATGGTAAATGATATCGTGAATGCCAAGGACATAAATATGAAAAAGTTGGTAATGGTGATGAGATTTTCGGAATTGAAGTATTCGTTTTTAAATTTAATGGATTAACTTGATTGTACATGGACGTTGTCATTACAAAAAAAAACTTAGAACTAAAGCGAGGGCCTACCGTTAATTTCGAAGAATATTGTAAATGCGACGGAAATTACTCTATCGAATCAAAATGACTTACCGTTAACGTTTAGAACGAAAGGGATCTGCAGTAATAGTGTGAATAGTATAGAATCAGCAACACATTAACCTAGCCACACCCGCGTTTAAGAGAGAATTTGAGATAAACGGTCGAGATCCGCACATATGCAGTCACGTTGATGCTATTAGGCAACTGCTAAAGACTCAAAGACATGCGATACCCGTCATTTGTCTACCTAACTAAAGGTATTGCAGATTGGAGCTTATATAAGGGTTTAAGTAGTGAACTTTTAGAATCCAATTAAGTAATATTATACATGTGAATTAAAATTAAAATGCAGTTTAGGATAATTGATGAATAATTTTTGTTTCAGTTCCAGATATATATTTTTGTAATCCATATCATTAGTTAGTAGCCAAAACTATTGTTTTTTTGTCTGTATTTTTAATAGATAATTATTCTTAGTTTTATGTCTTTCAGAATGCGGGTTCCACTCCTAAAAATATTAGATGGTATTTCTAAGTTCAGTGAATTTGACGACAATCTAATAAGGATATAAATAGAAGGCCAAGGAGATGGGTTTTCAGACAATTAGCACTACAATTCAAACCGAAACCAAAGTCAGTTGCCGGGCACTTTAGCAGATCATTAATGTAATAAACAGTTCAAAGGAATCGGATCCCCGGGGAGCACAGCGGGCGCCCACGCGTGACATTTTAACACGAGACAGTGGGTCGGGCATGTGCCCAGAAAAAACTATTTAGATATTTAAGGACCGGCAAATTTTTACATAGAATCACAACAAGATATTTTGATGTTCAAAATTACATGGAAATTCTAAACACCTAACGAAAAGGAGAAAGGTTAGCCGACAATAAACCGCAAATTATCCTAACGTATTCAATTTATTGAATGTTGAGTTTCCCTGAGTAAGTAAATAATGGTTCGGTAATTATGTTACATATCCGTTATCTGCAAAGCCATATATAAATTACTGATAACAATGTTATCACTATTCAGAAAAACTAAAATTAAGCTCACTTCAATACATTTTATCAGTAACGGTCAAAATATCAATGTGTTCCCAAGTAGGTAATTTGGGTTTTTACTTTATTCATTGTATGACTTTGTTAACATTACAATTATTATTATTAAAATATTGTGATAATATGTTGCTGATGTAGAGAAGTGCACGGTTAGATCATGAATTGTCTTGTCGTGCACAGCACTTCTGAAAACATTGAGTTTAATAAGTGACAGCTGTAGTCCCGTAAAGTGATGCGACAAGTTTTCCACCTGTTTTGTATAATATATGTGCAAGACATAAAAACCGTGATCATACTAGCAAAACCGTCAGGAGAGGCGTGAAAATTATTAATATGGGAAGATCCACAGGGGCACACAGATCGAATCCCTCGATCTTCACATTATACTTCTCTTGCTTCTTCAACGTTCATTCAGTGTTTCAATATTATTTTTATAACTGAGTGAGTAGGTTACTACTATATTTGATATTAGTTTTTTTTTTCTTTCTTTACGGGTTACCTTACAGCTCCCGAAACCGTGTTACGGTTCCAGGGTAGGTACCCAGCGGAAGACCAATTCTTTCTCGTTTAGCCGTTTGTGAGGGTATACCTAACGATGTTTTTCTTTCTTTTTTGTATTTTTTAACTATTTTGCTATATATATAAATTGCTATTAGTTCCATTGCATAATACTATATGTATGTATATTTCTAGACAGTCAGTGTACGATTAAATAATTTATCTTAGAAACCGTATATCCAAATCGGTACCTTAGTAAATTAGCCAGAACAAACTGACACTGAGAAGTTCCACAACTTTCTTACTATTTAGTGATAATGATATTGCGCTTGCGTAACAAATAACCGAAGCTCCGCCCAATGTAGAAGCAACAAGTTGAATTGTGGAGAAAGTTATTTTTTGAGTAAACTTTCTATGAGTAACTATAGTAATTAATATTGTTTACTTAATACGAATAGTGCTTAGTCATCTTACCTAATTCAAAACTTATTAGTGTAAAATTTGAATTAGAGTTAACCTTACAAAATGAGGAAGACTAAGATTTGATGAAAAAAGTCTTATTAAAAATATTCGCCATATTCATACAAAATAAAACTCACCAATCAAACGAAGAATTCAAATGCACAGAGAGTTCAAACACAAATGCAATAATAGTAAAATTTCACAACGACTCTTTTACGTAAACAAACAACGAATCTTCAGAGCGGAAACAACGTACGTCCGCACACGTCGAGGGAACACGATAGAATGATTACAATGAGGAACCGAAGGCATTCGAAGGCTCGTGAAAGATGGTAATGTAGGCGGGGCGCGGGACGAAGCACAGTGGGCGTGGTTAGCAGGTGTACGGAACAATATGTATGCTCGTGTTAACACTCGGTTTTGGAACACGCCTAGATATCATGCGACAATATCCGTCACGTTTGCCAGAATTGTACAAAATTGTTAGCAAGAAAGACATGGCAACACGACATGCTCGTCCGAAAATGAAAGAGACTATCTTGGGATGGAAGGCGTGATGATACATAGATTTTTTCGTTTCTCATAGTGCCTTTTTTTGTCAACACGGGTTGCCTTACTGCTCCGAACCGTGTTGCGGATCCAGGGTAACCAGCGGAAGACCAAGTCTCCCTCATTTAGCCGATGGTATTTGTGAGGCTTATCAGGTATGGAAATAAGAAACAGTTTATCAATTTTGTTCACTCTCATAATCACTTACCAACAGAAGGATGATATTAATGAACAGTCAAAAAATAGATCTACACTACATACTACAGCTACACCACAGTCAATCAAGAGTGACTTGCAAGTTAATCGAGGCAGTAGAACGAGAAATTAACTGAGTAGTTAAAAAGCGTTAGTTTTTACGAAGGCGAAAGTACACAGCACCAACTTATCGATATCAGTTCATTAATAACATTTTAATGAACCGTTTGAGCATCTCATAATGTACACGGGCACTGTATAATTTGGGCGTTTAAATGATCGACGTCCAGCAAATGGAATATTGTATACGTGTTGGTATTAGAAATCGCTTTTGAATTCACTCGAGGTTAAGATTGATGATTAGCAGTAGCTTAATGATTTAATAAATCATCTGGTATCAGCCATATAGTAAAGACTAGTCATGTGAATTCATATTTTGTTAGAAGACGCAGAAGTTGAAGAAGGAATGATAATTTTTTAAACTATTAGAAGCCAATCAATTAGCTAAGATAAAATAAACGAAAAATTTTAACGAAACACAAGGAAATAGGATATTTTTATAAATTATACTCAGAACTCTGACTGACCATGGGGCAGGGCAGGCTAGCTCAAGTTTAATAAGGGCAACCGCGAAATTACATTCCCTACATCTAGTCTAGCTTCAATGTAATATAATCACACTTAAAGTAATAATCAAGCATTGTTATCCAAATTCACACTGAAGAGAGAAGCGTAGTGTGATCATGTGTGCCTCTACCATTATAACCCCATCATCGTTTACTTATATTACTATAATTGAAACCACAATCTTATTCATGAGATGAACAAATGAACAATACCGTCGTAAATGTGAAGTTTTAATATTAAGATATCATTATTTCGAAAAGTATAATACACCGTTGGAGAGGTACTCCTCAGTCACCCAAAATACGGCAATAATATAAACTCAACCTAAATTATTATTTCATCACATGATTGATGATATTATTGAAGTTTTATTAGATAGTTGGCGACGAGGCAATCGGCATTATGTTGTCAATTGGACATATGTTGTGTCTGTCACTGTCAACACCAACAGTTACAGACACATTTGACACAACACATAGATGTGAAGTTAACGCAAATCTAAACAAACTACATCGAATTTTATATAACGGTAATGTAAATGATGAGGAAGAAGACAATTCAATAGGTACCTACCATTCTAACTATTTCACTCTTTGCCCATAGACATATATATATATATAGATTATCTCTATGCCTTGTGCCACAGTCATTCCGAGCACCTACTTGATAATAATTACTGTACACAACTTTATGATAGCCCGTTTAATTAACTCATAATTCAAGTCCGCACTTATCGCCCGTGATATATCGACCGTGTTCATTCACTTTAAACTTTACGAAAAAATAATTGCACATATACGACAGACTATTAAATGTATTAATATTTCAATGTCGTATATTTTGTCCCAAATATTTTAGATGACATTTGCATCGATTTACGAAACAGACATTTACAAGTTAGAATAGCAAAATATGTGCATTAAAAAAACATTAATTGGTTTGCCTTTAGTTCAGGGTAATCAAGCAATATGTGTTTATATAAGTAATGTTTCTGTTTAGTCTTGATGATAACATTACATCCTGGATTAAAATGTCGATGAATAACAGTCCTATCATATAAATAATTGTTTCCTATCAAGCACGAATTCGAAGGCAAAAGCTAGTTGACGATTAAAAGCCCAAGGCGTTCCACCACAAAAGCCGTTATATCTTCCAGTGTCGGAGAGTATGGGATTAATTGTTCATTGTGTGCATATAGCAAACGTTCGTCACACACATTTGCACGGTTAGATGGTAATGAGGACCTCTGATTACAGGTGAGCGGACAATATCTTTAGAGTTATGAAGGGAGGCGGTGCTCAGTGTGGAAACGTGCAAACTTATGGATATTGTTTGAATTTCACTATGAGCTTAATCTTAACCGTGGCTGTATACCCCTCTTTACTTCAGTATAATGTTCATGCCGAGACAATAAAAACGTAAACAACGTCAATTGTCTAAATATTGGGTTTCAAATTAACTAAGTTAATAAATCCATCACTGAATTATATCGAAAGGGTGTCCATGCGGCAATCCAAAGCCTACATTATTGCAAAAGTCAAGAAGAGAAAGAAATATGTATAGATCACGGGAAATCATTAACTTGGGAGAAAGGCGTCAAGGTATGTAGGTATATGAAGCAGTAACACATAGACAAAACCGGAACCGTCCCAGAAGCGAGATCACGAAACAAGGTTTTATAAATTCAACAACAATAAACAGATAGTTAATTGCATCGCTGTCACAGGGAACAGTATATGGTAATGAGCAAGCCTCGCTGTACCGGACAATATCTCTCCACGGTGAAAGGTGAATCGCTGAGAAGTGTTTGCTTAGTGCTGCGATCTGGCGTCGAGAAATAGGCAATGCGCTTCGAAATGTATAAATACTATATGCTAAAGTTTAGTGTTAGACAAAAAGTGAAAGGGCGTTGGTACATCGTTGCGGTTAAGTGATATAATCGTACAGCGGTTGGTAGTAAAAGGTGGTAAACTTAAAAAATAAAACTCTACAATAAATGTATAGACGTATCACAATTCTTAAAATACTAACCTTAAACCTAAATCCATTTCAAAATAAGAGCAAACATGTTCCAAAAAAAAACAAAGATGATGAAAATATTTTTCAAACAGGGAGCCAAGCAACCTCAAGGAACATGCAGCCCGCGTTAAAACGCCAATAACACGCTAGCTAGTAAACTCCCATACGTAAACGCTTGCGCTGCTTAAAATGACATCGTAATCTGATTCGAGATGTACTAAATGTCATTCCAACAGAATTTCTCACGAGTCCAGTTAGCAATTGGTTTATATACCGCGGTGCTACTTTATGTGACAGGGTGCGATGCGATATGTAGACGGAAGGAAATTTTATGGGGTTTTACGCTCGTTTCTGGTATATTGCTTATCAAAAGCGATAATAAGCTTCTGTAATTAATAGCTAATAAATACAATTTACGAAAGCTTTTAGCTGTTATGAGATAGATACTTAATTTTATAGACAGTAAAGAAGTGCATGTGTAAAGAAGCTTGCGTAAGCAGCCACAGATATGATCATGCTGAACCACATTTCACAAATTTCTTCAAATGTATCAGATCTTGATAAAATTGACAATTACTGTTTATGATACGATCTTTTTATGATATAAAATATAATATATCTACGTAATTTATTTCACATGCAACATTAAGTATAAACACACACTAAGCACGAACGAATAAGCGATAATAAATTCCAATATAGGAGAGCAAAGCTCGAACAAGCACAGTAGTTGTGCAAAGGTCAATGTGTATAAGAGACTCCTGTGAAAATTGCACACAGCGCAAATGAGAACATTTACGCGTATGTAACCAACCAAATAATACATAAATAAATACATATTATGTATTATGATGTTAGATTTTAAAGATTCAAAGATTGTTTCATTATATGATATTCTTTTTATTGTAATTCTTGATACTCTGTGCCAACACATTTGCAAAACTATATTTTTCAAAATCATCCTCATAACATTGAAATATAAGTAAATATAATTATAAATATAATATAAAATTTATATTACGTAATTGGATAAAATCCTGAGTGCCATCAGTTTTCTCTTAACAACACAGACCAGCTAAGATTTATGAACATGTAAGGAGCTAACGACGCTTGCGCAGTGAGAAAGTAAATCCTTAGTAACTATCTTATACTGTAGCTTAAAATTAACAATGGTTATTATTAAACATAATAGATACTTGTCATAAAATAAAACACAAAAACAATGCCTAAGATGTTAATGAAAAAGACAATGATGATGTTAATAGACAATATATGAGCATACAATTTACATAATTATTTATTTATACCCTCGAATTAAAGTCATAATGTCTTTGGACACAATATAATATGAACGACACGAGTAACTATTTTCAACGCATCTTTAATAGATAGTCATGTAATGGCGCAAACATCCAATTTCACGGTCAATATATAAAATTACCATCAAACTGACAGAATAACGAAGCTATCTTAATAATTCGCACAAAACGAGCTAAGCGAATGCACTGCACCCCATTAATCAGGCCCACACGAAATATGGATAATAATAATTTCATGAAATATAAATTGCGTACACAGTAAATTCAATTGAGTTAATATGCAATAATTGCCATAAGCGTTTCGTGAAATGAGACGGTAACTCTTGGCAGGAACAACGTACAATCTGCTAAGAATGGCCTGGCCCTCGGCCGTTTAGCATTCCTTTTAGAGTGCAATTACAATTCAATTTTCTTTGAAGCACTAAATGTGTGCAATAAAATGGCGAGGTAGAGGGGAGAACTATTGCCATAGTTAGGAAGAATTAACTCTCGGGCCTTTTATGGAAGTGATTAAAATGAAATTTGTAGGCGTGCTTTAAAGCGAATAAGTTGTCTGTCTGTGATTAGATGGTTGCCATTATAAAATTGTTAGATAAACGCAATTTCACATTGAGTGCAAAATGCATTTTATTGCTAAAGAATTTGACAACAGAAAATAAACTTCTAATGACAGTAACCATGCTCTTGATAGCCGCTTTCCTAAGAAGGGCATTTTCGATAAAATTCACCAAAGCTTCGAAGCTCGCGCCTGTTGGGAATCGTTACAGAACACGGCGCGAGATGATCGATAATAATGGTAATTTAGTCGAGCAACACGTGTAGCATCGCTCGTTGGTCCTGAAGATCGCGATCGTTGCGCTTGCGCCGCACGCCCCCCTATTAGGATGTGCGAACTGCAAACCTTCGTTAGATGACAGAATTGGCTCTGCAGCCTGGGAACATTTTAGACTTGTTTATTTTATAACCACTAGTGCTGTTTGGTCTATTATGTAAATATTAGAAGCTGACTATATCCATAAAATATCTTCAGAACATTATTAAACAGATGAAAAATGATGTAACTTTAGTACTACATCGCATCGAGGAAACTCTTAATCTTATAGCGATGAGCTATCAAAAGCAGCTTACGTAAACAAACAGCGCATCGGCCGTTGTATTTATGAGATGTCCAACAGTCCCCGCGGGAGAGGCGCGGGTCCTATAATGGCAACACAATATCACAATACGGGCACAGATTTATGCGCGGGCGCATCGCGTTCTCGCACGCGGAAATCCCATAGTTATTTACCGGTTGCGAGTTAAGTGCCACAGATTTATCGGCTAAGGCCCGCGTCGCTCCTCGGTCGATCTCGTTTCCGTGCGTTCCTTACATATGCTAAAGTTCTCTGTGCAGTCGAAAATATGTATTACATCTAGCTATGAAGATTTGAATTAAACTAGGTTGAATAGTAATTAGGTTTGACATTCTTACTAACATTAAGGTACATAAAATAAGTAGATTTGCAGCTATTTGAGTAGAGAGATAGTAGTACAGTAGTGTACAATAGTAGACAGGTGAAGTCGTATAATAAAACCACGGTTTAAGTATAGGTACCGGGACGGTTCTTGAGCGGTGGTAGTTAGATGTGCAGAACACTATTTTTGGGTATGAGGTATTAATTTTAATTTTACTAGCAGTAAAACACAATCGTAAAAACAAACACCAATAAATCAATTATAATAAATATACAAGTTATATTGCACTCGAATTACATATGCGCAAACATTCCGCCACTTTTTCGTCGAGCGCTCAAGGGGGCATCCATTAATTACGTGAGCAATTTCTCGTTAAATTTAGACTCCCCCCTCCCCCTTGGTGAGATTGAGTGAGATTTAGTGGGACCCCCCCCCCCCCTCCCCCATACGTGAGATTTCTGCTACAGTTGTTAAAAAAAACTACATTTATTTTTATAGTAGACTTACGATTTTTATAAAATCGGTATTGTCTATACCTTTTTTTTTTCTTTTAAAAACTCTAAATGTTTCTATTTTTTACTTTTTTGCTTACTCTTAAAATAAATGTTTTTAATCGTGAGATGTTTGACCGGGTAAAATGGGACATTTCAAGTGAAGAAAAAAAAATTGCAATGTATATTCCTTTAAAGTTGACGTGATATTTTCTATTAAACCCCCCTCCGTTTAAGTGAAATATGATGAGTTTTTACTGGACCCCTCCCCCCCCCCCCCCCATTTTGAGCTCACGTAATTAATGGATGTTCTATACCTATACGTGTAGTGAGAATCAAGCAATGCTATCTTCTATCCGCGGATAAAATTCTCCTATCCTTTGTTGTTTATTTGTCAGGTGAGTAATATTCCCTCGCAACATTATCTTTTCCCTTCAAAGTGAACGTGTGCCATACGATACTTATTAATGGCGCCCACCGTCTTATTCATATTTTAGCCGGGTATAACAGATTATGCGTAATAATTGGACATGCGTCAAGCGTGTCAAGTAAATATGTCCATAACTCAGTGGGACGAGCGCCTCGGGCCGGTGTCATTATGCCAATCTCGACAATTGAGCATCCACGCAAGTCCTAACCGCGTGTGATCTATTGCACGGCTTTATGAGATGTGACCTGGCTTCTGCTAAAATGTGCCCTGAGGCATATTTATTTATTTATTCTCCTTTCGGCAATACCTTTGACAAACCTGAATTTTTTAAACTGTTGAAATGTGAAAATTTGTCACATGCTTTGAAAATCGTTCTGACTGTATAATATTATAGTAATTCAGGATACAATATTTCACCCAAATACGTTCAGTCGTTACGGAACAGTTATGGTCAAAGTCGTTACATTAGGTTAGATAGGGTTTATCCCGATAAACTCAGAGGTGAACAGGAAATCTAAACATACTTAGGTGCAAAATTTTAACTCTCATATTAAATGAATGCAAAAACATTAAAAACTCAAAAAACATTATGCTTTAGATTTTTATATTTATTTTGTTCTCCACACCCACTGGAGCCTCGCTTGATTAACAACGGGCTAATGAAATTAATAACCGTGTAGCATAAAGTCTAGCGCCTCCTTCGCTCTTGACAAATGGCCGAGTGTAATTTCACACGGAACAATAATGGTTGCGCTGCGCGCGCGTCCCTCATCTCTTATGATCACGACAAAGAAATTGACATCATCTCATAGCGTACTTTCAACCAGATATTTAATTTTATTTTTATTGAATGATTGAAAAACAATTATTTATTATTGTTATCAGCCTACAGACAAAACTAATGTATCACGATTCAATTGAATAACCTAAAGTTTATACGGTGATAGCGAGTGCTTAAGATAATTTTTAAAGTATGAAGTGATATAGATGAAACCACTGTTGGGAATAAATTCAATTCATATTTACGTCCAATCTCGCATCACATCAACCATGAGCCTTACTGGAAAAGGGTTCGCAGAAAACAATCAACAAGGATACAGCCTACGAGAGTCCAATCAGACTAAACAAATGCGAAACAATTTATCTAAACGGGGCGGTAGGGCAATCTATAGCGGCCAAAAAAATTCAAGACTCCAACCAATATTTGATGCAATCCATCAGGACTTAGATACTGGACGTGGATATTTATCTAAAGGCTTTCAAATGGGAGTTGAGACGTTGGGTGACAAAGTATCGCCGTTGTAACCGAGTGGGCAGTCAGTAATCCGGCGAGTTAAGACATTAATTAATGAACATTACTTAAATCTATCAGCCCAGCCGTTGGTTGCCCGATTATTATTAGTAGTAGAGGAGAGTATATACGATACGACAGAATACACGCTTTCTAAGGAATTCAATAAGCAAAAAAAATATGTAACAATACCTATTAATATGCTAACGCTATCTGGTATCATTACTTGTATTAACAACAATCAGTTATATTTTTTAATTCAGTGTCAATAATAGTATAAAGTAATCAAGATAATCTATTAAATAATTACAGTGATTGATATAAGATAAGTTAACGGATTTTTCTCGAAGAAGAAACAGCTTTGTTATTCAACCGCCTACAAAATTCTTAATCTCCAAACATGAGCAAAAAAACTAATTTGAAATATGTACACAATATAAAACAAAAAGATACTAACGTCTTGAGAAGAAAAAAATCAAGTAACTATAAATCAGTTGAAAATAAGTGTTGCATCGACTCATACTGAAATAAAAATAAATTTCAAAGAACAATTATTTCGTGTGTTGACATATGCTGCATGCCAACTGTTGGACAAGGTTGAATTCCTAGCGAATATAGCTGTGTGTCTGGAAATAATATTACCCAAAAGCAAAAAGTTCAAAAGATTATCTACTCCTAGTTCCCAATTAAATAATTTGGTCTATGGAACCATTGACCATTTGGATTACTGATTACAGTGTACCGACAGTGGTTAGCGACTATGGAATGAAGTTACAGTTTCAGTATGTATTTGCTTCAAGCGGAGTGTAAATGGCTCTACTTATCTCTAATCTAATATAAATTATTTATATGTATGTATTTTTTCTCACAGATTTTTAACTTGACCGACTCCACAATTCCAGTTAAAATTGATTTTCCAACATCACTCTAAGCCTAAAACGTTTTCAAAGTTTGAGCTTCTTACTGAACCACTAAGATTACAACCCGACACTGGCACTGGTCAGTTTGTAAGTAGATTACGTGGGCCTAGTTGAGCCAATACCACATTAATTATTATTTGTCCCAAGATTATTATTAAACACAGCTACCAAGTTATGGCAGCTTAAGATTTTCTAATCACTTAAAAGGCGTTAACAATTTAATGTGGGTCTTTAAAACTTTGTAATCTGACATCAAATTTTAATTACATGCATTTATTCACAATTTAATTAGGAGCAGGGTTTGGGTAATATCTTATATAGTTATAGTATATATACCATAATTACTGTTATAGTATCCCTATGCATTAGGCGAATATTATGTCGTCAAATTTAATATCTCTCCATGAATGCTTCTCTCCCGATTTTTCTTTTGCGGTGAATATTCCTTTCATAGTTTTATTAAAGCCAAGGAAATTAGGCGATTCGAGCGCGGTTCTGGCAAAGGCTGACAAAACGATTAATAAATTAAGCACGTATGACATAGGTATTAGTGAGATTAGCATCTCCTTACTATTCATAACGTCCTTCGAGCAAATTTAATGCCACCCACGTGAAAATAGTAAATAGCCCTACATTCTGATACAAAATATCATGTTGTATTCATAGTGGTAGTAAGATTGCCGCCGGCAAGCGAGTGACCAGTACAAATGGCCAACATTCGTCTAGCTTCTCTCCGATTTCAATATGGTGCAGTATGAGCGCTGGAACATGTTCCTATTTCTATATTGTTATAAGAATATCATGCAAACCATTTTATGGTCAGTTTTAGACTCTATTATTTGGGAGATTATCATCGATTCAAGTTTTTCTAGTTATATGATGCTACTTCCTGTTGTTTTTATATTCCTAACGTAAAGTATATTGACTGAGTCGCAAGCAATGTCTAGTTCTTTACCGCTAATTAATTTATATTTCCTGCCAATGTTTAAACACGTCATTTCAGACGTCAATTTATATTAAATATTTCAAAACAATTACATATTCAGTGACATATAATTAATTACAGAGACGGAATTAGAAAAATTTACGATTGTAAGATAAATAAACCGTAATTAAAAATTGATGCCGAAGACTATTCTTCATTTCTAATCTTAATAAGAAATCTACTTAACGAAATTTTCTCACAACACAAGTCCACTACGAAATGTTATTCGGATTCAATTAACCGAGATTTCTCTGGCAATAATTGGAGTGGCTGTATGCCTGGCAACTATTAATAATATCGCACAAGAGATAGCCGCTACGATAGGGGAGGTGTGTCTAGAAGAGCTGGCCTGCTTCGATATTGAGTTAATGCGTACATTGTAGAATATAGGAACTGAACGCCTACAACCAAACTAGATTCGTAATTTGATTGTATCTAGTAAAAAACTAAAAATACTCCAAATGTAACATATCATAATACTTCAACAACGATTAAAAGATTATCAAAGGAAATGTGAGGATTATTAGAAATTGCCAGGTCAGATCTAATGAAGATCCTACCTATACTGCAGACGATGTACAAAATACATTTGATTGATTGGATAATAGAAATAATGGATATTATTATCTGGGGAAAAAAATCGAGAGGTGTCGTGGGATACCCAGTTATCAAAGTTCCTTTCGCTATGTATTATGTATTAAATAACAGGCACAATAAAATAAATTAACAACGTTTGTGAATAATTAAATGAAAAATAAATGAAGTAAGTACTGGTAATTAAATTGTAATTGATTTTAAGTTATGAAAATAAACATTTTATTATTAATTATTATAATACGCACACGCCGCACGTCTATACTGCAGTTATAAATATACATAGACATACGCTTGTCAGTAAACACACAAACACACATGACGAATATAACTGCACTACCAGCATGACTTTAGTACTATAGCAAGACGGTCTAAGTCTTGCACTTTTTTCGGCCTAGCTCTCATTCGGCAAGTGTCTGGAGTGTAACGTGCGATAAGGAACTTCGTTCCAACAAGAAAGATAGTCAAGACCATGGCTTGTGAAGATCCAATGCAATGTAAATGAAACATAGAGAGCAAATTCAAAAGAGAAATTATCACAATAAACGAATAATGAAGACGAAACCACGAACCGCCTCAAACACGGCCCGATGCAGCGCAAGAAATGCAAACAGCACCGCGCTTATAAAGACATGTCGATTTAAAATTCAACGGTGCAAGGCAAAAAATAGGGCTGTGGTCCGCGGGCATTATGCAGGCGTGCATCACGACCGACCGTGCTTCTTGCGGATTCATAAGACTATAAGACGGTCTATGGGAAGAGATTCATACAGCACAGGATTGGACATTGTAATAACGACGAAAAAAAACTATTTTAATATGAACCCATATAACACAGATAATATGCAATGCGATTACAGTTAGAAAAAATCTAATATTCAGGTGAATCAAATGCAGTATGTGGACATGTAGATTAATGTTTAAACTTGATTTCTTCACCTAGTCATCACGTGGCGGTACTAAATTTAAGAAAGAACTAAAAAAATATAAAAAATAGCTCTCATTCAATACCTAACTAAAAAATCTGTTAACGCTTGTTTGATGTTATTTTCCCAAATGGTGAAAAGTAAGTGCCAATGAAAAGCAATTTCTTTTTTTAATTTAAAATGTCTTTTTAAATTATTTCAACGACTCATAAGGACTTTGTTAAAGTTATGGCCACTCGTTAGGTATAAACACACAAGCTAAAAGAGGAAGACTTAGTTTTCAGCTGGGTACCCTGGACCCAGGTACCGATAACACGGTAAACGATAAAGCCGTAAGGCAACCCGTGAAAAAAGAGTAGTTTGTTCTTTTGTAGGTTTAATAAAGCGTGTTCTCTCTACATTGAAAATATTTTCAAATCAATGTTTACGTAAGATCAGAAACGGGCTGGTTTTAATACACAGAAAGTTACTGAATTTCTAAAACGCTCTTAGGTTAAAATTACTTTAGTTACAAAGTAGATAAAAGAAAACTTACCTAACACACATTTTTATTAAATGCCCTGCATTCCAAACCTGAAATAAAAAAAATACATTAAAACTTTGCCCGATTGACCTATAACTTGATGAAGGCTACAAAATTTTTCAAATTCATTGACAATTTCTTATGAAGCAAGGGAACGACCAAAGAATAGTCTTCTGAATTCCGAAATCAGCAGAATAGGCCCTCAATAAAGATATTGACAACATTCGTGTGGAGTGGTTATAAAACTATACAGAATGCCTCGAGGTGTTTCACCAATAAGGCTACCAGTCACGGAAAAACCATATTATTCATATGAGAAACATATTATTAAGTATATTATTTTAAAATAATACGTTAATGTGAATAGTCACGACAGATCCCTCAGGGGCAAAAGCTCCTGTAGCCTATAAATGCTATTAAATATTCGTTGGGGAACTTTTCAAGGTTAGTTATGGTGCAGTATCAATCAATATATCTGTGAAGTTTTTATTTACACTGCATGATATAGATAAATAATGTCAGAATTAACTTGGTGTTTATTTTATTGTGATTAATCTCTAACGGTAATGATTACGTATACTCGCAACAGCTACAGTGTTAGCTTTTGTTCAACCTTGTGTAGAATTAGAAATGTAAAGAAGAGAGAAGGGAAGACTTCATTAAACTAGATCACGTATCGTAAAAGGCCAAGTGTATTAAAAACACTATAATGGGACCATGAAAAGACTAATATTCATAAAGCCCTCAGCAATATATGTAGTTAACAAGTGATATTTATGCAAATAACATACGAACAATGAAGGTAAAGTTCATCGAGAAGCTATTATCGACGCCAGCGAGACGCTGAAAGTTCATCACGTGAAGTTTAAATAGCAATCTAAATGACGCGACGTCGTTGTACGAGGCACAATCCTTATTTAATTGCCATCTAGGACAAGGAAAACCTTATGTGACGTAGGCACTATTGTGATTTTGAGCAAATGTAATCAAAGAAGTTAAAGACAGCGACAAATATAACTAAATTATTAAACGACTGAGAGAAAAAATTCTGTTAAAAAACTGAACGCAGAGTTCCTTGAAGAATTTCAGGTCGATGACATAAAGCGTCACTATTTAATTAAAATAATATTTATGGACATAATCCGACAAACCACACGAACTGGCCACTCGTCAGGTAAAGCCCCACAAACATCATCGGCTAAAGGAGGAAGACTTCAGCTGCGTACCCTGGGGCCAGTAATACGGGCAACTCGTGAAGTTATAAAAAATAGAATAGATCGTAAGTTTCACTTAGTAATGAATGTACGATACACGAGTCACAACGAAGTTGAACAAACTATATAAACTTGGAAATATTTGCAGCTTTTCCATCCATAAACCATCTCAGATATATTACATAGATGAATTTCCAGTTATAATTACAACTTACATTACGAAATTACTATTAATTAAATGTTAAATTATGCATCACAAAGGTTGTAAATGTTGTGATGGCAAAGTAGTTGAGAGAGAAATTTTAACTAACTTCAAAGGTACAGTCGAAGAAACGAATTTTAACGTCGAAGATTTATCGATTACAAACTTAAATAAAAAACTAAACCACTAGATTTTTGGTTAAGCCTTCTACCAATAAGACAATTTGCTTTGATTTCGTGCAGACTTGCATAAGTATTATTTATTATTCTTACCGTGGTTGTATGTTATTTTAAATTAATTTCCTCAAGCGTAGTAAACCCTAGTACATCTAGATTCATCCAGAGAGACCAGTCTCACAAACCAGTAGCAAGCAATGCACCGTTACTTTATTGAAAGTGGTTGCAGTTGAGAGATATTCATTTCTGTTTATTTATTTTATAAAGACACCGCAAGCATCAGGCACGCCGCGGAATCACGACTCAATCTAATAAATAGTAAGTACGATATCGTACGAGTGTGCAAAACCATACTTCAACTTTCTTGTGGTATATTGAACAATACTGTTATTACGTTCATATAAGAAGTAATGACAGGAGAGTCTTTATTATTATCTTATTCTTCTTTTATTATGGCTGCTGCATCTATGTCAAGTTTTGATATATAATATTAACTGTAATTAATTAAGATGCCATTAATTATCTATATATTCTAAATTGTAAAGAGGGAATGTTTGTTTGTTTGTTTGTAAACTCGAAAACTAGTGAATTTATTTCAAAAAATCATTCTCTGTTATGAAGCTTCATTATTCCAGATGGGCATATATTAAAATAAAGTTAGGGTTGCGTAAGATAATTGCAAATAAAACCAGAGAAAATCGTCAGAAACGAAAATCTATAATCGGGTATGGTTTCGTAGTAGAGCTGGTCGTTTTTTTGACAGAAGGAAAATCAGTTTTTTTTAAAAAGCAGGTTTATTGCTTCGGCGATTCAACTGTACGTACGTACAATAGACCCTGGTCGTTTTTTTGACTAACCGTTTCAAGAATCAGATTTTTGCAACCATTTACATATTGCGCTTGTGTGTGTAGTGTAGTGCCTGTGAGAAGTGTGAGAGGTTCTAGCTTCCTATTAATGAAATAATTTTTAAAATTGATTCTATAGTTTCAGAGATTACCCCTACATCAAATCTTATAAACTGTACCTCTTTATAATATTAGTATAGATTAGATACATGTACCCATAACACATGCTTTGGGGTTCCGTGTTATCATATTTAGAACCGCGACATCTTTCGTTTCGACTCGAAGGCCAAACCGACGAATCCATACAGGGCCAGCCAGGGAAGGAATGCACGGCCCGAGTGTGTCCAACAGCATAATGACCGACCCAGCAATTTGCTCGGCATTCTAGTGTTGGACATTCTCGGGCCGTGCATTCCTTTTCATTACCGATGACAGTACTTTCTATGCAAACAATAAATGGCTAAAATAATTGTTCTAAGTTTCCTCATTCTGGTCAAAATAAAAGATGTAGCGGGGGGTCCTATGTATGCTAAAAATAAAAATTCTACCAAAAATATTTACGACGCGGTTTTGAAAAAGAAACTGGTTTGCTGTTCTTTTAATATGAAATTATGGACGCTGTATAGTGTATAAATACATTAGACTGATATGGTACAGACTGTCGAATAAACGGTTTTTTTGAATGAATGAATATAATATGTAGTATGTACGATTTACGCCTTATGAATAAAAAGCCGTTTCTTTTGGCACTGCTTTTCGAAGCAGTTTGTCGATTTATAAAATGGGTTACGTTCCGTTTCACGTAAAATACGAAACGACCCAGCTCTATTTCGTAGGTTAGGTTAATATTTGAAGGAGCTACCTACTTGAAAGTTGTTAGTAACAGCGAAATTGCTGCAGCACTGTAGTCTGTCTGTAGTACGTTAAAATTCAGAATTAATTTTTAGATCATCGCTCGAGGTTCTATGACGATCAAGTTGCACGCACGCTTCAGGCTTCCTGGCACTCGCTAAAGACATCACTCTGATAATTCATATGGCAAAAGACTCGAAACTAAATTACATTGGAGAAAAATGTACTAAGTATAGTTAGTGCTCGGTCGATATATAAAGGTCTTGAGTTTATCATCCTGTAGTAAAAAATCGAGCATTTACAAAATTGCTTTAATTAATGACGGCTTTGTCGAATGAACGAAGCTGCTTCTTCTTCTTAGCTGCCAGCCATTATACAAGTAGTAAAGTGCAGGGATTTGTAAGAGTCCAGGATGGAATTTATTTAATGACACCAGCACCCAAAACGTTAATTATTTGTTTAAATAATGCATAAGTCACAGATGGTTAAATCTGAAGTTGTTGCTTTTGGGACCAAAAGCTTAAGTTTTATATTTTAATAACAATACCTGGTTATACATTTTGTAGATTTAAACAGTTTGTGAAAAGGATCTGGCTAAACTGGAACCACTGGATCAATTCTCATATTCCATCACTATAATTTTAAGTGAGTTATAAAGTGAGAATAAAGAGTGGCACCTATAGAAATGAACAATACCGCTTTCCACCCGCGGCCAGTCATCACGACAATTTCTGTAACGACTGGACAGTCTTTTAATGTAATCATAATGCATGTAATTCGCACAATAGTAAAATTGTTTTTTTATTTCTTTATAATAATATAATGTTTTCGACATTCTAAATTTATGTTCACGGCTGGCTGATTAAGGATATTTACACGATAGTATCATCAAAACAGATTGCATTTCTAAGGGACACTGATGGTAAAACCCTCTTTTAAACTGATTTGGATAAAATTTGACACAGAGACAGTATATAGGAGTTCAACCATAACCATGACTAAGCACATATCATGCCGTTTTGGACCATGATACCCATATCACTCAGGATATGATTATTACGTAAATCTGGGCATTTATCAGATGTGATACCAGACTTTCGAAGCGAAAACATCTTTACAGTTAGTCGCTTGTTATCTATAAAACGAGTCATAAAGAAAACGGCAAAAGCTCGTAAGAAACATATTAGCTTCCTAGAAACTCGAAGATGTGCAGCACGACTATGTAACTAAACTACTATCATTTTAAATTTTAATTTAAAACTCATATTCACTAATGTTGCTTCTTAGTATCAAATTATGCATTAACGACTTTGTTTATATTATTTAAGGCTGATAATGTACACTGGAACTATAATAACTACACTCTAGCTAGCGCATAATCTAAACTAATATTATAAAGAGGTAAAGAATGTGAGTTTGTGAGGTTGTAGGGGGTAATCTCTGGATCTACTGAACCGATTTTGAAAGTTCTTTTACCAATAGAAAGCCACATTATTTGTGATTGTCATAGGGTATATTCTATTTTGTTAGAAAATATGCACGGGCGAAGCCGGGGACGGAAAGTTAGTTAATTATAAAGAAGTAAAAGTACCATGTACAAATCTGGATGTATTTTAGAATAAACCAGGTTTCGATTCCCACAGCCAGTGGCCATGATAGGAACCATGGGTTATTTAAAAAAACATGTATCTATCTATCATCACGTATTTTATGCCAAGAGGGGTAGGGAGAGACAATCGAATGCCCTTTACTAAGATCCTGATATAGCTATTTCGCCTCTTTTATATATATCAAACCTTTCATACATGCATGGCGATTGTTTGTAGGTACTTTTAACATTCCCTTCAATCATAAAAAGTACACCTAGGAGTCTACCAGCATTTCCTTTCGCTTCTGCCATATAGAAATACATGTAAGTTCTCAATAATCAAACAAACTAGATTCATACCATAAAAGGTTTTTTCATCACAAAATATCTCAACAGAACTGGCCACTCAACATTTTCATCGGCAAGATGAGAAAGATTTGACTGTAAATACGGTTCCGAGAGCTACAGTCTAAAATACCGTACCGATTTTTTAAACTTTTAGAACAGGAAATAGGGTACAAGTCTCGAAATTTTCATATCAATTTTCTCTGACACGCCGTTACTGGATCATAAAATTCATAAACGCGTCGCCCGCCAACCCTGCTTTATGGGCGAGGCGGGAGTCACGATGGCAATTCCGGCGGACATTTACCGGTGAAAGCCATCGACAATTTGTAGCGCTCCGAGCAACAACACCCTGCAGACGAGAGATGTCCTCGAAATTGTTATACGTGTGACTCTACCACCGTCAGATGTTACGTCAATTGGCAAACCCTAGGAAGAAAATCTATTCAAAAGTAAGTCAGGACAAGAGCAGGTCTGCTAAATAACTCCGGCGGACATTTACCGGAGAAAGACCTACAGACGACAGAATATATCCTGGAAATTAGACGTGTGGCTTTAGCACCGCCAGAAAGGAAGACCTGACAGAAGGTATTAAATACCAGCAGTATATGTACTAATAATATAAAAGAGAGTTTACGTTTGTAAAAAGTAAATTAGAAAACAACTGGACCGATTTGCACTATTCTAGATGGACATGGGCTGAAAGCTGGTTTTAAATTTTCGATTCAAAAGTAAGTAAATGCAATGGCAGGCTTGTTAAATTAACTTCATTCGGATGGCTTACCAGTTGAACGTATTTTGACAGTTTAGCAATCGTTAATACGTTTATCGAACATTTTCATGAATTGAACGACTATTGAACGGGAGGGCACTTTTTGACTATAAAAACGGGACAGGGGAGTAATGTAACTAACATAGATAGATGATAGAACAGATAGATGTTTTCTGTGATATCCACGAGTATAAAAAGTCGATTAGGTAAATTTTTTACGGCCACTTCCTTAGCCCATAATTTTCTATAAGTTACAAATTCATATGCAACCATATCCGTCCTCTAATCCAATTTATATTAAAATGGACACAAGTAAAGGATATTGAATTATTTAACATAATTAATATAAATCGGTATAGAGCTTTGTATGCAAATATTTATTTAAATTCCTACAAAATCTACATACCTATAAAGTTTTCCAAGAATAAACACTACTCGTATAATATGATGTAGTATTTTTATTTTGCTCACGGCTTTACCCGTGTGAAAATAGCATTTATACAAAAATAAGCATTAGCAAGATATATTTCAGGCCATCACGGTCGAATTTCTTAGTAACTAGTTTTTTTTTGCCCAAATTATTATTAATATTATATCGGGAAAATTGAGATTTTTCTGTTAGAATGGCGTGTGGTGTTATCATTTAAATAATTGAATTGTTATGTGATACAATTTAGGATGAAGATGAAGTAAACTGCCCGTTGTAATAAAACTTAATCCTAAAAACCTGATCATTTCTAAGTCACACTCCTAGAAAACAGCAATATAACATACGGAAACCTTGAAAAATCAAGGGAACCAGTGAATTACAGGGAACAAAACAGATTCGCGCTGCGCCTTCGCAATATAAACTATAATTAGGCTCTATCAATGCGGTGCCGGTTTATTGAAAGGCTGTTTCTAAGGGGCGGGGGATATTACGATGATGGCCGGCCAGTAATTTGGTGGATTAAGGAATACACCCGCGGGCAACTAACAACGGGTAATGACGAGTACGTCTAAATTCTTGATTGTGATTTGTGATGCAACAATATGATGTGATGTGTCAGTTTGATGCAACTGTATCTTTCTAGATGCCTTTAATGCCATGATGGATTTGAGTTGAGACGAATCGGTGAGCATTAAAAAATATACCGAATGAATAATTGGAGTAATTGCTAAGTGTAAGTTCAGGACGGCAAAATTCTGGACAGCATGACCCCGATGTGACGACAGATACGTGGACATACTGGCTTCAAGCCATGTCGTCGCCTTCTCCAGCTCTGAAGGTGCCGCAGCATATGAGGGATCACTTTGACGGTTGAAACTCTTGGCCCATGTTCTTCTGACTCTAAGAAGTTTGCCGATAAAATTAGTAAACTTAGTCTGGTGATCATCGAACTAAGAGTTTTTTTCATTTGCCGCTTTGGAGATTCAAAGGTTCCAGGCACGGTTAGACTTTCTTCAGAAGTGGAGGAGGTATTCTACTTCTGCCATTAATTCCTCCACTCCTTTTCTTTTCTTTTAATTTTTAGTTTTTAAGGTTTAATTTTTATTGTTTTTTAGATTTAATTTGATGTGATCAATGAGCGCGCGCGGTGGTAGAGTTGGCCGTCAGATGGTACCAACCCATTTTCCGTGAGGTTGGTACTATCGGCCAACTGAATGTGCGTGTGTGTGACGAGAAAGAGAAATAGAGAAGGAGGACGCATCAGCTGTGCGCTTAACCTACAGTGTTGTGTATAAAGTGTTAATGTTTTCAGGATATAATGTTACTTATTACCAAGGTAGGATGTCAGACGTTACACATCATATGCGACTACAGTAAGGGTCGCTAGTTTTTTTTACATAGTCTTTATAAGAAAAAGTTTGTGATTGTTTTGAACTGATGTTTGAATTTCATTTCATACGAAATGTTTAGGATTTTTTTGCATATTCTGACGTTTCTATAGTATATATACCTAATCTAACTCCAGTTGGTACCAGAAATATTATTGATCCTTATAAGAAACAGAATCGAACGGCACAAAAAATGTCTTGCTGACTGTCCATTTCTTTTCGAAATCTGTCAGTCCCAGTCGAAATATTTTCAAAAATAATGGGCAGTTCTCTAATAAGAACATTTTCCTGTAGCAGTCCGTTTTAAAATTCCACCATGTATAGCCACCTATATGATAGAAAATAATAAGTTACTGGCGAAATCCTAAAAACGGAATCATGATACAAAGGTTACAATAACATTTAAGAGATTGTTTCCCGAACAATGTTGATGTGTACGGGGCGTGCCAGGCAAGCCTACATCTGTCGTCGCGGCCGACGTAGACTCAAAACAAGAATTCTGCATCCGTGAGAATATCCTCAAGGTTTGGTTTGTTAGAAAGCTACGTACGAATCCAAGAAACCACTATCTAATGTAAATTATACTTGGACTTATCGAAATCGAAAGGAGAAAGAATTTTCTTTAAGATATCTCGTGCCGTCTAACCGGGCGTCACATGAACACGCTAAATGTGTTCATTGTTACGAGTGAAGGTATAAGATTGCCTTTTTTTGTGAATAAAGGAAACAAGCTATTAATTTTTTTATTTCGGGACACTTGAGCTGGAACATTGACAGAGGAGTTCAATAAATTATTAGAATTGAACAATTTGGCCATATTCGAAAATAAAACTGGCTACAGAGTTTCAGTGAATATTAGTTGACACATATACCTACTTATTTCAGGTCGAATATTGGATTTAATCCTGTAATGTATGTAATTGTATTATAATAACACTAGATGATCCGTGCGAATATTTCGCACCGTTAGTTGTGTCAATATTGTTTTAATAGTTCAACTGATCTCCAATAAATTGCGTATTTTACAAAACAAATAAATTACTTAGTCTAATTTTAAAAGAATCATTTAAGTTTGATTTGTTTATTTTTCGTCATTAGAGGGAAAAATAATCTTCAAAATGGCGTATCAAGCATTAACTTTGATACAGTATTAAAGGGAGATATTCGAGAAATAATATAAGTATAGAGATAATAAAAAAATATTAGATACAAAACTAGTTTTTGTTCCGAACCTTCAGAAATGAAAAACTAATTTGATTCATCATGTTCAGCATTCAGCTTTGAGTCAGTCACTTTTACTTTTTTTTTATAATAGGCAGTGATATAAACGTTTAAGTAAAAAAACACGATAACCACAGGATAAAGTATAACGATATTCGCATGGGGCATGCCACAAATTACACAGCTAACCTAAAAAGCCCAATCAAACTGAACGAAAAATAGCTAAAACTAGAAATAATCATCGAGCTATTCACTTGTCAGGCAATAAATATCCAATAACGTTATATCGCGGGACCACAAGTCGTGTAATTCCGCAGTAAAGTAGTTGTAAATTGTAAACAGACGACTCGCTCCGTGAGAAGTCAGGCATAAAGGTAGTACACATTCCTTAGGAAATGCGACGGCAAGCAGAGACATTTTCAAATTATTCCCTCTAAGTGACATTAAAATATAGTCTCGTTGAAAGAACGGTGAGAAAATTCACATTCATCACTATCACTATATTATAAAACTAAGTTCCCCGTCTGCGCAAAAACTGCTGAGCGAATTTTGTTGCGGATTTCATGATTAGATATTCACGAGAAAAGTTTACGAGTATTAAACATGGGACCTATCATGTTTAGGCGCTAAGTATTAAAATAAAATATAAAAATAATCCGACAGAGATATAAAAAAATTGATGTTGACAGAATTCGGTATGTAAAGTAAAAGCTAAGGTACGATTTTTATATTTTTATTTTAAAGATTAAGCCATTTTAAGAAACTAATTTGATTTCTATACAGTAGTTTTTTTATAATAAACTAGCGGACCCGGCAGACGTTGTCCTGCCCAAACGTTGGCTTGCCTGCACTACTCCTACCCCTACCCCTACCCTACCCCTACCCTACCCCCTACCCCTACCCTACCCCTACCCTACCCTACCCCTACCCCTACCCTACCCCTACCCTACCCTACCTCTACTCCTACCCCTACTCCTAGGCAAAATTAAGTTTCGCGAAGCCGACCAAATTGAAAATCAGTAGGTACTACTAATGATCTATTAAATTACATTTTGTGACTATTCAATTTGGTCGCGTTCGCGATATTATCACTTTTGTTGAGTGTCGGAACGCGACATTAGATTCTCCAACACGCACGCGAATTTTAACTTTGTGCGGTGACATTAGGAACACATCTACATTGCATAGACAACAATGAGTGCTTTTAATTTAAAATGAACTTTATTGAATAGCAATAAGGTTCAAAACATTTTTGTTAAATAACGTTATTATGGGAAAAAGAAAAAGGCTGTTTTTAGGGATATTTCGGCAATTATTCGAATTATCTCACCTTTTAAACCTTCCCTGGATATCTAGGAATATTTTAAGACTAAAATCAGCCAAATCGGTCAAGCCGTTTTCATGTTATGTCGTGACAACGGAAAACGGGTTTCATTTTTATATATATAGATTATCAAAGTTTTAGCACTGATGACGTCATTTTGTCGGCTGAATACTTCAATACCTTTGATATGTTGGTACAGAAAAAAGAACATCTGTGTTTTTTGACTTTGACATTTAACAAACAATAGTGTTGCCGTCTCTAAATCCTACAAAATCTACCAAAACCTACCACTTCTACATAAAACATATTAAAACAACAACAAAGAAACACATCTTTACGGCTTTTATACCGTAGTCTGCATAGTTGTTGTGATAAATATATACAAAGGTCAAAGAATATCCTACCATAAAAAATGCTTAAACATTCTTCCTAAATAATAAACTAGATTAGTTATAAAAACTACTGAAATAGTAGTATATCTAGTAACAGGGTAACATTGGTTGACAAGTTGACAAGTAAATATTTTGCTTTTATTTAGCCGATATAATGACGTCATTCATAGGTGAAATGTAGGTTAAGTAAATTATTCGTTTATGAAAAACCTTTTAAAAAAAAGTGCACCGACTTCAAAAATTTGCACTGAAAAGTAAGAAATAATAAATATTTCGTCGTAGAATTTGAAGACGGTTGGTGCCAAATTAGGATACAAAACTAAGTAAATATCTAAGAAGATAAAGATCTGTTCAATATTATCTATGTTTGTATGTATCTACTGATGATCGTAGGTTCCTAATGAATTGTCTATATTAGTGAATTTGGGAACTAAGTTGTTTCTAATTTGGCACCAACCGTCTTCAAATTCTACGACGAAATATTTATTATTTCTTACTTTTCAGTGCAAATTTTTGAAGTCGGTGCACTTTTTTTTAAAAGGTTTATTTTACCCTTTTAAGTGATTTTGCTGCCTTGAGAGACAAATAATAACGCAACTAAAAAAATATTGATGGAAAATTAAAAAAAAATACCCCTGTGGATGTGATTTGAACCTTGTAATGTGCTTGTGCATCCTATGCACCCCATTACATTTAACCGCTAGACCATCGTCACGAAAATTGACAACTTCGTGTCAATAGCAACCGTTGCTAAGGCTTTTTCTGATACATAATTTCAGCCGTAAACAGAAATTAATTACTGAATTTCTGAAAAACTACTGAACCGATTTTCGTCATGTCTGTGAGATAATGTCGAAAAATTATTATGTCTTGAAAAAAATAAGTTGTCAAAAACGGTACATATTTTATCGAGATATCAAGTAAAATGTACTTATAAAGTCAGTTTTTTCAAAATTTAGAAAAACTAATGAACCAATTTTTATGAGATAAAAATGGGACCAATCCGGAAGAATTATCTGTCGATTAAAAAAGAAACCATCAAAATCGGTTCACAATTGGCGGAGTTATCGATGTACATACATACATACATAAAAAAAAAAAAAAAAAAAAATACGGTCCGAATTGAGAACCTTCTCCTTCTTTTTTTGGAAGTCGGTTAAAAAATAAAAACAATCTCACGATTTTAAGAGTTATAAATTGAAAAATACGGATTATTAAACAAATATCTCGAAACGGTTTTGGATTCCGCATACCTTAACTTTTACTTTACCTACCGAATTGTGTGGAATAAAATGATCTACAAAAAAGTCCTTGGTTAGTATATAAATCTATATCCGAATCTACTGGACGAAAAATCACGGACGTAGAGCGTAAATAATGGAATTTCCATTTTAAAGTTTAATTTTGTGACACATCAAATGTAAGGGCTCGCTATAGGAAATATGTACCAATATATTTTTTTATAATTTAAAAATGCATAGTTTAAATTACATATATTAAAGAAAATTGACCGTTCCCCGTTTATTTCCGATACTACCGAGACTAAAATTTTGAAAAAAATAGGGAATATAGGGATTCGCTCATAATTTACAGGAAAACCTAAACGAAAAACCCTTCCCCAAAGTTCTGACCCTCAGTACAGAACCCTTAGCGCCAACTATTTCTTCATGAGTTGCCTTTACTCATTTGATTAAAGTGTTCTATCACTTCTATTACTAATATTGTAAATGCGAAAGTATGTTTATTTTTCTTTTACGTCAAAACGGAGCGAGGAATCGACATGATTCTTCCATCGAGTGGCATAGGCTACTTTTTATCCCGGAAATAAAAATGTTCACGGGCGAAGCCGGGGCAGAAAGCAAGTTTCTAATAAAAATGAAATTAAAGTGCCGACAGATTTCCTCATTATTTCCTTATGTATTGTACCACCGTTTAGGTCACGGAGCAGACTTAGCTTCAATGGGCTTGAAGATGCGCCCTCGGATACCTTAATTGACGACCAGACTGAGTTTCGGATACCTTAGACCGCTGCATAATAATGGTGCATAATTCCTTATCGAGAGGCACGCCTTAAGGCCCGGTGGTATGTAATATGTATATATATGCATAATCTGCCAAGTCGTTACTATACGATAGCGCGATTGTCATGCATGCTAGTAATATGCGAAAAATAAGACGTTTAAATCGGATTTGGATGACCGAGAGTTAACAAACAATCTTTTTGGGCGGGGTGGGGGCTACGTTTAGTATTCAGACTGGAGAAGCCACCCAATATGTTTAGCAACTTGAATAGTATGAGTTGCATATTGGGCGCCACTGTTGCGTTGTTAACTATAGTTGTTCTGAAATATTGAATGTACGTATCAACCAACTCAGCCATATCAACTTTTCCGATAACGACTAATTGATAACCTCGGGTGGGATCTCAAGACAAGTCTTCCTCATTTATCCGATGATATTTGAGTAATTTTGAGATCCAAGGTCTCTTATACTATTATTTTGAAAAACCCAATGGCGAATTTAAGCAATCTTTTTCAAAACGTTCCGTCTGGGCCTTAACAGCGCCCGATTCCTTCACGTTAATAGCGGGAAGCACACAATACGTTAATTAAATCGTCGCAGCTATCGGTAGAGACGAGGCGTGCATCTAACTAACGGCGAGCAACCTAAGATGGCCCGCTACCCGTGCTATTTTTGTGAAGTCGATGTTTTATGTAAATAAAGTGATTTAACCTAAACCATCGTTTCCCAAAGTGGTTTATATGTCGATTTTTACTTGCTGAGGGGACTACATCATCAAGGTAAAAGTACTACAGGGGTAAAAGTATTAAAATGTCATCTAAATCTGAATATTTTCAAAATTGCCGAGAAACATTACAATTGATTTCACTACGCTTCAGTAACAATCATAGGTACTAGACTTTCCGCTCCCGGCTTCGCCCGTGGATATTGTAGCTTTCTAGTAGTGAAAGAATTTTCAGAATCAGATCAGAAGTTTCAGAGATTAACCACTATATCCAAACTTAAACTTAACCTTTTATAATATTAGTATAGATATGGAAATACAGATGTGTAAATTATTTATTGCAATACACTCTAGCCTTTAGAAATTTGAACATCCTTCTTTTTTTTTTCTTTCTTCACGGGTTGCCTTACAGCTCCCGAAACCGTGTTACGGTTCCAGGGTACCCAGCGGAAGACCTAGTCTCCCTCGTTTAGCCGATGGTATTTGTGAGGCTATATCTAACGAGTGGCTAGTTCTGTTGAGATATATTTAGATGGAAAAGCCTCTAAATGTGGTTTGTCGGATTATGTACATAAGTTTTTAATTAAAAAACCCATTGGTACATGGCCGGGATCCGGGATCGAACTCGGAGTCTGCCTAGTTAATACCAGACGTCTTAACCACTCGGCCACCGACGCACCCTTTTTAAACAGTTTAAAGGATACAAAAGAACCGTTCCTGATTAACGGTGCCCTGATAAATCTGCATTCGCTCCACTGGTTAATTAAGTTCGAAATGTGAAAACAAGCAATCGAATAAGGTTTGATCACCGCTTTAAGAGCTGAATACCCTTAATTGGATTTTCATGACATTAAACTTATCAACTGGCAGTATTAGCTTTTATTGTCTATCACTTCTCTAAGGTATACATTTACAGTAAGTTTACATTTCATTTAAAGCTTTCCGCCCAAGGCTTCGCACGTGAAAATGTTTAGTGCGTCGGTGGCCGAGTGGTTAAGACGTCTGGTATTAACTAGGCGACCATGAGTTCGAGTCCGGATCCCGGCCAAGTAACAATGGGGTTTTTTAATTAAAATCTTATGTACATAATCCGACAAACCACACTTAGAGGCTTTTCCATCTAAATATACCTCAACAGAACTAGCCACTCGTTAGGTATAGCCTCACAAATACCATCGGCTAAACGAGGGAGACTTGGTCTTCGGCTGGGTACCCTGGAACCGTGACACGGTTTCGGGAGCTGAAAGGCAACCCGTGTTTGTAGTTTTCAAGTAAACCTTTGTTTGCTTTTATCTTTATATATATACCTAGGAGTTGAATTTTCGTAAATTCTGAAAAACGTGTTTCATTATTTTGTATTATAGACTTTTTTGGATATTTAGTAAATACAAAGGTGCGTCGGTGGCCGAGTGGTTAAGACGTCTGGTATTAACAGAGGCAGACCACGGGTTCGATCCCGGCCATGTACCAATGGGTTATTTAATTAGAAAATTATGTAGGTACATTTTCTGAATATACCTCAACAGAACTAAATAAAATAAAAGAGGGAGACTGGGTCTTCGGCTAGGTACCCTGGAAGCGTAACACGGTTTCGGGAGTTGTAAGGCAACCTGTGAAAAAAAAAGTAAATATACAAATTTAACGAGCTTTGTATCCCAAAAAACGGGACAAAGAATGAAAGAAGAAAAATCCATGGGAGCGGATACGCTTCTATCTCAGATTAGTTTAAAATAAATGTTGATAAATCACCTACAATTCTATTGATTTTGTTAAAAGTTCTGAGGATATTACTAAACCAGCTAAGTAGATATATGAGAAGAGTTACATAGATATGTATTTATAAAAATGTTCGAAAAGTCTTCTGTCAACCGAGATAAATCTAACAAAGTGTTTTCCATATAAAATTTCCTTTAAATAATTACACCAGTATCAACATAATATCTTTTAGCTCTTAATTATCTCCCAGCACTCTGAATAAGACATAATCACATATTCTCAAGCCTCAATTTGTAAGCAAACCACAATTTACATTTCAAGTAACACAATTGAATGCTAATTATACCTCATATAACTACCATTGGCAGAGCAATAGGCCAGAAGCAATTAATGTAAGAAGGGTGCTAAATGTACTATTACTTCATTATTTGTATTGTTCATTGAAATGTTATGCTATAGGATTATTTTTCACTTTCTGAAATAGAACAGAGAAGATAAATAATCTTGTGGCTGTCATGTTTCCAGATCAAAAACAAAAATGTGTTTGTGCCCACTATCTGTTATTTATAGAAGAAGTGCAGACCTGTTTTCCAGGATAAAACTAACCCACATCAATTTGCAGCCAGCCAATTATGTAAAAAAAAATACTAAAACTATTTAAGTTTAAATACACTTTGTTAATGTTTTCAAATTCCAATAATGTTTCCAACTGAATGAGATTTTTACATTTCTGTACTACTTAATATGATAAAAAGGTAAAGTTTGTATGTTGTAAGTTTGGATGTAAGGGGTAATATCTCAAACTACTGAATCGATTCTAAAAATTTGTTACTAATAGAAAGCTACTATATCGCTGAGTAACATAGGCTATATTTTATTTTATTCGAAAAGCTAGTAGGTAGCAGGAGGAAAGCCCAATAGGTATAACAAATATACTTTCAAAATTAGTTAGCTCTTTTTTTTTCTGTGTGGGTTGCCTTACAGCTCAAACCCTACCACCATTAAAAATTAAACAATAGTAGCTTATGCCCACCTGGAATAGCTGCTGAAGTAAGAACTTTTACAGTGTTTTTCTACATATTTAGTGATTTGAAGTGAAATACAAAATTAAACATTAAATGTTGAAATTAACTATTAAAATTATTATTTTGCACTAACAAGGGAAGGTTTCAAACCCAAACTCTCAGAAATGGATGAAACTTTGAAGGTATGTAGATCAGATGATTCTGATCACTACCACATATTTAATTTATGTGGAATGTTTGTCTGTGTACTATTAATAATAATAAATCTAGGATTTGTGTTTGTCGACACTATGCCACTAATATTGTAAATGTGAAAGATTGTAACAAACAGAAAATATACCTGTTCAGGGAAGGATTATTTCTATGTCCATCTAGCTATCTATTATCACACCTTTTATCCCAAGAGAGGTAGGCAAAGACAATGGAATGCCATTTGTTACATTCCTGACATACCTACCTTTTTCGCTTCTTTTATATTCATCATACCTTTCCATACATGCTCGGTAATTATGTGTAATTTTTTTATATTGCCATTTATTATGTGTTCAATAAAAGTACACCTAACTAAGTCATCCTCTGCCATCATTTTCTTTCACTTCAGCCCCTTTATAGTCAATCTTTCATCCTTCATTCTTTCAACTTTCTATGTGCCATTTAAATATATTGTATTAATGTTTTTAGTAATATATATAGTTCATCACTTTTCACTTTTTAGTAATAAATATAGGTGTGTCTATTTCATATAATTATTATTATAAAAAAATATAACCTCAAATACATAAATGAAATAAATAAACACTCACAATTTTTTAGCACGCCTTCATAGTTTTTTAACACAAACTTAAAAAATTGATTAAATTAGTATTGAGACAGAGGAGGCCAAAATTATAGAAGAAAATAAATAATAAATAAACAAAAAAAACTGTTGAGTTTTGTTGACTATTACAATTTTTTGACAGTTGAATTGAAACTTCCTTCGTGACTGACAATCAACTTTCTCTAAAAATCTGTTGGTTTTTTTTTGGTAGTCTTCTTTCCGAGAAAAAGGCAAAGGTCTATGTAAAATCATACAGCCATGTCTTGGAATTCTTAAGGCTGATCCATTAGCGGTTTAAGTGCGTAGTTAAAACCGTTTCATTGGTGGGTTTTACTTTTGTCTCGCTCTATCCGATGAAATATCCAATCGATCACCCCTTTTATGGTTTTACTTTAGACACACGACCTATCATCACGCCTTTCATCCCAAGAGTGGTAGGCAGAGTCAATCGAATGTCATTTGTTACGATCCTGACATAACTCTTTCGCTTTTTTTATATTCATCATAGAAGATTCCACGTGACACCTTTGTGATAAACGCACGCGTCCACCAGGACGTCATGGGGAATCCAGTTTAATCCCGCCCGCGCTGTAATAGTTGTGATTAGTCAGTGATTAATAGGACATATTGCGGCCGGCGGGAGCATTCTACCTACCGATTAATCGGCTTATTGTTACTGTGACGTCTATAATACTTGACATTGGCGGAATCATCAAAACCCTGATGGAGCCATTTTGAAAAAAAAATAGAATAGAAATATATTTCATACATGCTCGTCGATTGTGTTTTTTATTTTACTAAAAAGTAAGAAATTAATTAAAAAATTAAGTAAAATTTAAAGACGGTTGGTGCCAAATTAGGATAAAAAAATTAAGTAAACATTGTCATCTTAGTCCTGATTGGGAGCCAATTAGTTTTAATTTGGCTGCAATCGTCTTCAAATCTATCAACATTTATTAGAAAGTGACTACTTAAACATATTAAAATTAAACTGTTGTTAAACAATGTCTTCCATAAAGCTTCCATATTATATACACTTTACTTCACAACAGGTGCCTAATCTAAACGGACTTAAATTACTTGGCTCTTTGCCGGGAGAAAGCACCTATAAATAAAGATTGAGTCGATTGCGATAGTTTAGCAAATTATCACATTGTTTTGTCTTTTAGTGTAAGTCCCGCTCTATCAAAATAACTACATAGGTACATACTAGCAACAAAAAGTTGTTTAAAAAAGTTTCCAGGGCAATGAGATAAAAGTACCTAACTGAATTTAATCTAAGGATGCAGGAGGGCCTGCAGTTATTCAGTTTCTAATCTGGCAAAATTGCGGAAAATGAGTATGTAATCAACTTGTAATAAACACGAAACTTTGAAGATAGTTTGTACTTAGATAATATACAAATGCTAAATAAAATAAATGGAACCTGGCGAGAACAAATTGTGATTTATGATTTTTAGATCAATTAACGAAAAAGCAATGATAACGACGATATGGCAAACCCTGTTTTAAACCTTAAATTACAATTGCGTCCTCAGGCGTACACGATAAAGATAAATAGTAGGTACATAGTGTTACTCTACAATTTTATAAGCATTTAATGAATACAATAATAATATTTCTTTAGGATAAAACTCTCAAGCAATATTCGTTATCCTAAATAATGTTACCCGCAAAATCATGAGACCCAAAACCCTAGATTCTAGGGCCTAGAATGATGTCTATTCTATACATAGGTACTTACCTAATATAGAATTTGGAAGATCTTTTCTGGAACTTAAATTAAATTTCCTGAAAACGGTAAAAGTTATTTATCAGGTCGTTGATCGTAACATTTCCGCTACAAATGATATTTGAATGCAGTAGCACAAAAATAGCTTCCCGGGAGTGACGGAACGGCGCCTGCGCCAGTAACGCTCAACGCTCAGTGCTTTCAGCTCGTACTTTTACAGGAAAATCCTATTAGCTACATTTTCAGTTTTAAAACAACAACAATTTTGTGGTTTTTTTATAGTGTTGTAATGTGAATGGAATTTGTGATAATTCGATTTAAATTTGGTGATTGTTGGATGATATCCAAGTGCTTTGTGAACCCTTTATGGACGTTCGGATTGCCCCTTTCATTGCGGTAGGTAAATGTACTTTTAGCGCTTTATAAGGGCGTCGATGGCCGAGTAGTTAAGACGTCTGGTATTAATTAGGCGGAA
This sequence comes from Nemapogon koenigi, assembly GCA_963924495.1. Lineage (NCBI taxonomy): Eukaryota > Metazoa > Arthropoda > Insecta > Lepidoptera > Tineidae > Nemapogon > Nemapogon koenigi. The sequence goes on along the minus strand of OZ004640.1, from coordinate 3,280,971 downwards.
CACGGTTCGAACACGGCCATATAGTAATGGGTTTTTTATTACGATCAATATAAAAGAAATACATAATCCGACAAACCATGACACTTAGAAGATTTTCCATCTAAATATACCTCAACAGAACTGGCCACTCGTTAGGTATAGCCCGGGTCTGAGGTATGCCTTTGACTAGATTTTTTTGGGGTTTTCCAGAATTTATAATATGAGCTGTGCTTCGGAGGTTATTGAAGCCTGGAAATCTTGAAATATGTAAAAAACTATTTCACAAATCAAACCCGGGGTCGATCCCGGATCCCGGCCATGTACCAGTGGATTTTTTTATAATTAAATACTTATGTACATAATCCGACAAACCACACTTAGAGGCGTGTCCATCTAAATATACCTACCTCAACAGAATTGGCGCGTTAGGTATAGGCTCACAAATACTATCGGAAAAAAGAGGGACTTGGTTTTCCGCTGGGTACCTTGGGACGTACCTACACGGTTTCGGTACAGCAACCCGTGAAAAAAAATCAGATGAGCTCAATTCTCATCAGGTACGGTACTCAGGGGCGGTAATAATGTTTTTGGGAGCCGTAAGCACCCGTAAAGGTGTCAATTGAACATCATTATCATGCATACATATAATATAAATATACAATATAAATACAATACAAAAAAAATACAATATAAAACCCTTAATTCTAATCTAAACATTAAAAAAACTAAATAAACCCTGGTCCACGTGGAATAGTTGCAAGTTTATACGGGCTGCATTTCCCCGCTGAATCGCGATGATGATTCGTTGAGCGAGGAAGGAGCCAGCCCTCTTGTCACCAGAAGAGATGATCAGTCGAGGGGATATATCTTTGATAAACTTTTTGTCATTTGAACCCCACGGACGGACCCAGAGTTTCTACACAAAACGACATAAATTTGTAGTTTCAATAACTACATATTGTTACGAGCTGGGGTTCGAAGAGATTTAAAATACCGATTAAATAGACAAACTTTACTTCAACACCACAAAAATACAGTTAAATAATTGACAACACTAAAATAACACTTAGTCGCACTAAATTCCACTTCACTGTTTCGCTTTTGTCGCTCTGATTCGCACTGTGTTCTCCCGGCGACGATCCTCTGTTTATATTGCCCACCGAACATTCGAGAAACGCCGAGATTGTTGTACAAAGTTGTAGACGCGGCTCGATGCGACTCGGCGCCAAATACCTACACACAGACCGCGCCCGATTTTGGTACCTATGGCTAGGCACATACGGTCCATTTTCGTTTGTACTTTGATTCTCTCTGGATGTTTCTAGAGACGTCTATCGACCTTGATGTGTTTAGGTATTTATTTGTGCGATTTAAGTACCTATTCGTTACACTATGAATCGAGGATAAGGGTGTTCCATCGGCCATCGCTATTTCCGTGGCATACCTACGTTTATCCTAAATAAACCTTTTAAAAAAAAAGTGTACCGACTTCAAAAATTTGCACTGAAAAGTAAGAAATAATAAAAATTTCGTCGTAGAATTTGAAGACGGTTGGTGCCAAATTAGGATGCAAAATTAAGTAAACATCTAAGGACATAAAGATCTATTCAATATTATCTGTGTTTGTACTGATAATCGTAGGTTCCTAATGAATTATCTAGATTAGTGAATTTGGGTACTAAATTATTTCTAATTTAGCACCAACCGTCTTCAAATTCTACGACGATTTTTTTATTATTTCTTACTTTTCTGTGCAAATTTTTGAAGTCGGTACACTTTTTTTTAAAAGTTTTATTTCTCCCTTTTAAGTGATTTTGCTGCCCTGAGAAACAAATAATAACGCAACTAAAAAACTTATGGAAAATTAAAAAAATATATACTGCGGTGGATGGGATTTGAACCATGTTCAATGTGCATCCTGAGGTGCACCCCATACCTTTAGCCCACTAGACCACCGTCGATAAGAAAATTGACAACTTTGTGTCAATAGCAACCGTTGCTAAGGCTTTTCTCTGATATAATTTTCAGCAGTAAACAGAGACAAATTACTGAATTTCTGAAAAATTACTGAACCGATTTTCGTCATATGACTGTGAGATAATGTCGAGAAATTATTATATCCTTAAAAAAATAAGTCGTCAAAATCGGTACATATTTCATCGAGATATTACGAAAAATTGACTTATAAGGTCAGTTTTTTCAAAATTTCTGAATAACTAATAAACCAATTTTTATGAGATAAAAATAGGACCAATCCGGAAGAATTATCTGTCGATTAAAAAAGAAACCATCAAAATCGGTTCACAACTGACGGAGTAATCGATGTCCATACATACATAAAAAAAAATATATGGTCCGAATTGAGAACCTTCTCCTTCTTTTTTTGGAAGTCGGTTAAAAAGGTTATTTTTTCAGTAGGTTTAAGGTTTAAAAATAAGAACTTACCTAAATTCTTTTTTATTCGCGATAAGGCATAAATTATTTTATTTCCTTTCTATGTATTTTCTTCTGTTAAATAGATACCTGTTTAACAGTATATTTATTACAAGCGTGTGTATTAAAAATAAATTCATTAAGTAGGTATATCCGTGACCCAGTTCACGCTTGTATTATTTTTCATGTAACCCAGTTAAATACGTCAATGGATTATTTTTCTACGTGTTAAAGTAAGTAGGTATGTAAGTACCTATATTTGCAATTTGCAACACTCGTCAAAATATAGACGTAAGCAAAATAGCTGATAATTTACCCACTGAAAGGCGTTAGAATATTGCCTATGGTATACTTAATTTTTGACATCGATGATCCCATCACGGGTGATTTACATAGACTAACGGTAGCCTTTTTTGAGGTAGTTTGAGATTTTGAAAGACCTCTCTTAGAACAGCCTCTCGGTAAATAAGATCACAGCTTTACAAAGCGCAAATATGTGTCCACAGTCAACTTGGAGTCCCTGCTAAAATTCTCTACGATTTCAGATATGATAAATGGAACAAACCAATATCTGCTTGATGCCCTTGCTAGCTTCCAAAGAAGAACAAAGCCAAAACATTAATGACTAAAGCTTACTGACACAACATCTTGAGACTTGAACCTCTAAAGGTTTAAGGCGACACAGCACAGCGCAACGAACTCAGTTTTACGCGCGATTATTTGTTCATATCTCTTTAGAAAGATGTGAGCGAGATGGACCGCTATTAAAATCGATTAGATAGCTAAGAGAAGGGATAAGATAGACCAAGATTCACGTACCAGAAACATGAGAAAGTATGACTTCTCAACAAAACCTGTATTGCGATTATACACGAAATGGACTTCGACTATCGGAGTATTATACAAAAACTATTTGCAGTTGTAGTTAATGTCTAAATAAAATTGTACATGTATAAATATGTATTATAGTTACGTGTATATATTAAAAGAATTATAGAGTCGCAGAGCCGGTTAAAAATTGAGGACTTTCAGACTTCATAAAACTTATGTGTAAGTAATTGATTTTGAAAATTTTATTCCGTTTATATATCTATAGAAAGCAATTTCAATCGCGTAATTTACGGATAGCTGCATCATGTAATTAGTATGGGACAAACATTAAGGCTATATACGGCAGGGCGCTTGGGGAGTGCTCTGAAGAATTCCTCCTTATCCATTCGCCAACCAAACCATGTAATCGGTAGTCGAACTCATAATTTTCCTTCCTCCGTGTTCCCAGCCTTGGACCCAAGCAAAACGTGAAGAAGCATCTGCAGACCGGCGTCGATTGTAAATTATAGCTGCATTGCAACATTATCCATGATAGATTTTCAAGTGGCAGTCATGAGAAATTTTCAATAAGAAAAAAAGCCTTATATTTCTCAAATCTTAAAAAGCAAATAAATAAATGAACTGGAATTGAATGTAGCAATCCGCGCCAGCTCTTATTAACCGACCTATACTTATTCTGTTTACGTTCTCTTTTACATTTAAAATAATCATGGACATTAAACAGATAATGTTTACCCGGCCCACCTTCCACAATGACGAGTGATAAAAACTCTATATCATTATTAAATTCAGTTGATGATAGTAACCAGACTTTGAGAACGCATCAACGCACCATCACGGCATTTATAGTTTGTGGCGTAGCCAGAGCTGTAGGGCTAGCATACTTAGGACCGGGCATTCCTTAGCTGGCCACCCGTCGTTTTTGGCCTTCGTTCGAGTCAAAACGAAAAGGAAAGATGTTGCGGTCATATGCTAACCCATTTAAACTATTTTAAACAGAATATTCTGTCGCTGCTGCATATTAGTGCTCTCCGAAGCCTGCGAAGTAAAATACAACTGTAATACATAATAACCTATACCGAATTATTTTTCTAAAGCCCGATGGTGTGTCCGGAGGGCAGGTAAAGCTGACGTCCGCACTTCTTCTAAAAATAACAGTTATTTACGTACATCTAGGTTCATTAAGTGCAGCAACAGGCTTGCCACCTGTTCTGTTCAATATGGACAACTGGCAAAAAGTGGACACTGTTACTGGTGTCTGAGGCACACCGCAAGGTATAAAGGCCGTGAAGGTGTGTGTAATCTAAGTAATGGAAATATTAATTTTCTAAGGAGCTTCAAAACAAAGACATCCAATGAGAAGTACGCGTTGCCATAAAATAAGAAGATATCTCCGAGACAGCTGTCGTGTGACGTCATTAATGACGTCATTTCGTCTGGTACTGTAGACTCAGCACCTGGAGATCGTCCAAAACACAAACGGTTGACTGAAACTGGAACTTTTTCAAATCTATTACTTTTCCCTTTCTATAAATTGCCAGTGATATATAATAGCGGTGACGGGATTGTTTCACAATGTGCCAGATGACAAGCGTAATTGTTAGGGAGATAAGTAGATTGAGGCCCGAGCCGTAGACGAATCGCACTTTCTCCCAAATAATATATAGGAACTATGTATTTTATATACAACAACTACGAGGAAAATACAAGAAATTAACAGTTTAAACAAAGCAATACGCGCGCCATTTTCAATTTTTAGAAAAGGATCTACAAAAAAGCACCTTACTACTCAAAAATGAATATACTTTCTGATGTCATATTAACAGATCGTTGTCAAAATCCATTAATCCCGGTTAGTAGACTGTAGGAAAGTCGTCGCTATACATTTTCTTCCGGCATGACTGCAATTACGTACTTTCTGCCCCGTTTTTGATGAAGTAAATATACTACTTTCCGAGCAGGTGTAGTATAGAAAGTTAACTTGACCAACGAACTTATAAAACGTTTCCATTATGCCCTTTATGCTGAGGCCAGTTCAGGCACGACGTTACCACTTCCCCCTTTGCTCTAACTTCATACGAAGTCGGGACGCGAGGCTAATATATATAATAAATATTAAATGTGAACTAATTGGATATCTAATCGAGTTTTTTAATTGTTTCAGGTTCTGAAATGAAGTCATTTCGAAGGAAACAAAGATGAATAACGGCACAAGAAGAGCACTAACTGGTTCTATCCATAAAGTACGAGAATTTGAATTGGAAAAGGTACCTAACTTATTTCATTAAGAAAATGATTTCTAAGATTTCAGAGAAAAGAGTTTTCTAGGCTAAATGAGACTCCTTTGCACTTTTGATGCCATTTTGCCTTCCGCTGGGTAACCTGAGGCCGATAACACGGTACCCGGGAGCCGTAAAACCCATCGCCAAGCCGAGATTACAATAATACATTTATGAGAGATTTATTGTAAAGTAGAAATGTATGTACCTAACTTAGTTCTTGTGCAGGGGAGAAGCCTTCCGTGGAAATTAAAATGAAAAAAAAAACAACTATCATTATATTTTCCTCTGGTTTTAGTAGCAAATATTGGCCATTCTTACGGAAAACCTTTAAATAACACTTTTTCTATAGAGACTTTGTCAGCGAGAGAGGCACTTCTAGAATCAATGACCACTTCTTGTCAGTTGTCCATAGTAACAGAACAGGTGGCAAGCCTGTTGTAGCACGCCACTTCTCTTATTTTTATTTTTAGGAGTCCGGTTTTACGCGTCCTAAAGAAAATTGCAATGGCGCTTAGCTTTTTCAGCACGACTGAGAGGGTCTCCTCGGTTTTAAGTACAATAAAATATTATTATAAAATTTCAGGTTTGTCTGGTAGAAGAATTCGACATACTACAAATAGTTGGAGAAGGATGGTTCGGCAAGATTCTTCTAGTGGAGCACAGAGCATCCGACACAGAAATCGTGCTCAAAGCTCTCCCAAAACCTTATGTATCGATTCGAGACTTTTACAGAGAGTTTCATTACAGCTTACATCTGAGCGCCCACAGGAATATAGTAACAACCTTCGATGTTGCCTTCGAGACAGCTGGGTTTTATGTGTTTTGCCAAGAATATGGACCACTAGGTAAGATGACAGAAGTATTTCTTTACTAGCTTTTGCCTGCGGACCTGCGTGTTGAACAAAATATATTAGCCTGAAAAAGGTTCATTGATATTTTCATAAATTATTTTCTCCCAATTTCCATCAAAAGCAGTTCAGATTTTGAAGCGTCATTCGTGGAAACATAAGTTGCATCGCCCCTTGATCCATGATCTTCTAAGATAGGAAGTTCTCGAACGAAAATAATACACTTTGCCTACGAAATACTGCGGTTTTGTAGAGCGAAACATTGTCATTCGTACTTGAAGCAGGAAATGCATTTCGGCCGGCAAGCTTATCACTAGTTAAAAATATATAGCGACCGGTCGCAAATTTTAAACACCTAAAACCCAGTTGTATTTTCTTCTTCTTTTTTTTATTATGGCTCCACCAATGTTCATCGGTGATTTGCCAATGTCAAGTATTATAGCCTTTATAGTGTATATAGCCGATAAATCGGTATTTAAGATAATCCCGCCGACCGTGATATGTCTTATTAATCACTGATTAATCACAACCATCACAGCGCGAACAGGATTAAACTGGATTCCACATCACGCCACGACGAAAACGCGTGCGTATGTCGCCATGACCGGATGTGGAATCCCAGTTGTATTTTGGTCCCTCGCTCAAATAAATGACACTTCTAGTATAAATTAAATTGTCAATGTCATCAAAAACTGTCTTATTTATGTCATATAAGTTCAGTTGTGAGTTTACTAAACTCTAAACTCAGTTTAGTTGCGTTTTGACAGCAATTCATCGCAGTTGCTAATTAGGTATGCTTATATTTTTTTTTCTAAATTTGCGAGCACTTAAATTAAACTGGCGAATAGCCATGATATATACCTATTGCATACCAATTTTTATGAAATACCGATCAAATAGCATTGCACAATATTGTTTGTTTGAAAAAAACTGTTTGATGATTGCAGCTTTGGCCATCAGCCAAGTTCTATTTACAATATAATTATATGAACAATAGTATTCTTCGCCTTGATACTATGTACGTACATATAGTACCTACCTATTATCTATGGTACATACGTACGTAGTAGGAAAAGTTTGTGCCTATATAGGTATTATTTTACTTCAAAATATTACTTTTTATACCTATCTATCTAATTTACTTACAAGTTACAACCGTGCTTTCGTTTTTAATCTTGACATATTATCCAGAGGACGAACCATACAAAAACGCGGTAAAATGCAATGCAAAACTATAATAAACTCAGTTACCTATTTACATAATGATAACGTATTATTCAGCTTACTCTTACTTAAATTTAAATTTCGATGCGATGGTGACAATTTTATTTATTAAATGTAAATCGAGTAGCATTTATTTACACGCAATTCAATTTCAATAAAACATCGCAACTGTCGCCATCGCAACGAAGTTAAACTTAGGATTTTGAGTTAGCCCCCCTGGCCTATTTTACATGATTTAAAAACACAAACAAACGTTTGTACCCGGCGGTACCCGGTTTCGTACGGGTACAGAAGTTGTAAGCATAATATAAAAAAATAATTTGCCCGGGGTAAAAAGTTGTCTATTGTCATAGTAGTCATTTATCATTGTCATGTATCATATGTATCCTTCACTTGAGGGAACCACTGAGACTGTTTATTTCCAGTAATCTAAGTCACTCTCCGGCCCTCCAGCTATCTTTTTTTTTTTTTACTTTCTTCACGGGTTGCCTTACAGCTCCCGAAATCGTGTTACGGTCCCAGGGTACCCAGCGAAAGACTAATTCTCCCTCTTTTAGCCGATGGTATTTGTGAGGCTATACCTAACGAGTGGCCAGCTATCTCTATTAAAAAAACACATATTCACATTTATAATATTAGGATTATAGGTTATGGTGTAGGTCTTTAATTTTTGAGTTAATTTTTTCTCTCTTTCAGAATAGAATGAATAGGTAGGTATTGGCCAAATGTTTTACCTATGTTCCTCAATTTTTGTATTTTGTTGTAGTGCTGCGGATCCTGTACACTGAATTAATAAATATAATATGTTAACATTCCAAAAACTATTTCAGGAGACCTTACATCGAACATGTTAGACACTGGCATCGGTGAGATTCATACCAAGCGAGTATGTAAACAATTAGCAGCGGCCTTAGAACACTTACATCAACGTGACCTGGTACATAGAGATGTTAAACTGGATAATATTCTCATATTTAAATCAGATTTCTCGAGAATTAAATTGTGTGATTTCGGTGAAACAAGAAAAGTTAACTCCATGGTTCGTAGAAGGAACGAATGGCTGCCTTACTCGCCGCCTGAAGTCTTGAAGTTGGCTATGGATAGCAGCTATAAGTATGTTTAAATATTGATTACTAGCGACCCCTTCCCACGGCTTCGCACGGCTACAATATGGGTTTACAACAATTTGAATACCTACGTAAATACGCTTATAATTATTTAAGAGCAAGCTTGTTAGCGCAATAAACTAGTAGGTATACCTTGCGGCTTATTTTGTCAATATCTCTTTAAAAAGTTGTTAGAGAGATAATGCAAAAAGAATCGATAAAATAGGCCAAGATTCACGTAACAAAAAAAATTGGTCTTGCGAAAATACACAAAACGGACATATGCTTTTCCAGTATTATACAAAAACTAATAGCAAGTTGTATTTAATGTTTTCATAAAGTAGGTACCTATGTGAAATTATGTAGGTAAGTATATGATAAATACGAGAAAATGGTACATTAGTAAATATATTAAGAGAACTTGAGTCGCAAAATCGATTGAAAATACGCGTGAAATTGATGACTTTCAGAGCTTCATAAAACTTAGGTGTAAACTGTGTAGCTAATTATCAATATATTTTTTTTAATTTATACCGTGTCAAATATATTTATCATTCGAAAGCTACCTATTTAAATTTCGAAACTAAGACATATACCTAGTTAGTTCGAAGTTAGAAATCGTGAAGCATGTAATTTGTATGGGACAAAAGGTATAAGGCGTCTCCTTAAATCAGATTCTAATCTATTAGACATTGATATAATAATATGTTACCGCGGACACAAATAGTCAGATTTATAGATCATTTAATTCTATCGCTGACGGATTACACAGCAGATGCTATGAAAACTTTCTGGGGCTAATTTTTTTCCCGACTTAATTCACATACTCAGCTCCTAAAAGTGATAGGTCCATATTTAATGCTCGTAACTTTCCTAGTGAATTAACAAATCCGTTCAGTAGTTTTTGCGTAAAAAGAGCAGACATACAGTCGCGGCGGGGTCTATTAAAACATGTAGCGATGGTACCCGTCAGCGAAGAATAAGCATTTAAAATGCGATTAAAATAATATATGCGTGAGCAAAGGACTAGCAAGATTTCAATGGGAATTTTACAGGCCCTCAAAGTTATCCTCAGCTATGTAATTTTTAATATGTAACAAATAATTGCAGAGCTCTAACAACACATGACATCTGGCAGTTCGGAATAGTCATATTTATTTGTCTGACTGGATGTTTGCCGTGGCAGAAAGCTGCCTTTGATGACCCTCGATACACAAGGTAAACTTATAGGGAAATAATTGGAGGTCCTTATTGGGATATAGGCGTGATAATATGTATTATTTATGGTTTGAGACAGTTATTGTTGATGCGTAACAAAAAAAAATTGGTCTGCATGATCTCTAAGAATGTACCAATTTTTATGAAAAACTTGAGTAAATTTTAGGAAAACACGTCTTATGTCATAAGAATTATTGATTCGGATTCGGATTTTGGAAAACTATTTTGAAGAAAAAAGAAATTACTCAAATCGATACATACATAATTAGGTATTTTTTTTTACCTATTATTTTTGAAGTCGCCCAATAGCTAGCATTCTTGTACCCAGCCTATTTTATTCGTGCTGAGATCACTTAGGTATTTTATTTTATTTTTTTTTGTTCACGGGTTGTCTTAAAGCTCCTGAAACCCAAGGGTACCCAGCGGAAGAGCAAGTCTCCCTCGTTTAGCCGATGGTATTAGGCTATACCTAACGAGTGGCTAGTTCTGTTGATGTAAGTAGGTATATTTAGATGGAAAAGCCTCTATGTGTAGTTTGTCGGATTATGTACATAAGTTTTTAATTAAAAAACCCATTGATACATGGCCGGGATCCGGGATATTTATTTAGGTACATTCTAAACTATAACACTCTTATTAATAAACTCGAAGTAGCGACGTATTAACTAAACTGTGTTTCGTCTCCGTCTATCATAATGAATTGCAGATTTGTTAGACGAAGACGAAATACAGTTTAGTTACTACGTCGTTACTTCAGAGTTTATTAATAAGAGTGTAAATGTATATGAATAGGTGACTCTATACCTTATGCAAATATACCATAATACCTGTTTTTATAAATAAGGGGAAACATCAGATTATTATTTAGAAAATCTAAGCCTTAATTTTATTTAGCATCACAACATATGGCCTGCTATCAAAGTTTGTGGAACTTCTAATTCCATTTTACTTCTGCAGCTATTTCAACTGGTACAACAGTGCAAATCCGCTAAAGAAACAACCAAAGTTATGGAAAATGGTATCGTCCAGAGCTCAGAAAATGTTCAAAAAATTCATAGAACCTCGCCAAGAAAAAAGAGCGCCCAACTTTCAAGAACTGTCCCGTTATTTAGAGGATAGGTGGATGGCAAAGGGATATACAGACAGAATAGGTGAGACAGAATAATTTTAAAATATTTCTTCATAATAGAATGAATTCTTCAATACTTCAATAAAATTCCTTTCCCTTCTTAGCCACGATGGTCCACTTTCGACTATAACTTTTTATTAAATAAAAATAGGTACCTACCTATATACTCGGGATTACTAATCTATTGAAAAAACCAATTACTTAAGAGGCGTATTACAAAATAGCATTCTGATTTTTTTTAATATTTTAACCCGGCGGCGACACATTCTTAGTCATGACTAATGAGTTCACAACGCGGTGCTAGAGTTCGATAGCCTAAACAATGTTATACTTTTTCCTACTATTAAATGATTTTTACTAAGTTAGATATCTTCTCGAGCGCAAAGAAATAAACATACAACTTTTATTTGTTCATTGAAGTTTGGAGTATTTTTTTATCAAATGACATAATTATTTATAAGAATTGTATTTATTAGAAAATTTTAATAAATCAATAATTCAGGACGATTTTTTTTTGATATTTGGCCAAAAAACTAAAAAGGAAAGCGGACATAATTTTTGTATAGGTTTTTAACGACTTTCGGAAATCGGCTGAAATAAGTAAATAATATTCGTTACATGTAAAATTTAAATCTTAGGTACTTGCTAAGCTGGAAGAGGCTACAGCGAGCCTGAAGACCTAAATAGTCTTAAAATGTCTGGTGCAGAAGGCACTTTACTCAACTCTATCGACGCTCTAAATAGGCTCAATATACAATTTCTGTTTCAGCTGGTGGTGACATAGACGAACTTTGTCCCTCAATGTACAGTTTTCATAGTGACCCAAATGAGAAAAACGTACTTCTGAAACATTTCATGGAAAACGGAGTAGAAACTGTTGTCGATCGTCAAGCTAAGAAACAGAGAATTCGGGAGTGGATACAGAATAGTGTTATTGAAGAAGCTGACGAAGAGGTAACAAACTTAGAAAAAATATTTTTTTTTTGGCTTGTCTTATTTGTGAAACAAACTTTGAATGTCTTTTTATTTTTAAATAACCGTTTATAAAATATGATTATTTTATTATTATCTGAAAGGATTCCACGTGACGTCTTTGTGATATTCGCACGCGGAGTAGTATATTCCTTGCGCACGCGTCCACCAGGACGTCACGGGGAATCCAGTTTAATCCCGCCCGCGCTGTAATAGTTGTGGTTAGTCAGTGATTAATAGGACATATTGCGGCCGGCGGGAGCATTCTACCTACCGATCAATCGGCTTATTGTTAGTGTGACGTCTATATTACTTGACATTGGCGGAATCATCAAAACTCTGATGGAGCCATTTTGAAAAAAAATAGAATAGAATAGAATATTATCTGAAATTGTAAATTAGTTTAAATGTCCTTCATGAGGTTAAATGTCACAGTAAAAATAAGCCGATAATCGGTAGGTAAGATGTTTCCGCCGACCGTGATATGCCCTATTAAGAGGATGTATAGAGCTAAATGCGAGTTTTAGGATAGGAAGTACCTACATAATCCACTGCAGTGACAATAATAAAAAAAAAATGATATTCTTGAGGTTATGCGTTATTAAGATACTATGTTCAAAACATAATACAACTATATTGATTCGATAGGAAAAAATCACGAATGTACCCCTAAAAAAATATTATACTGTCTAGAAACAGTACTAAAATGCATGCAATGATTCTGATTTTTTGACAGATTTTTTATCTAGCACTATCGTAATACTGTTCTATTTTTTAATCAAATTTTCAGCAAGTTCCTTTATTCTCATTTTCGAGATTTTATGTACGCACTGCACGCGTGTGTGCGTAAGCGCTCGTGTACCGACAGTACCGGCTGCAGCCTGATGCTATATTATTAGTGGCAGCCACGTCGTTTGGTGTGTATGTGTACCCGCGTGGGGGCGGTGCCATCTCTCAAGGTCATTGGCTCTATTCAGCGTCTTAATTACTGACTAATCACAACTATCAAAGCGCGGACGGGATTAACCTGGATTCCCCATCACGTCACGGTGGGCGCGTGCGTTGGTCGCCATGACATGACGTAGCATCTCACATTAAACTTTATTTATTTTATAGGAGGAGAGTGGAAGCATGTACGATGACAGCGATGGTGAATTAGAAGACAGATCACGAGGATATCCAATCGACGAATCACACAGAGTTACTCTTAGATTTGATACAGAAAAACATATTAATCCAAGAACTGGAGAAGTCATTGATGGAGTCAAACACGACAAAAACCAACTTTCATACGACGTTCAGAACATAGAAGCGGTTGCACCAGCAAATGTAACTAGGCGTTATGGCGTTAAAGAAAACTATTCTTCTCAAAGCTCAACTAAAGATAGCGCATACGGATCTATGGAAGTTAAACTACATACATCGAAAAGTAGTTCGTCTTACAAAAATGAATACAAACAAAATCTTTCCGTGGACACGTCTAAAAACTCACCAAGCCGTTCATTAAGCGCAACAACGATTCCCCAAAACAAATCACCATTATTAGACAACGCGCAACGCATACAAAGAACTGAGGAAGTTTATACAAAAGAAATGGAAAGTTTAAAGGGAAGCTCTTCGACTTTACAATCGCAAACTAGTTCAACTAAAGAAAAATCTAATAATATACTGCCACGCAATGGTTATCCAGGTTATAGAGGTCAAGTAAGTCCTTACACTTCTATGAAAGACACAGCTTATGATGCAGTAGTTAGAAGTGATTCAAATCTTTCGAAAGATGCCTACAGACAAATGGCGGAAAATCCTTATTCATCATCAATGAATATTGTACAAGGTCAAATGATGATAAGTCCGCACGGAACTGATCCTAAAAACAATGTGGTTAATGTATCAGTCACTTCCTTAAAGTAAAAAGCAAATGGCTCATTAGATAGGATTTTTATATAATTGACAAAGTATAGATAGCATTTTGAAATTATTTTTAATACAATTATGGATCAATGTATGATAAAAAATATTGATATAAATTATTATATCAATGTGATATTAAAAGTGTTTGTAGTTTGATTTTAAAATTAAATTGATATATTTAGTGTCTTTTGAATAAATTGGTTTTAGATAATATTGGTAGGGCTGGCTTGGGCTTGAAAAAGAAGAGAGCTTCTCAAGCTGATTGCCAATTATTTTGCGTTTGACATCGCCTGATCAATCAATTAATCAATCGGCATAATTTAATAAATCAAACATCTGTAAATGTAGATTATTTACTCCAAAACAAAAATGTTTACCAATGAATACAATGAAGTTAATGTATTGAGTACAGTATAATAGTGTGTTGTATATTACACGTGAATATTTTTCAGTTTTAATAAATACATGGAAATATTATTGATAGATATATTTAATTTCAAAACAGATATTACACATATATAAATATATATATATATAAACAATGAATTATAATTACTATGTTGTATCTGTATTTCAATATTACAAATGTCAGTGTTTTAATCATCTTCGTTAACTTCGTCCACAAAGTCAGCCATCATTTCATCCACAGTCAAACTGACATTGTTCTCTGCATTGGCTTTCAATAAAACAGTGTTTTCTGTACCATTTTCAGATATTTTGCTATTTTTCATCAAGTATTTATCACAAATATCAATAATTTCGTCTACAATTTCACTCGGTTTTGGACAGTTTTTAGGAATTTTACTTTTATCGAGACCTTTGTTGTCAGGTTCAACTACAATACAATCAATGTCGACAAGTGTAGGTGTGATTTGAGAATTCCTAACAAGTTGTCCACAAGTTATTTGAATATCGTCCGTATCACTCGTACTAGGTAAGTTATCATCATCGACTTTTTCTAAAACTATGACGTTAACGGTATTTGTATTCTCATGATCATACAACACTTCAATAGAATTCTGACTACTATCATTCCCATCAACGGCATCACTTGAAATATTTTCTATCTGCGTCTGTATTTCATGGACATTAGTTTGCGATATTTTAATATTACCGGCACCTTTGCTGTACACATTTTCAATGTTACGTTTAGGAGCTTGTGTAGGCATGTTATGAATATCGACAGCCGTGAGTTCTACGGAATCATTATCATCACTTATTTCAACAGAACTGTGGCTATTGATGCTAATTTTATCCGACACATCACAACTGTCACTCGGTTCCCCTCTCGCTTTTTTATTTGCTGGTTCATCGCTTATGTCTATTAATTCATTTGTGTTTTCAATATCTGCAGTGATTGAAGATATCCTGCAATATTAAATTGGATAACTTACAATCACTTACAATAAGTTAATTTGTAGTAAAAATTGTCTTAACAAAAAATCAGAAAAATGTGAGACTCAATGTATTTCGTCAATACTATGGACTTAATGAAAACAAAGTGGAGGTGACAAACAAGAGTGCATATAATAGTCCTGCTCCACTATGCCGGCTTATTGATAACACAGTGATTGTGCACGAGCCAAGGCAAGTGGACTATATTTGGTGAGTACAGATCTTCGATTCAGGCTATGTAAATGTCGGTTATATACTAGATACTCATCGTCTAACTCTAAACCGATACGCTCTAACTTATGATATATCTAACCTCTATTTCTGATTATTCAGCTAGCATCAAAAAGCATCAAAAATATTTACCTGGTTGCACCTAGAAGCGACTGCAGCACTTCCAAATTCTTTTTGGACATTTTGGTTGTACTCTGTTGCGTAGAATTGTTTTCACTTATATCCGGGACAAAGTTGAGTGACGGCTGCGAGCAATGCAAATGAAGACGAATGTCAAGAAGACCTTGGGAGCACAATTTTGATATCTGAAAATACGACATAATTGAATTAAGTTCGAAGCAATAACATTATGGCGACTGTTGCGATATTCTGTGATGATCGTGTGCCTTCACATAATAACCAAGTTAACAAAGACACTTGTATAAAATAATGAATTAGAGCTCTTTTAGGCTAAATGTCAAAGTCAAAAGTAAAATAAATAAGGTTTAATAATATGTAATATATGAACCATTTTATAAGAATCATCCATAGTTATTTCTCTTATTGCGGAAATCGGTTCAGTAACGTCAAGTATGCGGTGTAACGAAAAAATACTTGATATCGCAAACCATCAAATTCCCTACGCAATGTATCGCGAAACCTCAATGGAATTGCTGGTGTTGAGTTAATGCTATTGTTTTACTGATTATGTGATTCGTAACTCTTTGAAACACACCTTCACGGCCTTTACACCTTACCGTGTGGTCAGAGACACCAGTAACAGTGTCCACTTTTTGCCATTTGTCAATATTGAACAGAACAGGTGGCAAGCAATATCTGTAATTTTTAGGAGTGGCCTCCGAAGCACGAGGAGTCGGAAAATCCCGGTCCTTTGGAAAATGGTATTCAGATGTTTCTGTCTACCCCTCTAAAGATAAAAGACGTAATGACAGTTAGATACTTATCCATCTATCATCACGCCTTTTATCCCAAGAGGTGTAGGCAGTGACACATCATTTGTTACGATCCTGACATACCTCTTTCGCTTCTTTTATATTCATCATACCTTTCATACATGCTCTGCGATTGTGTGTACTTTTAATATTTCCATCGCTTAATTAATTTTTTATAATGTTCAATAAAACTACAACTAGGTCGTCCAGATAAACTTTTTTAGTCAATAAATAAATATCGCAACAGAGTTGGCCACTCATTAGGTATAGCCTAAAAAATTATTAGCTAAATGCTTTGTCTTCCACTGGGTACCCTGGGGTCGGCAACGGTTTCGGGAGCTGTAAGGCAACCCGTGAAAAAAAAATCTACATACCTCTGCACAAGTATGATTAACAAGAGACGAGTACAGTTGTATACAATATTGTGTAGGAGACGGCACCGTGGCCGGCGAGGCTCTGCGGGCAGCTTCTATAGCGCGACACAGCAGCAACACACGACCCTCGCTGTACTTCTCTATATTGTAACATTCTACTACCAAGCGCTCTTGTAGCATCTGAAATGGTTTAATACAAATCACTATTATAAAACAAAGTCTCTAGCCGCGTCTGTCTGTTTGGAAGTATTTCGTACCGGTTTGCACGATTATATAGACTGATTCACGAAGGAAGGTTTACTAGCTACTCTATAATATAACGTGTATATATATATATAACGACGCCGGATTTCTTACCCTCCGAAGCACGAGGATTCGTTAGCACATAGTCTTAAAGAAAATGGGTGCTTAGCATTTTGGCAGCGAGTAGGATTTGAACTCGGGACCTCCGATTTCAGGTCCACCGTCCTACCAATTAGACTATCGAATAACTTATAGGAGCAAATAATTAGTGAATCAAGTCAAAGGGGAAAGCATGCCGCCAGCCCGCTTTCGTGGAATATGCTGCCTTATTCACATATTTTTGTTATTAGATATTGAGACTCGTTGTACCAGCCCATTTAAGTATTCCAATGATATTTTATCACCTAACGAGTGGCCAGTTCTGTTGAGGTATATTTAGATGAAAAAGCCTCTAAGTTATACAGAATTGACCATTCTTGTTCCGCTGGGTACCCTAGAACCTTAACACGGTTTCGGGAGCTGTAAGGCAACCCGTGAAAAAAAATTGCATAACAAGGATATTATAACTTTGGCTATCTAAATGGACGGTACCTTATGTGTCATGGGCTTCAAAAATAATCCACACACCGTGAGGAATGTTTCAGCGCATTCTAGAGCAGCGTTCCCGACTTCGTCATCGAGTAACACATTTCTGAAAAACAAAAATATAACACAATACTAAACCTGATGTAAAGATTCTTATAATGAAGCCTGTTTTAATGCCGGTAAATGGAAATCAATCCTAATCCGTAATTTGTCAAAAATTGTGCACTGAAAAGTGTGCTTTCTGAAAGCAATTTATAAAAAAAACCCAAATCGCTTCAAGTGGCCTATAAATTTGAAGAGTTCATGATTTCTCCAGGATCCCATCATCAGATCCTGACCTGATGACCATGGGACCACCTGGGAAGTACCCTTTCAAACAAAAAAAAATCCATATCGGTCCAGGCGTCTTGTAATCGGGGAACATGCATAAAAAAACATAAAAGATTCCGACGAATTAAGAACCACCTTCTTTTGAAGTTCTGTTAAAAATGAAATGTATCTTTAAGATATGCTTTTTAATTATGTATACAAATCATTATGAAACTAAATATTTATATTACAATATTCAGTATGTAATTTTATAACTTGACAGTAGGCTGTCAGGTTATGGCATACTTTTCCCTGTCCTTGGCGGTCCCTGTTTGTACCGTATTGAAAGGTGTTTTGGATAGTCAACGGGCTCATTGGCGTACTAAACTGTTGAATAAAGCGAGTGAGTGACTAATGATTGGTGATTTTGACTTTTGGCGAGTACCACTTTTCGTTAGCTTCTGCTGGATGGGTCACTACTCGCTAAGTAATATTAAATAGAATCCTTACACATTTGTCTTGGATTTATCTCCGGGCATATGTGACGAGATGCTGCTCTCTTGAAGCTGCGAGTTCGCAAGCCTCCTCTTGGCTTTCTTACTTAGATTCTTCGACGACTGTACACTGGACTGTAAGAAATTAAAATATACCATTTAGTCTGTCTCCGCACGATTTTCTCCAAAACTACTAAACGGATTTTGTTCTGACTTTCACGACTATAAGTACATTCACTCAAGAGAAAGGTTTTCGTACTATGTCACTTATACGAGCTGAGCCTTAACCTTCGGGGGTAAATTGTCACCAGCGCGCTTTCATGGTTTTTTTAGTATATTTTTTTACTTAAACTATTTAAACTTTTAACTTTAAATTTAAAATAAATATAAATAAAAAAAAACTATTTAAATTACATATTGTTTTACAAATTGTAACCTTGTAAAGCTTTAATTAAAATATAAAAAGATATTTCAAATCAGTCTATAGTATTCGAGTTTACTTCTAACAAACAAACAGACAAAACTACAACGTCTATATCTCTTTTTATATTAGTACTAGCTTTCGCCCGGCCGGCGGGCTAGCCCGTAGAAATATTTGATATGTGAAATCAACCTCCATTGTAGCCCAATCAGTCGCTTTTCTGCCAGTTGCACATATTGCTATATCTTAAAGAACCCGCAAACTTACTCAGGGATAGTGTTGCTTTCTATTAGCGAAATATTTTTTAGAATCGGTTCAGTAGATCTAGAGATTGCCCTTAAAAACAAACAAATTAAACCTCTGTATAATATTTAGTATAGAAGAAGCAGACAATAACTCACAGTAACCTGCACGATATGTTTCGGCGGCGTTATATCTTGTATGATATTCGCTACTAGGTCGTCTTCGAAACACTTCCCTCTACTGCGGGTCACGTCCGGTTTGTGCGAGTGCAGTGTGGTTAGCCATTTGGTTAAACTGTTGTACGCTTGGCAGCGGACTTGGCTGGAATAAAATGTTCTCTTGCACTATGCGTTTCAAATATGAATAGGCAATACTTTGCGCCATCTTGTGATGTTCGAATTTATAAAGTGGCCGAGTGGTTAAGACGCCTGGTATTAACTAGGCGGACCACGGTTCGTTCCCGCTCAGGTACCAATGGGTTTTATAATTTAAAACTAATGTACCTACATAATCCAAAAAACCCGGAATAGATCGATTCCTACACCCGACCATGTACCAATGAGTTTTTTATAATGAAAGATCTAGTATAAAGCGTATTGACCGCATCCGGAACGATGTCATTAGAGAAGAATGCGGAGTAAAAGATGATGTTGTGACAAAAATGAAGAAAAGTAGTTTACGCTGGTTTGGATACGTTGAAAGAATGAAGGATGAAAGATTGACTAAAAGGGTTTATATGGCTGAAGTGAAAGGAAATGCTAGCAGAGGACGACCTAGATGTACTTTTATTGAACATATAAAAAATATGTTGATCGAAGGAAATATTAAAAGTACACACAATCGCCGAGCATGTATGAAAGGTTAGATGAATATAAAAGAAGCAAAAGAGATATGTCAGGATCGTAACAAATGGCATTCGATTGTCTCTGCCTACCCCTCTTGGGATGAAAGGCGTGATGATAGATAGATAGATAAGATCTATGTACATTTTCCGACAAACCGTACAAAGAGGCTTTTCCATCTATATACCTCAACAGAGCTGGCCACTCGTTAGGTATATCCTCAAAAATCATTGGCTAAATGAGGAAGACTTTGTCTTCCACTGGGTACCCTGGGACCCGCACCGGTTCCGGGAGCTGTAAGGCAACCCGTGAAGAAAAAAAAAGAGGAGCGCCGACCCCAATTAAACATGGGATAAGGCCGGAGAAAGAAGTACATAAACCAAAAAACCACCATCTAAATATACCTCTCATTAGGTATAGCCTCACAAATACCATCGGCTAAAAGAGCGAGACTTGGTGTTCAGCTGGGTATCCTGGGTGGGTCCGATAACACGGTTTATTTGGCGCTTACTATATTTTTATTTCGCTATAGCCTGTCGCATTCCACGCGAGCATTCAGATATGTTTTGTTTCACCGAAATTAATTAATTTTCGCAGCATTATACGCAGCCTTAAACGGCATTCCATGTCACGCTAGTTGTAGACGACAGTTAACCACCACAACGTTTAGTGGACTTTTGTATCGTGTCAACAGTTTTTTAGGTTGTGCTAATACACACAGTTTCTCTTAGTACATTTATTTGAAGTTCGAATTCTTCTTCACCTTTCAATCATATGTCGCCAGGCTAATATATCCTGAGCCGTCTCTGGATGTATTCGGACTTCCTTCACATCTTTATTGACCACATCCATCCCTGTCAAACGGGGCCTACCGCGTCCCCGTACGTGTCTAATTATTGCATTCAGATAATTTGCTAACTCAAAATTGTGAGAATAAAGAAAAAAAACTTACTTAAAATCTTGCATAGATTTGTCTGAACTCCATCTGATTGTCTGCATAGTAGATCTAAATACGAGCGACGAAAACGGAATCAAATTCGAACCCAAACTGAAACAAAATAATATAATAATTACACCTTAATTTTTACCACTAATTAATTTGTTTAAAAAAAATTCAGTATTTTTCGTGCCAAATAAGTTAGACTGAGCTCCATCCCACCTCAAGGCCTTCCGAAGTTGTCCTGGTTAGTTCCGAGAGGTCTCTGATCTGGTGGTGTAAAGTAAAGTAAAGGGTGGGTGGGGTCATGGAGACTGCCGAGGCTAAACTATGAATAACAGTGGTTTTTTATTTATAAGTAAGTATATACCGACTCCATCTAGCGGGCGCCTAAAGAAGTTTTCAATAACAAAAAAAATCTCGGTCCTGGCCAGAAATGCGCAGCCAAAAATGCCCGATCCAGCCATATGTGGAATCCAGTACATGAGTTCCTACCCGGACATTCTCGGGTCGAGCATAGTCGGGCCGGGCAATCCATGGTCTTGTGCCGAAATCATGTAGCGAATCCATAAGATTTCCCCCTACCAAAAATCGCTCAACGCATACGATTTGTATCGGCGTCTCCTCCACTCTAGCGATCAATCTGGCTAAACTTATTTGGCGCACTATAATACACACAAACTCACCATACAACGAGCGCGTCCATAGTTTTCAAGGCCTGAATTTTTATATCGGCAATAATATTATCATTTAGATTACAATTCTTAGCACTAGAAACACTTAACGCTCTAACTATCACATCTAACACAGAATGCGGGCGGACTGGCTTGGCGACTGGGTATACTTCTCTGAAAAAATAAAAAATCCTATATTAGTGTTATAGTGCCACCAACTTACCTGTTTGACGTGAAAAAAGAACACACTTTCATAATGTAGTATTGGTTAGGATGCAGGGGTAGCGGAGGATATCCTAATACCTAGGACGCCAAAGTAAACAATAGGGATGTTGACAATTTTTTAGAAATACTTTTAAATTAATAGCTGTAAGATTTATTATACCTAATAAAGTCAGTATTTTCCAATGATATACTATATAAACTGAGGTAGATGCGTGATTGACGCTCAAGCTATAGCAAGGCAAATGAGAGGTAAGTGTCCCACTATAAATTTGGTCGCGCACAGTCACGCACAATCCTACGACTAGTGTACATGTCTCTCTTGAGTAGAATAATCCGCAAAAACATCAAGAAAAATGACATCTTGTGTGTTCCGCTTTTGCAGAAATTATACTGCAACTGTAAAGGATAGAAATGATATCTCATTTCATTGGTAAGTACAGAAATTTTATAATTATGGACATAACAATATTTTATTAATAATAATGCGCTGTTGCCAGTTCGCCGCTTGCCTGAGCGAGACGAACGATGCATTTTGTATGAGAGTGATAGAGAAGACAAAACGAAATGGCCGCGACAGACTCAGCGACTGATTATGGGGATAGTTGGTAATATCGGACCTGTCAATAAATTACATGAACCTATTTAAAAAAAATATAATTTTATTAAATGTACGGAAAATACATAATTATATTTACATTATTATAAATTTATATATTATATTATTGTTGTATGTATAGTATTATGATCTTATTGTATTTATTTATCTTTTAGTCTCCCTAGAAGCGGATTAATAAGAGAAAAATGGATAGAGATAATCAGAACCCAAAGACGAGAATATGATTGGTTGCCAAGTTTTTACTCTAAGATTTAGACGTATGGTGCAACGACACAACCAGCAGTTTTGCGAAGTGGACATATTTTCACATTCTTTGTATATATTTAGGAAAAATATCTGTAACATTCTAAATAGTAGTTAATTGTAGTAAACTTTTTTTTGTATTATTTGTTATTTCTATATTTTTTAGAAATTGCATAAAAATATCTTGTTTTGAATGTATGTATAAACAATACGTTTGTATAAACAAACGTCACTGACTATATGACAGTTATTTTTTTAATATGTATCTATGTTGTAGTAATCTTTGTTGTATAGTTGTATGTTGTCCAGAATAAAAAAAATAAAAAAATAATTTTAAAGACTTAATTTTAAATTACACTACATAATACATAAATAAGTAGCATACTAATATCCTATACCAAGCCATAATCTACCTCTATGCTAAATTTCATTTAGAACTGTTCAGCCGTTTGAGCGTGATTGAAAGACAAATGGTCTATTTGTTGTAAAGTCATTGATTATTACATTATATTTATTAGTAAAATAAAAGTTTTTTAATTACATATTGTATATTTTATTATTCCAAAAATATTTCTAAGTAAAATATTGAGTGTTCCATTTAGACAATCTTCCCCTAGTTCCTCCGGAGAAGGTCACGCGTCGATGACGTGTCGCAACTTAAAACATATATTTATCTCTTTTTAACAAATGGATTTCGGTATTGAGCTGTGTTTCTCTATCCCTTTCATCGCTTGAATATATAAACGTAAGTAATTAATAGGTAGCTATAGTATTGTTTAAGCTGATTATTATCTGCATTTAGTATGGGTATAACGTGTCTACTTATAGTACGTCATTGGTATTTTCATAAAAAAATCATGTTTTTAATTTTATTTTTCAAATTCCCGCGAACACTATGATGACGTCACATCTTGCAAACCAACAAAAAGATGGTCACAGATTAGATAAAATAACAAGAAAATAACTTTGTCAGTGACTGATTGATATAATATAGTTAGTAGTAGGTATGTGGTTATTTCTTTGAAATGTAGGAAGTGGCGTCACTTCCCGTTTGCGGTCACGTGACCGGAAGTATGAACTAAGATTTTTCATTTAGATATTAAACAAATAAATATAATGAGTACTTTTAATATTTCCGGTTTGCGGTCACGTGACCGGAAGTATGAACTAAGATTTTTCATTTAGATATTAAACAAATAAATAAATATAGTGAGTACTTTTAATATTTCCGGTTTGCGGTCACTTGACCGGAAGTATGAACTAAGATTTTTCATTTAGATATTAAACAAATAAATAAATATAGTGAGTACTTTTAATATTTCCATTGATCAATACATTTTTTATATCTATATATCTATATAAAAGAAAGTCGTGTTAGTTACACCATTTATAACTAAAGAACGGCTGGACCAATTTTATGATTTTTCTTCGTCAGGAATAGGATAATAAGTATTATAATATTTGAAAAATGCACCAAATAAAAAAAATATAAAGAAAAAACATTTTTTCATTTCACATTTTTGATATCAGAACCGATAGATGACAGAAACAAAAATTCAACTGTCAAATCGATTGCTTTTAATCATTCCAGATCATTCGGTCAATCAGTCATGGAAAAGTAAGAAACTCACAAAAAAAATGTTTTGTTCGTTATAATACAGGGGGTGGTTTAGAAGAAAAAAAAATCGGAAAAACATTTTGTATGGGAAATGTTACTTAATCTCGCTAAAAGTAGTGGTAGTGGTAGGAGTAGAGATAGGTGTAGTGGTAGTGGTAGGAGTAGGGGTAGTTGTAGTGATAGTGGTAGGGTAGCGGTAGTGATAGTGGTAGGGTAGCGGTAGTGCTTGGAGTAGGGGTAGGGGTAGTGGTAGTAGTAGTGGTAGTTGTTTTCCACGGACGAAGGAAAGTAAATAGCAGGCAAGCCAACATTTGGGCAGGACAACGTCTGCCGGGCCCGCTAGTGTTCAATAAAAGTACACATAGGTCATCTTCTACAAGCATTTCCTTTCACATCATATAAACCTTTTTAGTCAATCTCTCAACCTTCATGAAAAGTGTGTTTATTTGTCCATCTTTCAAGTCAACACAGATCAACAAAACGGCCTGATTTATTATACTTAATTATGTCAAGGGGATAGAAATTGAAAAAGCTACTTACACCAGCATAGCTTGAAGGAAGACAAGTACATTCTTAAGTCTGACAGTTAGAGCAGCCTGCTTGCCCTCCTGAAGATTGACAGCGGGCATATTCTTTAAAACATTTTTCGTTAAAAATACAGCTATAGGGGAGGTCTGTACTTCCTGTGCAGATATTTTATTCTGGAACAAATTGAAAAAATAATAAAAAAAACTGTTAATAAATAGAAAGATAAAATAATAGGATTGTAAATGGCAAAGAGGCTCATACAAAAGCCACCATTTTTAGTGCTATTCTGTATCATAGAAGTACATTCAAACTTTTTTTTATTTCATGGAACATGGAAAAGGTGTTGGAATTATGAATTTGTGCTGTTTTGATTCTCATTGCATTTCGAGAGGATTCTGTCATGTCATGGCGACCGACGCACGCGTTCCGTCCTGACATGATGGGAAATCCAGTTTGATCCCGCTTGTGCTGTGATAGTTGTGAATAATATCATAGTTGGCGGGATCATCTTAGCTACCAATTAATTACCATATTGATATTATAACAGATATTAAACTTGACATTGGCAGAATCACCAAAAGACTCATGGAGCCATCACGAAAAAGAATAGAATAGAATTATTTTCAAGTAGCTTTCCGCACCCGCAGCATAAGAATTTGTCCGAAGGATTTCCAGAATGAAAAGTAGTCTGTTTGCAAAAAAATATGTTGAAAAATGTGGCTGTTTTGACGTGAGAGAAGGACAAACAAACACTTTCTCATTTATGATATTAGTTAGGATATAGCCGAATAGTGGTTTCACCGAATAACCGAATACTATTCGGTTTAACCTTTACCGAACCGGATATTTGGCCGAATTATTCGGTTTACCATTTCATTGTTTTGCCGCGTAAACAGGTTCTAACATGTACGATTTGTGTCGTTGCTGACTAGATGACAATTGTGCCGTACCTCACGACCCGCCACCCGCTCACACACCGCGCTGTCACTTTGCTTCGAAACATCGCACGATTACGTTACAAATAAAAAACTTAGCTTTATTCAACACATTCTTCATAGGTTTTCTTTGACTTATAATATAACATAAATCTTACATAAGAAATAATTAAAATAGAAATACTCGAACCGAATATATTCGGCAACAAAACCGAATAATTCGGCAGAATACAAATAGTGGAAAAGATGCCGAATACGCCGAATACCGAATATCAAACGAATATTCGGCGCATCTCTAGTTAGGATACAATGACATTACAACGCTGTTATGGCAAAAA
The DNA here is from genome assembly GCA_963924495.1 of Nemapogon koenigi. Lineage (NCBI taxonomy): Eukaryota > Metazoa > Arthropoda > Insecta > Lepidoptera > Tineidae > Nemapogon > Nemapogon koenigi. The sequence goes on along the minus strand of OZ004640.1, from coordinate 3,254,855 downwards.
GTAGGATTTTCAAAATTACCTAACCAAATCTATATATGTATATTAGACAGAAGGTTCCAATCAAAATATGCAATTAATAGTAATAGATTTTCTTAGAAAAGTTCAGCAGACCAACCTCAACAGAGCCTCCATTTTTATAAATATCTACTGCATCTGGAAATATGGCAGTAATCAGTGCATGAGCAGCTTCACACAGCAGCGAGAGCTGACTTCTCCAAGAAGACTTGGCTGTCCCTGTTTTCTCGTGACATGGACGAACCTAAAAAATATTCTTTTTTACAACTTCACAAGTACCTTATGGCTCCAGGGGGTCTATGTCAAAGTGACGCCAATTATATTGAACCAAAATCAACTCAATGATAAATAATTATAGAGAATATTTGGCAAGCATAATTTCTCATCTAATTCCTACAAGCCATAATTTTATAGCAGCTTATTAAAAGTGGACACTGTTACTAACCAGTACTTTTATAGTTATAGTACAAAGACTTTTTTTTATATGAAACAGAAAAATAATTTAGCCACTTTAGACTTGAAAGGAAATAAAAAAGTAGGTTATGTTCTTTAAAAAAAACTAGATTGTTTTTATTCTGGATCTTTATACAGTATACATACACCCCTTAAAAATTACTTACCTGTTGGAGAATGTGTGCACTTTTAGCTGCTTCTATTACTAAGAAATAATTATTTGAATCCAAATATTCCTTTAAATAATGTTCTATGGTTTCTCTGTGGGAGATACAGTACTTTGGAAATCTGAAAATTAGATAATTGTCACCAATTTATTGATAACGAAATTAAAAATATATATTAGCCATTTTGAAAACTATGCCCATAAAAATATTACTTTGCATAATTTGCCTGATTTTAAACAAATAAAAGTGGATTGAACTGCTGTCATTAGATTCTATTCTTTTTCAATATGGCTTCATCAGGCTTTTGATAAGTAATATAGATGTCACAGTAACAATAAGCCAATTAATTGGTAGGTAAGATGCTATGAGCCTATACCATATTTGGTAGAGCATTGGGCTTGAAACTGGGGGTCTCATGTTCAAATCTCACTCATGCCAAAATGTGCATTAATCAACTTCTCATGCTTCAGAGGGCAGGTAAAGCCGGTGTCATAACTTCTTCTAGAAATAACATTGCCGCCCATTCTGTTTGATATGGACAACTTACAAAAAGTGGACACTCTTACTGATGACTCTGGCCACACCATATAAAAGCTGTGAAGATGTATGTATGTGTATATAACCTGTCTAAGTTCTGGCAAGAATAATCCATACCTGTTTATGACATGTTGCAGCACTTGAAATGTAGCATGAAAATTTCCTTTCTTGCCAACTAAATATTGGAAGAATAGTGATAGAGTGGACTTAACAGTTTCACTGTCACTGCTATCTAATTTGTTCACTTTTTCTAATATTTGTGCTGTAACAAAAAAGAAAAATCAAGAAATGTTTTCCAAGTAGCTGCAATTGGTTAAGAAGACCGAAGAGCATGCATGAAAATGCCTATTCTCTATTTTAAATAGGTATTATTTTATTTATGAACATAACCGCAATATACATAACCTAAAAATATTATGTGAAACTGTCCCTGGTCCCATAATTACATCAATAACTAATAAGTTGTCGAAACTTACCCATGTTAATTTAACGTATGAAAATTATTAATTAACAAATTATGAAACTAATATGTAAGTATTTCCTCATTCATAAACAAAAACACGTTCTTTTGAAGTTTTGAGTATTTGATTGATCGTTGAGTTGAGAATGAATGACATGAATGATGATAATAGATTGAAAAGATATGCTGGCAGAGGACGACCTAGGTGTATAAAAAATGTATTGATCGATGGAAATATTAAAAGTACACACAATCGCCGAGCATGTACAACAATCGAATAGCATTCGTTACGATCCTGATATACCTCTTTCGCTTCCTTTATATTCATCATAGTATCTTTTATACATGCTCGGCAATTGCGTGTACTTATAATATTGCCCTTCGCCCTATATAGTGCCTCACTCTCCTCTGCATTGCTCGTGGATGGAGGATACCGACAAACAGTACTGTTGAGTCCAATCAATCTCTGCTGGCTCCGGCGTCTGACTGAACCACTGTGTGTTACCGTCTGGCTAGTTTCACTTGGCTTCTGTTGGGTTTGCCTCTGAGGCGGGTGGCGATTGTAGCTCTTGACGGCCCTGGCTGCGTCCCAAGGGACTCGGTTTGCCCTGGCTCTGCTCTCCCTGACACTTTCGTGTTGAGTTTAGGACAAGGAATATACTACTCTCGTTTAGGACCTAACATAACAACCTTGCAACGTTGCAACCACTCTTATTTCTTCGCATGCGCAAAGAGGGCCACCTCAGCGTATGTAGTAGTTAGAAAGAATGATCAGTCAGTAGTGATGTACTTCATGTACTGTCTGGTCTTTTGTCTGTGGTTTTGTTCATAGAGTAACTTATGTATGTTTTGTTTCTTTTTTTTGGTTGGAGTTTGGTTTTGATTGATTTGGTTATTTATTACTAGATTAACGTTTATATATTAATATATTCCTAGTTATTCAGATTAAATCAGATTTCACTCTTATTATACAGTTTTCTTTTCGAAAGTACAAGTTCAGTGTTTAACAGCAGAATGGCTACACTTGAAGATAAAATTCTTGGGAACAAACTTCAAAATTATTGTAGTAGCAGCGAAGACGAAGGTGACTCGGATTGTGAGGATGACACTGAAGGTTCGCCTCCAAAGGCATTGGCATCCAACTCCGCTCTTCCAGAAGTTAACAAATGGGCGGGTACTGCCAGCAATACTGGTCCTAAAGGTGTCCTCGAGGACTGGAGACGTTTTAAGCAACTAGAGGCTGAAAATCGTAAAGAGATGGAAAAAGAGCGCGTAGCTCTTGCCAAGAAACTAACACTGACAGTCAAAAGTCACCATGAAGAAGAAGAAGACAAGAAAGAGCAGGAAATTGAAGATGAATTAAATGAACTCATTGATGAAGATTTTCTACAAAAATATCAAAAGCAAAGGTTAGAAGAATTGATGTCGAAGCTACAGAAAGTACCTAAGTTTGGGAAAGTGACAACATTGGAGACTCAGATTGAGTTTCTTGATGCAATTGATAAAGAAGACCCTAAAGTCGCAGTAATAATTCACATTTACAGTGACAAAGTTGCCGCTTGCACCACAATGGATGGTTGTTTGAATATCTTGGCCCAGGATTACCCGAGTATTAAATTCTGCCGCATAGCAGTGGACATAACTGGGTTAAGTAACCATTTCAGAGTGGATGGTGTCCCGGCATTATTGGTTTACAAAGGAGGTCAGGTTATCGGAAACTTCATACAGCTGGCCACAGAATTGGGTAATGATTTCTTCGCTACAGATGTAGAGCGATATCTTATAGAATTTGGTATGCTACCAGAAAAATAATTTTATTTATTTTAGAAATCCTAATGCAGAGCTAAGTTCTTCTCTCGCTTAAGGAATTTTGTGATTAATATTAATATTTTAGAATTATTGTCCGCAATGTGTCTTCATTTATGGATGTCAGGATAGCAGCCTGTTTATATTAATATAAGGTGCCTAGTTTTTAATCAGTTCATATTTCTTCTTGATAAAAAATGGTTTGCATGAAATAATTTTAGGAGAATTAAGAGTTATGAACTGCGTAGAAATAAACTGAAGATTGTTGTAATTAAATTAAAGCTTTTAGCTATTGAGTATTGTTTGTGTGTTAATAGCGTTAATAGTTTTTAACATGAGTCATGGCAAGGATTCTAAAACATTCCTCTTGTGTTCCATATAAACATCATAATTTAGATAAAAATAGATTTCTTAAAATAAATTTGTATGATTCATTTAAAAAAAAACTTTCCCTCCAATTTAAGACCAAAGCAAAGTAAGTATTTACTTAATTTAGATAAAAAAAATCTACTTAATCTGTAGGTATACTGTAATATTGAATTATTGCATTTAACTTGACTAACTAGTTCTTAAAAAATCTTAAATAATTTAAGACAAGGTTTTTAACATTCTAATAGATAAATTAATAGTTTGATGTGTACCTGGATAAAAACAACTAATTGTATGTTCTTATTTATTTTTCTATAGGATATTAATTTTAATATTTTACTATGTTTTGAAATAAATTTGATTTGATATTATGTACCTACCTGCCTTTTAAATTCTCATTTTCCTGGCACAATGTGAAGACATGTATATTTCCTAGCCTGGCGAGGATGTGGTACAAAAATGATATGACGAGGATGTGGAGGGTCATATCATGATGACCCTGTATTTTATTTATACTTTTTTTTATTATTTATTGGTATTTGTTAACAAAGGATGGGAAGTAAACTTACAAATTTGTTACTAATTTAATACAAAAAATAACCACTGCGTGTGTACAAGTGTTTAATTATTTCAATTGTAATAAAAAAAGTATCAACTTTAGAAGGACTCTGTATTATATATTTAAAAAAACAACTAACAAAAACATTCACAAACATTCTTATCAGTAATTAAGATTGTTTGGTAAGTATTTATGAGATCAATCATCTTTAATCATAAAATCAGTAATAAATCAGTCTTATGTAATACTAATCATCTTTAACCATAGCACATTGTTGACAGAATGGAACAATATTTTCATGACAACAAGCGACTTGCGCAGGAGAAAAGGAGTTCAGTAGCTCCAGCTACCGAGATGTTAGACAGAGTATAACTGCCAGATATAAAACTACACAAAACAAATTGAGCCACATCTTCGCCGGGCTAGGGCAGAGGGAGGGAATAAGAACTATTATAACAATCTTAAAATTTGCCAAGGAAACACATCTTCAGTATTCACAGACTTAATACATTGTGGGGTGGCCAGAGTCACTAGTAACAGAACAGGTGACAAGTGGCAAGATGTGCGGATTGTGGCTTTATGTGCCCTCCAAAGAATGTGGCTCTATTGATGGAGAATAGGAAAACAAGTTCAAATTACTTATTTTAATTTTGGGGAAAAGTGACACATCTAGGTCCATTAAGTGCAGTAACAGGCTTGCCACCTGTTCTGTTCAATATGACCAACTGGCAAAAAGTGCATACTGTTACCCACAAGGTATAAATGGCTGTGAAGATGTGTGTATGTGTGAGAAAACTGATTCAAATGACAAATTACGTTTATGTACTTTTATAAATTCATCATTGGTGACTTTCCATATAAGTAATTTTGTTTTCCCTTATTAGTTACCATATTTTTTCCATTTGTTACTCAAAACTTTTTTCCTCATTTTGACCACAAGGAAGGACAAAATGTAAAGTGAAATTAAATATTCGAGCGCTCTTATTCTATGGTTCAAATAATACATTTTATAATCAGTATTGTTGCAGATTGGTAGGTAGACTAAGGAAATGACTGCATTTAGTCACAGTAAATATATCTAAGTTCTGATGACGTACCTACGTAAAGCATGTATATGATGAAGTAAACAAAGTAAATTATTTGCATTACCTACTGAATTATTACTTTTTGCTTTGAGCTTGTTTTAACTCTAAATGCTTACACCTTCATTGGGGTATTCCACGATTCCACCTCTACTTATAAACTAGTGTTAATATATTAAAACAAAGAAATATGAAGTAATTTTTTATTATAACCAAATTTATTAAATACAAAGGGCCATTGAATACAAATCTGTTCAAAACATTCTTACTTTTAAAAGGTTATCAAATTTGTTTCATTTAAGAGCTTAGGAGTACTAGGTAGGTACAGTAGGTAATATCAAATACAACCCAATGGACATTTTTTTAACACACTTGCTCGTAAAGTGACAGGTATATTTCACTGCTTTCTGATACACCATTTATTATTATATTACCATTACGCACTAGTGCTTTTTACTTACATATTTTTTTAAATTTCAGCAGAGTTTGTATATCTAAAAAAAATAATTAAACATTTCATCAAATATTTATGTTATAATTAGAAAAATATACAGTTTATTATATTTTTAAAATTAGCTGACTGTTTGGCGGCTTAGTCCGCGTGCCTCTCCTACCATCTGCGCGCGCTTGAAACTATATCAAACACGACCCGCAAAAAAAAAACCCGCGCGCCATTTCTCGCTATTTTGAAACGAAGTTTATTTAGATTAAGGTGGTTAGTTTTCCATACAAAAATGTAATTAAGATAAACTAATTAACTAAACAGTAAAAATGTCTAAATATCTGCTTACTTAACTATTTTCGGCTTTTATATGGAAAACCTTATAGATTTTTTTTCCTCGCAAGTGTGTTGAAAAACGTATGACACGCGTGAGCATTGGTTATTACACTCTCGGCTTCATTACGCCTTCGCCTCGCGGCTCGGGCCGTAATCCAGCCTCAACTGTAATGACCAACTTAGCTCCCTTGTATCATAATGTACTATAACAGCCAAGAAATGTCAAAATACGTGTTATTGCTGTGTATTTAAATATGGCTTAACAAAGCTAAACCGCAATAATCCTTCCGTAACTGGAAAATTAATGGATAAAAAAGAAGGAGGAGATAATCTCCATGTAATGTTGCCCATTACTGATATCGATTGATATTCTATTTTGCCTCTCGCTTTTCTGCAATTAGCAATAATGTGCGAGTGAAAGGCAAATACATCAATCTACCATTATTTAAATAAGCTGGTATATTATGTATAATGCAATCAAAATAAAAATTCAGCCACAAACAATTAACTTCAGAATAATTAGCAAACTTTTTGCACATGTGGGACCAATGGGTGTACCGTACCTACTTTCTACATTTGTAATGATATACACTTATTTAAAGTCTGTACCAATTTTTTCAATGCTCTAAGCCAATTTTGTGTCGTCTAATTTGACTGGATGAACACAGCGACACAATTAAGTTTAAATTATTTTTTTCGAATATATTAATATTTCTAACGGAGACGACGACGAACCAATACATTCAATGTATTAAAAATTCACACAGTGTTTACGAGATTTTTACCTTTTAACCGAAACTGCTAAAGGAAATTGCATATAATGTGGGGTTGGATATATAAATATATGCTTACCTAAATAAAGAAATTTGTATTATAACATATCCAAAGGACCTTTTTACGCTAACCGTCTTACCAATAAACGTAGTTGAATAACTGTTTACACTATGTTTTCTCTTTCTCTATCATATTGAATTATATATTTGTTAGACTGTGACAAGAGCGCGGAGCAATTAAAATAATGCTTGATTCAAACAATTTGATCGTGTACATTTGCTTGCTTGACGCGTCACAATAAGGAATTTTCATTTACCCCTCACTTCGCATTTCTCTAGTTAGGCGCCATCTTGTCGTTCTTAACTTTATGGGAATTACAGGGCAAATTATTCTTGACGGGCTTGATCAACCGGTACCAGTTATTCCACTATGTTTACTAGAAAGGCTCTAATGTAATCTTAAATGCTAAATAATAAAAATAATAACTAAGCACACTTAGTCAGTAGGCATCACAACTACATCCACATTGACACCAGTGCGAGGTCTTTTCGGGGGGTTGACAGGCACCGTGTCATCGTCATCCTCAATAATCTCCATGTCGCTAAGGTCTTCCTGAGAGTTCGACGTGCCCGGCTTAGGGTCGCCATTGGACCCGTTTTTAGTTTCCTCTTTTGGGCCGAGCGCCGGGGAATTGCCATCGGTAATGACACGCCATTGCGGCGTATCGTGCACGTGCTGGATACGTACGCGGACCTCGTAGTTCTGCAGGAAATCGTCCACCATTAGAGCGCTGCCGTCTACGAGACCTAAAGATTTGAGGGTTTTGTCGTTGTTGTGGTCCGTCTCGCCTGGCTCTGAGGACAGAATCACGATGCCCTTGGCCTCGAGAGTGGCATCCGGCGCTTGCATGTTGAGACCCTTGCAGAAGGCCGTGGCCAATTCTTTAAGGGTCAGCTTAGCGATGTCGCAGGTTAGCTTCACTTCGGGTTTCGGGGAGCACACGTAGCATTTGGGGTTTGGCGGAGTGAGAGCTGTAATGAGAAAAAAATTAATAAATAATAACAGAACCGGTCGGTATAGTCAATAATATGCACTAAAGTCAGACCAAGTTTGACCAAATTATGGCCAAATTAGCGCGAGTCCAACTCACATTTGGCCGCTTTTTATTATTTGTTGTTTTACTTAAGAGTAAGCATTTGTATATATTGCAATTAAGATTAGCGAAAAACGCTGAATAAAACTAGTTCCTTGTATGAGGACCCCCTTTAATAACTTTATTTTTACAATTTGTTGTTATATCAGCCATAGTAATACATACTCTCTGAAAATTTCAAGTACATATCTACTTATTACGGATCAAAAGATACAGCCCTGTGACAGGCAGACGGACAGCGGAGCCTTAGTAATAGGGGTTCCGTTGTCACCCTTTAGTAGAGCGTTGGACTTGCACTCATGGCAAAAATCTTACGCATCAATTTAATTTAAAAATATGTGCTTTTATCGCTATCTCGCGTTTCGGAGGCCACGTAAAGATTACGTCTGCACTTGCTCTAAAATAACAGATATGTCTGTTAAAGAAGTCACTTTACACCTAGGTTCATTAAGTATAGCAACAGATTTGTCACCAGTTCAGCTTAATATGGCCAACTGGCATTTGCGTCCCGCCATAGTGCAATAGTTTTCCAAATAAATCCCGTAGGTACTTTAATTTCTTACAAACGAACAAACTCATATAAACTTACTTTTCTCAGGCACGAGTATCTGCCCACGATGATTGGCCTTCGGACGTAGATACACAGACGAGCACTTCTCAATCTGTCCCTTGAGTATGGACTGCGCCCTGATCACCGCTAATCCGGCCACTATGGCGTTGGCTGTCGCTATGGCCGGAATTATATTGCCGGCCATCGCTGTGAAATAAATAGAAAAATACAGTGTTAAAAGTTCAGTAAAAAAATTAAATTTTGTATTTATAGACAAACTTTCTGCCTTCGGCTTCGTACGTAAAAATTAGATAAAGTAGATAAAGAAGTTTAGTGACTCGTTCCAGAGTCGGACCATTAAATTTTAAGTCAAGTTTTTTCAAAATTTCTGAAAACTAATGAACCAATTATTATGAGATAAAAATGGAACCAATCCGGAAGAATTATCTGTCGCTTAAAAAAGAAATCATCAAAATCGGTTTACAACTGGCGGAGTAATCGATGTCCATACATACATTTGGAAGTCGGTTAAAAATAGGCGCGACTTCGCTTAAGGCGACGTCTCCGTACATTTTCTCTGAAACGTCTATTTTTTTGTCGCTAAATGTGGACATATCAAGCCATTTTACAAGTCCGAAAAAAAATTTGTGAATAGTGAAATATATAAAGAAAATATATAAATAATAAAATATTATTAAATCTTTGTAGTATCTTTAAAAAAAAAATCGCAAGTTACAGCACGAAAATAATTTTTGCTCTCAAAATTCTCAATATTTTGAGCGACAACTAACGTTAAAAAAAAACTATATTGTAGGAAAATCAATGTACTAAAGACATTGCTTAAAAAATGGCAAATTAATAGCGTGTTTATTTTTTAATTAATTGAAAAGCCCGAAATTCCGTAAATATCGGCAGATGGCGGACAGATACCGCCGGCAGCGGACGTGTCCCGGACGCTCTGGTGAACTCGCCTGATTATAAATTAGCGATGTTTTTCTCGTAATCCTATTGTCTGTCCCTTTCACACCCGAACTTAAACGTCTACCACTATCCCGCTCTAGCTATCTTATTAGAAACAGCGGGCTTTCTATACATACTAATACTACTTAGTTTTTAATAAACTACCATATGTATCGGTTTTGCCTGTGTAAATATCTGAATTTATACCTACTTAGGTCTTGATGGACTAGGCTTTTCCCGGCTTTACCTATGTAAATAGGTAACTTATACCTACTAAGTTTTTCATAGACTACCCTAATGTCTCGGCTTTGCCTGTGTAAATATTTTACTTTATACCTACTTAGGTCTTGATGGACTAGGTTTTTCCCGGCTTTGCCTGTGTAAATATCTGACTTTATACCTACTTAGGTATTGATGGACTAGGGTTTTACCCGGCTTTGTCTATGTAAATAGGTAACTTATACCTACTTAGTTTTTCATAGACTACCCTATGTCTCGGCTTTGCCTGTGTAAATATCTGACTTTATACCTACTTAGGTCTTGATGGACTAGGCTTTTACCCGGTTTTGCCTATGTAAATAGGTAACTTTATACCTACTTAGTTTTTGATAGACTACCATATGTCTCGGTTTTGCCTGTGTAAATGTCTGACTTTATACCTACTTAGGTCTTAATGGACTAGGCTTTTATCCGGCTTTGCCTGTGTAAATAGGTAACTTTATACCTACTTAGTTTTTGATAGACTACCATATGTCTCTGTTTTGCCTGTGTAAATGTCTGCCTTTATACCTACTTAGGTCTTAATGGACTAGGCTTTTACCCGGTTTTGCCTATGTAAATAGGTAACTTTATACCTACTAAGTTTTTGATAGACTACCATATGTCTCGGTTTTGCCTGTGTAAATGTGGTGTTTTATACATACTTAGGTCTCAATGGACTAAGCTTTTACCCGCCTTTGCCTGTGTAAATAGGTAACTTTATATCTACTTAGTTTTTGATAGACTACCATATGTTTCGGTACTGTTTAGATATATTTACTGTGGCCGAGTGTAAGTATAAAAGGTTATGTACATACGTAAGCTTAATTTCTGTACTCTCACTGTTTTGTAGTATTCGGCCGTAGTGCTAATACAAAATAAGAAAAGAGGAACACCGGGACGAGGAGTAGTGTATAGGCAGAGCGTATGCTACGTGGCAGGCACGCTGAGCGGTTGTATTACTCCATCTTTTCTTTTTACATTGATTGAAGATATTGAATAATAAGGATTTTGTATTATAATTTCAAATATTATACTTACTCAGAGTCAAAAGTATGTTTTTTTATATTCTTCTTACGTCGTTTTCTAATACAAATCTTACGTAGTTCTTTATTCCTTTTATTACCCATTATTTACACTAAACTATAAATTACTACTTATTAGTTAATACTTAATAAAATAAACTATAATATAATCACAAAAAAATACAAAATAAAAATAAATTGTGTAACGAGATTTTATCAACAAATTTACACGATATGAGAGGAACGTGCACTTTCTAGACGTCTCAAGTCAACGGCTGTGACGCGAAATAGTCGCGCGGGATATGTTCGCGCGTGCATCATTTTATGAATACAGCGTGTTTGATATTTCTCTCCCTCACAAAGTTTTATAGACCAATGAAAAAATATTTTTAGTAGGATGTATCTACCTACACTAGTAAGGGCATGTAATAATCTCAATATTCTGATTATCAATATTCCGGTATATATCTTCCATAATACCGATAATTATTACGTACTAGTTTTTATAATATTTTCTGATTCTAATAAAATAACACACTGAAATACAATGTTTATTTTAAATTATATTACTTTATTTGATATTTTATTTCTTCTTAAATTATCTCTGAATAAAATATAGATTTGGTACCTACTATTGGCCACGCACTCGAAATCCACAGTTTACTTACTACTCTAAACAAAATAGGACGTTTGAAGAAGAGGCAGTGTTTATTGGCTTGTGATTGTGATAAAGAAGAAAAATACATCATGCAACTTTTAATTTAAATTAATTTAATACTTAAAATTTCACTCAGTAAATTTTAAAAGATTTTTTCTAACAAATAAAAATAAAGCTTCTAAAGTATAAATAAACAAAATGAAATAGTGATTTTAAATTCACACATTGGTTATAATAATTGTTCTAGATGTAACATCATTACAATGGAATAAGTTTTTATACCTATTCCTTTCGAACAAACAACTTCAGACACAAACTGAACCTTTTTATTGAGTAAATACTTGATAAAAACCTTATAACTATCTATAATTCAACACAGATGTTTGAAATATTTTTACTGTAACAATAATAAACACAAGAAACATCCTGTGAATGTAAAAAGATAGTTGCTAAGTCCTTTGATGCCGTGTGGCTCGCGCCGCGGCTAATCGACCGGCCGCCAGGAGAAACCGCCAAAGGCAAAGGGATGCCGCAAATCGATGTCAAGAGTTGGCAAAGCAAAGTGTCGATTACGCAATTTCTAGTTTCTTTTATAGTTAGGCACCTATAATAATTAGGTGGGTAGAAATAAAAGTACAAATTAAAGAAATTTTTATATGGAAATGACTTTCGGTCAAATTTCACGCAATTTTGATAATAGATTCGTTTCGTAATTCTGAGCAAAAGTCTCCAAGGACGCGACTTTCGAGTTTCAGAGTTATTGATAAGAATTGGTCTACAAAAAGGCAGCGGTAGCGGTATAATATTTTTTTTTTTTTTTTTTTATTTTAATTTAATTTTAGAGAATGATTAACTTATATTACACTTACGCATTGGATGTAAAACATTACTATTATTAGGCACAGTTAAAACTCATACATGCTAAGTCGCTGGCAAAACGAAAATTAATTATTTCAGTCCGATTATTACTATGTTCCTAGATTGTGATGTCGCGGTCTCGGTATGTTCATAGTAGGCGCGCCGCATCTCCCCGCAAATCGAAGCTTGCATCACTCCGCCTCACCCCCTCTACTGATTTTTTTGCACAAGCAGTGAGGGCCTTAAGAAAATGCAGTGGCAAGGTCACATGTCATCTTCTTTCTATAAAAAAAAAACCACTATTCCAACTCACATTTAATCTCGAACCTCGACTTGAGCGGCATTATATTGAATATATAAGCACGTATGTTGGCGCACGCAGTCACAAAGTCCATCGCGTGTTTCTCGTCCTTGTCCCACACTAGATGGTCTCCCTCGGGACGGGACTTCAGCTCGGCCGCGAGCGCAGCGCAGCTGGTTGAGAACATCTGGAAATAGAGCGCATATCAATGGAAGAGCGAAAAGTAAATTGCCATGCATTTTGCTGTCCTATTATATTTGTTGTGGTTCATGTATTAAAAATAGCAATGAATTAATACTGATTATGCTTTTGCACTTTCCGGGTTTCAGATTAAGTGAGTTGGAAAAACTACTATGTCTAATGATGATCACTGACCTGGCATACCATAACCTGGTTGCTGACAAATTATTATTGTGCCTACTTCATTAACGCCATTTTGGCGCTGTAGGCGGACGAGTGTCCGTGAAACTGAAAGTTAGCGATGTTTGCAAAATACGAATTTCTTTTTTTTTCTTTAAAAAAAACCCAGGGTACCCAGCGGAAGACCACGTCTCCCTCGTTTAGCCGATGGTATTTGTAAGGCTATACCTAACGAGTGGCCAGTTCTGTTGTGGTATATTTAGATGGAAAAGCCTCTAATGTGGTTTCTTGTTGCTACTTCCACAGACGGGGACCGACGGCTCCTACCATAACCACCACCATTTGAATGGAGAAACTTAGAATAATACAACAACTTACATAACCACACTCAATCAAAGACCAGACCCTCTGATCTGGCAGTCCCCCCGAGGAATCCGTCGGAGGCGGTGCATCACACTTTAATTGTGTCCACATGACCGGCCGGGGCGGCGTGCGAGTCTTCCACAAATTGCCCATGGAGAGCAAATATTTGATATCGTCATGAAAGAGCTTACGGCAGAGCTTTTCCGCGTCGTAGTTAGTTTCGGCCGCCCACGCTCTCGTGCTTTTCCGTACCACGTTTCCGTCCTCTTTGCTTTTCTCGGTCAGAGCTGAGGATCCAGCGGCGGCGGCAGCCTCAGGATCTGCCGTGTCGGGGCTCACGTCCTGGTCAGAGTCTTCCTCGCCGAATAGCTGGTTAAAGAGATGCTTGGCCCAGACAATGCAATGTATCGGTTCGGACGGTGTGTTGCGTATGGTGCAGCCCGGGAATGTTTTTTGTGCCGCTTTTGGTTGGCACTCATAGCATTGAGTTAGGCCGCTCTGGATTAGTTCCACCTGTAAAAAGTTCTATCAGTTTTTAAGGGGGAATATGACAAACAAAAAGAAGAAGAAAGTTAAAACACAAATATAAAGTTATCTTATCTTAATGGATTAGCTTAACATAAGCATATCAAACCACAAGAACGACTGGACAATGAGCAAAAACTGACTTTAGGGCCTAGGTAGACAGAGAGCAAACAGTCAAGAGAATAAAATTGGGGGTGGCCTAATAGGAAGATATGTTTTGTAAAGATGTGTTATTATGTTTAGTGTATATATTTGATATTATCAGAAATAAAAAAGCTATTTTATCTATCTATAATCACGCCTTTTATCCCAATAGGGGTGGGGTAGGCAGAGACAATCAAATGCCATTTGTTACAATCCTGACATACCTCTTTCGCTTTTTTATATTCTTCATTCCTTTCATACATGCTATTTTATTATTTTATTTATTTATATTACTCATAAATCTAAACACAGTAACAAGCAATTACCTGTCCAGCATATCCAGCAGTGCCGGTCTCTATCAAGGGTACCTTAGCAGCGAGACACATCCTATTGACATGGTTCCGAGCGACACGGTTATCAAGTGCATTTAACACAATGTTGAACTTCTTAAAATATGAAACTCCGTACTTGTTGCTGAAAAAACATTTAAAAAAAATTAAGGTCAAACTAGAATCTAGTATGATTCATAAGCTTACTGTCTCATATAAAGTAATAAAACATAATTGACGGAAGAACATTGATAGATACTAGAGGCATTTCCATCTAAATATACCTTAACAGACTGGCCACTTATTAGGTATAGCCTCACAATACTATTTGGATAAAAGAGGGTAATTTGGCCTTCCACTGTGTACCTTGGGACCCCCCTAGAACGGTTTCGGGAGCTGTAGGGCAACACATGAAGAAAAAAATACCCGGACAGAGCATTAGACTTGAAATTTGAGTAATGTGGACCTAGTTACTGGTGTCACTGCAAGGTATAAAGGCTGTGAAGATGTGTTATCAGGTAAAATCTATAAACCATAAATTTTCTATAAAAATATTAAGAATTGAAGTTGTGGAGGGGCACGCCATGATGGCAGATCATATTGTAACCTGCAAGCTACAAATCCAACATTCCGGTAGCTGTACTAGAGTGGGCATGCTAACCTAGCAACATACAAACTCTCTCATCAAACTAGCTTTAGCATTTTAATACATATTCAGACAATTAAATGCAGCATACATACTACTTAATATTGTTAACTTGCTAAATGTGGACAAGGTATAAGGGCTTAGATGAGTGTGTAATTGACGGTATACTATATTGGAGGTTTTATTGACTTATACCCATTTACCTTATAACGGTGTCATAATGAGCTGTGATTTTCACGTCTGGATTGAAAGTCAGGGCACTGTCGCGGGCTACGTCAGCCTTAGATTTTCCCACATGCTCTTTGTGAAACAGAAACTGCCGATTCAGATTGCTCACGTCAATGGTATCCAAATCGATCTATAACAAGGAAAACGGTTTTAAATCGGGTATTATTATATGCTGGGACCATTTTTTTAAATTGCAGATATTGTAGAGAAATAGTACTTACAATTTCTATGTCAGGAAATCCCGTCAGCACGAGATTTTTTAGAATTTCACAACCTATGCCGCCGGCTCCAACGACCAAAATTTTGGATTTGGATATCGATTCGGTTAGAGCTTCATCGAAAACGCCTTCCACACGCGTCCCCATTGTGAAATTTGCAATGAATCCAAGTTCCACTTGTGAAATGAAACTAAATTATATTTTTTTCCAAAACACCGGATGCAAACAATACATCAATACAGTTTTGTATCGAAAAATCAAATGGATGAGAAATATGGCCGGCTGCCAGTGCCGCCACACATTATTTTTTTATAATTATTTTAATGGCTTAGATTCTAGTCCTTTAGCTTTAGTGTTGCCAGATGTTTGAAAATTTACTGTTCGTCTTCGCTCACTGATTGACTCAAAAAACTCGATTCTCAATAATCGATTTAGTTCAAAAAAATATAATGAACTACGTAGACAGAATGAACTACGATAATGAAGAACTCGTTTACTGAGCGTTTGACGATCGATACACAAAGTTATTATTAGGTACCATGAAATAAAAAAAAACTTAAATGGAAATGACATCAACCATCAACACAACGTCAACTCAATATTTTGGCAATATATCCCAATTTCCCAAAAAGGAATCAATGTCTATTAAATAACAAAATATAGAAATAAACCGCGTTTTCACACTAAAATAATGCAATAGTCAGTCTAAATAATAGTTTTGCATTTTTAATATTAACTTTTATTTAGGCTTTTAATAATGCCTCCCAAAAAGGGAAAAGGGAAAGGTAAAGATAAAGCCCCTCCACCAGGGGCTCCCGCTAAACCTACAGGTCCACCTCCAAAACCCAAGAGACCTCCGCCACCACCTGCAAGTTTTACAAATGAAGATATTATGAGGTTTAAAGAGATGTTCAAATTACATGACGAAGAAAATATTGATAAGGTATGATAGTGCCCAATACCTACCTACGGTCTACACACAGGTATTAAATACCTACTAAATTCCTGACACTTTTTGCATAGGTAGGTAGGTAGGTACGTAAATATCTACAAATGAATAGACTTGATTTCTTAGACAAATTAATTTTAGAAAGAGATTGAACGTCGGCTTTGCGTGTTCTTCGAAGTAGAAGTCGTTTAAAGTTGACTAAAGTACCTTTTAAAGAAATTAAAGCTTATTTTGCCCCATTATATTATTTATTAGATATTCTATTAAAATACCGAGATTAACGAATTTACATTATCTTACCTAAAGATACCTACTTATAATATTTTTTTATAGATAGACTGATCTTCCGCTGGGTAGGGGTACCCTGGGGCCGGCAACGGTTCCCGGGAGCTGTAAGGCAACCCGTGAATATTTTTTAGATAGTACAATATAATTCAATTCGATTTATTTTAATATTTCCAGGTCCCGATTGAATTGATACCGCTAATGTTACGGAAACTTGGTTTTAATCCAAAAACAGCTGAAATAAAACAACTCTTCTTACAATTTCTTGAAGACGATCTCGTTGATACAGTCGAATTGCACGAATGGTATTTCATGATTGAAGCCAAAATAAACTGGGGAGACGACTTCGAAGCTGCTGTTACTGAATCCATGAAAAACCTCGGCCATGACGATGATAATAAGAAAATAGTTGATTTTGAATTACTTAGAGAGGAACTGATGATCTGGGGCGAGCCTATAAGTGAAGTAGAATTTAAGCCCATGGTGAAGCTTGCGACAAAAGACAAGACCTTTAACCCCGAAACGGGATTGCTCATGTACGAAAAGTTCATAGAGAATATGATAGCTAAGGATCAGAGATTCTTCCCAGAGCCAATTAATTTCTTCAAACTAGACCAGAAAACATTGGCTGAAATGGCAATGAAGAAGGCTCAAGAGGAAAGAGAAGAGGCTGAAAGGAAAGACGCAGAGAGAAGAGCAAGAGAAGAAGCTAAGAGGTTGAGGATGATTGCCGACGGTTTATTGCCCCCAGATTAATTTGATGTATCTAAACAAGACTTCACTTAATATAAAATTGACATTAACATTTTATATTGTATTCGTTATTAACTAGCTGGGTAACAACTTAGTTTGCGTGGAATTTAAAAAAGTAGCAAGCACCCTAAATATTTCAGGGTATGAGTAGCATAGATCAATACTTGTAAAATCCTCTACCTACCTTTAAAACTCCCGTCAAAATCGGTTTAACTTTCAAAAACTAGTACAGAAAAACAAAATCAAAGATTTAAAAACGGGTGTCACGAGCACGGAGCATACTCCCGTTATTCGCCGAGACTATCGGAAAATTATCTGTTTGCGCTGACTTGGGCGTAGGCAAATAATTTAGAAATCATTGGGTTTGGTGTTTTTAAGAATAATACTCGAAGAAAATGCATCAAATGATAATAACGTAGTCACACAAGTATGTATAAATATTCATGTACCATCATTAAAAGTGATTTGTATAATTTTACTTTACTGACAAATGGGACGTAAAACATTATGCTTGTAGCTTGAAGGAACTAAAGATGTTTTGCATTTTTTCCACTTCAAGCACAATTTGATTCCATGTACGTAGGAAATTTTCATAATTCTGTGCCTCTAGTGAGAAAGGGTATAACTCAATATGTACCCGTTTTAAATTTTATGCTATTGATAATAAACAAATCTCTTTCGAATGGTCTAAGAAACATAACGATAGTTTAACATTACGTACATACGAAATGTGTGAAAGGGTATTCATATAAATATTTAAAAATTTTGGGCTTAATTCGTGACAAAATTTACGAAAGTGGTGCAAAAAACTAAAAACTACAAATAGCAGTAGGTACCTACATCATTTCGGACGCATGTTTTGGTGAAAAGTTGTTCAATTCGACTCGTAGGGCTTTCCACGAAATATGTAATTATTTTTACACTTCGGTCAATGAGATCATTTACTATAATTTCAAAGGTTACAATTAGATTGTAAAAAAAAAATAAAGGAAAAAAATAATCTGTTAATGTAGGTATTTGAAGAGAGTGCAAAAAGTTACAGAGAATACAACTATTTCAAATTAGCTGTACCTTGCTGCTCCGCTCCTTTGGGTCGTATAAGTCGTAGCGTGGTTTTCAAATCCGACTGGTAGTTACAAAAATTAGCGAGTTCAAACAAACAAACTGTTCAGCTTTATTATTAGTATAGATATAGATAGAATGTACAAAAATAATCTAGAATTTTTTTTGACTCTCAATAAGTAGCTACACACATCAAAAAAGTCTAGGGATCAAACTTTTATAATTAAATATTTTTTAAACTCCTTAGAAAATAGTACTGGTATAATAAAATAATGTTCTAAATTTAAAATAAATTAAAAAAAAGTTTTACAAGGGGGGCAAATTTCGTTTCGCAAGCAAATCGCAAGTTTAATTACGTTTGATATGTAGTTTTGTTAATTTTCCCTGGAGACAAAAAATCTTTACGCTGCTCTTTTTAAACATTGTGTGTGCATAAATAATGCTTTGCCGTCATTTATCTCGCAAAGAGATGTTTCATGCCGTGGGAGTGCTGGTAGCCGGACGCACTCAAATCAAAATCAAAATTGCGATGGCCATAGAAACCCAGCAAAGCGTGATATCCAGACTCTGGATATGGTATCGTCTTAATCGAGAAGTGGCCGAACGACACCGAGGAAGATATAAGGTAACTACACAAAGAGAAGACCGTTTTTTACAAAACGCTGCTAGAAGACAGAGCAATATCACAGCTCGCCAATTCGTGGAGAGGCTACGGTTGCAACACCAGCTGGTTATTCACTAATAATTTAATAAATTATCCACTACCACTTACCAAACTGTTAGAAACAGGCAACATGAAGTCGATCTTCACGTTCGTAGACCTTTAAGAGTCCCAGCCCCAGCTCTACGACGAGGAAATCGAGGGAGACGATTGTCATGGGCTCGTGAACATTTACATTGGTAAAATAAATCACTGGAACCGTGTTTCGGGTTTCATCCGGATTCCAGGAGAGTACGTATTTGGCGAATTCTTGGACGTAACAGCCGACTTCAGCATACCCAGGAATCAAGGCGGTACAATGATGATTTGGGCCGGAATCCGCCTTGGTGTAAGAACGGATTTCGTTTGGATACGTGGTAAATTAAGTGCACAAAAATACCGCGGCGAGGTGGTCTGTTGTGATTCCGCACCGACTGCAAATCGGTGAAGAATTTCTTTTCATGCAAGACAATACTCGCGCGCACACTGCACGGTTGGGCGAACGACATGTCGCTGTTATCGTGGCCGGCGCAGCCTCCTGACATGAATCCCATTGAGCACGTATGGGATCTTCTCGGACGATGCGCTTTTAGTGAAATGCCTGAAAATTTGCGTACTGAGGAAGACCTTTTTCTACATCTTTCTAGAATTTGGAACATGATTCCACAGGACACCATTGCGGTAATGAATACTTTAGGAGGTCCGACAGACTACTAATTTGAATATAATTTAGTTTTTCAAACTGTTGTGCCTGTTTCTTGTTTTTTTAAATTTTACAATTAATAAGTACCTACCATTTAAGTATTTTTTTTACATAATTTTTATTTCCCTTTATATTTTTTTATCTTCTTTAAATTTTTATTCTTAATTCTGATTTTTTAAATAACCATAAAATTACCTACCTTTCTAGTGATATAAAAATACTGCATTTTATATATTTGTTGATTACAAAAAAAGTTTGAAAAATGTTTGATCCCTAGACTTTTTTGATGTGTTTATTTTGAGTTGTATCTTTTGTCACTAGAGGCACAGAATTATGTTTCACTTGAGCTTTTAATCTGAAGAACTTTCTACTTAAAAAGTTACCAAGTCGAGTACTCGGCTATTATGCTCTTAAATTATTACCTACCTCATTACGAATGTTCCTTTTCTACCTACCTACTAAATTAATGTAATTTCAGACTAATCTCAAAAATTGGTTTTATTATTTCTCGTGCTTCGGAGGGCGTGTAAAGCCGATTAGAGTGCGCACTTCTTCAGAAAACGATAAATATATAAAGTCAAATTAAATGAAGCGACAGGGACAATTGCATGTTCTGTTTACTAAATGTGAACACTGTTTTGTTTGAAAAGGAGATTACATTTTTATCACAATTTGACTGCTCGTATGAAGACTACAAGGCTATAATAATTTTGATAAGTGTGTAATATCTAGGTATACTTACTATTATAAAGTTTGTAAGTTTGGATGTAAGAGGTAATATCTGAAACAACTGATCCGATTCTGAAAATTCCATCACTAATAGGAAGCTACATTATCCCGGAGTGCAGTTTTTTTTTTCAATATTTTTTTTATTCTTTACAGCTCCCGAAACCATTGCCGACCCCAAGGTACCCAGTGGAAGACAAAGTCTTCCTCATTTAGCCAATGATTTTTTGAGGCTATACCTAACGAGTGGCCAGCTCTGTTGAGGTATATAAATGGAAAAGCCTCTTCGTACGGTTTGTCGTATAATGTACATATATTTTTCATCCACTCGACCATTTTATTATATTATATACTTAATAATAATATTATATAGAGTTTATTTAAAAAAAAACTTATATAAAATTAAGGAGACAAATCGTACCTATCTAAATCCTTTCAGACGGTACGACGTACATACCTACCAATTAGACTCATTTTGAAATATAGGTAGATTCGAGGAGATGAAACAAGAATAACAAAGCAAATAGTAAAACTAATCATCTCCCATTACCCCTTAATAGCAAGGGCATCCATTAAAATATATACGAATACGCAGAGTTTTAGGAGGGAAAATGTTTCATAACTTGTAATTGTAACCCTAAATTTCAAGCTTGGAGGCTTAGAGGTCCTGTACCCCTGATCCTTTGGTATATGTGAGTCTGTGAATGCACGCGATTTGCATAACAACAGTTTAGGAAAGCCGCGTTTGAGATTTGTATGAAGAAAATCGGTTCACAACTGGCGGCTAGTAATCGATGTTCATACATACATAAAAAAATACGCTCGAATCATTAAAAAACCTTCTTCTTTTTTGGAAGTCGGTTAAAAATCGAACAACAGAGGAGTGATGAGAAAGTAGTATCCAGGTGAGTTTTTTAGGGTTGGGTTTAAGTTGTTAAAGAATGGTGTGTTGAACTGTATACCATTTCTGTCTTTTTGAGAATCCGTCGTTATGAGAATCTGTTCTTTTGCGAATCTGTCTTTGAGAATCTGTCTTTATGCGAACAAAGGAAAAACCCCATAGAATAATGAACGCACTCGAATATTTATTCTTTCAGCTCTTTGATTCATCTCTATATTAGATAAATAGTAGATATTTATCCATCATATGGATCTTAGCTGCCCCCCTGAATCTTGGAGTAAAACCAAAAATTGTGTTTTCAATAAGTCTCCAAAATATGTATTTATGATTTATTAGGTATTTTATGTATATTACAAATTTTCCCCCGAGCAAAATCCTGTGGCGTACCTACATGGATATTCTGATTGACCGCATCTGGAACGATGTCATTAGAGAAGAATGCGCAGTAAAAGATGTTGTGACTAAAATGAAGAAAAGTAGTTTACGATGGTTTGGACACGTGAAAGAATGAAGGATGAAAGATTGACTAAAAAGGTTTATATGGCTGAAGTGAAAGGAAATACTGGCAGAAGACGACCTAGGTGTACTTTTATTGAACATATATATATTAATCGATGGAAATATTAAAAATACACGCAATCGCCGAGCATGTATGAAAGGTATTATGAATATAAAAGAAGTGAAAGAGGCATGTCAGGATCGTAACAAATGGCATTCGATTGTCTCTAATTTGTAGTTTGAGGAAAACCTATTATCCCACAATAAATCCCAAAAATACTAAGTAAGTAATTAATCATTTAGTAAGTTCCCGCAAAATCAAATTAGCAACTTGATGCTAAACATTACTTTGTGTTGATTTACTTAGAAGTAATTACGGCTAAGATATTTCTGCTTGCTGGATTTTGTTTAGGGATGTTGACGCTGCCTACAGTTCTGCTTGGTTTATCACTGCTAATAATGTGACTTATGTGACAGGCAGAGAATTGATGCATTTGAAATGTGGTGTTGGCGCCGTATGCTGCGTATACCTTGAATCGCACGTCGCACAAAATGTATGTATGTAGACCCATCGATTTTCGGATCTGTGGTCAGACCTGAACATCCAGGTCTAAAGCCACGGTTCTCCACTGTGTGCATGAGACGAGTTCTGTAGTATTTGTAGTGAGACCTCAAAGCCCCAAAGGATGGTCCAAATCAATTGTTTGAATACCTGGACACCTCTATTACAGCCCTTCATCAGGCAGTGGACCGCAGCTAATTGCAATGAGGAGAAGCTGATGAGTCGGAGTCACGATGATCAGGAATGAGAAAATGACTGTGGAGAAATATGTGTGGCCAATAAAGTAAATTTGAAACTTTTTAAACTATCGACACGAAAAAAAGAGCAGAATTGAGCAGATTTATGGCAAATTTACTAAAATAACACATTTAGCAGTTTCAAAACAGTTGCTGTATGTGTGCATCGAGTACATTGTAGTAGGGATAATGATGTTTAATTCGAGTGCGGGTAGATATAGAACTCATCAGATCTGTATTTTTACAAGTCACAAAGTAAGCCAAGGGGCCGCGTTGTGAGCGTGCATAATAAACATAAGTTCCCCGCGTTCTCAGTGCAGTGCTAAATAATTGTGGCCGGATACTTTGATAAGGTGGCCCCGCCTTGCCCGCGAGGTTTGTGACAAGGACGGTGAGACGAGCTACAGTGGACCAGGAGTGCCGCGAGCTGCTGGTGGGCGCCGTGGATACAGCCGTGTGGTACGAGTCCGCTGTTGACGGTAAGTACCCCCCTACTGTGATCCTTCTGCTAAAACTACCTAGTCTTTGTTTGCGTTTTTGCTACAGATGACCGGAAGGGGGTGGGGGTGCAAACACACATGATTTTAGGGGTGAAACGCGGTTTTTCACGATTTCTGGGAAAAGTCGACCTCCTATCGAAAAAAGTTAAATTTAAAAGTTGTTGGAACTTAAAAATCTACAACTTTTATTCGAGCGATTTTTTGACATAACCTAAAAAAATGGAGAAAATCATTAAAAACCGGAATTTTCATTTTTTATCATTCACCAGCGGCTGTTCACCAGCCATTAAATAATTTTATTTTAGGTAAAATTTTACAAAACCAACGCATGACTTATGTTACTATAATATTTTTTTTGATACATTATTAATTTTGGAAATGAATTAGACTAAAATATTTTGTCGGAACACAATGATTCTTGAAAAAAAAATCATAAATAATTAAATAGAAATCGCTATATCAGCTGCCATTTTGCCGGAAACCGAAACTGATTTTTTAAGAAAATACAATTAACCAACTTAAAATTTTTTTTATTTTTTTTTTATTAATCGCATTTACCGATGTTACGAGTCGAGTCGAATTTTACTCGGCTGTTAAAATTACAAATAGGTTAGCGAGGAGCGTAGCGACGAGCGTGGTTCGTATTGTGACAATATAAAGCGCAAGCCGAGCGAGCGGAGCGAGCGGTGCCGCGGCAGCGGCCGGCGCAGCGCCATTCTAGAAACATCATAGTAACCATAATACTTTATGAGAGTAATATTTATGAGGTGGCGCTGCGCTGTACTATTACTCTATTACTCTCATGAAGTATTACAGTTACTATTTTGTGATGTTCTAGATTCTTCAGTTCAATTCTATCTAGTGTGAAGCCAAGAAATTCCGGGGGGGGGGGGGTCTGCGGCCCCCTAGCCCCCCCTGGTTACGGGCCTGACCGGAGCAGACGCATGTATTATGTCATAGCAAGGGTATAAATCTGTAGGTTTTGATGACAAGTTATTGCGCGCTTGTCCGTTTGTATTGAAGTCAGTAGACTTTTATCCGAAAAGCAGATGAAATACATATAGTAAATTGTAAATAAAAAAAAAATTAAAGTGTAGCAACTTATTAGGTCGAGTTGCATGTTCCAAGTTAAACTTAATAAAAATTATTGTTCAATTACAGAAAGAAATCTAGTGATATTTTTGATCCTAGAAATCCTTATTTGCCCTTATTGAATTATCAAACACACAAATATCAAGAGAAAATTATTCTCCAGCTCAGTTATTAATGAGCAGGCGGTTAAATGATAGTTGCCGGTGAGCAAGATAAAACTTTTACCTACGACCCCTGACATAGCGAATTTACGTAGAGAACGAAATAGACGAACAGAAAAAATTACGGAAAACTATAATTAAAACCAGATATTTAAAGTAATGAAGGAGTAAAATCATAGACAAACACTTCAAATATATTGCAAATTATTACATTTTTCTGTATCCACATAAAAGATAGTTCAAAGCCAAAATGTGTCAAACATCAATAACGGATATATCCAACACAAAATTCCTTTAAAATATGAAACATTATTTAAAAGTTAACATAGCAAAGTTACTTAAAAGCTTTTAAAATCTCTCATCTCTCATCTTCCTTAATTGTGCAGTGACCCGTTCAATCCCTGACAAAAGTTAAATACATCAAACTTGCTTGTTCTCAGAAAGGCGATTCTCAAATCTATGGAACTTCTGTCCAATTGAAAAGTTTTCTTCACAACTCCAATGGGATGTACTGATTACATAGTTAGAAATTAAGTTCTGTAAAGAGACGATGATGGATTGAATAAAATTAACGTCTTTACTAATTACTGTCTTTAATTTCCACTTTGGACACAATTAAACAATTAAACAGAATTAAAATATTACACAGTTAAAACAAAGCGACCATTTCATTTGCTGGCCAACGCACCACTTTTCCTCCGCCACCTGGCGGGCAAAAGACGTAACTACTAATCAATTGACTGTCTTCTTACATACTCCCCCTTTTGACCAAATATAGGACCACCAGTTTGGTCAAACAAACACAAAAGTAACACAAAGAGAAAGTCAGTAAGAACAATTAACAATAACAAAAAACAATTAGAACAAGGAACTTAAACATAATCTAATAGTTTAAGAGGTCGACCGCGTCTCCGTTTTGGGTTGACGGGTCGTGGCTTGGACTGATCACCCTCACACTCACGTGCATGGTAGCGAGTAAGATCGGACACGTGATACTTACCGATCGATTCATCAGGAGCTTCACGATGCGAAATTAAGTAAGTGGTGGGACTCACCTTCATTTTTATACAGTAGGGCCCATCTCTTCTTGGGACGAGTTTCGAGGTTATACCCTTACCGGCATTACTCAAAACATGGCTACGTAGAAGGATTAGGTCACCAGGTGAATAGTCTTCCCCCACACGACGGGTCTCGTCTTTAGTAGTCTTAGGAAAATGGTTACCTGTATCGATGGTATGCTCGGCGAAAGGTGTCGCTCCTCCCCCTTCACCAAAGATGTCCTCGTACTCGTGAACTAAGGTTGACAATGCAGTTCGCTCCATTGACGACAGCATCGCCCCCTCATCAGGTCGAATCACGTCTGCAGCTGCACAACTCACCTTGACGCTTGACTTCTCGCCTTGCAAAGGATACACAGCCTGCGGGTGATCAGTCATAAACCATGAGTTCGCGTGTAAGTTAAGAACAATACGAGCACTACATAAAAAATCGATACCAAAAAGTGTTTCATTATTTACGGCGTTAGGTAAAACTATGAAGGTAGTTGGTACAACCTTACCCTCAAGTTTAACGTCGACGTCAACAAGTTTGACATTCATATCGCGCACAATCCCGTCTGCAAATTTTACACGAAAATTACTTTTACGAAACGGGTGACCTTGATCGCGTAGCAACGTATACAAACTATAACCAGCTATACATCGTTTGGCCGCTGTGTCCACTAAACCGGTACCACGAACCCCATTAATCTCGACATTGAGAATAGGTCGGTTACTGGTGCCGTTACTGTTGGAGTCAGACGCAAAGGCAACCTTCATTAATGGTAGCTTGTTACAATTTTGAATAGGCGACTTGCCTCTGAGAGGCAAGCTCCCCTTAGGTACAAAAGTGTTAGTACACAACTCGGTGATCTTTGACAGATGACCTTGCTTAATCTTTGACAAATTTGTATTAAACGAAAACGGACTCTTCTTTGGGCTACGATTGCTACGATTTACAGACATATTGTTACAACATGTACAACTACGATCGTTACTACGATTTATAAAATTAGGTTCATGACTAAGATCTGTAAATGGGTAGGTATCATCGCTCAAAGACTTGTCCAAAGAATGAAAATTACAAGAATAAAATGTATGACTAGTGTCTTTAGGTTTACTGTCCCCAGCATTACAATTAGCACACTTAGAACGAATGATGCCCTTAGCACCACAACCATAACACTTGATTTCACTATCACTTTTAATTTTAAGTCGTGGACACTCAGAGCGAGCGTGACCACTTTTACGACAATAAACACAATAACTTTTGTTACCTTGAAGAGGTTGAATTACTTGGTTACACTGTGTCGCCCGAGGAACTTTGCACGTCGAAGACCGAAGCGGAGTCTCGACCGAGTTACGAGCAGTCGTTGACCCGTGAAACACAGGTGACCGGAGTGAGGTGCTCGGCGCAGGCGCCGCCGTAGAGCGCGGCTCATGCCGGCCGGCACGAAGCTCCCGTTGTCCCTGATCAGGCACCGACGCTGCTTCGTCGAACTCGTCCTCCACCTGTCTGGCGCGCTCGATGAGCTCGTCGACACTATTAACCAGGTCTCGAGGTATTCGCTTTCGAATATTGATGTTTAGCAAGCCGTAAAGAAGGTCTAGTATAATTCGTTCATCAAGAACATACGGTAGACTCGCGAGTTCCGCGCGTTGACGGTTGATATAAATATCGGCGCGCTCGTGTCCTTGATCTGCACTGAACACGCCACGAAATATTTTGTAGGGAGGTTTCGGCGCACCATACATGGATCGCAAACGTTGTATTGCCTCTGTCCACGAACAAATGGAGCCCTTTACTCCCTTGTACCAAACAGCAGCATCTGCCTCTAGTAATATTGGCAGGCCGCGGAGCGCATGCTCGTCACTTATATTTGTACACTCTTTGTATACTATGATTGTATCAATAAAAGCATCCACGACACGTGGATCTTGATGAGCTCTCCCGCTGAAACGCGCTGTACAGTTAGCGAAGTTTCCCATAAGCGCGGAGGGCGGTGCTATGTGTGATGTCGGAGACAGGCTTGGAGCGCCGCTGTCACTGTTGGAATCCTTGAAAGCTAGGATAGCTGATATTAACTCTCTGTTAGACTCAGCTTGAGCCCTAGCAAAGGACGCGAACATCGCTGACATGCGCGACTCCACCTCGAAGTCCGCCTCGTGGCTACTTTGCGCACTTTTTCTTCTTGGCATTTTCACTTTCACTTAACACCTCGAAGATTGAGACAGTCACACATAAAACCAGCAAGATGCTCGTTGAAAACTGAATATATTTTAGAAACAAAATTTAAGAGTTCGTAAAAATTCGTTATTTTGGTTCGAAACTTTTATTGGCCACTAGTTGGGCTGCCACTTGTAAAGAGACGATGATGGATTGAATAAAATTAACGTCTTTACTAATTACTGTCTTTAATTTCCACTTTGGACACAATTAAACAATTAAACAGAATTAAAATATTACACAGTTAAAACAAAGCGACCATTTCATTTGCTGGCCAACGCACCACTTTTCCTCCGCCACCTGGCGGGCAAAAGACGTAACTACTAATCAATTGACTGTCTTCTTACAGTTCTTATTTATTTCATACATACCAAAGAATATAATAGTACTACCCAAAGATACTACCTGCTCTAACTAATTACGCTTGTGCCTCATTTCATAATTAATCCTTATTTTAACTTTTACTTAATTTTTGTTGTCAAATCTAGTGGCACTGTGACAATGTCAATTTAGTCATTTGCCACCAGGTTGCCACATGACAAACCTTCATAAGTTCATTACACATGCCCAAAACCAATTAAATCCACTACCTTTTCATATGCTTCATTATTTGTGTAGAAAATTGTCGACTACATTTTATGCGTCATCATAATATGAAAGTTTCCGCTTCACTGAAGCATCCGTGAGTAGATATTACTGGATGATTGCAGATCGTTTATATTTAAAACTGGCTTTACGCCCCCGGCTTCGCCCGTGGATATTTTCGAACATAATAAAATGCAGCCTAATATTAATTAGGGATAATGTAGAAAAGAAATTTCAGAATCGGGTCAGAGATTACCCCCTACATCTTAACTTACAAAAGTTTAAAAGTCTTCTTTTTTCTTCACGGGATGCCTTACGGCTCCCTAAACCGTGTTATCGATCCCAGGGTACCCAGCGGAAGACCAAGTCTCCTTCTTCTAGCCGATGGTATTTGTGACCGAGTGGCCAGTTTTGTTGATGTATATTTAGCCTCTAGACCTAAAATTGGCATTGGTACATAGCCGGGATCAAACTATGGTCCGCCTAGTTATATACCAGACGCTCACTTGGCCACTGACGCACCCATATTGAATAAAAACGCAGCCAAGTGCATGCAGGACTCATCTAGACTTAAGTAGTAATTTTTATGTATTTCATATACGAGTTAGATTTAGAATTATAAAATTACCGATATCTAAAAAAACTATGAAATTTTTTTTCTTCACGGGTTGTCTTACAGCCCCAGAAACCCTAAAAATAAGTAATATTAGTCTTGTAGTATTCACAATCACCCCGTGTTATGCATCTCGAAGTAAACAGCAATCGTATCTTAAAGGATTGCTACACCGTAAAGTTGCTACGAAAGAGCAAAGCCGGTATCCTGAAAATCAGATAATTCAAACGTTCTGAAAAACTGTGCATAAAAACAAAATCAAATGGGACTAACCGGAAGAATTATCAGTCGAATTAAAAATAAATCATCAAAATCGGTGCCTAATACATAAAAAATAAGCGCCGAATTGAGAACCTCTTTTTGAAGTCTGTTAGAAAACAAAGCGAAGGAAATAATATTGAAACAAATATATATCCATAGTAACAAAGATCCATCAAAATCGGTGCCTAATACATAAAAAATAAGCGCCGAATTGAGAACCTCTTTTTGAAGTCTGTTAGAAAACAAAGCGAAGGAAATAATATTGAAACAAATATATATCCATAGTAACAAAGATCCATCAAAATCGGTGCCTAATACATAAAAAATAAGCGCCGAATTGAGAACCTCTTTTTGAAGTCTGTTAGAAAACAAAGCGAAGGAAATAATATTGAAACAAATATATATCCATAGTAACAAAGATCCATCAAAATCGGTGCCTAATACATAAAAAATAAGCGCCGAATTGACAACCTCTTTTTGAAGTCTGTTAGAAAACAAAGCGAAGGAAATAATATTGAAACAAATATATATCCATAGTAACAAAGATCCATCAAAATCGGTGCCTAATACATAAAAAATAAGCGCCGAATTGACAACCTCTTT
This sequence comes from Nemapogon koenigi, assembly GCA_963924495.1. Lineage (NCBI taxonomy): Eukaryota > Metazoa > Arthropoda > Insecta > Lepidoptera > Tineidae > Nemapogon > Nemapogon koenigi. Next base: position 3,224,825 of record OZ004640.1, on the reverse strand, counting down.
TTGAAGTCTGTTAGAAAACAAAGCGAAGGAAATAATATTGAAACAAATATATATCCATAGTAACAAAGATCCATCAAAATCGGTGCCTAATACATAAAAAATAAGCGCCGAATTGAGAACCTCTTTTTGAAGTCTGTTAGAAAACAAAGCGAAGGAAATAATATTGAAACAAATATATATCCATAGTAACAAAGATCCATCAAAATCGGTGCCTAATACATAAAAAATAAGCGCCGAATTGACAACCTCTTTTTGAAGTCTGTTAGAAAACAAAGCGAAGGAAATAATATTGAAACAAATATATATCCATAGTAACAAAGATCCATCAAAATCGGTGCCTAATACATAAAAAATAAGCGCCGAATTGACAACCTCTTTTTGAAGTCTGTTAGAAAACAAAGCGAAGGAAATAATATTGAAACAAATATATATCCATAGTAACAAAGATCCATCAAAATCGGTGCCTAATACATAAAAAATAAGCGCCGAATTGAGAACCTCTTTTTGAAGTCTGTTAGAAAACAAAGCGAAGGAAATAATATTGAAACAAATATATATCCATAGTAACAAAGATCCATCAAAATCGGTGCCTAATACATAAAAAATAAGCGCCGAATTGACAACCTCTTTTTGAAGTCTGTTAGAAAACAAAGCGAAGGAAATAATATTGAAACAAATATATATCCATAGTAACAAAGATCCATCAAAATCGGTGCCTAATACATAAAAAATTAACGCCGAATTGAGAACCTCTTTTTGAAGTCTGTTAGAAAACAAAGCGAAGGAAATAATATTGAAACAAATATATATCCATAGTAACAAAGATCCATCAAAATCGGTGCCTAATACATAAAAAATAAGCGCCGAATTGACAACCTCTTTTTGAAGTCTGTTAGAAAACAAAGCGAAGGAAATAATATTGAAACAAATATATATCCATAGTAACAAAGATCCATCAAAATCGGTGCCTAATACATAAAAAATAAGCGCCGAATTGAGAACCTCTTTTTGAAGTCTGTTAGAAAACAAAGCGAAGGAAATAATATTGAAACAAATATATATCCATAGTAACAAAGATGTAAAATGTGAGATTCAACCTGTAACAGGAAAAAGCGAACGAAAACAAATATCTTCATTTTCAATATGGTGGAATTGGTCTATTTGTGAGATGGGATTGTTTCCTAGTGATTGATTCCGCAGTTCAATCAAGTATGTTCATTTGACAAAACGTCCAACTCATTAAGTTAAAGTGTGTCAATGAAGGCACACTAATACTATTTTGGGTATTTTGGAAGTGATTTTATCACATACACTAGCCTTCGTGGATATTTTCAAATATAGCATATATTACTCAGGGATATCGTAGCTTTCTATTCGTGAAATAATTTTTAGAATCGGTTCAGGAGTTTGATAGATCATTCAAACTTACAGACTTTACCTCTTTATAATATTAGTATAGCCCTAAACATTTTTTGCCAGTAGCAAGTTCTATTGAAGTAGGTATTTTGAGAAATATTATCATTTTATACTGGTTCAAATCTCGCTAGTATAAAAAATTATAACTCGTGCTTCAGAGGGCAAGTAAAGATGGCGCCCTCGCTTTTAAAAATAACAGGTACTAGAAGTTTATTAGGTGTAGCAATTATTTTTAAAAAAAAAATTAAAAGGAAAACATTCCTTCACACACCTTCACAGCCTTTATATCCTGCGGCGTGGCCAGAGACATCTGTAGTAACAGTGTCCAATTTTTGCCAGAACTTATTGAACAGAACAGGTGGCAAGCCCGTTACTGCACTTAATGGACCTAGATGTGTCACTTCTTTAAGACGAGGAACGACTCAGAAATTTCTAATCGTAAGCCACGCCCTAAACTCGTGGTTCGGGCGCATGATTGGTTCGGGCGCAACGATCACGTCATGCAAGACAACGACGGCGCTTTGTCCGTTCTTGCTGCTGAAGTGAGAAGGGCATAATGTATCGCCTCTCGGAATAAATGACGTAATATGTGCCGCACATTACAAATAAATAATTTATTAAAAAACGATCACATGCAGGGAAACATCTTCTTAATCAATACTAGGTACTGAAATTACCTACAGATTCGTATAAAATTTAAACGTAAATCCCTTCATAGTATAGTCGTATGACTAAAAAGGTGTTTTTGAAGAGGTGATTTCAAAAAATTAAGTTATCGAGAAAATTTTCACTAATCATGTTTTCATCCTACACAATACTAGATAAAATCTTCTAGTTTTCGATGCCCAAATTGTATGTTCATAGCATTCGTAAAATTCGGGAACTTCAGTTCAGCAATCAACCGAAATTATTCGTTCCTCCCCTTAACAGGCGTAAATATCTGTTATTTTTAGAAGAAGTGCTTTACTTGCCCTTAAGGTGCCCACTCATTCGTCCAATACCCGGCGCGCCGCCATACTGTCCACCGAAATCGACCACAGACTCGTCCAATTCTTCTACGCGCGGTCCGCCATCTTTTAAAAGTTGTGGTTGATTTCGATGGCCGGAACGATCTGTCACACACACACACACACATCCACACGCCTTTGTGTAATCGAATCTTGTGTGTGTGTGTGAGTGAGTTAATTGAATAATGATCTAGATCGTATTACATAATATATATCGCTAATATGTGGCCTGTGTTATAAGCACATTATTTCGATTGTAGGAAAACATACAAAAACAATATTTGAAAATGTATTTTAAACGAAACGAGAAGCTTACCATATTTTTCAAGTAAGTAACTGGTGGAAAGTTGCAAGCTGTACTACCACGTCTTGCCTTTCAATTTCATTATAAGTTTAAATACAAAGCTTTGTCTTGTAACTGAGTTAAAATTTCCATGAGTTAAGTTTAATTATTTTCTGAAAAGTTATGGATACAATATGACATGTGTGTAACATGCTCTCATAGGTAATATTTATTTTGTGTTCAACTAGCTTTTCGCCTTAACTTCGTCCGTGGATTTTTTAAATTTATCGTAAGTTAGCTCTAAGGTTTTCTGGGATAGAAAATAGCATCATGTGTCACTCTCATTCTCTATCTATGGTTTCACTAAGTGTCTGTCAAAATGTCTTTGCCGTTTTTACTATGGTTTTCTGTTTGACACCAAAGTAGTACATGGTTTCGAGGTGGTTACAAGAACGACATGCCAGGTTTTAAAAACCACAGATAGAGAATGGGGCCGCTGCAACCAAAATTACGTCGATCGATCCGTAGCTCTGTTTTCATGTGAAAGAAGGACAAACAAATAAACAAACAAACACACTTTCGCATTTATAAAATTAGTTAGGATTAGGATTAGGATTAATGCTCACCCGAATCCTACAATTGTTACTGACTAGCTTTCTGCTCTGGTTTCGCTCTGGAGCCCATATTAACCTTCATCCCCTATTACGGTCTTGAGTTCATACAAAAATCCCGTAGAAAAAAATCACTTTAAGTTTTTCCCGAAATTTTATTTCTCTAAAAAGCCATATCAGCTCAAGTGATGCTCTTTACCAACGAACAGTATAGATAGATGAAAACCTTTACCATGTTGAGATTGAAGTGTCAATCTGTGATTTCAAGAACTCATAAAATCATCTGTTTTCAGATATAAGTAATGGTTTGTTTGTCTGCCTGAATTCAGCACCCATACTTTAATCTTGAACTAGTGTCAAGTCCCATATTTATCAGGTGATGCCACATTTTCTATAAGCTTCTATATTTATAAAACGCAATGTGTTTCTGTCTGTTTCATTTTAACTCGAGGTTATAAAATAAGACGGATAAGTTTAAATTAAAATTAAAATTTATTTAAAAGTTGTTCAACCACGCCATCAATCAACGTAGTAATTAAGCCGCGAACGTAGTCAAGAATAAAATTGAATACTTAGTTTTGTTCTAACTAAAAGTGGACGTTTGAGCTTGAACGGTTGATTGGATTTAGATGAAACTAGAGGACAAAATGTCCTGGATTAGAACATAGATATATTTTTATCCCGGAAAACGGAATGGACTTGAAATATAAATATTACCCTCGGCCCGTCCACTTGAATCCTCTGCTGAAATTGGATTCCAATTCGATTTTTGTCCACATGGTACAACAGCCATTAGCCATGGGGTTATTTCCACACGGGTGAAACTTCGGGCAAAAGCTAGTCAATATATTATAAGGTTAATGAAAGCAAAAAGTTAAGGAAATGGAAGTCAAGTTTTTCTTATTACATTTGTTGAATATTTTTAATAAAACCGCCTGTGAGCGGAAACCGTTAGGTATTTAGGTAGGAACGCTTTTACGTTAAAAGTTCACAATAAATTTGTGAAATCTAGCGTTAAGGAAACGCTTTTTGGCCTTGTTTCAGGAAATAATACCACTGAAGGTATTTTTGTGGAATTTATAATAGTATACCTAAGTAATAAAATACTCGATAAATACGGGCTTTACATGAATAAGCTACTATTGTCAGTCGCGTCAACCTATAAAAAAACGATAAATGGATTCGTAACTGTAAATATCTGAAGCTTTGTTTTATATTTCCTGTATGAACTATAAAAAAAAATTAAGGTGTTAAAAGTACCACTAACAATTGCCAAACCTATAAAAGGTATGATGAAAATTATAGCTTACGCTAGCGTGTTAATATGAAAGAGATAAAAGAGGTATGTCAGGATCGTAGAAAATGGCATTCAATTGTCTCTGTCTATCACTCTTGCGATAAAAGACGTGATGAAAAAAACTAATAATTTCATACCTTCCATTGAATACTCATATTTTTTTTAAATCAATATTTTATAATAGGTATAGGTATAGACTAAAAATTTGTCGCATATCAGCAAAACTTTGAAAATTAATTATAAAAATACTACATTGAAAACAAAAATATTCAAATATACTTTAAATAACTTTTGAAATAATAATACAGAATTTAATCCAACGTTATTTGCTACGATCCTGACATACATCTCTCACCTCCTCTAGAGGTATGATATATGTTACGGGCCAAAGTCGATATCGGTCTCATCGCGATATGCCCGAGCAGAGAGATGGTCGACTTGCCTTGGTCGTATTGGGCACAGCCCGAAAAACAATATAACTGTATATATATGATATATATATCAGTATATAATATGATTAGTATATATTTTTACAATTACACAGGGGTCATAGGAACCGTTTTTTTACAATGTTTATTGGTGAGGTAAGGAACATACACTTTCTTCTGCATTAAAAAAAACCGGCCAAGTGTGAGTCGGACTCGCACTCCGTACCATAATCTATAAAAGCGACAAAAAATAATTATTTATTTTTAAAGTGAATATATAATTAAATATTCTGTAATTATTTCAAGCGTCTACCTGTTGCCGTTATCAATATCGAGCAAAAAAAATCGTCACGTTTGTTGTATGGGAGCCCCCTTAAATTTTTGTTTTATTCTGTTTTTTTGTATTTGTTGTTATAGCGGCATCATCTGTGAAACTTTCAACTGTCTAACTATCACGGTTCATGAGATACAGCGGTGACAGACAGACAGACAGACGGACTGACAGCGGAGTCTTAGTAATAGGGTTCCCGTTTTTTTACCCTTTGGGTACGGAACCCTAAAAATCACAAAAAGTGTCGAGGGTGGGGTTCGATTGAAAGTTATACGTGTTTGTAACTTTCTATCGACATTAGCCCAACATTAGCAAAGGTCGGAATTATGCATCGCATACGGTTTTGACCAAAATCAACAAGCATATCGCAGTTTGCCCTAGATGTGTGCTGTTAATTCTGCTTTAGCCCGTAAAGTAGCCCACTCCGGTAACTCACAGAACATTTTCGGTCCGGCCGCCGCATGATCGAGATTGAAGACAGGCCACACATTAGCAATGTAAATCATACGATCTAGATCACATGCAATTCACTCACCCACACAAACACACAAGATTCGATTAAACAAAGGCGTGTGGATGTGTGTGTGTGTGTGACAGATCGTTCCGGTCATCGAAATCAACCACAAATACAACGATTTGAAAACGGATGGTGGTCCGCGCGATAAGAATTGGACGAGTCTGTGGTCGGTTTCGGTGGACCGTACGGCGACCGGCCGGGGATTGGACGAATGTGTGGCCACCTTTACACAAATTTGATAAAAGAGAGGAAAAATATTGAGTTAAAGAAAGCGAAGGCACGCCGGGAAATTACAACCGTTCGAACAACCCCGATCTTTATAAAAAGAGATAAAAAAATCCTTTTTCTCGATCTTTGATAAATTGAGCGCAACATCTGTGACCAATCGAAGAGTGTCTTTTGTAATGTGTGATAAAGGGTATATTTTACTTCTTCTTTGTCGATAGCTCAATGGTTAGAGAGTTAGGCTTGAAACTGAAGATCCCGATCACTAAATTTTATAAATCAGGAGTAAGCTTTTTAAGGGCTAAGCATCAACAGTATTAATGAACCAAGTCAAGGAAATTCGTGGCGTATGCTATCTAATCTGTTAGAGATATAACAAAAAGATGCAGGACATAATTGTATAGAATAAAATCAATACAAAAGATCATAAGCGAATTTATGTAGGTATTCAAATTGTTGTAAACCCATATTGTACCCGTGCGAAGCCGGGGGTTGGGTCGCTATTATGACATAATAATATATTTAATCTATCTATCTATCATCACGCTTTTCATCCAAAGAGGGGTAGGCAGAGACAATCGAATGCCATTTAATTTTGTTACAATCCTGACATATCCCTTTTGTTTCTTTTATATTCATCATACCTTTCATACATGCTCGGCGATTGTGTGTACTTTTAATATTTCTATCGATCAACATAGTTTTATATGTTCCATAAAAGTACATCTAGGTCGTCCTCTGCCAGTATTTCCTTTCACTTCAGCCATATAAACCTTTTTAGTCAATAATATATTTAATTTCCCAATTTGTTATAAAAATAAAGTTGACGACTTGATCAGTCTGCTGTCTTATTTTTAAACAAACACACAAACATTTTACGGCCTAGCAATTGTGACCAGATGCACCAGTAACAGTGTTTACTTTTTGCCAGTTGTTCATTTCGAACACTTAATAGACACAAGATTCTGTTTTTTTTTATAAGAAATCCGGAAGCTTACGTGCCCTGAGAAGTAAATTAAGCACTTATTCTTAAAGGCGCTTAGCATATTCGACACCAGTGAGATTTGAAAAAAAAGTCTATATTTCACAATTCACTCTTGACTAATTCTTCTATGTTCTAGGCACATGTTTCCATATCAATGGAAGCAAATAGTTGCACATCCCCTTCATAGTTAATTTTGCATTTCAATTCAAACCTTTTTAAACGGAATTTTAGTGGCACTATTGTTTTCCGCTTCAGTGATACCACGATGAAATCCAGGTTGAAAACCGATTTTATGATGCCTGAAAAAGTTTACTTTGAATAATGTTATATTTACTTTGTAGGTACAAAAAAAACATATAGGTTGAGAGACCTACGACTGCTACGAACTGCTACGAAAAATAATTGCGTGTACTGGATTAAATTTTTGATATCATATTTTTTTTTTGTATTTTTGGAAACTTTTATGTTAAATCAAACAGTATCCTAAGTAATACTTATTATAATTGCACTTTTCCATCTAAATATACATCAACATAACTAGCCACTCGTTAGGTATAGCCTCACAAATACCATCGGCTAAAAGAGGGCAAACCGTGAAGAAAAAAAAATAAAAAAAGAAGAATAATAATCCGAAAGTGTGTTTATTTCACGTCATAACGGAACAAGGCATTACAGACAGGCTGGCGCAACTTAGAACAAAAAATTAGGGCTAGGAAAAATGAGCCAATACTAATGGCGTCGTATCGCCATCTCTTTCACGCCATATACAGATGACAGAAATAACAAATATTTCTATACCAATCCACAGTATGTACGATGTTGTTAGGTTGGCAGTACCTTTCAGCCCCAAGTTTGTTTCATTTTAATGTATGGCAGTCCCGACTCTTACACTCTTATTAATAAACTCGAAGTAGCGACGTAGTAACTAATGTGTGTTTCGTCTCCGTCTATCGTAATGAATTGCAGATTTGTTAGACGGAGACGAAACACAGTTTAGTTACTACGTCGCTACTTCGAATTTATTAATTAGAGTATTAGTGATTGCTACTTACTCTATGATTACAGATAGCTGGAGGGCAGAAGTGTGGACATAAAGTAATTTATTTGTCGGGAATTTTTTCTACCCGTGCGTGTCCAGTTGAAAGGTTAATTTAAACAATCAAACAATGTTCATCCAAAAAATAGGAACGGGGGAGGGGAGTGAAATCTTTATATAAATAAATATATAGCATAGGTCTTACACGAAATAGAGTTTTACAAATCATTGTAAACCATTTTACGAGGACCTACGATTAATACTTTAAATTGCGGGTCACCTGCCGGCTGGACCTTACATTACACCTAAAGTCCCTTTAATCTGCGTTCAAAACGTGGACCTGTTTGTTTATTTAAACCCACTCTGCCGTTTACAGAATTTGGTATTGGGACACACTCGTAGTAAAATAGATTAAAAATACAATTTCACGGGTCTTTGAGGTCAGTTTAGCCTTCGTATTTGGTCTGAGATTCCATGTTATTTTATAATAAGCAGTTTTCCCAAATGCTATTGTGTGAAATAGAGTCTAAGGCTTTTTTATAGTCTATGCAAGCCAAATATAGCGGTCTGCGAAATTCTAGATATTTTTCAATTGCTTGCTCTACTACATGGATGTGGACAATTGTGCTGAAGGCCGTCCTGAAGCCAGCCTGTTCGCAAGGCTGGTGACTATTGATGTCAGAAGATATTCTATCTAATATAAGAGCATTAATTGGCAATAAATTAGGCGCTTGCAGTTGAAACGTCTCGACTAGGGTAACCTAACCTAAAGGCTGGCTCTTACCTCGCTCAAAAGATCAATAAATTTTTAGATGGGAACGATGCCCCAGTGTCTTCTTGAAGAGGACTTCTTTTTATAATATGTATGTATATATATAGTTTTTAAATATATAATTTATTTATTATTGTATATTTTAGTTAAGTTGTAAATGTTGAATACAAGAATAAAGTAACAGGAAACAAAGTAGTTCATCTGTCGTTTCATGCATCTACTGTCATATTCGTTTTGACATCATTGTCTAGATTTACGCTGCATGAAGCGGAAATGAAATGTATTATAAGCGCTACTGGATACAAAATGTAGAGCGGTCGTAGTCTAGTGGTTCTGTGGTTATGAGATCGATAACAGCGGTAAAGTAGCGTATAAGTATAACCAGAGTTGAATGTTGATTGAAGAATATATTTTCTTTATCCCTAGTATAAAAACTATCAAAATGCATAAATTTTCATGTTTACTAATTTCAGAAACACACCAAATATCCTTAACCGAACTATACTTACAGAAAAGTCAGCTAAAAATGAGTGAACCTCAAAATACCTCAAAGAAGCAGTCACTATACCATCGGCTGTATCATGAAGACTTATCCAAATTCACATAATAATATCTTTATTCAAAATAATATGTATCAAAGCAATAATTCAATAAATGTCAAGTTTCAATTTAAAAGCATCCTTACATTCACGCCTGTTTCCCCAAAGGGGTAGGCAGAGAGTATGGAGTGCCAGTTCTCTCGATCTTTGCTTACTTCTCTTGCTTCATCCACATTGCGTTATATGTAATGACATAAAAAATATATAAATGTGAAATGAGGACAATATGAAATTCACTAACCTATTTTTGTTTCTGAAATGACTTTTCATAATTAAATCGATTTTGGGTAATAAACAGATTTCTTGAGATAAGAAAAGATCAGATCTAGAAAGTTCTATTCCTCTAAAATCATTCGATTCACTTAACTTTGCTAAATATCCAATTACTTTGACAACTAAACGTTGAAAGTTTTATGTGAAACAATAAATTTTATGGCGAAAAATGGTGAAGTCCCTTTTATATGTCTTGTCGAATTTGATACATTATGTTATTTCATGTGTTTGTACGTAGACACGCTGAGTCAGGGGTCACCTACCTTCTAAATAAGGGTCCGTGTCCACTAAAGGAAGGGAATTTGTTTCGGAGGTCATATTCTAATCCAATTCACTGCAAATTGACTTTTTTGACCCTTTGTCGATTGCTTGACTTTGAACGTGAACAGTTTTCATAAAATAGGATGCTAATATTTTAAATACGAAAGTTTGTTTGTTTGTACTTCTTTCTATGAGATATTTGAAGGTCAGTAAAGTGACATTTCGGAAATTCCTTGGGGTAAAATCTTATGTCACATTTAAAAAAAACCTGGCAATTTTTTGGTCGTTTGGCCATTAAATCTATCTAGCTTTTTACTATGGGATTTTTGTATGAATTCAAAACTATAATAGAGGATGACAGCTAATAAGGGGCTCCACAGGCTAAGCCGGGCGGAAAGCTAGTTACTTAAGTTACCTTAGGCTTTGTTGGTATCGTTTTGTGTCGCGAGACCGAGCTCTAGAAAAGTAGTTTATTTCTCATTAGTAGGTACATTGTGTCTCCTATAATTATTATTATAATTTTGTTTTCTTACTTCACGGGTTGCCTTACAGCTCCCAAAACCATGTTATGTACCCAGCGGAAGACCAAGTATCCCTCTTTTAGCCTATGGTATTTGTGTGGCTATACCTAACGAGTGACCAGTTCTGTTCATGTATATTTAGATGGAAAATGGTAAAAGTAAGTATGGTTTGTCGGATTATTTACATAAGTTTTTAATTGTAAATTGGTACATTATATTTATAATTATTATGTTTGTATTTTAACATAATCTTCATAATATAAGTTGCGACAATAACTCTAGCTACCTCTCGTTTGTATTATAATATCTCTAGTAATAGTAAATTTAGAAGTCTAATGGGACTACCATTATCCCCCCTCCCCCCAAATGAAGTGATAGAAAAAAATGTTCTGTGATTTAGCGCTTCACATCTCCATTAGTTCTAAGTATTTGCATTTACGATTTTGTGGACATCGGCCCTAAAACAAGGGCAGACGTCATTATTTTCTTCTGGTGCATTTCTCGCAAAATATCAACAGCAACTTTGCAAGTATGAATACATACTGTACTGGGTTTAATATTCACGCGAGTCCAAAAAGCATTGGTTTTTAAATTTCGTGTTTCGAAGGGCACCTAAATCATACTAAAGCACATCTAAAAACCATGGATATTGTTACCATTGGCTCTAACCACGCCGCAAGGCATAAATGCCATGATGATATAATTGGTATGCTCGATTAAGCGGTGGCGAAGTGATATAAAAGCTGTATAATATTTTTACACCTTCACGGGCGAGACTTTCAAACAGCACTCACCACAGACTCATTTTTACCAAAAAATAAAAATCATTGCATATAAGAATTTGAATTTTGATGTCAGCTGCGAGAGTGTATAGTTGTTTCGACTCTGGAAAACTGTGCTCCAGGGTGCCAAGCAATTCTTCAGATTATTCTGAATCTATACGAGTAGCCAATTCTGTTTATATATGAATCGAATCGTATACTTTAACCACTCGGCCACAGCAGCACAAAAGAAATATCAAATTGAAATCAACGAAACGTGCGTGACTGTATTCACAGTTAACAAATAAATGTCATCACAAGTTAACTCACAATTCCCATGACTATGTGCTAATTCTATCTCTTGTTGGAGAACAAGTGTGCTGACGAACGTTTGTGTAGGCATCAATAAAATGAAATACAGTACGCGAGCTCTCAAACATTTGGGAAGTGTGGTTCACTTTTGCTTTTACTTCTTCTTCTTTTATTGTAGCTCCATCAATATTAATCGATGATTTGCCAATGTTAATCGGTATCTATGATGATCCCGCCGACTGTGATATGTCTTAATAACACAGACTAATCAAAACCGGATTCCCCATCATGTCACGACGGAACGCGTGCGTCGGTCGCCATGACATGACGTAAAATCCTTTGCCCCTACTTTGGAAAATGAAACTGCATTGATAAATTACAAATGTCATTTTATTGTCAAAATAACCCTTAATTTCTAAGAACAATAACTAACTTAATTTGATTCCACATCCGGCATAGCGTGATGTGGAATCCAGTTTAGTCTTGTTCGTGCTGTGATGGTTGTGATTAGTTGACGACTAATAAGACATTTCGCGGTCGGCTTAATTGGCTATAAACACTATAAAGGCTATAATACTTGACATTGGCAAATCACCGATAAACATTGGTGGAGCCATAATAAAAGAAGAACCCTTCATTTATGATTGACTAGAATGCCGAGCAAATTGCTGAGTCAGGCAAAAACAATACACGGATTTGCCTGGACATTATAGGATTGGAAATTCTCGGGCAAGGCATTTCTTGGATGGCCATTGGTTCGGACCCTTCGTTTTTGGCCTTCGAGTCGAAACGAAAGACGGTCCTGATTACATAAGTTCTACATCCGAAACCCTAACATTAATAAACATTCTCCTTTTTCCTCAGCCTCTATCCATCCACTGCTGGACGTAGGGCTTCTCAGTATTGCGTCATTTCTCCCTATCCTCCGTAGTTCTCCTCCACGCCCTAACCTCTCTTTTTACTATGTCGCCACTCCATCTCGCTGGTGGTCTGCCGAGACTTCTGTGGCCCATTCTAGGTCTCCACTCAGTAACCCTTGACGTTAATCTCCCATGGTGTCTTCGAGCTACTCTGCCCATCTCCACTGAAGATTAGGTAGATGTATTCTTGATTTAACGTACATAATACTTTACTGAACTTGTAATAAGTAGTACCCTACAAACTGAAATATTTGTGGTCTCGCATACTGTAACATAGAGTCCGCTGAGTAAATTATGTTATGAACTGCTAGATACGTAAATGAAAATTGTTGGGTATTTTGTTGAAACGAAATTATGATAAAATCTGAAAATAATTACACATTTAAAATAGTGAATAATAGTTTATTATCTTACTTATACGATATAACTGCTTTTACAATTTTTGTCTCTCTGTCTGTCTGGATGTTTACCATCCAGATTCCGTCCAGGCTCTGAAGTTTGATTAAACTTTCAGCATTCACAGCGACGCATTTACATTTACAAAAAAATATTAATATTTGTAAAGTTTTCGTTATGTTCAATATTTCAGTTTGTAAATATTTAATTGTTTTGCATGTTTCGATTCTTTGTTTTTGGTTTTTTAGGGTTCCGTATCCAAAGGGTGCAAAAAGAAACCCTATTACTAAGGCTCCGCTGTCTGTCCGTCTGTCTGTCACTGGGCTGTATCTTTTGAACCGTAATAGGTAGATACTTGAAAATTTCACAGAGTCTATAGTACTATGGCCGCTATAACAACAAATAATAAAATAAATTTAAGTTTAAAATTAAAGGAGGTCTCTATAGAAAACGTGTTTATTTACTGTTACAGAGCTGTAGGTATCTTTTTTTTTGAGAAGATTTGGATTGTAATTTGTTTTAAATATATCTAACTATGTATGCAATTCCTAAGGTCCTCAGGTGATAAGCTATGCCTAGTGTGACAACAACTTTAAAGATATTTTATACTTTTATCTTTGTACATTTGTAAATAAATAAAATTTCAATTTGAACAATGTTTTTAATTTCAATACAAACAAGTCGGGTAAACAGTTTGCCGCCAGCTCGCCCTCATAGAATACACTCCCTCGGTTAGAGATACAATTTAAGTACAGTAATTTGAAGATAAACGTTTAGGTAAAATCTCATTACACACATATATGGGAGAATAATGTGTAGTTTGGAGATTTCCCAAATATTTTCAATTTAACGTTTACGACGAAATAAACACAGAATTTGCAATTTCGAAATCGTTTACGGCAGTAAAAGTGCAAATTGTGTTGAAACAGGCCTGAGGAAACTACCACTACATCTGTTACTTGTTGTTTCGTTATAACGAACAAATTTTGAATATTATTTAACTTGCTAATTACTATGCGATTACAATAAGAATAGAACGGGCTGTTGACTAACTTCACTCGAATCAGTACAGTCCGCAAAAAAAAAAAAAATATTTATTCGGAAAAATAAATACCTACATGCCTACTATATTTTTTCATGTAGGTACTTATATATTTATTTCCATACACTTCTTTATCGATTGCATTCTACGTGTCGCGTTTCATAGCATTTAAACAGTTTGGACTTGACTCACAACGTGATTACACTTGCGCAGTAGGTAGACGATTTATGGGTCCTGTTGGCGGATGAGCGGTTTTAACCATACTGAAGTGAAGTTGGTTGGACAGCCAGACGTCACATAATGGCGCTGGTCCAGTCCTATTCTTATTTTAATCGCATAGTACCTATCTTTAATGAAGATTAATGATCGGTGTATACAAAAACTGAAAATATTTATGTTTATGTATAAACTCGTATGTTATTCAATGTATTTTCTCTAATTAAATTCTAATTAATGCTGTTCTTTGGTAAGCGCATTTGAGAACGGCTCAATAATTTATTGGACGAGAATCGAGAGTGAAGGCACATTTCGTTAAATGAGAGAGAAGAAATATATAACGTAGAGAGAGAGCTATATTGTATATCTAAAGCCTCTTGTACACAGTGGACCATTATGGCCCAGACCGGTGGCCATTGTGTACAAGGGGCTTAATATATAGTTTAAGCTATCCACATCTCCCTTTTTTTTAGGTTTTTAGGAAAATAAAGTTGCCAGGAAAATTGGAAAATTCGAGAAAAACTTGAAAAAGGGGTTGAAAGTTAATATGGGCTCCACGAGCGAGGCCGGAGCGGAAAGCTAGTTACAACTAAATAAAATTTAAGTGTCCATCTTGAATTTAAGAATTACATTGATGAATTAAGGGTTATGGGTTTGCAGTAGCATGTTTCTTTTAGCTATTTTCAATCGGTCGGAGCAGCAAGCATTTTGAATTTGACAAAATAAAATTGTTTCGTATTCAAACAAGAGTAGGTTTTTAATTAAACTTTTCATTTCCTACCCAAAATCTGTGTGGTAATAGTCCCATCAAGTAAGGTGTTATGATATAAAAAATTACCCAATGTAAAAACTGAAAATAGATAACTTGACAACGAATAACGAATTGAAAGAAAATGAAAACCAACATTTTTTATTCAGGATATTACATTATACATCACTATCATCACTACATAATATTAAAAGTAAGTCCCCCGCCGTGTCTGCGCGTCTGTCTGTCTGTGACATTTTCACGCAAAAACTATTGAACGGATTTTGATGTGGTTTTCACGAATAGATAGGTTAATTCATAAGGAAGATTTTCAAGTAATAAACACAGACGTGTCACTTTTAGGAGCTGAGCATTAATAATATAAGAAAATCAAGTCGGGCAAAAAGTTTGCAATAGCGAGTTTTCATATAACAAAATGATAGGGAAGAATTGTGTAGAATAAAATGATCTACAAAAAAAATCTGCATTCGCATATATTATGTATCTGTGATAGATAAGCAGTTATAAGCGTATTAACATAGGTATTCAAATTGTTGTACACCATTTTGTACCCGTGCTAAGCCGGGGGCGTGGTGTCTTATACAATACAATTATAAAAACTTATATATATATTTCTTCAAGAATCCCTCCCCGTTGATGAAGATGATGTTGTAAATTAAGAAATGAAGAAAACTATTTAAATGTATAAAGCCGATGAAGGATAAAAACGAAGTGACAGGAAATGCCGCCGGACACACGTTCCGCTGTAATAGTTGTGATTAATAAGACATATCACAGTCGGCGGGATCATCTTAGATACCGATATAAGAAACTATAAAGTCTGTAATAGATATATACTTGACATTGGTAAATAATTGATTAACATGTGACATTCGATTGTCTCTGCCTACCCCTTTTCATAGGATCATTATTTTTCACCTAGATTATTTGACATTCGTAATCTATGTTGTGAAACTGAAATATTAGTAGAGTTTCATACAAAAATATATTTATTGAACGGACTAAAATATATTTAAACAGTTTCTGAAACTTGAGACTTATTAGTACAGTTTGTACAGCCCTTATAGCTTTTAATTAAATATAATTTTCTATGATATTTCTACCCTTCACTTCCCTTTTGTGGTAAGATTTACTCAATATAAACATTTACAGTGCTGCCTTCCAATTATCTTTGACGTTGCCTAGTCAACTTCTAATCAAAGTTACGTTATAATTCATTTCATTTTATTGAAACTTGGACTTTCACACGGAAATTGAACAAAGAAATAAGCATGTTTTGCGTGTCTACTCGCTATTAACATTATTTTGAAATTACGCATTATATTATAGGTTGATTCAAGAAGAAGATTTTATAAGTATTAAGAGGATCGTGTAGCTCAGCGTACGCAGCGAAATAGGTATTTAGAAAATCATATTCTATCTCAAGCGCGCTCTTCCCCCGGGCATCAGTGCGACAGAGAGCACTGCAGCTCGTGAGTGTTTGTAGGTATGTTCTTCGTTGAAAATTGCGTTTTGGGGGAAAACGATTTACACCTACTAAACTATAACAAAACCTTATAATTTTGGTGTCAAACGTTTTAGCAGATTATAATCTACGTACGTACGTTTTGCTTTTTTTTTGAAATTTTGCTTTGTTTCTCAAATACAGACGGTTTATTACAAGCAAGTTATGAACCAAAAAACCGAGATTTGAGGGGCTTATAACTTTTGACCTATTACGAATTTTGAAAAAAGGAAAAAATACGTACGTAGTTTTTCACTATGTCAGTAACATATTACAAAATCGTTAGAATTAAATAATATTTAGGGGTAGTAAAACGTTTTCTCCGTTTGTATGGACATGGACGCGGTACACTACACTCTTAAACATGGACTTATCATGTTTAGGAACTGAGTATTAACAGTATAAGTTAATCAAGTCGGGGAAAAGTTAGCTTTCATGGTGTATGTTGTCTAATCCGTCAGATATATGATAAAATTATGTTAAAAAAATTGTGTAGAAAGAATAAAATGATCTACATTATAGTCTGTGACAGCATATATTTATCTCTAATAGATAATAGTTATAAGCGTATTTGCTTAGGTATTCAAATTGTTGTAAACCCGTATTATACATATATAGTTTATTAATATATTTTATTATTTAATTATTTATACATAATAGTTTTTACACCATGTATCGGTCCCAGCCCAGGGATACCCAGTAGAAGACAAGCTTTTCTCATTAGCTGATAATATGTTTTTCGAGGCTACCTAATGTGATTTGTTCAATATATGAATTTCGGGGAAATTATTAGGACAAATACATTTTCTTCATACTTCCTTATTACTTGTCAATATAATGATCAGAAAGCGGTAAGTACTTTATTGCTTTAGAGCAGTAAATTACCATAAAAATCCATTACATCCAGCTCGTGTATTTTTTTGTAAAAGGTACTTTTAATTTAGACTTAATTAATAAACCCAAAGGGTAAAAACGGAACCCTATTACTAAAGCTCCGCTGTTTGTCTGTCCGCCTGTCTGTCTGTCACCAGGCTGTATCTCATGAACCGTGATAGTTAGACAGTTGAAATTTTCACAGATGTTGTATTTCTGTTGCCGCTATAACAGACAATACTAAAAAACAGAATAAAATAAATATTTAAGGGGGCTCCCATACAACAAACGTGATATTTTTGCTCGATATTGATAACGGGAACAGGTAAACGCTTGAAATATTCACAGAATATTTAGTTATATATTCACTTTAAATATTTAAGGGGGGCTCCCATACAACAGACATGATTTTTTTTGCCGTTTTAACAGATACCTAATGGTACGGAATCCTTCGTGCGCGAGTCCGACTCGCACTTGGCCGGTTTTTTTCTAATCGGACACTAGAGCGATCTTATAAAGGTTTATTTTTCCTTTTAAGGTACGAAACCCAAAAAACATAATAGTTTCAAATGTGAATCTCTTTTGTAAAACCCATTAAGCCGTCCCTTCTCAAAACGTGAAAATCCTTAGGTCTTACTATTGAAAGGGTGTTTCAAATCCGATTGCATCAAAAGAGATAAAATATATGTCCAGGAATTTTATTTATTATATATATATATATTCTAAGTTCAATATTTATGATATTGGATTCATCGATTTTACACCTTGAGGCAGACATAGGTAACAATGTTTACATTTAGTGAGTTGCCCATATTAAACAGAACTGAGAACCAATTCGCTATGTAATTTAAAAACTAAGATATGCTTTTATATTTTTATTTCAAAGAGAGTTATTTTTAACCGACTTCCAAAAAAAGAAGGAGAAGGTTCTCAATTCGGACCGTATATTTTTTTTTTATGTCTACATTAATGAATTTCTTCAAATTCTACGACGAAATATTAATTATTTCTTACTATTTAGTGCACAATTTTTGAAGTCGATACTCTTATTTTTAAAAGGTTTATAAGAAACATATTTGAATATTTTTGTTTTCTATCCAGTACTTTTTTTATACTTAAGAGGCCTTACCGTTACGCCGCACTAGAAATTTAGTTAAGTAACGCGCGTGTGTGCGTTATTGAAAATTAGTTGCGCCTTCAAATTTTTATCATTTTCGCGATTTTTTTATGTTGACTTTGATATCAAAATAAAAAGCGGGGATGGTTTGAAAATAAAAAATATTTGCAACATTGCAAATTTTTCACACTTTAAATTATTTTTTATTTATATTTGTAATGTTTTCTATATTAAATAAAACTTAGATTCTTGTTATGGAATAATTCGAGAATAATGTGTTATTTTTATATTACTATTTTTTTTGTATATAGCTCATAAAAATACATTTTTATATCTATGAATTTTTCCAATCATTAAGATTTCTCAAACATTTTTTTCTCGTTTTTTTTATGAAAGTTGAAAAATCTAATCTATCAATACTTAAGTTGACCATATTACGATGTCAATACTGTTTTTTAATGTTCAAAATCTTCAGTGAGCTTTACAAGATCGATCGTCAAACGTCACTCGAACATAAGTTTTTGGAATACGAGTCCGGAAAAATGATAATTTACCAACACTATAGAAATAATTTCAAAATTTCCTTCTATCAGTCTTGAAGACCAAGACCCGTATTTTCAAAATGACACATAATTGTATTCACAATCTTATTCGTATTCTCACAAACAGACATCAAAAATGTCCGAAATGTAGCGTGGCCGGTTATTTATTATATATTATATTTCATTTATATAGAGTTTCTGTTCCGTGGCACTATTGGTATGTGATAAAAATAATACCACGGCCCTTAATGTGCCCCTACTAGTAATACATACTTTACCTAAATAACGACGTTAAAGAATTTATTATAAATAAAACCGGTCAAGTGCGAGTAGCATTATCAATAGTATGTATTAAGATCAGACCAAGTTTGACGCCCCTGTATGGCGTAGGAACAAATTAGCGCAAGCCAACTTACACTTGGGCGGCTGTTAATATTTGTTGTTTTACTTTAGAGTATGCATTCTAGTTATACAAGTTAGACGTTTGTATGTATTGCCATTATTAAAATCGAGCAAAAAACGGCGAATAAAACACGTTTCTTGTATGGGGAGCCACTTTATTTTATTTTTATTATTTGTTGTTATAGCGGCCATAGTAATACAAGCCCTGTGATGGATGGACGGACGGACATAGCCTTAGTGATAGGGATTCCGTTTGCACCCTTTGGGTACGGAACCCTAAAAATGACTGAGAAAAGAAAATATATTCAAATTAGTTTATTAAAAGTTTATTTTTTATTTGTGACGGCATTAATTCGAAACGTTCCCTTTTTACTTTTTAAATAAATTTTGTGTTTATTTTATGTATTCCTTTTATACTATTTTCTAATTTCTTGCTTCGGAGGGCATGTAAGGTCCGTACTTATTCTAAAAAAACAGATATTTTGTCTGTTCAAGAAGTGAGACATCTAGGCACAGATCTTTTATCTAGGTCTATTAAGTGCAGCAACAGGCTTGCCATCTGTTCTGTTCAATATGGTCAACTGGCAAAAAGTGGACACTGTTACTGGGGTCTCTGACCACACCGCAAGGTAAAAAGGCCTTGAAAGTGTGTATGATTTTCTAATTAATCTCATTATGGCCGTACATAGAAGGCTTTTTGCAAAGAAAAATATGCAAAAAAATTGTGGTTTCCTTTGAAAATACGCTTCACATTTTTATAAGAAATAAATGTTACGCTCCAGTTTCAATATTCTCGTATGTTTTAAACTACGATAAATACCGAACAGATTTCTCTGTGATTTTATTTATACGAACAATATTTCTATACTTTTGATAATAATGGTTCGGTATCAAATTTTCTTGCTTCGACTTCTCTTACTTCGGAGGGCAGTAATAGCCACATTTACATACGCTGGTCGAACATCTGTACTCACTAAACATGTTCACTTGGCTTGGTTCAAAACATATAGGATCCACTATATCCCAAAGCCACTTTCCACCACGACGATTCACATATGTCGTGTTTTCTAAAACTTGCCACTTGCTAAATGAAGACAATGGCGTATATGGATTTAGCAGACAGAAAAAAACGAATTTAACTATATTACTTTAATAGAAATCGCTGATTCGTTATATACAAATTGGTATAGGTTCACATCCAGGACATTGAGGTGGTCGGAACGCGAAGCAGTTCTCTTCTCCAAAACATATATGGTCACGACATACTTCTAGTGTTTCATAACAATTTCGTAGTGCTGAAAAATAGTGTAAATTAGTTTTTTGTTGAGAATGCAAAAATAACATCTGTCTCATCTCGCTGCCCCCGCTTATCGGCCCCCCTGACCGCCCATACTCAGTGGGAAAAATGTATGGTAAAAAAAACAGTTTTATGATTGAATTGTCAACGCAAAGTGAGCTTGACTCTTTGTATTTTAATTTTCATTCGAATTTCAAATAAATGTACTAAGAGAAACTTCTGTAAGTACTATTTTTACAATGGGGGAGGGGGGGGGGGGGAACGACGACGACGACGACCCGGCCATCGTAATCTTCACGTAATGTCAATTAAAAATTTTAGAGTTTGTTTATTACGTAGAATGTGTGATATAAAGCGTATTGACCGCATCCGGAACGATGTTATTACAGAAGAATGCGGAGTGAAAGATGATGTTGTGACTAAAATGAGGAAAAATAGTTTACGCTGGTTTGGACACGTTGAAATAATAATAAATGATGAAAGATTGACTAAAAAGGTTTATATGGCTGAGTGAAAGGAAATGCTGGCAGAGGTCCACCTAGGTGTAATGTAAAAATGTATTAATCGATGAATATTAAAAGTACACACAATCGCCGAGTACGTAAGAAGTATGTCAGGATCGTAACAAATGGCATTCGATTGTCTCTGCCTACCCCTCTTGGGATGAAAGGCTTGATGATAGATAGATAGAGTTTTTGCGAGTGTTGAACAATTTGTTTATATACTTACTATCCATGCATATTCCATCATAGCAACATCCTCCACAGCAATGAGCATGTTCTGTACACTGAAATTAAAAAAAAAGTGCTTTAAAATTCTGGCAATTCAATATTTTCGTCAGGCTTTAGACAATGGTATTTTTCAGAGTATGCCTCTGTATGCCTGGGTATACCTCTGTATTGCCATTATTGCAATAAAAAAAGTTTCTTGTACAGGAACCCCCTTTCCCCCCTTCAACTATATTTTATTTTTATTATTTGTTGTTATAGTCCATATATTAATATAATTGGTATAAGTCGGCGTATTGCCCATCATATGAATTTGAATAATATATACCTAACCTAAAACTAATAGTCCAATAATCAAATATCAATACTATTTAAACTGCAATTTACCGCGTCCACTAGCCTCGGCTAATTGATACGACGAATCTCGCCTATTTACTATAAAGCTGCTTCCATTATAGGAGGCTTTTAAGTTGGCCACAAATTGATCCAGCATCGCACTGAAAATTTTCCATTCCGGCCGCCGGATGATCTAGGCGGACCGTTCGTTACAAGAATTGGACGAGTCTGAGTTCGGTTTCGGTGCACCGTACGGGGAATGGACGAAAGTGTGGCCAACTTAAAGCTTTTATTCCATATTTTTTCTGGGATAAACTATTCCCAATTTCTCTGTAAATAATCCACCTGTGTCACATTTATTGTGTTTATGCCCCATACAAATTATGAATATAGGACCTTTAATCAGAAAGTTAGTTACATACATATTAAACATCAAAGGCTAGGTAGTTGGTGTTTCTTTAGATAAGTTTTCATAAATGCATCCATTAAAGGTTTAACGTAAAACCTAAAGCTTTAGTGAGTTTAGTGAAAATAATTCGAGATAAAAACACACTTTCTTTCAAAGGACTGGTGCTTACCCACTTTCCTATGAAACATTAATGGCTTCTACTTAGCTAGCTTAAGCCAGTATGTAATTTGGAAAAGTTACTTTATATTTACTAGCAAAACATGTTTTGAAAAGAATATAGTACCGGTGTAACATCGAAAATAGTTAGTATGGGGAACTCTAAAACTAAAAGAATTCGAAAATAGTCATCGATTTTAAAGATTAAACTGCATTTATAGGCAATAATAAATCGGTTAATCCTGAAACTTTTCACACTGGTCAAATCGTATTAGGTACTTATATGTTTTTTTTCCAGCTTCGCCCGTGGACCCATATTAACTTTCATATTTTTTAAATTCAAATTTATTTTTTTAATTTTCAAAGTAAAAAAATAGAAAATAAAGCATGCTGGTAGATATTTTTGCAGTTATAATATTAATTACATCCGGAAAGATGTCATTAGAGAAGAATGCGGAGTAAAAGACGATGTTGTGACAAAAATGAAGAAAAGTAGTATACGCTGGTTTGGACACGTTGAAAGAATGAAGGATGAAAGATTGACTAAAAAGGTTAATATTTATTGAGCTGGAGATTCAAGTCCAACGACGACTTTTACGAAATATAAGTTTAGATAAGGTTAGATGAGATAAGATTAAAAAAAATATACCCTCCGTCCTCCTACTTTGCAATCTTGAGCAGAAGAAATCGCTGCATACACACAGACAACCATCACGTATACTAACATAATGTGTAATACTATATTTTCTATTGGTAATGGATTTTATATACTTCTTAAGTTCAGCCTTATGTACATAGCCATAGAGTTTACAATTCTCTATTATAATGCGTTACAAATTGAAAATTGTCGCTAGATCGAAGAGTGGCCCAGTTTTATATTATCCCAGCTGTGTGTTATTGTTCGTTCTAAGTACTTTTACCTATGAAATTACCGTTTTGAAAATGTAAGAGAAAAATCCCTTTTTGTAATGATGTATGTATGTTTGTTACTCAATTACGCCAGAACGGCTAAACGGATCTGGATTTTTGGCACAGAGATAGATTATAGTCTAGAATAGCACATAGGCCCATATCCCAGAAAAATGTATGGTTTCCGTGGGATAGATTTGTTTTTGATTTTATACCGCGAAGGCGGGCTGGGGAGGGGCAAATTACAGCCACGAGATTATTTCTTTTGGATCTATTTCCATGCGGCCAGAAAATAGGGGTCAGAGAATGACATAGGCTATTTTTAACGTTTTCAAAAAAAAAGGCGTTTCTCAATTCGATCGTATATATTTTTATTTTTTTATGTGTGTTCGCGGATAACTTCGTCGTTTATGAACCGATTTTGATGATTTCTTTTTTAATCGACAGATAATTCTTCCGGATTGGTCCCATTTATATCTCATAAAAATAGATTCATTAGTTTTTCAGTAATTCAGTAATTTGCCTCTGTTTACAGCTGAAAATTATATCAGAGAAAAGCCTTAGCAACGGTTGCTATTGACACGAAGTTGTCAATTTTCGTATCGAGGATGGCCTAGCGGCTAAAGGTATGGAGTGCAGGGCAGGATGCACATGGTTCAAATCCTATCAACAGCAGCATTTTTTTTCCATCAAATTTTTTTTCATTTGCGTTATTATTTGTCTCTATGGGCAGTTAAATTACTTAAAAGGGAAAAATAAATTAACTTTAAAAAAAAGTGTACCGACTTCAAAAATTTGCACTGAAAAGTTGGTGACAAATTAAAAAGTCTAGTTTTTGCCAGCGGTTTAGATTATTACGTATTTAAAAATACAAATTGAAGTCATTTTCAGTACCTTTATAGACCTAAAATGGGTAGGTATCTCACTAAATGTGAAAACCACACCTAAATTACTTCAGTGGTTCTCGAGATTAGCGCAGACAAACAGACGGGCACAAGACCCCTTTTATACTATGTATTGATTCATAAATTCATAGGTAAATACATTATAGGTGTGATACTGTCAATACTATTGTGCTAAATGTAGAACATATACATTAGCATAGATAAACATTATGTTAATGTATTAATATATTTTTCATTAGCAATATAATTGTCATAATTATGTTCTTAAAAAAAGAGTATTTTAAACAAAAATCAAGGGTGTTTTTTTGTCGGTACGCTATATCTCCCTTAAGGCTCCTATATCCATAATTTTTCTGGGATAAACTATTCCCAATTTCTCTGTAAATAATCCCCCTGTGTCACTGTAATTTAGCATATAGTTACTTATTGACTATATCTAAGTGAAATATTAGCTGTTATTTTTTTAATTGGTTTTTTGAATAGGAAATATATGTAGTTAAACTTTTCTCCCGATTTCTCTTTCATAATCTATCACAAAGCTTTTAATTTTTTTAAGCGCTGTTATAGTAACGACTATTTCACTTAGATGTATTGATAAACTACAGTGACACGGTGGATTATTTACAGAGAAATTGGGAATAGTAATATCCACATACAAATTATGGAAATAGGGCCCTTAATACTTCATCAAAATTAATGTTTGATACGCAGATCACTTGAACTAACAGTGCGAAGTTTTCGCACGAGTCATCTAGTAAATAATAATAAACAATACTAATAATATTTGAAAGTTTAAAGCCCTTTCATTGGACATAACAAACAAACAGACAAAATTCTTCTTGTAAATAATTCGCATAGACAAACACCTGTACTAACCTGGAAGCCACCTCCATTGCAATCTTGCCCCAATACAACGCTCAGTGAACAAACAATCAAAACAAACAAAACTTTTTTATTGAACATTTTTCCTTTTGTGTTTTTTCCCGACTCACAAACATAGAATGCTACAAAGTTCGGTGATCATCATCAATAATATATAGTTATTCACCAAGGCTTGGCTACCAGGGTTAAAGGAAGTCACAGAGTATTAGTTAACAATTCATGATAAATTATTAACAAAATAAGATGGCCTTAGGCTACTGTCATATTGATGCGAATAAAACTTCTATGAAGCAAGCGACAATAGCGCGGAAAGTGTAAAATCGCCATCACACACATAGTTAATTCATCAAGGTCTGCCAATACCATGAGACGTGGCCAAAATCGCTCATTACAATGCCCACATTTAGCGAGTTGCCCATATTAAGCAGAACAGGTGGCTAGCATTTCAGTCAAGAACTGTCAATCGTGAGCATAATAGAGTAATAAGTTAAATGAGTCTATGACGTGTTGTGGAAACCAGTTTAATAGAGTTGTGATAGTTGTGATTAGTCAGGGATTAATAAGGCATATCACAATCGGCGGGAACATCTTAGCTACCGATTAATCATATTGATACTGTGACGTCTATAATACTTCACATTGGCGGAATCATCAAAACTCTAATGTAGCCATAATACAAAAAAATAATGGAAATAGAAAAAAGTTAAATTCTGCAGTATAAACTTTTTAAATAAGTCAAATTTTGAAGGATTTATTTTTGGGTTCCATCCAGTAGCGTAATGACGCAATCGACTTATGAGAATGAAGTGGTTAAAATAATCGCCAAATAAATTTAAAATGCGCGTTTGATTAAGCGTGTAGTAGTGTATTCGCCTGAGATAGTAATTATATAGGATCTTGTGCAAGCATTTTTTATCATTCCACCAATGTCAAGTTAAAAAAAAATAGATTTTTGAATAACATATCTAATTCATAAAATGGTTTAAGAATATTATCTAAAAACAGACTCCTAACTTAAAAAAATATTGTAATATTGAAATTTCTGTATATACTTATTACGGTTACAGAGAAGCTTGCCATCTATCATGTTAGAATTTTATAATAGGTTTTTTTTAAATTGACGCTTGATTTCCGCCGCTTTAATCGCTTAAATGAAACTGATCCCTTACAATCGAATTCTTATTGTAGTTGCAAACAATGGCGTGTCAGAACTCGAGGTTCGAGGGAGGTTGGACGGTAAAAAGGAAACCGAAATTTTGGAAATGTATTCGTTTGGAAAAATCGATGTTAACGGTTCAGTAATTATTGTACTTTCTATTATTATTGCCACCTGTATGAATACAAAATTTTAACAATTAAATAATATTATGTCGGTTCTTTTATATTGGATTTTGTTAGTTTGGCACGGAGAAAGCTTGAATCCTAAGGAAGGACATAGGCAATTTTTTTTAAATCCACTCATTAATTGGGGATGACAATTAATGTTAGTATGGGCCCCACGGGCGAATAGCTAGTAGTCTAGTACTACTAAATATTGAAAACCATGAGTTAATTTCGGATTAAAATATTTAATTGAAATAAGTAATTATACATTATTGAGATTGTGGTAAACTAACTTTAATTACCTACCATTCTCGTAGGTATATTACATCCAAATTTTTAAATAATTTATTCTTAATAATTTTCCAATATTTTGACATTTAGCGCTAGAATAAGATTTTTTTTATATTCTTCACGGGTTGCCTTACAGCTCCCGGGAACCGTTGCCGGCCCCAGGGTACCCAGTGGAAGACAAAGCCTTCCTCATTTAGCCAATGATTGGTTAGATTATTGCTGTAGCATAGAATTGAGTTTCTGATTTTCTGAATTACCTACAGAAAATATTTTATTTTGGAAAGAAATATTTTTCTCTCCTAATACATCTTTCAATAGGTTATTGTATAACACTTTATGTTCCTGAAAACGGGGCCACGTAAGCCTTTATTTTTGTGCCATTCCATACGTGTAAATAAGCTTGTTTTTCATACAATACATAAGTTTTATTTGTAACAATAGTTTTCTAAGAAAGTTTCTAAGTCCCGGATATCGAGTTACTACAAATCTCAAGGAAATACTGTGCACGTGTGGCTAAAGTTTGACACAAGATCTATCACGTAGTGATTTGTTCCCTTCGTTAACTTACATTCAGCCAATATCGTTTGGAGTTACCTATATACGATTTTATAACATGAAACTTGGAAATACTATTCTTAGGTAGGTTTTTAGTCGATAGCGTCATTCGGTATGTAAAGTAAAATCGGTAGCCGTCTGGTACTATAGGTTCGATTCCGGATCCCGGACATGTACCAATGTGTTTTATAATTAAAAACTTACATAATCCGACAAACCACACGAGGTATTTTCCATCTAAATATACCAAAACAGATCTGGCCACTCGTTAGGTATAGCCTCACAATGAACATAGGCTAAACGAGGGAGACTTGGTCTTCCACTTGGTACCCTGGAACCGTAACACGATTTCGGAAGCTGTAAGGCAACCCATGAAAAAAAAGTAAAAACTAAGATATGATTTTATATTTTTGATATAATAATACAGTTATTTTAAGAAACTAATTTCAATATTTTTGTTTTTAATTCAGTATTTTTTATAATAAAATTTCAAAGTTTTGCCGTCAGATGACAAAATTACACCAAACTACGGTTTAGGTATTAGGTTTGAGTAATCAAAGTAGAAGTGCATTCCATGTTTGATAGTTCTTTTGTGGTTCTGCGGTACGACAGATGCAGTAAGTAACACTCAGTTTATAGTTCAAGTTAATAGACAGTAGGTACCTACCAATGCAACAGTTTTAAACTGTTCTACCAACTCTTACGTGAGAACTTCAAAACAAACATCACATCTTCACGACCTTTATACCTTGCAGTGTGGTTAGAAAAACCAGTAAAAATTTCCACTTTTTGCAAGCTGTTAACACTGTTGCTTCAGTTAACTGGTCCAATATCTTAGTATGTATTATATTTTTAGAAGAAGTGCAAATTCCGAAGCTCGAACAATCGATTAAATCACTTAGAAAATTGGTGCTTATACCATTTTTGCTATGCGTAACATTTGAACCCGGGTCATCGGTTCTACCAATTATCCTATAGACTCTACCCACTAATATTATAAACGCGAAAGTTTGTATGGTACATCCATATGAGGATGTTAGTTACTTAATCATGCCAGAACCGCTGAACGGTTCTGGATGAAATTTGGCACAGAGATAAATTATAGTCTGGAATAGCACATAGGCTACTTTTTATCCCGAAAAAATGTATGGTTCCCGTGGGATGGATTTGTTTTTATTTTCACGTGATCGACATGATTTTTTGCATAGTGGTAGTTTAGGGGTCAGAGAATGACATATACTACTTTTTATACCGAGAAAGCGGGCGGGGGAGGGGCAAATTACAGCCACGGGATTATTTCTTTTTGGATCTCTTTCCACGGGGTCTCCTACATTATCTCTAAAATGTTTTGATATAATTTTAGAATATATAGGTAGGTATATAAGATATAAAATTACGGTCTATAATTATTAATTTGCTATAATTTTTTTTAAACCTAAAATCGATTTCTGTAAATTTCAAAATCACTATTATCAAAATATATAAAATTACATTCTTTAATTATTTATTTGCTTATAATTTTTCTTTTGTCTAAAATCGATATCCGTAATTTTTTAAAATCACTATTATCAAAATATATAACATTAAATGATCTAATAATTAATTTGCTATAATTTTCGTTTTATCTAAAATTGTTTTCTATAATTTTGAAGATATCTAAAATATCAAAAGGTACAACATTTAATATTATCTTTTGATTAATTTTTTTCCAATTTATTTGCGAAATATTATTACTTATATAAAATCTTCCTTCTTTATTATAAATGCGAAAGTGTGTCTGTATGTCCTTCATTCAAGTCAAAACAGAGCAACTGATAGATGTTTTTTTTGCACAGATATAGTGTGAGTGTTAACATAAGCTTTTTCCAAAGAGGTATCATATCCGTTATCAACAAGTGATTATTGTTTTTGAGTTTCTGGCGCTTCGCCGTCCGCTGCTTTATTTACAAATTAGGGGAATAGGAATCTAAAATTACTGCAACAGGTAAAGATTTACAAAAACTACTGTAAATTTTAATATTTGTAAATGTAACTTTTAAAAATAAGTGAGTACAATTATTTTAATAATCCATTCGAGCAACTGATATTATAGATTAATATATTTATAGAAATTTAATTTATATATTTAGAAAATTATAATAGCTGCAGAAAAGTAGCCATTAGTGCAATTGAAATTAGAGATTATAGAAAATATAAGACTTGAGATTATATATTTTCAAAATTATAGTAACAGCAATTATAGAAAAGTAGCCATTAGTGCAATTGAAAATAGACATTATAAAAATTATAGGACTTGAAATTATAGATTTTGAAAATTATAGGAACTGCAATTATAAAAAACAATACGTTATAGGAATTAATATTAGAGATTAAAAAAATTATATCAAACACATTTATAGATTTTTAAAATTACAGGATCTAAATTTATAGAAAATGAATATTTATAGCAACTAAAATTATAGCTTCTGAAATTATATATTTTATTTTAGAGCATTTGAGAGGATACCCTTTTCACGCGGGTGAAACCGCGGACAGAAGCTAGTGATTGTACAAATCAATATCGATGGAAATATTAAAAGTACACACAATCGCCGAGCATGTATTGTGATGCCCCCCCCCCTATCGCTATCCTTCTACCTACCTACCCTGGCTACCCTAACCCCCTGTCTACCTAATGCCTAAATACTTATCTGAATTAAGAGTCCCAATTTGCCTAATGTTGTCTATCTAATTTCGTGATCGTCTAGTTTATAATTTTCTCTATACCTGAAAATGTGTTTATGGACAAATGTTGAAGAAGGGTTGACTTCAATAAAAATTACTATCAAGATTTTATAACTTGTTTATTGTATGTATTAAATTATTTATTCTTTCACTATCGAATCAAGGATTAATTTAGTTTAGATATTCGTTAGACATATCTAGACTCTTTAATTGATTCCTAACTAAAGCATGGAGAAAACAATTAAAGGAACAAAAACTCCATACCTCCCAATTACAAATAGTACTTATGTTATTAGATACAAAATATTACAGTTAAATAAAATAATAAATCGTTTAGATTAATTAACTTCCAATTACTCTTAAGTAATATTCCAATTTAGTTTAGCTAGTTCTTGTGACGAGGTCTATTAAATTATTATATATACATTTTATTTAGTTACAAAATTATGTATCATTTCAATTTATAATTATTATAATCAAGCAGTGTTTAATGAATGGCTCTAATATATTCTGAATTGCTTTAATCAGACAGTGGCGTTATTTAAGTTGCATATCTCAATTTGTATTATTATTATGCATGTAAAGTAGTTATTAAGAGTTATTTAACTTTATATCTTTTAATATTAAGACCAAACGTGTCTAAACAATATATTTATTTACTCATTTATACAACAAGATATCGTATACATTCGAATTCTTTATATGGATCAATAAGTTACCAGTACGATTAAGTTTATATTTCGTACATAGTTTAAGTAGTTAATATGCTTTAGTTACATTTATTAACATTCGAATGTCTACGTTTTTAGATAGTCAAATTTTACTTAACTTATATCAGCTGTGTCCACCATTATACACTGATATTACAGTTATACATTTACATTATATACATATAGAAAATCAAACTTTTAATTTAATTAGAATTTAAATTAGCTTTTTATTAAAACTTTACATGACAAACTTTACAATTAAAGGTGACCTTGTTAATTGAAAATCCAAGCCAGAATGTTACCTCTAAATGCGTTACAATGCTATTTATCTGACAAAAATCATCCCCTTCCTCGTATGCTGAAACACGTCTCGCTTGACTCAACTAATATAGTCGAAACTAAACTCTAACTTTAAGATAATATGTTTCATATTAATGGTTCAATACAACTTCTATCCGTTTCAACCTGTCACCAATAGATGTCGCAAGCAGTCGTGAATTTCCAGCCTTTTCCATTAACTTGTAAAATGTAGACGTTGTTACCAGCGGTATCTGAACATTCTTCAAGATATAGGTATGATGATGTAGTCTCGACGACTAATTGCAAGTATCGTTTTATGTACTGCGTTCCTGAAATTTAAAACAAATCAACGCGTAATTTCAATTTACCACCAAAGTACATACATAATAGAGTTCAGATTCCACTAGGTTCTTTTGTCGTTTAGGATCTTTCATATAGAGTTAGCTCAACAAACATATGTGGTGCAGTTTATTTTTTTTATATCCTGAGGAAGAATGTCGAGTATAGTTTTACAGCGTAATAAATTGTAAAAGGTCTCAAATTTACCAATCAATTGAAGTTGAAACTTACAAAAGGCACGCTTTTTTGTACAGCACAAAATCTGGGAATTTGTTTTGGAATGCCTTTCTACGTTATTTATGTGATATTTTAGTTTATAAGTTTTAACACTTGGCCATTTCTTAGATCATTTTGTACAAGCATCTAACATATCTGTCAGCCCTTAGTTAAATTTATGTAATGCATGTGTGAAGCTTGATAACAGTGTTTATGTCGACTGGCGATATAAAAAATATTTTAAATGCATGCCTGCAAGTACATTTATTATTTGAGGTCCATCTCAGTATGAAAGGTATGATGAATATAAAAGAAGCAAAAGAGATATGTCAGGATCGTAGCA
This sequence comes from Nemapogon koenigi, assembly GCA_963924495.1. Lineage (NCBI taxonomy): Eukaryota > Metazoa > Arthropoda > Insecta > Lepidoptera > Tineidae > Nemapogon > Nemapogon koenigi. Next base: position 3,192,986 of record OZ004640.1, on the reverse strand, counting down.
AATGGCATTCGATTGTCTCTGCCTACCCCTCTTGGGATGAAAGGCGTGATGATAGATAGATAGATTTATTTTTGGCTTAATAGAGTGTGGACTCTACCCAGAGTATATTCCTTAAAAAGGAACCCGAAACTTTCTTTTTAAATGGAACGATCTAACCATTGAGCTATTGATCCACATTAGCATTGATTTTCTTTATCGGGAAATCTCTATTAAAGTTTGTATGTTTGGAACTACACGAATTATTGACAATTGTAAAAATCATAGCAACTAACTGTAAGTACATTTCAAGAAGTTTTTATGGACGAAGCCGGTGGTGGAATGCTAGTTTTCTATAAGGCAAGATTTTTTTCCACCACTCTGTATAGAAGAAAAGGAATTTTCGATTAAATATTCCATATGCCTAGCTGGTTTTCACACTTTTAGCAAATATTTTGCGGGAAAATAGCTTCAGGGACACATCAAAAATCTAGTTCATAGCGCGACATCAATAGGATGAAAGCTTGATACTTTTCTAGAATTCTTTTGTGATGCGATATTTTTCAGATGGATTACCAAAATTGTAATAAAATATTAAATTTAATCCTACGCATAAAACCTATCTATCTATCATCACGCCTTTCATCCCAAAATGGGTAGGCAGAGACAATCGAACGCCATTTGTAACGATCCTGACATACCTCTTTCGCTTCATTTATATTCATCATACCTTTCATACATGCTCGGCGATTGTGTGTACTTTTAATATTTCCATCGATCAATACATTTACATGTTCAATAAAAGTACACCTAGGTCGTCCTCTGCCAGCATTTCCTTTCACTTCAGCCATATTTTAGTCAATCTTTCATTCTTTCAACGTGTCCAAACCAGCGTAAACTACTTTTCTTAATTTTAGTCACAACATCAACGTTCACTCCGCATTCTTCTCTAATGACATCGTTCCAGATGCAGTCAATACGCTTTAACCTATCTATTACGCTGAACGAACAATCATGTAATTTGATGTAATCCTCACGAGATGTCGTTTTACGAGATTTAGGTTTGCATGGGATATCATCGGTGGTGTTAAACTTCTTAAAGTGATTAACAGCATTATGAACTTTCGTTTTAGAGCATTTCAAATAATTAGAAATCTTTCCATAAGACCAGTCACGTTGAAATAGTGTCACCATTCTTTTCCGTGTGGATGAATCGCAACTTTCCTTCTTACCCATTATTTCTTTAATAATTATCAAACTTTAAAACTAGGAAAATTAACGAATAAGGACTCTCATTTACCGCGCAATCTAATAATACATTTATTTTTACTAAATTTTGAATTTACAACAAAACTATTTTGCGTTCTTAATTATTTGTCCAGCGGCCAGTGCGCTCGGAATACAACCTGCTTTACTTATTATATTAAAAAATATAAAAAAGTTAAGATGTTTTGTATAATAATTATATCGATTTATACATCGATAATATAATTATATTATGATGTGATTAAAAGTTATTATTGATAAATTAAAACAAAGATATGAAAAAACATATGTTTTTAGGATTGTTCGCTTGTTACCGTTCTTAATTATATGTCCACCACTGTATATATGCTTCAGCAGACTTTTTTGTACATTATTTTATTTTAAACAATTATTTCCTACCCATATCATATTCTTATATCTCTAACGGATTAGAAAGCATACGCCATGAAAACTCGCTGGGGTAACTTTTTCCCCGACTTGATTCACTTATACTGTTATTGCTCAGCTCCTAAACATGATAGGTCCATGTCTAATGCTTGTAAACCTTCTCAGTTAATTTAACTATCTAATATTGAAAACTGCAGCAAAATCCGTTTAGTGGTTTTTGCATGATCAGATCTCAGACATAGGCGGGGCGCCGCGGCGGGGGACTTTGTTAACCGACTTCCAAAAAAAGAAGGAGAAGGTTCTCAATTCGGACCGTATATTTTTTTTTATGTATGTATGTATAACTTCGCCAGCTGTGAACTGATTTTGATGATTTTTTTTTAATCGACAGATAATTCTTCCGGATTGGTCCCATTTTTATCTCATAAAAATTGGTTCATTAGTTTTTCAGAAATGTTGAAAAAACTGACTTTATAAGTACATTTTTCTTGATATCTCAATAAAATATGTACCGATTTTGACGACTTATTTTTTTAAGACAATAATTTCTCGAGACTTTTTCAGAAATTAAGTAATTAATTTCTGTTTACGGCTGAAAATTATGTATCAGAAAAAGCCTTAGCATCTTAGTTCCCAAATTCACTAATCTAGACAATTCATTAGGAACCTACGATCATCAGTACATACAAACATAGATAATATTGAACAGATCTTTATCTTCTTAGATATTTACTTAGTTTTGTATCCTAATTTGGCACCAACCGTCTTCAAATTCTACGACGAAATATTTATTATTTCTTACTTTTCAGTGCACAATTTTTGAAGTCGGTGCACTTTTTTTAAAAAGGTTTTTTTATATAAGTACACATACACATTAAATAGTGTAAGAAGTAAAATTGATAAAAAATTAAAATTATTAAAAAATTAATTTGTTAGGTTAGCCCCAAAATAATCAATGTTGTTGGCAATTGGCAAGTTATTACTTAGCAAAATATTTTCAAAATCTTAAGGCCCTCACTGCTTGTGCAAAAAAATCAGTAGAGGGGGTGAGGCGGAGTGATGCAAGCTTCGATTTGCGGGGAGATGCGGCGCGCCTACTATGAACATACCGAGACCGCGACATCACAATCTAGGAACATAGGAATAATCGGACTGAAATAATTAATTTTCGTTTTGCCAGCGACTTAGCATGTATGAGTTTTAACTGTGCCTAATAATAGTAATGTTTTACATCCAATGCGTAAGTGTAATATAAGTTAATCATTCTCTAAAATTATACCGCTACCGCTGCCTTTTTGTAGACCAATTCTTATCAATAACTCTGAAACTCGAAAGTCGCGTCCTTGGAGACTTTTGCTCAGAATTACGAAACGAATCTATTCTCAAAATTGCGTGAAATTTGACCGAAAGTCATTTCCATATAAAAATTTCTTTAATTTGTACTTTTATTTATACCCACCTAATTATTATAGGTGCCTAACTATAAAAGAAACTAGAAATTGCGTAATCGACACTTTGCTTTGCCAACTCTTGACATCGATTTGCGGCATCCCTTTGCCTTTGGCGGTTTCTCCTGGCGGCCGGTCGATTAGCCGCGGCGCGAGCCACACGGCATCAAAGGACTTAGCGACTATCTTTTTACATTCACAGGATGTTTCTTGTGTTTATTATTGTTACAGTAAAAATATTTCAAACATCTGTGTTGAATTATAGATAGTTATAAGGTTTTTATCAAGTATTTACTCAATAAAAAGGTTCAGTTTGTGTCTGAAGTTGTTTGTTCGAAAGGAATAGGTATAAAAACTTATTCCATTGTAATGATGTTACATCTAGAACAATTATTATAACCAATGTGTGAATTTAAAATCACTATTTCATTTTGTTTATTTATACTTTAGAAGCTTTATTTTTATTTGTTAGAAAAAATCTTTTAAAATTTACTGAGTGAAATTTCAAGTATTAAATTCTTCTTTATCACAATCACAAGCCAATAAACACTGCCTCTTCTTCAAACGTCCTATTTTGTTTAGAGTAGTAAGTAAACTGTGGATTTCGAGTGCGTGGCCAATAGTAGGTACCAATTCTATTTTATTCAGAGATAATTTAAGAAGAAATAAAATATCAAATAAAGTAATATAATTTAAAATAAACATTGTATTTCAGTGTGTTATTTTATTAGAATCAGAAAATATTATAAAAACTAGTACGTAATAATTATCGGTATTATGGAAGATATATACCGGAATATTGATAATCAGAATATTGAGATTATTACATGCCCTTACTAGTGTAGGTAGATACATCCTACTAAAAATATTTTTTCATTGGTCTATAAAACTTTGTGAGGGAGACAAATATCAAACACGCTGTATTCATAAAATGATGCACGCGCGAACATATCCCGCGCGACTATTTCGCGTCACAGCCGTTGACTTAAGACGTCTAGAAAGTGCACGTTCCTCTCATATCGTGTAAATTTGTTGATAAAATCTCGTTACACAATTTATTTTTATTTTGTATTTTTTTGTGATTATATTATAGTTTATTTTATTAAGTATTAACTAATAAGTAGTAATTTATAGTTTAGTGTAAATAATGGGTAATAAAAGGAATAAAGAACTACGTAAGATTTGTATTAGAAAACGACGTAAGAAGAATATAAAAAAACTAATACTTTTGACTCTGAGTAAGTATAATATTTGAAATTATAATACAAAATCCTTATTATTCAATATCTTCAATCAATGTAAAAAGAAAAGATGGAGTAATACAACCGCTCAGCGTGCCTGCCACGTAGCATACGCTCTGCCTATACACTACTCTTCGTCCCGGTCTTGTGTTCCTCTTTTCTTATTTTGTATTAGCACTACGGCCGAATACTACAAAACAGTGAGAGTACAGAAATGAAGCTTACGTATGTACATAACCTTTTATACTTACACTCGGCCACAGTAAATATATCTAAACAGTACCGAAACATATGGTAGTCTATCAAAAACTAAGTAGATATAAAGTTACCTATTTACACAGGCAAAGGCGGGTAAAAGCTTAGTCCATTAAGACCTAAGTAGGTATAAAACACCACATTTACACAGGCAAAACCGAGACATATGGTAGTCTATCAAAAACTTAGTAGGTATAAAGTTACCTATTTACATAGGCAAAACCGGGTAAAAGCCTAGTCCATCAAGACCTAAGTAGGTATAAAGTCAGACATGTACACAGGCAAAACCGAGACATATGGTAATCTATCAAAAACTAAGTAGGTATAAAGTTACCTATTTACACAGGCAAAGCCGGGTAAAAGCCTAGTCCATTAAGACCTAAGTAGGTATAAAGGCAGACATTTACACAGGCAAAACCGAGACATATGGTAGTCTATCAAAAACTAAGTAGGTATAAAGTTACCTATTTACACAGGCAAAGCCGGGTAAAAGCCTAGTCCATTAAGATCTAAGTAGGTATAAAGTCAGACATTTACACAGGCAAAACCGAGACATATGGTAGTCTATCAAAAACTAAGTAGGTATAAAGTTACCTATTTACATAGGCAAAACCGGGTGAAAGCCTAGTCCATCAAGACCTAAGTAGGTATAAAGTCAGATATTTACACAGGCAAAGCCGAGACATAGGGTAGTCTATGAAAAACTAAGTAGGTATAAGTTACCTATTTACATAGACAAAGCCGGGTAAAACCCTAGTCCATCAATACCTAAGTAGGTATAAAGTCAGATATTTACACAGGCAAAGCCGGGAAAAACCTAGTCCATCAAGACCTAAGTAGGTATAAAGTAAAATATTTACACAGGCAAAGCCGAGACATTAGGGTAGTCTATGAAAAACTTAGTAGGTATAAGTTACCTATTTACATAGGTAAAGCCGGGAAAAGCCTAGTCCATCAAGACCTAAGTAGGTATAAATTCAGATATTTACACAGGCAAAACCGAGACATATGGTAGTTTATTAAAAACTAAGTAGTATTAGTATGTATAGAAAGCCCGCTGTTTCTAATAAGATAGCTAGAGCGGGATAGTGGTAGACGTTTAAGTTCGGGTGTGAAAGGGACAGACAATAGGATTACGAGAAAAACATCGCTAATTTATAATCAGGCGAGTTCACCAGAGCGTCCGGGACACGTCCGCTGCCGGCGGTATCTGTCCGCCATCTGCCGATATTTACGGAATTTCGGGCTTTTCAATTAATTAAAAAATAAACATGCTATTAATTTGCCATTTTTTAAGCAATGTCTTTAGTACATTGATTTTCCTACAATATAGTTTTTTTTTAACGTTAGTTGTCGCTTAAAATATTGAGAATTTTGAGAGCAAAAATTATTTTCGTGCTGTAACTTGCGATTTTTTTTTTAAAGATACTACAAATATTTAATAATATTTTATTATTTATATATTTTCTTTATATATTTTACTATTCACAAATTTTTTTTCGGACTTGTAAAATGGCTTGATATGTCCACATTTAGCGACAAAAAAATAGACGTTTCAGAGAAAATGTACGGAGACGTCGCCTTAAAATAAATTCATTTATAGTCTACTTGATACCAGGCAGATAAATACATGAAAACCTTCAAAATTATAAAAAAATACTGGCTTTTCGCCCCGGTTTTACCGTTGGGTTATTTTTAATGTGGCTTAAAATTGCTAATGAGCACAATTGAGTAAATCGAGTACTAAACATTGAAATATATATTTTTATAAGTTTTAAAGTTATTTCAGCTCTGAATTGTAGTTCTAAGTTCAGATCAAGTTCGCAACAAGCGCTCAGGGAGTTATTGTATGAAAATATACACCGTTTTAGTTTCTTATTCAATGTTTTATTCGTGAAATTGTCGTTAAATTCTCTAAGGTGCCGCATAACGTAGCTGCAACATAAATGTAATGTAACCCGGTTTTATCCGAACTCTCCTAATTATTAAAAAAAATCTTCACGGGTTGCCTTACAGTTCCCGAAACCGTGGGTTCCAGGGTACCCAGCGGAAGACCAAGTATCCCTCGCAAGCTTTTAGGCAGGGGGAGGGTCCAGTGGGTCCGGACCCCCCCGAAATCCGTCACCGACACTTTTTGAAATTGAGAATTTTAAAAAGGTAGGTAATTACTATCAGTTCAGCTGAGCTGATGAGGTCGAGTCAAGCGAGCTAGGATATTGACCTATTGCAGAAAAGATGTAATAAAAAAGGTAAAGTCGTACTTTGTGTTTTATTTTTTGAAAATCCTGGCTACGTGCTGGATCCCTTGTTTAGCCGATGGTATTTGTGAGGCTATACCTAACGAGTGGATAGTTCTGTTGAGATATATTTAGATGGAAAAGCCTTTGTGGTTTGTCGGATTATATATCTACATAAGTTTTTAATAAAAAAAAACCATTGCTAAATGGCCCGGATCCGGGATCGAACCTGTGGTCTGCCTATTTATTACCAGATGTCTTAACGACTCTGCCACCGATACTAGCTTTCTGCCCCGGATTCGCTTGTGAAGCTTATATTATATTACTTTGATCCCCTATTTTATGGTCGTAAGTTCATACAAAAATCCCATAGAAAAATTAATTTTCCAATTTTCCGAGTAACTTTTTTCAATTTTTCTTTCCCTAAAAACCTTATTCAGTCTATTATTATAACTTTATTTATTAACTATTCATTACAATAAATTCGGACTATTAAGAACATTAAAAAAAAAACAAATCGGTCTTGCCGTTCTCAAGTGATTCGCAAAATTGCTTCTTACAATTTTTGACAAACAGAGCGGAAAATATATTGTTAAAAATTGCTTTTAAAATTTGCTTGTTTTTAAGAAATAATTAATAAACAATCGAGTTAACTTCAATTTACCAATCAAAAATCCAATAAACACCAACCCGTTGCCGTGGCTAACTGACGGTCGTAACTTTGATTATTATAGCCACAATTTTTATAAAGAACGCAAAAAACCCAAGACTTTCGCTAAGTAAGGTTGATTAAAAATATTTTCTATGTAATCAACAAGCTGGAAGAGTCAGCTCAGTATAATATCGTTGATGCACTTTCAAAAGATTTTGCATCGTTCGAATCTTTCAGGAGTAAAACCTTTCTTGCAAATGAGTTTTACAGTTTTTGTTTTCAAAATGAACATCAGAATGCATTTTCAGAAAATTAATACAGAAATCATTCGACGCATTTTTTATTTTTTTCAATAGTCATATAATTTAGGGGTTGTTTGAGCCTCCGACCTACTAACAGGCACAAAGCAAACACTGTCAGATTTGTCAAAACATTAGTCCAATAACTAACACTAATTGTTGTAAGTATGTTGGCACCGAAAATTAACAAAATTGTTTACAAACAATATATCGTACATACTTTCACGCCTGTTTCCCAAAGGGGTAGGCAGAGAGTATTGAGCGCCACTTCTCTCGCGATCTTTGCATACTTCTCTTGCTTCATCCACATCCATACATCGTTTCATACATGCACGTCTATTTTTAGTACTGCGTATTTGAATTTTTCTAAGGACATCAGATATTTCCTTAATGAACGTTCGTCTTGGTCGTCCTTTCCTTGTTGGTCCTTTTGGTATTATAGCTTTATATATTTGCTTCGTCTTTCTTTCATCACACATTCGTTCACGTCATCTCAGCATTCCCCTTTCAATTTTATATAAAACACTATCAGTCACTCCACATTTTTCACGTACATCATAATTTATCTCACTCTATCTCTGAGAGATATATTACACAACTTTTTCTACAGCGTTAATCTTACTAGCATGCTTCTTCTGTCACAAGAGTGATCCTAGAGGGATATCCGCTTTTTCATCGGAGATGTACGGAACTCAACTAAGTAAATAAACCAGGTCCGCGTGGATAAGGGGCAAGAATACTGGCTACATTTTCCCCTGATTTGTTGAGGGAGGATTGAGCTATTCCTCTTGTCATCAGAGATGATGATCATAAAAGGAAAATAAATTAAACTTGAAAGCCGTACAAGGTGTGTCCTCTCTGCTTAGGCCAGTTCAGGACGCCCTCCACTTTACCGCACGATTGCCCTACCTGCCGTGCGAGCATGACTACGTGGACAACATCTCAGTTAGAAAGTGAAAGAGATAATGTTTCATAGAAATAAAGCAAGACAAAAAGGACCGGTTCCCGCAACGCTACATTTTGTCCTGCTTTATCACTATGAGAAATTATATCTCTCTCTTTCTAAAGGTGGCCACACATTCGTGCAATCTCCGGCGCGCCGCCGTACGGTCCACCGAAACCGACCACAGACTCGTCCAATTCTTGTAACGAACGGTCCGCGTATATAGGTTCTGTGCGACTTTGTCTACGTAGACTCTACGATTGCTTATATTAATTAAACGTTTCGATTAAAGTTTATTTCTAGATCACACAATATTATTTTTAATTATTTACACAACAATATAAACCTAAAATAATATTAATAATCAAAAATATTTGGTCCGCGTGGCATGGTGGCAAGAACGCTGGCTGCATTTCCTCGCTGTATAGCTATGCTAATTCTCTGGGCGAAGAAAGAGCCAAGCCCTCTTGTCACCCGTAGCGCCGACAATTTTTGGTGTTATATCTTTATAAATTTTTTTGGCACTCGGCCCCCATGAACCTAGAGTCTCTACTGCAAACGGCACAAATATATTATCTTTTTCAATTTGTATATATTTGCGCCGTTTGCAAGTCTCTGCTGTTTCGGCAGCTGCCCCGGCTCTTATCGCTGTACTCGAGAGATGTGAGGGCGCCAAGGTATCAACACAAGTTGCGTCCCATACTAGGCCCTCCCCCTCTCCCTTCTAGATTAATACAGTTTAAGTGGAATAAGAGTGGTCCCTGGTCAAAAAAAGGTTGGGAACCACTGACGTAAAGACATGCTCGCATGCGGCTAGAGTGCGTCGTTGACTCTCTGTTTACTCTGTGGTAATATACCCAATGTCCTAATGTATTAAATAATCGAAAGGCACCGATGATACATAAATTTAGTATTCAGTCTGTCATGTCGACCTTTCCAGTATAAATAAGCTAGCCAGAGACATCTGTGACCCTACAATATCCGCTACAAGAGAAGTTCCATTACAACGTAATTTACATAATTTGTACGGCGTTCGTAAGTGGGGGATAAAATGTGATGATTTACTTACGGTAATTTAAATATATTTTATACTAGTGAAGTGCTCGTTATGTTGAAATGAGGTCGCGGTATGGACGTTAAGTCAGAATAAGGATGTTCTCAAAATACCTCAATAGTCTCAATGGTTCGTCTGGCAGGCTATCTCTGTTTATTTTTTTATTTCTTTACGGGTTGCCTTACAGCTCCTGAAGCCGTTTAGCCGATGATATTTCTGCCGCTATATCTAACGAGTTTCAAGTTCTGTTGAGGTATATTTAAATGGAAAAGCCTTTAAGTGTGGTGTCGGATTATGTAGGTATATAAGTTTTTATTTAAAAAACCCATTGTATTTTTGTCGGACATATTATAAAAATTGAATTTTAATTGATTATTATTTTAGACAATATATTATAATGTTTTGGATTGACTATTCCTGATATAATGTTAAATTGTATTTTTTATTGACTATTTCAGACATAATAACTTATAACATACCTATAAAGATAAATTGTACTTTTTCAATTGACTAAGTCAAAAGTATAAAGATTTTATTTAATTTGATTAATATTATCGACTAACTACAGAGGTGTTTTGTGTACGAAATACAAGGTTTGATTTAAACCTGTTTAGCCGTTACGGCGCGGCGGCGTGATTAAGTTGTAAGAAAAATACTTACATCATATTTTTAAAAGCTCTTTTTCCCTAAAAACACAGAACTAAGCAGTACACATTTTTTTACCGACTTCGAAAAAAAGAAGGAACTGAAAAATAAGAAATAATTTTATTTCGTCGTAGAAATTAAAGACGATTGGTATCAAATAAAAAAAAACTTGGCTCCCAGTTTCACCGTTCACGAATCTAGACAATTACAGGTATAATATTAAACAGATCATTATCTTCTTAAAAGTTTACTTAATTTTGTATCCTAATTTGGCACCAACGGTCTTCAAACTATACGACAAAATAAAATAATTTCTTACTTTTCAGTATACACAATTTTTGAAGTTGGTACATTTGAAAAAAGTTTTATTGATAATAATTTTTGCATATTTCAAAGAAAATGCTAAAATATATTTAAAAAAAAACACAATTAGAGACATTTTAATATATAAAAAAATAAAGATTCCGACGAATTGAGAACCTCCTCCTTCTGTTTTGAAGTTCGGTTAAAAACATTTATCATAACGTCTTATCGACATTTCAGGTGACAAGAGACCCTAGGGCAACGTATTAGCATAGCCATTCAACGAGGGAACGCTGCTAGCCTTCTTGGCACTTTACCGCAGGACAGTGATTTCGAGAAGGTTTTCTACTTATAAGTATATATCACTACATATTCATGATTAGAGAGCCACTCATGGGGTTCCCTGTGTTTTTTAATATTTAAACTTTGTTAGTAGGCAAAGGTATATATTAATTAATATTGTTTTAATAATTAAAAATTCATTATTTAGTCCCAAAGTAAGATATTTTACCAACTCCATAAAAACTTGACGAAAATAAATATAATCCTGCCCTTGACATATCCTCCATAATTCGTATTAGTTATTTTGTAGTTCATGTGGAATAATAATGTCGTTTGCTTCGTTACATGGCATGTTGATGTTTGTCCTCAAATAGGATTAAATTCAACCCCAAATTTGAGATCGCTCTACGTGTTCTACAATCCACTTGTTACATCGTATGAATATTGAGTACTTAAAGTTTAACTTCATATTGAAATAGTACTATGTGAAAGTTTGGAAGTTTGGATGGTTGAATTTTAATAATTTATTTGTTTTTTATGCGATTTTATAAATTGGTCTAAATAAAGTGATTTGGTCCCGAGTCTTGGGGTAATTAGAACACATTCCCCCATATATCCTTGCCGTTGGTGCCTAGATTGAATTTCAAGTAAGTATAGTTTCCACGTCATGTAATGGCGACCGACGCACGCGAATCAGAGATATACGGAACTCAACTAACTAAACCAGGTCCGCCTGAATTAGTGGCAAGAATATTGGCTACATTTTCCTCTGATTCATTGAGGGAGACTGGAGCTATCCCTCTTGTCATCAGAGAAGATGATCAGTATTGGGATTTTAAATGGAAAATTAATTAAGATTCTACGTCATGTCATGGCGACCGACGCACGCGTTCCGCCGTGACATGATAGGGAATCTGGTTTAATCCCGTCCGCGCTGTGATAGTTGTGATTAGTCAGTGATTAATAGAACATATCCCAGTCGGCGGGAACATCTTAACTACCGATTACTCGGCATATTGATAACTATAACGTCTAATTAATATCTAATACTTGACATTGACGGAATCATCAAAACCCTGAAAAAACCCTGAAAAAAAACCTGTTCAAACTCGGAGCAGTCTTCAGTTCAAGTACTAAGCCAATACTGTCACCAAAACTGAAATACTGGCGTATTTCCGAAGATAAATCATTACATAAACCGTGAAAAAAGGCGCAATCCTAACAATAATAATGTCCCTTCCTCCGTAAAATGTGGGTTCTCGTAAAAGTGACAAAATATCCCTTTTTGTGACCGACACTCGGATATAAACTCTACTTGTATAACTTCATATTACAATTTGGCCATATTTCATTGGTTTTATGACTTTTATGACTAATATAAATGTTGTCCGTTTTGTTAGTAGCTCACACATATTTTTTTAAAAGAAAAGTACATACCTACTTATAAGTAGTTTACAGCATATGCTACCTATCTATCTATCTATCAACACGTCTTTTATCCCAAGATCCTGACATATCTTTTGCTTCTTTTATATTCATCATACCTTTCATACATGCTCAGCGATTGTGTGTACTTTTAATATTGCCATCGATTAATACACTTTTTATATGTTTAATAAAATTACACCTAGGTCGTCCTCTGCCAGCATTTCCTTTCACTTCAGCGATATAAACCTTTTTAGTCAATCTTTCATCCTTCATTCTTTCAACATGTCCAAACCAGCGTAAACTACTTTTCCTTGTTTTAGTCACAACATCATCTTTTACTCCGCATTCTTCTCTAATGACATCGTTCCGGATGAGGTCAATACGCTTTATATCACATATTTCCACTGCATTTATCTTACTTTCATGTTTCTTATTCCATACCTCGCTTCCATAAGTAGGTAAGTGATGGAACTAAAACAGCATTATGTACATAATCCGACAAACCACACTTAGATGCTTTTACATCTAAATACAGTAAAAGCTCTTTATTCGCGGGGTATATGTTCCGTAAATATGCCGCGAATACAGAAACCGTGAATATGGAATGGTAATTTATATGAGATTATAGGGAATACGTTCCTAGGTTGCAAAAAAAAAAACAATTTAATTGAAGTTCTTGACAATATTGATTAATTATTATCGTCAGGCTTAGGCAAGGGTTTAAAGAACTTAGTATTTTTTCTTGTTTGGCAGTTTTTAAAAGCTCCTTCAATTCAGACTGATATTCAGCAGTGGCATTAGGAATTTGCCTATTAAAAATAGGACTTAGTTCCATAGACGGATCAGTTTTCATGAATAAATCACAAAGCTCATTGTACCGATTAGATCCGCGAATAAAGAAATCTTTAGCAGCGAATATAGGAAGCGTGAATAAGGAGCTTTTACTGTAGGTATACCTCAACAGAAATGGCCATTCGTTAGGTATAGCCTCACAAATACCATCGGCTAAACGAGGGAGACTTGGTCTTCCGCTGGGTACCCTGGAACCGTAATACGGTTTCGGGAGCTGTAATGTAACCCTTAAAGAAAGAGAGAAGAGAAATGTATAACTATTTGTGCTTTTAATCTAGCTAGGTTATCCTAGGTGGAGTATCCATATCCATACTTAATATTATTTAATGCAAAAAGTAACTAAGTCTGTCTGTTAAGCTTTCATGGCTAAACCACTGAACCGATTTTAATGAAATTTGATACAGAGAGAGCTTGAACCCTAGGGAAGAACTTAGGTTACGTTTTTTAAAACAACCAGCTTAGAAGGAATAATTAGGGCATTAGCTAGGGCCCCACAGGCGAAGCCCTACAGCTAGTTTCCGATAATTGGATATCTAAAATTCTAAAATAGCTTAAATATTGTGCAATTGACATATCCCATATTGCTTGGTAGAAATTGATTTTGAAATTACCATGAAGCTAAAATTGGTGGCCGTCCGCGCCATTATTAGATTCGGCTTCAATTTTACCTGCTTATACGTAGAGGTGACGCATCATAACATAGTGCAACGAACTAAGAGAAACACGCGACTTATTTTATCCATATCTCTTTAGAAAGATCTAAGCAAGTTGCCCTGCTATTTGAATCGATAATATAATCAAGAATATGATAAGATAAGATTCACGTATCTGAAACATGAGAAAAAATGATTTCACAACAAAAGCGGTCTTGCGAAAATACAAAAACTATTAGAAATAACAAGAAAGAAAGAATCACCGGCGCGCCGCCATTTATGGTCTACCGAAATCGACCACAGACTCGTCCAATTCTTGTACGCGCGGCCCACAATCCGTTTTCAAATCGTTGTATTTGTGGTTGATTTCGATGGTCGGAACGATCTGTCACACATACACACGTCCACACGCCTTGGTTTAATCGAATCTTGTGTGTATGTGTGAATTGCATATGATCTAGATCGTATGATTTACATTGCTAATGTGTAAGCCTGTGTTCAATCTCGATCAAACGACGGCCGGACCGAAAATTTTCTGTGAGATATCGGACCAGTGTGTGGGCTACTTAAGTCCTCGTTAAGTCGGTAGAACATAGGGACGGAGTATGAGAGGCAAAGTACAATTCGGATTTAGAACATTTTGGCGTCAAGTTGCGGAAGAGGAAGTCAAGGCAAACCATGAAGCTAGTACAAGGTGCGAACTGTATTCTTTTTATTTTATATGTGCCTTGTGGTTGCACCCGCGTTAATAGTTGCTGCCCGGGTCTACCGTGATGTTATAGAGAATTGGGCTATCAAATAGAAACATATTTTTTCAAATCCGACTGGTAGTTCCAGAGATTAGCGCGTTCAAACAAACAAACAAGTATAAATAAAAATCCTAACTCAATGTATTTACTTAATATATACAAAATAAATATTAAAGAAAAATCCCCACAACCTGGTGGCAGGAGGGCTGGCTCCTTCCTCGCTCAACTAGTCAGCATCGCGATTCAGCGAGGAAATGCAGCAGTATAGTATTCTTACCTGGTTTATGTGGTTATATTTAAATTTTAAGGTTTAGTGTTATTTAAATATTATCTAATGAAAATAAATTTAAATTCGCGGAGACGTAGGCAAAATTTCTGTATATTTTCCCTTCACCGGCAATGTTATCGTATTTTAGCATAAAACGGAAGAGGAATTCTGTTTAGCATGAGCATATTATATCTGTATACACAGGCCCCTGATTCAAAACAAAGCATCGACACGTTTACGTGATTATCGTCTATTGGTTTGTGTTCATTCATGTTTTATACCAAAATTTGTAAGCAAAAACCAAAAGTAGTCAAACACGAACATAACTAGTAAATCATTTTTGCATATTATATCTACTTCTTTTTTTGGAAGTCGGTTATAAAATTGGCCAAGTTATGAGTAGGACTCGCGCGTTGAGGGTTCCATATCATTTTTTCAGTCAAAACTTTAAGACAGGATTTTAGTTTAGGTTTTCTTGTAAACTATATGAAAAGTCCTTCTTCTGAGATAAGGGAGGGGGGAATGCTCAATTTTCGACTAGGCATTTTGAAGTTATAAAAAACATATTTGTATTCCTATTAACGATCCCCATATCATTTCATATGTCACATGCACTTGAAAACAAATTTTTTTTTACATTTTAATTTTTTCCCCAAAATCGAAATCATGCATTTTTTGTCCAGTAGATTTGGAGAAAATAAGCTGTGACGGATGTCTCTCAGAGACACATTGTGTGATCCGAGATCTGAACCCTAAAAATATAAAATATTGAATAATATAAAGATGTAGAATAGAGGTTTTGAGTAAAATAATTTAAGATTTACTTGGAAAGCCAGTATTTTCACTGCTTACATAATTCTTGCACAGTTACTAACCATGACACAAAATATAACCACCGTGATTGTTTATGGCACTTTGAAATGGGCGGAGCCACTTTGGCTTACTTAATTTGGTGTGTACCATCATACGAATTCATACATCTAGGTAGCAACTCCGATAATTAAACTTTCAACCGATGAATTTAAAAATATTAAATTAAAAAAATATTTCACATCTTCTCCAGGGGAATAACAAACATTTTCCTGTTAGGTATATTCCATATTATATTAAGCACTTTATATGAATATTTTTATAAATAAACGGTTGCGACGTAGGATAAAAATGAGAAAAAATTCATGCTTCTGTAGGGAATAATATATTTAGCTCGTGATTTCGTTTGCATGGAATTAGAAAACTTTTATTTATGGTCACAACATAATAATATATCTTCACGACTCCGTGTTACCGGACCCAGGGTATCCAGCCAAAGACATGTTAACTAATATTATAAATGCAAAAGTGGGATTCCATGTCACGCCTTGGTGAATAACGCACGCGCCCATCGAGACGTGATGGGGAATCCAGTTTAATTCTGTCCGTGCTATGATGGTTGTGATTAGTCGACGACTAATAAAACATATCACGGTCGGCGGGATTATCTTAAATACACTATAAAGACTATAATACTTTACATTGGCAAATCACCGATGAACATTGGTGGAACCATAATAAAGGAAGAAGAAATGCGAAAGTGTGTTTGTTTGTCCTTCTTTCACGTCAAAATAAAGCAACGGACGACGTGATTGCACAGAGATAGTTGGCGGGTCGGAGATGCTTTGGGATAAATTCTTATGCCACTTTTAAAAAAATTCCACGGGCGAACAGGTAGGTAAATTTTATTTTTACTAAAATTTGTTATTTGAAAATTTTCCAATTTCCGTTGCCATTTGCGACGACTGCTAAACTGTTTTAGGGTTCCGTTGAAATTTAGATTTCTGTGTCCGTCTGTATGTCGCAGCCGTTTATCTTATAGGTAACTAAATTACTCTATTTCTTAGTAGATTAGATTAGTTTATGTGCAATTGTACTAACACGAATGTGGTAATGTACTACTACGGATACGTGACCGGACATACCTACCTATATTTCAAAGTCTGCCTCTTTTAACCGATGGAATTTGTGACGCTATATCTAACTTGTTGCTAGTTCTGTTAAGATATATTTAGATGGAAAAGAAAAAGTGCGTTTGGTCGGATTCTACATAAGTTTTTAATTATCAATTAAACCGATTTTACCCAATTTTTGACCATGAGTCAGGATCGAACCGTAGTCCGTTTAGTTAATACCAGACGTCTTAACCCAACTCCAAAACGCAGCAATGGATTTTGGGTAAACACGAAGATTTTTCTACCCATGCGAAGTACTTCGTATAAAAGTATACCCAGTACAAAAATTACTGTAATTATTTCTTCCCAATTAACCTTTAAGATACCGCTTAATCCTCCTCCACAAATTCTTCAAGCTACTGCAAATAAACTAGAAACAAATTAATTAAGAAACTTCCACCGTTCACTTTGATCAGACTGTTAAGAATAGAACGCGTAGTTTCGGAAACGACGTAACTAAATTGTCGCCTAGAGACATTAAGATAAACATAGTACCGACATTGATTCCTAAAGCTGTTGTTCTCATTTTACGTCAAAACTGAGAAACGGAAGCATTTGCACTGACATAGTTAGAGGGCCGGAGGGTGACATAAGCTACTGCAAAAATCTCTCATTGTCACATTTCAAATAATATATCCACAGGCATTGACGCTAGGAAAAAAAATTAATTGATTCACAGTAACATAGATAAAAATATTTTCATCAAAATGGGATTGAAAGGCGTTCCGCACGATTGTGACAAGTACCCAACTGAACCAAAACTTGGTTGCTCACGATTTGTCCTTTATTTTCCACGTTTCCAGGTCACGTTAGTTGAGTAGTTGTCCAACCATGTAGAACGGGTTTAAAGAAAACCGAAACTTAGAATCCTGTTACAGTTTTACAGAAAAATTGTAATCACCTATATACCTATATACCTATTACCTATTTATTTTTGCAAACCCTAACTAAAATCAAATAATAATATAAGATAAAATTTAATTTTCCTATACTTGTTTTTTGTAGAAAGGATTTTGTACCTCTATAGGGAACGACTGACGGTTGGCAATTACTATACGATTATCTTTTAACGGACCTCGCAGCCCTTTGGCAGTTAAGTGACAAGGTTCTTCCGAAGGCATAAAAAATCAATTTAATAAAAATAAAACAAAAATCCAACTGCACGAACTACAATGTTATACATGCATTTTGTTTTATTTTAAAATTTTTGTTTTTCTCTCTACTTAAGGTGAAGGTGGTCGATGGGAAAATGCACGAGATTCTACCTCGTCCCCCGCGCGGAGGCGTGGCTAGACCCGCACCACGCGCTATATGTGAATAGGGTATATTATCCAGTATTAGACACATTTAGGTAGGTATACATTTTGGTTTTTTATTAATTTTTTAATTACGATGTTGAGGTGATCTTGGCACGCGCACCCGTTGTTTTTACTATAATTACGAATAAAAACGTATTATTCGACCTGGAACAAAGTGGTACACGTCTGGTTAGCACTGAGTTCTCCCCCGGACTAAGCAAGCAGAACGCATTTATCTAGAATCGTGCGCAAAATGAAATTGAATTTAACGTAAGCGACAATCTGCTTAAAACGCAATAAAAAAAAATTATACAACATAGACAAGTTTTACAATGAAATGATAGATAATTACCAATAAAATATTCGTGTACATTTTTGTAATGATACCATCTATATTATAGCCATAATGTTTGATTAAAAAAGTTTTCAGAGGTGTATTTAGGATTTTTTCTATCGAGTAAAATGTTTCTAATCATATTTTCAATACAATGACAGGATTTGTGATATCCTTAAAATTTTTTTTTTTTCAGTTTTGTAAATAGATCAGGTTTTCTGAAAAATTTGATTAAAAATTGGATTTTGATCGCTGACTTCCCCTTAAAACGTTGTTTTTATTAATATTGTATTAATTTATGATTTCTCAGATAACAAATATATACCTATATTACAGAATCCGATGAGCCCTTTTATATGATTTGTGGTGACAATAAAAACAAAACCATCGCACAGTTTAGATGAGTCAATAGAGACCTCAGCCATATAACGAAGTATATAGTATACGCGCCATGCACACACAAGGGAGTGAAGAGCGGGGGCGGAGAGGGGGAAGCGGGCATGACGGCAGACCGTTTTTCGTCACGGCATACGAATCAAGGCGCGCTAATGTTTCACATCAAAAATCATTTGCCAACATTTGCCAAACAAGTTGGCCTATAGTGTGGGCGATCTTTTAAACGTTGTCGTTCCAACATTGCGGTATGGACACATTAAACGACCTATAAAGTGTAATATAAAGAGCACGGGAACCGTAATGTATTTTATGTGAAGCACCGATTCAATAGCTTCATATTAAAAGGGGGTAATTGAAAATTTTCACCCCTGTAAAATAACTGTTTGGCATTCAAAATGTCTACCCATTAATTTTCATTACCTACGAGGTGGTGACAAATTTTGTTCATTCAATATAGTAAGTAGATGTCTAGACGAGAAATTTAAAAAAATATAAAAGTACGATCACATGTAGGTACGTATATAATACAAGCTATTAATCTCGAAACGGTTTTTGATTCAGCATACCTTAACTTTTACTTTACATACCGAATTGTGAAGCAATTTTGATGGATTATTTTTCAATCGACAGATAATTCTTTCGGATTGGTTCCATTTTTGTTTTGGAGAAAATTGGTTTAGTTAGTTTTTCAGGCATATGATGTTGTTAACAGCAAAATCACATAAAAGGTAAAAATAAATTTACTTTTAAAAAAATATACCGACTTCAAATATTATTCATTGAAAAGCAAGAAATAATTAAATGAAAGTGTGGCCACCGGCTTTAAAAACACATTGTTAGAGCAAATACATTTTTATCAGCCGCTTTTTTCACGAATATTTATTTTTGAGCCAAATTATTTGTTAGAGTTTTGGAAAAAACATGTCACATTCAATTGAAACCATAGAAGAGCGAAATTCGAAATTGAATACACTGTGGTCACTGAGCCATAAAACTGCATTTGGGATATCGCCAAAGGCTAGTGTTTCACTCGATTGCCACTCGTGTTTGGTTACCATGTCGGTCGACCCAAATATTAACTTAGTATCAAATTGTATAAGAAATTCCTTCGATAAAAGTTGTTTTTTATCTGTGGTTTCTTTCTTTCTCAACAATATTTAATTCGGTTTGTAAAGTAAAAACCATGTACCAATAGGTTTTTATAATAAAAAAACTTATGTACATAATTCGACAAACCACCTTAGAGGCTTTTCCATCTAAATACCTCAACAGAACTGGCCACAAATAGCCTCACAAATACCATCGGCTAAAAGAGGGAGACTTGGTCTTCGGCTGGGTATACTGGGAGAAAAAAAAAGAAGAAAGTAGGTAATTTATTATTTTTTATCTATAAAGAGTTTTTAAGGAGTTATTATCATTTAGGTAAAAGTGCCATTCTGCCGCACTTCTCAACTGTTTTGTCTAACTAGTAGTACCACACGGCGTTCGTCAAGGGCCGTGGTACTACTTTTATCACAAACGATATAGTAGTAACAGAAACATTACTTTTCCTAAATAATGACGTCACTATGTCGTCTATCGGAAAAATTACAAAAAAAAAATTATGAATAGAAAACAAAAATATTAAAATAGTTTCATTTGTGGCATAGGTAGGGTACCTTCTTGACTTTTAGGGACATTTATTTAAAAATAATCGTAGGCACTTAGGGGCGAACGGTCATATTTTGCAAATTTTGAAAAAATATTGGAATCTGTCTTTTTTTCCGTTGAACTAAACTTACCGCCATTTTAATCTAAAATTTCTTTTTCTAATCGTTGACTGGCGATATATGTGCGCGTCAACAAGACCTAATTATATAGTTTTCGAGAAAAACCTATGTGATAGACGGATGGACACAAAAGTGATATTATAAAAAAATAAGAATTTTTAACCTTTCTATTTGAAAAAAAAATCAAACTGCCAGTAAATAAATCATCATATTAAGAGTAATAGATTCTACGTCATGTAATGGCGACCGACGCACGCGTTCCGTCGTAAAATGATGGGGAATCCGGTTTAATCCCGCCCGCGCTGTAATAGTTGTGATTAGTCTGTGATTAATAGAACATATCGCAGTCAGCGGGATCACCTTAGCTACCGATTAATCTAACGGATATAAAACTTGACATTGGCGGAATCATCAAAACCCTGATGGAGCCTTAACACGAAAAAAATAGAATAGAATAGACCACTTAATAGGTATGTAGACCTCCTGCAATAATATCACCAACAAATCTTATGATTAAATAAATGAATAGCTTTTTGAATGTATCTACTAATATTCTGAAATATAAATTTATGATTAAAAACGTACTTTATGGAAAGTAATTTTGTTTCACTTTTTGAATACACTTAAAGCGACCGTTTTCTTAAAGGGACGTATTAAGAAATCCCTGAAATTCCTTATTCGTAAGAATATTTTTTCTAAGAAAATTCCGTTTCATTAAGCTGATATTTCTGAATGTTATGTAGAAATTTTAAGGTTTTTATACAAATAAAAACGTCAAAAACAGTAAATAAGTAAAAACTGGTCAAGTGTGAGTCGGACTTGCTCACGAAGGGTTCCGTAAACTCAATAGTATGCGCTAAAGTCAAACGACCGAGCATCTACCTATCGTCACACCTTTTGTCGCAAGAGGGGTAGGCAGAAACAATCGAATGCCATTTGTTACGATCGTGACATACCTCTTTCGCTTCTTTTATATTCATCATACTTTTCATACATGCTCGGAGATTGTGTGTATACTTTTAATATTTCCATCGCTCAATACATTTTTTATATGTTCAATAACATAAGATCGAGCAAAAGAACCGAATAAAACACGTTTCTTGTATGCAAGGTATTTGGTGGACTAAACAATGTATGCAGAAATACACAACTTACAACTAAAAGTAAGATTTATATACATAATGCTGTTTTCGTTCCATCACTTACTTATCGAAGCGAGACTTGGGTATGGAATAAGAAGCATGAAAGTAAGATAAATGCAGTGGAAATGCGGTCTTTACGTAGAATGTGTGATATAAAGCGTATTGACCGCATCCGGAACGAGCGGAGTGAAAGATGTTGTGACTAAAAGATTAATTAAAAAGCTTTATATGACTGAAACGAAAGAAAATGCTGGCACAGGACGAGCTAGGTGTACCTACTTTTATTGAACATAAAAAAATATATTGATCAATGGCAATCGTACACACAATCGGGCATGTATGAAAGGTATATGATTAATATATAAATTAACTTTTAAAAAAAAGTGTACCGACTTCAAAAATTTGTACTGAAAAGTAAGAAATTATAAATATTACGTCGTAGAATTTGAAGACGGTTGGTGCCAAATTAGGATACAAAATTAAGTAAGCATCTAAGAAGATAAATATCTGTTTAATATTATATATGTTTGTACTGATGATGAAAGAAATCATCAAAATCGGTTCATAAACGACGAAGTTATCCGCGAACACACATAAAAAAAAATATATACGGTCGAATTGAGTAACGTCTTTTTTTTTGAAGTCGTTAAAAAAGAAGCGACAGAGGTATGTCAAGATCGTAGCAAATGGCATTCGATTGTCTCTGCTTACCCCTCTTGGGATAAAAGGCGTCATGATTTTTAAACCAGATTTAGTAGGGTTCTTGTGTAAAAAATTAGAAACTGTTTTTCACGAGAACGAAGTCGCGACCGTCAACAAATCTCAATTGCAGAATGTTTGCTGTTCACATTTTGATTTGTGTATTCAGTTCGGCGATAATATTTGTCATTTTGAATTTAACGCAAAATGTTCCACCGAATAATTGCTAAGTAAGAGTTAATGCTCTAAATTATTATCACTGGGTTCAATAAAATGCGCCATCATGGTTTTTCTGCTGGATTGCAAAAACTATGTAGCATTATTCTCTAAAGGGCGGATTTTTGTGCTTCCGAAAATGAGCACGAATCGATTAAAAGAACTCAAAAAAAATTCACGGTATGTCTTACAGCTCCCGGGAACCGTTGCCGGCCCCAGGGTACCCAGCGGAAGACTAAGTTTTCCTCACTTAGCAGAAGATTTTTTTGAGGCTATACCTAGCGATTGGCCAGCTCTGTTGAGGTATGTAGATGGAAAAGCCGGCTTATCGGATAATGTACATTGTACATGGCTTTTTTTTATTATAAAAAACCCATTGGTACATGGTCGGATGTGGGGATCCGCGACTTCTCAGCTGTGAGCCGATCTTTTACCCACTCGACCACCGACGTAAGATACTTAATCCAGTTAAATTTATCGTGCAAATTTAGGATTAATAGTATTTTTTTATCAAAGATCTTCCACCCTTTTTTATCATGAGGCTGATATTTCTTTGTTTGCCGGCTGGCGAGTTAGACGATTTTTCAGGCTTCTTACAACGCAACGGGTTTTACGTCCACTTTTTCATAGTTCTATTATTACTTAGGTATTTAATAACAAACTAAGTAGTTATATAATATAATTGGTTCTAAAATGGAAATAAATTTGTAGGTACTTTAAGGTCTTGAATTAAATTAATGACATGCGTATCATAATTCATGATTTGATTGGAGTCTTCAAAGTTTGTAACAAGCTCTCGCATAATAAATTTTCATTAACTTTCTCGTGTCGTAGGAAAAGCTTCTATTCAATGTAAAAATATTATTGGACTTTATTAGGGAGACTTAAGAATATTAAAAAAATTGGAGGGGGAGGTCCAAGTCTAATGAAAGTGAGTTTTTTAAGACGAGATATCTCTTCATTCTGCCAAAATTATTACAATTTGTCAAAGCAGACTAAAAAATGGCCAAGTGTACTTTTATTGAACATATTATAATAGTAGTTTATGAAAGTGTTGTATAATGAGGGGTATTAAAACACGAGTGTGTGTTTAAGAACCGAGCCGCTAGGCGAGGTTTTTAATAGTATCACACGAGTGTTTTAATACCTAGTTATATGCAGTTTCATACACTACTTTATTTACTCTCGTACATTGGGATTCAACCTTCTAAATAAAAATAAAAACCGCAGGACAGTGATTTCGAGAAGGTTTTCTACTTATGAGTATGTATCACTACATATTCATGATTAGAGAGCCACTCATGGGGTTCCCTGTGTTTAATTTTTAATTTTTATGTGTAGATTAATTTATATTGTTATGTGTAAATAAATAAATTACCTTATGTAAAATCGATTTGGTTAGTAATGAATATGATCGTGGAATATATTGACATTTATAATCTATATATATAAAAATGAAACCCGTTTTCCGTTGTCACGACATAACATGAAAACGGCTGAACCGATTTGGCTGATTTTAGTCTTAAAATATTCCTAGATATCCAGGGAAGGTTTTAAAGGTGAGACAATTCGAATAATTCCCGAAAAACCCCTAAAAACTGCCCTTTTATTTTTCCCATAATAACAGAGTCAATTTGAACCTTATTGCTATTCAATAAAGTTCATTTTAAATTAAAAGCACTCATTGTTGTCTATGCAATGTAGATGTGTTCCTAATGTCACCGCACAAAGTTAAAATTCGCGTGCGTGTTGGAGAATCTAATGTCGCGTTCCGACACTCAACAAAAGTGATAATATCGCGAACGCGACAAAATTGAATAGTCACAAAATGTAATTTAAGTAATTTAATAGATCATTAGTAGTACTGATTTTCAATTTGGTCGGCTTCGCGAAACTTAATTTTGCCTAGGAGTAGGGGTAGGAGTAGAGGTAGGAGTAGGGGTAGGGTAGGGTAGGGGTAGGGTAGGGGTAGGAGTAGGGGTAGGAGTAGGGGTAGGGGTAGGGGTAGGAGTAGGGGTAGGTGTAGGGGTAGGGTAGGGTAGGGGTAGGGGTAGGGTAGGGGTAGGGGTAGGGTAGGGGTAGGGGTAGGGGTATGGGTAGGGTAGGGTAGGGGTAGGGTAGGGGTAGGAGGAGTGCAGGCAAGCCAACGTTTGGGCAGGACAACGTCTGCCGAGTCCGCTAGTTACTAAATAAAATATCAACGAAATTCAGTAACTACAACAAAACATATTCAATGAATGGTGTCAAAACCTAGCACATCACCGCGCATGCGTCATAGACAAGTAAAAATTGGAATGAAAAACTTTTTTGTAATGCTATAAAAATAAAAATAATTGATGGAACCTCGTTGGTGATATAAACTTTTCGGATAAACCGGATCGTATCAAATGGCATTCGATTGTCTCTGCGTGCCCCTATTGGGATGAAAGGCATGATGATAGATAGATCAAAAAGTTAATTAAATGTAAATAACACTTATAATATTGCCGTTTGAAATAATGGGATGGGTTTGCAAATATACAGAATAAACATTTAATACATATTTATGTTTTGAGTAATTAAGTGGCTTTCATTATGACCAATTAGCATTTTACTAAGCAATTACTTGCAGATATATTTGAATACCTACATAAATCCGCTTATAATTACTTATCTATTACAGATAGATATATGTCACTTAAGACTTTTTTGTAGATAATTTTATTCTACACAATTATTTTCGGGTATAATTTACGCGGACACCAAAAATATTTTTAAGACTCTAAGCTTAGGCACCAAATAAAATAAACAACTCCAAATAAAATAATTGACACTATTAAAAGTGTCCTAAAGTATATCATATTATGATCCAAAATAATAGAAAAAACATCAGAAAAATCGCACGCCTTGTACTAATATTTTATTTGGTTTCTAAAATGGATAAATGGTCACCAAGTAAGGTAGGTAGGTTAGGTTAGGTTAGTATAAAATTTATTAAGTATAAAGTGTATTTTAAAGGCGTCTATATATTTTTATGGCAGTCAATAATACCAAAAATGGATCTATTTCATAATATTTTAGGAAACGTAATTTGGTGACCATTCATCCATTTTGGTAACCGTTTAGAATTTTTTTGGTACAAAATAGATACATTTTTGGGCGCCGCTTAAACACAAGCCATTATTTTCTACATAATTTTGTTATATCTCTAACAGCTTAGATAGCATACGCTATGAAAAGTCGCGAATGCTAACTTTTTACTCGACTTGATTCACTTATAATGCCCAGCTCCTAAACATAATTATAGATAGATAGATAATTTAGTTCTTACAAACAAACAAACAAACACTCTATTTATACGTAAGTAATATTAATTTGGGAATAGATAGTGAAGATGCTGTTATACTATTTTTAGTAAAGTTAGGTTCTGCGGTTTCCTGCGAGTAGAGTTACTTTGCTTCATTAAAGTGTCTAACGAAGAGCTGTTAACTTCTTTTGATCAGTCGGCACAGCTGCGAGCTATTGAAGCGGTAAGAAGACAAATCTTTGTCGGTGAATGAGAACCTGTGTAAAACAATTTATGAGTACAATGTATAAAGTTTGTCAATTCCATTTGTTAATTTTGTACTGTAAAATACGGTTTGCCAAGTTGTAGCAAGTAGTTAAATATGCAGAAACTTGTCCAACAAAGTGATTTTATTTTTGCATTGTCTTTTTTTCAATTTACTTAGAACTAGCTGTTAGCCTCGGCATTGCCCGTGAGGCCCATACTAAATTTCATCCCTTAGGGTTGTGGATTTAAAAAACCGTATAAAATCAGTTGTATAGCCATGAAATCGTAACAAACAGACAGACAGAGTTACTTTCGCGTTTATATAGTACTAGCTGTTTCCCACGACTTCGTACGTGACTATTTCAGAATGTTGGCAAACATACACTTCATACATAGCTTTTGTCATATTCACCTCTGCCCACCCCGTTCCCGTCGTCATGCCGTGATGGTATATAGCCTATGTTACTCAAGGATAATGTAGCATTCCAATGGTGAAATAATGATCAAAATCCGTCCAGTAGTCTTTGAGTTTTTTCGTAACAAACATACAAACATACAAAAATACAAATCTTTCCTTTTTATAATATTAGTATAGATAACTAACTCTTCAACCAAGACACTGAAATTAATTAAAAGCATGAGTGTTTTGTTATTTTTTTTTTATATTAGCAATTAATATAAAATATACCTCTCGTAAAATGAAATAATTTATTTCAGTTTCTTGGTTGAAGAGTTAGTTACACTATATAAACGCGAAAGTAACTCTACTCTGTCTGTCTGTTTGTTACGATTTCACGGCTATACTACTGATGTAGATGGATATGGAGAATTTTGAAATATCAAATCCAAGAGACTTCATTGTATGAAAACAACAATAAAATTTGAATATACAAAACGAAACCGAATATGCTTTTTGTATTTATAATAATGAGTTGGGAAATATTTATTTATTTTTGGCAATTTTCTCGGAAGAAAAAGTAGAGATTATCTTTACCAGATCTTTACGTTTCAAATTAAAAATAATAATTACACTGTTTTGTTGAAATCTCAGATAGGTTGAAAACGTTGAATTATGAAATGTAGAACGAATGGCTGTCAGTTTATAAGGTAGGTTTGTTTATTGAAAGTCCCATACAAATTACATGCTTCTTAAATTACGCAATAACTCTATGTCTTAGTTTTGAAATTTAAATAGCATTCGTAAGATAAATATATTTGACACATAAGATAAATATGATAAAAATGTGACCAATCCGGAAGAATTATCTGTCGATTAAAAAAGAAACCATCAAAATCCGTTCACAATTGGCGGAATTATCGATGTACATACATAAAAAAAAATAAAAAAAATACGGTCCGAATTGAGAACCTTCTTCTTTTTTTTTGGAAGTCGGTTAAAAATCAGTTACACCTAAGTTTAATGGAGCCCTGAAAGTCTTAAATTTCACGCGTATTTTCAACTTTGCGAATCGAGTTCTCTTAATTTATTTACCTACAAATGTACCATTTTCTCGTTTATCCTATATACTTTCACGTACTTTCTGAAAACATTAACTACAATTTGTTATTGCTAATAGTTTTTGTATAATTTATATAATACTGGAAGAGCATATTATGTCCGTTTTGTGTATTTTCGCAAGATCATTTTTTTGTGAAATCGTTGTTTTTCATGTTTCTGGTACGTGAATCTAGGCCTATCTTATATTATTCTTGGTTATTTTATCGACTTTTTTTGTAGTATATCTCTCTAACAACTTTTTAAAAGATATATAGACATAAACCTTTTAAAAAAAAGTGCACCGACTTCAAAAATTTGCACTGAAAAGTAAGAAATAATAAATATTTCGTCGTAGAATTTGAAGACGGTTGGTGCCAAATTAGGATACAAAACTAAGTAAATATCTAAGAAGATAAAGATCTATGTTTGTATGTACCTACTGATGATCGTAGGTTCCTAATGAATTGTCTATATTAGTGAATTTGGGAAGTAAGTTGTTAGTTGTTGTTAGAGACAAATATTAACGCAACTAAAAAAATATTGATGGAAAATTAAAAAAATACCCCTGTGGATGTGATTTGAACCATGTAATGTGCTTGTGCATCCTATGCACCCCATTACATTTAACCGCTAGACCATCGTCACGAAAATTGACAACTTCGTGTCAATAGCAACCGTTGCTAAGGCTTTTTCTGATACATAATTTCAGCCGTAAACAGAAATTAATTACTGAATTTCTGAAAAACTACTGAACCGATTTTCGTCATATGTCTGTGAGATAATGTCGAGAAATATATTATGTCTTGAAAAAAATAAGTTGTCAAAAACGGTACATATTTTATCGAGATATCAAGAAAAATGTACTTATAAAGTCAGTTTTTTCAAAATTTCTGAAAAACTAATGAACCAATTTTTATGAGATAAAAATGGGACCAATCCGGAAGAATTATCTGTCGATTAAAAAAGAAACCATCAAAATCGGTTTACAATTGGCGGAGTTATCGATGTACATACATACATAAAAAAAAAATAAAAATAAAAAAAAAATACGGTCCGAATTGAGAACCTTCTCCTTCTTTTTTTGGAAGTCGGTTAAAAATAAACCGCGCGGTTTACTGAGTTCATTACGCTACCAAGCTTGTCTAAATCCGGGACTTCCAATTTCAAAACTTTTACTATTATGTATATATCATGTCTTAAAGCCGATATGATACGGAACCCTCTGCGCGCGAGTCGTATTCGCAACATGGGCAATTTTTTAAAAAGATTTTTAGTTTTTTAGAGTTAGTTGGAAATGTTGTAATTTAAAAAGAGAGGTGTTTGGTCTTGAGCCAAAAAAGCTTAAAGTTTTAAAAAAGAAGATTTGACAGGCATTTGATTCAAAAAACTGATTTAGCGATTGTTGCTTGAGTTGCAATTTGTAATATTTTGACATTGCATTTGTTATCAGTGTCAACAAGATATAAGGATGTCAAATACAATTTTCGTTGCTATATAAAGAGTGACAAAACTGACAAAATATTGTAATTTAAAATGTAAACCAGATTCAACAATTTTTTTGTTATCGGCAAGGGAATAACAAAAAGAACATAATAAGTGAAAAGTTGCAGAGAACATAATTCGGAAAAACGCTTCAAGTCAAAGAACAATAGAGAAGTTCTTTTTGAAACGGAATTTGGATTCTTTGTGTAAGTTCTGAATGAAAATCTGTATTAGTTTATTCATTATTCAAGTTAAATTTTGGGCACTTTTTCAAGTTTTCGTCCATGAAATAAGTACAGGTAATGACATTTTGCTAAATTTATGTACAAAAAACTCATTAGACGTAATAAATATATATATAATTTTCAGTATATAATGTTTACATTTAGCGAGTTGTCTATTATTAATTATGAAAATCTGTGAAACCAGAGCTACAATTATTTTTTAGAAGAAGAAATTACAACAAAAATATAATATTTAGAAATATTTGAAATACTCAACAAAGTAGAAAACGAGTAATAACAAAGACACTCTAAAAATAAAGGCATTATTGACACCACAAATAAATTATGAAGTAGGTAAGAACTCTCAAAGAACAATATCACATGCCTAAAGTTTACCTAATTTAATACTAAACTTTTGTTCATAAGTCGAATTACGTATTCCCGGTTTTATCAAAATACTTTCAAGGGCCTTATGTATATTTTTTGTGCTTCGTAATTATTAGAAATGCAGGATTTCAAAGACACCATTATTTATCAATTTATAGTTTTATAAAATGAAAAAAGTAGTTTGCGTTGGTTTGGTATCATTGAAAGAAGAATTCACTGGGAAGGTTTTTAATAATAATTTTTAATTTTAATATTAATTATTATATTAATTAAGTAATTAAATATTGACATATCATATTTAGGACCGAGCATTTACAGTATAAATGAATCAAGTCGGAGAAAGTTAGCCCCAGCAATTTTTTTTTCTTCACAGGTGGCCTTACAGCTCCCGAAACCGTGTTATGATTCCAGGGTACCCAGCGGAAGACCAAGTCTCTCTCGTTTAGCCGATGGTATTTGTGAGGCTATACCTAACGAGTGGCCAGTTCTGTTGAGGTAAGAGATGGAAAAGCCGCTACGTGTGATTTGTCGGATTATGTACATAAGTTTTTAATTAAAATACCCATTGGCGGGGATCCGAGATCGTATGCTGTCACTGTAATAAAATAATGTAGGAAATAATTGTGTAGAATAAAATGACCTACAAATAAGTCCGCGGTATATCTCCAAAGATAAGTTATAGTTATAAGCGTATTTATGTAGGTAGGTATTCAAATTGTTGTAAATCCATATTGTATTCGTGCAAAACTGGGTATAGATCATCTATGTGTATAGATTGACTGCATTAATTATATTTTTTCGCACACAGGACCTTTTCAAACTTCTCAAAATTTGAATAGAGCATCAATTTCATATTGTTCGATGACAGACATCGAATTGAAACTTTTTATCATGGTTCTGTTATAATTTTTACGGAACCTTAAAAAGATTAGCCTATCGGGATTAATAATAAAATTCAGTCATCAATGGAGCATCACGATCGTATAGTTTTGAATAAGCAAATATTTCAGGGACGTGTCATCAAAATAATAACAATATATTTAGTACAAATAATATTAATGTGATCATACGATGTCTACAGTTCGGCCCGAGTACACATAGACACGTTTGCCGTCTAGCACTTCAGTTAGAATAGAGAAGACAAAAAGGACCGGATGCCGCCGCGACATTACACTTTGTCCTGCTTTGTCACTACGGGAAACTATATCTTTTTCTTTCTAACTGAGATTTTGTCTACGTAAAGAGATTCTTTCTACGACTACAAATTAGCGTGTGTTTCATCTCCTCAGCCCATAAGCAGTATCTATCCATGATTAAATTAGTACCGGACCCCAGGATAGGTATCTAGTGAAAGACAAGTCAATCACTGTTCGTCTGCTGATTGTATTGAGGTTGGTACCTACCAACAACTGAAATACTGAAATACTACACTGAAAATGTGGTGCTGGAGAAAAATGCTGGGCATATCTTGGACGGAGCACCGCATAAATATTTCCATCGTCCAAGAACTTCATAAGAGAGACTGTCGGCTGTCGTTCAATCTGAAACCCTTCGGTTATTTAAACATGTTACGTGACGAGACGAGCGGTCCTTAAAGAAATTAATTGGTGGTAGCAGATCTCGAGGATGTTCTCCTTTGCGCTGGACCTTATAAGGTTGTGCGTCTCGCTTTGAACCGCCATGAATGAACCGACTGAAAAGGGGAAGAAAAAGATTGTCCAAATATCCTTTAGGTCCATCCAGACTCCAGAGTCATACGGAAAAATAAAACTAGGCTAATAGGTTATTCCACTTGTGCCACAACAAAATTAAATTTATGTTTTGTGATATTGTGCTTTATTGTTATAAAAGTCTGGCTAAAGTCACTCGGGACTGTTTGGACAAACGGGCAATAAAACCGAATTTCCTCACCTAATCCTGTTACTCACAATTTATGACATTGCCGTCGACCGCTAGGTTTTTCTGCGTTCATTTTCTGCACGCATTTCATTAAGTGTACGAAAATTTTACGTGCAACGGCCAAATTGAGTTGATTTAGTTTGCTTACTAGCTTGAGGCAATGTACTTGCGTAATAAAATGTAGCAAATTATTTTGAGTCTGAAATAATATTAGGGTTTCGTCAAAAGTGAGGATACATTTTCAGGATTGGATTCCACTGTCATCTATCTAATATATAAAAAATTACATTTGTTTGTTTCTTTGTTTGTTCGTATTCTATAGACTCAAAAACCACCGGACCGATTTTGTTGCTGTTTTCACAATTAGATAGGTTAATTCACCGGGAAGATTTACGAGTATTAAGCATTAACCGATCATGTTTAGGAGCTGAGCATTAGCAGTATAACTGGTATAAGTGAATTGAGTCGGGGAAAAAGTTTAGACGACAACTCAAGTTATACGTCAGAGATATAATAAAATGACGTAGAAAAGACTGATGTAGAATGAAATCATCTACAAAAAGTCCGCGGCATTTCTGTGGGTATTAACATTTTTATAAACCGATATTCTACATGTACGAAGCCGGGGGCGGGGCGGGGTCGGTAGTGCTATATAAACCATACACTGTCTCTAAACGTTGTATAACTTTTGTACAATGTGAATAAGGCGGTAAATAAATACAAATATTTATTCAAAAGTCATAATTATATCAATTTCATGGAACCAAATTTCCGACAATGATATATTTGCATATTACACGAACATCGGAAAACTCATCAAAAAACAAATCCTATTTTCATTACACACAGGTGCGGAATCGAAATAAATTTTATTTTTATTGTCTAGAACATAAAATATTGTTAACGAAATATTAGAACATTTACATATTGTCAATGTGTGGTATCAGTTGTCGCTACAATACGTGACGTTAAATATATGTCGCCGCCAAATGGGTAAATCAGCCACTAAATTGGATGGCTAGGCATTTCATTAAATGGCGGCATTCAATTGAATGGCTATTTAACACCACGATACCTAATTTTTTCCTTAAAGACTTGCAATTTTAAAGTAAGATATTTACACAATTAAGGGTTAATGCGTTTTTCACTACGCAAATTAAAACAAAATAGGTTTCTGGATGGAATTTAAAAGCTGGCAATCATTTTATGTTAATACCCCTTCTTCAGAGCGGGCCAACCCTTACCAAGAGCGCCTTAGAAAATTGATAAGAGATTAATTCTGACATCAGACCGATACAACCAAGTCTCATCAATAACATGAATATTATTATCGAATACTTTCTATAAATAACTCGGCGAGAAATGTAAGAAACATTGCACACTCTGACGCAAAACTAAAAAAGTATTCTGTTTCACAAGTAATTAGCAACAACAGACTATGAAATTACTCATGGAATTACAGTTAGAGATCGAAAAAACGTGTCAAAGAAAACGGAAATTGCCCTAAACTTTTCGGTAAAAAAACGTACTTATCTATATAATATTTTGAGAAAGAATTGGTACACTAAAAAAACGTCGGTTGCCTAGTGGTTAGGATGAAGACATGTGTCATCGAAGGACACGGTTCGATCCCGATTGCGTTTTTTATAATTAAAAACTTATGTAAGTACCTAATCCGACAAACCACACTTAAGTTAGTAGCCCACGCACTGGTCCGGTATCTCACCGAAAATTTTCGATCCAGCCAGCCGTATGATCGAGATTGAACACAGGCCGCACATTAGATATGTAAATCATACGAATTAGTTCACATGCAATTCACATATTCACACAGGATTTCGCAGCCGGGGCGAAACCTTACCTTTACCCAAATACTCAAATTACATTGCATTATTATTATGTAGTTTACAAATTACATAATAATTTCTACTTAATTCACGTTACAATCAAAGCTTTTGGCCTGGATTTCAGTTTTGTATTAAAATTTATTACCCGCGCAGTGTTTACAAAATATCTGATTGCATTTTCACCACAATGAAAATACACTATTAAGTGTACGCTTGTGGTTAAATGTCATTTTAACAAACATGTAATTTTTTTTTAATTCTTCACGAGTTACCTTACAGCTCCCGGAAACCGTTGTCGACCCCAGGGTACCCAGTGGAAGACAAAGACCAACTCTGTTGAGGTATGTAGATGGAAAAGCCTCTATGAACGGTTTGTCGGATAATATAAAAACCCATTGGTACATGGTCGGATGTGGGGATCGAACTCTCAGTTGTTAGCCGAAGTCTTTCCCACTCGACTACCGACGCCCAAATTTTGTTTCTCCACGGTGTTATCGGTCCCAGAGTATCACAGCGTAATTGTTCCATGTGTCATAACGTTGTTCGTAATAAGAGAGGTAGACAGAGAGTCATTTGCTAAGATCCCGCCAAATAGGCTTCATTTTTAAGGTACCGTACCAAAAGAGAACGCAATGTTTGTCCGTCTGTCTGTCTGACCCTCCGTCGCTTCTAATTATAAACATTTTAAAAAAAAGTGCACCGACTTCAAAAATTTGCACTGAAAAGTAAGAAATAATAAATATTTCGTCGTAGAATTTGAAGAGTTTATTTTACCCTTTTAAGTGATTTGCTGCCTTGAGACAATTGAGAGACAAATAATAACGCAACTAAAAAAATATTGATGGAAAAATATCCTGCGCTGCACCCCATTACATTTAAACGCTAGACCATCGTCACGAAAATTGACAACTTCGTGTCAATAGCAACCGTTGCTAAGGCTTTTTCTGATACATAATTTTCTGCAGTAAACAGAGAGAAATTATGAATTTCTGAAAAATTACTGAACCGATTTTCGTCATATGACTGTGAGATAATGTCGAGAAATTATTATATCCTTAAAAAAATAAATCGTCAAAATCGGTACATATTTCATCGAGATATTACGAAAAATTTACTTATAAGGTCAGTTTTTTCAAAATTTCTGAAAAACTAATGAACCAATTTTTATGAGATAAAAATGGGACCAATCCGGAAGAATTATCTGTCGATTAAAAAAGAAACTATCAAAATCGGTTCACAACCGGCGGAGTAATCGATGTCCATACATACATAAAAAAAAAATAAAAAAAAATACGGTCCGAATTGAGAACCTTCTCCTTCTTTTTTTGGAAGTCGGTTAAAAATGAGGTAGGGCTTGTAATTCACACATACAGTAGAACCACAGAACTTCTGTCCGAACCAATTGGGACCGATGTAAATTTGGAAAAGCAGGTTGCTAACCTCGCTAAAAGTGTGACTTTTTATTTCACTATTATTTTCAGAGCGAATTTAACACTCGAAAAAACATAAGCTGTTTGGCTGTAGTTGCTTTTGACTTCCATTAAAAAAAATTGTCGACGCGAATAACGTCTTTGTTTGTCCGGAAAAAATTTTTCAAATAATTATAGTAAGTTAAGTATAGTTACGGCAACGTTACTAAGTCATCGTTCGGATAATTGAGGGTTCAGATGATCGAGTTTCGGATAATCGAGGTTCTATTGAAATACAATATTACCAAAGAATACAATAACAAATGATTTTCGAAAGTCGATAAGCATATTCTTCTTCTTCTTCTTCTTCAGCCTGTGTCCGTCCACTGCTGGACGTAAGCCTTCTCAGCATTGCACCACTTCTCCCTATCCTCAACAGTTCACTTCCACGCTCTACCATCTCTCTTCACGATGTCGTAACTCCATCTCGCTGGTCACTCTCTATGGCCCATTCTAGGTCTCATATCTCAGGTAGGTAAGCATATTATCTTACTGTAATTAACTACGGACCTCTACTCCTTGTGTGGCTCGACACTCGACACGCAATTGGTCCGATTATTTAACTGTTTCTTTATAAAAACAAGGCCGTTCTGGGCCCGGTTAAGCGACAAGAAAGCTTTTGGGTTCTTAGAGATGTCAGATTTTCATCTCTAGATATTTATTGTAAGGTTTCCCTGGCAAGATATTGGCAATTCATGTTCTGACCAAAACCGTAGACTTCATTTTGTAAGGATTCCACAAGATAAGTTTTTCTACGACGTGCTAAATTTAAAAGTCAAGTAAAAAAAACCATTTTAGTTTATAAAACGTATATAAAAATAAGTATATACTTTTATTGAACATATAAAAAATGTATTGATTGATAGAAATATTAAAAGTACACACAATCGCCGAGCATGTATGAAAGGTATGATGAATGTAAAAGAAGGTATGTCAGGATCGTAACAAATGGCGTTAGATTGTCTCTGCCTACCCCTCTTGGGATAAAAGGCGTGATGATAGATAGATAGATACAATCGCCATTCTACATTTAGCAAAATAGCAATCGATGTACCTACGAGTATTTGACGCAAGGGAAATGGTGTTATATCTCCTTCCCTTTTGATTTCAAGATTTTCAATTTCACTGGTTTTATTGCTAAGTCATAATGACAGAAGGTATCAGACAAGGTTTTTCTATCTTAAATCTATCCACGTTGAAAGAATGAAGGATGAAAGATTGATTATGTGGCAGAAGTGAAAAGGAATACTTTCAGAGGACGACCTAGGTGTACTTACTTTTATTAAAAATATAAAAAAATTAATAAAGGCAATGTTATAACTTAAAAAAAAAAGTGAACCGACTTCAAGAATTTGCACTGAAAAGTAAGAAATAATAAATATTTCGCCGTAGAATTTAAAGACGGTTTTCACTAAGGACCATACGGGAAGCACCAGCTTTCAAATAAAATAAAGAATTATCAAAATCGGTTCACCCAGTCGAATGTTAACAAACAGGTAACAAACATAAAAAAATACAGTCGAATTCAATACCTCCTCCTTTTTTTTGAAGTCGGTTAAAAAGTACACACAATCAAATGACATTCGATTGTCTCTGCCTACCCCTATTGGGATAAAAGGCGTGATGATAGATCTATCGAAATAAATGCAATGATTTGCGAGCAATGATGCCAATTGAATTAATTTTAACTGCAATATCGTGGAATTAAACTGGTTACCATGCCTTGATGACGACCGTAGATCACCTTAATTGTTGATATGTCATTGTAACATCTTGACTTTCGCCATGTGGCATACATTTGTAGGGAGTAACTCCGTGAAATGGGACGGAAATGTTTAATGTCAAATGGAACGGAATTCGAATTGAATTTGTCTTTAGATTTTACACATGGCTACTGTAAGATTAGTTTTTAGGGTTCCGAACATCTCCGATGAAAAAACGAAAATTCTTATAGGACCGTGTCTGTCTGTCCGTCTGTCACAGATTTTTTTTTACTTGACGAAAAATGTTGTAACTTGCCCCTCTTATCTCCGAAAATTTGAAAAATATAGGGAATATGGGGTCTTTCTTATAATTTACAGGAAAAGCTAAACGAAAACCGAAAAAATGGTACGGAATCCTGAGCACGCAAGTCATACTCGCAACTTTGCCAAATTATTTTACCACTTTATTATTTATGTTTCCCACGACTTCGTACGTGACTATTTCAGAATGTTGGCAAACATACACTTCATACATAGCTATTGTCATGTTCACCTCTGCCCACCCCGTTCCCGTCGTCATGCCGTGATGGTATATAGCCTAACATAGGCTAGGCATAGGCAATATGTACTCAGGGTGAATGTAGCTTTCCAATGGTGAAAGAATTTTTTAAACCGGCACAGTAGTTTTTGAGTTTATTCATTACAAACATACACACACACAAAAATACAAATCTTTCCTCTTTATAATATTAGTATAGATAGTATAGATATATTCTATTTTCAAAAAAATTAGGGATCCTTACTAAAACTCCAATAATGTAACCCAAGGTGTAAAAAAATGACCTAATAAATTCTTTATATCGCGTGCGCTGCGAAAACTATTGATGATAGAACAAAATAATGTACTACGAATTGTAATTGCAGACCACATCATTATCTACAATAAAGATTCCGACGAATTGTAACCTCCTTCTGTTTTGAAATTCGGTTAAAAAGTGTCGCGATAGCATTATGTCTATAAGTTGTCTTTTATTTAAAAAAAATAATTAAAATGCCGCCGCTAGAAAAGGCTCTTTATTTGTACCTTGCTATTAATCCTTATTAAAATAATATACTTTATATACACAACTGCTTCAATACCTTTATATAACTTTTTGAAATATTCAATTCGGACATATTCCATTCGAAAGATATCACGAGTTTTTTTTTTTTTCTACATTTTATTTGGACTTTGGCACTTTAAAGGCCATGTCAGTCCCGTTGAAAATAACAATTTATTTACAAAAAATATTTACAATGACCACAAAAAAAAATTAACTTCATTTTGCCAACTAAAATTACTAACTGACTACCTATAATTATCAAACAACTTGTAAAGCATCCTGGCCGACTCACTTAGTGGGTCTGCCAGGATACTCTGTACAATCCCAACCTGCAAAAAATATTTTACACTTCTCAACTACACTATCTCGTTCAAAGTCGTTCCGGACGCACTCCACCAAAACATGGTAAATGTCCTGGTAATAAAAATGTAATTCCCTTATGGAGCTCCAATTTAATTTTAATTATTATATGATCACTTCCAAAAGACTCATTTGTTGTTGCCCATTTAAACTTCAGAGCAATATCCGACGTAATAAATGTTATGTCGGGAGAAGACTTCTGTATCCTGTTATTAACATATTTTATTCTTGTTGGACTGCCATCATTGAGGGAAATAAGGTCGGACTCCATTGCTGCCTCAAATATTTGTAAGCCTCTATTATTATTTTTATTTGACCAGTTGGTATGATGTGCATTAAAATCTCCTGCTATTAATGTGTTCTTGTTAAATTTGCCAAATATTCTATCCCAATCAGCTTGTGTTGTATTCACTGCAGGTGCACAATATACCGATATAATATTTTCGAATAGTGTGCAATTTGATACCTTTAAATGAACTATTTCTATGCCATTATTATTGTTATAGTCAATGGCCCTCATTTGAGCTTTTATAGATTTGTGACAAATTATTGCTGTACCACCATAACCGTCATCTCTGTCACATCTAAATATATTGTAACCTGATAATCTTATTTTTTTTTCCAACCTTAACCATGTTTCACTAATAACAGCAATGTGCACCTTCTCCTGGTTTAAAAATTGTTCCAATTCCATCCGCTTAGGGAATATACTATTAGCATTCCACTGTATAATATTAACGTTAATTTTTTTATTCTTATTCTCCATTATTTAGTAATCGATATATACAGTCTTTTATCATAGAAGTCTTACTAAAATATTTCATACAATAACTTAAAATCAAACTTATTATGCTCTGTATTTTATTTTCAATATTTGTATCAGAAAAAATAATTTTACTAATATCTTCAAGTGCCTTTATAAATGTATTTTGTGTATGGTTGTCCTTTTCTGGTTGTGAAACTTTTTCATTATTTTTCTTGTATTGTTGTTTTTGTGGTTTAGTGGCTTTTAGTAAAGCAGTCTTGTAATTATCATTTTTTTTACTTTTATCTACATTTATGTTATATGTGTTATTTTGCTGTGTGTCAATATCCACAATTTCTTTTGTTTGGATTGTATTTGTTACATAAGTGTTTGATTGTTTGTATTCATCACAACTGTCCAAGCTGCGCTGTAAGAACAACTGTTCTGTGTCATAATGTTACGAATTTCTTTTTCTTTCACATATACTGGACAAATTCTACTTAGGGCCATATGATTACCCTTACAATTTATACATTTATAGTCAGATATGTTTATGTCACAGTTTAGGTGATCACCTCCACACTTAGGGCATCGCTTTTTATTTATTGGGCATGTCCTTAGTAAATGTCCGAATCGCCAACAACCTGAACATTGGGTCACTGGGAATATATATGGTTCCACTTTAATCCTGCAGCCATATGTATATACATGTGTGGGAAGATGTTTATCATTAAAACATATGCGTACCGTCTCACTATCTACCCATTTGCCATCTTTCTCTTTACGTTTCAGTCTTTTACAATATTTAATCTCCGTCTGGCACTGAAATAATGAATCTATCTCCTTTTCTTCCAAGTCGATCCCTTTAACTATTCCAAATGAAATGTTATATTCATTAATTAATTCACATTTATATTCCAGATTTTTCAAAGATTCTGATGTTTGGATTTTATATATACTTTCTTTGTTATTACATGTAATATATATTTTGTATGGGTTTACATATTGTATTTTTATAATACCATCAATATTTTCACTTTTCATGAATCTTGCCATAGCGATTTGTTTTGGCAAAATATTTTTTGAGGTTATGCAAATTTTCTCCACTTTTATCTCCTCTGGATTTATTATTTTTGCCACCTTTTTCTGCTTTCTTATAACTTTAGTAAAACATTCTTCTTTATTACTGTCATCACTGCTGATTTTCCTTTTTTCCGTTTTGGTTTTCTCCATAACCTCTAAATTTCCTACCGTCATGTCGTCCTATATATATTGCTCATTACACTCTCTAGACATATCATCACTATCACAGTCTCTCAATATACACTCTATCTCTTCATCACTGTCCGATGTTTGCATGTTGATTGTTGTAAATAAACATTACATACGCGATAATACCTAAACACCCACTATTCTCACTCGAGCGTCCGTTCGCGACTGATCACGAGTTTAAAAATGTAAGTATTTTTTTATCGCGATTTTAGTATTTTTGTATGAACAATATCCAATGTTAGAGGTAGTGGTAGTGGTAGAGGGTAGGGGTAAGGGGTAGGAGTAGAAGTAGGGGTAGGGGTGGGGGTAGGGGTATATTTTACTTTGTTCGTAAATATCCACGGGCGAAGCCGGGGGCGAAATGCTAGTTATTTATAAAAAATAAAAAATCTTCACGAGTTGCCTTACTTTGTACGGTTTGTCGGATAATGTACAATATGTACATAGATTTTTTTTATATAAAAACTCATTTGTCGGATGTGGGGATCGAACCCGCGACTTCTCAATTGTTAGCCGTCGTTTTATTATTTTATTTTTTTAAGAATTTCAGAAAACTTTGGAACATTGAAAAATAATATTCCTGAACCCAAATTTTCTCCGGTTAGTATAAATTCGTTATGATATAAAAAGGCCTACATGAACCCTTGGACCCACTTTTCCTTTTCAATTTATAATCACGGGAATTAATGGAGGATTTATCGTCAAAGTCTGTCTTTTAGTGGCTATAATTCTCGAACCATTTCTCTCATATTCAGAAATAATAAAAATAGTCCCAGAATAAAGTTTAGTGATATGAAGACTAGCGACTCCGCCACCGGCTTCGGTATACGGGTACAATATGCGTTTACAACAACTTGAATAACTATAGAAAACTCGCTAATGCAAACTTTTTTCCGACTTCATTCACTTATGCTGGTAATTCTCAGCTCCTAAATATGATAGGTTGGATTTGTCCGGACATTCCTTGGGTAGCCATTGGTGTGGACCCGTCATTTTGACCTTCAAGTCTAAACGAAATATGTCTCGGGTAATATGCAATACAATCGCCGAGCATGTATGAAAGGTATGATGAATATAAAAGAAGCGAAAGACTTATATTAGGATCGTAACAAATGGCATACTATTGGCTCTGCCTACCCCTTTTGGGATAAAAGTCGTGATGACAGGTAGATATTGGAATTTTTCATAAAAAAATGTCTATCCGTTTCTAGTAATATTATATGTTTATCTATTATGAGTAAAAAATTAAAGGCATGAATAGTAAAACACTAAGAATAATAAGAAAGGAAAGAAAAATATTTCTAAGGAAAAATCAATTGCTGAATCAAAACAAGTTCGCAGAAATGTTATTCTTTGTACTTTAACTTGGGCATGATAGGGACAAGTCTGCTGAGTGCTTTTACATGTCATATTGTAGTACCAAATAAAATATGTGCCTAGAGATTAGCATGTGCAAACTTACCGCTTTACGACTCGCAAAAGTTCCTCTCTCCTTTAATTTACTCCACCGGAATTAAGTTAGACAACTAATCCATTACTTTTGTCCTTTGTCATTGACTTTCAAGGATGTTTTGAAAATAAATCTATAATGCTATATAGGTAGGTAATCTAAAATTAAAAAAAAGCTCCTAGAAACCGTTGCCGACCCCAGGGTACCCAGCGGAAGAAAAAGTCTTCCTTACTTAGCCGACGATATGAGGCTATACCTAACGAGTGGCCAGCTCTGTTGACATGGAAAAGCCTCTTTGTACGGTTTACATACAAACGGATAATGTACATAGATTTTTTATTATAAAACCCATTGGTACATGGTCGGATGTGGGGATCAAACCCGCGACTTCTCAGTTGTGAGCCGACGTTTTACCCACTCGACCACCGACGCCCTTTCGACTACTATGGAGAGAAATTAAAGGAGATCCCTACATTTGGGCCATTTTTTTTATCTTCGCGAACAGAACCGATAATACCCACAGTTGTTAGATATAAGATATAGAACTAAAAAATCGTGGTCCAGTATTTTTAGCTCTTGAATTAATAGTTTTCAGATTTTGATTTTGAACACCTATTTCAAGATTATTTGTTGCTGGCAATAATTATTTAGCTGTCACTTTCAACTTGACTGACATTGTTTGACTGATTGTTTTGTTTACCTTTTTTAGTACGTTGTTTTATTAATTATATTTGATCTATTTATATTGAATAACATAAGAAATAACGAGAGAAATAACAAAAACCGACAAAAACAGAAGCTAGCTAGCGAACTGACAACCTGACTGACTGACTGAACTGGCTGACGACGGCTGACTTAAGTAGATACGTTCCGAAGCGTAAACATTTTATATTAGTGTTACTAGTGTTTAAAACATTATAAGTAAAATACGTGTAAAAAACGGCCGCTTTGGTACGCCCATTTGTGACCATTATATATTTCATGTCGGCACTCGGTTGGTGCCAGACATTGCCCGACACTAGCCCAACTGTATGGGAATATGTTGATCTCCTTTGGATTCTTGTACCTACATATAATATTTTGTATTCTTAAAAATTCGGCTCAGATTTTTTTACTTCCATACAATCTATATGGAAAAAAAGCTGAATCGGGTAATAAGAAAATAAATGTTTTTTTTAAATGAAAAATACATAGTTGACCACAAAAATAAAAATAAAATAAATTAAAAGATCTAAGTCAACAAATAAAGTATTTAATTT
Source organism: Nemapogon koenigi (assembly GCA_963924495.1). Taxonomy (NCBI): domain Eukaryota; kingdom Metazoa; phylum Arthropoda; class Insecta; order Lepidoptera; family Tineidae; genus Nemapogon; species Nemapogon koenigi. The sequence continues at coordinate 3,149,979 of OZ004640.1, read as the reverse complement.
TTAAGGCTCCGTACCAAGAGGGTGCAAACGGAAACCCTATTACTAAGGCTCCGCTGACCGTCTGTCCGTCCGTCTGTCACAAGGCTGTGTCTTTTGAACCGTAATAGACACTTGAAATTTTCACAGTGTGTGTATAACTATGGCCGCTATAACAAAATAATAAAAATTAAATTAAAGGGGTCCCCATATTAGAAACGTGTTTTTTTTCGGCGTTTTTTCTCGATCTTAATAAAAACAATAATTGTATTATAAACGTCTAACTAGTATAACACTATAAAACTGGCTAAGTGTGAAACGGACTTGCGCTTATTTGTTTCTGCGCCATATAGGGGCGTCAAACTTGGTTTGACCTTAGTGCATACTATTGGGTACACGGAACCCTTCGTGTGAGAGTCAGACTGACACTTGGCCGGTTTTTTTGATTTATTATAGTTATTTGAATAAATCGTACTTAAATATTGTCTAATGAAAAGAAATAAAAAACATATCCCTTATAAAAACTACGTACCTAAGTCTGAGTTTGTGCGTCGGTGGTCGAGTGGTTAAGACGTCTGGTATTAACTAGGCAGACTACGGATTCGATCCCGGATCTCGGCCATGTACCAATGGGATTTTTAATTAAAAACTTATGTACATAATCCGACAAACCACACTTAGAGGCTTTTCCAACTAAATATACCTCAAACTAGCCACTCGTTAGGAATATCCTCACAAATACCATCGGCTAAACGAGGAAGACTTGGTCTTCCTCTGGGTACCCTGGAACCGTAACACAGTTTCGGGAGCTGTAAGGCAACCCATAAATAAAAAAAAACAAGACATAATTTTTATAAAAAAATACATCAATATCAATATAATATAAGTCCCTAAGGCATTTATTTTCAAAAGTGAATCGCAAAATACTTTTTAATATCCTGAAAACACCAAATTGTGCGGCAGTCCACTAAAAATTGATGCCTATCGGAATTATCTTTCGCCAAACCGCTCAAAGGGAGCGAAACCAACGAAGTTATTTCCAATTTAACTGCTTGTTTTAGTATCAGAGTAACCCACAAAGGTATTTCAGTTTTGTTTTACTTTGACAGCAATTAGCGGCTCTTAAGTGTACTAAGCTCCAAGATCTGTCCTTTGAAATGTTCCCCTTATTAACTACCTAGGTCAATTTGTTATTCAATGCCAATTAAGGATGGGAAATCACAGTACCAGGAATCATATGATTTTTTTAATTTACCATACTGTCCGTGCGTCGGTGGCCGAGTGGTTAAGACGTCTGGTATTAACTAGATAGACCACGGGTTCACGGGTTCATTCCCGGCAATGAACCAATGAGTTTTTTAATTAAAAACTTATATACAAAATCCGATAAGCTACACTTAGAGGCTTTTCCATCTAAATATATCTCAGCAGAACTAGCCACTCGTTAGGTATAGCCTCACAAATACCATCGGCTAAACGAGGGAGACTTGGTCTTCCGCTGGGTACCCTGGAACCGTAACATGGTTTCGGGAGCTGTAAGGCAACCTGTGAAAAAAGAAAAAAAACCATACTGGATTCGGTTTTTGGACGTATTTTAAAGTAAATTGGTTAGCATTTTTGGGGCCAATGAGATTTGAACCCATTTCAAGTCCCATGCAATACGTTATCGACTACTTTTTAAATGATATATGATTTTTAAAGTAGCAATAAATAGCATCCCTAATAACAGGACTAAATTTTGTTTCGAGTAATAACAGTAAATTTTACGTCGCAGAACGACAAACACGTACTTATAATACTTTGCTCCTTTGTAAAAGATAAAATCTTTACAAACAACAATTTGATGGTCGTACATTCAGAATAACTTAATATAAACCGGCCCGAAGGGATCCGTAGACTCAATAGTATGCAATACTGTCAGACCAAGTTTGACGCCCCTGCATGGTGCAGGTAAAATTAGCGCCAGTCCTACTCACACTTGTCCGGTTTGATTGTTAAGATTGAGGAAAAAGCACCGAAAAAACACGTTTCTTGTATGTGGACCTCCTTTAATTTATTCATCATCATCATCATCATCATCAACCTTTTTAAGATCCACTGCTGGATGGAAGGAAAAGGAATTGGTCTCCCTCTAGCGCACCATATTAGTAGTGGTGCTGAATGAGAGGAATTGCCATAGTCACCACGCTTGGCAGGCGGGTTGGGGACCGTACGCCGCATTACGTGCCCTCCGAAGCATGAGGAGTCGATTTAAGCACATATTCTTAAAGAAAATTGGTGCTTAGCATTTTAGCAGCGAGTAGAATTCGAACCCGGGACCTCCGGTTTCAAGTCTACAGTCCTACCAATTAGGCTATCGACTACCTTTAATTTTATATTTATTATTTGTTATTGTAGCGCCCATAGTAATAATACACTGTAAAAATTTCAGGTGTCTACCTGTTACGGTTCAAAAGATACAGCTCTTTGACAGACGGTTAGTAAATTAAACACGGTTTTTGTATGGAGACCCCCTTTAATATTTAACTTTGTTTTATTTGTATTATTTGATGTTATAGAGGCCATAGTAATACATACTCTGTGAAAATTTTAAGTGTCTACCTGTTACGGTTTAAAAAATACAGCCCTGTGACAGGCGGACGGATGGACGGACAGCGGAGCTTTATTAATAGGGTTTCCGTTGTCACTCTTTGGAACCCTAAAAAGTGATAACTTATTTGTTTAACTGCAAACATAAACTTCTGAGTTCCAGGATTCGATGCTTATGCCTTAATTCCTTTAGGGTAGGCAGATACCAACGATACAAAGATCCTGACACACCTCATTCGGGGTCTCCATACAAGAAACGTTTTTTTTCGGTGTTTTTTTGCTCGATCTTGGCAATACACACAAACGTCTAACTATATACAACTATAACGCATACTCTCTTTTTTCTTTACGTGTTGTCCGTGTTACGGTTCCAGGGTACCCAGCGGAAGACTAAAGGCCCACCCATTCGTCCAATCACCGGCGCGCCGCCGTACGGTCCACCTAAATTGACCACAGATTCGTCCAATTCCTATGAAATTTTCGGTGCGATACCGGACCAATGTGTGGCCTACATTAGTCTCCCTCGTTTAGCCGATATTTTACGTCGATATCGTGATATAAAAAACCACAGGCGAAGCCGAGTCGGATAGTTAGTCTATAATACAGGAAAGATCAATATAGATTCCTATCCTAATTTTTTTTATTAAATTAAATCAAATCTAAAGATTAAAAATAACTAAATAAACCAGGTCTGCCTAGAATAGTGGCAAAAATACTGGCTGCATTTCCCCGCTGAATCGCGAAGCTGATTTGTTGAGCGAGGAAGGAGCCAGCCCTCTTGTCACCAGAAGAGATTTTCAGTCGAGGGGATACATCTTTAATATTTTTTTTGGCATTTGAACCCCACGGACCTAGAGTTTCTACACCAAACGGCACAAATTTGTAGTTTTCAATAATTGAACTATATTTGCGCCGTTTGTTAGACTCTGCGATTTGCGCCGCAGCTCCCGCTTTGATTGCTGTTTCCCTGAGATGAGACGGGGCTAATGTGTCCACGCACGTAGCATCCCATACAAGGGCCCGACCTCGCTCCCAGGGAATCAGAGTCATTCCAATTTCTCTATCTAACTTGAAATAGGATACATGTATTATACCACTTTACAATACAAATCCTTCTAACTTCCCTAACAAGTGAGTAAACACACTCCAAACAAACAAGATTATTTTAAATACGCTCAATATTCAATAATTAACTTAATCTCGATGCAAATGAAGGCCAACGTCGTAAATAAATCCCCGTTTATTCGGCTTTTTAATTAGTACGCGATGAATATTGATGACATTTTAAGGGTGGCTGTTAGTTTCACTGAAAATAACTTGAGGCGTTTATGCACTTAAATTTTATTTAAAGTTTAATTTAACGTTTATAAATCAAAAGACTTTGATAATCAAATTAGTATGTATTTTTAACCGTCTTCCAAAAAAGGAGGAGGTTCTCAATTTGTCAGAATCTTTTTTTTATGATTGTTCCCCGTATACTTGAAGACGCCTGGACCGATTTGGAAAAATATTTTTTGTTTGAAATGGTATTGTAAGCTTTGTGATAGATTATGAAAGAGAAACCAGGGTCAAAATAACCCTTTATTTTACCATTGAAATAATAACGACTATTTCACTTAGATATATTGAATAAGTAACTATATGCTAAATTACAGTGACACAGGTGGAGTATTTATTTACAGAGAAATTGGGAATAGTAATATCTTCATACAAATTATGGATTAAATAATTGGCACCAACCGAGTATTATTTATTTCTTATGCATTGCATATTTTTTCTTAAAAAGTTTTATTTTGATATTTTTCAAAATACTTATGAAACAGCTATTTCCTGAAATACCGCTGCAATTACGAATCTCAACATCAATTAGCCGTACTATAAAGTAATGTTTCTAGGCCATTCTGAATATATTTTTATTTCACGTGGATACAAACTGTTTATAATTAGAAGAGTCAATTAACACAAACCAAACATGGCCGCGGTCTACAGGGCGTTCCGTAAAACTATAAAGTTACATTTTAATTGCTATGCGCTGCTACTTTCATGGCAAGATATAAATTAAGTGTTTAGCTATTTTGTTATTCAATTACGTTAAGTATATTTTGCTCGGTACTTCGCTTATAAGCATTTTGAAATAACATATATTATTTTATCTACTCTTCTATACTAACCTTTGAGTATATACCAAAGGAGACGTGAAGCGTGTATTTTATTGTCGCAACGGATTTTACGTTATATGATGATTATGTTAAAATACAAACATAATAATTATAATGAATGATTGGAAACACTAAGTTTGACGCCCTAGATCGCCTTTCCCGTTTAAAACATCACATTTAACTATTTTCCTAGAGCTCTGTCTCGCGACACAAAACGATACCAACGAAATCTAAGGTAACTTATTACTGCGCACCTGGTCAGTTTAACTTGTCAAAGGGGAAAAAATTGGCGAAAGGGGAAGCCCGTCTATGGCCCCTCTATAGGCTTAGTACTCTATGATACTAACCAATATTGCAAAATGGCGAAAATGTGTTTGTTTCCACGCCATTTATTTATATATTTATTGATTTGGGAAACAAACAGCATACAAAATAACAAATTTCAGACACAACATTAATAATACATATTAACCAACAAGGTTTCCACACATTAACTACACAAATAGGTATACAAACACATAACAAAATACAGAATAAAAGACATGAGAATCAAAAAATTAAAACAAAATTTAACAAAGAAAAAAATATCCACTCAGCTATCATAGGTTACACTCAGGGCTTTCTTAAACTTAGGAAGAGTGCGAACCTTACTATATCTCACATTGAATACTTAGTACGGTTGATGAATATATTGCCATGTAATAACAGAGACACGGATTGACTAGAATACACGTAGATAATAAATAATCCCTAATTACGAAATAATTTAAAAAAGGCATAGACACTCATCGGGACTGCCGACAGAAGTAAAAGTTTAAAACTATGAATAAATCAATTCAAAACCATCTAGTGCACGCTTATAGAAGTTTTCAATGCCCAACCCAGACGTGGAAGCCAGTACACGAATTTGGGCCGGGCAATCGATGGTCGGCATTTGTGCCAAGAGCATGTCGCGAATCCATAAAATTTCTGGCTGAAATCGCTGAACGCGTCTATAGAAGTTTTCACTCCAAAAAAACATATGCACATAATTATGTACTTACATCATTTTGCTTTTATCTCTGACGAACGGATTTCCATCATATACCACGAGAACGATCACTGATCAGACTTGATTCACCTTCCTTGATACATGCAGGTCATACACATACAAATCCGTTTATACTTGATATGAATAATTATAATAACCAATATGAAGGGAACTATCTTATCAGATTTATATAAACATAACTCTACGAACAAGCTTCGTAGTACAAGGTCTAAACATGTGGTTTTAGCTTTAAATAAATTATATCCCCAGGCAAAACAGATATGAATGTGACGATGTTATTAATATTGTGTGAGTTGCAGAGGAAGTTTCATGTACAAACATTTGTCTATCTGTACGTTGGATTTTCTCAGTCTACTTAATGAAGTATAGAAATATGGTTTTATTTTAATTTATTAAAAACTAGCAATCTATACAATTTCTATTACATATAGATATGTGCTTATTTGCAGAATTATTTCCTACATAATTTTGTTATATCTCTGACGGACTAGACAGCATACGCCATGAAAACTCGCTTTGATTGATTCACTGTTAAGGCTCAGCTCCTAAACATTGGTCCATGTTTAATAGCCGTAATCCTTGTGAATCAAAATATCTAATAGTGAAAACCGCAACAAAATTGGTTTAGTAGTTTTTGCGTTAAAAAGGCAAAGACAGACAGACGCGGCGGGGGACTTTGTTTTATAATATGTAGTGATAGTGATATTTCTGGAGCAATTCTGGATTTCTGGATTTCGTAGAAAAATGTCTTCTGTAGCCTGATTAGCTCGAATATAACTAGATTTTTAAAAGTTTAAGTCCTGAGTTTTAATAAAAATAAAGCTAGGATTTCAATATTAGTAGGTAGGTACGACTATGAACGTTATTCGACAAATTATTAAGTGGCAGGTCTCAGGCCACTCGTTAGGTAGCCTCAAAATAACATAGGCTAAATGCAGAAAACTTCTTAAGGGTCCTATACTGGGAATTTGTATGGAGATATTACTATTCCCAATTTCTCTGTAAATACTCCACCTGTGTCACTGTAATTTAGCATATAGTTACTTATTCAATATATCTAAGTGAAATAGTCGTTATTTTTTCAATTGGTTTTATTTAATAGGAAATATGGGTGGTAGAATAAAGGATTATTCTGCCCCTTCTGTCTCTTTCATAATCTATCACAAAACTCTAAATTTTTTTTAAAGCGCTCTTATACCATTATTATTCAATTATATATATCGCTTTTTTTTGTAGCTTATTGAAAATTCAAAATAATTTTTTTTTATGATTTTTAAATTTGGCAAAAATAATAAAATAATTATTATTTTAAATTTTCAATAAGCTACCAAAAAATTCGACATATATAATTGAAGGGTAATGGTATAAGAGCGCTTTAAAAAAAATTTAGAGTTTTGTGATAGATTATGAAAGAGACAGCAGGGGCAAAGTTAAACTACCCATATTTCCTATTCAATAAAACCCATTGAAAAAATAAGAGCTATTTCACTTAGATATATTCAATAAGTAACTATATGCTAAATTACAGTGACACAGGTGGATTATTTACAGAGAAATTTGGAATAGTTTATCCCAGAAAAATTCCCAATATAGGACCCTTAAGGAATACTGAATGAAATCAATTACCTAATTGTCATTCTTGCTTCAGCTAATCGGCATTTTTTGACAAAGTAACAACATAGAGTACTAATGGCCGTTTTCACCAAACTACGTTAGGCAATTGCTTTATCAAATATTTAATATGGTTAAGGAATTGCTTAACCTTAAGAATCGACTTAAAAGTTTGGTGAAAACGATATTAAGACTTTGGAGGAGCCATAGACGGGCTACCCCCTCTGAAAATTGTCTGCTCATTTGGCCATAATAGTACTATGTTATTTTAGGTTTTGATGGTATTGGTTTGTGTCGCGAGACGGAGCTCTAAGAAAAATAGTTAATTGTGTTCTTTTAAGTGTGAAAGGCTCTCTAGGACGTTTAATTTGCCGAAACATAGTGCCTCCTATCATTATTTATAAATTATTATGTTATTATATATTATGAAAACCGTTACGACTATAAAACTACAGTAAAATACAGTGTTACTAGATGTCTACCTCCAAAGTGGCAGAAAAATTGTTGGGTGATTTACTGTTTCGCATCTCCATATATATAATGGTACATAAAAGCAGTTCCGCCTGAATCATGAAATTCATGCGAATCTGCCCACCTCTTCACAAATTCAAGGAATAAAATTCAATAGGTGTTAATAAATATTTTATGAGGTTCTTTGAGAAAATTGCGAGTAAACATATATTAAGTGTCGATCTTAGCTTCTCCTGTCAATAAATTTATTTAAAAAGCGTATTTATTTTTTATTAGTCCTCTAAAATTATTGTTTTTTTTATACTATGTAGCTTGGTACAGAACTGGCCACTCATTAAATATCGGCTAAAAGGGTGACAATAATAATTAGATATTTATATATTTATTAGATCATAAACTTACAAAAAAACCACTGAACGGATTCGTATGCGCTTTTCAATAGGAATCCGTCATCCGTTTTTAAATCGTTGTATTTGTGATTGATTTCGATGGCCGGAACGATCCTGTCACGCACACACACATCCACATGCCTTTGTTTAATCGAATCTTGTGTGTCTGTGTGATTGAGTGAATTGCATGTGATCTAAATCGTATAATTTAAATGGCTAATGTGTGGCCTGTGTTCAATCTCGATCATACGGCTGGCCGGACCGAAAATTTTCGGTGAGATACCGGACCAGTGCGAACCTCGATCGAAGTCGGCTCATACTTTTATAACAGAATTAAGTAGCAACTGTGACAGATTGCATAAACTTTCTGTCAAAGGTTGTCAAAGGACGTTTAATTTTGGGGGAACATAATGTATTAAACATGGACTTATCATGTTTAGGAGCTAAGCATTAAGTCAATCAAGCCGGGAAAAATGTTAGCCCCGTAACAAATTGTTAGATGAGTAAGCTTGTTCTTTCAATACTTTTAGAATGTGGGAGTAGTCCTTTAATCCCTAGTCAATATATTTTTATCTCTATAGAAAAATTACTTAATTGTTTATTTTATTTGAAGTTCAAAATAAGATATCCTTGTAAAGTCAAGAGTTGCTACGAGGTGTCTGGTAGTTTTAATTTAATTGGGTTCTCTAGAAATATGAATTCAATTCTCATAGGAAAAAAGTGTCTAACTTCTATAATATTTTATAGTTAGCGTTTCATTATGCACTAAAAATGAAAAGAAATGAAAGAGAAATATGATATTTGAAAGAGTTCTCGTTAAGGTTTCTTTAAATGGCAGAAGTGAAAGGAAATGCTGTCAGAGGACGACTTAGGTGTACTTTTATTGAACATATAAAAAGTTTATTGAGCGAAGGCAATACGACGATGTATGAAAGGTATGATGAATATATAAATGAAGCGAAAAGGTATGGCATTCGATTGTTTTTCCTACCCCTCTTGGGATAGAAACGTGATGATAGATACATAGATAGACAGAGATTTAAACAAGTTTTCGTTCGGGAGTATGCAAATCATGATACTAAATTTCCCTAGCTAATACAGTAATTTGAGATACCTAAATAATCAATCTTCGTACAGTTACCAGTAGACAAGCCTGTGATACGAGCTGTCTCTGTGATTCATGCAATAATACATTGATGTTAGCAAAACATAGAGGTATATGTGCAACTAGGTGCTGCCACGGATTTGCTGGTATTATTTTAATGTATCAGTATGTGGACAGTGGTGTAATATGCGATAGAAAATGCATTAGGTATAAAGTGTGTTTCGCGGAATTCGCATAACAAAAATTTACCGAAGTCAGAATTCAACGACTCCCACCCTTTTCTAGCCTATTTTTAAAGACATATAATTCTCGATCATCCAGAAAATTCTAAACTCTACCGACGCGACGGCTGGCCAACGTGAACACTATTTTGGGCCAACAAAGAAAATATTGTCACTACAGCTTACCGTTCGCCTAAAATGGCCCGACCAATACTTTAATTGCCGTTGGCTGTTCAAGGAAGGCTTTGAGCCAAGGAAGAAAATATTGTCATGTCAAGACTTAGTTCTACCGTTGGCTAAATCGTTATATTTTCCAATTGATATCGCCTAATTGGCCAACTAACATAAATACAGGCTTTCTGTATTTTCACTTAACTTCAACTAGTAATTTTAAATCTGATTACTTGTAGATTAAACGCTAATTCACATGCGCAACATTTTCCTTACTGTTGGGTAACTGGGTGTAAAATATATGGACAGGCAAAACAATACAAAACCACCGATGGGCCAAAGTAGGAAATACGTAGGGCTATCATCGTTGGCCCAACGGAATTAAAACGACCAATTGCTACTAGAAATCCGGTACCATCACAAGACAACTTATGCTACCAATTTATCATTTTTACAGTTCGAGTCGAAACCGACAAGTCCGTACGAAGGCTGCCACGGAATGCATGGCCCGAGACGAAGCAATTATTATTCTACAATGCGCGGGAAAATTCCGTGTATTGTCTTTGCCCGACCCAGCAATTTGCTTGGCATTCTAGTGCGGTTCTTGGCTGGCCCTGTACGGACATCGGTTTTGGCCCGATGTCGAACGCATAGATGTCACATCAAAATAACATATACATGTTTGTAGCTTCATGGTTAATGCCAAATCCTCTACGTCGGGGTTCCGGATCATTTTATCCACCGGATTTTCACCCTTACATGAAGTACAATAATATAAAAGATAGTCAAAAATGCCTTCTAAATATATTACTATAATAGCAATAATATTAATGGGTGCTAGATACAATACTTTACATTAAACACTCAAATGACCGGGCATGTGCCCATGAACTTGAGAGATAGTAATAAAATAAAGCCTTTTTATTCAGAATTTAATGTAACAAAAATACACGCAAGTTGAGAATTCTTAGTCAGCATACGCCATGAATACTCGCTGGGGCTAACTTTTTTTCCTATACACTTGTTTCACTTATACTGTTATTACTCAGCTCCTAAATATGATAGGTCCATGTTTAATGCTTGTAAACCTTCCTCGTGAATTTACCTATCTACTCGTTTAAACCGCATCAAAATACGATTAGTAGTTTTTGCGTAAAACGGTCACAGACAGACAGACAGATGGGCAAACGCGGGCGACTTTGTTTTTTAATGATGTAAGTATAGAAAAATGTTTGTTTTTCTCTGTGTACTCTGGGCAGTTTACTTCTTATATTTATCTATTCTATCTATCTATCATCACGCCTTTTATCCCAATAGGTAGGCAGAGACAATCGAATGCCATTTGCTATGATCCTGCCATACTTCTTTCATATTCATCATACCTTTCTTATATTTGCTTATAGGTAATGTCATAACGACTAGACGGATGGAAATTAGTACGACAAATGCTGCATTCTGGACTGCGACACATATAGGTAGACTTTTAATTACATAAAAACAACATGGATGTTAAACAGAATACCTATTTCCAAAGGAAAGTTAAGCTCTAAGGAAACATACCTTTTAAGAATGTACGGAAAGAAGATTTATTTCTGAAAACGTTGGTCGATAAGGTTTCAAGGAGGTTCATTGGAAAAGGGGTTGCTGTGAAAGGAGGTTGGTCAACAAAGAGATTTAAAAACATTGACGGACACGGTCGCTTCTTTGAAACGAGTTTATTCTGAATATGTCCTCAAACATATCTAACACAGAAAAAAATTTTCTAATAAATTTTTATTTTATGTAATAGACACATTTTTAATTATAATATATATTTACATCTTAACTAAAATGTATAATAATAAATATATTTAAAAAGAATACATACCTCTTCCAAAACGCCTTCCTGTGGCATGGTTTCCAAAACACTGGCTGCATTACCTCGCTGAATGGTTAAACTGATCCTTTGAGCGAGGTAAGAGCCAGCCTTTAGGTCACCTGAGGCGTGGACTAGTCTCGTACCTAAATTTTTCATAAATATTTCGACAGACCATGGACCCATTGTTTTTCATTTTTTATTTTTGTATTTCTAATTAAGTAATTAATTTCCTAATTATAGTTAAATATAAAACTTAAGAGTCCAATATCTATAATTTGTATGGGTATAAACTATTCCCAATTTCTCTGTAAATAATCCACATGTGTCACTGTTATTCCATATTGTTACTTATTCAATATATCTAAGTGAAATAGCCGTTATTTTTTCAATTGGTTTTATTGAATAGGAAATATGGGTGGTAAAATAAAGAATTATTTTGGCCCTGTTTTCTCTTTCATAATCTATCACAAAATTCTTACTTTTTTTTAAGCGCTGCTATATCTACCATTATTTCCCTTCAATTATATACATTTTTTGTAGCTTATTTAATTTTCTTCTATAGGTAGGTATTGGGTTGAATAACAATCAAGAAGGGCTTTTGTGAGTGTTCTCGCCTTGCCAGAGACAGTATATTTATTAGCCATAAAACATCATGTACTTATTATAAATTATATAAATTACAAAATTAAAAATAAAATTATTACCCCATGTAATTAGTATGATTTACTATATACTAGATTTTCCGCCCCCGGCCCCGCCCGTGGATATATTCGAACAATATAAAATATAGCCTATGTCACTTAGGGATATCGCAGTTTTCTATTAGTGAAATCATTTTTAAAATCGGTACAGTAGTTTTTGAGTTTATTCATTACAAACAAAAAAAAATTTTTTTAATTCTTCACGGGTTCTTCCAGCTCCCGAAACCGTGTTACGGTTCCACTGTTCCAGGGTACCCAGCGGAAGACCAAGTCTCCCTCGTTTAGCCGATGGATTTGTGAGTGTTCTATTGAGGAGTACATAATTTAAAATTAAATTTTACCTCTTTATGATATTAGTATAGATGACAGGTGTGTTAGATAGTAATAAAACATAATATTATTTACTAAAACTTAACTAAAAAAATATTTTAACTATTAGGTAAATCATCTCTTACAACCGCACCTATTTAGATGAAGGCAGAACCAACCTATATTCCCTTTTTCTTGTGCAACTGTAAATGTTAATTACCATAAAGTAAAATGCTAAGTAGACTGTCGAGATCAAGCGTTTCAACTCTCAAGAATGCTAATCTAAGATTACTGTATTGCTTTGAACCGTGTTCTTGAATAATTGCATCCGTATATATTTAGTAAAACCTTTCCATCACGGCTCCGCCCATGGAAAAAAAAATAAAAATATTTCTAGGATGAAAGTAGATTATAATAAGACGTCTGGTATTAACTAGACTGACAACGGTTCAATCCCGGCCATGTACCTACCTACCATTGGGTGTTTTCTAGGGCACGCTTAGAGGATTTTCCATTTAAATATACCTCAATAGAACTGGCCACTCGTTAGGTGTAGCCTTACAAAATACTTTCGCCTAAAAGAGAGAGACTTTGTTTTCAACTGGGTACCCTGGGATAACACGCCAAAAAAAAAATAGATTTTGGTCTCGCTCCTCACAAAAAAAAACGTGGATCGGTTGCTCTGTTTGACGTGAAAAAAAGACAAACAAACAAACACACTTGCGCATTTATAATATTAAACAGGGCCGATTCTACGAAGTACTTAATTAAATTCTAAACTTTAATAACTTGCATTTTGCAATAACAATAAATTGGCAATAGTATTGATTTCTTCAGGTCGATGTATATTTGCAGTTGAGCGAAGCTGGAATTTTAGAATCGTTTCAGTTATATATTTTTCACCCTCGGCTCCGCCCATGGATATATTCGAACAATATAAAATATAGCCTATGCCACTCAGGGATATCATAGCTTACTATTAGTGAAATAATTTTTAGAATCGGTTAAGTAGTTTTTGAGCTTATTCATTACAAACAAAACCGCTTTATAATATTATATATAGTATAGATAAAGAGGTAAAGGTTGTAAGTTTGTAAGTTTAGAATTTAGATCTCAAACTACTAAAAATATTCTAAAAAATATTTCATGAATATATAACTACGATATCCCCAAGTGACATCATTATGCTACATTTAATTTTGTTCGAAAATATCCACGAGCGATTCCGGGGGCGGATAGCTAGTACAAAATAAAGTGACTTCACCAAAAGGTATAAAAATAATATAATATATTCGCCCTGTCTACCCCAGATTTGGTTCAGGCGTGATATGTGATCATATTGAATATCCAGTGTTTGAATCATGTAAAGTTTATTGCTAGTATGCATCGTGATTGCTTCTTTACGACTACTCCGCACATATTATTTTAGTTTTTTAATGGATGTATTGCACAACGTTTATTTGAAGAATGTAAAATATTATTGCCACCATGGAATTTTTCCGGCGAACAACATAGGATCGATACATTTGTGTTTATGTCGGATAAAACATGTTTTAACTACATCATACATTCAGTGAATCATTTTATTTCAGTGATTTTCGCACTTTTTCTGAAAAATATAGCTGCATTTTTAGGATTCAGTACCCAAAGGGTGACAACGGAACCCTATTACTAAAGTAGGCCACACATTGGTCCGGCATCGCACTGAAAATTTCCCATTCCAGCCGCCAGACGATCTAGGCGGACCATTCGGTACAAGTATTGGACGAGTCTGTGCTCGATTTCGGTGGACCGTACGGCGGACGAATGAGTAGGCGTCTTTGGGCTGTATCTTTTGAACAATGTCAGACACTTAAAATTTTCACAGAGTGTGTATTACTATGGCAGCTATAACAACAAATAATAAGAATAAAATAGACTATGGCAGCTATAACAACAAATAATAAGAATAAAATAAAGTTAAAAATTAAAGTAACGTGTTTTATTCGGCGTTTTTAGCTCGATCTTAAAAATGGCAACACATACAAATGTCTAATAAGTAAAACAATAAATAATAAAAACCGGCCAAGTGTGAGTCGGACTTGCGCTAATTTGTTCCTAATTTAATCTATGCCTATACTTGACATTTACAAATTATCGATTAACATTGGTATAAAAGAAGAGGAAGAAGAACTAGGATTTCAGAAATTGGTAGAGATAGCTGTCAAATGTTTTATTAACAAAATCAGAGATCGTTTTCAAAACTCCATTGGTAGATTTTCCTTATATGCAATTCGGTGCAAGTCTCGTACCATCAATAGTTTCCTACCCAGCGGAAGACCAATTCTCCCTTTTTTAGCCGATGGTATTTGTGAGACTATACGTCCTAACTAGTGGCCAGTTCTGTTGAGGTATATTTAGATGGAAAGTGTTGTTTGTCGAGTACATAAGTTTTTAAGTATAAAAAACCCATTTGTACGTGGCCGAGATCGAACCGTCGTCCGCTTAGTTAATAGCAGACATCTTAACCACTCGGCCACCGACGCAATAGTATTTTTAAGCTTCAATCCAAATAGAAGTATTGCGGGCTAAGTATTCCCAAACACCCTGTTTGGACGACCTAGCCACTGTGCTGTGAGCGCTATATTATACAATATATCAATATAAATAGCACCTTTACTTTGCTAGTGAAAACGTGGGTGGTCGTAGAGTGGAATAAATAGCTTCTTTACAGACGATTTATTATTAACTTGTTTTGACTTTTATATCTTGTTTACGTTTGATTCTTGGGTCAAAGGAACTTGTGAAGGATACCTTGTGCTATGGGTACAAAAAAATATGTGACAAATATAATGCTTTATAATTTATATAATATATTTTTCTTCCTACAACCTAATGATTTCAGAATTTATCACCAAAAATAGAAGCACAAATCGGCATTTTTATACTGTTCTGAAAACAGTGCAACAATGATCACATTTGCACTGTTTTTGTTTTTTTTTAATTAGTCACTGGTTACTTTTTCTGTAAAAAGGTCTTTTTTGTGTAGATTTTGTTCTATTAGGTACTTTTTTATGTTGAAATGATTATTATATGCAGGTACTTTTTCTGTAGTGAAAATTGCGCGCGTATTGCTTTGTTGAAACTGATATAGGTACCTATTTCAGATCTGTATCTTCTTATAGGTATGTTTACTTAATTTTGTATCCTAAATCTACGACGAAATATGAATTACACAGATCGACAAAAATATTTTTTTTGGGTTTCTTTCTAATGCTAGACATTTTGATTCTAGACATCGAAAAACATTGAAATTTCCATTTTTAGCTTTTTAAGTTTGCTTTTTTTGTTTTACGTCGATAAGAAAAATTTTGAAGATTTTAATTGCAAGTTTGGTTTCCAGAAAAGCAAACTTTAACCAAAAAAAATATTTTTCCCTTTATTAGTTACGTAAAATAAATTGAAATTTTATATTTAGAACTTAACCCAAAAATCGTGTCGACCAGTGTTATTTTTTAATACTTATATTATAGTTTCCAGTGCACAATTTTTGAAGACGGTACGCTTTTTTTAAAAGTTTTTTTTGTATCGAGTTAAGATTGAACTACACCGCAAAATATAAAAGCATTTATGATTCATTTTGCGATACGAACCATTCTATGTTTAGATAAATCTCTTACCAAAATCAAGAAGATTTCATAAACAAATAGAACTTGCCCAGACATTCCAAAGTTTCCTTAACGAGTGCTATATTTTATTCCACCCCACATCGCCCTGGAGAAGGTTATTATTTTAAAATGATAATAAACTAGTTTCAAATTCCACGTCTCGTTGCAAACAAATTATTCATTCTTTAGGAGTCACGATAGTTTCCAACTGAATTACTGACGTAGCAACGAGAGAAGTTTTTAGTACTTTCTATTATTAACTGATTGATACTGTGTTTGTTATTTGGAGGTATTTTGCCCACATCATACTTGAAATTTCTAAAACTTGTCTGTAGACCTAGAATGGACCATAGAAGTGTCGGCAGACCACCAGCGAGATGAAGTGACGACATCGTGAAGAGAGAGGGTAGAGCATGGAGGAGAACTGCGGAGGATAGGGAGAAGTATATCCATCACATCCTTTACCTCATGAAAGGTAAACAAAGACAATAGATT
Organism: Nemapogon koenigi; assembly: GCA_963924495.1. Taxonomy (NCBI): domain Eukaryota; kingdom Metazoa; phylum Arthropoda; class Insecta; order Lepidoptera; family Tineidae; genus Nemapogon; species Nemapogon koenigi. Next base: position 3,133,226 of record OZ004640.1, on the reverse strand, counting down.
TTTTTATACTTTATACCTTGCGGTGTGGCCAGATACACCAGTAACAGTGTCCACTTTTTGCCAGTTGTCCATATTGCTCGGAGAAAACGTTTTACTACCCCTAAATATTGTATAGAAACGTGCGCGGTAGCTGCTCCTCTTAATGGACCTAGATTTAAGAACCTGCGGACTCTTTACGTGCCCTCCGAAGCACGAGGAGTCGCTTAAAGCACATATTCTTAGAGAAAATTGATGCATTGCATTTTTGCCATTAGTGGGAATAGAACCCAATCGACTACTTAGAACTAGTTCATTTCCATCCTTAATTATTTAATTTTATCTTTGACTTGCACTAATGACATCATCTTTCACTCCGCATTATTTTATAATCATATCGTTCCGAATTCAGTCAAAACGCTTTGCAACACACATTCTACCTAGAGACCGCATTTCCACTGCTTTTGCCTTCATTTCTCGCCTCTTATTCCATTACCCAGGTCTGTCTGTATATATGTGGTAATATTGAGAGCAACTCAATAATCACGCTTTTTACCCCAAGAAATAATTTTCGCTTATTTAATATTCATCACATATGCTCGGCGATTTGTGTACTTTTAATATTGCCATGGATCAATATATTTTTTACCTGTCATCCTCTGCCAGCATTTCCTTTCACTTCAGCCATATAAACCATTTTAGTCAATCTTTCATACTTCATTCTTTCAACGTATCCATTTTTCGAGAAAACTTTGAATGTTTTAAAAACTGGGCTATTACTTATAGGAGACGGGTTTACAACATGTTTAATACTCGTAAACCTTTCCGGTGATTCAACCTATCTAATCTGAAGTGTAATCCCCGGCGCGTCGCTGTTCGGTCCACCGAAACCGTCCACAGACTCGTCCAATTCTTGTAACGAACGGTCTGCCTAGATCATCCGGCAACCGGAATGGGAAATTTTCGGTGCGATACCGGACCAATGTGTGGCCTACTTTAAACCGCAACAAAATCCGTTCAGTAGATTTCGCGTGAACCCCTACCTCTACCCCTACCCCTACCCCTATTCTACCCCTACCCCTACCCTACCCCTACCCCTACCCCTACCCCTACCCCTACCCCTACCCCTACCCCTACCCCTACCCCTACCCCTACCCCTATCCTTATCATTTAAGGGTATGAAAAATAGATTACGACCGATCGTGGGCCCTACCGAATATACCTACACAAAAAAAAACATAAAAATCGGTCAAGCCGTTTCGGAGGAGTATGGCAACTAACTTGTGAAACAGGAATATAAAATTAGAAGATATGTAGTGACAAAAGAACACCGTTTTTGCCATTTGGCTACCGAAGCTTTTTGCTGTCATAAAATATGTTAGTCTTATTTTTATGTACGATTTCCAAGGGACACGTTGACAAAGGGCTGTGATATACTTCGCACTTAAATCGTGGTCGGTCGTATAGGTTCAGTTACAAAAGGGAAGAGCTGTGATAACACCCATCTTCCTTTGTAACCAGATTATAAAAGATGGGAAACTGCATATTTAAATGTTCTCTTTTGCTTGTTGATCTACTTGACATAGTAGTTTGTAAATAGTAAGCTGTTACGAGCTCTCTTGGTCGCGTAACCAACTAAGTACTTGTTCAGAAATTTTGCATCTCTTTCACCCAATATCCGAGCGATAGAAATAAATAGAGAAAGAAAATTTTCAAACAAATCGGTTCAATAAAATACACAAAACGGACTTCAGCAATTCAAGTATTGTACATTAAAAATTAGAAATTGCAAGTTCTAGTTAATTGATCCTTAAAGTATGTAAAATTGTCTTTACTCTAAATGTTAAAAATATATATGTATAGTAAATATATTAAGAGACCTCGAGTCGCAAAGTCGGTTGAAAGTATGCGTACAATTGATGACTTTCAAGGCTTCATAAAACTTATTCAAAAAAATAGTGACATATTTTTTATATTTAGAGTATAGATAATTTCACATACTTTAAGGGTCCATAAACTAGAACTTGTTATTTTTAATAAGTTTTGTACAATACTTGATTTGCTAAAGTTCGTTTTTGTATGGGAGAATAGTTATGAGCCGTCTCCGTAAATATGCTGTCCGCCCCCGGCCTTGTTTATGAAAATTTTAGAAATATAAATGGCATTCATTCGATTGTCTCTGCCTACCCCTCTTGGGATAAAAGGCGTGACGATCTGATATATATAGATCAAAATAAAAAAATAAAAAAATATATCAAAATTACCACTATCTTTATTTTTCAGGCGCTTCAGCAATCAATGTCTATGTTTTTAGAAAACCGTTCTTAGCAATGGACCAAATGTAGAGCGGTTCTAGAGAAAAATCGCTATTAAAGTCTTATTTAGGTACCTATATATTTACTAGCTTTTTGTCCATATTAACCTTCATCCCCTATTATGTTCTTGAGTTCATACAAAAATCCCAAAGCACTTTCAGATTTTCACGAATTTTTCAATTTTCAGGGCAACTTTTGCAATTTTTTTACCAACCTTATTCAGATTATTACAAACATTAAAAAAAATAGTTAGCCAATTCAGTCCAGCCGTTCTTAAGTGATGCGTTTACAAACAAACAGCGTTTAATTTTTATTTATATAAATTATATTTATATTTTAAGACATCATTAACATACAAAGAAGAGATTTTAGGTATGTAATCAATTGCTAACAACTTTATTAAAATTTCAGAGTCCACATTCTGGACAAACAGACAGACGAGACAATCTAAGAGTTTATGTATGTTTATATAATAATTTAGTCATTTAGGACCTTTTTCTAGACAAAAATTGGAACAGACAGACAAAAATTCCAACATCTAGACTAATCTATACTTATAATAAAGTTGAATAGTTTGTTTGTTTGAACGCGCTCATCTCTGGAACTACCAGTCGCATTTGATAGCCCAATTTTTGAAGAAGGTTATCGCCTATATAACATCGCGCTACGACAAATAGCGACGGAACAGTAACTATTAAGAGGAAGTGGTCGCTGGGAAAATGAGTGATGAAAGAGGAGAACGCATTTATCTAGAATCGCGCGCGGGCAGGATAGAAACAGTAAGCGATTCAACGTAAGCGATAATTTTTGTTTAAAACGCAATTAAAAAAAATCTTATACAATCTTACAATGAAAGGATAGATAATTACCAAAAAAATATTCACATTAATTTTTGTAATGGTACCATATATATAGCCATAAAGTGTGATAAATAAAGTTTTCAGAGGTGTATTTAGGATTTTTTTCAATCGAGTAAAATGTTTCTAATCATATTTTAAAAACAATAACAATATTTGTCATATCCTTAAAATCAATATATATTTTTTTCAGTTTCGTAAATAGATCAGGTTTTCTGAAAAAAATGATTAAAAATTGCATTTTGATGACTGACTTCCCCTTAAAGCGGGTGCAACAGCAGTGCACAGCTAGTATATTATAATATAAACACTCACCCATTGCGTGTTTAATAGCCTTAGCCGAAAATAAATCAATGAGTGAGTATTGACAAGCGATTTGTTTATCTGTTTCACTGAAAAAACATGTGAGATTTTCCCTGAAATATTCATCGCTACAGGGAGGCCCATCAATATCAATGTAATCTGACCCCATGTATGGGTTAGACATTTCGAGTGGGTTGTGTCCTTCGTAAATATTTGTGCTTGTTGTTCTAAATCATACTTACGGTATATAATCTTGTAAAGGGTAGATAGGGCTTGATCTAATTTATTTTATACTTTGGATACTCCGACGACCTACTGACGAAAACGTCTAAAGCTAGAATAAGCTAGAAAAAAATTAGACCTAGAAGCTTCTAGGGTCATACAATATTTTCTCTCTAGGAAAGGAGGACATTGTCAATGTTAAAATTATCCCCAATAAATTGACTATAAAATTGTTCCTCATCTCAATAGGATTTATAGTTTCCGAAATATGATGCCCTAGGTATTTTTTGAAAAAGAAAAAAAAAAATTGTATCTCTGACAATTTTTATAAATATGTAGTCAGAAATGCCGCTGTCAGAGGGAAGCCGACACTCTAGGGGTGAGGACTTTTGAGCAGATTTGAAAAATGACAAATATGTGAAAATTGATGCAAGATGCCGCAAGCTGTAAGTCGAGAACCGATACTCATACGACAATGAATTCGACACTGTTTTGTAGGTAAATATATCAAGATTAAAAAACGCTTGTAGATAATTTTATTAGCACTTCTATAATTTTCCTATAAATTTAGAGAAAAAAGCGTGCGTGTATTTTAAATTCTTACTTTATAATTTGTTCTAACTTTACTTTTCACCTTGGCAGGTTCAAAGAACTGAAAACTTTTAGAACTTCGGACTTTCTATCTTTGGGCCTGGGACAAATTAATCATATTTAATTAATGAAATCTGGTAAAATTAGTCTAAATTATTTTGTTAAACATTCATTTCTTGAGTACCTACTCTACAAGACCCCTAATATATTATAAAGAAATTCGGTCCGCTTGTTTAGAAAAATTGGACAATGAATTTGATATAAGTAAGGTAGAGAGATGGCGACAGAAAGTGGTTGTAAGGAATGTGGAATATTACCTTATAAAATGAAATACTGGCCGTTGGACGCGACTTCCCTAGCATTTTATTGACAACTAATATAATATACATCTGCTAATTTAATGTACACCAAAATTTCACTAGCATTTAGAATGAAAAATAAATATACCTGAGTTTTGACCCTCTTCAAATATGCGAAAATAATTTTTCCCGGTTTCAGACATATCAACTCTCGATCAGCAGGAGCGCCATGATGACGTACTTTCCGCGAACATGACGCATTTTTGCAAGGGCGATTTTGGCAGAAAACTGTACCTCGAGGTTCTCTACAGGATGACAAACCGTTTGAGCTCGGTTTCACTCAGCAAGCTTGTTTTTTTATACTGACAGTCACTGCAGGGAGTAAATTGGCAGAAAATATTTTTCCTACAACCGAGAAGCTGCCAGCTGGTAGGAGAGTTTTTCTTTTCTTCTAAAGCGCCTCAGCGGCGTACCGACAAGCGCTGGACCCCTACTCGACAACAAGAATTTGTAGAGGGGGGCTCAGACTACACGAAAAAGAGGTTTTCTGCCGGCAAGTGCTTACAACCACTTTCTGTCGCCATCTCTCTACCTATCAATATTCACTGCTCACCAGATTCTAGCCAGGCATATCTACTTTATTTAAGTATTTATCGACTTTCATTTTTTTTAAATTAGTTCAGTTACTTTTGAGTTTATTTTGGACAAACATTGAGACATACAGACAGACAAAAAATCTAGAAAATGTTTTGTAACAAAAACAAGTTCAATGTAATTGCTAAAAGTTCAATTTTCGTATCCAAATCCTGTTTATTTTGAAATAGACACATATTGAATTTTTTTCCATGATAATTTAGGCAAAAAATGTAAGCCAGTGCAAATAATTACGTCGATGTTTAGTCTCTGTTTTGAAGTGAGAGCAGGACGAACAAACAAACACAGTTTCGCATTTATAATATTAGTTACTTATCAATAAAAGGCGAGGGAAGCCGCGTCCAATGGCCAGTATTTCATAAGTACAAAGTTTATGAAGCAATATTCTACCTTTACTACCTACACAAATATAAACTTTGCCAATTAGCAGCGGGTACTGGAGTTCTGATTGTTTGTACTGAGTGAAAGGGTTTGCATGTTTCTTTAAGAACTTTTAAAGTTCCGTACCCTTTGAAGTGAAGATTGTAGAATCAATGGGTCCACGTGGAATAGTGGCTAATAGAACGCTGGCTGCATTTCCTAGCTGTATGTAAAGAAAGAGCTCACCCTCTTGTCACCATTGGCGACGATGATTTTTGGAGTGATGCGTCGTAAGTAGGCCACACATTGGTCCGACATCGCACCGAAAATTTCCCATTCCGGCCGCCGGATGATCGAGGCGGACCGTACGGCGACGCGCCGGGGTTTGGTTGAATGTGTGGCCACCTTTAGGCGTCTTAGAAATTATTTTGCACTCTCCTTTAATCATGACTCGGCCTCCACGGACCAAGAGTAAACGGCACAAATATTTTGCTATTTCTATATACTTGCGCCACTCTGCTGTCTCGGTTGCTGAAATAAACAAGAAAAAAGATTGGGCACCAACTGATTTACGCCTCTAGAGACCTGAAAAACTTTTAAAGTTTCGTCTTATGTATGTTGTGTGTTCTTTGATGTGGTCTGCTGAAATGAACAAGAAAAAAAATTTAGGCACCAGACTTGTCCACGTTTTCTAAAAAAAACATGTTCATTAGATATTGAAAAAAAAACCGTACAACTTGTTAGTACTCTCAGAATAAGAAAAGCTAGGCTCTTCTTTGTTATTATTTTATTATATACTTGCTTTCCGCCCCCGGTTTTGCTTGTTGATATTTTAAACAAAATATCCTATATTACTCGGGGATATATAGGTTTTCTATTTGTCAAAAAAAATTTTTAGAATCGATTCACTAGTTTGAGAGATATCCAAACTTACAAACTTACAAAACCTCTTTATTATAGATTTTTTAGAAATGGCTAATTTTTTACTTGTGAATTTAAAAGGAGTGGATAGCCTAGTTGGTAGAGCGTTGTCTTAAAACCGGCAGTTTCAATTCCCACTCGTTGCAAAAATGCTAGCACCAATTTTTTTAAAGATTACCTATGTGCTTTAATCGACTCCTCGTGATGCTGTTAAAGAAGTGACACATCTAGGTCCATTAAGTGCAGGACCAGGCTTGCCACCTTTTCTGTTTAATATGACCAACTGGCAAATAGTGGACACTGTTACTGGTGTCTCTGGCGACACCGCAAGGTATAAAGGCCGTGAAAGTAAGTTCGTAAATTGATAAACCTGTAAATTCTGAATTCTCATTTAGCCAACTTGAAGTCAAAATACCTAATGTTAAGGGCCCATGGGTCCAAGGGTCATCTTATAACTGTAAAAATCTAGCAAATCTAAGTTAATCCTGGAAAGATGAGTTTATTTATACAACATTTCCTTACCACACAATTGATAGTTATAATTTTAAATTGATTGAGCCATATTTTCATCATTAACAGTTGTAAAAAACTATGGCTATTTAGAAACCTAAATAAAAAAAGTATGGCTAAATCCAATTTAAAATAATAACTATCAATTGTGTGGTAAGGAAATGTTGTATAAATAAACTCAACTTTCCAGGATTAACTGAGATTTGGGATATTTTTGACATATACAAGATGACCTTGACCTACGGTATTTAAAATAAAAAATAACATGATAAAATTAACTCTTTATTGACAGAAAATTGCACATTATTTTTGTTTAGGTACACTAATATATACAACAGTTTTGACTAAAATTATACACAATTGGTTAAGTAAAAACTAATTATTATATCTAAATATTTATAAATATAAAAGTATCAGAAATATATTTACAATTGACTTAGTCGGAAGGGCAAAAAAGTATTTTCATCAACGGGCTCAATGTTTCAACTTTTTCATAAAAAGATTGAAAGTTATTGACGGAAACACTTTAATATTTCTCTATCTATAGTCCGATGAATAAAGGGTTGAAGTAAGAATTCCCTAATCCTTGATAAAGTATCTGGGACGAGGAAGTTCTTGCCAGGGTCTTTATACAAAAAAATTTTTATTCACCGGACTATTACTATATCTAGATTTAAGACATATTTCAACTATATTTACACATTTATTTTAGTTTGAAATTATATAATTTGTAATAAATAATTATCACTCCACGGAGTTTCTTGGGAAACGCCGAACCGCACCTGAAAATAAATTATTTGTATATCATTGTCAATTTTCAGGAATATTCGAACTGGACTAGGATATTAAAATAAAAAAAAATCACTGACTCCGAAGATACCTAGCGTAATATTTTTAATACTTGAGAAATTAATTAAAAAACATTGAATTACATAAAATATATAAATGATGAATGAAAAAAAATAAAGAATAAAAGATTGACTAAAAGGTTCATATGGTTGAAGTGAAAGGAAATGCTGGCAGAGGACGACCTAGGTGTATTTCATTGAACTACACTACTACACAACTACAAAGGTACTACACACAATCGCCGAGCATGTATGAAAGGTATAATGAATATAAAAGAAGCGAAAGAGGTATGTCAGGATCGTATCTGCTTACCCCTCTTGGGATAAAAGGCGTGATGATTGATAGATAGATAATTAATCCTAATCAAAACGAAGTACCTATCCGAAATCGACAAAAATAAAAATTATCCAACTAACAGTTATTTTCGCAGAAGATATTGATAGATTTACACAAAAGTGCTAGAGTTAGCCTAGATAAATATAGGACTGATGAATTATGGAGCCTATTTCTCGTGAAGGAATTGTTATGCCTTCCATCATGAAGTTGTCAAACACACGTGCGTGAATACTTTGTTTATTTCCACTATACTGAAGTCTATTTTCTGGGAAGGTAAACTTTTTTATCATTTCGTATGTGCCAAGAGGCTATATTGTATTTGTAGATTGATGGTGTAGCAGGGCATAGGTTCTATTCTGTTTTTTTTATAATGGACTTTGATCCCTGGTTCAATTTCCAAGTGCGTTGCAAAAGTGCTAACTCCAATGTTTCTAAAGATAGTATCTATCTTTAAGATAGTAAATCGTATTTTTTTTATTTTTTTTTCTTTTTTTATTATTACTTTAAATATTGAAGTTTTGCTCTTACAAAAAAATTTTTTTTAGAAATTGTTGTACTTGAATTAATAATTAGTACATAATTTTTTCAAACATTTTAGTCCATTAATTAGTAAATGAGCAGTAGTCTGTCGAAAATGCTCATTCCAGCGGATTTGAATCCCCGGCGCGTCGCCGTACGGTCCACCGAAACCGACCACAGACTCGTACAATTCTTTTAACGAATGGCCCGCCTGGATCATCCGGTGGCCGGAATGAGAAATTTTCGGTGCGATGCTGAACCAATGTTTGGCCTACTTAAGTATGCCTCTCATACCAACTTCCAACCCTGCACTATATTTTTTCGCGAAGTTCAATGAATCAAATCAAAATATGATTAAATACAGGCCATTTATAATTTATTTTCCATTTTGAACTAAAATATATCTCACAAGGAAGAGTTTTCTTTCGCTGCAGCTGGTTACCCTGGAGCCAAGAAAACCGTACCGACAGCTTGACGCACCTGTGATGTTAGGTATGAAATAAACTAAATAGATTTCTATTTAATGCACTGTTGTTTGTAGAATTCATTCTACATTTTAAAAGAAACAAAGCACTTGTTGATTGAAATAATATCTCTCTCTAATAGAATTTGCCGATTGAACATATCTATCACCCCCTCTAATCACGCTGGGCAGTGCGTAGACGCAATAAATAAAACTGAAGTGTCGGGAAGTCGTAAATTTCATTACTGTCGGTAGTAAATCCAAGGTTTTTTTTATGATTTTGTATGGGATTTGTTACCGGGCTCACGTTACGAGCCATACGGGTGATGTTTTGGGGATATTAGCAATTTGACAAATTACATTTTTCGTAAACAAAATTATTGGTTGTTTAGGCAAATTAATGTTCAATATTTATACTACTTTCCATTAGGTATCGCGGAATGTTTTTGTGGATATTCCTAATGTATTAAAAAGGAAAACAGCGACAAATAAATAGAACCTTCACTCTAAAAAAGAATTTTGTTTCAGAATAATTGGTACTCGTGCTTCGAAGTGCATGCAAAGTCGACTGAGCCAACCGTAGAATAATAAAATACACAGAAATATAATTGGGTAATATTATTTGAAGAAGAAATACTGATCAATGTATTTCGAAAAACTAAAACTTTAGCGCATTATTTTTCAAGAAAGTCGGACCTTAGCATTTTTGACTCAAATAAGGGACCTCGAATGCATCCATATGCATATGCATAATGACGATGAGTACATATCCATCGAGTATATAATCGACATTTATATAACGTGAGTCGAACTCTACCAAACATTTTTAATTTTAATTATTTCGTCAAGGGGTACGGTAGACTTGATTCAAACGCATACCAAATTGTTAAGATTTTTTTCTGACTTTTTCAATTCAAAAAATCGTATAATCGCGTAATTTCAATAAGTAAGTCCAAATTTATTCATTAATGCTGTCAGAAACAATTTTCAATGTGACAGAAACGTTTGTTTGAGCCATGAATTGCGTTCACATAATTACCTAAATAATACAGTAAAATTATTTGTAAGCAAAAAAAAAGCAATTATCTAGGTACAGTAAAGAACACCACGAGCGAAGTAGGGTTTGTAACTAGTCAATAATAATAATGGAGGTAAAAATCAGGACTATATTCACTCTTGTTTGTCACCACCATTCATGAACTCTCATAGCCACTTTCCACCAAGTGGATGAAAAATAGCATTAATAAAAGTAAATTCTTCTTACCATATCCGTTACAGAACAGAAACTATAGGTTCCATATCAGAATTGACGACAGTCTTGTCTACGAACATATACATGTTCACCAAGTCCTCACTCATTGGACTAGCATTGTCTTCAGCTTTCTCATCTGGACTTACATTAAACGCTCCGTCATTCTTTTTTTCATCTAATTTATATCTAATTATAGGTGTTTTACTTGTATGAATTACAGATGTTAGAAGCGATTCTTGTACAGTATCATTCCCATTACAAGTTTTCTCAGATCTGAACATATCAGTTCTTTCTGACTGATTATTTTTTCTCTTCGGCTTCTTAGCAACTAAGGCTCCTAAACATGGAAGAATCTGCTTAAATTCCTTTCTAAAATTTTCATTTAACCAAGCGTAAAGGAACGGGTTATAGCAAATGGAAGACATAGCTATGAAATGTGCAACAAAGAACAGTATCATGTAGTACTTCCAGTCTTCGGTTATAGAATAAAAATCGCTGCTTATGTTTATTACATTTAAAGGCAACCAAGACAGACCGAATATTGCCACCATTGCAATAAGCATTCGGTTAGTTCGACGTTTCCTTTCTCTCTCGGCGTCTTCTTTTCTAGTATTTTTACTGCCCGGTCTGGTCTTCAACCTGTCGTTTAGTTTTATACTAACACATGTGTAGCAAAATGCCATTACGATAAAAGGTAATACGAACTGCATTATAGTGGTAACAGCTCCAAACGCCTTTCTTATATGATCCGACGGCCATCTTTCCTCGCAGTAAACTTCGTGAAGTGCCATATAATAGCCATATGGAAACGTAACTATGAGTGCAAAGACCCAAATGAAAACTATTAAGCAAATGCAAGTTTTGATTTTCATTCGAGGTTTAAAGGGATATATTATAACAAAGAATCTATCGATAGCTATTGAGGTTAATGTTAGTGTTGAAATATAGACACTGCAGCCTTGAGCATAAGGCATAATATGGCAGAGTGGTCCTCCAAAAACCCACCTGCCTAAAAATGTGTATAGAGGAGTAAATGGTACAGCAAATACACATAGCAATATATCGGATAGAGCAAGGTTCGTGATGAAGAGATTAGTGACTGTCTGCATGGCTCGATTTCTAATAACAGCATAGCATACTAAGGCATTGCCAAACATTCCTACAACGAATATTATAGTATATGCGGTACAAAAAGCTGCTTGTACAGCTTTGTCTTCGATAGGATCTGGAGGTCTGGTACCATTGATATTACTAATATTCTCATGATTGTAATTAGTTGTAGCATTATCTAAGTAAATAGGAACTTCTGTAGTCCACATCTGCATAATTTGAGAATTAATTCAGTTTTAGCTTGGCATGTTATATCTAATTCTTTTGTTTTGTATTAGGTTGTTTGTTTGAGGTTTTTGTTGGCAGTTTATTTCAGTAGAATTCAGTTCGTCGTTCATAATCGCCTGGCTTAGTACTGTCAGAGTTGCTTTAGGTAGATACTCGTGCATTACGAAGGTGTCCTCTGAGATTTACATGTCATGTTGATCTCGTTCTACATTGCGTCTGCTATCTGTAACAAATAAAAAAAAGTTGTATTTATACGCTTTAAATATTTTTTAAGCTAATTTAATAATTTCTCAAATTTTAAATGAAAGATATACTTAAAGAACACATTACGTTTGAAAGGTACAATAGTGCAGAATTCAACTGAATTCCGTATCACGTTGTCCTTAGACGTTCACGTGTAATGTACAGTAACGAGTGGCTAGTTTTGTTTAGGTATATTTAGATGGAAAAGGCTCTTAGTGTGGTTTGTCGTATTATCTACATACGTTTTTAATTATAAAAACCCACCAATACATTGATTTAAAAAAAATACTAGATAAAATTTGTCTATCAGTCTGGATGAATGTAAAAATAGGTTCCAAAAAATCATAATTTTGATGAAACCTTTGTTATTTCTCTTTTAATGAATCCATGTGACTAAAAAAATATTCGGGAAATTTATGTCTCGATAAAACAGCACAATGAACAAATACGTGAACGAGGTGATAGACAAACATACATTATTCATTGCAGTGTTAGTTACCAATACCGTCAAAACGCTAATAAAATGTTTATATTTGTTTATGTCCTTGTCTTTAAAGTACTTCGTGTACTTTTGATAACTTTATTACTAAAAGTCAATTTTAAAATCACTGACGTGGAATCATTTACTGCAATCTAAACTATATGTGTATTGCATTAAACAGCCTGTTTATTGAGGAAGTTTATACTATATTCAGAATACAGAATATACCTGAATAGTATAAAAGCTTCATGTGTTCAAAAAAATACGCGATTTTCCGCCTTCCGAATTTCTCGCCACGATTTATCAATTTTGGAATAATTTCTTATTATCAAGAGATAGGATAAATATCTTGTTAATTTTTCTTATATTGTCTTTTTAACCGAAATTCAAAAGAAGGAGGAGGTTCTCAATTCGTCGGAATCTTTTATTTTTTATGTATGTTCCCCGAATACTTGAAGACGCCTGGACCGATTTGGATTTTTTTTTGTTTGAAAGGGTCCAGGTAATCCCATGGTCATCAGGCCATGATGGGATCCTGGAGAAATCGAGAACTCTTCAAATTTTATAGGCACACTCTTTTTTTATAGTGACTTTTGCATTGTCTTTCGGAAAGCACATTTTGGTTTTTTCTTCATCAGAAGTGGTTATGTTATTAATATTATCAAGAAATACAACAACCGAATACTCTATTTCAGTGTACTATTTTTAGCCTCAGTTTGAATAATTTATGCAGGTTTCTGTATTCTGTGAGGCTATAAAACCATAAACGTCAACAAACAATTTAAAAAGTATAATTTATCCAGTTTTCCATATGAAACATGAACAGTGAATTAAACATATTATAAAACAAAGTCAACCGCAGGTCTGTTGTTGCGTCTGCACCTGCATTTGTCTGTACCTGATTCACTCTGATCTATCTTGTCTGCCTACTTCATGCTTATGGAAACAGGCATGTTGGGATATATATGTGTAGGAAAGTCTATTTCAATAGATCAATGTGAATAGGCTTTCTAAGGATTCTATGAAAATCTGGTCCTCAAACTATCTCTTTTCAAAAAAATCACGTCGATACATTGCTCTGTATTGAAGTGAAAGAAGAACAAACAAAAAAAACAAACAAACGGATTTATAGTTTAAGTTACTACATACTGCAAAATAACTTCACAATCAATTAGTATCGAGATAAATTGCATTCGATCCAATAATCTGATACGTGCCTGGATCGTTCAAAACTTTTATATGAATCCTTTGTTACAAGTCATATTAACCTTCATTGTCCTTCTATATTGTTGGGACATAATAATTTAATATAAATAGACCAAGGAGATAAAAACATCAGTGTCGTGTTACTTTCCAAATATTACATTGGAGCTAATGGATTGTGTGGATCAACTTCTCGTGCTTCGGAGGGCAGGGCGTCCGGACTTCCTTAAAAATAACAGATTATTACTTATAGAAGTGAAAAATGTAGCTTTATTTACTGCAACAACAGGCTTGCCACCTGCTTTCTTTCTGTCTTTTTATAAAAACAATTTTTAGATTTAGGGTTTCGTAACCCAAATTTAAGAAATAAAAATGTTGAAACAATAAAAAAGCTGAAAGAATTAGTTGTTGTATATTGTATATTTTCTATGAAACTTATTTTGAGCAAGATACAATTTACTTTAATTTTTGTCGCACCAATAAAGAAACGATTTGTAAATTGCAGCTTGGTACTTTTGATACGATCAGCAAAAATTGTTGTCAAAAATAATTTTATTTGTAACTATTATGGTCTAGAGTTCATACAAAAATCCCAAAGGGCACTTTTAGTTTTTCCCGCATTTTTCAATTTTCCGGGCATCTCTTCCAATTTTTCTTGCCCTAAAAAACTTATAATATAGACTATTACGAACATTAAAAAAAATACAATTTGGTCCAGCCGTTCTCAAGTGATGCGCTTACCAAGTAACAGCATTTATGATTTATAGATTTTTTTCCTTGATTTCCGCCCGGCTTAGGCCGTGAAGCCAAAATTAACAATCATCAACTTGAGTTTATACAAAAATCCCATAGAAAAGACACTTTCAGTTATTCTCGAATTTTCTAATTTTCCATGCCACGTTTCTAATTTTCTTTCAGCATTTCTGTTTTATTTAGGTATAAGATAATTTTGCGATCCGTGAATTTAATTGTACTTACTTTATCAACATATATTCCAAACGTTTCAATTGTAAGGAAACCCTCAGCGCGCAACTTGGCAATTTGTTTTATATACTAGAGGTTATGCTATGAATTGCTATGAATATATTTTTCAGCAAAAGCGCTATAAAATATTTCCAGAAAGTCTTCAAACGAAATGACAAGGAACATTCTTCCCCCTATCCCATCGTTTTAGAACATAAATTTTACGACCGCATCGCAAAAACTCTTTCAAGATCTTTGTTTTAAGTACATGACATTCATAGATATTTTTATTTATTTCCTTACATAACATGACGTCAAATGCTAAGTGGCTCGTAAATTAAATATGACGTGAATTGTTGTCGTAAAATTGCATATCAAATTTAATTTCAGCGGGAAATTTCTGTAAGTTCAATTTATTTTTAATATAGGGTTAAATGATCGCATCATCGTGGTTAGAGTGTTGGAATTCCTGGGATTGAATTGAATTTTCCGGAATATAAAATCACTGCAATGGCAAAGTCCCTCGCATATTATAAATTGATTAACGATGAAGGTTTGTGGGTACAAAACAAAATGATTCTATCAGATATTAACGAAAGTTTGAGATATATAAAAAAAACCGGCTAAGTGCGAGTCGGCCTCGAGCACGAAGGGTTTGGTGCGGACCGGTCGTTTTTGGCTCCGAGTCAATATTGTAGTGGTCCTAAGTATGATAGTACCAAAAACATAAAATAACTCTGTACCAAAGATGTACAGTACTTTTAATATTATTTTATAATAATACAAGCTTCTGTCCGCGGTTTTACCCACGTCGAAATAGATCCAAAAAGAAATAATACCGTGGCTGTAATTTGCCCCTCCCCCTCCCGCGGTATAAAAAGTTGTATATGTCATTCTCTGACCCCTAAACTACCCTATGCAAAAAATCATGTCGATCACGTGAAAAACAAAAACAAATCTATCTCACGGGAATCATACATTTTTCCGGAATAAAAAGTAGCCTATGTGCTATTCCAGACTATAATCTATACTGTGCCAAATTTCATCCAGATCCGTTCAGCCGTTCTGGCGGGATTGAGTAATAAACATCAACATATAATTCCATAAAAACTTTTTGCAACTTAATATTAGTGGGATGAAATACGTGATCTTGTGTAAGGACACTATAGGTAAGATTTCCCCACTCATGTCCAGACCTTTTGTCAATTGCAAATTAGGTTACCAATTGCCTTTGTATTTTTTGCTGTCTTTTACTCGAAATTGTATTATTCTGCCCACTATTACAGCAAATGTCATTATGTAGGTAATGATTGGATTGTATTATTTATAACGTGACCAGCTGACATCCACGTATAATGTCTAAAATAAGATCAGCTTAACTTCAATTTTGGAGCCCATATTAACTTTCACCCCCTATTATGGTCTAGAGTTCATACAAAAATACAAAAATATTTTCCCATAGAAAAAGCACTTTCAGTTTCCCCGAATTTTTCAATTTACCGGGCAACTTTTTCAATTTTTCTTTTCCTAAAAACTTTATATAGACTATTACAAACATTTAAAAAACATTGCAAATCTGTCTAGCCGTTCTTAAGTGACGCGCTTACCAACGAAAAGCATTTAATTTTTATTTATATAGATATGATAAAGATACACCCAAAATATAATATTGTTTTTGGCACAAATGTCTACAATGGATTGCCCGGCCCGAGAATGTTTGGGCAGGAATTCGTGTACTGGCTTCCACGTATGCCTGGGTCGGACATTTTTGGCCGGCAATTCTCATTTTAAATTTCTTTGTTTTTTTTAAAAGTTAAAGCTTCTTTAGGCGCATAGTTTTAAATAAAAAACCACTGTTATTCATAGTTTTCAGTTTTCACGTCTGTCACTATGCCTTTTTATTTACATCAAGTTCAATCCCAAAAAAATACAGTGGAAAGCCAACAATACTTTATAAATTTTTAACAGCATAGATTTTTCATAAGTGTTTTTTGTTTACCGTAAAAAATAAATTGCAAAATTCCTCTATAAATAAACTTTTGTGCGAAAGTTCACAATATTTTGCGCAACAATTATAATAGGCCGTCAGTTCAGCTGTCATAGGGCTGTTTCTTTTGAACCGTAATAGGTAGACACTTGATACGTTCATAGAGTGTAAATTACTATGGCATAGTGTTAACCTATGAATTACTACCAACCTCTCGGAAAATGGGTTGGTAACATCTGACGGCCAACTCTACCATTGCGCGCGCTTATTGGTGAAATTAAATAGCGCGCGCTTCCCCGGCTTCCTGTTACACACTTCCGTCCCTTTTCACGAAATCACTCCCACAGATTGCAGGAAAGCGAGAGAAAAGATGTTACACATAAAAAATCCCAACTATCAAAGAGTATTTGTAACTGGTTAAACAACAATCTATTTTCCATCTCCTGCACCGATTTAGTTCAATCTATTCTTGTCCAACACGTGTGTTTGTTAATTCAATCTTACGCAATAAAAGCACCAAAACCTGTAGGTAATTATTTATGGCGACATCTTTACTGCCATAACAACAACTCAAAATGTTATTTATTAATAGCAATAAAATTTATCATCGCTGACACAAACTCCGCGGATTTCTCGTTTTTATTAGGGTTCCGTATCCAAAGGGTGTCAACAGAAACCCTGCGGTTTCCGTCTATCCGTCCGTCTGTCACAAAGCTGTATCTTTTGAGCCGTAGTAGGTAGACACTTGAAATTTTCACATATGTATCATTATGGCCGCTATAACAACAAATAAAAAAATAAAATATAGTTAAATATTAAAGGGGGTCCCAATACAACAAACGAGTAAATGGGTAAAAACGGAAACCCTATTACTAAGACTCCACTGTCCGTCCGTCTGTCTGTCTGTCCGTCTGTCACCAGGCTGTATCTCATGAACCGTCATAGTTAGACAGTTGAAATTTTCACAGATGATGTATTTCTGTTGCCGCTATAACAACAAATACTAAAAAACAGAATATAATAAATATTTAAGGGGGCTCCCATACAACAAACGTGAATTTTTGCCGTTTTTATAGATAGAATGGTACGGAACGTTTCGTGCGCGAGTCCGACTCGCACTTAGCCGGTTTTTTTTATTTACTAACCGTCTGTCACAAGTCACAGAGCTGTATTTTATTTTCTTCGTTTGGATTATTGCATACAGACTCTAATTTTTTTCCGTCAGTGTAGAGAAGACAACTTGAGACTATTATTACTCGTTTATTTCTTTGTTTGTTCGTATTCAATAGACTCAAAAACTACTGGACCGATTTGAAAAAAATCTATTTGCATTTGATAATCACGCTACCTACCCAAGGGGGTGAATTGTATTCCTTATACAACGCGTACGAAGTAGCGAGCAATCAGCTAGTACCTGAAATATAAAAAAAACTTCCTTCATACGTAGCGACTCCTAACCACCCAAGCAAATAGTGTAACGACATGGATATTCGATATGACACTGGAATATTAGTATACCATTGACGTCAAACCAAATAGAGGCTCTAAATCAGGCTTTATTCTGTGCAAACATACACACGACCAAAATACGCATTGACGTGTCGTGTACATAACGTAAACTGTAAAATAAATTAGCGGTTTTATGCAATTTTTTAAAACTTTTACACTACCTACCTGTTGCTCATGCATAGTTTTTGTTTAAAATTAGATAAAAAAAACAACACAACTTCACGTAAACAGTGTCCACTTTTTGCCAGTTGTCCATATTGAATAGAAAAAGGTGGCAAGCCTGTTGCTGCACTTCTAAAAATAACAGATATTTGCGTCTGTTAAAGAAGTGACACATTTAGGTCCATTAGACACACCTTTACTAGCGATCCGCCCCTGGCTTCATATGGGTACATTATCGATCGTAAAAAAGAGCATGCATAAAAAGATGTATGGATTTGAATTTATCTGCCTACCCTAAAGTAGGCCACACAT
Source organism: Nemapogon koenigi (assembly GCA_963924495.1). Lineage (NCBI taxonomy): Eukaryota > Metazoa > Arthropoda > Insecta > Lepidoptera > Tineidae > Nemapogon > Nemapogon koenigi. Next base: position 3,114,601 of record OZ004640.1, on the reverse strand, counting down.
TGGTCCGGCATCGCACCGAAAATTTCCCATTCCGGCCGCCGGATGATCTAGGCGCACCGTTCGTTACAAGAATATCGGCGGACCGTACGGCGACGCGCCGGGGTTTGGACGAATGTGTGGCCACTTTTAGGGAAACAAGGCATGTACTTGTACAACTATCGATTTACGACAATTTGAATACCTACACAAATACGCGGACTATATCTCTGAGGGATTAGACATACGTTGGAGACTTTGTTTTATAATATTTAGTAATTGTGATAGTGACTTTGTTCCTATATTTGTTTGTGGCGGCACATTGCGTCGCGTCGATAGATGTCGCACCGTTACTATCTCATTGAAACCTGTATCGCGCCATTGAAAATATTTAATAGATTGGCATATATGCAACTTTCCAACGATGTGCGTTGGGGAGTATTCCTTTTACTCATAGTTGTTTGATTGTTGTATGTATTGCCATTTCTATATTGGTGACCCCGTATGAACACAGCCTGTCGCTACATAAATGACCCCGCATCCTACTCTCCCACTTCCCACTGACGACATGTCAGTCCTAACCAGGTTCTCCCGTGCAAGCCCCGATGCATCACGACATGTGATTCCGCAATGCAGTCCACCACACAGTCCACCACACAGTCCATCACAGCTGACAACGCTAAAATGGATGTTGGTTTCAAACTGTATCGACCTCTGGTCTGGGAAGGGAGTCATGTGGCGGCACATTGCGTCGCGTCGATAGATGTCGCACCGTTACTATCTCATTGAAACCTGTATCGCGCCATTGAAAATATTTAATAGAATGGCATATATGCAACTTTCCAACGATGTGCGTTGGGCAGTATTCCTTTTACTCATAGTCGTTTGATTGTTGTATTGTATGTATTGCCATTTCTATATGTTGATTAATTTTGTATAAATGGAAATAAATTCCACCAATTGTAATATAAATAAGAATAATGTGCGTCGGTAGCCGAGTGGTTAAGACGTCTGGTATTAACTAGGCAGACCTTCTATCCCAGATCCCGGTCATGTACCAATGGGATTTTTTATTAAAAACTTATGTCCATAATCCGGCAAACCACACTTAGAGGTTTTTCCATCTAAATATACCTCAACAGAACTAGCCACTCGTTAGGTATAGCCTCACAAATACCATCGGCTAAACGAGGGAGACTTGGTCTTCCGCTGGGTACCCTGGAACCGTAACACGGGAAGAAAAAAAATAAGAATACCAAAACAAATACAGCTAAAATCTAATACCTACCTATTTCTAATATTGAACCAAGTATTCAGAGTTAGTTACCGCTTTTCAATAAATGTGTGCCATTTACTTTGACATACAATATGCATCAATCCGTTCATTCCCGTTGACCTTATTTACTAAGCTAACTTTATTTGTTTATTCGATAATCAAGCATTCAATAGGCTTTAAGACCTAATAAGTAAAATATATGACTTAGAATCCACAACATATTAGCCTATATGAAAGTAGGTGAAAAATTAAGAGGATCGCGTACGCAGCGAAATAGGTATTTAGAAAATCATATTCTGTCTCAAGCGCGCTCTTCCCCCGGGCATCAGTGCGACAGAGAGCACTGCAGCTCGTGAGTGTTCGTAGGTATGTTCTATGTTGAAAATTACGTTTTGGGCGAAAACGATTTACACCTACTAAACTATAACGAAACCCTATAATTTTGGTGTCAAACGTTTTAGCAGATTATAATCTACGTACGTAAGTTTTGCTTTTTTTTTGAAATTTTGCTTTGTTTCTCAAATACAGACGGTTTATTACGAGCAAGTTATGAACCAAAAAAACGAGATTTGAGGGGCTTGTAACTTTTGACCTATTACGAATTTTGAAAAAAGGAAAAAATACGTACGTAGTTTTTCACTATGTCAGTAATATATTACAAAATCGTTAAAATTAAATGATATTTAGGGGTAGTAAAACGTTTTCTCCGTTTGTATAGACATGGACGCGGTACACTACACTCTTAAGGTACTCGTATTTATTGCTTTTCTAAAATTTTACCCTTAATACTCTTAAATTAATTTTTAAATATTGGATTTTTAGAAAAAGCCGATAACGGCTTAAAGTATCTGGTGTCTATGTGTATTCTGTATTAAAAAAAAAAGAAATGACATGAACTGCGTGCGTTCGTTCTTTTCATTCGTTCAATCGTTCGTTCATGGTTCTTTTGTTTCATTCATTTTGTTTATTTTTGAGTTTGTTGATTTAAAATTAAATTTTTATTCACTTTCATCAACGAAGATCGGTATAGAGCACGTAAATTAGATCCTCTTGTAGGTATCCTGTTTTGTGCCTCATCTACAAATAATACTTTTTATTGCCAGGTATCTTTTGAGGCAGAGAGTAAAGTAGCTTTGAGCCGTACTCCTTACACTGTGTAGTTTTTTCAAAATATCTCTTAAGACGAGGAACGACTAAGAAATTTCTAATCGTAAGCCACGCCCTAAACTCGTGGTTCGGGCGCATGAGTGGGTAGAGCGCAACGATCACATCATGCAAGACAACGACGGCGCTTTGTCCGTTCTTCCTGCAAAAGTGAGAAGGGCATAAAGTATCGCTTCTCGGAATAAATGACGTAAGCGGCACATTACAAATAAATAATTTATTAAAAAACGATCACATGCAGGGAAAAATCTTCTTAATCATTACTAGGTACTGAAATTACCTACAGATTCGTATAAAATTTAAACGTAAATCCCTTCAGAGTATGGTCGTATGACTAAAAATGTGTTTTTGAAGAGGTGATATCAAAAATTTAAGTTATCGAGAAAATTTTCACCAATCATGTTTTCATCCTACACAATACTAGATAAAATCCTCTAGTTTTCGATGCCCAAATTGTATGTTCATAGCATTCGTAAAATTCGGGAATTTCATTTCAGAAATCAACCAAAATTATTCGTTCCTACCCTTAAGCTACTGAATAAAAAAAATGTGTATCGTGTTAAGTAAAAGAAGATCTCCAAGCGGATTTTTAATTTTGTTACTTAACGAAAAATTAAATGTTGTGAATTATGGGAACAGGTGTTGCAGATGGGTTTTGTAATACCTTCTTCTTTTATTAATTCTGTTCTGTTAATCAATGATTTGCCAATGTCAAGTATTATAGTTATAGTATCAATTTGGGTAGCTAAGATGATCCCGCCGACTGCGATATTATGTTCTATTCATGCGTCGGAACACGTGCGTCGCTAGCCATGACATGACGTAAAATCTCGAAATATCTGTTTGAAGTGTTGTGATTGACATGAGGGTTACGTTGTCAGAAATATGATTCTGTGACAGATTAAAAAAAATAGTATCAGTCAGTAAATATTTATTGGCAACAATTTAAAATTCTTTGTAATGTAGTGGTTATATTCTCAACGCAGTGGTCTCCACGAGCGAGAGAATCGCGGCGATAGTCTCGTCCGTGCCACCAAATTCAATACAAACTCTATGGCCCAATCTCCACAGGGCGATACCATAGATTAAATAATAATTACTATTACTAATATAACACGTACGAAGTTGCGGGCAACAGTATTTGTCTCTCATCTATTGTTCGTATTCAAAAAAGGTTAAAGAACTGACGTTTCTGTTCATTTATCTTATCAGGGTAGCGTTTTGTGTACTTACCTTTTAATCTACCTAAACCCTTAAGTGCTTTATTTATCTATCAAAAAATCCACTCCATAATATATTGATAGAACAATTCTGATAAGTATCTCACGAATAATCAACTGTGTAGGTAGTAGTAGTAGTGACTACATTTTTTATTCTAGATAGGAAAAACAATAGTAGAATGTGTCATATAAAGCGTATTGACCACATCTGGAACGATGTCATTAGAGAAGAATGCGGAGTGAAAGATGATGAAAAAAATGAAGAAAAGTAGTTTACGCTAGTTTGGACACGTTGAAATAATGAAGGATGATTGACTAAAAAGGTTTATATGGCTGAAGTGAAAGGAAATGCTGGCAGAGGACGATATAGGTGTACTTTCATTGAACATATTAAAAATGTATTGATCGATGGAAATATTAAAAGTACACACAATCGCCAAGCATCTATGAAAGGTATGATCAATATAAAAGAAGCGAAAGAAGTATGTCAGGATTGTTACAAATGGCATTCGATTGTCTCTGCCTACCCCTCTTGGGATAAAAGGCGTGATGATAGATAGATAGATAGATTTTCCTGAAAAATCTAGGTTCAGACTGAAATACCTAACAAATATATAACTCAATGGTATAAGGAATATTATCACTATGATCGCTGAAAGTTTAATCAAAATCCAAAAACCGCCATTATATGCTTCAGCAACATCCGACAAACCATACTTGAGGCTCTTCCATCTATATATACCTCAACAGAACTGGCCACTCGCTAGGTATAGCCTCACAAATACCATCGGCTAAAAGAGGGAGACTTGGTCTTCCGTTGGGTTCCCTGGGACTATATAGCCAGTTCTGTTGAGTTATATTTATATGGAAGAGCCTCAAGTGTGGTTTGTCGGATTATACATGGCCGGAATCGAATCATGGTCCGCCTAGTTAATACCAGACGCCTTAACCACTAGGTCACCGACGCACAACTTTTGTATAAGGTGTTTTGAGATCAAAAGGCATGTGACCGATGTGTGGCTCAAACTCGTATGGCTTGTTTGTTATACAAAGCTATATAGATGTAAGAACAAAGTTTATTAACATTTCTCTAACAACAGCTTGTTAAATATTTGCTTACTGAATAGGTCAAGAGTCATGTGATACCAAACACACGTACGATCAACGTAACCAAAAACACACAGTATTAATATTATGGTATTGTAAATTTTATCATATTTTTTTCTTTCTTAAACTTACAGCTCCCGAAACCGTGTTACGGTTCCAGGGTACCCAGCGGAAGACCAAGTCTCCCTCGTTTAGCCTATGGTATTTGTGGGGCTAGACCTAACGAGTGGCTAGTTCTGTTAAGGTATATTTAGATGGAAAAGCCTCTTAAGTGTGGTTTGTCGGATTAAGTAGGTACATAAGTTTTTAATTAATACCCCTTGTTACATGGGCGGGATCCGGAATCGAACCCGTGGTCTGCTTAGTCAATACCAGACGTCTTGCTCACTTGGCCATCGACGCACCTTTATTCGAAATTTTATCATATGACGCTGAATACAGTGATAGCACTCGTGTGTTGTTTTGTAAAATAAATATATTGCGTAATCAAATCCTTTATTTATTACTATACTGGCTTTCCGAACCGTGGAAACTTTTGAATGGGACATAGGAATTTATGCTGAAGGATGTCACTCTTTGGCGTGAAAGAAGAACAAACACTTGTGGCGGTCGATAGATGTCGCACCGTTACTATCTCATTGAAACTGTATCGCGCCATTGAAAATATTTAATAGATTGGCATAATTATGCAACTTTCCAACGATGTGCGTTGGGGAGTATTCCTTTTACTCATAGTCGTTGGATTGTTGTATGTATTGCCATCAATGACCTTACACCACTAGACGTGTTATTCCCATAGAAAGAAAAACAAAAAAGCAGCTTATACTAAATGAATACACACACTCACGCAAACAGCCCAATTTCATTAGATGTATTAATGCATCTGTATTGTGTAATGTTAAAATTTGCATAAGGATGGATTTATTACAAAAACCGTATGAGAGACAGAAACAGGAGACAGCGTCACATTACACTCTAAACACAACACAATTAGTTGAGATAAGAATATTGTGGATAAGCTAGAATACATTAATTTTCGAATATTTTACCAATAAAATTACACCACAGGGAGGGTACACTGTAACACTAATGGACATATTTATAAATTAAGGATGTTTCTTTTATAATACATATTATTTATGTTTCTAAATATTTCACAACATGTGTGTAAGTAAATAAAAATACAATATAAGTTTCTAGGATTTAATGAAAACAAATTAAAAGATTAATAATATCTAATTAAAAAAAAACACAATATAACAAAAATAATGTAACGGAATAATGGTTTAGTTAGAAAATTTAAGTTAAAAACACGCCTCATAACATTTGTTCCATACTAAGTTAACATTATTATTATCCTTGGTTGATGTATTGCGTTCGTATATTAAATTAAAACCCGCTTCTTATGTACAAACTTATAATAACTTCTAATTTCTTATTTACACAAACTACTCTGTTCGCCGAGAGTTGATAAAAAATTCAGTGCGCGCGGCGATAGGCAATAACTTAAAATCATCTTTTAAACATCCATCATGCGACAGCAGTTTTTCTAAATTCTTATGGCCATATTCATAAACACATTTTAGAAGCGTTTTAGTTAAAATATGTTTTGTCACTCTCTAACAAACCTGTCATTACTAATAATAGAAAGAAACAAAGCACATTTTAACAAAAACGTTGCTAATATACGTTTATGAATTTGGGGGATAGTAGGTATATGACAAAACTAGTCAGAATCATATTTGATCTAAAAAAACTTATGAAGATCCAATGTATTCAGTCGCCATTTGTGACGTACTCTTATAATAATATCACTCCATATGTTGTATTATAATAATACAATACATACTTTATTTTTTAACCGACGCAATCCTTTAGCCGTGGTATAAATATCATTTTCTAAAAAATGATTGGAACACAACTGACTGTAAGATGAAGGCATCCAATCAGCTTCTTGCCTCTGAATACGTACAACGTGAATCCATTTATGTTGCCGTAGTTCATCACGAGGGAACCTAATAATAAGTAATTAAAAGTTAATAAAGGATTAAGAAAATATCTGAATAAAAAATAAAATATTTTAAACTATTTAATTCTTATCCATGTTATTATATTGCCATTAATGGCGGACAGATCTGCGGAGTGCCGGTCAGCCAATGCGGTCAGCACGCGCGCTATCGCGTGGTCTCTGTTACACATATGTGTTAATATATTTTGCTATCTCTGTTTTACGTTTATAAAAGAAATAGAATAAAATTGAACTTTTATTTTATAAATGTGCTGTAATTAATTGTTTGTGCATACTTACGAATGAAAAGTTATGCTTTGGTTGATTTTCTTAGTTGCTGTATTATTACCACACTTACGCATTACACACGAAGGCATTTTAAAACTTAAATGCAGATTTAATACACAATTTGCGATCAAGAAGACACGAACACCCGACACGAGTGATTCCGAGCGACTGATAGGAAGCAAGGTTGAAAACCTTACTTTGAGCTTGCTACGTCGGGACTCCTTATAACTGGTCTAGTGTTGTAAGGTCATTGATTGCCATTAACATATTGGTGACCCCGTGTGAACACAGCCTGTCCAGCCACATAAATGACCCCGCATCCTACTCTCCCACTTCCCACTGACGACATGTCAGTCCTAACCAGGTTCTCCCGTGCACGCCCCGATGACGACAGGTCATTCCCACATCACGACATGTGATTCCGCACTGCAGTCCACCACACAGTCCATCACAGCTGACAACGCTAAAATGGATGTTGGTTTCAAACTGTATCGACCTCTGGTCTGGGAAGGGAGTCATGTGGCGGCACATTGCGTTGCGTCGATAGATGTCGCACCGTTACTATCTCATTGAAACCTGTATCGCGCCATTGAAAATATTTAATAGATTGGCATATATACAACTTTCCAACGATGTGCGTTGGGGAGTATTCCTTTTACTCATAGTCGTTGGATTGTTGTATGTATTGCCATTTCTATCCGCATCCCACTTTATATAGTATAATTATATTAATAATAATATATATTATATTTTTTATTTATATTTATATATTTACCTATATATATATACCTAATATTATAAACGCGAAAGTTTTTATAGATGTATCATGTATGTATGTTACTCAATCACGCCAGAACAGTTCAACGGATCTGGATGAAATTTGGCACAGAGATAGATTATAGCCTGGAATAGCACATAGTGTACTCTTTATCTCGGAATAATGTATGGTTCCCGTGGGTAAGATTTGTTTTTAGGATCGACATGATTTGTACCGCGAAAGCGGGCAGGGGAGGGGCAAATTACAGCCACGGGATTATTTCTTTTTGGATCTATTTCCACGCGGGCAAAACCGCGGACAACTTTGTTTTATAATAATAAAAAAATAAACCGTACATACCTCAACAGAGCTGGCCAATCGTTAGGTATAGCCACAAAAAATCATAGGCTAAATGAGGAAGACTTTGTCTTCCGCTGGGTACCTTGGGACCGGCAACGGTTCCCGGGAAATAAAAAAGAAAAAGAAAGACAATCAATACTCGAGACAAAATGTGTAAAAAATAGGCTTCATAGAGCACATAAAACCGGCTTCCGTATTTCTATGAAATATTTTTTTTAACAAATGGCAGCTCTTATCTAAATGCGGCAACATGTTTGCTATTCAACAATATGTGGACATTGTTTTACCAGTGTCTCTGGTAACGACGCAAAGTAAATAATTGTGTCGTGGAAATGATTTTTTTTTCTTCACGGGTTTTTACAGTTTCTGAAACAGTATTATCGGTCCCAGGGTACCAAGTGGAACACCAAGTCTCCCTCTTTTAGCCGATGGTATTGTGAGGCTATACCTAACGAGTGGCCAGTTCTTTTGAGGTATATTTCGTTGGAAAAGCCAAAAACCCAAGTGTGGTATAAAAATTCCATCGAACATGGCCGGGAATGAACCGTGGTCCGCCTAGTTAACACCAGACGTCTAAACCACTGGGCCATTGAAATGATTACCCAAAATAATAAAACAATCACCCTCTTGTGACTCAAGTAGGGGAGAAAAATTGTTTCTAGTCTCTTACTTAGTCAAATGGCAAATAAATAATTTTCTCGGAAAATGAAATCGTGTTTTCGCATTTTACCTTCTATAAAGAATATCCGATTAACGCTAATTAGTGATTTACTTCTGAGATTTACTTGCTTTGTTGTATCAAAAGTTATTTATGTTGTCTTTTCACGTTGTATAATAATATATTTTTAATGTTTATAAACTATCCTTAAAATCTTAAATTACGCTGAAGTTGTACCGTGTCACTATTTTAAACCGACCTAAAAAAGAAGTGAACCGATTTTGATGGTCTCATTTTTGTTTTGGTGAAAATTGGTTAAGTAGTTTTTCAGAAATTTTGAAAAAACTAATTTTTATGCAAATTTTAGTCATCTAACTTGAATAATCAGAATGTATGCCGATTTCGATGATTCATTTTTGTAATGATATTATAATACAAAATCACTTCAAACATTGTTTACTTAGAAGCAATAAATAATTAAATATTTCGTTTTGCTGTTGAATTTGAAGACGATTGGTGCCAAATTAGAAACTACCTAGCTCTAAATTTCACTAATCTAGACAATTAATTAAAAACATAGCATTGAACAATGAACATATCTTCTTTAGAATCTATTAGCCAAATTTGGCACCAGCCGACTTCAAATTCAACGGCGAAATGAAATATTTATTTATTTATTGCTTCTCAGTATTTATTTATTGTAATTAATACACAATATACTAGAGGATATAATAATATACTAATCGTCACCTTTCCTGTAATCGTAATTAATTTTAACATTGGATATGTTTTTTTGATCGCTTCTGCAGGAGCCCCTTTATCAGCAAATATCTCCGAAAGTTGTAGGCCACATATAGATGATTGAGGTGTCAAAATAAAACAAATTAGACGAGTTGTTTTTAATTCTACATGTACGTTTTCAGAAAGGTTATAATCACGGAATGTTTATCGAAATTTGAAAAAAAATCCAATGCTCTTTGAATAAAATATCATGTGGTGCGTGAGAACTTTTCTTAGCTGTCAGGGGTCAACCTTTATAATCCTGCATAAAATATAAGACCAATTTTTGTCCTGGTATAAGATTTGTTCATAATATCCTGCAGATCATAAACATGATTACACGTAGGTATAATATCTAAGTCGAGCAGATTTGAGTGCTTTTGTAACTCGATATATTATTCAAACGTTTGTCAATAATTTCTTAATGAACACATAAACTACTAATCGATATTATGTCTCTCAATTAATCTTTGATTAAGTGTTTCAACTTTGATATTTTGAGTTTGCTCGTTTCATTTTGTTTTTCAGGCCGTAACTATCTTTTATCTATACTAATATTAATTATAAAGAGGAAAGATTTGTATTTTTGTGTGTGTGAATGTTTGTAATGAATAAACTCAAAAACTACTTCGCCGATTTCAAAAATTCTTTCAGGATTGGAAAGCTACATTCACCCTGAGTGACATAGGCTATATTCTATTTTCAAAAAAATTGGGGATCCTTAAAAATACTCCAATAATGTAACCCAAGGTGTAAAATAACCTAAGAAATTTGATGATATAGAAGTAGTGTTAGAGGGTAGGGGTAGGGGGTAGGAGTAGAAGTAGGGGTAGGAGTACGGGTAGGGGTGGGGTTAGAGTTAGGGGTAGGGGTAGGGGTAGGGGTAGGGGTAGGGGTAGGGGTAGGGGTAGGGGTAGGGGTAGGTATAGGATATATTTTATTTTGTTCGTAAATATCCACGGGCGAAGCCGGGGCGGAATGCTAGTATGAACATAATCCGCAAACCACACTTGGCTTTTCCATCTAAATATACCTCAATAGAACTGGCCACTAGTTAGGTATAGCCTCACAAATATAATCGGCTAAAAGAGGAGACTTGGTCTCCCGCTGGGTACCCGGGAATCGTGACACGGTTTCGGGAGCTGTAAGGCAACCCGCGAAGAAAAAAAACGACTAAGTTTTGAAAGAGATCAGTAAGAGTAAAACTAAATGAACGATGGCAGAAGTGACAGGAAATGCGATGTAATTCCATTGAATGAAAAATTATGTATGTTCTAAATCTATCTATGCACTGAATACATTAAATACTTATTAAATATTAAAAATAAGGTAAACATTCAGGACTCCTCGACCAATTTGCGGTCATGTGCGGTCACCAGACGCAAATATATTTTCCGAAAAGATTGGAAAACTTTTAATCTATGCATCTGGTTATCGCAGATCTAAGGCCTTCTTTATAAGACGCGTTGTCATCACAGATCAACAATTTGGTTACACCGGTTTCCATAATAAATATGCTAACATGCTACTTCTACTTTCTTTATAATGTTCTGTGGGTGTAATCATTCCAACTTGAATTCAGCTTACGAAGTTGTCTAAAAGAGATAACCATACAATAGCCAGTATATTTACGATTTAGAACAAAAGGTGAAACTTTTACTATACGAAGCAAGTAACACATTTTCTTAACAGTTTGTAAAGTTTAGTCCGATCCGATATACGAAAACGGCCTCGGGTTCAGATCCCGCCTTTTATCCCAAGTTGGGTAGACAGAGACAATCGAGTGACTACTTTTCTTCATTTTAGTTACAACATCATCTTTCAATGCGCATTCTTCTCTAACAACATCATTATTTCAGGTCAATAATGAAGCTCAAGAGTTTGTTTTTTTGTTTGAACGCGCTAATATCTGGAACTACCAGTTGGAGTTGAAATTATGCATTTGATAGCCAAATTGTTGAGGAAGGTTTATATAACATCATGTTACGGGTGCAACTGCAAGGCACATCTATATCTATACTAATATTATAAAGAGGAAAGATTTGTATTTTTGTGTGTGTGTTTGTAATAAATAAACTCAAAAACTACTATGCCGATTTCAAAAATTCTTTCACCATTGGAAAGCTACATTCACCCTGAGTGACATGGGTATATTCTATTTTCAAAAAAATTTGGGATCCTTACTAAAACTCCAATAATGTAACAAAATAATTCGTAAATATTCACGGGCGAAGCCGGGGGCGGAATGCTAGTCTAGTATATAATAAGTGACTTATAGTAGCCGATTGTTCAACCTTCAACCTAGATAGATATGAGATCAGACGAGAACTACAAAGGATACAATTGATGCGGAAATTTGTATGTAAATTAACCGCAAGGAATCTTTTGAACCAATTTCTATACTACCAGTTCATATTAGAGAAAAATGCGGAGTGAAAGATGATGTTGTGACTAAATTGAAGAAAAGTGGTTTACGCTGGTTTGCGCACGTTGAAAGAATGAAGGATGAAAGATTGACTAAAAAGGTTTATATGGCTGAAGTGAAAGGAAATGCTGGCAGAGGACGACCTAGATGTACTTTTATTAAACATAATAAAAAATATATTGATCGATGGAAATATTAAAAGTACACACAATCGACGAGCATGTATGAAAGGTATGATGAATATAAAAGAAGCAAAAGAGATATGTCATAATGGCTGTCGATTGTCTCTGCCTACCCCTCTTGGGATGAAAGGCGTGATGGTAGATAGATAGATAAATAGATGATATGACAATGGCAATAGAACGAGAAGGGTTTCTTTTTGCTTTTTATTATTTTCTTTTCTTAACTTTGAACGCAAAAATCTCAGTTAACTATGGCTAATTCGGGGTTAGAAGATATTATCTTCCGTTCCACTCAGTCTAGTTACCTACTTTTTTTTCCTGGAAAATATCTCCTCCCCCGGGAAAATAATAATAATGAACTCATCCATATTAATAGCGCTGTAAAAACGATTCAAAGAATTGTATTAACTTAAATTGTAAATTCCTTCAATTAATACGCTGGGTACAAAAGACAATTTTTATAACTGTGAAATTCCACGTTTTAATGACAAAATTAGCATTAATTTACATTTGTTAAAAATATAATAAAAATAAATTGGGTATATCCCATTTTTAATTAAGCCCGAAAACTCTACTTCCTCGTTTCGCAATAAACGAGACACAGACCTATTATAATGTAACTATAACTTTACACTGGCTTCGTCTGTGTAAAACTAAGCCTTCAGATCATGTAGTCAAGCGAAAATAATAAATATACAAAAATCACAACAAAATCAAGATAATCCCTGCCGCCACGTCTGTCTGTCTGTCTGTAACCTTTTCACACAAAAACTAATTAACGAATTTAATTTTTATTTACACTACTAGATAGGCTGATTCAAGAGAAAGGTTTACGGATATAAAACATGGACCTATGTTTAGGAGCTGAGCAATAATAGTATAAGTGAATGAAGTCGGGGGAAAAAAATCCTGCGTGTTTTCATTGCGTATACTGTCCAATCTGTCAGAGATATAACAAAATAGTGTATGAAGGAATTTTGTAGATTAAAATGATCTACAAAAAAGTTCTTGGTAGCATATATCTATCTTGGGGCTATAAATATAATATCTATAAAGGGCATTTATATGTAGGTATTCAAATTGTTATAAACCCATATTGTACACGTGCGAAGCCGGGGGGGGGGGGGGTCGCTTGTAAGGGTACAAACATTCAAATTATTTTAGCCGTTATGTAACTATTGAAATAATTATTAAATATACTTCAACAGAACTGGCCACTCGTTACATATAGCCTCACAAATACCATCTGCTACATGAGGGAGACTTGGTCTTTATAATATCTATAAAGGGCATTTATATGTAGGTATTCAAATTGTTATAAACCCATATTGTACACGTGCGAAGCCGGGGGGGGGGGGGGTCGCTTGTAAGGGTACAAACATTCAAATTATTTTAGCCGTTATGTAACTATTGAAATAATTATTAAATATACTTCAACAGAACTGGCCACTCGTTACATATAGCCTCACAAATACCATCTGCTACATGAGGGAGACTTGGTCTTTATAATATCTATAAAGGGCATTTATATGTAGGTATTCAAATTGTTATAAACCCATATTGTACACGTGCGAAGCCGGGGGGGGGGGTCGCTTGTAAGGGTACAAACATTCAAATTATTTTAGCCGTTATGTAACTATTGAAATAATTATTAAATATACTTCAACAGAACTGGCCACTCGTTACATATAGCCTCACAAATACCATCTGCTACATGAGGGAGACTTGGTCTTTATAATATCTATAAAGGGCATTTATATGTAGGTATTCAAATTGTTATAAACCCATATTGTACACGTGCGAAGCCGGGGGGGGGGGGGGTCGCTTGTAAGGGTACAAACATTCAAATTATTTTAGCCGTTATGTAACTATTGAAATAATTATTAAATATACTTCAACAGAACTGGCCACTCGTTACATATAGCCTCACAAATACCATCTGCTACATGAGGGAGACTTGGTCTTCCGCTGGGTACCCTGGGATCATAACACGGAGCTGTAAGGCAATCCGTGAAGATAGAAAAAAAGACACTTCTTTTTTATTTATTTGTATAGGTATAACTAGAATACTATATGTAGGTTTTATTTTCCAAAATACATTTTAACTTGTAATTTGCTATCTCTATAACTCAGTTAATAACTTAATAACATACCTATTAGCGAATTCATCCAAAATTTAAAAGAATTTTAAATTTTATTTCGCAAAATAAATTTTAACATTATGTAATCTGAGGCGTCATTTATTACCAACGACCTAACAGTGTTAATCTTTATACACACCGTCATAATCTGGATTTTCGCACACAAAATCCTATATCCTTTTTAACAGGTAGATAAAATGCTACAATTTCAAAGGTCAAATTATTCTAAAGCAATTATGAATATATTAAAAGGCTAGAAATTCGCTCTGACTTCCTGCTTTTGAAAGAAAATGTACTTTTTTCAAAGACTTGTTTAGTACTTTAAAATCATTCCAGAAATAAAATTCTGTCATAAAAATAAGGGCGTTTTTCCACGACACACTATACGATACGTTTTACGGTTGCAAAAAAAAACAAACAATAAACGACACACGGCTTAACGTTTGTTTGTTTTTCCAGTACAAACGATTCCAGCAACGACACCGCAGTGTACGCAAGAGAGTTCAAAACCAAAAAATCTAAATCAAATATTGTAGGTATTCAAAGCAAAAAAACTCCGCTTTCTGAACGTCAAATTCTTACAATGAATAAACATTATTCAATAGTCAGTTGTATATAAAGTTTTACAAAACAATAAAGTCAACACAAGCATTTATAACAAAAATTAAATACATTCACAATAAAATGGGTACAATCCAGTACAAGTTATATAACATTAATAATTAATATTAAATCCAAACATTTTTATCATTTATATTTATGTAAGTAGGTACTGTTTTCATGACCTTCTGCTTTACATGGCACTTAAAGTTTTCTGTCGTGTCGTGTCGTGCTTAGTGGAACACAGCCATAGATTTAGTACTGTCGCTATATCGTCACCGCAAGAACACGGAATGATTTAGCGGCAGCGGCGATAACGATGTCGTGTGTGTGTATGGCGCTCTGAATCGTCACCGTATTTTATCATGTCGTGTCGTGCGTAGTGGAAAAACGGCCTAACGCTTAGTTTTGTTTACCGTGAAATAGGCACCACTGACTAAGATTTGAGAAGGGATATTTCCAAGTTCAAGACGAGAGGAGGTATGAATGTTTGTATGGAAAAATCCTGAATGAAGTAAAAGGGGGTGAAAAAGTATTTAGGATGTATTTTCTAAACATGCATAAACTGAAACAGTAGGTATATTTTTCGTTTACTACAGTTTTCTAAATAGTGTAATAAAAAAACAGGGTGATATGTTAATTTTTTAAAACTTTCCACGAAAAAAGACCTCAATAAAATTTACGTTAAAAAAAAAAGTGTAGGTACCGACTTCAAAAATTTGCACTGAAAAGTAAGAAATAATAAATATTTCGTCGTAGAATTTGAAGACGGTTGGTGCCAAATTAGGATACAAAGTAATAAACATCTAAGAAGATAAAGATCTGTTCAATATTATCCATGTTTGTACTGATGATCGTAGGTTCCTAATGAATTGTCTAGATTAGTGAATTTGGGAACTAAGTTATTTCTAATTTGGCACCAAGCGTCTTCAAATTCTACGACGAAATATTTATTATTTCTTACTTTTCAGTGCAAATTTTTGAAGTCGGTACACTTTTTTTTTTAAAGTAAATTTATTTTTCCCTTTTAAGTGATTTTGCTGCCCTGAAAGACAAATAATAACGTAAATAAAAAAAAATAATGGAAAAATAAAACTGCTGTGGATGGGATTTGAACCATTGGCATTCTGAGCTGCACCATACTATACCACATACCTTTAGCCGTTAGACCACCGTCGATACAAACATTGACAACTTCGTGTCAATAACAACCGTTGCTAAGGCTTTTCTCTGATACATAATTTTCAGCCGTAAACAGAGACAAATTACTGAATTTCTGAAAAACTACTAAACCGATTTTCGTCATTATGTCTGTAAGATAATGTCGAAAAATTACTATATCCTTAAAAAAATAAGTCGTCAAAATGGGTACATATTTCATCGAGATATTAAGAAAAATGTACTTATAAAGTCAGTTTTTTCAAAATTTCTAAATAACTACTGAACCAATTTTCACTAAAAAAAATGGGACCACCTGTGAAGTATACCCTTTCAAACAAAAAAAAAATTTCCAAATCGGTCCAGGCGTCTTCAAGTAATCGGGGAACATACATAAAAAAAAAATAAAGATTCCGACGAATTGTAAACCTCCTCCTTCTGTTTTGAAGTTCGGTTAAAAAGTAGAATTCACAGCAATTCCAGAAATAGACACCATCTAATTTATATTCATTGAATATTATAAGTTACTATGCAAAATATCTCTAGTGCGTTCAAAAGAATCAGTTCCTATGAAGTTCATGAAACTTGATCTAAACTACTCGGGAAGCTGGTAAATGAGATTTCGAACTGGAGTTACGATAGGGGAATATTAAAACCTAATACGTGTCTTGGAAAGCTTGCGAAATTTTAATCCGAGCCCTTAGATTCGAGGATGACCCTGAATAATGTCAAAACGACTCAAGGGTTTTGAAAAAAAAAATTGGTACATGGTTATTTTACCTATATTTAGACATCTAAGAAATACGTGTTTCATTTATTGTGTCGAAGAACAAGAAAATCATAATTTCCAATACTTTGAGAAAGAGAAGATTCTCAATTCGGACCGTATTATTATTATTTTTTTAATGTCGTAGGTACTTACACGATCACCTTATTCTACATAATTATTTTCTACATGATTTTGTGATATCTCTGACGGATTAGAAAGCATATGCCATTGGAACTCGCTGGGGTTACTTTTACCAGACTTGATTCACTTGTTCTGTTAAGAGGATGTATAGAGCTAAATGCTAGTTTTATGATGCGTAAAAGTACACGATCCACTGCAGTGACCATAATGAAAAAAATATATGATATTCTTGAGGTTATGCGTTATTAAGATACTGTGTTCAAAACATAATACAACTATATTGATTCGATAGAAAAAAATCACGAATGTACCTCTAAAAAAATATTTTACTGTCTAGAAATAGTACTAAATTGCATGTATTCTGATTGTTTGACAGATTTTTTATCTAGCAATATACTATCGTAATACTGTTCTGTTTTTTAATCAATTTTTCAGCAAGTTCCTTTATTCTTATTTTCGAGATTTTATGTACGCACTGCACGGGTGTGTGCGTAAGCGCTCGTGTACCCGACAGTACCGGTTGCAGTCTGATGCTATATTATTAGTGGCAGCTACGTCGTTTGGTGTGTATATGTGCCCGCGTGGGGCCGGTGCCATCTCTCAAGGTCGTTGGCTCTATTCAGCGTCTTAATGATCAGCTCCTAAATACTATAGGTTCATGTTTAATACTCGTAAATCTTCCCGGGGAATCAAACTATCTAATATTGAAAACCGCAACAAGTAGTTTTTGCGTGAGAAGGTCACTGACAGACAGATAGACGCGGCGAGGGACTTTCTTTTGTAATAATTTTATAATATGATTATTATCCCACTTAGATATTGGTTTTAAATTTGCTATCACATACACACACTTTAGTTTTATTTATTTGTATAGAACCATGAGCCATTTCAATTTCTCAAAAGCTTTTATCTTGATATATTCACCCAAACAGCCTAGAGGCAGGATTGTCAAGTGTGTAATACAGTGTAGTATGTTCTCAGAAATAAACACACACACCACATAATCGCACCTGAATAACTTTGGTATAGGATTTAAATCGACAAGCGATCCAACCTTAGTTCGCTCGGGTAATAAACAATATTTCTGTGAATTATCAACAGAATTGATGGAAAGATGACAGCCTAAAAACTACTTTGTGCCAGTTAGTTGCATTCGATTTGTATAAGGTACTAGCATTCCGCCCCCGGCTTCGCCCGTGGATATTTACGAACAAAATAAAATATACCCTATACCTACCTCTACCTCTACCCTACCCCTACTCCCACCCGCACCCCTACTCCTACCCCTACTTCTACTCCTACCCCTACCCCTACCCTCTACCACTACCTCTATATCATCAATAGTTTTCGCAGCGCACGCGATGTAAGGAATTTCTTAGGTCATTTTTTTACACCTTGGGTTACATTATTGGAGTTTTAGTAAAGATCCCAATTTTTTTTAAACTATTATATAGCCTATGTCACTCAGGGTGAATGTAGCTTTCCAATAGTGAAAGAATTTTTGAAATCGTCACAGCAGTTTTTGTACACAGCACAGTACACACACAAAAATACAAATCTTTCCTCTTTATAATATTAGTATAGATAAGAAAAAAGGCTTCCCCTATCGACAATTTTTTGTTCTTTGACCAGGTGCGCAGTAAAAAGTTACCTTAGGTTTCGTTGGCATCGTTTTATATCGCGAGACAGAGCTCTAGAAAAATAGTTAATTGTGATGTTTTAAATGGAAATCGATCTAGGATGTCAAACTTACATAGTGTTTCCAAACATTAATTATAATTATTATGTTTGTATTTTAGCATAATCATCATAATAACGTATAAGTCGTTGCTGGAATAAATCGACAGAAAAATACAGGGGTTAGTACTAGGCGTCTACCTCCCTCCCGCCAAAAGTGGCAATTGTTCGGTGATTTTCTATATACTCGTTTATATTCGATATTCGATTTATTGTGCCTAACAATCTCGAACGGTAAGCGATCGACCAGAAATTTTCGGCGAGATATCCGTCGCGTCCGTTGTGGGTTTTACAGACGAACGGACATGACCAAATTATAAGGGCTCCGTTTACGCCAATAATTTGCCTACGGGATACTAAAAACCGGCCAAATGCGAGTCGGACTCGCGCACGAATTATTTATAAAAACGGCAAAAGAATCACGTTTGTTGTATGGGAGCCCCCTTAAATATTTATTTTATTCTGTTTTTTAATATGTAGTGATTAACTATCACGGGTCATGAGACTGGTGACAGACGGACAGACAGACAGACAGACGGACGGACAGCGGAGTCTTAGTAATAGGGTTTCCGTTTTTACCCTTTAGCTACGGAACCCTAAAAATTGAAACAAATCCCACTAATATTATAAACGCGAAAGTTAGTAGGTATGTTTGTTACTCAATCACGCCAAAACGGCTGACTGATCTGGATGAAATTTGGCACAGAGATTATGGTCTGGAATATAGCACATATTCTTTTTTTTTATATCAATGCACATAGGCTACTTTTTGTCCCGGAAAAATGTATTGTTCCCGTGGGATAGATTTGTTTTTGTTTTTCACGTGATCGACATGATTTTTTGCATAGTGGTAGTTTAGGGGTCAGCGAATGACATATTATAAACCTACTACTTTTTATACCGCGAAAGCGGGCGGGGGAGGGGCAAATTACATCCACGTGATTATTTCTTTTTGGATCTATTTCTACGCGGGTGAAACCGCGGACAGAAGCTTAAAAGTCAAAATTAAAATTAAAATTACCAATGATTTAAAATGTAAAAAAAACTCCTATAAAATATCCAAGCATCAACATCACATCTTCATGACCTTTATCTTGCGGTGTGGCCAGAGACACCAATAGGTAACAATATCTATACCTACATATTAAAAAAACCTTTATATGTTATTTCTTTAAATAATTTAAAACAGTTTAAAAACACTTGTTTTTTGGTTGGTATAGATGAACCATTTCTTTTATTCCAAGAAACACAAAGCACAAAGGGAAGCACAACAGTTTCAGATATTGAGGTTTAAACGAGCCGATGATTTGACAAGCCTTTGAAGATTTCGAGTATCGAAAATAATATTTTTCTGTACCTTATTTTAGTTTGTCTTACAATAAAAAAACAAAGGATAGGACAACTCAAATACAGTTTCCATAATAATACTTTTTGCTAATAGTCAATATTAAACAGGTGGCAAGCCGGTTGCTGCACTTAATGGACCTATATTCATATGTGTCACTTTTAGACGTAAGTATATGTTGTTTTTAGAAGAAGTGTGGGGGGGGGGGTCACTTCCAACGCTATACCAAATACTCTTTGAGTATTTACCAAAGGAGACGTGAAGCGTTTAAATCACCGATTACACCAAGTTTGACGCCCTAGATCGCCTTTCCCGTTTAAAACATCACAATTAACTATTTTCCTAGAGCTCTGTCTCGCGACACAAAACGATACCAACGAAATCTAAGGTAACTTATTACTGCGCACCTGGTCAGTATAACTGGTCAAAGGGGAAAAAATTGGCGAAAGGGGGAGCCCGTATATGGCCCCTCCATAGGCTTAGTACTCTATGCAAATACTGAATACGCTATCGATTCCTTTTACACAAAGTAATAATATATCATACAGCCAATCATTTATGTATGTAAGCGAGACTTTAGAGAAGCTTGGAATGAAATTAATGCGGTCTCTACGCAGAATGTATGATGTAAGGTGGATTGGATGCATTCTGAATGGTGTTAGAGAATAAAGCGAATTAAAAGATGTTGTAAAGGTGGCCACACATTCGTCCAATCCCCAGCCGGTCACCGTAAGGTCCACCATCCGTTTTCAAATCGTTGTATTTGTGGTTGATTTCGATTACCGGAATGATCTGTCACACACACACACATCCACACGCCTTGTCTAAGACGATACATTCAAATAAAATCATAGTTTGAGGGGCGTGGCCTAGCTGCATACTATACTCTAGCGCTACCCTAGCGCTACGTGATCGATTGGTCTCTCCGCTGAATCTCTCTCTGTCGCATTGAATAGAAATAAAAGAGAAGAGGCGCTCGGAAGGTGCTTGGAACAAACGTCCTAAGTGACAAATCAAAAAGAATTTATTTAAATTAAAGGAGTAGCTTTATTGAAAATCTAAATTAACATCTTACTTTAGTAATAGATGATACAAATTTCTACTTAATTTAATAAACAATACTTCATGTACTACTGAAAAATTTGGAATGGAGACTATTTTCAGAGGCTACTTTGCAATTTTTTTCTATCGAGCAAAGTTTCTTAAAACATGTTTTATGATTAACAGATTATTATGAAATATGATTAATTATAACATGTAATTTTTTCTATATTTCTAAGAGCTTTAGGTTTCACTCAAAACGATTTGAAAAATATGATTTAATATGAAGGTAGCCTCTTAATCGAAACTTGTGTGTCTGTATGGGTTCGAGTGAATTGCATGTGATCTAGATCGTATGATATGCATTGCTAATGTGCATGTGGCCAGTCTTCAATCTCGACCATACGGTGGCCGGACGAAAATGAAATACCGGACCAGTGCTTTGAATTTTCTCCTTACTTTGAGTTTGAATATCTTGTGAACTAGAAGAGGTAGAAATATCGTATTTGGAAGATCATTTCAGCTTACATAAATCTCTGTAAAAAAACAACAGCGTTTGTATAGAAAAATCCACGATTGATAGATGCTTCATATAAAGGATGGTACGTGCCTTGGCTTGACTTGGAGCTTGGAGTGCTCCCAGATTAAGAAAAGTAGTTATAGACATAGTGAAAGGATGAAGGATAAAAGATTGACTATAAACCTTTAAAAAAAAAGTGCGCCGACTTCAAAAATTTGCACTGAAAAGTAAGAAATAATAAAAATTTCGTCGTAGAATTTGAAGACGGTTGGTGCCAAAAACTAAATATATATCTAAGAAGATAAAGATCTGTTCAATATTATCTATGTTTGTATGTACTGATGATCGTAGGTTCCTAATGAATTGTCTAGATTAGTGAATTTGGGAACTAAGTTGTTTCTAATTTGGCACCAACCGTCTTCAAATTCTACGACGAAATTTTTATTATTTCTTACTTTTCAGTGCAAATTTTCGAAGTCGGTGCACTTTTTTTTAAAAGGTTTATTTTACCCTTTTAAGTGATTTAGCTGCCTTGAGAGACAAATAATAACGCAACTAAAAAAATATTGATGAAAAATTAAAAAAAAAACGCTGTGGATGTGATTTGAACCATGTGCTTGTGCATCCTATGACTCCCCATTATATTTAACCGCTAGACCATCGTCACGTAAATTGACAACTTCGTGTCAATAGCAACCGTTGCTAAGGCTTTTTCTGATACATAATTTTCAGCCGTAAACAGAAATTAATTACTGAATTTCTGAAAAACTACTGAACCTATTTTCGTCATATGTCTGTGAGATAATGTCGAGAAATTATAATGTCTTAAAAAAAATAAGTTGTCAAAATCGGTACTTATTTTATCGAGATATCAAGAAAAATGTACTTTTAAAGTCAGTTTTTTCAAAATTTCTGAAAAACTAATGAACCAATTTTTATGAGAGAAAAATGGGACCAATCCGGAAGAATTATCTGTCGATTAAAAAAGAAACCATGAAAATCGGTTCACAATTGGCGGAGTTATCGATGTACATACATACATAAAAAAAAAAATACGGTCCGAACTGAGAACCTTCTCCTTCTTTTTTTGGAAGTCGGTTAAAAATTGCAAAAATGGCTTTCGATTCCCCTGCTGGGATAAAAGGCGTAATGATAGAGGCAATGTATGATTGGATAATTTCAAGTGAATTCAATTCCCTGTACTAACAATAAAATACTTAGAGTTTATTAATTAAACGGAATATTTAATTATAATATTACAAAATATTCACCAAAGGGAATTAACAAGAATTTAGTATCTACTCTGTGTAGATATTGAGTGGAATACTCCATATTAAAGGTCTTATAAATAGATAACTGCTAGACTCCAGGACACGACGACGCGGTAGACCACGAGCTTGTTGGACAGACGGCATCCTAAAGGTGGCTGGACATACATGGATGACCATAGCCAGATATAGATTTAAATGGAAATCACTGAAGAAGACTTTCACCTGCGAGGGGTTCATACCATAATTATTTTGTAAAAAACATTAATAGTTTGTATTTTTTTTTCTTTGTGAATGTAATAAAAGGCCTTTTTATTTTTAATTATATTATTATTTATAACTCTGTCTGGATGTTTGTCTATTATGCTTTCACAGCTAAACCACTGAACCGACAAGCTACTTTTTCTTCAAATCAAAACCCTTAAATATTATAATATATTATTGTACAATGCACTAATAGGAAGATACGTCTTGTGTCTATGATGAGGTATTTTGAAATCGAGAAGCTTAAAAAGTAGCCTAATAGTTTTAGTCTAGTGTGAAAAATGTGAAAATAAATCAAGTAACACACTCTATTTTCCGGCGTACCTACATTTTTCTCTAAGCTTTCTACTGCCATATTTCTGATATTTCTAAGAGTAGGTGTGCAACTAGATATTTTATCTTCTGTAATCCTGTTGTGTAAATTATTTGCTTATATTTTACAACAATAGACCGTGACTTAATATGGATTATATAATTTATTGTGAAAGTCGTAGACTTATGTTTTCAAAGATAACGGGACGTCTCTTTCACCTCTAAACTTTTTAAAAACAGCCAAGTGCATTTCGAGCATAAATCTTGTAAAAAATCTGGATTAAAAAAAATTACATGTGTACATTTAATTTAAATAAAAGTCACTTTAAAACCTATTTTAGAGTTTTTAGACACCTATCCGGTATGCTACTATGAATTTATTTTATTTAAATTAATTAATAAAAAAAAGTATGTGTTTTGGGGACAGTGATCTTGAGAGGGTTTATTTATAAGTATAGTTTCTAAATGTTTATTTATATTTTTGTTATATTCATTGTTTTTGTTTTTGCAATTGGTCGTGTAACCAACTAAAAATCGCACGTGTTCGAAAATTTCTCTTACATCAGTTACATCCAATATCCGAGTAAAGAAATAAATAGTGTAACAAAATTTCCAAACAAAATCGGTACAATAAAATACACAAAACGGACTACTGCAATTCAAGTATTGTACAAAAAATATTAAAAATAGCAAGTTCTAGTTAATGGATCCAAAAAGTATGTGAAAATATTTTTACACGATATGTAAAAAAAATATATATTAGTAAATATATGAAGAGAAGTCGAGTCGCAAAGTCGGTTGAAAATATGTGTGAAATTGATGACTTTCAGAGCTTCATGAAACCATAGGTGTAGCTGATATTGACATATTTTTTACATATTAGTATAGTAAATTTCATATACATTTAGGATCTATTAACTAGAACTTATTTTAAATATTTTTCACAATTTATGGTAGGTAACTTTTTACAACTTAACTAAAATGTACAATAATAAATAAATAATATATTTAAAAACTATATATACAAATTACAAAAAGAATACCTCTTCCAGAGGGGCCCTGTGGCATGGTTCCTAAAACACTGGCTGCGTTACCTCGCTGAATGGTTAAACTGATCCTTTGAGCGAGGTAAGAGCCAGCCTTTAGGTCACCTGAGGCGTGGACTAGTCTCGTACCTAAATTTTTTATGAATATTTTCATTTCGGCAGACCATGGACCCATTGTTTCCACCGCAAGCGCCGAAAATAAGTAATTTGTTATATAAAATATAAAATAATAACTAGAACTTGCTTTTTTTAATAAGTTTTGTTTTGTTAAGGGACAAAAGTTATGAGTAAC
The DNA here is from genome assembly GCA_963924495.1 of Nemapogon koenigi. Classification (NCBI taxonomy): domain Eukaryota; kingdom Metazoa; phylum Arthropoda; class Insecta; order Lepidoptera; family Tineidae; genus Nemapogon; species Nemapogon koenigi. The sequence goes on along the minus strand of OZ004640.1, from coordinate 3,089,766 downwards.
AAGATTTTTTATATATTATTATTTTTTATATAGTATGCCCATTTCAGTAGCCATCGAATTAATTTTCGTAATATATCTTTCCCTTACTTGCAAACCCGGGAAGGGCAAAGAGTCAACAAAATTGAGTTATATCTGGAGATTGTCCATTTACGTTTAATCTTTTCCAGCTTACTCTAATCTAGGACTTATTTTATGAGCAATATAACAAATTTTCCGTGTTTTTTTTTAAATGTGGGTGACATTTATCCTGGAGGATTTCTGCGATAGAAAGTAAGCTATGTCACTTACCGGTCCCCTATCAAAATCCTTTTTTTGAAAGGAAATGCTGGCAGAGGACGACCTAGGTGTACTTCTATTGATCAATGGAAATATTAAAAGTACACACAATTGTCGAGCATGTATGAAAGGTATGATGAATATAAGAGAAGCGATCGTAACAAATGGCATTCGATTGTCTTTGCCTACCCCTCTTGGGATAAAAGGCGTCATGATAGATAGAAAGGATAATAATACTTATACTCAGTATATAATAATTTTAAGCCTTGCTGAAAAATACAGTTAATAAATCCGTTGCTAGCTCTTCGGCTGTATCATGAATCTAAAAATCGTAGAAAGTCGGTTTTTTTCAGCTACATTCAATAATTGTATGCGTAATTAACTTATTTAGCCAAAACATGCGTGGCGGATCAGGGCCCTGACTTGATCCTGAATGAGTCAGTTGTAGGCTAGTTGATTGATTGACAGTTGAAGTCTCAGGAACTACCAGTCAGATTTCAAAAATATTTTTTGCGTTTTATAGCCCATTTATTGTGAAAGGAACGTCAACCAACTTTGTCCACGGGCGAAGCCGGGGGTGGAAATCTAGTTATGAATAATGAAAATCAACTAATTAAACTTATCTAGCTACGTAATCCGAGAAACCTCAACTGTTAACCTAAAATATCTGTTAAATCAGGAAACTTGACCTCCACAAAACTAGAATCGGATTCCCTACCATTACGAAAACCGCAATGTGACAAGCAATCATTATACTGTCTGTATGTCTGCAAAAACCATTGATTTGATTATTAACCATGGACCTATCATGTTTAGGAGCTGAGCAATTATTAAGTTAATCAAGTCGGACGAATAGTTGGCATTTCCAGGGTACCCAGCTGAAGTCCAAGTCTCCTTCGTTTAGCCGATGGTATATGTGAGGCCTACCTAACGAGTGGCCAGTTCTGCTGAGGTATATTTAGATGGAAAAGCCTTTAAGTTTGTCGGATTATGTACATAAGTTTTTAGTTAGAAAAGCCATTGGTACGCTCTATACTCGTATAATCAAATATTGGTGTATATTTTGAGTGTATATATCTTTGAAATGTTAAGATGCGAGGCATATTTCAATTGACCCTGTAAGAGATATGACAATTTTCCAGATAACGCTCTTTATGTTCACTGCGATTATGTTAGACGTAATGCTATCATACAGTAGACTCATTGGCGTTAAACCACCGGTATTAAGATAACGTTTGACGAAATTTGGACGGTTTTTCTGAGAAATGGCGTATTTGTTAGGTATCAGTGGCGAAGGGCGAACGTTTTCAGAAGGTAAGCCATAAAATAGCTCACTCAACTAATGCTGCAAGATACAAAATTGTCTTTCAAAAATTATAATTCGAAAATAAAACAAACACGCAACTAACTAAACTCGCTGTTGTGTTCGCAGCTCATAACCCGCAATTCTTCAGCTTATTTATGGGTATGATTGCGCGTGCTAAAACGAGAGGGAATTGCCTGGATTTCAATACAAATGAAAGAGATAGTTGCTTCATATGAAGTAAGATAGTATGGGCGATAAAGCCGATATTGTATGCTTATAATGTCCTTATGTTGCTAATGGATAACGGTAAGCGTTTTGAAAATTTTACTTATAGAATACGTTTGCATTGATATTATATTATAAAATGTCGTTAGTCTATATAGATTGACCAGTTCCGGGTCCAGTTAAGAGGCGAAAGGAATCGGGTTGTATTGACTCCTCGCCGCTGGAGGTATATCAAGACTTATTATACTATTTTTACAAGTAAGTAAGTAAATAATTAAATCTATTTAGGTATTTTTGTTTTTGCGTATTTAACAACACAGATGTGATCGAAACTGAGTGAGGAGAAGTCGAATAAATTATACCTAAATGCGAAGGTGTTATTGTTGGTTAATACTTCTTTCATGTTAAGGCCCCTTTCACATATTTTGTCTAGAAAGACAATATAAATGGATTCTTTGTATTGTACATGTAACTAATATGATTTCAGCTGATTTCGAAAATCGATGAGAAGGCAAATTTTGAGCTCTTAATACCATAGAGTACTAAGCCTACAAGAATACAAGAAAACATTTTATGGTGCTTCAACAAATCAAAATTGGTCGATTGTTTTAATTGTTTCAGTTATTTAAAAGAGGAGGAATTTCTTAATTCAACTTTTATTTTTTATGTATGTTCCCCGATTACTTGAAGACGCCTGGACCGATTTGGAAAATTATATTTTTTTGAAAGGGTATATATACTTTCCAGGTCAGGATCTGATGATGGGATCCTGGAGAAATCGAGAACTCTTCAAATTTTATAGGCACACTTGAAGCGATTTGGGTATTTTTTTATAGTGACTTGTGCATTTGTTTTGTTTTTTTTTCTTTATCAGACGGGGTTATTTTGTAGTTCTTTTTGTTTATTTAATAATTCTATACATTTTTTAACACGTTTTAAGATATCTTATATACATGTAGGTATTGTAAGTACATATTTGGAGATAAGTTGATAAACACTGTAGGTACAACTTTGTGTATGGGATTACAATACAAAAGTATATAAACAATTTTATTGTCGGGCAGAACATAAAGATAAATAAAACAGTACTCCGTAATGGATGCTACACACTATCAAAAAGCAATTCAAATTATATATTTAGGTACCTAGTAGCAATATATTATAGAGATGGCCGAGTGGTAAGACACCTAGTATTAACTAGGCAGACCATGGGTTCGATTCCGGATCCTGGCCATATACCAATGGGTTTTTATTAAAAACTTATGTACATAATCAGGCAAACCACATTTAGTTTCATCGTTTAACTTTCAATTTTTTTTATAAAAAAACTACTGCACCGAAAACTAAAATATTCAATTATTCTTTGAAATAAGAATATAAAAGGCATTTTCTAGAGCGAGACAGTCGCGACACAAAACGTTACCAACGAAGCCTAAAGTAACTTATTACTATCCTAATAGTCAGTCTTATGGCCAAATGAGCGGAAAATTGGCGGGTTCCCATCTATGACCTCTCCTTAGTCTTAGTACTCTAAGGCCATTATAAACATATTTTAGCAACGTTTTTGTTAAAATGTGTTTTGTTTCTTTCTATTATTAGTATAGACAGGGTTGTTAGAGGGTGACAAAACATATTTTAACTAAAACGCTTCTAAAATGTGTTTATGAATATGGCCATATGCGTATAGCCCTTTATATAATTTAAGTTTGTCATGTCCGACCGTCCGTCTTATTTTGGCTATCTTTTCATCAATTTTCATGATAATTCACAATAAGACTTTGTAAACGGCCATTGAACTTTGTAGTCAACATAGAAAATAAAAAAATCTACTTACCTATTGGTCTATTCGAGCAAAATCTAAGTATACTAATATTATGAAGCTGAAGAATTTAACCTCAGGGACAAACCTGAATACACATACCCACTGAATAGTATAAAAGCGTCATGTGTCCAAAAATATACGCGATTTACCAATTTTGGTATAATTTCTTATTATTAAGTGATAGGATAATATTCATAGAAAATAATACCTATTCTATGTTCTTATTCATGTTTCTTATATTCTTTTTATCAATAAATACAACAACCGGGTTCTCTATTTTCAACCGACTTCAATAAAAGGAGGAGATTCTCAATTTGTCGGAATCTTTTTTTTAAATGTATGGTCCCCGATTACTTGAAGACGCCTGGACCGATTTAGAAAAAAAAAATTACCGATTTTTATTTGAAAGGGTAGGTATACTTTCTAGGTGGTCCCATAGTCATCAGGTCAGGATCTGATGATGGGATCCTGGAGAAATCAAGAACTGTTCAAATTTTATAGGCACACTTGAAGCTATTTGGGTATTTTTTATAGTGACTTGTGCATGTGCTTTCGGAAAGCACATTTTGAAGGCCGTTTTTTTTCTTTATCAAAAGTGGTTATTTATTGTCTAGAAATACAACAACCGGTATTATTTACTAACAAAGAGACTACTATTATTAGCCTCAGTTTGAAGAATTTATACGGATTCTAGTTTAATATTCTATTTTGACCACAAAAGAGCGGTACAGAAACCATATCAATTTTCGAAAATCTCCACGGACCTTGCCAGGGGCGAAAAGTTAATAACTACATATATTATTTGTTAAAGCTTGGTTCATTTAAAGTTTGTACTGTATATTCTAAACTAAAGTAGGAATTTGTGGTTTGTTGCGGGTATGAATGTCGACGCCATACTGAAATACAATAGATAACTTCTGTGAATGTTTGATTAATAGAAAGCGAGTCGTGATTAGTTTATAGGGTATGGTACAGACGAAGCTACGGGGAAAATAGAAACTTAATAATAATATAATTGTAATTAAAATAATCTATACTAATAATACCTAGAGCGGAAGAGTTTATGTTTGTTTGATAGCCAAATATAACATCACGCTACAACCCAAAGGAGCGGGGCAGTAAACTAATTAACAACTGAGAAGTCGCGGGTTCGATCCCCACATCCGACCATGTACCAAAATCTAGGTATGTAGATGTACATTATCCGACAAATCGTACAAAGAGGCTTTTCCATCTACATACTTCAACAGAGCTGGCCACTCGTTACGTAGCTTCAAAAAAAATCTTCGGCTAAATGAGGAAGACCTTGTCTTTCTCTGGGTATCCTGGGGCCGGCAACGGTTCCCGGAGCTGTAGGGCAACTCGTGAAGATTTTATTAATCGCAAGGTAGATCTAATAGTTACGAATAAATAAAATTCTCATAAGAATTATCACGTCTATCAGTTTCTCTGCAATGAAGTGAAAGAAAGTTATCCTTGTGTGTTTATCTATCTATTTATCATCACGCCTTTCATCCCAAGAGGGGTAGGCAGAGACAATCGAATGCCATTTGTTACGATCGGTGACATATCTCTTTTGCTTCTTTTATATTCATCATACCTTTCATACATGCTCGGCGATTGTGTGTACTTTTAATATTTCCATCGATCAACATATTTTTTATATGTTCAATAAAAGTACATCTAGGTCGTCCTCTGCCAGCATTTCCTTTCACTTCGGCCATATAAACCTTTTTAGTAAATTTTTCATCCTTCATTATTTCAACGTGTCCAAACCAGCGTAAACTACTTTTCTTCATTTTTGTCACAACATCATCTTTTACTCCTGTGATATAAAGCGTATTGACCGCATCCGGAACGATGACATTAGAGAAGAATGTGTTTATACACTTATGCATTTATAATATTATAAAGTTAGGATAGCTTTCATCTGTAGAAATTATTGAAATCCCGAAGGAATTCCGGCCCACTAACTATATCTGTGCTAAAAAAGGCAGTCATGGGAACTGCCGACATCCAAGTGAAAATGTATTAAGTATAATAACGGCATCTAGCGATCATTTCACAATGTTTTTGTGTCCGAACTGAAGAATTTCCGGCCAGAAATGCACAGTCAAAAATGCTCGACCCAGTACACGAATTTTTTGCCCAGACATTCTCCGGTCGACCAAACATCCATGGTATGGCTCTTAACTAGTGATATATTATATTGTGCGCGTCAACAGTCTTAAGGGGCGATGGTCAAGGTCATCTTGTATCTGTCAAAAATATGGCAAATCTCAGTTACGAGCATTGCGTTTTGAAAATTATGGCTATTTCGAACTCTTAATTATGAAAATAAGGCTCAATCCAATTTAAAATAATAACTACCAAATGTGTGGTAAGGAATTGTTGTATTAAACTCACCTTTTCAGGATTAACTTAAATTTGCCATATTTTTGACAGATACAAGATGACTGAGAGCCACGGACCATTAACATTATGCCTTTAAAATTCCTACGCCACATACGCCCTTTGACGGACAGACATGAGAGTGATTTTATAAGGGTTTCGTTTCTTTTTTTAAGTTACGGATCCCTAAAAACGACAAAAAACATAATTAAAAACACTTCAGAAAATGTTCTTAGAATCTATTACCAATGTAAATATGTATTGTTTAGTTTAATTTACGGCAATATTTACCTTTGAAATAAACTTTAGCTCTAGACGTGTATTTTCAATTAGATTCTTAGAAAATACCTAGAACCGTTAAGTTATCTATATATAATAGTGAAATAATGTCCGTAACACGGTTTCGGAAGCTGTAAGGCAACCCGTGAAAATAAAAATGCGCTTGATCGTCTTTCAGGTTCAAGCGGCCGAATGGATTAGAATTATCTTGATTCAAAAGATTTAAACAAGTATATTTTTATTTCAGAATACAGAACAAGCCTGTGTCTAAATAATACGCGATTTATTTTACACACCTTATTATTATCAAGAGATAGGTTATTTAAAATAACACCTATTCCATGTTTCTATTTTTTTTTACAGATGACAAATTTATTACCAGAAATCCAGAAATATACAATAAAAGGCAATTAAATATATCTACTATGCTATATATACAAATAAACCTATAAATAATCCAGCAAATGTCATTCGTTTGTCTCTGCATACCCCTCTTGGGATAAAAGGCGTGATAACAGATAGATAAACAATTTCATAAAGATTACTGCCTTCTGGGAGAGTGCCCATAAGCTGGCTGCGTTGCCACGTTGGATGGTGATACTGATTCTTTGAGCCAAACATACATATTTCAAAGCTCGGTGGAGCCAAATATGAGCTAGTTCTTTGGTCGTGGGATATTATTACCAATATTTATTCCTCAAACGCCACAAACATGTATTCTTCAGGAAGAGATGCGTATTTGCGACATATGTCAGTGTCGGCTTTGCAATCGGCAGCTCCAGCCTCAATTGATGTGCATGGAAGGTGAGATTAGCAGAGTGAGGGTTTCCTTTGTCCTTATTATTTTTTCTTATATTGTCTTTTTATCAAGAAATACAACAACCTGCTACTCTATTTTATTTTAGTGTAGGAACTATTTTTTCAAGAATTTATGCGGATTCTGGATTTTTCTGAGATTTTTGAGTACATTTAATTTTAGTAATCCCTCGGAAGTCTCTTTAAATTCTTTAACGATAGGTACTCAAAAAATAAAGTAATTTTGGTATTCCGAAACGACTATTTACTTTTGGTTGGTTGTATTGTATGAAGATAATTCAGGATATATTTCAGGAAAGAGAGCGAGTCATAAAGTAGTTCGAATTTGAGTAACTTTACTTCAGGTTTTGTTGGCATTAGATTGTTTCTATTTACCCCTTGGGTAATATGGCGTGATGATAGACAGAATAGACATACCACTCAAATAAAAATGTGTGAAATGTGTTTCCAAGTCATCCAATTGGTGGATCGTAATAGTCGGTGCGTGTATGTAAATTGATGATGTACTTATTACGTTAATGGAATGGTATTAGGGCAAGTTTGGCCTAGTGGTTATTGATTCTGGAAGTCTCAAGTTCGCATACCGGATCAAACAATAATGTTGCCGTTACTTTTGATACTCATAGTAGTAAGCTAACATTTTCCCCGACTTCATTCACTTATATAGTTATTGCTCAGCTCCTAAACATGATCGGTCCATGTTTAATACTCGTACACCATCACGGTGAATTAACCTATTTAGTAGTGAAAAAAGCAACAAAATCCGTTCAGTAATTTTTGCGTGAAAGGGCACAGACAGACGCGGTGGTGGACTTTTTTTTACAGTAGTAAAGTGATTGGAATATTATTGTTGTCAAGGTGTGATTTATCACATTATTAAAATTTAATATAGATTATAATGAAAGGCGACTTCTTATCTATTTTTTTTTGTTTTTTCTTAATGATTGTACACTGGTTCCAAACTATTATCCAAAATCCCGACCAGTGGTAGATTAACTGGTTGTTCTGAACTAGTTATTGGTTCATTTGGTACCTATCACAAAGGTTGTCTTACTTGACCTGGGATTCTAACCGAGGATAGTAAGCCTCGTGTATAGGTTTACATAGGCAGTTTGTGGCATTAGTTACGAATTAAATATGTTTTGTTTTTTTTATTCAAATATATATTGGGAAATAAAATAAAGTTATTTCGTTGATGACAATGATGATATAAGTTCACAAGTAAACAATAAAAAAACTTACCTTAATTTCGAACTTCGAAAATTTTCAGGAAAAGTTTGCAGCGAAATTTATTTCAAAAACCATAAACTCCAGTCACGCACTAAAGTAAAAATCGAAAAGAAATAAACACTCTTTAAAAACAATATAATTTTTTATATGTTAGATTGGTAATTTCAATTTAATTTGCTAAACGGTTTTCGTAGAGCAACAAGTATTCAAAATTTAGCAATTCCGTGCTGCCTCGTCGCGGTCGTGGCAAAGACTGGGTAACTCTGGATGAGATTATGTCCGCGCGTTTATGACTTGCCGATATTTCGGATGTAATCAACTATTTACGATCGGATTAGATTCGAATTTGTTTAAAGAGTTTATGTATTTTTCCAGACATTTTAGAAATTCTTGAAGCTTTCTTTTAACTTAAGGTTTAATAGAATTTAGTTTACATATTTGATATTTAAAAAAACCGCTGTATTCTCTGAACTTATAATAAAATAGTCAAGTGTGAGTAGTTGACCCATATAAAACAAGTTGGTAATTTTTTTCATAATTCCTGAAACTGTTTTCAACTTTTTAAGTAAACAAAAAGAAGTCTGTATGTAAAGTAAAAACTAAGGTATGTTTTTGTATTTTTATTTCGAAGATTAATTAATTAAATTTAATAATAAACTAATTTTATGGTAGGTACTACTCGTTTGTGATAATAGTAGTACCACGGCTCATAACTTGCCCCGTGGCACTACTAGTAATACAAATATTTTTGAGAAATGAGGCAGAATGGCTACTTTAAGATGATGAACGTCATTTTGACGTCTGTCGGCAAAACTTAAAAAAATATTATAAAAAAAATACTGGATGGAAAATAAAAATATTCTAAATAGTTTCTTAAAATGTCTTATCTTATCTATGCCTTAGTTTTTAATTTACATACTGAATTATGTTTGTAGTTGTCCTTTTTTCATAATTCCTGAAAACTATTTTTGACGTTTAGTAAGGATATTTCAAATGAGACAAACTAAAAGTAGACGAACTTTTACTGATATTTAAAAAAGTTAACATACTATTATGCTATATGCTATGAGAACTGCCTCAAATTCAGTTATTATTTCATAGTTGTTGTTATTTCAGTTTTTGAAAATGAGAAAACATAAATAAAACGGCGCAAATCGTTTCCTCTGGTGACAAGAAGGCTGGCATCGCGATTCAGCGAGGAAATGCAGCAGTATTCTTGCCACTATTCCACGCGGACCAGATTTAATTTTAAGGTACCAATTGGTTTTTTATAATTAAACACATATGCACATAATCCGACGAACCACACTTAGAAGCTTTACATTTAAATATACCTCAACAGAACTGGTCACTCATTAGGTATAGCCTCACAAATACCATTGGCTGAAAGAGGGAGACTTGGTCTTTCGCTGGTTATCCTGGGACCGATATACGATTTCGAGAGCTGTAAGACATGACAACTCATGAAGAAGAAAAAAAGGGTTTTAAATTGATGTGTTATTTAAATATTATCTAATAAAATCGTTAGTTTAAAATAAATAAAAAAATGACAAATCTTAGAAAATAATTTTACAATTTTACAGTCGACTTTTATCGTTTAAGAATCGCAATCTTATCGACATATTATTTATCTATTGTGAATTCAATCTCTCTGCGACTGTCAATATATCACACACAATATATGGACCGCAATAAATACATCAGATTATAATAATAATATTTGTTGTTTGTTTCACAAAAGTAGAGCGAGGAAGGACGACATATGAGAAAGGCAAAAAGTGGACACTGTTACAGGTGTATCTGGCCACACTGCAAGGTATAAAAGCCGTGAAGATGTGTGTTTGTAAGAAATACATTAACTAAGCCAAAGTTATAAATTTACAATAGGGTTGTAACAGTGAAAGAAAATAAATACAATATTTTTTGTATAGTTTATAACATTATAATAACTGAATATAATGTTTATTTATTTGTTGTTTTTTTAAAATTTATATTCTAGATTAAAAATAACTAAATAAACCAGGTCCGCGTGGAATAGTGGCAAGAATACTGGCTGCATTTCCCCGCTGAATCGCAATGCTGATTCGTTGAGCGAGGAAGGAGCCAGCCCTCTTACTAGCCTGTATCTTGTCACCAGAAGAGATGATCAGTCGGTTTGTTGAATTAATGTGAAGTGACGTCACTTTCATCTAAATTTCAAATAAATAACCACAGACTACTAACTATATTATAATAACTGTCTGTCAATCTGTCACTGACTAAGTTATTTTCTTGTAATTTTATCTAATCTGTGACTATAATTTTGTTACAAGTTTGTTGGTTTGCAAAATGTGACGTTATCGTCGTTTTAGCGTGAATTTGATAATGAAAATACAAATATAAAATATTCTAATTCTAATAAATATCTATAATTTAAAAGTATTTCCAAAAAAATGTCAACACCCCTAATGTTGAGCTCCAACATTTCACATTACTCAGAGACAGCAATAACGCATTGCGCATTATTTGACACTAACTGACTAGGAAGCGCAAACTGCAAAATTGCATTTGGTATTTTGTTTGAAAACTAGTTACTGCTCTCGAATTTGCCCGTTATTACGGGATAAAAAGTAGCCTATGTCACTTTCTACTACAACTATCTCTGGGCAAAGAAATCTTATCGATACGTAAATCTATTTTAACGTGACAGAAGGACAAACAATAAATTACTAGCTTAAAGGGGTTACAAGTGGGTAAAACGTCGGCTCACAACTGAAAAGTCGCGGGTTCGATGCCCACATCCGACCATGTACCAAAGGGTTTTTATAATAAAAAATCTATGTACATTATCCGACAAACCGTACAAAGAGGCTTTTCCATCTGCATACCTCAACAGAGGTGACCACTCGTTAGGTATAGCCTCAAAAAATCTTTGGCTAAGTGAGGAAGATTTGTATTCCGCTGGGTACCCTGGAGCCGGCAACGGTTCCCGGGAGCTGTAAGGCAACCCGTGGAGATTATTTTTTATGTTAAGACTCCTATATCCATATTTTTTCTTGGATATACTATTCCAAATTTCTCTGTAAATAATCCACTTGTCTCATTGTAATTTGGCATATAGATACTTATTGAATATAATATATCTAAGTGAAATAGCTGTTATTTTCTTAGTGGATTTTTTTGAATAGGAAACATGGGTGGTTAAACTTTGCCCCCGATTTCTCTTTCAATATATATCACAAAGCTCTTTTTTTTTAACAGCACTGTTATACCATTATTCTTCAATAAAATAAAATTCCTTTATTTTACTACTCATATTTCCTATTCAATAAAACCAATTAAAAAATAACTACTATTTCACTTAGATATATTGAATAAGTAACTACGAGTATATGCTAAATTACAGTGACACAGGTGGATTATTTACAGAGAAATTGGGAATTATGGGAATAGGGCCGTTAATGATTACTGCTCCGCCCCTTTAGGTCGTAGCGTGATGTTATATAACCTATATAACCTTCCTTAAGAATTGGGCTATCAAATGCTTTTTAAATCCGGTAGTATTTATAATATCAAAACAAACAAACACACTCTTCAATTATTAGTATAGATGTTTCCCACATACTCGTTGGAAGTTTAAACATAACTCATTCAAGTCAGAACCTCTGAACAAACATTCAGACAAAGAGATAATAATTATCTAAACATAATTATTACGTTTAAAATAACAGTTATTTTGTTGATAAAAATAACAATGAAAAACTTTATCCAAATCCGTTAAATAGTTCATCAGATTACAGTATTCATACATACGGACAACTTCCTTTTATTATAGTGATTACTATCTACTGCGGCGCCGCAAGATAATTAGGGATTGTACATTTGTATAAATCTGTCTTCCCTATTATGGTCTTGAGTTCATACAAATATCCCATAGAAATACTTTTAGTTTTTCCCGAATTTTCCAATTTTTCGGGCTACTATTCCAAATTTTTTTTTCTCTAAAAACCTTGCCAAATCGTATGACAATACTTAATTATTTTTTTTATTACTGAACCATTTTAATTCTAAAATATTTCTATAAGCACTTGTCATCAAATACTTAGATTTCAAGAAAACCTCTGTGGCAGACGGACATGACAATGATCGTATATTTATTTAATGATTCCTTTTATCCTTTCAAGATACGGAACCCTAAAAATGGTTTAATTTCTGAATTGTTTTAGCAAAACTCTAAAAGTGAAGCTGCATATGAATAGAATGTTCAGTAACAACAAAACAATAAATGATATTTGCTATGAAAATAAAAGTTAGACTGGAAAATGTCGATTTTGTTTTTATAAACCCATTCGAATGCAGTTTTAACAAGTCACCGCTATTTGATCTTGTATGAAATTGCCAAAAGCATCGTAACAGCTTTAGAGGTACGTAGTCTCATACAGAATTTTAACATTAATTTGTTGATTTTTACAGCAGAAACTTTGCAGCGACAGGCTTTTTACCTATTTGGTTTATATGGTCAACTCACTAATTGAGGACACTGTGTCTCTGACCACGGTGCAAGGTATAAAACTATTTTTATTACGTGTCGTATTAATTTTTAAGCAACAGTTACAAAAAATACTATTATTATGTCTGCAAATGTAAAATAGATTAAAAATGATAATTATTATGTAAAATTGTTGACTTTCAAAAATTATAAATAACAACTTAGTTTAAAGAGACATACACATTTCACAATAATAAATATAAAACTTAAAAACTAAACAATAAAAAATGGTATGAAAAAAAACCTTCTGAATGTTGTGCTAATTAAAAAACTATAGTTCATATGAGTTAGTAGGCAAACATATTCTATTCACTAGGCGTGCATTTTGAAGACTGCCTTATTAGCTTTAAAATTGCAAGTGTTTTTCAGTGATTTCAAAATCTAATATAATCTAATTGGGATATGCAATTAAAAATTGTTTTAGAATTATTGTTTATTTTTCTGTCTGGATGTTAGACTACGAAACGGCTTAACGAAAGTTTTAACAATTATAGTGGATATATTTTGCTCTTCTTCTTCTTAGTCGTGGTGCTCTTAACAGAGCAGTCGTGGTTAATCATGGCGGTCCACAGCGCGACGCACTTAACTTTTGAGACTATTTAGGTCTTCAGGCTCGCTGTAGCCTCTTCCAGCCAGTTTCCTAGCTACACACACACAACGCGCAATACATTTTTAACATATTTCATTACCTACCCTCCGTTTTCCCTATACGGCCCTGCAGTCGAGATCGAGTTGTTGATCGCAACGCACCGGTGTATACGGTAGCTCCGTGTCGATAAATACGCAACAGTCGAGTCGCGCTATACGCATCCGTCGAGCTGCCGCGTCGCCCGCTCAAAATGCTCAAAAACAATAATTGTATATACGCAAACCCGCGATCTCGTTAGTTAAGCTAGTTTTAAGAAGAAAAAAGTGGTGAAAGAAAGAGACAGCAAACATCGAACCCAGTACAGCGACCTATGGATACAAATAACAACTCGAAGGTAAGGGTTGTTAATTTCCTCACAAGTAGTAATGATTATTCTGTACGCTTATAGCCTATATTTTTGACTTTCTAGAAAGAACTAGGGAGGAACGAATAATTTCGGTTGATTGCTGAACTGAAGTTTCCGAATTTTACGAATGCTATGAACATACAATTTGGGCATCAAAAACTAGAGGATTTTATCTAGTATTGTGTAGGATGAAAACATGATTGGTGAAAATTTTCTCGATAACTTAATTTTTTGAAATCACCTCTTCAAAAACACCTTTTTAGTCATACGACCATACTCTGAAGGGTTTTACGTTTAAATGTTATACGAATCTGTAGGTAATTTCAGTACCTAGTATTGATTAAGAAGATGTTTCCCTGCATGTGATCGTTTTTTAATAAATTATTTATTTGTAATGTGCCGCTTACGTCATTTATTCCGAGAGGCGATACATTATGCCCTTCTCACTTCCGCAGCAAGAACGGACAAAGCGCCGTCGTTGTCTTGCATGACGTGATCGTTGCGCCCGAACCAATTATGCGCCCGAACCACGAGCTTACGATTAGAAATTTCTGAGTCGTTCCTCGTCTTAATATGTCATATATTTTTATATATCCTTAGAGACATTTTACCCATATCAAGCTAAAGATAAAATGAAGTCTTTTACAGAATGGTGTAACGGAATTCTATTCACGTAGGATCTTTTTACAGTTGACCGATATTTCTGTTTTCATCACGTCACAATAGTTTGTTAGTATTTTGTCTATATGGCTTAGTTTTACGAGGTAGAAAACGAATTGGCTTTGAACTAGTTATAGCCCCAAATTCGCATGGTTTCATTATAAAATAAACTAAATCTGTAGAGTAGAATTCTAAGCACAGCGAGGAATTCAAAGTGCGCCCCGCCCGATATAAAAAAAAATTTGCGGCCGAGTGATATATAATAAGAATAATCTCTCTATAAGAATAATGAATAAGAGGCTTAATATAATTATTTGAAGTCGTATTACTATATTTATTAGAAAATAACAAGAAAGAGAGAGGCTAGTTAAGAGCCCTGTATCCATAATTTGTATGGGGATATTACTATTCCCAATTTCTCTGTAAAAAATCCACCTGTATCACTGTAATTTAGCATATAGTTACTTATTCAATATATCTAAGTGAAATAGTTGTTATTTTTTCAATTGAATTTATTGAATAGAAAATATGTATGGAAAAACAAAGGATTATTTTGCACCTGTTTTCTCTTTCATAATCTATCACAAAGCTCTTAATTTTTTTAAAGCGCTGTTTAACCATTACCCTTCATTTAAACGTCTTGCGTTTTTTGGTAGCTTATTGAAAATTCAAAAATATTAAAATAATAATTTAATTGGTCAAAAATAATAAAGTAATTATTATTTTGAATTTCCAATAACCTACAAAAAACCGCAAGACGTTAAATTGAAGGGTATATATAAGATCGCTTTAAAAAAATTAGGAGCTTTAAGCAAAGTTTAACGACCCATATTTCCTATTCAATAAAACCCATTGAAACAATAACAGTTATTTCACTTAGCTATGTTGAATAAGTAACTATATGCTAAATTACAGTGACACAGATGGATTATTTACAGATAAATTGGGAATAGTGTATCCCAGAAAATTTATGGATATATGAGCCTTAATAACACAATCACACGGAGAAACAACGAATAGTATTTATTATTATGGGCGTGACGACGTTTTTCGTAACGGCACACAAGTCGGTCCTACTCCCAGGACGCGCGTATCTAGATGTATTAGATAAAAAAACACAGGCAAAGTGGGGGCGGAGAGCTAGTAATAAAATAAATAAACCAAACATATACTAAATATAATTAAGTTCCAACCCTTATCAAATGTTAATTGGAAAAAAATGGATTTTTTAAAATATCTTTGATGTAATGTATGATGAGGGTTTCATAAAAGGGATAAGTACATTTGAAATTATCCTTTAGATATTAGGGAAATAACCCTTTTACCTTATCTTTATTTTAAGGTCTTTAATCTTTATCATATAAGTAGGAAGGGTCATTGAAACAGTCTTGTACAATAAAAAAAAGGCACGTGAAGGCGTATTTCATTTCCCCACGTAAAAAAAAATGGCGTATTGTTGGTACTCTAAAAGAAGGGAAAAGAAGCATCACCTGTCGAGCCCATATTAACTTTCATAATAAAAATAGAATAAAATACAATTAAATGTATCTTCTATGCTATATATACAAATAAACCTATAAATAAAAAAAAAACATCAACATCGCTGCCTTCTGGGAGAGTGCCCATGGCTGGCTGCGTTGCCACGTTGGATGCTGATACTGAATCTTTGAGCCAAATATGAGCCAGCTCCTATGGCCAGCTCTTTGGTCGTGGGACACCAATCTTTTGGCGATTTTTTATAGAGGTGTCATGCGCTAGGTCCCCACGGGCCCAGATTATGGTCTTGAGTTTATTAAATACATAAATTTCATAGAAAAAAGGCGGGCAATTTTTCCAAGTTTTCTTTCTCCAGTAACTTTATTCAGACTATTACGAACATAAAAAAATTGCCAACGAATCCAGCCGACGAATCATAACTTTTACACGACTTCTTAAATTACGCGATAACTATATGTCTTAGTTTTGAAATTTAAATAGCTTTCGAAAGATATATATTTGACACAGTACCAATTTTTTTTAATATGAAAATCAGTTACACCTAAGTATTTTGAAGCCCTAAAGTCGTCAATTTTACGTCTATTTTCAACATATTTTGCGACTCAAGTTCTGTTAATATATTTACTAATGTACTATTTTCTCGTATTTCACATTAGCAACAACTTGCTTTTTCCGTGTCCGTTTTGTGTATTTTCGCAAGACCGATTTTTTTTGTGAAATCGTTCTTTCTCATGTTTTTGGTACGTAAATTTTGGCATATCTTATCTTATCCTTGGTTATTTTATCGATTCTATCGATTGAAAGAGTTATCCATAAAATTAGCCACGCTTGCTCTTAAATCATCCGCTTACAGCATTTAATTTTTATTTATGTAGAAAAGACACAAGTCCCGATCTCATCTCACGAAAGTATATGGTTGGTAGGAACTCTAGGCCCAAATAAATTGGAATCGAGCGCCGCTTCTTCTATATCTGTGAGGTATCAATGTCGCAAAAGTGTTCATGCCACTATTCCACGCGGACTGATCTATTTGTTAATTAAAGCAACTAACAATTTGAAATTACATTATTACTAAAATTATTACCACCACCTATTGGCAAAAATTCAGGAGGACCTCATTTTAATTTTCAGTTAGAGAAGAAAGCTTAAGTAGTTCAACAAACTTCCAAGAGATGGCGTTCCTAGTATAGCTTCGTTACTGCCTTTTAGGCTTTCGTGGCCGCAATATATTTAATGCCCCTCCTCCGGTCAGTAAAAGTGTGTGAACGCCGCCTTTCATGCCCTCCGAAGAATAAGAAGTAGGTTAAAACACTTATTATTTAGGAGAATTGGTGCTTAGCATTTTTGCAACGAATGATATTGAACCCGGGCCCTTGGTTTCAAGTCAACGCTGTACTAATTAAGCTATCGACTCCTGTGTTTGTTCAAAGTGAGCTCAAAAACGACTGAATAAATTTTGATGAAGCTTTTAGGAGTAATTGTGGTAAATCTATTCTATGTTTTATATCGATATGTCGCTGCAGATATTTAAACACCTAAATAAAAAATAATTGCTTATTTTTTTCTACACAGGTTGCTTCCTTTACAATTATAGGTCACACCATACCTTGGGAAATTAAATGCATCACTTGAGAACGGCTAGACCGATTTCGCTATTTTTTTAAATGTTCGTAACAGTCTGAATAAGGTTTCTTAAAGAAAGAAAAATTGAAAAACTTTCCCGGAAAATTGGAAAATTCGGAAAAAACTGAAAGTGCTTTTTATAATGAGATTTTTGTATGAACTCAAGACCTAAATAGGGCTCCACGGGCGAAGCCGGGGAGAAAAGCTAGTATTGATATAAAAATAATACAAAACTATTTTCCCGAAGGAATGAGATATTTTCCCAGTAATATATGACCTTGCAAACTCTATGCAAAATAACATGAAAATTGCACGAACAAACACACACTTTTGCACTGATCCTTGCTCTTTAGCTTCTTTTATATTTATCATAATTATTGCCTTTGTTCAATAATTTTTTATATGTTTAATAAAAGTACACCTATTTCGTCCTCTACCAGCATTTACTTTCACTTCAGCCATATAAACCTTTTTAGTCAATCTTTCATCCTTCATTCTTTCAACGATATTTCAAAAATAAAGTGAAATTATTGATATCAAAATAATAATACGAGCTAATTCGTGGGCCGTGCGCTATATGAAAACAAAGATTTATTTCCTACTGTACAGTATGGACACAATTTCAACGAGACACAATGCGTCACATTGAATAAATATTGAATCAAATAATTTTGATCTTCATCATCACTATCATCTACATGATCACTACATTCATAAAACAAAGTCTGTCTGTCTGTTTGTGACCTTTTCACGCAAAAACTACTGAATGAATTTTGATGCGGTTTTCATGAATACATAGGCTAATTCACGAGGAAGGTTTACAGACATTAAACATGAACCTATCACTTTTAGGAGCTGGGCTCTGTTAATGTAAGTGAATCTAGTCTGGAAAAAAGTTAGCCCCAGCGAGTTTCATGGCGTATGCTGTGCTGTCTAACCGTCAGAGATATAACAAAGTGATGTAAGAAAGAATTGTAAAATGATCTTCAAATAAGCATAATAGATAAGTAGTTATAAGCGTTTTACTTATGTATATAGTTGTTGTAAAACCAATATAGTACCTTTGCGAAGCTATTCCTTTTTTCTTCAGCCTGTATCTTCTATGGCCCATTCTAGGTCTCCACTCAGTAACCTTTGACGTCCATCTACCATCGTGTCTTCCAGCTACGTGTCCCGCCCAAATCCACTTCAGTGTTGCAACTCTAGTTCCAATGTCCATCACTCTTGTCTTCTGTCTTATTTAGACATTGGGCATTCGATCACTGAGGGAGATCCCGAGCATCCTACGCTCCATAAACCTTTGGACCTTTTGATAAAGTCTTCCTAACAAACTTAGTGCAGTTTTATTATAAAAAAAGTCTGGGTATTTTAATCTATACAACCAAGTAGATAAATAACAACGGGTGAAGCCGGGCCGAGTTGATAGTTATTTGTGCTACGTCGGGTAAACGATGAAAATTCATGTTACTTAGTTTCCAATGAACAAAACTGAAATGTTAGTCGACTAAACTAACTTCATTGCTCCAGTTTATTTCTGAAATTGTTTTTGTATTGGATTGTTGTTAGTAATAATATATTTGTGGAAACGTTCAATTTATTTTACATTACAATTTATACATTTTTGAGTTTTTTAATATGACGTGGGAAAATAATAAAACGTCGGAAATTCCCGAAAATCCTATTGTTACCGTTCAAAAATCCTTTGAAAGCAATGAATACATTTCTGAATAGTACATTGTGATACAAGTGTGCTATGTTGGTCATTACGTACGAGGCGGTATTTTCAGCGCGAGCCACTAGGCGAGCGCTATAAGAGAGCTGAGTATGTAATGACCAATGCACACGCGTTTCATACGACGTTTTTCAACACACTTAATTGCGAGGAAAAAAATAAACTTCACGTATTCCTCGCCACTCGAAGGCGACATTTTTAATAATTAAGCACAACACGGCGAAAATGTTAACAAATATTTATGGAAATGTTTTGTTTTTTCCCGCGTGACAGATAAGGCACGGATAACTTCGCCAAACAGCCAACAAAGTCGTCATTAAAAAATAAAAACTGTATTTTGCGGTTAAATTAAGAATGCTTTGTGGACACACATACAATTTGCAATCTTGTACGAATTTAACTTCATTGGGTTATATTATAACTCTTGTGCTGTAATATAAAGAAAAACCACGCGTGTTTAATATATGGGATTGTGAGTCTAAAATTGACGTAATAAGACTCACGTTACGAGCGAGTGTGTTGAAAAATAACTTATAGTTTTCTATTTTGTTCTAAAAAGTGTATAATCATCTAGCTTTGTGCCCCCAGCTTCGCCCGCGGATATTTTGAAATAAAATAAAATATAGCCTCTATTACTCTGGGATATCGTAACTTCTATTCATAAAATATTCTTAAGAATCGGTTCAGTAGTTTGAGAATTACCCCTACATCCTAACCCACGTTAATAGTTACTGCTCCGTGATGTTATATAACCTTCCTCAAGAATTATAAGCAGAAAACAAAGTATTCCTCTTTTAACCGATGGTATTTGTGAGGCTATACCTAACGAATGGTCACTGTCAGTTCTGTTGAGGTATATTTATATGGAAAAACCTGTAAGTGTGGTTTGTCGAATTATGTACTTAAGTATGGATTTTATTCAGGATTTTAAGATAAAATAGGCGTCTTGGAGGAACCTTGTCCCTGCTGTCTTAATCAATTCAAATTAAGTGTCTACCTGGCAAGTTAAGATTGATTTAATTCTAAGAAATCGTTTCTACTTAACCCTCGCTAAACGTAACTCATAAAGAAGCTTAAGAACATCAATTTCCGACAAATTTCCTTGCAATTTCCGTCATAAAAACGTCACATTATTAAAATCTCTTTGTGTATAACAACTGAATACGGAAGGAATATACTGAACACTTCCTGCCTCTTCTAACCACCAATCTACAACAATGTAATCTGTTTTCTATTTACACAAATACTTTCACAACTGTTTCTTAAAGGGGTAGACAGAGAGGATGGAACAGCACCTCAACATTTCCTTCATCCTTTTATATGCCGTGGGCCGATCATAGAATTGGTATTTTATGAAATAAAATTATGGATATATTCGAACTGAACCTATTCTAAAAATTATTGAGTGACGTAGGCTATATTTTATATTGTTCGAATATATCTACAGGCGGAGCCGGGGGTGGAAATATTGTATACACTTAAAAATTACTGAACCGATTCTAAAAAATATTTCACTAATAGAAAGCTACGATATTCCTGAGTGACATAGGCTATATTTTATATTGTTCAATATATCTACGGGCGGAGCCTGGGCGGAATTATTGAATATACTTAAAAATTACTAAACCGATTCTAAAAATGCTTTCTGCTCACCACTTCAATGGAAACTAACGTTATGGTATCAAAAATTAAATTGTTTGATATTCAATAAAGCTAAAAGCTAATGGTGTATTAATGAACGCATCGAATTTTGAGGTAAAACTGTTAATTGCATGTTGATTGCTTTAATGGAAAACTATGAGTACCTACCGAAATTTAATTTTAATAATTTAATGTTCTATACAAAATAAATGATATTTTGATCAAAATATATTGTTAGTAAACTACTAAATGTATTCTACTAATATTATAAACGCGAAAGTTTGTATGGATGTATGTATGTTTGTTACTCTTTACTAATCTTATACTACTTTTTTCACCGCGTTAACGGGCGGGAGAGGGGCAAATTACAGCCACGATATTATATATAAAAATGAATCCCTATTTCCCTTGGTCACGCCATAACTTGAGAACGACTCAACCGATTTGAATATTTTTCGTAAACCTACCTTGTGAATCATATTATTTATTACTGAAAACCGCATTAAAATCCGTTACGTAGTTCTTGCTTTGTATTATTAGTGAAAAGCTTCTGTCGGCGGTTTCACCTGCGTGAAAGTAGATCCAAAAATAAATAATCACGTAGCTGTAATTGGCCCCTCCCCCGCCCGCTTTCGCAGTATAAAAAATAGTATATGTCATTCTCTGACCCCTAAACTACCACTATGCAAAAAATCATGTCGATCCCGTGAAAAACAAAAACAAATCTATCACACGGGAACCATACATTTTTCCTTTATAAAAAGTAGCCTATGTGCTATTCCAGACTATAATCTATCTCTGTGCCAAATTTCATCCAGAACCGTTCAGCCGTTCTGACGTGATTTAGTAACAAACATCCATATCCATACAAACTTTCGCGTTTATAATATTAGTGGAATGAATGAAGTATAAAGGCATACTAGGCAAACTTAATTTCAAAATAACGCACAATTAGCACAGTGAAACGTCATCTTGTTTCGCTCGAACGGTTCACTAATCCATTTAATATTCATGATTAATTATAGCATAGTTTGTGGGATCATCTTAATTACTAATCACACGTCAAGATTATTTGTCAAAACTCTATATTTGCAATTGATAGAGCAAGAAATGAAATGAAGAAAGTTGATATTGTATTGTTTATTTCTATACTAACAGGAATACTTGTAACTACATCATTATATTATTTTCTCTATAAACATTAATTTAATGGTATTAGCCATAATTTCTAAATCGCAAAAGCAATGCTCTAAAAACTCTTAAGAGGATCGTGTAGCTCAGCGTACGCAGCGAAATAGGTATTTAGAAAATCATATTCTGTCTCAAGCGCGCTCTTCCCCCGGGCATCAGTGCGACAGAGAACACTGCAGCTCGTGAGTGTTCGTAGGTATGTTCTTCGTTGAAAATTGCGTTTTGGGGGAAAACGATTTACACCTACTAAACTATAACGAAACCTTATAATTTTGGTGTCAAACGTTTTAGCAGATTATAATCTACGTACGTACGTTTTGCTTTTTATGAAATTTTGCTTTGTTTCTCAAATACAGACGGTTTATTACGAGCAAGTTATGAAACAAAAAAACCTAGATTTGAGGGGCTTATAACTTTTGACCTATTACGAATTTTGAAAAAAGGAAAAAATACGTACGTAGTTTTTCATTATGTCAGTAACATATTACAAAATCGTTAAAATTAAATGATATTTAGGGGTAGTAAAACGTTTTCTCCGTTTGTATGGACATGGACGCGGTACACTAAAATTATATCTTAATCCAATTTAAAATAATAACTATCAACTGTGTGGGATGGAAATGTTGTATAATAATATATATATTTTCTTTCTTCACGGGTTCAGCTCCCGAAACCGTGTTACGGTTACAGGGTACCCAGCGGAAGACCAAGTCTCCCTATATAATATATAATATATAAACTCAAATTTCCAGGATTAACTGTAATTTGCCATATTTTGACAGTCATAAGATGACCTTGACCAACGGCACTAAGTCTGCGGGCACGAAATTAGCGACGGCCGAGCGATGGCGACAGCGGAGCGGCGCGGGGCGGCGGCGACGTAAACAAAAGCATAGAATGGGGAGAGAGCTGGGCGGCGCGATAGAGCGATGCGCGAGCGGTGGCGGTGCGGCGGCGTTGCGGAAGCGACAGGAACAAACCAGTTTGATTCGTCCGCTAGTTGAGTGTTGTGTTTATTGTATTTCATTCATAATTTTACCGACGCCGACCGCAAGTTTTGTGCCCACGCCAGAAGCCGCTGCCGGCTCGTTCCGCCCCGCGCCGTCCCGCGCCGCCCCGCGCCGCCCCGCAGTCACCACCGCTCGGCCGTCGCTAATTTCGTGCCCGCAGACTTAATGTCAAATCGAAAACAACATTTAGATGGTTTCAAAATGATTACTAACTTGCACTGGCGGTGAACTAAGTTTTATTTAAAAATAAGGTTAAGTAATTTAGAACTTTGTTGGTTATGTTAATATTGTCTAATGAAACGTATTTTCAAGAACTGCAACGTAGAATTGTCCGTCTCAAAGTATGGTAGTGAATTTGACAACAAATTAAATTAGATAGTTTAGATTCTGAAATATTTTTTAAGTATGACAAGGTGGTTACATATTCGTCCAATCCAAGTAACGCGGTACGGTCCTCCGAAACCGACCACAGACTCGTCCAATTCTTGTAACGAACGGTCCGCCTAGATCATCCGGCGGCCGGAATGGGAAATTTTCGGTGCGATGCCGGAACAATGTGTGGCCTAGTGTGAGTCAGACTCGCACACAAGAGGTTCCTTAAACTCAATATAGTATGCACTAATGTCAGGTCAAGTTTGACGCCCCTGTATGCCGCAGGAACCAATTAGCGCAAATCCGACTCACACTTGGCAGGTTTTTTTATTATTTGTTGATTTACATTTAATATTTTTTATTAATTGTTGTTATATTTATGGTTATTAAATTACAGTTTAAAATAAACAGCCTTGTGACAGACGGACGGACATCGGAGCCTTAGTAATAGGGTTTCCGTTTGCACCCTTTGCAACCTAAAAATGCTGGACACGAGATTTTTGTTCTATCAGACGTGGTTGAAACAGATTTTTTTCTGTTCGTTTGTCTGAATGTTGCCCACTATTTAATCCGAAACGGTTTATTTGATTCTTTCAGCGACGTAGTAACTTTATCAAAATATGCTCGTTATATTACATAGGACGTTAGCTTTCTATTAGTGAAATATTTTTTAGATTTACCTGAGTAGTTTTTTAGTTTATTTATTACAAACAAAAATACAATAATGGTTTCAAAGATAAATAATAAAAAAAATACAGACAAAACCGTGGACTGCACGTAGTATGTAAATAAAATCAAAGCACACATTCTATTAATTAACCAAAGACGTCACAGGGTATTTTAATGTCACTACCTACATGAGTTGATGTTAAAAAAAAGCTGATTTTATATGGGGTCGGTCCTTGTGAATCGTCATCGCGGATCACGTTTTTGTATGCGTGCACTTAAATAAAGCTTTGTTTTGTGTTCTCCTTTCCCGTAAGTAATACTAGAGTATAAGGAAAAAAATCAGATAGACTTTTATGTATCGAGGTACTTTACTATGTTGACGTTATAACCACTTCTGATAAAAAACCGCCTTCAAAACCAAAATGCACAAGTCGCTATAAAAAAAATATCTTCAGGATACCATCATCAGATCCTGACCTGATGACCAAGGGACCACCTGTGAAGCCCTTTCAAACAAAAAAAAATCGAAATCGGTCAAGGCGTCTTCAAGTAATCGGGGAACATACATAAAAAAATTATTCCGACGAAATGAGAACCTCCTCCTTCTTTTGAAGTTCGGTTAAAAAATGTAGGCGATGAAAGAATATTATTAGAATATACACACCTTCACGGCGTTTATAATTTGCGGTGTGGTCAGAGACACCAGAAACAGGGTCCACTTTTTGCCAGTTGTCCATATATTGAAATGAAAATTCATAAAGAAAATTGGTGCTTAGAATTTTTGGCACGAGGGAATTGTAGCCGGGACCTCCCGGTTTCAAGTCAACGATCTACCAATTAGACTTTCGACTCCTGGTTTTTTTTTTGAGGTATATTCATATTAAATGAAAAGTCTTAAAAAACAATTTATTCATCCATCAAAATGGCGCCTTACATACAATTTTTTATCCAATTACCTGATGCAACTTTTTTCCATTTCACCAATATCCGGCTCGAAGGGCCAATAATTTGAATTTCCGTTATTGCTAGAGAAGATTACGTTCACTGCTGCAATCTCTCCCGTGATCGTGCCCTTAATAAAACTCAAGTCAAGTTGTAAAGACTTAACTTAGTATATTTGTAACTTTATAAAAAAAATGTAAACGGTGTTTAACAAAATGTTTTATCACTTTGTTACTTTGTTATTCAATATGAAAGACAGAACTATGTTTAAACTAAACACTGCTTATGGAAGCGAGACTTGGGTATGGAAAAAGAACCATGAAAATAAGATAAATGCAGTGGAAATTCGGTCTTTACGTAGAATGTCATAAGATAAGAATGCGGAAGTAAAAGATGATGTTGTGACTAAGATGAAAAAAAGTAGTTTACGCTGGTTTGGACACGTTAAAAGAATGAAGGATGAAATATTGACTACAAAGGTTTATATGACTAAAGTGAAAGGAAATGCTACAAACACATAAAAAGTTATTGATCGATGCCAATATTAAAACTATACACGATCGCCGAGCATGTATGAAAGGTATCATGAATATAAAAGAAGCGAATGAGGTATGTTAGGATCGTAGCAAATGGCATTCGATTGTCTCTGCCTAACCCTCTTGGGATAAAAGGCGTGATGATGGACAGATAGATGATTAAACTCGGTTTTGTGGTGAGGTGGAATTTGCTTCGTCGCTCTCTATCAACAATTTTGACAACATTAACTAAGGCATGTGTCTTAATAGATGACACATTAAGAATAATTATATTGTTACGTCTGTATAATTTATGTTTGTATCTAATTATACTACGAAGTTATGTCTGGGAGAAGATGTAAC
Source organism: Nemapogon koenigi (assembly GCA_963924495.1). Taxonomy (NCBI): domain Eukaryota; kingdom Metazoa; phylum Arthropoda; class Insecta; order Lepidoptera; family Tineidae; genus Nemapogon; species Nemapogon koenigi. Next base: position 3,063,683 of record OZ004640.1, on the reverse strand, counting down.
TTTACTGATAGTTTTAAACTAGTAGTATGGATTCCATACTATGGAAACCATATCGAGATCTTTTATAATAAAAAAAATTATGACATCAATGCATTTTAGATGAATGTCCTGCAGTTCTTTTCGTCTCGTAAACTTACCCATGCATTATCGTATTTTATTTTTATATTACAAAAAATCGCACTTTATGAAGCAATTGAGCATTGATACACAGATTTCTATGAGAACTAGTAAAATATTTTGACTTATAAAATGATGATTTTATTTAAAACTCTAAATTATAAAAATATGGCTTAATCCCATTTAAAATAGCAATTTGAGTTGAAAATGTTGTATACAATATAGGTACTCATTTTTCTAGGATTAATTGTTATTTGCCATATTTTTGACAGAAGTAAGATGGCCGACTAACATGATTCTCAAGAAATATGTCAATATTTGTATTGTAAGATATTTTTGCATGGCCATGAAATCAAGGTACAGATACCAAATCAACAAATATCAAGGTGTAAACAAGGAATAAAAGACAAAAATAACTTCCTTCCCAGTAATCGTATACGAAGTGAAACCTCTCCAAAGAAAGCTATAATGTTATTTTATGACGCACCTATAACAGATGACAAATGAAAACATTACGGCCTAACCTAAATCATAATAGTAATAACGTGAACTTTTTGCTCTGAGTAGGTTAAGAAAAAAGTATTAATTCCTCAGTTTTTGTCAATTAGTTTATTTTTATAATTTGCCTATATAAAATTGTATATCAGTTCACATTTATCTGTGAGTTTTCTATTAAAATTTAATCTGGATAGCATAATAAATCTCAACAGGATTATAATAAAAAATAAATTAACTGTGTACATAATCCGACAAATCACACTTTCGAGGCTTTTCCATCTAAATATACCTCAACAGAACTAGCCACTCGTAGGTATAGCCTCACAAATACCATCGGCTAAACGAGGGAGACTTGGTCTTCCGCTGGGTACCCTGGAAGCGTAACACGGTGACCCGTGAATAAAGAAAAAATTTTTTAACTAAAGTCGTAAGTAAGACAATGGAAACTAAATACAAGCAATATTTTTGTTTATTTACAATTCAGGTTCACTGTGGGTACAAATACAAGCTTTTACCTTATTTAATTTTAATTAATATATTTGTATATATAACTTCCTTTAATAATTTTAGTCGAGAAAATGCTCACTGATATTGATTAATGATAAAAAAAATGTTTTCTTATTACTTTAAACCACATAATAATACCATTTTGGAATCGGTGTGAACTGTAGATGTTTTTAAAGTAAAGTTCCACAAGGCTATCATACAATTTTTGTTCACCAGCTTCGTTCAAATTTCACATTTCACATTTTGTAATTTAAAATGTGCATAAGTTTTAGCTTCTAATTTTTATGGTGCCAATAATTACGCGTAAATAACGCTTTAGTTAGCAATACATATGTTTTCTTAACATCCTTAAATAAAAAAAATGTAGAAAATATAAAATGTTTTTAAATAAAATTTACATGTTTGTGTACATATGAGAATTTCAACTAAATATTAAAAAAAAAACTACTAGGCCTAGGACAATAAAGTTTAGTGTATCCTATAGATAATAACCCCCTCTATTACCAACATTCCGTTGGTCTACTACTTACGGGACACCCTGTATATCTTTATCTACGTAAACTTGTTATTTGAACGCGCTAATAGAACTACCAGTCGGATTTGAAAAAATATTTCTGCATTTGATGGCGCCCAATTCTTGAGCAAAGTAATAAAGCTGAAGGGGTTGTTTGAATGCGCTATGATAGCCCAATTATTCTCGAGGAAGGTTACGAATCCTCCATAAACATGGTATTCTTATTTTAAAATACTCACTAATAACATAGACTCTCCTTCCTTACTTGCAAGCAGCATACAATTCCTTGTACCTTCTCGAAGACCTGTTCGCTCCTCACGTAATAAACACGTTTCTTTGTAAAAACTACACATGTAGGTAACTGCTTTTTGTATCGCTCTCTCAGTACATTTAATGATAGGTATTGTGACGTAAACCCCTACATTGGGAAATCACTTGCTGCGCTCAGAACGGAACTCACTGCAAAATTAAAATCTTAATTGTTGTGTTGCATTATGTATGAGTTATTTAGGTTGTGAATTGTTTTTGTTCCCTTTGTTTAAAAATTTTCGGCACTGCCTTGGACTGCTTAACTAAGTAATCATAGTTTTAAGTTAAATATAAGTTAAATGACTGTTAGTGCCACAAATAAAAAAAAATCAAAGCAGGACAAAAGTAGCATAGAACATTATCTCTTTCTCTTTCTAACTGAGATTTTGTCTACGCACTCCATTAGTGTTTTTATAGAAACAATAATTTACATGATTTATCTCAAATTTTATCGGCTTCTATAATATGAACATTCGGTAAAAATGATTCACCTGTCATAGCCAGTTACCAATGTGGTAAACTCGTTTTTAGATCAAAGTTTTTAAAATAACTTCATGGGACTGCTCACGAGTTCATACGCCTTTATTTGTGTACAAATAAACTTTTTTTTATTTTATATTTGTATTTTAGTAATATCTTATTCTTAATAATATGTAGGATATATGTTTATGCCTGTATCTCAGACAGTAAACAGTAAACAGTTACACGTATTTTTATATTTTATTTTTGGTTGAGTTTTTATATTTTTAATTTAATTATGAATTTTTATAAATTCTTAGGACTTATAAACTAAAAACCTTAGCTAGGACTAAAATAGAGAAATATAAACTGTCACCCAAAGAAAGTGACAGATAGTGTCAGTCAAGCCACAGAGTATACGTTATAGAAATGCAAAGAGTAGAATATACCGTGTTCCAAATAGGTGTTGCCGTAGCCGGAACTCAAATCGTCTACAACATTATTCATAATGTATATAATAATACTAGTTTTTGTCCGCGGTTTCACTCGTAAATATATTTCCTGTGATAGCCCATTCGAAACTAGCAAAACTTCCAAAAAAATATTATATACATACATATAAGAAGTATTTTTATAATTATATTTAAAGAATAATTATTAATTTAGCTTCAAATTGAATAAAAATGGGTAAAATTAATAGAAGGCAACACCTGAGTTCAATAACTAACAACTCTGCCAACAGACATTAGTATTTTGAAATTAGAGGGTTAGCACATATTTTATCACATTTTTTAGCACATATTAATCCTTATTTTTCAATATTTCAGTATTTTTAAAATAACTCGAAAATTAAAGGATATAAAAAATAAAAAAAATGAAAAATAAGCTTTCTAGCATGTAATCTCCAAACGGTTTTCGAATTTTGGTACCTTACGAAAATTGAAATGTTGTCCATTAAGTTTCCGTACTAAGAGCTTTAGTTCTACTGTAATCATGTTTTTAATTTTATTTTTCAAATTCCCGCGAAAACGATAATGACGTCACATTTTGCAAACCAACAGCATGATGGTCAGATTACATAAAATATCAAGAAAATAACTTAGTCAGTGACAGATTGACAGACAAGTTATTGTAATATTAGTTAGTAGTCTGTGGTTATTTATTTGAAGTATGAATTAATTTTTTTTTTCATTTAGATATTAAAAAAGAAATATTTATTAAACTAATAAATAAACTTGTTTTCGGTGATTATACGTTATAGACTATATAAAAATGTTATTGTGTGATTATTTTCTTTCACTGTCAACACGTATTAGGTAGGTACTGTATTCATCGTAAATAATAAATCACGTAAATCACAGCTCGCTCAAACATCATGGCATGTCAATATGATTATTGATATTATGATAAAATTAGTTAAATAGATTTGAAATATGTTACTTAATTTTTTTATCTTCACGGGTTGTCTACCTACACCTCCCGAAACCGTGTTACGGGTTCCAGGCTACCCTGCTGAAGACCAAGTCTCCCTCTTTTAGCTAATGGTATTTGTGAGGCTATACCTAACGAGTGGCCAGTTCTGTTGAGGTATATTTTATATGGAAAAGTGTGGTTTATCGCATTATGTACATAAGTTTTTAACTATAAAAACTCAAACCAATGACTTCATATACTCTTTTAAATTGTAGTATTTACTTTGTATATTTTACAGGACGAAGCTACTGGCAAAACCTTTTTAATAATGTATATGAAAATCTCTGATTATCGCCATAACACACAACTTTAACATTTTGTTACGTCTCGGTCTCAGGCAATATCAGTCTCTACTTGGCTTTAATTTCCCACGCGGTCCATCTTTCCCAAAGAAACGCTATCTCGAAGTGGAAAATTCCCGTAATAACGCTATACTTACTGTATCCAAGAGGCTCATAAACATTTTTACTATTCTAAATTAGTGTATTACAGTTAATATGCAACTTTGTGACTCATATAACGGTGGGAGGGCTAGATATTATTTTGGCTTCTTATCGTAAATTGTCTTCTATGGCTACATTTTTAGGATACTAGGATGTTAGTTAGAGTTAACTTAAGAGTGGTTTGGTTGAATCTAAAAAGGGATATCATGGGCAGTCCGACAGAAGTGAAAACTTACTATGAATAACAGTGATTTTTAACTGAGCAGTCGTGGTCAATTTTGGCGGTCCACAGCGCGACGCACCTTGTATTGACTCGCCATGGTTAACTTTATTGGAAAGAATAGAGCAGTGGTTTCCCCTTGCTTTCTGCACCAGACATTTTAAGACTATTTAAGTCTTCAGGCTTGTTGTAGCCTCTTCCAGCCAGTTTCCTAGCTAGGTTTATGGTTATTCCGCCATTGCTCGGTCGCTAGAGCCTCGTTTGTTGTCTAGCAGAGGGTACCAAGCGTGCAGGTGAGGATGATATTTAGGGTCGGATCTTATTCCGTTCTCCCCCTTAACCCCCTTAATTTTGTAAGGGGAATACAAAGTTTACACCCCATTTCACCCCTAAGGGATTGATTTTCGAAAAATCGTTTCTTAGTGCACCCCTAAGAAATATAAGTTCAAATTTTAAAATTAACCTAAACAAACATCCCAATAAAACTAATTGATGATCCCTGCTATAAAGTAGGTATGAAGTTAATGTAGGGGGCGGTTTGCTATTCGAGCAATATATTAAAGGGATATAAAATACCCTTTTCCACTTTATGTCTTACAAGTAAAAATAATGCCTTTTTAGCAAAATAGGCACTTAAGAGTGTAATAATGCTGTAATTACCTACTTCTCTGTACATTTCTATGGAGTCAAACGAATTAATTATTCCCTTAATTAGTTTAGTCTTATAAATTATATAAGCAGGGAAATTAACTTCATAATGAAAGCAAGTAGATTTTTTTTCAGATTTAGTATAGTCATAGCTAAACCTATATTATACTAACAATTGTCCACGGCTCTCCTTATTTTCAGGTAGTGTATATTTAGCCATCAGAATACATGATACATTTGCCAAACATTTCTATGGAGTCAAACGAATTAATTATTCCCTTAATTAGTTTAGTCTTATAAATTATATAAGCAGGGAAATTAACTTCATAATGAAAGCAAGTAGATTTTTTTTCAGATTTAGTATAGTCATAGCTAAACCTATATTATACTAACAATTGTCCACGGCTCTCCTTATTTTCAGGTAGTGTATATTTAGCCATCAGAATACATGATACATTTGCCAATATTATATATCTATGACTTGACTTGACTTTATATCTATTATACACTAAATATAACTTGACAGCTCTTTGACATTCGGTGCGCAGTACAAACTTTTAAAATAAGTAGATTTTTGATTCTACGTCATGCCATGGCGACGGACGCACGCATTCCGCCGTGACATGATGGGGAATCCAGTTTAATCCCGTCCGCTCTGTGCTAGTTGTGATTAGTCTATGATTAATAAGACATATCACAGTCGGCGAGATCATCTTAGGCATATATACCTACTATAAAGGCTATAATACTTGACATTCATCGATTAACATTGGTGGATTCATAATAAAAGAAGAAGAAGGGAGTGAAATGGCTTGTAAACGTTGTATTTCTAATATAACGTGTGCGAAGTCGCGTGCAAATATGATAAAATTCCACCAGAGACTCCTTCGGCATAGTACCCACCAAGATGCTAGCGGTGTTCCTCCGTTGGATCCAGCTCCTGGCTTACTTAGATATTATGCTATTTTCCCATTTTTTTAAAATTAATATAGGAGAAAACATATAAATTAGGATAAGTCTAAAAATTTGAATGATGGATATACTCGCCGTATGAGCTAAACGGGGTTGAAAGACCATTTTTCATGCCCAAAAATCCCGACGAGAGAGGGACGTGAAACATATTGTAACGAATAGGTACTTAAATCGCACAAATAAATACCTAAACACATCAAGGTCGATAGACGTCTCTAGAAACATCCAGAGAGAATCAAGTACAAACGAAAATGGACCGTATATGCCTAGCCATAGGTACCAAAATCGGGCGCGGTCTGTGTGTAGGTATTTGGCGCCGAGTCGCATCGAGCCGCGTCTACTACTTTGTACAACAATCTCGGCGTTTCTCGAATGTTCGGTGGGCAATATAAACAGAGGATCATTGCCGCAAAACACAGTGCGAGAACACAGTGCGAATCAGAGCGATCAAAGCGAAACAGTGAAGTGGAATTTAGTGCGACTAAGTGTTATTTTAGTGTTTTCATTTATGTAACTGTATTTTTGTGGTGTTGAAGTAAAGTTTGTTTATTTAATCGGTATTTTAAATCTCTTCGAACCCCAGCTCGTAACAAATTGGTGTCAGGAGTGTGGGATTCAAAAATGCCGATTACACCACGTGACTCGTCGTCATCACGGCGACCCAAAACACGACAAACTACTGCTGGACATCACGGCGAGGAGGTCGACGTGGCTGCTGCTGCTGGAGCCGCTGCTGGTGCTGCTGGGACTGCTGCTGGTGGTGCCGGAGCTGCTGCTGGAGCTGCTGCTGGTGGTGCTGGAGCTGCTGCTGGAGTCGATACGGGTGCTGCGGGTTCTGCGGGTGCTCCCCAGGCATTCGATATGGGAATGCTGGTTCGGCTGATGGAGGAGCAGACCAGACGTCAGGAGGAGCAGACTCGGCAGCTGTTGGAGGAGCAGGCCCGACGACAAGAGGAGGAGGCCAGACTTCGGGAGGAGCAGACTTGCCGGCTGTTCAAGGAGCAGTCTGCTAGCCTTAAGGAGCTGCTTTCAGAGTCACTGGGAAAGGTGACTATGGAGGTGAAGCAGCTACAGAGGGTTACAGACATGCACGAGGAGAGAATCGAAGACCTCGACATTCGTTATGAAGACCTCCAACAGCATTGCAAGGAAATACAGACTAGGATGAGCAGAGAACTGGATGCAAGACTTGACGACCGCTACGGAGAGTTGGAGGCACGACTTGACAGCCAATGCAAGGGGCTCCAGAATGAAGTAAGGAAACTGAAGCTGACCGCTCCTGTTTCTGGAGGCGCCATCGTCTCCGGCCCCCGAGTCAAGGTGCCGCCGTACGACGGGACTACGTCCTGGACAGCGTACAAATTGCAGTTCCAAACGGTCGCCTCTGCCAACGGCTGGACAGACGAGCAATCTCTGACCGCCTTGACAGTGGCTTTAAGAGGCCGCGCACTGTCGGTTCTGGAAGCCTCTCCAGACAGCTGCACCACGTACGGGAACCTGATCGAGGCAATGGACTCCAGGTACGGCGACAAACACCTGGAGCACGTCTACCGAGCGCAGCTGAGGGACAGGACGCAACATGCTGGTGAGAATCTGCAACAATGGGCTCTGGAGATCGAGAAGATCGTGAGGAAGGCGTACCCATCTGCCGGACAAGAGTTCATTGCTGCGAACCTCGTTCAAGCATTCATCGACGGCATCCGCAGCATGGAGGTCAGAGCTGCAGTTCGACTGGGCCACCACAGCGCCCTGAAAGATGCACTGGCCCATGCTCTAGAGGTGGAAGCCGTGAGACAGGAGCCTCGTTCTCAGCGATTGAGACAAGTGGCGGAGGAGGCTACTCCAACAACGACACCTGTAGCAGAGAGGCGTAGCTACTTACCCCGCTGCTTCTACTGCCACAAGCTGGGGCACCTTAAAGCAAGCTGCCCGGCGCTTAAACGACAAGGCACGGATCAACGAGTGCCGAAACGGGACGTCGAAGCTGATGTCCGTGCCGTAACTACGGAGCTTCCGGGAAACGAGTAACAGCCAGAGCCGCGGGGCGGGTACTGGCTGATCGTGACATAGCCCCAAAAGTTACCATCCGACAAGTTTTCGACGGGAACAGTCTGGTAATCGCCGGCGAGGTCAACGGGACGCCATGTGAGATGACGATCGACACAGGAGCAACGCGTACGGTTGTGAGACCTCAGTTGTTGGGACGATCTACGAAAAGAACCAGACGTTCATCTTCCTGTCTGAAACTCTTCACGGCAACCGGTCAGCCAATACCCGCATACGACGAGCTGCCGGTGACACTCAAGGTGGGTGACGGGGAGTATCCACACACCGTCATCGTGGCCGACATTATAGACGACTGCATTCTCGGACTCGACTTTATGAAGCGGTTCCAGTTTGGCATCGACTTGCGCAACGGTGTACTGCAGTGCGGCCAGGAACAGGTATTTTTGAAAGGCGGTTATGCTGGCTATGTGCGTTGTGCCAAGGGCGTCAAGCTGAACCCATATTCGGAGACGCTTGTCGATGTGGAGTTACCAACTAATGGGGACCCCTCCAATACGAGGTGCTCTATCATCGACCACCTGGAACGTTCTAAACATAAAGGCTGGTTACTCACTCCAACTTTAGTAAACAGCCAGAGTGGACGAGCTGTAGTAAGGGTGACCAACTTCAATGGCGCTCCTGTCACTCTCAATAACGATCAAGTCGTGGCGAAGTGCGACGAGGCGAATTGGATGCGGAGCTGCACCCAGGGGAAGCTGTCGGCGATGAAAAATAACAGTGCAAACCCCTTGGAACTCGTCGACATTTCGAAGAAGGACTTGTCAATCTCCGAGTACAAACGAGCGAAGGAGATGCTCACTCGTTACATTGACATCTTTAGTGACAGAGATGGGCATCTCGGCAGGACGTGATTGGTGAAACACACCATCAACACAGGAAACGAGTTACCTATACGTCAACGTGCTCGACGAATCCCAGTTGGAAGAGAAGCCGAAGTACAGTGCATGCTGGAAGACATGAAGAAGGCTAATGTCATCGAACCTTCTTTGAGCCCATGGTGTTCTCCGGTTGTGCTAGTTAAGAAGAAGGATGGCAGCACTCGCTTCTGTGTGGATTATCGTCGACTGAACGACGTAACCAGAAAGGACAGCTACCCTCTACCCCGGATTGACGACACCTTGGACAAGTTGAGTGGGAACCAGTGGTTCTCAACACTGGATTTGAAGAGTGGATACTGGCAAGTAGAGATCGATCCCAAGGACAAGGAAAAGACTGCTTTCTCGACCGGAAATGGACTGTGGCAGTTCAACGTCATGCCTTTCGGGTTATGCAATGCTCCCGCAACGTTCGAAAGGCTGATGGAAGTTGTGCTTGCGGATCTCGTTGGAAAAGCTTGCCTAGTCTACCTGGATGACGTCATCATCATGGGACGCGACTTCAACGAGCACCTGGGGAATTTAGAAAGAGTGTTTGCCAAGTTGAAGCTCGCGAACCTGAAATTGCATGCCAAGAAGTGTAGCTTCTTCAAGAAACGTGTGAATTACCTCGGGCATGTAATTACAAAGGATGGCGTAGAAACCGACCCTGTCAAGACAGTAGCTGTACGAGAATGGCCCACCCCGCGGAACAAAACAGATGTTCGGGCGTTTCTTGGTCTGTGCTCATACTACCGCCGCTTCGTATACGACTTCGCGGGAGTAGCCAAGCCCCTACATCGGCTGACGGAGGACAAGCGTTCGTTTCAATGGACTGAGGACTGTGAGAAGTCGTTCCAGGAACTGAAACAACGGCTGTGTGAAACACCTGTATTGGGCTACCCGGACCAAGTCGGCGAGTTTGTGGTGGACACAGACGCAAGCAACATCGCCATTGGAGGTGTGCTGTCACAACGGAAGGGGGACAAGGAAGTTGTGATAGCGTATTTCAGCAAGGCTCTGTCAAAACCAGAAAGGAACTACTGTGTAACCAGACGCGAACTTCTGGCCGTAGTGAAGACAGTACGACACTTCAACAAGTATCTCATCGGAAGGAAGTTCAAGCTACGGACAGACCATGCGGCGTTGAAATGGTTACTTCAGTTCAAGGATCCCGAAGGACAAGTCGCTCGATGGATCGAGCAGTTACAAGAATTCGATTTCACGATCGAACATCGACGAGGACGGACGCATGGCAACGCTGACGCACTGTCACGCAGGCCGTGCCCTGAAGATTGTAAACACTGCTCGAGGCGTGAAATCAGTGATTCTGTTATCAAAGTGATTACGACTAACAACCTTAATGACGAATGGGCGAACGAGAGGACGAGAGACGAGCAACTCAAGGATAACAACTTGGCGCCGATAATGGAATGGAAGACGCAGAATGTTCCAAGGCCCGGCTGGAATGTTGTATCAGCCATGAGTTCCACCACGAAAAGCTACTGGGCTCAGTGGGAAAGTCTAGTGCTGCACAACGGGTTGCTGTACCGCAAGTGGGAGTCGCCAAGTGGACAGGAGACATTGATGCAGCTGGTCGTGCCTAGGTCAAAGGTGCGCGCAGTGCTTGAGTCCGTGCACGATGGATCCTCGGGAGGACATCTGGGCATGAATCGAACCCTGGCGAAAATCAGGAAACGATTTTATTGGGTTCATTGCCGGCAAGATGTCGAGGATTGGTGTCGCAAGTGCACAGTATGTGCGGCCGTGAAGGGACCTACGACACGTACGAGGGGACGTATGCAGCTGTACAATGTTGGCGCTCCATGGGAACGAATTGCGGTGGACGTTGCTGGACCGTTCCCGGTCACTGAAGACGGGAACAAGTACTTCATGGTCGTGATGGACTACTTCACGAAGTGGCCGGAGGTCTTCGCAATTCCCAACCAGGAAGCGACAACAGTGGCGACTAAGTTGGTCAACGAAGTATTCTGCAGGTTCGGGCTACCAATGGAGATACATTCTGATCAAGGGCGTAACTTTGAGTCGCAGTTGTTCCAGGAAGTATGCCGTCTCCTGGGAATAAATAAAACGAGGACTACGGCGTATCACCCACAGTCCGACGGAATGGTTGAAAGGTTCAACCGCACTTTGGAGACTCATTTAGCGAAACTGGTTGAGGATCACCAGAGGGACTGGGACCGATATATTCCCTTGTTCTTGCTCTCATATCGATCCGCAGAGCATGAAAGCATAAAGGTGACTCCTGCTTATGCCAACTTTGGGAGAGAGCTCCGACTACCAGTTGATCTCCTGACCGGCGGACCTCCGGATGCGCCGCAACCTGTAAGTGACTACGTATCGAACCTGAAAAACAAGATGTGCGACATACATGACCAGATTCGTCAGAGCAGTCTTGTGGCCAGTACAAAGATGAAGACCAGGTACGATAGAAACTTCAATAGTAACGGTTTTGACGAGGGATCGTTGGTGTGGCTGCACAACCCGAAACGCCGAAAAGGCAAATCTCCCAAGCTGCAGAACCGCTGGGAAGGCCCGTATAAGGTCATCACGAGGATCAATGACGTGACCTATCGGATCCAACGATGCCCGCGTGGACAGTTAAAGGTTGTCCATATTGATCGACTGGCTCCTTACAAAGGCTCGAATATTGCTCGGGACGAGCAAGTCTAAGCGGGGGGCAGTGTAACGAATAGGTACTTAAATCGCACAAATAAATACCTAAACACATCAAGGTCGATAGACGTCTCTAGAAACATCCAGAGAGAATCAAGTACAAACGAAAATGGACCGTATATGCCTAGCCATAGGTACCAAAATCGGGCGCGGTCTGTGTGTAGGTATTTGGCGCCGAGTCGCATCGAGCCGCGTCTACTACTTTGTACAACAATCTCGGCGTTTCTCGAATGTTCGGTGGGCAATATAAACAGAGGATCATTGCCGCAAAACACAGTGCGAGAACACAGTGCGAATCAGAGCGATCAAAGCGAAACAGTGAAGTGGAATTTAGTGCGACTAAGTGTTATTTTAGTGTTTTCATTTATGTAACTGTATTTTTGTGGTGTTGAAGTAAAGTTTGTTTATTTAATCGGTATTTTAAATCTCTTCGAACCCCAGCTCGTAACAATATTACAGTCATTAGAAGACTTAATTTTGTGTGTCATTTCAAAGTGAACCCGGCCGCAATACAGTTACTGTTTTGGTCGAGGTGTAATTTTCTTCGTATTTTATATGCAAATTAAAAATTCCAGCTTTTAATGGTAAAACCAACAGTAAACAAAGACTTTAGTGCCGGAAAATGACATAGGCTACTTTTTATCCCGAAAAATTATCTCATTTCACCGGGAAATTGGAATTTTTCATCAACAACTTTACTACTTAGCGATGTGCTCTATGGTGTTGCAGGTGATTTAACCTTCAAGCAGGCGAACATAGTGACATATGCTATATTTTATATTGTTCGAATATACCCACGGGCAGAGCCGGTGGCCGAAATAATAAATGAACTTAAAAACTGGGTTCGGGATTCTAAGAATTCTAAAAGAGTGTACTAAAACAGGATTTTTCAAAATCAACCCCTAAGGAAAAGGTGAAATATGGTGTAAACATTGTATTCCTTATACAACGCGTACAACTGCTAGTTATTTAATAACTATGTGCTAAGTACAGCAACAGGCTTGCCACCTGTTCTGTTTAATATGAAGAACTAGCAAATAGTGGCCACTGTTACTGGTGTCTCTGGCCACAACGCCAATTATAAATGCCGTGAATATGTGTTTGTTTTGTTTGAGTCTAAAAGATTGCATAAAAATGAATATTTATAAGCAAAAGCTGTAGGTTATTGCTTGTTATGATAGGAGATATGTAGCGAAAACGCCGTTGCGATTCTCGTAGTTTAACATTACGTTCAGTCTATGTTCATCCGTTGGCTGCGAAACACTCGTTGGTCGATGCTAACCGATATTTTCGAGAAATAATATAATTTTCTCTCTAATTTTTTCCAAGCAACAGCTTTTTTATGAATCACTGGTGGTTTTATGAAGTAAATTCATTTCGAAAAACTACAGTTTTGAAATCAAAAACTTTCTTAAAGTTTATTTTCAAATTTTAGTTCGTAGCAGAACTTTTATTAGTGGTTTCAAAAATTACGATCTAGTGGACTGTTTCTTTTTTAGTTCAAACAACAAATTTTCTTTTTCATTTCTAGTAAATCTACATAATTAACACAGGTAAGATTTTAATTACTTTAATTAATCTATTATTACATCCTAAATCTAAATATTTTTTTACTAGAGACCCTTCTGCTTCACATGGGTAAAAAAATATTTTTGAAAAATTAAATTTTCCCTGGGAAATTCAATATTTTCCCAAAATAAAAATATTACCAAAGTCTGGAATTTCTCAATTATCATATTACTGATATCATATTTTGAAAAAGTTTTTATATTATTTTTGTTTATCTAGTTTATTTGCAAAGATCTTGAAGTTAAATCCTAAAAAAAAGGTAGTTTTATATATGAAATATTTTAAAAGCACTTGCCGATCCCATCCAATATTCGTAGTTTAAATGTAGCGATAGATTGACCACCTAGAGGCTAAATATTTATCTAGAAGTTTCCCTCGCCTCACGCGTAAACCAGTATGTAAACACAATACAGAATGGCAATTGAATATATTTTTTAACTTTATCTTATCTAAAAATAACAAATAAAAAATATTGACATTGTAGTAGGTGTATATCGATGTTGGAATATTACTGTTAACAATGTATTTTACTGAATACTAGATATCACTCCTTACCCCATCTGATTTTGTTTACCCTTTTACCCCAACTTTTAGTTTAATTATTGTAATTATTTATGTTCGAAATTTAATCTTAACAAACAACAAAACACACCTTCACGGCCTTGCGGTGTAGCTAGAGACAACAGTAACAGTGTGCACTTCTTGTCCATATTGAACAGAACAGGTGGCAAGCCCGTTGTTGCACTTAATGGACCTAGATGTGTCACTTCTTTAACAGACGTAAATATCTGTTATTTTTATAAGAACTGCTGCTTTACGTCCCTTCCGCAGCACAAGGAGTCGATGAAATGAATATTCAAAGGTCATCTTGTATCTGTCAAAAATATGGCAAATCTCAGTTAATCCTGGAAAGGTGAGTATATTTTATACAACATTTGCTCACCAAACATACTTATTATTTGAAATTGGATTGAGCCATATTTTTATTATTTAGAGTTCTAAAAAGCCGTAGTTTTCAATACGAGCATTGCCTTTGCGTTTTGGAAATTATGGCTTTATAGAATTTTTAATAATGAAAATATGGCTCAATCCAATTTAAAATAATTTAACTATTAACTGTGTGGTGAGAAAATGTTCTATAAATAAACTCACCTTTCCAGGATTAACTGAGATCTGGCATATTTTTGACAGTCATAAAATTACCTTGACCAACGGTCCTTAAAGAAAATTTGTGCTCAGCTATTTTTTGGAAGGAGTTGGAATTAAACTCGGGATCTCTCGGTTTCGAGACAATGCACTACCAAACCTATCGACTTTTTTAAATCTTTATATGAAATGAAACAGGAAGAATACCCACTACGAACACTGAAATTTCTGAAAACAGTTAATACCTTACTCTCTAGTTTGCATGTTGAAATTAGTGTACATAGTTATCATCACTATTCACTATTTATCATCATCACTATCATCATTATCATCCATCACTAAGGGCCATCCATAAATTACGTCACACGATTTACATGACTTTGGACCCCCGTCCCGTCCCGTCCTTGTCACAGATAATACCCCCCCCCCCCCTTAAACCTGTGACGTAATATTTGGATGGCCCCCTACATATTATATAAAAAATAAACATACGGTCGGAATTGAGAACCTTCTCCTTTTTTTTTTGGAAGTCGGTTAAAACGTCCCCCGCTGCGTCTGTTCTATGGGATTTTTGTAGGTATAAAATCAAGACCATAATAGGGGATGAAATTTAATTTAATAAATTCACAGGCGAAACCGGGGCGGAAAGCTAGTAGTATATATATTGAATATGGGTTTGCAACAATTTGAATACCAACATGAATACGCTTATAACTACTTATATATTAGAGATATATATATGATTTGGAAGATGATTTTGTAGACAATTTTATTCTACACAATTCTTTCTTACTTCATTTTGTTATATCTCAGACGGATAAGACAGTATATGCCATGAAACTTGCGGGGGCTAACTTTTTCCCCGACTTCATTCACATAAAAATCGTTCAGTAGTTTTTGCGTGAAAAGGTCACAAACAGACAGATAGACGCGGCAGGGACTTTGTTTTATAATAACCGAATTCCGTTTCATGTATTTTCGCATTGACCGGTTTTTAAATCGTTTTTAGGGTTCCGTACATCTCCGATTAAAAAAACAGATACCCTTGTGTCACAGCTTCTATTTGATGAAGAAAATTGAAATTTGGTATATTTGTAGAGTTTTTAAAATAACTAGTTTAAATCATGGACGTAAAAAAGTAGAGGACGGATCGCCGCTAAGACAAAAGTGAAGCACCAAGCGTGCATGTGTGCTACCGACTTTATTTATTTCTAATGTATCTTTAAATTGTAGAATAAGTGGTAAATTACTAACTTACCTATGAAATGTGATTCCTTGAGATTTTTTATGAGTAATGGAGTTGTTTTTGCATAATTTTACTACACAAGACGGCATTGTGTTTTATTTTCTTATTGGCGGCTGATCAGCATAACCGAATGAGAATGTGTGCGTGAGGCTCGTATTTACAATGAAACTGGTATAACTTGGTTGCTTCACTTTTGTCTTAGCGGCGATCCGTCCTCTCCTTTTTTACTTCCATGGTTTAAATTATATTAAAGAGAATATACGAAAATTTACCGTTCCTTTCACTTCGAAACTACAGAGACAATAAAATTAAAAAAAAGGCCTTTCATATAGTTTACAGGAAAACCTAAACGAAAATTCTGTCTTAAAGTTTAGACCCTAAAAAATGGTACGGAATTCTCAGCGCGCGAGTCGTACTTGGCCAATTTTATTTGTCATGTTTCTGGTACGTAAATCTTGACCTATCTTATCTTATTCTTGGTTATATTATCGATTCTAAAAGTCTAAGTTGGTACATACTATGATTCCTGAAAGTTTCATGAAAAACCATTGGGACGGTTCGGAGCCGATACCGGACAATCATTGGGACATACACTAAATTGGGACAAAGACATCCATAAATAAATCTTTAATTATCTACCTATGTTACTCAAGCGAAATTGGCAGATTAACAATGATATACAGAAAGTCAGATGTAAGCTGATATTTACTGACATAAGCCGGGGTTGTTCGCTTCGTTTTCCGGGATTAAATTGTTATGTATAATTCCAGGACAATGTCCTATTTTTACAAATCTGTTCAGCCACTCCGTGACTAAAGATTTATAAATAAAAAAATCACTTTGGATGCGTCAAAATTAATCGCAATAGTATAATTTCTCAAGGGAGTTTTTTGTCGGTACGCCATATCTCCCTTAATACTGTTTGTTTGTTTGATACGCCATTTTGAAGTTTATTTTTCCCTCTGATGACGAAAAATAATCAAACAAATCAAAATTAAATGTTTATTTTGAATTTAGACTAATTTATGTAATTTGTAAAAGACGCCATCTGTTGGAGATTAGTTGAACAAACGGTGCAAATTTTTCGCACGGTTCATCTAGTCTAGTACATTCTCTAAAGCGATTTCAAAAATTATTTGCTTCGCCCGTGGAAATTGTTGATTGGTTGATATTTTAAATGGTAACTGCAGCTCCACTTCTTTGGGTCGCAGCCTAATGTTATATATCCTATACCTTCCTCATATGGTATTTTTTCAAACCTGGTACTGAAACTGGTACTGAAACTTTCAAACTGGTTTTTTCAAAATCCTGAAATTAGTGCAAACTGTTCCGCTATATATATTAGTATATAATAAGACTAAAACGAAGAAAACGTTGAAAGATTGACTAAAAAGATTTATATGGCTGAAGCGAACGGAAATGCTGGCATAGGACGACCTAGATGTATTTTCAATGAACATAAATAAAACATGTATTGATCGATGGAAATGTTAAAAGTACACACAATCGCCGAGCATGTATGAAAGGTATGATGAATATAAAAGAAGCGAAAGAGGTATGTCAGGATCGTAACAAATAGCATTCGATTGTCTCTGCCTACCCCTCTTTTTGATGATAGATAGATATAGATTTATTTATTTATTTAGGGTTTCGTAAGAAATAGCAATGTTTCTAACTAGAACCGTATACGAACGAGCTAAAAGGAAGATTATTTTCACATTTCCAAAATTTTGCACGACTGAAAAGCTGAGTAGTTCACTTGTAAAGTTGGAAGTTTACTTATTTCTCAACGGTGAGGAAATTAACACTCGTGACTAATTGAGTTTTAAGTTTGGCAATCGCTAACTACTTTAATTTATTAACCCACGATGCAACGCAAAACGGAGTGTTATATGTTTGCCTTCGTAGTTCTAACTTATGAGAGTTGTGAGGCGCTCAGCTCTCCCACATTCTCGGTTTCCTGAGATACCAAATTTCCAATGACACCTCACACACACGCACACACACACTATATTCCTTAACAGAGCTGGCCACTGGTTAGGTTAGCCTCAAAAAAAAAATCTTCGGCTAAATTAGGAAGACATATCTTCCGCTGGGTACCTTGGGGCCGGCAAATTTTTTTTTAACTTAAACTATATTTTTTGAAATTATAAAAAAAATATATTTCAGATGATGCACTTGAATTTTTTTTTTATTTTATATTCTTACTAGCGGACCCGGCAGACGTTGTCCTGCCCAAACGTTGGCTTGCCTGCACTACTCCTACCCCTAAACATACCCTACCCCTATCTACCCCTACCCCTAACCATACCCTACCCCTACCCCTACCCCTACCCCTACCCCTACCCCTACCCCTACCCCTACCCCTACCCCTACGAATGGCCGAATTCTTCGATCGGCCTACGACTTGTAAGTATTTGCTTTAATACGATATGAAATGAAAAGCTTTACATTTTTCGTACACCATAAAACACTTCACAAATACTGACTGATAACATTAAAACCAGTGGCATTATGCCAAAATGCGAACCAATATTATCTCTACGCTTTTTCCTTGTTCCATCAAATGTAGAGTATACCTATACATACAGTAGTGATCGGTTTGAGTGTAGACACAGAATACTTAATAATACAATGGTACAGAAAGGTATCTCCACAAAAACATTTAAATAAATAGCAACTCTTGCTACCGCACACACAGTGCTGTTTGCCTAAAATTATATTCACCTACAAGGAGCCTGTATTTCTATCGCGTAACTCTATTGCATCTGACATCTGAATATTTACTTACCAGTTATGTACCTAGTACATACGTCAAAAAAAATCGCGACTTTTCGCACCCGTCATATTTCTCGCCACTATTTACCAATTTTGGGATAATTTCTTATTATCAAGAGACTGGATAATATTATTAAAAAATAACACCTATTCAAATGTTCTTATTCATTATTCTTTTTATTAATAATTACAAAAAACGGGTACTCTATTTTAGTGTAAGTACTCTTTTTAACCTCAGTTTGAAGAATCTATGAGAAATCTGGTTTATTCTGTATTCTGAGTTATTTTACTACGGAACCCTAAAAATAATGTACTCTCACATTAATTCAGAAATTCACCAAGTTAATTCATAGCTAATTGCTTGCCGCTCTGTTGACCTTACTCATCGCAAACATTATATGAGATAAAAATCAATATTGCTCTATTATGAACCCATCAATGTTAGCACAGATAATTAGAATATACAGTATACAGCCAATTAGTATTATTGACAAATCAAAGTAAGAAAATTTAACCAACCATAAATCAATGAATCAAATCAAATACCAACTATAGCCAGGGTTTCTCATTTAATAAATAAACCAAGTTGTAATGTTAGAAGAAAAAAATCTGCAATAATAATTCTGACAATCATCCTTATAAAGTTCATTTTACAAAAAGTTTGTATGCCTGCAATTCGTTTGGTACGTAAAATAAAAACTAAGGTATATTTCTGCTTTCTATGCAGTAGGTACCTAGTTATTTTAAATAATAAAATTTAAACGTCCCCTACTTACTATGGTCCCTATAACAACAAATAACAAAAGTATAATAAAGTTAAATCGTAAAGGGGTCCCCATATAAAAAACGTGTTTTATTCGGCATTTTTATCTCGATCTTAATAGTGGCAATAATAGCAATACATACAAACGTCTAACTAGTATAACTATAATGCATCTTGGCCGGTTTTTTTTATCAGTAAACAAACTGGCATTACCTATACATTGTATACGGTTCTAAGTCCGAATCCAATAATTTTATTTGAGGAAGTTACCTAATGGCCTGTTATATTCACTTTGCGTAATGTTTGTACTGAAATGAGACTGTTTCATGTCAATTTTACGACCACGCGTTCGTAGCAACGAACAGAATAAAATAAATAAACGATCTGTATGTGATTTCTTACAAATTCGTTGTGTATGTATTCTTGTAAGTCAAATTATAGTAGTTATGACTTCCTTAATGCGTTTTCGTTTAAATATTTACAAATGTTGTTAATTGCTGACACGGTAGCAAAAAAGAGCAAAAAAAGTAATGAAATGAAATAATGGCGAGAAATATAATATAAATAATTTCAGTCAGTTTTTTTAATTCCTGAAAAACGAGTGAACCAATTCTCATGAGATGTTTCTCTCTCTTCAGCAATCCGGTAGAATTATCTGTCGAATAAAAAATAAATCATCAAAATCGGTTCATTGTATACAATGTATTCATCTGCGAACACAAGACATACATACATAAAAAATCCGTTTATTCCGTCTATTCCTACTGGTTGTCCTACTAGTATAACTATTTGGACTCAAATCGTCTGAATTGTCCTACTGATCAGTAAGACAGGGCCCAAACCTGTTCGTTTAATTTGATCGGGTTTCACGGCCAACCAAGTCTCACTTAGCTAATGGTATTTGTAAGGCTATACCTAACGAGTGGCTAGTTCTGTTGAGATATATTTAGATGGAAAAGCCTCTAAGTGTGGTTTGTCGGATATAAAATCATTGGCTAAATGAGGAAGACTTTGTCTTCCACTGGGTACCCTGGGGCCGACAACGGTTCCCGGGAGCTGTAAGGCAACCCGTGAAGAATTAAAAAAAATTACTATCGTGTTTTAGATGAAATTTTGTCACTTTCTGTCAAATCTGACATTCAAAGTGATATATGGATCCATATTATCCATCATCTATCTATCCTCGGGCCAAAAGCACAAATTCTTACTTTTCGCGCTTTGTGAGGCACATAAAGCCGGAGTCCTCACTCCCGACATAGTTGGCAGGCATATTTATGTTATTGTGCGTCTTAATTTTTATCTCAAAAATTCTTTAAGAGCCATCTCGTAGAAGAAAATATAATAATCCTGCAGTAACGATAAGATAACTGGTGGGATCAAGATATTAATGGCTTACCCACTATCTTGTTGAGATGGGTGTAAAAATTCACAAATAACACATATTTCGACTGTTGTGTAGATTTGTCTCTATGTACAAGGTCAAGGTCATCTTGTATATGTCAAAAATATCCCAAATCTCAGTTAATCCTGAAAAGTTGAGTTTATTTATATAACATACTAGCGGACTCGGCAGACGTTGTCCTGCCCAAACGTTGGCTTGCCTGCACTACCCTACCCCTACCCTACCCCTACCCCTACCCTACCCCTACCCCTACCCCTACCCCTACCCCTACCCCTACCCCTACCCCTACCCCTACTCCTACCCCTACCCCTACCCCTACCCCTACCCCTACCCCTACCCCTACCCCTACCCCTACCCCTTCCCCTACCCCTACCCCTACCCCTACCCCTACCCCTACTCCAACCACTACTATCGTATGTCCGTCTCCTGGCTCTAAGCTACCTCCCACCAATTTTCAGCCAAATCGGTACAGCCGTTTTTGAGTTATAAATAACCTAACTAACCTACCTGGCCTACCGACTCTGGAATTAACACATTTCCGTGGTAGAAAGTAAAATACAGCGCCATCTATTGACGTTTGCAAATACATTTTAGTACACATATAAAACTCAAGATGACGCCATATATTCACAATTAAAATTTATAATTTTAACTACCCCTACTCCAACCCCTACCACTACCCTATGTCCTTCTCCTGGCTCTAAACTACCTCCCTGCCAATTTTCAGCAAAATCGGTTCAGCCGTTTTCATGTTATGTCGTGACAACGAAAAACGGGTTTCATTTTTATATATATAGATTTTTATTATTTAGGGTTGTAAATAGCCACAGTTTCCAAAACGAGCCGTGTTTTGCATTATGGAAACTATGGCTATTTAGAACTCTTAATAATGAAAATACGGCTCAATAGGGTAGATGACAGGGTAAAATAATATTTTATTATTCTATTTAGTCCGTCATTTAGATTATCAAAAAATATTGGACACGTATTTTTTCTTTTATCAATCAAACAAAAATTGACAGAGATAAAGCGCGTCAAAGTTTGGGAGAGAGGGCTGGTGACGTCACGCCTTGCTAAAAAATGTAGTAAGGCGTGACGTCACGCGGAACTTTAGCGGGCTATATGTTCATCATTTTTTGTTTAATTGACAAAAGAAAAAATACGTGTCCAATATTTTCTGATAATCTAACTGACGGACTATTTCGAATTTTTTAGTCATCATGCCTATTGTGTGGTATGGAATAGTTGTATAAATAAACTCACCTTTCCAGGATTAACGAGATTTGCCATATTTTGACAGATACAAGATGACCTTGACCATGGGCTCTTAAATATACCTAAGTGACATATGTATAAGTGCATTGTAATTTTTAACCGATTTGAAAAAGGAGGTTCTAAATTCGGATGTATATATTTTTTTTTAAATATTTGTTCTGAACTCCGTCATAAACCTTAATTATTTTTTTACTTGAAATGATATGACATGAATTGACATTGGTCCCATTTTTGTTTTGGTCAAAATCAGTTCAGTATTTTTTTAGAAATTTTATTTAACTGATTTTTAAGACAATTTTTGTCAAACTCGATTACATGTATGCCGATTTCGATGATTTCGAACGATTTCAACATTTGATTATAAATTATGCTATACGTCCGTGACCTCTACATTATGTACCAAATTTTAACTTTTTCGTCCAGTAGATTCGGAGATAACAAGAGTGATCCTAAAGGGTTCCGTTTTTTCATCCTAATATGCAAAAAAGCACGTCAATCCGTTGCTCTATTGTGACTTGAAAGAAAGAAAAACAAACAAACACATATTCTCATTATAATATTAGTTAGAATATTTGAACCGTGCGAAAGTGGGGCCCCAATCCATGCAAATATCTGTAATATCATAATTATGTCAAGCAAATTACGGTTATTAATATTGTGACAATATTAACATCAATTTGTACCAATACGTGTCACGTTTGATTAATATGCCACCAATGTATATACTAAATTAAATAGGAAGTAGGTAACTATGGTAATTTCGACACCCTTTACCCAATGTTACTTTAACACGTAATGGCTTAACGGATACGTAACGTATAATCACTGAAAATAATAATTTTTAAACGATTTTTTTTAATTCATACTTCCGGTCACGTGAGCTGATATGTCACCAGGTAGGTAACCAGTTTTAATTAATTATTTTTTATTTAGATATTAATATTATATAAGTTTTAATGTTATATTTATAAATATAATTATATTTTAGATTTATGTTTATTTCAGTTTAAATAATTTTATAGTCGTATTTATTTTTATAATACATCGCAGGACTATTCTACCCACGTAAGAGATTTAAATTTAAAAAAATACTCGTATTATTTTCTCGGTTTCGATATTTAACTTTGTAAAAGTTTTGTTCGCAAGAAAAACGTTATTTTAGAAAGGCCCGTCTTCGGAAAGTAATTTCACCTGAAACTTTGTAATAAGTTCAAGCCACATTGTCCATGTGTAAGTAGAGAATCATAGACATTTTTTTCACACTAAACCCTAGTAGATTTTAGTATATACATATTATAGTATATATATTTTGGTAATTCGATTATGGTGACAGATCTATTATTTTAGAGACAAATGATATTATTTTAGTTCCATCACTTTACTTATGGAAGCGAGACTTGGGTATGGAATAAGAAGCATGAAAGTAAGATAAACGCAGTGGAAATGCGGTCTTTAAGTGGAATGTGTGATATAAAACGTGTTGACCGCATCCGGAACGATGTCATTAGAGAAAAATGCGGACTGAAAGATGATGATGACTAAAATGCAGAAAAGTAGTTTACGCTGGTTTGGACACGTTAAAAGAATGAAGGATTGACTAAAAAGGTTTATATGGCTGAAGTGAAAGGAAATGCTGGCAGAGGACGACCTAGGTGTACTTTTATTGAACATATAAAAAAAAATTGAAGGCAGTATTAAAAGTACACACAATCGCCGAGCATATATGAAAAGTATGATGAATATAAAAGAATCGGAAGAGTATGTCAGGATCGTATGGCATTCGATTGTCTCTGCCTACCCCTCTTGTGATAAAAGGCGTGATGATAGATAGATAGAATAGATTGATATTATTTCACAGTGATTTAAAATAATTTTTCGGTAAATATTTTATTTTGTGATGGCTAAAATCATAGCCTTTTTAAATATTAAATTGAACATAAAATTAACTAGCTAAATAGACACTGTACTTGGTGTCTCTGGCCACACAGCAAGATATTAAGGCCGTGATGGTGATATCGTAAATATCAGTAGGCATACTTCTCAAATAATTCAAATATCGAATTCAATGGAATTGATTGATAAGGTTGATGACTGACTACCGTTCCACCTCGGCTCCGTGGGTCATAGCGTGATGTTATATAGTCTGATAACATTCCTCAATGAACGGGCTATTTAAAGTGTAGTGTACCGCGTTCATGTCCATACAAACGGAGAAAACGTTTTACTACCCCTAAATATCATTTAATTTTAACGATTTTGTAATATGTTACTGACATAATGAAAAACTACGTACGTATTTTTTCCTTTTTTCAAAATTCGTAATAGGTCAAAAGTTATAAGTCCCTCAAATCTCGGTTTTTTTGGTTCATAACTTGTTCGTAATAAACCGTCTGTATTTGAGAAACAAAGCAAAATTTCAAAAAAAGCAAAACGTACGTACGTAGATTATAATCTGCTAAAACGTTTGACACCAAAATTATAAGGTTTCGTTATAGTTTAGTAGGTGTAAATCGTTTTCCCCCAAAACGCAATTTTCAACGAAGAACATACCTACGAACACTCACGAGCTGCAGTGTTCTCTGTCGCACTGATGCCCGTGGGAAGAGCGCGCTTGAGACAGAATATGATTTTCTAAATACCTATTTCGCTGCGTACGCTGAGCTACACGATCCTCTTAACGCATATTTTTTAAATCGGACATCATCGGATCCAACATACGAACATCTAACGCTTCTTCTTCATTTCCTTTTCCCATTATTTGGGGTCCACCTTCCTCGTCTGTAGGTGCCAGTATTCCCTGTCCTGGGCTGTCTGCATGTTCAGCTGTGCCCGTTCCATATCTATGGTAATGGTTGTTCACCACGTGGCAAGCGGCCGCCCTTTGCCCTTTTTTTTGATGTGAAAATCTATTGGCGCGCCTTGGGGGTAAGACCGACTCCTATGCCGTGACGTAAAACTGCGTCATGCCCCTTCAACTCTCGACTCCCCCTCTCCGCCGCCGCTCTCTACTTCCTTACTTCGTTGCTTCTCCGTGTTAGTGTGTGTACTGCGTGTGCCTCTCTATATGACTTTAGTATACTTGACGCGTCAATTTCGAAGTTTCACATCTACGGCTCTTTTCTACAATGGGTGCCCTTTGAACATACATACTAACACTCAGTGTTCAATATTAGTATAGATTGAAAATTGATAAATTGTTTAGGATTTCAAACATTTCAGTGTCTGCAAATTAGGAACAAATTTCAATAAGTAATTAGTATATTCTGACAAAATTCTATCTCAGATATCTGTCTGGTATTTTAGAGTATTATTAATGATCGCTGTCAGTCTATCCTGCTAAGCAATAGATGAAAAAATGGAGAACTCTACAAGAAAAATTGCCCTAGATAAATCTTTGTCGAAATTGTAAGAGATTGATTTTTCTTCTCTACGATGCTTTATCCATTTGATCTTTCTGATTATGAATGAAGCTTGGCTAATGACTGCATTTAGAAAGGTTCTTTTTTTTCAAGTATTTAGGGTTTAGAAACCCGATGAAAAAACGAAACCCTTATAGGATCCACTCTTGTGTCTTTCTGTCTGTCCGTCTGTCACAGCTTATTTTCTATGAATCAACTGGAAGAAAAAGGTGACCCAATAACGGTCATATAGCGTAAATAATTGAATTTCTAAAGTATTATTAAAAACCTTAAATCTAATCTAAACATTAAAAATAACTAAATAAACCGACATACTCGTATAAGACAGACATCTAGACACAAGAGTGATCGTGTTCCGTTTTTTCATTGGAAGCTATATTATATTGCATTTTAAAGATATGAATGATAGTACGTAATTGCGGAAATTTGCTAACCGTTGGTAATCGACCACTTCATCCCTTGATGAATTTCATCCCTGAGTTTAAAGAAAAACTGCTACATATGTATTTAATACTAGCTTTCCGCCATGGCTTCGCCCGTGGACCCCATATTAACCTAGTTTATACAAAAATCCCGTATAAAAAAGCACTTTCAGTTTTTCCTGGCAATTTTTCATTCATTTTTATTTCTAAGATAGATTTTTAATTAACAGCGATGGGAAACATGAAGGGCAGACATGAAGAAATAATAATATTCCGTATTTTTTTTTATTTTCAAAATTTCAACAATTAAGTTTGTAATAGTAATAGGTACTTATTAAAATAAATATAAAATAATATTACAAGTAAAAATTTTCATATAAACCGCTATCTACTGGGGAGAGTACCTGACAGACTGGCTGCATTGCCTCGTTAGATGGCAATGCTTCTTTGACTCAAGTAAGATCCAGCCCGTTGGTGATGTGAGCTTTCTATTACTCGTTTACTAATATTTATAAACAGACTGTGTGCTCCAGGTCCCCACGGTCCCATGCAAGTGTTATTTCCGTACTTTTTGTATTTTTGATTCCACTCAGAGACAAATAACTTATTCCTCTATATATATTTCATGCGCTAGCCATCATACACTGACGAGCAATATAAAAAGCCACTTGCAAAGTGCCTAAAAAAAGCAATAAAAAAATTGTTTTCATTGGGTGTTTTTTTAACCGTTATTAAATACTTACACTTGAATGTTGCTTTTTACTTCTAAATTTTGGAAATATTTCATGATAAGTTAGAGGCTTTTTTTATATTGCTCGTCAGTGTATTATGTAATTCTGGGCATGATCATTTTCATATATGTATAATTTTGTTTGTAAGGCCACGTCGTTAGCCATGATTAATCACTGTTCGCAACATGGCTAAAATAGAGTTCATGAGGATAAAGTCAAACTTTTCCACATAAGAAAAACTCTTTGTTAAACTGTTTCCATCTGATATTGACCCACAAAAACTTGGGATATACACTTAATCTCGGACCATTGTCAGAAATTTCCACTCCATTGGGTTTTGTGAAGATAAATTCAAAGGAAGTTGGCCTTGTTGATTTTTATCGAGGAAATAACTAGGAAATGTACAAGAAAAGGCTAAACTCGACTTTAAATTTTAGAATAATTTATTAGATACCTACTGAGATCTAATCTGATTAAGGGAAATTTAATTTGTTTGTTTAATTGTCTTTCATTGATGATAATATAATGTTAACTGATTTTAATCATCAAAATAATAATATAAGAACAGGAATTAGACCCAAGAATAAGTATTTCTTTAAAAAATAATCAAATCTATTTTAAACCCACACGATATCTTTGTAAACATTCTTCATGCAGGATATCCTCTTTTGAAGACACCATCCTTTCTCAGAAAAGAAAACTTGAAATTTCGTTTTTCATTTATCTTCTTCTTTTTTTGCCCTGGCTTTGCCTCTGTAACTTTTTAAAATGTGAAGAAATAAAAGTCTCAGAAAATGCCTACAAGAAATTTAACTTTGGACGAAGGGATAGTTTTTAGACACAGAGTAGTTTTGCATATAATGTTACCGTCTGTGCCTTTTTCAAACAAAAACTACTGCACGGAGTTTGTTGCGGTATGGTTTGTTCACCGGGAAGGTATACGAGTATTAAACATAAATCTGTCATGTTTAGGAGCTGAGCATTTATCTAATCCATCAGAGATATATCAAAATGATGTAGGAAAGAATTATGTAGGATAGAATAATGTAGGTATTCAAATTGGTATAAACCCATATTCTTCATAAGAGTGAATAAATGGGTAAGTTTAAAATCATGCCTCGAGATTACTAACACTGTTAGATGACAGGAGCCAAGTTACAGTGCACGGTCTGTGGGAGGAATCCTTTGAAAAACTGTTGTTGTTTTACAGGTATTTGTGAAGTAAGAAACTCGTAGGTTGAACAGTTTTATTATCTTATCAACAATGTAATCACTCGCTTCGTTTCTGTGCTATTAAAGATATCGATCCGTTTTGTAAATATTTTAATTATTTTGTTCCTTAAACACATCACTGTTATTAAGCTTTGAGTATTTAAGACTGGAGACGGGAAGAGCTAAATCACCGAACAATTTTTTCTGCCAATTTTGGCGGGAGGGGAGGTAAACGCCTAGTACTAGCCCCTGTACCACTGTATTTTTCTGTCGTTTTATTGTCGCAACGGATTTTATGTTATATGATGATTATGTTAAAATACAAACATAATAATTATAATTAATGATTGGAAACACTATGTTTCAGCAAGTTTGACGTCCTAGATCGCCTTTCCCATTTAAAACATCACAATTAACTATTTTCCTAGAGCTCTGTCTTGCGACACTAAACGATACCAACAAAATCTAAGGTTACTTATTACTGCGCACCTGGTCAGTTTAACTGGTCAAAGGGGGAAAAATTGGCGAAAGGGGAAGCCCGTCTATGACCCCTCCATAGGCTTAGTACTCTATGTTATTAAGAAATTCGAATTAGCGACGTATGAACTGAACTGTATTTCGTTTCCGTCTATCATAATGAATTGCAGATTTGTCAGAGGGTGATGAAAAACATTTAATTTAATACGTCGCTAATTCGAGTTTATTAATAAGAGTGATATACTACGAAGCCTAAGACCGAATGATGATTTTGGAATTAATACATATAATAATATATAATAAAATGTATATTTATTAATATTTATTCCACTCATGTAACCGCAAATATTTATGTTTTCAAATACATAACCACAGACTATCAACTATATTATATTAATTCCCTGTCAGTCTGTCACTGACTAAGTTATTTTCTTTTTTTCTTGTCATTTATCTAATCATCATCGCGCTCAGAACGTTTTCGCGGGAATTTTAAAAATAAAATGTTTTTTAATGAAAATACATTCTAATTATATTATTAGGTATTATAAACTTACAGCTATAATCTAAAAAATTGACTACACCCCTATCAAAACTGAATCTAATCTGAAAATATTACTGTATCCTCGGAAAAGATAATCCATTATGTATAGGCATAGGGTACGTCGGTGACCGAGTGGTTAAGACGTCTGGTATTAACCGGGTTCGATCCCGGATCCTCCCGGCTATGTACCAATGGGGTTTTAATTAAAAACTTATGTACATAATCCGGTTAACCACACTTGGAGGCTTTTCCATGTAAATATACCTCAACAGAACTGGCCACTCGTTAGGTATAGCCTCACAAATACAATCGGCTAAACGAGGGAGACTTGATCTTCCGCTGGGTACCCTGGAACCGTAACACGGTTTCGGGAGGCAACCAGTGAAAAAAGAAAAATAAGATCCATTCACCGTCGCATCTCTCTCATGTTATCATCTCAAATTTTTTTTTATTTTATTTACAGATTGAATTTTCCTGATTTTCATACAGAAAGTAAGTAAATTTGTAATTATTTTTTGTGTTTCATAGAAAGTAAAAGTATGATGTTCCCCGATTACTTGAAGACGCCTGGACCGATTTGGATTTTTTTTTGTTTGAAAGGGTATATTTTCCAGGTGTTCAGGTGGTCATCAGGTCAGGATCTGATGATGGGATCCTGGAGAAATCGAGAACTCTTCAAATTTTATAGGCACACTTGTAGCGATTTGTGTATTTTTTTAAAGTGACTTGTGCATTTTCTTTCGGAAAGCACATTTGGTTTTGAAGGCGGTAATCAACTTACGAAATCTTACCCCTTCTTATTACAAATAAATGTGGTCTACAAATAAAAAAATCGATGGAAAGACAATCGGCCCAAAGTCCATACAAATGTAGGCGTTCTTATATAGGAGAATTTATTAACACGTGGAAACACCTTTACGAGTACTTTTACGCTTATTTGTCTATTCCGTCGCCCTTCGTTTGCAAAGTATTACCGCTGAAATAAAATTTTGTACAACGAGCATACTTTTATTTCGTTCAAGATGAAATGTGTCCATTTTCTCCGGCCAATATAGGTTTTGCCAATCAATGCACAGTTAAATAAATATGAAAATTGGAAGGTATATTCCATAGGGTACAGTAAGAAAATATTTCAGGGGCTGAAATGACGTGTAAACGTTTGTATGGGGAAACATACCTATTGTTTTGGTCGGATCTACTTAAAACTTCGCTAAGGGACAAATAAGGATTTTTGAAACAACTCGTAGGGTTGCAGTGGTAAATTGTGTACCTATGTGTAATTACGTCTGGTATACTAGGCATACCACGATCCCGGATCCCGGCCACGAATCAATGAGTTTTTTAATTAAAAAAAACGTATGTAGGTACATAATCAGATAAACCACACTAAGAAGCTTTTCCATCTCTATATACCTCAATAGAACAAGTCACTCGTTAGGTATAGCCTCACAAACATCGGCTAAACGATGGAGACTTGGTATTTCGCTGGGTACCCTGGAACCGTAACACGGTTTTGGGAACCTTAAGGCAACAAAATAACTCTCACCAAATAGATGAGATTATGTCATTCGGTGCGCAGTACAAAATTCATCATATTCTCTGCACTGAATGACAAAGAGCTCAAGTCATTTGGCTCTCGCTTTTTATAATTTTGATAATTTAACAAAACTAGCTTTTGCCTGGATTTCAACAGCATAATAAAAGAACAAACATTTTCTTCGTTCACTCATTTGAGCGTAATTTAATAACAAGGTAATTATTACATTATACTCTCACTCTAAGTTTATATTTTTCAGTTTTAAATACCAGATTTTTTTTTTGCAATTAAATCCATTAAGGTTTACTCTTTTGGTGGCTCTTTTAATAATGACCGGGATTTTAAATATGTTACAGATTAGAAGTACAAAAAGGGTAAAAAAAATGTATTGGTTTGTTTTCTGGAACTAAAGATGTTGTTGACTAAAATGAAGAAAAGTACTTTACTAGTCGTCGTCTAAAAAAGTTTATATCACTGAAGTGAAAGGAAGTGCTGGCAGAGGACGACCTAGGTGTACTTTTATTGAACATATAAAAACATGTATATGTGAAAAGAGCATGTATAAAAGGTATGAATATAAAAGAAGCGAAAGAGGTATGGCAGGATCGTTGCAAATGGCATTCGATTATCTCTGCCTACCCCTCTTGGGATAAAAGGCGTGATGATAGATAGTTTAGATTGATATTATTTTAATAGCGACACTTCAAATTACTATTTATGTACGTGGTATTATTTTGTCGATAATTTAATTCTAAACAATTATTTCCTACAATCGGATTTAGTCGAAATCCCTAGGTTATTTTTTGCTAAATTCCTCTTAGAAAACTGAGGGGTGTGGACCATGCATGGCTGTGATAATTTGTATGGGAAATAGCTTTAATAAATTCAAGCGTATTTAATTGAGAAAACCTTTTATTATTGTGTTAACATTTACGTCAAACGATTGAAACCACGGGAAATTATGATGATGTTCATGCCTCATATCATCATGCCTACATCCTAAAGGTATCTACAGTACAGACTGAGGATATTTTTTACAGATACATTTATTTCCTATACTTATTTACTTACTTCTAATTTATAAATGCTAAAAGTATATTCTTACCCCCTTATTCATAAACGTTTATTAGCAACGTTTTTGTTAAAATGTGTTTTGTTTCTTTCTATTATTAGTAAAGACAGGTTTGTTAGAGAGTGACAAAACATATTTTAACAAAAACGTTGCTAATAAACGTTTACGAATAAAGGCCTACGTGAACTTCTTCTAATTTACGTCATATCGTATTATAATAATATAACAATGCAATGTCCTTTGGCAAGTTGACTCACGCTCGACAAAAAAGGTTTGTTTACTCTGACATGTTGTTTTCACAGTAATGATTCTTTGCTTCTATAATAATTCGATCGATAAGGCAACCAGTGAAGAAAAAAATTTCTGATATTTATTAAAATTATTAGGTACTTAGTAGTTTTAATAAATATAATATATTTATTACAGTAATTTGATTATGGCCTCCTCTGGTGACGATAGGGCTGGTTCCCATAGAGTAAGTAGCAATCACTATGTTCTTTAATAAGAGTCGGGACTGCCATACATTAAAATGAAACAAAGTTAGGGCTGAAAGGTACTGCCAACCCAACAACATCGTACTGTAGATTGGTATATAAATATTTGCTATCTCTGTCATCTGTATATGGCGTGAAAGAGATGGCGATACGATTAGTATTGGTAAATTTTTCTTAGCCCTCATTTTTTGTTCTAAGTTGCGCCTGCTGGTTCCTTCCTTGGTCAAAAAAATCAGCATCGCAGAATGGGAAATACAGCCAGTATTTTGCCAATATTCAATGCGGACAATTTGCCACTAGACAATGTACCACTTAGAGAAAATAATATAATGTAGAATAGATAACTATAAATGGATGGGACTCACTGAAATACAACCACGTGACCTAACGATACTGTTGTACCTACACTCTGACGATACCAAGGAGTTTATATACTTATTGTATACAAACTCCTTGAAGTATATAAACTTCTTGGAGAAATCAAAGCGTAAATATGTCATGTCTTCAATTAGCGTCTTTCGTGAACGCAAAGTTAGCGTCTGCCGGCTGCCCATACCCTGTAGATAACGCTGAAAAATGGCGAAGGTTTTGGTCGATCAGCTGACTTTTTGAGGTTATGCCCGGTTCTTGTTGTTCGGATTTTTTATTATTTAAGTTGTTAAAATGCATAAATTGAGCTTTGGGCGCATACTTTTCATATAATTATTATAATTCGGTTATAAGTTTCTGCATACAATATACATACAATACCTTTACGCCTGTTTCCCAATGGGTAGGCAGAGAGTATCCAGGAGCGCCACTTCTCTCGATATTTACTATACTTCTGTTGCTTCATCCACATCCATACCTACATCGTTTCATACATGTATGAGTCACATCAGATACTTTGCCCCTCCCCTACCCGCTTTCGCGGTATAAAAAGTAGTATATGTCATTTTCTGACCCCTAAACTACCACTTTGCAAAAAATATATCGATCCCGTGAAAAACAAAAACAAATCTATCCCACGGGTAAGCCCACGGGTATACCTACATTTTTCCGGGATAAAAGTAGCCTATGTGGAAAATTTTATCCAGATCCGTTTAACCGTAATGTTTTTTTTTTAATTTTAAGATTTTCATATTTTGTGAAAACAAATACTTATATTAAATCTTATTAAATACAATAAAATAAAATAAATCTTTTCAAATTACAATATAAAATATTATTGCCTTTAATTTCCATTTTCACAAATAGAGATCTTGTATATAACATTTAGGTCAAAGTCCGTTACATACCGGATGCCTTATTGAGCTAGTTTCTATGCACAAATGCAATTTGTTACGCTGTACTGATGTTTGCATGTAATAGTTCCGAATCAAATTAATGTCGTATCTTAGACTTTTCAATACAAAAGTTTTCTCTACAAAATAAGTTAGGTACGTAAAAACTACTTGCTTTAGAGTTATTTCCTACGAAATCTTAAAACTACAATATAACTAAATAAAAAACAGATCTTCACCGCCTTTATAGCTATTTTTCTTCTAATTTAGACCCCCTCATACGTGAGATTTCCGCTACAGTTTTGTTAAATAATTAAAATCAGTATTGCTTATACAATTTTTTTTCTTTTAAAACTCTAAATCAGTGTTTCCCAATTTGTGGTACGCTTACCCCCAGGGGTACGCGAGCTTGCTTGAGGGGGTACGCGCGGCAATCTCAGGATTCTCAGGTACTAATTTCAGGCGCATACATATTCCTTCCACTGGCAGCCGGAATATATTCGCCGCGATATATTTTGAGTCAATCAATTTAATTAAGATTTAAAATTTGTTAAATGACAAAAACTAATTTAATTTATTAGTTATCACCTTGGCTACAGGGGGTACGCGAGTTTGGGCCCTTTCTCAAAGGGGTACTCAAAAAAATCTAATTGGGAACCACTGCTCTAAATGATTCTTTTTTACTTTTTTTCTTACTCTTAAAATAAATGTTTTTAACCATGAGATATTTGAGCGGGTAAAATGGGACATTTCAAGAGAAGAAAAAGAAAAAAAAAAGTATCTGTATGGCAATGCATATTCCTTTAAAGTTTACGTGAGATTTTCAATTATAACTCCCTAAGTTTAAGATTTGATGAGATTTTACTGGACCCCTCCCCCACCCCCTCATTTTGAGCTCACGTAATTAATGAATGCCTCCTTACGGTGTGGCCAGATACACCAGTAACTTCTTTAACAGACTCAAGTAAGTATCTTTATTTGTAAAATAAGTGCGGACGATAGATTTTCATGCCCTCCGCAGCAATTTATTAAAGACAGTTGGTACTTAGATGTTTAGGAGTGAGATTTGAACCTGAAACGCTATCGACTCTTTTATAATATTATATATTATATATATTTTTGAGGCAAGGGCGCTATTTTGAAAAAATAATTTTGCGGCCGAGTGATACCTACGTCCTACACTCTACTTTTCTCTCTCTCTCTATGAGAAAAATAAATAATACGGTTTTTTTTTAAATTCAGCCGGAACGTCGTCTATCTTTGTTCTTATCTGCCAGTCACCTTATTCATACAATAAAGTAGCCTCTCTCTTTGATCGCGAAATTTATTAACCACTTTGAGCGTTACCGAGGAATATTAGATTTGGCATAGTTAAAGTTTATAATGGAGAAGGTGTGTAGAAAATAAATATTTTTATATAATGTGTTGGAAATTCATTAAATTTCATAGTTTACATGTTATGTCAATGTCAAACATGGCGGCTCGCATAGAGTAAATATTCTCGCCAAAGAACAAAGAGAATATAATCACTGCGTTACAAATAATTTTAAAATGTTGACAATAAATAATAACTGACTGATACAATTTTTTTAAATGAAATATGTCCGAATTACGACCACTAAGCGGGTCACCAGTACTCATTATTGGCCTCTCTGAAAGTCTCTTGGAGAAAATTGAGTAACTTTGAATAGTAGATGGGATTAAAAAACAATGAAGAAAAGTAAAAGCTGGTTTGGACACGTTAAAAGAATAAAGGATAAAAGATTGACTAAAAAGGTTTATATGGCTGAAATGAAAGGAAATCCTGGCAGAGGACGACCTAGGTGTACCTATTTATAAAAAATGAATTGATCGATGAAAATATTAAAAGTACACACAATCGCCGAGCATGTATGAAAGGTATGATGAATATAAAAGAAGCGAAACTATGTCAGGATCGTAAAAAATGGCATTCGATTGTGTCTGCCTGCCGCGCTTGGGATGAAAGGCGTGATGATAGATAGATAGAAAAACATATACACCGTTTATTTGAAAGGGGATTAGCATAACCCAAAGTTATATATTCTGTGGTATGACCTACTATTTTAACTATCTAGTTAAACAAGAGTCAGGAAATCTCAAATGGTTGGATCCGAACATCTGCCACCCACACCCTAAAGTCACAACCAAACCGGATGTAAATAGATTCTGACGGGCAATATCTATTAAATACAGGGAAATCGTATACCTAATCGTGTCTGTAGCCCTTAGGGGTAGACAGATAATGTGCGTCGGTGGCCGAGTGGTTAAGACATCATCCCATATAAAGATCCCGGCTTTTCCCTTTAAATATATCTCAACAGAACTGACCACTCGTTAGGTATAGCTTCACAAATACACTTACCTTTTAATTTCATTGTCTATCTTTTCAGTTCTTGTAAACATACTACCTGTAATTCTTAGCTTATATATTATGTATAGTATATGCCAGTCTTCATTTATTGTAATGGCATGAACGTCGATCATGGATCATAACTGAAATAGGAAATATGTGGAGCACTATAAATAGAGTTAGTCGAGGCTGCTTCTAAAATATTTAAAATTTTGAGAAAAAAATATACAAAAAGTACCCAGCGGAATATTAGGAATAATAGAGTTGACGTCCCTTTACCACTACGCTTTAAAACAGGTATAATTAATTAATACATAAAATAGAAACAAACACAGGTATCATTTCCAGTATAGAAATGTAAAACATATTAGCATATACAATTTCATACATCATTCGTTCCTTAGCGTTTCAAACTCTACATTATTTATTCATTAAACGTTCTTGAATACAAACCGAACATTTGATGTTCACAATCAAACTGACTCTTCAAAACGGGTTGTTCCTATTTTCAAACTAACATACATTATACGATTTAAATATCAATTCGCGCAATAAGATGCAAAAATATTTTTTCAAGGCTATAGAATACAAAAAAACAAATTTTATTTTTTATGTATTAGAAGATAGCAACCCATCCCCCGGCTTCGCACAGGAACAATATGGGTTTACAACCATTTGAATCTTATTCCAAGTCGTTCCTCATGACTGAGGGTCGTGACTCAGGACAACACGCCTCACCAGCGCCCTCCAAGTCCCCCTGTCCTGCGCGCGACCAATGGAAGCCTGTATTAGTGCTCCCGGTGGCCTCCTTGACCATGTCCGTCCACCGAGACGGCGACCTACCCTCCTCCTGCCCTCCATGTGACCGACGACTATTATCTTCTCTAGACTGTCTAGTTCGCGCGTCTATCCACATGACCGAAGTCATGAGGAGAGTCGCGTTTTGATGTTAAGTTCTGCCAGGACAGACGCGTTGGTCCGCCGTGCAGTCCATGAAATGCTCAGCATCTTACGCCTACACCACATTTCAAATGCGTCTATTCTGGATCGAATGCGTGCCTTCAATGTCCAGGTTTCCGAAGCATACAGGAAAATGGAGAAGACCAAGGCGTACATCAGTCGAACCTTAGTTTTCCGGGTAATCCCTCTGTTTATTCAATCTCCATATCTTCTCCAAGCGCTTCACTGCAGCCTTTGCCATTTGGCCTCTCCTCACCACCTCCGCCTCACAGTCGCCGTCAGAGCGTATCATCGAACCGAGATAGATCAGCTGAGTCACCATCTCCAGATCCCGGAGCTCATAGGTTCTCAACAATGTTCCCGCCCTATCAACGAACGACAATTTGAATACCTACCTACATAATTAGAGATATAATATGCTAAATATATGCTATTTTTTGTAGATAATTTTATTCTACACAATTCTTTTCTACATAATGTTGTTATGTCTCTAACGGATTAGACAGTATACGCCATGAAAACTCGTTGGGGCTATTTTTTCCCCGACTTTATTCACTTATACTGTTAATGCTCAGCTCCTAAACATGATAGATCCACGTTTAATACTCGTAAACCTTTATACATTTATATAATTTTTTTTATGTATGTTTTTTTTTAACATTGGATTTTTCGGTCGCTTCTGTAAGGGGCGGATATCTCCGAAAGTTGTAGGTCTGATTGAGATGTTAAAATGTTTGAATTGACGAGGTCCTATTTTGGTGGTTAAATTCTACATGTACTCGTACGTGTTCAGAACGGTTATATATCGATGACGAAATTTAAAAGGGCCATATCTAGAAAACCACTGAACCTAGACTGGTCGTGTTTTCACCAAAATGATTTCAGATGACAGCTGTCAAAATATACATGTTTAAAAAAAGGAGGAGGTTCTCAATTCGTCAAAATCTTTTTTTATGTATGTTCCCTGATTACTTGAAGACTCCTGGACCAATTTGGATTTTTTTTAAATTTGAAATGATATACTTTCCAGCTGGTCCCATGGTCATCAGGTCTGATGATGGGATCCTGGAGAAATCGAGAACTCTTCAAATTTTATAGGCACACTTGAAGCGATTTGGGTATTTTATTTATAGTGACTTGTGCATTTGCGTTTGCTTTTCAGTGCATAACTTTTGAAGTCGGTACACTTTTTTTAAAAGGCAATTTTATTTGCTAATACCGACATTCATTTTTAATGCTCTTTGAAATCTGTATTTTATGGTAAATGAGATTTCGGAAAGCACAGTTTTCAGTACATAATTTTTGAAGTCGGTGCACTTTTTTTTAAATGGCAATTATTAATACCGACGTTCATTTTCAATGCTCTTTGAAGATCATATGGTAAATGAGATCTGTATTTTTTTACACATTGGCACAAAATTCATAGTATTGGGGGTGAATATCTAGGTTGGAATATGGAAACAAGTGAAACAACCCTTAGAAACGTTCTGACAGTGAAGTAGGCTCGAACACTTTGAAGAGGGGAGCTTATCCTTAACAATGTGTCGGATAAATTAACTTGCAGACAGATCTTGTATCTTTCACCACTAATCAAGAGCTGCCGACATTACGAAATCTGATCTCAAATTAACTAGTTATAAATGTGAAGGGAATTAATTTAAAGAGAAAAACTTAGCGTATTTTTTAAAAATCTATATTCTTATAATAAAACTGAAGAGTTTGTTTGTTTGAATGCGCTAATCGCTACTAGCACTTCGCACAGGTCAGAACCACGAAACGATTCCCATACTTCGTCTAAGCATAATATTATTTTATTATATTTTTAATAATACATTTACCTATATCTTTGATAGATGTTTTAGAGTCATTTGATTTTTCTTTGACATCGTTCTGCCGAGTTAGCATACATTTTGACAGCGACACTTTCGTTTCGGTCGAATGGCCTTGAACAGGCCAAAACGTTCATGTCCAACA
Organism: Nemapogon koenigi; assembly: GCA_963924495.1. NCBI lineage: Eukaryota > Metazoa > Arthropoda > Insecta > Lepidoptera > Tineidae > Nemapogon > Nemapogon koenigi. The sequence continues at coordinate 3,025,254 of OZ004640.1, read as the reverse complement.
AGGACCGGCCAGAGATAGCCCGGACCGGGCATGCCCTGCACAAGAATGCCGAGCAATTTGCTTGGCCGGACAAAGACAAGTACACAGAATTTTCATCACATTGTTGGGCCGGACCTCTCGGCGCCGGGCTATCTCTGGCCGGTCCTTGTTGGACATGAACGTTTTGGCCTGTTCAAGGCCATTCGACCGAAACGAAAGTGTCGCTGTCAAAATCTGTGCTAACTCCCCTGTTCACAAATTGGAAAACTTAAAATATGGCGTTATTTACGAATACGAATTCCACCGTGGCACCTGCGGTACAGAAACAGCTCGATGGGGCAGCTACTTCAATAGAAAGCACGGTACCTACGTTTTTGGTTCCAAGATTTTCGTTTCGATGAGGCAGTCCAAACCGCCTTCAAAATTTATTCAGCAAAGGAATCTATTATTACCTATGAGATGGCATAAGTAGATAAGAATGGTTAATACTTTGATTGATTAAATATATAATTTTTTTTTTTCTTTTCCCTATTAAAAGCGCGAGCGAAGCGAGCGATGCCGCGGTAGCGGCCGGAGAAGCGCCAGTTAGTACCAGAAAAATCTGAAACCCCCTTTTTCGCCCCCCTTATTTTATTTTGTTTTTTATCTCGGAAACTATAGATCAGAGGGAGAAACTGCCGAAACTAATAATGTTCAGGATCTGTTCCTATTGGCGAATCCGTTAAAAAAAAATGTTTTCCCATACAAAAAAAAACTCCCATACATTTCCCGATTTTTATGAACCTGGGTACCCTGGAACCGCACGGTTTTGGGAACTATAAGGCAACCCTACAGAACGAGAAAAAAGAAGTTCCATAATTATTAATAGGCAACCATAGGCAAAAAAAAATTCTTTAAAATAGTGAAACGACGTGCTCTTTAGCTTCGATATTTATGATCTATGATCTATGATCTTGTCTATGACCTGCCTGATTCATGTTGCCAAATAAGAAATACCTTTACAGTAGTGCTTTACATAAATAGTTTATTTTTATACATAAAAATTCGGTAGGGCCGACAATCGGTCGTATACTATTTTTTACCCTCCTACCCTCTATTTTTTTATTGCGATTTTAGTGGTAGGAATAGGGGTAGGGGTAGGAGTTGGGGTAGGGGTAGGGGTTGGGGTAGGGGTAGGGGTAGGGGTAGTGGTAGTGGTAGGGGTAGGGGTTGGGGTAGGGGTAGGGGTAGGGTAGGGGTAGTGGTAGTGGTAGTGGTAGTGGTAGGGGTAGGGGTTGGGGTAGGGGTAGGGGTAGGGTAGGGGTAGTGGTAGGGGTAGGAGTAGGGGTTGGGGTAGGGGTAGGGGTAGGGGTAGGGGTAGGGGTAGGTGTAGGGGTTGGGGTAGTGGTAGGGGTAGGGGTAGGGATAGGGGTAGGAGTAGGGCTTGGGGCAGAGGTAGTGGTAGGGGTAGGGGTTGGGGTAGGGATTGGGGTAGGGGTTGGGGTAGGGGTTGGGGTTGGGGTAGGGGTAGGGGTAGAGGTAGTGGTAGGGTTTGGAGTGGAGGTAGTGGTAGGAGTTGGAGTAGGGGTAGGGGTAGTGGGAGTAGTTGTGGTAGGAGTAGGGAATTAGTGATAGGTGGCGGGCTTATCGCTGACTTGTAGCATGTCTTCTTTGATGTGGGCAGCAGTTGTTCCCTCACAGCAAACACGCGAGTTGCATGCAACTCGCGCACTACACAACATACTAGTTTCCATATAAAACGCCAATTTCATATGTAATGAGTAATGACCTAATAATAGAGTAATTTTCTAAAATGTCAATATAATGTTGTTTGACACTTGACAGAATATTATGTAGTGTAAGTGTGTGTGTGTCAGCTGCGTGCACAGAACATTTTTGTTAAATGAGTTTGCCACAGTTACGTAACTTCCATTAAAAGTAGGTAAGTCTTGTACCTACTAAGTCAGTTTTCATCGATAGTTTATAAATTGAACAGTGAAGACGACATTGAAAGCGAACATCTCGAGCCTGGAGGGTTAATCTAAAGGATCTAGAACAATTTAGTTGCAGTTTAGGAGACCTATCTAAATACACCCTATCGAATTGGATTATTGTTTGCAAATATTAGTGTCTGAGCGAAGATTCAGTTATCTCCAAAACTACTGAGTCTAAAATTTTGAAGACAAAAGGGAATATAAGGCTTTTCTTATAGTTTACAGGAAAAACTAAACGAAATTCCTGTCTTAAAGTTCTGACCGAAAAATTTGTACGGAGTCGGAATCGCAACTTGGTCAATTATTTTTTAATGTTCGTAATAGCCTGAAGAAGTTTTTTAGGGGGAAAATTGGAAAATTTGCCCGAAAATATGGATTTTGTATGAACTCAATACCATAATAGGGGATTAAAGTTAATATGGGCTCCAACACAAGTTAACTGTCTGTATATGTGTAAAACATAATTATAAAATATAAATTTTTACAGTACCTATACGAAGTAGCAGGGAACTGCTAGTTGATCATAATACTATAAGTAGGTAGGTACTAAAGTGACTGAAGTAGGAATTTTCGATCTTAAAAAAAGGCTGCCGTGAATATATAAAAAAAACGAGCGAGCCTTACAGTTGTCGCATATGATGTACACATCTGACATCTCACTTTGGTAATAAACGACATTAACATTATATCTTGAAAACATTAACACTTTATACATAACACTGTAGGTTAAGCGCACAGCTGATGCGTTCTCCTTCTCTATTTCCCTGTCTTTTTCTCGTCACACACACGCACACACTGTTGGCTGTCAGTGCCAACTACCAACCTCTAGGAAAATCCGAGCGCGCTCATTGGTCAAATAAAAAAGCGCGCGCTTCCCCGGCTTCTTGTTACACACTTCCGTCCCTTTTTACAAAATCACTTCCACAGATTGCAGGAAAGCGAGGGAAAGATGTTACATATCAAAAAATAGTGTTATTTCCTCCAAACTGATAAAAAAATATATGATATTTCTTTGTTTATATTACGAAGTGAATAAAAGATAATAAAAGTACTTGAATTCTCACAATGTTTTTACTCGTAGTTACGATCGGGAATATCTAGCTGCTGTCTCAAGTCCCAGGTGTTCAGAATACAGGGGACGCTTCACGCATTGAAAATTTGTTATTACAATAAATGTACCTACCCACCTACGTGTGTTATTTCTTTTCGATAGACGTGTTACTATTGATAAAATAGTTTTTCTGATATTTGATATTGAATATGATTCTATTTATGTGTTATCGGTCCCAATATACCCAGCGGAAGACCAAGTCTCCCTCTTTTAGCCGATGGTATTTGTGAGGCTATACCTAACGAGTGGCCAGTTCTGTTGAGGTATATTTATTTAGGTGGAAAAACCTCTAAGTGTGGTTTGTCAGATTATGTACTTAGGTTTTTAATTACTAAAAAACCCATTGGTACATATCAGGGATCAAACCATGGTCAGTCTAGTTAACCACTCGGCCACCGACGAAATTTTTAAATATTGTTTTACGTTGATAAAGTTTAAAAAAATCGCAAAAAGTAAATATTATTTTTATAATTACACACTTATAAAGACATTTTTTTTAATTTTCTTATCCATTATACATACATGGAGTCCACATAAGGTCTGACAACTTTTTACGGGCTAAGAGAATCGCGACGCGAGGGCTTGGCTCAATTTTAACATTTTTTTTATGAGGTCATACCATAGAATACTAAGGCTATGACGGGCAATAAAATAAAAGTTACAGAAAAAAGCAGCGGTACGTGGGATAGTCTAGGTGACCCTTCCCCTCCCTCCCCGGATTTACCGCTTCACATATCCATTGGAATATACTCAAATTTAGATTTTTCATTTGTCTATTTTAAGAAACAAATCTCTTCACATAAATAATATGAATTCTTTCATCGAAATCAGTTTTCTTTTGGTTTGCATTACATTACATTTGCGTGTGGGAACAAATAGATTAGTACATTACCTATATAAACTTTACGATCACAATTTTACGAATTGACGACGTGTCGAAACGTGTTTTTTAAAGTTTTAGGCTTTTAAAAGTTAAATATAACTCGGAATACAGAACAAACAAATGCATGCCCACTGAACAGTATAAAAGCACCGGTTATACTCTTCTTACGATTTACCAATTTTTGAATAATTTCTTATTATCAAGAGAAAGTATAATAATATTAAAAAATAACACCTAAACATGTTCTTATTATTTTTTCTTATATTGTCTTTTTATCTAGAAATACAACAATAGGGTACTTACTCTATTTTAGTGTAAGTTTGAAGAATGTATGCCGATTCTGGTTTATTCATTAGAGAAGAATGCGGAGTGAAAGATGATGTTGTGACTAAAAAGAAGAAAAGTAGTTTACGGTGGTTTGGACACGTTGAAATAATGAAGGATGAAAGATTGACTAAAAAGGTTTATTTAAGTGAAAGGCTGGCAGAGGACGATCTAGGTGTACTTTATTGAACATATAAAAAATGTATTGATCGAAAGCAATATTAAAAGTACACACAATCGCCGAGCATGTATGAAAGGTATGATGAATATAAAAGAAGCGAAAGAAGTATGTCAGGATCGTAGCAAATGGCATTCGATTGTCTCTGTCTACCCCTCTTGGGATAAAAGATAGATATGTATGTACATCGGTAACTCCGCCAGTTGTGAACCGATTTTGATGGTTACTTTTTTAATTAACAGATAATTCTTCCGGATTAGTCCCATTTTTATCTCATAAAAATTGGTTCATTAGTTTTTCAGAAATGTTGAAAAAACTGACTTTATAAGTACATTTTTCTTGATATTTCGATAAAATATGTACCGATTTTGACGACTTATTTTTTTAAGACATAATAATTTCTCCACATTATCTCACAGACTTATGACGAAAATCGGTTCAGTAGTTTTTCAGCAATTCAGCAATTAATTTCTGTTTACGGCTGAAAATTATGTATCAGAAAAACAACGGTTTCAGATTGACACGAAGTTGTCAATTTTCGTGACGATGGTATAGCGTTTAAATGTAATGGAGTGCAGCGCAGGATGCACAAGCACATGGTTCAAATCACATCCACAGCGGTATCTTTTTTTATTTTCCATCAATATTTTTTTAATTATTTGTCTCTTAAGGCAGCAAAATCACTTAAAAGGGTAAAATAAACCTTTTTAAAAAAAGTGCATCGACTTCAAAAATTTGCACTGAAAAGTAAGAAATAATAAATATTTCGTTGTAGAATTTGAAGACGGTTGGTGCCAAATTAGAAACAACTCCAAATTCACTAATCTAGACAATTCATTAGGAACCTACGATCATCAGTACATACAAACATAGATAATATTGAACAGATCTTTATCTTACTTAGTTTTGTATCCTAATTTGGCACCAACCGTCTTCAAATTCTACGACGAAATATTTAGGTATAATTTCTTACTTTTCAGTGCAAATTTTTGAAGTCGGTGCACTTTTATTTAAAACGTTTAATGTTATAAAATGTCTTTAATACTATTATTCACTTAACTATTGAACATATGACACTTAACATTAGAACATAAGAGAAAGTTTAGGTTTACGAGGAATATACAAAAGCGCGGCAATGAGCGGTCTCTAGTCAGCTTGCAACTGACTCCTGTGTACCCCACACAGGAGTCAGTTGCAGTGTGCGGGGTAAAAACAGTGCCTGGGCGAGCCGAACGTGCCCGACAAACAACGAATGGGGCCGAGCGGCGAGCTGGGTAACGAGGTCTGCATAGCACATGTGCTGCGCGTACGAGCCGTCTCGCGGTCAAGCAATACTATGTAAACATACCCAGCGCGAACTATCGACACTCGACCCTTACATTCCCCCCCTCTAACCCGGACGTTGCGTCCCCGAAGTCGGGTTAGTCTTGCGAGGTCTACCCCTCCTACGTTTCTGCTGGAGAGGAGCTTGGACACACGCAACGAACGGAGTCAGCGACGAAACGTGGCGCTTACCTAATAATACGCCATCCCTAATGCGCCCCAAGGCGTAAGTCGTAGGGCCAACTACCTCTTGAACACGGTACGACCCATCGCGGCGAGGGATACACTTCTGCCTTTTGTTCGTATCATTGGAATCCTGCGTCTTAAGTAAAACAAGATCTCCTACCTGATAGTCTGGTGCTGGCCGACGCTTCTTGTCGGCACACTTCTTTAGGGTTGCCTGTGCCTTCTTATGTACTTCAAACCGGCGCGACGGAGCGGATGCATGCAGCAGACCGGCGGGCTTCCGCGTATCTACTTTGTACCGCTGGCACGTCGCGCAGTTCTTGACATATCTCCTTGGCCAGTGAAACTTACCTGTAATGCGCTGCAGCGTCCGCTGTGCGCCTAAATGACCCGCTGTAGGGGCGTCGTGGTACCCGACCAACACGTCTCGACGTTCGCGCTCTGGTACTACCAAGCACGCGTCGTCGCCTTCCTTTTTTTCGGACCACGCTCCCCCCCTAAATTGATCGTCGGGTTCAATTGCTTCCACAATCTTTCGCACCTCGATGACGTTGGCGCTGAGCATCCCTCGCAGCTCTCTCTCCGATGCCTCCTTCTTCGGCGGCGACAACCTATAGGGCGGCGAAGCGAGGGGTTCCTGATTTTCACTTACCTTAATTTTGTGGATAGCGAAGTCCGTAGGAGGCCCCTGGGCAGCAAACTGGTCCACTCTGCTATGCAAAAAGGCATTGAGCGCGTCCCTGTCCTCTGTGCTTCGTCCCTTCATCATCGCGTAAGGTTATGTCGGAGATGTCCGCTCGCATCAGCTCTGTGCTATTTAAAAGGACAGATTTCACGAAAGGGAATATCTGTCCTGGGCTGTTAGAAAAATACCACGACTCTTGGGCCAAGTCCAATGTGACCCTAGCCCTAGTGATAAAGTCGCGTCCTAATAACGTTCGGGTATTTTCGCCGGGGAACACCACGAACTCGGTAGTTATCTGCCTACCTTCTAGCAACACCGGTACGTTAGCGGTCAAAACTAACTTTGACTGACGAGAGCCGTCCGCAAGCGCGATAGTGCGCCGCGTCTCGCGAAACTGTACCCCGTCCGACCGTAACAAACAATACAATAGGGGACTAGCAATACTACGCGTAGCCCCAGTGTCGAGTATTGCGACGCCTACCTTGTTCGCTATTGTTACGTATACCGTAGGATGCGACAGCGGCGTAGCGCAAGGCGCGCGTGTGACGTCATCGTCGGTCACAATGTTAAAGTCACACGTTTTCGCGGGAACATTTTTGTCGCGGCAGCTCTTGCATCTTGACCGCACTACACCGGGTTCGCCGCAGCCATAGCAACGTATCGGGTTAGGCCCGGTACTCCTATTGTGCAGATTACGGCAATCCGCCACGACGTGGCCGTAAAATTTGCAAAATGAACATCGAACGCACCTATCACGTTTCAAGTTCTCGTTCGAGTTTACAGAGGGGCCCGCATCTGTTTTTATAACGCCCGAGTCAGAGAAGTTGCCCGCCGTTGTTCTCGAGACGTTCGGGTTCGGGATCGCGGAGCAGGTACTATTTTTTGTCGAACTTCCCGACACTTCGACTTCAGCAATTGCGTCCTCAACGACCCTCGCTTTCTCAATGAAATTATCAATACAAGAAATAATGTCTCTAGGCAGTCTTTTCCTAACACGGCGATGCAGCAAACCGTATATCACATCTATCTGCATGCACACAGACACTTCATATGGGAGCTTCACTAACATGGAACGCACTTTACAAATAAACACATCGGCCCTTGCGGAGTCCTCCTGAACTGTGGCGAAAATGTCGCGGAAGATCTTGTAGGCCGGTCGTTGCACTCCATACATAGCACGTAAGCGCGCCGTCGCGTCGTGCCATGAAGCGGCGCCGTCGCGGGAGCCGCGCCACCAGACGGCCGCGTCTCCTTCCAACAGCATCGGGAGGCCGCGCAACGCATGTTCGTCGCTCAAGTCGGCACACTCCTTGTATATCTCCACCGCGTCGATGAACGCTTCCAGCACCTCCGCGTCGCGTGAACTGCCGTCGAACCTCGCGGTGCACCTGGAGAAGTTGCCTCCAGTGACGGCGGGTTTATTGACGGTGCACGCGAGACTGACCGGCGTTGGGGTCGAAGCTGATGGGCTACAGCTGGTGTTCCCGTTCGATAAGGACCGCAGAGTTTCCACTAGTGTCTTGTTTGTCTCCGCCTGCATTCTGGCGAAGGACTCCATGACGTTAGCCAGGAGTATCTCGGTGTCCACACTCGTAGAATCACCGGCGCCAGCGCCAGCGGGCGCGGGGGTGAGAACGGGGGCGGGGGCTCCATGGGAGCGCTCTCCTGCCTCCGTCGAGTTGAAGCTTTCTGGTCCGCTTGCTTCGTCGTCGCTTCTATCCTCGTCTAATCGTCCTTGGGATCGCAGTTTTAACGGCATCGTTTATTAGCACTGTACGCGGATCTAATAAAGGATAATTCGATTCGTACCACTAGTTGGGCGCCAGTTTAATGTTATAAAATGTCTTTAATACTATTATTCACTTAACTATTGAACATATGACACTTAACATTAGAACATAAGAGAAAGTTTAGGTTTACGAGGAATATACAAAAGCGCGGCAATGAGCGGTCTCTAGTCAGCTTGCAACTGACTCCTGTGTGGGGTGTGTGCGGGGTAAAAACAGTGCCTGGGCGAGCCGAACGTGCCCGACAAACAACGAATGGGGCCGAGCGGCGAGCTGGGTAACGAGGTCTGCATAGCACATGTGCTGCGCGTACGAGCCGTCTCGCGGTCAAGCAATACTATGTAAACATACCCAGCGCGAACTATCGACACTCGACCCTTACAAACGTTTATAACAAATGTTTTTCGATCACTTCTGTATATGGGGTACGGGCCCCGTTTTCAGCAAAAATGCAACATATCCGATATCTCCGGAAGTTGTAGAAATCATTGAGGTGTCAAAATGGTCTAAATATACAAAAAAATATAGTCGTGTTTTTTTGAAAAAATAAAAAAGGCTTTAAAATGGAAATTTTTAGGGGTACCTTATGTACATCTAGTCTTATTTATATTTTTAATTCATTGTTCAGTGTTCCTCGTGTATTTCGAAATTTGAAAAAAAATGGAGTCATTATATCTATATGAAGGCCTATATATCTCGAAAACCACTGACCCTAGACTGGTTGTGTCTCTACCAAATTTAAAGATGAGACCTTCGTTTTGGATGACAGCTGTCAAAATATTCATGTACGTTTCCATTTTTAACCGAACTTCAGAAGGAGGGGGTTCTCAATTCGTCGGAATATTTTATGAAGACGCCCTTTTTTTTGTTTGAAAGGGTAGATATATTTCCCATGGTCATCAGGTCAGGATCTGATGATGGGATTCTGCAGAAATTATTTAAATTTTATAGGCAAACTTCAAGCGATTTAAATATTTTTTTAAAGTGACTTGTGCATTTGCTTTCGGAAAGCACACTTTTCAGTGCATAATTTTTGAAGTCGGGTACACTTTTTAAAAAATAGCAATTATCGCATATTATTTATAGAACTGTCACTGTTAGTATTTAAATTAAATATCAATGTGTCGTTATCAATTATTGTAATTTTTGAAGTCGGTATACTTTTTTTTAAAAGGCAATTATAATTACACAATTTCATTTTCCATGCTCTTTGAATGTGTAGTGCATGCGATCTGTGAATTTTAAATTGTCAAATGGACTATATAAAACGTTTTCAATTAATAGTTCAAAAGTTTTATTCTACGAACTGTCGAAATATGATATACAATCAAACACCAGAACTCGTACGTTAAACTAACTTTAAAAGCAATACACAAAGCAAACCGAAACTTTGAGTTTTCTGTTTAAAATTGTATCGTTCGAACTATTTTATATTTTTCATTCGTTAAACTCTGTAATCGAGTGTTCCGACATGGCTAATATGGCTATAGATATGTCGCAGCCGAATTATAGAATCTGCCGCAATAACAAAAGGGTACCTAGTCACTTTACAAAACAGCTCTGTTTTTTTAAAACGGCTTGTAAGGTTTAGGCGGATTGGAATACGGTTAAATAGAATCACTATAGAATCACTATTTTATCTGTTTGTCCGTCTGTCACAGCTTATTTTCTACGAATCTACTGGATGAAGAAGTTAAAATTTAGTACATTTGTATAGTTTGATTACCCAATCACGGACCGTCACGGACGTATAGCGTTATATTCGAATTTTGTTTTTGGGGGTTAATTTTGGGAGAGTTCAAGTCTTCCTCTTTTAGCCGATGGTATTTGTGAGGCTATACCTAACGAGTGGCCAGTTCTGTTGAGGTATTTTTAGATAGAAAAGCCTCTAAGAATGTTAAATCGTCTCTTTTCACATTAATTATATATAATACTTGTATGAAGTATTAAGGTCATCAATCTAGAAGTTGCGACCAAGAAGGTCAGAGTGTAATCTCAGACCAAAAAAACAGATAGAAAGATCACGAACGGTCGATAGAAATGAAGTGAAGCCAGCAAATAAATAATAATAGGCCATACCTACAAGAGCTGAGGCATAAGTGCTTGACTCCTCTCGACCGTCTCGATCCACAACCTATCTTTTTTGTTAGTCTAAAAGCGTTTTCGGTCAGAAATGAAGAGACAGGATTTTCGTTTAGGTTCTATTTTCTTATTTGACTCAGTAGTTCAGATATGGGGGGGGGGAGGAACGGTCACTTACCGGATATTTTCTTTAATATAATTTAAACTATGGCTTTTTAAAATTATAAAAAAAAAATTGTATTCCTTATAACCAACGACCATAGAGTACTAAGCCTATGGAGGGGCCATAGACGGGCTCCCCCTTTCGCCAATTTTTTCCCCTTTGACCAGTTAAACTGACCAGGTGTGCAGTAATAAGTTACCTTAGATTTCGTTGGTATCGTTTTGTGTCGCGAGACAGAGCTCTAGGAAAATAGTTAATTGTGATGTTTTAAATGGGAAAGGCGATCTAGGGTGTCAAACTTAGTGTTTCCAATTATAATTATTATGTTTGTATTTTAACATAATCATCATATAACGTAAAATCCGTTGCGACAATAAAACGACAGAAAAATACAGTGGTACAGGGGCTAGTACTAGGCGTTTACCTCCCCCCCACCAAAAGTGGCAGAAAAAATTGTTCGGTGATTTACACGCTACACGTCTCCTTTGGTAAATACTTAAAACCAACGACTTATAACGAGCCCTTTCATTTGATATGTTACATAATGCACTTGAAAAATTTTTTGTTCGAAATTTATAAATGTGCCCATTTTCAAATCTTTTCGTCCAGTAGATTCGGAGAAAATTAACCGTGACAGTAACCTAAAAACAAACATGACCGTCCTTCTTGTTTTCAACCTCTTTTGGACAAACATATCACTTGAAAAACAACTTAAGTTAACACGTACATTTCTAGTACAATTGGGTGTCGAACATGGAACAGTTTAAATAAATATTTGATGTAACCCATCCGACCTCAGTCAACATCGCCCTGATTTACAAAGGCCGAAGTGAAAACAGTGGAAACTTTAGCTTGTCCTAGACTTGTCACTTAGTATGCGAGTTAGGATTCCTAATGATAACCTTACTAAATAAGTTTTATGAAATAAAAATACATTTTCCCGGGATAAAAGTAGCCTATGTCACTCTCCGGACGTCATCCTATCCTGATCTGAGATGCTATCTGTACAAAAATATCAATATATCTATCATCACGCCTTTTATCCTAAGAGGGGTAGGCAGAGACAATCGAATGCCATTTGTTACGATCCTGACATACATCTTGGATTCCACGACACGCCTTGGTGGAAAGCGCACGCGCCGCGAAGACGTGTTGGGGAATCCAGTTTAATCCCGTCCGTGCTGTGATGGTTGTGATTAGTCAGTGATTAATAGGACATATCACGGTCGGCGGGATTATCTTAAATACCGATTTACCGGCTATATACACTATAAAGGCTATAATACTTGACATTGGCAAATCACCGATGAACATTGGTGGAGCCATAATAAAAAAGAAGAAGAAGAAGAAGACATACATCTTTCGCTTATTTTATATTCATCATATCATTGCATTGTCATGATCATGATATATTCAATAAAAGTACACCAACGATTTTCCTTTCACTTCAGCCATATAAACCTTTTTAGTCAATCTTTCATCCTTCATTCTTTCAACATGTCCAAACCAGCGTAAACTACTTTTCTTCATTTTAATCACAACATCTTATTTCACTCCGCATTCTTCTCTAATGATATCATTCCGGATGCGGTCAATACGCTTTATATCCTACCTTTTATCACACATTCTACGTAAAGACCGCATTTCCACTACATTTATTTTACTTTTCATTTCAAAATATCAAGTACCTAATATAAAAATAGTCGAAATATTTTTTCTATCATATTTTATTAAACCAATTCCATTTTTGGCTAAGTATTCTTTTTGAAAGTAAATTCAGTACACTTTACTTATCGAACGCAAGACCAAATAATGAATTAGCAAGACAGAAACTTATAATAAAATTATGCAGTATCAATTAGAGTTACGTAGTAAGCTTATACTTAGTAATTAGGGTTGTTTATTGTAACAGTTCCCAAAATATACTTAACAAAACTGGCTAATCGTTAATACCATCGGCTAAAAGTGAGAAATTTGGTCTTCCGCTGAGTACCCAGGAACCGCAATACGGTTTTAGGAGCTGTAAGGCAAGCTGAAGAGAGGAAAAAAATCATCATTTTATTTTATTCATGTAAATTAAAATGAGGAATGAACGATATGTCAACAATCTCAATGAAGCTTCATTTATTTTGAAAAGCCTTTGTGACAGCCTTTGAAGGATTACCGTGTTAACTGTTTTTATCCGATTATAGGGAATTTACCAAGTACGTACCCATTAAACATATTTTTTATTTGATAAAATTGTTTAAAAAACCTTATTTAGCCAATCTCTGGCAATGTGTAAAATCTACTAAGTAACTAGTTGAGACAAGGCATCCGGTAGCATCTGGAGTACTTTTGACCCAACCATATCTTTTAATATTTAGAATATTTAGAAATATAATTTAGAATATATTTAATATATAGAAAGAAAGAAAGAAATGTATTTGCAGTACATTGCAGACCGGAGAGGGAGCCTGCATCAGCTCTCACCTAGTATAAGTTTTAAGTGATGTGAGAGAAATAAACTAGGTATATTTTATTATTTATTTTATATATTTTTTATTTGTTTCAAAGAATTAACTAAGTATACAGTTTTTAATCTAAAATAACATTAATAATCAAAAATATTTGGTCCGCGTGGCATGGTGGCAAGAACGCTGGCTGCATTTCCTCGCTGTATAGCTATGCTAATTCTCTGTGCGATTTTTATTTAAATTTTTTTTTATTATATTACTGTATTACATTATATTACAAATCACAGGTACTTCTACTAACTAAACATTCTAAGCATAATCTATTATTATATTCTAAAACTTTTTTGTCAAGTATTCTTTCACAGTGTAAAAACAATGTCCAACCGCACCCATTCACGCAAAACTTGTTTATTTACTCCCTCAATATTTTTAGAAACGCTGTAGATTTTGTAGAGATCATAATACAAACTTTATCATATTATAGTAAGTAGAAATATAAGTAAATCTGCTAGTTTTATGGCATAGATAATATGGGTAACCAATTTTTAGATCAAATACCTTAAAATAAAAATAAAAAGAAAACAAGAAAGCCAAGTTTTGCCAACCAAATCGTAAATTAAAGTAATTTTATAGGCACCTCACTACCGGAGATTTCTAATTTACTAAGAGCTGTTGTAAATTATTTTGAACATCTACTTAAGTACAATTACTGATAAAAAAGTTACTTAAATTAATTTATTTATTACTAGGTTTCCGCCCCGGCTTCGTCCATGGAAATATTTGAAGGATTTCCGGGATAAAAAGTAGCATATGTGACTAAAGGTGGCCACACTTTCGTCCAATCCCCGGCCGGTCGCCGTACGGTCCACCGAAATCGACCACAGCCTCGTCCAATTCGTATCGCGCGGCCCACCATCCGTTTTCAAATCGTTGTATTTGGGGTTGATTTCGATGACCTGAACGATCTGTCACAAACACACACATCCACACGCCTTTGTTTAATCGAATCTTGTTGTGTCTGTGAGGGTGAGTGAATTTCATGTGATCTAGATCGTATGATTTACATTGCTAATGTGTGGCCTGTCTTCAATCTCGATCATACGGCGGCCGGACCGAAAATTTTATGTGAGATACCGGCTACTTTACAGGCCCTCCAACAATATATGTTAAAAAAATCACTCATTTCTCTGTTTTGTTGTGAAAGAAGGACAAACAAACACAGTCGCATTTATATAATTAGTCTGGATTTAACATTTAACACCTTCAAAAATATCATCGGCTAAAATGAATAAGGAAGTTTCAGCTGTATACCCTGGGGTCGGTTATTGTGATGGTAAAAATAACGTAGATAAAATATACTTGACTATTTCAAACTTCCTGCATCTATTTTTAATTTTCTCCGTAAAGGCATAAAGGAACACGGATGCTGCACGGATGGTACGCTCACACAATTTTAACGGATGAGCAGCAATACATGTACTCCTACTCAACAAATTGTACCTATAATGCCACCTCCCAGTCCTAGTCACAGATGGTCACATTTGTGTGACCCCCGCCACTGGTGTGACATCACATATTGCAATTTTAAATTAGAAATTCGTTAGAGTTTATATGTAACTAACGAACCTTATGACTCGTCGCTCCCTTGTCACACGATGTCTCACTTTGTTGACCCTATTCCTCCCCCTTAACGTTTGACGTTATTTATGGAGGGCCCCTAAGAAGCTTGGATTTCAATAGAACTATGAAGATGGTCTAACGCTGGGTACCCCACTTTGGGCCCACCATACCCCTCGCTGTCACTAATTGTTTATTATTATCGGATTTGATTTTAAAATTTCTCCTTAAACACATCTTATTTACGCTCAACTGAGGAAGAATCACTAAAAATCATATAATCATCGAGTATGGATTTAGAACATAATATATTCATTGGTCAGTACATTTTGGTTTTGAAAGCTCTCTTGGTCGCGTAATCAAATAAACAAAATCGGTACAATAAAATACACAAAACGGACTTCAGCAATTCAAGTATTGTACAATAAATATTAGAAATAGCAAGTTCTTAGTTAATGAATCAATAAACTATGTGAAATTATTTTTACTCGATATTTAAAAAAAATATACATTAATAAATAAATATTAAAAGAAATCGAGTCGCAAAGTCGGTTGAATTTTTTTTTTTTTTTTTTTTCTTCACGGGTTGCTTTACATCTCCCGAAACCGTGTTACGGTTCCAGGGTACCCAGCGGAAATCGGTTGAAAATATTCGTGAAATTGATGATTTTCAGGGCTTCATAAAACCTAGGTGTAGCTGATATTAACATATTTTTTTAAATTTTGAGTATAGATAATTTCATATACTTTAAAGATCCATTAACTAAAACTTGCTATTTTTAATAGGATTTGTACAACACTTGAATTGCTGAAGTCCGTTTTTGTATGGGTCAAAAATTATGAGGCTTGCATCAAGAGGGGTATCATAATTTGGCATTTGTATATAAAAAAAATCCTAACCCAATGCTAAAAACATGGGCTTACAATTATTAATTCCTTAAATATATGAGAAGCCAGGTTCTAGCCACTGTGGTCAAAATTAAACGGTATTTTATTAGTGGTATCCATTTTCGTAGTTGGTTTTGATAACAAGAGGCCCTCAAGTTGATTGGCACGAATTGGTTTAACAGTCAACGAAGCGAGTGGAGCGTGCGGTCGTAGCGATGGTAACAAAGGATTGGAGACCGTCCCCAAATTATGTTTGTGCTTCACAATATGTGAATATCGAAAATTTGTACACAACAAAACATTCACATTGAAATAATATAGGAAATATGACAGCCGGTGTAAATATTATACAATATACAGACTGTAATATCGAGATGGATCCCCATACTGATCCTCTGAAACTATAAAGGTTCGTCCCATTTGTCAAATCACCGGCGCTCCGCGCCGCCGTATGTCCACCAAGACTGACCACAGATTCGTCCAATTCTTATAACAAATGGTCCGCCTAGATCGTATGGCGGCCGGAATGTGAAATTTTCGGTGCGATGCCGGACCAATGTGTGGCCTAATTAAGAGATAGCGAAATGTGTTCTAAGGAACCATGTCGTCGATTTTAGAGATAAGAAAAACAGCATTTATAGATTTAAAAAGTCATACATGTATGGTTCCTAAAGATGCCCACTCATTCGTCCAATAGCCGGCGCGCCGCCATACAGTCAACCGAAATCGACCACAGACTCGTCCAATTCTTGTGTGCGTTGCGTCGCGTCGATAGATGTCGCACCGTTACTATCTCATTGAAACCTGTATCGCGCCATTGAAAATATTTAATAGATTGGCATATATGCATGCAACTTTCCAGCGATGTGCGTTGGGGAGTATTCCTTTTACTCATAGTCGTTGGATTGTTGTATGTAGCCATTTCTATATTGGTGACCCCGTATGAACACAGCTTGTTCAGCCACGTTGCCCCGCATCCTTCTCCCACTTCCCACTGACGACATGTCAGTCCTTACCAGGTCCTTCCGTGCACGCCCCGATGACGACAGGTCATTCCCACATCACGACATGTGATTCCGCACTGCAGTCCACCATACAGTCCATCACAGCTGACAACGCTAAAATGGATGTTGGTTTCACACTGAATCGACTTCTGGTCTGGGAAGGGAGTCATGTGGCGGCACATTGCGTCGATAGATGTCGCACCGTTACTATCTCATTAAAACCTGTATCGCGCCATTGAAAATATTTAATAGATTGGCATATATGCAACTTTTCAGCGATGTGCGTTGGGGAGTATTCCTTTTACTCATAGTCGTTGGATTGTTATATGTAGCCATTTCTATACTTGTAACGAATGGTTCGCCATCCGTTTTCAAATCGTTGTATTTGTGGTTGATATCGATGGCCGGAACGATCTGTCACACACGTCCACACGCGTTTGTTTAATCGAATCTTGTGTGTCTGTGTGAGTGAGTGAATTGCATACGATCTAGATCGTATGATTTACATCGCTAATGTGTGGCCTGTGTTCAATCTCGATCATGCGGCTGGCCAAACCGAAAATTTTCGGTGAGATACCGGACCAGTGCGTGGGCAACTTTAGACCTCATTTTGCTATCTCTTATAGTTTCGGAAGTCCCTATACTGACCTATCTCGATGTTACAACCTGTATATATCTGTCGTAGATTTGATCATTTCTTGATATGGTCAACTAATATCGCACATATAATTAAATATGAATGTTTGTTAATTAGACCATCACAAGGATTAGAAATAAAAAAAATGTGATGTGCAGATTGTGTAATTAGGAAAAATTTTGAACATGCACCAACATCACTATAAAAAGCAACTTATAAGCAACTGGTTACACTAAATTTATATCCGGCAAACTTAAAACTACTAAACGGATTTTATTTCGATTCACACTACTAGATAGGTTGATTCACTGGGAAGGTGTACGAGTATTAAACATGGACCTATCATGTATAGAAGCTGAGCATTAACAGTATAAGTGAATCAAGTCTGGAATAAAGTTAGCCCCAGCGAGTTTATATGGCGTATGCTGTCTAATCCGTCAGAGATATAACAAAATGATGTAGGAAAGAATTGTCAAGAATAAAATGATCTACAAAAAAATCTGCAGTAGCATATTATATCTTTGATAGATAAGTAGTAATTAGCGTATTTCTGTGGGTATTACAATTATCTAAATATTTTGCTTGAACTGGTTATTGTTCCTCACTTTGTCAATCAACTGGGTTGGAGAAAAAAAGGGCTCCCACTACAAGCAGTCAAATTGATATTGCTATTTATCAGCGAGGGATTATCAACTACTGTCACTTGGTAGCTTATTTTTCTTTGTCCATTTTTACACATTTTAGTTTGTCTTGATAGTTTTCATTGTACCTTACATTTGTGTTGTTGATATAGTTTTTCTGAAACTTTCAGGACCTAGTTTTCTAGATATTATGTTTTGTTCCTGGATTATCTTATTATACTTCATCAAACTACATAGTAAATCCATAAACGGACTTAGGTACATACTTGTACTTCATCGTCTTAATTGATCGGACTATATGGTTGTTTTAGTTTAACTCTTAGTAACTTTGCTAAGTTACATAACAACATTAAATTTGCCTATAAGCAAAATAACTATTTAGCTGAATTAGAGAAAACGTTAAACAAATAACGTGTTTGGCAACAACAATAACGGTTAACTTAAGTAGTTATTGAAAAGTCCGCATTGAATAAGGGGCTGCGTCATTAATTTGTGACGTTTATTGTGTTTTTACGGTTAACGGCGTTTGTTTACGACTGCTTCTTGTTTAATAAGCATTTTCAATTACTCTGATGTTACTTACTTTACTGTCTTTGTAAGTGCACAGTTTGAATCCAAGCCAAGGTTATACTGTGGCGCTGAGGATTTTAAAGTGTGTCAACTGATAATTGTGTACAAAATATGCATTTTAGGATAGTTGCCAACATCATCATAACGTTTATAGCTTGCGTTGTGAGCAGAGACACAAGTAATAATAGCGAAACTGTAGGTGATCTTAATGAGACTAAAACTGTCACTTATTAAACATACAAGAAGAAGGGAGGCCGGCTTATCGTGTATCCAAAGCGCGAGAAGCACTTATTCTTAAAGAAAATTAATGCGCTTAGCTATTTTCGCTCGAGTGAAGATTAAACCCAGATGCTTCCTCAGTACCTCTTGCTTAACGCCCAATACTCTAAACATTTCACTATTCTAGACTGTGGCAAGGCAACAGCGTGTATTTGATGACTTGTCATATCAGCTTAACGTGAGGGCGGTGGCGAAAAGATTTTCAATACAACTAGAATTATAGTGTTAAAGAAAAATAATTAAATGAAAACCCATCGTGGAAAATGAAAATTGTTATATTAAATTACATTTTTCTTTATTTTCAGATGGATTGGAATCAAGAATTGGCGCATACATTTAAAACTTGGTCAAGAGATGCAAGCAAGAGAGAAATTTTAAGGAAATACTGATATTTCGCACCATGTGGAAATGAGATAGCAATGACCATTTTACTATGACTCTCAACGCGACGTCATACATCGGGGGTGGAGTGTTACTCTTCACAAAAACCCTCACAGGAGAATCTGTGGAAGTAATAGATGATCCAAAAGTGAACAAATCAATAGATATAATAGACGTTAATGTAGTACAAGTAGCATTTTGTATTTTGTATACTGTTATATTTGTTTTAGGGGTGTTTGGTAATGTTCTAGTCTGTTATGTTGTATTTAGGAACAAAGCTATGCAAACTGTTACCAACCTCTTCATCACAAATCTGGCTTTATCAGATATTTTGTTATGCGTATTCGCTGTTCCGTTGACTCCAATGTACACATTTTTAGGAAGATGGGTCTTTGGACGTATACTCTGTCATTTAATGCCATATGCTCAAGGCTGCAGTGTCTATATATCTACTCTTACTTTAACTTCTATAGCAATAGATAGGTTTTTTGTTATTATATATCCATTTCATCCTAGAATGAAATTAAATACTTGTATCTTTATCATAGTCTTCATTTGGATATTCTCTTTAGCAGTCACTTGTCCTTATGGCCTATTCATGGGCATTCAGATCACAAACAACAAAACATATTGCGAAGAGAGTTGGCCTTCAGATAAGTCTCGCAGAGTTTTCGGTGTTTTCACCACAATATTACAGTTTCTGATACCATTCTTAGTAATAGCTATTTGTTACACATGTGTAAGCATACGACTCAATGATAGAGCTAGATCAAAACCTGGTGCTAAAACCACAAGAAGAGAAGAAGCTGATCGGGATAGAAAGAAAAGGACAAATAGAATGCTTATATCAATGGTTGCTATATTTGGAATGTCCTGGCTTCCACTCAACGTCTATAATATTTTTAATGACTTTTACGCCCAAATGACCGATTGGAATTATTACTTTCTCTCATTCTTCTTAGCTCACGCGATGGCTATGGCATCGACATGTTACAATCCATTCTTGTACGCATGGCTCAATGAGAACTTCAGGAAGGAGTTTAAGCAAGTCCTTCCTTTTTTCGAATCAACGGGAGGGGTGAGGAACGTATACCACTCAGGTAGAATGCCAATTCACAAAGCGGATAAAATATGCAACGGTAACGAAACAATACAAGAGAGCCTATTAGGGTCCTCAATCAACAGAGGTCCTTCAATAAAGCATCGACCACTCGATATTGCTAAAAACAATGGAGTGGAAGTAGAAAACATTGTGCTGGAGGATAAACCAATTTCCGCGACTTACCACTCCCGGACTGAGAACGTCAATTTGCATTTAATAAATGAAGAGTTGCTCTCGAGCGAACCCGATGCCAACAAAAACAATCCAGCCGTCTAACGGTAAGCTTAATAAATACAATTTAAAAATATCTGCTTCATATTTTTAGAATTTCTGATACCCATTATATTTTACAACAATAACTTTTTTGTTTGAGTTGTAACCTCATAAAGCTGAAAGTTGAACCGAACAACAACTTTGGTATTTAATAATGATTCTATTCACGATGCAGCTTCGGGTTCGAATCCCAGATTGTGCAAAATATTTCAGCAAAGCACTTATCTGATTATGAGTGATTTAAGAATCTTAGTAACCAAATCAATTGCATTTGTACTGTATACCGATTATGTAAAATAGCATTATGTTAACTTGCGTTTAGCAGATTTCTAGTATAAAAAGTTTGATAAAGTATGATGATGATATTTTATAACTTTACTGATTGCCTTACGGCTTCTGGAACCGTCTTACCGACCCCAGACAAGCCTTCCTCATTTCGCCAATGGTATTTGTGAGGATATACCTAACGAGTGGCCAGTTCTCTTAAGGTATATTAAAGTGGAAAAGCCTCTAAATGTGGTTTGTCGGATTATATACATAAGCACTGGTACATGGCAGTTCCCAATAGTCTATCTATAGCCTATTTAGGCTTGCGTGTCGTATGTTAGTCTGTCAATTACATACAATTACAATGACTTAGTCTGAGATAAATAACTAAAAATTGGATTGCAATATTCGGTAGGCGCTTTATACGGGCATCATCACTCATACTTACAAAACAAATTCCCCCGCCGCGTCTGTCTGTTTGTGACCTTTTTATAAACTACTGGACGGATTATGTTTTCACTATTAGGTAGGTTGATTCACTTGGGAAGGCTTGCGAATATTAAACATAAGTGAATCAAGTCGGGCAAATTTAGCCCCACCGAGTTTTCATGATGTATGCTGTCTAATCCGTCAGAGACATAACTAAATGATGTAAGAAATAGTTGTTTAGAATGAAATGATCTACAAAAAGTCCGCGGTAGCATACATCTATCTCTTATAAATAAGTAGTTATAAACGTATTTCTGTAGGTATTCAAATTGTTGTAAACCCATATTGTACGCTTGCCAAGCCGGGGGCGAGATCGCTAGTACGCAACTGATTTCAATTAAACGTACACTAAATGTAAGCCCATTATTACTGAAAACCATATCCAAATTGGTTCGGCCTTTGTGGAAATTAGCTTGTACAGACAAACAGTCAAATAGTATTTCACAATTTTATAATATGTATTCCAGTATGTTGTCATGCAATCATCAATCTCATTCAGTATGTATATAAAACACATAAACAAGAGTAATAAGAACATAACGAACGATTCAGAGGTTCATTAAGGAATCCGAATGAATAGGCTTTTCATCTCTCATCTTCTCTTTGATGCAGGAATATTAAGAACTAGATGCTGGCTATAGTTTCGCTTGTATTTTATCTTCAGACAAGCTTCAGACTTTTTCAGATATGAGATAAATATTTATACTATGGTTCCACATAATCGCTGAAACTTTCATCAAAATTCAATCAAATATTGAGACAAGGAAACATGCAGACAGACAAACAATAAGAATTCTAAAAACGTGTTGTCGGTCCCAGGGTATCCAGCTTCCGACCAAGTCTTCCTCTTTTAGCCGATGGTATTTACCCAGTTCTGGAGGTTTATTTAGATAGAAAAGCCTATAATTATGGTTAAACCCATTTAGTAAGAACAGTAAGATGTCTGTCTGGAATTCACGACTGTTTTTTTAATAATTGCAAAATTAAATACGGGACAAAAAGGTTTTTTTTATTTTAAGTCATAGTAGATTTTTGTTTATGCCCAAAATATGCATTATAATCACAAAAACGCACTCGCCATCACGGCCTTATACCTTGCGGATGCCTTGCGGTGTAGCCAATAGCAGTATTCACTTTTAACCAGTTGCCCATATTAATCAGAACAAAGCTTGATTTGTTACTTCTTTAACATCTACATATCTATCATCACGCCTTTTATCTCAAGAGGGGTAGGTCCTGAAATACCTCTTTCGCTTCTTTTATATTCATCATACCTTTCATTCATGCTCGGCGATTGTGTGTACTTTTTATATTGCCATCGATCAATCCATTTTTTATTATGATCAATAAAAGCACATCTAGGTTGTCCTCTGCCAGCATTTCCTTTCACTTCAGCTATATAAACCTTTTTAGTAAATCTTTTATACTTCATTCTTTCAACGTTGGACACCAGCTTAAACTACTTTTCCTTATTTTAGTCACAACATCATTTTTCACTCCCCATTCTTCTCTAATGACATCGTTCCGGATGCGATCAATACACTTTATAACACACCTAATATTAATAATACTAAGAATCTGTTATTTTTAGAAGTGCCCTAAAAAACTCCAAAAAACAAAAACAAAGAAAGATATATGTTAGCTATGAATGCTTTAATTTGAAATAAATATTGTGTTCTGTTTTGTTGCAGGTTTTTCAGTATATGAAGCAACGATGTGTATACAGAAAAGTTAGCTAATTTACTAAAATGTAGTTGATCATCTGTTTAGTTATACTAAGTTAGTAAAGCGGTAAATAAATAAATAGCTTATAGATATATTAAGTATATAAGGCTATATGTTTTTATTTGCTCTGTGATGTTAATAATGTAATTAATTAAGAATAAATAATTCATAATTTTCAAATAAATAATATGTACTTTAGATACTTACTTATTTAAAAATGTTTTAATAAAAAGCGAGTCTCCAAAGGTCTATTATTATGTTTTAGTAAAAATAATAATAAATAATAACACTGTATAAGCATAGAAATCGAAGACGCGTGAGCCCTATTTCAAGCAACGGTATCGAATTATTTTTATGTAAGTATAACGATATCAAATGCTTGAAATAACGCAAAAATTTTAGTACCTACTTGTAATTGTACATTCTCTTGAATTTTGTACATAATAGTAATTTTAATGTATATTATGTAGGATTGTAGTTATTGTAAATAAAAATAGCTGTAAATTAAGCTTATTGTATTAGATATTGTGAGATTGTTTTGTTATTGGTTGAATGAAACGAATAAATGGTATTGTTCTTTTTTATTTATTTATTTATTTATTTAAATAAGGTTCACAAGTACAGAATAACTGCAAATATCACAATATTACTTAACAGGATAGAACACTTTTTATACAGATATTCCAATTAGTAGTGAACACGACATGGATATACATTTACACGTTATTGACTACAAGTTATCATACATGAGAAAAAGTACATAGGTAATTGTAATATAAAGAAAGGAATTATAACATTAAAAGCAAAAACAAGATCAAAATAAAAACTTGAAATCAAAATCAAATCAAAATTAAAATAAAAAAGATCAAAATTAAAACTAGAATCAAAATTAAAAATTCAAATCAAAATCAAATTCAAAATTGAAATTAAAACCAGAATCAAAATTAAAATTAAAACAAATCCATACTTATATTACTTATTGCATTTTCCTAACATAGGTTGGTCCCTTAAATTAAGCGTCACTAAATATAATAAAACAAAGTCCCCCGTTGCGTCTCTCTGTCCGTCTGTGCCTGTTTCACGCAAAAACTACTGAACAAATTTTGTTGCGGTTAGCGCAATGAACGTTAAAGAAAACAATTGCTTAGCTTTTTTCGCACCAGGCTCTCTGTTTAAATTTCTACCTTCTAACCATTTATATTAAGATTTATATCATCCGTCGGACGTCCGTGTGACGTACAAGAAGTGGTGCAGTGCCTGGATGTAAGTCATCTAAGATGACGTTCCTTTCGCCGTCGAAACAATGGGCCCTATTTTAAGCTTTAACCCGCAGCCTCAGCAAGCCTCTCCGTCTGGCCACTGGAGACCCCCTGAGCAAGGAGTTGTACAGAGGATCAGCGTGGCTATACAACGACTAGACTAGAAAATAAACATTTGTAATCTGTTCTATACTTACTAATATTATAAAGAGGTAAAGTTTGTGAGTTTGTGAGGTTGTAGGGGGTAATCTCTGGATCTACTGAACCGATTTTGAAAATTATTTTACCAATAGAAAGCTACGATAACCCTGAGTGACATAGACTATATTTTAATTTTGTTCGTAAATATAAACAGGCGAAGCCGGGGGAGGAATCTAAGATGAATAATCAGAATTACACATTTGTCACGTACACTGATGTATTAATTTTTTGGTCTCGTTCTAATCGTGACATTATCAATCTAGTAAAGCGTGATCTATGATATCAAATTGTTTCATATTTTGTTTAAAACTGTAGACACTAGATTTTTTTAAAGTACCTACGTAATAAAGTAGGTAATAAAATCTGCAAAATATTTTAATATTGATTTCATTTCGAAACTAACAGATACCTCTAGTCTTTACAAACTACATGAAACCTAAAATGATAATTAGAACTTAATACCGACCTAAGTAGATCGAGTTAAGACAACTCATTGACTAAAGTAAATACCTAAATTTAAAATAAAGTTTTGTATTGAAAGCTCTATCTAAAGTCCTTAGACATAGTTTATCTATATGAAAATTCGATTCGTTATTGTTCTAAAATATTCTAAATAGTTTATGAAATTACAATTTAGGTCCTATATCTAAATTTAATGAAAGAAAAAGAAAGAAGAAGTGAAAGGAAATGCTGGCAGAGGACGACGTAGGTGTACTTTTATGTACATATAAAACCGGCTAAGTGCGAGTCGGACTCGCGCACGAAGGGTTCCGTACCATTATCTATAAAAATGGCAAAAAAAAAAAAACACATTTGTTATCTGGGAGCCCCTTTAAATATTTAGTTTTTTAGTATTTGTTGTTATAGCGGCAATATACATCATCTGTGAAAATTTCAACTATCTAACTATCACGGTTCAAGAGATACAGCCTGGTGACAGATGGACAGACAGACAGACAAACGGACAGCAGAGTCTTAGTGATAGGGTTTCCGTTTTGGAAACCGGAACGCTAAAAATCAATGAACATGGATATTTAAAAAAGTTATAGTAGCAATATTTGTAACTGAAGCCGTAGGTAATTCTTTTTTCGCATTTCTAAAAGTTCTACAGCCGAAGCCGCAAAGGAAACCTTGTCTTACAATAAAAAAACAATTAAAACAAACCACAAAGTATGTAACTTGCTTTTCATCACTGAAACATAAACAAGAGATCAAAAGTTTGAGTCAAACAAGCGAGTTATCGCCTCAGACCAACGAAAAAATGTAGACCGATCACAACGGTCGATAGAAGTGAATCCAGCAAAAACCATGCTGCTACAAGTAAATACATACACATTCAACCACGAGCGATACTAAAGGTGGCCACACATTCGTCCAATCCCCGGCGCGTCGTCATACGGTCCACCGAAGTCGACCACAGACTCGTCCAATTCTTGTAACGAACGGTTCGCCATTTGATCGATCTGCCTACTTAACGAGTATAAAGCTTTGAATGTGTGCGTTCATCAATCGTCGTGATCTGTCCATATTTTTGTTTGTCTGAGTTTCTGACATGGCGAACCTTAAACAATAGTCACTGATTGATCGCTAGCTAATGGAGGTAATCGAAACCACCCCCCATCGATTTCTGGCCTAATAACATCAAACCACTCAGAGAATAACTCGTATCTTGAATCAGATGAAAATATACTGTGTCATATTTTATCTTGAAAATGATGATGAAAGGACGGAGTGCATCATTTGTGTGAAAGGATGTAAATTAGAGCAAGTGAATGAATTTGTTTACAATGTTTACAAGAAGTGGAAAGATAGACATGAAAATTGAAAGGAGAGTGAAAGCGGGAAGCAAGGTATTTGGTGGACTAAACAATGTATGCAGAAATACACAACTTACAACTAAAAGCAAAATTAATATACATAATGCTGTTTTAGTTCCAGACTTGGGTATGGAATAAGAAGCATGAAAGTAAGATAAATGCAGTGGAAATGCGGCCATTACGTAGAATGTGTGATATAAAGCGTATTGACCGCATCCGGAACGATGTCATTACAGAAGAATGCGGAGTGAAAGATGATGTTGTGACTAAAATGAAGAAAAGTAGTTTACGCTGGTTTGGACACGTTGAAGAATTAATAGTAGGTATCATGAATATAAAAAAGCGAAAGAGGTATGTCAGGATCGTAACAAATGGCATTTGATTGTCTCTGCCTACCTCTCTTGGGATGAAAGGCGTGATGATAGATGGTGTCGCTTTTAAAATTTTTTGTGTGGTTTACTTTATGATTAGTGCTATGCTATTGTGGGACGTAGCGTGATATAGTCTTCCAGCGACCCTGCTCCCGGCTCCGCATGGGTACAATATGGGTTTTCAACAATTTGAATATCTACATTAATACGCTTATAACTACTTACTGAAGAAAGAAAAATAAAGGATAGAAACGGGCGCGGTAGCTGCTCGGTAAAATATTTTGTTTGATTTTATTCATTTTTAGCTAAAAAAAAATGCGAAACATAACTTTTAATCTCCATTTCTAAAATTGTCTCTAGAATCAAGATTGAATAACCTGAAACTTGAACTAAGAATAACGTAAGTATCCTCTAGTGATTAATCAGGTCATGGAGAAAGTTAAACTAAGTAATCCCAAGGTACTCCTAACTTAGAAACCTATCCTATCCATCACTTATTTGACCTCAGATATTAATAGATTTATTTTTACTATTAGACTTCATGCATTTGAATAAATGAAATATTTCATCGTAGATTGGATTGGAGGCTGTTACTGTCAAGTTTAAAACTTTATTAATCAAAACACAAAACAGAGACACGAGTAACAGTGTCCACTTATTGTCAGTTAGCAAGTCAGGTAGCAAGCCTGTTGCTGCAAATGTAAATATTTGTTATTTTTAGAAGAACTGTGAACGGCCTGCTTTACCTGCCCTCCGAAGCACGAGGGGTCGATTAAAGCTTAGCATTTTCTTTGGAACGGGTAGGAATTGAACCTGGGACCTCCCACCAATTAGGCTATCGACTAAAAATTTAGATACTGATCAGTTTTTAAAGTAAAGACTTACAAACCACACTTAGAGACGTTTTCGTCTAAATATACCTCAACCACTCACAATCACCAGCGCGCCGGCGCCGTACGGTCCACCGAAACTGAACTGACTCGTCCAATTCTTGTAACAAACGGCCTAGATCATACGGCGGCCGGAATGGAAAACTTTCGGTGCGATGCCGGACCAATGTAGGCCACACATTTTAGGTATAGCCTCACAAATACCATCGGCTAAAAGAGGGAGACTTAGTCGTCCGCTGGGTACCCTGGGACTAAAAATTAAAAGATACCCGCGCAAAATATTCAATGGCTCGAAATGCATTCCTAAATGCGTCGGGGAACTACACTAGAGTTTATAATATGTACCTGATATTCTAAAAATCGTTACTCAAAAATAACCTTACTCAAAAAAAGTTTTTGTCAGTAACGCACACTTGCGCAAACCAAATGAGCCCAAATTCGATTAGGTTACGTCGTTTCGTTACAGAGTTCCTGTGGCCACCTTCAGGCTCCATCATCAGGACCCTGGACATTATCTAGGACCAGAGTACTTGTGAATACAAATCAAACTTATCTTATTTGTACTTATAATCTAATATATAAAATCAATATTTGTTTATTTGTTTATTTATTTGTTCGTATTCTATAGACTTAAAAACTACTGGACCTATTAGAATTTTGTTTTTTGCATTTGATAGCCCAATTTCTCGCTACAAGGGGGTGAATTGTATTCCTAATACAACGCGTACGAAGAAGCGATCAATCAGCTAGTAAATAATAAAAGCAATTGTTCATTATATCTATCTATCTATCATCACGCCTTTTATCCCAAGAGGAGTAGGCAGAGACAATCGATCATCATTCTTGGCGCGTTGAGAAGTTGTCCGCGACGTTAAAATTTAAATAAATTGACTAAATATATAATTGTCCTAAAGTGTGTGAACTAGTGTGCCAAAAAGGTTCCACGTCGGCAGACACTATACACAGATTAATAGCCAGCTGGCTGAATCGAGAAGAGCAGGCCTATTTGGTATGTACTCCTTCCATTTCTATATTCCAAAAATAATTCTGTGCCTCCGGTGGTAAATGACTTTCCAGGAGAGCAAAAACAAACTTGTTTTTTTTCTCATAGACTAATATGCAATGTACAGAAAAAAAAACCTTTATTACAAGCGTCTATTTTTATATACGACATATGTATTTTTTTGGTAAAGGTCCAGATTATCTAATCCTGAGATTTTCGTGTTTTTTCGACTTTATTCAATTACTGCACTGCTTTATTGCATACTTTAACTAATTTCAAGTCTCGGTAAGGTATAAGTTTTTGCAGGAGGTCACAGGTTTTTGCAAAATTAAGGTTGGAGTTTTCATGATTTTGAAAAAGAGTTAGAAAATTTTCAATCGATTTTTTTACTCCATATAACACCCATTTTTTATGATGCCATAGGATGAAAGGCGTCACAAGGAGCAACTTTTGTCCAGGACACCAATCCCGAAAACCCCTCCCGTGACCGCCAGGTCGGTGAAAAGTCTACAGACACGATCGAAATTTTTTTACTCCACAAAATAGGTTAGCGAGTAGCGCAGCGACGAGCGTGGTTCGGATGGTGTAAAAACAAGGCTCAAGGCGAGCGAGCGAAGCGAGCGGTGCCGCGGCAGCGGCCGCCGAAGCGCTGGAAAACTTATATTTTATTTTAAAACACGGAAATCTCAATTTCAATGTCAAGTTCAAGTTTTTCAATGTCAATTTTCTTATAAACTAGTGAACACTGGCGAAAAGTGGTACCTTACCGAGACTTCAAAATGGTTAAAGTATGTAATAAAACAGTGCAGCAAGTTAATAAAGTGGTCAAAACACGAAAAGCTCAGGATTAGATAATCTGGACCTTTACCATTTATTTGATAAATGAAATGAATTCATTGAAAATTAAGAAAATCCGTCAACATGTACCTAAACACTCTTATTAATAAACTCGAATTAGCGACGTATTAACTAAATTGTATTTTGTCTCCGTCTAACAAATCTGCAATTCATTATGATAGACGGAGACGAAACACAGTTTATTTACTACGTCGCTACTTCGAGTTTATTAATAAGAGTGATAGTGTTTTATCGTACAAGCTTGCTCGTCGTTTTTCCTTTCATTCGAGGAAGTTGTTCGAACGTATGACCGACCAGTAAAAATCAGCTTTATTGCGCGCTATCTTTCAAGCAACAAAAAGAGTTCGTTGGCGCTTCGAATAAAACACAATCTATACTTTTTCACTATATTTAAGCAATTGAAGGATACATTAAGACCACTTTATTCAGTGATAAGGGTTTGTCTGTCATGGGAGGATATATCGTAATTTTCCAAACGAACGATCCGTAATAAAGAAAATGTTTCTCGAAAAACAATATCACTTAAATTAACGCGTGGTTACCTACAAGCAGGACAGGGTTATGGACTGGAAATATTATCTATGTAATATTAAACTGTGTGGGAATAGTTACCGCCATTTTAAAGTTTCTTTGATCAATCCGATAAATGTTATAAAACAATAATACTTCTGTCTCTGATAGGTATCTTTGGAGTTTAATAAATTGTGTACAAATATAGAAATAATAGAAAACAATGTAATCCTTTTTTATATTTTTTTTTTTTTGGAAATCTGATTATGACAATATTGAGTGGTTTTGATTTTTTGTAAGTTATTGACAAAAAAGGCAGTTATTTATTTTGATACGATTTCTGGAAATGGAGTTTGTATGATCTCGACGTATTCTTAGATCTTGGAAGCTATTCTGACGGGTCTACCTGAATAAAATTCACTTTTTCTTCTTCACGGTTGCCTTACAGTTTTCGAAACCCTGTTACGGTCCCAGGGTACCCAGCGGAAGACCAAGTCTCCCTCTTTTAGCAGATGGTATTTGTGAGGCTATACCTAACGAGTGACCAATTCTGTTGAGGTATATTTAGATGGAAATTTCCAATCATTAATTATAATTATTATGTTTGTATTTTAACATAATCATCATAATAACGTAAAATCCGTTGCGATAATAAAACGACAGAAAACTACAGTGGTACATGGGCTAATACTAGACGTTTACCTCCCCCCCCCCTAAAAGTGGCAGAAAAAGTTGTTCGGTGATTTACACGCTTCACGTCTCCTTCATAGGATTATGTACATAAGTATTCATATTTTTGTAAATTATTAAAATTGAGAAAACTGCAACATACGCCCTATCAAAATTTAAATTTTAAGTTTAATAGACATCTATGTAGACATATTTGACAACAAGTTAATCCAAACAAGAAGTAGCAGTAACTCTACAGAAATTAATAATTAATTGACACTAACCACAACTGAACACAGCTCCATCTAACTTTGGAATTAACTTAGCTGGAAACAAAGACCAGTTTCTGAACTACACGATCACACGCTACATATTTGCATTTAACACGTAGAGTTTTTTCAATTTGTTCAACAGTGTTTGTTCTAGTTGTAGGTAAATATTTTTTTCTAACGGCCTGAAAAGTTGTAAGAAAAATATTCCAGGATGGAAAAGCAATCTATGCAGTTATATCTGTGCAAAAAAAATACTGCGATCAATTGCTCTATTTTTACGTCAAAGAAAGACAAACAAACAAACACAATTTGTCATAGACAAAAGTCGATAGTTTTGCCGTAGACCATTCATTGTTACCTTCATGATAAATCTAGCTATATAGTTTGCATTTACTAATTTATGCATGGTGAGTCGGTAGCCGAGTGGTTTCTTTACTGGTATTAACTAGGTCCCGAGATCCCGGCCATTGTACCAATAGGTTTTTTAATTAAAAACTAATGTACTTTTATTCACAAAGACTTTTCCATCTAAATATATCTCAACAAGAGCAGCTAGCCACTCGTTAGGTATATAGCTTCACAAATACCATCGGCTAAACGTAGACTTTCAGGAGCTGTAAGCCAACCCTTGAAGAAAGAAAAAATAAAAAAATAAACCGTCTTTTTTCTGTAGACCAATTGATATATCTTCATGATACATCTAGCTAGCTAATATATACTTTTCTTTTACCAATTTATCTGTCTATCTATCTAAATCTATAATCACGCCTTTTATCTCAAGAGGGGTAGGAAGAGCAATCTGTCATACCTCTTTCGCTTTTTTATATTTATCATACCTTTCATACATGTTCGCGATTGTGTGTACTTTTAATATTTCCAGCGATCAATAATTTTGTTATATGTTCAATAAAAGTACACCTAGGTCGTCTTCTGCCAGCATTTCCTTTCACTTCAGCCGTATAAACCTTTTTAGTCAATTTTCTACCTGAAAAATTACCATCAGAATTAATTCCATCCTTTCCCTGTGCTAACTTTAAAATTTTACTATGATAAGTTTCATTGTACAGACAACGGACGGAGATCGAAGTTTCAATAATTGTTCCGTTTAGCATCGAAAACTAAAAAGTAACATTGCCGTTTTTTTATATATTTCCTTCACAAACTACAAATAATATTAGGGGTAAGTAGAGGTCAAATCCTTTTTAAAACGTGGAAGAAATATACTGACCATCGCGCTTGAATCCTTATTTTGCGCTAGCGGAAAATTGAGGTAAAGAATTGGCGTGAAATTTGAGGAGATCGAGTGGTCACAGTAATGTGAAAACTCATTTTCACGCAGGCGAAGCGTCCACCGACTAACTAATTTCGTTATATTTAATCAAAAATTTGAAATTATCTCTATAAAATTGCACAATATTTTCCGTTTTAAAACTTTTTAAGAAAGGTTGACCTATTTATTTCATATCAGAAAATTGAGTAAAGAATTTGCGTTAAATTTGCGTAGTAAACTCATTTCCACAGAGGCGAAGCGTCCACTAACTAAGTAATTTCGTATATAACATCAATTTATGATGTGTAACATATTTTCTCTCGCTTTCCTGCAATCTGTAGGATTGATTTCGTGAAGGGACAGAAGTGTGTAACAGGAAGCCAATAAGCACGCGCGGTAGTAGAGTTGGCTGTCAGATGGTATCAACCCATTTTCCGAGAGGTTGGTACTGTCAGCCAACAGTATGTGCGTGTGTGTGTGACGAGAAAGAGAAAGAAAAATAGAGAAAAAGAACGAATCAGTTGTGCGCCTAACCTACAGTGTTGTGTATAAAGTGTTAAAATGTTAATGTTGCTTATTACCAAGGTGCGATGTCAGATGTTACAAATCATATGCGACTACTGTAAGGCTGGCTTGTTTTTTTTAAATTTTCTCTATTAAATAGGACAATATTTTCCGTTTTACAACTTTTGAACAAAGGTAAATTAGAATTTTATCTCTTTTGCAATAAAACCATTCTAGGTTAGGGTAAGATGTGTGGCAGCTGTTGGGACCTCACAAAAACCAGATACCGATGGATCGTAAATTGAATTTTATTACTATATAGACATCGCCCAAGACTTCGCGCGTTCCTAAACGTACCTATAGTGACACACGGCTTTTATATATAGCAACATCTGTTCTGTCATAAGTATGAAATAATTCGGTGCTTAACCTTAAGCCTAGTTTGATCCCGGGTCTCCAATTAAAGTCTAATGCACTACCTGCGATATGTATGTCCCTTATAGCCCTGCCACACTATGCTCCTCGCTCTGCTCCTCGCGCTGCCGCGATGTTGCCCTCTCTGCCCACACACTGCTCTATATACTCGCGCAATTTATCGCGACGCTCCGCACTCGATCCTTTTGCCCCTGCGAGTGGCATGGGAAGTAGTAACGAAAGGAGGAAGAGTCGTAGTGTGGCCACGTTACTCTTCATGCCGCAGGTCATGCTCCTCGTCATGCCCATTGCTCTCTGTTTTGTCGGTTTTTGTGCGCGAGTCAGAGGATCGAGTGCGGAGCATCGCGATTAATTTCACGAGTAGAGCAGTGTGTGGGCAGGGAGGGCAACATCGCGGCAGCGCGAGGAACAGAGCGAAGAAAATAGTGTGGCAGGGCTATTTGACTCGCGCACAAAAACCGACAAAACAGGGAGCAGTGGGCATGACGAGGAGCATGGCGTGCGGCATGGCGAGTAACGTGGCCACACTACGTCTCTTCCTCCTTTCCTCGCTACTTCCCATACCATTAGACGAGTGTGTGGCAGGGGCATTACCATACCTCCCTCTCTCCTCTCCTCTCCCTCTTACTCCCGAAACTGTGTTATCGGTTTCATGGTACCCAGCGGACACAACTTCCTCATTTAGCAGATTATAATATTTGAAGCTATACAACAGTTCTGTTGAGGTATTTTGAGATTGAAAGGCGTTTTAGACAGTCAGTCGGATTATGTATCTAGGTTTTTTTATTTAAAAATCTTATACCGTCAATCTGCTAAAATATAGTGTCCCTGGATACTAAGATATCATTTTTAAATCACAGATATTAATTTCTTGTAAGATTAAACTCCTCCGACCGACCCAACGGGGTTCAAATTTTGATAACCTAATTATTTTTCTATTACAAACAGAAAAGGCGCAATCAAGTGCTCATTCCCTTAAAAATAAATGTATATCGAATCAGTTTGTTTTAAAATCATATTTATTTTGTAAATTATAATTAACTTGACTTTCCACCCCCGACTCCGCCCGTGGATATATTCGATCAATATAAAATATAGCAAATATCACTCAGGGATTACTGAAAGGATTTTTAAAATGGGTTCAGTAGTTTTTGAGTATTGAGTATATTACAAACAAAAATACAAAAAAAAAACAATTTTCTTTAAGAATATGTGCTTAAATCGACACCTCGTGCTCCGGAGGGCACCAACCCGCCTGCCAAGCGTGGTAAATATGGCAATTCCTCTCAATGAGCACCACTAAAAATGGTGCACCTAGAGGGAGACCATGATCCAGCAGTGGATTTTAAAAGGTTGATGATGAGAGAGAGAGGTTTTCGTAAATCAGATGAAAAAACGGAACCTCTTGTGTCTATCATGTCCGTATGTTACAGCTTATATTCTCCGAATCTACTTGACGAAAATGGTTGAAATTTGGTACAGAGTTTGATGAACCAATAACGGACTTATAGCGTTAATAATCAAATTTCGATTTTGGAAAAAAATTAAAAAGAAAATATTCCAAAATTGAGCGTCCACCGCCCCTTATCTACAAAACTACTGTCTAAAATTTTGAAAAAAAATATGAAATATAGGACCTCGCTCTTAGTTTACAGTAATATAAACGAAAATCTTTTCTTAAAGTTCACAAGGAAAAAAATGGTAGAAAACCCTCTCTACACGAGTTCGACTTGCTCTTAGCCAATTATTTTATTACATTTTTTAGCTAATTACTTGCTTTTTCAAAATTCAGTCGTTTCGTAGACAGATAATTATTCTAAATACAGCTATGGAACTACGGAAAATTAAAATAAAGTAGTACAATTCGGTAGGTAAAGTAAAAGTTAAGGTATACTGAATCCAAAACCGTTTCGAGATATTGGTTTAATAATCCGTATTTTTCAATTTATAACTCTTAAAATCGTGAGATTGCCTTTATTTTTCAAAAACAAATAGTTTACTTAACCTACATTTCACCT
The DNA here is from genome assembly GCA_963924495.1 of Nemapogon koenigi. Taxonomy (NCBI): domain Eukaryota; kingdom Metazoa; phylum Arthropoda; class Insecta; order Lepidoptera; family Tineidae; genus Nemapogon; species Nemapogon koenigi. The sequence goes on along the minus strand of OZ004640.1, from coordinate 2,990,174 downwards.
ATGAATGACGTCATTATATCGGCTAAATAATAGCAAAATATTTACTTGTCAACCAATGTTACCCTGTTACTAGATATACTACTATTTCAGTAGTATTTATAACTAATCTAGTTTATTATTTAGGAAGAATGTTAAAGCATTTTTATGGTAGGATATTCTTTGACCTTTGTATATATTTTGTATCACAACAACTATGCAGACTACGGTATAAAAGCCGTAAAGATGTGTTTCTTTGTTGTTGTTTTAATATGTTTTATGTAGAAGTGGTAGGTTTTGGTAGATTTTGTAGGATTTAGAGACGGCAACACTATGTTCTTTTTTCTGTACCAACATATCAAAGGTATTTAAGTATTCAGCCGATAAAATGACGTCATCAGTGCCAAAACTTTGATAATTTATTATAAAAAAACTACTGTATAGAAATCAAAAATATTCAAGTTAGTTTCTCAAAATAGCTTAATCTTTAAAATAAAAATATAAAAATCGTACCTTAGCTTTTACTTTACATACCGAATTGGCCATGCTAACTTTCAATAAATAACAATAACCTTCATTTGACCTATGTATGACGTCATCATTTAAAGCGGTATGAAAAAAATACCTTTGCCTACAAAAAAAGTCAATCTTTGAGTGACAGCATTATAAATGTATATAATTATTTTCTTTGTTATTCGGACATGACGGGATGAAACACTCTTTACTTGCCATTTTCAAAAACGAATAACAATTTAATTTAATATAAACACGAGTATTTTTTAGGTTAGTCGAATGGATAAAAACCAAAAATATCGAAATTTTTCCTTTTAAAAGTCCAAGCAGTCGTTAAATATTCATTGAAAAGGATTTTCAACAATTTTTTGCAGCGTATGGAATTATTGGTATTTTCATGAGGTTTGGGGGGGTGGCTAAATAGGGGTTAATTTAATCGAAATCGGATGGCATTGATACACACCATTATTTGTACTTAGGACAGTATAAATTTCGAATGCCATCCGATTTGAACAAATTAAATTTTTTTTTTTTAATTATTGTTGAAACAATCGAAAAAAAGTGTTTTTCGGCGACTTTGAGGGGGTTGTTTCTCCGAAAATGCCCATCAGGATCGGATGGCAATTTTTTCCCAACGTTTGGTGGTGTCAATAAGTTTGCTCACTAATTTTGAAGCGGTTGCCCTTTCACTTTTTTTTTCTTTTTTTTTACTCGCTAGTGCAAGAACGGCCCGCGTGTTTCGGCTGGCAAAAAAATTTTATTATTAATTAGGGTATTCCCTTTAATGCTACCGCATTTTTATCCGGTTGCCTTTTCAAAAAAAATTCGATTTTGCCCCTCCCCCATATCGCCGCCCCTGTCCATTTGGGGTCACTTTGGCCGCTACCAGGGGACTCTGTACCACTCAAAGGCCCAGATTACTTCGATTTTGCCCCTCCCCCATATCGCCGCCCCTGTCCATTTGGGGTCACTTTGGCCGCTACCAGGGGACTCTGTACCACTCAAAGGCCCAGATTACCATTCGCCATCCGGTTGCCTGTCCAATATCGGCTTGACGTATATTGAATAATATTGAATAATTTAACATCACGCTATAGTAGGCCCTAAGGGGGTGAAATGGGATGTAAACGTTGTATTCTCAACAGCTATACATCCACCGCATTTGTCCTTGAACCCTCGGTTATTTTACTCCAGAGACAACAAGACCCTTAAAACTTGAGAGTTTTCCTGCTTCCAAACTATGTGATTTTTGTCCCGATATTCGGTCACGTAATCTCATAGAAACAATTCGTAAGCTCATATTGGGGACCTCAATGTAACCAATATAAGGTCTGTATATTTGCAGAGACTTTATTGGGTTCTCGCCTAACTTAAAATGGTTTGGGATTTGATAGAAAATATCTTGTGTTTTGTATGAAAATCTTGCAGTTTAATGTTAGAGAACTAATGCTAATCATCATATCATCACGCCTTTCAACCCTAGAGGGGTAGGCAGAGACAGTCGAATGCCATTTTTACGATACTGACAAACCTCTTTCGCTTCTTTTATATTCATCATACATTTCATACATGCTTGGCGATTGTGTGTACTTTTAATGTTGCCATTGATCAATACATTTTTATAAGTTCAATAAAAGTACACCTAGGTCGTCTTCTGCTAGCATTTCCTTTCATTTCCTTTTAAAAATCTTAGCTCAATGATATGACAACAAAAATGACAACAAAGTACTTTTTAGGTGGTAATTTCTGGGTGTAAATTAAAAAGATAAACATTTTAAAAAAAAGTGTACCGACTTAAAAAATTTACACTGAAAAGTAAGAAATAATAAAAATTTCGTCGTAGAATTTGAAGACGGTTGGTGCTAAATTAGGATACAAAATTAAGTAAACATCTAAGGACATCATTTACGCGTAGTCTAGGTGCTATGGTGAAAGAGATGCAAAATTTTCGAACACGTGCGTTTTTAGTTGGTTACGCGACCAAGAGAGCTCTTAAAGGTCCTTTTATTTTAGAGATCTTCGAAAAAAATGGCATAATTAAATTTACGCGCCTGTTCCCTTTAACCCGAAATGAAATGACTTTACAAATGCGACGCCAAAGGCGGTCGGAGTGTGGAAATAAATGTTATTAGGATGCCAATACTTTAGTCTCGGCTACAAATGTAATATACTACTCTACTTGCCATTGCTCGCGGATTTGTCCCCATGGAAATAGCGGCTATAAAAGTCAAGTGCGAATTCGGCTCGGTCTCAAATTATTAATGTTACGGTGTTTAAAGAAAAAAAGTTCACAGCTTGATTGCATCATGCCTAGGATTTTAAAGCCTATTGACCGCATCCGGAACGGTATCATTAGAGATGTATTCGGAGTGAAAGATGATGTGAATAAAATAAAGAAAAATAGTTTACGCTGGTTTGCTAAAAAGGTTAATATGGCTGAAGTTAAAGGAAATACTGGCAGAGGACGACCTAAGTGTACTTTTATTGAACATATAAAAATGTAGATGAATAGATTTTAATTGAAAAGATGGAAAATATGACAAAAATAATCGTAGTTAAAAAATGTATAGTTCATAAAAAATCCATCATCAGGACCCTGGACATCATACCAGATTACTTGTGAAGACAAATCAAACGAGCCCAAACTCGATAAGGTTACGTCGTTTCGTTACAGAGCTCCACTATCCACATCCTGACTCCATCAGCAGATCAGATCGATGTTACCAAATTATTGTATTGTCATACAAATTACATACACTTGCAAGCAAACTGCCAAATCGATACGACAATTAGAAGTTGGTTATATTCGACTTCCAAGATTTGTTTATACGACTAAGAAGTATGTTCAAGTCGACTTCCTAGACTTGTTTACATACTTAAGTCATACTTACATACTAATTTTATATTTTATAAATTAAAAGTACTGTACCGATTTGGGAAATTGAGTCTTCTTGTGATTATGTTTAATTAAAATAAAGTTTCGTAATATAAGTATCAACAATTAACACCCCAAATCAATAGCCTAATCTGAATTTAATTTTATCTCTGCAATAGTCCAGGCACCTGACGGGGCCTGTATGTGAGCGCATTATCTCTGATGCATTCAAAGATAGGTCCTGATGGTAGCCAGCCACAATACTTTAGATTAAATATTCTAAAGGGCCTCTACGTGTTGGACCTATGTCCCCATGCAAGCCTTACAAATTATATTGTAATTGTTATCTATCTATCTATCTATCATCACGCCTTTTATCCTTAAAGATGGGTAAGCAGAGACAATCGAATTCCATTTGCTACAATCCTGACATACCTCTTTCTCTTCTTTTATATTCATCATACCTTTCATACTGCTCGGCGATTGTGTGTACTTTTAATATTGCCTTCGATCAATTTTTTTTTTATATGTTCAATAAAAGTACACCTAGGTCGTCCTCTGGTAGCATTTCCTTTCACTTCAGCCATATAAACGTTTTTAGTCAATCTTCCATCCTTCATTCTTTCAAAGTGTCCAAACCGTTGTAATTGTTATTTTATTGCAATTCGAACATTTCAACAGGTATGGCGGAGTAATAATGAGTTGTATATGAACATAGGTATTAGGGTCAATATACTTCAAGGGCGTATACAGAAAACCTCTCACGAGAAATAAACAGACTAGACATAAAACTTATCAGTTCATTAGTAATATACAGGGTGTAACATCGAGATGGGTCAGTATGGGGACCTCCGAAACTATAAGAGATATCAAAATGTGTACCATATCGTCGATTTTAGAGATAAGAAAAACTAAATTCATAGATTTAAAAAAAAAATAATAATATTGATTGTGTAGGTTGTATAGAGTTTGAAAATGGAATGTGAACTTCTTAGTTTGCCAGGCCAAACTGCAATTGTTTAAAAAAAATTAAAAAGGAAAATAATGGTGGGAAATTTTAAAAGCAATTTGTTATTATTTTACGGAAGTTTTTTATTTTTGTATGTGCTGTGTAGTTTCTAAAAATCTTGAAAACGCAATAACCCGATCATTACCTAAACGAGTTATACGCACCTTTTGGCCGAGTGGTTAAAACGTCTGGTATTAACTAGTCAGATCCCGTGTTCGTTCCCGGATCCCGGCCATGTACCAATGGGTATGGGTTTTTTGATTAAAAACTTATGTACATAATCCGATAAACCACACTTAGAGGCTTTTCCATCTAAATATATCTCAACAGAACTAGCCACTCGTTAGCTATAACCTCACAAATACCATCGCCTAAACGAGGGAGACTTGATCTTCCGTAACACGGTATTGGGTGCTGTAAAGAAAGAAAAAAAATGGCTGTCATTTCGAACATTAGCGTATTTCATAATTACCGGGTTCGATTTCCGAGTAGTGTATAAGTTTTTTTTAAATCTACGAATGCAGTTTTCTTAAAATCGACGACATGGTTCCTTAGAACACATTTTGCTATCTCTTATAGTTTCGGAGGTCCCCATACTGACCCATCTCGATGTTACATGTATATAACTCGGTCTGTGATCCCTCGTAAATAGATTCTTAGAAGATTTGTTTTGTTCAACATAATATAATAATGGTTTTAGTTAAAGAGAAATATATTTTTACTGGAAAATTTTCGCTGGAATACCGGACCAGTGCGTGGGCTACTTAAGGATCAAACTCATACCTAAGTAGATAAAACTTAAGCACTTTCGTCTGCCGACTGTACTTGATATAATCCGTAATATTGAATAATAAATGTGTAAGATGCGACCATCCCTTAGCAGCCCTAAAGGCTCTAACTCGATGATCCAGTAAATGTACCCTAATAATAAGTTTAAGATACCGATCCCTTCGGTATTCTATTAAAATTCTTATATCGTATGGTACTAAATTTTAGGAATATTTCTTTCTGATTTTTAGGATCCCGGAACAAATATAATTTGTAAAGTACAAATTTGTATGTCACAATGTTTTTTTCTTCACGGGTTGCCTTACAGCTCCCGGGAACCGTTGCCGGCCCCAGGGTACCCAGCGGAAGACAAAGTCTTCCTCACTTAGCCGAAGATTTATTGAGGCTATACCTAACGAGTGGCCAGCTCTGTTGAGGTATGTCGATGGAAAAGCGTCCTAAGTGACAAATCAAAAATAATTTATTTAAATTAAAGGAGTAGCTTTATTGAAAATCTAAATTAACATCTTACTTTAGTAAAAGATGATACAAATTTGTACTTAATTTAATAAACAATACTTCATGTACTACTGAGAAATTTGGAAAGGAGACTATTTTCAGAGGCTACTTTGCAATTTTTTTCTATCGAGCAAAGTTTCTTAAAACATGTTATATGATTAAAAGATTAATATGAAATATGATTAATTATAACATGTATTTTTTTCTGTATTTGTAAGAGCTTTAGTTAGGTTTCACTCAAAACTATTTGAAAAATATGATTTAATATGAAGGTAGCCTCTTAATAGATTGGTGTATTGCAAGTTTCCAGCGACACTCGTTGGAGAGTATTCTCTTTTATACTGAGGATACCCAAAACGTTACCAGAGCGTTGTAAAACGAAGTAATGAAGAATTTAGTTTCAGTTAGTAAATACATGTTTTAAAGCTTGTTATTGTAGTACAAATTCAATTAAGAACAGTTTCCAGTTACCAAGTTTAATATTCAAAGGTAAACATGGAAAGTTCCTCTTGACATGATATACATTAACTTAAGATGTAAACTAGTGTAGTCTTGTGGCTTTGCTCGTTTGAAACTTGACGTGTAATTTCTCGCCTTGAGAAACCTTAAAGGAAACTACTTAATTGGTTTATTATAAGAGAGTTATGCTGTATTTAATGTTATACCTACCTATACTCTTGTGGCGGTGGATTTATGAATTTTAAACCAACCTAAGGACGATTTTTATCTACAAAAAACATACATCATTGTCTTAAGGTGGCCACACATTGATCCAATCCCCGGCCGGTCGCCGTACGGTCCACCGAAATCGAACACAGACTCGTCCAATTCTTATCGCGCGGCCCACCATCCGTTTTCAAATCGTTGTATTTGTGGTTGATTTCGATGACCTGAACGATCTGTCACACGCACACACATCCACACGCTTTTGTCGAATCTTGTGTGTCTCTGTGGGTGAGTGAATTGCATGTGATCTAGATAGTATGATTTACATTGCTAATGTGTGGCCTGTCTTCAATCTCGATCATACGGCGGCTGGAAATTATCTGTGAGATAACGGACCAGTGCGTGGGCTACTTTACGTGTGATATAAATTGTCTTTTCGCGATTATAATATTTTAAAGTAATGTTATTACGTTTTAGGTCATAAGTAAACCATTTTATGACCCAGTTTATTTGTCGAATTTTGCCTAATCTTCTAATAGAAAAAGCAATGTTAGCAAAGTACTTACCCACTCGACCACCGACGCCCCTACTCACAACTGAGAAGTCACGGGTTCAATCCCCACACCCGATGGGTTTTATAATAACAAATCAGAAGCTTTTCTATCAACATACCCCAACAGAGCTGGCCACTCGTTGAGCTAGCCTCAAAAAATCATCGGCTAAACGAGGAAGACTTCATCTTCCGCTGGGTACCCTGGGGCCGGCAACGGTTCCAGGGAGCTGTAAGGTAACTGTGAAGAAAGAAAAAAAAATTAAAAAAGAAATCAAAGTACTTAGAGCGCGCGCGGCCCCGGTAAGTCATCTTCGCAATAAACAGGGGGTGGAAGTGTGAGGAGGACGCTTTTAGAGTATACATTCCTGTATATAGGTGGCGGCAAAGGCAAGCGTAATTGCCGCCTCCTGCTAGTTGAATAGTCAGAGTTGGCACATCGTCATGCGTATTGCGTTAAGACGAGGAACGACTCAGAAATTTCTAATCGTAAGCCACGCCCTAAACTGGTGGTTCGGGCGCATGAGTGGTTCGAGCGCAACGATCACGTCATGCAAGACAACGACGGCGCTTTGTCCGTTCTTGCTGCAGAAGTGAGAAGGGCATAATGTATCGCTTCTCGGAATAAATGACGTAAGCGGCACATTAAAAATAAATAATTTATTAAAAAACGATCTTCTTAATCTTAATCTTCTTAATCAACACTAGGTACTGAAATTACCTACAGATTCGTATAAAATTTAAACGTAAATCCCTTCAGAGTATGGTCGTATGACTAAAAAGGTGTTTTTGAAGAGGTGATTTCAAAAATTTAAGTTATCGAGAAAATTTTCACCAATCATGTTTTCATCCTACTCAATACTAAATAAAATCCTCTAGTTTTCGATGCCAAAATTGTATGTTCATGCATTCGTAAAATTCGGGAATTTCAGTTTTAGAAATCAAATCAACCAAAATTATTCGTTCCTCCCCTTAAATTTCGTGAAATATAGGAAATATATCCTACTTATAGATTCTCTATCTACTTTACTTATATACTCAAAAACTACTGGACCTATTGTATTGCTGTTTGCACGATCTATATCCAAGGGCGACGCCAGGGGTGGGTCTCTTATTAATTTAAAATAATATTATCTCACTTCATCAGGTGTTTCAACTAAGCCGATAATTAATCTGTCAGTCAGTTTCCTGAACAGTTTTTCTATTCATATCACTATCACTACATATTATAAAACAAAGTCTGTCTGTCTGTGACCGCCTCACGCAAAAACTACTGAACTGATTTATAGGCTGATTCACAGGAGCTGAGCATTAACAGTATAAGTGAATCAAGTCGGAAAAAAACGTTTCATGGCCTATGCTGTCTAATTCGTCAGAGATGTAACAAAATGATGTAGGAAAGAAATGTATGGAATAAAATTGTCTACAATTTAGTCTGCAGTATCTATATATCTTATTTGCGTTTTTGTATTGATATTACAATTTTTATAAATGGATGTTACGGAGCTTCGACTCCGATTCCGAAATATATTGATTTTACACCTCCGAGTCCGACTTCGGTTTCGACACTTTTAAATCGGAGGTTTTAATCGGAGGTCAATAGAGGCGGCGGCCGCAGACAACGTGTACGAACAAACGAACCATCAAACATATCACTTGTGTTCAAGGAATATTAAGTACTCTCTACCACTTGTGTAATTATTGTTTGTTACGCAATGTGGGTGGAACATGATTATTTTTATTTTCAACACCTATGTTATGTAGGTTTATAATTATCAATGAAATAAATGAGGCTGACTGAATAATGTTTGTTTAATTATATTATTTTATTTTATATTTTCTTAAGTACCTCAACATATTTGTCTTTTGCCAACACCTCCGACTCCGACTCGTCTCCGATTCCGATTTCGACAAACGAAATTTAAAAACTCCAACACCGACTTCGGTTCCGATAAAACCACCTCCGTAACATCCCTAATTAAAACCATGCGATGCCGGGGTGAGATCGCTACATAAATATATAAAAAAGAAACCGGCCAAGTGCGAGTCGGACTCGCGCACGAAGGGTTCCGTACCATTATCTATAAAGACGGCAAAAAAAACAGGTTTGTTGTATGTGAGCCCCCTTAAATATTTGTTTTATTCTGTTTTTTAGCATTTGTTGTTATAGCGGCAACAGAAATACAACATCTGTGAAAATTTCAACTCTCTAACTATCACGGTTCATGAGATACAGGCTGGTGACAGACGGACAGACAGACTGACAGCGGAGTCTTAGTAATAGGGTTTCCGTTTTTACCCTTTGGGTACGGAACCCTAAAAAACGATGGTTACAAGTTGCATACAATTATTTTTCTAAAATTTATTAAAATTACCAATACTATAATAAATACATACATACGAGTACCTAGAATGAAATACAACCTTCAAACCATGACATGAATAAATTAACTTTTAAAAAAAAGTGTACCGCCTTCAAAATTTGCACTGAAAAGTAAGAAATTTGAAGACGGTTGGTGCCAAATTAAAAACAACAACTAAAAAAAATAAGTCGTCAAAATTGGTACATATTTCATCGAGATACTGATAATTGACAAATCCGAAAGAATTATCTGTCGATTAAAAAAGAAATCATCAAAATCGGTTCATAAACGACGAAGTTATCCGCGAACACACATAAAAAAATATATACGGTCGAATTCCCTCCAATATATATATACGGTCGAATTCCCTCCGGCCGCCATTGAGTAACGTCTTTTTTTCTGAAGTCGTTAAAAAATGTCTGAATACGAAATCTTATTTACGACGCAACATTATTTTTCCAGAAGTCAAAAGATTACTATATTTGCTAGATGTGTAGGAAATTAGTTTTAGTTTTGATAAATCTATCTATCTATCTATCATCACGCCTTTCATCCCAAGAGGGGTAGGAGAGACAATCGAATGCCATTTGTTACGATCCTGACATACCTCTCGCTTATATTCATAATACTTTTCATACATGCTCGGCGATGTGTGTACTTTTTATCCGAACTTTCAAAATAAGGAGGTTCATTTATGTTTTTTATGTAAAAAAAATAATTTCTTTACAAGTAGATATTGTAGGAAATTGCCATCAGTAAACGTAAATGTCGATCGGTTTCCGTTTAACAATTCGTTCAATCCTTCCATCCCGTTCGGTTTGATTTAGAAGGAAATAATAAAGGCAAAATCCGGTTTATTTAATATATTATATTTACTTTGACAATCGTTACAAATACTGGTTGTTGGGAGTCGTCATTAGAATCTCGCTTTCTCAAGAAAATATATTACTTAGGTAGATTTATTTTTTATCCACTTTACATAAGAGTAATTTAAATTGAAAATGCACATAATACTGTACAATCTGTTGCCCGCGACTTCGTACGTCTTGTATTTAGAATATTGAAAAATAATTTATAGTGCATCTCTTCTCTACACTCCCTATTGTAGTGTACATTATCCGACAAACCATACAAAGAGGCTTTTCCATCTACATACCTCAACAGAGCTCGCTAATCGTTAGCTATAGCCTCAAAATATCTTCGACTAAGTTAAGGAGCTAATTTTTTTTTCTCTACACTCCGTAAGGAATATACCTTCCAATTTTAGATATTTTAATTCAGCATAGTTTTTAAACCGAAAATTACTTCATAAATCTCATATACGAGTAAGAGATAAAAAAATGTGTGTGACTACGTAAGAAGTACTATACTTCTTTGGCGTGAATAAAAAAAGAAATATAAAAAGGTGCGTCGGTGGCCGAGTGGTTAAGACGTCTGGTATTAACTAGGCAGACCACGGGTTCGATCCCGAATCCTGGCCATGTACCAATGGGTTTTTTAATTAAAAACTTGTATACATAATCCGACTAACCAGACTTAGAGGCTTTTCCATCTAAATATACCTCAACAGACCTGTAGTTCTCTATGTAAAATAAAACTTACAAACATTGACTCAAGTTCCATGCTTCCTCAAGTAGCGTTAAGCATCTTAACGTATGTAGTAGTTGTACAAAGACTTGACCTTTCTGTAAGAACCCCTATACGTTGTAAGCTATTATTTAAATGGCTTTACGACGGAGGTTCTCTTTTTGTTCATTTGAATGTGCCCACATCTTTCTTTACAAAATTAAATGCCAGCGCCAGGACATTGTTCCTGCATTTTATTGACATAATTATTTTTCATGAACAACTTTAAAGCTCTTTTTTGTTTTACTTGACAAAAAAATTTAGAAAATAATGGCGGCGCCAGTGTGTTGTTGGTTGCAAACCAGTATAGTATATATTTATTGTATATATATATATATCAATCATCACGCCTTTCATCCCAAGACGGGTAGCAGAGACAATCGAATGCCATTTGTTACGATCCTTACATACTTCTTTCTCTTCTTTTATATTCATCATACCTTTCATACATGCTCGGCCATGTGTGTACTTTTAATATTTCCATCAATTAATATACTTTATATGTTCAATAAAGTACACCTAGGTCTTCTGCCAGCATTTCCTTTCGTTTCTTCCATATAAACCTTACTTGTCATTTGGCAAAGAATTATTTTGGAGTATGTTTAATAAAAGTACTTAGGTACTTTTTATTTTTAAAGTTGATACACAAACAACAACGAAACAACTTAATGACTTTCAACACGCGAACATGCAATTAAAATTATTTATTATTCATAAATTGCATTGATAAGCTTTTTGACCTATACAAGGATATTCGTGTGATAAATTGATTGTTTTAATACGTAGGTAATTATTCAATTTTCATATTATTTACTTATCTATGTTTTTTATTTAAGAGTCCTTGGCAGTCGGCCATTTTACTTCAATATCTTATTTAAAACAAACATTGCTATTAAGTTTTAAAAACTGGCTATTTAGAAGTCTTAATAACTATCAACAATTTGAGTTGAAGATGTTGTATAAATAAACTCATTTCTCTAGGATTAATTGAGATTTGCCATATTTTTGACAGATAAAGATGGCCGACAGTCACGGACCTTAAGGTGGTACTAGATTCCACATCCGGTCATGGCGGCGAACGCTTGCGTTTTCGTCATGGCGTGATGTAGAATCCAGTTTAATCCTGTTCGTGCTGTGATGGTTGTGATTAGTTGACGACTAATAAGACATATCGCGGTCGGCGGGATTATCTTAAATACCGATTTATCGGTTATAAACACTATAAAGGCTATAATACTAACTATGCCAAACTATGCCATAATTAATGACTAAATTTGATATAAGCAAACGTAATATATATTTTGATGAATAAAAAATACAAAATTATACAATTTATACTAATATTTTAAAGAGGTAAAGTAAGTTTGGATGTAGGTAATCTCTCAAACTATAATACTGGACTGAGTCTTAAAATTATTTCATTAATAGAAAGCTACGATATCCCTGAGTAATATAAGCTATATTTTATATTGTTCGAAAATATTCACGAGCGAAGCCGGGGGCTGAAAGCTAGCATAATATAAAAACTGTTTATATGGATGAAGTGAAAGGAAAGTGGCAGAAGACGACCTAGGTGTACTTTTATTGAACATATAAAAATTTTTATCATCCGAGCATGTATGATAGGTACAATGAATATAAAATAAGCGAAAGAGGTACTTCTGTCAGGATCTTAACAAATGGCATTCGATTGTCTCTGACTACCCCTCTTGGGATAATACCAGTAGATTTTTCGCTTAAATTTAACGTTGTTCTGCCCAAACATTGACTTGCCTGCTATTTACTTCTACCACTACCACTCCCACTACCTCTACACCAACCCCTACCACTACCACGACTTTTATTTATTTTTTCGTGCATTTTTCCAATGTTTTAATAGTTATTCTGCTATTCGGGACGGAGACAAATACAAAAAATCAAAAACCATGAAAACCGGTCCAGCCGTTCTCAAGTTATAGGTGTTTGAACAAACCCGACTTTGTTTTATGTATTAAGATTTCTCGTATTCTTGCCACTTTAGATTTGATTTAAGCTTAAAAGTCATTATTTGAAAAAAAAAATCATAATAAAATCCTTTAAATACACCTTAGTTTCATAAAAAAGCATTTAATTTTAATATTCCGCTTATTTCAGTTACATCCCATGTTATTAACCAAAGTCATATTAAATTAATATCTTAAGAGCCTTAATACGAAATACGTAACAATATTGTCGTCCTTTCGTATTAGGATAGAAATTTTAATAAAAACGGATTTTAACGGTCCACGAATCCTTTGTAATGGCTACCTGAATATCTTCATAATGATATCCTAATTCTGGACATTGGTATTATAAGAATTATGTCAAGCGTTCCGTCTGTTCCCTTAGTAACCAATTATATAAAGAAATTGAACCGAAAAATCATTTTAAAGGAATTCATTCAATGATAGATATTAAAATCGATTCTAGAATTTATTTAAAACTAGCTTTTTTCCCGCCTTCAAACTAGCTCTGTGCAAAAAATTTAATAGGGGGGGGGGTGAATATTCGTATATTTTATTTAATATAATTTAAATAACGCATTTGAAAATTATAAAAAATGGTTGTAATTTGATATGACACATAACTTAAAAATTTAAAAAAATTTATTCGTTTCAATTTTTCCTTATAAAATTAAACCGCAAAATCGAAATTCGATTATATACGCTATTCAACTTACTTCTTTCAGGAGTTTCGGAGAAAATAAGCTGTGACAGACGGACAGACAGACACAATATCCTATAAAAGTTTCCGTTTTTTCATCGGAGATCTACGGAATCCTAAAAATGTCACTGACACTTCATTTCCTGGTTTATTGTTTCGAGTTTTGAAGTAGGTACCTATACTAATTTATATTTTCATACTAAACCTACATAAGTTTCATACTAGAATATTTTTCAAAATAATATTTTTCTAATACACTTCTTTCAGAAATTTTATTTTAAAAGGCGATTTTCCATTTTGAGCTGAATATACAAAACCTTATTGCAGTATAATGTAAAATTGAAGCAGAGTGCACAGCACATGTGCTAGTAATGATGTTTGCATTTCTATAAAATATATATTACTAGCGACCCACCCCGGCTTCGCATGGGTACAATATGGATTTAAAACAAGAAAATAAAGACACAATAATATTTTTTATATAGTCTATAACGTATAATCACTGAAAATAATGTTTATTTATTCGTTTAATAAATATTTCTTTTTTATTATCTAAATGAAAAAGCTTAAATTCATACTTCCGGTCACGTGACCACGTAAGTGACGTCATTTCTAAGTAAAGACAAATAAATAACCACAGACTAGTAACTATATTATAATAACTGTCTGTCAATTAGTCAATGATTAAGTTGTTTTCTTGTTATTTTATCTTATCTGTGACCATCATTTTGTTGGTTACCTAGGTGTGACGTCATCATCGCGCCCAGAACGTTTAGAAATATTAAATTAAAATAATGTTTTTTTTAATGAAAATGGAATTATAACATTTTTTAATTATTTTATTAGGTATAATAAATCTTACAGCTATAATTTAAAAGTATTCCCAAAAAAGTATCATCATCCCAATTACGTTTATAGTAGTAGGTATACATACTGCAGACTTTTTTCTACACAATCCCACAATTCCTTCCGACAAACCACACTTAGATTTTTTTCCATCTAAAACCTCAACAGAAATCGTTAGGTATAGCCTCACAAATACCATCGGCTAAAAGAGGGAGACTTAGTCTTCCGCTGAGTACCCTGGGACCGTAACACGGTTTCGGAGCTGTAAGAAAAAAAAACCTTCTTACATAACTTTGTTATATTTTGAAAACGCGCTGTAACCAACTTTTTCGACTTAATTCACTAATAACGTTAATGCTCAGCTTCTAAACATGATAGATCCATGTTAAATACTCGTAAACCTTCCTCGTGAATAAACCTATCTAATCGTAAAAACTACAACCAAATCCGTTTAGTAGTTTTTGTGTAAAAGAGCACAGACAGACAGACAGACACGTTAGGGGACTTTTCTTATAATATGCAGTGATGATGACAATGATATATTATTCTGCTTATATACCTACTTAAAATAAGTTCTCAAAATGCCTCAAAAGAACTGGTCACTTGTTAGTTAACCTCAAAAGCCGCTAAATGAGGACGGTTTGTCTTCAGCTGGATAACCTGGGACTGTAACACGGTTTCTGGGAAGCCGTTAGTTGCATTTAGCCTAATTGGATATTTGTTTATACATTATAAAAAAGTCATTTGTCTTGCGGTGGTGCGGCTGCAGAGTCACCAGTAACAGTGTCCTCTTTTTGTCGATATTAAACAGAAATATTGGCAAAGATTTGTCAGTTCTTATTAGAAGTAAGTAAGTAAGACAATTCTTATTCTTAAAGAAATTTGGTGTTTACCGCTTTTGACATGATTTCCCTCTATAGAATACTAACACTAGGAGGGGCCACAAACGGGCTTCCCCTCCCCCAAATTTTTGCTCATTTGGCCATAAGATTGACCATTAGGATAGTAATAAGCAACCATAAGGTGCCCACTCATTCGTTCAATCGCCGGCGCGCCCCGCACGCTCCACCGAAATCGAGCACAGACTCGTCCAATTCTTGTAACGAATGGTCCGCCTAGATCGTAAGTCGATCTAGGACATCTAATTTGCGGGAACATTATGTCTCCTATTGTTTTTTTTTTGTTTGTTGTTTGTATTTTAGCATTATCTCCATATAAAGTAAAAACCGTTGCGACAGTAAATCGACAGAAAAATACAGTGGTACGGGGGGTTATTAGTTCACATCTTTATTGGTATATACTCAAAGGTTCCGCCGGGATCAAGTCCAACGCTCTACCTGCAATTTCAGGTTTTTCTGTATGTTTAGTATTTCTCTAAGAAATCTCGACAAATCCCTCATCTTGTTAAGCTTTACTAAGATATTGCGTCTTTAATCCTGGCTATTGTATACCTACTTGTGCGGGTCTTTTTGAAGCTGTATTTCTGTACAGAAACTTTTTCTTTTTCCTCGGCTTTAAAAATGTTCACCAAGAACCTTTTGGCCAGATATGCTGGTAGGTAAGATGATGACAGTTGGCCAAATAAACAAGGACCGTTGGCATTTCTAAATTCGATCTTAAGCAAAGGTTCTGTCTTTGTGTTTTTTCGTCTTTTTTTTAATTTATTTATTCTCTTAAAAATAACCTAATGTACTTAATGATTTTAATTATCTTAATAATGGCAACACATAACTAGTAAAACTTATAATGCATACTCCTAAGTAAAACAACAAATACTAAAAACTCGGCCAAGTGTGAGTTGAACTCGCGATAGTTAGTTCCTACGCCATATAGGGGCGTCAAACTTGGTCTGACCTTAATACATACTATTGATAATGCTACTCGCACTTGACCGGTTTTTTGCACATATAAGCAAGCACTGAAAACATAGGCTACTTTTGAGTTTAAGTTGAAAGCAATAAGAGGCAATTAATTATTTAAGCATGGTGGCCAGATTTGTTGAGTCTTAACAGCTGTCGGACTCTGCACGTGTATTTAAAAAGACCTTGAACCCTAATTTCTTTCCCATAAGGTTTAAAGTGCAAGTGTAATATTTAGGGCCCTTACGTTTTGTCATTCGGTTTTTGTCGGAAATACGAAGTATGGCGAAGATTTCTATGAGCATTATTATCTCTCTGTTCGTATTCCTAATACAACGCGTACGAAGTCGCGGGCATCTGCTATATGTCCACACGGCAAAGTTATAAAGGCTTTGATTAATGTGTTTTATCATATACAATTTATTAATTTTCTTTTCTATATTTTTCACTAAAATTATCCAAAGAATTGTATACATGTACACAAAATTTGATGAAAATAGTTTTCCTAGTATTTGTTCACGTTTTAGAATAACATTGTTATTGTTTATTTGGGTTACGAGTATGACCCCGCGGATCTTTGATTAGGGCTTCATTAATTTAAAATTGTTTAGAAAGTTTTAAACAAAGATTGAATTTTACCTTTTTGTCGATTTAATTTAATGTTTTGTGAAATTAATATCGTTTATTATTAAATTCAAGCGCGGAGAAATTTCAAAAGGATTTTCTGATTGGGGGTTGATGCCTCATAATTAGGAACCAAATAATTATAACTTATATTATTAATGCGAAAGTATATTAATTGTTTGTTTGTTTGTCCTCGTTTTTTTTAGGGTTCCGTATCCAAAGGGTGCAAACGGTCCGTATGTCTGTCTGTCACAGGGCTGTATCTTTTGAACCGTAATAGGTAGACACTTGAAATTTTCACAGAGTGTGTATTACTATGGCTGCTATAACAACAAATATTAAAAATAAAATAAAGTTAAAAATTAAAGGGCGCCATACAAGAAACGTGATTTTGGCAATAATGGCATACAAACGTCTAACTAGTATAATAACAAATAATAAAAATTGACCAAGTGTGAGTCGGACTTGCGCTAATTTGTTCCTGCGCCATACAGGGGCGTCAAACTTGGTATGACTTTAGTGCATACTATTGAGTGTACTTCGCCAGTTTTTTTGCACATATGGAGGGTCTGAAGGTCACATAGGCTACTTTTTATCCCGGAAATTCTTAGGGATAAAATCTTTTGTCACATTTCAAAAAAAAAGCGAGACGGATATCTATTAAAAGAACCACCGATATGAAAAATAAAATATTAAGGGGCTCCCTGTACCAAACGGCCTTGAGAATATGAATAGCATGGGGCTTCAGCCGCTTATGTCGAATACGCTAGTGTCAGTAGAGAAGCAATAGTGTAGGTACCGCCCCATTTTCTGGAATTTCTATATGATTTAGTATTTTTATTATTAAATTATGTAATGATAGGTTGTATAAAAAAATTGAAAAGTGTAATGTTTAGAGCATAAAATTGTCCGTTCATTGTTGTAAACCGCAAATAAAAAGGACTTCAAAGTATGAAGTAGATGCACGTAATAGATCGTTACTATAAATATTGACCCTGTTTGTATACAACTTTAATAATTATTTAAAACAAAAATAAAATAAAATAAAAAGTGGAAAGACAAGTTGAGATATTAGAGAATTTTTTTGTACACTTATTTATTTTTTAGTCTTTATAATTAACGAGAAGAGATCTCCTAAAAAGTACCTTTCTTACGGTTTTGCTACGTGAACTGCCTTAAACAATACTAAATGCTAAATGGGAACAGAGATAGTATATTTACTGTGCATACTCCTAATGTGAATGACAGCATTATAATGAAAGCTTTGTTTCACAAATCTGTCAATTTGTTTCTGACATTTATAAATACGGGTTTACAATTTGAATACTAATTATATTATATTTTTTTTACAGTTTGTATTATTTTTGGATATATCGTTATGAGAATACTATTAACTTTACTAAAAGATTTTCGGAGTCAAAATAAAGTTATAAAAGTTTCTTTTCTTTCACTACGGGTTCCCTTACAGCTCCCGAAATCGTGTTACGGTTTCAGGGTACCCAGCGGAAGACCAAGTCTCCCTCGTTTAGCCGGTGGTATTTGTGATTTATACCTAACGAGTGGCTAGTTCTGTTGAGGTATATTTAGATGGAAAAGCCTCTAAGTGTGGTTTGTCGGATGATGTACATACATTTTTAATTATAAAATCCGTTGGTACATGCCCGGGATCCGGGGATCGAACCCAAGGTCTTGCCTAGTTAATACCAGACGTCTTAACTACTCGGCCACCGACGCACCACTCCAAGTGTTGCTTATAAAAAATAGCTTCATGTTTTTTTTTTTGAAATAAACCTATATAGGAAAAATATATTTTTTACTTCAGCATTTATTGATTTCCAACGAGGAAAGAGAAGACACAAGAACTGTTCCCGTACAGTAGCAAATAGCATTTCTAGTCTATTTCTGTTCTGATGTATATTTAAACAGAAAACTTTAAGATTAAATTTTCAAATAGAGATTTTACTGTAAGCGCATATTACAAAGAAAGTAAGAAAATAAAAGAAACATCTCTTGTGAAGTTTGTACTGTAATTGTAGTTTTATCATATAAATACGGAGTTATCTGTGTTGTGTTGACACGGTAATGGTGCGAGAACTCGTACAACGGGATAACACAGTTTTTAGTTCTAAATTATTTTTATAGGTACAATAATATTCTAAAGGGCATTGCATTTAGAACTGCAGGGGCTAGGTTCCAATTCTATTTAATATAGCATAGCCCTAAAGCGTAGCTCTCACGAATAACATGGCGTAGCTTACTGGCGTAGCAAAGTGTAGCCCTCTGGCGTAGCTAGCCGCAGCACTTTGGCGTAGCATGGCATAGCCCTAGAGCGTAGCCATCACGCATAACATGGCGCAGCCCTCTGTCATAGCATTCTGTCGTAGCATAGTGTAGCCATCTGACGTATCTAGCCTTAGCACTCTGGCGTATATTTATGAAATATATATAAAACGTAGCCCTCACGCGTAACATGGCGTAGCTAGCCGAGCACTTTGGCGTAGCATGGCATAAACCTAGAGCCTAGCCCCCACGCATAACATGGCGCAGCCCTCTGACATAGCATTCTGTCGTAGCATAGTGTAGCCCTAAAGCGTAGCCCTCACGCGTAACATGGTGTAGCCTTCTGACATAGCATTCTGTCGTAGCATTCTGTCGTAGCATTGTGTAGCCCTATGACGTAGCTAGCCTTAGCACTCTGGCGTAGCGCTAATGCGTAGCCCTCACGCGTAACATGGCGTAGCCCTTTGACATAGCATTCTGTCGTAGCATAGTGTGGCCCTCTGGCGTAGCCAGCCCTAGCACTCTGGCGTAGCCCTAAAACGTAGCCCTCACGCGTAACATGGCGTAGCCCTCTGACATAGCATTCTGTCGTAGCATAGTGTAGCCCTCTGGCGTAGCCAGCCCTAGCACTCTGGCGTAGCCCTAAAACGTAGCCCTCACGCGTAGCATGGCGTAGCCTTCTGACATAGCATTCTGTCGTAGCATAGCGTATCCCTCTGGCGTAGCCAGCCTTAGCACTCCGGCGTAGCCCTAAAACGTAGCCCACACGCGTAACATGGCGTAGCCCTCTGACATAGCATTCTGTCGTAGCATAGTGTAGCCCTCTGGCTTAGCTAGCCTTACCACTCTAGCGTAGCCCTAAAACGTAGCCCTCACGCGTAACATGGCGTAGCCCTCTGACATAGCATTCTGTCGTAGCATAGTGTAACCCTCTGGCTTAGCTAGCCTTACCACTCTAGCGTAGCCCTAAAACGTAGCCCTCACGCGTAACATGGCGTAGCCCTCTGACATAGCATTCTGTCGTAGCATAGTGTAGCCATCTGACGTATCTAGCCTTAGCACTCTGGCGTATATTTATGAAATATATATAAAACGTAGCCCTCACGCGTAACATGGCGTAGCTAGCCGAGCACTTTGGCGTAGCATGGCATAGACCTAGAGCCTAGCCCCCACGCATAACATGGCGCAGCCCTCTGACATAGCATTCTGTCGTAGCATAGTGTAGCCCTAAAGCGTAGCCCTCACGCGTAACATGGTGTAGCCTTCTGACATAGCATTCTGTCGTAGCATTCTGTCGTAGCATTGTGTAGCCCTCTGACGTAGCTAGCCTTAGCACTCTGGCGTAGCGCTAATGCGTAGCCCTCACGCGTAACATGGCGTAGCCCTTTGACATAGCATTCTGTCGTAGCATAGTGTGGCCCTCTGGCGTAGCCAGCCCTAGCACTCTGGCGTAGCCCTAAAACGTAGCCCTCACGCGTAACATGGCGTAGCCCTCTGACATAGCATTCTGTCGTAGCATAGTGTAGCCCTCTGGCGTAGCCAGCCCTAGCACTCTGGCGTAGCCCTAAAACGTAGCCCTCACGCGTAGCATGGCGTAGCCTTCTGACATAGCATTCTGTCGTAGCATAGCGTATCCCTCTGGCGTAGCCAGCCTTAGCACTCCGGCGTAGCCCTAAAACGTAGCCCACACGCGTAACATGGCGTAGCCCTCTGACATAGCATTCTGTCGTAGCATAGTGTAGCCCTCTGGCTTAGCTAGCCTTACCACTCTAGCGTAGCCCTAAAACGTAGCCCTCACGCGTAACATGGCGTAGCCCTCTGACATAGCATTCTGTCGTAGCATAGTGTAACCCTCTGGCTTAGCTAGCCTTACCACTCTAACGTAGCCCTAAAACGTAGCCCTCACGCGTAACATGGCGTAGCCCTCTGACATAGCATTCTGTCGTAGCATAGTGTAGCCCTCTGGCGTAGCTAGCCTTAACACTCTAGCGTAGCCTTAAAACATAGCCCTCACGCGTAACATGGCGTAGCCCTCTGACATAGCATTATGTCGTAGCATAGTGTAGCCCTCTGGCGTAGCTAGCCTTAACACTCTAGCGTAGCCCTAAAACATAGCCCTCACGCGTAACATGGCGTAGCCCTCTGACATAGCATTCTGTCGTAGCATTGTGTAGCCCTCTGGCGTAGCTAGCCTTAACACTCTAGCGTAGCCCTAAAACATAGCCCTCACGCGTAACATGGCGTAGCCCTCTGACATAGCATTCTGTCGTAGCAAGATGTAGCACGTATTATTGTAAAGACGTCAAATTAAAAAAAAAGAATGAACAGGAAAATGAACCTTAAATTCTCACAACATCAGGCAGTAATATGATAATTTTCTAGTCTTACAGTAAATAAATATATAACATACTTTACTAATATTAAAATAGTACAAACGAAGCCATGTGCTACATATAGTATTATATGATAAATCCAAGCGGCCACCTCAACATTGTTTGTCTAGTTCATAGAATTTCTGAACATGTGCAGTGTGTACAGACATCTTGTATCCACAATCAGTACTAACATGGATTATTGGGAGCCTGCATGAAGTTCCAGTCAGCAGCCTATTACGTATCTATGTTTTTCTTTTGAGCTATTACTATTGAAGAAGGAAAAAGTAAGGACGTAATTTTTCACTATGTCAAAAACATACTAAAATTTAGTTGAAATTAGATAATAATAGCGACCCCGCTTCTAGCCTACTGCACCAGACATTTTAAGACTATCTATGTCCTCAGACTCGTGTTAGCCTCTTCCAGCCAGCCAGTTTCCTAGTCAGAGCCTCGTTTGTCTAGCAGAGGGTACCAAGCATGCAGGTGATGATGACATTATAACTACAAACTAATAACTAGTGCCCAATATATTTCAAATCCGATCAGCCATTACAAAGATTTTCATCCAGTAATGTAAATAATAATAATACAGCTACAGATTTTAATGAAAGAATCATTGGGCAGGTTGTAATGACCTGCCTTAGCACCCTCAGTGCAACAGGTTTTGGTGGGGCTAAGGCCCCACATGTCCCACCGACGCGTAGTGGCCATGCCTCTGGGTTTAGTCTCTGGGCAGGGGGTAAGAGGGGGTACCAGCATCACCGCCACCACCACTACATTAGCCAGGGACGAAAACCTAGATGAAAGAATATCAGTCTCAAAGGACCGGCTACACTAAGTAAACTGAATTTTAACTATAAAGGCAACCCTTTACAAACTTTTGATCACACTTATTCGATAAATCGATTATGTAATATGCCCCTTTCATCTCTCAAAATGTATGTAGAAAAAAATCCATTACATGCCCCGATCAGTGGCATATGAACTTTCTCGCTGCATATTTGTACGACCGCAATTATGTACTTTCAGCGCTGTTTTTCTGAGATAATTAAATACAATTATGAAAGGAAAATTATCACTAAAGAAATCACAAAAATAACTTTGGATTCTTTATCTATATGTATGCGGGTTCGATCCCCACATCCGACCATGTACATGGGTTTTTATAATAAAACATGTATATGTACATTATCCGACAAACCATACAAAGAGGCCTTTCCATCTACATACCTCAACAATGCTGGGCTACTCGTTATAGCCCTGCCACACTATCCTTCTCGCTCTGCTCCTCACGATCCTTTGACTCGCGCACAAAAAACCGACAAAACAGGGAGCAGTGGGCATGACGAGGAGCATGACTGATGATGATGATAATGAATGTTGAAATTGTGTATCATATCTAAAAAAGAAATGCGAAATTGTGGTTGTTTGTCCTTCTTTCACACTACAACAGAGCAACGGACCGACGTCATGTTTTACCACCCCGGAAATCTTTCAAGATAATTTTTTATGACACATTTTTTTTTATTCACGGTCGAAAAAAATTATTTTCCACGGGCGAAGCCTGGACAGACAGCTAGTATTATCATAATAATAAATACCTACATCACTACAAGGTTACTTCGTTCATACATTTGAGACAGCAAATGAAATATAAAGTAAATCCCATCAAAGGATATGGCAAATTAATTAAAATTACGTTGACAAAATTCGCCAAATTCCTTATTGACATTATTGATTACTACTCTGCTCCCAAAAGCCGTAGCATGATGTTTTATACACCAAAATCTTTCTCCTGAATCAGTCTATCTGACCGTGAACAATAACAAAATCGGTTCAGTAGTTTTTAAGTGAATAAAGAACGAATTATGATATCAGTTTTTAATCGAGTATGAATTTATAATATAGAGAGTAGCAATGTTGTTGATAGAACTAAACCAATCTACCTCCTGGGTGATATAACTAGCAAACTTGCGAACGTTTCGAGATCAAAGGCGCGTACCCCAACTGACCTGTTTGTCAGTAAATAAAATTAATACCCCGGATCACGGCCAGGTAAAGGCGAGGTGCAAATTGAAAATATCAACTTCATGATTATTAATGAAATTTAACTTAACTAATTAATTAATATCCTTTCAACAAAGTTTAACTACAAACAAAAACAAACATATCTTCACGAATTTTATGCCTTGTGGTGTGGCCAGAGACACCATGTAACAGTGTCCATTTTTTGTCAGTTGTCCGTATTGAACAGAACAGGTGACGAGCCTGTTGATGCACTTAATGAACCTAGATGTGTCACTTCTTTAACAGGTGTAAATATCTGTTAATTTTTCATGTCCTCCGAAGCACGAGGAGTCGATTAAAGCACATTTTCTTAAGGATATTCTCTTTGTCCCATACAAAAACGTACTTCAGCAAATCAAGTTTTGTACAAATAAAAAATTGCAAGTTGTTATTAATGGATCCAAAAGTATGTGAACTTTACCACTAGAGTTCTTTTAATATATTTATTAATGTATATTTTTTGTACGTTGACAGTAAAGATAATTTCACATACTTTAAGCATCCATCCATAAAACTTGCTATTTCTAATATTTTTTGTACAATACTTGATTTTGATTTGCTGAAGTCCGTTTTGTGTATTATCGTAAGACAGGTTTTGTTGAGAAATCGTACTTTCTCATATTTGTGGTACGTGAATCTTGGTCTATCTTATCTTATCCTTGGTTATCTTATCAATGTTAATAGCAGTCCATCTTGCTCACATATTTCTAAAGAGATATAGACAAATCAAGTCGCGCGTGAAACGGTTTAAAGAAAATAGGTAATAATTGTAGCTTGAGCCTTTCATGACATGGCGTGCCGTAGGTTCAAGACAAGTTTTAGTCGAATTTACTTGAATATACTCCAAAAATCTCTATATAATATATAGTTTTTTGTCAGAACGCCATATCTCCCTTAATACTTCCTCAAAATTTACGATATTTTGGAGATTATTTTCCTCTCTAATGATGAAAAATATCAAACAAGTCAAAATTAAATGTTTCTTTTAAAATTAGACTAATTTATGTATTTTGTAAAAAACGTCATCTGTCTGGTATCACTTGAACTAACGGCGCCAAGTTATTCGCACGGGTCTTCTAGTTTAATATAATTTCAGTCTGTTTCTTTTTCCTTATTACATGTAAAAAACGGGGCAACAGATCGAAGTGATTTTAGGCATGGAGATAGTTTGACGGCCGTGCTATATGCTACTTTTTATCAACGAAATCCTTTGAGATAAATGTTTATGTCACATTGCATTTAATAATTTTTAACGGGCGAAGCCGGGGCGTGAAGCTAGTATGGCTCTTATGGTTCCGAGATGTTTCCTTTTAAATTAATATTGAAAACAGCTAGGTACTCCCAAAACTCATACAAAATCAGTTTTCTAAAGTATCGTTAGAAAGTTGACCGATAATATGGAAGCTTAGCAATCCTCAACATGAAGAACACTCACAAACGTTAATTATTCGCCTTACTGACCCGAAATTCGAGTCGCACATACAAAAGTGACTTAATTCCCTTACCCTGAAAAGTTGACACTTCAAATTCAAAGGAAACTACTTTTAAAATTAAATACGTTCTTTTACTTTTTTTTCTTCACGGATTGCCTAAAGTAGGCCACACATTGGTCCGGCACCGAAAATTTCCCATTCCGGCCGCCATAAGATCTAGGCGGGCCATTTGTTATAGGAATTGGACGAATCTGTGGTCAATTTTGGTGGTCCGTACGGCGGCGCGCCGGTGATTGAACCAATGGGTGGGCACCTTTATAGCTCCCGAAACCTTCTTACGGTTCCAGGGTACCCAGCGGAAGACCAAGTCTACCTCGTATTTGTGAGGCTATACTAGTGGCCACGAGTGGCTATACCAGTGGTAACGTGTGGCCAGTTCTGTTGAGGTATATTTAAATGGAAAAGCCTCTAAGTGTGGTTTGTCGGATTATGTCGGACATGGCCGGGATCTGGGATCGTATTATATACTTATGTAAATAAAATGAAAATATTAAATTTACACTGCCACATTTTGAATAATGTCTGTCTATCTATATAATCTATCATCACGCCTTTCATCCCAAGGGTAGGCACAGACAATGGAATGACATTTGCTACGATCCTGACATACCTCTTCCCTTCTTTTATATTCATTATACCTTCACACATGCTTGGCGATTGTGTGTACTTTTAACGTTGTTCGATCAATACATTTATTATATGTTGAATAAAAGGACACCTAAGTCATTCTCTGCCAGCGTTTCCTTTCACTTAAGGCATATAAACCTTTTTAGTCAATCTTTCATCCTTCATTCTTTCAACGTGTACAAACCAGCGTAAACTACTTTTCTTCATTTTGGTCTGAACATCATCTTTCACTCTCCATTCGCATCGTTCCAGATACGCTTTATATCACACATTCTACGTAAAGACTGCATTTCCACTACATCTCTCTTACTTTCATTCTTTTTATTCCAAGCCCAAGTCTCGCTTCTATAAGTAAATGATGGAACTAAAACAGCATTATCTATAATTTATTGCATAGGTATTTAATAAACCACATTATATACTCGTATTTGCATATAGTTATTATAAAGGATAATTATCCTCCATTGAAAATATCTACACAGCCCTTAATGAATATGGGTTTACCTTAATTAGAACAAACTTTAAGCGTGTAATTGATATAGTCAAGTTAATACTTAATGGTAATGATTTCTCCACAATTTTGAAATATAATTATTTCTCCAGAATATATAGACGGAGTGTATATTCAAAAGTCAAAGGTGAATGATTTTGTAAAGGAATTGGGATTTCTCTTTCTCCGAAACATACCTCATGAAAATTTAATTAAGGATCTAAAAACAGACATACAGACAAACAGACACATATATAGGTTTCTTATAACAACCCTCTTTTTTGTCGGGGTCTTAAAAAAGCTGTCAAAAGCTAGTCAAAAACGTTTTCGTTTATTTTCTTTCTTATATTTATTAGTAGGTAAGGGCGTCGTGGTCGAGTGGGTAAAACGTCAGCTCACAACTGAGAAGTCGCGGGTTAGATCCCAGATCCGATTATGTACCAATGAAGTTTCAATAATAATCAATCTATGTACATTATCCAATAAGCCGTAAATTAGGCTTTTCCATCTAAAAACTTACCTCAACAGAGCTGGCCACTCGTTAGGTTTTTTTTTCATGGATTTAGTAAAAAGTATAGGTACTTATATTGTAGGCTTAAACCTGTTTTGTTCAATATGGACAACTGTCAAAAGAGGACGCTGTTACCGGTGCATCACTGGCCAGACCGTAAGGCCGTGAAGATGTGCTGTTGTTTCTGTCGTTGTCTTTTTGTACAGTGGGAGGGAATTAGTCAAGATGGTTTTTTCGCATAATCTAAAAAAAAAATTTCACGGGTTGCCTTACAGCTCCCGAGAACCGTTGCTGGCCCCAGGGTACCCAGCAGAAGACAAAGTCTTCCTCACTTATCCGAAGATTTTTGAAGCTATACCTAACGAGTGGTCAGCTCTGTTGAGGTATGTAGATGGAAAAGCCTCTTTGTAACGGTTTGTCGGATAATGTACATAGATTTTTTTATTATAAAAACCCATTGGTACATGGTCGGATGTGGGGATCGAACCCGCGAATTCTCAGTTGTGAGCCGACGTTTTACCCACTCGACCACCGACGCCCTAACTAAAACTATTTTGGAAAAAATTACCAATTACATTAAAGTTTTCATGACATAAGAATTCTTTAATTAATTTCATTGTATCATAAGAACTTGAATTGAATGAACGGAACGAACGAGTTAAATTAGTTCTAGCATCAGATAAACAACCAATTTCGGTTTGCTCCAAGATTTCATAATATTCTGTTAGTTTTCATATAAAACAATGTTGTGAAACAAAGTACCTATTTTGTATGTACGTAAAGTTTTAGACAATTTTGTACTAAATTTCCGTTAAGAAGAACAAGTGGTTTTTTCTTCGCATTTATAATATTAGTTATAAAATACCGTGTTACGGTTCCAGGGTACCGAAAACCAAGTCACCCTCGTTTAGCCGCTAGTATTTGTGAGGCTATACCTAACGAGTGGCTAGTTCTGTTCAGATATATTTAGATGGAAAAGCATCCAAGTGTGGTTTGTCGGATCTATTTATATAAGTTTTTAATTAAAAAACCCATTGGTACATGACCGGGATCCGGAATCGAACCCGTGGTCTGCCTAGTTAATACCAGATATCTTAACCACTCAGCCACCGACGCACCCTTATACTTAGAATACTGCTTTGTCTTCTTATATATGTAGGACAATAGATATAGCAGCAGACATATGAATTATGGAATCGTTGTAAGCCGCCCTCGGGGCTAAGTGTTGTTAAAATTAAACGAAAAAATTGTTTTACATGGATGAAGCATATACCTGGTACCTACCTGGTATAGGTATATTTAAAATTCCAACACACAAGTTTAACCATATAAAAAAAATCTAATCTAAACATAACTAAATTAACCAGGTCCGCATAGAATTGTGGCAAGAATACTGGCTGCTGATTAGTTGAGCGAGCCAGCTCCCTCTTGTCACCAGAAGAGTTGATCAGTCGAGGGGATATATCTTTAATATTTTTTGGCATTTGAACCTCACGGACCAAAAGTGTCTACACCAAACGGCACTAAGTAATTTTCAATAATTGAACTATATTTGCGCCGTTTTTGGACTCTGCGATTTCCGCCGCAGCTCCTGTTTTGATTGTTTCCATGAGACCGGGCTAATGTGTCCACGCACGTAGCATCCCATACAAGGGCCCGACCTCGCTCCCAGGGAATCAGAGTAATTACATCGGGTCTCTTGCCGTCTTCTCGGATTATTCCCGTTGGCTCTAGGAGAGCAGGGACTTCTATTGACGCAAGAGCCCTTTTGAAAATGCAGTTTAACCTAGTTGTTTGTTATTTTACCCATGATGAAGACTGCAGGTTCGAAGGAATTATCTATTTTTCTTGGATATGAAAGCCTTTAGAAGCTCTCCGACTCTTCAATTATATTAAAGAGAGGCAAGCAAACAAAGCACTTTCGTATTTATAAAACTAGCCACAATTTGAATACCTACGAAAATACGCTTATAACTACTTATCTATAAGAGATACATATATTTATTTTACACATTGTTTTTTACATTATTTTGTTTTACTTTTAACAGATTATACCGCATACGCCATATAAACTCGCTAGGGCTAAGTTATTCCCGACTTGATTCACTTATACTGTTAATACTCAGCTCCTAAACATGATAGGTCCATGTTTAATACTCGTAAACCTTCCTGATAAATCAGTCTATCTAATAGTGGAAACCGCAACAAAATCCGTTTAGTAGTTTTTGCGTGAAAAGGTCACAGACAGACAGACAGGCAGTCAAACGCGGCGAGTACTTTGTTTTATAATTATGTAGTGATAATAAATAATATTTAGCTATAGACGAAAAGGTCGCACCAGAGTGTTATTTTAAAATAAATTGAATATTTAATTATTGCAATAAAAACCTAATTGAGTTTCGCAGAACAATATACCCTAGGGTTATTTTTAAAAACACTTCTAGAAAGTCGTTAAAGCCTTTTATTAATTTGTTTACGTTATTCATAAACTTTCAGCACCCTCATTTTACTATACGGAACGTGAATTTTTATTGAAAGAAAAGGTGCGTCGGTGGCCTAGTGGTTAAGATGTCTGGTATTAACAAAGCAGACCATGAGTTTGTAACAATGGGGTTTTTAATTAAAAACATAATCCGACAAACCACACTTAGAGGCTTTTTCATCTAAATATACTTCAATAGAACTGGCCACACTCGTTAGGTAATAGCCTCACAAATACCATCGGTTAAACGAGGGAGACTTGGTTGAGTACTCTGGAACCGAGCCGTCAAAAAAAATAATTTAGGTAATAATTTAGTTTCAGATTTCGAATTGAACATCCATACTAATATTATAAATGCTCTGTCTGTCTGTCTGTTACGCTTTCACAGATAAACCACTAAACCGATTTTGATGAAATTTGATATGGAGAAAGCTTGAACCCTAGGGAAGGACCTAGGCTACTTTTTTTTAATCCCCTCCACTAAGGAGGTATAATAGAAGATGAAAATTAGTATGGGCCCCACGGACGAAGCCGGGGTGAACAGCTAGTCTTATATAAATTCATTCAAAAGCAATGCACTTCAATAGCATGCTATCTTTACGTTTTGTTTGACATTTATTTATTTATTATTTATTTATTTATTAAAAAGAAATAACAGGAGTAGGACAGACAGTAATGTAAGTATAAAAAATAAGTTCTGCCCACCACCTCTACATTCTCTCAAAGTTTTACATTTTAAGTCCCAAAAACAACAAAAAGAAAAAGAAAAACGGTAAATAATAAGTGGGTACAAACAATTAATCTAATCTAATCTAGCCATTAAATATTTATTACAGATGTTTTAAAAACTTTCTTATTATTACAAAAAATGTCGACAGAGAGGTAGTTATTGTTGTGATTGTCACAAATTCTGGTAAGCGGTAATGAACCTAGATGTGTCACTTCTTTAACAGATGTCTGTTATTTTTAGAAGAAGTGCGTACGTGCCCTCCGTAGCACGACGAGTCGATTAAAGCACACATTCTCAGTACTTAGCATTGTTGGCACGATTGGGAATTGTCAACGCTTTAATAAGAGGTAATGAACCTAGATGTGTCACTTCTTTAACAGATGTCTGTTATTTTTAGAAGAAGTGCGTACGTGCCCTCCGTAGCACGACGAGTCGATTAAAGCACACATTCTCAGTACTTAGCATTGTTGGCACGATTGGGAATTGTCAACGCTTTAATAAGAGGTTGTGGTACGCCCCCAGTTTTCATAAATAGTCGTCCAAATATGACGTATTACTAAAGATTAGAGTTGTGTTTCAACCATAGATGCAGTATGCTGGCGCTCAACTAGATTGGTAATGTCGTGATTAGAACGAGGCCAAAAAATGTATACATCAGTGTGCTTGACTAAATTATTTTTTATTTATTTAAACAAGGTTCACAAGTACCGAATAACTGCAAATAACACAATTACTTAATATGATAAAACACTTGTTATACAGATATTCCAATTAGTAGTGAACACAACATGGCTATACATTTACACGTTATTGACTATGGCCATTATTCATAAATGTATTTTAGCAACGTTTTTGTTAAAATGTGTTTTGTTTCTTTCTATAATTAGTAAAGACAGGTTTGTTAGAGAGTGACAAAACATATTTTAACTAAAACGCTTCTAAAATGTTTTTATGAATATGCCCAAGTACCTACAAGTTAACATAATTATGTATGGTACTTATTGGTAAATATACCTTTCGGTCCGTTTTTCATCTACCCACTCCTGTAGTACCTTTCGTAGTACGATTCGTGTCGCGTCGAGAAGTTGTCCGCGACATTAAAACAAATATAAAGTGACTAAATATATAATTGTCCTAAGGTGTAGAGTACAATAAAGGCTCCACGTCGGCAGACACTATACACAGATAGATAGCCAGCTGGCTGAATCGAGAAGAGCAGGCGTAATTGGTACGTACTCCTTCCATTTCTATATTCTAACAATAACTATTCACCAGTACAGTGCTATACAGACATATGAATTCATTTATCTTCGTAATTGTAGGTCTATTGTATGTTCCCAATTAACTCGCCCATGGATTATTACGTCCCGAATTGATAATTCGGACGGAACCCTAATAACATACATGAAAGAAAAAAAAAGTACACAATATTGATGTGTAATTACGTGGATTTTCATGATGAAACCATGTACTGCATTAACCATAATTAATCATGTCTATTAAACACTAAATTATACTTTAAAACAGGATATTTTACTAAAATAAGCGAAATTACTACTGACGCTAGGCTGTTACAGTATTCAAAAAACGGTCTCGTGTATCTGTCTCGCTTTAACATACGCAGATCTATGCGCTTTCTCTTTTATATTGCCATTCTAGTAGAGCGCCCGAGCGACTATACTAAATCTATGGTTTCAACTTTCAACAAACAGACAACATCATCATAAAGACGTCAAATAATGAAAGTAAAGACAAGAAAATGAGGGACATTAGTCTTAAGGCGCCCCCTCATGCGTAAATTTCGCGCCCACAGCACTTCTCGTGGGCAAAAAATAGTTTTAAGCTCAGGGGATTTGAACTTTTCTGTCGAATTCTCGTAAACTACAATTTTCCCCGCGAAATTTAATTTATCCATACTGCGAAAGTAAGTCTGTCTGTTTGGCTGTCTGTCTGTCTGTTACGCAGTCATGGCTAAGCCACTGAACCTATTTTGATGAAATTTAAAACGAAGAAATCTTGAACCCTAGGGAAACTAGGGCTACCGTTTTTTTTTAATTCACTCCTCTAAGCAATATCGATTTCATTGTTATTAAAATCATTGCAACTCCACTTTCTATGACAAGCGTGTTTTCAAGTCGGATCTCACTTAGCTGTTAAATTGATTCTACCTAGGGAAAGTGTAAAATGTAATTAAAAACTTTTTCTTGTTTGACACTTATGTCATAAATTCCCATACTTCGTATAATAAGCAGGTATAACAATTATTTGAGTAAATTTCATTAAACACAATTAAATTAAGTAACTTTTAGGTACTCTAAATTACACGGACGGAAAATTGTAATGTTATTAAAATATCACGAAATTTTAATGAAAACGTAATTGGAATTTTCATGTTACAATAATGTAATTGAAATGTAACAATAATATTTTTCTAATAAATCTTCTTTATCCTGCTGTATTTAGAATAATTAAAGTGTATAATTTACAAGTGGCTCAGGATAAATAAAATTATTATTCTACTTTGCATGAATTTATTTAGGATCATTTTACCCGCAAATCTTCTTTGGTATGGTGCTTGTACAGCCAAATACTTTAAAATAATTTATTTATTGTCATTTGAAAAAAATCCATTAATCATCTAAATTTTAAACCCGTCCTATTATTTTTAGGGTTAATGTGTGTTACAGATGTACCTACTTATCGGCCATCTTTTAAAACAATCTTTGCAGCTCCCGGGAACCGTTGCCGGCCCCAGGGTACCCAGCGGAATATAAAGTCTTCTCACTTAGCCTAAGTTTTTTTGAGGCTATACCTAACGAGTGGCCAGCTCTGTTGATCTCGGACATAGATTTTTTATTATAAAAACCCATTAGTACTTGGTTGGATGTAGGGATCGTACCCGCGACTTCTCAGTTGTGAACCAACGTTTTACTATTATATAAAAATAGCCATCTTTCTTATGATAATTTACAATGTCTTATGTAACCTGCCATAGATCATTAGTATCAAAGTAGAACTGGAGAATAAAAAAATGCATTAATATTGTTATAATCAGGCTAAAGTAATTAGACAACAAAATCAACCTTTTTAGGGTTTCTAACATCCGATGAAAAAGAACCCTTATACTTACAGGAAACCCTAAATGAGTCTTAAAGTTCTCATGGAAAACGTAATGATACGGAAACCTCTGAACGCGAGTTTCGACTCGCTCTTGGCCAATTATTATTTAATTTAAAAGATTAGGTAAAGAGAAAGTTTTACTTATTTCTGTAGAAATCTGTTAAAAAGTTAGTCAAATCCACTTTCAATTTTAAATAAGTATATTTTTTTGTCTACCATTGAATTAAATTTCTATTCCATTCTTTCGTTTATAATATTGCTATTCACGCCTCATAAAACGTTAATAGCACAGGACGTAGGATAACGGTGTATTTGAGAAACGTCTTTGATATTCTAAACCGTGAGTGTTCATTATACAGCCCAAGCGGCTGAAGTAATTAAGTCTGAAACGTTCACTTAATTGGCAGAATTAAAAATTAAAATACATTAAGTACGAGCAAAGTACTTTTTCCTTATAATGTTTATTAAAATAATAATCTGGTTGTTGAAAATTAATTGTATGGGGTTTTTAAAGATAAAATAAGAAATCGTTTGTTTATATTTTAAACTGCAAGTTTATCCTTCTTCTCACCTCGGCACACTTTTAGATGCTAATTCAATAAGGATTGCTGTGTCACTCCGCATAGGCGCGAAGGTATATCAACAGCACACTTGTATATGCGGGAAAACGGCCGACGTCTTAGGAACTCACGGCCTTTCATGCCGTCGTAGTGCAGGCCGTCAATCGCGGCACAGAAATATAAACAACATCATAAGGAAAACTCTGAGTTCAGCAAATATTCCCAGTATATTAGAACCTCTCGGACTGAGCCGCGACGACGGGAAAAGACCCGACGGTATGAGTTTGGTGCCGTGGGAGCGGGGTCGACCGTTGGTTTGGGATGCAACATGCGCTGACACCTTCGCCGCCTGCCACATATCCGCAACTTCCAGAGATTCCAGAGCCGCAGCCCTACATGCCGAGAACACAAAAAAGAGCAAATACTCATGCCTCTCAACGGACCATTTTGAATTCCTGGCGTTTGCGGTGGAGACTCGGGTGCGTGGTCACCGGACGCTATAAATTTTGCTAATAAAATCTGGAAAATACTTCCGGCGATCCACGCTCCAAAGCCTTCATACAACGCATAGCGCTATAAATTCAAAAGGGTAACGCGCTATGTGTTCTAGGCACTATGGCAGCGGATTCGGACTCTCTGGAAGAAATTTTTAATTTGTAGTTTTGAGATTTTTAAATTATTAAGAGCCCATATTAAGTTTCATCCCCTATAATTATGGTGTTAGGTTTATACAAAATCCCATAGAAAAAAGTAGGTACTTTCAGTTTTTAGACTCTTCAAATTTTTCTTTCCCTAAAAACCTTGTTCAGATTATTACGAACATTAAAAAAATAGCCAAATCGGTCCAGCCTTTCTCAAGTAATGCACCACTTACCAGCGAACAGCATTTAATTTATATTTACATAGAAGATATAGACGTTTCGTTAGACGATGTTCAACATCTTAATAAATGCCCCCGATATCGCTTGGATAAAAATACTTACGAATGATAAACTTTTATCTCTATTGCCTCTATACCGAATGAAAAACCTCTTGCGGTGTAGAGACACCAGTAACAGTGTCCACTTTTTGCCAGTTGTCCATAGTGAACAAAACATTTGGCTAGCTTGTTGCTGGACTTAATAAACCTAATATCTGTTGTTTAACAGACGTAAATATCTGTTATGTTTAAAAGAAGAAGTTAATTATATAAAGGATCCGGTAAGAAATATGTATTCTGTTTTCGCGTGCCTGCATCAGAACACAATATATTATGACAGGAAGAGTTGATAGAGCACAGATACATTTTGTGACATTTTGAAAGGAGAAAAATTGATTTATATCATTTATATACATAGAACTACCTACATTGTTGACATTGGACATAAAATTGGACATTTCATGATATGGCCAACTAAAATCTGCAATCATTGAATTCATAGAAAATTTAAAGCAAAAAATAAAATGTTGAAAAATAATCTGTACATAGATTGTAATCTCTACATACCTCAACACAGCTGGCCACTCGCTTTGTCTTCCGCTGGGTACCCTGGGGACAGCAACGGTTCCCGGGAGCTGTAAGGCAACCCGTGATAATTTCTTCTCTTCTCTCTTTATGATCGACCAGAGCGATTGTATTGGCACCTATTTATATATTTATTTTATGGAATAATATGAAAATGTGAAGACTTTGAAGACTTAATGATGGACTCCAAGGTTCAGAGTCTAATAAAATCAGTGTATACCAACAACATTTGGATTCTGTTCATACCGGAGTAATTTATTATTTGATCTATGATACTGGTACAAAGTTCATACTTTCTGAGTATCTCTATTATACAGATAGACTAGCGACCTTGCCCCTGGCTTCGCACGTGTACAATATGGGTTTACAACAATTTTGTAGATAGCCTACTTTTTTTAAATCATTTTATTTTACACCATTTTGTTATATCTCAGACGGATTAGACAGAATACGCCATGAAAACTCGCTGGGACAATTTTTTTACTCCACTTGATCCACTTATACTGTTAATGCTCAGCTCCTAAACATCATAGGTTCATGTTAAATACTCGTAAACCTTTCCAGTGAATCAACCTATCTAATAGTTAAAACCACAACAAAATCCGTTTAGTAGTTTTTGCGTGACAGAACACAGACTGACGGTTATACCATAGTAATTCTTACAAAATCACTCCCTAAAAGCTGCTTTTATTTCCCATTTCCGTAAAAAAAAATCAGTTTCTCATTAGCAAGGTGTCAGTGAGCTCCACCCAACGCATTACTCTATCTACCTGACATGCCGTGACACCGACGGACTATACTAACAAATAGTTTACCTGGAAAAGGTTTTTTATTCTATCACGGGGCGTGATATTTGCTTTTTCAGCGTTACAAAATCGTTGGTATTCATGAACATAGACAGTAAATAAACACACGTGATTGTTTGCCTTTCGGTTAAAATGAAAAATCTTCAAATATAATTTTCAGTGAAATAAATATTTATTGCTGTACAAATATGGAAATAAAATTGTATTGTCTGTCTGTTATTCTAAATATTATACAAATATCTTCAGAATTGTATTTCTTAAAAACACAATATAAGAAAAATTAATAGGAACATAAAATAGGTGTTATTTTTAACCGAATTCGAAAAATCAATCGTATGTATGTATGAATATCGATTACTCCGTCAGTTGTGAACAGATTTCGATGATTTCTTTTTTATTCGACAGATAATTCTTCCGGGGATCAAGTCTCCCTCTTTTAGCCGATGGTATTTGTGAGGCTATATCTCACCTGTGCAGATGTCTGTCAGTCAGTAACGGTCAGTAGTATATTATATGGTTTTGTCATAACTCATTCAAGTCTCATGCAAGGTCTATACAAATATCATTTGTAGATATCAAGTTAAGTTGATATGAGGCTTTGATATGAGCAACTATATTCATTGTTCCGCACGAGCGCTGAGCCATCCAGTATTAATACGAGAGCTTGATTACAAACCTCGGCTAAATAGCTAATGAAACTGTGACATTAATAAAGCACCTTATGAAGTACTAGAGACTTTGCTTCGCCCGTGGAAATATTTAGTACAAGTTTCTGTCCGCGGTTTCACCCGCGTAGAAATTGATCCAAAAAGAAATAGTCCCGTGGCTGTAATTTGCCCTACCCCCCGCCCGCTTTTAGGGTATAAAAAGTAGTATATGTCATTCTCTGACCCCTAAACTACCACTATGCAAAAAAACATGTCGATCCCGTGATAAACAAAAACAAATCTATCCCACGGGAACCATACATTTTTCCGGGATAAAAAGTAGCCTATGTGCTATTCCAGACTATAATCTATCTCTCTGCCAAATTTCAGATCCGTTCAGCCGTTCTGGCATGATTAAGTAACATACATATCTATACCGCGTTTATAATATCGGTCGTTTTTCCCAACTTTAGTTGCAAATGACTCTTGCCAAAAATGCTAAGCTTCAATTTTCGTTAAGAATGTGTTCTTTAAAAGACTTCTTCGGAGGACACGTAATACCTTCTTAAATAATGACACTGTTACTTGTGTCCCTGGCCACACTGCAGGGTATAAAGGCCGTTATGATGTGTTTGTTTGTACAAAAAACACTTGCTACTTTCTACTTGATTTTTATTAGGGTTCCGTAAGGGTAAAAACAGAAACCCTATTACTAAGACACCGCTGTCCGTCCGTCTGTCCGTTGTATCTCATGAACCGTGATAGTTAGACAGTTGAAATTTTCACAGATGATGTATTTCTGTTGCCGCTATAACAACAAATACAAAAAAATAGAATAAAATAAATATTTAAGAGGGCTCTCATACAACAAACGTGATTTTTTTGCCATTAGGTATATACGGAGCCATTCGTGCTCGAGTCCGACTCGCACTTGGCCGGTTTTTTTATAATATCATCCTGCATATCTTACAAATAGGTAAATTTACAAATTTCTGTCTGTCCAGAATAGGGTCCGAGACTTCTCAATGGATTTTGATGTAGGTAAGTATCTTTCAGGGATTATAGTGGAAACTTAGTCTTAGGGTCTGTTTTTTGAAGTGAAAACCTCTTTAGGCGCGTTGAGCGAATTTTGGTAGGGTAAAATAGTATGGGTTCGCGCCACGACATGCTCCGGCACAAATGCCGACCATGGATTGCCCGGCCAGAGAATGTCCGGGCAGGAATTCGTGTACTGCCTTCCACGTATGCCTGGGTCGGGCATTTTTGGCTGTGCAATTCATAAATTTAAAACCAACTGTTATTCATAGTTTTAGTTTTCACTTCTGTCGGCAATCCCCATGACTGTTTTATTTAATTTCGATAAATGGGTTTCGTAGAAATAAAAAAAACTATTGCCCATATAATGGCTGTATAACGGGTTCGGGTGAAAATTGATATAT
Organism: Nemapogon koenigi; assembly: GCA_963924495.1. Lineage (NCBI taxonomy): Eukaryota > Metazoa > Arthropoda > Insecta > Lepidoptera > Tineidae > Nemapogon > Nemapogon koenigi. The sequence goes on along the minus strand of OZ004640.1, from coordinate 2,952,167 downwards.
AAATTCCACGGGCGAAGCTGGGGTGGAAAGTTAGTTATTAATGTTCATGTTAAATATAATATTTGTGTCAAATAATAATAAATAAGTTACTTACTATGAATGAAAGGATTACCAAGCATAATATAAGTAGTGACCCTACAAAGCCTAATCCTAATAGAAAATTTGGCGTGACTTAAATGAACTTCGTTCGTCCCGCGAAAGTAAATTTTCCCATTTTTTTACGTGTCCAACGAGTCCAAAATGGCTAAATTCGGTATGCATAATACTGAAAATAATTAGTGGTTATGATATTGAATCCGAAAATACGTTTCAACAAAGCTTTGTTTGTTGATCACATAGCAAACAACCATTAGAGTGACCTTCGTCAACTACTTGAGACGCACCTCGACAATTAACTCATATTTGATAGGCATATTGTGTGAGGTTTTATGGGCTCACAGCTCTATGACCAAACCCTTGTAATTACAAAATTTACAACAAACAAACACATCTTCACTCCCTTTATGCCAAATACACCAGTAACAGTGTCCACTTTTTGCCAGTTGTCCATATTACACAGATGGCAACCTAGATGTGTCTTCTTAAACAGACTTAAATATCTGTAATTTTAGAAGAAGTAGAAATTGAACCCAAAACCTCCCGGTTTCAAGTCCAACGCTACTTAAGACGCTATCTTATCTATCTATTTATCATCACGCTTTTTATCCCAAGAGGGGTAGGCAGAGGCAATCGAATGCCACGATCCTGACATACCTCTTTCGCTTCTTTTATATTGATGTTGACAGTGAAAGAAAATAAATACACAATTTTTAATCACTGAAAATAATGTTTATTTATTTGTTTAATAAATATTTCTTTTTTAATATATAAATGAAAAATATTTAATTCATACTTCCGGTCACGTGACCACAAACGGTAAGTGACGTCATTTCTAAGTAAATTTCAAAAAAATAACCACAAACTAGTAACTATATTAAAATAACCGTCTGTCAATCTGTCATTGACTAAGTTATTTTCTTGTTATTTTATCTAATCTGTGACTATAATTTTGTTGGTTTTCTAGGTGTGACGTCATCATAGTTTTCGCGGGGATTAAAATTAAAACCATGATTTTTAAATGAAAATACAAATATAATTTTTATTTTTTATTTTATTAGGTAGGTATAATAAATTTTAAAGCTATAATTTAAAAGTATTTTCAAAAAATTGTCAACATCCCTATTGTGTACTTTTAACATTGCCTTCGATCAATGCACCTCGATAATTAACTGATATTTGATAGGCATATTTATGGGCTCATAGTTCCATGACCGAAACTTTGTAATTACAAAATTTAGAGCATAATATTTAATTTTACGAGGAATATTTTTTGCTCGCGACTGAGTTTAATTCAGTATGTTTTTTTAATATTCATGTTCACCGCCATCCCACTAATATTAAAAGTTTGTATGGATGTATGTTTGTTACTCAATTACGCCAGAACGACTGAACGGATCTGCATGAAATTTAGCGCAGAGATAGATTATAGTCTGAATAGCACATATGCTTTTTATCCAGAGAAAAATGTATGGTTCCTGTGGGATAGATTTGTTTATGTTTTTCACGGGATCGACATGATTTTTTGCATAGTGGTATAGTTTAGGGGTCAGAGAATTACATAGATGTATATGGCGAAAGCGGGCGGGGGAGGGGCAAATTGTAGCCACGAGATTATTTCTTTTTGGATCTATTTCCACGCGGGTGAAACAGCGGACAGAAGCTTGTATCTGCGGACGGACGCGCACCAGCCCGCACCGTCGCACCGTGGGAAGGGTATCGTCCGTGCTAGCGTGGACACGTGCATCTAGAGTCGGTAACTTCAAAGGTGGTCGTGCGTGCTCGTGCGGGCTTCTAAAAATAACAAACATCTGTTAAAGAAGTGGCAAAAGCAACAGGCTTGCCACGTGTTTTATTTAATACTAGCGGCTTCGCACGGGTACAATATCGGTTTATAGAATACCGATAGATGTATACCGCGGAATTTTCTGTAGATCATTTTATTCTACACAATTCTATCCTACACCATTTTGTTATATCGCTGACGGATTAGACAGCATACGCCATGAAAACTCGCCAGTGCTAACTTCTTTCCCCGACTTGATTCACTTACACTGTTAATGCTCAGCTCCTAAAAGGTCCATAATTTAATACTTGTAAACCTTCCTTTTGAATCATCCTATTTAATAGTGAAAACATCAACACAGAACCTCAACAAAATCCGTTCTGTAGTTTCTGCGTGAAAAGTTCACAGACAGACAGACATACGCGTCGATTGTGATATAGGATGGGTGATGGAGAACTGGCAAAAAGTGGACACTGCCTGTTACACACCACCGTGAAGTTGTGTTTATGTGCTTTTCGTGCTTCTCATGGCACCTAAAGACGAGATAATATAATCTATGACAACAGCTGTAGTTCCATAAAATGCAGCGACCGACAGGTTTGCTATCTGTCATGTTTAATATAGTCCAATGTCCGAGAAAGTTTCTCAAGGTTGTCATAATCAGATTTAACTAAATAATCTCACAGATACGTCAACGATAAATAACATCAGCATAAATATTCATGAAATGTACAAAATTTGACTTCTAAATCAGGCAATTAGATGCGAAAATTGCAGGTTTGTTCAAGTGGAAAAGCGATTCACGGAGCTTACAACAACGGAAAATTTATATGCGATATTGCAATTGATAGCTTACATTGCTTCTTTGGTTCCGATTATGTTTATTTTCTAGTGATGGATGGAGAAGTGAACACTACATTTTTTTATTATGAAATCTCCGTGAAAATACTAAATTGAAAACATGTTTTTCAACTTTACGTTGCATAATTACAGTTTCATTTTAGTTTAAAAAAAGTGACGACCACAATAACATTAAAAATTGCTTATTAACCGACTTCAAAAAAGGAGGAGGTTCTCAATTCGTCGGAATCTTTTATTTTTTTATGTATGTTCCCCTATTACTTGAAGATTTTTTTGTTTAAATGGGTATAGTTTTTAGGTGGTCCCATGGTCATTAGGTAAGAATCTGATGATGGGATCCTGGAGAAATCTAGAACTCTTCAAATTTTATAGGCACAATATAAGCGATTTGGGTTTTTTTTATAGTGACTTTTGCATTTGCTTTCGGAAAGCACACTTTTCTTTCAGTGCATAATTTTTGAAGTCGGTACACTTTTATTTAAAAGGCAATTATTTACTCATTCACTAGACTTTATATTTATCAAATAATATATTATGAAGATATATTGTAAGCTGTAAAAGATCAAATTATTAGCTACGTAGTTGACCGAGTGATTAAGACGTCTGGTATTGAGTAGGCGGGCCATGGTACTATCCCGACCATGTAGCAATGAATTTCTTATAATCAAAAATGACATAATCCGACAAACTACCTAACTACTAAATATCATCATCATCAACCTTTTAAGATCCACTGCTGGATCATTGGTCTCCCGCGCACCATTTTAGTGGTTGCTTATTGAGAGGAATTTCCATAGTCACCACGCTTGTCAGGCGGGTTGGTGACCGGACGATTAAAGAAAATTGGTGCTTAGCATCTTGGCAGCGAGTAGGATTTGAACCCGGGACCTCCGGTTTCAAGTCCACCGTCCTACCAATTAGGCTCTCGTAGCCTAACAAATGCCATCGGCTAAAAGAAGAACTTGATCGTCCTCTGGGTACCCTGCGACTGATAACACGGTTTCGGAAGCTATATGGGATCACGAGACAAAATAAATAAAAACTCAGTAGTTTCGGAGATAAGAGGTACGCTCAATTTTCGTATATTGCCTTTAATATGATTTAAACTAGGCCTTTTAAAATTATAAAAAATAATATGTGTGTATTTATTTTAACAAACCCTTTCATTTATATTACCTGATGCACTGAACTCCACGAAAAATGTCTCTTGCGAAAAATTATAAAACGGACTGTGTTAGGTCCGTGATTGTACAAAATCTACTACAAATAGCAAGTTCTTCTCAAATTGTGTAAAATTATCTAAAGATTGGATATACACTAACGAGAAACATAAAAAAGCCTAAAATAAAAAGTGCCTAAAAATCTAAATATTTTCTAAACCATACAAGTTAGCTTCATGAAGTAAAAAGAATCCTGAAAACAATTGAATGTTGCTTTTTACATCAAAAAGCTATCTGACGTGGTTTCGGAAATAGGGTTCCGTCCGTACCCAAAGGGTAAAAACGGAAACCCTATTACTAAGACTCCGCTGCCGTCTGTCTGTCTGTCTTGTCTGTCTGTCTGTCTTGTCTCTCTGTTTGTCACCAGGCTGTATCTCATTAACCGTGATAGAGAAAATTGAAATTTTCACAGATGATGTATTTCTGTTGCCGCTATAACAACAAATACTAAAAAACAGAATAAAATAAATATTTAAGGGGGCTCCCATACAACAAACGTGATTTTTTTGCCATTTTTATAGATAGTCCGACTCGCACTTGGCCGGTTTTTTATATTGCTCATAAGTGAAGTTCGTCCTTATTAATATAATATTTCATTATCACTTAATTCTACTTCCTTTCATACATAAGTAAAGCCATCTCATCTATTAATAAAACCTTTATGCTACCCCTAATAAGCCAATTGGTGTAATTAGGTCCCTTCAATTAATCCTAGCACAAAAAGACGAATTTCCTTTCACACGATATAATGTACCCACATATTATTATATATATATAATAACATGTATCCAATTAAGAACATATAAAGGTTACTGTAGGTCTCTTTAATCACAGTTGCCTTTACGCCTTCCGGGAACTCAGGGTACTCAGCGATATTCAGTACCTATTGAGACAGGCGCCATCTAAAACTAGTCGAAAGCTCTTCTATAATCAATTTTTTTATATTCTTCACTGGTTGTCTTACAGCTCTCGGGAACTGTTGCCGGCCCCAGGGTACCCAGTGGAAGACAAAGTCTTCCTCATTTAGCCATTGAGTTTTTGAAGCTATACCTAACGAGTGGCCAGCTCTGTTGAGGTATATATAGATGGAAAGCCTCTTTGTACGGTTTGTCGGATAATGTACATTTTTTCACCATTGGAAAGCTACATTCACCTTGAGTGACATAGGCTATACGGATAAAAAATTAAGGATCCTTACTAAAACTTCAATAATGTAACCCAAGGAGTAAAAAAATGACCTAAGAAATTCCTTACGAAAACTATTGATGATATAGAGGTATAGAGGGTAGGGGGTAGGAGTAGAAGTAGGGGTAGGGGTAGGGGTACGGGTAGGGGTGGGTGGTGGGGTAGGGTAGGGGTAGAGGTATTGGTAGGGGTAGGGGTAGGTATGGGGTATATTTTATTTTGTTCGTAAATATCCACGGGCGAAGCCGGTGGCGGAATGCTAGTATTAAATAAAATCCTGCAACGTCATTGAATGTGATTTTAGATTTTTTTTACTGTAAATATATAAAGGCGTTTTCAATACAAAACTAAGATAAAACTCACATGTTGCTTTCAAGCCGTGTCTTTCAGTGTAATATTAAGTAAGCGAACCCGGACCTAGTCTCTAGTATAGCACAGTTACATTACTATTTAGGAACACACATAGAAATGGATCCTTTGTCAAGCGCGGATCCACCGTTGTGGGCACGATGGGCATGCCCACAACCCTAATAGGCTTGTAGGCTATATACCTATTATATCCAATGCCTTAATAAATTTAAAAAAAACAATGAATCGTTAATAAATCGTTATAAAATCGGTTCTAATTAACTTTTTTTTAAATTCCATCGGGATATTAAATTTAAGTAATTTCTTGAATTATTGAGACCAGTTGGATCAAAATCGGACGATCACAAAAACTTTTATGCATTATGCAATTAATCTTCGAAAAAAAATGTATCTTTAATAACTGTAACGTTAAAAAGCGATCGTTTTGAAATTTAGTGCACTTATTTATATTAGTAGCTAGTAATATTTTCTGAGAATTTCAAGCTCACAGATATTTTAATTGTTGAGATATTAAATGTTGAAAAAAACACGCTTTTTCAACTTTAATTTGCGGGTTAACAATAGCACTTAGGATATCGCACTAGGGCTCATTTTGTAGATAATTCATTCCTCTACAAAAAAACCTAATAATATATCGAAAAATGCACCTGAAAGGAGATATTACGAGCAAGACCGAAAAAAAACCGTATTCGTTATGGTAATTGTTCATTTAAAATTTTTTCGGCAAATATAGTGGGCACCAAACTGAAGCGATTTATGCAGAGAAACTCGATGGAGGTGGAAACCGCCATTTTTCATTTTATTAATCCCTGACCTCTAGGCTGACTGTACAAAATCTTAGCCAGGGCGTCATATTATATTTTGTAAACATCTCCTTTGTGGCAATGCACTATATCGATCATGACCAAGTTCATACTCCGACTGGCACTTGGCCAATTTTCGGGTGGCTGTGCTGTGCTCACAACCTTTTTTGAGGGCTGGATCCGCGCCTGTCCTTTGTCCCCGTTTTGTTGTCTAACAGTAATGAATAAACATGTTATACCAAACGAAGAACACTAATCTACATACTTAGAATTGAAATTGGGTTGAATCCTCATTTTCATGAAGAAAGTAGGTACCTACTCTAAGGGCACAAAAGTCGGCGTCTTAAGTATTGAGAACATCAAGTTCAGCGACAGAGTTACCATGTCACCTCACCTATACTAACTCGTTAATGAGGACATTGTTACCCGTCTCTCTGACCGCAACTTCGCCCTTCATAACGTTTGTCCTATACTAATTACTTGCTGCAGATATATGTAAATTTCGCTGTAACTATATTTTTTGGGTTCTAAATTAAAATTGCTTTCTAAAGATTGATATATTAAACACGGTGTAAACGAAATGAAATTTTCAAAATCAATTAAACAAAAGCTTTATGATAAGACTTTGCAACTCCATTTTCGTTTATTTCATTGATAATTTATTATATTTTAAGAAAACATTAACAACAACTTACATTTTTAATAGATTTTGTATAATACTCATACAGCCCAAGTCCGTTTCGTGTATTATCGCAAGACAGGTTTTGTTGAGAAATTGTACTTTATTATGTTTCTGGTACGTGAATCTTGTTCTATCTTATCTTGTCTTTGGTCATCTTGTCGATTTTAATAGCACTCCATATCGCTTACATCTTTCTAAAGGGATATCCATGGACAAAATAAGTCGCGCGTAAAATTCAATTCGTTGCGCTGTTATGCCTTGAATATTACATTAAGATAATCTTTAATTAATTTAAAACACGATGAAAACAAACTCTTCCAATAGCCTCTTCTATATAGTTCAAATTAAATTCTGCGACAGTAATTTGAAATTCTAAATAAGCCGGGAAAACCAATAAAATTGTAATCACGTCCAATGGGGAAGGTTATTTAGGGACTTTAAAAAACAAGGTATAAGGGAGGCGTCAGTACTTTAATGAACAAAGTTTTGATGTCAAAAAATAAGGGATTTCCGGAAAAAGCCAATTTAATTTTGCACAAATATGTAACTTTTAATTGGGTAATAATTATTTCATAAATACTTTTACTAGCGGACCCGGCAGACGTTGTCCTGCCCAAACGTTGGCTTGCCTGCTAATTACTTTCCTTCGTCAGTGGAAAACAACTACCACTACCACTACCCCTATCCCTACTCCAACCCTTACCACTACCTCTACCCCTACTCCAACCCCTACCACTACCTCTACCCCTACTCCAACCCCAACCACTACCACTACCCCTACTCCAACCCCTACCACTACCTCTACCCCTACTTAAACTCCTACCACTACCGCTAAAAAAAATCGATTTGACAGTTGAATTTTTGTTCCTGTCATCAATCAAACAACAAATTAAAACCCATGAAAATCGGTCCAGCCGTTCTCGAGTTATAAGTGTTCGAACAAACCCGACTTTGTTTTATATATATATAGATGCTTTGATTATCTATTATATAATAAACCTTTTAAAAAAAAGTGCACCGACTTCAAAAATTTGCACTGAAAAGTAAGAAATAATAAAAATTTCGTCGTAGCATTTGAAGACGGTTGGTGCCAAATGAGGATAAGAAGTAAATATTCTAAGTAAATATCTAAGAAGATAAAGATCTGTTCAATATTATCTATGTTTGTATGTACTGATGATCGTAGGTTCCTAATGAATTGTCTATATTAGTGAATTTGGGAACTAAGTTGTTTCTAATTTGGCACCAACCGTCTTCAAATTCTACGACGAAATTTTTATTATTTCTTACTTTTCAGTGCAAATTTTTGAAGTCGGTGCACTTTTTTTTAAAAGGTTTATTTTACCCTTTTAAGTGATTTTGCTGCCTTGAGAGACAAATAATAACGCAACTAAAAAAATATTGATGAAAAATTTAAAAAAAAAACGCTGTGGATGTGATTTGAACCATGTGCTTGTGCATCCTATGCAGCCCATTACATTTAACCGCTAGACCATCGTCACGAAAATTGACAACTTCGTGTCAATAGCAACCGTTGCTAAGGCTTTTTCTGATACATAATTTTCAGCCGTAAACAGAAATTAATTACTGAATTTCTGAAAAACTACTGAACCGATTTTCGTCATATGTCTGTGAGATAATGTCGAGAAATTATAATGTCTTAAAAAAAATAAGTTATCAAAATCGGTACTTATTTTATCGAGATATCAAGAAAAATGTACTTTTAAAGTCAGTTTTTTCAAAATTTCTGAAAAACTAATGAACCAATTTTTATTAGAGAAAAATGGGACCAATCCGGAAGAATTATCTGTCGATTAAAAAAGAAACCATGAAAATCGGTTCACAATTGGCGGAGTTATCGATGTACATACATACATAAAAAAAAAAAAAAAAAAAAAAAAAAAATACGGTCCGAATTGAGAACCTTCTCCTTCTTTTTTTGGAAGTCGGTTAAAAAGAGAAGTTCCGATTCACTGATCATCAACGCCCAGCCCAAACCCTTGGACCTAGGAAGCTGACATTTTGCACAGAGGTTCCCTTTATTATGTAGCCAAGGAATAAGGAAGGAAATTTCGATATTCAACCCCTAAGGGGGTCAAATGGGGTAAATACGTTTGTATGTAAAATCTTATTTCCTGCGTGAATCAACTTGAAACTTGGTACAAATATTTTTCAATACAAATAATAAATACATATTTCTGGATTTTAAAAACAACCCTTAAGTAGAGGTGCAACGGGGTGTATAAGTTTGTATAGGGAAATCGTATTACCTGCGTTGTTCAACTTGAAACTTGGTACAAATATTCTTCAAAATAAATAATAAAACACGTATTTTTGGATTTTTAAAGACGACCCTTAAGGAGGGATGCAACGGGGTGTAGAAGTTTGCATAGGGAAATCGTGTAGGTATCACCTTGAAACTTGGTACAAATATTCTACAAAACAAATAATGAAACACGTATTTTTGGATTTTAAAACACGACCCTTACGGAGGGGTGAAACGGGGTGTAGAAATTTGTATAGGGAAATCGTATTGCCTGCGTGTATTAACTTGAAACTTGGTACAAATATTCTTCAAAACAAATAATAAAACACGTATTTTTGGATTTTTAAAAACTACCCTTACGGAGGGGTGCAACGGGGTGTAGAAATTTGTATAGGGAAATCGTGTAGGTATCAACTTGAAACTTGGTACAAATATTCTTCAAAACAAATAATAAAACACGTATTTTTGTATTTTTAGAAACTACCCTTAATGAGGGGTGCAACGTGGTGTAGAAGTTTGTATAGGGAAATCGTATTACCTGCGTGTATCAACTTAAAACTTGGTACAAATATTCTTCAAAACAAATAATATAACACATATTTTTGGATTTTTAAAAACGACCCTTAAGGAGGTATGCAACGGGGTGTAAAATTTTGTATAGGGAAATCGTATTAACTTGAAACTTGGTACAAATATTGTTCAAAACAAATTTTGAGTTTAAAAAAAATAAAAATAAAAATAAAGGAGGGATGATGCAACGGGGTGTAAAATTTTGTGTGGGGAAAAATGTTGTTTTGGTCGAATCTACTTGAAACTTAGCTAGAGAACATAGGAGTTGACCTAAAAGATTTTTTTTAAACAACCCTTAAGAAATTGTTAACTTGGGCATGGGGGAAATATTTTTACGGACTGGGAAAATATTAATTTATAGGTAGGTACCGACCGAATTTATACTTTTTTGAACTTCTGACTGACGGGGAATTTACGGAGGTAAAAGATAAAATTAAGGGAAATCTCTGCGTATTTACATAAATTACGTCATTATTCCTAATTCTACGCGAACGAAGTCGCGGGCAAAAGCTAGTATACACATATAGATGTATGTGTGGATGGATGTCGCATCCTTATACTGTTTCACAATATTGAAATTGAATCCTGTATCGCGCTATTTAAAATATTTAATAGATTGGCATATATACAACGACACGCAGTGGGGAGTACTCCTTTTATACTTACAGTCGTTGGATTGTCGCGTATGTCGCCATTGTTATAGTATTATATTATAATAAAAGTGGCGATACACGCCTTCTAACGACTCAAAGTAAAAAGAAAAACTCCCCAATGCATGTCCCTGGAAAGTTTCATATGTGCCAATCTATTAAATATATTCACTAGCGCGATACAGGTTTCCAGAATTGAGACAGCAGCGACATCTATCGCGAGCCGCCTCATAATAAATGTTATTTTCTTTTAATTGTAGGTAATTTGGTATTTCAAATGCTCATAATAATCTTTTCAACACACTTGCTCGTAACGGGAGTCTTATTACCTCACTTTTAGACCCATAATCACATAATATTAAACACGCGTGCTTTTTACTTTACATTACAGCACAAGAGTTATAATATAACCCAATAAAGTTAAGTTCGTACAAGATTTGTAAATTGTATCTGTGTCCACAAAGCATTCTTAATTTAACCGCATAATACAGTTTTTATTTTTTAACCACGACTTTGTTGGCTGTTTGGCGAAGTTACCCGAGCTTTATCTAGCGCGACGCGGGAAAAAACAAAACATTTGAGAATTGTACATTCATTACATAATTGTTTTTATAATTAATATTAAAACCACATTAAGTTTGTTTTTTTTCCTCGCAAGTGTGTTGAAAAACCTCGTATAAAACGTGTGTGCATTGGTAATTAGATTACATACTCAGCTTTCTTATAGCGCTCGTCTAGTGGCTCGCGCTGATAATACCGCCTCGTACGTAATGACCAACATAGCACACTGGTATCACAATGTACTATAATTTTGTTACACCAGAGGTTTTTATTTACAAATTAAAAGCACTTTGAGCCCCATATTTCACTAACTTGAAACTTGGACTTGGAAATTTAGAAATGAAGCTGTAATTTAATTGTAAAAGTACTCTATAAGCTTTTGGCAAAATATGCGATCAGATAAATAAGTCTGCTACATTGAGCAAATCCTTTACTTATAAAAATATCTTTATAATTTTACGAATTTGAGTGATCTGGGGATCTATCTTATTTACTTTTTTTTATATGATTCTACGACGCGATTTATTCTAGTATACTAACTTGAAAAAAGTTGAAATTTGGTACACATACAGAGTTTGCCCCAATCATGGACGTATATTTTTTTATTAAAAATAAATTTACCTACTAATGGGTTTTTATAATTAAAAATAAACCGGCAAACCACACTTAGAGGCTTCTCGACACGTATTGGGGAGGATTCCTTTTACTCACAGTCCTTGGATTATTTTGTGTATTGCCATTTCTATAATAAAAACCGGCCAAGTGCGAAGAGGTCCGTACCATTATCTATAAAAAAAAACATGATTGTTGTATGGGATTATTTTAATTTAAGTAATTATTTATTTTTACAGTGAATATAACTAAATATTCTGTTAATATTTCAAGCGTCTACCTGTTGCCGTTATCAATATCGAGCAAAAACGAGCAAAAAAATCACGTTTGTTGTATGGGAGCCCCCTTAAATTTTTAGTATTTGTTGTTATAGCGGCAACAGAAATACATCATCTGTGAAAATTTCAACCATAGAGTAACTTATAATACTAAGAATAGAGACATCAGTTACAAATTCAACACTAGCGCCTTCTGACGGAAAATGATTGCCATTCACTATATATATATATATATATAGATATAGGTAGCTATAGTACCTATTTGTTTACTTTTTAGTTTATTTTTTTAGTTTATTTTTGTAACTTTTCCTTCTATATTCATAAACGTATTTTAACGTTTTAGTTACTTATAAAAACGTTGTTAAAAATACGTTTATGAATATGGGGGTTAGAAATTTTCCATTTTCAGCTTCTTGATAAAATGATAAGACGTATCCAGATCCAGATTAATGTAATCTTGAAACAAATTACTTCTTGCGTAGTTAGACAGTCTTCAAAGTCCATGGGAGGTAAAAGTTGATAAAAACGCCGAAAAATAGAATACAAAACAAATGCGTCACGAGATAAACCTGTGGATCCAGAACATAAAATTTTTAATTTAATGACCAAAGAGAATATAATATTGACCGACAAATTGAATGAAATCCCGCTTTTCAATCTTATTTTTAATTTAATGACCAAAGAGAATATAATAATGACCGACAGATTGAATGAAGTAATCTTTTCGTTCATAAACGACCACAGTGACATCTTACGCAATGTGATAGAATTAAATTTCTATAGAAATAAAGATTTGTATGGAGTGATATCAGTGTGATTTCAACTGTCTAACTATCACGGTTCATGAGATACAGCCTGGTGACAGACGGACGGACAGACGGACAGCGGAGCCTTAGTAATAGGGTTTCCTTTTTTACCCTCTGGGTACGGAACCCTAATAAACAGGGACAGTTGGAAAGGGAAATCCTCGGCGTATGTATGCAGATCAAATAGGAAGCGTCCACGAGGAAGGCCAGGTCAGAAATATCTATGTGTAAAGAATATTATGAAAGTGAATAAAGCTAAATCCGTTGGCTCTGCCTACCCTTCTAGGAAACAGGCGTGGCTTTTATGTATGTGTGGCGGCACATCGCGTCGATAGACGTCGCATCCTTATACTGTCTCACAATATTGATATTGAAACATGTATATTTAAAATATTTAATAGATTGGCATATTATACAACTATCCAGGGATACCCACAGGGGAGTATTCCCTTTTACTAACAGTAGTTGGAATGTTATGTGTATTGCTATTTCTTATAAAGATATATACACAACCGTCCAACGACTCGAAGTAAAATTAAAAACTCCCCAATGTATGTCCCTGGAAATTTGCATATGTGCCAATCTATTAAATATTATCACTAGCGCGATACAGGTTTCCAGTATTGAGACAGCAGCGACATCTATCGATGACCCGCCGCATTATAAATGTTATTAACCGACTTCAAAAAAGGAGGAAGTTCTCAATTCCTCGGAATCTTTTTTTTTATGTATGTTCCCCGGTGGTCCCATGGTCATTAGGTCAGGATCTGATGATGAGATCCTGGAGAAATCGAGAACTCTTCAAATTTTATAGGCACACTTGAAGCGATTTCGGTATTTTTTATAGTGACTTGTGCATTTACTTTTTGAAAGCACACTTTTCAGTGCATAATTTTTGATGTCGGTACACTTTTTTTTAAAAGGCAATGATTTTTCTTAAAATTGTAGGTAATTAGGTATCTCAAATGCTAATAATAATCTTCATTTTGTTACACGTGTACGATTCTGGTTTTTATTTACAAATTAAAAAATAATTTGAAGGCACTTTGAGCCACATATTTCACTAACGAGACTTGGAAATTTATAAATGAAGCTGTAATTTAATTTTAAAAGTACTCTATTTGCTTGTAAGCTTTTGAAAAAATATGTGATCAGATAAATAAGTCTTCTACATTGAGCACATCATTTACTTTAAAAAATACTTTTATAATTTGACAAGCTTCTGTCCGCGGTTTCACCCGCGTGGAAATAGATCCAAAAAAGAAATAATCCAGTGGCTGTAATTTGCCCCTCCCCCGCCCGCTTTCGCGGTATAAAATGTAGTAAGTATATGTCATTCTCTAACCCCTAAACTACCACTATGCAAAAAACATGTCGATCCCGTGAAAAACAAAACTAATCTATCCCACGGGAACCATACATTTTCCGGGATAAAAGTAGCATATATGTGCTATCCCGGACTATAATCTATCTCTGTGCCAAATTTTATCCAGATGCGTGCAGCCGTTCTGGCGTGATTAAGTAACAAACATACATACATCCATACAAACTTTCGCGTTTATAATATTAGTGGGAAGTGGGATTATTATTTTACGAAATTTAGTTAAATTTAGGATCTATCTATTTTTTTTTAATTTCATTTTTTCTTTCTTCACGGTAACCTTACAGCTCCCGGGAACCGTTGCTGGCCCCAGGGTACCTACTATGTTTTTAATTTAGTTTTTTATATGATGGGTGCCTACGATACCATTGAATTACGTGTATACTATGTAACATTGTAATTAATTTATTATTAATTAACTTTAAATGTATATTTGTAAATTTTACACTGCAATATAAGTGTTTGTACTTATACACTAATGTGCTAATGGGTTTTTATAATTAAAAACTTATGTACATAATCCGGCAAACCACATTTTCCATCAAAATACCTATACCTCAACAGAACTGACCACTCGTTAGATATACCATCACAAATGCCATCGGTTATAAGAGGGAGACTTGGTCTTCCGCTGGGTACCCTGGGACCGATAACACGGTTTCGGGAGTCGTAAGGCAATTTTACCAATTATTTTCTCCCCTCATACACTGTTACAAATAAGCAATTTCCAGACAAATTCGCGAATTAATTAAATAAAGCAAGTGTATGTACGTGAAATGGTGAAACTTTGTCTGCGCGCATAAACTCAGTATTGTCGCGTCATCCAGACTTTAATATAAGCAGAAGTGTGGCGGCTAAAATTGGATTTTCGTTATGAGCACTCTCCAAATTTTAGTACATCTATCATATTGTATGGTTATTCCCTTATTTGCATTGTTTGGTTCGTCGAACGCATAGACAATTGGTTCAGTGGCGGCTTTGTGTATGTTATTGTCCAATTTGAACATATTTATTTATCTTATTAATTAGGGACACGAGTAATTCTCAAAATAATTGTACATTCCCAAAGTTCATAGTGTCACAAGTACTACAAAGACAAAAAAGTCATGTAGTAAATTTTTTTTTAAAAGGTAGGTAATAAACCATTTATGTATATTTTCATGTGAATTTCCATAATTAAAATTTTATTTATAATATTTTTGTAAGTCATAATTTTTTCTCCCCATACAAATTGGCATTGTCACAATGCGCAAAGGACAACTTTGATACTTTCAAAAACATATTTTCTGCAATAAAGTATTAAGTTTGACCCTTGATTACATTTTATTGATGTAAGATAAATCCAGAATATATATATTTGTTTTATAACAGCATAGTTTTACAAAGATATAAATGTTTTAAAACATGTCACACTATTTTAACAATATCGTTATACCGTCTTAGTAACGCTTCTTAGTATGTGGTTGTATTGGCAACACTAACTGCTCTATGATTGGTCTATCAAAAACTGTCTAATGTCATTTATATCCCGATAAAGTTGATTTTCAACAGTAAACCTCTTGATAAAAATAGTGTTTACAATTTAGTAACGACGTATTTTGTTGCCAGTAAGTGCTTATTTTCTCATTTTTTAATGATGAACGCATAGATTTAATATTTATCTCGTTGTTTCTGTTATTTTATAAAGTATAAACTAACGTTTACATATCACAAATTTTATTTGAGACTGTTCTCGTACCATTTCGTAACGTTACGAAGTTGTTTGGTCTAAAGCCGTATACACACAGCTTTAACCGACTACGGAAAACGTTTTCGAAAAGTAATGTTTATCACCAACATATTAAAGTTTATATAGTTATTAAGTATTAAGAAAGACTTAAAATAAAGTATTCACTGTGTACATATTTAGTTGCAAGTCCGCCCGTTGAAAAAATTTGAAAACAAACACACTTTCGTAGTTATGATATCAGTAAGGATTTTGTTGTTAGTATGTAATAAACTTTATAAAAACAATTTAGTAACAGTACTAACAATTTCGTGATACATTTTAGTAACAACAATTTCGTTACGTACAATTATTTTGAGAAATACTCACACGTGAATCGTAGATTTGTATTTCACAAGTAACACAACATTATAAATAAAAGTCTTTATTAGAGCTGGTCGTCTTTTTGACAAACTGCTTCAAGAAACAGATTTTTGCCATGTAACGAACGAACGCTTTTATGACAGAAGGAAAATCAGTTTTTTTTAAAAAGCAGGTTTATTGCTTCGGCGATTCAACTGTACGTACGTACAATAGAGCCTGGTCGTTTTTTTTGACTAACCGTTTCAAGAATCAGATTTTTGCAACCATTTACATATTGCGCTTGTGTGTGTAGTGTAGTGCCTGTGAGAAGTGTGAGAGGTTCTAGCTTCCTATTAATGAAATAATTTTTAAAATCGATTCTATAGTTTCAGAGATTACCCCTACATCAAATCTTATAAACTGTACCTCTTTATAATATTAGTATAGATTAGATACATGTACCCATAACACATGCTTTGGGGTTCCGTGTTCTCATATTTAGAACCGCGACATCTTTCGTTTCGACTCGAAGGCCAAACCGACGAATCCATACAGGGCCAGCCAGGGAAGGAATGCACGGCCCGAGTGTGTCCAACAGCATAATGACCGACCCAGCAATTTGCTCGGCATTCTAGTGTTGGACATTCTCGGGCCGTGCATTCCTTTTCATTACCGATGACAGTACTTTCTATGCAAACAATAAATGGCTAAAATAATTGTTCTAAGTTTCCTCATTCTGGTCAAAATAAAAGATGTAGCGGGGGGTCCTATGTATGCTAAAAATAAAAATTCTACCAAAAATATTTACGACGCGGTTTTGAAAAAGAAACTGGTTTGCTGTTCTTTTAATATGGACGCTGTATAGTGTATAAATACATTAGACTGATATGGTACAGACTGTCGAATAAACGGTTTTTTTGAATGAATGAATATAATATGTAGTATGAACGATTTACGCCTTATGAATAAAAAGACGTTTCTTTTGGCACTGCTTTTCGAAGCAGTTTGTCGATTTATAAAATGGGTTACGTTCCGTTTCACGTAAAATACGAAACGACCCAGCTGAAAAAACATAAAAGTATTTTTTTTCAAAAGCGGAATAATCACAAAACACATTTTTGGTAAGTACATATTACTGAGCTAAAACTATGTAATCTGTACTTATTTTAAGAAAACTATATTTAATTTCTTTCTAGTTGTTTTGAATAATATACTAAATATTGAAAATGCGAATTTGTTCTTCTTAAAAGTCGAAACGGAGCAACAAATCGACATTTTTTTTACGCAAGATAATAATTTTTATTCGAAGCGTTCGGGCGTTGCTAGTGGGTATCTATATATATAAAAATGAAACCCGTTTTCCGTTGTCACGACATAACATGAAAACGGCTGAACCGATTTGGCTGATTTTAGTCTTAAAATATTCCTAGATATCCAGGGAAGGTTTTAAAGGTGAGACAATTCGAATAATTGCCGAAAAACCCCTAAAAACAGCTTTTCTTTTTCCCATAATAACAGAGTCAATTTGAACCTTATTGCTATTCAATAAAGTTAATTTTAAATTAAAAGCACTCATTGTTGTCTATGCAATGTAGATGTGTTCCTAATGTCACCGCACAAATTTAAAATTCGCGTGCGTGTTGGAGAATCTAATGTCGCGTTCCGACACTCAACAAAAGTTATAATATCGCGAACGCGACCAAATTAAATAGTCACAAAATGTAATTTAAGTAATTTAATAGATCATTAGTAGTACTGATTTTCAGTTTGGTCGGCTTCGCGAAACTTAATTTTGCCTAGGAGTAGGGGTAGGTGTAGTGGTAGGGTAGGGTAGGGTAGGGTAGGGTAGGGGTAGGGGTAGGGGTAGGGGTAGGGGTAGGGGTAGGGGTAGGGTAGGGGTAGGGGTAGGAGTAAGAGTAGGAGTAGGGGTAGGTGTAGGGGTAGGGTAGGGTAGGGTAGGGTAGGGTAGGGTAGGGTAGGGGTAGGGGTAGGGGTAGGGGTAGGGGTAGGGGTAGGGGTAGGGTAGGGGTAGGGGTAGGAGTAAGAGTAAGAGTAGGAGTAGGGGTAGGTGTAGGGGTAGGGTAGGGTAGGGTAGGGTAGGGTAGGGTAGGGGTAGGGGTAGGGGGTAGGGTAGGGGTAGGGTAGGGGTAGGGGTAGTGCAGGCAAGCCAACGTTTGGGCAGGACAAGGTCTGCCGAGTCCGCTAGTAATATATAAAAACAAAACAAATGTATAGATAATTAAAGTTCTTAGGTTATATATTTTCATATTTATGATATGAATTCTTAATTAATTTAACTTGTAAATTAAATTGAAATGAATGCAGAGCTTACTCGATTTTAGGGTCATATTTTCCTTTTTAAGATTTCTCTTAGTTCTTGTCCGACAATTTTTTAATTTTTTTTTTTCTTTGTCTCAGTATGTAAATGACTGCGTCTACATTTTTTGGAAGTGGCAACCCGTGAGGAGAGAAAAAAATCTTAATGCGCTTTTTTGTTTTTTTTTTATATATCATACCTAGCAACGCCCGAACGCTTCGAATAAAAATTATTATCTTGCGTAAAAAAAATATCGATTTGTTGCTCCGTTTTGACTTTTAAGAAGAACAAATTCGCATTTTCAATATTTGTATAGATACACACACATCACATCTTCACGACCTTTATATCTTTCTATGTGGCCAGAAACCCTAGTAACAGTGTCCATTTTTGCCAGCTGTCCAGTTTAATATTAGTTCCTTACAAATTGAAAATAATAATTATATATTTAATAAATCAAAGTATGAACCATTGTTATCTATGCACTTTTGCCATCTCATAGGTAAAATTCATTGATTCGTTTGCTGAAGAAATTGTGGGAGCGAGAATCAATAAAAGTTTTGAAGGCGGTTTGGATTACCTCTTCTGAATTGATTTTTTTTCCTTGCAAAAAGTTGTCCAAATTCCAGAAAAAGTGGTAATCTGTTGGAGCAAGGTCCGGGGAGGATGGTGTGTGTCGGAGACATTCCAATCGCAGTTCCTCTAATTTAGCGACCGTCTGTCGTGCAGTGTGTGGTCTAGCGTTGTCCTGAAGCAGCAGTGAGCTAAAGCAATTGACCAGCTTTGTTTGTTCAGCGGATAGTTTTTCCATCATTTGAGAATACACATCTGCCGTTTGTCTGACCAGATATTAGGAAGCTGTATATCTTTTCCATTGTAAGAGCCAACGAATGACAGTAATGTCTTATTATCAAGAGATAGGATAATATTAATAAAAAATAACACTTATTCTGTATAAATTTTTCGTATATTTTCTTTTTATCAAGAAATACAAGAATCGGGTCCACTATTTTAGTGTAATATTGTTAATCTCAGTTTAGATAATTTATGCGGATATATATTCTGCATTCTGTAGCCTCCAGCTATATAAACAGTCGAAAAGTCAAATTGAAACAAATCGCGTCTACAAACATAATGTATGGGAGGTAATAACGGGTAGAACATCAATACTACGTGTGTTGAGTTCACAACACTTAGATATATTCGTCGCTTGTCGATGAACTTGTCACTCCTGTCACGTCTAACAAAAACTTTGCAGTCTTGTATATTAAGAAAGTCAATATTAAAATCCTATAGCGGCCTAGAGGTTGTTATCTACCCATTCGATTCTCAGACATGGATAGAAGTGTGTATTGAATAAAATATATTATTAGAATTTTTTTACTACGAGTTCTAATAAGGGTGTTGACAATTTTTTGGAAATACTTTCAAATTATAGCTGTCATATATAGTATTTAATTAATTATTAAAATATTTTGAAAATTTATATTTGTATTTTCATTTAAAAAAAATTTCAAATCCCCGCGAAAACTATGATGACGTCACATCTTGCAAACCAACAAAATGATGGTCACAGATTAGATAAAATAACAAGAAAATAACTTAGTCAGTGACAGATTAACAGACAGTTATTATAATATAGTTACTAGTCTGTGGTTATTTATTTGAAATTTAGATGAAAGTGACGTCACCGTTTGCGGTCACGTGACCGGAAATATGAATTAAATCTTTTTCATTTAGATCCCTATTAAAAAAGAAATATTTACAAATTATTATGCAAATAATTTTTAAAAAAACCAGTGATTAGGTTATAAACTATATAAAAATATTGTTGTGTATTTATTTTCTTTCACTGTCAACGCCCCTTTATAATGTCTGGAACTATCTAGTCTAGACCATCTATTATAGGTGAACCGCTGAGAAAGTAGCACTTCCATGTCCATGAGGGGTGAGGGGCGGGCGTGATTCTGTTATACACGATGCGAGGTAAATCGCGTCGACAACAGATATATCGCGTCGACAACAGATATATCGCGTGAAACTTCGTATCGTGTATGGCAGAATCACGCCCGCCCCTCTCACCCGCGCGGACCAAGAATTTCGGACAAAGTAAAATAATAGCCTATAATGTAATATAGCTTCCTATTAGTGAAATAGTTTTCAGAAGTAGTTTAAATCCATCCATCTTGAATTAAACGCCTGCATTTTTAATACAATTTTTCACCCTACTCTAGTCAAACACTACTTCACATATCCCCCAGAGCATATGGATCGATTGAAATAATTTGTGAAAACGACCATAGCCTTCAGGATATCATAAATATTAATAAGAGCAAGATAACGTGACATGTTTACTAAACAAGAAACCATTCAAACTTTAGAGACATATATAAACAGTAAGAAGCGATGTCAAGAGAACTATTACTCCACTTATATTATTCAGTTAGTGTTAGTGTGACCAACAATTAAGAGGAAAACTTGGGATAAAATATTCTCCCTTCCAAACATAAGTCTAATCGGTTTTAAGAGCCCTATATCCATAATTTGTATGGGGATAAACTATTCCCAATTTCTCTGTAAATAATCCACCTGTGTCACTGTAATTTAGCATATAGTTACTTATTCAATATACATATTATTATCTAAGTGAAATAGCTGTTATATTTTCAATTGCAAAACTAGCTACAATAATCTAGATAAGAAGAAATCTATAATAATACTAGATGTGCTTTGCGGTTGCACTCTCGTCAATGGTTAGGTAGTTTGGTCTTTGAGTTGTAGAGTGATGTTATATAGCTTATGATATGAAATGCAAAAATTTTTTTTCAAATCCGTTTAAGTAGTAGTTTTAGAGTTAGCGCGTTCAAACATACAAACTCTGGCCATATTCATAAACACATTTTAGAAACATTTTAGTTAAAATTGTTTTGTCACTCTCTAACAAACCTGTCTTTACTAATAATAGAAAGAAACAAAACACATTTTAACAAAAACGTTGCTAAAATACGTTTATGAATAAATAGATTAGGTATTTGTTCTCTAGTTGAAATATATATAACTCATTTGTTGTTAGGATTCAATAGCCACATTGTAAAAAATATAAAATACATAGAAATGTGTATTATAAAATAATATAGAAATATGTTGTATTTTTTGTTTAGGAACATTATTACAGCCCTCTTAGACATTGTACAACTTAGAATAGAATGTAGATTAATAGAATAGAATGTAGATTAGATAACTTTAAATGTATGGGTCCGACTGAAATACAACCACGTGACCTAACTAAACAAGACCAAGGAGTTTATATACTTATTATATTATTATAAGTTACAGTTAGCGGTTTTTTGTGAACGCAAAGTTAGAGTCTGCGCATACCCGCCTACTGCATAACGCTGAAAAAAATTGCGAAAGTTTTGGTTGACCAGATGATTTTTTTTAGGTATTTAATATGATAGTTTGATAAATATTTATGCCCAGTTGTTGTTTTTCGGATTTTTTATTATTTAAGTAGCTAAAATGCATAAATTTAGCATGGGCTGCGCTGCGCATACTTTTCATACAATTATTATAAATCGGCTACAAGTTTCAGCATAAATATTATGTTTTAGCGTTCCAAGAGGATAGGATATAATGCTAACGTTCGTACATTGTCTAAGAGGGCAGGAAAGGCAATGAATAAAAACCCCATTTCTAAATTTTGTAATCCTAAATTGAACCAACTCCTGTCATAAAAGCAGAAATTTAATAAAAAGTTTGTAAAGCCTTGACACTCGTGCTTATTTATGACCTACTAGAAACCAGCCCCTAGCGTAGCCTGTGTATTTATACATATTCTTGTGAATTAATCTATATAATGGCGAAAACTTTGAGAGCCTGCATTTTTTCACATTTTAAAACAGAACTAAATATTTATTTTAAATAGGACATTATAGTCACCCTAATATTTGCACCCACTTCACTGTTTACTTTAACTTTTAACTTCCTCATAAATACGAAAACTTCAAATAGCATTTTAGACAAAATTGTATGTTTTTGTTGTTATTTTTTACTTTATTTACTTATATCAAAGTAAAACGGAGCAGATATTTCGAAATAAGCAGAATTTGGGTTCGTTTGTGGACAAAGCGAAAATGGAAATGTCAGATTTTTAGGTACGTAATCCCAATCCTCCTAATCCCAATCCTAACTTACTTACTAATATTATAAAGAGGAAAGAGTTGTATTTTTGTGTGTGTGTATGTTTGTAATGAATAAACTCAAAAACTACTGTGCCGATTTCAAAAATTCTTTCACCATTGGAAAGCTACATTCACCCTGAGTGACATAGGCTATATTCTATTTTTTTTTAAATTAGGGATCCTTACTAAAACTCCAATAATGTAACCCAAGGTGTAAAAAAATTACCTAATAAATTCCTTACATCGCGTGCCCTGTGAAAACGAAGAACAAAATAGTTTTAGAGGTAGTGTTAGAGGTAGGGGTTAGGGGTTAGGGGTAGGGGGTAGGAGTAGGGGTAGGGTATATTTTATTTTGTTCGTAAATATCCACGGGCGAAGCCGTGTGTTTGTTTGTTTGTCCTTCTGTCATGTCAAAGCAGATTCTGGAAGTTCTTCGGAATAAATCCTTTGTCACATTTAAAAAAGCGGAGATTCAAAGTGGTAACGCAGCGAGTGTTCTTAGCACGGTAAGACATTCTTCAGAGGAGGTATTCTACCTTTGATTCTCTACCCCTTTTATTTTTCTCTTTCTTTTTAGTTTTTAAGAAGTACTTATGTTCCATAAAAAAATAATGTTCTTAGCAAATGAAATACCAAAACCAAATTACTTATGTCTATTCTAAACGTGAGAATTCGCGGCCAATTCTAGTATTGCATTATTTGACATGTTGCGAGACAATTTATCACGTACCAGTACCTCTCCCTTCCCTATAATATTACCCCCTACATTCAAACTTACAAACTTTACCTCTTTATAATATTGGTATAGATATAGAATGAAAATGTAGATCGAACTTTTATTAAAATGGATAGATGGAAATGGAATATTCGGATTCGGCTAAAAGGATTAAATTAAACCTTCACTGAATTTATATATTGTAGGTACTACGTAACGTACGTGGCATCACGGCCTTTATGCCATGTGACGTGGTCAGATTCACAATGTCCACAGTTTGTCAGTTGCTAAAGAGAAAACACTGATATTATTATTTTTAAGTATAGACGCCGCAACAGATAAAGTTTTATTAAAACCGGTTCAGTAGTTTCCTCAATCTCTTTCGAAGTTTATCAACCGCGACTGAAAATACACAACATACGGTATTATGACCAAAGATCACATCAATATCCACACATAACAATGTCCACAATTAGTAAATTCATATATTAAACAAATTTAGGTGACAAGTATGTCGTTTCACTTCTTTACGTGACCTACGAAGCAGATTGCCTTACAAGGAGTCGATGGATCCAGGTTCAAATCTCACTTATCCCAAAAATGTTAATACAAATTTCTCTTGGTCGCGTAACCAACTAAAAAACGTACGTGTTCAAAAATTTTTACATCTCTTTCACCCAATATCCGAGCGAAAGAAATAAATAGAGAAAGAAAATTTCCAAACCAAATCAGTACAATGAAATACACAAAACGGACTTCAGCAATTCAAGTATTGTACAAAAAATATTAAGTTCTAGATATCCAGTGGATCCATAAAGTATGTGAAATTATTTTTACTCGATATATAATAAAAATATACCTACATTAGAAAACTCGAGACGCAGAGTCGGTTGAAAATATGCATGAAATTGATGACTTTCAGGGCTTCATGAAACTTAGGTGGAGCTGATATTGACATATCTTTTACATATTGAGTATAGATAAATTCATATTTAAGGATCCATTAACTAGAACTTGCTATTTTTAATAAGTTTTGTACAATACTTGAATTGCTGAAGTCCGTTTTTGTATAGGACAAAAGTTATGAAGCGTATCCTTAATCAACTTCTCATGTTTCGGGGGGAACGTAAAGGACCGCGTCCGCACTTCTTCTAAAAATCTATTAAACAAGTTACACAAGTCATATGAACAACTGACAAAAAGTGGACGTCTTCCACAAAATGTATTTTACAGTAACTTTATAATAAAATCACTAATCATTCCCGATTTAATATTTCAGAGAGTATACTTGACGTGGTAACAGCCCAACACAATATTATGAAGCGACGACGCATATCAGATTTCCAGTCACGTTTTCAAATTAGCTTCAGTGAATAAAAAAAATCTTTTACGCCCATTCACATTCAAATTTTTTAACCCGAAACCTATTTTGTAAAAAAAAAGTAATTTTACGACGTGGTTTATTTACCATTCTCATACACAATTTTTTTGCTTTTATGCATGTTATCTGTCACTGTAAAAGTCTGAAGTTTTCCAAATTCGCTCGTGAAAGTCTGAAATTTTAAGTATTTTTTCCTGATTCGCCTTTTATCCCAAGAGGGGTAGGCAGGGACAATCGAATGCCATTGGTTACGATTCTTACATACCTCGTTCGCTTCTATTGTATTCATCATATCTTTCATACATGTTCGGCGATTATGTGTACTTTTTATATTTCCATTGATCAATACAGTTTTATAGGTTCAATAGGTCGTCCTCTGCCAGCATTTCTTTTCACTTCAGACATATAAATCTTTTAAGTCAATTTGTCATCTTTCATTCTTTCAACGTGTCCAAAGCAGCGTATATTTCTTAATTTTACCGTTTCAGATGTCACGCCCCTACCTCGCCCCGTTTTCTCATATGAGAAGTACCTACTTATAAATACTGAAATAAATTCAGGGAACATGAATCTTCACATCATATTATTAGTAGGATTACTCGTACATAAATAATGTATCTCATTCAGAATCTTCTCAGAAATTCACATTAGCCATCCACCAATAAATAAGATATAATGCGGCAAAACAGAAATATCATACTAATTGTGTTTATGTAAATATACTACCTTTCTGCACCGGTTTCGCGTGAAATGCGATTTTAATTACAAATTATCCATCTATATGATGTATCTAACTTAGTCGTGATGCAGTCGTGGTCAATCATAGCGGTCCACAGCGTGACGCACCTTATAATGACTTGCCATGGTTAACTTTCTTGGGAAGTATAGTGCAGTGGTTTCCCCTTGCCTTCTGCACCAGACATTTTGAGACGATTTAGGTCTTCAGGCTCGCTGTAGCCTCTTCCAGCCAGTTTTCTAGCTAGGTGTATGGTTATACCGCCATTGCTCGGTCGCCAGAGCGTCGTTTGTTGTCTAGCAGAGGGTACCAAGCGTGCAGATGAGGATGACATTTGGTGTCGTTTAGATCTTATTCCGTTCTGCCCCTTACCCCCCACGCCTTAATAGCTACACTGATTTGGATTAAATAGTTAGGATTAGAAGTAGACTGTTCTACTTTTTCTATCTATCTATATAGCATCACGTCTTTTATCCCAAGTGGGTTAGGCAGAGACAATCGAATGCCATTTGCTACGGTCTTGACATACCTCTTTTATATTCATCATATCTTTCATACATGCTTGGCGATTGTGTGTAATTTTAATTGTGCAACTTTTTGTCCCAGAGAAAGAGCCTGCCTGAAACAGCAACGGTAATAATCATCCTTTTATTGTATTTTTACGAAGGTTAAACCGAGGGCAAAAGCTTGTTATTATACCGTGGAAATTGTTGAGTTATGAGTTTGAATTATGTTGTCCTAACATAGGATATAGGAGTTAGGATTTTATCTTTCTGGAATAGGTAACTTAGAAAATATTTTTACAAATCGAATCTTTGTATCTCTTTTGTCATCCATCAATGACATTTTATTTATTACAATAAACCTTTTAAAAAAAAGTGTACCGACTTCAAAAATTTGCACTGAAAAGTAAGAAATAATAAAAATTTCGTCGTAGAATTTGAAGACGGTTGGTGCCAAATTAGAAATAATTTAGTACCCAAATTCACTAATCTAGATAATTCATTAGGAACCTACGATCATCAGTACAAACACAGATAATATTGAACAGATCTTTATGTCCCTAGATGTTTACTTAATTTTGTATCCTAATTTGGCACCAACCGTCTTCAAATTCTACGACGAATATTTTATTATTTCTTACTTTTCAGTGCAAATTTTTGAAGTCGGTACACTTTTTTTTAAAAGGTTTATTTTTCCCTTTTAAGTGCTTTTGTTGCCCTGAGAAATAAATAATAACGCAACTAAAAAAAAATGATGGAAAATTAAAAAAAATACTGCGGTGGATGGGGATTTGAACCTCGAGCAATGTGCATCGTGCGCTGCATCCCATACCTTTAGCCGCTAGACCACCGTCGATACGAAAATTGACAACTTCGTGTCAATAGCAACCGTTGCTAAGGCTCTTCTCTGATATAATTTTCAGCAGTAAACAGAGACAAATTACTGAATTTCTGAAAAATTACTGAACCGATTTTCGTCATATGACTGTGAGATAATGTCAAGAAATTATTATATCCTTAAAAAAATAAGTCGTCAAAATCGGTACATATTTCATCGAGATATTACGAAAAATTGACTTATAAGGTCAGTTTTTTCAAAATTTCTGAAAAACTAAAGAACCAATTTTTATGAGATAAAAATGGAAGCAATCCGGAAGAATTATCTGTCGATTAAAAAAAGAAACCATCAAAATCGGTTCACAACTGGCGGAGTAATCGATGTACATACATACAAAAAAAAATACGGTCCGAATTGAGAACCTTCTCCTTCTTTTTTTTTTCGAAGTCGGTTAAAAACCGGTCAAGCGTAAATCGCAACGATGCGTATCATTTTTTTTTTAAATATTATTAATATTTTGTCTGAAATTCTAGTAATGTAATTTTGGTTAAATTATTATTAAGAAAAGTCTGATATTAACTAGACGAACCACGATTCTATCCGAGCCATGTACCAATGTAATAATCCGACAAACTACACTTAAGGCGCCCACTGATTGGATCAATCCCCGGCCGGTCGCCGGCCGGTCCACCGAAATCCACCACAGACTCATCCAATTCTAGTACGCGTGGCCCACCATCAGTTTCAAATCGTTTAAATCTGTGGTTGATTTCGATGACCGGAGCGATCTGTCACACACACACATCCATAACCATTACACATATACCTGATAGTTTGACACTTTGTTTAATCGAATGATATGTGTCTGTTTGAGTGTGTGAATTGTATGCGATCTAGATCGTATGATTTTCATCGCCAATGTGAGGCCTTATTCAATCTCGATCATAAGGCGGCCGGAACGAAAATTTTCGGTGCGATGCCGGACCAGTCTGTGGGCTACTTTAGAGGCTTTTCCATTTTAATATACCTACCTCAACAGAACTGGCCACTCGTTAGGTATAGCCTCACAAACACCAACGGCTAAAGGTGCCCACTCATTTGTCAAATCGCCTGTCAAAAATGGTCCGCCGAAATCGACCACAGACTCGTCCAATTCTTGTAACGAACGGTCCGCCATCCATTTTCAAATCGTTGTATTTGTGGTTGATTTCGATGGCCGGAACGATCTGTCACACACACACGGATGTTTGACACTTTGTTTAATCGAATCTTGCGTCTGTGTGAGTGAGTGAATTGCATGTGATCTAAATCGTATGATTTACATCGCTAATGTGTGGCCTGTGTTCAATCTCGATCATACAGCTGGCCGGACCGAAAATATGGGCTAATTAAAAGAAGGAGACTTGGTGAAGACCAGCAGAAGTGCTGGGTACCCTGGGACCGATAACACTGTTTCGGGAGCTATAAGGCAACCCGTAAAAGCAAAAAAAAGTTTCACTAAAAGGGAAGACGGAACTCTAAAAACGATTTAAAATGATGTGACTATATTATCGCACAAAATATAACAAATTGTGTCGACTCAGCACATCTACAGACAAGTTCATGATATATTATTAAAAGGAAGAAATCCTTTATTTGATAAATTCTGAGCAGGAAATATTTTATCCGACAAGTTACCTGCGCGATATTACTTTTCCATCTGTCAAAGGGAATTAAAAATTGTCAACATGCTTTCACCTTAAGCTATATTGCGTATTATATTAAGCTAAATTTATTATTACGGGTATCTATTGACTTTGTTCAAGCGAGTTCCCGAAGAATCGAGATTTTTTTTCGGGATAGCTCTGTGCCAAAAATCACATCGATTCGTAGGATCGTTTTGGCGTGAGTAAAGAACAAATCATCACGCCTTTTTATCCCAATAGGGGTAGGCAGAGACAATCAATTGCCATTTGCTAGCATTACAAAAAATACAAACCAACACTCACATTTTCATTCTATATTAGAATATCTATAGTTTGTAACTATTTTTATTTTGTTTAATTTTAGAAACTACTAAACTGATATTGCTATAGGCTACATTTTTTTTCTTTTACGGGTTGCCTTACAGCTCCCGAAACCGTGTTACAGTTCCAGGGTACCCAGTGGATACCAAGTCTCCCTCGTTTAGCCGATGGTATTTGTCCGTACCAGTCCGTTGAGGTATATTAAGATGGAAAAGCCTCTAAGTATGATTTGTCGGATTAAGTACATAAGTTTTCAATTGAAAAACCCATTGGTACATGGCCGGGAAAATAAGTAATAATCACGTTGACTCGTTGCTGTGTTGTGACGTAAAAGTAAGCCAAACAAACAAATACACTTTGTAAGAAGACAGTCAATTGATTAGTAGTTACGTCTTTTGCCCGCCAGGTGGCAGAGAGAGAGGTGCGTTGGCCAGCAAATGAAATGGTCGCTTTGTTTTAACTGTGTAATATTTTAATTCTGTTTAATTGTTTAATTGTGTCCAAAGTGGAAATTAAAGACAGTAATTAGTAAAGACGTTAATTTTATTCAATCCATCATCGTCTCTTTACAAGTGGCAGCCCAACTAGTGGCCAATAAAAGTTTCGAACCAAAATAACGAATTTTTACGAACTCTTAAATTTTGTTTCTAAAATATATTCAGTTTTCAACAAGCATCTTGCTGGTTTTATGTGTGACTGTCTCAATCTTCGAGGTGTTAAGTGAAAGTGAAAATGCCAAGAAGAAAAAGTGCGCAAAGTAGCCACGAGGCGGACTTCGAGGTGGAGTCGCGCATGTCAGCGATGTTCGCGTCCTTTGCTAGGGCTCAAGCTGAGTCTAACAGAGAGTTAATATCAGCTATCCTAGCTTCCAAGGATTCCAACAGTGACAGCGGCGCTCCAAGCCTGTCTCCGACATCACACATCGCACCGCCCTCCGCGCTTATGGGAAACTTCGCTAACTGTACAGCGCGTTTCAGCGGGAGAGCTCATCAAGATCCACGTGTCGTGGATGCTTTTATTGATACAATCATAGTATACAAAGAGTGTACAAATATAAGTGACGAGCATGCGCTCCGCGGCCTGCCAATATTACTAGAGGCAGATGCTGCTGTTTGGTACAAGGGAGTAAAGGGCTCCATTTCTTCGTGGACAGAGGCAATACAACGTTTGCGATCCATGTATGGTGCGCCGAAACCTCCCTACAAAATATTTCGTGGCGTGTTCAGTGCAGATCAAGGACACGAGCGTGCCGATATTTATATCAGCCGTCAACGCGCGGAACTCGCGAGTCTACCGTATGTTCTTGATGAACGAATTATATTAGACCTTCTTTACGGCTTGCTAAACATCAATATTCGAAAGCGAATACCTCGAGACCTGGTTAATAGTGTCGACGAGCTCATCGAGCGCGCCAGACAGGTGGAGGACGAGTTCGACGAAGCAGCGTCGGTGCCTGTTCAGGGACAACGGGAGCTTCGTGCCGGCCGGCATGAGCCGCGCTCTACGGCGGCGCCTGCGCCGAGCACCTCACTCCGGTCACCTGTGTTTCACGGGTCAACGACTGCTCGTAACTCGGTCGAGACTCCGCTTCGGTCTTCGACGTGCAAAGTTCCTCGGGCGACACAGTGTAACCAAGTAATTCAACCTCTTCAAGGTAACAAAAGTTATTGTGTTTATTGTCGTAAAAGTGGTCACGCTCGCTCTGAGTGTCCGCGACTTAAAATTAAAAGTGATAGTGAAATCAAGTGTTATGGTTGTGGTGCTAAGGGCATCATTCGTTCTAAGTGTGCTAATTGTAATGCTGGGGACAGTAAGCCTAAAGACACTAGTAATACATTTTATTCTTGTAATTTTCATTCTTTGGACAAGTCTTTGAGCGATGATACCTACCCATTTACAGATCTTAGTCATGAACCTAATGTTATAAATCGTAGTAACGATCGTAGTTGTACATGTTGTAACAATATGTCTGTAAATCGTAGCAATCGTAGCCCAAAGAAGAGTCCGTTTTCGTTTAATACAAATTTGTCAAAGATTAAGCAAGGTCATCTGTCAAAGATCACCGAGTTGTGTACTAACACTTTTGTACCTAATGGGAGTTTGCCTCTCAGAGGCAAGTCGCCTATTCAAAATTGTAACAAGCTACCATTAATGAAGGTTGCCTTTGCGTCTGACTCCAACAGTAACGGCACCAGTAACCGACCTATTCTCAATGTCGAGATTAATGGGGTTCGTGGTACCGGTTTAGTGGACACAGCGGCCAAACGATGTATAGCTGGTTATAGTTTGTATACGTTGCTACGCGATCAAGGTCACCCGTTTCGTAAAAGTAATTTTCGTGTAAAATTTGCAGACGGGATTGTGCGCGATATGAATGTCAAACTTGTTGACGTCGACGTTAAACTTGAGGGTAAGGTTGTACCAACTACCTTCATTGTTTTACCTAACGCCGTAAATAATGAAACACTTTTTGGTATCGATTTTTTATGTAGTGCTCGTATTGTTCTTAACTTACACGCGAACTCATGGTTTATGACTGATCACCCGCAGGCTGTGTATCCTTTGCAAGGCGAGAAGTCAAGCGTCAAGGTGAGTTGTGCAGCTGCAGACGTGATTCGACCTGATGAGGGGGCGATGCTGTCGTCAATGGAGCGAACTGCATTGTCAACCTTAGTTCACGAGTACGAGGACATCTTTGGTGAAGGGGGAGGAGCGACACCTTTCGCCGAGCATACCATCGATACAGGTAACCATTTTCCTAAGACTACTAAAGACGAGACCCGTCGTGTGGGGGAAGACTATTCACCTGGTGACCTAATCCTTCTACGTAGCCATGTTTTGAGTAATGCCGGTAAGGGTATAACCTCGAAACTCGTCCCAAGAAGAGATGGGCCCTACTGTATAAAAATGAAGGTGAGTCCCACCACTTACTTAATTTCGCATCGTGAAGCTCCTGATGAATCGATCGGTAAGTATCACGTGTCCGATCTTACTCGCTACCATGCACGTGAGTGTGAGGGTGATCAGTCCAAGCCACGACCCGTCAACCCAAAACGGAAACGCGGTCGACCTCTTAAACTATTAGATTATGTTTAAGTTCCTTGTTCTAATTGTTTTTTGTTATTGTTAATTGTTCTTACTCACTTTCTCTTTGTGTAACTTTTGTGTTTGTTTGACCAAACTGGTGGTCCTATATTTGGTCAAAAGGGGGAGTATGTAAGAAGACAGTCAATTGATTAGTAGTTACGTCTTTTGCCCGCCAGGTGGCAGAGAGAGAGGTGCGTTGGCCAGCAAATGAAATGGTCGCTTTGTTTTAACTGTGTAATATTTTAATTCTGTTTAATTGTTTAATTGTGTCCAAAGTGGAAATTAAAGACAGTAATTAGTAAAGACGTTAATTTTATTCAATCCATCATCGTCTCTTTACAACTTTAGCATTTTTAAACAAATATTTTAGTTTCTTGAAATCTTAGACAAAAATCTACTATTACAATGAAGTCAGTATAGTTTCAGATCTCCATTACATTTCCCGACAGGCTCGAACAGACCACACTGTGCTGCATTTGCATTCATAGCTAAAAGGTTTTAAAATAAAATACCTCCACAAAGTTGGCAACATTCCAACAGACGTCGGGTTTCTTGTATGAAAATCACGTCGCTGCTTTTAGTTTGAAAAATAAACACATTTAAGTCGTCTATCATATAATAAATTTAAATATTAGTAGTTTATGAAACGGGTTCATAATAGAGGTAATTAAAACATAAGTGGAATTCATAGCATTCACGAGTGTTTTAATTCCAAGTTATGTGCCCGTTCATACACTATTTTATCTAATGATTAGATCTTCTAATCCCATGCAATAGGTATTTTAAATAATTGATCAATTTTTTAATCACACTTATATTCTTAGTCACAACATCATCTTTCACTACTCACTAAATTACTACATAATATAAAACAAATGAATATTAAACAAATGTATGTATATAATACGTGTTTCCTTGTAAAAAATATTCTAAAAGGCGATATTCATACTAAAATATCATTTTCATTAAATAGTGAATTCCATAATCGTAACACTAATAGGAGTTTATCCCATACCCGAACAACATTTCCTAGAACAGAGTTAGGGAAAAAACCCTACAATATGATGGAGTGCGGCACTATAACAATCTTCCCAAACATATTAAAGATACAGATTCATTTAATGTTTTCAAGAAACTGTTAAGGGATCATGTTGTTGTCAATGGGTAATTTTGGTAAGGAGTGTTTTGTTTTGTATTGTTCTGTTTTATATACTACCTACTTAGTTATTTGGGTCACTGACCTACAATTTGTGTAAATACACTAGATTTTTTTTGTTTTCTCATGTAAGTGAATGTTTTAATGTTCTTATGAGAATAAAATTCTTTAAACCTAAGTCCCCCCGCCACGTCTGTCCGTCTGTGCCCTTCTCACGCAATGCTACTGAACGGATTCTGTTTCCACTATTAGATAGGTTGATTCACAGTATTACCTAAACGTTGACAAGTCAGGGAAAAAAAGGTGCGTCGATGACCCAGTGCCACTGGGTCAGTGGTTAAGACGTCTGGTATTAACGAGACAGACCACGGGTTAATCAAAATCCGACAAACTACACTTAGAGGATTTACCATCTAAAATTAAATATACCTCAACAGAACTGGCCACTCGTTAGGTATAGCCTAACAAATACTATCGGCTAAACGAGGAAGACGAGTACCCTGGGACCGTACCAAAAGGGAAAAAGTTAGCCCCAGCGAGTTTTCATGGCGTATGCTGTCTAATCCGTCAGAAATATACAAAATGAATGAATGAAATAAATTATGTAGAATAAAATGATATACAA
Source organism: Nemapogon koenigi (assembly GCA_963924495.1). NCBI lineage: Eukaryota > Metazoa > Arthropoda > Insecta > Lepidoptera > Tineidae > Nemapogon > Nemapogon koenigi. The sequence continues at coordinate 2,918,428 of OZ004640.1, read as the reverse complement.
AAAAGTCAGTAACCTATACCTATCCTGTGCTAAGCCGGGAGCGGGGTTGCTAGTAAAACATCACTACACTGACAAGATGACCCGTGTGAATACTTCGCACCGTTAATAGTATTGTTGTCATAGTTCAACTGATCTCCAATAGATGGCGTCTTTTGCAAAAAAAAATAAATAAATAAATAAATTTACAAACTAGTCTAATTTTTAAAGAAACATTAAATTTTGATTTGATTGTTTATTTTTCGTCATTAGAGGAAAAATAATCTTCAAAATGACGTATCAAACATTATAATTTGATACCGACAAAAAACACCTTTGAAAAAAAAATTGGTATATGGGATAGACGGAGGCAATAAATAAAATACTTCTCTGTATTAAACATGATTCAAATTCGTTTAGTCTTAATCCAAATCCATTTTTCCAGCATTACCTGTTTACATAAAGGCGGAATTATATTTTATTACATGTTTACTCACAAACTATTATTTTTCACGTCTTCTAAGTTCGCGGAAAGTTTATTTTACAAATAAAACATTTTAGTCAACTACTTTATTTTTGAAATTCGTCTAGGGGTGTCAAACATCTTTAAGTAAAATTGTATTAGACATATTCAGGCCTCATTCCCAAAGGTGTAGACAGAGATGATGGAGATTAAAACTTATTTAAAATGCGAACGTAGCTTAACTATTTATTATGTGTTAATGCGCTAATTAAAACAGTTAACTAACAACGTTAAATTAGGTTTATTTACCTTACTCAATTCGACATTTCAGGTGACAAGAGGGCTGGAGCATACCTTGGGCAACGTATTAGCATAGCTATACAGCGAGGAAACGCTGCTAGCCTTCTTGGCACTTTACCGCAGGACAGTGATTTCGAGAAGGTTTTCTACTTATGAGTATGTATCACTACATATTCATGATTAGAGAGCCACTCATGGGGTTTCCTGTGTTTAATTTTTAATTTTTATTGTATTTAAACTATGTTATATTATTATATAATATTTAGTTTGTAAATTGTAAAAAAACCTTATTCAAGGTGAACTTTTTTAAATATTTAACATATTTTATTTTCTAATGAACACAGATCGCCCCACGGCATACAATGTACATATTCTGTTTCATTATTAGTTATATTTTAATGACTTCGTACTGGAAAAGTTTTCAAAAGAGAAGGATTTTACAAACAACGTCCTAAAATACGCTTATAACTACTTATTTATTAGAGATAGATATATGCTACTGCAAACTTTTGTGTAGTTCATTATTTTTATTCTATATATTTTGTTATATCTCTGACGGATTAGACAGCATACGCCATGAAATCTAGCTGGGGCAAACTTTTTCCGACTTGATTCACTGATACCCAGTTCCTAATAAATTAATACTTACTCGTTAATATCCCGGTGAATCAACCTAACAAGTACTGAAAACCTGAAAACTGCAACGAAATTCGTTCAGTAGTTTTTGCGTGAAATAGTCACAGACAAACGTTTGTATCTTTGGTAAAAACCCCTAACTCTTTGCTGTCTATACCCTTTTCTGAAATTACCGTGATAAAATATTTCCAATTATCGTCCGCCGTTTAATAGAGAACGAAACAAATCCACGCGAATATTTTTTAAATATTTTCAGTATTAAACTGCAAGCGTTATCAGCTAATTTGTTACTAACGACCAATCACGCGACGGCAATTTGGTCGCTACAGCAACCGGTCGGAAATTGTATTCTAGTTGCTGGCAAGTAAATGACATTTCTAGTATGAAACAAACTTACTTATGGAAGCGAGACTTGAGTATGGAATAAGAAGAATGAAAGTAAGATAAATGCAGTGGAACTGCGGTCTTTACGTAAAATGTGTGATATAAAGCGTATTGACCGCATCCGGAACGATGTCATTAGAAAATGAAGAAAAGTAGTTTACGCTAGTTTGGAGACGTTGAAAGAATGGAGGATAAAAGATTGACTAAAAAGGTTTTTATGGCTGAAGTGAATGGAAATGCTGGCAGAGGATGACCTAGGTGTACTTTTATTGAACATATAAAAAATATATTGATCGATGGAAATATTAAAAGTACACACAATCGCGCGAGCATGTATGAAAGGTATTATGAATATAAAATAAGCGAAAGAGGTATGTCAGGATTGTAATAAATGGCATTCGATTGTATCTGTCTACCCCTGGCCCTATTAGGATGAAAGATAGATAGATAGATAGAACAAAGTCATCAAAAACTGTTTTATTTATATATAATTTTTATTTCTTTAGTTGTGTGTTAGGAGGGCTAGCATGCATTGTAAGTTTAGTTGCGTATTGACAGGAATTATTATTTGCAACTTAATTGCTAGTTCCGTGATAAGACTGCCGGATCGATTGTAGAGTTAACAGAAACTGAATGAAGTTTTAATTAAAACAAGCTCAGAGGACCGTTGTCAACGGTACAATTATCGTTTAATTGTTGATTAAAATCGTTTGAACTCGATTAATGCAAACAATTAAAGTTAACGGGAAAACTAGAAACTCCTTCTTAAACGAAATGTTAATGAGCTTTTATGAATTACAATTAGGTTTTAAGGAGTCTGAATTTTCAAGACATATTCTAATCCTAACTAATCTAATCTATAACTGAAGAGTTTTTTGTTTGAAGGCGCTAATCTCTGGAACTACCAGTATGTCAGCCAGTAAGCGACACGACAGTTTTATATTATTAACCGACTTTAAAAAAGGAGGAGGAGGTTCTCAATTCGTCGGAATCTTTTTTTTATATATATATTCCCCGATTACTTGAAAACACCTGGACCGACTTGGGTTGTTTTTTTTTTTTGTTTCAAAGGGTATACTTCCGAGGTGGTCCCACGGTCATCAGGTCAGGATCTGATGATGGGATCCTGAAGAAATCGAGAACTCTTCAAATTTCGGGTATTTTTTCTTAAAGTGACTTTCGGAAAGCACACTTTTCAGTGCATAATTTTTTAAGTCGGTACACTTTTTTTTAAAAGGCAATTATTTAAATTAAGAATTACAGTAATCTCACCACTGTCATTAAGACAATCAGCTCTTGCAAAAGCTCGTATTTTATAAGCTACTAGCTGCTTCCCACGACTTCGTACGTGACTATTTCAGAATGTTGGCAAACATACACTTCATACATAGCTTTTGTCATGTTCACCTCTGCCCACCCCGTTCCCGTCATCATACCGTGATGGTATATAGCCTAGGTTACTCAGGGATAATGTAGCATTCCAATGGTGAAAGAATAATCAAAATCCGTCCAATAGTTTTTGAGTTTATTCGTAACAAACATACAAACATACACACAAAAATACAAATCTTTCCTCTTTATAATATTAGTATAGATGAATACGCAGTGTTGAGTATCAGATACGTTCCTTGATATCGATAAATAGTGTTACTAATAAAGTATATTGGTTTAGTAGTCGATAGCCTAATTGGTAGTTCTGTGGGTAGGACGGTGGACTTGAAACCGGAGATCCCGGGTTCGAATCCTACCCCTTGCCAAAATGCTAAGCACCAATTTTCTTTAATAATATGTGCTTAAATCGACTCCTCGTGCTCCGGAAGGCATGTAAACCAATCACCAACCCGCCTGCCAAGCGTGGTGACTATGGCAATTCCTCTCAATGAGCAACCACTAAAAATAGTGCACTAGAGGGAGGCCATGATCCAGCAGTGGATCTTAAAAGGTTGATGATGATGATGATGATGATGAATGGTTTATATGGAAAATTAAATTCAACTTTTTTATAATTAACTCTTTTTTGTTTATTTGATAGCCCAAACCCAAGGTTATAGGCTATAACATCACGCTACGACCCAAAGGAGTAACATTAACGCTGGTGCATCGGTTCTTCTTTTACATCAAAACAGAGCATCAGATCATCGTGATTTTAGTTGATAGTTTGATGGCCGTAGTATGACACAGACTACTTTTATCCCTGGAAAGTATCTCATTTCCACAAGAAAATTTAATTTTTCATCAGAAAGTAGCACTCATTGGCATGGACATTGGTCCATGTAGGGTGAGGGGCGGGCGTGATTCTGCTATACACGATGCGAGGTTTCGCGCGATGTGTCTGTTGTCGACGCGATTTACCTCGGGCTTTTGCGGGTAGGTTTTCATTTTGACAATACCTTAACACATAGGGTTCTCAGTCCCACTATTATCTCGTCTCTGAAAACTTATATACAAGTTAAAAATAGGTTAGCGAGGAGCGCTAGCGTCGAGTGTGATATCGTTATTTTATACCTACCAGTGTGACAAAAACGGTGTGACCACGAACTATATGCGTAGGACCTCGAACCCAACATAAAAATGGATCCACGATCACTGGTGGGTGTTAATGGGTAGGACCACGAGTCGGACATCGTATTTTTACCCGTGCGAAACCTGGATGGCTCGCTAGTCTAAAATATAACAATAGCGTTTTTCAAAGAAACCAGATAAATTAAAATCAAATACTAAGGTAAATAATTTCTTTTGTACTAGTTATTTTTTGTAAGAGACTCTGTTTAGAAACATGAATTAAAAATTGAAACTTGTTTAGCACAATTTAATTTCAATATTGAAAAGAAAAATATGGTTTCAGAGTTCAATAGTATTTTCACAATCTCCAGAATAAGTAATTTCGTTCATGAGATTTTTTTCTTGTACTTTTGTCTGTGATGAAAAACATACATTTAAATAAGTAATAAGTTTGATATTTTATTAATTTATTAGTAACTAGCATTCCGCCCCCGGCTTCGCCCGTGGATATTTACGAACAAAATAAAATATACCCTATACCTACCCCTACCCCTACCCTTATCCCTACCCTACCCCTACCCTAACGGCGACAGTTTAATTATTTTTTTAAAATAAAAGAACACTGACTTAACTATAATAGTTAGATATGCTATCGCGACACTTTTTGTAGATAATGATGTGTTCTTCAAAGTTGTAGTACTTTTTATTCTATAGTTATTTTGTTCTATCATCAATAGTTTTCGTAGCGCACGCGATGTAAGGAATTTCTTAGGGCATTTTTTTTTAAACCTTGAGTTACATTATTTTAGTTTTAGTAAGGATCCCAAATTTTTTGAAAATAGAATATAGCCTATGTCACTCAGGGTGAATGTAGCTTTCCAATGGTTAAAGAATTTTTGAAATCGGCACAGTAGTTTTTGAGTTAATTCATTACAAACATACGCACAAAAATACAAATCTTTCCTCTGCAAAGTCGTAGTACATTATTTTGTTCTATCATCAATAGTTTTCGTAGCGCACGCGATGTAAGGAATTTCTTAGGTCATTTTTTTACACCTTGGGTTACATTATTGGAGTTTTAGTAAGGATCCCCAATTTTTTTTAAAATAGAATATAGCGTATGTCACTCAAGGTGAATGAAGCTTTCCAACGGTGAAAGAATTTTTGAAATCGGCACAGTAGTTTTTGAGTTAATTCATTACAAACATACACGCAAAAATACAAATCTTTCCTCTTTATAATATTAGTATAGATAGATATAGATTAATAAAAATTATGGTTTGATCCCGGCTGTGTATCAACGGGTTTTAAGGGTTCCCAACATCCCCGATGAAAAAACGGAAACCCTTATAGGATAGGATCACTCATGTGTCCGTCTGTCCGTCTGTCCGTCTGTCACAGCTTATTTTCTACGAAAAATGTTGAAACTTGGTACATATACAGAGTTTCATGGCCAAGGTAGGTAAAGTAAAAGTTAAGGTATGCTAAATCCAAAACCGTTTCGAGACATTGGCTTAATAATCCGTATTTTTCAATTTATAACTTAAAATCGTGAGATTGTCTTTATTTTTTCAAAAACAAATAATTTACTTAACCGACAATTCACCTATGAATGACGTCATTATATCGGCTAAATAAAAACAAAATACACTATGTTGCAAAAAAAACGAGCACTTAAAACTTAATTGGTTATCATTATATTTTGAAGTTAATAATGTTTCAATAATTATTATTTATGATGTTTCAACATATTATAATCGAATTTCTACATTTTTTAATCATCACAAGTAGAAATCTGAGGTAAATTGAATAAAAAAATGAAAAACCATTTTATTAAGTAATTTTAATGAGTATGAAGTGACAAATTAAACTAAAATTATTTTTTTAATTAATCTTTTTTAAATGAACCTACACAAAAATCAATATCGAGTATGACCACCTCTAGCAGTTATGACAGCTGCCATTCTTTTTCTCATACTCCCGATCAGGTTTCTTATGGTTTATTGTGGTATCAGTTCCCATTCAGCCTGAATCACAGTTTTTAACTCTGTGAGGTTTTGTGGAGCTGGAGTTACAGCTCGTACCCGGCGTTTTAGTACGTCCCATAGATGCTCTATAAGGTTGAGGTCGGAACTCCTCGCTGGCCAATCCAATCGAGGAATCCCAACCTCCTCCATATATGCGGATACTGCAACGGCCCGATGAGGACGAGCATTATCATCCATAAAAATGGACCTGTCTCCCATAACAACCAATGCAGGTTGCACATGTGAAACGAGAATTTCTGAGATATAGCGATGTACATTAAGTGCCCCATTTGGCAAAAAACTAACTCCGTACGAGCTTCAGAAGTTATTCCTGCCTAGAACATTAAGGATCCCCCACCGTATGGTGTTACCTCTTCAAAGCACACGTCGGAATAACGTTCACCTTGTCTTCTCAGTACTCTCCGACGTCTGTCTTCACCATGTAGACATATACGGGCCTCATCGGAAAACAGAACCCTACCCCAATCCTCAATTGTCCATAGTAACAAATTTTGCCCAAATCTTAGTCTTGCTACGCGATGCCCACGGAGTAATGTTGGTCCTCTAGCGGGTCTGTGAGAATGTATGTCTGCTTCGATAAGTGTCCTCCGTACAGTCCATTTACTAACTCTCACCAATCTCACTTATTGTAGGTGGTTTTTAGATAATTGTAAGATTTTCGTCGATTTCTAAGAGCTTGACTGACAAGGAATCGATCATCCCTCTGCTCCGTACATCTTTTTCTGCCAGAACCAGGCCTTCTACAGAGAGAATCAGTCTCTTGGAACCTCTTCCAAATCCATTGAACTTTAGAACGTGTAATTCCAAGCCGCCGTGCCACATAACATTAGTCTAAACCTTAATCGAGAAGAGTGACGACTTTACTAGCTAATATTGTGTTGTCCATATCGTAATGAAACTAGTGCACTTGTGCACTACTTCTATTCATCAATAAAGTCGTGAAACTAAGGAATATTTTGTTAATAATAACACAATTGATCATAATATTGAGAAAAAATCCCGCGTTTAGTTGGCGTTTTAAATACAAAATTAGAGAATATTTGTCATAAAACGTAGAAATTTAAATTTGGAATGTTCATTATTAGTGGCCAGCACGCGTAATTGAACATGGAACAACATTCAGAACATAGAATACATATATATAAATTATTTAAATATATACTACAATATATCTTAAGTGCTCGTTTTTTTTGCAACATAGTGTACTTTACTTGTCAACTTGTCAACCAATGTTACCCTGTTACTAGATATACTACTATTTCAGTAGTTTTTATAACTAATCTAGTTTATTATTTAGGAAGAATGTTTAAGCATTTTTATGGTAGGATATTCTTTGACCTTTGTATATATTTTGTATCACAACAACTATGCAGACTACGGTATAAAAGCCGTAAAGATTTGTTTCTTTGTTGTTATTTTAATATGTTTTATGTAGAAGTGGTAGGTTTTGGTAGATTTTGTAGGATTTAGAGACGGCAACACTATTATTTGTTAAACGTCAAACTCAAAGAACACAGATGTTCTTTTTTCTGTACCAACATATCAAAGGTATTGAAGTATTCAGCCGACAAAATGACGTCATCAGTACTAAAACTTAGATAATTTATTATAAAAAAACTACTGTATAGAAATCAAAAATATAAAAATCGAACCTTAGCTTTTACTTTACATACCGAATTCAAAACTTATGTGTATAATCCGACAAACCATACTTACAGGGTTTCCATCTAAATTATGCCTCAACAGAACTGGCCACTCGGCTAAATGAGGAAGACTTGGTTTTCCACTGGGTACCCTGTGAGCCATAAGACAACCCGTGAAGAAGAAAAAAAATATAAATCTGAAGATTTTGTATGTTTGAACACGCTAATCTCAGCCATTTATTGAGGCTCGGATGGTTTGAGGCTATCCCGCTAATATTATAAACGCGAAAGTTTGTATGGATGTATATTTGTTACTCAATCACGGCAGAACGGCTGAATGGATCTGGATGAAATTTGGCACAGAGATAGATTATAGTCTGGAATAGCACATAGGCTACTTTTTATCCCGGAAAAATGTATGGTTCCCGTGGGATAGATTTGTTTTTGATTTTCACGGGATCGACATGTTTTTTTGCATAGTGGTAGTTTAGGGGTCCGAGAATGACATATACTTACTACTTTTATACTGCGAAAGCGGGCGGGGGAGGGGCAAATTAAGCCACGGGTTTTTTATCTATTTCCACGCAGGTAAAACCGCGGACAGAAGCTTGTATAACATTAACACGCGATTAAAAAATGGGGAGTCGGGGTAGAAGGGTGAAAAATAATTTACGACTTATTCTCAGACCTCCCGAATATAGACAAAAATCAAACAAATCGGTCAAGCCGTTTCGGAGGCGTTTGGTTACAAACACTGTGACACGAGAATTTTATGTATATAGATTCGCGTTCAAATCGCGGCAATTCACCGCTGGTTTGTGTTCACGGAAACTTTGTAATCAATCATGTCGGGGGTACATTATGAGTTATTTTTCTCATTCGACTGTTGAACTCTGGGTTATTGTTGACTCACTGAAATTAATATCCACAGTTGAATACCATTGGCTTTTTGATCTTTAACATTTATATTGCTAAAAAAGTATTGTTCTATTTATTATTCGTCGATCTTAGAAACTTTTGAAGCCTAACATAAAAATGTATGCCTTTACCCTAAGAGGGGTAGGCAGAGACAATCGAATGTCATTTGCTACGATCCTGACATACTTCTTTCGCTTATTTTATATTCATCATACTTTTCATACATGCTCGGAAATTGTGTGTACTTTTAATATTGCCATCGAACATTTTTTTTTATATGTTCAATAAAACTACACGTAGGTCGTCCTCCGCCAGCAATTCCTTTTATTTCAGCCATGTATCTTTCATCCTTAATTCTTTCAACGTAAATACTTTTCTTCATTTTAGTCACAACATCATTTTTCACTTCGCATTCTTCTCAAATGACATTGTTCCGGATGCGATAAATACGCTTTATATCACACATTCTACGTAAAGACCGCATTTCCACTGCATTTATTTCCGGGATAAAAGATGCGTCGGTGACCGAGTGGTTAAGACGTCTGGTATTATCTAGGTAGACCACGGGTTCGATCCCGGATCCCGGCCATGTACCAATGGGTTTTTTAATTAAAGGGAGACTTGGTCTTCCGCTGGGTACCCTGGAACCGTAACACGTCGATTCAATGCTCTCTTTTGGCGTGAAATACTCACTATGTAACTTGAAAGTTTCATCAAATTAACTTAGCCGTTTCGTAGCCTATTCTGAACAAACATAATGACAGAAAGATAAAATCTCTAAAAACATAAATATTCACATTATTTTAGTTTTTTCAATTATCTCTATTAAAATCCGTTCCACATTACGGCCATTTTCAGTAACAATCGTCCAAATTCCTACAAATACAAAAAAGCCACCCTTAAAATTCTTCGTAGTGACATAAACTTATTTCCCAAATTCCTGGCTTAGTGCCTCGTGCATGGAAGGGTTTATAATATGAAAATTCTCGGCCGTTATTAAAGTACCTTTAAGCTTTTGTTTACGCTAGTTCGTAGAATTGTGCTAGAAAGGATTTACATTATGTTTTCCTTGGCTATTTTAAATCATAATATTACGGTAAAATTATTAGATATCAATAAGAAGTGAAACAAAATTCAATTCCTGAAAGTTGTATATACATACTTAGATATTATAGTGCACGCGTTTTCGTCATGGCGTGATGTGGAATCCAGTTTAATCCTGTTCGTGCTGTGATGGTTGTGATTAGTCGACGACTAATAAGACATATCACGGTCGGCGGAATTATCTTAAATACCGATTTATCGGCTATAAACACTATAAAGGCTATAATACTTGACATTGGCAAATCACCGATAAACATTGGTGGAGCCATAATAAATCAGGACCCTGGAGATCATATACGACCAGAGTACGTGTGAGGATAAATGAATCGAACCTGATTAATTGGATTACGATGGGATTACGGCGTTTCGTTACAGAGTTCCACTATCCACCTCCTCATCAGATCAGATCGATGGTAATCAATTATTGTATTGTCATCAGATTTACATTATCTATGCAAAATTACAGCTCAATCGAACATCGGTAAGTGGGTCAGATTTAACTTGATCCAAAGTAATACATAATAACAAACATTGCAAGCTAAATTCTTTTTAGTTTTTCTCTTTTTTCTTCTTCTTCTTTAGCTTGTGTCCGTCCACTGCTGGACATAGGTCTTCTCAGCATTGCGCCACTTCTCCCTATCCTCCTCAGTTCTCCTCAGTTCTCCTCCATGCTCTACCCTCTCTCTTCACGATTTCGTCACTCCATCTCGCTGGTGGTCTGCTAACACTTCTATGGCCCATTGTAGGTCTCCACTCAGTAACCCATTTTTCTTGTATTGTCTTTTTATCAAGAAATACTCGTACAACAACCGTGTACTATTTTTAGCCTCAGTTTGAAGAATTTATGGGGATTCTGGATTATTCTGTATTCTGAGAATATCACATGGAGTCCGGGATTAAAACCTGTTTACTGTTACATTATTATTTTGTACTTTTATCTTCTTGCGGAAAATTGATTTGATTTGATTTGGCTAAAAGTTTATTCAAATGAAGGCTATTCTGGAATAACCACGAGAAGATTGATTTCTAACGAACTTGCTTCCAGCTCCTGCTTAGTGATTAGTTGACTGCTTCGCTCCTTTGGGCCGTAGCGTGATGTTATATAGCCTACAATTTAATCTTCTTCAATAAACTATACCTAAACGTGATAGGTACCTATATGTGTAAAACCTGTAGGTACTTCTATATCTTCCTCTTCTATCTGTGAAAATCACAATAAAATCCGTTCAGTAGTTTTGGAGTGAAATTGGCACAAACAGAGAGACGCGGAAGAGGGTGATGTAATGATGTTTAACGGAACATTTTTTTTTATCGGACTGGTACTTCTAAAAAGGTGGCCACACATTCGCCCAATCCCCGGTGTGTCGCCGTACGGTTCACCGAAACCGACCACAGACTCGTCAAATTCTTGTACCGATCCTAGATCATCCGGCCGGCGGCCGGAATGGTAAGTTTTCTGTGCGATGCCGGACCAATGTGTGGCCTACTTAAGACTACTTAAGTTCAAATATACATACAAACTCGTCAGCTTTATATATTAGTATAGATAATAAAAATAATTTTTTCATAATAATTTATTTTATTTTCACAATTTAGGGGGGAGGGGTCTCTACTCTTTCACACAACAATCAATACTCATTTATCACTGTAGAGACATGCACATATCTAATAATTTTCCACTTTTATACTACGTTTTATATATATAAAAATATGTGATTCAACATATTAATATCCTATAATTAGAAAAAAAATTGCACTTGTTTTTTTTAATTTCAATAAACGAAACAAGAAACACATTGCTTTGGTCCAAAAAAACGTCCCAAACCCAAATACACATAATTTCTTACATGTGATTTATGTAAAATTAAATTACTCTTATATAATACTTTTTTATTTCAATTTCACAATTTGGTTATTACTATAAATATTTAAAAAAAAAAAATTGCATTGTATTACATATAAAAATATTTTTTATACTAACTACACATAGATTTTCTCTAAAGTTACAAAAGGGAAATACATTACTGAGGTAGTAGATTCAATAGGATAGGACATCGTTCTTATTTAAATAACCATCAAATCAATGGAATTTAGGCACTATTTTTTACAAAAAAAATCAGTTGCACAGTAAAATAGAAAACTTATTTGTAGAGACACCTGCTGTAATTCTTCTTCTTCTTCTTAATGTCAACTATTATAGCCGATTAATCAGCATCTAAGATGATCCCGCCGACTGTGATATGTCTTATTAATCACAGACGAATCACAACTATCACAGCGCGGACGGGATTAAACTGGTTTCCCTATCATGTCACGATGGAACGCGTGCGTTGGTCGCCACGGATAGTGATATTTTTTAGGGTTCCGTACCCAAAGGTCCGTCTGTCTGTCTGTCTGTCTGTACATCTGTACATCTGTCACCAGGCTGTATCTCATGAACCGTGATTGTTGAGACAGTTGAAATTTTCACAGATTACATATGATTTCAATGAATGAGAGAAAAGAGGTGTGCCAGGATCGAAGCAAAAGCATCTGCGTTTACAAAGAAATTAAGGTGTGAGCATTGTGACCTTACGACAAGTTAATAAATCATGGTGAGCCGAGCAGTGAGTTATCTCGTAGCACTCGTAATTGCTACGAAACCGTAGCATTTTTTTTTTTACCCTTTATAAGTGGCAAGTATTTGCTTTCTTGCAACTAGTACTATAAAAAATAAAATAAATTTAACTAAGTACTTGTAAAATATCATTTTTCTAACAGGAATTTATTAATAAATTAAATGCTAATTTGTATAACACTACCTATACAATGTATTTTTTTACAAAATTACCCATTTTTGACATTGAATATATCAACGAACGATCAGCCAAAACTTATTTTACATCTAACTTTAAATCTGTTTTCATTTTCAATTTGAAGTTAGGTTACATTACACTTCATTGGTTAACCCATAGATGTAGTATGCTGGCGCTCTACAAAAATCAAGATTGGTAATTTCGCGATTAGAACGTGACCAAAAAATTAATACATCAGAATGCGTGACAAATTTGTAATTCTGTGGATTTTTCATCCTAGATGACTTTACATCCAGGCACTACATCATGCACTGCATAAATTAACCATAATTAATCACGACTATTAAACACAAAATTATACTTCAAAACAGAATATTTTACAAAAAAAAATTACTACTGACGCTTGGTTGTTACAGGCTGTTACAGTATTCAAAAAACTGTCTCGTCTATCTGTCTCACTTTAACATACGCGTATCTATGCGCTTTCTCTTTTGTATTGCCAATCTAGTAGAGCGCCCAAACGACTATACAAATTCTAGGTGTATCAATTTCAAATTCAAATCCATCTAAGTCTAATGACATCTCTTACTTATTTTAACATTTAACTCAGCTCTAAAATGGGTGAAATATTGTATGATTTTATCTCATGGCTAAATATTTTGTCTGCTCGTTTTATTTGTTTTTGTTTCGAAACATAACATTCGAGAAATTCAAGAATACTTCCATCTTGTGTATTATTTTGTCAGATAACATAAGTATTATGTGTTGTTTACTTATTCAGGATAACTCTTCGTCTTTTCTCAGCTATAGAGAAAGCTTATTAAAGTTACAGGAAACATACTAGAGAAAACACACTAAGTATAGTCTGTTGTATGTAGCTTGATCTTTATGACAGCAGTCAAAGTCAAAGCCTTTAAATTCTTAACTTTCCATTTGGATTCTACGTCATATCATGGCAGACAACGACATTAATAAGACATATGACAGTCGAGGGGAACATCTTAGCTACCGATTAATCGTCTAGTGTTACTGTAACGTCAATTAATGGCAAATCATTGATTAACATTGACGGAGCCAGAAGAAGAAATCTAGTGATTTTTTGATGTGCAAATGATACAAAGACATGATTTAATTTTCTTACAGCTGTCATTAAGGTCAAATATAGACTAAAAAGGATTCAAAAAGATTAATATAAAATTGTACGCGACCTAACTTACATATTTTAAAGATAATTATTGCTTAACATTGACTCACATTCATTTAAAAATAATCTTTTGACACTTTTTATAACCTCGTTTTACAATTGCAGCGACCAGCGCTATTTACTTATCCTTATTATACTTATCCTTTAATTCACTTTTAAATATTTTTATTAATATTTATTCTAAGTCACTATATGAATTACATCGATTCGATTCTAGCCATTTTCTAAAGGGTGTGCAATTTAACATAATAGGTACTGTGTAGTCCGATCAACTAATTCTCCAATCAGTAAAAAGTTGACAAAAATCAGTAATCTTTATACTAACGGGGGAATAACTGTACTTCCAAAAAAAAAGTGGCCAATGATGTGTAATATCTTAAGAATTCGAATTTTAATTTCTTTACTTCCAGTTACGCATTTACGTTCCTTTTTACGAAATTACTCCCTGCAAATGTATACCACATATTTAGAGGTAAGATGTTACACATCAAAAAACTCACTGATCTGACTATTGGACATTGCATTTAAAAACCTATTACTAATATTAATATTCTTACTTTAGTATTCTTCCATAATAGTCCTATTTCAATTGGTAGAGTAATTTCAGAAATTTTGAAAAAACATATTTTTGTCAACCTAATAATTTCACAAGAAATGTATCTCGAGAAACATATTTAATGATGACGACGTATTAATTCTTCTCTTATTTGATCTAATTCAAATTCATTGAAGGAACAAACAGTATAACAATTAAAATATAAATATACATTTAAAAACTACTTATAAATAAAACTTACTCTATATTTAACTTATTTTAAGAACACTCACTTCTTTAATATTTTTCTCTCTTATTAAAGATAATATTACAAATATTATCAAATAATATACTAATATTTTATTCATTTATTTATATGAAGTAAACTCGAAAAATACTGGACTCATTTAAACATATTACAGTGTAATGAAGAGGCTTTATTATTGAGATGAACATAGTACCTATTTGCAATATTTAATTAAATCAAAATTAGCATTCCGTAAGACACAACAATATATATTTCATGTTTAAAAAAATGTCCATTGATGAATAATATTTAAATACAGCTTCTGTAAATTCTTAAATGTAAATATAATATATTTATTTAAGTTCTGAACAAAGTTCTGAATGAAGGAGTCCAGTACCTTTGCAAAAACATCCATACCGTGACCTCTATTTTCTTACAGTCACATAAATATTAATAATTTTCCTCAAATGTACATTCCACGTCTTGTATACCCTATAATCCCTATATCAATAGCGAGGTCGAATTAATGGACATATGAATCAATCATGATTAGAGATCTCGCCGACATATTTCACAACAATTAATTCAATGTTTGTGAATAAAATTGACGTCATTTTCGTAGAAATTACTTATTTCCTGAGAAATACACACGAATTAAATTTAACTATATCATTACATATTATAAAACAAAACCCCCCGCCGCGTCTGTCTTTCACGAAAAACTCGGATTTTGTTGCTTTTTGCCGCAGCGAGTTTTCATGGCGTATGCTGTCTAATCCGTCAGAGATATAACAAAATGACTTAGGAAAGAATTGTGTAGAATAAAATTATCTACAAAAAAGTCGGCAGTAGTATATATGTATCTCTAATAGATAAGTAGTTATAAGCGTATTTATTCAAATTCAAATTGTTGCAAATTTTTGTCGCTAAAAATAAGTAAATATAATTAATATCCATAGAAAAATCAGAAGGAATGTAAACAAATGAAACTAGTGAATGTTCACGCAATTAAAAATTTACAAGTCAAGAATAAATTACAAATTATTAATAATATTGTATGTGTACTATCATACATTCAGTCGTACATACTTTTACAATAACCTAAATTGCCTCCGATCCAGCGGATTTTTTAATATTTTTTTGTACCTTTTATTTAGTTGGAAGGGACTTAGATACAAATTTATGACTACATATTCTAATAAGTCGTAATTGTTCATAATTTTAATATAATAATAACTAGAGTTTTAATACAGAAAAACACTTAATAAACCTGTCGTTGTAATTTTAATTTACTTTTTTACCTTATAATTATATATAAAAATATTTGTGCAGATACGTGAACTGTATGGGAAAACTAATTAAGTGAGTTTTTTTATAATTTTTTTCTTTAGATAAAGGTTAGTACCCTGTACTTAACAAAGTTAGTGCTAAATGTGTAAAAAATAATTTCAATATTTTTAGGAAAAGGGTAGGAATTTTATATCAAAATCTATAGATAATTGGTATTTGACCATTTTACTTATATACTATTGAAGGGAACTCCAACGCAATATATTTGGTACATTTTTCCAAAAATATTACTCGCTACAGTATTTACAATTGGGCACGTCTCCAACGTCGTACCTGAAAGATAAAATACATTTTATGTTATATGCCCCACTGAAACTTAAGAGTATCGTTTAGTCACAGAGTTCGGGCGCTGTGCGTTTTTCAAAATTTGCTATCTCATCAGTCACCTCGCGTTCACTTACACGTGTGCGATAGAGAGAGTTGCAGGCTTCTGACGAAATTGTCTTGAATTATGCGCAAAATAGGTGTTTAGGTGTTAAAGTTTTTCTATACCTAAACGTTAACGAAATTATTTGATTTTAGACTCTATCGTTTTGTTAAATCATAAACTAAGTCGGCTCGTTTTGATTTTTTCAAAATTTTGATTAGTTTCATAATTATCACGAGATAAGTATGAGGAAGTTTTTTAGTTAAAAAAAACGGTTTTTGAGGATTAATTATTTCTCAATTTATAATCAATATGAAAGAAACAAAAACGAGTCGACCTAGTTTTTACTTGTCTCTATAACATATAAATATAAAAAAACAGCAAGAACGGATTATGTTTAGTGGGGTAGAAACGTTAACGCATTTTGTATGAAAATTTTTAGCTAAACAATATTGTTTTTCTGCATACATACTTATATATGCAGAAATACTTACAACTAAATGTAAAATTAATATACATAATGCTGTTTTAGTTCCATCACTTACTTATGGAAGCGAGACTTGGGTATGGAATAAGAAACATGAAAGTAAGATAAATGCAGTTAAAGCGGTCTTTACGTAGAATGTGTGATGTTAAACGTATTGACCGCATAATTTTGTGACTAAAATAAAGAAAAGTAATTTACGCTGGTTTGGACATGTTTATATGACAGAAGTGAAAGGAAATGCGGCAGAGGACGACTTAAGAGTAGGTACTTTTATTAAACATAGTGCAGACTTTCTTAGACTTATAAATGCCTGATTTTTCATAATTTTAAACTACACATCAAAATAGATAAATAGTTTATTTGAATTGCATACCAAAAATGTAGAATATCAAGTTGGTTAACCAACTTCATTAGTTACAACTCAAAGTAAACTTACCCTTGAAAATAACTGTTAGAATTGACTTTGAGTTGGAGTGCCGTCGAACGACTCCTCATTAATCAGCCTCAATTTGACTGACTCCCGTCTAAGATTATAACTAGTCGATATATGGCAATGTTTAACATCTATAGTTAGCAAATCTTCATTTAGTTCCACACCACTTCTTTCAACATCAGCGGCGGCGCTCGGTTTCCTCTTATTCCTAAAAGACGTGCCCCGCTGTGTGCTCGAGGTCAAATAACTATCTGTAGTTGTGTTTCCATTAAAAGTTTTCTCTGGGCAAACTCCCATCTGATCCATTTGTATGCTTCCCCTTAATTGATTCGAGGTATCAATACACGGTATCAATTGCTTGAATTCTTTCCGGAAGTTCTCGTTCATCCATGCGTAAATAACAGGGTTGTAGCAGGTCGATGACATGGCGAATAAGTGTGCTAAGAAAAACGCCAGAAAGTAATATTTCATATGTATAGCGTACATGTAGTAATCGTTACAGAGATTGATAATATTTAAAGGCAACCATGACAAACCGAATATAGTCACCATTGTAATTAACATTTGATTTGTCCTTCTCTTCCTGTTTTTATCAAACTCTTCTTTCTTCGTATTTTTAGTTGCTGCTTTCGCTTTAGCTCTATCATTTAATTTGAAGCTAACACATGTGTAACAGAAAGCGATTACAATAAACGGTAAAACAAATTGTAAAAACGAAGTGGCCGAACCAAAAATCCTTCTCAAATTTTCATCAGGCCACGTTTCCTCGCAGAAATTTCCATACGGCGTATCATAGAACGTCATGAAAATTGCATATGGCATCGTGACAGTAACAGAGAAGGTCCATATCATGATTATTACTGTAATACAGGTTTCTATCTTCATTCTTGGTCTGAACGGGTAAATTATCACAAAGAACCTATCTATAGCTATCGACATGAGAGTCAAAGTAGATATGTATACACTGCAGCCTTGTGCGAATGGAAATATATGACATAGGAGCGAGCCAAAATGCCAAGTTCCTGTGAATGTGTATAAAGGTGTAAACGGTACCGCCACAGCACAGAGGAGAATATCAGCTAAAGCCAAATTTGTAATAAACAAATTTGTAACAGTCTGCATGGCACGGTTGCGGATCACTACGAAGCAAACAATTGTGTTACCAAGTATTCCCAAAACAAATATAATAGTGTATAAAATACAGAAAATTGCTTGAATTAATTTGTTATCGATTATATTGCCTTCTGGGAGATGCGGAATATGGCTTTCTGTTAAATTATGTAACGTAGCATTACTGGATCTTTCGCTTATATTACTCGCTTCAATAAAATTTAAAGCTGTCCCATTCATTGTTCCCGAACTACCAGCAAAGCGCGTGCGGTTTTTCGTTTCAAGACGAATCGTGTGGCCGCAATTTTGTTTGTGCCTTTAATGTCACTTTTTATGGTCTTCGCCGGTGAGATTTAATAGCTGCGTTAGACGAACCTGGAACAAAGAGACTACATTTAAATGTTGTATTTTATTTGGGTCTTCCAATGTTGTGATGATAATTAAAATAAATATGTATAAAATAAGTAGTAACTATAGAAATGGCAATAACACGGGCAAGACCATTAAGATGTATTTGTGTGTAGATGCCAGCGACTTCGTATGCGTTGTATTAGGAATAGTTAGGTAATTTATATAAATACGCAAAGATTTTTACCTTAATTATAGTCCCCGTGAAAATTTTAAAATAAGAAAAAAAATCCTCGTATACAATTTAACAATACATGTACCCGTCCTTAAGGATTGTTTTTCAAAAAATCCCTGTTTAGTTCACTTCCTATGTCCTTTAGCTAAGTTTGAAGTAGATTCGACCAAAATAAAAGTTTTTCCCATACAAACTTCAATAGGTACTCCGTTGCAGCCCTCCATAAGGGTTGTTTTGAAAAATCCTAGAACACGTTTTTTATTATTTGTTTTGAAGAGTATTTGTGGCAACTTTCAAGTTGATACACGCAGGGAATACGATTTTCCATAACCGTCATGAAGTTAGCGGCCAAAGTAAACCGACCAAATTAAAGAGACATTTTTTTTGGCATCATAACCTAGTTGTAGGTATTTAACAATTTATATAAAAATAAATAAAAAATATACAGAATGAAGTCCTCTTTGATATCAGGTGGAGATTAAGGACTTACGGTGGTTTCATCAGGGTCACATATAAATGAAAAGGGA
This sequence comes from Nemapogon koenigi, assembly GCA_963924495.1. Lineage (NCBI taxonomy): Eukaryota > Metazoa > Arthropoda > Insecta > Lepidoptera > Tineidae > Nemapogon > Nemapogon koenigi. Next base: position 2,898,816 of record OZ004640.1, on the reverse strand, counting down.
AACATCGACAATATTCAATATCTCGATATTAAAAATTAAGAAAAATTAACTTGGTGCTTCTCTAAAATTACACCCAGGTTGATTTTCAAAAAAATCTTTCTTAATGCACCTCTACCTATCAATAGATCACCAAACACCACGCCTAAGAAGAAGAAGGATTATTTACTTCTAAAACGTTAAACAAAACCTTTAAAAAAAATTACGTTTCTTAAAGGCAACTTATACTAGCTTTTCCTTTCAAAACTTATTCAACAATTATTACGATACAAACATTCGCTTATAGTTCGTAACAACGAGAAAGTACGATCATATACTTATTCAAACAGCAAAACGTAAATTTACATCGAGTTTCGGAATATTCTGTTTTGTAACCGAGCTACCAAAATACCCAGAGTAAATTCTGTCATTTATCATGTAGAATTGTATACTATTTGCAAGGAAATTTGAAATTTCTACAAAACACGAACGTAAGACAAATATATTCGTAACCTCATGTAGTACTTATGTAATGTGAATGAATTTACAAGTTACGTGTTATACACTCGTATTCAGTAACAAGGTTGTGTCCCGTCTTCGTTCGTGAATTTTTTTTTTATGTGGAAAAAATAACATTTATCTAGCGCATGTACTATCAAGAGAAAAATTTCGTTCAACACTTTACTGCATTTCTCTATTCATTCAGATTGTATCATAATAAATGGAGAGAAATAATATATTAAATTTCTAATTTAGTATTTAAGATAATTTTAATACCTATTACTATTAATAAAATTTCAATAATTAATCATCATCGTCAACCTTTTAAGATCCACTGCTGGATCATGGTATTCCCTCTAGTGCACCATTTTTAGTAGTGCTCATTGAGAGGCATTGCCATAGTCACCACGCTTGGCAGGCACGAGAAGTCGATTCAAGCACATATATTCTTAAAGAAAATTGGTGCTTAGCATTTTGGCAGGGGGTAGGATTCGAACCCGGGACCTCCGGTTTCAAGTCCACCGTCCTACCAATTAGACTATCGACTACCTAATATCGACTAATAATTAATATTATTTATTTACTTTCAATACTCAATCTAAAATTAATTACGTTAAAGTTGATTTTGCGTAACTATCAAGTTATGACGTTCCGTCAGTGTCCAAATATGACAATGGAAAAAAAAAGTCAGTTGAGACTTTATGTGATTGGTTATGGTTAACTATTTGAATGTAATTGAGCTTTTATGTGGTATAGCGGCTTGCCCCGACTTCGGCCGGGGTAACAATTATATACAAACTTCACACTAATGTTTTTAATTTATTTGCGAGTAAAGGTGGCCACACATTCGTCCAATCCCCGGCGCGTCGCCATACGGCCCACCGAAATCGACCACAGACTCGTCCAATTCTTATAACAAACGGCCCGCCTACATCATACGGCGGCCGGAAAGAGAAATTTTCGGTGCTTGATTAGGTTGAAAATTTTGTTTTTTTATGATTAGATTTCTTTTTTTTTTTAACCATCTTCGCTATATTGTCTTTCAAATTAAACCGGTTTAGGGCACACCGGTTGGATGGTTTCAAAGTCTATAACGGACATAGGTAGAAACATTTTTTGAAAGAAACAAAGTGAAAAGTTGAATGTACAAACTACAAGCAAATATAGCTTTTAAGTTTCCTTCCAATCCTGCACTCGATAGTACATGGATAATAAACTTTGGGTTCCGTTGTGATTTTTTTCACTATAAAACTTGAATAGTTTCCAGCCCCAATAACCAAACTAATATTATAAAGAGATAAAATAAAGTAACTACTTAACCGATTCTAAAAAATATTTTACTAATAGAAAGCTAACGATATCCCCGAGTGTCATAGGCTATATTTTATTTAGTTCGAAAATAACCACGGGCGAAGCCGGGGGCGGAAAGCAAGTGATAAACAATTAAACAAATTGGTCCCTCTTATAATTAAAATCACTTTATACCATGCAGTGTGACCATATACGCTGGAAACTATGTCCACATTTAACAAAGAGCTGTCAGTTCTTAAATTCTTAAATAGTGCCCCTCGAAGCAAAAGAATTTAATGACATCACTTTTTTTTGCTCCAAAGAACGAGCATTGAACCCGGGATCTCCAGTTTTAAGTCTTACTTTAACCATTGAGTTATCAAGCAATATATCAGTGTGTCTCAAAGGCAAACAAATACGATAAATATAGAAATCGTTCTGAAAACATTTTACAGCGAAGTTGAATATTATACAGAGATATTCGTATGAAAGGGAGACGGGGGAAATGATGCGAAACCTTTGCCAGTTTTGTTTTTATTTCACGAAAATATTTTCGGCGACACGAAAATTGTATTAAACATCTAATGGCGGACGCTTTGAAACGTTTACAGATTTATTATACAGATGGTTTGTTGGTTTCACTTCGATACCTGTCACCGGCAAATTATTATCTCAGACAGTATCAAGAACCATTTAACGGATTTGAATTATATTAATTATATTTTCACTTATATTAAAAAAATGTGGCCGTCACGGGACGCTCAGCAGATGTGAAACATCGACATTGACGCATCAAGTATACTGTAATTGAATAGTGGTGCATCTAAGTATAAAGTATACGCGCCACGCTCACACAAGGGAGTAGACAGTGGCGGCGGAAAAGGGCATGATTCGCACCAATAGATATGTTTCACATAAAAAAATCCTAAAGTCCGGGAAAATATTTGCCGCCAGCACCCTGTCATGCAATATATTGTTCAAAACTACAATCCCTTATTTGTTCAGGCCAACTCTTGTTAACCGAATAATAGTATTAGAACTATTTTCTTGTTTTCAAAAATTACAACCACTGATCTCATACAGTCCAGTATTACATGGCATTTCTCAGTTAAGAGAAATTTACCGAATTTAATTTCAAACAAATTATATAGGTGATGAGGACTGCGGCACGAAATGCCCCGAGACATTTTTGGTACAAACTAGAAATTCAAGGTGGAATTCATTTGAACTCTAAATATCCTTCTGCGTTCATTCCTGAATAAATTATTGTCAAGGAAACGTGAGAAGCCGCTTGGCGCCGTAAGAAAATGTTTTCCACATTTATATATGGAGTCGGCCACTTATATCATTTAATACATTATTTAGAGCTCCATAAATGTTTTTCATATGGAATACATGAAGCGAAACATGTATTAAAGAAGACTTAATCTTAATATTAAAACGTACTAAGTGTTTCCAACGGCTCTGAATGCATTTTTATATTTATATAAAAGATTTATATGGCTGAAGTGAAAGGAAATGCTGGCAGAGGACGACTTTGGTGTACTTTTATTTTTCTCTCGTAAATTCTCGTGTTACAGTGTTTGTAACCAAACTCCTCCGAAACGGCTTGACCGATTTGTATGTTTTTAGTATTTTTGTATAACAATATCCAAAGTTAGTGGTAGTGGTAGGGGTAGTGTAGGCAATTGAAGCTAACGTTTGGGCAGGACAACATTTGCCGGGTCCGCTAGTTGAACATATAAAAAATGTATTGATCGATCGATAGAAATATTCAAAGTACACACAAAGAACATGTATGAAAGGTATGATGAATATAAAAGAAGCATAATTTTTCCAAAAAGTAGCTATAGTATTAATCAGTTTTAAGTTCAGTATACCTCGGCCGGTAAACCGAAATCGACCACAGACTTATCCATTTCTTGTACGAACGGTCTCCTGTCCGTTTTCAGCTCATCGTGTCTATGGTCGATTTCGATTCCGGACAGTCTGTCAAATCCCGGACTCCTGGACACACACCCCACAAATACACACGCATTGCAAAGATATTGTCAGTGACCCTATCTGCTGGCATTTTTTTTCTTCACGGGTACCCAGCGGAAGACCAAGTCACCCTTTTTTAGCCGATGGTATTTGTGAGGCTATACCTAACGGTGGCCAGTTCTGTTGAGGTATATATTTAGATGGAAAACCCTCAGTGTAGTTGTTGTTTTTTTTTTTTAATTGCGTCAGGAGTAGCCTGTGTGTAATTTTTTAAATGGTAAAGCTTTGCACGGGCGAATCCGGTGGTGAAAAGATAGTAAGTAGTATTTATATAATTAAAAATTAAATGCTGTTCGTTAGTAATCGCATTACTAATTGAGAACGGCTGGTCTGATTTGGCTAATTTTTCTTAATGTTCGTAATAAGGGATTTAGGAAAACAAAATTTTGAAAAGTTGCCCGTAAAATTGGAAAATTCAGCAAAAACAGAGTGCATTTTTTCTATGGGATTAATGTGGGCGCGAAAATCTAGTAGGTACTCGTATTAAAACTTCTCAATGCAATAAAATAAAGAATTGTTATCAGATTTTAAACTTCCTACAAAAACGGTTGGAGCTTTCCATAAAGCTTATTTCCATTTAACACTTTGGTAGTTTTCTTAGTACAAAGTTGGCAGTTTTCCACAACCGTAAAAAGTGCCAGTTCTCTGAATATTTTAAACACTAACTAACCACTGAAACTGCGGTCATGAAATTTAGATATTATAATCATAGCAAATACCTTACGATTGATATCCTGAAACTGATATCCAAAAACCCGGCCATGTACCAATGCGTTTTTTATAATAAACTTATGTACATAATCCAACCAACCACCCTTAGAGGCTATTCCATCTAAATATATAGGTACCGGGACGGTTCTTGAGCGCTCGACGAAAAAGTGGGGGAATGTTTGAGCATATGTAATTCGAGTGCAATATAACTTGTATATTTATTATAATTGATTTATTGGTGTTTGTTTTTACGATTGCTTTTTACTGCTGGTAAAATTTAAATTAATACCTCATACCGTCAAGCAGACCCAAAAATAGTGTTCTGCGCATCTAACGACCACCGCTCAAGAACCGGCCCGGTACCTATACCTCAACAGAACTGGCCACTCGTTAGGTATAGCCTCAACAATACCATAGGCTAAAAGAGGGAGACTTGGTCTTCCGCTGGGTACCCTGGGACCGTAATACGGTTTCAGGAGCTGTAAGGCCTTCTTTTTGCCAGTTGTCTATATTAAACAGAACAGATGGCAAGCCTGTAGCTACAGACTTAGATGTGTCACTAAGTACCTTTTCTTCTTTTACTTGACCTCCGAAGCACGAGAAGACGAGTGAAATTTTAACCGCGGTCCACGAATCTAGCAATAGGGATGTAGACAATTTTATTTAAATACTTTTAAATTATAGCTGTAAGGTTTACTATAAGTAATAAAATATCTAGATTTTTTTATTTATATTTTCATTAAAAAAATCACGTTATTAATTTTATTTTTCAAATTCCCGCGAAAACGTTGATGACGTCACGTTCTAGTAAATCAACAAAATATTGGCCACAGATTAGATAAAATAACAAGGAAATGATTGACGGATTGACAGGCAGTTATTATAATATAGTTACTAGTCTGTGGTTATTTATTTGACATTTAGGATATAGTGACGTCACTTTCCGTTTGCGGTCACGTGACCGGAAGTACCAATTTATGATTTTTCTATTTGATATAAAAAAGTACATTAATTAAACATTATTTTCAGTGATTATGCGTTATAGACTATATAAAAAATATGATTGTGTATTTATTTTCTTTTACTGTCTACACCCCTATTACTATTTATACACGTTTCAGACAGCAATAGCAAATAGATCCGAAATTAGATTGTATCGGATGTTGGCTCTGCATATTGAATACCCAAAGGATTCCGTTTTGGTGGACTGGAATATTATAATAGGTACTAGAAGTGCATTGAGATCAAGTAGATAACTAAGGTAGGAATAATATAATGAAAATTATTACCCATCACAACTTAGAAAATCAATATTTTTTTAATTGTGCATTACTAGAATGTCCTACTAGTATGACCAATGAGAATAGCTATTATTGATAGTCATACTACGTTTCGACAACATGCTGTAGATAGGAATTTGACATAACAATATGGATAAGAGGTACAATCAGAATGATGTTTTTTTAAGTAGTATGTATATATTCTAAACCTAACCTAAACTCCGCTTCATCCATTGTAATCAAATATTTTTAAAATGATGACAGTATTTATGATTAAACACAGGAAATGTCAAACACATTTTATTTGTCTATTTATAGGTAGACACGTATACCAAGTAGTGTAAGTTGGATGCTCTGTTTACGATTGTAGGTATGATATACAGGAGGACAGAAAATTAATCGTTATGACATATTACCTGAAAGTATGACTATCAATATAAGCTATTCTCATTGGTCATAATAGTAGGGCATTCTAGTATGACTACTGAGAAACGCCTATTTTTAGGGTACCAAACCCAAGGGGTGACAACAGAAACCCTATTATTAAGGCTCCGCTGTCCGTCCATCCGTCCGTCCGCCTGTCACAGGGCTGTATCATTTGAACCGTTATACCGTTATAGGTAGATACTTGAAATGTTCACAGAGTATGTAGTACTATGGCCGCTATAACAACAAATAATAAAAAGAAAATAATATTAAAAAATTAAAGGCTGTTCCCATACAAGAAATGCGTTTTATTTGGCGTTTTTTGCTAGATCTTAATAATGACAATACGTGTGTGGTTTACACACCCTTTTGTGATTTAAATGATAAATGATATTTGATATAAAAACTAAGTATATTTCCTCAAAGAAGTATTCTAAAATGATATGAGTTAATGAGTACGAGTGGCGGGAATGCTTGCCAAAAACGAGCTGATATAAAATTGATATAAAATTAATTTGTAATTAGTAAATGACTGCGCTGTGGCGTAACCGCTGACTTTACAGAGCTGTGCGAGCTAGCTTTTTAAACTAGTGGTTTAGAAACTTCAACAATTGAAGTAGTTTGGTACACGGGGTTTTAGATTAGACCAACCGATTTAGGCACTGAGTTAGGAATTTAACTTTATAGAGTTATTGGCTCAGAAAACAGAACAAAGCAGAATACGCAGGCGCACTGAATATACTGAAATACGCCTTTTTCTTATATTGTCTTTTTTATCAAGAAATACAACAACCGGGTACTATTTTAGTGCAGGTACTATTTTTAGCCTCAGTTTGAAGAGTTTATTCGAAATTTGAGGACTTTTTTTTTCAAACATAGAATTAGGATTTTTACACGCATTCTCAAATGTTAATTTTTCATACAGTTTACAACTATAGAAGTCCAAACATACATACATACTTTCACGCCTATTTCTCAAAGGTGTAGGCATAGAGTTTGGAGTATGGCTGGTTCTTAGTAATCTTAATCCATAGCGTAGCAATTAGCAATTCAACAATTTAATAATGTACCTACTCGGACGCTTTTAGAATTTATTTAGATACCTTTTTACCGTAACCGATAAGTCTATCAAACGTTAATGAGGACGGTCAGTAGTCTAAATATATCCTTTTTAACGTTCGCAGGTATTGAAAAATCAATAATGTGCTCATGGTCGATATGACAGGTATTTTGTGGGGATCGAACCCACGACTTCTCAGTTGTGAGCCGACGTTTTACCCACTCGACCTCCGACCATGTACCAATGGGTTTTTATAATAAAAAAAATCTATGTACTTTATCCGACAAACCGTACAAATATGCTTTTCCATCTACATACCTCTGGACAATCGTTAAGTATAGCTACAAAAAATCTTCGGCTAAGTGAGGAAGACATTGTCTTCAGCTGGGTACCCTGGGGCCAGCAACAGCTCCCGGGAGCTGTAAGACAACCCGTGTAGACAGGTATTTTGCTACCCATCCCCTCTGCATTAAGCGTCATTACGTAGTAAAATCGGTCCCAGGGTATTTTTTTCTTTCTTCACGGGTTGCCTTACAGCTCCCGAAACCGTGTTATGGTTCCAGGGTACCCAGCTGAAGACCAATACTCTCTCGTTTAGCCGATGGTATTTGTGAGGCTATACCTATCGAGTGGCCAGTTCTGTTGAGGTATATTTAGATGGAAAAACCTCTAAGTGTGGTTTGTCAGATTGTGTACATAAGTTTTAAAAGGGGTAGGGGGAGAACGGAATAACTTCTATCTGACCCCAAATGTCATCCTCAGCCTGCAGGCTTGGTACCCTTTGCTAGACAACAAACGAGGCTCTATAACTATACACCTAGCTAGACAACTGGGCTGGAAGAGGCTACAGCGAGCCTGAAGACCTAAATACTCTCAAAATGTCTGATGCAAAAGGCAAGGGGAAACCACTGCACTATTCTTCCCAAGAAAGTTAACCATGGCGAGTCAATACAAGGTGCTTCACGCTGTTGACCGCCATGGTTGACCACGACTGCTCTGTCAAGAGCACTACAACTGAGAAGAAGTACATAAGTTTTTAATTACAAACCTCATTGGTTTCTGACCTCGATCCGGTATCTCTTTAAAGCCGATGGTATTTGTGAGGCTATTTTCAACTATGTGATTAAAAAGTCAGAAATAAAAATAAATCAATCACAGAAAATTTCATATAAAATCAGGCAAATCCGTGGGCGGAGAGATGTCTTATTTTCCACCTCAATGCGAGATTTTTAAATTAAATCTTCTTTATAATATGAAGCCGTAAAAAGCGGAGTCAACAATTTTTTTATTGCTCAAAAATAAGTTGACATTTCGAGAACCACTCGTCGAGATTGATCCCAGCGAATGGATACGATACGACCTTTCTAGTTAGTGGCTTTTGACATTTTTATTTCTTTTTTTATCGAGCCGATCATAAATAGGTCAAATTAGGTCGTATCGCTTTTGGAAATCCGTTTATATTCAATAATCTCTTATAGAAATAGCACACAGGCAGTTCTTGCTTTATTTTCTTTTTTTTTTCACGGTTCTTGGAACCGTGTTATCGATCCCAGGTTACTCAATGATTTGGCTGATGGTATTTGTGAGGCTATCCTAACGAGTGGCCAGTTCTGTTGAGGTATATTTAGATGGAAAAGCCTCTAAATGTGGTTTGTCGGATTATGTATAAGGGGCGTCGGTGGTCGAGTGGATAAGACGTCGGCTCGCAACTGAAAAGTCGCGGTTCGATTCCTACCTCCGACCATGGGTTTTTTTATAATGATTAGGTAGGTATAGCCTCACAAAATCATTAGCTAAATGAGGAAGACTTTGTCTTCCACTGAGTACCCTGGGGTCGGCAACGGTTTCGGGAGCTGTATGGCAACAAGTGAAGAATAAAAAAAATGTATAAGTTTTTCATTATAAAAATCCATTGGTACATTGCCGGGATCGTACCGGGATCCGCCTAGATTATAAAGAACTATATCTGTAAGTCTTCGCACAGATAGAAACGTTGTTTATGAAAGATTCCACCTTCAGATATACCCGGGGGAATGAGATATATTCCCGGGAGAAAAAATAAAGTTTATGTATGATATACAGTCGAATATACAGTCATTTCGTATATTAGCAAGAGTTTTGTTGAGAAATCGTACTTTCTCATGTTTCTGGTACGTGAGTTATTGTTATCTTATCGATTCTAATAGCATTCCATCTCGCTTACATCTTTCTAAAGAGATATGGACAAAATAAGTTGCGAGTAAAACTGAGTTCGTTGCGCTGTAATGCGTCACCTTTAAGGCTCGATTACATTAAAGACCGTTGGTCAAGGTCATCTTGTATCTGTCAAAAATATGGCAAATTTCAGTTAATCCTGGAAACGTGAGTTTATTTATACAATATTTCCTCACCACCCAATGATAGTTATTATTTGAAATTGGATTGAGCCATATTTTTATTATTTAGGGTTCTAAAGAGCCGTAGTTTTTAATACGAGCATTGCTTTTGCGTTTTGGAAATTATGGCTATTTAGAACTTTTAATAATGAAAATATGGCTCAATCCAATTTAAAATAATAACTATCAATTGTGTGGTGAGGAAATGTTGTAGAAATAAACTCACCTTTCCAGGATTAACTGAGATTTGCCATATTTTTCGACAGTTATAAGATGACCTTGACCAACGATCCTTAAATGAGTTTACTAGATACTAGCCGGCGAGAAAAGAAGGAAGCGAATCTTTGCGATTGTGGTTTTTTGCCACATTGGTAACCTAGCTGGCGAATTGAAACCCACATCTTCAAACATAAAGTTTTGTGGACATTTCGTAGACACTGGAACTAGGAAACACCGAGATACTCGCAGCTAGTTCACTAGCAACTATGATGACACACAGCTTAGTTTATAGGCTACGAACTTTACTAGCAGTTTACTATTTACTAGTAGCTAGTGAATAAGCCGGTTAGTAGCAAGTAAACTCGATCATTACATCTATCTATCTACCATCACGCTTTTTATCCCAAGATTGGTAGGCAGAGACAATCGAATGCCATTTGCTACGATCCTGACATACGTCTCACGCTTCTTTTATACATGGTCGGTGATTGTGTGTACTTTTAATATTGCCATCGATCAATACATTTTTTATATATTCAATAAAAGTACATCTAGGTCGTCCTCTGCCATCATTTCCTTTCACTTCAGCCATATAAACCTTTGTAGTCAATCTTTCATCCTTCATTCTTTCAACGTGTCTAAATCAGCAATTAGTCACTACATCATCTTTCACTTCGCATTCTTCTCTAATGACATCGTTCCGGATGTGATCGATACGCTTTATATCACACATTCTACGTAAAGACCGCATTTTCACTGCATTAATCTTACTTTCATGCTTCTAATTCCATACCCAAGTCTCGCTTCCTTATGTAAGTGATGGAACTAAAACAACATTATGTATATTAATTTTACTTTTAGTTGTAAGTTGTGTATTTCTGCGAAAAATAAATACTAAATATAATTAAAGTTAATAACGGAGTGTTTTTTCGTATTTATAGCACGACAACTAATTACTTCTAGTCTGGTTGGCGTAAACACTTTTTAAATAGATTTATAACATTATATAAGAGCTGCTTTACAGAAAAAAACTTTTCCAATTTGAAAAGTTGTAGGTCTTGCATCGTTTTGTGTATTTGTTCTCTATTATGGCTTCAATTTTTTACTTCTTGTCATTATGAAACTCTACCTAATTGGAAATTCTTTTTGTCGGCCGCGCCTGTTACTACTTGTTACAAACTTTCAGCGCCAAAATCATAATTCATCCATTTAGCCGTTTTTCTTTTTTAAACTTCTTTTTTATTTAATTACACACAACAACAACAATATAGAAAACCTGAAATTTAATTTAAACATCAAAAATAACTAAATAAACCAGGTCCTCGCGTGGAATAGTGGCCGATTCGTTGAGTGAAGACGTAGCCTTAGTCACCAGATGAGATGATCAATCGTGAGGATATATTTAATAAACTTGACATTTAAACCCCACGGTTATTAATGTATACCTTGCTTCTTTCCACATGTTCTGTTTAATATGAGCAACTAGCTAAAAGTAGACACTGTTACTGCTATCTCTGGCCACACAGTGTTTGATGTGTGTAATTAATACCAATATCCAAGGAAGATAATGCACACACGATATGTAATCATGATTTATAGATTTTAGATTCACAATAAAAACCAAAATACTTGGTGTTTAAATTCAAAATAATAATAATAAGCTCTTTGTGTATTTTGGATATTTTAAAAGTTTATATAAAATATGAAAATGACATTGATTAAAATAAAAACTTAAAATAATGGATGAATCAAATTGCATTATGTCTTTGAAAATTTTAAGGTTATAAATATGAAATTTCTTTTATATACATACCATCTAAGCTTCTCTCTTCACTTGAAATTCATTCCACTACAAAATATATCACATTATTTGAAAATAAATTACGACAGTCACTTAGAATTCCCAAATTTTTCATTTTACACATACGAGTATTTGTTTTGAGGTGATCAGAACTTGGCGTTGTAGGCACATGCGCCAAGTGATATTTACGCATGCGCTGTAGCAAATACCTTTTTCAACGTAGTAAACACTTGCTACTCGCTCTGGCTTTGCACGGATTCAATTTATAATTTATATACCTAATGCATCTAAAGTAGCCCACGGTAAATTTTTGGTCCGGCCAGCCGTATGATCGAGATTAAACACAGGCGACATTAGCGATGTAAATCATACGACCTAGATCACATGCAATTCACTCACTCACACAGACACACAAGATTCGACTAAACAAAGGCGTGTGGATGTGTGTGTGTGATAGATTGTTCCGGCCATCGAAATCAACCACAAATACAACGATTTGAAACGGATGGCGGACCGTTCGTTACTGGTGGCAAGCAAACAGTTTTCCCGCCTGCTCCTAAAGCACAACACAAAAGCACACCTTCACGGCCTTTATGCCTTGCGGTGTGGCCAGGAACAGCAGTAACAGTGTCCACTTTTACTAAAGCACCGTTTTTAGGATAAGTAGAAAAGCTCCCGGGTGTAATTTTGGTGGAAGAATTTATCGTTATTTTAGACTGTTTATATTTATGTAAAAAAAAGTTTCTAATTTTTTTTAATAAACCAGGTCCGCGTGGAATAGTGGCAAGAATACTGGCTGCATTTCCCCGCTGAATCGCGATGCTGATTCGTTGAGCGAGGAAGGAGCCAGCCCTCTTGTCACCAGAAGAGATGATCAGTCGAGGGGATACATCTTTATAAAATTTTTGGCATTTGAACCCCACGGACCTTGAGTTTCTACCCCAAACGGCACAAATTTGTAGTTTTCAATAATTGAACTATAATTGCGCCGTTTGTTAGACTCCGCGATTTACCTAATTAATTGTTTAAATCAGTATATTTTTAAGTAAGTACCTACCTACTTTCTAATTTGGCACCAACCGTCTTATTTAATTACTTTAGTGAACAATTTTTGAAGTCGATATACTTTGAATATTTTTTAACTTTATTGGAAGTCCATACCTTTTAAAGATTTGAACGTAGTAGTGATGTAATATTAGAAGTGAAAGCGATTTTTGGTAGGGGAAAATCTTATGGGTTCGCGTCACCGACATGATGTAGTATCTTAGAACAAAACCCGTGGAACAGCTATAGCAGCGCCATCTATCCACTGAACTGGACCGAGCTGGACCCTACTATCAATAACAGATATATATGTAAAATGCTCGCTAGATGGTGTCCTCATGACTGACATTTATATTTTGTTGTATTAAATCCATGCCTAAAATACGTATCTCGAATCATATAGATAGACAGACAGACTTTTTTATACTATTCAGTGAGATTTTCAGTGAAATTTCCACCTCATCGCCGGTCTGGAATAGGTATCGGAAATTAGTTGGGCGCGACCAGAAATCCCCTTCTACGTTTTCACAGAGCACGGTGACTTGTGCGTTTTGGTTTCAATTTTTTTCAGCGACTTCATGATTCGGCATTTATTTTAACTCGCTCTTGTTTTATACTCTTATACCCAGGGCCGGATTTACCATTAGTGCCGCGCCCCACTGGGACACTGTGAAGTTTATACGGATGTATGTATGTTTGTTATTCTTTCACGCAAAAACTAATGAACGGGTTTGGATGAAATTTGGTACAGAAATAGATTATAGTCTGGAATAGCATATAGGCTACTTTTTATCCCGGAAAAATGTATGGTTCCCGTGGGATAGATATGTTTTGTTTGCAATCACGGAAGTATAGCGTAAATAATCTAATTTCGATTTTGGGGGAAAATTAAAATATCAAATTTTATTATATTTTTTTTATAATAATGCATAATTTAAATTATATTAAAGAAAATATACGAAAATTACACAATTTTTTTTTATTAAATTATTTTAGGTTTATATTGTTATGTGTAAAAAATTTTAATGTAATAAAAAAGATGTACAATAATTCGTTGACCTACCGGACAAAACCTTTTGTAAATTAAAAGTACTGTCAGGAAGAAGACAGACTCTACTACCACGTAACGGAACTACGGAATTTGTGTAACAATTGTGGACATGGACACAATAACATACGGGGTTGTCACACGCACACACCGACCGGATACTCACAACTACAATGTTTTGTCCGTTTCCTCGACATATTTACAACCCTACGCTATATTACGCGTGGAAGAAGGTAAATATAGCCTTAACAAGATATAAGCAATTCTTATAGCGCAGGACACGACACATTCTTGTATTTTGTAGATCAAAGAACAAAAAAATAATCGACCGAGCCTTACAGTAGTCACATATGATGTGTAACATCTGACATCTCATCTTGGGGCATTTTACGTGAAGCGGACAGGGAAAAAAGGTTCAAGTGTCCGATTTCACAGATACAAAATATTTTTGAATGCCATTATTCAGTTTAAAAAAGTTACAGTTAAATAAATTAACTACTGGATTTCATACTTTATTTAATTACCTTTTTAACCTCATATTTTAATTATAAATAGTACATCCAGTTACTCAAATCTTTAAAGACCGATATTTTAATAACTAGGCTTGCCACTATAAAAATATTTTCTATATGTGTCGAGAACATGTACAGGTATAACATACTTAAATATAACTGAAATAGGAAATTTTAAGCTTTTTTCCCCTGTCCGATTCACGTGAAATGCCACCTTGGTAATAAGCAACATTAACATTATATCCTGAAAACATTAACACTTTATACACAACACTGTAGGTTAAGCGCACAGCTGATGCGTTCTCCTTCTCTATTTCTCTTTCTCTTTCGTGTGACACACACGCACACTCTGTTGGCTGACAGTACCAACATCTCGGAAAATGGGTTGGTACCATCTGACGGCCAACTCTACCAACGCGCGCGCTCATTGGTCAAATCAAATAGCGCGCGTTTCCTCGACTTCCTGTTACACGAAATCACTCTCACAGATTACAGGAAAGCGAGAGGAAAAATGTTACCCATCAAAAAGGTATAGGCAGTCATGGGGACTGCCGACAAAAGTGAAAACTTAAAACTATGAGTAACAAAGTAAAAGTTAAGGTATGCTGAATCCAAAACCGTTTCGAGATATTGGTTTAATAATCCGTATTTTTCAATTTATAACTCTTAAAATCGTGAGATTGTCTTTATTTTTTCAAAAATAAATAATTTACTTAACCTACATTTCACCTATGAATGACGTCATTATATCGGCTAAATAAAAGCAAAATATTTACTTGTCAACTTGTCAACCAATGTTACCCTGTTACTAGATATACTACTATTTCAGTAGTATTTATAACTAATCTAGTTTATTATTTAGGAAGAATGTTTAAGCATTTTTTATGGTAGGATATTCTTTGACCTTTGTATATATTTTGTATCACAACAACTATGCAGACTACGGTATAAAAACCGTAAAGATGTGTTTATTTGTTGTTGTTTTAATATGTTTTATGTATTTCTGGTAGGTTTTGGTAGATTTTGTAGGATTTAGAGACGGCAACACTATTGTTTGTTAAATGTCAAAGTCAAAGAACACAGATGTTCTTTTTTCTGTACCAACATATCAAAGGTATTGAAGTATTCAGCCGACAAAATGACGTCATCAGTGCCAAAACTTTGATAATTTATTATAAAAAAACTACTGTATAGAAATAAAAAATATTCAAATTAGTTTCTTAAAATAGCTTAATCTTTCAAATGAAAATATAAAAATCGTACCAGTTCCTCTCCGGATATTCCCTGGTCGAGCATACTCGGGCCGGGCAATCCATGGTCTTCGGTCTTGTGCCAAAAACATGTAGTGAACACAGGATCCATAAGATTTCTCCTTTTCATTCTTAATTTGTGACCTAAGTCTTGAAAAACATAACAAGCTCTTTCTAGACATAGGCCACGTACCTACAAGGCAAACGATTGTCTGCATTCGGCGAGTCGGCGCGGAAATGTCGGTAATGTGCGGGACAATACATTACGACTTTTTAACCGACTTCCAAAAAAAGGAGAAGGTTCTCAATTCGGACCGTATTTTTTTTTTATGTATGTATGTACATTGATAACTCCGCCAGTTGTGAACCGATTTTGATGGTTTCTATTTTTAATCGACAGATAATTCTTCCGGATTGGTCCCATTTTTATTTCATAAAAAACTGACTTAATAAGTACATTTTTCTCGATAAAATATGTACCGATTTTGACGACTTTTTTTTAAGACATAATAATTTCTCGATATTATCTCACAGACATATGACGGAAATCGGTTCAGTAGTTTTTCAGAAATTCAGTAATTAATTTCTGTTTACGGCTGAAAATTATATTTTTTCAATATTATTTAAAAGTGATACGACTAACTTCACCGATATGACGATTATTTTTTAATCAGGATTTTTATTTTACTTTCAGCTGCTCCCGGGGATTTCCGGGATTTCTGTTCTGACGTTAAAAAAAGACAAACAAATTGTTAGTTAGGAAGGATATTCTGTTCCATAGACAAATATAGAAAAAAAAATTTGAAACAAAAAGTTTGCGCCCAAGCTTTGTTCGTTATAATAGTGTATAAATAAATGATACAATTTGCAGGCACTTTGTGTGCCCTTTGTGGTTATGACAGTATTGTTAATGTATTTCTGAATAGAAACGTTTGTATTCAACCTTGTTTTACCATCATGTCCCGAATCTTTTGATGTCAAAATTATTACATTATCATTTCGTGAAAATTACTATCCTTATTTGTTACTTCTTTGTCATTTTTCAGACGCGAGTCTATCATTAATACAAGATACAAACATAAAAACACAAAGATTGTAAATTTTGAATATTTAATATACTTCAAATTTTGTGTGTATAATCTGTGATATTTTTTTTTATGTGTAACATCAGTTCCTCTCGCTTTCCTACAATTCGTGAAAAGGGACGGAGGTATGTTACAGGAAGCTGGGGAAGCGCGCGCCATTTGGTACCAACCCATTTTCCGAGAGGTTGGTACTGTCAGCCAACAGTGTGTAAGTGTGTGACGAGAAAGAGAAAGGGAAATAGAGAAGGAAAACGCATCAGCAGTGCGCTAACCTACAGTGTTGTGTATAAAGTGTTAATGTTTTCAGGATATAATGTTAATGTTGCTTATTACCAAGGTGAGATGTCAGATGTTACACATCATATGCGACTACTGTTGAAAAAAAATACACAACCTCTTTCGACTCCTTGTGTTCATTCATCAACCTCTCATACATGCTCGTCTATTGTATTGTGGGTACCATTTGAGATTTTACTATACCTGCAATGAGAACTAAGGAACGTTTGCTGAGATTCTAAAAATAGTAGGCTTAACTTTTCCTAATTACACTATAAAAAATCAAAACCTAGATGATACGAATATCAAACTGAATCTAATCTTCTCCATATAAAATATCAAATAAAAGCTAAGAATTGTGTAAAAATTACATGACGACGAGAGAAGTTGTTTGCTCTCAAAATACCTCAAACACAACTGGCCACTCATTAGGTAGGCTCATGGGCTAAATGGGGAAGACTTATCTTATACTGGGTACTTGGGCTCTAAACAAAATAAAACTGCAAGGGTTTTAATATTTTCTGAGAAGCGTGGCACAAACTTCTTAATCACTTGCTAATACTTTTCCTTGAATATTGCTAAGTGCGATTTTAAGTAGAGCTCCTGAAAGTCAATAAGAAGGGCGTGATGCACTCTGAAAGTACCACTTAAAAACTTGACACTGGTAGAAAAAAAATACACAATAATATTTTTTTTAAAGTCTATAACGTATAAGCACGTAAAATAATGTTTATTTATTTGTTTAATAAATATTTCTTTTTTTAATATCTAAATAAAAAAGATTAAGTTCATACTTCCGGTCACGTGACCACAAATGGGAAGTGATGTCACTTTCATTTAAATGTGAAATATATAACCACAGTCTAGTAACTATAATATAATAACCGTCTGTCAATCTGTCATTGACTAAGTTATTTTCTTGTTATTTTGACCATAATTTTGTTGGTTTGCAAGCTTTGAGTATATAAACTAAAGGAGACGTGTAGCGTGTAAATCACCGAACAATTTTTTCTGCCACTTTTGGCGGGGGGGGGGGGGCTAGAGGGAGACCATGATCCACCAGTGGATCGTAAAAGGTTGATGATGATGATCATGAATTAAATTATACATAAACACTAATCATAAAATAAATACCACAATGCTCACAGTGACTTTAAATCTTTGAACCTCATTTTCTCAACTGTATACAAAACTGTCGCTTCGTTCTTTTTTGCATAACGTGGTCCAATTTTGTTTAAGTATTCACTGAATTAGCTGAGACTTATTTTTAGACTATTACATACATAGTAAGATAATTATGACATTATGGCATAACTAGTCTTATAATAAATAAAGTCTTGCAGTAAATTGGTGTATTGATACAGACAGGAAAAGTTATATAGTTCAAATATTTTCTTATTAGGTATTTGAATGTTTCTTTCTCAAATTTAAATATACTTACTAGATGACCCGTGCAAAAAGGTCGCACCGTTAGTTCAAGTGATCTCCAACAGGTGGCGACTTTTACAAAATACACAAATTAGTCTCATCTAATTTTGATTTGTTTGATTATTTTTCGTCATTAGAGGGGAAAATAATCTTCAAAATGGCGTATCAAACAGTATATTGATCAAGTATTAAGGGATATATGGCGTACCGACAAAAAACACCCTTGAGATAATAATATATAATAATTTATATGAACTTATTCCGACATTCATCCAATCCCCGGTGCGTCGCCGTATGGTCCACCGAAACTGACCACAGATTTGTCCAATTCTTATAACGAACGGTCCGCTTGGCTAGATTATCCGGCGGCCGGAATGGGAAATTTTAGGTGCGCTGCCGGACCAATGTGTGGCCTGGTATAGTTCGTAAATTATTTACTGTACAAGTACAAGTCTTTATTACTTAAAAGCCTTTGTCACGTAATTGGATGAGTTTATCCTATAATTTGTAAATGAAGTAGCACTTGGTACTTGATGAAATGAAGTAGCAAGTAGCACTTAGCGAAACGAAAAAATATGCTGTAACTTTAGCTTAGACCATATAGATTTGTTCCGGAAATCTAATCTGAATCGCAGACAAAATCTAGTCTAAAATAAGTATTACTTCGACAAGCTTAGCTTAGCACTGAACTTTGATTCTTATCCTGATTGGATTCACTTGTTCAAGAACTTAATAACATGAAGTAATTTACTGTTCCTAAAGTTACAAGAAAACCTGCTAAGTGGCATTATTGCAAATAAGAAAAGTTTTCATTTCGTTTTTATGTATTTGTGGCAAAACTTGGAAAGAGTATGAAACATAAACTGTTTAGAGAAAATATTTTTGTTATTCTCTAAGAAATCTGTCTTTTAATATAGGTAATATAGAGGGAAACAACAGAAGTTGAATATTTAGTTAGAGAACAGTATTTAAACAGATTTGAATGCCTTTATCATCTTCGAATCCGAGGAAAGATACGTGTATTAAAAATAATTATTTTCCTTTTTATAGGAGCTCACAAACCTACTTAGGGGTCGTCCATTAATCACGTGAAATCCAAATGGGGAGGGGGTTCTGGTTCTGGTTAACCGGCTCCGTTTCCGCAACTCGACGTCTAGCGCCTATTTTGCGTGATACGTGATTTCCGTTACTCCTGCCATCCCAGCTCCTCCAGGAAGCCGATCAGCCCCTTAGCGTTGCTACATGCTTCCCGAAGGGTCCTCGGGGCACAGAGATGATCAGCCCTGTATTCTGTCAAACCTACACATTCCAGAAGCATAAGGGTGACCGTTTCTTCAGTCTCCATGCAAGCTCTGCATAGTGGACTATGTGTAATACCGATATTAAAAAGGTGTTTATTAAAGGGTCCATGTCCTGTGATGGCTTGTGTAATTAGTCTCAAATATTTCCTTTCTAGGTTTATTAGTATTTTTGTTAGCCGTGAGTTAGGAGATGGTAAAGCTAGTTTTGATTGTCTGCAGCTCTCAAGTCTGGCCCATTCCGTTTCATGTTTTTGAGTAGTTTTTAGTCTGAGTTGTGCCCGGATCCAGTCACTAGGTAGTGGTATCATTGGTTCAGGACCTATAGCTACCATACCTGATCCTCTCCTTGCAAGTTGGTCGGCCGCATCATTACCGCGGGAGTTACTGTGCCCTTTTATCCATTGAATGGTTCTAATCTGTATAAGCCAATATAACTTTCTTAACTGCAATCCAAGGGCTTTTCGTTTTGAAAATATATGTTTGATCCATGTCAGGCGTCCAAATAAACTTCCAAGTACCTCACATGATCCGAAGGAGGTAATTTCAGGGCAGTTTGACCATCTTAAGGTAAAGTGAACTTGGACTGACTTTAATTCGTTTGCTTTAATTTGCTAGTCTATAAGCATCTTGATATGTCATTAAGTGCCTTCTGGAGCTTAATTGACGTTTCAGCTGGGTTTTTATCTACAGCTAAAATAGCTGTATCATTAGTCAGCAGTCCCTCATACCATATACGGTCAAAGGCCTGAGATATATCCAGGAATTCTGATGTACAATATTGTTTACTTTCAAATTTTTCTAAGTTCGCCGTTTCAAATGCATAGTTTATTGTTTCCACTACTCTATGCACCTGTTCAAATGTACCATGGGCCTGTCTGAATCCAAACTGGTGGTCTGGGATAATATTAGCTTCATTAATTGCTGTCATCATACGTTTGAGGACTAGTTTTTCAAGTATCTTCATTCGATTGTCTATGCCTACCCCTCTTGGCATAAAAGGCGTGATGATAGATAGATGGATCTAGAATCGAGAGTGGTCTTTCAATATTTCTCGCACATAATAGAGCGGAACACAGGTATTCTCCAATTATGTTTCCAGCCAAAATAAAAATAAGACGATAAAAAGGGTTAGCCGGTACAAATGTATTATTTGTTATCTTTCATACTCCAAGTCAAGTGCTCCAATCCTTTGTTAAAATGCCTAAGTATTTATTTTTATAACTGAAAAAGTTATTCAAGATTTTTTGTATGGAAATAGTCGGTTCTTTTAGAAAACCTTTTCATTATGAATATTAAGTCAAGCGAAATTTACTATAATTTTATTTGGGACGAACAAACCCTTTTAAGATATTTTAGGTCCAAAGACTCATGTATATTCACCTGTCCACGAGATTCATAATACATTATGTAGGTAGGTACTTACTTAAAGGAATCAAGTGCTTTTTACGTATTTTTCTCTTATAAGATATTTTGTGAATCAATTTATTTCAATGATGACAACTACGAGTATCTAGATAAACTCGGCAATCAAAACATTAAGTAAATTATTTTTTTTTTTTTTTTTTTTCACTTTTATATTTTATATTTGTTAATATATTTATTTTAAATATTTACATCATAACTTAAATGTAATGGTAATAAATAAATAATATATTTAAAAACTATATATACAAATTATATATAATAAAGTAAATTTAAATATTAAGAGCTATATATATACCCATAATTTGTATGGAGATAAATTACTATTCCCAATTTCTCTGTAAATAATCCATCCAGTCACTGTAATTTAGCATATAGTTACTTATTCAATATATCTAAGTGAAATAGCCGTTATTTTTTTAATTGGTTTTATTGAATAGGAAATATGGGTAGTAAAATAAAGGATTATTTTGCCCCGTTTTATCTTTCATAATCTATCACAAAAGTCAAGGTTATAGGATTACTTACTTACTTACTAGTTAGGCACCTATGGTATTTTTTATTTTATTTTACCTATATATTATCTATATATACATACATAGTAACATCTCTTTATAATAGTAAGTACATTAATTATGTATACCTTCCATAGAAAGCGTCTCCAAAGATAGCATTACTATTTTGACAGTATAGCATAGAGATACCTAAACTTGGCTCTTCACTTGACTTTTTATCGAAAAATTTCTGCATTTTCTTTTAATTTTGTCCTGTTTTTTCATAACACATCTGTCAACCCCATTTACAGGTTACAGGACGATAATCCAACTCACAAAATATTAAAACTCAGTTGTAATAATAAATAAACGGGTAAATCCGAAACGAATGCTATTTACAAACAAACAAAGAACAAGAAAAGAAAAATCCGAGAAGTGGAAAATACGATGAAAGAGACAGATATGATTCATGGTCCCATTAATGAAACTACACAAACTTGACACAAACAAGAAATAACAAATATCACTGCACTTCAGATAGCGACATAACTTTTAATTCTAGGATACTCAGAATACAGAATAAAACAGAATCCGCATAAATTGTTCATAGTAGGTACACTAAAATAGAGTAGGTACCCGGTTGTATTTCTTGATATTAATATTATCATATATCTTGATAATAAGAAATTATTCCAAAATTGATAAATCGTGGCGAGAAGTATTACGCGTGCGGAAATTCGCGCAAGCACTGAAACTCCGTAGATTTTTGAAAATAAAAGTTGGCCTAGTTTTTATAACAGAACTAATCTTGGCCTTTTAAAGGCGCCTTAGGAAATTATAAATGTAAATAAATCGGTTGACAACTGGCTGATAAAACATACATAAATAAAAAAATACGTACTGAATTGAGAATCTCCTCCTTTAAATTCGGTTAAAATACAAATTCTTTGTTGAAAGTTAGACTAAATAGAGAGAATGTGTACCTACGTCATATGATTCCACATTTTTATTGAGACAGTACCCATTTTATCAAGTTATTATCTCGGGAGACGAATGACAGTTTTAAGCAAATCATCATAATTCACGTAAAATATTGTAGCTATGAAGAGAATATGTCTTCTAAGGAAAATTTCATTTATTTTTATGCTTTTATTTTCTTGCTAAATATTTTATATATTAGATGTCTGAGAGTTTACGACATAATATACTCTATAACAATGTTCAAGACGCTCTCGGTAACTAGAAATATTGAACCCATGCGACGGCCTCCGGTGTTAAATCCAAAGTTCACCATTGCTCTATCGATGCATCCAGATTTTGAAGTGGGTTAGCAAAGACCCTTTCACGAACGCGGTCCTTAGGGGGCATCCATTTAATACGTGAGCTCAAAATAGGGGGGGAGGGGTCCAGTAAAATCTCATCCAATCTCACTGAGGGGGTATAATTGAAATATTGCTATACAGATACTTATTAAAAAAAATTTTTTCTTCTCTTGAAATGGGACATCCATTTTAACCGCTCAAACATATCATGGTTAAAAACATTTATTTTAAGAATAAGAAAGAAACAGAGTTGTTAAAAGAAAAAAAAATGGTATAAACTGTAGCGGAAATCTCACGTATTGCCAGGTTTCTTTCTATGTACTGTATATTCACACTGATCAAATCCGATAACAGATACCTTAATATGAGGCAAATGTAATCATAAAATAGTAATTAATAAACAAAATAACCAAGGATTCCGTACCATCGCATCCGAAACTTCTGAAACCTCAAAAAGGTACGTATAACCTATCTACATAGACTACAAAATATTTTAACATTTTATTATTATGTTTATGTAAAAACATAAATTAATCAATTACTTACCTAACTAAATCCTAAGATCTAAAAAATAAGTTTGTTAGAAACTGAAAAAAAAATGTGGGTATTATTAAAATAGTCCTAATTTCACTAACCCGAGTTGGAAACGCATTTTTAACGACTTCCGGATCCAAATCTTCCGTATAATATAATACTACTAGCTTTGCCTTGCGGTAGCACCCGCATTAATTGCTTAATTAATTAACTGCTCGCCCCTTAAGGTCGTAGCGTAATGTTAACCTATAAACTTCTTCAAGAATTGGGCTATCAAATGCAAAAAGAACTGTTCAAATCCGACTGGTAGGTAGTTCTAGAGATTTGCGCGTTCAAACAAACAAACAAACAAACAAACAAACAAACTCTTCAGCTTTACAGTAACAGCCGTTGTTATACTTTACGGTGTGGCCAGAGACACCATGCAGTAACAGTGTCCACTTCCTGCATATTCATATTCAACACATTCAACGAAAAATAATTTTCCACTCAGTTCTAGGTTCCATGGACGAAGAACTACGCCTAAAACGTTTGAATTGGCAGTTTACATGTTCTGCGAATTTTCAAAAGATGGTTGGAAATATGGCTATAATATGGTTATAAGTTTGTGGTAATGGCGAAATTAAGGCTACGAAAGCCATTTGGCTGTAAGCTGTAACAGAACCATAAAAAGTCAGTCAATAATACCTACATTCATTCATTTTTTAAATTAGGTACTCATTTGTTATGAGGTCAAAAAAGAATGTCGAAAATTTTGTTACCGAAATAAACAAAAAGCCATTTCAACTGTTGTGGTTTCCCTTCGTTTGATACAATTCTTTTGATGTTGTATATTGTTACAAATTAAATCGTAGACATGGTAGGATATAAGTACATATCTATTTAAAGACAATGTTTTGTGGAAAATTTTAAACAACTCAAATTTCTCAAAGCGTTTGGTAACTGAACCCACTTATGGATAGGTATTATTTAGGTAGATATGAAACAAAAACAGACAAACAATATTTTTCCCTTCCAACATTTAAGAACAATGAACTCAGTAAACCGCGCGGCTTGTTTTGTGTTAGAAAGATACACTGCAAAAAGAATCAAAAATAACCAAGGATAAGATAAGATAGGCCAAGATTCACGTACCAGAAACATGAGTAAGAACGATTCCACAAAAAATCGGTGTTGCGAAAATACACAAAACGGACATATGCTCTTCCAGTATTATACAAGAACTATTAGAAATAGCAAGTTGTAGTTAATGTTTCCATAAAGTAGGTGAAATTATCTATAGGATAAATACTATAAAATGGTACATTAGTAAATATATTAAGGGGCGGTGGTCAAGGTCATCTTGTATCTGTCAAAAATATGGTAAATCTAAGTTAATCCTGGAAACGTGAGTTTATTTATACAAAATCTCCTCACCCCAAAAGGATTGTTATTATTTGAAAATGGATTCAGCCATATTTTTATTATTCATGGGTTCTAAAGTGCCGTTGTTTTCGATACGAGCAGTGCCTTCGCGTATCGAAAACAACGGCTCTTTAGAACCCATGAATAATAAAAATATGGCTGAATCCAATTTCAAATAATAACAATCCTTTTGGGGTGAGGAGATTTTGTATAATTAAACTCACGTTTCCAGGATTAACTTCGATTTACCATATTTTTGACAGATACAAGATGACTGAGAGCCAAGGGTCCTTAAGGGAAAGTATCAGGATCAGTTAGTCTTTCATTTTATTGCAACGATGAACGGCCCGCCATAACCTTGAATGAACGCTCGTCGGAGCTTGAATTTACCTAAACTTGCACATAGCGAATTGGTAATACCGCTCTTAAATTCATACCTACTGTGTCAAATCTTTCTATAACTATTTAAATTTTGAAACAAAGACGTGTATTATGTAGTTATCGCGTAATTTTAGACGTAGTGAAACATGTAATTTATATGGGACAAAAGTTATAAGGCGTCTTTTTTTACAGAATTTAAAACATTCTGTCCTGTCTACATCATAAAACGCAAAATACTGATGAATATCAACGCCTCGCCCTTAGCACATACATATGGGTCACTTCTTTAAAGTAGGCCAAACATTGGTCCAGCATCGCACCGAAAATTTCCCATTCCGGCCGCCGGATGATCTAGGCGGACCTTTCGTTACAAGAATTGTACGAGTCTGTGGTCGCCTTCGGTACACCGTACGGCGATGCGCCGGGGATTGGACGAATGTGTGGCCACCTTTACAGATCTAAAATATCTGTGATTTTTAGAACAAGTTCCGCACTTGTGCCCTCCGAAGCACGAGGAAATGCCTGCTTTGCCCTAGGGTAGCCACGTCACTGACCCATTAAATTGTTTTTTAATATCGCCATACGAACCCTGTTAAAAGCGAACGAAATCTATTACAAATTCCAATTAGTATGTTATCAATGTTATCATGAAGTCATAAAAGTGATTTACGCAGAAAATATGAAACTAATGAAAAGTAATTCGATTCTGTACAAATTGGCAATACTAATAACAATTTTCTTTCGCATATACCTAAATTGTATGTTCTTTACTCTTTACTCTGACCCGCTTTTTCAGTTTTCAGGATGACAGAGACAGCAAATATTTCTATACGTTGTTGTTAGGTTGGCAGTACCTTTCAGCCCTAACTTTGTTTCATTTTAATGTATGGCAGTCCCGACTCTTATTAAAGAACATAGTGATTGCTACTTACTCTATTGGTAATAGGTGCAGGACTGCAGGTAATGGGGTTGAAGTTTGAACCCATCTCCGGGCGCTGGAATTCCAGCCTTTTACTCGAAATTTTCAAACAATTCGTAAAGACCATTTATTATAAAGCACTCTATATCGGCTCGCCAAGTTGACAGGTCCCACAAATTATTTGAAATTACTTAGGTATACTTTTATTGATGTAATGTTAACAAGTACCTTTGCATATTTGAAAAATATTAACAATTTTCATAATGGCTAGGTACTAGAATATATTCCGGAACGATATCATTTTAGAAGACTGCAGAGTGAAAGATGATGTTGTGAGTAAAATGAAGAAAAGAGTTTACGTTGCTTTGGACACGTTGAATGAAAGATTGACTAAAAAAGTTTAATATGGCTGAAGTAAAATTAAATGCTGGCAGAGGACGACCTAGATGTACTTACCTACTTTTATTGAACATATAAAAAATCGAGCATGTATGAAAGGTATGAGAATATAAAAGATTTGAAAGAGGTATGTCAGGATCGTAACAAATGGCATACGATTGTCGCTGCCTACCCCTCTTGGGATAAAAGGTGGGATGATAGAGATAGAGAAAAAATACAGACGCGTATAGAAGAGGGATCCCAGGGGCCTGAAAGAAAAAAAAACTAGTTATGAGAGAAATTCAGTGAAACTTAAAAGCAGTTTTGGAATGTATACCTTGAAATTGAAAGTTGAATGGATCATTTATCGAGAAGAACTGCACTAGAGGTCAAATAGTGACAAGTTGCTCATTAACTTAACACGTGAAGGGGACATCCGGTGAAAATCAATCTTGGTGCTACCCGCCCCAAATTAACGACTGGTCGCCCCTAAATTCTAATTTATCTGCTACAGCAATAATCTAAAGCAATAATAGTCAATTTACTATACTGTATTGTCTACAATTGTCTACATATCATCACGCCTTCTATCCAAGGGGTAAAAGCCCGCCGTTAACTGTTTGAACGCCCGCGTGCAATACTGATTATATAAGACATAAAATTATGAGAATTCGTTTCGATATCTGTTTTTGCCGCCCAAATAATAAAATAAATAGATGGCGCCAGTATCGTATTTATTGGTTGTAAGTTGTAACTAATTAATTAAAACAATATATTTCCAAGCGCAGGCCATTTAAAATGGTATAAGTAATAAAATAAGTTGTTTTATTCGTAAATAAATAATTGAAATGTAAAATAATAAATAACTAATTTACAACACTGGCGCCATCTATTGGGGTTTCGTGCAACTATGCTCAATTTACAATCTGCCTCGTAGTTATTTAGATCGAATGATTCGATTGCATTTACCTTCCCTACCCCTTGAAATTTTGATAAAAGGCGTGATAATGATCCTGTACAGAATCATCACAACAGGATCAAAGTCCAGACTCCAAATCAGTCATAAATGATGTCAATAGATAGCGCGTTATTACCACAGACCACATCCTTGATAATAAAAATAATGAGTTATAAAATAGAAAATAGGTAGTCCGTGACATCACTTAATGTAACAGATGTAACTGTCCGTTTGTCCTCTCTTGATACTGATTGATTATGATGGAGATTCTACGTCATGTCATGGCAGACAACGCACGCGCCCCATCGGGAATCCGGTTTAATCATGGGGAATCCGGTTTAATCCCGTCCGCGCTGTGATGGTTGTAATTAGTCAGTAATTAATAGGACATATCACAGTCGGCGGAAACATCTTAGCTACCGATTAATCGGCTATTGTTACTGTAACGTCTATAATACTTGACATTGGCTAATCATCGATTAACACTGATGGAGCCATTATAAAATAATAAGACAATCATTACATAAATTAATTTTGAAAATAAAACAAAAAATATACTTATATGATGATTATTATTTGAATTTGTTTCACTAATATAATATTACAAAAATGTGGAATGAACCTGATTCAATAAGATTACATATAGAATAAAACAATGATTTAACTAACTTCTTTACCTTCTCCATGGTGACGTAGGCACTAGAGTAACACACGAAAAATATGTTGCAACACTACCTAAATTAATATCTATAATTCTATATCTTCTTGATAACATATTCATTGTCTGAGGAAAATATAAACATACAGAAACCAGTTTTTTTGTACCATTCAACCTTTAATTTCAATAAAATCTAGTTCCCTAGTACAATAATAAAAATAACTGGGCATTTAAAAAAATTATAACATAGGAAAAATAATTGTGCCACTCTAAACTTTGTGTTTATATAAAAAATAAGATAGTAAATAATTATATGACATAAACACTAATACATATTCGCATAATTGCAGTAGCATAAACAATTATTTGCATATAAATAATGTGAGAATAGGTGAATTCTTTTCTATAGACAAACCACCACAAAACATGTAAAAAATACATGCCAATGATCTACCCGCCATACATTGTCAGTGTAGTATGAAGCTGTAATTCACACATACAAATAAAAACGCGAGGCTTATCTATAGACAAGTATATATATAAACAAAGAATGTATTATTAAAATTAGCTAATTCTAATGTGGCCTTACACAACAACAAATAATATTAATTATTGCCAAGTGATTCATACAATTTTTATTTATACTTTATAGTCTTCCACTGCTATAAAAGAAATAGATGCGAGCATCTCAGTGCCTTGCCATACAAACAAGCTAACCATGCGAAAGAGACACAAGTGTAGAGAAGAACAAAAGAGGGAGACAAAAGCTACGTGCCATGCTGAGTGGTTATGTTGCTCAACCCATTTCTTTTATATTAATCAAAGTTTATATTTGAATGTAAATTCAACAAACAGTTGTTGTCACCTAGCAAATTAACAATTTTGATGTTTGTAGAAACTACCTACCTAATTCCCTAAATACACAAACTATATCATTACAATAAATCGCACTTTAAATACAGCATTCATTACCCATTATGCTTGTGTTAAGCAATTTTAAGCACTACAGAAATAAATACTACTGTAATGTTAGGGTCTTACTAATAAACATAGATAAACAACTGTTTAGTTTTACAACCTATAAAGAATGGGATTCAAAATGGCTGACTTTCTATTTGCCTCTCGCTCACATTACTATACTGTGTGAGAGAGATGCAAGAGGTTTATATGAAAGCCGCCATATAAAAAATAAAAAGTTAGGATTCTGTAAGATATAGCAAGAAAATTTACCGATGATTGCGATACAATAGTGGTTTCACATTTCCACGAGCTTAGTCTGAGCAGAAAGCTACTATTGTATAACTTTGTTGTTTAAAAATGTTTATCAGTAAGGTGGTTATTGTCTAATCTATATCATGAATACATCATTAATGAACAATATAAATTAATGTATAGAAACTGTATTAATTTAATGGGAGAACGTAAAATTAAACTATTGGTGAGCACACTGTACTCCTTGTCCTGGATGCATGTGCTCTTCATCATCACTAGCATAAGCCTCTTCACGTCCACGGCGCTCTTTGGCCGTATACTCCATTAGATTCACTTCCTCAACATCTTCGCCAGTTGGCATTACGAACGCTGGGCGAGGAGCCAAACAACTCTCCAATATCTTTAACTGTTCCTCTTGTGCAAAATTGTTTTCCGGGAACACAACATCAAACTTAATGTACAGATTTCCCTTCTCAAAGGGATTCTTGTGGTGTGGCATGCCTTCACCTTGAATTGCTTTCAAGTCACCAGGCTTGACCACTTCTCCCGGATTCTGCTTCACCAGCAACTCGCGGCCGTCTAGATGCTTAACAACAAATTGGAAGCCACACAGAGCTTCGGTCAGAGTTATTTCTCTATTCATGATGAGATCATCTTCCACCCGTTGAAATACATCATGAGTTTTTTGTTGGAGCACAATAATAACATCACCAGGCTCCATATTGGGTTGTTGATCACCTTCACCTCTAAAGAATATTTTTTGCCTATCACACATGCCTTTCTCTACATGAACTTCCAAAAGTTTGGTTTCATTTAAAACTTTCTTACCTTTGCATTTGTTGCATTTATCTTTGTCCAACATAGTCTCACCCTGGCCGAGGCAGTTTTCACATCGAGTTTGGAACTGCCGAGTCATGTTCGGACCAATTTGTTGGTAGGAAACTCTAATACCTTGTCCATGGCAAGATTTACACACAGTTACAGATCCAGGTTTACCACCTACACCATTGCAAGTGCGACAGATGATATCTTTGCTAAGTTGCAACTTAGATGTTTTCCCATTGTACATATCTTCTAATGATACCTTGAGGGGATGTATGGTGTCCTCTCCGCGGGCACGGCCACGTCTTCTGTCGCAGCCGTGTTCCCTGGACCTCATATTAAAAATGTCTCCAAAGAAATGTCCGAATATGTCTTCGGACATAAATCCACCACTTCCTTGTCCGGCATCCTGAAGCCCTTTCAGGCCAAACTTGTCATATGTTTGTCTTTTTTTGGTGTCAGACAGGATCTCGTAAGCGTAGCTAATCTCTTTGAAGCGGTCTCCGGCTGCGGGGTTCTTGTCTGGGTGGAATTCTTTGGCCAGCTTGTGGTAACTCTACGACAAAGAAAAAGCACATTTTAATAATGACAATCTAGGAATACTTATTGAGTTTAAAAACGAAGGACAAATAACAACTCACCCTCTTGATTTCGGAGTCGCTGGCTGATTTGGAAACTCCTAAAATATCATATAACTTAGTATCTGCCATTTTTTGGATGGAATTATTAAGTACAAGAAACAACTAACTAAAATTATTGAATGGCGGAAGAAAAGGAATGGAAAATTGGAATCGCGCAGCAAATGTCCGAATCAAAGACTTTATAGAGATTTGAAACACAGAAAATGCCCTCGATTTTTTCTTTCAATGCTAATATAAGCATGGAAATCATTATTTTTTTGCCAACGTTTTCTTTATTTTATTTTGTAATTTCTCAAACTCTTACTTTTCGTAACATTATTTTAATATAAATATTTTAATGCTATGTAGAAAAAATATAAGTACTTACTTACGGTTAATTACATTGAAAATTTGCATTTTGCAATATGCAAATAATTGTCTATGGAAATAAATGCCCACGGCTTTGCCCAGTGCTTCCTCCTAGACCCAGCGGGGTTAGCATATATTTTGACAGCGACACTTTCGTTTCGGTCGAATGGCCTTGAACAGGCCAAAACGTTCATGTCCAACAAGGACCGGCCAGAGATAGCCCGGGGCCGAGAGGTCCGGCCCAACAATGTGCGGGAAAATTCTGTGTACTTGTCTTTGTCCGGCCAAGCAAATTGCTCGGCATTCTTGTGCAGGACATGCCCGGTCCGAGAATGTCCGGCCCAACAATGTGCGGGCAAATTCTGTGTACTTGTCTTTGCCCGGCATAGCAAATTTGCACGCACATTGTTGGGCCGGACCTCTCGGCCCCGGGCTATCTCTGGCCGGTCCTTGTTGGACATGAACGTTTTGGCCTGTTCAAGGCCATTCGACCGAAACGAAAGTGTCGCTGTCAAAATATATGCTAACCCAGCGGTGCCCACGGTAATGGACGCACTTTCGTTCGACCAAAAACTTTGAGTACCTATTTAAGATCAAAGACCGAAAACGAAAGTGTCGCTGCAAAATTTGTGCTCACCCCGCGGTTTAGGCACAGAGTAGTTTAGGTCAAGGAATATACTACTCTGGTTTAGGTACCTACCTACACCTGAAGGAAGAGAGCCCCAAACATAAGGTTACAAAAAAAAGAAAGTGAGAAGATTTTACACGTAGCTTTTATCCTTGGTTTCACCCGCGTGGAATAATTATCTAAAAATAATGAAATTTCACCATCAATGAATTTCACTGACTTGTAGCTATTATATTATATTTTAGTAGGTACCTTAGTCGCTTTATTTATCTAGAATCTAGAACAAAGAGATTCAAGTCCCTAGATATGGAAATATTCTTCACTTGTCACTTGTCCATTTTCCAGGATGAAAAGTAGCCTATGTTTTAATCCAGAACCTGCAAGATTCAACTGAATAGCTACATACTTTTGCATTTATAATATTGCTAGCGATCCGCCCCTGGCTTCGCACGGGATCCTACTTACAATCGATTTACTTATAAGGGGCGGTGGTCAAGGTCATCTTGTATCTGTCAAAAATATGGTAAATCTAAGTTAATCCTGGAAACGCGAGTTTATTTATACAAAATCTCCTCACCCCAAAAGGATTGTTATTATTTGAAATTGGATTCAGCCATATTTTTATTATTCATGGGTTCTAAAGAGCCGTTGTTTTCGATACGCGAAGGCACTGCTCGTATCGAAAACAACGGCTCTTTAGAACCACAACACACTATTTATCTAAACGGGGGTGGAAAATCGCGTATTCTTTTCGCACTATTCACAACATTATCTTTCATTCTTCTTTAACTTAGGTAATTAAGATAAAGTTCAATGTAAATATAATTATAGAACGTAAACCTATTTTTTTTTGTATTTTTTCAGATATGACCCTTTTTGAAACGATAGATAGGGTAGACTGGGTACGGTTGTGACAATTTTGGTTTGATCGCTATTAATTTTTTTTTCTTTATTAGTTAGCTGCGAGAAAAGTAATTTAAATCTTAATTTTTACTTTTGTCTACGTAAAAATACCAAAATATTGTCCTTAAATACGCTGTATTAATTATAGCATCAAATAAAAAAAAAAGAGGAAGTGTCACAACCGACCACATCCCAAGGACGGTTGTGACAGTGGTTGGGGTCAGTAGTGACAGACCCCATTTATTTAAATGCTTCATGTAATGTTCTCCGAGGTATAGCTTACATATATTGTATTCATACTTTCCCACTTTACAGCATTTAAATTTTAAAACATTTTAAAACAGCTATATCTCAGAGAAAATTACGTGAATCATTCCAAGATTACGTAAAAAAATAGGTTGATAGGAGCGAAGGGGATAGGAAATGAAGAAATCACCTCAATGGGAGTTTATAGATATATTGAGAAAAAATCGGATAGTTCGGACATAAAAAATATATGTCACAACCGTACCCAACGCATACTTTCGAAAACAAACAATGGCCATGACCCGGCCAAGTAATCTACGTAAAAACTAATTACTCGTAATTAACTACTAATATTCAACTTATAACAAAAAAATATATGATAACTATAATCTATCTGTATACAAAATAATAGTAAATATAAAAAAAAATACTTTTGACTGTTAAAAAGCAATATTACGCTGGCTAACCGGCGAACGCCGTGGCTAACGCAATCTGGGGAACGCGTTTAGGCATGAATGCCGCTTTTTTCTCCCTTTGCACCCTTTTTCACTGTCACTACCGTACCCTGGCACAACCGTACCCAGTCTACCCTACAGTACCTACCCAATAAATAATCTGAGATTTTCTAACCTATCATTATTATATCGATGCATACCTAAATATAAATAGCATTCGGAATTGAATAAGACACCTTGGTTGGTACCTATGTAGTTACATAACAGTAAGATATTTCATAAAATCGGTTCAATAGTTTTCGAGTTTACTTCTTACAAGATCATCTAGAGTACTTATAGTATATTAAGTAAGAAATAATGTACCTACCTACCTACTTATTTCATCCTGCCGATCTCTTTATAAAATCTACCATCTAACATCTCGGTGACAAATTGTGAACTTCCTTAGGTATTTTTCCGCAAAATGGCAAGGGAGGCCCCTATATTGAAGTACGAATAGGAAGGAACACGAAAAATCACTTTTACAAGGGACAAAATAATTTTCTCGAGATTACTACGTGATCATGTGGAATTGTTCGCGTGATCCTCTACACTTTGGGAATTGGATAGATAAATGTGTCATTGACTGCTCCCTTCGAATTATCCTCTTTTTAGGGTTCCTTGAACAATTAATCTTAAACTACTACCTTTCTACATAGTTATAATTATGTGCATAATTTTTTTATTATAAAAAAACCCCCACAAATACCATCGGCTAAAAGAGGGAGACTTGGTCTTGGTGGACTTGGCTTAAAATCAATATGGTAAACTCTATTTGTCCAGAATGATTAGGACTTTGAAATTGCAATCCGACCAGAATATTACCTACGTTCATCTAATTATCATGAAATATTCACGTTTTACGTCCCATCATCTTACAAATTTTTTTGTTGTCTTAATTTTCCTTATTTCGCTACCTAATAAAAATATTCGAGCCTCACAGGCTGACCACAGCTCAAAACTCAAAATAACACAAACATGCACTCTTAAAATTCATTACGAAATTCACTTCTTTGTATTTATACAAATTTTAAATATAAGCTGAAATATCATTGGTGCACAGCATAATGACACTGTTTTCCACATTATTCCACTCATAAACAAGGATTCCGAACCTTCATGCGCCATTGCGCAGGTGAATCCCTGATGCTATAATGTAAATTTTGCTACAGACCAAAAATAACATCACTAAGTACATATTATAAAACCATCGATGTATAAAACACAGTCTCCCACCGCGTCTGTGTCTGTCTGTGACATTTTAACGCAAAAACGACTGAACGGATTTTCTATTAAATAGGTTGATTCACCGGGAAGGTCATGTTAAATGTAAAAAATTACTTATCCCTAGCGAGTTTTCATTTTCGTATGCTGTCTAATCCGTCAGAGATAAAAATGATGTTAGGAAATAATTTATTATGTAAAATAAAATAATCTACAAGAAATTCAGCAGTAGCATATAATATCTATCTCTAATAGATTAGTAGGTAGGTATTTACGTAGGTATTGAAATTGTTGTACACCCATATTCTACCGGGGCAAAGCCGTCGGCGGGGTCGCTAGTATAGGCATAGATTAAATAAATAGGTACATATAAAATAATGCTAGAACTCGAAAGCGGCCCAAATTCGGGGCCCAGATATTGCCCATCAAATAAGTATAAAATTTATATTCATTATTTTGTTTCAGTTTTTATTTTTATGTGAATTTGCCTAAACCACGATATTTACGCGAGCAAACTCACGGTTTAAATCTGCTATATTTCTTCACGGCTAAAATAAAAGGGGAGTTTGCCATAATATCTAAAGTTGTTAGATCAAGATAATATTTTAAAAGCTTTGCATAAACTTCAAGTGCTTTACATCTTCACATCCGATACTTTAAATTCTACCTCTATTTCATAAAATTGGCGACAATCCAGAAAGAATATAAAATAAAGCTATTGCAAGTTATTGGAGTTCCGTGGTCACAGGGAACCCTTATATAACCTAACTTAGAACAGCGACATCTTTCGTTTCGGTCAAAAATAACGGACAACAATGGACAGCCAAAAAATGCCCGGCCCGAGAATGTCCAATACTAAAATGCCGAGCAAATTGCTGGATCGGGCAAAGACAGTACAGTGTATTTTTTTTTACTTGTCTTGTTTAATAAACAAACTTTGCAAGTCTTTCTGCAAATAGGTTAAAAATGTTAATAGGTTAATAAATTAGGTTAAAGACAGACAAGTAAAAAAATACACTTTACTCGGATTTGTCCGGACATCCCGTGCGGGTGACTATTGGTGTGGACCCGTCATTTTTGCCATTGAGTATATATTATGTATGTTAACAATGCTGGTACAACATATTTTATCGAAAGATTAAAATGCACACTTTGTTCACCATTTATTAAATGGTAGGTAAACACACATGTGGTTTACCTTTTCTTAGCAAAACTAATTAATATAATATTTTGTAGCATTTATCTCCTTAAATATCTTTGATCCTATACGTTCTACAACATTCAGATTAATGTTTTACGTCTAAAGAATGAAGATAGCACATCCATCACGTTTCTCTTCTAAATGGATTTAAGAAAACCAACACCGACCTATTAGGATACTAGTCCTAACTCCCAGGTTTGAGTCCTAAGTCAGGCAAAATAAAGCTCATAGTAAACACAAATGTTAGAAATTCAAGCATGTCATTGTATTCCCAAAGTAACAGAATATTTCTTTACAAATTAACACCATTTCCGGGAATCCATGAGCTTGGGGAAATGTCTTTACAACTTGACAAGACAAATAGACACTTTGCTGAAATGTTTGCCGTCATCACATTGTAGTAGAAATGTTTGCTACATCAGTAACATAGGTAGTCAAACTATACCTTTACGGCCTTTAGCTTGCGGTTTAGCCAGACACTGTAAGTTTTTTCTTATTTTGTACTCTATTTTTAACAATTGGCCATGAATTATATAATTTTTGCCTTGACATCTAGAACCAAGGCCGTATAGGAAGTTTAATCAAACTTTCAGCGATCATTAGATAATATTAATTACAGAAAGATTGCAATTCCAACAGAGGCACTGTAAATAACAATCTGTCAAAAATTACAATTGACGCCATTTTAATTGCAATATTTCCAACCCTCAATTGATTGGAGTTATTTCAGAATGGCCAGCTTCGTTGAATAAAAAAAATTGCCACATTCGGATCGGTGAGCGTCAGGGTGAATACTGAATAGTGATATTAAAATATAACGGGCGAAGTCGTGGGCAGCATCTAGTGTGTAAAATCTGTTGAAAGCGTGATAATCTTGCCATTGAGGTTATCAAATCGATAATAGTTTTTTATCTACGTAAGTATAAATATAAATAAAAAACGTGCGTCGGTGGCCGGGTGGTAGGCAGACCACGGGGTCGGATCCCGGCCATGTACCAATAGGTTTTTATAATTAAAAACTTATGTACCTACATAATCCAACAAACCACACTTAGAGGGTTCCCATCTAAAAATATACCTCGACAGAACTGGCCACCGTTAGGTATAGCCTCACAAATACCATCGGCTAAAAGAGGGAGACTGTCTTCCGCTGAGTACCCTGGGACCGTATTTTGGGAGCTGTAAGGCAACCCGTGAAGAAAAAGAAATAGGTATAAATATGGCAAAATTAAGATTTTCTGCATTTATATGGTCCATAAACAATTGGCATATAATATAGCATTGCATATAGGTAGGTACTTGAATTTTGCTGATAACTAAACTGATGCATGAAAAGTATAAAACTTAGCAATTCCACCTGCAGCAAAAGCTATATAGAAAAGTCATATATAAATAAGGTATAGTTTTGATGTGAAACATCTATACGCGCGTTAGACTAGGGCAAAACCAAGACGTCTCACCCTTCGAAGACGCTTGGTTTTGGTCGTGTATTTCTTTGTCTAACAAAATATATACTAATTTTGATGTTTCTAATACTTAGTGCTAGTAAGTGCAAGCTGGCTCCTCCATGTATACAGAATATATCGATATACTGACTGACTGGTCAACTAGCCGACTAATCGGCCCCAAAATTACTGACGGTTTGCCAACAAGTCCACTGAATAATTGATAAAAGCTGATTAATTTAGTATTTTAATAAAAAAAATAACATAATATGTTTGCCGTTTCCTATACCATCATAAGTGCCGAATAGTTGGCTTCTTTGCCGACTAAAAAATGGTCGAATAGTCGCCAATTAGTCGGTAGATGCCTACTAGCACTATATCCTACCTTTTTGAAAAACTATCCTCCTATATCCCGGGTTATTTGATGATGACGTAGGTAGGTAGGTAATTCATATAATTCACATTCATACATTTTAACATACAAAATACCTACCTACCAGGGTAGAGCCTGTTTATTTCAACAGCTAAATCACAGCCGAAATAGCTCAGTTGGGAGAGCGTTAGACTGAAGATCTAAAGGTCCCCGGTTCAATCCCGGGTTTCGGCAATCTTTTTTTTTCCTTTTTTGATTAAATGATCAAAAACAAAAGCCTTTTATACCCTGCCAGAACACCAGTAACAATGTACACTTTTGACCAGTAAGCCTGTTGCTGCATTATATTTTGTTAGTTCTTTGACAGAAATCTTTGATATTTTTAGAATCTTATGCTTAACAATCAGGCGGTGGCAAGGTCACATGTCGTCTTCTCTATAAAAAAAAAGTGCGGACGCCGGCTATACCTGCCGTCCGAAGCACGAAAGCTTAGCACTTTAGGCACGAGTGTGGTCCTCCAGTTTAAATACCGGGCACCTATTTTTAGGGTTCCGTCCGTGATCTTTTGTGAACCGCCATAGAACTTTTAAATCAAATTACGATAAAATAATTTTAGGGGCTGAAAATCTTAAAAAGGTAATATTATTGGGTAGGTAACTAATAAAATCTGTGTACTTAGGCACTTATACATTTTATTTATTTGCATTGATAGATGCCAGAGATAGCAATCTCTGCTTGCTTACCCCTCTTAGGATAAAAGGTGTGATGATAGATAGATAGATATTAAATTGACTACCTAATTAATAAATTAATATATAATATTACCTAACTAGCTGTTGGCCCCGGCTTAGCCCGTGGGGCCTATACTAACTTTCATCCCCTATTATCACCCTTAGGAGGGTGGGTTTAAAAAGCCTATGTTCTTCCCTAGGGTTCAAGTATCAAAATCGGTTCAGTGGTATAGCCGTGAAAGTGTAACAGACAGACAGTTACTTTCCATTTATTTATATTTATCCCATTTATAATAAACAAATAATAACTTATAATACGGAACCCTAAAATTGTACTTTAAAAAATATCACAATAATTATGTACATTAATTTCACCACATTTTTCATAGCCGAAATAGCTCAGTTGGGAGAGCGTTAGACTGAAGATCTAAAGGTCCCCGGTTCAATCCCGGGTTTCGGCATTTTTTTTTTATTTATATTTTTTTTTTCTCATAAAAATATTTGTACTTACACATAATAAAATAATCACAAACCTAATTATTTATGCATAATCAAAATAATTTATTTATAAATGCAATGATTAAATTATTTGTGTAAGTACTGTAAAGGTTTTTAATTTTGAACCCATTACTTTATTCCTATAAATAAAAATAATGAACTAAGTACCTAATAAAAAAACTAGGATAGATAAAATTTTTTGGTTCATGTTTAGCATTGAAGTTTTTTACCAACCTCAACTAACCAACCATTCCCTCTCTCTCATTCATGAGCAAATGGGAGAGAGAAAAGGATTGATAGAGTTGTGATCCATGAGCCACAAGCTCTGAAACACAACGAAAATGATCCACACAATATAGAGCAAATTGCTTTATGCTTCCATACGTTTGTAATGTCAAACTTTAGATAGTTACAAAATCAAAGTCCGTACGTACACATTCCGCTTATCTACATATAAATTACAAATTAAAACTAATAAATTCTAATGATCTAAATAATCCTCCGCCTGTTTAACTTGCAGATACAAAACTTCGCTATTGCTTCTTATACTTTTCTTCTTCGGTGTTTCCAGTACATCTTCATCATCAGATCTGAACTGGTATCCCCTCGCCATGAAGTGGAATATTGTTATTGAAACAAACATCATCACCGTGTACATGAAGAATTGGGTAGACTGTATAAAATAATATTATATTTATATGTTAAACTGTGGAAATAATAATTTGCAATGTCACTTCCTCATATTCCCAGCTCCGTTTTTCAGGAAGAAAATGTGGAAGGATAATGACTAACTCTGTGGGACACGTGTCATTTGATGTGTGAAGTCTAAAATAGCATTTTTGCAGTATATTAATAGTGTATACCATAGATAGATCCTTCCATAGCGAATCCAGAAGCAAATGGGGGCGTTAATTTCTACTAAAATTATATTATTCATATAAAATTAAGTATTATATATACTGCGTTGAATTTTTTTTTTCTTCTAAAGATGGCTCAGAACAGGTTGGGAAACACTAGTGCATTGATGCCAATGTCAATGCACAGTATTGCATAATAATGGTGACAATTGCATTAAAATCTTATCAGTAGCAGTGCCATAATAACAATATTAAATGGAAAATAAATATTGTTTTTAAAGGGAAGCTATTTTCGTCACTATTACTTTACTTAGTAATAGAGATATGACTTAATATTGTATTTTCATTAGATTGTACCTACTGTACATACAATCACACAATGTAGTATTGTCTAGAGAACGTTGTAATCATGAAATAGAATCACCTGTTCATAATTAACACAGAGTCTCGTAACCAGAATAATGAGAACGTTCCCCACCGACTCTGTTAGAAGCCAGGCAGCCGTCATCACAGCCTTCATGCTCTCCGGACTCTCTTTGAAAGCGAATTCGTTACCTGTTACAGCAAATAGTACCTAAAACACAGAGACATAGCATTCAAATTAACTCGTCTTAAATAGGTAATATTGGGAACTCTGTTAGTGGTAATATAAATGTTGCAGGAAAAGTTCGAAATTGGTCTGTTCTGGCTTTGTCCGACTGTGACCAAGATTGTTTCTCTAAAGATACTAATTCTTGTTTCAATGTTTTTATATGGACTGTCGGAGTATTCGTGATTTATTAAAAGTTACAATAAATATGACTATGTCACTTGACGACATTTTTACATTTGCACTATATACAGAGTTATTATTATTTGTTGTAACGCCTACTTTTTTATTAATATTTTCAAAATTAATTCAAAGGAGCTATTCTAAATTTTAAAAATAATTATACATAGCGGTTGTGAAGTTTGAATCATAAGGGGATCGTCTCAAACCTAGGCTCCCTACAGATGGTTATAATATTCTATGTATGAAAGTAATGTTAGCTTTGTACAATTATCTATGTCTCTAATCACAACTTATTGAGATTATTTGAGATAACTGCGACATTAAGAGAACACAAACCCGCAAATAAGTTCTATTAACTTCATGTTTTTCGACATTTTCAGCTTTTGTTTGTACACTTTTCCTATCTATAACATAACTTATGATAAGTATCTAACTAAAAGCACACAAATAAATGGAAAACTTCACAGAAATCTGTTAAAGATTATTAAAAAGTTCTTACCTCAGCTATTGAGATTATTAGAAACTGTGGAAGGAGAAGCGCCATTGATATTGAATTCGCTTTCGTAACTACTATCATGTTAGAATTCTGAAAACAATCGGACGTTGCTATTTTATTCTATTAGCACACAATAACTAAGAAAATAAATATTATATAGGTCATTATATTTTAGAGTAATTAATTAATTGTTTAAATATCGATGTTGACATTGATAAATATTAAAGTTACTCACGACAGTTCCGTCTGCTTCTTTATTCATTACAACTGCATAAACTCCTCCACTTTCGATTTCTAAATCATTTTCTATTGGCACATTGTCGACTCTTATTGAATAAGTGGATGCGAAAACTGGATTCAATTCAGATATTCCTGACTGTATCACTGTTTCCACTTCATGCCTTTTGTTGTTATATAAATTAATAGTTCGGTTATTTAACTCAGGGGAAATTAAGAATCTGAAAAAGCGTTGAATTGTAATTTTATCTTCATCTAAGTAGAAAATACACTGAACAATTCTAAATTAAATCGAGATCTGAAGGTTTAATTAAGTGATGAATAGTTTAAAAGGAATTTTCAAAACGTAAAGTTTGTAAGTCAAGTTTGAGAGGCTAATTGTGTCGACGAAAGATTAACTTTGTTAATAACTTTAATCTCTGTTGGAAGTTCCCTAGTCACGCAAACAACAGTTGGCGAGAACCACTGTTAAAGATAGCATCTAGCTCTCTTGAATACAACTTTTATGTTTGTGCTTTCATAATGGTTATCTTCACAGACTACTTTCCTTTATAACGTATTGGATTGCTGAGAACTCATTTCTGTGTAATGTCCTAACTTTATAATGTTTAATCCACCATTTATATGAAGATTTGGACATAACCCTAGTGATCTAGACCACACTTTAAAATTATTTTCGTATTTTAAACCGTTTTCAACTGAAACACATCTTTACCTCACAACCGGGAATCCAGTTCTGGATTTGTCCACGTTATCTCGATAGAAAATAGTTTGATTCACTTGGAGGAAATAGGAAATTGCAGAACTCTCTTTTAACAAAAATATTTGTTCTGTATTCTCAATACAATCTCCTTCCAATTTTAAACTTATATTTCTCGAACTAGCCACTTCAAAATCTTTCTTAGAAAAATGTGATAGACTTGGTATAGTATAAGTTATGTTTTCTGCGTTACTGTGGATATTGACAGCGCATGGATGCCCATTGAAAATTCTTAATTGAGAGTATCCCGGTTGAGGAAGCTGCGGATAAGTTGTCTGAAAAAAAGCTTATATATAAGTCTAATATAAACGTAATAATATTTATTGATTAATTTTCAATATCAAGTAGACAAGTATTAATCATTGATATAACTTGTACCTTCAAATATAATTCCAAAGATCCTGAAGCTATAAAGGCAATGCCCGCCAAGATTCCACCCAGAGTGAGTTTGTGGAGCGGGTTCTTCAAAATATTCCTTTTTTCCAAAAACGGGTACAGATACTAAAATTAAATAATGTATACTAATTTTAAATGCGTTTGTATCAAATTATTACGACTACATTATGTGTAAATTAAGTGTAATATACTTACTCTTTGGAATAAGGGTATTATGATCAATATGAAGATAGGTCCGATGACTTGCATTTGATCTGGTTTGACAGTTATGAACCAAAATCTTCCGTCCATTTTTGTTGCCTGTAAAGTCCAACGGGAACCCTGTCAACATCATACAAATTTGATTATAATTCAACAAATGTACTTAATTCTATATTTTACTTCCTAAATAAAAATCAATAATTCATACCAGTTGATCCAAAAGTGACCAAAATACAGGTAAAACCGTGAACAACATGAGAATTGATAATGTTTTCTTGATGTCCTTTATAAATTTCTGATCATAACGATGCTCTGCACTATCCAACCAATGGGAGTTCTTTTCATATTTCCTTCTTGTCATTACAGCATTTTTTAAACCCAACTGGAATTAAAATATTGTATATTTTAGAAAGGATTTGAATAAGTAACATGTTTTATCTGTCTTCTGTTTATCTTCATTTTACTTGATTTTATTGTAACTACCTAAATTATATTGAGGCAATGTTATTGATTATTAATATTTTTTTATTAAATTTAAATAACTGGTAATCGACGTCACGGAATTAATATTTACAATTATTTCTTGGACCCAGCGCTACAACAATAATATTTTAAAGGAATCCTAGTATTTATATTACATTTTTATTTTATATTATAAAACATTATATTTTAATAAATACTCACTGAGACACATTTGACAAAATCAAATACAACGTTTCCTTCTGGTTTCTTCATTACGTATTTGCTCTTGGCACTAACGAATATTACTGAAAAAATTACACGGCATATTTCGACATAACACAATACACACCCTACATTGAGTCAAACTAACTGCATTTATATTTATGACTTATGTTTATACAATGTCTCAAAAAGTAATTTTTTTAACAATTCTTCAACAACAAAATTATTCATATTTTTTTAAACAAGTTATAAAAATATTTACCAATTGCTATAATAACAATAAGGCCTGGTGCACCAAAAGCCAACGAATAACAGTCTTTGTCACCAAAACAATGAACTTCGGCTCTCAGTATAGGTGACACAGTTTTTGCTATGAGACTGCCAGTGCAAAGTGTAAAGTATAGTACACTGAAATAAACTGCTAAATGTTTCTCTTGCTGCGGTAATATGAACTGGTCTCCACCAAAGGCGGTAACACACGGTTTTATGCCACCGGTTCCCATAGTAATCATGAAAAGACCAATCATTGTACATAAACTGTAAAAAAATGACACTTTTGTAACACTTACAAACTCGTATATTTTTTATTACAGGTTAAATTAATACATTTAACTTTAC
The DNA here is from genome assembly GCA_963924495.1 of Nemapogon koenigi. Taxonomy (NCBI): domain Eukaryota; kingdom Metazoa; phylum Arthropoda; class Insecta; order Lepidoptera; family Tineidae; genus Nemapogon; species Nemapogon koenigi. The sequence goes on along the minus strand of OZ004640.1, from coordinate 2,854,933 downwards.
CAACCGTCCAGGAAGTGCCAATTGGGGTATAGCGGTTACAGCAACCAATATATTTCCAAATGCGTATACAAACATCATATAAAGAATTGTTCTGAAAAATATTGAACACATCAATTATAGTCAAATCTCCTTTGACTACAAGTAAAATCTACAAACTGAGTTTTAAAAGCGATCTGCCCCTTAGACAATGTACCAAACGAATGCTAGTAGTCTATTCTCTCGGAACACTAAATCCTATAATATTAAATGCAGAAACTTATAAACGAATTATAATAATTATATGAAAATATGCGCAGCGCATAAGAATCGTAATTTATACATTTTAACTAAGTAGGTACTTATATAATAAAAAATCCGAAAAACAACAACCGGCTACTTTTTTCAGCGTTATCTACATGTTATGGGCAGCCGGCAACAAAAGACGCTAAGTGAAGACAATATGACATAACTACGCTTCGTTTTTTACAAGGAGTTTATACTTCAAGGAGTTTGTATACAATAAGTATATAAACTCCTTGGTTTCGTCAGAGTGAAGGACAGTTTCGTTAGATCACGTGGTTGTATTTCAGTCGGTCCTATACATTTATAATTCCACATTTAATTCTATTCGATAGTTGACGCATTGTCTAAGCCCCCAGATTTCCCGAAAGTTAATCAGAGATTAGTTAAGTTAAAAACTGTTAAAATCATAATTTTCACGTATTTGACAACTATTTTGTTTACTATGGTTTTGATTGACAGTTGTTATTTAACTAATACCTACTTATCTAATTATCTTTAAGTGGGCGTTGGAGATAGCTATGAAAAGTTATTTTAAGCAAATCAGAAATCACTTTCAAAGCTCAGTTGGTAGATTTTACTTATTATGCGGCCCGGGTAATGTAGACTTTTTACATCTGTCATATTTTCCCGTAACACAAAAGTATTATCCTATAAAATTTTACTTACCTAAATTTTCCAAAGTAGTTGTCTGCTAGTATTCCTCCAAATATAGGGAAAACGTATACGAACGTACTAAATATATGGTAGATCTCAGTAGCTCCGTCATCAGTGTAATTTAGTTTGCTTCGTAAGTATAACGTAAGAAATGCTTAAAGTAAAATAATAAAATAATTATTTTAACTGACTAAATTTTCATAAAACCAAACATTTAGGTAAGTAGGTACTTACCTCTCATTCCAGAATAAGAAAATCTTTCACAAAACTCCGCTAATACAATTAAGATTACTATCCTCGGAAACCGATCTTTGATCTGAAAACACGCATAAATTTAAGTTTAAAATCATATAGCACTAACATTGACCAGGTAGCCAAGCAGAGAGGAAACTGTAACAAATTGTATTAGGCTTGGCATAGGCCAAAGAGCAAGGGCACCATGATTATAGGACGTATGTATGTACGTACATATATCAATAATAATCAATTATATAAACCAAATTTACGTCAAAAGTGGGTCCAAATGGTTCGTGTAACACGGGTGCTGCTCGCCAGTTCTCTTTTCTTGGCTTGAACTTGGCTTGATAGAAGTGAAAAGAAATGTTGGCAGAGGACGACCTGTGTACTTTTTTGTACATATAAAAAATTGATGAAGGCAATGTTAAAAGTACACACAATCGCCGAGTTTGTATGAATGGTATGATGATTTTAAAAGAAACGAAAGAGATATGTCAGGATCGCAAGAAATGGCATTAGATTGTCTGTGCCTACGCCTCTTGGGATAAAAGGCGTGATGATAGATATACAGATAGATAGTATACAAGTGTGTTAATTTTCTGAAATAACACCTGTAATTTTTTAATCAGAAATCCTTTATATGCACAAAAAGAGGCGCTAATAAAACGTAATTTACATAATCATTCAAAGGTGGCCACAAATTCGTCCAATCCCCGGCGCGTCGCCATATGGTCCACCGAAACCAACCGAGAATCGTCCAATTCTTGTAACGAACAGTCCGCCTAGATCATCCGGCGGACCAATGTGTTGCCTACTTTAGATTCGGTTTAATATTAAATAATCGATATAGGTACTAACTGGTTTCCGCATACTTGAATATTCCATGGAATCACTTTTAGTATTCATTATAATGAAGTTATTACACACGCTTCTATCAACACCTAAAACTATACAACAGGCTACAAAATGTCAACTGTGTCATATATATATTGTTCTCCTAACAAACAACACGACGCTATTACAAATATCCCTATCACAGAGTCTTAAATTAAACACTTAGTTCAAGATATACTTAGAGTTCATATGACAAACATAGCTTTGAATTGTAAAAATATATTTTGCTTTATAAATAACCTCGTGGAACTTTCAATGTTATCTCATTGGAAACAGGTAGGTACCTACATTAAAGTTCAGTTCAATGCGGTTAAAACCGCTAATTCTTGAAAATTCTACAAAATAATTATTATAATAACACCAACACCAACTAGAAAACTGCAAAAAATTACATAACGTAGCCTGTTCTAAAGCATACAAGATAATTAGAAGGATCCTGAAAAATGTGTTGCTAGTAGGTATATAAACATTTTTGTCCCTACAGCTCCCGAAACCGTGTTACGGTTCCAGGGTACCTATAGCGGAAGACCAAGTCTCCCTCATATATCCGATGTCATTTGTAAGGCTATAGGTACCTAACGAGTGGCCAGTTCTGTTGAGGTATATTTAGATGGAAAAGCCTCTAAGTGTGGGTTGTCGGAATATGTAGGTACATAAGTTTTTCATTTGTTTGTTTGTATTCTATAGACTCAAATATTATTATGATATTATATTATATATATTATTTTTGCATTTGATAGCCTAGTTTATAGGCTATTTAACATCACGCTACCTACCCAAGGGGGTGAATTGTATTCCTAATATAACGAGTACGAAGTAGCGGGCAATCCAAAGTCCCCCATCGCGTCTGTCTGTGACCTTTTCACGCAAAAACTACTAAACGGATTATATTGAGGTTTTCAGTTGATTCACCGGGAAGGTTTTAAGTGAAAAAGTTATCCTCAGCGAGTTTTCATGACGTATGCTGTCTAATCAGTCAGAGAAAAGAATTATGTACAAAAAACGTCTGCGGTAGCATATCTATCTCTAATAGATAAAAGTACTTATAAGCAATTTGCTTATAAGCGTATTTGTGTAGGTATTCAAATTGTTGAAAGCCATATTGTACCCGTGCGAAGCCGGGGGCGGGATCACTAGTACAATACATGAATAAAATTCCTGAAATCTCGATGAAATCCCTTTCAAAGACAAATGAACCCGCAAACTATAGAATTTTTCAGTCATTGACTTTTTCACCTTATCAGTTGGGTGATTTCCTACGCACGATAGGTAGGTGCCGTGCCTACTATTTATAAACACTGTTGATACCTTGAGAGACACAAATTACCTACGTACGTAAAGGTGTGTGTCCCATTGTTTAACTAATTATTTACCTTCTTTTAAGATAAGTATAATTCCACGTCACTCAATACTACGTGTCTAGATTTGTTGGGTTCCGTTCTTACGATAACATGTTTTTCAGCTATGATTTCTATAATATTAAACATGACTTTCTTATGATTTCTGGTTGATAAAAATAAAGCATGAGCAGTGTTTTGAAGTTTCCCATATTAACCTATTACTTTTTATTCATCATTGTTATACTTCTAGGCATCTTGGGACTACTAAAAAAGACAAGACAATAATATTTGAGTAATTTTGTCTTTAAAAATTATAATTATAGAATCAGCATTCCCTGTTAGCTTTATTAAAATGCAAGTAATGATTGGACGTATAATAGGTAGGTGCTTCATAGCTTTTATAGCGGCTTATAAATAACTTGATATTGACCTTTTCGAGAAATCTGTAAACGGCCGTCCACTTCATTGATCCAAATAGTAGTATATTCCTTGATCCAAATCTAAATATATAAAACTTTCGTGTCGCTGACTGGCTGACAATCAACGCACAGCCTAAATACAGCTGAAGATATAAATATGAAAATTGGAAGGTATATTCCTTATGGAGTGTAGAGGTGCACTATGAAACGATTTTTAGAAAATCAAGCTCCTAACCTAAGGGGGTGAATTAGGGTGTAAACTTTGTATTCCTAAATTTCCTAATACGAAGTCACTGGCAACTGCTAGTAAAACTATATATGGACATCGAAGACACAAAGTCAAGCACCATTCCATTACCTACCAAATAACCTCGGGTAAAAAGTAAAAATTTATCAGTCGAGAAATTGATGACTTCTTCTCCGCATTATGACTGTACGTCCACTCTTGCCACCTCATCAGCTCAGGCGCTGGAGTAGGGACTCGACAACAAGAATTTGTAGAGGGGGGCTCAGACTACATGAAAAAGAGGTTTTCTGCCGCCAAGTGCTTTTACAACCATTTTCTGTCGCCATCTTTCTATACCTATTTACACCGAACTCTTTTGTGATCGGCGATCGGTTTATGAACTACATATTATATGTCTGCACTGCTAGTTGCCGGTTGCACAAAAACTAACTATAAGTACCCTGACGGATATTTAATATTGGTATATGTTCTTGTTTCAGGTTATTCCAGATATAACAAATCAGCTGCCATGGAGGGGTCTTCGTTGATAAATCAAGTAGACAGAGATTAGGTTATGAATTTACATTCGTTTTTCAGTTTAATATATACCTACTTAATAAAATAAAATAATCTATGTTTAGATTAAGTTGTTACTTTTTCACTGGAAACTGGATGTACCTACAAAAACCAGGGCGAAACTATTGTATGAAATTATAAATTTTGTATTAATTTGTTGAAAATAGTATTATTACTATTATCTTGTGCGTTGTATAAATTGAATCGTAATTTGATTGTAATAATTTGTTACATTTTTATGACTAAATTCCTACTAACTAATTGGCTTTCTTAATAAATATTTTGACGTTAATATTTGGTTTTATTAGAATAATTTAAGGCGAAGGGTTATCTCATATAGCGATTTGTGAATTTCTTATCACTACTACCGTCAAACCCATATTTAAAAAATATTACAAAATCTAACTCTATCCCTTTAAGTATCTATCTTCGTGCACAACTTCCAGTGCCTACCTCTACCAAGATGTAGTCGTAGGCATTTTTCATTATGTAATTCATTTCGTCCGGTAAGAAAGAACAGCGATCTGTAAAACCCCCCTCACACTGTTCTCTCAGCGATGTTGCACTGTTTATAAAAAAGTCCGCGGTAGCAATAAATATCTATGTCGTATTTGTGCATAAATTGTTTTGCACCTGTCCGTACCCACCTAATATTCCGTGCCAGTACTAGGCTAGCAAACACAGCGGTCGTCAGTACAGTAAAAATGGCGGGAAAATACAAATTGACCTGTAAACCCCCTCACACCTCTTCTCTCTCTCTCTCTCTCTCTCTCTCTCAGCGATGTTGCACTGTTTATTTTTATTTCCGTACCCACCTGAAAGTTTCGTGCCAGTACTAGGCTAGCATAAACACATAGCGGTCAGTACAGTAAAAATGGCGGGAAAATACAAATTGACCTGTAAACCCCCTCACACCCCTTCTCTGTCTCTCAGCGATGTTGTACTGTTTATTTTTATTTCGTACCCACCTGAAATTTCGTGCCAGTACTAGGCTAGCATAAACACATAGCGGTCAGTACAGTAAAAATGGCGGGAAAATACAAGTTGACATCTGTAAACACCCCCCTCTCCCGCTACTGGCAGCGATATTACTCGGTCTTGGATTTTATTTCCACACCTACCTTCAGTTTCGTGCCAGTACTAGGCTAGCATAGATACAAAGCTGTAAGTATAGAAAAAAACGGCGGGAAAATACAAGTTGATATCTGTAAATACCCCCCTCCCCCGCTTCTGTCAACGATGTTGTACTACGTGTTTTGGATTTATTTCCATATCTACCTACCGTGCGAGTGATTCCGCGGTAAAGTAATCAAACATTGAAATGTATAAAAAATGATTTTTGCAAATTGATACATAACATTTTAGGTGAAATTTTTATTACGAGGTTTTTAAAAAACGTGTTTGAGGATTCGATTTCTTCAGCATTTTGAAATGATTTTTTTACAAAATAATTTTCGATGAATCGTGCCTTTTTGAATCTAATAGTTTTCGATATATGCATTTTTTACTACAAATTAAATTCGTAACAGACAATTTTATAGACGTGGGGAAATTACTCTATAATGTAAGGTAGAAAAACAACAATAAATATTACATGGATTTATTTGAAACTAGATTCGCTCATGACCAAAATAAGAAAAAATAAATACTGAAATATTTGCTATGTGAAAAATTAAAATAGCTCACTTTCTAACATTATGAACTTCTAATTTTGGAAATGAGGGTGTATATGTTACAAAAGGTATTATCTTACAAATGGAGCACCATACACAAACTATATTATATACCTACATACATATAGCAAAATTACGAGGACATGCACAACTATTATTACAATTTTATCATTATTTACTTAAAATAGGTTTACATAAATTACAAAATAAATACATCATGGGGCAGTGAGCCTGGTTGTAAAATATCTAAATGCAAACTTTCTGAAGAAAGAAAAAATATAATTGATTATTTAAATACAACAGCCTTGTGTGAGAGAATATCTTGATAGAAAGAAAACCTTGACAAACTTGAACTGTAAAATTTTTGATGTTTAATTACTTATTATTATTTAATAAAAACTTTTACAACTACATTTTAATAATAGTAACGAAATATTAATAAGGAAGTATAGATTAATATAACAATAATCAAAACACTTAAGGGGCGGTGGTCAAGATTATCTCCTAACTGTCAAAAATATAGCAAATACTCCGTTAATCCTGGAAAGGTGAGTTTATTTATCTGTGTGGTAAAGAAATATTGTATAAATAAACTCACCTTTCCAGGATTAACTCAGATTTGCCATATTTTGACAGATACAAGATGACTGAGAGCAACGGTCCTTAAGCTAAATTGCACCATTTAACAGATCGAGAGCGCATTTGACATTTATTAATGTTAATGCTAAATAATGCAATTCAGCTTTATAATATAAAGCAGATAATGGTCAGAAACACATCTGGCATTAAATTTAACAAAGTTGATTAGTAAAATAATTATCTATATTTACGCAACATCCTAGCTGCCATATATTGCACGCATATCAAACTTAATTCATTGTCAAAAATAACTCTGGTCCATATAATAAAATAATTAATTTAATTACTAATAAAAGGGCATATAAAACTACAGGATAACTTTTAATTAGGAATAATTAATACATTGTTATAAAACTTTATATATTCTACCTACAGGGTATATAAGTTTGGTTGGCACTATTTAAGACACATTTTATTTTAACTTGATATATTATTGTTGTAAATTTTAATGATAGGGGTATAATTTTAGAAGCAAATACCACAATAAATTATACTAAAAATCGTATCTAAATAAATAAAGAAGTTACAGTCCATAAGTTCTAAGTCTTTCAACAATAAAAATAATATTACATTATAAATACATACTAAATCAAATATGACTTTTACATTTAACATAATACAGATTAAAAATATTAATTACTTCCTAGTCTGTTACAGAAATATCTAACTATCTAAAAAATAGTACACAAATGGAATTTTAATACAAAATAATATTTTTTACACTAAATTCATCAAACAATTTCTATAAATGATTCTAAAGAAGCGTGTTTAGCTCATAATTACAAAAGGAAATAAAATACCCAATTGATATCTCTCCTATCATCACGCCTTTTATCCCAAGAGGGGTAGGCAGAGACAATCGAATGCCAATTCTTACGATCCTGACATACCTCTTCCGCTTCTTTTATATTCATCATACCTTTCATACATGCTCGGCGATTGTGTGTACTTTTAATATTTCCATCGATCAATAAATTTTTTATATGTTCAATAAAAACACACTTAGGTCGTCCTCTGCCGGCATTTCCTTTCACTTCAGCCATATAAACCTTTTTAGTCAATCTTTCATCCTTCATTCTTTCAACGTGTCCAAACATCATCTTTCACCCTCCCTGCATTCTTCTCTAATGACATCGTTCCGGATGCGGTCAATACGCTTTACATCACACATTCTACGTAAAAACCGCATTTCTACTGCATTTATCTCGCTTCTTATTCCATACCCAAGTCTCGCTTCCATAAGTAAGTGATGGAACTAAAACAGCATTATGTATATTAATTTTAGTTGTAAGTTGTGTATTTCTGCATACATTGATATTATCTACAAAATAAGTTTGAAAATGACTAAACATTTGTGACCTATGTCAATCACGTGTAGGGCAAAAATACATACAAAGGAGCTTGATCAAATTAATCATGAAATTATTATCGTATCTTGAAAACAATCCTCAACTGCTGTGACTTACTCACTGACCACTGAGGGTTGAGGTACGTTTTGTCAGACTCGAGGTGGTTTGCAAGTAAGAGTGGGCATCCTCCAGCAAGGTTCAATGGAGGAAAATGTCTTGGAAAATATGGTCATCTAATGGTTACCTTCACAGCTCCGTTGGCTCCGGGTTTGAATCCCAGATCAAGCATAACTAAAAATTTAGGTACATATTTCTCTCAGGTCATAAGCCGACATTAACAACAATCTCATGGTATAGTTCGGCACACACACATTGCAATAAGTTAACTTGGTCGGCGTATAAAGAATGGGATGGAAAATGGCGGCTTTCCTATTGACCTCGCGCTCACACACAAGTCGCTTTTTAATCCCATTCTGTAAAAATTCTCGCCAAACTTGTCTTGCAACTAACTTCATTCGAAACGCAAAGGGTCTTCTCATCATAATCTATATATTTTCATTCTACGATACGAGTACGATAATTTTGAGTATATACAGTTTCCAGAGAACAGCTAAAAAACTGACAGATGTTTCGGCTCGATCACGGTACGATATTTATCGTATTGATATCATCTATTTATAGTTGTTCCAACGAGAGAATACCACTTTGACGTTTGTTATTTTGAGATAACTAGTGATGTGATCATAGTTGCAATACCTAAATACTTTTGTAATTATTACCTGGTATTTTTGACTGTGATCCCTGAAATAACTAATACAATGCATGTAACAACAGTGAGTTATTAACAATATTATTTATACCTACCAACGTAATTGTTTTTCCCTGTCGTAATTGGTTTGTTTTTTATACAAAATAATTACTCTACCTGGATATGCACGTGCGGTGTGCGGTCATGTCACCTTTTTACGTGTTTCTGTATAGGTAATTCCATGTTTCATGTCAAAAATAATAGTAAAATAAAAAAAGATTAAATTAAATTTATTCACGTATTAATCGCCAGTAAAATCGTACTCCTAGTATTTCGTGCTACATCACTAATATTTAAAAAACAAAAAGTGTCCTACGATGTCCATACGACGTAACCTTGTAAAATCGCAGTCCGAAATTAAAAATGTTTTTTTCTTTATTCCTTAAGAGCATTAAAAAATTTAATTATAACATTTAATGTATAGTTCCGAAACGTATTATTTGCAAATAACATTTCTATTGTTAGAGCTTTTTACGCCGAAAAAAATTACCGTAATTTGAGCGCCATTCCAAAGTTACTTCGCATGTTAAACGTCAAAATGGTATTCTCTCGTTGGAACAACTATAGGTGACTGAAGGCTCCTATATCCATAATAAACTATAGATAGCTATTCTCTGAGATAAACTATTCCTAGTGTCTCTGTAAACGTTATTTTTTCAATGGGTTTTATTGAATTGGAAATATGGGTGGTTACACAGAAATTGGGAATAGTTTATCCCCATACAAATTCTGGATATAGGACTCTTAAAATACATTAAGTGTCGAACTCGTATCTTAGAGATATTATAGCATACAAGGGTTTGGCGAGAACTGTGAACGTGATGATTGTTCGCTTTGAAAAGGTCAAAACATTTTTTGACGTATACACGCTAAAGGCCGATTTAGACGTTACTAGTGTTTAGTAGAGTGCGTAGGTGGCACTCGAATGCCAGTGCATTAGTAGGTTTCCAGTGACGTTTATACTTCTTCCAGTAGATTGCCATTTTGTAGGCCAAAACATACATGCGTCTCCTTGTCTAATCTACTAAAACTGACCGTCTAAACTTTAGACTACAGCGAGTAGGCGCGGGAGGGTGTCACTTGAAACAAAAATAGAAAGCGTTTCTATTTGATTCTAGTAGAAAGGCGAGTGGAACGTACTAGTACGAGTACTAGAAACTACCGTTTACATGTTTCTACTAATGTACTCTCCTAACGCACTCTACTAACCACTAGTAACGTCTAAATCGGCCTTTAGTCTCCAAAGCGATCAAATCGAAACGATATATGGTAAGGTATTTACCGCGGCCGATCTACAGCGGTGCCGGCCGGTAGCAGTTCGACGTAGTTAGCGGGGAACAAACCGAACACGCCGTCCGGACCGAGTCCCTGCCACCAGCCTTCGTCGATCTGATCGATGTGTGTTATTATGTCGCCGGGGTCGAACGTTATCTCCGTTTCGTCGGCTGAAAGTAACAATTTTTTTTTTATATTTATTTTTTATGTATTAACAAATCGAACGTAGAAATCAACGTGTACAGTACTCGGCGGAAAGTAATACACTACGGGCTTTAGAAAAGGACTATACTTCTTCTTTTACTATGGCTGGTACTTATAGCCGATTAAGACGATACATTCAAATAAAATCATAGTTTGAGGGGCGTGGCTACCCAGCGCTACGTGATCGATTGGTCTCTCCGCTGAATCTCTCTCTGTCGCATTGAATAGAAACAAAAGAGAAGAGGCGCACGGAAGGTGCTTGGAACAAACGTCCTAAGTGACAAATCAAAAATAATTTATTTAAATTAAAGGAGTAGCTTTATTGAAAATCTAAATTAACATCTTACTTTAGTAATAGATGATACAAATTTGTACTTAATTTAATAAACAATACTTCATGTACTACTGAGAAATTTGGAAAGGAGACTATTTTCAGAGGCTACTTTGCAATTTTTTTCTATCGAGCAAAGTTTCTTAAAACATGTTTTATGATTAACAGATTATTATGAAATATGATTAATTATAACATGTAATTTTTTCTATATTTCTAAGAGCTTTAGGTTTCACTCAAAACGATTTGAAAAATATGATTTAATATGAAGGTAGCCTCTTAATCGGTATTTAGGATAATTCCGCCGACCGTGATATGTCTTATTAGTCGTCGACTAATCACAACCATCACATCACGGACAGGATTAAACTGGATTCCCCATCACGTCTAGGCGGGCGCGTGCGTTATTCACTAAGGCGTGACGTGGAATCAACCATCTATTTTATTTTTGACATAAGCACGCCTATGAAGTTCCATAATTATTAACAGGTTGTTTTCTCTTTTTTAATAGTGAAGCGACGTGCTCTTTAGCTCTGATGACGTGTGTTGTGAGGTTGCGATAGGATCTACAAAACCGATTCGATCCGATCAATATCGATAGTCTCTTTCAAAAGGCCGAAGTGTATTGCTTTCAGTAGGGTACCAGCCAAAAATTGTGCACCACTTCACTCTGCAAAAACGGAGTGGGAAAGATTTATGAATGAAAATTAGAAACTTTGTAAACATGTCAATGTGTTTCAAATACGTTACTAATCTCTATATATTATTTCTCAAAGGTGTTTTTTTGTCGGTATGCAATATCTCCTTTAATACTGTATAAAAGTTAATGTTTGTAACGCCATATTGAAGATTATTTTCCCCTCTAATGACGAAAAATAACAAACAAATTAAAATAAACTATTCAATTTGGCCGGTTTATACGTAGGTATAGGTAATTATAGACATTGATTGTAACTATGATAGATATTGTCAACATTTCAATTTCATGTACTACATTCTATATTGAAAAAAGTTAAAAATTGACTACTGCCACTAAAATCCATAAAAATGTTGCAACCACCTGAAGGTTTGTTGATCTATGTTCTCCTAGCGAGCACTTTAGTACTTAAACTTCGGGTTATTTTAACTGACTTCGAAAAAAAAAGGAAAATGTTCTCAATGGGGAACAAAACTCAAAGCTAATTGTAGATGGTGCTCTAAGCGACGGTCCCCAAATAACTGTTTTGGTATTCCATGATGACAATATTAACTACAACAAAAAAAAATTAAGAAACGAAAGTACAACACACCTAGATATACATAAAAACTTTTAAAACTTGCAATAAGTAATAAAGTGTATATTACCTATTTATATTGCGTATGACAGTTTTGACAAAAAGTAAAGGAACCCTCGCCTAAAGCGCCCTCTTTCGGGATAAAAATGCAGTTTTCTATCCCTTTTTAACCATGTTATGGTTTTGTCTTTTTGTATAAAAAAAAATCGAAATAAAGGTTTCCTATACACCCTTAAATAGACTTACCAGCTTGATAGTCGTAGAGAGCTCGTGCACTGAGACCCGGGTCTTCGCCCAAGTCTTCATAAATCGCACCTTCTTCATCCATGCCCTCGGGAGATACATCTGTAAAATTTAATACAGAATCTATGAATGAATCTACTTGCACACTTTGCATTATCAAAGTTCAAAAATATTTGTGCGTTAAAATAACTCCTATGTTCATCGATAGTTTCAATTTGTTTTGAAATGCGATTTTTCGTACAAATAAGTGCGTCGGTGGCCGAGTGGTTAAGACGTCTGGTATTAACTAGGCGGATCACGGTTCGATCCCGGCCATATACCAATAGGTATTTTATAAAAACGAATGTACATAATCCGACAAACCACACTTAAGAGGCTTTTCCATGTAAATATACCTCAACAGAACTGGCCACTCGTTAGGTATAGCCTCACATATACTATCGGCTAAAAGAGGGAGACTTGGTACCCTGGGACCCATAATCATCGGGAGCTGTAAGGCAACCTAGGATTCTAACCTGAAGCTGCTCAACAGAATCAGGATAAAAAATAATACCCACCATCAGAAGTGGTAGACCCATTCTCCTTCTTATAATTAGTATTCTCAATGACAGTATTCTGTCTACTAAGTTCCCCTCTCTCCGCTTCCTCAGCAATATTGTTCTTGCTATACGGCGACCTTTTTATAGTACTAAACTTATTATCGCTATCATCATCATCATTCTCATTGCTGCTAGAATAAGACGCGTCAAACATATCATTCTCCAAAATATTCTGTTTAACCATCGGCTCGCTCTGCTTCAACAAATCAGATCCGATATCTCTGTATGTATGTTTATTAGATTCGCCGTAGTTAATGGTGCTGAATGAGTCCGGAACGTTTTCAGAGCTCGGACTCAAGTCCGTCGGGTCTATTATGGGCTCATATTGGATCTGTGACGGACTTTCTAGGCTCATTTTGATTTTGTCTATATTCTTGATGGGGCTCGTTTTCGGTTGGTTGATTGGCTGTTCCTGTAAAGTGGCCTTTGGTTGGTCGACTGGAACTTTTGGTGGTTTGATGGGGGACGCGGGCTGCGGGGGCGATTGGACTTGTTGACTGAAACTGTTTATTCTTTGAGCTATCACTGAACTGCGGACGGGCTTTTCTGGTGCACCGGTGGTGGATCTGAAATTTGAAAATGAAAAATGTAAATATCATCTAGCTGTCCTACTTGTTTGAGCTGGAGTACACGGCAGACGGTCCGCAGTCAGTTATTATATATTTATTTCAAAAATTGATTTTAATTAATTTTTTTTTTTTTTGTTTTCATGTACAATACTTTTTCAAAGTTTCGCCGACAAACAACATAGTGACGTCATCATTTCAGTAATGCAGCGTTTACTACCGTGGTACTACCGTGGTACTACCCTGAATTGGGGACTTTGTTTATACATTGCGGAACAGACTACGTCTAATATAATTCTTTACTTTAATTCTTTTAACTTTTAAGATACCTTTTATTATTAAGCTGTCCCTGTGCAAGGTTTTGCTCAAACATTGCCCTAGCATTGGTCGTCGAGTGACCAATCAACTGTTTAGCCTCTGCGGAGCGCTGTCGTCGCAACAACTCACTGACACTCATGCCGGATGCAGGACTCAAGTTCTCTTCAACGGTCGCTTTGCTGCAATTTAAATCATTACTGTTATTTATTACCCGCACGAGTAAAAAAGTTGTCAAACACACTTTCGCATTTATAATATTAGTAAGGATAAGAAAATAAGAATGCTGCAACCGTGGGCGTTTAAAAAGCAGATCATTCTACACATTATTTAATATTTTTTTTCTTTCTTCACGGGTTGCCTTTACAGCTCCCGGTTACGATTCCAGGGTACCCAGCGGAAAACCAAGTCTCCCTCGTTTAGCCGATGGTATTTGTGAGGCTGTACCTAACGAGTGGCCAGTTCTGTTGAGGTATATTTAGATGGAAACGCCTCTAAAAGTGTGGTTTGTCGGATTATGTACATAAGTTTTTAATTAAAAACCCATTGGTACATAGCCGGGATCCGGGGTCTGCCTATTTAATACCAGACGTCTTAACCACTCGGCCACCGACGCCTTTTATTTACATATATATATATATGTATATTATTATTTTAACATATACATGTATATAATCTCTAGGATAAGGCAGAATATTCAATGAGAATATGCTAACTGCAAACCTTTTCCCTAACTTGATGCACTGATTCCGTTAGTGCTTAGTTCCTAAAAGTATCAGACAATGTTAAATACACATAAACCTTCCACATAACAAGCACAAAATCCGTTCAGTAAATGGCGCTCAGACAAACAGATGATGATTTATGATGTAATTTCTTCCCAGACATGATGAATTAGTCCATATTTTATTTTATTTATTATCACCTTTCTTGTGTTTTGGCTCTCCTTGCAGCTTCCAATTCGTCTCTTCTCCTAAGTTCCTCGTCTGTTTTTCTTTTCTCCTGAAACAATAATGTTAAGTTGAAATAAAAACGCATTTTCTGGGCTTTTATAGCTTTGAAATACTCTCTTATGCGCGGTTCCAGCCCCTCTCACCTCCAAGAACTACTGTTAAAATTATATCTAGTTTTTTATCTAAATATATAAAACCGTCGTGTCGCTGACTGACGGACAATCAACGCACAGCCTAAACCACTGAAGATATAAATATGAAAATTGGAAGGTGTAGTGTCTTAGGGGGTGTAGTGGTAGGAGGTTAGGATTTTCAAATCAAATCAAATTTTTTATTTTATTCTAATACATGATGTACGAAGTAGGGTTTAACATATTTTTTGAGCATTTAATAAATTAAAAAAATTGTTGCTTTTAACCCCAACTCCTGAAAACCATGCGAGGCTAAAAAAAATCTAAATTCGCCCTTGTGTTTGGTGCATCATCATGACACTAAAAAAAGTGTTATTAATATTTAATTGTCCACCAAAAATCAACAAAAACCTCTTACCTCTTCCCTTCTCTTTCTTTCATCATCAACCCGTGTCTTCTCCTCCTGCTCTTCCTTCAGCCAAAACTGATCTCTCTCCTTTGAGTTTATTTCATTTACTGCAATAACAAATGTTATCTATATTTAAATGGCATTCGATTGTCTCTGCCTACCCCTCTTGGGATCACAAAATTCGCACTCTCCTGCTTTCTTTCACAGACAACAACGTAATAATTATCTTACCGTAAGAGAAGACTCCTTAGTGGTAAAATAGTCATTGACGATTTAGACTTGGGAGTTGTAAGAAGAAAAGTTTAGGAATTTTCTGCTATCAAAAAAAACGATTCGCAATCTTTTGCCTATTTTAAGAGAAGAAATAGATCTATTTATCGTTTTGGTTCTGACTGGGAAATGAATAAGGCCTCGCAAAGCTGATGTCGCCGACGTCTACATTTGGTCAAGCGCCGCCACTGCTTGGGATAAAAGGTGTGATAGATAGGAAATTTTTGTTGAACAGATTTTACCCAGCCTTAGGTATGTAATTTTTTCTAACGAATTCCTAAGATAGCATACTGGCGGCGGTAAACTGCTCCCGAAACTTGATTCACCAATACCATTAAAATGCTCAGTTTCCATAATTTCAGTTCAGCGATTTTTAATACACATAAACCTTTCTCATGAAAGAATATCTAATAGTGAAAGCCAAAACAAAATCTGACAAACAAAATGGAAGGAAACTGTTTTGCCATGATTGTTTATCCTTATTTCAAGTCAAAACAGAGCAATGGATGGACGTGATTTTTTTAAACACTTGGAAGGCCAGAAATTGGCATAGGCTATTTTTAACCTGGAATTTCTCTAGAATAAATTATTATGTCACATTTAAAACAATTTTCACAGTTAACTTAAAAAACAAACAAGCTAAAAACTTGCACTCAAGTAGAGTTAAATTTAAGATTTTTGGTCTCGTAACAGAAAAAAGAATCCTAGAAAAAAATTAAGTAAACATTCTGACATACCTGGATTAACTTTCCTATAAGCGGTCCCTATTGGTCCACTCGCAGGCAGCTCTTCAGTGCGAGCTGATTTATAATTAAATGCAGAGCCAGCCTTATCCAATTTGTTTAGTATTTGTGATTCTTCCAAGTCATCCTCAGTCCGAGCATGCAAAGAGAGATGGAATCCAGAGAAAAATTGTGCAACATACTTTATGTGGTTTGCACATGTGCCTTTTCTGACTGTCTGTGCACCTTCTCCCTTAAATATTAATAACAAATCAAGTCTAGTTGATGTGAAAATTATTATAAATGTGAATATTGGATCTTCAGTGAAAATGGGCTAAAGAGCTGTTTACCAAATAATTTAATTGTAACTTAATTTTAAATAGCCAAATAATTTACTGACTTAAAGACTTGTTACTTAACCCTTATTGTTTCCCAAAGTGGTCTATATGGACCCAAAGGGGTCGATTTCATACTTGCTGTGGGTCCATGTCAGCAAGGAAATAGACCTGTCCCTTTAAAAAAATCTGATTATTGGTTCTCAATTGTAAAATAGGTTAAAAATGTTTAATTATTATATAAAATTGTTGTTATAACCTATTTTAAATGACAAATTATTTAAAAAAGACATGAACAGTTTGTTTACCAAATAAGACAAGGCTAGAAGAGCGGACCTTAAGTACAACATAGTTAAGGGTCCTATATTGGGAATTTTTCTGGGATAAACTATTCCAAATTTCTCTGTAAATAATCCACCTGTGTCACTGTAATTTAGCATATAGTTACTTATTGAATATATCTAAGTGAAATAGCTCTTATTTTTTCAATGGGTTTTATTGAATAGGAAATATGGGTAGTTTAACTTTGCCCCTGCTGTCTCTTTCATAATCTATCACAAAACTCTAAAAATTTTTTAAAGCGCTCTTATACCATTACCCTTCAATTATATATGTCGAATTTTTTGGTAGCTTATTGAAAATTTAAAATAATAATTATTTTATTATTTTTGCCAAATATAAAAATCATAAAAAAAAATTTATTTTGAATTTTCAATAAGCTACAAAAAAAAAGCGATATATATATAATTGAAGAATAATGGTATAAGAGCGCTTTAAAAAAAAATTTAGTTTTGTGATAGATTATGAAAGAGACAGAAGGGGCAGAATAATCCTTTATTCTACCACCCATATTTCCTATTAAATAAAACCAATTGAAAAAATAACGACTATTTCACTTAGATATATTGAATAAGTAACTATATGCTAAATTACAGTGACACAGGTGGAGTATTTACAGAGAAATTGGGAATAGTAATATCTCCATACAAATTCCCAGTATAGGACCCTTAAACAAAAATATAAAGTACAAAGCAACAATAAAACTCTTATCTAATCTACAAATAACATTGTTACATACCTGCCAATTGATTAGGACATACTTAGAAATGCTTCCATCTGGAACATCTACCTTCAAAAATGCATACATAATTTTTCCGCTGTTCAAATCATCTATTAACTCAATCAGTCCACCGTCCCCTTTTGCTACAAATTTTATATCATTTGATGGACCATCATAGCCAAAGAGGGCCCTGAAAATTGAATAAAGTATGATGAAATGTAGAAATGGCTGCGATAGCTGACAGTCAGGAAGATCAAGAGTTGCTAGCACAATTTCCTTGATTTTTTTAATAAAGTCATGAATGTAGCTTTTGTCTATTAACTTAAACTTAAGAACTTCTTAGGGTCAAAAGTATACCTATTAAGTGTAGTTTTTGGTCAGGGGATATCAATGGGAGTTCACACTATTATTTTGTATGTTAATTGATATCAACTGATCACAGTATACTTACAAAATTCAATTAAATTTGTAAATATAGATGTAAGAATTTGTAAATTGTACACATATTTGGTTAGTGACTCATACCAAATACAATTCATTATCTTATACCTACATGGATAAGATAGAAATGGTTTCTTATTAGAATAGGTATAAGACACAGAGCTGTATATATATCCAGTGTCGTTTAGAAAACATGATAACGAATTAATTTCAAATGGAGAATGATTAATTAGTTGCATCTGCTTTTAATTCGTGTGCAAAGTAGGTCGATGAAGGAAATACGTAAAGTATACATACCAATTGGTGTCGGTTTTTTCATCCAAAACATCCTTCCAGGCCGCTATTAAAGAGTCACGGTGTTTATCCAGGTTAACAGCCATTTTACATGCTTTATGAAATGCAATTGTAATTTATAAATACATTAGTAAAAAGATTTAAACATAAATAAATACAAATTACAAGCACAATCTCAACATTCACGGCAGACGGCTTTTGAATACTAGTGATGTGAAATTTTGTGGAACATTGATTGATAGTACTTGATTGATCGAAATGATTATGAAAAGTACGGCGACTAAATAATTGTCAGTGACAAACTGTCAAAAACAAGACAAAACTTTTTTGGCATCTCTTCAAGGAGCCTGAGAGCCTGATATCATAAATAAGCCCCTATATACTGTAGTCCTGTAGTCTTTGATTATAAGCCGCTGAGTCTCCTGCAGAAAGTTTTGCTGTAGGTACAAATCCTCTACACAAACCAGTTTGTGTGGATATTTTTGATGAGAAACATATAATGGCGCGGCTTGGGGTAAGACCGCCTCGTATGCCGTGACGTCAAACGGCGTCATGCCCCCTCTCTCCCACTACTCTCTTTTCCCCCTCTCCGCCGCACTCCCTACTCCCCTGACCCACCAGTTTCGAACTTCCTTTTTACTTATTTATAGAACCACATACAACAAACACATACTTACTTGTAAAGTAGGTACCTAATTCAGAAGTTAGAGCACATCCATTACGAAAACAAATGGCTCTGGCAAGTAAAGGTATCTAATCCCTTATGCTCATTTATAATGCACTATGGAGTCAACCTAGATAATGTTTTCATTTTTCAGGTAGGGGAAATGGCAATGATAATATTATGTTTGTGAACTCCTTGAGGAAACGCTTCTCTACGAAATAAAAATGAATATGTGTTTATTATGTTTTTCCTTAATCTATCCATATCTATTCTAATATTTATAAATAACTATATAATAATGTTTGTTTGTCTCACACAGACTCAAAACTACTGGACGGATTTTGTTATTGATTGCGCGATTTGGGTTTTATTGTTTTTTTTTATAATTAAAAACTTATGTAGGTAGGGGACCAAGGGGGAATTGGCACCACTTAAGGAATTAAATTCGCAAAAAAATTATAATGAGCTAATATTTATTGCAAACTTTACAATTATGAAGAAAAGCTATTAAACTATAATTTAGAAATAAATAAAATAAAAAACTCTTATAGAATAACAAAAAAATAAAGATTTTTCGAAATTCTATTTCGGCCCTCATTACCCTTGGGCCTGGGTAATGAGAACCACCTAATTAAAATTAGATCTATGACATTTTCTATCATTATTATTTTCTCTTTTCATAAAATTCTGTAGGTAATCTATGTAATTATTATCTATCTCCTAATTCGTTTCTTGTAATGCAAAAATCGAAAATGAAAATTACCCCAATATACTTGGTTGCAATAACCCCAAAATCATATCTTTCACAAGGTTAGTTTTTAACTATTTACAAGAATTTGTTTTATTTATGTTTAACATTTTCTCGGATAAATAAATATGTTGTGTTATCAATGCTAAATCATAAACTTATTTACCAGTAAAAATAAAGTAGTTACATGTTAGCAAAAATATCGGGATAATTGTAACGGAGCGCGCGAAAACACAAAGTGCCTTGGCTTTGCCAAACGGTAAGAGACTGCCGAAATATTTGAAGCCCGGAGGGAACGGCTGTTTGTAAGTAATACTCTCGCATAGTTTCCAGACTTGCAGCATGCACAGAACCGTTTGTATTGACGTGATTTTTATTACCCCGTGGTTCCCATTCCCCCTTGCTCCCCTACAGACCGAAGCTTTTCCATCTAAATATACCTATCTTAACAAAACTGACTATAGCCTCACAAATAACATCGGCTAAAGTGCCATGAAGTAAGAAAGAAAGAAAAAAAGTGTGTCTGGTTGTCCACGCGACGCACAGATATGGCTGGAGGGCCGGAAATTGACAGGTCGGAAATCCTTCGAAATAATTCCAAAAACTTCCACGAGCGATTTCAAAAACTCCTATAGGTATACAGATTAAACTATGATACAGAGTCCAAGCTGGACCGATTAATGTATTTTTTTTTTCAAAATTATGAATTTTTGACCAAAAACAAAGTATACCAGTTTTAATTTCAGTTAAAAAGAGGTGAAGACCACAAATAATATATTATGTTCCTATCTCTTCTTGAAAGGTAGGCTGCCATAGAGTCCCCAATTTAAAGAAGACCGTATAGGTACGGTCAAGGACGGAAATATGATCTGAAAGTTCTCTGAAAGAAATATTTACTTTTAAAAAGGACCTAAGTACCTAAAGTATTTAGTTTGGCAAACAATTACTACTTTAAAGCAGATGGACCAGTTTGAATTAAAACACTCTTTGAAAACAACTCGCAATGGTCCGTTTTGCGGAAACCAATACAAAAATTAAATTAATCCAATGGGACTTTTTCCATTCCCATTATTATTACGACAATTTTATTGCGCGCGCAATTCTTGCCCTTTATTATTTAACATAAGGTAGCCCTTCGTGCCAGTTACGAAGAAAACGCCGTTCTCTATAGACGCCGCATGTGATGAGAATCTGTGCTTTGTTTACGTCTTCATACTAAAATAAAACACAATAATAATTACGTAAAAATGTGGGTAGATGTAACCGCGCAAGAGAGACAAAATTACATGACGCAAACTAATGGATCTTTTATACCGGGGTAAGTTTAACAATAGATCTAACTTGTAGGGGAAACTAGGACGAATAGGGGAAATGTTGAGATTGGAGTATTGTTTGATGCGACGATGTGTGTTTATTGTTGATTTGATATCAATAAATGTCTAAAGCGAAAATATAAAATATGTATCTTAGAGTGGCCTTACCATTTAATTTTGTGGCTGTTCACTGTCTTGACAAATGCCAAATGGCGAGCCTATCGTCAGAGTTACCTATTATAGCTACCAATCTCCGCATACTTTTCCTGTAGTTTTTGAACGAAAAGGGCAAAAATTTCACTAGAATGGAGTCATGAAAACAGTTTTTTTTTCTGAGTTTTAAAATTGCCAATTATTTTATCAATCATGAAGTACCTAGTTACGTACTAATCCTATCATTTTGTGGATTAAAGTTAGCACGCATTTACTACAAACAATACCAGTTTACCACTATATCCCATGAATAATCGCAACACCTTTACGGCCATTAATAGATTGCGACGCGGCCAGAGACATGACGTCAACAATGTCTACATTTAGACTCAATGGTTGATACCAGAAGTTTATTTCTCTATTATTTTCATAGATGCAATGTGCGTGGCCTCCGAAGCACTACACCAAGACATGAATCAATCTATATATGTAACATGTTTCTACCTATGTCCGTTATAAGACTTTGAAACCATCCACCCGATGTGCCTCATTTGAAAGGCAATAATTCGAAGATGGTTTTAGAAAAAAAAATAAACTAAAAATAAAATACACTTTTCACATACAAAATTTTCAATTTCATCAAAAGTTGGCGTTACTCGCAAATAAATTAAAAACATTAGTGTGAAGAATAACCTAGCTAGCTAACGATGTTCTGTCTTCTAATAATTATCGAATCTGTATTATGATCTCAAATTTCAATATATCGCTACAGTTTATAATATAATTAATATGATATGTTATATAATTTGATATGTGTCACTGAATATGTAATTATTATAGATATACTATGTAGGTAGATACTGTTCGTGGTTCACCAGTTTTCCCGACATATCCTCTGATTGCTAAATGCTAAAGTTTGTATTATTTATTTTTTATTATACCTACTACCACAGATCTTTTATACTCTACTACTAAATAACAACGTAGCAGCTGAACGGATTTGGAATAAATTATATACAAAATAGACCAACCATTTTCAGTTGTAGCTATTACCTGGTATGTATGTGGAAAATCGGATGATGTAAATAGATTTTTTATTATAAAAACCCATTGGTCGGATGTGGGAATTGAACCCGCGACTTCTCAGTTGTGGTGAGCCGACGTTTTACCCACTTGACCACTACTATCTACTTATTTATTTGCATGAAATGAGGTCATGTAAGCCGGGTAGGGCAGAAACATATGGAATTTACAAATCATGTTTAAAATACCGGCCAAGTGCGAGTGGACTCACACTCAATAGTATGCTCTAAGGCAGACCAAGTTTGACGACCCTGTATGGCGCAGGAACAAATTAGCGCCAGTCCGACTCACACTTGGCCAGTTTTTATTATGTGTTGTTTTACTTCAGAGTAGGTATGCATATACTAGTTATGTTTGTATGTATTGCCATTGCAAAAAACGCCGAATAAAACACGTTTCTTGTATGGGGAGTCCATTTAATTTTTAACTTTATTTCATTTTTATTATTTGTTGTTATAGCAGCCATCCCATAGTAATACACACATTTCAAGTGTCTACTACCTATTACGGTTCAAAAGAAAAGCCCTGTGACAGACGGACGGACGGACAGCGGAGCCTTAGTAATAGGGTTTCCGTTGTCACCCTTTGGGTACGGAACCTTAAAAAGTAATTAACAATAGGTACCCATGCTTGTTAAGTATAGGTATGTTTAAAAACCTTTAGTAAAGTAATTGGCAAGAATAAATTCGCATGTTATTTGCATGAAACATTCTTTAAACACCGCTAAACGACATGGTTCTGTGCCAGCCGCCAACTAGCACAATCTCTTTCCTCGTTATATAGGTTACGTAGGTATATGTTGCTAATTTATCAACCCCATCTGATAAAACTTACGTTCGTGCCTAGAATAGGTTTTACAACAAAACTTACGATCAGTTTATCTGTTTGTATCTTTAGAGTCTCCAATATACTGTTAGGTAGACCCAAAGTCCAACCCCTTTTGTGGGGTCCAAGTGTCAAGATTTTCGTTTTGCAAGCTTGTTAGTTGTTAGCGCAATGAACTCAGTAAACCGAGCGGCTTACTTTGTCGATAGATAGGCCAAGATTCACGTATCAGAAACATGAGAAAAACAATTACTTACACAAAAAACGGTCTTGCGAAAATACACAAAACAGATGCTCTTCCAGTATTATACAAAAACTATTAGAAATAGCAAGTTGTAGTTATTGTTTTCATAAAGTATGTTAATATATCTATAGGATAAATACGAGAAAATGGTACATTACTTTTTTTTTTTTTTTTCTTCACGGGTTGCCTTACAGCTAGGTTAGCATAGTTTTGACGTGACTTCTTTCGTTTCGGCCGAATGGCCTTGAAAAGGCCAAAACGTTTTATGTCCAACAAGGACCGGCCAGAGAAAGCCTGGGCCGAGAGGTCCGGCCCAACAATGTGCGTGCAAATTTGCTATGCCGGGCAAAGACAAGTACACAGAATTTGCCCGCACATTGTTGGGCCGGACATTCTCGGACCGGGTATGTCCTGCACAAGAATGCCGAGCAATTTGCTTGCCGGACAAAGACAAGTCGGTACACGGAATTTGCCCGCACATTGTTGGGCCGGACCTCTCGGCCCGGGCTTTCTCTGGCCGGTCCTTGTTGGACATAAACGTTTCGTTTTGAAGACAAATCCGTAGCATACATTGACACAAGCAACTTCCGATCGACTCTGACGTCACACGTCACACCTTATTATGTCAGTCAGTACAATATCAATTTAATGTATATAGCATTATGGTTCATTTTAAGAGAACAGTGAACACCAAACCAGTTTCTTAGCGGAAATAGTTTTGGTAGAATTTTGAACTTATTGCTAAAGGCATAGCGTTCACAGTTCTTTGCTTCGCGGCTGCCGCAGAGTGTACGCCATGCAGAGTTGCCAACTCGGATTTTGAAAAAGACGTACCTAGGATAGTCTAGAAAATTATATAAGTTTATATTATTAAAATAAACGTAGAATTTGTAAAAATTGCATATGAAAAGTTCGTAGATCAACGTATTTTTTATTTTAACTTTATTTACTTTAAGATTTTAAAGTTAACGGTAAAATCTAAGATCTAACTAAAAACACGTGAACTGGCAACGCTGACAAACTTTCGTTCGACCGAAAACGAAAACGAAAGTGTCGCTGTCAAAATGTGTGCTAACCTAGCAGCTCCTAAGAGAACTCGAGTCGCAAAATCGGTTGAAAATATGACTTCTAAGGCTTCAATAGGTGTAACTGATTTTGATATTTTTTTATTCATACTGTGTCAAATATTACATGTATCTTTCGAAACTAGACATATAGTTATCGCGTAATTTAAGAAGTCGTGAAGTATGTAATTTGTATGGTACAAAAGTTATGAGGCGCATCCTTAATTGCCATGTTTTACTGAATACTTTTTGTTTGCGTGGCATTTCTCTATTTCCAATAGTTTAGGTAGACCCCTAGGGTCCATCATCCCAGTCCCAGGTCTTCCAAGTCTCAAGATTTTTCATTTTCTGGTATAATTACAATGGTTTACTGAATAGTTTTTGTTTGAGGGGCATTTCTCTATTTCCAATAGTTTAAGTAGACCCTTATAGGGTACATCATCAGGTCTTACAAGTATCCACATTTTCCATTGACTGGTTGGTATATTTGCGATCACAGTGATCAATGATAAAACAGCATTTCTCTATCTATACTAGTCTATACTAATATTATAAAGAGGAAAGATTTTTGTTTGTTTGTGTGTATGTTTGTATGTTTGTAATGAATAAACTCAAAATCTACTATGCCGATTTAAAAAATTCTATCACCATTGCTAAGCTACATTCACCCTGAGTAACATAGGCTGTATTCTATTTTCAAAAAAAATTGGGATCCTTACTAAAACTCCAATAATGTAACACAAGGTGTAAAAAAATTACCTAAGAAATTCCTTACATAGCGTGCGCTGCGAAAACTATTGATGATAGAACAAAATAATGTACTACGACTTTGCAGAACACATCATTATCTACAAAAAGTGTCGCGATACCATATGTCTAACTATTATAGTTGTCACAATAAGTGTTCTTTTATTTTAAAAATTTAATTAAAAAGCCGCCGCCGGGTTTGGTTAGGGTTAGGGGTAGGGTAGGGGTAGGGGTAGGGGTAAGGGCAGGGGTAAGGGTAGGGGTATGGGTAGTGCAGGCAAGCCATTATCTATGAGTGCTGTAGGTAGGGTATATTTTATTTTCTTCGAAAATATCCACGGGCGAAGCCGGGGGCGGACAGCTACTCTCTAATACACTGATGAGCAATATAAAAAAGCCATTAACTTATCATGAAATATTTCCGAAACCACGCCAGATAGCTTTTTGAAGTAAAAAGCAACATTCAAGTGTATTTAACACCCAATTGAAACAAAACAAATTTAATTAAATGTGTTAAACAATGTAAAAACAATTCTTTATATTGCTTTTTTTGTGGCTTTTTTATTAGTGTAGTTTAGTTAGTTAGAGGCCCTTTGATCAACTCGACAATATTTTCAACAGAATACCTGCAGTCCCTGATTTTAATCTGTGACCTGAGTAAACGATATTGGATTTTGTAGAAGAACGAAACAAACATAGTGGCCTATATTCGTGTCAGAACGTAGTTCAAACAATCGTTAAACTACCGGGTGATAAATAAACGCTAGTGAATTAAACCCTATCGTGATAAAGTTAATTTATGTAAGCGGTAAAGTACAGGTTTATAAGCACTAAGTAAGCGGTAAAAAATTAAATCTGTATAACCTTTGAAAAAGTTATTTCCCCTTATTACTTAATCCTTGCCTTGGTTATCAGTCAGCTAAGTCTTTGTCGTGTGGTGATCGGTTATATTATAAAATACTAGCGGGTTGCACGGGTAGACATGTTGTTTATGACAATTTTCATTTTCCTGGGATAATGCTGTTGATTAAATTTTCTGTGCAATAAAATCACGTTGATCCGATACATTGTTTTGACGTGATAGAAAGACAAACAAACCAGAGCCTTTTCCATCCAAATATACTTGAACAGAACTGGCCACTCGTTAGATATAGCCTCACAAATACCATTGGCTAAACGAGGGAGACTTAGTCTTCCGCTGGGTACCCTGGAACCGTAACACGGTTTCGGGAGCTGTAAGGCAACCTATAGAAAAAAAAGGTATTAGTTAGGTACACTTTTATAAAGTAGTGATTACCTAACTAAGGCCCATTCTAACTTTAACCCCCTATGGGGGGTGGATTTAACAAAATCGGTTCACGTGAAAGCGTAAACGTAACAAACAAACAGACAGACAGACAGAGTTAATTTCGCATTTATAAAATTAATATGGATTATTACTAATAATATTGGTAGTTACCTACCTAATACATAGAGTACTAAGCCTATGGAGGGGCCATAGACGGGCTCCCCCTTTCGCCAATTTTTCCCCCTTTGACCAGTTATACTGACCAGGTGCGCAGTAATAAGTTACCTTAGATTTCGTTGGTATCGTTTTGTGTCGCGAGACAGAGCTCTAAGAAAATAGTTAATTGTGATGTTTTAAACGGGAAAAGCGATCTAGGGCGTCAAACTTAGTGTTTCCAATCATTAATTATAATTATTATGTTTGTATTTTAACATAATCATCATATAACGTAAAATCCTTTGCGACAATAAAACGACAGAAAAATACAGTGGTACAGGGGCTAGTACTAGGCGTTTACCTCTCCCCCGCCAAAAGTGGCAGAAAAATTTGTTCGATGATTTATACCCTTCACGTCTCCTTTGGTAAATACTCAAAGACCTAATAAGATTGAAGCAAAACTTACATCATTTTCAAAATTACCTACAAATCCTTATTATTAGTTCTTCCCATAGATGTAGTATGCTGGGGCTCTACGAGATCGGTAATGCCGCGATTAGAACGGGAAAAAAATTAATACATCAATGTGCGTGTAAATGACGTGGATGGATTTTTAATCTTAGATGAGTTACATCCAGGCACTGCACACGTCTACTAAACATTAAATTATACTTTAAAACAGGATATTTTACATAAATAAGCGAAATTACTACTGGAGATTCCACGTCACGCTTTGGTGAATAACGCACGCGCCCGGTTAGACGTGATGGTGATGGGGAATCTAGTTTAATCCCGTCCGCGCTGTGATAGTTGTGGTTAATCGTTGATTAATAAGACATATCACAGTCGGCGGGAACATCCTAGCTACCGATTTACCGGCTATTGTTACTGTGACGTCCATAATACTTGACATTGGCAAATCATCGATTAACATTGATGGAGCCATTATAAAATAAGAAGAAGAAATTACTACTGACACTAGGCTGTTATAGTATTCAAAGAACGGTGTCGTCTATCTGTTCTCGCTTAAACATACATTGCCAATCTAGTAGAGCGCCCGCGCGACTACACTAAATCTATGGTTCTGCCTACCCTGAGTATGCTACAATTTACCTAGCAAAATGAATAGGTAGTAAACGTCGTTGTAAAAATGTAGATAAGCATCGCGGGAAAAGTGAGAGGTGATATTACGTTGTCACTATTGTTTGTATTCCGCGATGCACTTATTTTGTAAACATAAATGTGTGTATGGCAGTTAAAATACAACACCTGGTAGTTTAAAATTCCAGTTAATTAGACAGTTACCTACCTACTACAAAATGTATAGACAGCTACTGTTTTTTTTCAGTTTAATTTGTTTTGTGTCAACTTTCAAATTCAAAAGTACTTGTTTATTTTATATGAATCAATGTAAGTTTTTAACTAGTTTTTTAACGGGGAATGCGAGAAGAAATTAATAATTCAAAATCAAATTATGAAAGGACGGAGTGTAACATTTGTGTGAAAGGATGAAAATTAGAGCAAGTGAATGAATTTGTTTATATAGGTAGTATGTTTACAAGAAGTGGAAAGATAGACAAGGAAAGGAAGGAGAGAGAGTGAAAGCGGGAAGAAAGGTATTTGGTGGACTAAACAATGTATGGAGAAATACACAACTTACAACTAAAAGTAAAATTAATATACATAATGCTGTTTTAGTTCCATCACTTACTTATGGAAGCGAGACTTGGGTATGGAATAAGAAGCATGAAAGTGAGACAAATGCAGCGGAAATGCGGTCTTTACGTAGAATGTGTGATAAATATAGTGTAGACCGCATCCGTAACGATGTCATTAGAGAAGAATGCGGAGTGAAATATGATGTTGTGACTAAAATGAAGAAAAGTAGTTTCAGCGTAAAGGAAGTTTGGACACGTTGAAAGAATGAAGGGTGAAATATTGACTAAAAAGGTTTATATGGTTGAAGTGAAAGGTAATGCTGACAGAGGACGACCTAGGTGTACTTTTATTGAACATATAAAAAATGTATTGATCAATGGAAATATTAAAAATACACACAATCGCCGAGCATGTATGAAAGGTGTGATGAATATAAAAGAAGCGAAAGAGGTATGTCAGGATCGTAACAAATGGCATTCGATTGTTTCTGCCTACCCCTCTTGGGATAAAAGGCGTGATATAAGAAAGATGTAAGTTTTAGTGTAATATTTCTCACGTCAACAAAAATAAATGATACCTAAAGATTGATTGGCTAATCACATTCGAATTATGATACTTGAAAATCGCAGAGAGTGAGTATTGTTTGTTTCTTTGTCCCTCTTTCGTGTCAAAACATAGCAACATATATCCTTTTTATACCGGAAATCCTTTGGTATATAAATACTTCTTTAATTGTGGCTCCACCAATGTTAATCGATGATTTGCCAATGTTA
Organism: Nemapogon koenigi; assembly: GCA_963924495.1. Classification (NCBI taxonomy): domain Eukaryota; kingdom Metazoa; phylum Arthropoda; class Insecta; order Lepidoptera; family Tineidae; genus Nemapogon; species Nemapogon koenigi. The sequence continues at coordinate 2,825,697 of OZ004640.1, read as the reverse complement.
AGTATTATAATAGCCTTTATAATATGCCGATTAATCGGTATCTAAGATGATCCCGCCGACTGTGATATGCACAGAGCAAGTAAAGTGATATGTCTTATTAATCACAGACTAATCACAACTATCATAACGCAGCGGGGTTAAACCGGATTCCCTATCATGTCACGACGAACATTTAAAAAATTTCCACATGTGAAAGTTACTAAATTGCTTTTAGTTTAAATTGTTTGATTGACTGCTGATTTCTATGCAGATTTTCCAAAATCTTATTTGACGATTTTCACAGGTGTATCCCATTGTCCAAGAAAAATGCACCCATACCATACACGTTGTGACGGAGTAAATATAAGCCAAAGAACTTGTAGCAAACCTATACCCAGTGACCTTGGGTTTACTTGCGGTTGGTCCAGATGTGATTGTAATGGAGACAAAGTTCTAAGTGAAGAAGATGGCATATGTTATGATATTGACGAATGCCCACCTAAAAATTATCGTAAAGCTGACAGTCGCTTGTGGAACAAACCTACTAAGGTGCCGAGGAATTTGGCTACTTACGACTATTTTAGGATGATTGATGCTAATAGAGGTTCCGAGTAGGGTTGCCAAGCTTCAAACTGTATTTGTGTACCTAGTCGTCATTTAGTTGTTAAGTAATTAATATAAATAGACTTTGTTTTTTTTAAGTTTAATTATTTACACATAACAATATAAAAACCTAAAATCTAATCTAAACATAAAAAATAACTAAACAAAGCAGGGGAGTTAGCACAGATTTTGACAGCGACACTTTCGTTTCGGTCGAATGGCCTTGAACAGGCCAAAACGTTCATGTCCAACAAGGACCGGCCAGAGATAGCCCGGGGCCGAGAGGTCCGGCCCAACAATGTGCGGGCAAATTCCGTGTACTTGTCTTTGTCCGGCCAAGCAAATTGCTCGGCATTCTTGTGCAGGACATACCCGGTCCGAGAATGTCCAGCCCAACAATATTGGACGTCAGTTCTTTAGCAATCGTAAATTGTTTGTGAAAACATTGTTTGGATTAATTTATTAAGTTGGAATCAATGCCGGAAGAATCTGATGACAACATCATTACATAGGTGTCTGATTTACTAAAACAAGCCGCAAACAACATAAGTAAAGATCACTCATTGATTTTATTGATTCACTGGCATTCACTTGGATTCTAAAATGTGGAATAAAATTATATTTCTATCTCTTTTATTAGGAATCGAAACGAAATTTATTGTTTACGATAAAAAGGGTTGTTTACAATTTAATGGAACATGTAAGTAAATTCTGAAATGTAATTCAGAAATATGTATTCATTTATTCTATTTTATAGTCTTCTTTACACATTTTTATCCAAATCCGTTTGCTCGTTAGGGATGTCAATTTCTGAATATATTCGAATCTTTTAGCCGATGCTATTTGTGATAATGTATAACGAATTTATTTGAAGTATTACTTACGTAGTAATTATTATTTAATCTATGGTATTACGGTAAAATGTAGCCTTATACTTTCTTGACACTTTACCACGCGGACTGTTATCTTTGTTGTTTAAAATTTAAATTCAAGTTTTTTATATTGTTGTGTGTAAATCAATTAATAAATGTATATGAGCAGGTGTAGAACAATGTCCAGAGTTCATGCATGTCTACAACAGCGAATGTCGTCCAACTATATCTCAGCGCACCTGCGACGAGCCAGTGTCACTACCTATAGGGGTGTTTTGTGACTTGACACGGTGTGATTGTGATTTTCCGTTTGTTTTACATCTTACTTCTGGTTACTGTTTTGCTTTAGAAGATTGTCCTGAATGAATCTTTGTTCTTGTACTTAATGTAATACGATCGCAATAAGGAAATTTTATTGTAAGTCTTCGTTTATATTTGCTGCAATTATTTTAATAATTTAATTTTAATTTCATATATACTTTTTTTAAAGTTTATTTTTAAATTGTGTTTTATTTTGTATTACCTAGGTACCCTATAATATTAAAAATAAGAATTCACAAATTACCAGAATACTTAATAAATACTTTAATCAATTTAATTTTAAAATTATCAAAGCTGTAGGAAATCCTGTTATAAAATGTTATGTTCAAGTTGCGTTTAGTTAGCTTGGGGATCGAGCTGGGGAATCATGAGGCTCAAATGCACCATACAGACAGCCTTACCCATCTACTGGGGTGTAAAATGTTGTAACAATACCTACCTACTTACTGGCATGTTAAATTTTTAATAAATATCTTGTGGTAAAAAATAATAAGTCTACCTATAAAAACACCACCTGAGAAATAAATGGGTGTGTGTACCTACTTATTGTACGCGCGTTAAAAGTTGTACTTTTTTGGCATAATACAAATAAGTTTATTTAGCACGCAAATAATAATTGTCTTTTAAAAAAAAGTGTACCGACTTCAAAAATTACTGAAAAGTGTACCTACTAAATTGTCTATTTAATATAATAAAAAATAAATTGTCGATTTATTTATTTCATTTGTCGAAATATCACTCTCGACAACTTCTTACTGTAACTTTTTGTTACATCGTAAAATTTCACTCTCATATATTTTTTTCATAACGCGCCTAAAGAAGTATAACTTCAAAAATTATAATACAAATCCTTAGGATAGGCAGCTTAGCCAGCCATGGATCACTCAAGAATACTGGGATGGGAACAGGAGAAATTGTACTAGGGATCTACCGACTAGTCGGTAAAGCCGACTATTCGGCCACTTTTATAGTCGCAAAGATGCAGACTAATCGTGTCATATGATAGTACAAGAAACGGAAAATAAATGATACTAAACACCAATTCTTACAGTATGTTCTACAATCTCAAATTCTCATCGACCGAATAGTCGGTCATTTTGGGGCCGATTAGTCGTTAGTCGGCTAGTTAGCCAAATTCATAGTCTACTACCTACTACTATACTTTATACTATGAAAAACAAACAAACGAAAGGGGGTCATATTGCAATATAAAGTAGGTACTTTCATTTGTAAAAATATTTCTACGATATGAGAGAGGTGATCGTGTGAGGTTTTACTCGATTGCAGTAAACGAACCACAAAATTGAGTTTGTTGGTAATTTAAATTTGCGGATATCTGATAACCTGAAGATTTTCAGGTACTGTAATTTCATGGTTGAAAAGTTATAGGTACCTACGTCTTGCAGAATTTGCAAATAAAACATATTCAAAACAAACTTGATCGGTTATACAAAAAATTAAAGTAATAATTTTCAAGAATCGGTGGGCAATGACGATCTGATAATATTCTTCACATGGTATGTTAGATTGTATTATTAAGCTTCCCAATATTTTTTCGATCTATCTATCATCATGCCTTTTATCCCAAGAGGGGTAGTCAGAGACAATCGAATGCCATTTGCGACGATCCTGACATACCTCTTTCGCTTCTTTTATATTCATCATACCTTTCATACATGCTCGGCGATTGTGTGTACTTTTAATATTGCCTCCGATCAATATTTTTTTTATATGTTCAATAAAAGTACACCTAGGTCGTCCTCTGCCAGCATTTCCTTTCACTTCAGCCATATAAACCTTTTTAGTCAATATTTCATCCTTCATTCTTTCAACGTGTCCAAACCAGCGTTTACTTTTCTTCATTTTCGGACATTGTAGGCTGCGCATTTCTGGCCGGCAAATCTTCGGTCAGGCCACAGATACATTGTTAAATGATCGCTAGATGTCGTTATTATATGCTATAAAACAAGTACCTATATAGTTTTAATTTCTGTTGGCAGTCCCCATAACATGACAAGCCTTGATCTATAGTCCTGTACCTAACAGGTACCGGGACGGTTCTTGAGCGCTCGAGGAAAAAGTGGGGGAATGTTTGCGCATATATATATTGCGCAATAATTCGAGTGCAATATAACTTGTACCTATATTTATTATAATTGATTTATTGGTGTTTGTTTTTACGATTGCTTTTTACTGCTGGTAAAATTAAAATTAATACCTCATACCGTCAAGCAGACCCAAAAATAGTGTTCTGCGCACTGGTAAAATTAAAATTAATACTTCATACCGTCAAGCAGACCCAAAAATAGTGTTCTGCGCATCTAACGACCACCGCTCAACCACCACCACCTTCGAGTCAAAACGAAAGATGTCCCGGCACCTATACCTACTTATAATTACAAAAACAAATTAAAGTGTCTGTCAGTGAGGTTAGCATACTTAGGACCGCGACATCTTTCGTTTTGACTCGAAGGCCAAAAACGACGGGTCCGTACCAATTGCCAGCCAAGGAATGCTCGACCCGGGAATGTCCAACACTAGAATGCCGAGCAAATTGCTGAGTCGGACAAAGACAGGGTCTTCGTGTCCTAAAGTAGGTATGCTATATCCACTGGATTTGTTCAGAATAAGCGCCGAAACGACTAAATGAATAGAAAATGCCAGTTTCTCACCAGTACCTATTCCTCCTTGTTGCAGATACACCGGCCACTGTCCCATGTTGAAGTTTCGTTATGGCAAATGTTACGGAGACAACACCAGACAGATCATCAGAGAAGTTCGCTCTAAAGGATTATTCAAGTAATACAGTACAACTTATAAAAAACAGGTTGATTCACAAATTAAACAGGTTGATTCACCGGGAAGGTTTAAGAATATTAAGCATGGACATATCATGTTAAGTGAATCAAGTCGGGGGAAAAGTTAGCCCTGGCGAGTTTTCATGGCGTATGCTGTCTAATCCGTCAGAGATATAACAAAATGATGTAGGGATGTAACGAGACGATTAATTGTGTATAATGAAATTATCTATAAAAAAGTCCGCGATAGCATATATATTATCTCTAATAGAAGTAGCTATAAGCGTATTTATATACCTAGGTTGTAAACCCATATTGCACTCGCAATAAATATACTAGCAATAAAGCTGAAGGTTTTGTTTGTTTGTTTGTTTGACCACGCTAATCCGGAACTACCAGACGGAATTTAAAAAAATTGTAATTGATAGCCAAATCCTTGAGGAAGGTTAGCTATTTAACATCACGCTATAACCCAAAGGAGCTGAGCAGTAACCATAAACACGGCTTTTGTAATTTAAATATGTCACCATGTCCACATTTAGCCAGTTGGAAAATGACAAGTGACAAATGATGGAACAAAGTAGTTTCAAGAAATTTTGAAAAAAATATACCGATTTTGATGATTTATTTTTTAAATGATATAATTATATTTCTCTGAATTATCATTGATTATTAGCTTTATGCTCACACCCCTCATATAATGCTACATAGCAACCCGCCCTGGATTCGCACGGGTACTATTTAATTTTTATTTGTACACTCAATTGATTCACTAATTATTGCTCATATATCCTACATGGTGAATCAATCAATCTACTCGTGACAACTTCAACAAAATCCGTTCAGTAGTTTCAAACTGATTCACACACAGACAGGACGGGGGATTTTATGTAGTGTAGGTAATATTTTAACAGCATTAACAAAAAAACTGCAGTAACAGTGTCCACTTTTTTACAGAAAGCCTTTCGAATATCGTCCAGGAGACAATTACGAATTAAATAACATGCCGAGACGAAATCTACCACAAAGAGATGTCTATGACGGTGTGAGACAGCGAGCTACGGCCCACATGACTGGGTATACTGGATATATTCCGGGTATGAATTTCAGGTTAATATCAATTTTTAATATATCATTAGTAGCCCTTTATATCTTGCTATCTAGTTGCTCATATTAAATAGGTAGGATAGCGAATCTGTATGACTTTTTTCAGAAACAGAATAAAAACGTCTGAAAATAACTTCATACAGTTATCTTGTCATCCAATGGAATGGAAGCGATTAAATTTGTGAGTTACACACAAAAAATAAATAAAAATGGAACAATGTTTAATATTCCAGATTTCCTTGTTCTCTTCAGCTTCTGAAATCACAGATTTCTACTTTTTTCACAAGTATGCACTACTGTACCACAGAATACTCGATATTACACCTAATACCTATGTAAGGTTTTCAAATTCTAAAGTTATATTACCAATTTTACATATTAATTAACAAATTTAACCTATTTTACATAGATGCAGAACCAATAATCATATTTTTTAAACTGTTATTTAAAAATTTAACAATAAAAAGACATGCAAAGTTTGTTTACTAAATAAGACAAGAAAGTACCGAAAGTTTCGTAGCAAGAAAAGTCGGCACATACTTTGGCCTGTTCCCAATGAGATTTGAACCCGGACCCCGGCAAATCCTACGGTGCCACCACTACGCTATCGATCGACGTGCGACATGAAATTTCAGACAACAATTTCTTTGGTATAATAATGTAAGAATCAAGAAGAGATCAAGGTTTTGGAAAGGTAGTGGGAGATAAAATCAATTCTGATTCAATTCAGGTTGTTAGACTATCAAGTATTCCACAATTAAAAAAATACTATTACAGATACGGAAAATCGTACGGACGTTCTGCAGACGATTGTATGGCTGACTTTAGTGAGAGGCAACGAGAGTTAAGACGGAAGGCAGACCTCAACAAGAGCTACGTCAGGTCACGGAGTGCTCCTAAAATGGAGACTATTCATACTCGCGACGAAATTAGACGAGATCTCAACAAGTTTAGGGAAATTAATAAGTACAAAGGTAAATATATTAATTTTCTTTGAGAATAATGACACCAATCGACAGTAGACAGAAAAAATACTATTTTGTCAAAATCTTAACATGTGGAGGTCCTTAATCTGTACATACTCCTCAACAGCATAATATACATATCACGACTACATATAGCTTTTATGGCCTATATGATATAGGATTTATGAGCCGTAGACAAAATATTGTATCTATTCTAAGGATTATTTTATTGGATGAAGCATGGAACTTTATAGGCAAAGCATGTGTTCCGCGTCACGCTGAGCTAAACGTGTAGTATCTACACTGCAAACCCAAATTGATTTGGATTCACTTGAAATTCACGAATAATTTTAATATTTTCAGATAATTATATATCTCCAGAATTTCCACCAATAGCTGGATACACGGGCCATATACCAAGAATAAAAGGTTCTGAAGCATCTCTCAGTCAGCGGTACCATTGTGCTGCCAAACGGGGATTAGAGCTCATTCAAATTGAAAAAGACAAAAGAAATGAATTGCAGAATGCAGACAAAAATATTGAGACAATATTAAAGGACGACAGAAGAAAATATTCTTATTGGAACTGGGGATAGCATACAGGCAGAAGGATGTTCTTTGGCAAATGTCGCTGAATGTTCTTCTGGATAACTGTGAATAAAGGATGTGGTAGTGACGATGGCAGCCCTGGCTACATAACTAACTATATTGACTGTGAACTGTGGTAATTAAAGTGATAAAATTGGTCAACATAACAAAATGTAGATATTTATATAGTAAGTGACTATAAAGTATGTTGTTGAATTATAACAGACACATAGATTAAAAAATACATTATAAGTAGTGAGTAATGACACTTGTAAATATATAAGATGAGAGAATCAAAGTATTTGGCAAATTAAAATCATTGGAAGTGTTTACACTTTACAATAAATTGTAAATGATTTGAAAATAAGCCTTCCAATTATTAGGTAATTATTTTTCTTGTTCCACATATTTTAGATGGTTCCATTGATGGTAGATACTATAGCAAAAATTCTCATTTATTGTACCTAAGTTATTGCAATTCAAGCTACATCATTCAAATATTACTTGCTCAGTGTAAATATACAATTTGAAAATTAGTAGCCATAATATTAAATCATTATAATAAATCAAAAGCATTCAAAGAGTATTCAGTTAATATTCCCAATTTGTATGCCCAATAATGTAAAAAAAATACTTTCTTTATTTTTAACTTTGATATGATTTCCAAATGTTTAATTGCGGTATTATGTATATTATATTTTTTAAATACATATTATGTTCTTATTTTTATGTAAAGGCATACACATTTTCACCTGAAGCTGACCGATGGACGCTAGAAACACAATGGCGGCAAATTATTATTTGTAAAGTAATCTTTGAGTAATTTACCATAAAGCTGTGTGTTTCATAAAGTGGTTGATGAATGGTGAGTAGAGCTTAGACAATGGGACTAAAGTATATTTTTTACTTTTCTTATTTGGTAAACAAACTTTGCATGTCTTTTTATTATAAAATTTAAAAAAAAATATTATTATTAGTTCTGCAAATGTAAAATAGGTAAAAAAATGTTAATTATTATTACCCCTGTTGGAATAAGAGGCATGATGATAGATAGATAGATTGATATAATTATTATATAAAATTGCTAACGTCTTTTAACAATTTTAAAAGACATGCAAAGTTTGTTTACCAAATAAGACAAATCAAGAAAAATACACTTTGCAGTTAATTTTTTTTAAAAGACGAAAATAAAGTTATATACCTAGTTCTGAAGTGAAGTAATCAAATTTTGCATGGCATTCAACATAGTTCAACTTCGTAGGTTCCTATATAATAATTACTTTATTCAAAATATCTTAAGTAAGAATCAATTTCACTGGCTGTACAGTACAACACATACTTATTAAAAATAAAATATATGATTTGTTTAAAAATGTATTTTATTTTCCTATTAATTATTTAGTAATTTAGTACCACTGATTTCAATCAATGATAAGCACCACATTGTCATTTAAAAAAAATTGCAGGTATTTAAGTACAATTTAGAAATTGTAGGTAAAGTATTGTCATATTTAATAAATTATTCTAATTTAATAATCTAAAATTATAAATTTTACTTGAGATATTATATTAAAGTAAATGAAAGCTGTTAACTAATCCATATTATTATCTATAATATATTTGTTATAAAATCATAATTAGGTACTTATTTCCTTAAAAGCCTTGGGCTCAATATAATAGAAATTCAATATATCTAAAACTACAAAACTTTAAAATGTCTTAAAACACATACATTTAGTTAGTAATATATTATATTTATTCAGTTATGATCTTAGTTTAATAATGTAGATGGTATGTTAATTAACAATATAAAATTTAAGTAATTAATTACAATACAAAAATATCAAAATTAAATTATATTTATTTTCAATATCAAAAATGATCTTCATTAAATACCATCAATGACTCAATATAAATGCAACATTTTCCTTTAATCTCAAAATATTAAGAAGCACTCTGTACTTTCACAGGACTTTTAAGATGTAAATTCTATGATTTTCCCAGTTCTTTCATCGACACCATCCACAATAACTGATCCATCATCATTATCACCATTTCTTACTCTACTTACCATAGTTTTCTCTTCCCTAGTATTATTTTCGTTGTCATGAATATTGTCATCACTTTTGTTATAAACTAATTGCACCATTAAAGTTTCTAATTTCTTTGCTTTCCTTGTTTCGTTGTGTGTAATTAAAGCACATAAATGTTCAGTCAGCAACTCCTTCTTCTCTTTCTCCTTTTGTAAGTTAATTTTTGCTTGAAGAAACTCTTTTTCAACTTTTAAATATGTTTTCCTGTAAATTAAAATAGTAATTTGACAACTTATCATGTCTTGTCCCAGGAGGGGTAGGCAGAGACAATCACATGCCATTATGTGTTGATCACACCTTTATTCCCAAGAGGGGTAGGCTAGGCTGATTCAGTATAGTTAATCTCCTCATTAACAAACAAATATGTAAGTTTAACATTTTAATTTAAGCTTCACCCATGAACATTTTTGATTGGTTGATGTTTATAATAATAATATAATAATTTGGGTTTTTTTTTATTTTATTTATTCAGGAAAACAACAGCGTACATACTTGCAACTTATATACTAAAGATAGATATATTAATAAGGCCAATTAAAGGTTTACTAGTTAAGTAATAGTAAATAATGTACCGAACTTGCCCCAAATTCTATGGTGTGTGTGTGTGTGTAGTTTAGTATATAGTTTGTTATTTAATTATACAGATTAGTTTTTATTTATTTTTAGTTTTTATTTTATTGTGGAAATCATTTTTTGGGTTATAAACAATTTAAAGTTTTTTCTTGATTCAAAGAATATATAGGGTAGTAGCATAGTTTATATCTATACTAATAATAAAGCTGCAGAGTTTGTTTGTTTGTCTGTTTGAATGCACAAATCTCTAGTACCAGTAGGATTTGAAAAAATATTTGATAGCCCAATTCTTAAGGAAGCTTATATAACATTATGCTGACCCAAAGGTGCGGGTGCAACTGCGACACAGCTAGTAGCTTATAACCTTCCTCAAGGGCTATTTAACAATAAATATTGATAGTTCCCATAGTTCCTGATATTAGCACATTCAAACATACATACAAACTCTTCAGCTTTATAATATTAGTGCTGATTGGTGATATTGGTTGGTACATACTCTGCTTCTGCATATGTCAGACAGGCTTGGTCTATCTTTTTCCGTAACACAGAGACATCTTGAGAAAACTGCCCATCAAGTACTTGCAGCTCTTTCTTTATTTTCTCCAATTTAATTACTTCTTCTTCTGTTTGCTTTGTTCTGAAAAAATATAATACATTTTTAGTCTCTCTTCACATCAGTTTGCTTACAGCTGAAACATTATTTTATAGCCTGGAGCTTGCAATAGGTGTAGAGTAATAGATAATAGAAGTACCTGTCAGCTAAGGCCTTAGCAAGCATCTCTTTTCGTTTCTTATTCTGTTCTTCCATAAGTTTCTGCTGTAATTGCAGTCCCTCCAATTTAGCAGCATGAGTAGCATGTTCATTTTCTGTATAATTACTTGCTTTGATATTTGTACAGTTAACTGATGATTCTGTACTAACTTTGACATCATCAATATCTGAAGTTTTTGTATGAAGAGTTGATGTACTGTTAGGTTCTGTGATTTCATTATCTGAATAACTTTTCTCATCTTCTTGTTCAATATTGTTATTTAAAATATCTGGAGTTGTTTGAACATTAAGTTTACATTTGGCAAAACCTAAATTTTCTAAGGTAACATCTGTCAAATTTCTTTCTATTTGGGACTTGTATTGGAAATTATTATGGTTCCTTTGTTTTGCTCCGCTTTTCACAATCTTCTTAGCTTTGTTTGCATTAAATACTACATCTGAAACATATTATTATATCATCATATAATGAAGTAGAAAAAAAGTACTTAATAAAAAAAATTAAGAGTCAATATTAGTATATTCCTTGGTCAATATCCAGTAGGTACATAAATAATAAATAAGTAGGCATATAAACTACAACTTTGAGCTCAAAGCAGTACAAAGATTTACTTACCATTATTTGATTTATTTTTCTCAGATTTCAGTCTCTCTATGTCTTGTTCACTAAACCCAGAAAATGTTGATGTCATTTTGGTAATTTGGTGTTCACTTCCGTCCGTGGTCACTCTTGGTCATGGTGGTCACTTGTTCCGTAACAAAACATTTACATTGCTGTGCATTTATTACAATTCAGCACATAGTATAGGTAAATAATTAAAATTATGTATTAAAAAGGAAAAATGAAAAAATTGTGTTGTAGTGCACACGTAAATAGAGGGAGAGTCATATAGCAAAGAGAATATAATCACTACGTTTTTCATATAGTAGTCTGTGGGGTATATTCCGATTGAGGTTCCTTGGTTGGTTCACAATCAATGTTGAAATGTTCACTGTTGTCTGTTGTGTTGGCAAAAGTGACAGATGAGGTTGTCTTTGATCAATCTTTCAGATCTTTCTTTAATCTGTGTCTTTACTCTTTAATTGATTGACCGAGTGCGACGCTTCTGTGGACGCTTCTTCGAATTTCGTGCGGATTTCAGGTTCAGGTTATATTCCTAAATAAATAATCTTCGTGTTTTATTTGTAAGTAATTATGGGGTCGGACACATTAGAAAAATAACACAATTTTGATATAAATGATGGTATAACCAAGTAATTTTGATTTCAGAAAAATATATATCTACGAAAATGGCCATGGCGACTGCTGCTTCTATGCCAATCAACCCTAAGCCCTTTTTGAATAATTTAACAGGAAAAATGATATTTGTAAAGTTGAAATGGGGTCAGGAATACAAAGGCATCTTAGTATCCAGTGATAATTACATGAACTTGCAATTGGCCACTGCAGAAGAACATGTCGACGGATCCATGTCAGGTTAGTTTCCTTTTCATTGTAATATCTAATATCTTGGCTTTGAGATAGCGGCAAAAAGCACTTTCTAAGTTTATGCCCCTCCTTATCCTCTCAATCACCTTAAAACTTCGTAGTAAAGACGGCAAATTGCGGAAACGCCTAATTTTTAAGATAATCGATATTGAAAAACAGAATTAACCTCAGAAATAATATAGGTATTTTAGGTATAATAGACTTAATTGTTATAGCTCAACCCTACCTAACCAATTACTCTAAAACTTCATACAAAAATATATAATATATATTTTTAATAAGTCTCGAGAAACTAAAAACCATTTGAGAGGATTTAAGCTGAACTTTCTGGATCTTCCTACATTCATACTTTGCTCAAATTCATTAATAATATCAGTACTATTCAAGTGACGCGTATATTCGAAAGCCAAGCTCACTAATATTATAATATTGTTTAATGTACCTTTATAAAGGAATGATCTGTATTAAGACTTCTTCCGTTGGGTGCCCTGGTAACATGGTTTGAGATGAGAATAGGTAATAAATTTTTCAGATTTAAGATTTAGTATTACTTTTAATATTGAAAGTATCTGTACTATTTTGCCCAAAATAATGAAAGCTTTGTCATTCTGTGGGCAACATTATAGCTATTCTAAAACAGTCAGGATTTACACCAGGAACTTAGTCTTTCAATAACAATATTGACAATAATTGGCTGGTGCTGGTTGTGAATGGATTCTAGTTTTGTTGAGATATTTTGAGCCAGGTATACTATATGTTATAGTGGGGACAAATAGTATGGATGCAGCATAACAATGTAATGCATTTTGACTCAACTTTTTTGGCGCTAACATACCTAAGTTTCTATTTAATAACTAGATTATATTTAATTTCAGCTGGTAATCTTGGAGAACTACTAATTAGATGTAATAATGTACTGTATGTGAAGGGAGCCGAGGAAGAATCTGAAGAGGGAGAGATGCGAGAATAAATTTACTTTGTTTCATAAGGATAGTTTTAAGTATCTAAACCAAATTTTAAAATGTCACTCCATTCCATTACCATGTTTTGAATTAAATATCATTCTGCATAAAGATGTCTTTTATTTCTAAGGTTAACAGTTAAATAAAGTTATATTATAAACATGAAAATGTGTTTGTTTGTTTGTTTGTCCTTATTTCATGCCACAACAGATCAATGTGATTTCTTGCACAGGGATAGCTAGAGGGCCTGAGAGTGGCATGCTACCTTTTATCCCGGAAATCCTTCAGAATATATTCTTATGTCATCTAAAAAGTTGTAGTATAGTTAGGTACATATCTATACTATATCGGTTCTGGTTATCGGGCTCGGTCTCCGCAACTCTACGTCTTAGCGCCTATTTTGCGTGAGGTAAATCTATCTATACTAATAATAAAACTGAAGATTTTGTTTGTTTGACCTCTCATCTCTGTAACTACCAGTCGGATTTGAAAAGAGCAGTAACCAACGCGGGTACAAAAAAATAGATATAGGTAGTTTGTAGGTAGTAGAATATTTTATAGTGCGCGTCAGTTCTGGAATATACCTTGTGCCATATGGACGTGTGTCTTTTCCAACAAACATCACAGTGGCGAAGAGACTGCTACGTATCATAATTTAAAATGTCGATCGGGAAGATTCCAGAGTTGAAATTGGAAAAGGGAGTGTGGTCATCATATATAGACACTTGAACGACACTAAAGAAGATTTCAAAGTACCCATTTTAATTTCGGTTATGGGAGGCCTTTTAGAACCTTATCAAGTCCGAAGAAGCCTTCAGAACTCAAGTATAGCGTCACCACCTGCAACCGACTCCTTCAGTACCTACTGGCGGAAAGGTACCGTTTCCGGCAACGTCGACAAACGGCTGAGAAAAATGTGGCTACCTACATCGCAGAGCTGAAGAGGCTGGAGAGGCACTGCAGCTTCAAGGATAACCTAGACGAAAACCTACGCGACCAATTCGTGTGCGGCATGAAGAGTGCAGTCATTAGGCAGCGGCTATTCGCGGAGAAGAACTCGGTGACATACATACTCGGCACGTCCATTGAGGCAGCAGATAGTGACGCGGCCGTGGTTGTGGCGGTACGCGAAAAGGCCAGCGGGGTGCGCGGGGCGGCAGGCAGCCCGCGGGAGATGGCCGGCGCTGGTAGCGACCGAGTTTATCATCACGCCTGTAAAGGCTGCGGGGCTACAGATCACGACTACAGGACTTGTAGGATTCGTGACTATGTGTGCAGTAAGTGTCGAAAACCGGGACATTTAAGGCGCGTTTGCTCAGAGAAGCGGGTAGTACCTACTCGAGGGGATGCAGAGGTCGGCGGGGCGGTCTTCACTACCAGGGAGACGGCCGACTTGGACACCAACGAGCAGCGGGGGGCAAAGATGGAGGACTTTCACCGTTTGTGCCAGTAAGTTTACACATTAACTATTTTATAATATAACGCGGTATCTTGTATAAGCGGGTATACTACCAAAAAAAATCCTAGAAGATAGTAATCTAGTAGGTACCTACATTATTAAAATTTTATAACGGTGCAGTAATAAAACCGTTAGATGTATACATAGAAGTCTTTGGTTAGGGGTTATTAAACCTGACATGTAATTAAAACCTTAGTACCTACAAAAATTATTTTTTATTTGCACTAAGTACCTCATTACTGGGAGGATAACGGCTATCAGAGTTAGGTATAGAAATCCCTATTCTTAGTCATTGTCATAATATAAGTAATGACAAAATACAAATTAATAATGAAATTATACATTTAATCCGCAGCTATAAGGAGTTATTCAGCGGCGGGCTGGGGCGGTATACGGGCAGAGTGGCGAGTCTCAGAGTGCGGCTCGGGGCGACCGTGCCTGGCCACTACCGTTTGCGCTTCGAGACCGCGTCGACACCGAGCTGGACGCCATGCTGCGCGACGATGTCATCGAGCCGGTCGAAACTATTTTCATGGAGGTACCTAGATACCAACGGAAACAGCGGTATCTTGTATAAGCGGGTATATTTACAAAAATAAATTTAAACATGTAAAAAACCGTTAGGGATTATATAAACCAATGTAATTAAAACCTTAGTATTATTTTTTATTTGAACTAGGTACCTCATTACTGGGAGGATAATAGATCAGAGTTAGGTGTATAGCAATCCCTATTCTTAGTCATTGTCATAATAAGTAATGACCAAAATACAAATTAATAATGAAATTAAACATTTAATCCGCAGCTATAAGGAGTTATTCAGCGGCGGGCTGGGGCGGTATACAGGCAGAGTGCCGAGTCACCGAGTGCGGCCCGGGGCGACACCGGTGTTTCACCGTGCCTGACCACTACCGTTTGCGCTTCGAGACCGCGTCGACACCGAGCTGGACGCCATGCTGCGCGACGCATGTCATCGAGCCGGTCGAAACTATTTTCATGGAGGTAAATACCTACGGGAACCTTATTATTCAAGGCAATGGCACGTCAAGCCGATGTTGGACAGGCAACCGGATGGCGAGTGGTAATCTGGGCCTTTGAGTGGTACAGAGTCCCCTGGTAGCGGCCAAAGTGACCCCAAATGGACAGGTTCGGCGATATGGGGGAGGGGCAAAATCGAAATTTTTTTGAAAAGGCAACCGGATAAAAATGCGGTAGCATTAAAGGAAAATACCCTAATTATATAATATTTTTTTTTGCCAGCCGAAACACGCGGGCCGTTCTTGCACTAGCCAGTAAAAAAAAAAAAAAAAAAAGTGAAAAGGCAACCGCTTCAAAATTAGTGAGCATACTTATTGACACCACCAAATGTTGGGAAAAAATTGCCATCCGATCCTGATGGGCAGTTTCGGAGAAACAACCCCTCAATGTCGCCGAAAAACACTTTTTTTCGATTGTTTCAACAATTATTATAATTAAAAAAAAAATATTAATTTAATCGAAATCGGATGGCATTGATACACACCATTATTTGTACTTAGGACAGTATAAATTTCGATTGCCATCCGATTTGAACGATTTTTATTTTTTTTTTTTAATTATAATAATTGTTGAAACAATCGAAAAAAAGTGTTTTTCAGCGACATCAGGATCGGATGGCAATTTTTTCCCAACATTTGGTGGTGTCTAGGGAATGCAATACCGGGATACCGCGATCCCGAAATACCGGGATCCCGCATACATGTTGCGGGACTAATCTCAGTCGAAAAATTTGCGGGATCCCGCTGGACTGGCGGGATTACAGAGAAGCGTGGTACATACGTGTTTCTCTAAGGTGCGGGGTGCCGAGCCCTAGGGGAACCGTGTGAAGGCGTTTGATTACTTTTATTTTGCCAGTTACAACTTGTAATTATGACGCAATGCAATGATTTATTCATTGAATATTGATTGTCATAAAATCTATAGATAAATCAAAATCAAACTGAACTTTATAAGAAATAATATTATTTTTGGAATCATCGGGCCGGGTATACCCTGCAAACACCTGCGTCACACCTGCGACCTTTTCTAAGAATTTTATTTTTTATATTTATTATATTATAATAAGCCATTTAAAATGTAACAAAAAGCTTATTTAATTTGGGTTAAAATTAAAACCGTGAAAACGAGGTCTATTAGGTTTATTACGATTATTTACAATTGATTTCAGAGGTTTAAGTCGACCCTGCGGGGGATCCCGCAAATACCGGATTGCATTCCCTAGTGGTGTCAATAAGTATGCTAACTAATTTTGAAGCGGTTGCCTTTTTTTTTTTACTGACTAGTGCAAGAACGGCCCGCGTGTTTCGGCTGGCAAAAAAAATATTATATAATTAGGGTATTTCCTTTAATGCTACCGCATTTTTATCCGGTTGCCTTTTCAAAAAATTTTCGATTTTGCCCCTCCCCCATATCGCCGCCCCTGTCCATTTGGGGTCACTTTGGCCGCTACCAGGGGACTCTGTACCACTCAAAGGCCCAGATTACCACTCGCCATCCGGTTGCCTGTCCAACATCGGCTTGACGTGCCATTGCCTTGAATATATATACTTCCAAAAATAAAAACTGGTAAAAAGTACCTATTATTAAATTTTTATAACGGTTCAGTAATAAAACCGTTACGGGTTATTAAACCTGACAATGTAATTAAAACCTTAGTATTATTTTTTATTTGAACTACCTCATAATATAATAAGTAATGATAAAATACAAATTAATAATGAAATTAAACATTTAATCCACAGATATAAAAAGTTATTCAGGCGGTTTCACCGTGCCCGACCACTACCGTTTGCGCTCCGAGACCGCGTCGACACCGAGCTGGATGCCATGCTGCGCGACGGTGTCATCGAGCCGGCCGATAGCTCCAACTGGGCCTCGCCGTTGGTACCGGTACCTAAACAAACTGTGGTTCCTTACCTAGAATAGAACATGTTATAGTAGCGCCAGTGTTGAACCAGAAATATTTAAAATCCTTTTTTATAAATAGGTAGATAACATAGTTCATCTAGCTGTCGAAATTTTAAGTTTAGGTAATAATGCTAGACTTTTGATTAAAACATATCTGTGCTTCTTAGTGAGGTCGTTAAGGAGGAAAGTAAACAAATGTAGGTACACAAAATACATTCTATTTTGACAAAAGTTGCTGTATCTGAAGTTACTATGCTGAAATTTATACGCAGAATCTATAGAGAGTAGTATATTCCTTGTCTTGTAGTCTGTGTGAAATATTATGCCAAAGTTATACAAAGTAATCATATTATGAATTTGTATGCACACTGCACAAGTTAAGACGTGACAAAGTTACCCAACTCTAGATGCTAACTTTGACATAGGTACTAGAAAATGCTTATTTTCGTTAAAAATATAACTATTTTCTAGACACTAACACTCTTATTAATAAACTCGAAGTAGCGACGTAGTAACTAAACTGTATTTCGTCTCCGTCTAACAAATCTGCAATTCATTATGATAGGCGGAGACGAAACACAGTTTAGTTACTACGTCGCTACTTCGAGTTTATTAATAAGAGTGTAAAAGAACACCAATTAAAGTATTAACAATTTACGTAGAGTAGAATTTGAATTATTATTTTTAGAAAATGTCACTGTGGTTGTTCAATGTTACCCAAGTTGACTGTACCTACTTGTGTGTTTAACCACAACATCTAGAAAAATCACACTGTTTGCTTATGGTACGTACCTATTCATAGCATAAAGTACAAAACATTTTATAAAACTTCAACCAAAACTTGTTAAAATATTGCTTATCATGGGTAGGTACACTGGTGAAGGCAATACCTACAATTTCAGGTTCACATTGGGATTATAATAACTGCGACCATAATGAGCCGTCATTGTCACATATATTTTTCGTAAGAAGTTCTGTTCTATTTCTACTGCTCCAGTAGTATTAGCCAATGTTATATCTAGGTAATAACTGGAAAATAATAATAAACTTCGATCAATATAGTAAATCAATAAATCAATTAGATACAAAATAGTTCGGTTTAACCACCTACATTTTTTTTTCGATGAGCAGATCTTTTGAGAGTTGTGCTGTTTGCCCATTGGAGGCATGTATCATGTATTTATTCGAAAATAGCGATTTTATTTTCATTTCTGCAACAAAATTATTCTGTTTTAATGCTGTTCATGATGCTGGGTGATCTCTAGGCATTTGAGACCAGCCCTTTCGCTTTCTCGCAATAAAGACAGACGATGTCTTCGTCGAGAGCCGCTGTTGCAACACATACGTTCCACAAAAGAATTAAATCACTTTGATGAAGCTGGGTGAGATGTAGGCACTCGCTCAAATATCAACCGCATTTTAAGTAATCTGGTTAAAATGTTTGGTATTAAAATGCGGAAAGAGAGTGTATTAATTATTTAAAAGTGGAAAACAAGGTATAGAGTCTAGAATGTTAAATTAAAATTTAAAACGGGCGGGACAAACTAAATAAGTCGTAACTTGATAGCGATTTGATTTTCATTTCTGCAACAAAAGCATTCTGTTTTAATGCTGTTCAAGATGCTGGGTGATATCTAGGCACTTGAGACCAGCACGTTTCGCTTTCTCGCAAGAAAGACACACGATGTCTACGTCGAGAGCTGCTGTTGCAACATATACATTTCTCAAAAGATTTATCGTCATTTTGATGACGTTGAGTGATCTCTAAGCACTCGCTGTAATATCAATAACATTTTAAATAATCTTGTTAAAAAAATTGCATAAAATGCGATGAGCATTATCTTGCATATCTGTTGCTATAGTTTAATATTACTTTATAATTTCCTATATACCTGCTAGGTATATCTATAGGTACACACTACAAGTGGAGACCTGTCGGGCACAGCAATTAGACTAGCTGTACCTACACGAATTCCTGCTAAGACATTCTCGGGCCAGGCAATCCATCTTCAAAAAAAAATACAAGATGCCCGTTCTGGCCGATGGGCTACGGGACCCTAAAAGCTATGTATGTATGTGATTAATTTGTTACGATGCAAATGTGTTTATCACTGGATGTCCCATAGCTGACTCTTCCATATAGTTTGTTTGGGCCAAAGTATATCAGCGCCTCTAGTGGCAAAAAGAAGCAGTTTTCTTCCCCATTTAGTGATAGGTACCCAAGATATTACCAATTACCTACTATTTAAATATACACGTTAGGTATAGCCTCACAAATCCCATCGGCTAAACGAGGTAGACCTTGGTCTTCCGCTGGGTACCCTGGAACCGTAACTCGGTTTCGGGAGCTATAAGGCAACCCGTGAAGAAAAAAAAATCATCATATTCACTTTTTGTCAGTTGTCTATATTGAACAGAACAGGTGGCAAGCATGTGTCCCTTCTTTAACAGACGTAAATATCTGATATTTTTATAACGGACACATTGTGGCTTTACGTGCCCTCCGATGCACGAGGAGTCGATTAAATATTAAACATTGTTTAAAAACTGTCATTTTTCTATAACAATTTGGAACTATAATTTTATATAGCGATATATTACTTATATACTTTCCTAGTTATAGGTACAATTACATTTTATATAAATATATTGTCTTAAAGTTTTTGTTAACTTTATTATTGATATTTTGTTCTTAATATTTAAGCCCTATAATATGTACTTAATAATAAACATTAATTTTATAACGTATTTGATAAGAAACATTGTAAACGTTTACTTATCGACATTTTAAAGGACCAAATTATAAAATATTTTATTTATTTAATGTTTTTTTTTATTTTAATAAAGAAGCCTTTCATGTCAACTACAAAATGTCATTATAACAATAGTTAATAACTTTGTAATGTATTGTGCATTACTTAGTACCTGCTCGATGTTTGCGGCGGCGTCTGCGCTGAGCTGTAAATCGTGAACCAGTACTCCTATGACAATAAGTTAGGTCTTGTTTTGTCGATAAATATATCAAGATTATTTCGTTTCTCGGCTATTTTGTCATAGCTTCGGTGGTTTTTCGATTAATTGAGAGCAAATGAAATAATATTACAAAAAAAAATTTTTTCATGCAGTTTGGGCAAACTTCATTTATATGTTATCAGTCCTATCAAAATAATTTGTTTACGAATGTTGTAAAGAATTTAATGAAGATTATTTTTGTCATTGACAGTTTTATTCTAGCTCTTATATTTTTTGTAGAAAATGAAAAAAACCGCGTTTTGGGACACGTTTTGGGGGGTAGAGGGAAAAGGGGATGGGGGAGGGGCTGGCACCGGGCAGAATCTTGTTCAATGGGGTCTAATTAGTCGAAATGGACCCGGTGCCAAAAAGTTTCACTAAATGCCGTTCGATGATGACAACACAAGTATCAACCGCCAGTCTATATCTTGCGTAAATGCATGAAACTGACTTTGGTATCTACCACGAATCACTGTACTTGTATAAAATATACCTACTACAAATAACAGAACTTACTAGCTGTGCACTGCCTTTTTTTAAATCCCACTGGTAGTTCCAGAGATTAGCGCGTTCAAACAAACAAACAAATAGAGAAACAAACTCTTCAGCTTTATTATTAGTATAAATATAAATTTACAAATTTGTGAAATTATCTAGCACTATCACATGGAGAAATTTGTAGTTTTTAAATATACTACGAGAATTTAAGTAAAAATACATATTTTCAGAACTTCATAGAATTTAGACAAAACCAAACAAGACGAATCATATACAAATTTATATGCAGATATTTATTCTAAACATATTCCTACAAATATTAATAAAGGATATGATATATTGCTTTAAAAGTAGAATACACATATGAACGTCTTAAAGTAATACAATACCCCCTTACTAATATACGCTGTACAAGGTCTCCCTATATCATACAAAATAACATAACATAATTTGTTAAGGGGAGTCGTTGTACAGCGTTTATTACTTTTATTTGTGGGGGTATATTTATAATAGTCTACAAAAATATGATAAATAGAAATGCAATATAATAGGATATTAGTTAACAACTTATACGATGTGGTCTCCCTTTATCATATCGATTGACAGATTCGTTAGAGGGAGACAAAACATTTTAACTAAACAGATTTTCACCTACGTTTATTATGTATTATAGTTAATGAATTTCTTCTAAGGCGGAAGTAACGACCAAGCAATAGAGAAATGGGTGCAGTACTTAATAAATATGATCTCTGAATTTGTTCACGGTTAAAAAATATCAAAGATGGCTTTCAGTACTAATTGTAACTAAAACTTTGATAAGCTACGACTTCACGGGTTGGCTTACGGCTCCCGGAACCGTGTAACCCAGCGGAAGACGAAGTCCTCAGGGCACCTAACGAGTAGCCAGGTCTGTAGAGGTATATTTAGATGGGAAGCCTCTAAGTGGTTTGTCAGATTATATTGTCACGTTGAAGTTTTTAAGGCTGGTGTTGTGATGTTTGGATGTCCGTCAAGGTCATCTAGTATCTGTCAAAAATATCGCAAATCTCAGTTAATCCTGGAAAGGTGAGTTTATAAATATAACATTTCCTTTACCACACAATTGATAGTTATTATTTTTAATTGGATTGAGCCATATTTTCATTATTCAGCCATAGTTTCCAAAATGCAAAAGCAAGGCTCGTTTTGGAAACTATACTATTTAGAACCTTAAATAATAAAAATATGGCCTAAAATAATAACTGCGAACTGTGTGGTAAGGAAATGTTGTATAAATAAACTCCACTTTCCAGGATTAATTGAAATTTACAAAAGGTGTAGAGTTACTCAAGATAAGCATAGAGTGAGGAAGTGCCCTATCCTTTAAATTATTGTCACCAATAGTTGTAAATTCAATCGTTGGTGAATCTAATTATATTAGTTGAGAAACATTTTGGTGTTTAATAATTGAACACATAAATAACAATTATTGTTATTACCATTGCCTAAAAGAAAAAATGGAAAAAGGAACTTGGCGTTATTATATTATCTCCTTTGGCAACACTGAGAATACTGGAATACATGCCAGTTGTCTTGTTTGAATCTGACATTTAAAATTTACATTCTCTGTTTATCATTTCAAGAAAAACAAAGTAAATTTAGTTGATTCTACGTCATGTCATGGCGACCAACGCCTCGTGCGGGCCGTGACATGATGGGGAATCCAGTTTAATCCCGTCCGCGCTGTGATAGTTGTGAGTAGTCAGTGATTAATAGGGCATATCACGGTCGGCGTGACATCTTAAATGGGTACCGATTAATCGGCATATACCTACACTATAAAGGCTATAAATACTTGACATTGGCAAATCACCGATTAACATTGGTGAAGCCATAATAAAAGAAGAAGAATAAATTTAGTTTAGTGATTTATTAAAAGAAATGTGACGCCGAGGCTTGCTTCATATCAGAGATAATTTATCAAAAAAAAAATGTGTAAAGTGTGACAAACTTTGCGTGTCTTTTTATTGTATTTTTTTAAATAAGAGTTTAAAAAATAATTATTATTATTAGTTCTGCAAATATAAAATAGGTTAAAAATGTACATTATTATGTATAATTTTAAATGACAACTTACTTTAAAAAGACATGCAAAGTTTGTTTACCAAATAAGACAAAACAAAAAAATACACTTTATATTGTTATACATTTGCATAAATAATATGGAATGTCTTGTATGAAAAAAAATTGAAAAATGAATTGAATTTGCTAGTATTAATTCCAGGTCAAAAAAAAGGTATAAAACAGAGAAAATTATAAGATAATAAGAGTGGGAATTATTATTAGATTATATTTATGTGTTCTAATATATTAATTATAAACATTCCAGCATATACAAAACTTGGGAGAAGTTAGCTGAAATAGTACATCCACAAATACAAGATATTGTTATTTAATACCTATATAATATAATATTACAAAAATCTGGTAACATACATAATATTTTAATACATACCCTATTTAAAGTGTATGTGACAATTACGTGCTGAAGTGACAGTTATTACTGTTCTAATATAATTATAACTTCAAGTTTATACATTATTTATACAATACCTATTACTATTTCATTTTAATTTTTATTATTCTTATGCTAGCCGGATAAAATGTTAAATGGAAGCTCACAATGTACATAGGTTTTAAATTAAATGATGAATGGCGATCGCCTATTTGATACAACTGAGGTATCAGTATCAGACGCTTTAACCACCAGGCTACCGACGCACTCTATGTCATGTTTTATTAATAGATCCTCTTATTAAAAAATACTGGACCCATTTCCATTTAGAATACACTATCTTCGCGTGGCTACAGAAACTGACTTAAAATTACTCTATTATACTAATTAAAGACATCCAAGTTTGCTCATAATTTATTTACTACTACCCGTACAAACGGCTGAGGTGATTATAATATTCTATTAAAATTAATTTGAGAAGACATTATTATTTTTACTTACTAACTTCACAAGCTCTAGCCTCAGCGTTCCCAATGACGAACAATCTATGATTTAAGACATCATGAAATAAAATATCATAATTAAAATCGCTAATATTCTGTTAGAAACACTGAGGTTTCTTATGAACTTAAATTAGGTAATTTAAAACTTATCATAACCATATCAGTATCTAATTTTATTATATAACTTCGAGAAATAATTGGGTACCCGGCAGAAAATAATACCCATCGGACTTTGGAGACAGAGAGGTTTTATAGTGACGTCTCTGTCGCGCAATATCACATGTCTACGAATGACAGACGACAAGTACTGTAACCTTTACTGACATTTTTGATATCTAAAATTTGAAAAAATCAGTACATTTTAGAACATTTTGGCGTTTAATACACCATTTTATAGGTGTAGTTCTATTCTGTTGTATATAAAATATTCTTAACTCAATAGCAGAAAGAAAGGAAGAATCACCACATCCTTCGATTCATACATATTAATTTATTATTTATTTGATTTCAATTACATTTAGCTTTTTGGTACCGTTATGCTAGGAACTCCGAAGCCTGAGCTGAGGCTCACTAATATAGATATTATTTTATAAGTAGAAATTATTCTAATAAAAATATCATAAAAGATAATGTCATAAAATAAAAAATCTAAACTGTAAGTTGAGCTCTCAAAATCAAACCCAGTACAAATTTTGCTTAAAATTAGAATTAAAACCTTAATCTGACATTTTAAAAAATTACTAACTTACAAAATAACTAAAGTATGTTACTAAATACATAATAAAACCGAATGATATTATCTATTAATTGACCAAATCACCATAATACGCCGTCACTGCGACGTATCTTTTACCCAAAAAATTCTGCTCAATCTCCACAGCTCCAGTTGTCTTAGCTAATGATACTAACTGGAAAAAAAGAATAAACCAATTACGTACAAAATACAGCGGTTATAACGACCTAAATGATGTCATTAAAATTATATATTTTGAAATGTGACATAACAATTTTACAGAAAGGTGTCTGGGATAAAAAGTAACATTATGCCACTCTCCGGCCTTCGAGCTATCATTATGCTAAAGATCACGCCGATCCGTTGCTCTGTGTTGACGTGAAAGAAGGAAATACAAACAAATAACACCTTCGCATTTATCATATTAGTCAGGCTGGCGCAACTTACAACAAAAAAATTAGGGCTAGGAAAAATGAGCCAATACTAATGGCGTCGAATCGCCATCTCTTTCACGCCATATACAGTTGCCAGAGACAGCTAATATTTCTATACCAATCCACAGTACGATGTTGTTAGGTTGGCAGTACCTTTCAGCCCTAACTTTGATTCATTTCAATGTATGGCAGTCCCGATTCTTATAAAAGAACATAGTGATTGCTACTTACTCTATGATTTTAGTTAGCGATGTAAACTATTAATAAATCTTAACGCCCATACTATGAAAGGTGACAGTCACATTCTAGTAGGCATCTATCAAAACTACACTCTAAAGTAGGCCTTTATTAGTTCAGTTATCTCTTTAACTTGAGATTTGGTATAATATGATAATCACATTTATTTGGAATGTACTCTGTCTAAGGTAAATCAGATTAGAGAGTCCATTCTGTGTATTCTGCTTATTTTGTGTTCTGTACATATATTTACGCCAATGCTATTAATATCTATGCTGAATATGAATGACACAAGTACTATTAGTAAAATTATATGGGGCATAGTAGTAGTCTACACGACGCGTATACGATAATAAAGTGTATGGAGCGATTTGTATAATTTTATATTTTGTGTCATTATTAACTTTAGGGGCAATTATTAAGAAATAAACTAAATAATAGTTACCTGATCAGTTCTGCTATTTCTTGGCACATATAACGCAATATCATTGGAGATTAACTCCGCAGCCGCCATCAACTGTGAGCTAGGTTTTGGTTCTAACATTGTTTCTAAGTCATAATGCACATTCTGAAAAACAAAAAATATTTTGTTAGTAATATAGTTATTGAATTACGTACACGCTCATAACTCGGGTAGATAGATCGCTTTATGAGCACAATATTGAACCTATAGGAAGTGCTATGTATGTAGACGATGATAATAACACAAATAATTAACATCATGACATGATTACCCTAATATCGAAATTGAATAATAAATTAATAATATACCTATATAATATAATATCGGATTTGGACTGCTATGATCTAAATTTCTTGCGGAATGTTAAGTGTAATTACACTGTCGAGCCAAATAAAAAAAGTCGCTAACTATCTATATTAATAATTTCGTCAAGGGGTACGGTAGACATGATTCAAACGCATACCAAATTGTTAAGAAAAAATTTTTAATGAATTCTGGATATCCGCAAAATTCGTATAATCGCTTATTTCAAAATAAGTCCAAATTTATTCATTAATGCTGTCAGAAGTAATTTTCAACGTGACAGTAACGTTTGTTTGAGTCATGTGGTTTAAGTTAAAGAAAAGAGTGGGCATTGGGTAACGTTTGTTTAAGCCATGGATGGTGTTCAATAAGCTGTTTTCAGGATTCTTTTTACTTCATGAAGCTAACTTGTATGGTTTAGAAAAAGTGAAATTGAACATAATTACGTTGCGATGGCGAAAGCAGCGCCAACTTTTTTTAAAAACAGAACTTTAAATTAAGACGAGGAACGACTCAGAAATTTTTTATCGTAAGCCACGCCCTAAAGTCGTGGTTCGAGCGCCACGATCACGTCATGCAAGAAAACGACGGCGCTTTGTCCGTTCTTGCAGCAGAAGTGAGAAAGGCATAATGTGTCGCTTCTCGGAATAAATGACGTAAGCGGCACATTACAAATAAATAATTTATTAAAAACGATCACATGCAGGGAAAAATCTTCTTAAACAATACTAGGTACTGAAATTACCTACAGATTCGTATAAAATTTAAACGTAAATCCCCTCAGAGTATGGTCGTATGACTACTAAGGTGTTTTTGAAGAGGTGATTTCAAAAATATAAGTTATCGAGAAAATTTTCACCAATCATGTTTTCATCCTACACAATACTAGATTAAATCCTCTAGTTTTCGATGCCGAAATTGTATGTTCATAGCATTCGTAAAATTCGGGAACTTCAGTTCAGCAATCAACCGAAATTATTCGTTCCTCCCCTTAAACTCTGAATTTTAGTATTTTAAATCTAGTTTGGAGAGAAGCGACATCGCCCCCCCCCCCCTTAACTACTTAAAATACAAATTTTATAGTTCTTAATCTTTAATCTAAATAAATCTTTATATCAAATAACATAAGAACATTGTGCATTACAGGCGCTATGATTAAAATTACTTGGGATCCAGTTAGATATCACTTCTTTTATTAAGGGTGCCTGTTATCTCTGTACTTATCTTGCAAGTTTCTTGTTACGAACTTGGCTTTCTTTCACATTAATGTTTTGGGCGGGACTGAAATTTACTTCAAGAGTATGGATTAGCTTACCTTGGAATAATTAGGTCCACCCCACGGAGGACTCAGGAACACAACGTCCGCCTTCAAAGTGGGCGCCAGCTGGAAGAAATCTCCCACAATGAACTCTATCCTATTTTCCACTCCATAAACAGCCGCGTTGTGTCGCGCCAACTCTATTTTGACCGGGTCTATGTCTATTGATATTACTGTAAAGATAAACATTATATTTAATTACTTCTTCTTCTTTTATTATTATGGCTCCACGAATGTTAATCGGTGAAGTATTATAGTATAGTGTATAAAGCCGATTAATCGGTATTTGAGATGATCCCGCCGACCGTGATATGTCCTATTAATCACCGACTAATCACAACTATCACAGCGCGGACGGGATTAAACTGGATTCCCCATCATGTCACGGCGGGACGCGTGCGTTGGTCCCCATGACGGTATCCTCTCAAATGCTCTAAAATAAAATATATAATTTCAGAAGCTATAATTTTAGTTGCTATAAATATTCATTTTCTATAAATTTAGATCCAGTAATTTTAAAATTCTATAAATTTGTTTGATATAATTTTTTAAATCTATAATATTAATTCCTATAACATATTGTTTTCTATAATTGCAGTTGCCATAATTTTCAAAATCTATAATTTCAACCAGTGAGTTATAGGTACTAGAGAAGACGCTACCCATCACTCCTATGTTCCATTCAATTGCGGCGATTGCGCCGCACTTCACACAGTCGCTTGCTAGCTGTTGAGCAGTTATACGCTAGTAATTGTTTTTAATCGAAAAAATTTGAAAGTCATACAATATGCCGTGGTGTGTGTTGAAATATGAAACTAATAATTCAAGGAATACGGCGAAGTGTAAAGGAATAACTTTCCACCGTTAAGTAACTAGGTATAATCATTTTAAAATTAAATACGAACATAAAATTTATCAGACGCATGTTGTGTCATTCGACATAGACTAAAAACATTCAGAAGTGAAAATAGGTAGAATTGGTTGACGTTCCCGTATATAGCGGAAAATAATACAATATATTTTCTACGCAGATATTATTGTTTGTGTAATGTGTTATCTACACTTCTACACTAATATTATAAAGAGAAAAGATTTTTCTATTTTTGTCTGTAATGATGAACTCAATACTACTGGACCAATTTTAAATGTTTTTCACCAGTAGAATGTATTATTATCGCTGAGTAACGGAGGCAATATTTTATACTAGCGGCTTGCCCTGACTTCGCCCGGGGTAACAATTGTATCCACTAGTAAGAAACTACTGGACCAATTTAAAAAAGTATTTCTCCAGTAGAATGCTATAATATCACTGAATAAAATAGATATCTTTTATATGATATATAATTGTTACCCCGGACGAAGTCGAGGCAAACTGCTAGTTTGTAATAAAATAGTTATTGAAATTTGTGGTGTTTTGTCTATTGAAGGTTTCCACGCCCTAGCCAAGAAACAAGAGAAAGATGGATAAAATTTATCCAAAACAACCAATTATTACAAATTATTAAATACATAACAAAAGCAGAAAAGAACATTTTATCCAGTAAGAAGTATTTACATCTTTAGTTCATTCTTTTAATCAACCGAGCACTTTGAATCACCGAATACATTTGATACGGGCTATAATTAACAAATATACAACAATTCGCTTGAAACATGAAGCTAAAACTGATCAGAATATCAATTATTACTTATTAATAAGAGTGAAATTGTTTAAGGGCATGTAACTAAATCATAACAGTCACCATTTCACCACGCTCTCTTCTTATGAAAATATTGCTTATACTCAATATGCTGAAGAACTCAAGTTACAACAAAAACAACTAGCGGCTTGCCTCGACTTTGCCGGGGTAACTATTATATACAATAGGAAATATAAAATATAGCCTATGGTATTCAGTATACATTATATGATAGGTTGAAACTGTATTAGGCTTAGTTATTATATTAGTTACCTTTTTTAATGAGTCGTTCTTAGTCTGTAAGTTTCCTTAAATACAATAAATAGCGTTCTACAGGTGAAAGAACTTTTAGAATCGGTCCAGTAGTTTTTTACTTGGGGATATAAATGTTACCCCGGGCGAAGTCGGGGCAAGCCGCTAGGTATTATAAAATTAAACTTATGTTACTCAATATATATAATATATATTTAGAAATATTTTTTTAAATCAGTCCAGTAGTTTTGATTTTATTCATTACAAACAAAAATATAAATCTTGTACAAATGAGCTTGTTAGGTTTGTCCTTTCTGTAAGCGTAGTTAGTCTATATTAAGCATGTTGTTGTAGTACGTTGAACGAAATGCGTAAGCGCCATGAAATTCACGGCGCTTTCGACCTTTTGGTCGCGAGAAAACTACATCCTAGAAGCGATCTAGCGCTGTGTGTTTATACCGTTTGATTACTCGACTAGCGACTAACAAGCGCTTCAGCGAACTTAAGTTTTATTTTTTATAGAAATGAAGCATGCCTTTTGTCTATTATAGCTCCTCTAGTACCTATATCTCAATGATTTCAACTCCTATAATTTTTATAATGTCTATTTTCAATTGCACTAATGGCTACTTTTCCATAATTGCTGTTACTATAATTTTGAAAATATATAATCTCAAGTCTTATAATTTTTATAATCTCTAATTTCAGTTGCACTAATGGTTACTTTTCTATAATTGCAGTTATTATAATTTTCTAAATATATAAATTCATTTTCTATAAATTTATTAATCTATAATATCATTTGCTCTAATGGAATGATAAAATAAGTGTACTCACTATACTTTTAAACGTATAACTTCATTCTATTTACATTTACAAATATATAATCATTAAAAATAATTTTCTATAATGTAATCAATTTAAATAAGTACTATTATTAAAATTTACAGTAGATTTTGTTAATGTCTGTTGCAGTAATTTTCGATTCCTATTCCCCTAATTTGTAAATAAAAATAGGTTAGCGAGAAGCGAAGCGACGAGCGTGGTTCGAATAGTGCTAAAACAGAGCGCGAGACGAGCGAGCGTAGCGAGCGTTCTGCGGCAGCGGACGGCGAAGCGCCAGAAACTCATAAATACCTAAACAACCATCACTTGTTGATAACGGATATGATACCTATATATATATATATATATATATATATATTATTTATAATAAGAAAGGAAGATTTTTATATATTAATAAATATTTCGCAAAAAAACTGGGAAAAAATATAGCAAATTAATCATTAGACAATTAAATGTTGTACCTTTTGATAATTTAGACATCTTGAAAATTATAGAAAACAATTTTAGATAAAACGAAAATTATAGCAAATTATAAATTAGATCATTTAATGTTATATATTTTGATAATAGTGATTTTGAAAATTACGGATATCGATTTTAGACAAAAGAAAAATTATAGCAAATAAATAATTATTGAATGTAATTTTATATATTTTGATAATAGTGATTTTGAAAATTACAGAAATCCATTTTAGGGTAAAAAAAAATTATAGCAAATGAATAATTATAGAATTTAATTTTATATATTTAGATAATAGTGATTTTGAAAATTACAGAAATCCATTTTAGGTTTAAAAAAAATTATAGCAAATGAATAATTATAAAATGTAATTTTATATCTTATGTACCTATATATTCTAAAATTATATCAAAATATTTTAGA
This sequence comes from Nemapogon koenigi, assembly GCA_963924495.1. NCBI lineage: Eukaryota > Metazoa > Arthropoda > Insecta > Lepidoptera > Tineidae > Nemapogon > Nemapogon koenigi. Next base: position 2,794,518 of record OZ004640.1, on the reverse strand, counting down.
GATAATGTAGGAGACCCCCCCATGACATGACGTAGAATTATATTTAATTACAAAATGCAATAAAGTGTCTCTGTAGCGCTGACAGACGGCCAGAGGAAGTTTATATTTAAAGTCCGATGGGTATTATATTCGGCCGTATAGGTACAACACATAGGCAGGCAAGGATTGGTGACCGCTTGTAATAAGCGACCTTTCAATCTCAAAATAGCTTAACGAAGCAGCTCAGGTGTTTAGTTAATATTAAATTTGAATTTCTAAATGGTTGGGAAAGTGAGCCTGATGAAGATACTTGGAAGCCTAGTATGACTATAACAGAGCAATAACAATTCTCCTTGTTCTCAAGAGATAGTGTTTGTAAGAACCAATTTTAAAAATTATTGAAATTCTATGAAGCTACATTATATATTATGTTTTATGACAATAAAGTTACTGTTTATTCCGTAAGAAAATGCGTAGAAATATGTATATTATAATTTTTTGCATTTCAAAAAATATTACGGAAAAAACGAGTAAAATAAAATGAAAACACAAACCTCGTTCACAGACCCAGGCGAATTGAATTGAGTTACCGCCCGCCCCACAAAACGCGTCCACAATCACATCACAGCGGCAACGTTCTGCTATACGCTTCGCTACTTTCTCCGGAGTCACGCTGAACCAACTCTCAGTATCTAACTTAATACCTTCATCGAATCTGAAATATTACCAAAAATATTATTAGTTCGCAGCGGCAGCGTGCTTGTATTTAATCGTTTGTGGACAGCGCAAACTGGCGGATCATAGGAAACACCAGAAAAGTCACGAAATTATACCATATTATAAAAACAAAATCTCCCACTTGTGATCCTAAACTACTTATACGATTTTCACGATATCAATTTAATTATCAAGAGGAACATTTAGGAGTATCAAATATGGACTTATTACGTTTAGGAGCTGAGCATTAACAGTGTTAGTAAATTTTAATCAAGCTGGGGGGAAAAGTTAGCGAAAAGATACGATTAATTAGGTTTCTTTATAATTTAAAATACGATATTAAAATTGTGGTAAACCTATATTGTACCGGGGGCGGATCGCTATAGTTGATAAGAAATATTAGTACCTATGAAAGAGTGAATGCCTTTTCTTCCAGTATTTCTCCATGCCGTTTGTTATCACCTCCGTGGGTATATCTAGATCAGCCTGATTTGTACGTTTTCTACGCCTTTTCCTAAACGAAAGCGTTTCGAAGCCAACATTATCTGTAATAAAAAAAAACATTTAGTCTTACTAAAGAATTTTCTCACATAATGTTGCAAACAAATTCCAACAATGTGACGTTTGTTAAAATCCATAAATTTTCACGTATTTGACAAAGTTACCTAACAATTAACTAATCATGGATACTATGCGATTAAAATTAAATAACAATAGGACTGGGCATGCGCCATTTTGGATATTAAAGTACGGTTGGCAAAAAACAGTATGGGAATTTTATTTTAATATAATATTTTTCTTTGTATTTAAATAAAAAATTCCCTCACCCCCGAGGAGCGGGTATGCATGCATGACTAGCATTTACCCATGTAAAAAAAGAAAATGGTCGTCTTCTGCCAGCATTTCCTTTCTTTTCAGCCACTTTCAACGTTATCCAAACCAGCGTAAACTACTTTTCCTCGTTTTAGCCACAACTAGTACTTTTTTTACAGACCGTACCGTACTAAACCCGATTTCACGTGACTGAATGACAAAATGCCCAGTCCTATTGTTATTTCAATCGCTTTGTAAATTTTATAGATTTGAGAAAAAAGACTCGGTGGCGATTCCTGGAGTCTAAGTCTTATCAAGTTTTTAAGTAAATTATCTATTAAACAACTTTTTTCGGCAAGAAATCTTGTCGAGGTTTTACTAATGTATGGCGGCAGTCGGCACATCGCGTAGATAGATGTCGCATCGCTACTGTCTCACAATATTGAAAATGAAACCTGTATCGCGCTATTGAAAATATTTAATAGATTGGCATATATACAACTTTCCAGCGACATGCGTTGGAGAGTATTCCTTTTACTCACAGTCGTTGGACTGTTGTATGTAACCATTTCTATAATAGATTTCGTTAGGTGTTTTAAGAAGTAACTGTAAGTAATGCACATCGCAAGAACAAACGTTTATTTGGCGCGCGCATCAAGTGTACGCTTTGGAAATGTCTGGAAACGATATCGCTATTCTTATAAATGCTAACTGCCCAGTATGGAGCTTTGGTAGGTAGGACGTATATAATATAGACATATATAATATATACATCGTTTTTGGGGCCAGGAATAAAACATGTTTGATCTGAAAGTAAATGTAAAACATAGGCGTAATGTTCACAAAAGATATGTAGGTAATTTACCAATATATCATAAATATATGATCAATAATGAAGAAAATAAAATATTTTTCCACGCAGAATACGAAATGAAACATTGGTTTTATTAAATAAAATGTTTATATTTTACATTTTGTGTTATTGTCTATAATATTATTGCTATACATCATTTTTTCTATGGAAACCTTACAAAATTACTTAAAGCTAAGGGTCAATTCTACAAATTTAATTAAATAAACTGGTAATAAATGTTTAGCATTAAAATGAGATGAGCATTATCTTGCATATCTGTTGCTATAAATATAAATTAATAGAATTGACTTTTTTTCTTCAGCTACCCAGCGGTTTCGGGAGCTGAACCCGTGAAGAAAAAAAAAAAAAAAAAGAATTGACTTTCTGTTCTTAGGCTACTTACTTACCTTCTTCCAGTGATGCATCGTCATGGTGCTGGGTAAGCAGTAGCCGCTTAATCCCAGCACCTTTGCTGCATTTTTCACATTTATCTGTGAACTAAAAAGAAAGAAAGTGTATTAATTATTCAAAATTGGAAAACAAGGTAGTATAGAATCTAGAATGTTAAATTAAAATGTGTCGCGGGCGGGACAAACTAAATATGTCGTAACTTGATAGCGATTTTATTTTCATTTCTGCAACAAAAGTATTCCGTTTTAACTTTAGTTTGTCCCACCTGCTATACTTTTTAATTTAACATGATGATATGATAGGTATCCTTTCATATGATTAAAATGTCAAAGTGACGACAACTTAGCCTATAATAACCATAGCACAGTTTAGCCGAGTCAATAGACGCACTCATTCATTAAAATCCATTCAGCCGTTGGGATACTTCGAGGGTATAAAGAATCCAACAAACATACATATATATAAATACATAATGTCTTTGCTGTCTTGCAGGTCAGTTAGAACATTAAGTTAAGAACTGTAAATAGAGATAGCGCTAGATATATGAAGTATGATAACATTGTTAACCATCATCAAATGGTATGGATTTAGAAAACATTATATTCCTTTATATAGAACACATAATGCTGTTTTAGTTCTATCACTTAGTCAGGAAGCGAGACTTGGGTATGGAATAAGAGCCCATGTCCCTCGTGCTCGTGCTACCGTATTTATTTCCCAAAATAATTCCATGGTAATGTCGACGGCAGTAGGCATTTACATTCAGCCTCTCGCCTCAGTTCACGTTCCAAATATGCTGCGTCGGCACTCTGCCTATTAAGTATAAATAATTAAAAACATTCAGAAGAGACGTCGTGGTCGCCAAAGGAGATGCTGGATGATATTAGTTCATCGTAATATAATGTTATAAGTAAAATATATAATATTATAAAGCTATACGACAAAAGGATATACGACAGACGCTCGCTGGAGCGATGCCAGTCCCGGCTTTCAAACAACTACGCACAAAACTCTGCCATTACAATTAAGAGGAGGAACGACTCAGAAATTTCTAATCGTAAGCCACGCCCTAAACCCGTGGTTCGGGCGCATGATTGGTTCGCGCGCAACGATCACGTCATGCAAGACAACGACGGGGCTTTGTCCGTTCTTGCTGCAGAAGTGAGAAGGGCATAATGTACGCCTCTCGGAATAAATTTATTAAAAAACGATCAGAAATTGTGTGAAATTATCTAGCACTATCACATGGAGAAATTTGTAGTTTTGAAATATAGTACAAGAATTTAAGTAAAATTACATATTTTCAGAACTTCATAGAAATCAACCGAAATTATTCGTTCCTCCCCTAATTCGGATTCTATGTCACGCCTTGGTGAACAGCGCACGCTCCCGCCGAGACGTGATGGGTAATCCAGTTTAATCCTGTCTGCGCTGTGATGGTTGTGATTAGTCGACGACTAATAAGACATATCACGGTCAGCGGGATTATCTTAACTACCGATTAATCGGCTACAAAAACTATAAAGGCTATACTTGACATTGGTGGAGCCATAAATAAAAGAAGAAGAAGTACAATTAATTCAGCGTGATTGACATAATTTTGCATTCACGTTTTTAGACGTGTGAATATGCCAATAAAGGATAAAGATAGGATTAAGTGCAGTAAAATTGATTGACACCCCAAAAACACAACAAGATTGATATTAATTACTTAATTACTTAGTTGACTACACTATTATATGGTGAAGTTATGGTGCAACCATTATATGTTATTCTCACCATATACAACAAATATGGCTGTGTGAAGTTGGCACCCCCAAATGCGATTTTTCAGTTTTTTTTCATCAGGTTCGTTTGTCCATCGTTAGTTCACGTTTGTCCACCAAAAATTTTTTTTGTCCACCTCTCAAAAAAAAGTTATTCAAAAAATAAAAAAAAGGGGTGGAAGTTGGCACCCCCAAATTGGAATTTCCAATTTTTTTTCATCACTTTCGTTTGTCTATCGTTAGTCCACGTTTGTCCACCAAAAATTTTTTTTTGTCCACCTTTCAAAAAAAAGTTATTTAAAAAAAACTAAAATTGAGGTAGAAGTTGGCACCCCCAAATGCGAATTTTCAACTTTTTTTCATCAGGTTCGTTTGTACTTCGTTTGTCCACCAAAAATTTTTTTTTGTCCACCCTTCAAAAAAAAGTCATTCAAATAGACATTTTTTATGAAAAAGACAATAAAAACTAACTTTCCGGGTACGTTAAAACAACACTAAAGGTTTGAAAAACAAGTTTCCAATGTGAGCAAACGATCCAACCCCCCAGAGAAGAGAATCCACCCCTAGGAATATAGATATTCCCCGTCAAAGTGAAAATACTTAGATATATATTGAATTAACTCGGGCATAACTATGTCTCTAAGGGTGGATAAACGACAAAATGTGGTGGACAAATGAGATTCTAAAGTGGACAAACAGACCTACCCCTCAAAGAAAAAAAGCCACCCCTAGGAAGTTGGAGATCCCACGACAAAGTTAAAATCCTTAGATATATACTTAATTAACTATATCTCTAAGGGTGGACAAACGACAGTATGTGGTAGACAAATAAGTTTCCGAGGTGGACAAACAAACCTAAACCTCAAAGAAGCAATTTCACCCCTAGGAAGCTAGAGATCCTCCGTCAAAGTTCAAATCGTTAGATATATAATTAACTCACGTATAGCTATAGCTCTAAGGGTGGACAAACGACAACATATGGTGGATAAGTGAGCTTCTGAGGTGGACGAATAGATCTACCCCTCAGACAAGCTAATCCACCCTAAAAAACTGGAAATCCTCCGTCAAAGTAAAAATCCTTAGATATGTAATTAACTCGCGTATAACTATATCTCTAAGGGTGGACAAACGACAATATATGGTGGACAAATGAGCTTCTGAGGTGGACGAACAGAGCTACCCCTCAGAGAAGCAAATCCACCCCTAGGAAACTAGAAATCCTGCGTCAAAGTTAAAATACTTAGATATATACATAATTAACTCACGCATAACTGTACCTCTAAGGGTGGACCAACGACAGTATGTGGTGGACAAATAAGTTTCCGAGGAGGACAAACAGAGCTACCCCTCAGAGAAGCAAATCCACCCCTAGGAAGCTAGAGATCCCCTGTCAAAGTGAAAATCCTTAGATATATACTTAATTAACTCACGCATAACTGTACCTCTAAGGGTGGACCAACGACAGTATGTGGTGGACAAATAAGTTTCCGAGGTGGACAAACAGAGCTACCCCTCAGAGAAGCAAATCCACCCCTAGGAAGCTAGAGATCCCCTGTCAAAGTGAAAATCCTTAGATATATACTTAATTAACTCACGTATAACTATATCTCTAAGGGTGGACAAACGACAGTATGTGGTGGACAAATAAGTTTCCGAGGTGGACAAACAAACCTAAACCTCAAAGAAGCAATTTCACCCCTAGGAAGCTAGAGATCCTCCGTCAAAGTTCAAATCGTTAGATATATAATTAACTCACGTATAGCTATAGCTCTAAGGGTGGACAAACGACAACATATGGTGGATAAGTGAGCTTCTGAGGTGGACGAATAGATCTACCCCTCAGACAAGCTAATCCACCCTAAAAAACTGGAAATCCTCCGTCAAAGTAAAAATCCTTAGATATGTAATTAACTCGCGTATAACTATATCTCTAAGGGTGGACAAACGACAATATATGGTGGACAAATGAGCTTCTGAGGTGGACGAACAGAGCTACCCCTCAGAGAAGCAAATCCACCCCTAGGAAACTAGAAATCCTGCGTCAAAGTTAAAATACTTAGATATATACATAATTAACTCACGCATAACTGTACCTCTAAGGGTGGACCAACGACAGTATGTGGTGGACAAATAAGTTTCCGAGGTGGACAAACAGAGCTACCCCTCAGAGAAGCAAATCCACCCCTAGGAAGCTAGAGATCCCCTGTCAAAGTGAAAATCCTTAGATATATACTTAATTAACTCACGCATAACTGTACCTCTAAGGGTGGACCAACGACAGTATGTGGTGGACAAATAAGTTTCCGAGGTGGACAAACAGAGCTACCCCTCAGAGAAGCAAATCCACCCCTAGGAAGCTAGAGATCCCCTGTCAAAGTGAAAATCCTTAGATATATACTTAATTAACTCACGTATAACTATATCTCTAAGGGTGGACAAACGACAGTATGTGGTGGACAAATAAGTTTCCGAGGTGTACAAACAGACCTATCCCTCAGATAAGCAAATGCACCCCTAGGAAGTTGGAGATCCCACGACAAAGTTAAATTCAGGCCTTTTTTCTTTAAAAATGTTTATTTGAATAACTTTTTTTTGAAGGGTGGACAAAAAAAAATTTTTGGTGGACAAACGTGGACTAACGATGTACAAACGTACCTGATGAAAAAAAGTTGAAAATTCGCATTTGGGGGTGCCAACTTCCACCTCAATTTTAGTTTTTTTTAAATAACTTTTTTTTTGAGGGTGGACAAAAAAAAATTTTTGGTGGACAAACGTGGACTAACGATGGATAAACTAACGTGATGAAAAAAAAATGGAAATTCGCATTTGGGGGTGCCAACTTCCACCCCAATTTAATTTTTTTGAATAACTTTTTTTTAAAGGTGGACAAAAAAAAATTTTTGGTGGACAAACGAACCTGATGAAAAAAAACCGAAAAATCGAATTTGGGGGTGCCAACTTCACACAGCCAACAAATATGTACATCTAATCTAATCTAATAAGTAAATCTAAAAGTACAGCCAATTACAAGTATTGGTCGGTGGACCCAGTCAGTATTTTCTACGTGTGCTTGCTACAACTACCTAATTGAGCGTGACGTATTCAAAGAATAATAATAGTTTACTCTCTACCAGGTTCAGTTTCAGACAAAATAATTATTTTAGCTATAATAACGGGTGCACATTAATGTACAAATGCACTTTAAAAAAATGTTAGTGTATTAATGCAACTTAAGAGCGTAGCCGGGCTGCATTTTCTCCATACAAATGTATTCCCCTATTTTCTTCACGGATAATGCCTCTAGAGCAATCGTTTTTTTTTTTTTCAAAAAATCTAGGTTTACTGTAGGCATGCCCCTGTCATTTACTTTTTTCCAACAACTAATTACCTAAAAAAATAAGCCCTTCCAAAAACCTAAAAATAATGCCTCGTTTATACCGCCGTGATCAGACGACTACCAGACTAATTTGAAAAGGTTTTAATGTAAAAGAAAAATAGGAGCATAGATCTACTCTTTCTTTAAATTTCAATACCAAAAATAATTAAATCGAATCAGTTTTGGAGGAGAAAACAGGGGAATATCTGGTCAAGGTTTTATAGGTATAATCGGTCTGAGCTGCAGTTGTCCCTATCGCACTCTACGGGGGGGATCAAAGGGTGAGGCGATGGCAATAGTTTCTTCAAATACCTATTTCTCAATTCCCTTGCAGACCGTCTACGCTCTTAAGAGTATCGTTTAGTCACAGAGTTCGGGCGCTGTGCGTTTTTCGAATATTTGCTATCTCATCAGTCACCCCGCGTTCACTTACACGTGTGCGATAGAGAGAATTGCAAGCTTCTGACGAAATTGTCTTGAATTACGCGCAAAACGTTAAGAGTGTAGTGTACCGCGTCCATGTCCATACAAACGGAGAAAACGTTTTACTACCCCTAAATATTATTTAATTTTAACGATTTTGTAATATGTTACTGACATAGTGAAAAACTACGTACGTATTTTTTCCTTTTTTCAAAATTCGTAATAGGTCAAAAGTTATAAGCCCCTCAAATCTCGTTTTTTTTGGTTCATAACTTGCTCGTAATAAACCGTCTGTATTTGAGAAACAAAGCAAAATTTAAAAAAAAGCAAAACGTACGTACGTAGATTATAATCTGCTAAAACGTTTAACACCAAAATTATAAGGTTTCGTTATAGTTTAGTAGGTGTAAATCGTTTTCGCCCAAACGCAATTTTCAACGAAGAACATACCTACGAACACTCACGAGCTGCAGTGCTCTCTGTCGCACTGATGCCCGGGGGAAGAGCGCGCTTGAGATAGAATATGATTTTCTAAATACCTATTTCGCTGCGTACGCTGAGCTACACGATCCTCTTAACGATTTTTTTTTATTTTATTCTATCGTTTTGTTACATCATCAACTAAGTCGGTTCGTTTTGATTTTTTCAAAATTTTGATTAGTTTCATAATTATCACGAGATAAGTAGGTATGTATGAGGAAGTTTTTTAGTTAAAAAAACTGTTTTTGAGGATTAATTATTTCTCAATTTATAAGCAATATGAAAAAAACAAAAACGAGTCGACCTAGTTTTTACTTGTCTCAATAACATATAAAAAAACAGCAAGAACGGATTATGTTTAGTGGGGTAGAAACGTTAACGCATTTTGTTACTAATTTTATATGAACATTTTTAGCTAAACAATAGTCTTAAAAGGCACGATTCATCGAAAACTCATTTCTAAACAATTTCGCAGCAGCGGTCGGCGAAGCACTGGACACCTTCATTATTCTCTTAGTTCTAAGAAATCTGGCTAATAATGTTATAAGGAAATCAAGCATTAGAGCATTATTATTATTATGAATCATTAAAGCACTTAGGGAATTAGAGATTTTGGAAATTACATTAGATAAGATAAAAATTATAGCAAATATCAATAAAAAACATTCTAGAAAATGTAAGAGACCCACTTTTTTTTTAATTATTGTATTTAATCAGCATTTAATGAATACTGCGAAAAATACTTTTTTGATTAGGTACCTACATTACATTACATTTTAGGTGAAACAAACATTTTTATTTTGAGGTTTTTAAAATTAAGTTATTGAGTTTTGAACATTTATAGATAAACCTTTTAAGGAATAAGATTGAATTTCTTCAGTATTTTTGTAATGAATTTTTAGAAATTATTTTCAATGAATCATGCCTTTTTGAATTGAGATTTTTAGTAATAGTTTTCGATGTAATGACCTATAACCAAAATAACAACTTCTATAGCGCCAGTAGAATGTTAAAATAGGAACATGTAACACGTGCGTGGCCTACCGACACTCACCGTAGTTAAGACTGGACAGTTCGTCTAGTGTGTGAGCAACGGAGTTTGTGAATTCATTCAGGTTTTTTTCAAAACAAAATAATAGAGCTTGCAGTAGTCGATAGCCTAATTGGTAGGATGACGGTGGACTTGAAAACGGAGGTCTCGGGTTCGATTCCTACCCCCTGCCAAAATGCTAAGCACCAATTTTCTCCGGAGGGCACGCAAAGCCGGTGTCCGGTCATCAACCCGCCTTTCAAGCGTGGTGACTATGGCAATTCCTCTCAATGAGCACCACTAAAAATGGTGCACTAGAGGGAGACCATGATCCAGCAGTGGATCTTAAAAGGTTGATGATGATGAATAGAGCTTCCACTAACACGGACATCTTAAAAAAACAACACCTATAAAAGGACGCCAAAATATTCTAAACCCTATTGGGTTGTACCAAACTTACCAAGGAATATATTTTGTTCTAAATGACGGTTTTTAACGTTCTCTTACGTCAATATCTAGAGCCATCTATTTGTAGTTCTTAACTTTCTGGGTTTGAAGAATATCTGCTAATCTAATGAGGCATATTTTTGCCAAACATGTCATCAACCTCCTGGGGCCATGCCACTAAATTCTTCTAAATAACATATGTTAGCGCTAATTTAGGACTCCTATAACAGTTCATCATATGGCCTCTTGGGTACCTCATGTGATCTACGTGACCAGAACGAAAGAGCAACTTAAACTTAAAAGTATATTATTGTATGAAAAGAGAATTCGGGATAAACCCGGGACAGTAGTGTCGTGTCAAAAAAATAGATACTTACTGTGAACCTTCTTATTGTAATCACAAACACTTTCTGTGCGCAAACGACACACCCAATAATCATTGTGACGTCCGCGCACTACAAAGAATATAACAAAACTAAATAATTAAGTAAGGGTTCAAACGAGCAAAGAGAAAAGGTGGGGGTGTAAAGATGACTAACAGACAAATAAGTGGTTAATAAAATAAATGCTAATGAGTCCCCCTTTGTCTGTTCACTGTAACTACTGAAAGGATATTATCTTAATGACTGTATAATTTGTTTCGGAGAATTCAAATTATAAAATATTATTATTATTTTATTATATACAGAGATTTTGTAAGAAACTCTAAAATGCCGACTCATTTTCAAAACTATTTTTTCTGTTATAAAAGTACATTATTCCAGATCCTGGTAGACACAGGGTATGTCCGGTCGGTGGAAGTGGTCTTTGAAGTCAGTTTGAATTTTTGTTCAGCTTTTTTTTTACTGAAATACACTTCCAGACGTCGAGTACCTTCCAACAATACCTTTGTAATTAGCGTTTTTTGTCATCCGGTTCTGAGAACAGCCCAAACGGTTTTTCAATTAAATCTATACTAATATTATAAAGCTGAAGAGTTAGGTAGTATGTTTGAACGTGTTCATCTCAGAACCTACCAGTTTGATTTAAAATGTTTTGCGTTAAATATCCCGTTTATTGAGGAAGGTTATAGAAAATATAAACTAAGTAGAAATTTCCAACGAGCCAAACCTAAACTAATAATAAAGCTGAAGAGTTTGTTTGTTTGAACGCGCTAATATCTGGAAGTACTAGTCGGATTTGAATAAACCATTTTGAATTTGATAGCCCAATTCTTGAGGCAGGTTATATATAACATCACGTTACGACCCAAAGGAGCAGAGCAGTATAGGTACCGGGACGGTTCTTGAGCGGTGGTCGTTAGATGCGCAGAACACAATTGGGTCTGCTTGACGGTATGAGTTAGGCTCGACGGACGGGGGATCGCAAAAAGCAATCGTAAAAACATCTATCTATCTATCATCACGCCTTTCATCCCAAGAGGGGTAGGCAGAGACAATCGAATGCCATTTGTTACGATCCTGACATATCTCTTTTGCTTCTTTTATATTCATCTTACCTTTCATACATGCTCGGTGTATGAAATATATATACCGAGCATGTATCGTAAAAACAAACACCAATAAATCAATTATAATAAATATACAAGAGTTATATTGCACTCGAATGTACATATGCGCAAACATTCCCCCACTTTTTCGTCGAGCGCTCAAGAACCATACATATTAAAAACATACATACATATTTAAAATACGGGATGTGCGAAGAGAGTAATTCTAAGTGTAAATATAATAAAAAAACACGTGGAAGTTTCTCACATAATACCGTGATTAAATTATTTTTGACGTGAAACCTCTTAGCGTTTTCATAATTTAGATAACTCAGTAAAAACGTAAAGCTCCGTTTTGCTGCTGCATTTTGGACATTTTTGTGTTCTGATTATGAACGATTTCTATAAAATTTTGTATTTTTATCTTGCACGAATTAGTTGAACGATTTTTTTAAATTTTTATCTATATTCAGACCTCTTATGTCGAAAACAGACGTTGGAGTCATAATGACTTTCATGTAATTTTAATATACTCTACTCTACATACTTACAGATTTTTAAATTTGTGTAAAAAAATTTTAAAATAAAGTATTTACGACTCATAAAAAATATTTTCCGACAAATTATATCTTGCGTAAATGCATGAAACTGACTTTGGTATCTACCACGAACCACTGTACTTGTATAAAATATACCTACTACAAATAACAGAACTTACTAGCTGTGCACTGTTTTTTTTAAATCCCACTGGTAGTTCCAGAGATTAGCGCGTTCAAACAAACAAACTCTTCAGCTTTATTATTAGTATAAATATAGATTCACAAATTGTGTGAAATTATCTAGCACTATCACATGGAGAAATTTGTAGTTTTTAAATATACTACGAGAATTTAAGTAAAAATACATATTTTCAGAACTTCATAGAATTTAGACAAAACCAAACTTGGTAATTTTGCCAAACTTTTAAGTCGATTCTTAACGTTAAGCAATTCCTGAACCATATTAAATATTTGATTAAGGAAATGTTAAAAAATTAAAAAGTTTTTGATGACATTGACACTTTGATTCATACCAGAAATATAATTACTTGCAAGCATCTAGAATACAACTGGGTTGTGTTTGCAATATGGGACTGATTGCCATAGCGACAGAATTGCTGTGCGCCGTCGCTCGTTATTAATTGATATGCTTGCCGGTCTACATACTCAGGGGATGAAACTTAACTTGCAAGTAGTACAAAATACCTGTGGTGTCCAGTACTCCATCATCACTAGACTTCAGTTCCGCAGCCTCTGTCCCTTCTTGGTTGTCGCTACATGATGTATCCAAATCCGTTTGTATTGGAGTAACTAAAGATGCATTTACTTCTACAGTATTATCATTGTTTGCAGTTATGGCCACTTCAGCGTCATCTTTCATTTGTTCCGTTACACACTCGGCGTCGACTTTAACGTTTGTGCAATCATCATCTGTTTTCATATCTCCTTCTTCTTGTGACTCTTGTGTCTGAAATATTTTTAGCACATGTGTGAACATAAAGTGTGACAATTACGTAATCCTTTCTGTGCTGTCAATTTAAAATTAACTATGGCTTACAGTTTGCAGCAGAAAATTAATAAGTAAGCAAGATAGGACGGACTAGAATGGTTTTTTTTCAGATCTCGAAATACACTCACAGGCACAACTAACCGCCCATTTTTCATGTTTTAAGGGTAATTATTTTCTTGTATCGAAACGATTTGATTTTATTTTGTTAGGTAGCTATTTTTTTTAATAAAACTAGATAATATTTTTTATAAGTAAGCTTTTAATAAAAAAAACCATTAAGATCCGTAATTACCAACAATTAACAATATGTTATTTTTTTGGGGAGCCCTATGCCGAAAGGCAAACCGAATGAGAGGTTACCAATGTCTGCATTGTATAAATTATATAGAATCATTAAAATACTTGTTCATAATTATTGTTAACTTTAAATTCGGAAATAAAGGCTTTTATTATTATTTATTGACAAAACTGATAATAAATGAAAAAATATGAAATTTAATAATGGGCCCTAATGACTTCCATCAAACAATTTTGCCAAGCTGTTAATGACGTCTTTTTTTGTTGTTGAGGAATGTTCTCTTGTACCGCAGCGTCTTTTAATCGTTGTATTGTGGTTGGAGCTGTTACACGGCTTCGAACACGTCTTTTTTACTCGATAACGACCCTTGCGACGTGGGGGCGAGCGTTGTCCGCATTAATAAAAAATCTTAGTTAATAAATGGCGCAAATGGCATCACATGAGGTTCTAACACTTCTGTTACATACCTCTGGGCCTTTATCCCACCTCTTTCGAAGATCACCAAGTAAGTTATACCACCTCATATCATTATAGAGCCTACTGTTTCCACGACAGTACATGGTACAAACCTTTCATTCTTGTGTCTGTACACACGCTGGCGAACGTCATAGTCTAAGATCCGGCTGCAAAATCTCTACGTTCATCGTGTAGTTAATCAAATTCACATTTTTACATACATTTATGATTAGGAGAATACATTGATAACAGGGTGCCAGTCAATAAGTGGCCGTAAGTAATTTTAATTAAATTAATGTTAATCAATTTTCCAAAAAAAAATTTCATTCGCTTGTTTTTTAAATAAAATATCATCCACATCATAGCAATGTATGTAAAGAATTCGAAAATCGATGGGTGCCGTTGCACACTCGGCCGCAACTACTTCGCAGCCAGATGTAAACAGGTAATATTTTGGTGTATAAATTTATACGTTCATGACGTACGCATGTTTTTTATATCAAATTAAAGCATTTTTTTTAATATGATGATATATCGCTGCCTGTGAACAAATGGCCGCAAATTAGGGTTGTTAACTGTTAAACACTCGAGGTATTCGAGATAAAGTGAAAGAGAGTTAGCGCGCAACGCCACTATAGTGCTAGCGGTAGACCCTAAATTACTGCAAATAGTGTTAAAAGCATGAAAATCGGAACGATTGATCTTTAGGCCATACAAATCAATTTGACCCGTAGCACGAAAAAAAAAACAAAAAAGGAGAGGAGTTATGAGGTTTTTTTTGTATGGGAAAAAAGGTTTTTCCTTCTGAAACATATCGTGTGTGGTATTTAATGAAAGGGCTTACTAAGCCGATTCTAAAAATATATCACATCATTATATTTCAGACACTTGTTTTAAATTAAAATAAGAATAATTTTCAAAACATACCAAGTTTGTCCTCCAGATATGATACGGTTGAATCGTTATTTGTAAAATATACCTAAAATGGTTTGTAATAGCCTCATATCCAACCACAAGAAAGCAATTTTGAAAATATTTACATTTAGTATTTTTTTGTTATTTTTTAATATTACAAAATGTGATAAAATCTCAATTAGTTGAAACATGTATAAAAAAGTTCAATTTTAGACACTGAGGATATTTTAGATACTAATGCGATAATGTTTTCAATCATATTTATATTATTTATTAATATTAACATATTTATTTTTATTTAAAAAACAAAAAAAAACTTTTAAATTTTCTGTAATGGTGTCTAACTCCTCTTCAGATGCAAAATAAATGTTTTAATATTAATAAATAATATAAATATGATTGAAAACTCCTCTCGCATTAGTATTTATCATCCTCAGTGTCTAAAATTTAACTTTTTATACATGTTTCACTTTTGTTTTGTCACACTAAATTGATAATAATCGAAATTACCCTTAAAACATGAAAAATTAAGGTGGGCGGTTAATTGTGCCTATGCTGTGAGTGTGATAAACCATAATATTATTGATGTTTGATATTTCATATGTAAAAATAAGCCTAATCATTGATATCATTTGTATAAACATATGGTAATATCATAAATACTTTACAATAAAATACGATTTGTAAATCTTTGGGCGGTTTACCAGAAGGCACTGAACACGACAAAAAAGTCTTGCTGGAATCGTCGGTAGTGGAATAACGAATGAACGACTGGCCGTGTGCCGTTTTTTGCAACCGCTAATCGTGCCGTGCTGTGGCCCGTGATAAACGCCCTAAAACACAAATTGCACAGGCAAGACAAAAATAGATTCTTTCTGTATTTGGTGCATACCTTGTCAACTTCATAAGGATTTCCATCATCATCAATGTAGGTTTTCTTAGGAGCACCAAACCTTTTAGGCAGTGGCAAGCGGAGACGTTTGTAATGCTTACGGTATACCAGTTGACCCTTGGGCATAGAATCTGGATGAATAAACAATCCCATGGTATCAAATGTATTTATAATTTTCTCCTTATCAGATTCATCGTGATCCTCAACAGGTTCTTCTTCAGTGGGCTCGTTACTGTCTTCACTTTCATGGCTGAAAACATAAGAGTTAACATATAATAAATATGTCGCTCAACATACTGCACAAAGAAAATTTGAAGTCTTTACCACCATTGAATCAAATTGTTATGGTATAACCAAAGCCTTTGTAGAAACTAGGTTTTGTAAAAAGGTAACGTTACCTTCGTTTCAAATTAACAGGTTTCTCTTCCGGTGGATCATCCCCGTCTCCAGTAAATTTAAACACCGCACCAGAATTACTGTTTTCATTGCTATTGGTTAACCTAAATCTTCTATGAGCAGCATCAACCGTCTCAGGCTCTGTACTATTATTTTTATTAGTGTTTTCTTCATTACCTTCCATTATTTCTTCAACTGAATTTGAGTTCTTTTGATTTTGTTGTAAAACTTTTAATAAATAACCTATTGATTTATAGTAACTGTCGGTATGTTTTTTCTTATTTTTTTGTTGTTTAGTTTCATTATCATCAATTGTAATGTCCTTTACTTGACTCTCAACCTCAGCAACTGATACATCATTTTTATGTTTGTCGACATTTTCAACCTTTATACACACAGACTCAGATATCTTAATATCTTCAAGTTGTCTCTTTACCTCTACAACTGAAGAACTACCTTGTATATCAATAACTTCAAGTGATGAATCCTTTAGTTGACTTTTAATCTCGACCACTGAAGTAGTATTTGTATCTTTATTTTCCACGTCTAAATCTAGATGAGTATTATCTTGAACTTCAATCTGTGTAATAGATGGATTTTCGTCACTTTCATTAACTATACCTTTAATATCCTCAAATGAAGTAGCAATATTAATGTGTGTGCTTTCAACCACTACAATAGGTGGCACAGTTTTCGTAACCTTAACCTGCTTTTTAGCCTTTGCAGAAGATTTAACCTTCTGTGGCCTATCTTTACATTTTTCAGCATTCCTTGTATTTGAGTCAACTTCCACACTGCTTTTGAGAAGGTTTTCCTGTGATTGTCTGGTGTGGCATTCCAAGTAATTTGAATAATGCATAGAATACTGTTCACCAAAATGTTTTTTCCACAAATCCTGCCAATACGTTTCTGTATCCTGATCTTCTATTAGAATTTCATCAGAATTATCATTGAGATTCGCAATTCGAGTTTGGTCATTTGAAGGATCATCAGAGGTAGAAGAAGTTACACTGTATTCTTCAGTTGGTGTCGATTCTGACGTCACACAACTAGAAGTGACATCACAGCTTGATAATGTTATTTTAGTAACATGGGTCATGGAATCGGTAGTGGCCAGAGTCCTAGGACTTAGCATCCTATCATGTTCAGAAGTCGATCTTTGTCTACCAATAGGCAACCACACATCATCTTTATTGTTTTCTGAATCCAATGTATTTTTACTAGACTTTTGTGAACTTTCAGTATTCTTCTTATATGGATTTACTTTTGAGTCATATGAAAATTTACGCTCTCTTATATCAATTTCAGTATTTGCAACAGCCGTATCTTTGGAGTCATAGTGTTCCTGGGGGACTTTATTTTCATCTAAGCACAAATCATTATTTTCGTCTAAATAAGCAGGATTTATATAGTCACTGTATTTCTTAATCCATGATGCCCAAATTAACCTCTCGCCATTTATATACCAAAACTTATCCCAAGTACTTTCAGAACAATAGTTTTCATCAAATTCAGTTGGGTGACATATAGAATCTGTGTGACCATCATGATATGTGAGGTCAGCCCCACTGTCACTTGGTTGTAGGAAGGCAGATGTGGTACTATTTACTTGTGCTACATCATGTTCATCTGTTGAGCAGTAGTTGTCTGTATGGGAGGCACTGCAATAGCAACTTGCTCCTTCATCCTTCTGGAATATTTCAAAATAATTTATTAGTAACTTTTAATTATTGAATTGAAAGTTCTTTAGGTGCTGCAACACTTTTGAGTGTCTATCTATCTCTATATTCCATAGTTTATCCAGAATGAGCGCCGAAACGGCTAAAACGGTTTTGATGAAACTTTCAGGACCATATGGTATTTAGATTTGGTATCTGCTTATTCTACTATAGCGTCGACACTGCTAAATGTGTTTTGATGAAACTGTTAGGTATCATATAGTGGGTATTTGGGTGTAGGTCCGAAACTTTAAGGGATCACATAGTGGGAATCTGCTTATTCTAAATAGTATTGCTCCGAAATGGCTGAATCGATTTTGATGAAACTTTCAGGAATTGTTTATAGTGGCTATCTGCTTATTTTAAAATTCAAGTGAAATACAATGATATAACCTCAAGAAGTTTCACTTCTTACGGGTGTACACTAATACACGCACCAATTTATTATGTATTGTGTGTACTTGTAGCATTGACTTTAACCTTTTGTTTTATTTAAATCTAAACAATGTATTTCACATTTTAAACTGGATTAATACATAATTAAATGCATATAGGAGTGAATGTATAGAACAGATAGACCTCCCCAAGTCTCCAATAGAAGCAATCTATTGCGGTCGAAACATGCTCTATTGGGTCTTCTGTAGTCAAACTTACAACACAATTCATCAGCACTACTACATAGTACACATAAGTGTACTCTCACCAATGTCACTCAAACTTCTTCTATCCCTGTTGCAAATTATTACATAAAAGTTAAACTAAAGATCAAACCAAGAAGCTTCAATATTAGCCACCATTTTCATTTGGACATATTTACGGAAACTTCTAAAATGTTGACTTTGACCTACCTACATTTTGCGATAATTCTGTAAAAAATTCTTAAATGTTATGAATATCTAAAGATACACTAACGACGTTATTCATAAACGTTTATTAGCAACGTTTTTGTTAAAATGTGTTTTGTTTCTTTCTATTATTAGTAAAGACAGGTTTGTTAGAGAGTGACAAAACATATTTTAACAAAAACGTTGCTAATAAACGTTTATGAATAAAGGCCTAAATCTTTATCTATAGATTATAGTGTTTTAGATTATGTACAAACTTATATTTTCTTACTCTCATCCCGAGAAAAATAATGAAACCATGGTGACTTTCGGTACAAATATCTATAAAAATAACATGATACAGTAAAATAATTAATAATTAAATATTTTATGTTCTTGATAAAATACTCAAAATAATTTCAACAAGTCTCAGAATTGTTTACAAAAATGTTGTTACAATTTTCGTAAATATGAAATAAGGTTTAAATTACTTTGATAATTTTTCAGTTGTGTCTGTATTCTCTGTAAGCAGTGTACTTTTAGTAGTTGCCTCAATATTTAGTATGTAAGAGCGTCATTTCGTAAACGCGTCCTTAATGTCAAAATTAACCCTACCAATCTCATGCTTTTTTTTTTTTTTTTTTTCGCAAAATTTCAAGTGTTGCTCTACCTGCTTTCCTGTCCTCTGTAAATAGTGCCTATTCTACATCCGTAAAAATTTTAAAATCTTCATCTATAAAAATGGCCTATGCATCAGAGGCAGTTGAAGCATGGAAATCAATTTGCCCTAACGAAGACATCCCAAAGGAATCAAATGTACAAAAACTTTGGGATGCCCCGTTAGTGCAAAATATCCATCAAGAGTTGGCCCAAAAGTTCACAAATAATATTGATAAAGGTCGCCTATTAGCTGTCTCTGAAAAGGAATCTGGCTACTGGCTTCATACAATACCAGCAACCAACCTTGGGACCTTACTAGACAATAATACGTTTAGAATCGCAACTGGCATTCGTCTCGGGGCATCGATATGCATGCCACATAAATGTCCGTGTGGTAGCGACGTCAATGCTCTCGGCCTCCATGGACTCTGCTGCCAAAAAAGTGGAGGTCGTTTTTCGCGCCACGGCTCTTTAAATGAAGTTATTAAACGGGCTCTTGCCACCATCAATGTACCAGCTATGCTGGAACCCTGTGGTCTTGTACGTGATGATGGCAAGAGACCGGATGGCATGACGCTGGTGCCTTGGGAGAGGGGTAGGGCCCTAGTATGGGACGCAACTTGTGTTGATACCTTGGCGCCCTCACATCTCTCGAGTACAGCGATAAGAGCTGGGGCAGCTGCAGAAACAGCAGAGACTTGCAAACGGCGCAAGTATATACAAATTGAAAAAGATAATATATTTGTGCCGTTTGCAGTAGAGACTCTAGGTTCATGGGGGCCGAGTGCCAAAAAATTTTATAAAGATATAACACCAAAAATTGTCGTCGCTACGGGTGACAAGAGGGCTGGCTGTTTCTTCGCCCAAAGAATTAGCATAGCTATACAGCGAGGAAATGCAGCCAGCGTTCTTGCCACCATGCCACGCGGACCAAATATTTTTGATTATTAATATTATTTTAGGTTTATATTGTTATGTGTAAAAAATTTTAATGTAATAAAAACTTTATACAGTAAAAAATCTCATGCAAGACTAGCAGTACCTTGCGGTCTGCTCCGCTCCTTTGGGTCTTAGCATGATGTTATATAGCCTATAACCTTCCTCAATAATTGGGCTATTGGGCTAAACAAACTCTTCAGCTATATTATAAGTATAGATTTTACCTCGCATTTAACTTTGTATGAAGTATCTGAAGAGAAGTGTACATGTGACTGATCATCAAGTTGTTCTGTAGTATTCCTCTGCTCCTCTGTATCACTTTCACTTGGATTCTCTTTTTCAGTATAATTCAGCTTCACTCCATCTCTGAAATATTAATTAGGTTTGTTAATATATATATTCGGATGGGTCGAATATTCGTTTCATGTTCGTTATTCGGCATATTCTGCAGTTTTACCGAATATTCGATCAAGATACAGTAAATTAGAAAACTATATAAATACAAAATTAAATAATATTATTTGTGGTGAAAATTTTAATATAATTGTTTATTGCAATTGGTAAGAAATAGTTGCATTACTACAACATTTTGCCATACATAATATAATTCAAAAAAAATTCTACTTTCATTTTACTAACATTATTGCTATTATATTCTTTAAATTGCCTTCTAACGTTTATTTAACTGAAAACCAATTAACCAAAAATTATTTCTATTAAAAAACAAACAAAACATGTGCACGTGGTGACGACGTTCCGTTTTCAATAACAATGACAAGCGAAGCGGGGGGAGCGGGCGGTAGCGTCCAGCGTCAATTCGCGCGCAAACAAAACACCTGTTTTGGTAAAACGAACATTCGGCCGAATATTCTGTTCGGTAAATGTTTAACCGAATATTCGGCCGAATGTTCATATTCGGTGAAATCCATATTCGGCTATCACTAGTAATATGCTTCAACTTTAGTGATCATATTTTTTTTATATTATATTATCTAACTAGCGACCCCGCCCCCACCAACAATATGGGTTTACAACAATTTATATATCTAGACAAATACGCCTATACTACTTATCTATTAGATATAGATATATGCTACCACCAACTTTTGTAGATAATTTTATTCTACACAATTCTTTCCTACATAATTATGTTATTTATCTCTGATGGATTAGACAGCATATACCACGAAAACATGTACGGACCAACTTTTCCCCCAATTTAATTTACTAATACTGTTAATGCTCAGCTTCTAAACATGATAGGTCCATGTTTTACACCCGTAACCTTCCTCATGAAAACTGCAACAAAATCTATTAGGTAAGTGCTATGCACTAAACATGAAAAGGGCTCAAGACATATATAATATGGAGTCATGATGATTAGGTTTGGTTAGCTTAGATCTAGGGATAAAGATGAGTATACGGCCACTTTTATAGTCGGTGAATACTAGTTGGCAATTATAATGGTACAGGAAAATAAATGACACTAAATGCCAGTACTTACTGTATGTTCTACTTTTTTATTAAAGTAGCAAATCAACCAGTCTTAAACAATCTCAAATTCTCAATTAGTCATTACTTGTTGAGGGGATCTATTGGCCACTTTTGTATTTGGTGACTAATCAGCAAATAATCAGTAATTTTGGGGCTGATTAGTTGTTAATCTACTAGTTGGTCAAATCCATAGTCGGAAGATTACTACTACTAAGGTTAGTTATAGTATATTTATTTCATAATAACGACAATTGCAAATATTCCGCATTTCCGCTAAACGTGAGCCGCCATTTTGTTGAACGGATTGTTACAGCAATCCGCCTAAACATTACTAGCCAATTTACAAAACTGAGCTGTTTTGTAAAGCGGCTAGCCTTTTTTTGTTATGGCGGATTCTAGAATTCGGCTAGCAATATTTACATTATGCAATTTCTCGCATGCTGTCTAAATTGCATAGTGTAAAGGTGCTTAAGGGACTAGTGCTACAACAAGAATTTCTATGCAATGGTTTGTTTTTCATACTAATTTGGAATGCATTATTCATATGGAATGCTTGTTATAACTAGTCCCTTAGTGTGGGGGTTTAGAAGTGAAAAATAATAATAATCACTTTAAGGTACAAATACAATTATTAGGTAGGTACTAATGTTTATTGTTTTTTTAGTTAGTCAGGCTAAGGTTGGAACTTTGTCAAGCCATTATATAGCTTGTTGTGATGGACATTATGTTGACATGAACCCACACCACATATTGGGACAAATGACAACTCTAATATACTTAGTTCAATTCATGCTATTTACAAACATTAAGGCCTTTATTCATAAACGTTTATTAGCAACGTTTTTGTTAAAATGTGTTTTGTTTCTTTCTATTATTAGTAAAGACAGGTTTGTTAGAGAGTGACAAAACATATTTTAACAAAAACGTTGCTAATAAACGTTTATGAATAAAGGCCTTAGTTGGTTACCAATTCACAATGAATTGGCAAATATCTATTTAAATGTTGGGGTCTGAAATTTTGTGGTATACCTACAGAACTACAGATACATACATAACATAACAATAATGGCATAACATCAACAAATCTTTAAACAAATTATTGCAGTGTAGTGTTAAAAAAAGGAAAGATAGTTAATTACCTTATAAACACTCTACTGCAAAGGCAATAAATGTAATTTTCCTCAGTAATAACATCTTCTAGACTAAAGTGAACTTCAGCCAGTGCCTCCCATCGATCATCATAGTCTTCTGAGATCATGCTTCCTTACTTCAAAGAAGGTGGGTGCGTTTGTGCTATATTATTACTCTTGTGGGCTTTTGTCTGTGTTTTGTACTTGTTCTGTATTGAAGTGTGAAGGTGGTGTTGCTGTAGACCCTTCCTTTTGGTCGATTCGACTGACTTCAGTAACTTCTTCCAAATAATTGGATCTGTGCATGGAAGAAAGGAAGTTGTGGGTCGTGGGTGGAGTCACAGTATTATTATATTACCATTTACCTATACTCTTTGTGAAGATCAATCAAAATCACAGATCAAAACTAACTGTAGTCTTTGGATTAGTATATTTGGATCAAAATACAAAATTACAAACCATTCAAACCACACAAACAAAGTCAAAATAAAATCAGTGTGGTTGGGGGATAGGTCAGTTACTCTATGATGGGGATAGGGTAGCGCGGGTAGCGGGGCAGCGGGGGAGCGTTATAGCCTCAGATGAATGACGCTATAGCGTGCAAGTTTGGCTGATAACTTATCAATGTCTTACTTTTTTTTTAAGTTTTACTGACTGATTATAATATGGGTAATATTCACAGAGCAAGTAAAAGTAATATTGTTGAAAAATGATATTTCTTAGAAGAAATCTGAAATAATACAGGAAAAAGTATAACATTGTTTAGTTTAAATACCTCCAGCACCGAATTGTGAACTCTGGTCATGACTGTGTAGACGTGTCGCCGGGTTTTTAGTTTCAAAATTTACAGAACGATTTATTTGACTACTCCTCTTACTATGGCTATTTAGCTATACGTAATAATTTGATCTACAATCCCCAACCTGACTTCTAAATCTCATTCTAAATCCATGCTCTAACAAATAAAAAAGAAGAAACTATCAATCGGACTAGCTGATCGCTGATTTGCTGATCAATGATAAACGTCAAAAACCCAAAACAAATGTGAACATGTGATTGTGATATATTGGCTTGAAAACCTAAAAAGTTTTCCCGATATTTATATTTAGTTATTAATTTAGAAGCAATGGGGAAAAAAAATAAAGAGTCCCTTGGACGGGCTTTAATTAAAGACCGATTTAGTAAAAATCGACATCGTAGACATGTGGATGATAACTCAATGGTAAACATTATTATTATGATAATTTCTTAATTGTATAATTATAATTATGCCTTTCATTGTAATAAATAGCTAATTACTTGATTAAATAAAATTGTGTAGCTTCGTTTGTTAAGTACAGTTCACATCGACATTTTTTATTGAGCAAACTCATTATTTAAGACTTCCATCTTTAATATAACTGAAGTCTTTGTTTGTTTGTTTATTTGTTTGTTCTCTAGAACTACCAGTCTGATTTGAATAATCTTTTTGCATTTGATAGCTCAATTCTTGATAGAGGTTATAGGCTATATAACCAAAGGGGCGGAGCAGTAACTATTAACTCTGGTGCAACCGCAATAAAGTATAAAAGTTTATAATTTATATAATATTATGTAATTTTCAGCTCCATACCACAGAAGTAAATGATGGTTATGAGTGGGGTCGCCTCAACTTACAGTCCGTAACCGCTGAGTCATCACTCCAAGAGTTTTTATCTACAGCAGAACTTGCTCAGAGAGAGTTTACTGCAGAAAAATTAAATATCAAATATGTAAACTGTACTCCTAGTGAAGTAAATGTGGCTACTTCACAGCCTGATTTTGATGAACCATTAACTGTTCCACGAAGGTAATGAACTGTAGTAAAAACTGTTGTCATCTCCTCTAGCACTCAATTGGCTTAACTTATTTGACGTGCACTATACCTAGGACTAGAATATATCCCTGGGTTGCAAAACTAAACTGTAAATTTTATCAATCAGACTAAAACTCATAAATTTCTGTTACAATTTTGTTGTATTGTTTTTGGAAGCTAAAATATTTACTCAAGCTAGTTTCCTAACTAATATCATAAATGCAGAAGTGTGTTTGATTGTACTTCTTTCACGTCAAAATGGTACATGTTTTCTTTTTGTACAGAAATAGAGGGCCAGAGTATGACACTCTAGGTAAATTTTTATGAATATTCAATACAATTTTTCTATCCAGGCAAAGTTCAGAAGACTAACTAGGTACATTGTATTTTAAATACACTCAAATCAACCAAAAGACATAATTTTTTATGTAATTTTATTAATTTTAGACCAGAGTGGGTGCCTGGAATAGAAGCAGAAGAACAGCTCAGTAGAGAACGAGATTCCTTTTTGGAATGGCGGCATCATCTCAATGACTTACAGGTAGGGAAGTGCAAAAAAGCCTCATTGCAGGACAATTTTTTTTTAAATTTATTATGATACAAAAGTATGCACTTATCTGCAAAGTTCATATGATGCTTGTTGCAATTTAGATTTGTACAATTAGAACAGTTATGTACCTATTGTATAAAATATCTTTCAAAAAGCTAGCAGTTGCCCACGTCTTTGTATGCGCTGGTGTTGATTGTCAGTCAGTCGACAACCAACATTCCACATTTATTTATTGTGGATCTTTAAAAATCTTGTTTTTTTAACAGGCAAAATTGGGTGCTGCCTTGACACCATATGAGAGAAATTTGGAATTATGGCGTCAACTATGGAGGACTTTGGAGAAATCAGATATAGTTCTGATATTGCTAGATGCCAGAAATCCATTACTTTTCAGGTAATAGCATTATTTTCTTTTAATATTATAATTCTTGCAACTTAGATCAGCTATTTCGTATGTAGAAAAACTCAATACCTGTCGGTTCTCTTATACCTGGATTAAACCGGATACCCCATCATGTCACGACGGAACGCGTGCGTCGGTCGCCATGACATGACTGATAATATAATCCATACTAGTTTACTAGTATTATAAATGTGGAAGTAAGTCTTTCTGTGTGTCTGTTACGCTTTCACAGCTAAACCAATGAACCAATTTTGATGAAATTTGATACGGGGTCCAACAACCAACCATTTTGAAAAAATAAAACACAAAGTACGACATCTTTTCTGCAATAGGTCAATATCCTAGCTCGCTTGACTCGACCTCATCAGCTGAACTGATAGTAATTACCTACTTTTTAAAATTCTCAATTTCAAAAAGTGTCGGTGACGGTTTTCGGCGGACCCACTGGACCCTCCCCTTGCCTACGTGCTTAGAGCCATAATAAAAGAAGAAGGAGAAGAATAAAATTTAAATTATTTGAAAACTAGTCTAACTAATTAGATATAGTTTAAATAAATCAGTATTGAAATAAAAAGCTTTCGATTGGTGCCTTGTTTCAGATGTCTAGACTTGGAGCAGTATGCGTCAGAGCAGGGATGTAGATGTATATTGTTGTTGAACAAAGCTGATTTAACTACTGAATATCAACGGAAATGCTGGGCGGAACATTTTTCCAAGCAGGTGTGCTTGCTTTTTTTTAATTTTCTAACTATTTTTCCTTTATCATATAACATGCTTTCCGTCCCGCGACATTTTTTATGGGTCTCCTACATTATCTCTAAAATGTTTTGATATAATTTTAGAATATATAGGTACATAAGATATAAAATTACATTCTATAATTATTCATTTGCTATAATTTTTTTTAAACCTAAAATCGATTTCTGTAATTTTCAAAATCACTATTATCTAAATATATAAAATTAAATTCTATAATTATTCATTTGCTATAATTTTTTTTTACCCTAAAATCGATTTCTGTAATTTTTAAAATCACTATTATCAAAATATATAAAATTACATACAATAATTATTTATTTGCTATAATTTTTCTTTTGTCTAAAATCGATATCTGTAATTTTCAAAATCACTATTATCAAAATATATAACATTAAATGATCTAATTTATAATTTGCTATAATTTTCGTTTTATCTAAAATTGTTTTCTATAATTTTCAAGATGTCTAAATTATTAAAAAGTACAACATTTAATAATCTAATGATTAATTTGCTATATTTTTTCCAGTTTATTTGCAAAATATTTATTAATATATAAAAATCTTCCTTTCTTATTATAAATAATATATATATTGGTATCATATCCGTTATCAACAAGTGATGGTTGTTTAGGTATTTATGAGTTTCTGGCGCTTCGCCATCCGCTGCCGCGGAACGCTCGCTTCGCTCGCTCGTCTCGCGCTCTGTTTTAGCACTATTCGAACCACGCTCGTCGCTTCGCTCCTCGCTAACCTATTTTTATTTACAAATTAGGGGAATAGGAATCGAAAATTACTGCAACAGACATTAACAAAATCTACTGTAAATTTTAATAATAGTACTTATTTAAATTGATAACATTATAGAAAATTATTTTTTATGATTATATATTTCTAAATGTAAATAGAATGAAGTTATACGTTTAAAAATATAGTGAGTACACTTATTTTAACAATCCATTAGAGCAAATGATATTATAGATTAATAAATTTATAGAAAATGAATTTATATATTTAGAAAATTATAATAACTGCAATTATGGAAAAGTAACCATTAGTGCAACTGAAATTAGAGATTATAAAAATTATAAGACTTGAGATTATATATTTTCAAAATTATAGTAACAGCAATTATAGAAAAGTAGCCATTAGTGCAATTGAAAATAGACATTATAAAAATTATAGGACTTGAAATTATAGATTTTGAAAATTATGGCAACTGCAATTATAGAAAACAATACGTTATAGGAATTAATATTATAGATTTAAAAAAATATATCAAACAAATTTATAGATTTTAAAAATTACAGGATCTAAATTTATAGAAAATGAATATTTATAGCAACTAAAATTATAGCTTCTGAAATTATGTATTTTATTTTAGAGCATTTGAGAGGATTAATTTAGGAGCTTTTTATAAGCTTTATTGCTTAGTTGAAATTGTCTATTTCAGAATATTCCAGTGATATTTTTCTCAGCAGCTAAGTGTTCAAAAGAAGAAAAATCTGTACCAGAAGAGAAAGAAGATACAATACAAGAAGAAGACAGCTCTGTTGAAGAAACAGAATCTGATAATGAGTCCATTTCAAAATCTGAAGAACTGAGTAATGCAGAAAAAGATATTGAATTATTTAAACGACAACTTGGTGATCTAGATGTAGCTGTATCAAATACTGCTGACAAATTAAATAAAATTCAAGAAGCATTGGATAAAGTTTTGGAAAATTTCAAGTTAAGCATCCCCATAGAGTCACAGTCCCTAGAAAAACCTTCAGAAATACCAGATGAGAAGGGAAACTGTGATTTAGTTAATTCATATAAAATAAGTAATAGAGAAGAGTTGTTAAGTTTGTTAAAGAAGGAAGTGTTAGATGGAAAGAAAAATCCACCCAGAGTAACTGTTGGCATGATTGGATATCCTAATGTTGGAAAATCAAGTACTGTCAATGTTGTAATGCAGACAAAGAAGGTAGGAAATGTGTTTTAACCTATTAATCTGTTAATAATCTATATATCATCATGCCTTTTATCCCAAGAGGGGTAGGCAGACAATCGAATGCCATTTGCTACGGTCCTGAATACATGCTTGTATTGTATATAAAGTACACACATTAATAACTCGTATTATAAGGATTGAACAAGGGAATAAAACACTTTAATTAACAATACAGCAACTTGAAGGCTTATTTCTTAATACATATTTACTAATTCCGGGTTATCTAAGCCTTAAGCTTCATTTTTCGTTTTTTTCTTTCTACATTCATGGATGCCTTTACACAACACCAGATAATCATGTTACTGGCTTTAGGGTACCCAGAGTAAGTCTTCATTTAGCATTATTTAATTTTCGTGGGGAAATCGTGCACGGGACACCCGTCCCCTTAGACTCTAACCTAGTGGCTCGGCAGGCCACGCAGGCGCGTTAAGATTCTTCCGCGTGGTCGTTGGGCCCCATCTCGTGTACCATTGCTTCATTGTCCTCGTTATGCAGCAGCAGTTAACCTTATTTCTTAAAAGTAATGTATTATTTGCAGGTAAGCGTAAGCGCCATGCCAGGTCACACCCGTCACGTGCAGTCCCTCATTCTGGACGAGCAGATAGAGATACTGGACTGTCCGGGACTGGTGCTGCCCGCTTATGCTGTAGCGCCCGACTTGCTGCTCACTGCTGTTTTACCTATAGATCAGGTAACTGAAACGAGAGAACATACAACTTTTTAATAGTTTTTTTTTCTCTACTTACATAACGATAGGGGGATGAGTGCGGAAAATAATTGTGTTAATAATATCGATAATATTTTTTTTTAAACCAACCGCCACGAATGTATTTTTTTTATTTTAAAATGTACTTCTTGAACGTTAATTCTGCTACCATTCCATACAACGACTTTATTATGTCAGTATTGTATTTTCAGCTAATTTATAATAATAAAATAGAATATCTACTCAGTTTTTCCTTTGTCATAAACACAAATTGCGTTAGCATTTTTATTATTTATATACAAAAGAATAGAGTTCGCACTAACACTGACATTCTCTTACCATAAGTACATCTAATTAATACTCCTTTTGACGCGAAAATGTTCTAAATCCAAAATATACTGACCAAGGAAGACACTTTGCTTTAAATACTTACCCTTCGCCCCAAGTACTCCAATATACTGACCAAGGAAGACACTTTGCTTTAAATACTTACCCTTCGCCCCAAGTACTCCAATATACTGACCAAGGAAAACACTTTGCTTTAAATACATACCCTTCGCCCCAGACTCCGCCCCTATGGCGACTTCCAACATACATATATATACTTTACATACTTCATATATCTAGCGCAATTTTTTTTTAAATCTATGAATGCAGTTTTTCTTATATCTAAAATCGACGACATGGTTCCTAATAACACATTTTGCTATCTCTTATAATTTCGGAGGTCCCCATACTGACCCATATCGATGTTACACCTGTATAGTTCTACTTTATACTTACTTAGATTTTACTTCAATAGATGCGTGCCCACGACGCCGCGATGATGAGGCTATGTCAACTTGTAAGCAAACATATGTTTGAAGAAAAATATGGTCTCCTCCTGCCGCAAGATGATATTGGTGCTTCTCTCGATTACAAGCAAATATTGACGGCACATGCATGTGAGTTATGTTTATTATTTAATTGATAGGGTTTTGATGTTATTTAATGTCCTCGCTGGTAAGTTGTGGCTAAATATAATCACTAAGACTGATTTGAATAACAACAATAACCCACAAAACTAAATTCTTCATTCACCAGTTCTATGTATTGATGCCTAAAAATATTTTTTTAATTTTGTAAATTGGATGCCTGTTTACATAAATGTCTTCTGTGATCTTTCATTAGAATCGATTGAAAGATGGTTGAGCAAGTTTGTAACCCGCGGGGTTAGTATACTTCAATTACTTATGAAAACGATATCATTTCGTGTCGATTCGATCGATTTGGATTTTTTGCACTTTGTTTGACAGCTATTTGACGTCCTCCAAATCAATCGAATCGACAGGAAACTATATCGAATTTACTAAGTTTTAGTATGCTAACCCCACTGAAGTACCGGACGGACGGACATGACGAAATGATAAGGGCTCCATGTTACCCAACTCAATCTTTCAATCAATACTTAATGGAATTTATGGGCTTTTACAGGATACAGTACCTACTTTTAGTATATATTCATTAGACCACACAACATCAAGATTCCTCTATATGTGGTTTGTCGGATTATGTCAAGTTTTTAATTCAAAAAAACTACACTTAGAGGCTTTTCCATCTAAATATACCTCAACACAATCGGGAGACTTGATCTTCCGCTGGGTACCCTGAAACCGTAACACGGTTTCGGGAGCTGTACGGCAGAGGCGTGAATATTTTCAGAAGGGAAGCCGTAAAATAGCTCACTCAACTAATGCTACAAAATCTTTTTTTTTTTCTATAATCTAAAATGCACAAATGATCGATGAATCCAAAGTAATTTATCGTAAAGGGATTTAAATTACCTAAACTCTTTTTTATTTCAGTAATCTCTTGTATTCAAAACTATAATAATTCTAAAAATAAAATAAACACGCAAAAATAGCTGTTTAGCAGACAATATTCCCACCGGTAATCACCGGTTACATTCGTAATAAGCCGGAATTCATCGGCTTATTTGTTGGTCTATTTAGCGCGTGCTAAAACGAGACGGAACGTGCGCGGATTTCATTACAAATGAAAGAGACCGTTGCTTAGTATGAAATAAGGTAGTATGGGCGAGCAAGCCTGTATTGTATCGGCTTATTTGCTTATGTTACTAATGGATATCGGTAGTCGTTTAGAAAAATTGACTTATAGAGTACGTTTGGATTGATAAAATACGTTTGTAATGATATTATTTTATAAAATGTCGTTAGTCTATATATATTTACAAATTCCTAAAGGGAAGCCGAAAGGAATCGGGTTGTATGGGCTCCTCGCCGCTGCTGTACGGCAACCCGTGAAAAAAGAAAAACATCAAGAAAGGATGCCACACTATCTGAACAGACATAGACAAGATAAAACATCAGACCATATACTAACTTTAATATATTGTTGTCCACATTCAGCCAGCAATTTATTTTACTACAACAGAATGTAACAAACCCCAATTATTTCAGATAACCGCGGTTTCATGACAGCGGCAGGCCAACCGGATGTGTCCCGCTCGGCCCGACTTATATTGAAGGAGGCGGCCAGCGGTAAACTGAGGTGGGAACAGCTACCGCCCGGCGCTCAACCTGAGCCCGTGGAGGAGATGCTGCAAAAACTTAAGGATACCAAGAGGAAACCGACGCCCAGAGAAGCTAGGATGGTTGAGGTAAATTTATACCTTTAGAAGAACTTTAAGACAGGCTTTTCGTTTAAGTTTGCCTGTCAACTATGAGCGAAACCCTATAATTCCTATTTAAAAAAATAGACTTTCGGAGATGGGGGGACGCTTAATTTTCGTATATATTCTTTAATATAATGCGTTTTAAAATTATAAAAAATATAACCCGCGTCAAATGCGCTGGGACTTTGTCAAAGTCGAATTGACGTTTGTCGAAGTACGGTAAGAAAAAAAATAACGTGAAAGAATAAAAATATTTATTATAATATTTCAATTCCACTCATATTTTCTATTTCTTCGCTTGAAATATCTTCAGAGTCTGTACTCCATTCAAATAAGTGCTATTTTTAAATTGTTTTTTATTCAAAATGAGTAAAACAAAACAACAATTCAACTATAACAGACATTCAACAATAACAAATATTCAACAAAAACGACAGCGCGTAAATAAAGCCAAAGTACGTGTATACTTGAATCTGTGGTTGCTAGCAGTACTAACTCGATGATTCATTCTCAAAGTTAAGCGCATTAGCATTTGACGAGGGTAATATATATTTGTATTGCTTATGCGAGCCCTTTCATTTGATGCCACATGATGCACTTGAAAAAAAAAATTGTACTCTTTAGTTTTTTTTCCCATAAACCCCCAAAATCGAAATTCGATTATTTACGCTATTCATCCGTGATTGGGTCATCAAATATGTACCAAATTTAAACCTTTTTGTCCAGTAGATTCGAAAAAAATAAGCTGTGACAGACGGACAGACAGACGATCCTATAAGGGTTCAGTTTTTTCATTGGATATACGAAACTAAAAATAATTTCTTTAACAAAAAGACCCCCCCCCCCCACCCATTTGTGAAGCATGACGCTTGCATAAAACACTACACAGAGTATACAGAGATTTTTTTAAACGAACATTCAGATGATTGAATTATTTTTCATGTATTCTAGTGACTAAGCAAGCAACAATTTTCTTTAAAATATAGTGCGTAAGTCGACGAACCTTTATAGTATGCAACAGGTTATCTCTCTTTTCTGATTAATATGCACACCTCGTTAAATGTGGACATTGTCACCAGTGTTTACAATCTTAACTAATAATATAAATTCGAAAGTGTGTTTGTTTGACTTTCTTTCACGTCAAAACAGAGATTTTTTTATCCCGGAAAACCTTGGGAAAAAATTTATTGCAAAGATTTCCACGGGCAAAGCCGCGGCGGAAAACTAGTTACATAATAAAATGATATGTTATTTATGTATTTTCAGGGTTGGATCACCAAGTCAGCAGAGTTGGACAAAGCATTCTTCTCAATGAACAAAGCTGCTGTACATGTCAAAGGGAAACCTGTCATAGGGTATGTTTTATTATGTTGACCAGGGGACGTATACCTCGAACTTTTAGAGAAGGCCTAATTTAGAGCTCACTTATTATTTACTATCAACAATCGCTAATGTCTTCCTTAAACTGATCGAGTTTTGAATGGAATGTAGAGTTCGTGGTACGGCCCCAGAACCACCAGAACTATGTAGTCAAAGATTTTCATTTCTGCCCCAGCTAAGGTTCAAGTTTTTTAATCCTGGTTTTACTGCCATTGGTTTTTGCACCGTTAGTTCAACTGATCTCCAACAGATGGCGTCTTTTACAAACTAAATAAATTAGTCTAATTTTAAAAGAAACATTTAATTTTTATTTGTTTGTTAATTTTTCGTCATTAGAGGGGAAAATAATCTTCATTATGGCGTATCAAACATTAACTTTGATACCAGTACATATTTGATACCGACAAAAAACACCTTTGAGAAATAATATAGAGATTACGTCACTATTAGGTAGTCGATAACCTAATTGGTGGTAGGACGGTGGACTTGAAACCGGAGGTCCCGGGTTCTATTACTACCGCTGCCAAAGTGCTTAATCGACTCCTCGTGCTTCGGAGGGCACGTCCGGTCACCAATCCGCCTGCCAAGCGTGGTGACTATGGCAATTCCTCTCAATGAGCACCACTAAAATGGTGCGCTAGAGGGAGACCATGATCCAGCAGTGGATCGTAAAAGGTTGATGATGATGATGATGATGATGATGACGTCACTATTAGTAATACAAGGCGCACGAAGTCGCGGGCAACTTCTAGTCAATTATATTTCGAGCCGTGTTGCTTTAAAAGAGCAGTTCAAAAACCCTTAAAAGTGGGTGTAGTTTTGGCAGAATCACTATATTATGACATATACCTATACGTAGGTAAAAAAAAAATTCGCTGTCTTTGCCAAGACATCGAAGGAATCCGCAAAATGTGTATACTCGCTGAGATTAAACAAGAATGTTAACAATTAAGATTAATGGACAAGTGCGACATTTTTATTGTGTTTGATGGATTCCGTAGGGCATATGAAAAATTGTCTTATCTTATCTTAAGGTCCGTTAGTCAAAGTCTGTCAAAAATATGGCAAATCTCAGTTAATACAACATTTCCATCCCTCACCGTTGATAGTTATTTTAAATTAGTTTATGACATATTTTAAATTGGATTAAGACTAAGATTAACTGAGATTTGCCATATTTTTGACAGATACAAGATGACCTTGACCACCGCCCCTTAAGTAGGTATTATATGTCTCCCTCGATGATATCCCAACAATATTTAAAATTAGATGTTGCCTTTCGTCTTTCTTTATTACCAATTTGTTAGTTCCTTTACCTCGACTGACTAAAGTTGCAATGGAACCGTTTAAAACAAAAAAGTAGTTTTATTTTTCCAATGCCAGTACTCTAAAAAATATTGTTAGCAATCAACCAAATTAAATATTCAGTTGTAAATTCAAATATAGATACAGCTTTAAATAATGAAGAAACCCTAAAAAGGGGGTGATACTAAATCCACGTATTCCCGGTCTCTCGCGGGTGATGTTCGTACTGGCTGCGTCCCAAGTATTAATTCATAAAAGCATCTTTACGATCCAGTCCCGTCCGCATTAACAACTGTAGCTGTGTACTCGTTTTGAGAAACTAATTGTACGCGGGCGGTGTGTTGACGTACAGCTCTCTACCGGGACTAGGTAGCTACATGTTTAAAACTAGTGACCCGCCCCGGATAAGCTGTTTTTTTTTTATTAAGAGCCCTCCATGATATTACTATACATCTGTAAATAATCCACCTGTGTCATTAAAATTATTATTATAATTATAATTAAAATTATAGATATAAGTTACGAATAGTTAGGATCCTCTATTGCCATTATCACCACAGCTAACGCCAAAGTGGCAATGTGTTACGTGTTTTGTTATAATATCGAATATTCGAATCGTTAATCGTGTCGAAAAGTGTTAACAGAACTGTTCGTCGGGTACAATAGCAATTTATTTATTTATTTATAAATTGAGGAAGTGCCCTACCCTTTAAATTATTCTCACCAATATATAGTTTTAGAAAAAATCAACGAGGAAAAGAATAACAATAACATAATATATAGGTACCGGGACGGTTCTTGAGCGGTGGTCGTTAGATGCGCAGAACACAATTTTTGGGTCTGCTTGACGGTATGAGGTATTAATTTTAATTTTACCAGCAGTAAAAAGCAATCGTAAAAACAAACACCAATAAATCAATTATAATAAATATACAATTTATATTGCACTCGAATTACATATGCGCAAACATTCCCCCACTTTTTCGTCGAGCGCTCAAGAATCGTCCCGGTACCTATACCTAATCTAAATTCTAAATAAACTAACAATAAACACATACAAAAGGGAATAGGCCAAGCTCATCAAGTAGCACAATACTATAACAAATATATAGGGTAGGTACTTTTCAGGAGACGATTAAGACATTAATAAGTTATTAAGTGAAAAACAAGCTCTAGAGTATGTTACACAACGCGATGTTTTCTGTTTCGATACCTACTTAAAAAAATATATAAATATAATTAGAATGAAATATGGAACACAATATGTGTATAGCTCCAATGATGTTTACCTCATTTATTAAAATCCGTTGAGTCATTTAGGCTACAGAGCTGCGCTAAAGTATTTTGGATACATACAAACATACACCCGAAAAACATTTTTTCTTACAGTAACTATATCAGAATACTTGGATGATAAGCATTCATGGGCATAGTGGGCATGAAGGTTTAACAATTATATGAGTAATTATATAATTAAATCAATAAAAATCGTTAACTAAAATATAATAATACACATAATAATATAAGAACCTTAAAATTAATCTAAACATTAAAAATAACTAAATAATCCAGGTCCGCGTGGAATAGTGGCAAGAATACTGGCTGCATTTCTCCGCTAAATCGCGATGCCGATTCGTTGACCGAGGAAGGAGGCCAGCCCACTTGTCACCAGAAAAGATGATCAGTCGAAGGGATATATGTATCTTTAATAAACTTTTTGGCATTTGAACCCCACGGACCTATAAGAGTACCTACACTAAACGGCACACATTTGTAGTTTTCAATAATAATATTTGGCCGTTTGTTAGGTAGGCCACACATTGGTCCGGCATCGCACCGAAAATTTACCATTCCGTCCGCCATACGATCTAGGCGGGCCATTTGTTATAACAATTGGACGAATCTGTGGTCAGTTTCGCTGGACCGTACGGCGGCGTGCCGATGATTGGACGAATGGGTGGGCACCTTTAGACGCAGCTCCTGCTTTGATTACTGTTTCTCTGAGATGAGATATAAATGTGTCTTTTTTTGTTTATGTTTAAATAGTTTTGAAACAAATTAAATAGTTACATCGAAATGTTATTATTTATAGCGCACTTACTCTATAAATAATGTTTGTTTTAGATTGGGAGCAGCGCAGCCACAAGATGTTACTTCTAAACCTTGGAAACTTGAAAAGAAACATGCTAACAAAAATAAGAGTGAGAAATTGAGAAGAGTATATGCACATCTTGATGAACATTGAGTGTACATCTTTTTATATTCCATATTTTGTTATACTTATTGCATTAAATGTATATTTCTGAAGTTTTTTTGTATTCAATTTATATGCATAGGTCTCCAGTCTGTGTAGGTTTCCTTTTAAAATATTATTTTGTAACATCTTATATAATTTTTCTTGAGATTTATAGCTTTATAAACTTTTTACAGAAACATTAAGAAGTCTTCGATAAACAATATTCGTAATAAAATATTATTTTAGTTTCTGAAAACTGTTATGTAACGCTGAAAAGTTTCACTTTTTCATAATATGTCATGTCCGAGATTCCCAGTTAGTCATCTGACATGAGTTATGATAATTTATTCTCGCGTCAAACCGTTAACCTATAAACGTAACCTGAAATATTGTACATTTCATTAGCGTGTCTTTCATTATTCGGTATTACGGATAATTGTATTTAAACAAACATGTCCATCTTCTGTATGTTTATACAACGTAATATGTATCTGCGTTAAGAACAGATAGATTTTCTATGATGTGCTAATGCTAATATATTAGATATCTGTGGTTTAAATAAATTAATTTAATTTCGCCAATGTCAGTGTCAAACCATTCAATTTAAATAACAAGTCAAATAAAAAATAGTTTATATAATTGTCACATAATGGACAACATTTCATTTTTTTAATCACCCATTTTTATTACTTTAATTAAAAATATATTAAAAAATAAGTTACACGTATTTTTATATTTTATTTTTGGTTGAGTTTTTATATTTTTAATTTAATTATGATTTTTTATAAATTCTGAGGACTTATAAACTAAAAACCTTAGCTAGGACTAAAATTAAGAAATATAAACTGTCACCCAAAGAAAGTGACAGATAGTGTCAGTCAAGCCACAGAGTATACGTTATAGAAATGCAAAGAGTATAATATACCGTGTTCCAAATAGGTGTAGCCGTAGCCGGAACTCAAATCGCCTACAACATTATTCATAATGTATATAATAATAATAGCTTTTGTCCGCTGTGATAGCCCATTCGAAACTAGCAAATCTTCCAAAAAAAAAAATTATATAAAAGAAGTATTTTTATAATTATATTTAAAGAATAATTATTAATTTAGCTTCAAATGGAATAAAAATGGGTAAAATTATTAGAAGGCAACACCTGAGTTCAATAACTAACAACTCTGCCAACAGACATTAGTATTTTTAAATTAGATAGTTAGCACAGATTAGGGCACCTATTAATCCTTATTTTTCAATATTTCAGTATTTTTAAAATAACTCGAAAATTAAAGGATATAAAAAATAAAAAAAAAATAAAAATACGCTTTCTAGCATGTAATCTCCAAACGGTTTTCGAATTTTGGTACCTTATACCTACGAAAAATGAAATGTTGTCCATTGGAGGTAGGTAAGTTTTAAAACAAACACGTATGCATATCGTGCTGATATCATAATGTTAACTTATGATACAACTAGAAATAATGTATATGTAGCACTGTTTTGTTGTATTGAACAAATTACAGGTCGGGAGTAGAAAACATTCTTTTTTCATTGTTTGAAACCTGGAACCAGAAGGCCATTACATTGTTTCCATTGAGGCAACCAGGTCAGAGATCTTCCATATTCACGATGTCTGTCGGTTCATGGAGGTATTTCTGGTAAAGGAGACCTTTTCACTTTGCTGTTGCCTTCTCAATACAGCAGCAGCAAAGCGGAAAAAGACAAATTTACTCAGAATTTTATTCTTCTTTCATAGAAACTCTGAAAATCTGTGAAGAAAACAAAAATAGTTAAAACATATTTATTTTGTATATATTAATTTATTTTTAGGACTTTAGAAATTGGGCGTCAAATATTTAAATTTTGTTATTTTTAAGTGATTACGATTTCAGGCTTTCACCCGTCCACGCAAATTACAGAGAGCTTTTAGTAAGTGTCACATATACAAAGTATAATTGTCAATTAGGAACGTTATATGCTTATTAAAAACAATTTAACTAATGTCTTAAGACAAACGGAAGTGCTCGGTGACTTGTGTAAAAAATGACGACTTTCATAGTCCATTAAGAATATTATTTATGTTGAAAGTGTTTTAAAAACGTCGGAAATCTAAATTATAATAATTTTCTTTGAAAAATTAGGACTGCATTGTCGACCGTTGCTATACCTACGTTAGTGCTATTATTAAATCTTCACTAGAGTAGGTACTCAAAATATAGCTTGATACCTGTGACAGATGTCAACAAAGTCGATGATATGCCTTTATATAACTTATTGTGCAATACCAAAAATCATATAAATAATTAATTAAATAAATAAATAAATCACTAATTTTCTTGCATCGACAATTATATTAACATATAAACGAGTACTTAAATTAAAAGATAACGCGTTGAC
This sequence comes from Nemapogon koenigi, assembly GCA_963924495.1. Lineage (NCBI taxonomy): Eukaryota > Metazoa > Arthropoda > Insecta > Lepidoptera > Tineidae > Nemapogon > Nemapogon koenigi. The sequence continues at coordinate 2,755,231 of OZ004640.1, read as the reverse complement.
TTTGACGGCTTTCCGAGTAATTTGACAGTTTATTTATTTAATTATTAATGAAGCTATATTTTAAGTACTAAGAAACTAACATCATACGACAGGTACTTACACATATATTATGACATTCATTGAGTATTAAGTTAATATCTACAAACAACCAAATTTTTACCAATTTAAGTATTAAATACACAACACAATCTTCACGGCCTTTAAACCTTTATATCTCAGAAACTACTAGTCCGATTTGAAATATTGTTGCGTTAAATAGCCCTTTTATTGAGGAATGGTTATATAAAATCACATCAAGCACGTAGGCATGGGGAGGGTCCAGTGGGTCCGGACCAACCCCCCCCCCCACATCCGTCACCGACACTTTTTTAAATTGAGAATTTTAAAAAGTAGGTAATTACTATCAGTTCAGCTGAGCTGATGAGGTCGAGTCAAGCGAGCTAGGATATTGAGCTATTGCAGAAAATATGTAATAAAAGGTAAAGTCGTAATTTTTTTCAAAATAATGGCTTGATTGGTGGTTGGACCGCTCCCGACGGAAAATCCTGGCTACGTGCTTGAATCACACTATATAACCCAAAGGAGCGAAGCCGGAGCCGAAAGCTAGTTATAATTATAAAAATCAACACATCCCGAATTTTCAGCAAGCTTTTCTTGTATCAATCTGAAATGCTGATTCCTTCAGCGATGAAGCATCCAGCCCTCTTGTCACCAAAGGAGGACAAATCAGACGTGATTGATCAGAGATTGGCTGAGTCTTAGATACTACGTTTCATAAAAACCTGGCATTACTCCAATGATGTATAGAATACGCACTTGAAGTGGCCAATATCTACCGGCTTGAATTTACTATTTATTCGCATTTATTTTAAAAATATACTGAAGAATATTTCTGCCAGTTGATGGGTGTACAAAATAGCACAAGGTGATTCTACTAATATCTGTAGCGACCACCGGCGTCATTACAGCTCCAACTTGTCGTAGGTTCTGTCAGATCCAGCTTGTTTACTCTCTCTGTAATCTGTTTGATCATTAATCTATTATACCTACCACTTTCAAGTTTCGTTTTTTAAAGATTTACTCAAAAATCTTATATATTTATAATACATATCACAAGCGCGCTTATGATTTTGGCCACGACATGGAATGTAAATATCCCTTCCACAATGCATTATTGCTATTCTTAACCTAGCTTTTCGTCCGTGTATATTTTCGAACAAAATGTAGCCTTTAGCACTCACTCAGGGATAATGTAATTGTGTATTAGTGAAATATTTTTTAAATCGTTTACTTTACCTCTTTATAATATACTAGCTGTTTCCCACGACTTCGTACGTGACTATTTCAGAATGTTCACCTCTGCCTACCCCGTTCCCGTCGACATGCCGCGATGTTACTCAGGGATAATGTAGCATTCCAATGGTGAAAGAATGATCAAAATCGGTCCAGTAGTTTTTGAGTTTATTCGTAACAAACACTTACTGGCAAAAGCCTATTTTTTAATTTTTTTTAAGCTATAATTATTTTTTGTGACATAATGGGGCCTCATCCATTGGAAAAACACATACCATTACCTACTCGTACTCAGTAATTATATTTTCCCAAATAAACTCATTATATTAACAAATGTAAAATTTCCTACATCCTAAAGACATGGCTGAACTATTTTTAACCAGGGCTAGAAGTGGGCGCCGGTAAAGAGTTGAGATATTTTGAAAAGCTGCAATAGGGGTAACGCCCTTCTATCATCGTGATCCAGAAATACTCGCTAGAAATATCTCAGGAAACCAACTACTTAGTTTTTTAATTTTCTTTTTAGCATTTTCGCAGATTTTCGTAAGTAGATATATGTATGTTAAATACTTGGTTTCTTTGTATTAGTGCGGCCGTAGTCATTTTGCTGAAATCTTACATAAGACCTATTTTTTTTCATTTTTAGTCATATATTTTTTCAGAAGGTGCCGTTATTTACTTAGATTACTTCAATACGTTAGTGTGCGCTCAATAAAATAATAATATAGTCAGTTTTGCAGCCGTAGTAGTGATTTGTTGAAAACCCCTATTTTGTTTCAGTCATATTTCAAAAGGCGAAAATAATTTCTTTAATCCTAACTGAAACACTAATTTGATTATGAAAATGGTTGTTGCTATATCTGTTTGAGATCAATGGACTCAAAAACTACTGGACCGATTTTGATACCGTTTTCACTAATAGATAGAGGAAGGTTTATGTGTATAAAACATTACGCTACGTCTTTTGAGAGACGAGTAGTAACCAGGAAATGTTACTTAGGGGGCATCCATTAATTACGTGAGCAATTTTTCTTCAAATTTAGACTCCCCCTAAATTAGCAGTTTTTCTAACTCTTAAAATAAATGTTTTTAACCATGAGATGTTTGAGCGGGCAAAATGGGACATTTCAAGTGAAGAAAAAAAATCTAATTACAGCAATGTTGACGTGAGATTTTCAATTATACCCCCCTCAGTTTAAGTGAGATATGATGAGATTTTACTGGACCCCTCCCCCCCCCCATTTTGAGCTCACGTAATTAATGGATGTCCCCTTATACGGCGATTTGTGTTAATGGCATCGGGCGAGCAGTGATATTAAAATTCCACGGGCGAAGCAGGGGCGGGACGCATGTAGGGGGGGGGGGGGTTGACTATCGGCTAAGCCACTGTGTAATAGAGTTTTTAAAATGCAACTAAAATTGCTCCTAGGTAAACACAGCTTAATGTGAAAAATAAACAATTGAACACGAAGGTAGAAGCAAGAAGCACAGTGTTAGCGCCTACGAAGATTTATGAGGTGGTGAATTCAAACAAAGCATTACAAAATTACACAAAGAAATAAAATGTGATATAAAGCGAGATTAAAGAATGGCAGCGGATGTCTCTATAGATCTATCCGGCCGTTCTGGCGTTCTTGTACGGTTTGTTATAACATTCTTCAACACAAAACGTATAAAACGACCGTCAAAGCGACATTTTAATCTATTAACGTCGCCAGTCACCACAGGAATGAAATAGTTATATGATCATATTTTTTGTTTAATCTCGTCTCCCTACAGTTTCTTTTCATGTGTAAAATCGTCAAACTCGTGATTTAGTTTAATCAGCATCGCGATTCAGCGGGGAAATGCAGCCAGTATTCTTGCTACTATTTCACGCGGACCCAGGTTTATTTTGTTGTTTTTAATGTTTTGATTAAATTTAAAGGTTTTTTTATATAGCTAGTTGTGTGATGTGTGTATATCTCAAGCCTGCATCTCAGTGGACTATTACCGCTCGTTTTTTACCCGACTGCGCCAGACAAGAAGCAAGGAACTCTAGGGGTCCAAGGGGTCCAGCCAGACCAAAAATGACAAAAAAATAAATTAAATATTTTATATTGTGGATTATTAAACATTTTATTATTATCATATTATATGTATATTAAAACTTTTTAAAGCTTAGTACACCATGATTGTATTTGGAACAACCGTTCTTGTTCACGGCCTGCATACCTTGCGGTGTCCATTATTGGAACTGATGACAAGTCCATTTTGAAGAAGTCCTCATGGATATGGGGACTAGCCATAGAGTATAAGAATACATTTGTTGAAGCGCCATAAAATTATTTTTCTGTTGACATTATTTCTGGTCTCTCTAGCCACATCACAAGGTATAAATATCGTGAATATGCAGTGTTTGTTTTATTACAGTTTATTTCATATTTTTTAACCAAGAAAAAGACATGTAAACTCCGGTCAACCACTATAGAAGCGATCGAGAAGGCGTCAACGTCGTCTGCACACTCAAGTAGGTAAGTCTATTTTTGTTCCACAATTTTCGTTCCAGTCGGAATCGAGGCGCGGTTGGTGTTTACGGATTTATGCACAAAAATGGCGGCATGCTCGCTTTTAGAATGTTTATAACCGCTGCCGTATACTGCTCCACTTTACGAAAATACATCAGCGGCGGGAATTCGTTGAAAAATGGTCTGCTAACTGCTGAAACACTGCCTGCGGGCTCGACAGCTTGTTTACATTAGCTGAAAATATACGTAAAGTACGCAACGTGGCTGTCTGCGGATTAACACTTTAGTGAAGTGTGCTCTCTTTGTAATGTAAATACACTGCATTGATCCCATCTTATAGGCCACTAAAACACATTTTTCATATATTTCACAATTTCTGATTCATATGAAACAGACACAAACTGTAGATAATCGTGTTTTTTTGTCGGTACGCCATAAATGAATTAGGCTATCGACTTCATGTAGGTATGAAGTCGATAGCCTAATTGGTAGGACGGTGGACTTGAAACCGGAGGTCCCGGGTTCGAATCCTACCCCTTGCCAAAATGCTAAGCACCAATTTTCTTTAAGAATATGTGCTTAAATCGACACCTCGGAGGGCACGTGAAGCCGGCATCCGGTCACCAACCCGCCTGCCAAGCGTGGTGACTATGGCAATTCCTCTCAATGAGCACCACTAAAAATGGTGCACCTAGAGGAGACCATGATCCAGCAGTGGATCTTAAAAGGTTGATGATGATGAATGACGAAAAATAATCAAACAAAAAATAAAAAATAAATAAAATTAGATTAATTTATGTATTTTATAAAAGACGCCACGGGTCATCTGTAGTCTATTTGTATATTGCGTAGAGGCTTCGTGTTATATGTAGAGGTAGAGTTGATAAAATTATTAAGATTTCTTTATTTCCATCGCCTTTAGCTATGAAAATGATAATTGAAAATAAAAAGTTAAGTTTCAATATTAATTGTTAGGTAAGTACTTATTGTATTTATCTATACTAATAGATATTATATAGATGTAAAGATTGTTATTTTGTAAGTTTGGATGTAGGAGGTAATCTCTCAAACTACTGAACCGATTCTAAAAATTATTTCTCGAATAGAAAGCTACGATATCCCTGATATTTAATTTTGATCGAAAATATACACGGGCGAATCCGGAGGCGGAAGCCAGTTGTTAAATAATGCCACTAATAAAATAATTCGCTGTATTTTAAAGAACGTGTAGCTCAGCGTACGCAGCGAAATAGGTATTTAGAAAATCATATTCTGTCTCAAGCGCGCTCTTCCCCCGGGCATCAGTGCGATAGAGAGCACTGCAGCTCGTGAGTGTTCGTAGGTATGTTTTTCGTTGAAAATTGCGTTTTGGTGTCATATGTTTTAGCAGATTATAATCTACGTACGTACGTTTTGCTTTTTTTGAAATTTTGCTTTGTTTCTCAAATACAGACGGTTTATTACCAGCAAGTTATGAACCAAAAAAAAACGAGATTTGAGTGCACCGACCTATACTTTACATAGGTCGGTGTTTGAGGGGCTTATAACTTTTGACCTATTACGAATTTTGAAAAAAGGAAAAAATACGTACGTATATTACAAAATCGTTAAAATTAAATAATATTTAGGGGTAGTAAAACGTTTTCTCCGTTTGTATGGACATGGACGCGGTACACTACACTCTTAAGAACGGCTGGACCGCTTTGGTTATTTTTTTAAATGTTCGTAATAGTCAGAATCAGGTTTTTAAGGAAAGAAAAATTGTAAACGTTCCCTGAAAAATTGGAAAATTCGGGGAAAAGAGAAAGTGCTTTTTTCTTTGGGATTTTTATATAAACTCAAGACACAATTATTTGTTAAATGGCTCCACGTGCGAAGGTAGATAGTATGAATGATATGGATTATAAAAGATTTGCGATTATATAGAACAGGTGTGGCTGGAAGAGTTGATATATTCAAGGCAGTGGCACGTCAAGCCGATATATGACAGGCAATCGGATGGCGAGTGGTAATCTAGGCCTTTGAGTGGTACAGAGTCCCCTGGTAGCGGCCAAAGTGACCCTAAATGGACAGGGGCGGCGATATGGGGGTGGGGCAAAATCGATTTTTTTTTTTTAAAAGGCAACCGGATAAAAATGCGGTAGCCTGTCCAATAGGTCGCCCCAAAAAGAATTTCACTGATCATATTGGTGAAATAAAAATCACCCGAAATCGAATAGCATGAAAGGTATGGACTTCAATGAAGTGAAAGAGGTGTGCCAGGATCGTGGCGAGTTGATATCTTTTGTATCTGCCTACCCTAAGGAAAATAAAGTGAGAGCATATGTATGTGTAGCAGCTAGCCTACTTACAATAAAAAGATAATTTATTTACTCTACAAGTGTTTGTACACCGTTTTAATGTTCACTTGATTTATAGACATTGTGGCGATTCACAGATGTGAGCAGAAAGCTAATGATCTCACAATGTTACTTTATAAAAGTGACAACAATGAATCAATAATTAATTGTTTAAGTTTTATGGAAAAATAATATTTGTTGTAAAGAAAGCACGTATCTGACTCAAACTAAACTATGTCTACGGCAGTCGTGATTTATTTCTCTACCGCCTAATGTTTTAGGTGAAAAGTTCTTTGCGCGGTTTATGAGTGAACAAACTGAAGCGTCACGCTCGGGTCGGTGACGCTGAATCGGGTATACTCGGCTTAAATTATATAGTTTTCACTTCTATCGTGTGGTTATTATAAGCACACCACACACATTTGATAGATTATATAGGTACTTTTGAAGGACTTTAGGTTGTAGCATGCAGTAAATACCGAGGATGAATGTTCATTCCACGTTCAAATGAGCACACCACACCAAATTTCAGTAATAATACATGAGACAAACATTTCCGGTTTAGTGCAATAAAAATTAATAATATTGTATTTTTTACTTATCTAATTTATTTTTAAGTTTTAGTTAGTTTTATTTATAAATCTAGTAATTTATCTTTATACATCGGTAACAGTGTCCACTTTTTGCCAGTTGTCCTTTGTCCATATTGAACAGAACACGTGGCACGCCCGTATTGCTACACAATGAACCTAGATGTGTCAGTTCTTTAAATATGTAGGTAGGTGAATATCTATAATTTTTTTCAGTAGGTTTGAAAGTATTCCTCGCTGCTAGATCACTTTGAGTTTCTTGCCTTTGCGGTTGAGTGAGACTTTTGGCTCTTGAGTTCATCTGACTCCAAGAAGTTTGCTGATAAAATTCGTAAACTTCTTATCGAAAAGTCTGGTGATTACTGAGCTAAGAGTTTTTCATTCACCGAATAAGCTTGGAGATTCAAAGGGGTAACGCAGCGAGTGTTGGACTTTCTTCAGAGCTGGAGGAGGTACCTACTTCTTTTTAGTTTTTAAGGTATTTAAGGTTTTTTAAATTAAATTTTTTTGAAAGAAATTATTTAAAAAGGTTACTTATAATATATTATATTGTTACGAGCTAGGGTTCGAAGAGATTTAAAATACCGATTAAATAAACAAACTTTACTTTAACACCACAAAAACACAGTTAAATAATTAAACACTATAGAATAACACTTAGTCGCACAAAATTCCACTTCACTGTTTCGCTTTGATCGCTCTGATTCGCACTGAGTCCCTTGCGGCAATGATCCTCTGTTTATATTGCCCACCGAACATTCGAGAAACGCCGAGATTGTTGTACAAAGTTGTAGACGCGGCTCGATGCGACTCGGCGCCAAATACCTACACACAACCCGCGCCCGATTTTGGTACCTATGGCTAGGCACATACGGTCCATTTTCGTTTGTACTTGATTCTCTCTGGATGTTTCTAGAGACGTCTATCGACCTTGATGTGTTTAGGTATTTATTTGTGCGATTTAAGTACCTATTCGTTACACTGCCCCCCGCTTAGACTTGCTCGTCCCGAGCAATATTCGAGCCTTTGTAAGGAGCCAGTCGATCAATATGGACAACCTTTAACTGTCCACGCGGGCATCGTTGGATCCGATAGGTCACGTCATTGATCCTCGTGATGACCTTATACGGGCCTTCCCAGCGGTTCTGCAGCTTGGGAGATTTGCCTTTTCGGCGTTTCGGGTTGTGCAGCCACACCAACGATCCCTCGTCAAAACCGTTACTATTGAAGTTTCTATCGTACCTGGTCTTCATCTTTGTACTGGCCACAAGACTGCTCTGACGAATCTGGTCATGTATGTCGCACATCTTGTTTTTCAGGTTCGATACGTAGTCACTTACAGGTTGCGGCGCATCCGGAGGTCCGCCGGTCAGGAGATCAACTGGTAGTCGGAGTTCTCTCCCAAAGTTGGCATAAGCAGGAGTCACCTTTATGCTTTCATGCTCTGCGGATCGATATGAGAGCAAGAACAAGGGAATATATCGGTCCCAGTCCCTCTGGTGATCCTCAACCAGTTTCGCTAAATGAGTCTCCAAAGTGCGGTTGAACCTTTCAACCATTCCGTCGGACTGTGGGTGATACGCCGTAGTCCTCGTTTTATTTATTCCCAGGAGACGGCATACTTCCTGGAACAACTGCGACTCAAAGTTACGCCCTTGATCAGAATGTATCTCCAATGGTAGCCCGAACCTGCAGAATACTTCGTTGACCAACTTAGTCGCCACTGTTGTCGCTTCCTGGTTGGGAATTGCGAAGACCTCCGGCCACTTCGTGAAGTAGTCCATCACGACCATGAAGTACTTGTTCCCGTCTTCAGTGGCCGGGAACGGTCCAGCAACGTCCACCGCAATTCGTTCCCATGGAGCGCCAACATTGTACAGCTGCATACGTCCCCTCGTACGTGTCGTAGGTCCTTTCACGGCCGCACATACTGTGCACTTACGACACCAATCCTCGACATCTTGCCGGCAATGAACCCAATAAAATCGTTTCCTGATTTTCGCCAGGGTTCGATTCATGCCCAGATGTCCTCCCGAGGATCCATCGTGCACGGACTCAAGCACTGCGCGCACCTTTGACCTAGGCACGACCAGCTGCATCAATGTCTCCTGTCCACTTGGCGACTCCCACTTGCGGTACAGCAACCCGTTGTGCAGCACTAGACTTTCCCACTGAGCCCAGTAGCTTTTCGTGGTGGAACTCATGGCGGATACAACATTCCAGCCGGGCCTTGGAACATTCTGCGTCTTCCATTCCATTATCGGCGCCAAGTTGTTATCCTTGAGTTGCTCGTCTCTCGTCCTCTCGTTCGCCCATTCGTCACTAAGGTTGTTAGTCGTAATCACTTTGATGACAGAATCACCGATTTCACGCCTCGAGCAGTGTTTACAATCTTCAGGGCACGGCCTGCGTGACAGTGCGTCAGCGTTGCCATGCATCCGTCCTCGTCGATGTTCGATCGTGAAATCGAATTCTTGTAACTGCTCGATCCACCGAGCGACTTGTCCTTCAGGATCCTTGAATTGAAGTAACCATTTCAACGCCGCATGGTCTGTCCGTAGCTTGAACTTCCTTCCGATGAGATACTTGTTGAAGTGTCGTACTGTCTTCACTACGGCCAGAAGTTCGCGTCTGGTTACACAGTAGTTCCTTTCTGGTTTCGACAGAGCCTTGCTGAAATACGCTATCACAACTTCCTTGTCCCCCTTCCGTTGTGACAGCACACCTCCAATGGCGATGTTGCTTGCGTCTGTGTCCACCACAAACTCGCCGACTTGGTCCGGGTAGCCCAATACAGGTGTTTCACACAGTCGTTGTTTCAGTTCCTGGAACGACTTCTCACAGTCCTCAGTCCACTGAAACGAACGCTTGTCCTCCGTCAGTCGATGTAGGGGCTTGGCTACTCCCGCGAAGTCGTATACGAAGCGGCGGTAGTATGAGCACAGACCAAGAAACGCCCGAACATCTGTTTTGTTCCGTGGGGTGGGCCATTCTCGTACAGCTACTGTCTTTACAGGGTCGGTTTCTACGCCATCCTTTGTAATTACATGCCCGAGGTAATTTACACGTTTCTTGAAGAAGCTACACTTCTTGGCATGCAATTTCAGGTTCGCGAGCTTCAACTTGGCAAACACTCTTTCTAAATTCCCCAGGTGCTCGTTGAAGTCGCGTCCCATGATGATGACGTCATCCAGGTAGACTAGGCAAGCTTTTCCAACGAGATCCGCAAGCACAACTTCCATCAGCCTTTCGAACGTAGCGGGAGCATTGCATAACCCGAAAGGCATGACGTTGAACTGCCACAGTCCATTTCCGGTCGAGAAAGCAGTCTTTTCCTTGTCCTTGGGATCGATCTCCACTTGCCAGTATCCACTCTTCAAATCCAGTGTTGAGAACCACTGGTTCCCACTCAACCTGTCTAAGGTGTCGTCTATCCGGGGTAGAGGGTAGCTGTCCTTTCTGGTTACCTCGTTCAGCCGACGATAATCCACACAGAAGCGAGTGCTGCCATCCTTCTTCTTAACTAGCACAACCGGAGAACACCATGGGCTCAAAGAAGGTTCGATGACATTAGCCTTCTTCATGTCTTCCAGCATGCACTGTACTTCGGCTTCTCTTCCTACTGGGATTCGTCGAGCACGTTGACGTATAGGTAACTCGTTGCCTGTGTTGATGGTGTGTTTCACCAATGACGTCCTGCCGAGATGCCCATCTCTGTCACTAAAGATGTCAATGTAACGAGTGAGCATCTCCTTCGCTCGTTTGTACTCGGAGATTGACAAGTCCTTCTTCGAAATGTCGACGAGTTCCAAGGGGTTTGCACTGTTATTTTTCATCGCCGACAGCTTCCCCTGGGTGCAGCTCCGCATCCAATTCGCCTCGTCGCACTTCGCCACGACTTGATCCTTATTGAGAGTGACAGGAGCGCCATTGAAGTTGGTCACCCTTACTACAGCTCGTCCACTCTGGCTGTTTACTAAAGTTGGAGTGAGTAACCAGCCTTTATGTTTAGAACGTTCTAGGTGGTCGATGATAGAGCACCTCGTATTGGAGGGGTCCCCATTAGTTGGTAACTCCACATCGACAAGCGTCTCCGAGTATGGGTTCAGCTTGACGCCCTTGGCACAGCGCACATAGCCAGCATAACCACCTTTCAAAAATACTTGTTCCTGGCCGCACTGCAGTACACCGTTGCGCAAGTCGATGCCAAACTGGAACCGCTTCATAAAGTCGAGTCCGAGAATGCAGTCGTCTATAATGTCGGCCACGATGACGGTGTGTGGGTACTCCCCGTCACCCACCTTGAGTGTCACCGGCAGCTCGTCGTATGTGGGTATAGGCTGACCGGTTGCCGTGAAGAGTTTCAGACAGGAAGATGGACGTCTGGTTCTGCTCGTAGATCGTCCCAACAACTGAGGTCTCACAACCGTGCGCGTTGCTCCTGTGTCGATCGTCATCTCACATGGCGTCCCGTTGACCTCGCCGGTGATCACCAGGCTGTTCCCGTCGAAAACTTGTTGGATGGTAACTTTGGGGGCTATGTCACGAGCAGCCAGTACCTGCCCCGCGGCTCTGGCTGTTACTCGTTTCCCGGAAGCTCCGTAGATACGGCACGGACATCAGCTCCGACGTCCCGTTTCGGCACTCGTTGATCCGTGCCTTGTCGTTTAAGCGCCGGGCAGCTTGCTTTAAGGTGCCCCAGCTTGTGGCAGTAGAAGCAGCGGGGTAAGTAGCTACGCCTCTCTGCTACAGGTGTCGTTGTTGGAGTAGCCTCCTCCGCCACTTGTCGCAATCGCTGAGAACGAGGCTCCTGTCTCACGGCTTCCACCTCTAGAGCCCATGCATCTTTCAGGGCGCTGTGGTGGCCCAGACGAACTGCAGCTCTGACCTCCATGCTGCGGATGCCGTCGATAAATGCTTGAACGAGGTTTGCAGCAATGAACTCTTGTCCGGCAGATGGGTACGCCTTCCTCACGATCTTCTCGATCTCCAGAGCCCATTGTTGCAGATTCTCACCAGCATGTTGCGTCCTGTCCCTCAGCTGCGCTCGGTAGACGTGCTCCAGGTGTTTGTCGCCGTACCTGGAGTCCATTGCCTCGATCAGGTTCCCGTACGTGGTGCAGCTGTCTGGAGAGGCCTCCAGAACCGATAGTGCACGGCCCCTTAAAGCCACTGTCAAGGCGGTCAGAGATTGCTCGTCTGTCCAGCCGTTGGCAGAGGCGACCGTTTGGAACTGCAATTTGTACGCTGTCCAGGACGTAGTCCCGTCGTACGGCGGCACCTTGACTCGGGGGCCGGAGACGACGACGCCTCCAGAAACAGGAGCGGACAGCTTCAGTTTCCTTACTTCATTCTGGAGCCTCTCGCATCGGCTGTCCAACTCTCCGTAGCGGTCGTTAAGTCTTGCATCCTGTTCTCCGCTCATCCTTGTCTGTATTTCCATATGGAGATCCTTATAGTGCTGTTGGAGGTCTTCGTAACGGATGTCAAGGTCTTCGATTCTCTCCTCGTGCATGTCTGTAACCCTCTGTAGCTGCTTCACCTCCATAGTCACCTTTCCCAGTGATTCTGAAAGCAGCTCCTTAAGGCTAGCAGACTGCTCCTTTAACAGCCGGCAAGTCTGCTCCTCCCGAAGTCTGGCCTCCTCCTCTTGTCGTCTGGCCTGCTCCTCCTGACGTCGGGCCTGCTCCTCCTGACGTCGGGCCTGCTCCTCCAATAGCTGCCGAGTCTGCTCCTCCTGTCGTCGGGCCTGCTCCTCCTGTCGTCGAGCCTGCTCCTCCTGACGTCGGGCCTGCTCCTCCATCAGCCGTCGAGTCTGTTCCTCCTGACGTCTGGCCTGCTCCTCCATCAGCCGAACCAGCATTCCCATGTCGGTTGCCTGGGGAGCACCCGCAGAACCCGCAGCACCCGAATCAACTCCAGCAGCAGCTCCAGCACCACCAGCAGCAGTCCCAGCAGCAGCAGCAGCAGCTCCGGCACCACCAGCAGCATTCCCAGCAGCACCAGCAGCGGCTCCAGCAGCAGCAGCCTCGTCGACCTCCTCGCCGTGATGTCCAGCAGTAGTTTGTCGTGTTTTGGGTCGCCGTGATGACGACGAGTCACGTGGTGTAATCGGCATTTTTGAATCCCACACTCCTGACACCAATTTGTTACGAGCTAGGGTTCGAAGAGATTTAAAATACCGATTAAATAAACAAACTTTACTTTAACACCACAAAAACACAGTTAAATAATTAAACACTATAGAATAACACTTAGTCGCACAAAATTCCACTTCACTGTTTCGCTTTGATCGCTCTGATTCGCACTGAGTCCCTTGCGGCAATGATCCTCTGTTTATATTGCCCACCGAACATTCGAGAAACGCCGAGATTGTTGTACAAAGTTGTAGACGCGGCTCGATGCGACTCGGCGCCAAATACCTACACACAGACCGCGCCCGATTTTGGTACCTATGGCTAGGCACATACGGTCCATTTTCGTTTGTACTTGATTCTCTCTGGATGTTTCTAGAGACGTCTATCGACCTTGATGTGTTTAGGTATTTATTTGTGCGATTTAAGTACCTATTCGTTACAATATTTATTTTGTTTTTGGTTTGAATAAGAGAGTGTGAGTTTATTTGTGTGTAAGAAGTAAAAAAAACTATAGACCGATTTGAAAAGGTTCAAATGGACTTAATATTAACTAACCTTGTATCACGTCTTTGTTGACTTTGGCCAACCCCAAAAAGTTTGTACCAACTGTGCATTATGTTATGAGTGTTATGACGATAGAAGTTCAATAAGCGCTACGATTTTTCTTGCAGAGTAATATTTAACATTTTTACGATTGACAATCCTCACAGATACTTCATTATAATTTTGTCTTTGATGTTTATGTCGTACAGGCGCGATTGGCGAGCTATAATATGAAATATGGACCGGAAATTCAACACGTTCCACCGCTTCTGCATTTCTAATTTTATTGATAACTATTTGAGAAATTAGGTCGATGAATGTCGGATACTGTAGTATCTTACCTATATGCGAAAGTTTTAATTTAATGTTTATTAATCATTCACGCCGTAACGGTTCAAGGGATTTGAATATAATTTCAAACCTGTATGTAGGTAGTAGTACTACTGTATCTATCTTGATAAATTATATATGCACTGTGCATGCATCTATTTGATAATCTTGCCTGACCATAAACTTAGGTACTATAAAATGCAAAATTTGCAAATAATAATCGTTCAAGATTGTTATATTTCAAAAAAATAGTGGGAATAAAAATATATTATTTTATTATATTTCGCTGCATATAACTCTACCTACTATGTACTAGTGTTTAAGTTTTTTTCAGTGACCGACTTCATCGTCATGACTTATGAATAATAAAAAAATCGGAACGGAAGGACATAGAATTTTAGGCGGTAGGAGCCGGCTCCACGCGGGATTTCCCCACATAAAAAAGGTACCTACACTACCTTTTACCCATCTACATTATCTGAAGTTTTGTACGAGGGTGCTAGTTTTAAAAATGCTTATCTTTCATTCGAGTCTCAAAAATATCACCAGCTAAGTACTACATGGATGCGTTCTTTGGTTGCTTGATATCTATAAATTCGCATACCTATCTTGATATTGAGTAACAAGTGTGCGAAGGTGGTAATTACAGACGAATCAGAAAGCAGGGGCAAAGCAGAAGGCGAGTGTTTTACAGAGCCGAAACTGTAATTACCATCGCTCAATTTTTCATGAATTTTCCAATATTAAACAATAATGGCGGCCTTTTTTTACAAGCGCCTGCTAAAGGAACATTATATAGAGGTCTGGCTGCCTAGTTTATTTTTTTATTTTGGTATAGATTTAATTAAATTTTAATGAGTTTAGGTATTTATAAATAATTTATATAATAATTTGTTAAGAATTATACAGGTTGTAACATCGAGATGGGTAAGTATGGGGACCTCAGAAACTATAAGAGATAGCAAAACGTGTTCCATCCAAGGAACCATGTCGTCGATTTTAGAGATAAAAAAAACCGCATTCAGTTTTTAAAACTCATACACTACTCGGGAATCGAACCCGGTCATTTTGAAAAAAAAAACTTGCGATATTTCTATTACGATATTGATTGTGTAGGTTGTAAGGAGTAGGTACCTAAATGTTGCTATGAAACCATGTATTTAATATTATTTTATTAATAATGTGTATTTAATATCTATTATTTTAGTAAATATTCGAAATGACAGCCATTCTCTTGAATGCAATAATTAACTCATTTGGGTAATGTATAAACTACACAGCACATACAAAAATAAATAAACTTCCGTAAAATAATAACAAAATGGTTTTAAAATTTCCCACCATTATTTTTCTTTTTATTTTATTTTAACAATTGCAGTTCGGCCTGGGAAACTAAGAAGTTCACATTCCATTCTCAAACTCCTAGATAAGTAAGTAGTTATACGCGTATTTGTGTAGATATTCAAATTGATGTTAATTCATTCATATATTGTCCATATTCCACAAGGGCAGAACCGCGGCAAGTCGGTGGTTAGTAATATCCTCATTGTTCTATTAGATATCTATTTTTTTTATTTCCCAGTTTATTTGTAAAAACACAAAACACAAATGTTCACGGTCTTTATACCTTCCGGTGTGCCCAGAGACACCAGTAACAATGTCCACTTTAGCCAGACGTACCCAGTTATTTTTATAAGTGCGGCTTCCGAAGCACGAGAAGGTGAAGAATTAATTAATGGGTCTACGGAAAAGTTTTCCGTGATACCAATGGGGCTACGGTTAATTTAATTTTGGAACTAGAGAAAAAGACGGTAAAGTTACTTAGCAATTTTTTCATGTGTGAGATTTGAACCCAGGTTCAAGTACAACTTCTACTTTTCTTTAAGTTAGTATATACGAATGAAGGTAGATAAATCCAGGTGTTAAAGTATAGTTAACACTTACCGCGGTTACGAAGACCGACGCTTGGTTGAACCGCGCCCTCATCTGTCACAAACACACCGGCCGCGAGTATATTTTTAATATAAAAACAGTTTGGAATCAAGGCGATCATAAAAATCGACTTCTAGCTTCGATACAATATTTAAAGATACACCTCGGCCGCTTTTCGTACTTTGCCAGGGATTGACGCATTCGTACTAATTTCGGTGCGCCTGCGTCGATTCCGAGTTTGTGTAAACAGGGAGGGATCGCTTCCTCTTCCCCCACTCGGCAATACTGACTCACAGCCGCTGACGTACCTACCTGAAA
This sequence comes from Nemapogon koenigi, assembly GCA_963924495.1. NCBI lineage: Eukaryota > Metazoa > Arthropoda > Insecta > Lepidoptera > Tineidae > Nemapogon > Nemapogon koenigi. The sequence goes on along the minus strand of OZ004640.1, from coordinate 2,739,242 downwards.
TTCCTTATTTCATAATCGCTTCCTGTGCTTTTTCAGCGCTTTTATAAGTTCTTTGTACTCTTAGCAGCAACGTCATCTGCAAGGGTTTCAAGGTTTTCCATAGATTTTGTTTTATGCCATTCTTTATTTAATAAACAAAACTTGATGCTAATTTTGTTTTGTACAAGCTTTCCGCCCTGGCATCGCGATTCGATTTTTATTCATTCCAGGATTTTCAGGATAAAATCACTATCACTATCTGTTGTGACGTGAAAGAAAGACAAAAAAACACACTTTCGCATTTAACATATTAGTTAGGAAAAAATGCAATAGCTGAATTATATTGTATTTTGAAGTAGGTACGAAATACGAAATCAAGGTATCTACAATACAATTTTTTTAAGGTTTTAGAATTTATAAGTAAGTAAATAATATATAAAAAGATAGTAGGTAATTATTTTCAAAAATGAAATTTTATAATGTCTGGATTTCCTGGTTGGTTATTAGCACAGAACTAAAGGATCTGTGGTTATGTTATTAGGTATCTAATAGGTAGAGAGATGGAGACAGAAAGTGGTTGTAAGCACTTGCCGGCAGAAAACCTCTTTTTCACGTAGTCTGAGCCCCCCTCTACAAAATCTTGGAGTAAATTGGCAGAAAATATTTTTCTTACAACCGAGAGGTCTCCACAAATGCTGTTCACTCATTTTCTGCCAGCTGGTAGGTTTTTTTTATTTTTTTTCTTCTAAATCGGCTCAGCTGCGTACCGACAAGCGCTGGACACCTACTCGTCTACAAGAATTAGTAGAGGGGGGCTCAGACTACACGAAAAAGAGGTTTTCTGCCGGCAAGTGCTTACAACCACTTTCTGTCTCCATCTCTCTACCTATAAGGTTAGTCAGACATATCTTTGAAATATTACCGACATTGAAAACTTGAAATAGAGATTTGGTAAACAGGTTTTCAAGAAAATTCGGCGTCATGCCATAGCGGTCTAATTTTCTGTAAGTCTTCTGCCGCACATAGAAACTTCTATTTGTTCGATGGGTATGACTTGATACCGAAGGTGATAAGCTATTTGAAGGATAAAATGTGTTTGTGGCTTGAAAAACATGCTTATTTCATGTAGGTATAAGTACAAACAGTATCATCTCACAGCGTCAAAGGAGGTTCGACGACACGCCTCTGTCACACGACACGATGCACTTATTAATTCTCAAAGGTGTTTTTTGTCGTTCGATACGCCATTTTGAAGATTATTTTTCCCTCTAACGACGAAAAATAAGTAGCCATATATTGGAGATCAGTTGAACTATGACAACAATATTGACACCACTAACGGTGCGAAGTAGTCGCACGGGTCATCTAGTCAATTTTATGCCAATGACTTTATGTAATAGGTATAGGTCCTCATCATGAATTACTATAGTGCCAGAACGAAAAGGTTCGTCAATTTTTTTTTATATATCATATGAACATTATAAAGCAACGTTCGGATCTCATGTAATAAGGGTGATGACAGTAAAAAAAATAAACAGACAATAATATTTTTATAAATAATGCTTATTTATTTGTTTAATATCTAAATGAAAAAGCTCCCAAAAATGCCCAAAAAATAGTATTTTTCTTCTTCTTTTATTATGGCTCCACCAATGTTTATCGGTGATTTGCCAATGGCAAGTATTATAGCCTTTATAGCCAATTAATCGATATTTAAGATAATCCCGCCAACCGTGATAACACAGCGCGGACAGGATTCCCCATCACGTCTCGGCGAAAGCGTGCCCTGTTCACCAAGGCGTGACATGAAATCCAAAAAAAATATCATTATAATTTATTGGAAAAAATATCTGTCAATCGAAATGTTGCCTTGATTTCAAGCGATTATGATTTCTTTCTGACACTTTACTATTGGTCCTCATAATATACCACTGGGCACTAGAGACACATATAAAACAAAATCACATAATTGTTATTCTATTAATACAACTTTATTGCGTTTAAAAATACCTTAAATAACATTATTACAAACACAAGGTCAGTTTGTAAAAAAATTACAAAAAATAATTATATTATTATCTAAATCACTTTGAAACTTTAATATCTTATTTGGTACTTTGATTATTGTATACGTGAAATTTGTACTTAAATCCACAAAAAGTCAGCACAAAAATATTGTGCAAAAAGTAATTTCCTTTTTTCTATTCTAAATCGAATTTACATCATCTATTGAAAAAAGGGCTGGCCGGGCCAACCCATCTTATCATATTTCTATAATTTAATGTCGAGTAACGAAATGAACATACACTTTTAATTTAAATTAATGTGACAATACGTCGCGGGTGTCTATTTACCCTTCAAGGCCTCGCACGCCGGGAGCAGCTCCAAACCTTCCATGATGTACAGCAAATTCTCAACCGAAGCGTCTTCATCATCATCGAACCACAACTGGAGCATGTATCGAGCGCGCGCGGCGTCCGTCGGGTTCTCAGTTTCAAAATATTCAATTTCATCCTGCTTGTAACCTAACTTGGTCGCCAACTTCTTCCAGTTGGCCAGATTAGCGGACACCGCGTCAAGTTGTGCCGGAGTGATCATAGTGACGCGCGACCGGGACGGCTTCTCATACTCTTCGTCGACGCCGTGCGTTGAATCGGGCACCTGAGGAAGTAAAAAAAACATTATAAATGATAAATGTGTTACAGGTGCCCGCCCAAGTAACACAGGAAGCACTTTAACAAACGAATAATTAACTTATGTAGATTTTAAACTCTTATATAAGTTCACCGAGCATTTTGACGCTTTATATTGGCATTTCAAAAACCATTATGATGCTTTACACTGTATAATGGATGGATAATGGCATATCAAAATGCTTTTGTAAAGCCTGTAGTTTTAGTGCAGCAAAGCATAATGCAGCCGTACAGCTTTCAGTAGTTTTTAGTGCATTTGTATCTAAAATAGCATTTTTAAGTAGTAAATAAATGCTAAATACTGTTTAGTAGCATAAACATGAACCATTATAATGCCATGTAAAACCGCTATACAGCTCTTTAGCTGTTTTTAGTGACCTTCGTTCTTTAATAGCACTTTTAATTGGTAAAAAAAAGCCTAGTACTGCTGAGTAGCATAAACGTGAATCAATATAATGCTTGCATTATTAAAGATCAACTAAGTTCTGTTGTAAAGCTAACAGCTCTTTAATCAAATACACATGAGTTATTGTAATGCGTAAAGCTGTATATACATTCATTTTACTGTATTCGTATAACCATTTGTCGGCCATATTAGGGAAAAGCACACATAATTAAAAAACGACACCATGCAGCAATTTTTAATGTTTTATTTATTTTTATTATTGGTTTTATTGTTTTGCTCAAGAATCCCTAAAATTGTTTTCAAGTAATGGCACTATTTCAGTCTACATCAAATCTATTGGTATACCGGTGAACCCCTGTATAACTAATTTTGAACGAAGCTGGAGTACAAAAATTGTATGATAGCCTTGTGGAACTTTATTTTAAAAACATCTACAGTTCACACCGATTCCAAAATGGTATTATTATGTGGTTTAAAGTAATAAGAAAACATTTTTTTAATCATTTGACATTTTAGCATGGCCACCACGCTTGCCTGATCTCAATCCAATGGATTATTTTATATGGGACTATTTTAAAGAAGCAGTCTAGGAGACAACTAATACTCGTATTGAAAGAGAATTAAAACAAAAATTGAACCTCGTAGCTGAAGAAGTAAAAAATAATGTACAGGCTCTAAGAAATTTAAGAAGAAATTTTGTTAAAAGATGTTGATAGTGCATAAGAGTTGGGGGAAGGCATATTGAGCACTTGCTTTAAGGGTCCTATATTGGGAATTTTTCTGGGATAAACTATTCCCAATTTCTCTGTAAATAATCCACCTGTGTCACTGTAATTTAGCACATAGTTACTTATTGAATATATCTAAGTGAAATAGCTCCTATTTTTTCAATGGGTTTTATTGAATAGGAAATATGGGTAGTTTAACTTTGCCCCTGCTGTGTCTTTCATAATCTATCACAAAACTCTATTTTTTTTAAAAGCACTGTTATACCATTACCCTTCAATTATATATGTCGAATTTTTTGGTAGCTTATTGAAAATTGAAAATAATAATTATTTTATTATTTTTTGCCAAATTAAAAAATCATAAAATATTTTTTTTTTGAATTTTCAATAAGCTACAAAAAAAAGCGATATATATAATTGAAGAATAATGGTATAAGAGCGCTTTAAAAAAAATTTAGAGTTTTGTGATAGATTATGAAAGAGACAGAAGGGGCAGAATAATCCTTTATTCTACCACCCATATTTCCTATTAAATAAAACCAATTGAAAAAATAACGACTATTTCACTTAGATATACTGAATAAGTAACTATATGCTAAATTACAGTGACACAGGTGGAGTATTTACAGACAAATTGGGAATAGTAATATCTCCATACAAATTCCCAGTATAGGACCCTTAATAAATAAATGTTTTTCTCATATTTGTTTTATTGTAATTTTCGTCGAGAAAATACTTACTGATATTGATCAATGATTAAAAAAATGTTTTCTTATTACTTTAAACCACATAATAATACCATTTTGGAATCGGTGTGAACTGTAGATGTTTTTAAAATAAAGTTCCACAAGGCTATCATACAATTTTTGTACACCAGCTTCGTTCAAAATTCACATTTAAAATTTTGTAATTTAAAATGTGCATAAGTTTTAGCTTTTAATTTTTATGTTGCCAATAATTAAGCATGAATAACGTTTTAGTTAGCAAGAGATATGTTTTCTTAACCCCTTTAAATAAAAAAATGTAGAAAATATAAAATATTATATGGTTTACTGACAAAAAGTGCATATAGCGTTTAGCTATTTTTTTGTTTTTTGTTCGCTATCTCGACAAGTTAAAAGAAAAACACTTTGTATTTTTTTAGATAGTTGCGCGGCAAATTTCTTTCTTTCAGGGATTAATGCACTTAATTTTCGAAAAATTACTGCATATTAACTTTTACATTTTAGTGACTTTTTGTCTCCATAGAAAGTTAGCGAAACGCCTTGTAACTTGAGAATGAGAACAGAGGAAATTTTTCTTATTCCACGAATAATTCGGAGATGGTCTACTGACAAAAAGTGCATATCGCGTTTAGCTATTTTTTTGTTTTTTGTTCGCTATCTCGACAAGTTAAAAGAAAAACACTTTGTATTTTTTTAGATAGTTGCGCGGCAAATTTTTTTCTTTCAGGGATTAATTGCACTTAATTTTTGGAAAATTACTGCATATTCACTTTTACATTTTAGTGACTTTTTGTCTCCATAGAAAGTTAGCGAAACACCCTGTAACTTGAGAATGAGAACAGAGGAAATTTTTCTTATTCCACGAATAATTCGGAGATGGTTTACTGACAAAAAGTGCATATCGCGTTTAGCTATTTTTTTGTGTTTTGTTCGCTATCTCGACTATACTCTAGCCCCCAAATTCATAAACACATTTTAGAAGCGTTTTAGTTAAAATATGTTTTGTGACTCTCTAACAAACCTGTCATTAAAAATTGTGTTTATGAATTTGTTCGCTATCTCGACAAGTTAAAAGAAAAACACTCTGTATTTTTTTAGATAGTTGCGCGGCAAATTTTTTTCTTTCAGGGATTAACTGCACTTATTTTTCGGAAAATTACTGCATATTCACTTTTTCATATCATTTTAAAGTTTTTTTTATTTTTTTAGATATTTATCGAAACATCCTGTATCCTAAAAAGAGAACCCATCCTCTTTTTCTATTTATAAGTTTTTAGAGGTTTAAGAGAGACAAAATATTGCCAATAATATTGTCTTTTTCTTGCGCATTTAGAAAGTTTCTATATTTAACTTACTTTATATAACACCCTGTAACTTCTGAAATAAACGAGCGGCAAATTTTATTATTTCACGAATAATTCACGGATAATTAGCGGCAAAATATAAAATAACTTTGGACCGCATTCGCAAGAAGTGTTTCACATTTTGTTTTGATGCAAACAAATATGGCGTCGCACTCATATATTTTATATTGCGAGACAGTGTTAAATTACATGGTTAATTAAGTATAACATTTATACCGATGATATTAAAGATGTTTTTGCAATGATTAGGGTTTATTTAAGTTAAACTGTGAACACTTAAATAGGTCCAATAATGCTTTTACTACCTTCTAATGCTAGTCTAAAGCTGTTGTAATGCAGTTAACATCTTCATTAACAATAATATTGCTAGTATAATGCTACTGCACTGCGATTGGCAACTTCATTGACCAAAATAAATCTTCTTTAATGTGATTAGCATCTTCATTGACCACAATAATGCTAATATAATGCGCCTGTAATGCAATTAAAAAACTATTGTGAACCTATTTAGGATCTAAAGCCGTATAATTTGTGCCCAAATAAGCATTACAGTAGCCGTATAAACGATTGTAATGCTATCATAGAATATACTCAAAATGCCAAAACGATACAAGGATGCTGTAAGTCGGCCGTTATACTGCTTTGATGTGTTTTGGGCGGGTACTAAGAAGGTATATTTAGCTGGCAGTCCTATGACTGTATGTATTATAATACTCTAGCCCCCAAATTCATAAACACATTTTAGAAGCGTTTTAGTTAAAATATGTTTTGTGACTCTCTAACAAACCTGTCATTAAAAATTGTGTTTATGAATTTGGGGGGGTAGATCTCTAGTAGGTGCTCCGTAAATGTATCAAAAATAGTTTCAGAAAATTGTCAAATGTAGCCCGCGGCTCCGCCATTTTGATTCGACAGTAACCACGTGAACAAGTCCTGAAAATGTATTTGGTTATTTGGAAAAATTACAGTTTATGCAGTAAAATCGCCCAAAAACCATAACATTATTATTAATTAAAAGATCACTTTTCATAAATATTTAGTTCCTTTATTGTAATTTTTGTTTGTTTGTTGTACATCCCGTCATTGAACAGTCAGTAAATTTTATTGTAACGAATTACATTTCTCTCGCCATTATGACTAAATCACTTATTGTGGAAACACTAGACGTATACAAAATCGCTTCAAAATTCGAACGACAGATTGTTCACAATTTCACTTAGACCCAAAAAAAAGGCTATCATATACACATACAGTAAGTAGCAATCACTATGTTCTTTAATAAGAGTCGGGACTGCCATACATTAAAATGAATCAAACTTAGGGCTGAAAGGTACTGCCAACCTAACAACAGTGTATTGGTATAGAAATATTTGATATCTCTGTCATCTGTATATGGCGTGAAAGAGATGGCGATACGACGCCATTAGTATTGGCTCATTTTTCCTAGCCCTAATTTTTTGTTCTAAGAATACAAGTCGAAACTATAACCGCCTTACTAATAATGGCGACTATAGGGTTGTTAGTTAAGGACTAGTAAGGCGGTAAGAGTTTCTTGTTTGACTATCAAATTCGTACCTGTTCTAAATAATTATCACTAGGTTTCATGAGATCTGCTTCCAATTGTTCTTCAGACATTTCTTCTTCCTGTAATAGAATTGGTAATTTAACATATTTATATAACTGCATTTGGATATAATGTTGTACCCGGCAAATAAGTGATACCAAAAATAAAATATTTTTTTCTTTCTTCGCGATTATTGGAAAATTGGAAATTATCTAATACAAAAATAGTATAGTGATAGCCTTTGATAAAATAAAAATATAGATACGTTACGTCCTAAAATTTCATGAATAAATCCGGTCCGCCGCAGCTAGACCACACAATTTAATTTTTGTTCTAGTCATTTGTGCACCCACAAAACACATAAGATGGCATTGTAATTATATTAAACGTCTATAAATTTATGATTTCTCAGTCGCGTACGTGTGCAACGACTGCGTTGATGAATGCGGCGGACAATCTATGAGACCGTGGACTCGTAAATTAGGTGTCACAAGAAAGTGATGGAAAGTATGGTTTTTGACCTTACATCCTGATCAGGATTGACCAAAGCTTATCTTTTTCAAAATGTATCTTCTACTCTCTATATTTTTCATTAAAACAATAAAAACGGGTGATATGTTGTCCCTTGCGAGATTTGCGATGCTACATTTACGCCACCTTATACCACAGATATCTAATATACTAGTCAAAGACAGATAGGACACTTCATAGTTTGCAGTTAGTACCGCTTGTTTCCGCGAAGCGCTAGTGTCGATTCAGTCGATAGTGATGTAGGTACGTAAAGTATCAAGTTTATTAGCTTCTTGATCAGCATCAATCGTGGTCAATAGTGACGTACCACATCAATCAATGCATGGATTTTATTATTTTTCCTAATATTTAAAGGTTTGTTGTAAATAAAAGAGCATGGATTTTTTAATAAAATTATTTATTTTTATTTACAAAATAAAAAATCTGCTTGAAGGATATGCCAAATTACTGTTCTTTAGTTGCCTATATTCTCTGGTTTCTATCCATTTATGAAAGTTTTGTTCATCACATGTTGTGTAGGTAATACGACAGGATCCACAGTTAAATTTCTTTGATAGTCGTCTGCATAAATATTAATATCCCGCAGTAATATGCAAACTAATGTACTTTCACTTTACCACTTACACAGCACTTACGAGAAGACATAGCACTAAACGTTCGCTGTTCAAATTATTATTTATTTCGTTATCAACTCAAGCCCGAAAGCGAGGATATACAAACAAAAATTATATAAAAACTTGTGAAAATACTGAAATAACGACCACAGCAAGTAGTAAACAAAGTGCGACAAATCACAAATGTCTAGGCGACAGTCGACTGATGATTGAGACGTCATTAAAATGAAAGATGGCGGCGGTGCGATACTAGCGCTCGGCGCAAACATAGGAACTAAAACTGTCACAGGCCTGCCTTATACCATAAACATAGATTTTACTTGCCGGTTACTGACTCTATGTGGTATGCTATACAGACCTGTTTGATAACTTTGTCAACGGGAGTGTCCCCGTTGGCCTCGGAGGCGGCCGCGTTCACCGCAACTTCCTGCGTAACTCTTTTTACCTGTACATAAAGAAAATAATCTAATAGATATTTAAAACAGACATATCCTCGGACAAACTTGTGTAAATAATTCGACAAACTATACTAAGAGCGGTATCACATTGGCGTTCTGCGAGCGTGTTTCCGACGAGGCGATCGGTCAACGCGCACGCCGCTATTTTGTGATTTTTTTGTAAAAAGATAAAAAATAATCCTAAAAATCTCTATTTTGTATCTCTATTATAAATATCTCGATATTTAAATCAAACATGTTTGAAGTTGCACCAAAGCAAAGCGCACATGCAACTACTATAAGACTGACTGAAGTGGGAGGAGGGCGGGCCAGCGATGACCTGTTTGGATGCGAGTGTACAACTTGGCGATCTAGCTACGCGCTCGCGGCGTCCGCGTTGGACGATCGCCTCGCCAGAAACACGCTCGCAAATCGCCAATGTGATATCGCAGTAAGAGAAAGGCATTGGGTGCCACACAGGCGGTGTGGCAGCATACTACTGCGCTGCTACTATCCATTTTCGATAAAACAACACTGCGCTGCGCTGCCGCTTCGTCTCGATGTCGCAACGCACCGTGTGGCATGTCATTGTGTATTATATGCAGGATGACGCAGCGGCACCGCTTAGGCGCCGCAACGCATCGGCAAAGCGCCGTGTGGTCTCGCTCTAAGAAGAAGTAAAAGAACTAGCGCCTCAGACTTATGTTTCGCTGAGTATGCCATACGGTATAATTCTTTCATGTCAAAACGGATCAACTAATCGACGTCATATTTTGCACAGAGCAAGTCGGACGGCCGGAGAGTAACGGGCGGAAGGCACCCATTAGCAAACCAACAAGTAAATAATAACCAACCATCCCGTCGAGGTAGTCCGTGAGCTTCCTAATGGGGTTGTTGGTGTGAGTGAAGAAGTGCGGCGATCGTCTTGCCAGTAGTCTCAGCGCTCGCCAACCCCACGCTCCCTCAGCCGTGCGCTGACGGGTGCTGTCAGTCGCCGCTGAGCACATGTAGCTCTCTGTAATAGGTAATACGAATACTTGAGCCATATCAAAATACTGTGGATGAAACACAACGCACAGTCTACTGGGCGTGATAGAGATAGATAACTTGTGTGGCCTGAGTCACCAGTAACAGTGTCGATTTTTTGCCATTTATCCATATTAAACAGAACAGATGGCAAGTTTGTTGCTGTACTTAATGTACCTAGATGTATCACTTCTTAAATAGACGTAAGTATCTTTTGTTATTTTTAGAAGTACGGACGCCGACTTTATGTCCCCTTCGAAGCATGATAAATTGGGTGGTTGGCGGTTTTTGTCACGAGCGAGATTTGAACCCGGATCCCCCCCGGTTGCAAGACCAACGTTTCCCCCAATTAGGTTATCGACTCCTTTTTTACTACACTTATCTTTTATATTGATTGAAGATGCAATACGAAAACTTGAGCGTTATCAAAATTCTGTGGATGTAACACGTCGCAGTCTACTGGGCATGATTGAGACAAACCGACAAACAGTCATTCGATAGACCGATTCATTCATTCAAATATGGGATGTCTGAGGCAGGTGAAGGAACGGCGCAAATGATGTCATTTTAAAAGGCAGTGCTTTGTCACAACTGAAGATGCAACATACATCTGAACTCTTAGTAAAATGAATGTTAAACCAACTACTAGCAGTTGCCCGCAACATCGTACGCGTTGTATTAGGGATACAACGGTTACACATCCCATTTCACCCCCTTAGGGCATGGTTTTCGTGGTTCTGCACCCTCTAAGGAATATAGTTTCCAAATTTCATAATTATATCTTCAGTTAAATTTTGTTTTGCGTTAAATTGATTGTCAGTCAGTCAGCGACAATTTTAAATGTTTACTAGCGGACCCGGTAGACGTTGTCCTGCCCAAACGTTGGCTTGCATGCACTACCCCTACCACTAACTTTGGATATTGTTCATACAAAAATCGTGTTTAAAAAATTGGGGGGTGGGGGGTAGGAGTTTGAATAATAGTTTACGACCTATTCTCAGACCTACCGAATATACACGAAAAAATCATACAAATCGGTCAAGTCGTTTCGGAGAAGTTTGGTTACAAACACCGTGACACGAAAATTTTATATACATAGATAATAGTGGTTTTTTGCAACACATTGTATCTTTGTTGAAGGGAAACATGTCGGTTTATTTAGTGACCACAAGCGCTCTTATTATGTGACGCCGCCAATGTCCTGAATATACGTTCGGACAAACCAAGGCAGGCAGTAGAAAACTTAAGTGTGACATAATGACATACCCAGTGACGGCATAAAATCTCTCTGAGTGGTCCGGCAAGCTGACAGATTATCGGGGCAGAGGTTCCACAACTTTGTCATGTAGGGGCTGCAAAAAAAAAATTATCAAAAAGGATAACACGTGCCCAACAACTGTCCAAATTCCGAAGTCTTCGCTTATCCTCTGTCAATCAGATTGTTGTGTATTGTCAAATCTACAGTATTATAAATTTAGTTGCAAGTTCTCACTAACAGCAGACTTTTAGAAGTTACAACCGTAATTTAAAAGTTCTAGTTCGAATTAATTATGTTAGAAAGTCATATTTTTAGATAACTATAAGGTTAAAGCTATATATAGGTTAATAAAAAAATCTTCTGTTACATTTTAGATGAAAAAAGTAAATCAAAAGAAGTAGGAAAGGCGAGTCAATGATTTCGAAAGTATGTGGCCAATTAAATAGAAATTATAAATTATTATGAGATATCAACTTACTTTCCCATATAGTGTTTGCCTTGACTTTCATAATCCTTAACAATATCCCCAAGAGGTTTCTTCCTCTTCCTTGATTTTTTAACTTCTTCTGGCGCCTCGTGTACTGGCAGTTTTGGTTTTTGAAATTCTAAAGTGCAAAAATAATTGTAATATTAAACTTCCTTAAAACAATACTACATCAAAGTGGGATCAACACTCAATAAACAAAGTAAAGTAAACATACCTAAGTAAATTCATTCATAAATAACTAGCTGTTCTACTATACTTACTTTCATCCCATTTAGGGGGTGGATTTAAAAGAAAAGTAGCATGTCCTTCCCTAGGGTTCAAGCTTTCTCTGTATCAAAATCGGTTCAGTGGTTTAGCCGTAAAAACGTAACGGATAGGTTACTTTTATTTTAGTTACTTTCGCAGTATGGATAATACCCATCTTATAAGGAAAATCATGTGAAAGAATTTGTATGTACTATAAGTTTCAACTAAGAATAGGTGTAACCTCGCCTTGTGACAATCATATTTCTAAAAAGATATATAGGTAGACAAGAAAAGTTATAAAAAATATTTTTATTGACAAATACATTATTAGTTATGTAACAATTATTTATTATTGCAGTCTGCAATTATCAGGTGAAGTTTGTCTGATTGCCATCACTCGCGTAAAGTCTATTCTTATATGAAACCCATAGTTCAGTAACTGTAGTTTTTCTGTTATCATTTGTTACAATAGTCCAACATTGTCAGAAAACATCAAGTTTTTAAAATAAAAGAACACTCCTACTAATATTATAAATGTGAAATTTTGTATTAGACATAGATTATATTTTCTACATTGACATTATTTTATTTATTTGTTCCAGTTACATGAGATTAAAACCGTGGGCAAAATCTAGTAATGATTATTACCTGGACATCCATCATTCTTCCAAGTGTTCCAGTGCTCTTCACGTCTTAAAATATGTTTTACACATTCAGAAAACTTTTTGCCGTCCTGAGGAGTTTCACCTAATAAACGGTAAACCAATGCAGTTGTCTCTTTAACCCAGTCTGCCTGATCTACTTTTAGTTCTTGAGTGTCCCTGCAACATATTAAATGTGTTTAAATTTATGTACATAATCTGACAAACCACACTTAAGAGGCTTTTCCATCTAAATATATCTGAACAGGACTAGCCACTCGTTAGGTATAGCCTCGCAAATACCATCCGCTATACGAGGGAGACTTGGTCTCCCGGGGTACTCTGAAAGTTTCCGTGGCGTGGAGAAAGAAAAAAAATAAAAAAAAATTAATATTTGAATTTATTATACTTTTTCACATTTCACTATATTGTTAATTTAAAAAACCTTAATTGGCCATGCTACATATTTATGATATACTTTTTTTATAATTTATTTTGAAAACATAGCCCATTTTAAGATACTAATTTTCATATTTTTGTTTTTTATCCATTGCGTCTATTTTTAATATATTTTACAAATTTTACCCGCGAAAAGTAAACGTGACGTCACAAGAATTTGGAACAGGATTATAATCTTGGCCACTGCACATAAAAAGTGACAGTCAATCAAATTAACGTCAAGCAAACGTCAGTCAAGGTCGACTAACCTAAAAATTACTCTTGTTTATATACTGGTGTTTATAATTATTTAAATTGAATAGTTTTTACAATGGCAAGTAAATAGTGTCTCATCCCGTCATGTCCTAATAACTAAGAAAATAATTACACGTAAAATATAAATTTATAAAGATGTCATTCAAAGATTGATGATTACCATTTTTTGTAGGCAAAGGTAATTTTTTTTTCATACTGCTTATGATGACGTCATACATCGGTCAAATTAAGGTTATTGTTTTTTATCGAATATCATAAAAAGTATAGACTTAATTTAAAATCTGATAAATAGAAATTGTATTGAAAGCTTATATCTCGAAACGGTTTCGAGATCTTCGTTCCTGTTCAAAAAGTTAGCATGGCCAATTGTTAATTTGCCTCTTTATAAAACAATCCTAATGGGATGCAAAAATATTACTCACATTTTAAACTTAACTGATGAAGTTAAGTACTGAAACAGTATTAGAAATTGGATCAAGACACATCTTCGAAAATTGGAATCCGACAATTGTAGCTCAAGAAGTTTCTGGTTGGTGAGGAACTTGGCAAAGTAATGTTGTTCTTTGGACTCTTGCATCTCTATGTCCGCACTCATGGGCTTCAGTCTGTTCATTTTGGACTTGTGTAATTCAACCACTTCTAACTTGTATGATCCAAATGCAGATAAAACACTGCTGGAATGCTGCAAATACAATTATTATACTCACAGTATTAACAGGCATTTAGCAAGGTTGAATGTAGTCAAACAAAAATGGCAAACCATAAAGGTACTTGTCTTATTTTATTAGGATAAGATTTTGCATCAAAATTTGGAAGTCATTAACTGTAATGAACAAATTAATTCTCAAATTATATTTCGATTAAAGGTAATTTTTTAACTTATACATATTTGTTTTTTATTTAAATTTTGATTTATTATATATATAACTACATATCTAATGATCAAAATTAGAAAAATACAATAAAATACAATTAAACATACCTACAAATAACCCTATAGATAATAAAATATATATTGGTAATATTAGTTTTAATTAATGAATAAGCAGTTCCAAAAAATTGATCAGTCAGCGGCCTAACTTCTGATATTAACTAGGCAGACCACGGGTTTGATCACCGGATCCCAGCCAGGTACGTACATCCCACATATCACACTAAAGAGTCATCACTCATCTCTCATTTTATCATTGTATACCACAACAGAACTGGCCATTCGTTAGGTATAGCCTCACAACACAAATACCAGCAGCTAATCGAGGGTGACTTGGTCTTCCGCTGGGTACCCTGGAACCGTAATACGCTTTCAGGAGCTATAAGGCAACCTGTGAAGAAAGAAAAAAAAATAGATCTGTATAAATTATTGAAATAAAAATACACTTACAGCTACAAAAGTTTTCCACTGTAGCTTGTTGTAACATGTGTTAGGGTTCCTGAAAAAGTCTTGTAATCCCCAAAACTTGCAATATAAATTATAGTCAATATTCAACTTTGACTTATTCTCAGCCACAATCTCATTTTCTAATGAATCCTTCAAATTACTTGAGCTGTCCTTACTAAATTCTGTGACATTATCTAGGTTGAACTCTGACACAATGTTAAGTCCAGATCTTTCAGAAAATGGGAAGAACTTTGCCAGAAAGAGTAGTATCCTCCCACAGAATACAGTGTTCTGTGATCTAGACAAGCGCCGCAGTAAATCATTGCACATTCTTAATAAGTTATTCTTGCAGGAGGAAAAGAATAATTCCTCCTTCCAAATACTAACTCCATTCTCAACATATGTGAACATTTCCTCGCACTTGTTCAATGTAAGTGTGTCAAACACATCACCAAGCAGAACAACTGGCATTGTAGCTGTCACTACTTGTCTGCGGCAAGCTTCAACACAGAATGTTACAAAACTTTCTATGGACGCCGGAGCTTCAGGCAACATTTGCAGTAAGTTATCCCTAAATGCTTGATCCATGGCCGCACGTCTCTCGGCTTCTGCTGGCCCAGTAGAAGATCGGGAAAACGACACCAACAAATCGACATTATTGTTATTAAACGCCTTCGTTAATACATCCTAAAACAATAACAAAATAAGTACATACCTAAGTACTAATTTATAACTTAATATTATTTAGTTGAGAGGTTATAATATTTACCCTATACTTTGTTCGAAGTTGTTCAAATCCGTTTTTGTCCGTCATTTTTAGGAGATTTGTAAAGCTTCAATAATAAGATAAGTCTACACATCTACGACTAATTATTTTGTAATTTTAATTCTATTCTATTTTGCAGCAAATTTTTTGCTTGCTCGCTGCTTCGTTTAAAATTGTCTTATCACAGACTATAAATTAAATTGTCAAGTCAACTGTCAGTCAGTTGGATCAGAAAACAAATGAAAAAGTGAAATACGTATTTACAATTATCTATCATCACGCATTCTATACCAAGATAACGCATTTGTTACGATCTTAACATACCTCTTTCGCTTCTTTTATATTCCAAAATTTGATTATTTATGATGGCTGGATAGCATAGGTAGGTACTCAGAATAAGAGGCCCGCTCGACTCCAACTTTTTTGGTATACACAGCGGTGATATTTTTATTCTATGCATATAGGATTTTGCATCGTCTTACAAAATGTATACTCAGTCTACGTACAAAATGCTGTCGCGGGGATTCTACTCTATCTTTTTGACACTGCATATCAACATTTTCAACGTAACAAAGTTCTCTGCGTTTCCGAACGCTTGGAAAGTCAGTTTGCTATTTCAAAATATTTCAACAAAAATGCTAGAACAACGTAGAGGGAGGGAATATACTGCTAGAAGGTAATTGGCTAATGTTACATTCATTCAATATAAATTGAATTTTCAACCAATGGTGTGATAATTATTGAATGAAGTTTCCAATGAAAACAGCTGCTGACAGTCTGACAGATTATTGTTGTGTGTCGGCTGAGTCGACATTCGACATTGTTCGCTTCGCTCGCGCAAGTATTCTATCAGAGCGTCCTATTTATATTATCTTACCAATAATTTAGATATACAAAGAAAATCGTTATAGATTTAGTTAAGGAAAGGCAGTCATTTCATATGAGAAACGTGTCTAATCGCTCTTTTGTGTGATTTAGAAGCTTGGAGCAAATTGTTGGCGATTGTAAGTGAATTTTACAATGGACAGAAATATGAGGTGAGTTGAGTGTCCTTTCCGCCTATCACTTTCATATAACAAACATATTTTATTCAACCATTCTTGCAGATTGCTATAGAAAACATTACTTTGATAAAAAACATGAAATTCTCTTATCAGTGTAGTACCTACTTAGATAACATCCAAAATAATTGATTTGATGAGAGATATTGATTTGTTATTATTTTGCCAACACTTTCTAAAACATAACATAAACTTCAATGTTTAGTCTTGTTTCTTTGTCCCAAAATACCTCTATATTTATATATTTATTATCTGTAAGAAATTCTACATATTGTCACAATAAAATCATTTACTTATTTTTTAAAGAAAATGTAAGTTTGACTTTTAAATGATGGTGATCCATTGTCTTTACTATACACAAACACAAACAGTCATTAAAGCTTGTTATGTATTTTTTTACTAACAATCATGATGCAAATTCTGTTGTTGCTCTTCAACCTCTAACAGCTGTGGAATGATACCTATGTGTTGTACATAGGATCAACAATGTGTCAACTGGTTCTTGCCAAGTATCTACCTAATAACCTTTGCTTAACCAGATAAGATAATAATATAACTAACTCATTAGTTTTCTTAACAAATATATTTTTTTTTCTCTAATTACATATTTAACAATTTCAGGTCGAGCTATGTGAGCAGTGGGTCTCGCTCGCTTCCCCACATGGGCAACAAGAGACACAATAACCCATACAATCCTCACAATCCTCACAACCCTCACAATCACAACAATAACCCACATAACAGTCCTCATAATCATTCACACAATAACAACGGCCACAATGGTAACAACAGACTAAGCCCACCAGGCCAGACTTCTCCACCAGGTTCCAATAATGCTCAGCATGATGATTTGATTCATTATATCTATGAGTCATGGAATAAGGTTGGTTTTTAACTATGCTGCTCAGATTAAATGCTTAAATCACTAAACTATAACCAAAATACTTACTATTGATACTAAAAGACTTTGTTATATTAATTATGATGATATGACTGATAAAGTATGAAAATTCATATTAAAATATAATTTCTATTATTACAAAACCAATCTAAGTAATTGGTAATAGATGTGATAAATCAACATTCAAATAAAAACTTTATATGCTAAGTTAGCATTTGTTACCTGTAATATGATTAGATTGGAAATGTAGGTATATAGTATTTGCAATATCTCACTGCAGGTGCAGTAATAAAATGTGTGAACAGAACAGTAATAAAATTAACTCTGCTCACACATTTTATTGCCGCCCCTGCAGCGAGATATTTTGGGATTATTTACATAAAATATAATAGCAATGCCGGATTTAGAGGTCTGGAGGCCCCCAATGATTTCTGTTAATATTTAATATAATCATGTTTGTTCAAAGTAAAGAAAGAAAAGTTGTTTAATAGTGTTTACTAGTCTGAATTTGATTTTTTTTTCCATAGTCTATTGTGGGGCCCCTCTTTTGTGGAGGCTGTAGCCCCCCCCCGGTTGCCCTCCCCAAAATCGGGCCCTGTATTATAGAAATAGAATATTGTTGAGAAATGAGAAGTTACCAAGTGCATACATGTTCCATTGAACTATTATTTAGTTGTAAATCTGGGTATTATTTAAAGTTAATTAACTTAGTAATTAGTGTTTGTTGTTAGTAATTATTGACAGATAGTTTGTCCTACAATATTATATCAATGGAAAGACAAGATTGATCTATAGTTATTCACATTTTTATTATTTTCCATATTCTTAATGTTACTAATTTATAAATAAAACAATATTCTCTCTCTCTCTCTTCATGTGTTATCAATCCCAGGGTACCCATATTATATTACCATATAGAAATCGCCTTTGTATGATAAATTATTTAGTATAATTTGATTCACTTTTCGCGTAAAAAAAAAAAACAATAAATGCGAAACTAGCGCCACCTATTAGGAGTTAGGTGCCAGAGGATCCTCCTTTATAAAGGGTTATCTATTAAAGATTTCATACATTCGCATGTGATAACTTATTTAAAATAATGTATGTATTTAAGTCATACATAATGAAGTATAAAAATGTTTTAAGCTGCCATTGGGGCAGAGTATGCGAGGCGAAGTGTATTGATTTAGAACAATGTGTATTCCTTGATCAGAGCATCTCTCTTTCATCTTTGGCATCAAAAGTACACCTTCTTAAGGGGCGCCATTGTTAGTGTCAACTCTATTCCTAACTCAATGATTTAAGTTTATGAAATATGGTTGCAGGTCCGAGGTGAAGTAGAGCGAGGTAGCGACGAGGCGCGCTACTTCCAGGAGTCGCCGCGACAGTTGGCCAACTTTAGACCTTTCAACTTGGACGACTGGTGGGCGCGCCGGCTGGTACAGAGTATAAACAAGAAACATCGCTCCTAGAATTGGGAACACTGTAATCTGACACTAATTGTGGTCATACTGGTCATGCAATATCTGTTTATCTACTGGAACTTTTTTGTATATGTTGCTATTGAGCTTGCAGACCTGGGGGGCGCGCTCTGCGTTTGGTTAATGGCATTTATTTTTGAAGTGGAAGTATGTGAATGGTGTCAAATGCATTAAGGGTCCGTGGCTCTCAGTCATCTTGTGTCTGTCAAAAATATGGAAAATCTCAGTTAATCCTGGAAAGGTGAATTTATTTAAACAACATTTCCTTAGCACACAGTTGATAGTTATTATTTTAAATTGGATTGAGCCATATTTTTAACTGTGTGCTAAGGAAATGTTGTATAAATAAACTCACCTTTCTAGGATTAACTGAGATTTGCTATATTTTTGACAGATACAATATGACCTTGACCACCGCCCCTTAACATGTCATGTTATTGGTTGGAAATATACCTAAAAAGCAAAATATTTTTTCAATTGTATACACCACTTGGACTGAAGCACCCTTTATATTTCTAGAAAAGATGCGAGAAATTACATATTACAAACACAGATCGCACCTTAATTACTGTACTTTTTCTGGAAACGTGCGATAAAAGGCACATAGGCATAGTTGTTTCTGAAGTGTATAAAGTGCTGCTGCCCGAAAAATCACGGCACGTTAGTTTGCGATCTGTGTTTGTATATAGACATTGAAATTGCATAATGTAAATGGTGCTTAAGTAATGTGTTGGCGTATTTTGACTGGTGTTATTTAAAAAATTGTTTATAAAAGACATGATTTGATAAGAATTGTCTTTCGTATCAGAAACAAATATTGTGCTATGTACCAGGATACAAGACACGCGAGAAACGTCTATATTGTCACGCCATAATAACTCCGTAGCTAGTATAATTTTAGACACATTAAATTAATTTGTATTTAACTTTTAGTAGTTTGTAACGCTGGGGTCCGTTACAAGTTTTAGTAAAATCTCGTACATTCCTGTGTTTTTATTATTTCAGGGATATTTATTTATATATTTCCTATAAAGTTATTAAAGAATGAAGAAGGTGTTATGGTGTTGTTGTTGATAGATAACCAAAATCTGTTACTAAATACAAGACTGTAAAAATGCTTCTTATTTCCGTAACTTAGATTGGTAATATTTTTCATGATGACCACTTTCCTCCTTTGCTGCATAAAGTTATACAAAGTTTTTGTCTCCCTCTAACAAATATGCCAGTTAATGTGATAGAAGGAGACGAAACTATAATTTTATACAGCGTTTATTAGTAAGGGGGCTGGTGTTTCTAGCTACTAGCTCTAGCTATTGGTGCATGTGATCGTGATATTGATGGATGGAAGAATTTTAAATTTGTAATTTTATAAGTTGACAGCTAAGTTTTACTGTTTAAATTAAATCAATTTAGAGAGACCCCATTTTATTATATGTAAAGACAATTTAATGTTATAATATTCATTAAAAAATGCTTTTAAAATTATTTATGATTGTTTATGATATTGCATGATCTATTGTGAAATTATTTTTTCCTTTGTTCTCATTGATTTTATAAGTTGTGTCGACAGTTGTTGAAGTTTAGTGAAATGTAGCAATAAAGTAAATATAAATAGAAGCCTATATTCAATAAGTAACCAATAATATTGTAATTCTCATGAAAACTGAGACTAAATCACAGAAGCCTTTACCTGCATTTTGACAATAGAGATGAAACAATTACTTGACCTAGATGTAAATAATTTGTAGGTTGAAATTACTATTTTATATTTATATAAGATAGTGGTTATTTGAACGAAGTATCGGTTATTAGGTAGATGTGTAGAAGTTTGCTTTCCAGTAAGTGCCCATTACTCATTGTCAAAGTATTTATTGATAACAGTTACATTCCACAATGTTGCATATTATAGAACATTTGAAATATGTTGTACATAGCTAATAAGAAATCATTTTGAGCTACCAGACTTAAGGATTTGAATAAAACGTTTTTTACTGCATTTGTTATTTTGTTCTTACAAACCGATTTTATTGATCAGTGGTTCTTCATTTATTTGCCACAATTTTGAAGATTTTAGTTACAAACTTCATTCTATCTATCGTCACGCCTTTTATCTGCTTGCATCGATCCTAAACATGCTCTGCGGTTGTACTTTTAATATTTCCTTTTAGCATTTTTTTTATATCCTAACTAAAATGTACAAATACGAAAGTGTGTTTGTTTGTCCTTTTGTCACGTCAAAACAACGGATCGACGTGATTTTATTTCGGAAATCCTTTTACCACATTTCGAAATTGTCCACGCGCGAAGCCAGAGCGAAAAGCTAGTTATCCATAATAGTAAGTACACCATTTTCTTTCGCTTCTCCCATTAAAACCTTCATCATTCATTCTTTCAACATGTCCAAGTTAGCGTAAACAGGCATTTCTTAATTTTTTCCTTTCTGATTTTTAAAGTCTTTAAAATCGTGAATCAGCAATAGGTTTCCACCTCTGAACCAGTTATTGTTCTGAGCCTGGAATAATGTGGTCAGTCTTGAAAATTAATTTTTATCCCGAGGAATTTGAGGTCAAAAGACAATAAGGTTGTGGTCTGATAATTTCCATAGGATATGTTAAAGCTAGACAGATAGACGTGACCGTTTTTTGAATACGGTAACAGCCTTGAGCCTAGTGTCAGTAGGTAGTAGGTAATTTATCTTATTTTAGTAAAATATCCTGTTTTAAAGTATAATTTAGTGTTTAGTATGGTTACGTGTGCAGTGCCTGGATGTAATTCACCCTAAGATGAAAAATCCACAGAATTACACATTTACACGCACACTGATGTTATTAATTTTTATGGTATCGTTCTAATATTAAAAGTATATCTATATTAGTAATTTCAGCCACTTTTATATTGCCAACTATTCGGCTCTTATGATGGTACAAGAAACGGGAAATTAATGGTACCTACCTAGTACTTATATACCTACCTACTGTAATTGGCGCTCTATTTTTTTTTAAGTAGCAAATCATCCATTCTTTAAACATTTTCAATTAATCAGTACCTACTTGTGAAAGGAAATCGACCGAAGTCCACTTTTGTCGGTCATTTTCAGCAAGTATTTTTCGAAAATCAACCCCTAAGGATAGCGATATATATTATTACCTACTGAACTGAATATTGTAACTGAACGGAGCTTTTTGCCCGAGTTTATTGCCTGCCTTAGTAGCCTACCACATGTCTTTGTTATGTAATGTAGGCGTTTAATTTACAAGTTATATCATTTTGAATGACGAATTTGTCAGAAATTGGCTATATTGTAAGTACCTATGTCTGTAAGATATGTGGCGGCTAGGTATGTTTGACGACCGCACAAGGAAGCTAACGACATAACTTGCTCCTACATAATGAGTTTCGTAAAGTTTTTGTTTGAAACGGTCTTATTGCTGTCTATTTATGTACCTAGAACTTCATTATACATAGTAGGTTGAATGGTTTAATAGTTAATGTAGCTTGCTAATAAAAAGTAGATACCTACTTACTCATCTGATAGTTACCTTGAAAGTTTTTCTATCTTAACATTGATTCAGTGACAAGTGACAACCATCCAGATCCAGACATTGGTTGTTGTTTATGGCTACTGCTCCGCGCACCGAAAATTTCCCATTCCAGCCGCCAGACGATCTAGGCGGACCATTCGGTACAAGAATTGGACGAGTCTGTGCTCGATTTCGGTGGACCGTACGGCGGCGCGCCTGTGATTACACGAATGAGTGGGTAGTAAAGCAAAAATATTATAATATAATACTGGTAGGTAATTCTGAAATTAGCACAAACAAACATACAAAGTCTTCAGCTTTATATATATCCCAGTTCCTGCAATATAAGATCCAAAAGTTGGCAAGTATTAAGATTTAAGTAGAATATAAAAGTTTAATTAAGTGTTAAACGGGCTGTGGACGTGCGGATTTACGTCGGTTGATGAATCTGTCGGTCGGACAGGCATAGCGGCGTGCGGGACTTGCTCCTAATTAATTACTCGTGAAATTGTGAAGTTTCAGCTCTCTCTCAACACCATCTGTTCCCTGGAATACCGACATTTCACAATTTTGAACTATATTTTACAATAGATTATTATTTTGAGTAGGTCTAGGTAGGTTTAGATACGAAAATGTATGAAATACTTATGTGAAACACATGTACCTACACCTATCAATTGACTCAATAAAAAAAATTAAAGCTGTTTCTTTAGTGTTGCAAGGGATTATTAATGCATAAATACCTATGCTACGACATGCAGGAATTTAAAAAAAAAAAAATGTTTTCTATGCTGTAGTTTCTTTACGATGCCGACAGATGACAAAGTGACGTCATCATTTTGGGCAAAACTTTTATAATCAATTATAAAAAAATACAATATAGAAGACAAAAATATTCAAATTAGTTTCTTAAAATAGGTACCTAACGTAATTATTGGAATAAAATATAAAAAATATAGGTAATACCTTAGATTTTACTTTACACACCAAATTCTTATATAGTCTACTTTATATACCTACTTCCTAGCTGTCCGCTCCGGCTTCGCCCGTGGTTATTTTTTATTGCTTGACGTTTAGGTATGGATATTGCTCCTCTCCTTTGGGTCGTGTTCTAAATGTGAAAAAAATCACTTTTGAATTTAAAAAAAAACAAAAATTGGACTGGAAGCATAGATTAAATAATAATTCAAGTTCAACAATACGCTGTCTTCAGGTAAGCGGGTATCTATCGTAAATGATAGAACAATAACAAAATCTATGAAAATATATCTATAAAATATGAACTCAGTAACATTTACAACTCATCGATTTCATGAGCGCTGGTTATCTTACAAATAGGTTTGTGTCAAAAGGAAACTCCGTCGTAAAAAGGTCTTTATTGGAAATATCGTGCTTTTACTGTTTCCATTCTAATGCTCTCTCTGATAACACTTTGCACTGTGATTAGCTGTTTATATGCTACTAAAATCGGAGAAAAATGAGCAAAAATAGACGTTGATTTTCATGAATAATTGTATCGAATAAATTCAGCGTAATAAAAGTACCTAGCTAGGTACTTAATTATTTGACTGTATTGCACGGAGAAAAAACTAACAAAAATTTATTCATTTTTACTAAAATATTACTAAATCCGAGGACAACAAATGCCCTGTAATAATTACAAAACGATTATTGTAAATGCAGTTAGTAATTATTACATGTAACATTTTTGTAATTTCAAGAGTGCAATAGTAATATCGGAAATAATGACGTCACAGACAAATACTAGCTGTTTTGTAATTTCAAGAGATCCATAGTAATATCGGAAGTTTATTTTAGCGTTTGTTTTGCAATTCAGACTAAAGTGCTTTAGTTTTAGAAATGTATGTAGTTTAGTAATTATAAACAAAAACCCATACCCAGTGTCATTATGAGTAACGAATAGAATCACCTCTTAAATTATCTTTCGACCCCTCTGCTACACTGTGGGTATTTATTTATAACTATTAAACTATATACATTTCTAAAACTGAAGCACTTTACACAGAATTGCAAACCGAACGCTAATATAAAAAATGTTTTTATCAATGACGTTATCACTCTATGGCAAGCTGTAGGTATAGCTATAGGGTTTTACTGTGTAGGTATATTCAATTAAATACTCATTTATTTTTTCCTAATTTTATTTATTTTCACTGTTTACGTTACTGCGCATGAGCATATACTATGCATGCATGCATAAACTAGACTGGCGCACGAGTCGCAAAACCGTTGCAGTGTACAAGCAATGGTTACTTGAAATTACAAAAATAATTTAGTTTTATTTTAAAATGTGTAATATCCTACATTTACTAAAATTTATTTTTAGGAATTAGGAATTAGGAATTTAGGAAATACTAAGCTTTTGATAAAAAATAATAACAGTTGCAAATACAGCAAAATTTTTGTAAATAACATTAAAATTTAGTTTTTGCATCTAACTAATACAAAACAGTTTTTTAATTTCTGGAGTGTTTTTTTCTCTCCGTGTATCATTGTGTGTAGGTAGGTTATTTTTGTTCACATAATAGATTAATACTTAGGTAATTATAGGCGGGCGGGCGCTCTTTGGTACATTTATTTGGAATAAAATTAAACTTGACTAATGACTTCGAAACTACATTTGGTGTGTCGTATTTTGTGCTGCTGTTGTAACAGTGAACAAACTCTATAATCTGTGGACGACCGTTTCAAAGAAGTAAGAAGATAATAGATTTCTAAGTAACCATGTGATATTTTTTTGTGTTGTGATCCACTAGTGATCTACCGACTATGGATAAAAATTACAGACTATTTGCCGTGTAATCGCCGACCATAAAAGTATCCGAATTTTACACCCCTTAAGAGGCCTTACCGTTACGCCGCACTCGAAATTTAGTTAAGTAACGCGCGTGTGTTCGTATTGAAAATTAGTCGCGCCTTCAAATTTTGATCATTTTCGCGATTTTTTTATGTTGACTTTGATATTAAAATAAAAAGCGGGGACGGTTTGAAAATAAAAAATATTCAACATTGCAAATTTTTCACTCTTTAAATAATTTTTTATTTATATTTGTAATGTTTTCTATATTAAATAAAATTTAGATTCTTGTTCGAGAATAACGTGTTATTTTTATATTACTATTTTTTTTGTATATAGCTCACAAAAAATACATTTTTATATCTATGATTTTTTCCAAAAATTTCGATTTCTCAAACATTTTTTTCTCGTATTTTTTTATGAAAGTTGATAAATCAAAAATATCAATGTTTAAGTTGACCATATTACGGTGTCAAAACTGTTTTTTAATGTTCAAAATCTTCAGTGAGCTTTACAAGATCGATCGTCAAACGTCACTCGAAAGTAAGTTTTTGGAATACGAATCCGGAAAAATTATAATTTACCAACACTATAGAAATAATTTCAAAATTTCCTTCTATCAGTCTTGAAGACCAAGACCCGTATTTTTGAAAATGACACATAATTGTATCCACAATCTTATTCGTATTCTCACAAACCGACATCAAAAATGTCCGAAATGTAGCGTAAGGAGCCTTAACACGTATTAATTAATTGAGAATTTGAGATTGTATAAGACTGCTTGATTTACATACCTTAATAAAAAAGTAAAATATGTAATTACTGGCGTTTTAGTATTGTCTATTTCCCTTTTCCTGTACCAAAGTTTAGACTACAAAAGTTTACTCGGTCGGTAGGATCCACAGTTCAGACAGACAGAAAAAGCAACATTTAGGTGCACGTCGCTCGTCGCGTGTCTGAAAATCCGGAAAACTCTTTTTTCTTTCTTCACGGGTCTATTTTTTTCGTCCCAGGGTATCCAGCGGAAAACCAAGGTCTCCCTCTTGTAGCCGATGGTATTTGTGAGGCTAAACATACATAATATGTAGTATAGAATGTTCGCACAAAAAATCGTATTGCATGTCCTCTAGTTCTGTTAAACTGTAGACTTTTGTAACAATTTTCTTTAAAAATGTTGTACAGGATATTGGGAGCACACTGAGCACAACGAGAAGCAAAATCTCTATTGTGAATTACAAAGGCCTACCCGATGGTTTCCCATTTTACTCGTAAATTAGCTGTGGTCAGTGTTTTTCTAAGTTAATTAAATTTTCAAACAATTTTTAATTAGTTAACTTCTTTTGAGACTGAGTCTAATTAATTGGGTAATAAAATATTCATTGATGCCTTTGTAACTCGGCTCCGCGCACTTGACTAATATGCTGTAATTTATGCTAAGATGAAAGAGACTGTTCAGTCAGTATAATATTGTATATATTTAAAAAAAACAATCAAATCTTCACAACGCACGACGCGATACGATTTACGATTGCAAGCAAATTGCAAGTTCGTTTTTCTTCTACCGACGATTCCAACAAGGACGCAGTGTAAATATTTCAGTGTTGTAAATATTATTAGTGTTATTTATATTTTGCAGGATGGTGGACAGCTTCATATAATTATACAACTCTTAGTTTTAACTTTTATTTAAACACATTCTTATTTTCTATTAACAGACAACCATCTTGTTCCTATATCTATCTAACCATAACCATTAACCAAAATTAGGGATGGGCAATTGCTATTCAACACTCTCCCTCAATGCCCATCTTCTAATCCTACATGTTCTAATCCTAACTCACAAACTGAACTAAAAAACTTATTCTTTCCCAAAGGCTTTGTTAACATATCGGCCAATTGAAACTTAGTATTAATATATTGTACATCTATCAAACCTTCTTCCACTTTTTGTTTTACAAAATTATACTTAATATCTATATGTTTCATTTTCCTTTGCTCAGGATTATTTACACTTTTCATTGTACTTTGGTTATCTTCATAAATAGTTACAATTTTAATTTTAACATTTAAATCTGACAAAAGTTTTATAACAAAACATGCTTCTACAGTTGCTTCACATAAAGAGATTAACTCTGCTTCAGTAGTGCTTAGCGCTACAGTTGTTTGTTTCTTAGACTTCCAAATTACAGTATTATTATATAATTTAAACATATATCCACTAGTAGACTTTCTATCATTATCTCTAGCCCAATCAGCATCAGCATATCCTATCAATGGCGACATATCACTACAATTGCCACTACTATATATCAAAGTATAATTAATAGTTTGTTTTACATATCTAAGAATTCTTTTTAATGCTATCCACAACTGCTCACTTGGTTTTGATTGAAATCTACTCAAGTAACATACAGCATTAGCTAGATCTGGCCTCGTACCTACTGTGGCATACATAAGCGACCCTATCAATGATTGACACTGCAATTCTAACTTCATATCAATAATTGAGTTGTCATCTAATTTAAAATTGACATCCATTGGTGTGTCACTACCTTTACAATTTTCCATATTATATTTTCTTAAAATACTTTGTAAATATTTTGTCTGATTAATATAAATATTTCCATTTTGTTTAGTAATTGAAATCCCTAAATATGTTAAGTTTTCATATCCCATATCTTTCATTCTGAATTTAGTTGATAAAAATTCTTTTAATCTTTTTATTTCATTTAAGTCGTTTCCCATTAACAAAAGATCATCCACATACAATGACAGATATAAATTTCCCATACTGTATAAACAATAGTCATTTTCAGATCTCTTAAATCCATATCCAGTTATTGTTTTATTAAATTTTTCATACCAATACTTTGGTGATTTCTTTAATCCATATAGAGATTTTGTTAATTTCAATACTTGTCCTTCTGGTACTTGCAAACCCTCTGGTGGTTTCAAAAACACATTTTCTTTAATTTCTCCATATAAAAATGCTCCCTTTACATCCATTTGATGTATAAAATATTCTCTGCAAGTTGCAACAGATAACAATATTCTTAAAGTTTGTAATTTTAAAACTGGTGAGTATATATTTTCAAAATGTTCTTTCTGCTGATATCCACGTACTACTAGTCTCGCTTTATATATTTCATTTTCTCCAATATTTTTCTTTGTAAATATCCATTTACTATCTAATAACTTTTCTTTTTCTGGTCTTGACACAATTTTCCAGGTTTCACTTTCATTTAAAACTTTTAATTCTTCATTTATTGCTTCTTGCCAATCCTGTTTATCTTCTCTTAGTTTTATCTCTTGATAAGTTAATGGTACATTTTCATGATTAGTTAATAGAGCAAATAAAGCTTCATCATTATTTTCAGTCAAATCTACTTCATAATCTTTATGCCATTTTGGCTTCTTTATTGTTCTTTTAGGTCTCTCTTTTACTTCTTCTATAACTGGTTTTTCTATATCATTTTCACTCTGTTCCGGGTACAAGTCATTTTCCGGTTCTTCATAAATTTCTTCCAAATTTTCTTTCTCTTGTATAAAGTTTTCTTCTCTTCTACCTGGTAAGTAAACAGGCTTAACTTTTTCTGTCTCATCAAACCTCACATTTCTTGCAATAACTTTTCTATTATTTTCCATATCAAAAAGAGTATATCCAGAAGTATTGTATCCTATCATAATCATTTTCTTTCCTGTATTGTCAAATTTGTGTCTGTATTCCTTAGGTACATGATTATATGCCGTACAGCCAAAAACTCGCATATTTGAAACATCTGGTTTTCTTCCTGTCCATAATTCACTTGCTGTTACTTCTCTTCCCACAGATGGACTTCTATTTGTTACATATGCTGCATATAATACAGCATCTCCCCAAAATTCCTTACTCAATGTTGATTCTAATAATATGGTTCTTGCTTTCTCAACCAAAGTGCGGTTCATTCGCTCGGCTACTCCATTCATCTCTGGGTTATATGGAACTGTATATTGCATAGAAATCCCATTTCGAGCACAAAATTGTTGATATTCACTTGACACATATTCTCCACCATTATCTGATCGAAGTTTCAATAAATTTGTGTTAAAGTAATTAGTTACATAATAATAATAATTTTTAAAATTTTCAAATACCTCTGATTTTTGTGTAATCAAATAAACCATGACAAAATGAGTGTAATCATCAATGAATGTCAAAAAATATCTATGACCTTCTCTTCCAGTTGGAGTGACTGGCCCGCAAACATCTGTATGTACTAATTCTAGCGGCTTCCTTGCCCTATATCCTATTTTATTAAAAGGTTGTCTTGTCATTTTTCCCAACAAACATGGTTCACACAATGCATTTTCAATTTTATCACCTTTCAAATCATCCAAACCATTCACCAAATTCTTTTTTGCTAAAATATTTATATTATTCATGCCTAAATGACCAAAGCGCCTATGCCACAATTTAGCTATTTCATTACAATCTTTACTTGCAGAATAATTACAACTATGTTTATTTATTTCAGTTTGAACTGTATACAAGTTACCATTTAAATTTCCAATCATAATAATTTTGTCATAATCATAAACTCTAACTTTTCCATTATAAAATGTGACTTTATAACCACTAGATTCCATTTTTGAAACTGATAGTAAGTTCTTTCTTAGTTCGGGAACATAATATACATTCTTAATAGTACACTCAGTGACACTTTTGCCTACATAACTTTTTATTTTAATATTACCAATCCCTATGGCTTTTAATGTTACACCGCTCTTAGCAGCGGCTATGTTCTTAGGTACTTTAAGCTCTAAGTAGTTCATAAAAACCTGTTTATCATTCACCAAATGATCAGAACATCCAGAGTCTATGCACCACACTAAACAGTTCTCATTTGATATATTTTCACAATTGTTCGCTTTTCCATAATGATTATTTTGACACAGAAATGCTGTTTCTCCTCTTGAATTATGTCCTGTTGACGCATAATATGCTTGTTGTCCTCTTCCTCTGGTTTTATTTATTCCCTGCACAAAACCTCTCCCTCGACTTTGATTCATTCCTTGTCCAAAACTCCTGTTGAT
Organism: Nemapogon koenigi; assembly: GCA_963924495.1. NCBI lineage: Eukaryota > Metazoa > Arthropoda > Insecta > Lepidoptera > Tineidae > Nemapogon > Nemapogon koenigi. Next base: position 2,708,830 of record OZ004640.1, on the reverse strand, counting down.
GCCTCCTCTTTGACCATGATAATTTTCTTGACCATGTACATATTTATTGTTACTATAGTTTGTGTGTCTCTCTCTCAAACGACACTGGAACTTCTTGTGACCTGGTTTGCCACACACAAAACAAGAAAAGGCACTGGTACTCTGCATATTTCCAAGATTATTATTTGAATTTTTCTTTCTTTTTTCTTCTTCACCCAATAATCTATTCTTCACAAAATCTAGCTTCAAAGTTTCCATTGTTTCTAATGCAGTGATAATACCCTCATATGACTGCGGCATAGATAATAGCAATAAGTTAACCTTTTCTTCCTCGCTCAAATTAGTATCAGCTTCCTTAAGCTCTGTAAAGATTTCTTCCATTTTTGTGATATGGTTAATCAATGAATTATTTTCTGCATATTTCATTTCCGATAAATTTCTCCGTAAAATTAATTTTGATCTTATTCCTTTCTTTTTAAAGTTTTCCTCCAAATTATGAAACATATAAAATGCAGTTTCCTTTTTCAGATATTCAATATGGCTGTCCGCCACGCCGGCTATGAGAATCGCCTGCGCCTTCGCCTCTTTTTCCGAGTTAGCTTGACTATAATTTTCATCCTCGATTGCCGTTAAAACTCCATTCTCTTTCAGTATGCTTTTTATTCTGAATGACCACGTACTAAAATTCGTACCGGCAAATTGCAGAATTGGAAATCTTTCTCGAAAATTCGCCATTTTATATATCACCAAATATCAATGAATCCATGTAACCAGTGAAACCACGTTCTGCTACCACTGTTATTTATATTTTGCAGGATGGTGGACAGCTTCATATAATTATACAACTCTTAGTTTTAACTTTTATTTAAACACATTCTTATTTTCTATTAACAGACAACCATCTTTTTTTTTTTTTTTTTTTTATTGGATGGCAATTGTACTAAGATAAGTACATTTCTGCCAGTGTCACGTCGTTATTCAGTTACATTTATCTGTCGAAATTTAGTATCGAAACTTATATCTATCTAACCATAACCATTAACCAAAATTAGGGATGGGCAATTGCTATTCAACAATTAGTTCTGTAAATGTAAAATAGGTTGAAAATGTTAATTATTATTTCTATAATAACATCTTTTAAGAATTTTAAATGGCAACTTGTTTAAAAAAGACATGCGTTTACCAAATAAAAGACAAGTCAAAAAAATACACTTTACTGTCGTGTAGTGCCGTCGTGCGGTGCGTCGTGGAAGAAACGGCCATCGATTTAGTATGTACAATAACGGACCGATTATAACGGCAGCTACGATATAGCCAAATTATCGTTTAAAAAACGGTGTCGTGCTGTACGGTGTCGTTACGTGGAAAAACAATCCGTAACTTATCGTGTCGTGTCGTGCGTAGTGAAAAAACACTATGTGATTGATACAATGTAAAAAATATTGAAATAATGTAACTTTTTTTATTTATCACAAAATTTTCATTGGAGGTATAACTACTAAGTACTCTATGCGGTAAATAGGCAAAGAGTACAGACGGGCTCCCCCTTTCGCCAATTTTCGGCTCTTTGGCCATTAGGGCGGTAGGTAATAAGTTATCTTAGGTTTCGTTAGTAGGTACCTACCGTTTTGTAAGCGATCTAGATGTCTATTTTAGCATTATCTCCATAGAACGTAAAAGCCGTTGGGCGTCCCCTCCTGCCAAAAGTGGCTAAAAATTGTTTGGTGATTTACCGCTTCACTCCTCAACACACTAGCTCAACCAACCATTTTTGCGGGCACTATACTTCTGTAGATAGATAGATACCTAACTCATTAATTTATAAAATAATGTAAAGGAATACATTTATGCAATAAAAAAGTTGTAGGATATTGACCTACTTCCATATTATTTGTTAGAATACAACAATGGTTGCCCCCATCCCTACAAAACACATATTATTCTGTATATTGCGTACCATCAGACAATCACTGTCGTAAGCGAATGTAATTTATCACGGCCTTCTATATAAGTTCGTTCAACTTTCATGAAATAATCAAGACTTCCTATTATTGTGTAGCGCACATATTATTGGAGTCCGATGAAGTGAAACCTAATGGAAATTTTGATTATCTTGGCGTTTTCACCCAGATTATCCTGTATAGATTCTAACAAATTTCAGCAGAAGCTTTTTTGTGTAGAACATAATGTTTGTCTAAAGATTAGACTAAAGTTATTGCAAAGTAACCTCTTTTTGGTAGTCGATAGCCTAATTGGTAGGGCGGTGGACTTGAAACCGGAGGTGCCGGGTTCGAATCCTACCCCCTGCCAAAATGCTAAGCACCAATTGTCTTTAGATTATGTGCTTAAATCGACTCCTCGTGCTCCAGAGGGCACGTAAAGCCGGCGTCCGGTCACCAACCTGCCTGCCAAACGTGGTGAATATGGCAATTCCTATCAAAGAGCACCACTAAAAATTTTGCACTACAGGGAGACCATGATGATGAACCTCTTTGTAGTGCAATCCTTTTAACGAAACTGGGCATAACTTTCTTCAAGATAATAAGAAACAATTTTTCAGTGACTAGATATTTTTTTATTTAATTTTTTAAATGCATAATATAAGTTTTATAAATAAACCTACGCTTACTTGCGCAAATAATTATTTACTGATAGCTGAGACCAATCATCAAATACACATTAATACATCATTATCAGTAAAAAATTAAGTAAAAATCAAGTCCTTAGTAAAGCCTGGGTCACTATTAAAATTAATTCTTTAAAACAACATTTAAATTACAAAAAAAAACTAATATTTTTATGCATCTGGCTGAGCCGGTTGCGTCTGCGCAGTGATGTTGGTTGTGGTAGACACAGTTTCAGGATTATCTTCGTGAACTCCTAACCAAGGCAATCTCTTCTGTAATTCCAATCTGTAAAGAAATATGTAGGTATCAAAAAGAAATGAGAAATTCCTTGTGAATATTAAACTTTTACTTTTAAATCATCAGTATTGTTATTATGGTCTGCCTTTTTATGTTTTGTTGTATGTTTAACTAGTGACCCCGCCCTCAGCTTCGCACCGGTTTATAAAAATTGTAATACCCACACAAATACGCTTATTACTATTTATCTATTAGAGATAGATATATGCTACAGCGTACTTTTTTATAGATAATTTTATTCCACAAATTTCTTTCCTAAGTCATTTTGTTATATCTCTGAAGGGTTAGGCAGCATACGTCATAAAAACGCGCTGGAGTTAACTTTTTCCCCGACTTGATTCACCAATACTGTTATTGCTCAGCTCCTAAACATCTGTTTGTGAATCAATTAATCTAATGGTGAAAACCGCATGCGTTTAGTAGTTTTTGTGTGACAGACAGACACGACGGGGACCTTGTTTTATAATATGGTAGTGATTAGTGATGATAAAAAAGTTGTAGTTATACATACAATTTATGTTTGTTACCTGTATCTAGGATGATTGATAGCGTAGACCCACGGGTCCATACAGGACACGGTCTTACAGCAAACTGCTGGTATCATGGTCGCTAGAGGAGTTAACATACTCCTGGAAAATATATAAAATTAGTTTTTTTAATAAAATAGACAATGGTACAGAATTTTGTAGAAACTTTAATATCTATCTTATATTAATATCTATATTTAATATCTATTTTATATCTACCTACATTAGCTTTTGCCCACGTTTTCACCCGCGTGGCAATAGTAATATATATACCGTAGTCCGTAACGCCTGAGAGAGAAAATATCAATGTAGTAATTAGTAGGCGCGTTTTATATTAAAAAAATTGGTCTCCACTAAAAGCCCTTTTATTCCACCCTGAACGCCATTCTAAAATATTTTTTTAAATCGGATGAGTAGTTTCGGAGATTACTTTCTAAATCCAAACTTACACACATACAATTACATATTGTTATGTGTATATTTCATAAATTACCTCTTCATAATTAATATTATATTATATATTATTGTGATGTTAATTTTTACAAACAACAATATAAAAAACCGCATTATGTTATTTAATCTATGCTCTAGAGGTCCGTTTTCTTTTCATTTGGTGATAAAAGGACTGGCTCACAGACTATATATAGGGATTACCATGACGGGCTCCTTCCTCTCTCAACTATTATTTTTCAAATATTATAAGTACGGTACCTGTCACCAAAGGCCCCAGTCATTGCCACAATAGCATACGGCGTCCAGGCACATATGAAGAGAAAGAATATAGTGAAGGCTACTTTAGCTATTCTTATTTCAACACTCTTGCTGGCGTCTTCTTTGTTAGCAAGCAGCGATTTCACGTTCATCTTCCGAGCTTGATCTTTTAACATTTTCTCGTGACTTCGTACCTACAAAACATATAAGTATGTATCTAATTAAGGAGTTGTCAACGCGCCTTATCGTCGCGGCCGATGGTGACCAGAGGGCAGGAGCGTTCCTCGCACAAAGGATCAGTATGGCAATACAGCGAGGAAATGCAGCCAGCGTTCTGGGCACGCTTCCGTACGGCAGCAGTATGGAAAAATGTCTAAATTATATTTAATATTTTAATGTTTAGATTAGATTTAAGATTTTAAGTTATATTATTATTATTAAAATTATTAATAATAGGTATTAAATGTATCTAATTAAAATAATTATATTAAACTTTGTTTGTTTGTTTGTTGCACAGAGACAGCTGAAGGGCAAAGAGTGACAATCTGTGACATAGGCTAATTTTTATGACGGGAAAGTAAATATCACGTTTCCCCGGGAACTTTTTTTTTATATATATATAAACATATATAACAATTTACATATATAACATAAAAAATATAGCTCTTTTGTAAATTGTAAGGCTGTATGAGCTGTATCCTAAGAATGTTATTAGGATCAAATAGAAACTGTTAGTTTAAAATAATATAAATACATTATATGCAAAGTAGGGTAAGTTTACAATAATTTCCACTGAAAGGGACCGTTACGTCCGACCGTCACCGCAGTCTACAGAACTCCTCTAACTCGACCTAAAGTGTTCCCATTTCTACTTTTCTTGTTACCCGATTGTTCGCGGAAGGACTCGCTTCCGTCCTATTTAATTCCTCACTCGAGTTGCCCGACAAATTGCAAGCGGCAGGATAAAAAGGGGAATGGGGAAGACCGACCAAAATCAGTAGAGGGGATGCGATGAAATTCGGTTTTAAAGTTCGTCACCTCGCGAACTGTGACTGTGTTTACACTCAAGTGGGACAAAACAAGTTTGGATCGTAAGTAAAGTGCACACATGTAAGTGATGTGAAGAGCAATTTTGTGCTAAATAATGCGTTAAATTTCAGATTTAAAAAAAATTGCAATTCTGTTTGGAAAAATTCAGTCGTTGGAAGGACAGTTTCATTAGAAATGTCGTCACAGCCGGGTCTCGTTGGAAACGGATTGAAAATGTGACTTTTGTGCTTTGTTTAGCGTGCTTTTGTGTGCTTGAATGAAAATAGACTCTATATTTATATATTCGTTGAGTGATAGTTCCTTGTACAAATACCTACATCGGATAATTCAGTGAGTATAATTATATTTGTATATAATTCGTTTCTTTTTAACTTATTCTATGAACTTTCTATGAATATCTAACATTTTATTTGTTCAATTTATTTCAATGCCTTCAAGTTGTACTAAGAATAAAGTTGATATAGCGAATGAAGACTTATTGTGAATACCAAAAAGTCCGTTAGTTACCAATGTGCTACTAACATAAACACACACGTAGAGTAAAATCTCTTTGCAAACAATACTCTTCAATGAACAATACACAGAATTAGGTCAAATGTTCACCTAAAATAAAAACAAAGACATACTATTTCGGACTTGTAAATTAGCTGTTGTAAAATGTAAGCAATAAAAGCCTACTAAAAGCGACCACCGCGGGCGTGAAGTTTTTAGTTTATAGTACTATTGAGTAATAAATTAATATTTAATGAACGATTAATTTAATTTAGGTTTATAATCTTTATTGAAAATTAGAAGTTTCCGGTAGAAGGCTGAAGAATTGAAAACTAAAAAAGAGCTATTTTTTAATGGTTGTGAATGAGCTGTAAATATTCGCGATTGAGCGAAACATTATACATTTTGGGTAAAGCAAGTTTTAGTTTGGTGGTCGAGTGGGTAGACGTCGGCTAGCAACTGAAAAGTCTCGGGTTCGAATCCTACATCCGACCATGTACCAATGGGTTTTTTATAATAAAAAATCTATGTATATTATCCGACAAACCGCACAAAGAGGCTTTTCCATCTATATACCTCAACAGAGCTGAGGAAGACTTTGTCTTCCACTGGGTACCCTGGGGCCGGCAACGGTTCCCGGGAGCTGTAAGGCAACCCGTGAAGAATAAAAAAAGGGAAGTTTGAATATTTTAGTATATTTGATAGAGCTTGATGATAAAATAGTGAGCTTCTGAATATCCTTTTATTGTTAGGGGCTGAAGACTACTGTGATTTTTTTTCATTACGTGTTGTCTTACAGCTCTGGAAACCGTGTTATCAGTCCCAGGCTACCCAACGGAAGACAGAGAATCTATTGGCCGATGGTATTCGTGAGGCTATACCTAACGAGTGACCAGTTCTGTTGAGGTATGTCGGATTATTTTGTTACTAATGTAACTAACGTAAGGGGTAATCTTTAAAACTGAAATTTCTTTGATTATATAAACTAATTGATTTCTTTACATTTCAAAAGTTTTCATAACGAAACACATTTATAATTTAGGTTAGAAATATTATAATATCCGTAAAGTATATACGGATTACTGCCATTCTTTGTTACAAGTATCTACCTAACCTACTAAATACGTCTATAGCAGATAATCTTATACGTCATATACAATCTGTGATGTACCGGTAAAATCTGTTTGATGGACGAGGTTTCCAGTAAAAGTTAATTAATTTTGTACATCAAAGGGAGACTTTCGAACTCATTTGCTTTAGAATCGAGCGGGGATTCTATCTACTGAATGTCATGGACTGTGTTGTGGTGCTAAAACTACTACCTACGATATTATCATAGGACTCCGCTTTTGGTTATTTTATAAAGATATACTGTTAATGGACAACATTTCATTTTTCGTAAGGTACGAAAATTCGAAAACCGTTTGTAGATTACATGCTAGAAAGCTTATTTTTCATTTTTTTATTTTTTTTATCCTTTAATTTTCGAGTTATTTTAAAAATACTGAAATATTGAAAAATAAGGATTAGTAGGCGCCCTAATCTGTGCTAACCCTCTAATTTAAAAATACGAATGTCTGTTGGCAGTGTTGTTAGTTATTGAACTCAGGTGTTGCCTTTTATTAATTTTACCCATTTTTATTCCATTTGAAGCTAAATTAATAATTATTCTTTAAATATAATTATAAAATTACTTCTTTTATATAATATTATTTTGGAAGTTTTGCTAGTTTCGAATAGGCTATCACGGGAAATATATTTACGAGTGAAACCGCGGACAAAAGCTAGTGTTATTATATACATTATGAATAATGTTGTAGGCGATTTGAGTTCCGGCTACGGCAACACCTATTTGGAACACGGTATATTATATTCTTTGCATTTCTATAACGTATACTCTGTGGCTTGACTGACACTATCTGTCACTTTCTTTGGCTGACAGTTTATATTTCTTAATTTTAATCCTAGCTAAGGATTTTAGTTTATAAGTCCTCAGAATTTATAAAAACTCATAATTAAATTAAAAATATAATAACTCAACCAAAAATAAAATATAAAAATACGTGTAACTTATTTTTTAATATATTTTTAATTAAAGTAATAAAAATGGGTGATTAAAAAAATGAAATGTTGTCCATTTTAAATTCATTTAGATAAAAAATGGAACTTCCCATCATCAACATGTTTCTCCAAAGAAACTTTACTAACTTTCCCCCCTTTAGGTAGAATATCAAAAAAAAACCTCCAAAATCCATCGGTTTAGAAAGGTTGGGATTTTTACTATTAGATAGGTTGATTCACCAGGTGTCAACCATGAACCTATCATGTTTAGGAGCTGAGCATTAATAGTGTAAGTAAATCAAGTCAGAGGAAAAGTTAGCCTCAGCTTTTGTATTCCGTGACCCCAGCTAGTTTTAATGGGTTATGCTGTCTAATTAGTCAGAGATATAACAAAATAATGTAGAAAAGAATTGTGTAGAATAAAATGATCTACCTACAAAAAAAGCCGCAGTAGCATATCTCTATCTCTAATAAGTTATTGTAAGTAGTTATAAGCCTATTTTTAGGTAGGTATTTTTGAGGATTTTTTAAAAGACCCTATATTTTGACATTGTAATTTACTATACACTTATTGACTAATATTTTTATTTTTTATTTGGTAATATTGACATTAAAGTAATTTTGTAATTTATAAATTAGAATAATTCAATTGTAGAATAATTATTTAATGGATGAAGGTAGTTTGATCTTTATTGTACGCCTTAACAGGTAGCATGTAATAATGTGAGACAATAAATATATTTGAAATAAAAGACATGCAAAGTTTGTTTACCAAGTAAGACAAATAAAAAAATAAAAAACACTATCCTCACGACTACCTATAAGCGTCAGTCATTGTTATTCCGCTCAAGTGAAAATTCGTATTCCATTTTATTTTGATTCGTAAAGACAAATATTCTCTCAGGGCAACACTTCAAAGATAGCTCTACAATATCTCTATAAAGAATGTATCGAATGGGATATTGGAATGAATGTAGTAATGTTATGTACTATACAAATTGAGGATGTAGGCTGTCGGACAGTTTTCCAATTTCCGAAACAACTCGACGGAGAAATGTAACCGACATTATTGAAAAACGTTTTATTGAAACCAAATAAAGTAACCATTTTAATGCGAAGAGATTCAACATAACTTCCTAAAACATATATTTCGCTCTTATATGGCCTTAATTTTGTAGGTATAGGTGCGTCGGTGGCCGAGTGGTTAAGACGTCTGGTATTAACTATTAGATCCCGGATCCCAGCCATGTACTAATGGGTTTTTTAATTAAAAACTTATGTACATAATGCGACAAACCACACTTAGACACATCTAAATATAACTCAACAGAACTGGCCACTCGTTAGGTATTAGCCTCACAAATACCTCGGCTAAACGAGGGAGACTTGGTCTTTCGCTGGGTACTCTGGAACTGTAACACGGTTTCGGAAGATTTTGTAAACCTTTGATATGTGAATTACTTCCAAAAGAGAAGGAAAGTGCGTATCGGTTGCCTGTCCGTATTTATTTGCAATTTTTAGGGTTTCGTACATCGGATGAAATCATCACACCTTTTATCCCAAGAGGGGTAGGCAGAGACAATTGAATGCCATTTGCCATCAAATAATTTTGAACAGCTGGTCCATCACTGTAAAAGTATATTTTTGAAAAAGTTTCTTTTGTGATCTGCGGAGTTCCATCTATATGGAGGTGCCGACATTAAATTGTATTTTCAATCCCCAATGAAAACGGGATTCCTTTCACATTTAAACGATTCGTGATCTACCTCGATTTATTTGAAATGTATATTTTTAGAATAAGCATTTTTCTTTCAAAGTCTAATAGAAAATATTATTATCCAAAATAGTCAGCAAAGTTTGACCTAACTTTTGCTTATTAAAAACTAGCGACCCCGCCCCGACTTCGCATGGGTACAATATGACTTTACAACAATTTCAATACCTACGTGAATACGCTTATAGTTACTTATCTATTAGAGATAGATATATGCTACCGAGAACTTTTTGTAGATCATTTTATTCTACATAAGTCTTTCTTACATCATTTTGTTATATCTCTGACAGCATACGCCATGAAAAGTTACTAATACCAACTTTTTTCCCGACCTGATTCACTTATACTGTTAATGTTCAGCTCCTAAACATGATAAGTCCATGTTCAATACTCGTAAACTTTCCCAGTGAATCAACCTACTTAATAGTGAAAACCGCAACAAAATCCGTAAAAAATCGTTATTTTTTTGCGTAAAAAGGTCACAGGCAGACGCGGCTTTGTTTTATAATTATGTAGTGATAGAAAAAGAGGTTGTAGGTACGCAACTACGCATATATACACAGCGTCACATACATATAGTTAGACGTTTTATAATATAAACCTTTTAAAAAAAGTGTACCGACTTCAAAAATTTGCACTGAAAAGTAAGTAATAATAAAAATTTCATCGTAGAATTTGAAGACGGTTTTAAGTGATTTTGCTGCCCTGAGAAACAAATAATAACGCATCCAAAAAAAATTTGATGGAAAATAAAAAAAAATATCGCTGTGGATGGCTGCACATAGGGTACATATATACACGTTTCACCGCTCGACCACCGTCGATACTAAAATTGACAACTTCGTGTCAATAGCAACCGTTGCTAAGGCTTTTCTTTGATATAATTTTCAGCCGTAAACAGAGGCAAATTACTGAGCCGATTCTCGTCATATGTCTGTGAGATAATGTCGAAAAATTATGATATCATTAAAAAAATAAGACGTCAAAATCGGTACATATTTCATAGCGATATTAAGAAAAGGTAAGTATTTCAAATTTACTGAAAAACTAATGAACCGATTTCTATGATAAAAAAATGAAACCAAAAAAGAAATAATCAAAATCGGATTAGAACTGACGGAATAATCGATACATACATAAAAAAAAATGCGGTCCGAATTGAGAACCTTCTCCTTCTTTTTCGGTTAAAAATAATATTTTATTAATTTAATAAGGTCACATTTATGGTTTAGGCTGGTTCAGGTTATGTTTATATATTTATTTAATTTAGTTGCACTAACTAAACCATAAAAGACTCGTTAATCCACTCCAAGAAGTGAACCCGAGACATTAAATTAGTTAAAACGTAACTTACCGCTTTAAATAGTTGCGAATAGAAGTAGCAGATGAGAGACATAGGTACACAGTAACTCCATACAAAGATGGTCGCTACGAACACCTTCGTGTCTTGGTCGTCAGTAAAGTAGTCGAATGAACAAGTAGTCAGGAAACCTTCTGTTATAAGAAAAAAACATTATAAATTTCTAAAAAAATTGCTAAATCTGTAAAATAAATCGGCTAATTATTAGGCGAATGTCGGCCCGTGCTACGAAGGTGCTACGGATAGAGTAAAAATAATATTAGACGTGTTTTCTAAGAAGTTATCATGTACAAATATTTGTGGTATGTGTAAAAAGTACGGTAAGTACATAAAAATATTTTAAATATTAATAAAAAATATTATATTAAAAAAAAGGGAAACCTCAAGATATAACCATCTCTTATCACTGTCCTCTTTTATTATTCTATTAAAATTTGTTTCTATATTTGTTAATTAATTTTGAAAAAATGTAAATAAATATTTTATCAAGTTAAAAATATAGTAAAATGATGGGCAATAAGTAAAGTACCTTTCTATATCAAAACTACCTCAACAGAACCCACTCGTTAGGTATAGCCTAAAAATGGGGTCTCCTACAATATCTCTAAAATGTTTTGATATAATTTTAGAATATATAGGTACATAAGATATAACATTACATTCTATAATTATTCATTTGCTATAATTTTTTTTAAACCTAAAATCGATTTCTGTAATTTTCAAAATCACTATTATCAAAATATATAAAATTAAGTTCTATAATTATTCATTTGCTATAATTTTTTTTTACCCTAAAATCGATTTCTGTAATTTTCAAAATCACTATTATCAAAATATATAAAATTACATTCAATAATTATTTATTTGCTATAATTTTTCTTTTGTCTAAAATCGATATCCGTAATTTTCAAAATCACTGTTATCAAAATATATAACATTAAATGATCTAATTTATAATTTGCTATAATTTTCGTTTTATCTAAAATTGTTTTCTATAATTTTCAAGATGTCTAAATTATCAAAAGGTACAACATTTAATTATCTAATGATTAATTTGCTATATTTTTTCCAGTTTATTTGCGAAATATTTAGTAATATACAAAATCTTCCTTTCTTATTATAAATAATATATATATATAGGTATCATATCCGTTATCAACAAGTGATGGTTGTTTAGGTATTTATGAGTTTCTGGCGCTTCGCCGTCCGCTGCCGCGGAACGCTCGCTTCGCTCGCTCGTCTCGCGCTCTGTTTTAGCACTATTCGAACCACGCTCGTCGCTTCGCTCCTCGCTAACCTATTTTCATTTACCAATTAGGGGAATAGGAATCGAAAATTACTGCAACAGACATTAACAAAATCTACTGTAAATTTTAATAATAGTACTTATTTAAATTGATTACATTATAGAATATGATTTTTTATGATTATATATTTGTAAATGTAAATAGAATGAAGTTATACGTTTAAAAATATAGTGAGTACACTTATTTTAACAATCCATTAGAGCAAATGATATTATAGATTAATAAATTTATAGAAATTGAATTTATATATTTAGAAAATTATAATAACTGCAATTATAGAAAAGTAACCATTAGTGCAACTGAAATTAGAGATTATAAAAATTATAAGACATGAGATTATATATTTTCAAAATTATAGTAACAGCAATTATAGAAAAGTAGCCATTAGTGCAATTGAAAATAGACATTATAAAAATTATAGGATTTGAAATTATATATTTTTAAAATTATGGCAACTGCAATTATAGAAAACAATACGTTATAGGAATTAATATTATAGATTTAAAAAAATATATCAAACAAATTTATAGATTTTTAAAATTACAGAAGCTAAATTTATAGAAAATGAATATTTATAGCAACTAAAATTATAGCTTCTGAAATTATATATTTTATTTTAGAGCATTTGAGAGGATACCCTAAAAATGTCATCGACTGAAGACTCGTCCAGGCTGGATATAGTCTAGGCTTGTTTTTAAATATGGTTTTGGGAGAAGTGCAAAATTACCAGCTAAAAATTAATAACTAACAACCAGTCGAGCGACGGTAAATACTGCCGCTATAGCAACTGGTCGCAAATGGCAAACATTTAACCCAGTTTACATATAGAAATATAGGTATTAAAATTATCTTTAGTAGGTACTAAATTACAATTTAAAAAAAACATGTAAATCGCTATCTACTGGGCATTGTCTCGTTGGATGGCAATGCTTATTCTTTGACCTAAATAAGAGCTAGCCCGTTGGTCATGTGAACCGTCAATTTTTAGTCGTTTTTTATTAATTAATATTTTGGAACAGACTGGGTGCACTAGGTCCCCACGGTCCCATCGTTTCCACACCAAACGCCTATATGACGCCTAATAAGTAAATTACATTTACAAGGTATCTTAACTGTTTTATAAAATTTATGTAATTATTCCTTATTTCTTCGGCAGGGTCCATAGGATCGATTGCATTTTGAAATATTATGCAATCAGTCGCAGCGTTACCATAAACCAAAGCGTTGTATAAAGTTCTTACCTGGAACATACCGTCCCCAAATCTTGAACGCGGGCAGTATTGTGAAAGGTAGTGCCCACAGCCATGTGAATATGATGAGAAGTGTCCCCTGAACTTTGTTGATTCTTCCATTCAACGGGCAGGATATGGTTCTTTATATAAAATTAACGTAACATCACTTTAGATTCCAATTTACTATTATTTATCGTACGAGTATACTCTCATACATAACCCGAAACGAATACCTATAGTTATATTTCAGAGTCATGGTCTAACTGTACTATTCTATCAATAGACCCCTGGTGGACCAAATATTTTTTGTTGGACTAGGACAAGTGGTTCAACTGATTTACAATATTTACTCGAACCTAGCTTATAAGCTAAAAAATGCGTCTAAAGGTACTCATTCGTCCAATCGCCAGCGCGCCGCCATACTGTCCACAGAGCAAGTCCCACCCGTTTTCAGATCGTTGTATTTGTGGTTGATTTCGATGGCCGGAACGATCTGTCACACAAACACACATCCACACGCCTTTGTTTAATCGAATCTTGTGTGTCTGTGTGGGTGAGTGAATTGCATATGATCTAGATCGTATGATTTCCATTGCTAATATGTGGCCTGTGTTCAATATCAATATCAATCATACGGCGGCCGGACCGAAAATTTTCTGTGATATACCGGACCAGTGCGTGGGCTACTTTAGTCGTGCGAAGGCAATCTGCCGAGTTAGCATACATTTTGACAGCGACACTTTCGTTTCGGTCGAATGGCCTTGAACAGGCCAAAACGTTCATGTCCAACAAGGACCGGCCAGAGATAGCCCGGGCCGAGAGGTCCGGCCCAACAATGTGCGTTCAAATTTGTTATGCCGGGCAAAGACAAGTACACAGAATTTGCCCGCACATTGTTGGGCCGGACATTCTCGGACCGGGTATGTCCTGCACAAGAATGCCGAGCAATTTGCTTGGCCGGACAAAGACAAGTACACGGAATTTGCCCGCACATTGTTGGGCCGGACCTCTCGGCCCCGGACTATCTCTGGCCGGTCCTTGTTGGACATGAACATTTTGGCCTGTTCAAGGCCATTCGACCGAAACGAAAGTGTCGCTGTCAAAATCTGTGCTAACTCCCCGGGTCGCTATAGTAACAGGTCGCAAATTCTAAACACCTAACCCGTTGTATTTTAGACGGTCGCAAATAAATGACATATTTCTAGTATAATAATAAGTGTCAATGTCGTCAAAACAGTTTTATTTATGTCATTTTTTATTTATTAGTTGTTGGGTAGGGGCCTTGCGTCGGTTGTAACTTTAGTTGCATTATTGACAGCAAATTATTGTTAAATTCATTATAACGTCATAATAGCAATTTTTTTCTTATTCCTCTTTTAGATAATTTTTTTATTAATTTTCCTGGTTCAATTCGAATGGTTAAGTATAAGATTTATGTTAGAGAATTCTCCCTAAATTCAATATTCAACAATTGTTATTGTAAACCTTGTAAAGCATCGCCATCTGGAGAAATATCCTAAGGCTAAAATTCTAAAGTTTGAAACTGAAAGCCAATACGAAAATACTATGTATAAGGAAATCCTCGGCACGCATCTGTATGTATGACTGTGCAGTGTGCACTGAAATATTCTGTTTTCACTGTTCTATTATCATAGTTTATCCTTCTCTTCTATCACGTATAGAAGCTGAGCTATAACAGTATACTTTACTAGAGCCCTCTCATGAAATATGTTGCTTAATTCATTAAAGATGTAACAAAATTATGTAGGAACTAGGAAAGGACTATGTAGAATGAAATGATCTACAATATCTTTATATTTTATCGTCATAAGCTTGATGAAGTAGGCATCTATTGACGCTGGCTCACACATAAATTATTGTAAAACTATAGCAAGTTATTAATCAAAATTTCACTTACTTATATCTATCAAAAGCTATTACAGCGTTAGTAATAGATCCCCCTATACCGCTTAAGGACCCCAGAACAGCATATATATCACATCCAAGCTGGTACCCGACCAGTCGTTGTTGGAAGGAGTTGACGACCAACATTGGCATCTCTAACATCATCATCAAATCGAATACAGCCAAGTTTATGACGAACATGTTGCTCACACTACGTAGGGATTTTGATCTGTGGAGTAAATGGATTTTATTTAAGAGGTTAAGGGAGGGGCCATATGGTAACCAACGAACAAGTCCTTATTTTCTGTGAGGCTGATGAGGTATTTTAAGATTGAGGGTCTCTTGCATTGAATTATGTAGAAAAGTCTTATAGAAATGTGCGGTGTGCCTTACCACTTGTCACCAATAGGTATGTTTAGGAATAATGAATAAGTGCTCTTTTTCTCTACTTATGCCCATTAACGTAGCCAGGATTTGGTTCAGGGTGGGGCAAGATTTGGTTCTAGCTCTTTCAAGTCTTGCTTTTGTAGCGATTTTTGTATATTTTCCGCTCCCCACACGCCTATGCTTATGAGTAACAGACGCAATTGATTATAAGATTAATGTTCTCCATTATCTAAGTGCAGGGCTGAACGGACTTGGAAGTAATTTAGTGCTGACATTGGCGAAACATCTATAGAAAAACTTAATTTTGAGTACAATTTTACTGTGAGCGAAGGCTAGTTGACAATAAATTTCTAATTAATGTAAGAATTCATTATTCATTTGAAATTGTTGGAAAATTTAAAAGCCTTTAAAAGGAAGGACCAATCCAAATTATTATTTAAAAAGTAGAAAGTTTTTCAAGTAGGCTACGTCGCAGCAGTTCGCACCAGTCTGATGTAAAAGTATTTCGGAGCATCCCTCAGTCTTGGTTTACAAGTTTGAGAGATGACACTCCATCGTTGAAATGTTTTACCATAGAGCTACGAAACTTATATTTAAGTAGTATCTACGTAATCCCATACATTTTTGATTATTTTATATACCTACTATGCTATATATACAAATAAACCTATAAATAAAAAAAAACATCAAGATCAGCCAGCCATCTGGGAGAGTGCCCATAAGGCTGGCTGCGTTGCCACGTTGGATAGCGATACTTATCCTTTGGGCCAAATATAAGCCAGCTCTTTTGGCCGTGGGACACCTATACCAATTTTTTATCGAAGTAATTATCTTTTTACATGGATATCGTCTTTTCACACCTCTTCTATGTTGACCCAAATTGGTTTAAACTTTATACAGTACTAAATAAGTACAAAACATCCAAATGCGTATTTTTATTTATTGAAACTTCATAGAGAAAGTTTTGCTACTTTTTTTAGAAATTAACTCAAAAGCTACTGATGTCATTGAGATGAAATTTTCAAGCTAAATAAGAAATCGCTGAAATATGTACCGATGCAATTTTTTACTGTGAACTGATGATTACAATTCAGTTCACAGTATTTCTTTCTTTTATTTAGTTTGATATTAGTATTAGTACTTCCATGACATACGCGTCAGAAACAGAAACAAAGGAGGCGATTCGGAAGACAAAGGTGGCACAAACAAAGGTCTACGGAGTGTACGATGCTCGAGATCTCCCTCAGTGATCGAGTACCCAATGTCCAAATAAGAGAAAAGACAAAAGGACATTGGAATTAGAGTTGCGACACTGAAGTAGAGATGGGCAGGACACGTAGCTCGAAGACACGAAGGGAGATGGACGTCAAGGGTTACTGAGTGGAAACCTAGAATGGGCCGCAGAACGGCAGACCACCAGCGAGAAGTGACGACATAGTAAAAAGAGAGAGTATAGCGTGGAGGAGAACTGCTGAGGATAGGGAGAAATGGCGCAATACTGAAAAAGCCTACGTCCAGCAGTGGACGGATACAGGCTTAGGAAGAGGAAGAAGTGGCTCTCAACTTACTAAATAAGTATTCTGTGAATATACGCGGTGTTTAAGTTTCATTACTATTCTGACTAACTATAAATGCGAAAGTCCTTTGACGTCAAAACATCAGTTTTAACAGGTTCTTCAAATATTCCTTTCTTACTCCTTGTTTTGAGATTTCAAGATTATGGGCGCCATTATGTTTAGTTTAGAAACTTAATTAAATCACTACCAACTGACGATGGCTGTCGTGACCAATTCACTTAATGGGAAGATTCTTGAGAAATTTAACGCGATTTCAGTCGACAAAGTAATTGTTCTCTATTACAATATTTGAATTCGTATTTTTTTTTAACTTTAAAATAAAGTATAAGATAGAAAGATGTGAATTTAAAGAAATAAAAAAAACCTGTCTCACCTGTCTGTGAAATGAGTAAGTTGGGAAAATATATTACTATTAAAATCATTTTAGTTATTTCAAAATGTAATTTTATAATTTTTCGTTTAATACTCACGTGGAAAAGATCCATATAACAATGCCGTTGCCAATTAACGACGTGATCATAAGTGCAGCGTAAATAAGTGCCATTCCGTAGTGCCAAAATTTGCTGACAGCTGGAAACGTCCTCCAGTGGTCGTGAACTAGATCCTGGTGTTCTTCTGGTATGTTCCAACCTAACATGTGATCTATCACTTCTTTGGACACCCTGAAATAAAAAATCCTGATTAATCATATTTTAACCGACTTCAAAAAAGGAAGATAATTCAATTGTGTTTTTAGGGTTCCGTACCCAAAGGGAAAATAACAGAAACCCTATTACTAAGACTCCGCTGTCCGTCCGTCTGTCTGTCTGTCCGTCTGTCTGTCCGTCTGTCACCAGACTGTAGGTATCTCATGAACCGTGAAATTGTTACAGATGATGTATTTCTGTTGCCGCTATAACAACAAATACTAAAAAACAGAATAAAATAAATATTTAAGGGGGCTCCCATACAAAAACGTGATTTTTTTTGCCGTTTTTATAGATAATAGCTGTTTCCCACGACTTCGTACGTGACTATTTCAGAATGTTGGCAAACATACACTTCATACATAGCTTTTGTCATGTTCACCTCTGTGCACCCCGTTCCCGTCGTCATGCCGTGTTGGTATAATAGCCTATGTTACTCAGGGATAATGTAGCATTCCAATGGTGAAAGAATGATCAAAATCCGTCCAGTAGTTTTTGAGTTTATTCGTAAAAAACATACAAACATACAAAAATACAAATCTTTCCTCTTTATAATATTAGTATAGATTTTAGTATAGATGGATATATTTAATTATTTCTTGCTTTTCAGTGTACGTCTTCCGTTTTATGTTTATTCATACTTACATTTTTAATGGCTGGGCCATTGGCCCGATTTCTTCTAGGGTGTAATTTGATAACATGTCAATTTTTTTTATTTAAATATGAAATAAAAAAATACGTTTCATCGTAAAGAAAAAAAATTACATGATAACGAAGTGAGCCGTCCCACAGACGTTCCTCACTTGTGTTATCAATTGGGGTTTCATTATATATGTTTCATTGGTGCGTGATTTAGAAGCTTTCCTTAATTTAATAAAGACAAATCCTCAATTTGTACAATCGTTTAATACCGGATTAATGTCAAAAAGTACGTTTAGTTCTAGACTAATAATTGGCTACGAGTTTGTCTGAAATTCAAAGATTTAGACAAACATTTTTACTTCAATGTAATTTATAACTTGAAATTCAAATTTTCAGGTTCAAGTACCTATTATATCTTTGAAGAATAATGGCTAAATGAAAATGATGTCAACCGACATATCTTCAAAGTTATAAAATCTGTTCGAATAGTCCAATTTGTCATGAAATAAAGAGGTTTCTCCCATTCTGGGTACAGACATTGGCGAGGCATTGGATGACGAATAACCTCGCGTTAGGACTGGAGACGTGACAAGAATTTCTATAGACCCTCGTTTCTCCCGACCTAAAGACGCCTAGATTTAACCCCTTTTACTTAGGCCTCAGTTATAATTTGAGTTGGAAAATCTATACATGTGCTGCGCGTGTTTTTTCTAGTGATGGATTTATCTATACTAATATTATAAAACTGTACTTTTGTTTATAATGAATAAACTCTATAACTACTGAACCAATTCTAAAAAATATTTCACTAATAAAGCTACTGATATCCTGAGTGACATAGGCTATATTTTACATTGTTCGAATATATCAAGTGTAGGTTATATAGTTGATCGAATTGTACAAATGTACACACAATCGCCGAGCATGCGGCGAACGTGAAAAACGTTCGCCGCGAGCATATATGTAAATCAGGATCGTAGCAAATGACATTCGGTTGTCTCTGCCTTAATCTTGGGATAAAAGGCCCGATGTTAGATAGATAGATTATATATTTCGCTATGTATAAAATAAATACTTAAAGATTTCTCTTCTGGAACGAAGTCCCTAATTATACAAGAAAAGAAGGAGGCTGGTTTTTTCAAGAAAACATTTTCATTGTTCAGACGAACTTTCCTAAATGTCACCTAGTTTTGTTGCGAACTTGTAAACAAACTGAAAACTTGTCAAGTGTTGAGGAATGTTTGTGTTGCCGGCGGGCGGCGGGCGGCGGGCGGCGGCACTCTACAACAGTGAGACAAAGCGACCGTTCGTGCAAGGACTACAACTGGTAAACTTATTTCAGCCTTCATTTATTCAAATACTTATGAATACTGGAAAAATGGGATCGTAAATCATTGTAAATATTATATGAACTAACTCGTAGTCAACACAATCAGTGCAAATTATTTTATCTAGGGTTATGAAATATAATAAAATCATTTATTATTACGGAACTCTAATTCTTTTTAAATCTAGAACAATAAAATATTGTTCAAATCGGTCTAGTAGTTAGGTATCCAATTTGTATTATATATAAGTTTTAATTTAATGTATATTTTAGAAATTGAATGGGAGTTTTTATCTTCCTTAGAGCGGGTAATTTTCTCCATACAGATCTATAACATCCGATAACTAGCCGAAGAGACATACAAGATGTAGATTATGTAGGACTATTTTTGGTAACTCGACACATAAACCTTTATTCAAACATGTTTCTAGAGTGTTTGTCGTGTTATGTTCATCATATGGTCCTATGATATGGTCACGGGTCCATAAATTGCCATTCCCCACACAATATTACAGCTCGGCGCCAAGCTGCGCACATAATTGGTTTTGGTCGCCAATATCCTTTACAGGACGTATATGGGTCGCGTCGTTTATTTACGACAATACACTGTAGTCTCTAAGCAATTTTTGTTATTTCAATTTTAAATCAGTAAATATAGATAAATATAGGTACTGTAATACAGTATCGAAGTAATTCGATTTTCTAATAGAGACTTTACGATATAAGAGTAGTTAAAATATTATTATAAGTATTGCAAACGGAATATAGGTTGAAAATATTAATTACTATGTAAAATTCTTAATATAACGTCTCTTAAGAATTTTAAATGACAACTTATTTCAAAAAGACATTCAAAGTTTGTTTAACCAAACAAGACAAGTAAAAAAAACACTTTACAGATGCCCTTTCACGTTTCACTTGAAGGATCTATTTTTGGTTCTGAAATATAATTTGGAGAACATTGTATTTTGTAAGATAATTATAAGGATAACGCAACCCGTGTAACAGAGAACGGTTATAGCGACAATAATAGCTGATTAATGCTTCACTAAAGTGCTTTAATGAGCTTCCGCTCCATTAAATAATTTTATTGTTCATTAAGAAAATCGCTATGAAATTATTAAAACAGTTTGCTTTCTTAGATACTATTTGACTTTGTGGATATCAAAGAGCATAAATAGATTCCTCTGATTTAAAACTTAAATAAGTAATTAAGTAGTTAAAAGACTTAAGAAAGTTTAAACTATTAGATGTAAAAGTTATACGAAAGTTGACGTAGAACTAAAAATAGACGTGCACGTATGAAACGATGTATGGATGTGGATGAAGCAAGAGCAGTATGCGAAGGTCGAGAGAAGTGGCGCTCCATACTCTCTGCCTACCCCTTTGGGAAACAGGCGTGAAGGAAATTTAAAACGTCAATACTTACGACATTATTATGAGAATCAATTTTGCAAACACTCCATCACGGCCTTTATTATGGCGTATTTGTGAGGCTATACCTAACGAGTGGTCAGTTCTGTTGAAGTATATTTAGATGAAAAGCCCTTTAAACCTAAATGTACATTGTATAATATACGTTTTTAATTATGCAAACGAATAAATCGTTTCATACAAACACACTCATAAGTACCTACAGTTAGAAAGAAGAAAATTGAACACTCCTCGAAACTTATAACGACATTTAAATGACGTTGTCATCGCGCGTTCTCGTAGATGGGTTCCCAGCGGGGAGACGGGTAGGGATTTGGTGAAAATTATCGGGAATATTTTTGGATTTTCAGTTTTCCACCCATTTGACATGTAATTTACTCGGGCCGAACTCTCGAATGATTTAAGGGTGTTATTGTCTGACGATTTAATGTTATTAGAACTTCCGCCGCTTTCTTCTTTTGGTATTGAATGGGACCAAGTCGGAAATAGGTTCTTATTCTTATTGAAAAAATTGGATTTATTTTAGTTAGAGTGAGTAAAATTTAATAAAGATCCTACCCATACCTACCCAGCCGAAGTCATTTATCCAATTCGTTATCTGATGAAGCGTTCACCCATCCTTGATCGGACTTTGAAGCCGTTGAACCTCTGTTACCGGCATCATAGACACAAACAAACCACTACGACTAGGAAAGTATTTCATAATGTGAAAGACCTATTCAAAATGTAATCTCTTTGGTTATTAAAATCATTACTCTTATTTAAATCAAGTACTTTCAGTCGTTATACGACATCTATCTATCTATCATCACGCCTTTTATCCCAAGAGAAGTAAGCAGAGAAAATATGTTACGATCCTGACATACCTCTTTCGTATCTTTTATATTCATCATACCTTTAATTCATGCTCAGCGATTGTGTGAAACTTTAATATATTTTTTATATGATCAATAAAAGTACACCTAGGTCGTATGCCAGCATTTTGTCCTAAATTATGAATTTGTTTTATAAATGGAAAGGGTGTACATAGAGTACATAATTTAAGATACAAAGACGTTCCTTAGAAGCCTCCTAGCGACAGTAAGCGACCCTCCGGCAGAATGTGTCATGTACATGATAAGTTTAGTTGACACGAACTTGTAGCGTTTGATATTCAAACATGATATGAGCCACTATTCAGTTTGTTGTTTATTTAGGCAATTTATTACAACCAGCTAAAACTAATTACTTACTAGAATCGTGTGGGGAAGCAAAGTATTAAAAACTTAACTACTTGTAGTTTGATTACACGATTTTCGATATTATGTTTCGTTATTATTGACATTTTTTTTAATAAATAAAAACTGAGGCAAAGAAATTCATGGACACTCGGTAAAGGACTGCGTGAAAAGACGGAGATCCTCGCTCATGTTTCTACTTAGGCCAACGTCTGGCGTTCATTTCAGCATTAAAAATCTTTTTCGGCATCTTTATAAATGTGAAATATTTTTAAAATCTGTTTGTTAACATGTTAACGCAAACATATCCAAAAAAAATAAGTAAATAAACCATAGTAAATAGGTTTCAATTCGACGCCCTTGAACATTAATTCTCAGTTTTGAATCCTACACTATAAAATAAACGCAATAACGTTACGCAAACTTCAAAGCTTTTAAAGAGCCTCTACCTCAGATATCCATTCACATCTTCTGCATGCCAGTCGGTACTTCAGTTAAACGCCTCTGCAATGTTCCATCATACTTGGAAGCGTATGAATCAATTTTGCCGGCTTTCTCTGTAAAAGTGATTGCATTGAGGCGAACTAGGGCGTTTATATTGAATTTTATTAAAATTCACTCTTAGAACATTATATAAGAAAATAGAAAGAGCATGGATTTATGAACTTTAAAAGATGTGTCCGATTTCATTGTCCTTTTTTCACGTCAAAGCAGAGATCGACGTGATTTTTTGCACAGAATTAGAGGGGTATTTTATGTCGAAAAAAATATTTAATTCATATAGGTATGATTTTTCATAAGCATTACTATCTACTTATCTATCTATAATCGAATGTTACGATCCTGACATACCTCTTTCGCTTCTTTTATGTTCATCATATCTTTCATACATATGGTCGGCGATTGTGATTTTTAATATTCCCATCGATCAATACTTTTTTTATATGTTCAATAAAAATTACACCTAGGTCGTCCTCTGCCACCATTTCCTTTTACTTCAGCCATAGATAAACCCTTTTAGTCATCTTTCATCCTTCATTCTTTTAACGTGTCCAAACTAGCGGAAACTTTTCTTCATTTTAGCCACAACACTTTCGCCCTGCATTCTTCTCTAATGACATAGTTCCTGATGCGTTCAATACGCTTTACGCTGAATAGAGCCAAGGACCTTGAGAGATGGCACCGCCCCCACGCGGGTACACATACACACCAAACGGCGTGGCTGCCACTAATAATATAGCATCAGGCTGCAGCCGGTACTGTCGGTACACGAGCGCTTACGCACACAGGCGTGCAGTGCGTACATAAAATCTCGAAAATGAGAATAAAGGAACTTGCTGAAAATTTGATTAAAAAACAGAACAGTATTACGATAGTATATTGCTAGATAAAAAATCTGTCAAAAAATCAGAATCATTGCATGCATTTTAGTACTGTTTCTAGACAGTATAATATTTTTTTAGAGGTACATTCGTGATTTTTTCTATCGAATCAATATAGTTGTATTATGTTTTGAACACAGTATCTTAATAACGCATAACCTCAAGAATATCATATATTTTTTTGATTATGGTCACTGCAGTGGATCATGTACTTTTACGCATCATAAAACTCGCATTTAGCTCTATACATCCTCTATATTACTTAGTTGTCGATTTAATTACAAATGATAACATAAAGTGCCCGCCGACTACGGGATTGTAATTGTTATCTGGGATTAACGGAAGTTTTAACGTGGATTAACAACAGATTACCTGATCGACATTGAACAAACTTTCTAATTTCCTTGACAAACATTTACTTTATACTTACCTATTTTTTTAAAAAACCAAAATAATTAGGTGAACTCAGGAATCTGTTTATGATCCTGGTATTATACTTTAATTAATCTATGTTTATCATCAATTTATACAAGAACATATATGCAGAGTAAAGATCTTTTTCATTATTGCAAACCTAATTAATTAGCAATGAAAGGTCGTCGAGTGAATTTCCTGGAACTTTTGCCATATAAATCCTTTCTTTTCAACTGCATTTATCTTACTTACTAGAGACTAGACTTCTAGAGCAACTGAAGTCTCGCTATGAGTGATGAAATCATGAAACTAAAACAGTAACACTCTTATTAATAAACTCGAAGTAGCGACGTAGTAACTAAACTGTATTTCGTCTCCGTCTAACAAATCTGCAATTCATTATGATAGACGGAGACGAAACACAGTTTAGTTACTACGTCGCTACTTCGAGTTTATTAATAACAGTGTAAATGTATTTCCTTCTAATATCGTTTCTGTTCTTGTTTGAGTTAACACATAATTGTAATTTTTAGATTCTATAACCACAAGAAGTTTGCAGAATGATTAATTCTATTATTACTGTGAAAACGCTGGGTTTCTAGTTGAAAATAAAAGAATGCTGATATTAAAACCTTTCTCAGACGGCTGTTATGTCCGTGACGTCCCGGCAGAGCTCGGGAAAGATTCTCATCAAGGTTCTTATCGGGTCGACTCTGGAAATCCTAATTATTTATTTTTCTCCTCTTTGAGTAAAGAGCAAGTTGGATAAGTTATTTGAAAAGTCCATTTTTTGGGGTAATAAACTGTATAAAGTTTACATTATGAAATAAACTATCTTTTGATCACTGTTTCACCCGCGTAAAAATATGGTAAAGAAAAAATAAAACTTTGCATGTGGCTGTAATATATTTCAAGCCCCTCCTTCATCCCGTTTTATGGCATCAAATTAATATTGCCTATAGATGTAACTTTCGGGTCCTCCAACTATCTCTTGCATAAAATCAGGTGGATCAATTTGTAAGAAGGAAAATCAAGACAACATACTTTCGCATTTACGCAGGTAGTTACTAGGTTTCCGCCCCGGCTTCACCAGTAGGCATTTTGGAAATGTGACATAAGAATTTATCTCGATCGAAGGAATTCCGGGATAAAAAGTAGGCCCTCTGTGTGTCTATTTTTAACCTGAAAGGAGGACAAACAAAAGCGATTTTAAATTTTAATTATCTAATTTGTGACGTAATGTTTTCAATGACCATAGGCAAGTCTTAGCAAAAGGTTTCTGCCTCTGCCTACCCTTCCTAGGTAACCGATTCTATAAAATAAAACTAGGGTGTCTAGGATATTGGTATAATACGTTAGGGAGTTTAAAGTTGGTTTGCAATAAGCTGGGCGATTGAACGCAATAATACAACTACAACCACTCACTGCTAAGAGCAGCGACGCAATTATGTGGAGACTTGCCGGGACACTGGCCGCGTCCTCAAGGGGCACACATACTTCAAACTACTATTTTAAACACTAGTCTTTACTCCTGGTTTTACATACGTCGATAGCGAAATTTGGTAGAGCATTGGACTTGAAACCGGGGGTTCAACAAATCTCCTTTTGGTATTTTCCACGAATTTTCTTGTGTTTTTTTATAAAGCACTTTTCCACTTTCAACTTGGTGGAAAGTGACAATGGGAGTCCATGAATGGAGGTGACAAATAAGACCCTAAATTTGTCACCTCCACGTATGCCTCCACTAATTTTACTATGCATAACGGCCCGTTGGAGTTTCGAATATTCTACCCATTACGGAACTAGCAGATCACTGATCCCTCTATACTCTATCTATACTGTATGAAAATGCCGGTCAAGTGCTACGGATACTCTGATTCGAGTTAGGCTTAATTACATATTATTATTCAAAACGGCGTGCTGTCAATCAGATAATCAATCCTACTTCCTACTACTAATATTATAAATGTAAAAGTTTGTATGTTTGTAGCTCAATCACGCCTCAACGGCAGAACGGATTTTCATGAAACTTGGAGGATAGTCAGTTTATGTCCTGGATTATAACATGGAAAACATTTTAGTAATTTTTATTATGGAAAAGCGGGCGGCGGAAGTGCATTATACAGCCACGGATTTTTTTTTATTTTATTTCTACGCGGGTGAAATCGTGGACAAAAGCTAGTAAGTATAGTATTAATCTACATTCAGGAATTAAATTTTCAGCTTTCAGGTTACATACGTACGTCTGTCCCAATGTTTGTACATAGTAAGCTCCGAAACGGCTTAATGGATTTTTTACTATTAGGGATCGTAATGGGTAGGTAATATATTTAGTCTCATATCTGCAGCTTTTAGGTAAATAAAAAATGCCCACATATATAAATTTCACAGGCGAAGCCAGAGCGCAAAGCTGAAGATACTTTTTCTGAAACTTTAAAATTTCAGGAAAGAAAATCATTAAAACTTTAATAAGTCACAGATTAGAAAATGTAGATCATTGCACAGTATCTACACAGAGGCCGTTGACTCGGTGTTATAATAGTATTTATCTCTGTCGCACACATACGCTTTGCCGCTCTATAAATCGAAATCAAAGCTCGAAGCGATCAAGCATCGTGAAGTTGCCGCAAAGCTCTCCGACGTGAAGTGAGACGCAGTCTGTTGTGCGTTCAGAACTTATAGTTTCTTGAATATTGTACAATTTACATGAATAAGTAAATGTTATCTTTTTTTTAAATAATTTAGTTTTTAATAAACTTTAATAAATAATATGTATATAACTATATTTAGAAAGGTGTGTATAAATGCAATTCAGTAAAAAAATATTTATTAAACCTAAATTATGTTGACGCGGCGCGCGGCGGCGCCATACTTTTTGAACAAGACTGAGTGTTTCGTTCTTTTCGGTTCTTTTCGTACAATCGGAAGTTCGGAACGTACCTGACTGCATATGGCGGATGGACAGAGTTTGTGTTTATGTCAATAAAAAACTGGATTTTATTCGCGGGAGTGTAGAGATTTGTGAGTTTTATTTATTTGTGCAGTGATTGTGGACAAGTGTTTCTTATTTATAAATTGTGATAATGTTTTTAGAAGTACGTTATATAGCGGATTGCAGTTCACCGATGTACTTATAAGGGTATGCATTTATGTTGATATGTATAGATTTTCCATTTTCACTTATATATTATATTAAACGTTAGCTAAGATATAAAACCCATAAATAAATATATGTCCAATAATACCTAAGACCCACCTTACTCCCTTCTTTTGCCATTATAACCCAGATAACAGCAAAATACTAAGGTTATTAGAAAAGCCCATATGATACTTTTAACTTAAATATTATCAAATTTATTATCATTATAAATTAAACATTAAAGTTTTATGACAAAAGTACACGTAAATATCATTGTAGGTTACTTTTATTACATAAAAAAATAGTTGATAAAGATTAAACTAAAGAAATCCAACCTGTCTTTGAAAATAAATCTGTTTTTATTGCTATAATTAATATCCTTATTTTATTACATATAAAATTATATCAATAAATTAAATGTTCTGTTAGATATAGATAGCTCTACATTGCAGTACATCAGATAGGTTGTTTAATGATATGCGAAAAATTTAATTGATTTAAGGTCTGGAAATAATGTACTTAGTGATTCTTCAGGGAATATAGAAAATTGTCTCTGCCTACCACTCTTGGGAACAAGGTGTGATGATAGATAAATATATGTATAAAGTATTTCAATAAATACTCTTTTTATAATTGTTTGTTAAGTAAGAGAAACTATCTCATTTACCAAGATACAGTTTGTAATAAGGCAGTCACAATTTTGTACAAAATACATAATCCCACAAACTGAACAAAGACCACTAGTTAGGTATCATCAGCTAAATGAGCTCTGCTGGGCATTCCGGGCCGATAAATCTTTTTTCGGGAGGCATAAAATAACTGTAAAGATATAAAAGAAAATGCACCAATAGCTCACAGTAATAGGCATAAATTATTAAAATAGTCTTTATTCTCTGACTTGTTGTCCCTACTTATGAAGAATAGTAAACATTGGCATCAGTTTGTCCCACTAGGCAGTTCATCCTCCCATCTCCTCACCGGTCTGCCTCTTCATCTCTTACTGTCTCTAGGGTACCACTCTGTGACGATCTTGTTCCATTTGTTCTTTTTTGATCTCATCATATGACCACCCACAAATAAATACTAATTTAAAAATTATAAATTGTATTGAGTTGTTATTAGATAAGCTCTATACAGAACAAGATACATAGAAGCACATTCAGGGACTATGATTGTATGACGTAAGTAGGTGAGTTTTTATA
The DNA here is from genome assembly GCA_963924495.1 of Nemapogon koenigi. NCBI lineage: Eukaryota > Metazoa > Arthropoda > Insecta > Lepidoptera > Tineidae > Nemapogon > Nemapogon koenigi. The sequence continues at coordinate 2,680,101 of OZ004640.1, read as the reverse complement.
CATTACATTCCATATTAAGACTTGTATCATGATATATTTAGGTAGGTATATTTTATTTATAGTAGAGGGGCACAATACAAAAGATAATGTTAGTCAGATTTACTGTCAATGTTCCTTTAACAGTTTGAAAATCAACCTATTTTAACAAATAATCTGTTTAAAAACATTTTCATTTAAATGAGCATTAATATATTAGAGAATAGCATTTAATCAAACTTTAATACCTAATTAATTCGCACTGTTAGTGGTGTCAAAGATATGATCTCCAACAGATGGGTTGTTTACAAAATAATTAAATTCTAGTCTAATTTAAAAAAAAAACATTGAAGTAATTTTGATTTGTATATTTATTTTTCGTCATTAGAGGGAAAAATAATCTTCAAAATGGTGTGTCAAACATTAACTTTGATATAGTAAGTAGGTATTAAAGGAGATTTAGAGACTGACAAAAAAAACACTTTTGAGAAATATATTATGGAATCTACATTTCATCTTTGATAATGTTCCAGAGAATTTTATAATATTTTCATAATAATTCTAATCTAGTCTAATGAAAGTAGAGTTCTAGATAATGAAGTAACAAACCTGAGGGGAATTGGCAAAGACCAAGGTATTGGTCCTATACTACTCTTGGTCTTTGCCAATTCCTCTCAAGTTTCTCCTTGGTTTCTCATAACCAAAAAGCTATATTCATTTAAACAGTCACTGCTATAGTTAAGTAGTTTGGTAACCAATATTATTATTATTGAACATTTAAAATATCACTTTAAACCCAATATAAAAATTCCTTAAAATCTAACGTAAAAGGTAATAAATACATTCAATTGATATTTGACAGACTTTTTTTTAATAGGGTAGCAAATTAATATGAGGTACCTAAGTAAGTACCCATTTCATTTTGTGTGAAAATACCTGTTAATATGTGTGTATATCAATACTCCTTCATTTTAGTGAAGATTTCACTAATTTGATTAGGAGCGATAGTTTTATAATATTTACTTAACTGCTAAGTTAATTAGTTTTTGTATAAAACTTTGTCTGTTCCGCTTTCACAGTTAAACCACTGAACCGATTTTGATAAGATTTCATACACTGTATGCTTGAACCCTATGGAAGGACATAGGCTACTTTATTTCAATCAATCCACCCCCATGGGGGTATAATAAGGTATGCATGGGCGAAGTCCGGTGCGAAAAGATAGTTCATATATGTATTTGAAAACCTTTTTAGTTTTGTAGATCATTGGGCGTAGAATTGTAGGATTCGTAGGTTTATTTTTACTCACAATATTAATATTATTTTTTAAATAAAGTACCTAGTTTGATTTTTGTGAATAAATCGCCCATCTAATTCACATGGACAAAGTCGCGGGTGAAAAATCTGGGACTAGTTTGTTAATAAAAATAACAGAACAGAATTAGGTCCCACATATGTCATAAAATTAGCCAAGATATGACGTATATGTGTGTTTTGGACACATGTGGTTTATTGTGTCTAGCTGTCATATTTATGAACCATGTGTTTGTTATTTTATTTGATTTTCTTAGATTTTCTCACGTGAAAAATATTTAGTTTTTTATACTTAACTCTTAAGTCCAGTGTTAGGTTTCCATATTAGAAGAAGGAAAGTAGGCATTGTCGACTCTACATCGCTTCTCGTCTGATACGAAATTAGGCAAATTATTTACGAATTTTACGATGAATCAGCGTTAGACTCAGTCTTGTCATAAGAGTGTGATAGTTTGTTGGTCAAACTAAGATTTTTCCTATTGTCATTTTCCGAGCTTTTAATTTTCTCGGGTTTCCAGAATTCTCGAGCTTATTTCGGTATGTAAAGTAAAAACTAAGGTGTATACTTTTTATATTTTTATTTCAAAGATTATTTTATTTTGTTTTTTAGTATTTGTTGTTATAGCGGCAACAGAAATATATCATCTGTGAAAATTTCAACTATCTAACTATCACGGTTCATGAGATACAGCCTGGTGACAGACAGACATACAGACGGACTGACAGCGGAGTCTTAGTAATAGGGTTTCCGTTTTTACCCTTAGGTACGGAACCCTAAAAATGGACTGGTGATTAAATATGTGATCATAGACCCTAAATAACTAAACTTTATACCTATTTCCTTAGAATTTCTTAAATTATTTTTCTAATGGACTTATCTCTTTTTTCTTCACGGGTTGCCTTACCAGCCCCCGAAACCATGTTACGATCCCAGGGTACCCAGCGGAAGACCAAGTCTCCCTCTTTTAGCCTATGGTATTTATGAGGCTATACCTAACGAGTGGCCAGTTCTGTTGAGGTATATTTAGTTACATAAGTATTTATTTATAAAAACCCATATGTTAAAGATCTAGGTCCCTTTAAGTTGCCCATATGCCTGCGTCATAGTCGTGAGATCTAGATTGGCATGGCCTCCATGGATAACCTGTAATGACTGAGTTTGGCGCCATTCCCTCTATTCGCTGTATTTTTCTTAATTGAAGTGAAAGGAAATGCTGGCAGAGGACGACCTAGTGTACTTTTGATTTGATATTGATCGATGGAAATATTAAAAGTACACACAATCGCCGAGCATGTATGAAAGGTATGAATATAAAAGAAGCGAAAGAGGTATGTCAGGATCGTAACTAATGACATTTGATTGTCTCTGCCTATCCCTATTGATATAAAAAGCATGATGATAGATATATAGATAGATTTTCTTCATTAATTGGCATTTGACTCCCTTTCGATGTTTTGATTTACCTACATTACTAAATTAACAAATTAACGCGTATTCGTAATCTCGCAAGCTAAGTAGGAAGTGTCGTGTGCTAAGAGGACATTACGATCTCACTTAAGGTGTCTTACGTAAATAAACAAGTATTGCTTTATCAGTGTCGCCTGTGGACTTTTTATACGTAATTATTTAATTGAGTTTTATATTAAGAACCTTACATCCATAATTTGTATGCGGATATTACTATTCCCAATTTCTCTGTAAATAATCCACCTGCGTCACTGTAATTTAGCGTACTTATAGTTACTTATTCAATATACGAGGGCGGCACTGAAAATTTCGGGAATCAAGGAAGTGGTACAACATTATTAGTGGAAAAATTATTTATTGTTTTTCGAAGTATTCTCTATATTAGACCTCTTTTCGAGCGCAAGGAAATTTACGTAAAACTGTTATTTGTATATATTGCAGTAATTTTTTCATCAAATGACTATATTTATATTATGTGGTATTGCCAAAAGTGTGAACTTTAATATAGTACCATTTTATTCTATTATATATTCATATTATTCTATTATATTATATAAGAATCTCTATATAGTAGGTAGATATATGCTAACGCGGTCTTTTTTTTTTTGTGTCTATTAAAACCTATGTGCTATTCTGATGTATAAGCTATAACATTGTAAAGTTTCATCACAATCCGTCCAGTAGTTTTTGCGTGAAGGAGTAACAAACATTCATCCATATTCATAAAATGTTTCTTTTAAAATTAGAGTAATTTATTTATTTTGTAAAAGACTCGCATCTATTGGAGATCAGTTGAAATATGACAACAATATTGACCCCACTAACGGTGCGAAGTATCCGCACGGGTCATCTAGTCTTATTGTAATTATGAATAAATTTGAATATTTTATTAAAAAAATTTGTGCAACTTAAAAGTATAAAAAAATTTGTTAACACCCATTATTCAACAATGTTTATTAGTTACGGGACGATAAGTCTATAATATTAACATTATGATAGAATATTAATTAGTAACTTTACTAACAGGCCTCTCATCGACAGGATCATTTTCATTAATATGCGTTGATAGTTTGATCTACTTTATTCAGTTTGTCCTACATACACTTGCTCAACAAGACTGTATTTTGGTCTTCAAGCTCTACATACATACATTGGCAAACTATGACATTAATGCAATTCGCTAAATGTGGGCATTGTTATCAGTGTCTATGGCCAACGATTTAATGATTTTTTACGGTTCGCTTTGAAGGATCCTGCCGGAAATACAGTAGACGGAAGTTCGTTCCACTTTTTACTAGAAACGGCACAGTTGACGGTATAGGCTTACCGTTTATCATGAGAAGTTTACTTTACTGGTCTGGAACTCTAATTATAAATAAAATAGTTGCGGCGTTGACGGTTCCGTAGCATTTTTTCGGACAGAAATTTAAGAAAGGATTTTCGTAAGGCTTTCCTGTAAAACTATAAGAGAAACTTTATATTCGCTATTTTTTTCAAATTTTTAATTTCGGAGATGCCCCCCCCCCCGGTTCGTTGCGGTTAATTATGTCACATGATGCACTTGAAAAAAAAAATATTATAATATTAAAAAGTAGGTATAGTTGCCATTTTTTTTAAAAAAACGAAAGATGTCGCGGTCCTGTATAAGTTAACCCCACGGAGTACCTATAGTATTAATTGCATCCCTTCTAATATTTATTTAATTTTGGTACTTAACTATTTGATTATGTATTAACAAAGTGGCACCCTATTTTGCTTTCAGTTTGAACTGTCCCATGCCATCAATTTCTGCCTGAACGCATAATTTTAATGCAATTAACCCCGTCATATAGGGCCACGGAAGAGCATCCATTATGCTGCTGTACAAAGTGGCCACAAACAATAACATTTTAACCCAATTATTCACCGGTCGAAGCTTATTGAAGCTATCAGTATGGGGGCCAATTCGTTGACCCTAACGTTCAAGGATTTTAATTAGCGCTAACTTAACTTATTATTACACACAACGGAACGGAGACGGTATTGGTACCCCGGTTTAGGGTAAGAGGGTGTTTGCGTGTTTGTATGTCTGTTGCCATTTTTCTCCAAAATAGCCGGCCTCTTTCTTGCATTACTTAGGTGTTACTTGAAGCAGCAGGTTCTTAGATATGGCTGATGAAAAAAAAAATCCCCATTCTGACGCATCCCATGTTAAATAACATGTGTTAGCAAATGTTAAATAGATCGAATAATCAGTCATTAAAGTGAATGAGAACGGCTCTGTTTTTAGGGTTCCGTACCCAAAGGGTAAAAACGGAAACCCTATTACTAAGGCTCCGCTGTCTGTCCGTCCGTCTGTCACCAGGCTGTATCTCATGAACCGTGATAGTTAGACAGTTGAAATTTTCACAGATGATATATTTCTGTTGCCGCTATAACAACAAATACTAAAAAACGGAGGCTCACATACAACAAACGTGATTATTTTTGCTCGATTTTGATAACGGCAATGTAGACGCTTGAAATATTCACAGAATATTTAGTTATATATTCACTTAAAAATAAATAATTAAATTACTTAAAATAAAACAAATATTTAAGGGGGGCTCCCATACAACAAACGTGATTTTTTTGCTCGTTTTTCCTCGATATTGATAACGGCAACAGGTAGACGCTTGAAATATTCACAGAATATTGAGTTATATTATTCACTTTAAAAATAAATAATTAAATTAAAATAAAATTAATATTTAAGTAGGGCTCCCATACAACACGGGATTTCGTTGCAGAAAAGATCAGGCTGTAATAACTAGACTTCGTATAGGCCATACAAATTCGACCCATATAATATCTCATTACGAAAAATGAAAAAACTAAATGTAGCAGATGCAACTTGGATTTAACTGTAATGCATTTATTGGTGGAATGTGTTGAGTTTGAGACTGAAAAAAGTAAATGTAAATTACCCTCATGTCTTAAAGATTGTTTAACACAAAATGGTTTTGAACGAACTATAGAATATGTTAAAGAAATTGGTGTATTCAAAATGTTGTAATCTACTAAATTAAGTATAAGTACTTGTATTTACAGTGGTCGCTAAGGACCTTAGCAGTTATAAAGCGACCTTAAATAAAAATTAAAAAAAAAAAAGGATTTTTTTGCCGTTTTTATAAATAATGGTACGGAACCCTTCGTGCGCGAGTCCGACTTGCACTTGGCCGGTTTTTATCTATGGTGGGCAAAAGGCCAGTACAACACATGTGATGTGTTTTTTCAAGGACTCAAACTTGTCTTTTCCCAAAAGGTATTTTTTAAACTTCGATGTAGGTTTAATGAATTAGTCCCCAAGTAGTACGCCTGTGCGATATTGTGTTCAAACAAAGTCAGTGCGTGATGTGAGAAACATCTCAATTTGCCGGAATGTGATCGAATATGGAAGCTTCCTGCTAGTGCTACATATGTCTACCATTTATTTGACTACCTAGTTTAAACCGTTTAAAAATAAAACTCTGCTCTGAGATATTATTGTGAATGTTGACTAATTGCTTCGTTAGTGTGTTCTGGAAAATAAGGATATCTTGCTCTAAATTGGTATAAGTAATTACTTATAATATTTTATTTTGATTAGTGTCATCTTAACGCCTTTAAATATCTTGTGTGGCCGACACCGTCGACAATGTAATTAATGTCTTTGTGTGTTAAAGTGTATTTTACTAACTTTAACTTAACTGTATACAAAACAATTCATCGGAATTCGTTGGGTACACAGTTTCCGGTAGGGTGTCTTTCGACTCCCGGGAACTTAAAATATGGCCAAAGTGGTCAAATATATCGTATTTAATCTACCTATTAATTTATACCTAACATAAATTAAAAAAGGTTTAAAGTTTATTTCATTATTTAAAATTTTTGCACACTAGGGTAACGGTTTGTCACGGTAGGGTTATTGGACTATATTATAATATGTGTATATGCACGCATGCATGTAGGTCTGAAAAATCCCTGGCAAATAAAAAATATTTCATTCTACAAAATATTCATATACAATCATAGTAGAATTATTAACTGAGGAGCACGACATGGCATATGAAACGATGTATGATTCTGGCCGAAGCAAGATATAATATGACTCAATGTTAGTCCAATAAAGCTCTTGCAATATTTACTTTTCGTATAATTTTTTAGTATTCTTTCTTATCGGATATGGAGTTTAAGAAAACAACTATTATACCAAAATGTGGGTTAAGTTGCGTACGGTATAACAAATCTTGGAAGTCGAATTTAACCAACTTCTAATTGTCGTATCGATTTGGCACTTTGCAAGTGTATGTAATTCGGATGACAATACAATAATATGGTACCATCGATCTGATCTAATTATGAAGCGAGGATGTGTACAGTGGAACTCTGTAACGTAACGACGTAACCCCATTGAGTTTGGGCTCGTTCGATGTGTCTTCACAAGTACTCTGGTCCTAGATGATGTCCAGGGTCCTGATGATGGAGCCGGAAGGTGGCCACCGGAACGAAACGCCGTAACTCCATCGAGTTTGGGCTCATTTGGTTTGCGCAAGTTTGCGTTACTGACAAACGCGTGTTTTTTAGTTTTTATAAACTATTAATTAATATTTATATTTTTCATTGTGGTCTAATCATTTCATACCCGAGCAAAGGGTATAGGCAAAAAAAACTTACAATATTTTAAATCTTGAGACAAGAGACGAAGAAGTTCGGCGACTCTTATAAATATGTCGTTTTATAGAGAAGTGCAGTGGAACGGTCTGCCTTCCTCCGTGTTTCCATCCACCTTGGAATTTTTAAACAAAACCTGAAAAAGCCTCTCAAAAGCAAGTGAATGCTGCTCATAACTATTTCTAGAGAGTAATTTATTTCATGCAACAAAATAAGTTTATCCATAATTTTTCTGGGATAAACTATTCTTAATTTCTCTGTAAATAATCCACCTGTGTTACTGTAATTTAGCTGTTCACTGTTATTAAATAGATACTTATTGAATATTTCTAAGTAAAATAGCTGTTATTTTCTCAATGGATTTTTTTGAATAGGTAATATGGGTGGTTAAACTTTGCCCCCGTTTTCTCTTTCATAATATATCACAAAGCTCTTATTTTTTTTAAAAGAGCTGTTTAACCATTACCCTTCAATTAAACGTCTTGCGTATTTTAGTAGCTTATTGAATATTCAATGTAAAAATTATTTTATGATTTTTTAATTGGTCAAAAATAATAAAATATTTATTATTTTGAATTTTCATTAAGCTACAAAAAAACCCAAGACGTTTAATTGAAGGGTAATGGTATAAAAAAAATTAAGAGCCTTGTGATAGATTATGAAAGAGAAAACAAAGGCAAAATATTCCTTTATTTTACTACTCATATTTCCTATTCAATAAAACCAATTGAAAAAATAACCACTATTTCACTTAGATATATTGAATAAGTAACTATATGCTAAATTACAGTGACACAGGTGGATTATTTACACAGAAATTGGGAATAGTAATATCCCCATACAAATTATGAGGATAGGGTCCTTAATTTAATTGTGATTCCGTCAGTAGCGACAATTTGATTAAAATTAAATTGTGTTTAAATAAGTTGTCTCATTATGTTATCCGTCAGCACGATAATTAATAGGATTGAAAGTTACTTCAAGAGTACCCCAATCACATACTTAATCAGTTACATGAAGTACTATATTAATGTTTGTATTATCTTGTTTTGCAGACAATTTCTACCATTCTGAAGATGAGAGCGGTGACCACAATCGTGAGTATTATTCATGTTATTTCTCTAAAGATGATCAATTTAATAAAGATAACGTACATATAAAAATCTTGCTATCACAAGTACTTGTCATACTTTATTAGTTATTCTAGTAAATAATTAAATACATTACTTTTTTATTCATTTGAAAAGACCATTAAGTTATACCTAGAGGTAGATAGGATCAAGTCCTGCATAAGCTGTAGAGTCATAGCATAGATTAATATATCATAAAATATAATAATAAAAAACACAACATACGGGATTTTTATATTTATAGTAATAGTAATAACATTATTTTACTTTACGTACACATCACAACCCGATTATTTTTAAGTTTTAAAATATAAAAAAACTTATTAGAGCGCCATCTCTGTTCGCATCAAGAAACTTGCTATATGAAATAAGGTGCACACATTATTTCAGTACTGGTTTCGAATTTTCACGGAAGAGGGCGCTGTTGCGAGAATGCTTCCACGAGAGACTTTCCAAGTGTTTTTACTGATTTACGTAAGATGTCGACACCAACAGCGTTTTGAAATTAAAATTTGCTCTATTAAAAAATATTGTATCGGCGTCATAGTAAGAAAGCCTTTTCCAAAGATTTATTATATTGTTGTTTGTGTCCACCTAATGCGGAGATAAGTGTGAAAAAAATTGCTATAATACTTATTATAGGTAAGGTATATATAATATTTCATAAGTAAACTGTTTTTCGCTAAACGGTACGTTACATTACCACAAAGGATCTATTTACTTGCGTTATTTATGTATCTAGAAACATATACCTACTCATTACTATTATTTCATTATTATTTACACTGTAAATTATTATTAAGTTCAGGATTCGAAATCGGTTCAGAAGTTTTTCATAAATTCAGTAATTCGCCTCTGTTTACGACTAAAAAAAATTATATATATCAAAGAAAAACCTTCGCAACGGTTGCTATTGACACGAAGTTGTAAATTTTCGTATCGACGCGGTGGTCTAGCGGTGAAACGTAGGATGTCATTCAAATCCCATCCACAGCGGTTTTTTTCCATCATTTTTTTTATTTGCGTTACTTATTGTCTCTCAGGGCAGTGATTTTGCTTTAAAGAGAAAAATAAACCTTTATAAAAAAGTGTAAGTACCGACTTCCAAAATTGTGCACTGAAAAGTAAGAAATAATTAATATTTCATCGTAGAATTCGAAGTCGGTTTTTTAAAAGACTTTTTTTATTTTGATACAAACTGAATGAATCCTTATAAATGCAGTCAAGTGTTGTGCGAAAATTTTTTGTCCAGTGTATGTCCATTACTCCTCTTCATAGTACATTACATAACATATTGAAAAAAGGAAACTGAACACTGTATATTCCAAGTGATCATTCGGTTCTTCAAATATTTTATGCGTGAAGGTGCAAACTCAGTCTTAAAAATAAATGGAATAAATAATCCTTTTGTAACCGTAGAGCCTCCGTTGGTGCCCCCAGCGTACCTCCTTAATAGTTTAAAAAAATCGAAAATAGGGCCGGTAACTCAAAAGGTAGTAGTAAGTATCTCACAGTTGAACAACGGGCAATATAATCTTCCCCGTGGCTTAACGAGCTCAACACGGGTACAGATGTTAAATGTTTAACAAAGTCCTGGAACGCTCTAACTCTAGTTCACAATAACATTCGCGATATGAAATAGAGTGCGACATCGACATGTATTGTTTGAACATTTCCCGATTATCGTGAATTTATAGAAAGCATTCGGAGCTCATGGCGGTCGCCGCGGTCGGTATCGGTTCATTAATGAACGATACAATGTTGTCGCTTCCACAATAGCCGCCGCGGGTCCGGATTGCTCTGCGTATTTACGACCGGGAACGTTCACCTACGCAACCGCTGTACATTTTAATTATAATCGTCTGTTAGCAAAGTTTAAATTTATGCATTTTCCCGTGTAAGGAGAGCTGTACAGTAAATTTCCCGAGAACAGCTCGCACCGCCCCCGGGCGAGTCGCGGCGGCGCGGCCCGCGGCTGCTCCGGATATTCAGTGTTACGAATGACTTTATTAAGACTAAGTATTACAATTCCCAGGCGAGTGGGTCTGGGTACCGAGACGGTTAGAATTGCTAATGCGCCGCCGAAGGAGAGCCGAGTGAAAAGATGCGATTGCGCTGCGACCGGATGCTCCGGCGGCGTGCTTTATGGCCGGCGAAATTGCTGTTTCGTGCCGACTTGCCAACTACAACTAGCCGTTATGACATTTTACACTAAATTAAGCATTCTCTGCCGTTGAAATAATAGAGATGAAAATGAAGACCGTGTTTCTTATTGTCTAGCTGCTCTTTATTTTTACTTTTAATTTAGAGTTGTGGAGGAAAGGGCTCCGCTCTGCATCCACAAATTAGTATGATTTAATATTTCTTAGTTATCTTTAGGTCCGTAATTTGTTAGAGGCCGCGCCGCCGTCGGTCCCATGTTGGGCGCCATTGTTGGAGCCCGCCTTTTGTTCGTCGCCACTCGCCGCGTCTGTGTGATACTATCTTGAATTATTATGATTAGGATTCTTGGCGGGTGACGCTGAAGCTCTAATTCGTTCATTATCGTTTAAGTTTTCTACAATTTTCTTTGTCGAGGCTGAAACTTTGCCTATTAATTTGATTATTCTTCATGTAATTCAATGAAACGATTTTTTTATGAACGTCCCTTCTATTTCGTGATCTTTCGCCGCATGACTTGTAGGTATTATTTTATTTAACTTGTGTATTTTCGTCTGTATCTACTTCGCAACAATCAAATAAAGCTGTAATTCTCTGAAATGATGTTGTTTCGTTGTCTGAGAAAGAGACGTCTTAGCAATTCGCAAGGTATGTTTGAGTTGACACGAAGTTATTGGATTAATCTGACACATGTAGGTAAACACGAACCACGAAGGTGACCCGGTAGATTAATAAAAGTCGCCGCCACTCGTAAAGTCAATGGGAGTTAATATGTCACCCGTCACGCCATCACACGGTGACTTTCATTTCATATAGTGCCCTAATATTAATCGTTGTACTGGCGGCTTTTTCAATTAGTGAAAACGTTCGATTGTCATTGCATTTATAGTGTAATTGCCAGATTGTTATCCATCCATCTTGACCGGTCTAATGGGTGGCCATCAGGGAAATGAATCGCCCGGTTGTCCGGCCAGACGGAATGGTAGCGGCCGCTGCTGTTCTGCGCGAAATTGCTTTCAGTTTCGCCGTTTAGGCTATCAAGGCGCGCGCTCGCTCTGTGTTTTCCATTCGTTTTACAAACTGATGCCGCTATGGACTGCTCTAACGACCTTTCGAGTCGCTCTCTTGTTTCATATGAATATTCCATTCCGTTCTATCTGTGGAAACGATCCGCGATTCAATATCTAGACAAAAATTGAAATAGGTAACAATTTTCCGCCCCCTTTAATTGTTAACGTCTGTTAATAAACAGTATAAATGCTATCCAGTTTGGTTTAGAAATGAACATTTTGCATATAGAATGGTATTTTCCCAGTAGAGGGTACGGAAGGGTTGCAGTTGCAGCGCGGGCCACACCCCATTCATTAGGCGGCGAGTGCTTTCGAGCATTTATCAATCCGCATAGCGCTTCCCACTTTACCAGACCTTACTACTTAGTAACTCGAGATTATCTGCCAAAAGATCCTTTTTAATTTTAAACAAAGAGAACTTTTATCGTTTTCTATTTTAACCAAACAATTCTATTACCGAGACTTATAAATATTCAGTGCAGCACTCAAGGAGTATCGACGGCTAGTTCGGAGGATTGCAACGGTACGAGTTAGCAAGTAACGGTTCGTTGCAGCGATCGATTCGGAACGTTTTAGCAGGTCACGCGATCTCGGGCTATTCTACATCTGCCTCCATTACCAGCCCCTGGTTGGCGAAAATTCTTGCTAACTTTAAGAGCGCTGTTTCACAATTTAAAAGGCAATTGTCTTAATTAAAGGATTCCAGATTAATTGGAAATGTTGTTATTAAAATTTTACAGATTTTAAAACGATTATTTTTTTGTTGGCAAAGATTTTCTACAACACTCACTAACATACTATTTTATTGTTTATTAAAAAAGTATTACTAAAGTTCTACGTCCTACAATCAGACATTTAGTTATCTAGACTATCTGCGAGTGGGGTGACTAAGCTCTTAGTATTTTCATTGATGTGAGTACGTAAGCGCGGCGGGTTTTCCCGGAAGCGCTCCTACAAAGCTTCCCGGGAAACGATCGGTTCCGGCCGGCTCGCCAAACACCTGCGTCACGCTGATCCCGGATCTAACTCCCCTTTGCTGTCGTGGATTAGATGCTGAGCGTCGATATTTCTCTTTATGTATCCGTACTAAACGGGGGCCGGCGGGATGCGTTTTGGTGTTGTACTCACTTGTTTGTCTTTTTTGTTAAATTGTAACTTACTGCCGATTTCAAACTCACACGACTTTGTTTGTTTGTAAGAAGTAAACTCCACTGGACTGTATTGAAAAATTCATTCACGGTAGTTAAAAATTTAAAAAAGTTTAGGTTTTGTAAGGTTAGCACTATTAGCTAGCTTATATTTTTATATTTCAAAAATGTTAAGACTTTCCCCGTGGTTTTAATTCATATTTTTAAATGCTATAATGATAATACAGATGATAATAATAATAAAGGTTTATAATTAAAAACTTATGTACCTACATAATCTGACAAACCACACTTTTCTATCTAAATATACCTCAATAGAACTGGCCACTCGTTAGATATATAGCTTCACAAATACCATCGGCTAAAAGAGGGAGGCTTCGTCTTCCGCTGGGTACCCTGGGACCGATAATACGGTTTCGGGAGCTGTAAGGCCCGTGAAGAAAAAAAATAGCTTTTACTCGCGACTTTACACAACCGTTTTTACCGAGAATCTCAGTTCAACTCTGACCTACTCTGAATTATATTTAGTAATAATTATTTATTAATGATTTTTACTCACGTCTAAAACGGAACGACTCCCGAAAATTGTCGTTTTGTAAGTCGAGGGTGTGGGATTTGTTTTATATTGAGCTGCCACTTTCTAATGGACAATCGGTGTTGCTGTCAGATCGGTGTTCAAGTTTTTTTTTGTTACACATATAACTTTGAAATGTCAAAGGGCGGTCAACGGTTTTATATGGAAAATAGGCATTTGGGACAATTTAAGTACTGTCAAGTGTCGCACTATATAGATTTTACTGTACTATAGACCACTTTTAATTACTTGCTACTAGGTGGTCTATGATAGGTTTATTTAAGAATAAGAGCTGTAATTTGTGCACTTAGAAAATAATAGAAATATTTAAGAAGTGACATATTTATGTTTCAACAGAACTGCCCACTTGTTAAGTATAGCCTCACAAATACCATCGGCTAAAATAGGTAGACTTGGTCTTCCGTTGAGTAGGTACCCTGGGACCGATAAACACGGTTTCGGTAAGGCAACACTTAAGACGGCGATTTCTAAAATTAGAAATTGCTTAAGTTAGTAAAAACGATCGTAAGTGCAGCGACAGGTTTCCCATATCTTCCTTTCAATGTGTAGGAAATAAGAAAATAATAATAAACTTTGATACAGTATTAAGGAGCAAGGGGATGGCTAAGTTTGTATGGTCACTAATATTTTTCTGGCCAGATATATTTGATACTTAACTCCGAGAGGATGAAAAGATTTGACGATTTATTTACTTATTGACTCTATTTATTGAGCTCAAATTTTAAAAGTTTCCACTTGCAAAGCTGGGTGCGAAAAGAGTAGGTATAGAGCGCTCTTGTATTGGTGCGTCCTGAAGTGTAATGTGTTGCCATGATGATAATGCAGACTATGGAAATAAGGAAAGACCTGATGAAGGACTCTAAGATTCTACTTGAATAATATACGTGTATATATAGATAGATAAACGGGCAAACAGATCAGTATACGCCAAATACTTTTGTATTTGTTGTTGTTGGATGGGTATTCCTATTATATCCTAAAATTTGAACCATTTCAGTTAAATTTCAGAATATGTCCTCTCTGTATATGAGTGGCTGAAATATAACCGGAAAAGGTTAATTTTTCAGCCCGAGGACTCGACAATAAAGACTCGGCTAAGTTATATTTAATAATAGCACCATGTCTCCGCGGTTGCTGGCAGGAATTTAGAGGAAAATGGTTTCGCAGTTGTCGGCGTTTAAATGCATTTTTACACCAGTCTGCCTGCTAATGGATCTTTCGTTGAGCACATTTAAATTTTTACTTTACGGCCTTGCGCTCAAATACTTGCACCTTACTACCTTTTGGTTCACTGTTTTATAGTTTAAACCTACTATAGGTTTTCGCCCCGGATTTGCACGTGATTTTTTTAATAACAACCTTAATTTTAGTTTCCGGACATAAAATACTTGTTCCTTCTTTTTCTCATAAATATTACTTGTTTGTATGAAGAAAAATTGTACATGATACTTTACGTCATAGTATAGATAGATTTAATTTGAATTAAATTACTTTGTTCCAAATTTATAAAAAAAGTCTAAATATGTTTTCAGCCAATTTTTGAATCAAGTGTGGGTTTGCATCAGGTTGACCGGATGTCATTAAATATTCACAATTGTTAATGGACCACCCTTGTTTACTCAATAGTCTATGGATAGCTGTTTATTTATTTATGCTTAGATCAACAGCTACCTGTAACAATTTATATTGAACGTATTGTGCTTTATTCATCCTGAAATTCATTATTTTCGTACAGTATTTCATGTGTTTCCCCTTTTTTACCTGCACGGCTGCCTTAGCTTGACATCGGGTTACGGTGAAGTTTATCCTAAGTAATATATATTATTGTTTGTTTCTTTGTTCTCCTTTCACGTCAAAACATAACAACGTGAGATAGTTGTAGGGCCAGATAGTGACATCTAAGGCTGCTTTTTATCCCGGAAAAACTTTGGGATAAATTCTTGTCATATTAAAAAAAAATCCACGGGCGAAGCCGGAGCGGAAAGCTAGTAAATGATATAAATTATAAATAAACGGTGCTATAAACCCGTAGGTGTACGTATAAAAATTTTAATGCAATAATAAAATTGTAAGGTAATCTAATATGTATATGGCACATTTTTATTTTGTAACCCGAAGGCAATTTGAAAGTTTGCACAAAAAAGCTAAAACTATAGCATGCAATGTTGGCGATTTTTGCAGGAAATAATTTTATTAACTTTTATTTATTTATAGCCGTCGAGGCGAGTTACACGAGCTGTTGACTTCCAAGTTTTTAATAAAATTATGCTCTCTAATTGTGGCCGTTGCAGTTGGCTCTAGTTAAGTTTATTTTGGATACTGTTTGGTAGCATTGTTGGTTTGGTCTTTTATGAAATATGAATAATCTCTGTTCATATGCTGGAAAATTGGTGTGGTTTAGTCCCATACAAGCAAGATAGCCCAAAACAAAATTTTTTTAGTTTCTATAGGTAATAAAAAAAATGGTTTAGATCACCCTAGCTATGAACGTTTCCTTATTTTATGTAGTGCCTCCCACGTATGTAAAATTGCTCCCAAGGCAGTTTTACAGACAATTAGTATAAAACGCGCGAAGGGCTTTTTTTCACACCCACCAAATGGCGAACCTTTTACATTAACTTCATGATGACTTAAACGCTGTAATTAATATAGATTATTTTTTTCATTACATAATAGTATTAAAAATATTGAGCTCATGATTTTAATAATTGTTTTACTATGTTCATACGTATATAGGTATATAATAAACATTTAATGAGTTTATATACTGATACATCTAAAAATAAAAAATTGGAGCTGGACCGATTTGTCAATTTTTTTAATGTTCGTAATAGTCTGAATAAGGTTTTAGGTAAAGGTTGCCCGGAAAATTGGAAAATTAAGGAAAATCTGATAGTGTTTTGTTCTATGGGATTTTTGTATGCTAGTATTTAATATTTATCGATTTATTTAATTTAAATAAGTGTTATATTTATTCTGAATATGTATGTAGGGCGTTCAATAAGTTCTCGGTTCTGTTCTACAACTGGCAAAAGTTGACATACCACATAAAGACCGTGAAGACGTGTTTTAAATATTCTTTGTACCGGCAAGCAGTTACCTACTGAATCCTAGCTAATCAAAGTTTGTACTCGTAAATTTGGTTAAAAAAATCATGATCGACTTAAATTTCCCTTTTAGTAGCCCTCTTTGTTCGATAGCATTTTCTTAAAAGCTCCCATTATTCCGCGATACAAAACAAACAAGCCGGTGTTTTATTACCTTGTTCGGTAAATACACAAGTTGGCGAACTTTGTGCAATCGATTAACGTTACAAAGTTTCTGAATTTCAGAAGGCTTTACCGAACTAAACTTAGTGTAAAATAATGCAGACATCTTCCCAGTTTTTCAGTGTCCCGCGGTGTATTGTAAAATTTAACATTCTACATTATAAGCGTCCTAGTTTATTATTAATGCTATATAACGAACGACCCCCCGTCTCTGTGCTGCCATGTATTCGAAGATCGTGTTCGGATAGTGAACTATCGCGGCTAAAACGGGTACTAACATTATTAGTGATCTACCGAACTATGGATTTGGCCGACTAACCGACTATTCGGCTTCAAAATGTCCTACTATTTAACTATAAAAGTAGCCGATGTATTTTGTTTGGCTTTTTTTTTAGTTTTATTTGTTCTTTCTATAATTTTCGGAATTTGCATGTCTTGTTATGAATACGTGTGTGTATAAACAATATTTCTGGATAACGTCTCGATATACAAATATAGTATAACGCTACAAAGATATATATACTAATATATCTATATATTATTTCTCAAAGGTGTTTTGTCGGTATAAGATATTTATCTCCCCTAATGACGAAAAATAAACAAATCAAAATTAAACGTTTCTTTTAAAATTAGACTAGGTAATTTATTTATTTTGTAAAAGACGCCATCTATTGTAGATCAACAACTATGACAACAACGCCATTAACGGTGCGAAGTATTCGCGTCGAATTGATTTTTGCACAGAGATAGTTTGTATGCCGAAAAGTGACATGGGCTACTGTTTATTCCGGGAAATCTTCCTTCTTTGGGAAAATCGCTAGTTTGAAATATTTTTTTAAATTACGAAAACACAAAAAGAGCTACGTACAGTAGCTGGATTTAATTTTATCTTACATGTTTTTCTTAGAACACGAAGCTGTGACACGACGCACCTGGCTCATGTCCGTGACCTTTGTACAAAAGAATGATCCGCATTGTATTACTCAGACTTCCTTTTATGTTGCCTTACCTCTGAAAGAAATTACTTATTATTGATAATATTTTTATGAATAACGAAATAAATATATGATGCGAATGTAAAGGGGACAGTATGCTGATCAAATCGGCGTCATCGAGAAAGGCCAGGTCAGAAGTACTCTAAAGCGACGTGCTTCATTGATGAATATGGTGAGAGTGAATGAAGCGAAAGAGATAAGTCAGGATAGCAGCAAGTGGAAGTCCGTGGTCTCTGCCTACCCCTCTGTAAAACAGGCGTGACATTTATGTATGAATTTTTTATGTAATGAAAATGTGGCTGATCAAGTGAAAGTCTTAAGATGGTAGCTGTATTTCTTTTTCCCACATTATTTGTTTTTCTTTCGGCTGAGTAATAGACAGCGCACTCGCCCCGCAGATAATGGCTCTCGCAGGAAAAAACAAAGAGTGGGCGCGGAAAGCCATGCGGTGCACCTGTCGCCCAAGGCGAACTCTAGGCCGCTTTTCGGTATGTAACGGTTTGGCGTTAGAATTATTTAAACTGCCAACCAATATTGACTTATCAACCTTCGGCTTTGCACATGAACATTTTTGAAATGTGAAAAAAAAATCACGTTCAAACTGAGAGTCTTATTTATTAGAAACACACACAATACCACAAACATACTGTGTCATTGGAGTGTAGTAGAAAAAAAAATAATTCAAATGACCGAAGCTTAACTTTTAAACAATGGATGTATTCGATTGTTAAAACCCAAAGGCTAATGAAGTGATCATTAGACCAGTAGTCCAGTATGCGAATGGAAGCAAAGAAATGGCGACTTATACGACTCTATCTATAAATGACTTTTGGTGGGATAGTAGCGTGTTATTCCGAAATTATTTGGCCTAATTGTATTTCGAGTTATTTTTTATTCCATAATTAGCTTGATGCTCTCGACAGCTACATACCGTATGGCTACAAGCTTGCCTCTTATAGCACTTAAGGTTGGTAGCGCGCCGCCTCAATGCAGATTGGATGACGCCTTATGATTTACGCCCCGGGCACGACTCCCATATGCTTACTTACTGGGATCGAGTCGAATATGTCGCCCTTGTGAAATACTGCGTGAAAGGTGAAAACAACTATTTTATAACGCACTCGCGCTTGAGTTGTAATCCATATTTGTAATGTGATCTTATTCCCATTACGTCGAGGTTGTATTTTTGTCAATCTACATTTGATTTTCATTTGTGTTGCCTTTAAATACATTGGTTTATTAATTAATTAAATTGTATCTAAAACTAGCTTTCCGCCTCGGCTTCGCCCGTGAAGTCCATATTAACTTTCATCCCCTATTATGATCTTGAGTTCATACAAAAATCCCATAAAAAAGCATTTTTAATTTTTTTCCTAATTTTCCATTTTTCCGTGGATTTTCCACACTTTATAAAAACCTTGTCCTGACAATTACGAACACAACAAAAAAAATCAGCCAAATCGGTCAAGCCGTTATCAAGTGATGCTCCGTCCGTCATACATGTGACAATTGATTTTTATATATTTAGGTAGGAATATTACAATTTTTAAAAATATTTTGAGCTTGTGGAATGTAATAGAGAATCTGACTACTCATGAACGTTAGACCGAATCTACATTCGGTAACATTCATTATTTATTGTGTCCTTGCGCTTCAAAGAGTGGCCAAGCCAGGGAAATAATAAAGTTCAGTATGAAGGTATAAAATTAATATATGCCAGCTAAATATTTTTTTTTATTGGAGTTGAGCTATTAGCTTTACTTTCTGAAAGGTTGATCAAGAGTTTAATCTACCATTTGTAAACATAACAGTTGTCAAATACGTAAAACTGTCTGGATTTTTCGACAGTTGTTAATTACCTAATCTCTGATTAAATTAAAAAATTTAAATAATCTCTCTTAAATTGAAATATGCTATGGACTAGAAGTCATAATGTCCGTGTTTGTGGTCATCAATATTTCAAATTAAGTATAGTTTATGGATGGATGTAGAGTGAAGATAATATCCTTATAAAATTGTTTTCCCCGAATTGAATGTTATTTTTTGTGGTACCTAAATAAAGGTCCCACAATTTTAGAGGTTTACGTAACAAAGTTAAAATTATATAATTGCCACTGGAAGCGCAATTAACACTGAAAGTTTGGTACGAGGGGCAAAGAGAGCTCTCCAATTAATTAATGCAATGTCGACATAAAGTGTCGGTCAACACGCGACGCGGCTACGAATTTGTCCACTACTTTTAATACAATTGTGGCCTTAAGTTTATTTACAGGGTCAATTCTACGAAGTGATGTCGGAACGTGGGAGTATGGACTTTACATCTAGCTAAATATACGGGTCTAACTGTGATTAAAGCAATTGTTTGACTAATAAAATATTTGTATTTGTATGACCCTGAAATAAAAGGGCTCATGCAACCACTAAAACAGGGGGAGCGTCTCACACCATTTTTTCACATTGGTTCTTTTAGTTGCCCACATTTTTATTGATTTACTTATTTTTAATGTTTCTAACGAACCAAGCGCAGCGAGAAGCTAAAATGGACAACTGGCAAAGAGTGGACATTGTTACTGGTCCCTGGCGGTAACTATTATGCAAATCGTCATTCATTGCTAATTTTAGGTGACTACCTATCTCTCGAAGAATTATATGCCAGACGTGTTGATGATAGGCAAATATTTAGATTTCCTTGAATAATGGAAGTTCTCTAAAAAACATTTTCGTATTACTGAAACAGTGAAAATAATTGTTAGCATATTTACTGTGAATGCAAATCGATTGCGTGTCTACTACGCGTTTCTATTTGAGCATGCATGGACATTAATTTTTTTTTATATTGTAAAAAAATAGAAATTATGTTGTTGGTATGGATAATTATTATCTAAGATATCGCAATCAAAAGGTCTGAAACCCTTTCATTGATATCATCTTAATTTTCGCCCGCGGATCCCAAAGTAGCCTATGTCACTCTCCGTCCCTCAAAATTTCGTCGATCAGTTGTTCTGTGTTTACGTGAAAGAAGGACAAACAAACAAACAAATACTCCTTCCTATTTATAATATTAGTTAGGAATATATTATAGGAATTTTACATTTTACAAACGTATCTGTGATCTCAATACATCACGACCTTTATACCTTACGGCGTGTCTAAAGTCTTGAACGCAGAACAGAAGATATATAGAATTATAGAAGTATCGATTATTTTCAGAAGTGTCCTCCGAAGCAGTGATTTAATTATTTCATATCATACCTAAAATTGCAGGTCCAGCCTAAAACTGAGAATGTTTATTTATTTGCAGTCGAAAAATAATATCCTTTCTAGTTTATTTACATTTTGCTCGTGAAACTGTATCCGTCCCGCCAGTTGTCTGCACTGCAAATGTCCATTATAGTGATGAGGCTGTATTCATCGTGCGCCGTGTAAACGCACTCTGAATATTGTCTGAAAATGTGAAACGCCCAAATTGGTGGCGTTCATCTCGCACTAGCAAATATAATAAATAGATAATGTTAGCTTTTGGCCGCGGCTCCGTTGAAAATAGTGTATTCATAAAATAAACTAAGATTTTTAGTGATCCGTAGTAAAATAAGGAATAAGATCGTTCAGTCCGTCCGTCTCAGTCTTTCAAAAAATTCTAGTGTCTACAGTTTTTGACCAAATTTGATAAAAGCCCCAGCCTATTGAGTGGGGTGTCATTAAAAAGGTATTTTGAAATTTTTTGATATTAAGTTTTGCTTACGAGATATTAAGCTTTAAAGTTGTCTGCAAAGTGCCCCCCCCGTAACTTTTTAAATAAATAAAATCTGGAATACCTGGCCGGCCTTAGTATTGCAAATTATAACGGGCACCGAGACTTTCCGAAATATAAAATAAAATTGCAACATCCTTGGTTGGAGGAGGGACTAAGGAACCGTACTATCTATGCGCGGACTGACAAGCACTTGGGCGATATTTTTTCGTATCATACACGTTACTAGATGCTATGACTAATGAAATCAACGTTTGACAGCTACTGCATTTGAAATTAAGGCTAAAAAAGGGTCAACACATTTCTATAGTTTTAGAAATTACTCGTATTTTCAGCCTTGCATGGAACCACAATTCAGTTTTCTTCTCGTATATGGATTGGATTTCAAGTACTGAGTTGTCAACAATCGTAACTAATTGTTATGTGGCAGAATGACAACAACTTTGTAGATAGAAATATTTTAATAGAGACTTGTTACATAGTTGGAGATCTTTATCGACTGTCCTTGGTTGTACAAATATATGCATTATATACTAAACATCAATTGGTCAAAGCAAACAACCAATCGATTTACAAATTACAAAATACATTACTTAACTAATAAATGACAACTTAACTAATGAAGCGAATCCTTAACTAATATAATAGCAAATAGTAAATAATATTAAAGTAAGTATAACATAACATAATATTATAAATGCGAATTCATTGATTTTGGATTTTCCATCCCGGAAATCCTATGGGATAAATTAAAAAATTTCTACGCTCACCGCTAAAGTGTATTTTTTTGAACTTGTCTTATTATAAAAAAAATACAATAAAAAGACATGCAAAGTTTGTTTACCAAATAAGACAAGCCAAAAAAAATACACTTTAGTAATATATCGATAAACTAGTCGTGGGTCCATCATTATCGGTTGTTTGACATATTTGCCGTTTAGTATCAACGTTTGGGATTCTACTTTATTGGCCTTGTTTGGGCAGGGGAGAGATTATCGCCCCCCTGGTACGTTATTCTATATATCTCGACTTTTGCTCCAAGGAGAAGTAGGAAGACACAGGTGCTACGATCTTCCTTTTATATTCGTCACGTCCAGTTTCCGCAACTAAAAGTAAATTGTTCTCGTAGACTCTATATACGAAGTAGAGACTCGCTCTGTATCGCACTAATAATTTTTTTTCTTTAAATAAGTCGTTCTAAATTTAATTATCTATCATCACGCCTTTTATCCCAAGAGGGGTAGGCAGAGAAAAAGAGGAGTAAAGTTAAATTCATTTTTCGTCAAGTAACTCATGCCAGCACTGTATTTTACTATGGGTATTAAAGTATTTCTTTATCTCATGGAAAATACTTAGCGAAGTGCATTACATATTTAAATTGTATTTATTTTGAACTAGTTTTCCGCCCCGCTTCGTCCGTTGGGCCCATACCAACTTTCATCCCCTATATACCACCAAATAATCCACCCCCTAATAAAAGTAGTCTACCTATATCCTTTCCTAGAATATCCTAGAATCGGTTCAGTGGTTTAGCCTTGAAAGCGTAACAGACAGAGTTACTTTCTAGTGTTGGACAACTGGCAAAAGTGGACACTGTTACTGGTGTCTCTGACCACACTGCAAGGTATAAAGGCCGTGAAGGTGTATATGTGCGTGTGTAATATTAGTATGGATCCATATGTGTTTTTCTATGTATGAATTATTCTCCTTTACCTTTTAATTCAGGCAATTTATTTCTACTTTAATAGGTACATATAATTTTTTTGTATTGTATGGAAAGAATAAAAAAAATTCAATCATCTCTTAGCTAAAGTAGAATTCCATATTAAATTGTATATAAAATAAACAATTAATATTAAGGCGAGGTTGTAGCAACAGTATTTACGTACTGAAAATGTAATTTTATTACAAAAATGCTCGACATCCTTGTATCTTGAAATTTAATTCGCGTACCGTCTACGCCTCGAGCTACTTACCAAAATGTAAGAGCATCGTAAGGAGAAATTAACTTTAAACATATCCTACCTATTTCGCGTATATGTGTTTATTTTCCACATAAGTAAAATGTTGGTTAAAAAAATCAGGGGTTGCCTTACAATTCCCGGGTACGTACCCAGCTGAAGCCAAAACCTTCCTTATTTTGCCGAAGATTTTTTGAGGCTGTACCTAGCCTAAGTGGCCAGCTCTGTTGAGTTATGTAGATGGAAAAGCCTCTTTCTACGGTTTGTCTGATTTTTTAATATAAAAACTCATTGGTACATGATCGGATGTGGGGAACCCGCGACTTCTAAGTTGTGAGCCAACGTTTTGCCCACTCGACCACCGACGCCCCATATGGTTAAAAGATACTCTAGGTATGGTTAGGCTGTGTATGGCTTCGCATACGGGTAGAAAAAATATATTTCAAAAATTCTAATTTCTTAGGATAAAAAGAAGATCTCTGTGAAAACAGGGCAAACAAGCAAACACACTTTTCGTATTTATAATATTAGTATTAGGAATTATACTCTATAGATATGAAATGCAATGCCAACACAAATTAATCCTTTTTAGACTAAATCCACTTAGTTTGTCTATTTAATAGTGGTGGGTACATTGTCACTGATATACCTACTTTGCCTAATCGATTTTGCTTTACTAATCAGAATCCTGTTATAAGTTGTAAAATTGTCCTAATTAATATTATAAATACGTAAGTTGTTTTGTTTGTTGTTGTTGTCTTTCACGTCAAAACAGAGCAACGGATTGACATATTTTTTTTGCAGTGATAGTTGGAGTTCCGGATCTCAATTCTCTGGGAAAATTGAATTTTTCGTATACAACTTTTCTACCCGTGCGAAGTTCTCTATAAAAACCCTATTTGCCAAAATATTGTTGGTCCTAGTATAGTCCGAGCAATGGCGGTATAACCATACACCTAGCTAGGCTGGAAGAGGCTACAGCGAGCCTGAAGACCTAAATAGTCTCAAAATGTCTGGTGCAGAAGGCAATGGGAAACCACTGCACTATTCTTCCCAAGAAAGTTAACCATGGCGAGTCAATACAAGGTGCGTCACGCTGTGGATAGCCATGATTGACCACGACTGCTCTGTCAAGAGCACTGCGACTGAGAAGAAGAAGAGGTATAGAGCCATCCATGAAACTAGTAGAATTACCTTGCTTACTCAAAAATGAATTGTCAGAATTTCCATAAACAACTTTATAAAAATAATGCTTATGTAGAGTCGACTCTACCAGCGAAATTCGTGATTGTTTCTTCCACACTCCGCTTGTATTAGGAAAAGAAACAAACAGGCACTTGTGTAAAATAAGGCGAAAATAGGCTCCGCCGCCCGGAGGCTTCAAATTAACGCTCGCCTCTTGATCAGCGCGTGTCGTTAGGAGCACGCGCGTGATATCTGTCGTCGGTCGTGCGTCCGTAACAATGCTTTGGGTAGCAATTCACTTCATCCACGTTAAAAATAAAACTGCCAATGATGTGTAAGATCTAACTAAAGAATAAAAAAATCTAATTTGAATTTATATACTTCCGGCTACACACTACACACTTCCGTTTTATTTGACATTACACATTTCCGTCCCATTTCACGAAATTACTCCTTTAAAATAAAAAAGATACGTGACTATCACTTTTTTGTGACACCTAATTTACAAGTCCACGGTCTCATAGATAGTCCGTCGCATTCACCAACGGAGTCGTAGCACACGTACGCCACTGAGTGAAATTATATATTTATAGACGTTTAATATAATTGAAATGCTTTCTTATGTTTAGTGTGGTCACGTGTGGTCTAGCTGCGACGGACCGAATTTTTGAAGAAATGTTAGCACGTAACGTATCTATATTTTTTATTTTATCGAAGTAAAATACATGAAAAAGTATAATGCCCACAGCTAAGAACAGTGAGGCTAGTACCTACTAGTTTTTTTTATAGCACTGTCATCTGTTGTCGCAATTTTGTAAGGTTCCTGTAGAAAAATGGTCGATTCATGACGGTTTGACAAGACTCGTGTCTAGCTGCCGGTCACTATAAATCTCACAATACGTTTTTGTCTTCACCATACTCAATATTGACCTAAAATTTCAGCATTTGTCCTATCCGCATATCAGTCAAGTACCAATGGGTATTTTCAATTAAAAACTCATACATAATCCGACAAGTACGACAAGGCTGTCATCAATCATCGGCTGAATGAGGAAGACTTGTCATCCGCCGGGTGCTCCGTAAGGCAACTGCTGAAATTATAAAAAAAAATTAGTGATTTACTAAAATGATTTAACGTGGACTCAATGGGTGTTACCGAATTGTATTATAGATAGCGACGAATTAACACCCCCACGCTGCAAACGAAGCCGCATACTTGTTGTTTACTTTGTTTCGGTGGCTTAATTTTTGTTTCTACACACGATGAATACAGAATCATGTCTGGAGCGTAATTTGTGCCATGCAGGGTTGAATTGTTGCTTACAATATTATTCTAGTTTTTTATCAATAAGGGTGAATAGTTTCAGTTGCTAATATTTAATCAAAGTCAGTATAAATCTGATTTTTTTTTAATATTATTGTTTTATTAACTGCAGTGCAGCTGATGTAATACAGTGGTTAAACATAACTCTGTCAAACTGACCTTAACATTTTAATATTGACAATAACTTTGTATATTTGATTCTAAATCAATGGTGTATACGTTGGCAAAGGACACATGACATAAATATGGTGCAATTCATTTATGGAGCTACGGGAAATTGTGATACTTATATTTTATTTTGTCCTAATTTCAAATTGCAATATATCAGACAGACTGACAAACGTTCTAAACATTTAATCATACAGTTAAAAACGACAACAACGGGCATGTTCGTGTGGAGAGAAGTCAGAAAGAGATAATGTGCCATAGAGATAAAGCAAGACAAAAAGTACTGGTTTCCGCGAAGTTACTCTTTGTCCTGTTTTGTCACTACGAAAAATTATATCTTTCTCTTTCGAACTGAGATTTTGTCTACATAGAAAGATTCTTTCTACACCGTCATGCTCGCTCGGCAAGTAGAGATAGCGCTTGACATAT
This sequence comes from Nemapogon koenigi, assembly GCA_963924495.1. Classification (NCBI taxonomy): domain Eukaryota; kingdom Metazoa; phylum Arthropoda; class Insecta; order Lepidoptera; family Tineidae; genus Nemapogon; species Nemapogon koenigi. Next base: position 2,653,487 of record OZ004640.1, on the reverse strand, counting down.
GAAGTAGGTATAAAAATGTTGGGCGGGAATGCGGGGCAAAGAGTTTGAATTTAGAATACTGTATTGTCCGTACATTTCGGATTTAGAACATGTTGGCGTCAAAAGTATTAAATAGGTGTAGTTTTTGCGAACTGTTATCGTTTCTATATATAAAAAAATCCTAAGTCAATATGCATTTAGTAATTTCTGCAGCAAATGAACTAAAAAGGACACTATGATTTTTATATGAATTAGATTAGATATACTTAGTTATAAGTAGTTCTGTTGCTAAGCCTTTGATGAGAAAGCATCTATTAACGGCGGACGCTCTGGAGTTTTGTCCGGAGTTTTGTTGTAATGGGTTTTCCGATGAAATAATAATACACACGACTTGAGTTTTGTGAGGATTGCTTTAATTCTAACTTTTCTTTGGAAAGTCACTCCTGACCGATGTAATTAAGATTGCGTTGAAAGCTGACATTTCATTCGTGTCTTTACAATGACCACGGGTACAATATGAGTTTAAAAAAATTGTAATACCCACACAAATACACTTGTCTATTAGAGGTAGATATATGCTACCGCGGACTTTTTTGTAGATAATTTTATTCTACACAATTATTTCCTACATCATTTTGTTATATCTCTGACGGATTAGACAGCATACGCCACGAAAACTCGCTTGGGCTAACTTTAGTGTAGTGTTGACTTTGATTGTTTGTTGGTTCGAAGTAAACTCGAAAACTTAAAAAAAATATTGATGTTCGCCATGCTCTCTAACACCTGCCAACTAACTGTCATTTGAATAGCGCGCGCTTCTCGCTACTTCCTGTTACACCCTATTTCCGTCGCATTTCACGAAATTAACAATTTTATAATGCTGTACGACGAACATATTAGGTTTGTTTGACAGTTTAAATATTTCTACTCACTGTGAAACAGACCCTTAACAACATAATTAACCTTATTACATCGTCGCCTCAGTTGTGGCATTATGTATTATATGTACTCGTATGTATCTGCCGTAATCCCATATTGAGCTATAAACAACGTTATCGTGAGCCCCGTGCGTTTATGTCAAACAATACGTGACATGATGGCGGTGGGTTATATATAATACATTTACTAGCTGTGCCTTGCGGTTGCACCTGCATGGTTACTCTCACTCAGCTCCTTTGAGTCTTAGCGCGATGTTAAATAGCCAACTTTCCTGAAGAATGTAAAATGGGTTATCAAATGTTTTCAAATCCGACTAGTAGTGCCAGAGCTTAGCACATTCAAACAAACAAACTGTTCAGCTTCATTATTAGTAGGTATAGATATAGCGTGTCGGTGGCCTAGTGGTTAAGATTCTGCCTAGTTAATACGTCTGGCAAGCCACGGGTTCGATCTCGGATCCCGGCCATGTGCCAATGGGTGAGACAAACCACACTTAGAGGCTTATCCATCTTAATATACCTCAACAGAACTGGCCACTCGTTAGGTATAGCCTCACAAATACCATCGGCTAAGCGAGGGAGACTTGGTCTTTCGGTGGATACCCTGGAACCGTCACACGGTGTAGCTTCGCTTCGAAATGCCCAAATCCGGTCAGCCGTCACAGCGTGATTACAATCACACTCTACAAGTGTTATAGTTGGCAATAAGAGAGACCCGACCTGGCTATAGCCGCATAAAATATTTTATCTAGTAACGAACACACCATCACGGCTTTTATACCTGGCGATGTGGTCAGATACAGCAGCAATAATATCCACTTTTAGCCAGTTGTCTAAACTAAACAGAACAGGTGACAAGCCTTTTGCTGCTCTTAATGGGCGTAGACTTGGCACTTATCTGTAATTTTTAGAAGAAGTGCGGACGACGGCTTTGCGTGCCCTTCTAAGCACATATTCTGCTTAGCATCTTTGCCACGAGCATAGAAATTTATGATAGTCTATCCCTGTCTAGTATAATATTATTTTAGTTTTGATCGGTATAACCAACGCTCTCCAAATTTAATTTACCAGGTGCAGGAATAATAACGAAATGTATTGATTTTATTGATGGATTTTTAATCAAAAAGTTATTATGTACATCAAAATATATAACAATATATCTCAGTCGTGAAGCAATTACTTTTCGATTGCGAGACTCGAGGAGGGTTTGTTTCATTGAATTTTTATATTCTTGTTAACGTAGAGATATCTGGCATCAGTAGACTTAATGAAATACAGTATGTATTTACCTACGTAATACATAACATACGTAATAGATAACATCTATTCTAAATCATTACGCCCCGCATCCCAGAAGGGGTAGGCGGAGATCAGTCGAAGTAAATGTGCCATGATCCTGCTGTACCTATGTATATTTTATGTGCTGTTAATAGGTATAATGAAATGCCAGAATCGGGGAACTGCAGTCCTTTTGAAGCAAAGATCCTGTGCCATTAAAAAAACATGTCCTCACATCTCAACTCAGCAAAAAGGGAGAGCACTGAACAGTGATTTGTTCAGCTTTTTTATACCTTCAAAACTTATTTAGCCGATGACATTTTTTATACGAAAGGCCAGTTCTCTTGAGGCATTTTTGAGATCAAAATGTATTATACATATGACAAGAGCTATATATAAAGAGATATACTCCATTAAAAAATAAAATAAAGGAAGACACAATTTTTGTAACGACATTTTAAGACTCTACCTCGCCATTAAGTAGAGTGCGTTTAAAGGTCGAAGGAATATGAATAAACCGACGCAGATGGTTGCGTCTGCATTAGTCATCCGTCTGCGAACATTAACTAAGAAAAGTTGTATTGTCGTCGTTTCCTTCAGGACTTTCTTAATATTTGCTAAGCTGAAATTACTTGTGAACTTGTTGCATCTTTAGTTAGGTTCTAATATTTAGTGCATCAAGTAACTAAGGGGATGTCTAGCCCTAGGTCTTTTGTACACAAATTGGCTTAGAAAAGAGATCAAGAGAGCGATGTTTACGTTTATAACAGGTGATAGGAAAAAGTATATAAACACCTGTTGCTTATCCTCAAGTCACTTTTGCCTCGTCTTCACCCATGGGAATTTTTGATTTGATGACGCTTCTTTAAGTTGTAGCGTGGTGTTATTTAGAGCCTATAATCTACATATAAGTATAAATAGATGGTAGAACAAACATTAGTCAACCATGTTAGGCCTTGATATTTCTTAAGAAAACACGTAAGTAACGCATCCATTTATGTAGAATACTTTCTTTAGTCGTAGCTCCATGTAAATAATAAGGTATGAAGGTTGTTGTTGCAGTCATTTTCTGAGTGACAAGTCGCTGTTCCTTTTTTATTACCGCCGGAGTCGCGTATCCTCGGCTAAATGAAGTGTAGGTAAATGGTCTGAAAACATCAACCGCACCCGGAAAGTCGAAGTATTTTTCATTAATTAGTCGGCCCGACTTTTATATTTCGGAATGTCACGGTGATTCGCATTTTCACCAACTTAATTTGAACAACGGAAATTGCTTAATGAAAGTTAGTTTATGTCGTGTTTGTGTGTGGTTTTGATGCAGCGTGATTTGTAAGCGTCTACGCATTTTGCGTCGCAATCCACTGAATTAGAAACTTTTTGAAATGTCAAAAAGAGACCCTGTATTATGGCTATGTTCAATTCGAAAGTATCATGTTTATAGTAACTAAATATTTTTTGAAATCGGTTTATTAGTAGTTCCAGAGATTATATCAAATAGTAAACACAAACTTTGCCTCTTATAATATTAGTCTAAAATGGCTCAAGTCTTCCAGTATTAAAGTTCTCGCTCATATTTCTGTAAGTCGATTTCCCAACTGTGTAACGTGCCTCGCAAGCCCGACGCCCGACAATGGAAGGAGAACTTGCTCCTCATTTACGATTTATGTCCTCATGAAAAATATATTTTAAATACAGTTCGGGCCGTGATATATCGCAGGATCTAGTTCCGCGATCGCTTGGCAAAGTTTCAGGATGATGTCGCTTTTTCGGCCCCTCTTCAGTGTCTTTAAGCTTTAAAAAAATATTTTTCTACCCCCCTCGGTTAACCGACGCCGTGATTAAAACCGTCTCCTGGGGACCCGGTGCGGGGATTTAATTTTAAGACCCCCGTATAATAATTTAAAAATTAATTCTAATCTACTTGGCGTTCTGAATTTACAAAAAAAGACGCCGTTCCGCGTCGGGCTGTGGAATAATTTTACAGCCGGAGTTGACCCTCGAATAAAGGACATTCGTCGCGTGTTTTAGGTACTTTTAATATACGAGCAGAGTACATTCAAAATAAAAAAAATATTTGATCGTTAGCGCGGTATCTATTAATCGGTAAATGGAAGTGCCATCAACAATAATGTACTCCATGTTTTATAGAAGTGGATTCATTTTGCTTTAATTAAATAGGCCATCACGGTTCGAACGTCAAAAGAAATTTTCGCATCCGTGCTTACTAGTGGATTCGCCTGCCCCTCGCGTGTTTGGTGATTTACTTAATTAATTTTTGACACGAGATCATTATGTAAAGGGGTTCGCACTGACCTTTTAATTTATTTTGCGCTTAGTCTATTAACTGACATGATTTTTGACTAAAATTGTAATTGGAAATAGACAAAATTCCTGAAAAACTGCTAAACCAATTTTCATAAGATTGGGATCTATCAATCATAAAAGGAAGCATCTCTATCGGTTCATAATTGATGGATATAAGCGTGAACATACATTGCTTAAAAACAGAATATAGAAATTCTTGTATATACCTTTCATACATGCTCGGCGCTTGTGATAATACTTTTAATATTTCCATCGATCAATATATTTTTTATATGTTCAATAAAATTACACCTAGGTCGTCCTCTGCCAGCATTTAATTTCACTTCAGCCATATAAACATTTTTAGTAAATCTTTCATCGTTCATGCTTTCAACGTGTCCAAACAAAAAAAAAGAATATAAAATTCGATTGTTTCTGCCTCCGTTCTTGGGATAAAAGGCGTGATGATAGATGGATAGATTGTATATAATGCTGTTGTAGCCGCAGAGACACTGGTAATGATGTCCACATTTAGCGCGTTGATCCAGAAGATAAGAGTCACTTCTTCAGTAGAGGCTTCCGAAGTTCTTAGAAAAAAATTGGTGTTTAGTTATTTTGGCTCGGGCTCAGAATTGAACCAGGATCGGGGATTTAAAGCGGGTTTCAGCTTCTATTGAAATTCACTGAGAGCTTAATAACCTGGTAAATAGCTTAATTCTGTCTATGATTGTTCTCAATTAAGTGTGATTGCATCGTTACACACGATTGAGGTGTTCGACATTATTGATGACGACATGACATACAATTTGTATCCTCTTAATTTGTTTAATGGAACAGTATTTGTTATGTAGATCGGTATCTTTGGCGCTTTGTAATGAATTAAATGTATACGAGTCGCTTTTGAATGGTTTCGAAAATCTATTACGCTAATCTAATAAAAATACCTTTGTTTTCTCTGAATAAATAATGTAACCAAATTATATGAAGAATTTGTATCGTTGATCAAATTAACTAAGTAGTTGTTTAAAAATAGATGCAACTAGAAATAATTGATTAAACTGTAATACAATTTATGTCATTTACGGCTAAACGGATTTAATTGGTAACAAAAAACAAGACGGGTGGTGCGTTTCTAATATTACATCTATTGTTATTTTTCCCGACATTGACAGCTTGCCCGTCTCTTACAACTGTGTCTTTAATGGCAATGGTATACTACTGATTGATATTCCTTTATGTATTTGCAATTTATGTTGCAAGCGAAGTCGGCCGGGAAACCGAAGTTATTATTATAGCACATCCTTTCAGTGAAGTGTTTCACGAGCATATTGTGGTTGCAACGACGTTATCTTCTTGTTTATTGCGTCGTTCTGGCTGCCGACTGGCCGACTGCAATTATGAGCGCGTTACTCTACAACTTGCCACCCAAGCGACGCGTGTCGCACTCAGGGGAAATGAAATTTCACTACTGTGTGTCATGTATCTGTAGCGAGAATAGGGCTATTAAGTTTTTTTTTGGGTGTAGTCCAAAAATCTGTACTGATATTATAAAGCGTCCATAGCTCAATTCAAACCTTTTAAACTTTGCTATTCCAGCATACCTTTTCTCTCTCTGATGTTTGACTACCTTTATATTATACTGGCTGTGCCTTGCGGTTGAACCCGCGTTAATAGTTACTGTTCCGCCCCTTTGGGTCGTAGCGTGATGTTATATAGCCTTCCTCAAGAATTGGACTATCAAATGCAAATAAGAATTTTTCAAATCCGACTGAAAGTTCCAGAGATTAGCGCGTTCAAACATACAAATATTATTAATTGAACTTTCCGTAGTCCCATCAATGGCACAACCAATAGGACTAAGGAAAAAGAAGGATATGTGTGTAATACATAATGTCACAAGAAGTGTACCGAAAATAATTACAAGATTAACAATGTATGGTCTTGCGGAAATTCATGAAATGGACTTCGAGAGTTTCACGATTGTACAAAATCTGCTACAAATAGCAAGTTGAAATGAAATTATCTAGCATCTGTTGTGGAGAAATTGTAGATTTAATTCAACTCACAGTCTGTTCTAATAAAGCGTTTGTATATATCAGGATTTTTAGAAAAAATATGTTAAACCTTCGACATGATTGTCGTGTATTCGTGAAAGTATTCCAGTATGGAATTAGTATGGACTCAAAAAGAGGTAGTTTGTTTACGAACTGGAACTACTAAACCGATTTTACAAAATATTTGGCTACTGCAAAGATGAAACTCTAATTTTAGAAATAAGAATCAATGATCATGCGGGCCAACCCTGAAACTTGTAATTTTTGTCGCGCGATTGAAAGAGTTCATCGAGACTTAGTGTAAATCTGATAAAAGTTTACGAGTTATGCAATAAGATTATGACAAATATTTTTTAAATTAAATTTTAATATCTACATTTGAAACCACTCGACCAATCGATTCCAAAAACTAATCAGATCTTCTGATCGCCATATTGAAAGTCCAAATCGACCGTTTGTTCCAAAGATATCATTTCATTTTATATGTTTTTTCTTCTTCACGGGTTGCCTTACAGCTCCCAAAACCGTGTTACGGTCCCAGGGTACCTAGCTGAAGACCATATTTATTTATATGTGGTTATAACTTCTTTTAAAAGATAACCACTGAGTACAGCAAGTCTGAAAGTGTAGAGGCACAAAATCCATCGTCACGTTTTGGTGTATGATAATATTTACAACGTGCACGTACTAAGAGTATGTATACAATAAAACGTATCGGTTTTTTGTTACGCTCAAAGGAGGCGATGAAACCCGTATTAAGGTTACTTTTTGTGAAATCCTACACTTGCTCCTTGTTATTTTGTTCACATGGATCACCCTCGAAAGAAAGCGAGTCCTTAAGACCGCCGCTGGAAAATATTGAAAATATATTTGTCTTTCACGCTTTTACGTACTTGAGGCATTTCTCGAAATAGTGTAGGCAAGGCTGCGGCGGCGTGACGCGGGTGTCAATAACGCAATAATGCCGATTCGATGCCGCGGCGGTACGTGGTCGCCTCGACAAGTAGGGTTGCCAACATATTTTTATTACTTTACGTATTTTGGTGGGTAGGTACTATCACGATTTCTCCCGTCAATGTAAGACGAAGAAGATACAATCGGCAAACGAACAAAGAAGTTATTTTATATGTGGAACGGTCTGCCTTCCTCCATGTTTCCAGCCATATACAACCTCGGGTCCTTCAAGCGAAACGTAAAAAAGTCGTCGTAGCAATAATAAACTAGACTCCTATGAGTCATCACTATTATTGGTCAGAGTCATTTGTTTGTCTTACAATAAAAAATAACCATCGAGAAGAACACAATATGTGGTGTGGTATCAGATATTTGAACACCGTCTATTCTGACAGCCTAACCTTAAGTTTAGCCAGGGACATCAGTATTATTGTTCTTAATAAACACAATAATCTAAACACCTACATTTTAGAAAACTTGTATGTATGTATCTATTAATTTCTAGTATTGATTCTCGACATTATTTTTTGAGAATTATCAAAGAAGTGCATTTCCGTTGCCACCTGGTTACCCTAGCCAAGTGGCTCTACGGCCGTGTCACGGATATTCCCAATTTCCTCTATCCCGGCCGTCCGGGCCCCGCACCGTGACGCGTCCCGGATTCGTGTGTCGCCGAGTGAGGCGCGCCGCCCGCGAGATGGATGGAACACGCGCGCGACCTATCGCCCGCAACATATAAACTCGAAACGTGATTTACTGCTCAATGTTTATAAATATTTTTAAAGCTTGGAGGCGATTCGGAAGTAGAACATGCATACATATGTTCACGCCTTATTTTTCTTCGGATAGGCAGAGAGCAAAGATACACACTTGCCATGATCCTGGTACACTTCTTTCGCTTCAGTGAAATCCATACATGAAAATGCTCTTCGATTTCGGTTGCTTGTTATTTCCCTTTTTCTATTTATTATTATTCAAAAGTTTAGCAATGACCCCATTGTGCATTAGAGGGAGCGTAATATTAGTCCATTTATACTATTTATTTATACGTTATTTGGTATGTACCAAATTTATTTATTATTATTGGATTTGTTATTGGATGACAGTTCTTAGTAAATTGGCGGCAATACGCGGAGTGAGCGAAGCATGAGTTGACCATAACCTAAGCCTGCCTAATAGCTGACCATGTTTATTATACCCAAGAATTAAAACGAAAGTAAAATATATATTATAACGATGTGAAGGCGTTTTTGTGTATCACTTCCACGCGGGCGGAGCTTTGTCTAATATAACTACGATCTGGAATTCCTTTACCAAAAAATATATATTCCTTAGTATTTGACAATTGTTTGACACCGCCTTCAGCCACCACCAGGTGGGAGATTAACATAAAGGTGGTTCCAATAAAAGAAATCTCAATATCTCCACCCGCCCGATACAAACAAAACATTTAGAATGTGTAGTGTATGTAACATATAGATATTTTCCCGTTGTTTACTCTCGTATTACACAGGCGTGATCTCCCTACAAGGCGGTTGAGCGGCGTTGTAAGCATCGTCTCCAGATTTTTGAGGAAAAATAAATTTTTGGGGATACATTTGGGGAAATAAACATGGGGAATAATTTAGGTTTATGATCGTTATTATCGTTTTTATCATTTTTATTTTTATGCTGATCGAAAAAATATCTTCAGTTAATTGTGAAGATAATTTGACTATTATATTTGTTAATATATAATCCATTTTTGGCCAAATGTGCTAACTAAGTTACTTTATATAATTTAGATAGTGCTTATGGATCTTGTAACACTGAACAAATAAATAAACAAACTTTTGGCGAAAATTTACGAAACTCCAAAATAGGGAAATTTAAAAATCGCGTCTGTAGACACTGCACGGCAAGTGTAAATCGGCGTATTTGTTAGTATTCGTACGCGTGTGATTTATGCCAGCTACGTGACAGGGGGCCGGAGATGGATGACACGCCCGCGCGACCTGTGACCGCTTGGCATAAATTCCCCGGATTTGTCTCCAAATCAAACATAATTTAATATCTATGTAGCTAAAAGTATGTATTGTATACAACATTAGATGATTCCCAACGAGTTTGTCCGTATCATTCGGAACCCTTTCAATTGTCGAGATAAAAAAAAATATTTCAACTCTATACCGCCACTATTATCGCTGAAAAATTGATCAATGTTAATTTAACAATTTCAGAGCCTACTTTGGACAAACCTTGGAGTGAGCACACAGGAAAACATCGTGTATCATTTTAAAAAATCTTCACGGGTTGCATTACAGCTCCCGGGAACCGTTGTAGCCCCAGGGTACCCAGCGGTACCTCATTTAAAATATGTAAATATCATATCCTTCTTTAAATATTAATATTGAACACTATCATTTTATTTACATATTTGTTAATGCTTACGCTTGCCTTTCTTAGTGAGTGAAAGCTTCATAACTCTAGTACTAAATATTTTTTACACTTTATGGATAAAGTTTGTTAACTGTTATTGCATCTAAGTACTCTTTACTTTAGTTGAGCAAACAAAGTTGTTATCTTCATAATGTCTGTGTTGCTCTGTCTCAACCCACTTGTTCTGAGAACTCTAGTAACAAACTTGATTTGGTCCGTCTAATAGTGCCTGAAACTAAAATAGAGTTTAGAAACATTTTTAATTAGAATAGAAAGAACCATACAATTTTTATGTCGCATCTTCATTATGTTTGGCGAAAATTAAATTATATCTAAAATACTTGCTCTCGAATAAATTGTAGCAACACTACTGTATGTATACTATAATACGTTGTATAAAGGTGTTTTTACAAGTTAACGTATCGTTCAACTCCAGTTTGTTCGCTGTATAAATATTACCTTTTAGAGCATTGGGAACAATGTTCTGACTCCTGAACAAATATTGATCTTTTTAACGTGTAAGGACGTATGTGCTAGTTTGGTCTCGACTATTTTCTGTTTTTGCGTTCGAAATCATCAAAATAATTTTCATTGTTTAGACTTGCAAAAGTACATATTATAATATGTCATGTTCTAAGTATTCACCATTCACCATTGAGAAAAAGTGCGCACTTAACACTGACTTCCCCTTACCAAATACTACACTTATAAAACGGTGTAAGTACCTACTGACAATAGAAGTAAATTCAGTTTTTGTTAATTTTAATTAAGGTTAATGGTCTTTTTCTTGGTCCTATACTCTTGATGCTTAAATGTTCTAAGACCAAATATAAATATAATGTGTTCTAAATCCATACCCTTCGTCCCGCATACTCCACTCCGCTGGCGGCTTACAACGTTTTCATATACTTTAATGTCTAGCGCTATCTATATTTTGTAGTTCTTAACTTTATACACTTTACTAAGCAGGCTATATGTTCTTATACACGGACTGATCAAGTCTTCTTTATTTAAACGATAGTTTTTAAAGCAATAATCTAATGAGTGGGGCTGGCCAGTTCTAATGAGGTATTTTGAGATTTGTCAGATTACGTAGGATATGTTAATTTTTTTAAATTAAAAATGGTATGATATGGTATGTTAGTTATACATCTAGTGCAATAATATTAATTTAGCACTGAATATAAAAATTATCTTTCTCAGTCTGTTAAAGGAGCGCGCCGTCCGTAAATTGTATAGAAGATCTCTACTCTCGTAATTGGATCCTCGGAAGTTGTCGGAACGCGAAGCTAAAACTACTTACAAAAAGGTTCTTAATATTTAAAAAATGTGATATGGTTTTCTATGAAAGCTGCTTCTTTTATGTCGATAGAGTAAAATGTCGTTATTTGATTAAAAATTTATTACTGCGACCCTTAATCGTAGTAAGTCTGAAAAGTATTTAAATTACTCCACTATTTTAATTTTGAAACTATAAATGAAGGAAAAAATATAATTAAATTAGGAATAATAACATTAGCAAGAAATCCGTGCGTAGATATAAAATATGTTTAATACCCAATTAAGGCAATGAAAATGTCCAACAGTAGAAATTAACGATTATTAAATCGAGAAAGGTGACCAACCTACTCTTCTGGAAGACAGGCATGAATTTCTAGCTTTAACGAAATTATTTTTCGAGCAGAATGTGAATATATGAGCGCCACGGAGACCGCAGCTGAAACTGAAAATATAATCTGGGCGATGTTTCAGTACAGTTCTCTTAGAGTTTATTGCATTAAAACTGTCCAAGTTTTCCGCGAATGGAGTTGGAACAAGACTTGCCTCTTTGTCTTCCTGGTTATATCGATAAAATATTTGTACGCGGTGGGAAACGCTCAATTTTAATATGGAAACAAAACTTTACAAACTAATAGTTTGGATGCTTTGAAATAATACTGCACAGATAAACTTCAACATGGCTATAAATATTTCCAAAAAAATTATGTAGACCAAGACAACTTTTCATTATGAAAAGTACCCCATACCTCAGCAGAACTGGGCCAGTGACTTAAGAAGAAAACTTTCCTTCCGCTGGGTACCCTGGGCCCGCTAATAGATAAGTTGTACCTTCCATCTAATTTAGTTGACAGATATCTAATGTAGTCCGTTAGATGTTCAATTAGGCTATCGTGGTACCTACAGCCCCGTACATAGGTGCTGTGATTAACGTAGCCGAGGTGGGCGGCGTGCGTTTGACAGCATGTACGTCTGACATGCGGCGTTGGCATTCTGACATTAATTGTTCACTTCAATTATGAGCTTTATTGTCTTTGGCGTTTAGTGCTGCTAAAAAGTAAATGGAGTGTGTGATTAAAAATAAATCTTAGGTAATAGGTACTTAGATAGTCCGATATTTTAGCGTCGCCGCGTCGTGGCCAAACTATGCTGGTAACAATGTTCACATTTAGCAATTTGCTCATAGTAAATAGGACAAGTGACAAGTCATGTCTTAACTGCAGCCTTATCTTCTTTACGTGCCCCTCTGAAACACGAGAAGTCGAATGAGCGTGTTTAGTGTTTTGCCTTGAGTGAGGATTGAACCCAGGGCCTTCAGGGACATGTACAACTCTTTAAGCATTGAGGTATCGAGTCTCTTTTCAATTGCAAAGTATGTTGCATATTTTAGTCAAATAGTCAGCCGTTTAATGGTGGATTAATGACAAACGAGCAAACATACAACGTTTAACATTATACGTATTATTTATCCGTTATTCAGTAAGTGACAGTCCCGATTTCTTGCAATCTGTGCGGAACGTAAAATTTTCAGCGAATATTCTTTTTCAATTTTTCAACGCTAAATTAAATTTTGTCGACAAACAAGTTTCAAAATTAACGAGGTAATCCATTACCTGGTGCGTCGGGTGCCTGGAATCAATGATGGGCGTCATTAAAACTCGATTGCAATCCAGTCAATAAACTTAGGGCTGCCTACTGCCTAGGGCTTAATGATGATAAATTAATTCTAACGCGTACAAAGAAAATCGCCGGCTCGTTTATTTACCATACGAATTGGATACTGAATAACCTAATAACGTATGCACGCTCCTTTCATACGCATAAAACATAAGTTAGAGGGGTAATTTATTCTAGAAAAATAGTAAACGGACCGATACATTTTTTGGCCTAACGCAAATTTTCTCCCAGTTGCTCCATATACACACCTCTTACGGAAACAATGATTCAGAGGGACACGAGTCGCAAAATAAACCCCCACAAATACCAACACGACAGTTTCTGAAGTAGGTCGTCATGAAATTTTAACAAAATACTTGTCGCGGGCTTCAATGAAGCTTTCTATAAGTTTTAGGTACTTCAAGTATTTGTATGGTAAACAAACACCAATATTACGCAAATTGAGGGAAAAATGTATTGTATTTTAATAATAATGTCATTGTATTTTATTTACAAAAAAATACTGTATCTGATATTAGGATCTCGGAGCATCCTTTGCTAACGAGGTTTCCAAGGAAACCCTAAAAATGCGAACTCGGGAAGCCATCGGGACGTCCTAGCCCCTCTCACGAGAAGGAAATATCGTTATATTAATTTGATTATTTGGTAGACCTTAGGAGCGAACGTCTCGGTCCTAACTTCCAATAGATGGCGCTAATGTCGTATTTATTGTTTTATTTTTAGGCGAAATTTATTGAATCAAATCAAACTAAATTTAGACAATTTAGAAAAGTTGTAATGTCTGAATAAAGTTTTTAGGGAAAGAAATATTGGGAAAATTTCCCGGGAAAACTGGAAAATTCAGGAAAAACTGCAACTGATTTTTTTATATGAACTCAAGCCTATAATAGGCGATGAAGTTAATATGGGCTCCACGGGCCAAGCCAGGGCGGAGAGCTAGTGTAATATACAATATTGTTTTATTCGTAAATTAGTTAGTATCATTAAAAATATGAAAAATAATGAAACTAAATTTCTCGTAAAAAAATAACAATAAATAAAACACTAGTTGCCATCTATTGGGAGTTAGGTTCGAGACGATCCCCTTGAACCGGATTGAATTTCGGTTAATTTTGTCCATAGAGCAGGGGTGGTGAGTTGGTGACCTGCCTAGCTCGGAATACGCTTACACGTGCGTCAGAGATAAGATTACGAAGTACTTTAGAAAAAATCTAGTTTATTTACGAATCATTTCACGCATCTTTCCCATAACACTTTTCTTCTAATCTATTGTCGTCTTTAGTTTTATTAGTTACTAATATGTAAATATGAAATTGGTAGGAAGTATTAAAAGCTCATAAACCTTTAGGGCTTTAAATAATTGCGCAGAATCAAAAAGAGGGTACCTATCTAGGATCGGTGTGCATACTGTGCATATTATAAGTAGGGAACTAACAGCCGGTCGGCTGCGGTCACGCGATATTGGTGTTCTCGCTAATTTCGCTTGAATTTTGGCTCAAGCAAAAATGATAACGCACGCTGCGAAACATTGCATTTAAAATAGACATTTTCAAGCTGGAGGTGCCAGAATTATTTTTGATTAGTACAAAAATAACAGTTAGAGTAGTCGAAGGTATTTTTGAGGCACCTTGTTGGAGGTGGTATTCGCCAATTTACTTTATCAGGGTACTTTTGTAATATCTCTACGGTGCTTAACTGTCGCTATCGATCTCACCACCACAGAGCTCTATAGGATTCTCAATCTCAGGTAACATAACACACACGATGAATTAATAAATGGAATACTCGTACAGAAAATTAAATGAATTCAATTTGAAGTTGTGAATTCGCTATACAAACAAAATGTAATAGTTTGTTCTCTGATTTACCTTCGCGAGTTATAATTCAGGGTATTATCTCTAATAAATAGTTAATGTTCATTAACGAAAAGTGGGCTCGTAACATATTTACTTAAATTCTGGCGCAATTTGCGAGAGCGTTCCCCTGCGGGAACAAGTGTTTGATTGCCGCCTCCGAGTTCTCCCGCCGTTTTCATACTTTGAAGACATCGTCGGTAAATTAGCGCTAAATACAGTAACTATCGAAATTTACGGCTTTTTCGCGCCTTTATTGCGCTCGAGAGCCTCTCTATCTATACACGAGGCTTGGCTTTTAATTTACGGAGTCTATTTTGAATTGGCTTCAGAGACCTGTAAATTTCAGATACTGTAAAGGAAATTCAATATTTTTTATTAGGTATTTTTTCTGTCTAAGATAGGTTTATCTTAATCTTTCCTTGATTTTATATTTTCTCATTGGTAGAAGGTTCTGTTAGGTTTTATGATAAACATAGCGAATCCTAAAATCTTACGCGCTAATGGTATCATTTTCTACAAAAGGATAATATGTGTTTAGTATGATATAGAGCGTATTGACCGCATCCGGAACGGTGTCATTAGAGAAGAATGCGTAGTGAAAGATGATGTTGTCACTAAAATGAAGAAAAGTATGAACATGCTGGTTGGACACGTTGAAAGAATGAAGGATGAAAGATTGACTAAAAAGGTGTATATGGCTGACGTGTACTTTTATTGAACATATAAAAAATGTATTGATCGATGGAAATAATAAAAGTACACACAATCGCCGAGCATGTATGAAAGGTATGATGAATATAAGAAAAGCGAAAGAGATATGTCAGGATCGTGACAAATGGCATTCGATTGTCTCTGTCTACCCCTCTTGAGATAAAAAGCGTGTTGATAGATAGATGTATTTAGTATTAAATTAATTTAAACATTATTCAATAAGTGCAAATATACAGTCATTCAGTCAGATGGACCGGTTGAAATTAAAGGGATTAGAAAAAGTCTTGATTATTTGGTCTAACCAACTAACCACTATCTATGAAGAGAAGCGTACTTATCAAAATCTATTAAGTTTTCCGGAAACTCAGTAGAATATCGAAATCAGTTGTTATGCTATTCGCTCTTCCTACAGGTTCCCAGTACAGTTATGCGAGACGATCGTCGCGTTGAATAAATCGCACATTTGGCTCGGGAGTATGTATCCAGCTGCCTCGTGCGCTTCACCGAATGAATTTAGCATAACGTCCTCAGCTCGCTTTCGTATTATTATGAACCGTTCGGAAATTCAGCGGGAACTTGCTGTGTGATTCGCTGTGAATTTGGTTTCTGCGGCATTTAATATTGTGCACTAGAAATGTGTTGGATTTTTTAAATGTTATGCAAAGTTGTGGATTCCAAGATTAATCGAATTTGCTTGCAAGATGTGTAATATGATATGATCCTATTAGACATAATCCACTCGTTAGGTTGCCTCAAAAATTCCATTGGCTAAAAATGGTAAGAATTTTCTTCCGGTGGGTACCCTGTAGCTGATAAACACGATCCAACAAATGCCTGATAAGCGCAATCTGATCTGATACAACGCGAATAAAATATGTCTAAATGTGTAAAATTGATGCCACGAGGGCAGTCCTACTACCTCATGTACTTGTTCATGATAGACACGACCTTCTGTAATGAAGATGACGACTAAGAAGAAGAAATGTGTAGAAA
Source organism: Nemapogon koenigi (assembly GCA_963924495.1). NCBI lineage: Eukaryota > Metazoa > Arthropoda > Insecta > Lepidoptera > Tineidae > Nemapogon > Nemapogon koenigi. Next base: position 2,637,047 of record OZ004640.1, on the reverse strand, counting down.
AACTGATCCCCATTTCCAATTAAGCTACTCGCGAAATAAAATATAAATTAACAGCCGGGTAAGTAGTTAAATTGAAAATCCATATATCGTATATCCATTTGCGGAAAGCGCTGAACGAACGAAGAGTTCTTCCTCTACGGCACACTTCAATTTCATTCACTTCCCCCTTTCCCCCCTCTGCGATAATATTGACCCGTTACACACTCCTAATATATTGTATGCTTTATTAATGGAGCATTCTATATGTGAACACTCCTAACAATTGTTACTCTCTCGCTTCGTAAGGAGCCTCTTATTGTTTTTATCCTCGCACCAATTTATTTTCCCCATAAACATGTTTGCCAAGTAAATTTCATCGTAATACATTTCCCAGCGATATAATAGCTGTAAATTATTATTGGTGTTTGTATTATAGATATGGAAGCGATCGTGTTTCGATTCGAGCGAGTTGTTTGCGACGATATTTTAAGAATCCCCACTTCGGTGAATGGTTTGTGTTTACACCAATTTTATTCACCGAAATTGCCTCCCAGATTATTTGTCAGATTAAAAGTTTGCGTGAAAACATCTGTAATTATTGTTTCAGATTTATTAATGTAACACTCGGGACACTCGGGTTCATATTTATTAAAATATATCAAGAAAATATTGTTTCACAACTTTGTTGAAAGACATAAATGTTAATTGCTTTCTGTAACTTTGTACAGTAACGTCTAATGACAATAAATAACATTCAGGGGTCACCTTAAGATATCTTTCGCAATTAATAAATTTATGTTAATTTAGATATGCTTTGTGAGCTTTAAATATTTAAAATTTTCTGTGATACACCTTAAAAAAACAATAAAATAGAATAAATCTGAAGAATTTTGAAATTATCTCTTTTACTACATTAACGCCCAGTTTCTGAAAGGCTTGTCAAAGTTAATCAAAGATTAGTTAATCAACAACTGTCAAAATCCATACATTTTCACGTATTTGACAACTGTTATGTTTACTAATCGTAGATTAACTTTTGATCGACCTTTCAGAAACTGGGGGTTAAAGTATTAGTGGTGGTTTTATTGATAATAATGTATATAATGGTGGTATAGATGTAAGGCAACCCGTGAAGAAAGAAAAAATAATAAAAATACAAAAAAATATTGTTACTTTTATCAAATTTTCTGAAAATTCCGTTAATTTGTCACAGTGATTACTAGTGAGTGGGGGTTCTATTGACTCTCCTATAAGGGGGACCTTGCAAAATGTGATTAAAGGAAGCCGCTTGGCACAGTTGTTCCTAGGGTCAAACTGAGCAGATTTAGCCCGGTAGGCAATACCCCCCCCCCCCCCCCCCCCTGGTGGGATTTGGGGGGGGTCAAACATTCCACCCGCCGCGCCTTAGTCTAAGCTTTATAATTTAGTCAGTTTACCTACTAGGTCGAGTTTGGTATCGTTTTCTTATAAAGCAAGGATGCGCAATTCATTTTTGGAATAATTTTTACAACACGTCATAGTGAAAAATAAAATAAATAGGAAAACAACAAAATATAAAAAACATTTTTTTTGTTTCTTCGCCTATAGTTTTAAAAGTTTTACGATATTTATAAATTAAAAAATAGCATTCAATAGCCCAATTCTTCTAGATTATGTAAAGTTTATTAGGATTATTCAAGAAAAAGTATATTTAAAAAAAAAATTAGAGCCGCGCGGCAGAGTGAAATGTGGGCCGGCTAGGCGGCTTAGCGGCGATTACGCGGCGTGTACTCAAACGAGGATAGGGTGTAAACTTCAATACCTTCATATAATAATTTTAAAAATTAAACTTTATAAAATTAAAAAAATACATAGAAAAATTACAAGTGCAAGTGGGGTCCTAGCGCACAACACGATATAGGTAGCTAAAAAATATTGAGGTGTCCAACGATCAAAGGGCTGGCTCGTATCTTGCCCAAAAGATCAGCATTGCTATCCAACGTGGCAACGCATCCAGCCTTATGGGCACTCTCCCAGAAGGCAGCGATCTGGAAGAAATATTTTATTTATAGTCCTTTTTTTTCTTTTTTTTTGGATTAGGATATTACTTAGTAAAACTTTTTGGGATATTTTATTCGTAAATGTCCATAGGTGTTTGCTTAAATAAAATAATACTTCTTCTTCTCAGTCGTAGTGCTCTTGACAGAGCAGTCGTGGTCAATCATGGCGATCCAAAGCGCGACGCACAACCCTGCGCCATGTCTCTCTCGCCGGGGCCTGCCTTGCACAGTCATTCAAGGAGGTGTTAGTTAATGACTTTATTTGGTCGGTCCAGCGCAAGGGAGAACATCCTCGTGATCTGCCGCCATCGACTCTGCCCTGCACAACCAGTTTCTGTATGGACTGCTCGGCTCGTCTCGTCGCGTAACATGTTCAAAGAACCGAAGAATCCTGATTGAACGACAGCCGACAGTCTCTCCTTGAGATGAAGTTCCTGGAGGATGGAGACATTTGTGCGGTGCTGGGTCCAAAATATACCCATCATTTTTCTCCAGCATCACATTTCAGTGCGTCTATTCTCCGTCGTTCCCTTTCCTTTACTGACCACGTTTCCGCTCCGTATAAAAATATGGGGAACACTAAAGCTTTAACTAAGCGGGTCTTAGTAGCTTTTGTTATGTTTCGGTCCCTCCATATTTTAGACAGTCTACCCATAGCAGCTCTAGCTATAGCCACGCGCCGCTTGATCTCGTATTCAGAGCCACCGCTACAAGTCACCAACGATCCCAAGTAAATGTATGATTGGACGACTTGGCAGTTTCCAATTACTGTTATTTCCGCATCGTTATTGCTGTTGCGGTCGACAATCATAATCTTGGTCTTCTGTCTATTGATTTTTAGACCAAACTCTAGGCTCACTTCCTCAATACGGCTTAACAGCTCTTTAATATGTTGCGGGCTTGTAGCAACCAAAGTGGTGTCATCAGCATAGCGAAGATTAAAGATGTTTCTGCCGCCAATAGGTATCCAGGGCTATTCGCATTATATTGTGTTATGTGTAGATATTGAACAGGAGTGGTGATAATATGCACCCCTGACGGGCGCCAGCAGAGGGGTAGAACGCTTGCGAGGTGACATTGCCAATCTCACCGAAGCAGAGCCGGACTCGTACAGCCTTCTCAGGACGTGAACCAGATGTCCCGGAACACTCATTGTCAGGAGGGTCTTCCACAGTTGTGGCCATTTCACAGAATCAAACGCTTTCTGAAAGTCAATAAAACAAATGTATGTAGGTCTGTTGAACTCTCTAGCCTTCTCTATGATCTGTCTCACAATCAGGATTTGTTCTCTAGTGCCTTTGCCTTTTACAAAACCGGCTTGTTCGGGTGATATCTCCCTCGAAAGGTAGGCTTTTAATCTCTCGTTGAGAATATGCAGTAATGTTTTATATAAAATATTTCGAGATATTAATTTTGAGAAGTCTGATCCACTCGTGTGGAAGTAAGCTTTCTAAACGATCTCCAAATCGTTCCAACAGATTCTGATATTACTTTTACAACCCAACAATACCTTAGTTTTTCAAGTACCTACATATGAGACTTCACAAACAATTTCCACGGTCGAGTTATTCAATTGAAATGTCTTTGGTATTGTTAAAATGTTGTAATGAAAATAAAAACGGAGCACTTTTCTGTACTTATTTGAAACAAAAAAGTTATTTTGTAGAAAAAGTAGAGTTATGAAGACAGTATCACTACATATTATAAAACATAGTCCCCTGCCGCGTCTGTCTGTCTGTCGCAGAAACTACTGAACGGATTTTGTTGCGGTTTTAATTATTATATAGGTTGATTCACCGGTAAGGTTTTCGAGTATTAAGCATGAACCTATCATGTTTAGGAGCTGAGCATTAACAGTATAAGTGAATCAAGTCGGCGTAGTCTAATCTGCCAGAGATAGACCAAAATGATGTACGAAAGAATTTATTGTGTAGAATAAAATTATCTAAAAAAAAAAACCGCGGTAGATATATATATATATATCTATATAGATAAGTAGTTCAACGCGTATTTACGTTGGTATTTAAAATTGTTGTGAACCCATATTGTGCTCTTTACCAATGGTAAAGTCATAAGTATGATTCTTATTCGGTTAAAATTACTTATTGTATAGCTATACAAGTTTCCTTTTTGTATTCATACCATGATTTAAAGTAATTGAAAGAAGTTAAATTGCCAACTTTTTCTTGTTTGCTCCGCGAAAGTCTTTTGGAGATGTTTTTGCTAAATGCAATATCGTTTCGGTCCGACTTGGCTGCCTCTTTCCTTACAAGGCGACATTAATAATTACTTTGTTGTTGTATTTGCAACTTCTGATACTTAATTATTTTATTTTCTACTCTTGAATGATATATCACCTTATTATGACCTCGGTTTATATTGAGCTATGCCTAAAACGTAACTTGACGAATATTCTTAAATATCTGCTTTCACTCTTTCACTATAAAGTCCAATAGTTTCTAAAGCTGTTTTACTGAATTAGAATAATCCGACGATTTTACCTTTTCCACCTTTAACTTTAAACTAATAAATCCACTTTAAAGTTGCGACTAAGTATAACGTCCAAAAATATCTGTGTTATTATTTAGAAAGGTTTGTTTATTCCCCAAAGTTGTAGTTGAACCTGTTAAAGCGGTATCGTCCCTGCGGGTCCTACTTACGCAGGAAAACACATAAAACCTTAAGTAGATAATTCACGCTAGTTGCCCCTCTCTAAGTTGTCGCTCGGGACTTTAGAGGTGACTACGGGGCAACGAAGCGACTTTCATTTAGAATTTTAACTTTTGTTATGTTTAATCTGCATGCAAAAATAAATAAAGCAGACTAAAATGTATATACATTAAGAATAGGAAGGTACTACGCAACCGATTTACAATAGCTAAACAAAACTGGCATAATTATGACGATGAACATCGGTGAAGTTGGAAAAAAGCAATGGTCGATGAGACAATTTTTGCGTGCGCTGCGTGAACTGTTGTTGATGTGTGAAAACAATTTATCACAATATTGTTTCCGCTTAATAACTTCCATCTAAAACTTAATTCTAACCGGCCGAAGCCTTTGGTCACGATTTTAACTTGATATTTCCGATACTTCTTTTGATTGGTTCCATAAAAGCTACAACCGCTTGTCGCTACGCCATACTCAGGTCACAATACAAACATCACTGTTTATCTCAGACTAGTGAAATTGCTGTAAAAGGGCGCTACCCAAATTTAAACAAAGCCGAAAACTTAAGCACTATAGTAGTTTAGAAGTCTCTCTTTGCTCATCAAGTCCGTGGTCTGAACTTGGTCACCGCTTTAAGATCTGAGTCAAGTCCGCAAATACGTCGAGTATGCCTAAGTTTGAGTTGAATGTAGTTGATCGATATCGTACTATTAATTATTCAGAATTTAAAGTAGAATGCTAAGCATCAATTTCATTTAAAAATATGTGCTTTAATCGAGCTTGTGCTTCGGAGGGCACGTTAAAGCCTTCTTCTAGAAATAACAGATAATGAACCGAATTACTACGCCTATTTTAATAATAGAGTTTATTTTAGATACTTAGTTCTTTCTCTAACTGGCTGTAAATATATTTAATATTTGAGTAGACATTTTAACTGTTAAATTAATATTAAATATACATCAATAAAATCCGCGACATATTGTCGTAACTATTATATATAATTCAGGAGTAGTAAAAATTAGTCGTAAATCTCACTCCGCGATGCCGTTCAGCAAGTCCAAAAGTTTGATAATAACCAGTACGTGGAAGTGCTTCGTCTCTTGAGGCACGTCTCTAGAAATTGTCGCAAGACTTCTGTGCGACCCCTTTACGTGTGCAAATTCTGGGGGCTCCGTTAGACCTCTGGATACCTGACAGATTTGCTTGCGTCACACGCTACATGCCCCATATGTCGGGAATGAGAGTGTTCATTAAAAGTTTTCGTGTTCCTTTCGAGTTACGGGAAAGTTAGTCAAAATATTGTTAAGATTATCTGGAATTCGTTAAAAGTTTCGTTAATAAAGCTTTCTTGTACTGTACGCTCGTATAGCGCCAGGTTTTTTTGCAGTTTTTTACTTTGCTGAATTGTTATTGTGCTAATTTTAACTGTGCCTTTGACGTTTGTAGAAAGAGTAATTTTTATCGTACACACAAAATAACACTTAACGACGATTGTGAAACTAATCCCAAGTTTCTAAAAAGTTTGGTAAAATCAGCTTTCCGCTCCGGCTTCACCTATGGATATATTTGATTGGTTGAAGTTTATTTGGGTTATGTTAGCGTGATGTTATCCTATAACATTCCTCAATAAACATATTGTTTCAAATCCAACGTGAAAACTGAAATTTACATTTTGACAGTTTGTTATTAATCTCTAATTACTTTGAATTTGGTCTTTCAGAAACTGAAGTCTCGCTTATACAGAGTGGAAGGCATCGTGTAGCTTCCCTCTGTACTTGTACACTTTGTTTCTGATTACAGACACTTAGCTTTAACGTTTTGTTCTAGATACTTTACGTTTATGACTTTCACGAACAACATATTGTTTCTTTGTTGAAAACACAAGTGTTAGATGAGCTTGTCTTGCCTCTTGTTTATACACATCTTCACGGCCTTTATACCGTGCGGTGTAGTCAGAGACACCAGTAACAGTCTCCACTTTTTGCCATTGGTCCATCCACGTGGCACTTTTTTAAGATGCGTAAATATCTGTTATTTTTACAAGAAGTGAGATTTGAACACGGGTCTCATTGGTTTCAAGTTAAACACTCTAACCAATTAAGCTGTCTACTACTTTTTTAGGGTTCCGTAACAAAAAAAAAGGGATCCTATTGTTTTACCAACTATATCTGTTCGTCTGTCCATACGTCTGTCGCCCGTCTTCTGAACAAAATGAGATAAAGGTAAAAGATAAAGTTCACACCATTGAATATATATCAATGGTTCACACCTATTATAAATTAAATATTAAAAAAGCCGCTAACTTATCATGAAATGTTTCCGAAACCACCCCAGATAGCTTTATGAATTAAAAAGCAACATTCAAGTGTATATAATAGCGGTTAAAAAAACACCCAATGGAAACAAAACAAATTTAATTAAATGTAACAATGTAAAAACAAAATAGCGCCATTTGGGCAAATTTGCAAGTGGTTTTTTTATATTGCTCGTCAGTGTATATTACCGCGGGTCAAAGTTTAAAAAAATCGGTAACCCTACAATCGACACGCACTTGACCCAATTATTTCTCTTGTTTACTTTCTTTATAATCAGCTAACAAAGATACCACGACAGTTAGTTTACGCTGAGTAATAGCAAGTGTTGCTCCACCGAACATACTGCGCTACAACATCGCGGCCGAATATTTGCTTCGGTGCGTCTGCTCAGAGTTAATTTCGTTTGGACAGACTGACGTTCTCTCCTACAGTCGTATTGCTGTCTGGAATTGTTATTTATGTTGCTATTGCGTAACAATAGCAAATGCAATCATGAAAAATAATTAGCTTTCCGCTAAGTTTACTTTACTTTCCGTTTATGGTTACTGCTCCGCTCCTTTGGGTCGTAGCGTGATGTTATATTATAGCCTATAACTTTCTTTGATTGAACGCCTAAATAATTTATCAAATCGCACCGGTAATTCCTGAGATTAGCGCGTCTTCAGTTTTACATATTAGTGGGATATTCTGCTTTTTGTTTTACCTCGATATATTGATTAACCTTTTAATGAAGCCGAGACTTTTATTAGTATGCTTGTATTGTAGTCATATTATTCTTTCTACAGTTGAAATTGAATGCACTAAAGTTATTCAGAGAAAGTTTTCAAAGTAAAATTTCCAAGGCATTTACATGCTCGAAGAACATCGAACATTCTCATATTTGTGCAGACACGTTTTAGAGCCAGCCCCCAATATTCTTTTGCGATCAAGACAGCAAAAGTACATTTGACATTCTACGAGACACGAAACTTTGTCAAGTACAAAATTGCAGCTTGGTGTGGGAAGAAACAGCGGCGAGTGTTTTGCATTCTGGACAGTTGTGCGAGTCGGGGAACGGACAAGTTGGGAACATCTTTGCGGTAATTTAACACTGGCAACTGCGCTGTCTTAATTTGGTACAAATTTTCTTAGTTGCCGCGTCTTGGTTTTGAAAGGTTATTTTTAGAAATTCTTGCATTTCTCGAATTAATACCTAAGATATAAAATAATTAATACCTAAGTAAGAATAATCAATGGGGTTCAGTGTAAGTATAATGGTGGGTAGTCAAGCAGATCACACGGGTTCGATACTCACCTTGACCATCATTATGCCAATAGGATTTTTAAACTTCTGGAGGCCTCTCGATTTCAAAATACCTCAACTAAACGCCTACTCCTTAGATAGCCTCAAAAATATTCTTCTTCTTCTCAGTCGTGGTGCTCTTGACAGTGCAGTCGTAGTCAATCATGGCGGTCCACAGCGCGAGGCATGGGAAGAATAATGCAGTGGTTTCCCCTTGCCTTCTGCACCAGACATTTTGAGACTATTTAGGTCTTCAGGCTCGCTGTAGCCTCTTCCAGCCAGTTGCCTAGCCAGGTGTATGGTTAATATGGTTATACCGCCATTGCTCGGTCGCCAGAGCCTCGTTTGTTGTCTAGCAGAGGGTACCAAGCGTGCAGGTGAGGATGACATTTGGGGTCGGATAGATCTTATTCCGTTACCCCCAAAAATATTACCATCAGGTAAATTACAAAGATTTGTCTTCTGCTTCGTTCACAGGAACCGGGAGTCATTGGTAAAGATGAGAAAAAATATTTCGTAAGGCGCGTAAGAAATTTTCGAATAGGCTCAAGATAAATTCATTACAGTGAGCGGCTTACGCAGCTCATTTAAAGCGATGCCTACATTTACAAATTAATCTGTTTCACATGCAAGACTGAATGAGTCTCAGAGCGTGATAATTTCAAATTTATTTAAGGGAGGAACGTTCCAATTTCATGGTATGTACCCGCCTTGGATGCAGCGAATAAGTTCGCACCACGAAATTGAGTAGGCCCGTAATCTCTCAGAGGCTTGACATTGCGAGATAATGGAGGGCTCCCCTCGTTGGTGGTATTTGTTAATTTCGTTCCGGAGCCAATGTTTGTCTTACACTCGCACCTAGGCGACACCTCGCGCAAATTAGATTATACGTGTTTACTCGCATTCGTTCGCGTTCGCACTCGCGCCGAGCCCGTACACGTCTGTCGCCCACTTAATGTGCCCTGTACCGTACAGGTGCTGAATTGCTTTTTGAGTGCACCTTTATTTTCTCAGTTAATTCATTGTTATTTGTGCGGCTCTTCTGTTTCTTCACCGTTACTTGCTTAAGACGAGGGTTTTCTTTTGTTACTGCCCTTGTAGGAATGTATTTCTTTGATAAAGTGGAGTTTATTTATTTGTCTTATGGGGAATGTTCTGAAGATCTCCATGACCTTATCCCTCTATGTGGAAGAGTTTGACATACAAACGAATAAGTTTTGTGACTCGTTCTTTGTGTCGCATAGCACCATCGCAGTCGAACAAACTCCCATCGTCCTTCTTTCATGTTTCCACAGTCTAGGGTTCTTTAACAGAGTCGTGACAAGTGATTATTTTGAAAGTCACATGTCGGCTTTTCTTTAAAAAAACGATCATAATAACCCAAATGATGTAGATAGTAAAGCAATGACATAAGGGAGTTATTTTCAAAGAGCATTCGTTCTATAATTTATCAGTGCTCGGACGCGCTTATTGCGGTGAGAATTATTGAGTAGGTTGCCGCCGCGAGGCCCATAAACCACATTTAATATCGTACGTTTCATATGACCCCGCTCCGGCCCAGTCTTACCAACTATGCAGCTACGTGCAATAACCGTCCAGGCTCCGGAACCTAGCTTTAAGATATTTGCTTTTGCTATCGAATCTTGCACTATTGAAACTGTTCTGATAAATTGTTAAGATATTTTCAAACTTTGCATGACTTTAGAACTTAATAATATTAATTAACATCAAGTTACGTTTTAAGGTCTGTCCATATATAAAGGTAATCAAGATAGCCTCTCTATTAAAATAAAGGAACGTCACGAAAACTCGATATGTTCACAATAAAAAGACCCCAGAGGCCGCTAAAGAACCTCTTTCACAGATGGCAGCCCCTTTTCATTGTAAAAAGATCAAAGATAAACGAGTTAGGCCCTCGTTTCGTTCATTGCTTGTATGGATGCTACTTACGGCTTCATTACCAAAAACTCTTTTGTTTTTTTAGAAATTGGGTTCCAATATTGTGGAGCTTAGTATTTTTATTCATTATTTTTGTTGACCTTTTGATAACAATATGGGTATTAAAGATTATTGCTGCTGCTATTTTTACTCTGTTCTTGTTTCCACAAATTTTACATTTGATTCAGCACTGTTTCAGTTTCATATATAAAATGATTTAGCGGTTGTTGATTTTGCACTAAATTAGTTCAAATATGAATTGCTAGATATACAATTATACATGTCCTGCAAATTCGCAATGATTCTTTTTACGTTTCGCTTGAAGAACTCAAAGTTGTATAAGACTGGGAACGCGAAGGAAGGCAGAACTTAGACTTCTGAACGGCAACAACATTCAAAATACAGGATTCATGTGAAGGTACTTTCAAAAACCTCTCCCGGTGATATGATTAGGTAGACCAGTAATATAGTTGCAACTACGGTTCTCATTCTCTCCTTATCTCGCACAATAATCGTAAAAGTCAACGACATGCCTCCGGCCGAAAGGTCGAAAAGTTGATTATTAGTTGGCACCTTACTTAACTACAAGTATGCGGGGATGGCTTACTTAAAATGAAACTAAATTAATTGTGCAGACATCGTTGATGGGATTGTATTAGGAATAGTTGAAATTGTAATGTTTACTGAAATAGTATGAGAGACTAAAAGTGGCAAAAGACGCCCTTATGTAGTTTTGTGGATAAAAAATGACAATTGTATATTTTTTTATTACATATGTATTACATATCTCTTTAACAAAATTAAATAATAAATAAATATAAATTTATTGTTAATGGGAGCGCTGGGAATCTGATTTTTATAAAGAGTTACCACCTTATGTTTGACGCGTAACGCGAAGCTTTTTTCTCTACTTTCACTTTTAAAATGATGATTCTTTATTGACAGAAATGTTTAAAACACTCAACTCAAAACCCAACCACAAGGCACGCATGGAACTTCTGTTCCGACAATGCATCCCTTGCTTTATTTGTCACATCAACACAATAATAAGCTTACTCTCTTTATTTCAATGTATACTAAATGCCATTCGAACAAAAAAGTATAGCAAGAATGAAGTATCTTCCCAAACTCTTTGTAAGTACTTATTAAAATAGTAGCAACACCAGCGTAACTAGAATGTTCCACTTTCATTACGTACATCGTAAAGAAGAGATTTGGTGTCCTGATAGGTTCTCTCATACTTTGTTGATTCAATATTTTCTACGAAATTTCAACTGGGAACGATCGCATCTATGAAGGACGGACCTATACTATTAAATTATTTTATGTGTGCACTATTTTAAAATCATTATTATTTTATACAGTTGCCGTTATTTGCCAGAAAGGTATGATTTTGCATGTGTCAGCAATTATTGTTTTTCGCACAAATATTTTTCGGTAAAGTTATGCATATTTTGCAAATTGGAAATAGGTTTATTTAGTAGTTTAGTAGTAGTAATAGTTACTAACTGTGCCTTGCACCTTTGTGTCGTAGCGTGATGTTATATAGCCTATAATAATCTTCCTCAAGAATTGGGCTATCAAATGCAATAATAATTTTGCAAATCCGACTGGTTGTTCCAGAGATTAGCGCGTTCAAACAAACAAACTCTTCAGTGACAGTCGCGATCGTCACATTCATTTACTACTAACTTTTGAAAGGTGACATAGCCTATGTCACTCTCCGGCCCTCAAATCTTACCTCTATGCAAAAAAATCACGTCGATCCATAGCTTTGTTATGATGTGAAAGAAGGACACATTTTTGACAAGTTTTGCTTAGAAGGACCCAAGAGCTAAGTTAAAACAAACTAACCCAATGACTTGTGAATTTACTTTTTTGCTATTCTCGGTATCGGAACTGCTCCGGTTAAAACAGCGCGCTAAAAGCTTCTACGAGGAGCTAAAGCTATTGCGGGAAGCTTTGACTGCTCGACATTTTTACTTCTCACAGCAGTCGATTCTCTGTATTTAAGAGTTATGAGCCACCAAATGTGGTTTATTTATTGGACATAGATTAAATATGTAGAGTTAAGTAAAGTATAAAATAGATAATACTTTTAACCCTCCGAGAGCCAATTATTTATATTGATTTTAAAACAATGCATGGTATTAAGGGAGCTGTACAGCCCTAAAAAAAGTTGCATCAGGTAGGCCTGTCTCACGAAATTTACCTCCCCGCTATGCCTACTCAGTGGGAAAATGTATCGCCAGAAACAGGACGAGACGCAAGAAACTCGTGTTAGAGCCAGTCCGGGCTGCTTTTGACACCCAGGCACTAATACTAGGAGACATGTTAAGTGGCATAAAACTACAGAGTATAATATAAGTGTAAAATATACTGCCATTTATTTTTAGTTAAGCACCGGCGCGCTTTAATAAAAATAAATTACGTCCTCGTGAACGACTATTGTACATTATTGAACTCCTGCTGGTTTCAGAGCGTGGTATCAGTGTTGGCTGATCAACGCGTCGTGCATGTTTAATTTTTAGTTGATGCATTTATCGGTTTCGTATTTAAAAACACACACCAGGGGGGTGAGCATATATTTGACGTGACATCTTTCGTGTCGAACGAAAGGCCAAAAACGTTTATGTCCGTACAAAAGCCAGCCACGGCATGGACGGTCCGAGATTGTCCAACACTAGAACCTTCAGTGGGTCGGGCATAGACAAATACACAGAATTTGCCCGCACATTGTAGGGTTGGAACGTCTCGGCCCGTGCATTCCGTGGCTGGCTCTTGTACGGACATAAACGTTTTTGGCCTTTCGGTCAACACGAAAGATGTCACGTCAAATATATGCTCACCCCCCACAGTGTCAATATTAAACAGAACAGGTGCCAACTATTGCTACACTATATGGGCCTATAATATGTGTCACTTCTTTAACAGATGTAAGTTAAGTTTATTTTTAAAAGAAATGCTAAAATAGAAATAGGAATATAATCAATTAAAACCCGGCAGATTGTGTACGACACCATTTTCTATTTCTATAATAACATATCAGTAGAATAAATTTATTCAAGGTTTACAAAGTAGAGTTGCGTTCGATTGTCTGACAGCCGAATTAAACTATGTCACAGCGTTGTTTTCCTTTTTCGTGCTCAATAGGTAGTTGTATTTCCCGATATTTTTTTCACAGAACAGAAAAAACAAGTAGGTAGTGTTTTTGGTGCTTGCTCACAAATCTATTTATCATTTGGCATAATGAAAATGACTAAGATTGCATACGGCTTGCACTATGAAATGGTTGATATATCTATAAAATAATTTTGCAGTCAATAAAACTTCTCAACTCTAGTGCAACCTATAATTTAGCTGGAAGAGTTGACATTCGTATATCAAAATATGACAATCCTTATTGATCGGGCTTTTATCCATTTGCTACCGGAGCTTGCTTCTTCACTTTTGAAAAGTTAATATGACATGAAACGTATTGTAACAAAGAAAATACGTGCAAAGTTGCCACGCGTCGTCAATTTACAACGAAGCCCAACTTTTCTAGCATCGATAATGATTTGCATGCGCAAGTGCGCCCGACGCGATCCCACTGCCAATATACAAAATTGATACTTGACACCGAATCTAATGTATCGTCCCGGACCGGCCGTGTTTTTCAAACATGACTTATATTGCGTGCTCGCGGTCTTAAATATACATTAGCTATCGCATTTCCTGTATACGGTAGGTTTCTGAAAAATTGGATGAAGCCCTATTATATTGCTTTCAAGGTGTTCCATATCTAGTATCTAGTAGATCTGTTTTGGTATGTGTATATGTTGTGGGCCGATCGTAGAATTGGCCATGCTACATATTTATAATATACTTTTTTTATAATTTATTTTGAAAATATAGCTCATTTTAAGAAACTAATTTCGATATTTTTGTTTTTTATCTATTGCGTCTATTTTTAATATATTTTACAAATTTTACCCGCGAAAAGTAAACGTGACGTCACAAGATTTTGGAACAGGATTATAATCTTGGCCACTACATATAAAAAGTGACAGTCAATCAAATTAACGTCAAGCAAACGTCAGTCTAGGTCGACTAACCTAAAAATTACTCTTGTTTATATACTCGTGTTTATAATTATTTAAATTGAATAGTTTTTTACAATGGTAAGTAAATAGTGTTTCATCCCGTCATGTCCTAATAACAAAGAAAATAATTACACGTAAAATATAAATTTATAATGATGTCATTCAAAGATTGACGATTACCCTTTTTTGTAGGCAAAGGTATTATTTTTTCATACTGCTTATGATGACGTCATACATCGGTCAAATTAAGGTTATTGTTTTTTATTGAATATCTTAAAAAGTATAGACTTAATTTAAAATCTGATAAATAGAAATTGTACTGAAAGCTTATATCTCGAAACGGTTTCGAGATCTTCGTTCCTGTTCAAAAAGTTAGCATGGCCAATTGGCCATTTCATGATGTAGCTAACGAATATCTGCCATATCGTTGATTGCATATAAAATTTAATGGAAAAATTAACATGAAAAAGTTACTAACTTATTTTACATTCTTATAAAAAAATCCTTTAAAAACACTACTATAATGATATTGCCAAGCGTGGTCTGACAAATTGACAAACGTTAATTATTTAACGATATGGCACACAATATATATGATGCCTGAGCCTTTATCAAATCGGGAGAACGTCCACACACCACGAACACAATCTTCTCTCATATAGCAATCTAGAATACTTTTTTTACGAAGTTGAGCCTAGGGACTCTGAACTTACTCTTCCATTACACTGCTGTCTATCAAACAGCTCTGATTTTTACGTAAACTTCCAGAATTTAATAATTTGATGGTAGAGCTGGTCACTGGGTAGTTGCCTCAAAACTATCTTCGGCACTTGATTGACGCGCTATCGCGCGTATAAAGATTTTTTCTGGCGCCTATCTATGGCGCCTTAATAAAGTAAAAATAATTTAAAATGTGGTACTTTTTCCACATTTATACTTAATATACTATATGTTAAGAAAGAGATGTGAACTTGTATAGTTTGGTTAATTTTTACCCGATTCTCTGCGGGAGCACATTACGTTAATTTGGTTCTACCGTCCAGCACTCAGCGCTAAGTTACAGCGGACGTGCGCACTGTTCCACTCTCCTATTTTACTATTATGTTCCTTTGAGTTTCTTTCTTGGGTATAGCGGGCTTTGTAATTTTGTTAGCGTTTAACGTTTGGTGGTTTTAGGTTAGGTTAGGTCAGCTCACTCATTTTGGAAACGGCTGAACAGTACAATTTTTGGTTTTCTTATTTCTTGAAACAAAGTTCTACAGACCCTTGTAAATTACTTTGTTAATTCATTTTAAGTATTTATTTACCTGTGAGGCTAGATCTAATTTAGCGCTATATCCTACCACCTATTTGGTAATACTTACTCTGTGTATTTGCATTACGGAAAGGGAACGTACACGGTATATGAAAAAATATGTAGGCAATTTTAAGGGGGGATAACGTAAGTGAAAATCGTGTATACTGGCTTGCACAGAATATTGCAACGGATTATAACCTTCTGCCTCGAAGCTATGAAGCGAAACCGTTTAATGCGGTATCTACTCTTTTTAGGGTTTCGAATATCTCCAATGAAAAAACGGAAACCCTTACCATCACTCATGTTCTGTCTGTCTGTCCGGCTGTCACAGCTTATTTTCTCCGAATCTACTGGACGAAAAATGTTAAAACTTAGTACATATATAGAGTTTCATGAAGTCCTGTCTTCAACTTCTGACCGAAAAATTGGTACAGAACCCTAGGGCAACGAGCAAATCGTACTCGCAACTTGGCCAATATTTTACACAGCTTTGAGGGAGTTACATGAATTTTGTTTTTGATTTAGAAATGAAAGCTCTAACACTTATTCACATACTTACCAATTAAATACAAGCAAAATTTAACACAAATGCAGACTCCATCCAATATACCGCATCAATTTATTTGTTTTGTTTATCATGGTGTTTCTTATTAACGCCATCTTCCGCACAACTCATAAACGCGTTGAAGGTATTCCAAGGCGATAGTAGCTCGACCAGCGAGCTGGAAATAGTTGTTTTTCTTTTATCTAAACCACGATACTTTGGATGCCGACGTGAAAAGTAATACCGAGGGGAACTTTAACACGAATCTCAGGCTTTGCTAGCCAAACAAATTGTCTGGTTCTAGTATTATTTAACCTACTAGACTTTACGTAGAACGTTCTGGAATAAAAGCGATTGATAGATTATGGCGGAATATAAAAGGGAACTCATTTGACTAGTGGATTTGCAGAGTGGAATGTATGTATATGTATGCTGATTACTCCAAGAAAGCTTTATCCTATTTGGATGACTTTTCAAAGTTTTCAGGATGCCGTCGCGGTTGGCTTGATCTCATAGAAATTTCAACAAAATCAGATCAGTATAGTTTCCAGTCACGTGGAACGGTACACAAATTACTGTGTTTCAAGAATGGTTTCTTTATTTCTAAGATCCACTTTTACATCCATTATTTTTAGGGTTCTGTGGTCAAATTTGACACTGTCACAATGTCCAGATAGGCTCCGAAACAGCTTAATGAATTTTCAAAGTCTTACGATCTCTGGCTCTGTCGCTAGTGCAAATTACTTAGTTAAATTTTCATACTATTAGATAATAGATTCAGTAGGCATTAGTGTATGGTAATCTATGCTTAATACTTGAATTACTTAGGGCACGTTATACAAATTGGTCTCCGCAATGACGGCCGGAGTAGCGTTATAATGGTGTACCCATCACATTATGCCGTCGATGGTGATTAGTCGCACGCAGTTTATACACGGCAAATTTTGTGCGAGGGAAATCTTGGTTAACAATTTATCATCTATTTTTAACGACTTCAAAAAAAAGACGTTACTCAATTCGACCGTATATATTTTTTTTATGTGTTCGCGGATAACTTCGTCGTTTATGAACCGATTTTGATGATTTCTTTTTTAATCGACAGATAATTCTTCCGGATTGGTCCCATTTTTATGTCATAAAAATTGATTCATTAGTTTTTCAGTAATTTTGAAAAAACTGACTTTATAAGTCAATTATCAGTATCTCAATGAAATATGTACCGATTTTGACGACTTATTTTTTTAAGGATATAATAATTTCTCGACATTATCTCACAGACATATAACGAAAATCGGTTCAGTAGTTTTTCAGAAATTCAGTAATTTGTCTATGTTTACTGCTGAAAATTATGTATCAGAGAAAAGCCTTAGCAACGGTTGCTATTGACACGAATTTATTAATTAATTAAGTCAATTTTTGTATCGACGATGGTCTAACGGCTAAAGGTATGGTATGGTATGGTGCAGCTCAGGAAGCAAATGGTTCAAATCCCATCCACAGCAGTATATATTTTTTATTTTTCCATTATTTTTTTTATTTGCGTTATTATTTTATCTCTCAAGGTAGCAAAATCACTTAAAGGGGAAAAATAAATTAACTTTTAAAAAAAAGTGTACCGACTTCAAAAATTAGCACTGAAAAGTAAGAAATAATAAATATTTCGTCGTATATTTTTTTAAAAAGTTAATTTTAGTATTATAAAGATCTACGATTAGGTAAAGAGTGTTATTAATATACCTTTGGTCAAAATTCCTAAAAAACTGCTGAACTAATTTTCAGGAAGAAGATATGGGACCTTTCTATAATAGTCTATCGATCATAAATCAAAGCGAATAAAACAATATTATATATAACATTACCATTGTAAATCGTCTGCGCTATGGTAAATTAAATTGATTCATTAAATTACGCGTAAGAAATAAATAACCCAATAGTGCCATTTATTGGTAGCTAGGTGTAAGGTAACTTAAGATAATTTCAACTAACTTTATCTACTCATTGTGAAAGTGGCCCTTGGTAACAAAGTTTGATTTAGGGCTTGTAGAAAGTGGATTCGTTAATGATTAAAGAACATTAATTAATCTCTTGAATTATATATTAAAGATATTTTTGATTGACCTTTCTCACACAGATTTTTACAAATTCTACAAAGTTTAAGGGGAATTCTTTTCGATGTTAATTTATTATTATAACGAGATGGAAATTAAATATTAACAGAAAGTTTGGTAACTACGTCTCCTAGATCAAAGGATTAAAATTAAATGTATAACCTGAAAATATATACGGAACCCTACCTTTTTTCACCCGAAAATAATAATCAATAGATAACTAATATTACAAAGAGTGTGAGTTTGTTTGTTTGTAAGAAACATAAGTAAACTCAAAACATGATTGTCCACTTGTCCACATTCGTACTCACTACGCCTTCTACAGTGTTCTTTCCTGTTTTTTTTTACGAAAAAGTAGTCCATTCCGAAACAGGTATTTTATCACATTACTATGATATTCAAATATAATATATTGAGGGTGAATACTAGATGTATTTCCGCGACACTGAATATCAGCGAGTTTTCCACTGGTTTAGTTTTTATTGGAGATTCCCAGACCGCTCTCGAAGCTCCCTCAATGTTACTCCGATACTTTTTTGAACAAGATGGATGCGAATAAAATTTTTCATATAAGCTCCATCAATACGAGGTTACTGTGTTAACGCATATGTAAAGTATAGCTATAATGATTTTTGATGTGTAACATCTTTCCTCTCGCTTTCCTGCAATCTGTGGGAGTGATTTCGTGATAAGGGACGGAAGTGTGTAACAGGAAGGCGGGGAAGCGCGCGCTATTTGATTTGACCAATGAGCGAGCGCGGTGGTAGAGTTGGCCGTCAGATGGTACCAACCCATTTTCCGAGAGGTTGGTACTCAGGCTAGCGAAACTAGGAACAAAAAACCGTTTTATGGATTTTTTTAAACTGTATGATATACCTATACATACCTCAACAGAACTGATGGTCACTCGTAAGGTAGACTCACAATATTTATAGACTAAATGACGAATTTGTTTCGAGATTCGTGAATGTATAAAAACAATGAGATTTATTGCTAAATTTTGAACCAATTTAGCGTCGAATCAAACAAAATAAAAACAAACACATTTTCACAGCCATAAACCTTGAGGTGTGGTCAGAGACACCAGTAACATTGTGTCACTTCTTAAATATATGGAAATATATAGTGCAAGCCGCTTTATTGTATTTACATCGTATATCTTGGCGTTCTTTAATAACATTGTCTTCTTTCAAGCCCCAATAAATAAAGTTCATAAAGTCATAAGAGAAAAATGTTATAAGTTGAGCCGGCGGATATAAAATGTCTTAATATATAGAGGCTGGCCGGTGGTCGGTTATTGCTTTTACCTTCCGACATTGTGGATGCGGCCTTACCTAAGCTATCTATCTACCTTTTTAATAGGAAGTTCTACACTTTACTGAGGATATGCCGAATGTCTCGTTATTATATACAAATAAATAAAACCGGAGTGTCTGTCTGTCCAGAATAGGCTCCGAAACAAAGCTTTTTGTTTCATTTCGATATCTTGAAGGATACCAAAGATAAATCCTGAAAGTGTATTTGTTTGTTTGTTGACGTGCTTTTTGCACAGGGATAGATAGTTTGAAGAGCAGATAGGCTACTTTTCCCGGAAATCCTTTGGGATAGATTCTGATGTCACATTTTAAAAAATTCCACTGCACATATTTTATGACTATGTTCAAGTGACCGTGATATGAAAATTCCACGGACGAAACCGCGGCGGAAAACTAGCTTTAAATAATTAATACTTCAGAAGTAGGTATACTTGAGGCAAAGTAAGTTGATATTTTCATTCAATTCCATATATTACTAGCCCCAAGTATTATTTGGGTTAATTTGCTTTTAATAAAGTAAAGTTCTTAATTCGTTCTTGATGAATAGATAGAGTCGCCATCAGTGAAATGTGACCAGTCATAATATAATTGTTGCAATGACGTTTCTAACCAATAAAGCTCGTTTTCCTGCTCCACAAATACGATTTCTTTTTTCGTGAGATTTAAACCAAAAAACATTTTTCGTAATCTAATTACACATATACCTATATAAATTATTCAGTAATTATTGTCTTAGGTTGTTTACTGGTAGTATACTTATTAAAGAACAGCTCATATAAAATTATCTATGGAAGAGACAAAAATGTATGTAACACGAATATTTTCTACTAGCTATCCGCCCCCGGCTTCGCCCCTGTTAATTTTAGAAATATTACTCGAGGATAGAAATGTATTGCGATTTGTGGCAACAGAGTGGGGCATTGAGTTAGGATTGTTTTATATACAAAATAATAGAGTTGCTTCGTCACTGAGTTCAATGTACGAAATTCCTCCTTTTTCTGACGCGTGCTTATGAAACAGTGTTCAAAATATAATAGGAGAATAATTCAGTATAGAATCAAGTCAAGGCGTCCTTAAAGTAAACAAAATGAAAGAAGCGCGAAGTTCACTGCATCGATAATAAAAGAGTTACTCGAAACTCGAAGAGGTTCCCGCAGAAAGCATATTTTTCAATTTATTTTGTGACATGAAGAGATCCTATAAAAATATACGTCAAACAATACAGAGTGGTGAGTGCGGCGGGCGCGGCACGAATGAAAGGCAAACCGCTACCGACCTTTCTCGAACAACAACAATATTATTTCAGTTAAAAGTTTCTCGCTTATCCGATCCCTTCCTACTCGCTCTCTTGTCGCGGCAAAACAATATTGGATATTCAAATCAGATAATGTTCCGACCGGTCGGCAATGTCGGCGCATGCCAAACGTGAAACTTTACCGCGAACATATGTTATATTTTGGAAAAATTATGAAGTCCACCAATGTTATTTGAATGGAACCGCAACCAGAGCCACAATATCTACCAATGGAGATTATACAAGTGTGTGACTAAATAAATAGTCTGACAGTATTAATTTCAAAGGATTTGAACCGCAAAGAGGTCGGGTCGGGGCAAAGTTTACTTAGTCAAATGCTCCAGTGACGTGACCATTATTGCCTCCTTCACAAACATTGCATCGCGGCTCACGGGCCGACTTAATGCGTCATTTCCTTTGTCCCACATTCAGCGAAGAAAGCAATTTCTTGCAAATGCATAACTAAGAGTTGATCTGGCTTTACGTATACTGAATTTCATTCCGACATACTTGATTGAAATTGTTAAGAAAAAAATTAATACTTACAATTTTGAATTAGCAATATAATAATATATCTGCAAACTTCAATTACTTGTTATAATCACAATTGTTAAAATTCTGCAATTTGTGAACGTACTGTATTGTTTAGTTTTCTGCCAGAGTCAAAAACCGAGTTCGTAGCGCTGTGATGCGTCGCCTTAAGCTTGTCCCGAGCGAAGCCGGGTTAGCAACTAGTAATCATAACATTGAAAGCTAATATAGTTGACCGTCGAGTATAAAAAGCCCTAGCGCCCCAGATAACTAACAAGGAAAAGGTCAGTCAAATTCAGAACGAGAACTTAGTTAAATATACAGGGGGTGATAGTGAAGTAATCCAGGCAAAATCCCGGTCGATTGTTGTCAAATGAAGATTCAATTGGGCCACAATAAATTAGGCCCCTCGAAAGGCCCGGGCCTTCATTTACACAGAATCTCGCGTTTCGCTCCTCATTGTTGCTTCCCGGGGAATGCTCCCCCAAATAAAGGGACAACAGCAGATAAGGCACTTTATTGTTATTTGGAATGTATTAAGTTTCTGCATTGCTAATTTCGGATGGCTTCGCATTCATGAAACTTGCTTCTTGCTTACAGTTACATACAAGTGTGTTGTTATTATCTAAATAATAGTTATGTTCGATATAAATACTCTAATCTAATCCAAATTACTAATTGTCAAAGTTTCAATGTTTGTGACTTAATCAAAACGTAACGAATGTGCCTTACGTGCTTGATACTATGCTTGATGGACTTGTCAAGCTGTAGCTGTGTATCTATGGATCGGGCATAGTGGGCGCTATTGGCGGACTCTATTTATACTGTCAGTCGCGCGCATTCATGGAGCAAACATTTTCGTTTAAGACCAAGCGGTGGCAATTAAGGTCACATGTCGTCTTCTCTATAATAATTAATACTATATAAAAAAAACTAATAAACACGCTTTTGTCAATAACGCACATTTGCGCAAATCAAATGAGCCCAAACTCGATGGGGTTACGTCGTTTCGTTACAGAGATCCTGTGACCACTTTCCGGCTGCATCATCAGGATCCTGGACATCATCTAGGACCAGAGTACTTGTGAAGACAAATCGAACTCGATGAAGTTACGTCGGTTCGTTACAGAGTTCCACTATCCACCTTCTGGCTCCATCATCAGATCAGTTCGATGGTACCAAATTATTGTATTGTCATCCGAATTACATACACTTGCAAAGTGCCAAACCGATACGACAATTAGAAGTTGGTTAAATTCGACTTCCAAGATTTATTTACATAATACATACATAAAAACACTTCTTCACGAGTATTGTGAAATATCTGAAATTGTATCAAACAAGCTTCAAACACTTCAAATGCTTCCAAGATTCGCTGCAGTACACGACCAAAATGTTGCGAACAGTATCTGGGGCGCTTTAGATCATGAAAAGTGCAGCTATTTTACATTATACCATTGTGACATTCACGAACTTTCTCATATAAAAACTGGCGGGGTATTTAATGTAGTTATATTTATTCTTCAGCACTTTTTGCTAGGTACATAGTGCCCATAGCTAGATCTCGACCCGGGCAATATGACCCGCGGGAGTCATTGTGCGCCGTGAATATGTTTCACGCGGTGTCCCCTCGCCGGTCGCACTAACTTTTAATTAAAACTATAGATTTAAAATTTAACACAGCTTTACAATAATGGCACATTTTGAACAATGGTAAATTGTTAATATATGGGATTGATACGTTTTGCTTTGTTTGAAAATGGCACGTACTTTCAACTACCTATACTAATATTATAAATATTTGTTTCTATATAGGGGGTAATCTCTGGAACTACTGATCCGATTCTAGAATAATTCACTAATAGAAAGTTAATATAGCTTTGATAGAGTACTCGTATTAAGGGAGTTGATACCGACAATAAAAACACCTTTCAGAAATAATATATAGAGATAGTACAGGGTTTGTTAATGACCGACATTCCTTCTATACGTGGCGCTTGCTATAGTTGTGTAGTAAAAATAATATTAGAGCGCGCTCCAGCATCTATCGAGCGGTCGCCCGCCCGCAAGGTACTATTTTCGGAGTCTGCGTTTCAGTTGCAGACGAAATCAATGCCAACTCTAATTGGGGTCCCAGACATTCAGTTTGGTTTTGGGATCGATACAACGCTTTCAATGTTCCTTCTATTTATAGATTGTTCCGATTAGAAAATGTAAAAATCGAAGTTATTCTGTTAGAGGTTATTTATTTTTAATTAAAATTTTCTTCACGTATGTAACTAACAAAGGGATGACAGCATAATAAACTGATCATGGAGCGAAGAGCTCGATAGTGGACATCTTCCATGGTACTAGTAAACCCCCTCGAGTTTGGTCTCTTATTTAATTTCTGCAAGTGTATTTAATTTGGATGCGTTATTGACAAAAGCGTGTTTTTTTAGGTTTTTAAACTGTAATTTCTGAATTAAGATAGAGTTTTCAGAAATAATTAGGTACGTTTACGTTGTTTTTATTATTAATACGTGTAATATATTTTAAAGAAGTGTTTTAAATTCTTCAATATTACCCTTATGCAACTCGTCATTGAAGTATTGTGTCTTTGGTTGATTAAAACTTGCTTTATTAAATACGTTGTTTTCTAAAAATATCTATTTTGTTAACATCTTGAGTGTTTTCAATTTTTTTATGATTTTATTATTTGAGTAGGCAAATACACTATTTCTTTTCCAGAAAATGTATGAAACAAAGTCCCGAGCAATCGCTTGTAAATAAGGTAATACATTTTGTGCTTTCTTAAGTTAGGTACACGTCTAAGATTAGACGAAGCGAGACGGCTAAGCAATCTGCAATGTGACTGCGCAATTGCATCTAGACTAACGGTGATTTAGAACGGGTTGAGTCGAGGTAAGTGAACGATTTGCATCCAAATTACGCAGCAAGAATTGTACATAGTTTTTTAAATTAAAATTAGAAGAAATAGGTAGGTCGATTCACATTTCAATCATTCAAAATCAAAAGAAACAACTTTACGAAATAAGCCGACAAATCTTCGTGTGCCCAGGACGACCGGCAGAGCACTTTTTACGTGTTACCCATCGCTCTACAAAACCGAAGTCTCAAAAAGCCAGATGGATATTATTTTCTGCCAGGCACTATACTAAAACGCTACGATCGCGATGCTGGCGCATTCCTTGTTTCCTCCACATTAATTTTAGTTCAAAATTACCACCCTGAATAAAACAGGAGCGAAGAAGCATTAGCACAACGACATGTATGGTTGCAATGCAGTAATTTTTCCGAGCAGCGATCCACCGCCGGCTAGGGCGCCTTATTTATGGGTTCTGCGGTCAGTGGGAAGGAAACTAAATTACCATACGGCCGCAACAAAGAACACGCTGGAAACTGCTTGCTTCCTCACAGATACCACGCCGAGTGACGCATGGCTACGCAAAGTGCAACGTGCAACACGTTATTTATTCTGGCGCTAGGGTCTCGCCGGCGACGTTGCCCGTGAATTTGGATTTATCGCCGCCCGGAGCTGCCGAGCTCGTGAATAGATTTCTATCGCCGGGTTTTCTATTTTCGTTTAGCATTCGCTAATTAGTTTTGTACGTTAAATGTGTTAGATGTGCGAAAATAATAAATTAACCCCATGCATGAGTGCGTTTCGCAATCGTCAGTTTGCGTCATCTATCTGTACAACTGTTAACTGACAGTCAAATCCTCAGAACTACGTTTTGTTACACACATCGAACTATTTTAGTATAAAATTAATTTAAGAAAAGTAACGCCCGAATTGAGAACATCCTTCTTTTTTTTCAAGTCGGTCAATAAGTTTAAAGCCTCAAACAAATTAGAACGGAAAGTTTACAATGTGAACTTTCGGTTACGTGTTTGCCGAATTAAATATGATTGTGAAATGTTACATGAGGGATTTAAGTTCTATATGTATAAATATTTGCTGAAATTAATGCTGAACAAAATTTTGATTTGACAAATATATCAATTTTGAAAATGTAATGCTCACACTATTTAGGATAATTTATAGAGCTCCCATTGGTAACTGTAGCGAAGCTTTCACAAAAGCCTACAAGGTGTCTATGTCGTACTCGGCAATAGGCTATATTGTGTTGTAGACTACTTTGACAGACACATGAATGCCTTCTGATTAGAGAATTGGAGTTAACGACTTGTCGGCCGATTACGGTGTCAGCTACTTTGTGCCTATTTGCAAGCTAGAGCGCTTTCGGAACTAAAGAAAATATTTAATTTTGCAAGTTTTCGCAGCTTTAAAGTTTTTTTTAACATTTACAAGTTTTCCTCGTTTTGCCCATGATGTAAATGGTCTACAAATTTCAAATACACTTCCCAGTGCATGTTTTTTTTTTAATTTTCAGTCAGATAAAAATTCATAGTGTGAAAATTTAATTTAATATGCAATAATATAGCTAAAGAATTTGTTTGTTTGTTTGAACGCGCGAATCCCTGGAACTACCAGTCGGATTTGAAATTATTTTTGCATTTGATAGCCCAATTCTTGGGGAAGGTTATAGGATATATAACATCATACGACCTATAGGAGCGAAGCAGTAACCATTACCGCGTGTGCAACCGCAAGGCACAGCTAGTATGAAATACATATAAGTAAATGATTTTTAGGTGAATTGCCTTTATGTACGAGTATATAGTAAATCGATCAACGACACCAATAATGAATAAATTATGATGATTAATGATGTTCTAAGATTTGAGACATTAAGCACTATTTACTTTCTTTATAAAGCGTTGGTACTTCTTTATGGGACGCAGTAAATGAAATTGAATCAATTTCCTAAAAGCATTATTTTGTTGTTCATATGATAACATTGCGTGTACCTAATATTATAAACTAATGTACTTTCGAGTACTTTTAATAGATTAAATTTTAACGAATACAAATAAAGTACAAACTTTCCCATTAATATAATATTGTAGTTTAATTACTTTGGCTGTTTCGTTTCAAATTAAATTTTCAAAATTGTATGGCCCAACTTACAGATTGTAAGGAAACAAAATTTTGTATACACAATTAGTTAAGTGACTACTTATGATCTCTCTTTATAATATTAGTACAGATTGTACGTGTTTTAATTATACGAAAAGTAAAGTTGTGGCAAGTGAAGGACCTTAATCTCTGCCAACCCCACTGGAATATACACGAAAAGGTATATTTTTCGTATTGAGACCCAAACGGAGAGCATACATAATAGCGGCAGTGTATCAGATAGCCATTCAAAACTAATGCGTGTATTCCCAGTTTCCCACAAATTGAAAGTTGTAGCCTACTTGAAATGCTACTAGCTCCTTTGAAATTGTAATTCGAAAAGCTTTCTCCCGCCCGTCTCTATTACGCAGTGTTTCAAGGAAATACGACCATTACCCCAAAATAGTTTAACAACTGCTACCGGATATCACTGATATAGAACCTAAGAAAACATCGACATATAACGGGATTCCGTGAGCGTATTTATTGAGTAGGCGATGATATTTCTGAATATTATACGTAGTAGTGGTTTTCAAATTCGGTGGTTTGTACTAGTGTGTGAAATTTTATTAGTTTGATACTTGTGGTGATGGGCAGGGTAGAGGAAAATATACCTCTAGGATGGAGCCCTAAACGAAGGTCCGATCAGGTTTACGAAAACCTGGACACCTCTATTGCCACAGTCCTTCATCAGGCAGAGGACAGCAGTCAATGGAGGAAGGTAGTAGAGAAGAAGTTGATGAGCTTTTAAATTAAATAGCTTTATCTTCTAATAAAATTTGTTGTTGATTTTTTACAAAATTTAAGAAAAAATATTAAAATAAAAATAAACTTTCAAGTTGCATGACCACGTAAACCATTCCAAGGAATATTCAACCTTATATCGTCCGCGTAAGGTGAGAGGGTGTGGAGTGCAAATCGAGGTTGTTCGACTTTTTTGGCAAAATTAATGACACATCAAAACATGAGGAGCAAAAATTTCGGCTGGCTACTTCTAAGTTACTGAGCTAGCCTTAGTAACAGACCCTGTGTAGTTTGGGTAGATACTTGTAATTGTACTAAAGTGAAATAGATACGTAAATGTTGAAAGTGGCTGAGTTCTAAATTATGTAGACTTAGGTACATGTTATTTGTAATTCCTTCATCAAGGAAAATTATCCAGTTTCGCGAGCCTATAGACAGAAATTAATTTAGGTAAACGAAACATAACGGAGCCGCGTGAACGTGAACATCTAAGCGAGATTGAATTAAATCAATTTCATTTTACATTAAACCTTCCCAACGTTCAACTTAGTGCTCATATATTTCAATCGAATTTGAATAAAATTAACTTTTATAACTTGCTAACGTTTCCGGCTTGGCCTGTGAAAGATTTGTAAGATTTGGCAGATTTCCTCCGGGTTTAGTTTCAAATATCGCTATATGTTACGAAATACCATTAAAAATTAAAAGTTTATGAAAAAATAAATAAAAAACACGCTTTTGTCAGTAACTCACACTTGCGCAATCCGAATGAGCCCAAACTCGATGGGGTTACGTCCTTTCATTACTGAGTCCCTGTGGCCACCTTCCGGCTCCATCATCAGGACCCTTGACATCATTTAGGATCTAAGATAATGATTACGATTAGAAAAAATACAAAAGTACAGAGATTCCTATAAACATTTTAGACAAAATATACACGGACGAAGTGTTTTAAGAATACTACCAAAACGATTTCAAATAAAAGTTTCTTACGGTCTTATATTTAGGATTATGGGATTTCCAATATTGAAACTTAAAAAAAAATTTAGATTCTCGTCACATATTTCTTGGGAAAATAAAAGGAACGTGTCTGGGAGCAAGTGGGATCGCAACACGGCCAGCAAATATCAACAAAAGAGCAAGAATAAGCGACACTTGGAATTCGATTTGCATATGAAACGTAGCGGCGCGGCCGGCCTTCTGGGACGAAAAAGAGAGAAAATATTTCCCACCTACTACAGTTTCTAATTTAAAAGGTGCAGCCGTCAGGTCTTTTTAAAAGAACAAATTCTCCACGTGCGATGATCGAGTGCTGGCCTCGGCGAAACTTGCGAAACATTTTGTGGAAGGTGTTTATTCTTGTCTAGAGGTATTCTTATATTGTGAATTTTGTATTCCGTTGTAGACCGTTCAGGTCTGATTTATAAGTTGAGTTAAGCTTAAAAATAAAGATAACATCTTTTGTCGTTTACATTACGTATAAGCTCATATTATATAGATGAGAATTTTCCAATTAATTAAATGTAACTAAGGATAACCTATATCTATAGTATTTATTTACATTAAAAATGTTACACGGCCGAAGCCGGGGCAGAGTGCTAGTATTAAAAATTAAAACAAAAAAATAGTACCATATTAAAACGTAACATAATTCAACGATTACAACGGTTTGTAGACTCAATAATACCGAAAAGAAACTACGTGAATACTGCTAACTAGATTTTGTATAGTTCTGAATACGTTCGTTAATGATGCTTTCTTGGGGGACGAACTATAACAGATTGCTAGTTGCAGCTATCAAAACTACTAACGAAGTTCGGCTTCAATTAAGCACAGCCTTGTTTCTTGAATTAGACTGCTTGGCTGGTTGAATATCTCATTACGCCTGTCGGTACAGAAAAACACTTCGGTCGTTTCTGATTGGCCTGAATATTCGATTTTGTAAGAAAAGCGAACACAAAGTGTTTATAAAATCTTACAGAAGTATCTCTTTGTAGAAGCAAACGCCAGAACTACACAGGCGGGCACCTGTCAAAAGTCACTTAAATGGCTCAATAACTTCCGAAAACAATATTTTTTGTTGTTTTTGTCAATTTTCTCCCCCCTTCACATAAGTGGAAAAGAGGTGTGTGCGTTCCCACATATCGAGTTTTCTATATAAATCGTATTTTTCACGCCCAACAGCTTACGTGTCAATGTATAATGTGACAACTTTACCGAATGTAGTTCGCACCCTTTTTACTTCCCCCGACTCTGGGAATGAAATAAAATCATGCGTGAAAGTTGCAATGTATGCTTGTACGATTGATGCTAATCTCGTGAATCACTGAACGGATTTTGATTCACGGTTATGATCTTCCTTTACGGAGCAAGGTTTATAATGTTTTAAAAATTGCTTTATAACTTGTAGGAGCTGAGTATATATGTGAGTCAATTTGGGGAAAAAATTATATGCTGTCTTAAATAGACAAGTAGGTTTGGTCGAATTTAAGATCCCCTGTTGCCGGATATTCCATTGAATAATAAAAATCTAACAAAATGTTAAGTTGGTCGATTCATATATCCAGTGTACAAGTGTCCGCAACACTAACCTAATTCCAATGTACTATAAAATATTCGCCAAATGTTGGTACCTAATTAGCAGCCATTATTTAAACATAACTTTAACTTCAAAGAGAACTCTTGACCTGGGACTCGAACCCGTTTGCCTCGTGACCAAAGCTATATAAATAAACAAAAGTAGTAGTTTAGTGCATGTCCTTAATAACCAAAAGTACAGACTGCAGGCCACTTCATCCAGTATGTTTGCAAAGCTAACCAAACCTACCAACATTAGTTTACTCCTCAGTTGAAACTCTCTACAAGTATTTGCGAATGCGCTCGGTGTTTGCCGCTTCTTACCACGCAGGGTACATGCCTGTTGCTTTTATGTATAGTTTAGTTTGCTTATGTTCTCACGGAGATTTCTAGAAAAAATTACGTGGTAAAATGTGAAGGAAATTAAATGAAAGCAATATAATGAAATGGGACGAATTTGAGAAATACTGGTACATATATCGGATAAATTGATAAAGTTTTATACTGTAATTTTTTTGAGCCCAATCATAAATATATTATAGGTAGGTACTACTTTGACGTTCAAATAATTAATGACACTTCATCAAATGTAATGAAATTAATAAAAACACACATATACTAGCGTTCTGCCAGAAATTTTTGATTGTCATATGAAAATTTATCCCGAAGGATTTCCGGGATAAAAACCTTCAAACTATCTCTGTGCAAAAAGTCACTTCGATCCGTTGCTGTTTATTGACGTGAACAAACACACTTTCGCATTTATTATAATATAGTTATAGTTAGGATTTATAGAGGAGAATTTACAAAAAAATTATGTTCATTCAGAAAAAAAATTATGAATTAATTAAAAAATACTCGTCTAAAAGTTTCGTAGCTTCTTAACTTGTTTGGAACTGCTAGACCCTAGTTGCGAGGACAACAATAGGCCTGCACCCATCTTAAAACTGACCGTGTTGTTACATGAATAAATAGTAAATTTTACATATTCATCATTGCGCTGTGCGAGAGAGTTCGTAAATTGAGTTTTGCTTGTTGTCCCAATAGTGAACATAAACTCACGTGTATTCTCATCTAGGTATTCTGAATAAAAACATTTTGTGTGTATTTCTGTTGAAATACATTTATTTACAATTTTTGTTGAGTGGATTGAGTTCGTTACTGCGTATTGGTACATTGAAAGTTATGATCATTTTTACTAGAATTTTAAAGAACAGTCAAATGTTTGAGTCAAAATCATTAAACATGAACCATTTTGTCAATATAAAACGTGCCAGTTCTTCCTAACCCAGCTAACACACCAGGATTATTTGACATCCATAATCACCGTTTTCAAACTGCTAAGTTTCACGTACGGACCAGATATTTTACCTCACCTAAGTTCTTCCTTCGTTGACCGGATTAATGGCACAAATGGCTTCCCGTTAGAACAACAAATAAATAACAGAATATATATACCCAGAGATAGTGGACTATTCACTATACAGTTTCAGTTAATAGCCGAGCGAGATGCAAGGAGTTGCGACAAATTGGCTAAAGGAAAGACACTGTGACAAGTAGTGTATTTATGAGACGTTCGCTAAATGTTCGGAACTACGGACTGACTCGGCCCGTCGCACTCACTTAGACGACGCCTGAATTATAGAATAACACTTATCTGGAAAGTTTCTTGTATATGATGATAATATTTTATGTATAGAGGTCTTCTGCAATTACATTAGCTGCAGGTTATTGCATTAAGGATCGACTATCAGGCATTTGGCTCCCAAACAGAGCTTGTCTGTAAAGTATGTTTAGAGATTTAAAATAAACACACATCAAGTTTCCCCGAAGATGGTCCGTGATATTTGAATCGGTTGATTAATTAATTATTATTACGACTTTCATAATAATCCTGCGGTTTATTAATTCAATACTGTTTATATATTCAATAAATAATTCTGTACTTTATATGTTCAATACGGCGAACGTAAACATAATTCTCATAAATTGGACGCTCTTAAATAAATTTACAGTGTAAAACAAGTAAGATGGTTTTCAATCTACAAATATTCTTATTTAGTTGCCTGCAGTTCAGAATTTGTAGAAATGAAATAAAACTTGAATATTAATTGTGAACTTCACTTTGCAATTTATTGATGTGCTTCTTTGAGATAGCGTTAATTGAAAGTTCGCTATTCTATTACTACTTGTTATGCTAAGCAATTACAATATTAATTAGTTTCTTGTTTTATTCAAAGAAAATCATTTAAATTAGCTAGCTTTCCGTCATACAATCGCCCAGAATCGAACATTTTGAAATGTTCAACTATAAAAAAAAAAACAAAAATAAACAAACAAACAATATTAACACACTTTAGCATTCATAATATAAGTTCGTATACAAAAATCCCAATTTAATGAATGAAGTCCTGAAAGATCACAAAGTAGTTGCAGTTCGTTTACAAAAGAAATGCAGAGATTTCAAATGATATTGCAGAATAAAATGTTATTGAAGTAAGTCGGATTGTGAATGGAGCATAATGACTGAATAAGAAATAACCACTCAAAGATATCCCCAAGAGTTTTCTATCTCATATTCTCATACCGCTACGAGTACTGTTGTAGAATATATTATTAACTATTGATTCTGTTTCAACTTTTTTTGGTGAAAAGGCATGTAAATCAGTCTAGTGATTTTCAATATTTTCTAGATTCTATACGTAAAAATACGTTCATCATGATGTATTTGAAGATGTGGAGAAAAAAGGCGCCCAAGGACAAACCAAAACTGGTTTAATCCAGAAAATTTAATACTGTTCGTTGGCGCATCACTTTAGAATGGCTGGACTGATTTGGCAATGTTCGTTCGTTCAAATAACGTTTATAGGGAAAGAAAAATTGGAAAAGTTGCTCTGAAAATTGGAAATTTCGGGAAAAACTGAAAGTGCTTTTTTATGGAATTTTGTATGACCTCAAGACCATAATAGGGGATGAAATAATATGGCCTCCACGGTCGAAGCTGTGGTGAAAAGCTAGTTTTAAATAAAAGTACGGCGTAATAGAAGGGTGCGATAGTTTGGTACATTCGAATGGAATAAAAGAGAATGGGGTGTGGTTATATCTCGATAGAAAGTTTAAACAACAATAGGTAGGATAACTGGCGAGTTTTCTTACTTAGTAGACACTTGCCCGTAAAGTTAGCGATATGAGTTTCATATTCTATTTGCATTTTACTGTCTCCACGCGCGAATGACGACTTACACTATAGCGATGCACTTTTAAAAATTGCATTTGAATGGAAGCGCTATTTTTATCGTGATATCCTGTAAAGTGTTCAGATAAAAGCATAAAAGTATAAGCCTTTGATCGTTGTAGAAGTTGTCTATATCTGCACACAATTTTTTATATAAAAACGTTATGTCGTTGTTGCGTAAATAACATATATAAAAATAACAAACATACTTCAAGATTTATACTTAATTTAAATTTAAATATAAATTATAACAATTTTTTTTTCTTTCTTTACGGGTTGCCTCACAACTCCCGAAACCGTGTTACGGTTCCAGGTTACCTAACGGAAGACCAAGTCTCCCTTGTTTTAGCCGATCGTATTTGTGAGGTATATTTAGATGGAAAAGCCTCTAAGTGTGGTTTGTCGGATTATGCACATAAGTTTTTAATTAAAAACCCATTGGTACATTGCTGGAATGCAGGATCGAACCCGTGGCGTCTTAGCCACTCGGCCACTGACGCACAAAATATTCCTTAATCCGTATATATAATACACAATTAAATAACAGTAACTGTGTGTTTCTAGCACATCTTCTAGTGCTGTTCAGATTTATACTTAGCTTCGCCCAAGGATTTTTTTTAACCTTCTCCGGTTTTAGTTGCAAATAGCTTCTTAAATAAAACATAGCTTATCTTTTCAAATCCATCTAGTTCTTTACAAGAAACACCCCTTTCTCTTTACATAATTAGTATGGATTTTGAAGTCGAAAATTTTGATATTTAGTTTAAAATTGTCCTTTGTAGAATCTAAACCGAATCTTATTTTAGGGCCGATACGTGGGAATAATTATAAGGCGCACCGCACCGTGTCTCGACCTCGGTGTCATACGATATTCCCAACAGATGGCGCCACTCTGAGCACTTTAGCGATGTCGCGCCTGCATAGAAATATTCATATTTCGTGCTATATTTATTGATCAGCTAAAAGCATCTCGGCTTTGTCACTTGAAACTTTTATAACCGATCGTAAGCTTTTCTACTGTGCTGATATATTCTATCTTATGAGAAATTAGCCACCCGGACCGGCTTCGTTCGGGTAGGAAAGTTGTTATTAAAATAACAATTTTCCCGGGATAATAGTCACTCTTTGACCTTGCAGCTAGCTATCCCTGTCGCATTTATAATATATTACGTGGAAGGGAAATCTTACTAGTGCAATAAAAAATTGAACAATATGGACTCAATCTGAGTTTATCTATCTATCATCACGCCTTTTGTTCCAGGAGGGATAGATTCAATTGAATTTTATTTGATACGATCCTGACATACCTATTTTACCTCATTTATATTATTCACACCTATGAGATTGTACAGAAAATATTGAAAATATTACACCAACTCGTACGCTCCATTTTTTTTTTCGAAATAAAAGTGTAATCCGTCTAGCCGTAATGTCGTTGATTAGTAACAAACATCCAATTGTTATAATATCAGTTAAATTTAAATATTAAAGCGTTTACTTGATTATGTTGTTGCACAATACCAATGGAGATAGGCATGCAAACGAGCGCATAATAATTAATCGGTAAATCGAAGCAAACAAGAAGCCACCTGGCGAACAGCCATGATGGTTTTCAATAATGCATTCCCTCTGACTATCCGACCTACCTAAATATACTTGAATATCGTGCGCCTGTTATTCACTCTACAATTGGAAGCTTGTTCCTAAATTTACCTACCGTTTAGCGCTATACGTACTACATCAAACAAACACACGGCCTTTATTTTAACTATTATTATAAATGCGAAATTTTGTTTGTTTGTTTGTCCTTCTTTCACGACAAAACAGAGCCCGTTGTCAAGGTGATTTTATTGTACATAGATAGTTGGGAAGCCTAAAGCCATAAATTTCCACGGGCAAAGCCGGGATGGAAAGTTAGTAGAAAAGTGTGGTAAAAACAAGTATGAACTGCTGATTTCACGCTGTTTGCGCATTTATCTGTTTTCAATATTCTATATAGAACCTTAAAGAGTCCATCATCAGGTCTGCCAAGTCTCCACATTTCCTTCATCTTCATCATCATCATCATCCACACTAATATTACTCTAAGAACATCGTCACCATATTAAACAGAACTGCCGCAGCTCTACCAGTCAATTTACAAATTTAATGTAACCCGGCCCACAACAAATCCTAAATGCTTAACGGCTCGGATTATCAAAACCGGGCGCTGCTGTCTTTCTCAAGCAATAATTTTGTGGATTTAGATCAAAACGATTTTTAAGACTGCGCCGTCGATCACAATCACGGGGGATGCTCAACATCATCCTCCCGAGACTGCGGCACACCTGTTCCCTCTATTAATTACTACACTGGCTCGCTAATTAATAGCGCCGATTAATTTCTCGCTAAACAAATTTGGTTTTCGGGACTTAATGTGCGAATAATTGTGATTAAAATGTGTTCTGTGTTTCACTCTATTTGGTCGTTTAGACAACTGGATTTGGTTATAATAATTATATAATTTAATATAAGGAAATACTGGCAGAAAACAACCTTGGTGTACTTTTATAAACCACTGGCTTGTAAGCCGAAGCCTGAGGACATTTAAAAGTGACATAAGAATGTATCCCGAAGGATTTGCGGTAGAAGTAGTAGAATTACGCGTCGGTGGCTGTGTGGTTAAGACGTCTGGTATTAACTAGGCAGACCCCGGGTTCGATCCCGGATCCTAGCCATGTAATAATGGGATTTTTAATTAAAAACTTATGTACATAATCCGACAAGCCACACTTAGAGGTCTTTCCATTTAAATATATCTCAACAGAACTAGCTACTCGTTAGGTATAGCCTCACAAATACCATAGGCTAAACGAGGGAGATCTTCCGCTGGGTACTCTGGAACCGTAACACCGTTCCCGTGATGAAAGAAAAATAATAATAAAAGTAGTAGTCTTGTCACTCTCCGAGCGTGAAACCAGCTGTCTCTGAGCATCAAAGTCACGTCAATACGTTCCTCTATGTTAATGTAAATAAAACACACACTCGTATTTATAATATTAGTTATAATTTTTTTTTATTGAACATAGTGTTAAAAGTACACACAATCGCCGAGCATTTTTGAAAGGTAATATAAAAGAGGCGAAAGTGGTATGTCAGGATTGTAGCCAATAACATTTAATTGTCTCTGCCTATCCATCATGGTACAAAAGGTGTGATGATATATAGATAGGTAACATCCAACGACCCGTATTTGATTTCAATTTGCAGTATAAAACAAAATTAAATTTTATAATTAAAACACATTAGTTTCTATTTTCCAATCGTAAATCTGACTAATCAACCCCATTTAAGAGCAACGTTTCCAATCCAGTTTCAGTATTCGTACCAATTCGTACTGTTGAGATGCGCTTCAACCACGGTTTGCAAAAAACCCGAATCCTTCTTTATAAATCATTTGAGATGATTCCCTAATTTGATCGCTCGGTTAAAAGACTTTGCGGAGATAAGAAAGGGACGTTTAAATTGGGTTTTTAATTTATTACGGAGACAACGGACTGCGCTTTGTCTCGTCGCCTAAATTTAGGGTGTACTATTGTAATTCGGGGCGAAATCTTTCTTATTTATTAACACGCAAATTCTAATACATATATTTTGTTAATCTTTTGTTATTCGCTGTAATAATGCTTTTTGCAAGTAATTTAAACACGCCAAGAATGGTAGACAAGAGACACATTTTATGAAAGCTATATTTACATAGCAGATAATATGAATAAATAATCGAGAGAATCTAAGTTTTCAATACATTGAAACTGAGAAAGGAATATTATTATCGTAAAGCCAGATATTTTTTGTAAACCATCCAAATCTGTTAATTTAAGAAGTTTAGTTAGTATATAAACTCAAACCCCTCAGTCTGCGATGTCCTTAATCTGTCAAGTAAGAGATATTTCATCAAGGGCGACAGTTTAAGTCCTATTTATTCCATTGTGTCGTTCGAGTTAACAATTTGAAATATTTTTTGTTTATAAACAAAACAAATTAATCAGTGTCCGAACACGCTAAGTGTTAAGTCCGGGGCTTGGAGTGATTGTTGAATACGAATGGCGAGCAATTGAAAAGACGTTTTTGTCAATTTCTACTTTATTTCTTATAACTTTTGTAAGTTTATAATTTAAAGAAAGAAGATTAGGAAATCTGTCACAGAATAGTTAAATAGTACGTGACATTTATTTTATATTGCGAGGAGTAAAAGTTTGTTTTTAAGTTTCTATGGCTGTATCTGTCTAAATAACTCAGTATTATACTAAGAAAATTGAATATAGCTTAATTTTACATGGTGTATAAAATCTCTGACAACGCAATCAAACAATTTTGCTTCATACAGAGAAAGCAACAAAGCGGTTAATTTGAGTAGCGCCACGCCGTGCCGTCAAATGGTTGGTGTGATTCGCGATATTTTGACACAAGCTCGGTATCGCTACGCCGCCGTAGCTCGTAGCTCGTGGCGGCGGCGGCAGTGCTACACCGCGCGTCGCGTAGACCGCGCGCTTGTCCCGCGTGCTACGTGCTACGCGGAGTGCAGTGTGCATGTGCGCTAGACCAATATTCAGTGAATTCAAGTTCCTTCTGTGACGTGTGTATTTTTTTTTATTTCACCACCGAATGGAATATGCATTGGATCACTTTTTCGGGTTTGATTTGTTGAAATTGTTTAGAAAATAAAAATAAAATATGCGGAAGTCCTTTCACGATTACAGTAATATAGTAATGTGTTTTTGATTAAACAGTCCCAATTAAAAGCACATTTACATGCAAAATGTCACATGAGGGGTTGGCGAAGTATATTTTTATCGAGTTCGTTAAAATTATTTCTCTGTAGTAATTTAATTTATTAGACAATTTAATAAACGTTATATGAAATTAATAGGAATACTTAGAAGTTTTTTCATTGGAGGGAAAAGTTCAAAAACCACTTGTAAGAGCGCGGCGTGACAAATTGCTGTTGCCATTTTTGATAGATTTAATCTTCCATAATTAAATATTTATGTAATGTGTGCATAACAGATAGATTCGTTAACTTTTGGGAAGTTACTCAAATAATATTTCCATGGCCATCACATACACAACTGCTCCAATTTTGTTTACTTTGTACCGAAATTATTAATTTATTTGAGTGACTGACGCAAGTATTTTCCTTTATGCTAAGGAAAAATATTGACACAACGAAATTTATAAGTTTCTATGTAGGTAGTATGCCATGAACAAATTGGTCTATTATAAAATAATCAAGTGTGGCGGATGTAGCTAACCCTTCTTTACTCGTTAGGTTTAGTTTTTTTTTTTAATTACGTCTGGTCGGGTGTCGGCAGCACTGGTTCACGTTGGTAGTCGTTAAAGTTGAGATCGGCTGGTCGATAGGCATCGCACGCAACACTATCGGTCAGGCAGGCTCACTCCGCCAACAGAGCTGCAATCAAATTACACCCTCCGTAAAATTCTGCGTGTATTTACCCTTTGTTTTTGTAAACATCAGCTGCAAATATACTGGACCACCAGTGGACATGACGCTCACTAAAATAACTATCATAACTTCGATTCATTCTATTAATATCTAAAGTTATATATTAACATAAATAATATTGTAGCAAGTAATTTGTATATTAGAAGGCTAGAAAAGTTGCGTAAAAAAAATAATTTTCC
The DNA here is from genome assembly GCA_963924495.1 of Nemapogon koenigi. Lineage (NCBI taxonomy): Eukaryota > Metazoa > Arthropoda > Insecta > Lepidoptera > Tineidae > Nemapogon > Nemapogon koenigi. The sequence goes on along the minus strand of OZ004640.1, from coordinate 2,598,388 downwards.
CTCCAGCTACCTCACGTAAAAATATCACGTAAATCTGTTGCTCCGCTTTTACTGAAAGAAAAAGACAAACTAATGTGTTGATTTGATTTATATGTTTTTAATCAGAAACACAGATAACAATATGTATTGATCAGGTTACGATTAACCTCATTAATATTCGGCCCTTGTTTCCGTGTAAACATTGTGGGGGCATTAACCGTATACATTTAATTAAACGAGTCCTTTTAGTTAACTTGATATGTTTTGTATGTTAATTGTTTAATTACAATTATTAAATTTAAGTTGAGGTTATGCCACATTATTTTCATTAAAATGTAATGTGATCTGTTTTTAACATATTAACCTTAAGGTGGTTCGTTTTCCATACAAAAATGTAATTAAGATAAACTAATTAACTAAACAGTAAAAATGTCTAAATATGTGCTTATTTAACTATTTTCGGCTTTTATGTTGCGCGAAATCATTAAAAATAACTCTTTTATAATAGAAATCATCAATATTAAACATATTTTTATTTTTAAAAATACGCATGTGTGTGTGAACTTGATAGTCTAAACTGTTTCTATTATAAAAAAGTTATTTTTTATTGATTTTGCGCAATATAAAAGCCGAAAATAGTTAAGTAAGCACATATTTAGACATTTTTACTGTTTAGTTAATTAGTTTATCTTAATTACATTTTTGTATGGAAAACGAACCACCTTAAAGACCCCGCCCACGGTTTCGCACGGGTGCAATGTCGGTTTATAAAATTCTACACATTTTTTTCCTACAACATTTTGTTTAGACAGCATACGCTATGAAAACTTGCTGTGGGTAACTTTTTTCCCGACTTGATTCACTCATACTGTTAATGCTCAGCTTCTAAACATGATAGGTCCAAGTTTAATGCTCGTATCTGTTTAATACCTTCCCGGTGAATCAAACTATATAATAGTGAAAACCGCAACAATATCCGTTAGTAGTTTTTGCGTGAAAAGGTCACAGACAGACAGACGACTAATAAAATTATTTGTAATTATAAACGCCATTTTGATTTTTCTAAAATTCTACAAATTAATCTTTACGATTAATATGAATTGTAAGTAATTAGGTGTTTGTTAAATTAATAAATTTAATCAGAGAATTATCTGACCTCAATATAATATTCAAAAGTTCGTCAGCCTTTATATATGGCCTCAAAGTCTACATCAATCTCGTTTGAGTGCCTGACACAAGTACTCCTCATTTACCCAATTGTATTTTTTATAGCTACCTAACAAGTCGCCACATTTTGAGATCGAAATTCGCAATCACCCATCCATAGTACGCTACTTAACCTCAGTTATCTGTAGCAGACTACAATAAAGCGTGTTGCGTGAGAGTTCCCGTTAACGCTCCCACCCCGATACATCCAGAAGGCCATGTCGTATATTTTTATGGCGTTATTATCAAAATTATTTCTTCATATTCACACCGGGCGAGGGTAAACTGTGAGGAACGATACATCGATATAGTCGTAGCAAAACACGGAATGGGCTCGCCCTGTCTCGAAATTGATTTTCGGTTGGCGCGTGTTTAGAATTTACACTTAAAGAACTGATATTATCTCTACATTTATCCTTATTTATAATAGTTTACTAGGCTTCCGCCCCGACTGCGTTCGTGAACATTTTTGAAATGTGACATAAGAATTAGCATAAAAGATTATTTTTCTACTTTTACTACAATGTCAAGTATTATAGCCTTTATAGTATATATGCTAATAAATCGGTATCTAAGATGATCCCGCCGACTGTGATATGTCTTATTAATCACAGACTAATCACAACTATCACAGCGCGGACGAGATTAAACTGGATTCTCCATCATGTCACGACGGAACGCGTGCGTTGGTCGCCGTGACATGACGTAGAATCGTAGTCTGTATCTATCCAGCCCTCCTTCTCTGTTTTGACATGAAAGAAGGACAGCAACACACTTTCGCATTTATAATATAAGTTATTTTAATTATATTTACCTAAGTATACAATAAAGGAAGTTAAGGTAAATTAGCTACCTCATAGCCAAGTAATAAATCGTGACCTGTTAAAATCACATTAAGACGAACTTAACGATATGGTCGAAGTATTATTTAAATCCTTTATCCTACTGTGACATTCAATGACGGATCTGGCTTCGAATTATAAGGACGTAAATAATCCGACAACCCACACTTAGAGGCTGGCTTTTCCCATCTAAATATACCTCAACAGAACTGGCCACTCGTTAAGAAGATAAGAAAAAAAAGTGTGATCATCGACGTTTCAGATTTTTGTGCATCGTTTTTAGCATATAGCAAGTACCATATAGTTAAGTTATGCTACATTTTTCATTTACTACTACAGCTACTCTTCCTAGATATTTTTTTCAATTGGTTCGTTATATTCCGCTCAGGAGCAAAGCCACAACCAAACTGAGGTGACGTATTGTGTACATTTCATAATTTATTTTCCTCTTTTTTTTTTGTTTTGTTTATACAGCACGACTTCAAACAATTTGGTTACCAATGTATTTTCGAAAAGCTCGTACAAAACTTATCTCGACTTGGCTCAGTTTCAATTCAATATGAAACGATCCATAATGTAAACGTAATGTTTATCAAACATATGTAGGTATATGAGTTTCATTTACACGTGCAGGAAAAAATGGGCTCAAGGACAATTTTATTTCTTAAAGAACTCCTTAGAGAATAAAACTCTAACAAAAACATTTCTTGAAATAAAGTAAATTGGCATTGTGTAACTGTGTACCGACAATAAGGAATTTTAATCTACAAGGTTGCGAAGCTGAATTTTTAAAATTCACACGGGTATCTCCAAAAGCTGTCGGCTTGTCATTCGGGAAGATCTTAGTCAGGTTGTAGACAGTGGGATGAACATGTACCGAAGACTGATACTGTCTGTTTGTTTAGGACTTTCACAGAATACTCGGCCTGCGGGCGCCTCTGCAAACAGAATTTCACCTAATTCTTCCGCGAAAAGGGCCTGTCAAGTGATAAATGTTTTAAGTACATTGCCCTGAAGAAACCCAAAGATGTTTACATTCATTTATAGGTATACCTGTTTTAATAAAAATCACATACTTTTATATCAATAATAATAATTGTCTGAAACTATGAGAAACACTGAAATTTATTTCATTTGTATAATTTGTAAATACTCAGGGGAGTGTGTTTAATTTGAAAATTAATCTAAAAGTTTATTTTCATATGGTCCGCGGAAAGTAATTTAGTTAACACATGCGCATATATTGTCGCGCCTACCCGACCTTATCTTCCTGGTTAGAATCCTTGTGTACTATTCAAATATGATTTAGGCTGAAATATTTTTGAAATACACTTATTGCCTCTTATATCTACAAAGTTAGCGCCAGCGCCCTTTAATGGCGTATCGTGTATTAATGCGACAGAGATTAAGAAAGTAACTAATTTATGTAGAAAATAATTATGTAGTTTAAAGTCTACATAAGGAAGCATATATGTATCTTTTATAAATATTTTGTATTAAATTGCGTAGGTATTCAAATTGTTGTAAACTGATATATTACCCGTACGAAGCGGGGCGCGCGGGGCTCCTACTTTACTATAGTATTTTTAAACCCAAACATTGATTAATATGGCGTAACAGATTTTTTTAATAGTTACGCGTACCTATAATTACAAATTACAATAACAGATGTAGAAGGAACAACAACTACAATTTTCCATTTGACATAGTAGACATATAATTGCAATAAACCAACGCGATCAATTCTACTGATTTGGTATAATGAAAGGATTAGTAAATAATACACAAAGACTCGGCAATGAGTAAATTATAGTACCTACACAACGTATTATTAAGGCCACATGTTCCGGTATACGTGTTTAAGGGACTATTTTGACATTCAAATAACGACACTACTTCAAAAGCTTGGATATAAATTTACGCAAAGATGAAATCCTCAAATCACTATCAAACCCAATTTACAAGTACTTTGTATTAATTCAGAATTCTTCTTATTTTATAATGGCTTCATCAATGTTAATCGATGATTTGCCAATGTCAAGTATTATAGACGTCACAGTAACAATAGCCGATAAATCGGTATGTAAGATGATCCCGCTGACTGTGATATGTCTTATTAATCAACGACTAATCACAACTATCCCAGAGTGGACGGGATTAAACTGGATTCCCCATCATGTCTTGACGAGACGCGTGCGTTTGTCGCCATGTCAGGACGTGGAATCCCAGAACTATTTTGCTTTCGAATTTCTTGATTTTTTTAATTAGACACTAAATGGGCAATTTTTTGTATATAACGAATTATTCATCTACTAAAATGGCGCCCTTGAGTGTCTCGCTATACAAATCTTAATACAGGGATATCCTCGCCTTAAGAAACATTGGAATGTTAACTAGAGGTGAGGTCGTGACTGTAATTTTAACTGGCACTTAATTTCACGTGCGATCGCTTCGAATGTCGAATTCAATTCACTCTCGTTTGTATTGAAGGGCATATAATCTCGTTTTCAAGATTGCAATGTCGCTTACCGGATGGGCTTCACTGTGCCTTACGATTTAAGTATTGGGAAAATATATTGCACTTAATAGAACAACGAGTCAACCACTAGAATATTCTCTGCGTTCAATTTAGTACCTACTATGTTACGCATATAAAAATTCTTCTTCAAAATTGCGACACTTCTCCATATCCTCCACAGTTCTCCTCCACGATCTTTCCATTTCTCTTCAGATTGTCATCACTCCATCTCGCTGGTGGTCTGCCCACGCTTGTTGCCCATTCTGAGTCTCCACACAACACATCGTTTCTTCAAACTACGTATCCCGTCTATTCACTGTCACTTTACACACTTTAGTCCAATATCCACCACTTTTGTCTTCTGTCTTATCTGGATTTAGAACTTGATCACTGAGGGAAATCTTAACCTTTGTACGTCTTTTGAACAACTTTCTTTGTCAGTGACCATGTGTCTGATGCGTATGTCATATAAAAATTACTTCTTCTATATTGACTTCTTACTGTACACATAATTATGTTTGCAGACATTTCATTAAGAAATAGCTTTATAGTTTCATATAAATTACCTAATATATTCCCTTTATAACAGGCAATACGTACATAATGTTACGTTAACTAAATTCGGGTGCTATTAAGTAATTATATCAACTAATTGTATGTCGTAAAGCTGTAGAAATGTACCTTTATAAAACACCCCATTTTGAAATGTGTATAGTTATTGCAATAAAATAGTTTATTTTTTAAAATAAATAATATAAAATATAAGAAAACTCTTTGCTTGGCTATAAATTTATACTCATTTAAAATGTAGAACTTTCACAATACAATTATGATATTAATTTTAGTCTTATTATTTTTCTTTAATGATAAAATAAGTTTTTGAATTTATAAAAGTTAAAAGCCAATTTATTTCCTTTGACGATGATTAGATAAGTAAAGTAGAAGTAGATTCTAATCATTATCCGTACACGCTCGGTTCTTCTCTTTGAATGAAGGAAATAAATCACAGATGAATGTGAAAAGTCTCCGTTGAATTAAAGCTGTCATAGCAAATGTACCGTATAATGAAATCATGATTCACAGCTAAAATTCAGGAAATTTCTCGCGAATTTGACGAATATCAAAATCTTACTTTAATATTAAGATTACTAAATAAAGGTAACTTTAGGAATAAGTGCTTTATTATTTTTAACTAGCTTTCTGTCCTAGCTTCGCCCGTGGAAATATTTGAATTGAGAATAAATAACAACTGCCATTTTAGTTTTTACCCTAATCTAGCTTAACAACAGTGACTTTTTTTTTCAAATCGGTCTAGTAGTTTTCGACTTTTACAAACAAACAAAAATCGTATGATTATTGTGTAAAAAGTTACAGAGATAGACTATACCTACATCTTATATGATATTATAGATATGGTTATTATTTTCACTCTCATATTTATAAACAATCTGTCTATATTTTTTTTTACAAAAAGTTAAAAATTTAAATTTTTACCAGATCATATTTTTTTGTACAATTTACTGTATTTTATTTGTTCGCCGTATACGTTAGATGTGATCAGAAGTCGAATGAATGGCTATTTGAAGGGGTAGTCAGCGGGCACAAGCGCACTAGTCACGAGCGGGAGTACGCGGAGTCGTGGCAAATTGAAAACAGGCAAGTCGCGCTCGTTATGGAGCCGACTAGACGATTTATCTTCATTCGGTCTTTCAATAGAATTGCCGGCGACGTTTTCCGCAACTCAAACGGTGGAACTACTTATTATTTCGAGCAGTTCGAGCCTTAACGATTTAGCGGAGCGGGGCGCACCTGTCTTTGCCGAGTTTACCTTTCGCCCGCCTCCGGTTTTTTGGCTTCCACGTTGTAGATAGTCTCGGGGCCTTTGTGCATTTTCTAATGGATTGGGATTGGGACGATGTGGCCGATTGTTGTTATTTTTAGATAACATACTTATTTCTTATCCCTTATAAAAAATAATGACAGAGCTTTCACTCATATATGAAATACTTGTGACTTTGTGACCCGCACCGGCTTCGCACGGGGGGGAGGGGGTTGGGTGAGGTATTTTCCCAAGATAAAAGTAGCATACCTATCTCTTGTGCAGATAAATCTCATTTGCTCTGAAAGAAGGACAAGCAACACTTTTGCATTTATAATATTAGTTATGATTCAAATGCATTACAAATAAGGATTCATGAAATTCATAGTGTTGGATGTATCCGCTTTGGTCTCTATCGATTTTATATAAAATTAGAGCCTCGTGTTTCAATTCAGAAACTAAATCTAGAATATACAACAATTTGAATATAGAACATTTTCACATTATTGAACGTGCTATACCTATTTATAAGTGCTCTAGTTGTAGGTATTAATAAATAAAATTGGCCAAGTTACGAGTACGACTCGTGCGCTGACGGTTCCTTACCACTTTTTCGGTCAGAACTTTAAGACAGGATTTTCGTTTAGGTTTTTCTGAAGAAAATATTCCCTATTTATTTTCAAAATTTTAGACTCAGTAGTTTTGGAGATAATAGACGGTCAGTTTTTGTATATTTTCTTTAATATAATTGAAATTATGCATTTTAAAAATTATGAAAGAACATATTTGTATTTTTTATAACGAGCCCTTTCACATGATGCACATATTTTAAGTTTTAATTATCGCCTCAAAATCGATATTCGATTATTTATCCGTGATTGGGTCATTAAAATCTAAACAACATTTTTCGTCCAGTAGATTCGGAGAAAATAAATGTGACAGACGGACAGACGAGTGATTCTGGGTTTCCGTTTTTTTTTATCGGAGATGTACGGAACCCTAAAAATCACGCAACATTTCGTCGGCAACCGTGAGATTTGAACTAATTACAAAGTTCACGTCGAAGTTATAGCAAGTGCTTCCGATTTAGACCACCGTTATATGAATAGTTGAGAAGTTTAAAACTTCGATTTGTAGGTAAACGGTTATGTTTGTAGGTGTGGTGTTGCGGTTCTTTGCTAATTAATTATGTAACATGTCAGTTTGTATTAGGTATTTAATCTCTACGTAGAAACTAAGTGGATTAGGATGAAACTTGGTAGAGTTCATGTGTTCCTATGAATGTTCGAAACATATCTTAAGACGTATCGGTGTATGTTGTTAACCACCAAGCCTCTGTCGAACGACGTCTTGGTTAGACTTCGAAATAAGTGAAATTACTTACGACATTTAATTAGGTCGGAAAAGTTCTATCTAACAGTACAAAACTGTCATTTTAAATGGGAATAAAAAAGATAAACATTAAATTTAAATAATAATTGGCCAAGTTGCGATTACCCGTTTTCGGAGACAGACAGAATTTCGGAGAAAATAAACTGTGACACACGGAGTGACAAGAAAAGAGTGGTCCTATAAGGGTTCTGTTTTTTAATCCGATGTACGAAACCCTAAAAATAATAAAATTAAGTTTTATCATAGAACTGACTCCATGGTACAATATTTTCAATGAATATACTAACATTGTTTGCAGTTCCTGAAGATTTAGTATTAATTACTCAGTCTCTCCTCGATGGTTGTCGCATCGTATCGCAGCCACTTAATTAACCAGCACAACCCGTTCCTATTACCCTAATGGAATTATACATCCTGCGTTAACTATCATAGCGGCGGCAGTAGAGGGCTATCCCCGGGGTATGCGCCGACAATTAGGATAATGCAGGGCCGCAGAGACAATACCTGTGCTGTGAAAAATGTCCCCTTTGTAGAGTCGGCGCGCTTTGTCTTCCCTCTTTGTGCTATTGCTGACAATTGTCGCGGATCGCCGCGCCTCGAGTCGGTCCTATTATTGTGGTAGGTGATACTGGCTTGCGAATAGTTGCGAACAGTGCAAACATCTAAAATAATAACCACCTTTCCGCCCCGGATTCGCTTGTGGAAATTTTTGAATTGCGAAAAATATACCTATTTCCATCTGGAGTAATGTAGCTTTATAATAGTGAAGTATTTTTTCAAATCGTTACAGTAGTTTTCAAGTTTATCTCGTATTGCTCTATGTCCCTATTCAGTGTCTCCATATAAGTCCCTCTTCTCGTTACCCACCGGTGCATCGGCGACTCTTGTCCTCATTATTGCTGGAAAAATATATCTTGATCGTACCTGCTCGTTTAAGGACCTTGTTTGTACTTATATAGATAACCAATACCAAACAAACACGTTAGTAATAATTGTAATCGAGTTAACGATCATCACGCACTAATTTGAGCTCTTAAATCGCTATAATGTAAACATGGCAGTTCACATAATCTGTTTAGCACACGCATAAATCTTGCGGAGGGCTGCCAGAGGTTTGTGTACAGAGGCTAATTGATTTTGGTTTGCTCTGGCTCCACCCCGGCGGTAAGGAGCCGGCGATAATGGCCCGATTGCCCTTCCGTCGAATAATTAACACCAAATTAGCGCGGGACCGCCCGGTTTCACGCCATTTTTGTGCCGACGCCACTCATTACGGAGGAAATTGAATATGGATTCGGAATTAAGAGCTCTCTAGATCTGATGAATGCTAGGCCATAGTGCAAATAGAACAGTACTTACTAGCGACCTCGCTCCCGGTTTCGCACGGGTACAATATAATATAACCAAAATACAACAATTTGAATACCTACATAAATACTAAACTATTAGATATAGATATATATGCTACCGCGGACTTTTTAGTCGATCATTTTATTCTACACAAGTCTTTCCTATATCTCTGACGGATTAAACAGCATACGCCATGAACACTCGCTGGGCCTAACTTTTCCCCGACTTGATTCACTTATATTTCGCATATTACCGATCAATTAATGAAGCGCGCAATACTTGCACATATAACGGCAACTATTAAAGAAAATTTTAAGCCCAGAGACAAATCTAAAAAGCCACGTTTTTGTGATTTATTGGAATTTAAAAAAAATGCTTTTTTTTAGAAAATACATATTTTTGCAAAATCTTTTCAATATTTTTCAAATTTGCAAATACGCTCTTTTTTGGCTTGTCTAGAACTACATTTTCACCATTTTTCGGTTACATAATTTTTTTTTTCAACCGGCGTTTCAAAATAATGCAATTTTTACGGTTTTTTTTTAAATAAATAATATGTTTTACAATTTATTGACATCGGACCGGGCTAGACCGATCCGAAATAAATAGTTGCACAACTTGTGTATTAAACTTTTTTTAAATAAAGGCTATTTTTTTTAAAACGAAATAAAGTGTTTTTTAACAACTTTGGCCGCCATTTTATATAAGTTCCCCTAATGTCAGTTGTTTTAAAAATAGTGCATTGAATTCTACGAAAAATAGCCAGACTGGCCTATTATAAAATACAGAATAAAAGACACGAGAATTCAAAAAATTAAAACAAAACTTAAAAAAACATTAATTAAATATTAAATATTTTAAAGTTATAATATGATTGATACATAAAATCTGACTGGTATCACGATGATAGGATTTGCGTTTATGGCGATGAGGTACGAGCGGCAAAATACACTGAGCAATATAAAAAAGCCATTAACTTATCATGAAATATTTCCGAAACCACGCCAGATAGCTTTTTTAATAACGGTTAAAAAAACACCCAATGGAAACAAAACAAATTTAATTAAATGTGTTAAACAATGTAAAAACAAAATAGCGCCATTTGGCCAAAAATACAAATATTTCTTAAAGTGTCTTTTTTATATTGCTCCAATTAATAGTATCTGTAGTACAATTACAACAGAATAAAAAAATTAAGTTACATCCTAACTAATATTAAAAATCCGAAAGTGTGTGTGTTTATTTATTTGTCCTTTTTTCACGAGAGCAACAGTTCGACGTGATTTTTTGCACAGAAATACTTAGTTGGAGGGCCGGAGCTACATGGCTATTTTTTATTACGGAAATCCTTTGAGATAGATTTTTTTATGTTATATTTCAAAAATTTCCACCTGCGAAAATTTTCATTACTCTGAAGCTACAGCTATTTTATTCCTCCTATTAGTCTGTCTGTCTGTGGAATCGTAGCTACCAAACGGATGGACCGATTACGATGCGATTTTTATATTTAATCATGTGATAAAAAATAATCTAATCGGCTAATTGGCACAGATTGTTCTATTGGTGATTTAGGATGTAGTTACCATACTCTTTTTTATTTTACTATGACGTGGACGGTGTCCGCTTACACAAAAGGAAACTTAGCGGACCGCTTGCACAATGTCCATCCGATAGTCGCAATCTCTTTGCCACGATCGGGGGTTTTACTATTGAAAAATCCACAATTTCGTTTCGCGACCAACACTGGAAACATCATTTGGGATTGGCTTAGCTCACTTTAAAACCGTTTCCTGCACTTCGTCTCGCTCCACTTTTCTCGTGTGTTCTCGCCGCCAGTTATGTCTTACACTTGCACTTGCTTCGTGTGGATAATGTGGATTATACTTTACTAGCTTTACGTCCCGCAGTCGTGATGTTATATAGCCTAAGAACCTTCCTCAATAATATTTTTTCTTATCGGATGTCTTATCACCTCGTATAATTGTAACAAGAAGAACTATTTGGTCATTTGTGATCTTTATAACTCTAACTATGGATGTGGTATATCTATTTTAATAATTTCGTGTAGGGGTACGGTAGACTTGATTCAAAAGCATACCAAATTGTTAAGAAAAAAATTTTAATCAATTCTGGGTTAGGAACATATTCCGCAAAATTCGTATAATCCTGCAATTTTAATAAATAAATCCAAATTTATTCATTAATGCTGTCAGAAGCAATTTTCAATGTGACAGTAACGTTTGTTTGAGTCATGTGGTTTAAGCATAGAGTACTAAGCCTATGGAGGGGCCATAGACGGGCTCCCCCCTTTCGCCAATTTTTTCCCCTTTGACCAGTTAAACTGACCTAATAAGTTACCTTAAATTTCTTTGGTATCGTTTTGTGTCGCGAGACAGAGCTCTAGGAAAATAGTTATGATGTTTTAAACGGGAAAGGCGATCTAGGGCGTCAAACTTAGTGTTTCCAATCATTAATTATGATTATTATGTTTGTATTTTAACATAATCATCATTATAACGTAAAATCCGCCCCCCCCCCTTTATTATAAAACGTAAAGAACACTCCAAGCGAAGCCGGTTTGTATCTAATTAAACATAATATTATTCTCTAATTAAGGGGAAGTCAGTCATCAAAATCCAATTTTTAATCAAATTTTTCAGAAAACTTGATGTACCGATTTATGAAACTGAAAAAAAAATTGATTCAAAGGATATGACAAATATTGCTATTGTTTTGAAAATGTGGTTAGAAACATTTTACTCGATAGAAAAAAAATCTTAAATACACCTCTGAATACTTTATTCATCAAATTTTATGGCGGCTATAATATAGATGGTACCATTACAAAAATTAAAATGAATATTTTTTGTAATTATCTATCGTTTCATTGTAAAATTATTTCTGTTTTTTTTTTAAATTGCGTTTTAAACAAAAATTATTGCTTACGTTGAATCACTTACTGTTTCTATTCTGCTCGCGTGCGCGCGATTCTAGATAAATGCGTTCTGCTCTTTCATCACTCATTTTCCCATCGACCACTTGAATGCTTAAAATAAAACATCCAGAAAGCAAATGTAGAGCATTTGCACACGAGTCGTAGCACTCGTAGCTTAAAACAAAGCCCCTGCCGCGTCTTGTCTGTCTGTGACCATTTCACGTAAAAACTACCGAAAGAATTTTGTTGCGGTTTTCACTATTAGATAGGTTGATACACCGGGAAGGTATACTAGTACTAAACATAGAACTATCATCTCTAGGAAGTGATCTTTAATAGTATAAGTGAATGAAGTCGGGGAAAAAGTTATCCCCAGCGAGTTTTCATGGCTTATGCTGTCTAATCCGTCAGAGATATAACAAAATGATGTAGTAAAGAATTATGTAGAATAGAATGATCTACATAAAAGTCCGCGGTAGCATATATCTATCTCTAATAGATAAGTAGTTATAAGCGTATTTATGTAGGTATTCAAATTGTACCATTACGAAACGAACGAGTACGGTACGGACTTTTGCGTTAAGAGTTTTCTATCATACCTTTTTACTCTGAAAACTTAAAAGTCACGCACTACTCGTATCGTAGAGTATATATATATATAAAGATATATTACCGCATACGATACGATCACGCTGCGACTCGCAGAATTTTCTTCACGGAACCGATTCAGTTATTTGAAAATAATTTCCTAGACAAGAATATAAATAGAGCAAGTGTCCGGCCCGGGGCGCGACCGCGACGCCCGCAGCGATCATAATTCAATATTTCCACAACGATCGCGGATCGTTCGTGATTCGGATACAAGAGTGTCGGGGCTCGCTGTTCCAACTTCATCAGAATGTATGGTCGCCTGCGCCCGAGACGCGGACTAACTCATAGTTACTTGCACGGCCGACCTTTGTGTGATTTATTTCGCCGCCTACTGCTGGTTAGAGGTGGGAATTATTACCACGATCGGATGGAAATTTATATGGAGAAATTAGGTGTGTCGTAATGGTTACTATCTGTTATTTATCTACATATATAAAACTAGCTTTTCGCACCCCGGATTCGCCTGTAGATATTTTCAAACTAAATAAAATGTAGCCTATATTACTCAGGGATATCGTAGCTTTCTATTCGTGAAATAATTTTTAGAATCGGTTCAGTAGTTTGAGAGAGATTATCATCTAATAGATAGATTGCATGTTGGTATATGTTGGCTTATATAGACTGAAATATTACTGGACCGATTTTGATACTAGATAGAATAGATAGTAATTCCTCTTAAATTGTCGGTTTAATATTTTCAGAAATTACCTCACCACCATCGCACAAGTTGTCAATATTTTTTTTATCAAAGATTCCAAGAAGAATTTTACCCGGATAAAAGTAACCTATCACTCTAGCTCTGTACGAAATATCACGTCGCTCCGTTCTTTTGTTCAACAAACAGACCCACTTTCAGATTAATATTAGTTATAATATACGAATCGACAAAAATAGAAGATCCCCTATAAATTAATATAAGAAAGAAAATTGTCACATTGGAAAATAATCCGGACACTAATAAGACGCCGCAGGGCCGTACCATTCACTGGGCTCATTCAGCGAAACCCTTTGAAGTTGATTTTAAATGACCTGCCAAAGTCTTTGAATAGAGATAATAGTAAGGTGTGCTGAATACCTGCGTACCTATATGTTGTCGAGGAGAGGAGGGGTTTTCAAATAAAGTCGTTAACTATGCTCTGTTCCACTTTGATTCTTTCCTAAAAAGGAATTGAAAAAATTCGATGATTTTTGAAAAAAAAAACTTTAAAAAATTACATGATACTGAGTGATTTAATATCTAATACTACCAATTTATATTACTACTTTCATCCCCTATTGTACCCCCGTAGAATTCGCGTGGAGAGGGTTTCGTACCATTTTTTTCCGTAGATTTTCTTGTAAACTATATTTCCTATTTTTTTTTCAAAACTTTAGACTCTAGTTTCGGAGATAAGGGGGGGGGGGGGGCTCTATTTTCGTATATTTTCTTTAGTATAGTCTAAACTATGCATTTTAAAATGATACAGACATAAGGGTTCCGTTTTTTCTTCAGATGTACGAAGCTCTAAAAAGAAGGCTATGTCCTAGCTTATTAAGGTTCTAGCTTATTCCATATCAAATTTCATCAAACATGGTTGGTTCACTGGTTTAACAGACAGACAGACAGGGTACTTTCGCATTTATAATATTAGTATGGACTAGTATAGATTATACATTTTATTATATTATAAAGAGAGGAGAGAGTTCAAAAATACTGTACCGATTTGGAAGCTACATTATTCCAGATGGATTTTATTTAATATTTAAAAAGAAAGTTCAAACTCCGTAAAATTATGCAGTATTTGTAACTAAAACATTTCCACGGGCAAATCCGAGGCAGAGGACGATAATAGTGTGTTTACATTTTTTCACAATAAACTCTTGACATAATGTGAAATGACAAGGTTACTGCCTTAGTCAGTGTTTATCATGAATACGACCCTTATTTGTACCACCCCACCCTCTACCTACAATAGTGACATATCTTGATTGTGTTGAAGCTAAATTAGCTTGTAATTTGTGTGTAACATTCATGTACTGCATCATAGGGCATGACTTGGTAACATGTTATTAACATTGTGACTCCTATTCACCCAATATGAAAAGCCCTCCTTCAGTCGTCTCTAATTTGTTTCTTTTCAGATATGAAGCCCGCTTCGTTTTGTATTTGATTGCCTGCTCAGTAATTTTTTCGCTCGGGAATTCCTTGAACCTTTCTTAATTTCGCTATGCTAGTTTTTTTTCCGTGGTTTATCGGCCTGTGCAGAGATTTTTTAAGTAAAAAAAGGCATAGGCATATTTGGAGTCTGCTGACAGAAGTGAAAACAAAACTATGAATAACAGTGGTTTTTAATTTCAAAGTATATAACGTATGATAAAGTCGTCTATTAAAAAATGCATTCAATTAAAAAACATCTTGGTCCGGACCGAGAGTTACCGGCCAAATATGCCCAGCCAAAAATGCTCGAATTCCTGCCCGAAGGTTCTCGGGTCGAGCATGGTCGGCATTTTTGCCAAGAGCATGCCATAAGATTTCCCCCTACCAAAAATCGCTCAACGCGCCTAAAGTTTATATTCCCAATGGTGTGTAACATCTAACCTCGGTGACTAACACGCTGCAGCACATGCGCCAACTGTAGGTCACACCGAAGAATCACTTGAATCCCTACTTCCTGTTACATATTCCCGTCGCATTTTCACTAAATTACTCCCACCAAACGCCACAAATATTTATGTTTATAATCATACTTAAATTGCTAAAATGTCATCGGATGCTAGATTTGTCTTCAGCTGGGTACCATTGGGCCGGTAACAGTGATCCGGTAACTAAACACCCGTGAAGGTATAAAAACGAATACTAATGCAGTTTATGCAGATATATGTAAAGCTGAAGTCCCACGGACCGATAACTGACAGGCCGTTGCCACGCCTGTCGAGGCCTGTCGCGGCCTGTGTCGAGCAATTCCCACAGCGTATTACAGCCCTGCCCGTATACGTATCTCAGTTACCAACGAAAAGCGATGGTAATTAAGCGTCCACGTATTAGTAATGTATGATAAGCCGAGAAGAGCGAGCTTGCTTGCACGGTACACTCACTCTCGGCCTGTTATATTATATTTACTAAGCTGTGAACGGTTACCATCACTCTTTGTTAGTAACCGAGATACGTAATACGGTGGCTGGCCTGTTGAGTTGACCGCCATTCCATACTGAAACTTAAAGGTTTACAGACTCTCGACGGATCGGACGGGCGACAACAGATCATCGCAGGCCTCATCGGACGCAACGCTGCACTGGCTGTCGAGCTTAAGGGAGTTTCTGCCTGTAATATAATATAGCCTTCCCTAATGCCAGTTTGAACCTTCTCAAAAAGGCGAGGCTTTATAATATTGTTATTTTACTGATACACGTTAATACCGCCGCGCCTTATGTACCTAACCACTGTTAATGTAACGGCTTTGTCATGGAAAATGTAGGTAACAGGCTTAGCTATTCGTTTAAATTGAACTTGAGGTGAGGTGAGATACAGATTTTGGGAGCCGCTTCATTGGAGCGAGTATGAATCTTTATGTAATTGTCAAGTTTGGTACGCAAAGTGCGTTTTCATTGGATATTTCAGCATAAATACCTCTCCCTTTAGGAGATTAAACACCTCTCTATATGCAAATATTTTGCTAAATTTCAACATAAGGTATTAACTTAATACTTAATTTGCTGCGTCTTGTGTGGGTGTACTGTGATTTGGAGTTTTAAATATACGTTTATTAACTTATTGAATGAGGGATCGTATACTTTAATTGGAGGAATCAAGTATTCATTATATGGACTATGTAGGCAATGTTACAGAGTAAATTTACCAAATGGATAGATGCGTTTGTTGAACCTTTTAGTAGAAGAAAGATATTTAGTTCAGTTCAGGCATCAGGCCGTTAGAGCACTACACGCAACCCACTCGCATTCCCCGACTAAAGCTACTTAAAGCACATAGCCTTTCTGTACGAGTCCATGCTTATATATACCGAAATACGTAATTTGATGGACGCTTTAGAGGAACTCAATTTTTTGTGCAAATACTTTCAAAAGCATTATCAGTAATGTAACTAAAAATTACTCGGAATTTAATACCCTTGCTTGGAATTTTCGACGTGAAATTCTGAAATGTTTCGTTTTGATACTTTTCAAGCATAGGGTTTTTAATTTGAAATTAGCTAGGTTGTGTAAATATTTAATACTGTGTGTAATGTTATTAAAATTGTATTATTAATAAATGTAAATTAATTTCTTAACAACAGAAGTGAGCACTTGCGTGTAACGAGTGGTATATTAATATTTAATCTTAGAGGGGAACTTTTAACCAACAATTAATTTACTTGTACCTCTCGCTTCATTGTTTCAAACAGAATGATTTTTCTCGTCACGATCCGAGGAAATCCATTACGAAAATGAATAAACAGGGCCGTTGTAATTTTATTTTTTAAAACTCGAGGGCTCTCTATTCATTCCGGTGCCGAAGTAGGTGGGAGAACCGAGGAAGTCACTTATCGCAATTTCTCAAGGCGACCGGCCGGCCCGCGCGAAGAGCTTTTATATATTTTTGCACTGGAACTTAAGAAAATTGATGACATTGTGGAATTGAAATAAATTGAATTCATGTGTTATTCATACTACAAATCGTGCTTCGAATTGAAAACCAATTTATAACATCTTTATATTATGTTACACAAATCAGTAAAATCTCGTTCCTAGAAATAGGTACAAGTATTATTATTTCTTGTCAAACTCCCTGGCCACGCCGCAAGTTATAAAAATGGGAGTATTTATTTAAAAGTGTGTGCAACATTTGTCTTTTATATAATAAATCGTTATATATTGTCATGAGTTTGAAGGTGGTTGGTTGTCGTTAAATCCGCTCCACCAAGAGGGACAACGCAAACCGATATCAATTAGCCTTAGTACACACCCCTACTACCTGTCATGTATACAATTTATGTGTGTGCTCTGCTGATTACCAAGATCCGTACTCTGTGCCGCCATCAGAGAGATTATTCACCGCAATTTACTCAAAATTAAAATTGCACTTGTATAATACTGAGAACCAAAATGAAATTCGACCCTCATAGATTTAAAGGGAAGCGGCCGTGATCTATGGGTGACGGGCTAAAAAGAGAATAATCGTGTGAGGCGACACAAAACTAATATGGGGGAAAGGAGCCGATCAGTAGCGGGTTCCCGGCAAATTGAACGCGAGGGTCAAGTGGGAAGGATTGCTTACATTATTCTTTTGAGGTCCGCTGTGTTTGCTTGCGGCCCATTGTGCGAGTCTCGCTGACATCTCTATACCTGATACTGTCCGTGCTTCGCAACCCTTTGTTATCGAATTCTCGTCGCGAACTCGCTACTTCCCGATAAGGAGATTCGCCTTTTCGTGACCCGAGTCTCTATTATGCGCGCACCTAATATATTCAGACAGCCTACTGAGAAACTCGCGGTCACTCCTACGAAAACCCAGAGCGGAACAAATGTGTACCGACTTATTTATCTTTTTTGGTCCGTAATTAACAAAATTCCTCGACGAAGGGCCGTAGCAGCGGAGTTCGCGGATTTGCAGGCCGAGTTTTTCCATAGCATCCGCTAAGACCTTCTCTGATATTCATTAGCGGCGTGACAGGCAAGAAATACTTCCTAATTATTCATCGAGGCCGTCTTTAAATCGTCAGTCCGCGCCGCCTTTTAATGGAGAGGAGAATAAAAAACTTTTAAACATAACAAGTGAGGCGTGTCGAGTTCCATAAGTTATTCATGGACCGCTGAAAAAAGTACCTACTTGAGAAAGATTCGCTGCTTCGGGGAAATTACTAGCTAAAACGAAAAAATCGTGGCCAACATACTTAAATAGATGGGGAACTGTTACGCAATCCTTAAAATATCAGAAGCAACTTAAAGGACGATAATATACTCCATAATGACGTGTATGCTGAATTTAAATTATAATGAATCTTAGAGTTTTTAGTTCATTTTGGCCATATCTTATCGAATACGGAAATATGTCTAAGATCCATTTCGATCGATAGCATGTCATCATAACGCGATTCCATTAAAAGATATGACGCTTCAAGTTGCTGGTAGTGGATAAGCCAGGCGTCGCGGTTGAGGTATTTGAAGCCATTTACTTCTTTTAATTTAAGTTCGCTCGCTAAAGGACGCCACAATTCCACTTTGAATTAATTATGCCGCCATCTTTCAGACACGCCTGTTGTGGGAAGTCGCTGTTGGAATTTGTTAAATTGTGTGAAAATTTAATTTTAGGTTAGTTTTTTAACATATATTTTTATTAAAAAATCAAAAGTAGCCAAGCTTTCAATGCAATCGCTACTTAATCAAACGTATGAAAAAAATGCAAAGCTCAATGGAGATGGAAATAACGAAATGATAAGCGTTCCGTTTTTTGCCATTAGACTACGTAACCCTAAAAGTTGCAGCCCCCGACTTAGACCTAATAATTTGTGTCACATTAAAAAAGCATAATTTCAAAGTTTAGGCTAAACGAGCCTGCTTTATACCCAGTCCTAGGCCAAGATAAAAATGAAATATTAACTACGTCCAAGAGATAAATGCGAATGGCGTACCAGCGTCGGATAAGAGAGGGCATTATATAAATCGACGCACGCCCCACAAATACAGCACGGCTCATTATTCTGCCTCTTGTATTAACTGGCAAACATTCCGACATTCCGGACCCGGCCTGATTAATACTTTTAATATCGCAACTTTGGATGCGCTAACTTTTGTGGTTCCGTAGTCAAACAAAGATACATACAAAAGAAAATACAACAATTTTAAGCTTACAAACAATCGTTACATGAGGTAGGTAGGTCTTATTTGTGCTACAAATTCATTTTGAGAATCCGTCTGCATAATAATGTAGGAAATAATTGTAATTAAATTATAGCAAATTTTTACTAGCTTTACGCGCTTCGGCTTCGCCCGTTGAATTGTTCAAAATATAAAAAAAAACCACATATAAACTTTATCCCCTTAGAGGTGAATTTAGAAAAACGTATTTAGAAATATTATTGTCCACACAAACTTTGCAATCCCCCTTTTCTGCTCTCTTTTAGGAAATAATATTTATTGAGGAATGAGTGGTCAGCTCCGCTACTGCAAAACACAAATTTTGAGTTCAGACGCTCTATTAATACAAGCGTATGTTTCACAATTTAAAACAAATTAAATATCTTCTAACACATCTCTCATCTTTAATATTCGTCTGACATATTCGATGATTCCTTCATGTTGACTCTCAAGACACTACTCAGCTTTAAAGAGAACTTTAATTTTAAATAAATCGGTTTAAGTATTTTAGCAAGTGTTCAGATTTTGTGACGCTGTGTCGCAGATGTATAGGTGTATGCGCACTTTAATTGTATAATTTGACAATATATCACAATGTGCGTATCGACACGCTGGCGTTATCGTGTGCCAGTTCGACGTGCCACTCAGATTTATAGCGCGCATGAATTTAAGAAGGGTAATCGTTTAATATGCATTGTTTGGTTGGTTCAGTGTAGATACATTGTTACATTGAATTGCGGATTTTGACGAAAATCTCACTTATTTATTTACAGAAAACTTCGAAAACGACTGTTTCTTTTTGCAATGAATACTTATTTTATTTTATTTATTGTAAATTCTGTTCGACAAAGAGATATCTTTTTTAAAAAAATCGTTATTTGAAAGTTACGCTTTAACAAATGATTTTAAATTAATTATGTATTAAGTAAATTACTACATTTTAATATTATATTATAGTCAGTTTGAAGCTTAGAGTATGTTTGAAGGCGCCACCGTTTTCAGTTTTCACGCAATAGAGTCAATATAGCCTGAGAATGATTTATCTACAAGACGTAGATTTAGTATGGGAAGTGGCAACCTGGCAACCCGTCGATATTGGAACTCCTTCATTCTCCTCCGGTCTTGATTGATGCAGGACTGATTTAAATATATATTTTATCTCGACATTCGTTTCCCTGCGAAGGGCCGCGTGTGCTGAAAACGCGAAAATGGAAAATTGGAACCTTTAAGAAATATGATGGCCGGTTTATTGAATTTATTCTCGATATTAGGTGTATTCAAATGCTGAGAGTTTTTTATATATATTTGTATTGGAAAATATGTTTTGTATCTATATATTTTTTATACCTTCACGGGTTGGGATTCTTCCCTAACGAGTTCACTTGAGGTATTTTGAAAGAGTTTATAGCGTAAGTTTTATATTTAAAAAAAAAAAGAAGAGTGCGTCAGGGGACACCCGGTAGATGTGAAACTTCAAAATTAGTATACCTATATTTTGTTAGACGAAGAAATACACGACCAGATGCACGCAGCGTAGGCCAAAACCAAGCGTCTTCGAAAATTCACATCAAAAATGTACCTATTGTCGGTTTTGTTTACATAGTTAGTGTAAGAATGCACTCCAACGAACAACGCGCAACAAAGTTTGTGTAAAATCCTCGTAACTCAGCTCCTGATTCCTAACGTATCCTGAGTGTTTAGTTCACTTTAACATACCTCTTCCGCTGTTACATATATGCCGTCCTACTTTATAATTCCCTTAGATAAGCTATGCATGTAATGAATATTTAATTTGGAACTTATGAATATTACAATTACTCTTTTGTAGTCACACCGGGCTATCTTGCTCGGAACAATGGCGGGCGCAGACGAGGCGAAATTCGTTATTTTTATTGCGGAAGGAAATATCTAATGTCCTTTTAGCTCTATCGAATTTTGTAAACGTTGTGGGTAGTGGGTTCGATTGCTACATGGAGTACTAAAATATCACCAGAAAATGTACCGAGGCGCGAGGTCAAATTTAATTTAAAACGTGCCAATGCATAATAAGATTTATCAGTAATCTTTAATAATGTCTAATATAAACGAATTTTCTTTAGTTCCGTTAATAAGTACGTAACTTTCTCAATTGAAGCCATTTCGTTTTAATCCGATTGTCTAGACAGTATTTGTTTAAAGGAGTGCAGCAATTCGTTACGGTTTATCCTAGAGATTTCTCTAAAACTAAATAGAATGTTGTCTCTGAGAGTCTGAAGCATTTTTAAACCTATAGCAACATCGCAACTTTGTCATGAAATCTGTTTTAGAGCGGCGGGATTGTTTGGCATGGTACGGACCGTTCATCGAGCCGTTCAATAATTGATATTTGACATTTGAATTCAGTTTTGTTGTTTAGAAAAGTGTGCGATTTTTTTTTATTTCAGGGTTTGAACCACACAAGTACCAATGGTTATTTTTAGCATGACTAACTGCTATAGCCTCAAAATTGTCAACGGCTAAATGAGGAACACTTGTCTGCGGTCCCAGTAGTCTATACTAATCCTAATGTCGTTGAATTTTTTCTATAACTCTTGGTGGGAATAGTTTAAAGGGTAGGGCACTTTCTCACTTATTTTTTATTTTATTATTCTTATCTTGTGTATGTCTTTTTTATTATTATTATCTTGTGTACATAACGTTACCTACACCTTTTGTAAATTCTCCTTGTAAATAAATAAATAAATAAATAATCCTAACGCCGGAAATCCTTCGGGATAAATTTTTCATGTCGCATTTTAGAAATTTCCACGGGCGAAGCCGGTGTGGAAAGCTAGTCCATAATATTTTGCGGTTTTTTCCCAATCTCAATTCATATAAAATGTATCGAACACCACAAACATTTTCTAATATTCCCGAATGCGGCAGTTACCATTCAGCGTTCGGACTTTTCGGAGAATAATGGAGCGTACGGATATAAGAGGTGCAATTTTACTGAATTTTTAAGGTTATAGGCAACGCATTTGTTACATACCTATTTACGGATATTGTATAAGTGGATAGAAAGGGCCTTTTTATTATTCTGTGGTAAATAAACCTCACGAGTTCCTTTCACAATCGTGCTTAACTTACACTGTAACTTATGATTTTTGCTTCGGAGGGCATCTACAAATAATAAATACTTATATTACCTATACTATAATTAAAAAGTGTCTCTAGCCATGCCGCAGGGTATAAAAGCCGTAATGGTATGTTTTATGTAAAATTAATTTAATGCCAAATATACATCCTATTAATATATTGAAAGTTTAATCCATTTTGAGAGCGACGCTAGTACTTGTGGGGTATCTCAGGAAGTGCATTAGGGGTATTACTGCGACGCCAATACATGAGCGACCTGAACAAGTCAAACAACTAACTCTCCGTGCCGCCGTTTTCTGTCACTTTATATACCTACATGCACTGAATTACATTTTGGACTCTGTAATTAACTAATGACACTGTAGTGTTGATTTTAAAGAAAATTATTGACCTACTTATACTCATAAATAGATAATAAGAATTTTCCCGTGATGTCACATTATGTCAACTATATCTGTGGAAAAAAATCACGTTGCTCGGTTTTGACGTGAACGAAATAAAAGGTAACACAGAACTTATAATATCTGGAATAATCTAGATTCGTGACAGTGACATATTTTTTCTAAACTGTCCAGTAGTTTTAAGTTTACTTCTTACAGATAAACTCACACTCTCCTTTAGGATGTAGATCACGGGCTAAATGTGGAAGACTTGTACAGAGTAAAAGTTTCTTCTTCTTCTTTGCCTTATCCCATTATTTGGGGTCCACAGGCACCAGTATTTCCTGTCCTGGGCTGTCGGCGTGTTCAGCTGTGCCCGTTCCATATCTTTGGTAACAGTTGTCTACCACGTGGTAAGCGGCCGCTCTTTGCTAGCTCCTCTTTTCTGAAATGGCTAAAGCCGTTCTGACAGCCTACTCTTCGTCACGCCTCATCACAAGATTTCTGCAATTGGGGTTGAACGAAGTCAAGTCTCGTAAAGTTTATATAGTGGCTCTTTATTTATAAGTCTTTACAGTCATATACTCGTAACATGACGTTTATTGTGTTTTATCGTCAAAATTACATTTGATAAAATTCTGAAGATTGAAAAGCAAAAAATATTTTCCTGTACTGGACCGGTAGACCGCCGTTGCGTCCGTGTATCGCCTGGAGGCAGCAGCTATTACGATTTTTCTCTTGAGTTTCTATAGCAAAAAAAATATTTTTGAAAGTGCATGTTATGTTAGAGTTGTTGAGTAAATTCGACCTCTTCACAAATTATATTTTTCAACAAATCTAATTTTAGCATGACATTTATTATCTAAAGATTTCCCTGAAATATCTTTATCATATTCTATTCTTTGTGATATTATTGTTTACTGAAGATACTCCCACTTGGCGAAGTAAACATTGATAAACACCTAAGAGTATGTACTTGTTTGTTTAATAATATCGCGATGTAGCTGTAATAGTACCTTCATAAGAGATCCTCAAGACTTATCTCGAGAACAAACAAAGACGATGCATTTTATTAAAAATTCTTCCCCTGGATGCTCCAAGTAAATTAATGTTATATCCGTTTATAATCTATTACCATATGCCCATGACTTTGTACGTATATTAGTGAAACATTTCCAAAATATATCAGTTTGTACAACATACATACCATGTTTACCAAAGGGGTAGGCAGAGAGTACGGAGCGCCAGTTCTCTGGATATTTGCATACTTCTTTTGCACGTCTATTCTTAGTACTAAAGAAGTTCTGAAATTAAATTTCCCGATATTTATTATAATTAAATATTAGCCTCCTTTTGCGTAGTGGTTTAAATTAAATAATCTTAGATGTGTGTTTTGCAATGGTTTGTTTAACGAGATTTTCTAGACAGATCATTTTAACGTTTCATATATCTATTACATTTTCTATTAACAATTTTTAGTCAATACCTACGTCGTAAGAAGATTACAAAATACACATCTGCTCAACCGTTAATGTTTTCCATTCTAAATTGTCACCCGTTAGGTGTAGAATGTTTTCATAATTTTTCATAGGTTCAAACGACTCTATAACGGCGTATTTTCAATAATTTTCTCTTGACATTTAAATGGGAATTATTTCAATTAATTAATCGAGCAGTAATTAACAGGCCGCTGCCTACCCGACGAAATGGAAATGAAAAACAAATAGGCGAACACAGCACATGCAATGTCGTTATATAGGTACGCGAAAACTTAGGTAGGTCACAGTTTCGTTTAATCAATCCAAGCATATGTATGAGCCGGTTTGTTCGTATTGTATTCACAAACAACGGGCCGGCGGAACAATGTCGGGTCACATCAATACCAGATTTATTGTGCTCGCAGCAGACCGTACCTGACTTCCCTAGAGTCGCATTACTGGACATGGCCGCTCTACCGCTGTGAGCCTGTGACCTGCTCTAACGCTCGATTATTTGTTCAAATGTTCATGTGAATGTCCTTGATATTCTTATGCTAAACTAGCGACCGCACTGCTACAATATGCTACATTGCAACAATTTGAATACATACATAAATATGCTAACGCGGACTGATCTCTGACGTATTAGACAGCATACGCCATGAAAACTCGCTGGGGCTAACTTCTTCCCTTGATTAACTTATATTTTTAATATTCAGCTCCTTTACATGATAGATCCATGTTTAATACTCGTAAACCTTCCCGGTGAATCAACCTATCTAATTGTAAAACCTGAAACAAAAACCGTTTAGTAGTTTTTGCGTGAAAAGGGCACAGACCGACGGACGCGGCAGTGAAGTTTGTTTTCTATATCTATACTAATATTATAAAGAGGAAAGATTTGTATTTTTGTATGTTTGTTACGAATTAACTCAAAAACTACTGGACGGATTTTGATCATTCTTTCACCATTGGAATGCTACATTATCCCTGAGTAACATAGGCTATATACCATCACGGCATGACGACGGGAACGGGGTGGGCAGAGGTGAACATGACAAAAGCTATGTATGAAGTGTATGTTTGCCAACATTCTGAAATAGACACGTACGAAGTCGTGGGAAACAGGGGTAGGGCTATTATTGGGTATATTTTATTTTGTTCGTAAATATCCACGGGCTAAGCCGGGGGCGGAATGCTAGTATTATATGTAGTGGATGTTCGGACATTCGTCTACCAAGCACGAGAAATATTCAGTAACTGAAGCTATATTTAGAACTAAGTCTCTACAAATAAATATAAAGAGCTTGTTTATTTATTAATTATGGTGTTTTTGTAGTTGTTAAGAAATTCATATTGAGCTACTAAAGGCTTTTCGAATATTAAATTTATTATTATGAACTCCCAAATTTGATTAATCAAATCCGTTTTCTGAGCGGGTCGAGTTAATTTCTTCTCTTTAATTCATTCCATTTTAGCGAGCTCTTCTTTAAAATATTCTTTGACTTAAAACAGGTTTAGGCTTCGTCGGTGACTCTTAATTAAATTTAGACAAAGTTTGTTCGCGGCTGCCGAGTCCGGAGTTTATGAACCAACTGCAATATTTACTGTAAATTTTAATTTATATTTTGTGTTGACTTTTATTAATCTCTAACGCATATTTTAAACTTGTTTTTAGTTTGCTATTTCTTGTGAACCCGTACCTAAATCTAAATATAACAATTTAAGAAAATATCCTTCATTATATTTAGTGAGGTTTCTTGTTTTGTTCGTTTGTCTTCATGTTGAGGCTTTCCCGGGGGTTTTTAGGCGGCGTGTGTTTAATGTCTACCGCCAAATCTCGAGGCCTGCCCATAAAATACCGGCTGGCTCGCTACAGAGACCTGTTCTGTTTCACTCCCGGTCTTAGAGAAAGTTATATTGGAGCAAACAACTCTTATTGGGGATACTCTTGAAAATCGAATCAAGATTAATTCCAGGAAGCAAGTTGTTTGCTAACTCTACGATACGTACCTCGTATATGTAACTTTAAAAACTTTGCTCAGATCGCGCTCCCGCCCCCTGATTGAGCTTCCTTTACAAATTCTCAAATTGGTTATGGCATCGATATTTGCTTCGACTTGCGAGATGTATTTCAAAAGTAAATTCCGGACATGCCTTGGGTTGATTTTGATACGTTACATTTAATTTTACTTCAACGTATATTTATAGCTTTAAGGTTGATTTAGAAAGTTCTACATTTTAGCCATATTACTCTACTCGGTAGAAATTATAGATATTCTTTAAAAAAAACTGTTGCTTATGGAAGTGATTCCAGAGTGAGTAGTACAATTATATTCCGCCAGCGAAGCTTTATATGTAATTTTTTGTCCTGTAGATCTCTTGGCGGTTTTTATCCATATCTATAATAATCAAGTTGTTTATGATTTTATGTAAATGGTGGTACACTTATATTTTCCTTATTGATATGAAAATTGACGAGTTACGTCAGCAAGTCCAAATCGACTATTGATTGACACTACTTTATAGCCATTCTATATCGCCGTCATATTTCTGCGAGCGACTTACGAATGACAATATGAGCGGTACATAACTGAATCAGCACTCATGTGTGCGAAGTCCCTGGCACAGTTTATCTCCGATGCGGGCATAGGTCCGCATGCTAGCGATCGGTTAGCTTGTTTGGTTTCTATCAGGAAACTTGTTTTGGAGCGGGGCGGTTGATACCTGTAGGAAGAAGTTGTACAAAGTTGTCGATTTATTGGTTCAGTGAAGCCGATGCAGCGAGTGTGTCCCATATGTATATCCAGCTATTGTTCGAGACAAGTTTATGTTCTAGGTAAATAAATTCTGTTTAGTGATTTCCCACTGGATTGTTTATGGTAAACTATGTGAAATACTCGCAGTGATCAGGCCAACGGAGGTGCATGGTCTCTATAGAAAATTCATTCAAAACGATCCAGTGCATCAGTAAAGGCCTTTCATAGTCTTCATGTTCGTAGCAGAGCAAAGTTCACACAACGACCGAACGAACAAAGTTTTTAGTACAACTTTTAATACGGTTTCCTATCCTCTGCCTCTATTCTGTTTGTGTTAAAGAGTTCTGGAGAATTATGATGCAGGGCGTACGTGTGCCGCTCGCGCTCGAGTTTGGCCCGTTTCCAAAATTTGTGGAAATTCTAGAAGTGTTATTGCTTTATGCTGGAGGTAATGAGCACCTGGAGGCCGCGCGATGCGATAGGAATTTAATTTGTTATTTATTACCGAAGCCTTCGCGAACACTCAGGGGACTCGGCGAAATTTCTCGCCAATTCTAATTTAGATTTATATTGCGAGCCTTTAAACTTCAACATGCTGTGACATGCGCGGCGTTGCTACATTTTATCTGTAGGTCGCCTACATAGTATGCGTTGATTCTGAACTCGCGAAATGGACATATCGCATATGATATCGCTTTACCACGCGTGATATGTCAATATCGCCAATTCAGAATCAAGCTGCTAGTTTTCGTACATTAGCATGAAAGGTTATTTTTCATTAGGTACGTGCTAACCTGTAGTGAAATTAGAGCCGGTAAACACGTATGTTTGTAGTAAATCAGCTGAGAGAGCGCGGAGTTGGGACACGTTCTCGTAATCTACATTGACTCCTAATTTATGATGCGGCGGTGTTACACTGTCCGTACACTATCATAATTTGGCGAATAACGTCTAATTCGCAGTCAAAACTAAGGCAAGTTTGCGCTATTAATTACCGAAGTTCCGTATTGGGGCGCCCTCGAGGCGAACTACGCTCGAGCTGCGATACCGGCGCATATGTTGAACCAACTTTACTCGAACAATATCGCGCATTCTACTTCCAAGTCGTAATATAAATACGTCGCGCCGATACATCTTTATTCCTCTCTATATCCTGTATATAGGCAGATGAATCGAGAGAATGGATTGATGGATTGAAACAGGACAGCAAGGCAAGCTAACCGATATGTAGCTACTGGAAACGTTCTTAAATTAATGTCAATGATTTTTGAAGATATTTTACCAGTTTATTGATCAAATGTCTCTATGGGACCAAAATGAGGTTAAAGTTCTAGAAATGTCAAAAATCGTACTTGCTGCGCCGTTTCAAATTTCCAGCCTATATATCGTTACACAATATCTCGAAAAGGTTTCGCGAGCTTCGCGTGTTTGCACAGCGAATATAACACGCCTCGAGTGAACAAATACCCACGTTTCGTGCCACATTTGTACAGTGCGTGGAACAACAGACGCGTCCCGCAACGATCGGCACCGACCGTTTAAACGCCAACGCCGACTTTAATCGGCTACCGATTTGACGCCGACTAAACGCACATGCCTTCGTATGCTTAATGTGTCCTTCTCTTCTCCGACATATCGCTCACAAAAATCAGCTCGAGACTGTGCTCTGATTTTTTCCAGTTTTTTGGGGTACGTTTGCAAACAGTAAACAACTTTTGTAAGAACAATTTTCGGAGTTGCTCAACAAGTCGTAACGAATCACACACGCATAAATGTTAAATTACTCAAAATACTGTGAAGTACGTCGCGAAGTTAAACCTACCTTTATATATAGTGGTTGTTTGAGAAGCGAGGTTTGCACGCGGTAAATTCGCTCATTACAATGACAAAGACGGCCGCGACGCCTTCCGACTTAATTCATCATTGTGTCGGAGATTACCGCGAGCCCATTCACACAACTTACCTAGTTAACGTCGAATTTACATCAACATTGCCCTGAGATGGAATAGATAAATTATTCCGGGATTAATTTAGTCCCCCGCCCGCTTCCCGGTCAGCCGTCCGGTTAGCTATCCATTAAACTTTGAATAATAGTTGTATGCATAATTATATTGTTGGTCTGTTATAGGTAATTTATATCAATTAATCCGATAGTGGGAATTCGTAAGATTTATACGTAAACCCAATTAAAACTGCTCTTTGATAAATAGCGAGACCCGACTCACACTGTGTGCCAATCATTATTAATTAGCAAGTTTTATTCACTTGTTACGTTCTAAATTAATTAAACGAAATTTAAATTAAATACATTCGTACAGTATATGATAAAGTGCGGGGCTTATGGCGGTCGTATTGCGATCGTTTCCGTTAGAATGCTGGCTTTGGAGATGATGCTTTCAATACCCGAACGGCTCGTTAATATAAATTGAATTGGACTTGATGCATTAATTTCCTGTGCGCCCATCGCGTTGGTTAAGTGCCCCGATAAATAAAAACTGACTGCTGAATAACAAACGCGCTGGAAATATTATGAAAATTTAATATCCGTCTCTGGAATATTGCTGCAGATGTCACATTATGCATTGAACTATAACCCGGCTTATTGTTACCATGTATTATAACACTTTTATTAACTCTGCTTCCGTTGTGCTTGTACTTTTAATATTGAAACTATCAATTTCAAATTGAGTTTCCATTTTACTGTAGAGAAGTGGATCGGCCTGCCTTCCTCTATGTTTCCTGCCATACAAATTTTGGTCCTTTCGTATTTACTCAAAGACTCACCCCTTTTTTAGTTTGTTGCTTTTAGTTAGCTTAATTTACTTGAGACTATTAAAATTGTTACAAAAGTATGATAGGATAGGACAGTTTTGCCACATCCTACTTGCAATACAATCTCAATTAAATTTGTAACTTCGCGTCATTAGCAGATCGTCGGTTAGTCCACGATCGGTTCATTAAAACTTCAACGATTAGCTCGAGTTTTAGGTAGGTAACTGTTGAACGCTGTACTTTGAGTTTGTTGTGATGCTTGTCTGGCGGTTTGGAGGTTTTCGGTGTCGAGTTTCCGTGTAAAAAGTTTTCGTGTATATTTACTTTTTTAAATAAATTAATGCTTGCTTATATACATACCCTGGAAACGGTTATCATTCTATGAGTATAAGTTATAAAGTTAAATAATAAATATAATAATTATAAAGTTAAATAATACCTCTACTACCGTTTGGTAAGATTGACTAGAAAAAATAATAGTTCATCAATTTTATCACATTTCACCCCTGTTTCGCTACGCCTAGACACAGTAGCACGTTTAAATTCATTTCGTCATTAATTTTCCACCATCACGACCCTCGTGGATAGCAGATACTCGTATGTAGGTATAAATTCTTTCTCGGTGTGATGAAATTTCATTTGGATATATGCTTTAATTGATCTGTCGCCTTAATGATTCTCTAGATTCCGTATCAATTATCAAGACCTCTGCGGTTGTTGTGATATCTCAGAAGCTAACCACTGTAACGTGTTAAGCAAGTGTACGATTTCGTACATAGAGATTGCTTTATGAGATTTACGCTTAGTTGAATAAGTCATAACTTGCTCCTCTGTCGCGTCAGTATTTAATACAGTTGTCGATTTACGATATACAGTCCATACAGAAATCCGCTGCCCAAGCAACATTGGAAGCGGAATTGTTTTCATGATAGTTGGCACAACTAAATTATTCTATACGTAAATCAGGCAGCGTCATCGAATCCTCGTCAACTCTAACATTGGAATACGGCGAGACGTGAAAATTGGAAATAGAAAATTTGAATTGCATGATATAGCTGCTCGAAAAACACTATGGTGGAAAACAAGTTTGATTCTATATAACAATGGGAATATAAATATTGGCACGCGACCTTGCATGATCGTGTTTCTCGAGGACCTTTTTTTCCTCGTTTCGTTACAGGATCCTGACTTTTGTGCAGAGTTTGCATCGAGTGCAAACGCTTCGATCATATTTTGTTACATTGTTGAAACTTTGTATGGAAAATTGCAACAATGTAACAAAATATGCGTTCCGATTCCGAGTACGCGTTTGTACTCGATGCAAACTCGCACTACGACCTCAGGTTATTTAAAAATAAGATATATAGGGTGTTTAAAACCATGTTACCCAGGAAACGCATTATGATGAATATTATGGTAATGTAGAGACTTTGTAGTTCTGATGATGAACTCCTAATAATTTTAGCGAAATGCGTGAAAACTGCAGCGATCAGTGTACGCCAATAACTTTTGAATTTGTTCATACCAGTGCTTACAGTTAATATTTATCGATCTATATTGTAATAATATAATTTAAAGTACTTAAGCTCTATTAAAAACCTGCGGGGATCGAATCCATGCGGTTTGAGCTGCGTGCTTGCGTTAACCACAGCAGCAGCTGTAACATTGAAAAGCAAACAAAAGTGATTCTGATGGTATAAAATTCGCATCAATTTTCCCACATTCGGGAAATTCATCTTGGTAGTTTTGCGAGCGGCGTAGACATGTACGAAGATTGTGAGAGGAGCACTCGCTCGACTCGAATGTAATAACCATCGATCATCCCGCCTCTGTTCCGGCGGGGAAACGTTTAATCACGCTTCAATCTTAATTAACTCACTAACGATCTTATTTACGAAGTCGTCCATGTCGACACGGGGGCTGTTCAAAAGTGCTCATATTTATACTAAATACTTACATTGTCCAATTAACAATGATATGTTTCTCGAAAACCATCATAAACTGAGAATTGCACTCCATTCCTTGGCGTTCCCTGTCTGGGAACAACCTTTTGACCTTCAAGCGAAACGTAAAAAAGGATTTTTACTAGCGAGCGTAATAAGCTACGACTACCCTCGTAGCAAATGTTGCTTGCATCCATACACTCCATGACCACTATTCTTAACGCCAGGTGTTGGTAGAGTCATTTACTTGGCTTACAATAATTGAGAGCTATACATATTTTATCAAAAACTGGACACTGTTGAAAAAAAATCTAACAGTGAAAAGCGCGAAGTAACTTAACATACCACAGTCAAAATTTACATAGAGGTGGATGAGTGCATGCAGGTGTGTTTGTCAGATATCGATGGACGCACCTGGTCACGGCTTATTGAGGTTGTAACTTTTGCAAACTACTGCAGCGCCTGTAGGCGTCATAGACCACAGCTTAATAATAGATGTGACTGGAATAATCCTAATCCTTACTAATATTATAAATGCGAAAATTTGTTTGTCTGTCCTTCTTTCACTTCAACACTGAACAAGAGATCTACGACTCTACGTGGTGTTTTGTACAGAGATAGCTGGAGGTGATATTTAGGCTACTTTTATCCCCGAAATTCAGAATAAATAAATGTCGCATTTAAAAAAAGTAAATTTTTATTATAAAATTTTGATATACTGTTTTTTCTAAATTACGTAGCTATTTAGTACAGGTGTAACGTAATTATAAAAACCCCCTAACATAATGGCACCGACTTTCTATGAGATATTCAATTACGAGTACAGTATTTTGATCCGTGGAAACAAATAAAAGAAATCAATTCTACTTCCGTGAGCAACAAAAGAACAATGAACTGAATCCGCATCTATTCTTTCTTTGTTCTGTGGACGAGCAGTTCGGACAAGCGGGAGCTCACTTTAAAGTAAATATCTCACCACTTTGGTCTTCCGGGAAAATTGAATTGGCAAGGACACAGACAATTTCAACCGATTCTCTTGATAGCAAAATACCTATATAGATGAAGTTGATCCAATGCGCATTCTTAAATCGGGTAGTTGGAAGTTACAAATCTCTTCATAATAGCTAATTCGTTGAATTGTTATTGCAGGCACGGCGATATATGACTTTGCATTTAAAAGACAAAAATGTGTTTGCTTGTGGCGAGGTGCAGCGTCCCGTGCAACTTTACAGTGCGGGGTTTGAGAACGTCCTCGTGCGCGGTGCTAGTGTGTCCGTCTAGTTGAGAAAAGTGCTGCCTTAACAATGGAATATGGATGAGTGTCGTGTGGCGCGGCTTCAGACTTTGTGCTTCCGAATATGCACCCTCATTACCAACACAAACTTTAAACAGTAGTTTCGCGGGAAGTGATTTCAATAAAAATTAAGCATCGTCGACAAATCGTAGTGTTGTTAGATCCCTTGTAAATATTTTTAGAACGTTATCGACGCGCTACAAACATTACTAAATTAGTATTATAATAATTAACTTGTTGCGGTTGTCGAATTTTAGATAAGAAAAAGTCAAATTAAATTTACAAATACGTCTCGTTAGGCTAAATTTTTAATCAATTTTACCGTCTCTCATCGTTAAGTGGCAAAACTCGGTTGTGATGTGTATAGAGTATAAGATTGTCTTGTTACTATTATTATATATCCGTAAGTAAGCTAAGTAGTTGTACGATGGGGCGTCAAAAGAAGTTCTGCAGAGATTTCGGGGGGCTTGAGGAAAGGTGATGCGGGTTGCGGGGAGTGCGCTGCGCTGTCACGTGGTTGTTTTTACCGTCGCAGGCGCAGCACGGGTCGGCGCGGGCGGGCGCCAAGAAGATGATAGATCGTCGCCGCGCGCTCCACCGCATCGCTACAGTATTGCTCACCTTTCTCATCTTCGCTGTTTGTCAAGTTCACGCCGGCCGTAAGTCTCTTTTTGATTACATACAGACTCACATAGCTCACATTATACCAGATATTTCATTAATATATATAATACAATGGTGTAAAACTATGTGGGCTTGTAACATTGCATGCTATAGTTTTTAAGAATGTATATTATATTTGTGTATTCATTTTTGTAAAAGCGATTCGATCACATAACGTATTGTGTTATTCAGAAAGCTGTAATTTCACATGCAAAATATACCAGTATTTATTTCGATGGGGGAGTACTTAAAGTAATTATTTCAAATTATTTACCGAGAATTATGTTTTTTTACAGCAGTTATTTAGTATTCCGTTTCAGTTCAAGGTCTGTGACATTGTTACATTATATATTAATTAATTGTGCTAAAGTTGACTTTATACTTACTATATTTACCATATATTGAACAAATAAATTTCAGATATTTTCTAAAATTACGCACAACATCATATATTTTATAAAATTTCTATTGGAATCATATCAATAGTAAAATTCCCTATTTAATTGCACCCTAGAATACTTAAATGTTTATTACCCATTACCTAATATAATCTCTTTTTTTTCAATCCATTTTATGTCCTGCCATATTTGTCACGCATTATGAATAAAAGTCATCATAAAAAGAGGCACACGTTCAAAACCCAACCCAGATTATAATATTACAGTAATGTCGGAAGGTTCCTTTTTAATACACTCTCGGAGTACCGCAATACATTCTCGGGCGGGGTGTGCTCAGGGATTAGAGCGTACACTTATTGTTGTTTTACTTCTTAAATTGTTTTAATACCAGCATTAGGACCACGCGGTGCGCACTCATTTACATAAGAGAGCGGGCGGCGCGAGCGGCTGCTTCGGCGATAAAGCAGCGCGTCGATCTTATTGCTGCAATTAATGGAGCTCCCGCCCTTAAATGATACA
The DNA here is from genome assembly GCA_963924495.1 of Nemapogon koenigi. Taxonomy (NCBI): domain Eukaryota; kingdom Metazoa; phylum Arthropoda; class Insecta; order Lepidoptera; family Tineidae; genus Nemapogon; species Nemapogon koenigi. Next base: position 2,563,542 of record OZ004640.1, on the reverse strand, counting down.
ACATGTAAACGTGGCCGCAGCTTAACAAAAGCTGCCGTTTTTCTCTTCTGCGGAATATTTATAGTGTAATTTGAGTAGCCATACTAGGCATAATCCATTTTCCTCTTATATATAAAACAGGTGACTTGTACAGAAACCGACGCTCCAGGGTATTTCTTAAGTTACCCTAATATAAATATTTTTGATCGCGACAGGCCAAATAAGAATAAACTTCCACAAATTCATTTTCATAACGAAATATTTTGTTCACATTGTCATATCAATTTAGCTTTATACAACATTCGGCGAGCGTCTATTACGAAGTTTGTCGTGGGGACTGTCGAAAAAATTACTAGAGCCGCCGCGGAGGCGTTGATTTACATTTTAATACCGGCGAGGGGATATTGCGAACAGAGGCTGTCATAGCGCACAAAAAGTGATAGGATGTAAACGAGACATAGCGGTTATCGAAGGGAAGACAATCAAGAGTGACAGTCGGGGGTCGCCGCACCGTCGCCGCGTCGCTTGTCGCGATGCTGCTCCGGTGTCGCCGCTGACGTGGATAGATTAGCATTTAGATTATGTTCTCCGTTTGGGACCGGTATCGGGTGTCTGCAAGTTGCGTCGTTGTCGTCGAAGAACTCTCTCTAACTCATCTCTCCCAGTGACGAGCTGGACAACATTCCACTGAAAAAGTGAAAAAAAAAAATGAAAAATTACAGTTATTTTAAAAATTAAATTGAATCAAATTTTATTTACAAGCGAACCGTTCCGAATTAGCACAGGTAGAAAAGGTTTATTTAACGAAATATTCCATTTTCCCCGGGGAATTTATAATAATACTTAGGATTCATATTATCCGTCACACTACATTATAGATAGATGTTATGTATAAAAATTTACGCCGAGTTTAACGTTGTACGAGAGAATACAACCACACGGAAAAATATCATATCAGTTGCCATAATATGGTAGGTAGATTAGGTACACGATCTATATATTTATATTTTATTTGCTGTTTTATTATTATTAGTATGTTAATTTCTAATATTATAACTATTTTGTTAATTATTGTTAAATACTGTTTAGAAAACTTCGTACGCGTTGTATTAGGAATACTATTCACTCCCTTCTGTAGGTAGCGTGATGTTAAGTAGCCTTTAACCTCGAAATGGGCTATCAAATGTAAAAATATTTATACAAATCGGTTCAGTAGTTTTTGAGTCTATAGAATACAAACAAACAAAGAAACAAATATTCTGAGATCAAAATACACATATTGTCATTTGGATGATTATAAAATGATCACATATCAATGTGTGAGCGATCCGAAGACAAGAGCGAATTGCTTTTCAAAATAACAATAACAGTTATTTAAAACAGCGGTGCTGGAATTATCGCTCATTCATATTCATAACCAACGAGCGAAGCGATCGGCTCCGTACAGCCTCCGGGTAACCGCGCCCGCCTATGTAAATAATATTCTATCTTCATTTCTATTTACTAATTTCATCTCTACGACATTTGTAGTACTATTTATTTCTGTAGTTTTATTTGTAGACAATGAATTGAAGCGTCAATAAGAGAAAATACTCCTGTTTACCGGTCTCGACCTCACCACGTCGGGAACAAAACCGCGCAAGTACTCGTATCGAGACCACGCGGTTTACAAAACCTAGCTATTCTGTATCTATTTTAGGGTAGGACTGAACGTTTTTACACATATTTTATTTTACCTCGATAGTAAAATTACCTTAATGTCCACAGATCTTGTTAAAATAATTGGCTATCTGATACTTTCTTGTCCTAATTGTCTTTAAGTACTTCGTTGTTTTCTTTTCAAAGAAAATTGCTACCAATTTATTATCCAAGAGCGGAATCGTTAAAGATTTAGGCTAGTTACAAGTTGTTCGTAAGGATCCTTTGTGACTTAATTACTTATCAATGATTATTGTTATCGGCATAAAGAAATAAATCTAGAAATTGGTTCAATACAGGACGTACTAAAATTCGTAGCTGAGGCATTTCCGTTATTTTAGGATGGTATATTCTTCAGTACCTAGATATATGCGATCTAAAACTCGTATCACACCATATCTCGTAGAGGTTATTGGTAAGCTAGACTGAGATATTCTTTTTGTGCGATCTTAAACTCGTAGCACAACATGTCTCGTAAAACTTATTGTTATTCTAGCTTGAGATATTTTTCAGTACCTGGATATTGTCATGCTACCTATAAGCAGAAGTCGTAGCACAACATTTCTCGTAGAGGTTAATGTATTTCTAGTTTAAGATATTTTTAGCACCTAGATATTTTCATGCAATCAAGAACTCGTAGCACAAACATCTTGCGTAGAGGTTATTGTTGTTCTAGATTGAGATATTACTCAGAAACTACATATTTTCGTGCGATATAAAACTCGTAGCACAACATTTCTCGTAGAGATTGATGTTATCTAGTTTAAGATATTTTTCAGTACCTAGATATTTTCATGCGATCAATAACTCTTAGCACAGACATCCTTCGTAGAGGTTATTGTTGTTCAATATTGAGATATTCTTCAGAATCTAGGTAATTGTCGAACGATTTTAAACTCGTAGCACAATATTTCTCGTTGAGGTTATTGTTATTGAATCTAGATACTTTCATCCGATCTAGAACTCGTAGCACAAACATTACAAGAGATTATTGTTATTCTATATTGAGATATTCTTTAGAGTCTAGGTAATTGTCGTACCATCTTTAACTCGTAGCACAACATTTCTCGAAAAGGTTATCGTTATGCTAGATTCAGGAATCTAGATATTGTCGTGCGATGTAATACTCGTAGCACAAACATATCTCGTAGATGTTATTGTTATGCTAGATTAAAACATTCTTCAGAATCTAGATACTTTTGGTATGATCTTAAACTCGAAACTAAACATTTTTCGTAGAGCTTTATGTTATTCGTTAGGGAGAAAACATTTCTCGTATGAGTTATTGTTAATGCTAGATTCAGATATGTATGAAAGGTAAGATGAATATAAAAGAAGCAAAAGAGATATGTCAGGATCGTAACAAATGGCATTCGATTGTCTCTGCCTACCCCTCTTGGGATGAAAGGCGTGATGATAGATAGATAGATATTTTTCATAATTTAGACATGTTCGTGCGATGTAAAACTCGTAGTACAACAACTATTGTTATGCTAGAGTCAGATATGTTTCTGATTGTCGATATTTTCTTGCGATCTAAAACCCGTAGCACAAACATTTCTCGTAGAGGTTGCCCGTATTCTACGTTGCCATATTCTTCATAATCTAGAAATTGATTCAGCTCAGTGCTATACTAGTACTCTAGCTGCTAGCGCTATGCTAGCAGAGCCATGACTCGTAGAGGTCATTGTTATTTTAGATTGAAACATTCTTAAGTAGTTCACAATCTCTTGCGATATTTTTCAAAATTTAGGAAATAATTCAGCTCAGTGCTATTTAAAATCCGTAGCACAGACGTCTCTTGTAGAGGCTACTGTCATTCTACATTAAAATATTCTTCAGATTCTAGATATTTTCGTGCAATCTAAACTTCGTAGCACAACCTTTCTAGTACATGTCAATGTTATTCTATATTGAGATATTCAGCACAGTGCTATCTAACACCTGTAGCACAAACATATCTTTTAGAGGCTTCCGTTATTCTAAGTTATTATTCAGAATCTACATAGAAGTTGGTTTAGCATGGACTATCTAATATTCGTAGTACAGCATTATCTCGTAGAGGCTACTGTTATTCTAGGTTGCGATTAATCGGCGGCCTTCGATAAAAGATTTCTCTCGAATCCCTTATAATGGGAAAATTTTGCATGGGCTGCCTTAGTTGTTTAAGTTAATAAAGTTTTATGACGCTGCCCGCCAGGCATTTTAATGCTTTAGCGATGCCCTTAGACGCATATGCGCGAATTTATGTTGGAAATTTATTAAGATGTGTTGTTATTTAGCAATGTATAGGAATTTTTTGTTTAACATATTTTTTCATTTGTAGATTAATAGCTTTCCCATATTTAAATTGATGCGGTGTTTGCTTTGTAGAAGGGATGCTTCTCCTGAAGTTTATTTTCACCATATATTGCTTACATATATGTCTTTGATAACATTATCGATACACTTGCATCCTATAGAAACTGTGAAATGAACATTTTGACCTTTAACAATTTCTCTAGAATTGCATATAATAATGTAGCATGTCGTTATATACTGCCTTTAAATTGATTATGTATGACAATGGCAGGCTTGAGTATATACCTAATATACACGAATATGCTGTAATAATATATATATATATATATATATATATATATAAGATATTTTTATATCGGACGTGGTCCCCTTCCTTCCAGTTTAAAAGTACATGTAGCCTATTGTTTCGCGGTTATCTGAAGGAGTTTTACTTCCGTGCCATTAATTTTCCATTTCTCTCCAGTGCTCGCCTATTGAGTGGTCTTATAGACGGATTTGGACGGGCTAATGCTTTTTGATAGGTTATTACAGTGGCTCGGCAGGATCTCGATCGTTGTTGTCTTTTTATTTGGGATTCAGTGAGCAATAATGAAGTTTAACAGGGCTATGAAAAAACAGAGGCTTATCTTGGATGATGTCGAAGTAATGAATTTTTCATGAAGATTACGATCGAGGTAGTGCCCCCTCGGATCGTTTAATACTGTTTTGACGTTGCTTTTGTGCTCTTTAGTGTAACGACATTCGAGTGGATTTGTAGTGGAGTTTGCGATACAGCCCCAGACTCGGGTGTAATCATTCAAATAGGGATAAAATATATACAAATTGTCCATCTATTTATTTTTAAATAGCTGAAGCTGGAAAGTTGTATGAGCTGAAGTGCTGCTTATTTTCAGAAACCTGTCCATCTGGGTAATTTTTTTTTCAATACTTTTGACCATTATTCTGTTCTTTAAAATATTATTGGATAACTTTTCTCTGTCTATACTACTAATAATTTAAAATTGATTTATTTTATTTTAACGTGGCTGTTAAAATTCAACACGTAGAGTGTTTATTTAGTAATAAACAAACGCTCCTCTTAGATATTGCAATAATCGAACGATTTTTAAATATTAATTATCTGTCGTAATATAGGTGAAGATTTCCATTGCTACAACAAGCACCCATAATATCACTTTTGTAGCACGAAATGTTGCTTCATACATAAGGTAATAAGGTCTTTTAGAGGAGCGCACTGCAAACAAGCTCCGGAGATAAGTTGCATTCTATACGAATTTAAAAGTTTTCTCTTGTGGAAAATCTCTTTTAGGGGTAATTGTCTGCAAGACCGAGAGGGGTTTTAATTGGCATTTTAGTATTGCACTTTTGATACTTTTCCATGCTTCGTAAACTATATATATATATATATATATATATATATATATATATATATATATATAACTCTACTATCACGCCGTTTATCTCAAAAGGGGTAGGCACGGACATATATAATTCGGGTCCAAACATTTTCATCACAACAAACATGTGGGTTATGTAGTAGGTATATGTGTGTGCAATCAGCAGGGTTTGAGCCTTTATAATGCAAAACTAAGAAAATATTTGCCGGTACAACACGCTGACTGCCGGTGAAATGATCCTCAACTATTCATAACTTGTAAACGAGACGCCAGCCGAGATCGAATTCTCGCCTCTCAAAAGATCGCATCTCGTGTGCCAAGGCCCCGCCCTTTGAAAAACTTTTTTTCAGTCTTTCAGTCGACAGAATGTTAAATAGTGCTAGGCGTGGCCAGCGTGACATGAAAAGAGATGTACTCAAGATATATGCATAGTTTAGTGCGGCCCCTTGCTTTGGCGAACTTAATGGAACCTACTTGGCAAAGTGGTTTTTTAGATGTTGGTCTCTTGATGCACTAAAGATAATTTTAAGTATTTGCATTTCAAGGTGCGCTTATTCATTGTTAGGGTATAGTTATTGTACTATTATTACATAATGGGAACATTCGAACGGAAATTAATTAAATTAGGAACTGTTGACATTTACGCTGATTTGGACTGGAAATACTACTAAAAGGACATGGTAGAAATACCGGTTACGCCATATACGTACTTTCGTGGAACACATTAAAATCTTACTGGTTATGGGCAATGTAAAAAAAACCAAGGCATGGAAATATCATCTCTACCTATCCATCAAGGTCTATTAAGGTCTACATTAAGTCACACGATTTTCATGATTTTTGGAACCTCCCCTGGTTGCAATTTTAAATTTATAATTCGTTGACCCCCTCCCTCCCCCTTAATATGTGACCTAATTTATGGATGGCCCCGTCATGGGATAACAGGCGTGATGATAGATAGTTAATTAGCCTTAACAAAAGTTAGTTACCAAATTATAAATGCGCGACTTAAACTGTTCGAAGCAGCCAAGAAAAGCGAGATTTAAGTAGTTTACAGCTGCAGCCTGTTTGAGCGACGTGGTAGACACTGGATGCATAATTCATGGCTCTTCATACTGCCATTGCGAAACAAAATACGTAAAATGGCGTAGTTACATTCGTGAAGACAGCTCTCTCTTGTAGAGAACATATTCGCTAAGCTTCTTTGTAAAATATAGTACACACGTCTGCAACGAAGTGGATATGTGCTGTGCTAAAAATAAATATATATAATTATGCAAGGCGCCTTCTATTGCTTTCCGTCCTCGACTTCATCTATACTAATATTATAAAGACGTAATGTTTGTAAGTTTGGGATGTAGTAAGAAATCTTCAAATAAAATTTTCACCAATATTTAGGATGGACCTTCGGACCTTTGGTGACACCTATTTTTATGATGTAAAAAAGAGCCTACTAAAAATAGCAACGTCACCAAACATTGCTATTTTCTCTTTCAAGCGTTACGGTATATTCTAGTTCCACGCGGGTGAAACCGCGGGCCAAAGCTTGTGTAGATATGAAACGCCAAAAAAGCAGTATTTAACTCATGTAAATACTTGATATTTTAGGGGTCCAATTTCTTTTCTTAGTGGAAGTGTACGTCATAAAACGCACTTAATAAAACTCGCACAACACACAGACTAAACCGATGGACCCAGAGATTTAAAAAGCACTAAGGAGGGATTTTTTTATATTCCATCACTAAAGGATTAGAAATTAGTGGTAAAGTTTGCTCGACGATTATAAAACTGCTAGAAAGACTATTTTTAGTCGGTATCCCCTGAAAACCTCATTAACGGCCCCCAGGGAACCCGGCGGTAAATCCTCATACTTTGTCCATTCATTACGACGACGTACGAGTAACAAGTATAATAAAACAGAACACATTTTATTGAAACTGAGTGAAAAGGATAAAATAAAGTAAGAAATACTCCGAGATGGACTGTAGATGGGTCGGAAGACAAATAACGAGGCAATCTCGCTCGTGACGATCCTCAAACAGCAATAACTGAGAAAATTTAATTTACAGATCCTAGTTAAAACAACCTGTTTTAGCTCGCTTAAAATGGAATATGGACAAAATATAGTAATGTCGAAATACCTATTAATATATATAGGTAATAAATACAAATTTTATGCTGTTCGTTGGTAAGCGCATCACTTGAGAACGGCTGGACCGATTTGGTTATGTTTTTTAAAGTATATTTTGCAATGAGAATCGCAATCGTCATACTCACTGACACATGAGGCGCGAATTATTTTTTTCACGGGTTGCCTTACAACTCCCAAAATCTTGTTACGCATTTTGTATATTTATTGTATTTTCAAGCAAAAAAAAAAGTAAGCACCAATTTCTTATCGACCTCTGAAAATTCACTGCTATAGTTCCATAAAGTGCAGTCACAAGCTTGCGCAAGTAGCTAAACGTGGACGTTGTTACTCGTGTCTCTGGCCACGCCGCAAGGTATCAAAGTTCGTGATGTTACTTTTTTGCATTAACGAAGTAAAAATGTATGTTTAGGAGCCATTGTTAATATTTAACGTCAACAAGTTTCATTCATCTTAAATGCCTTGGTTCTACTTAGTAAAACTTTCTTGTTTAATGTTCGTGCGGCTAAAATCGGCTCTTTATATTAAAATAACTTTTCTCTAGAAAAATTGAGAGGTAACTTTTCTTTACATTACAGCTTAAGAAACGCTAAATGAACCGTGAATAGAGCGATATCTTCTATCGTATTTGCCATAAAGCTTGCAATAAAACATGGAATTGTACGTAACGGATGCATCTAGCGGTCGTTTGATCGACTTTACGATTATGACCGACAATATGCAGAGGTTTATCGTCACGGGAATGGGACAAGTGCATCCACCTCTGTGGTTACATGCTTTTATGGCTCCACTATTATTGCTGACATCTCCATTAAGCGATCTTCGCATAACATTGCCATTTATTGCAAGCGAAATTCCTGACCGAATAGATGTCTCGTCTACAAAATACAATTTTAATATAAAAAAATAATTGGCCAAGTTGAGAGTACGACTCGCGCGCTGAGGGTCCCGTACCATTTTCTCGGTCAGAACTTAAGACAAGATTTTCCTGTAAACCATATTCTCTTTTTTTTCCAAAATTTTAAAAATATTCGATTATTTTCGCTATATTGGGTCATGAAACTCTATATGATATCCAAGTTTCAACATTTTCACTCCAGTAGATTCGGAGAAAATAAGCTGTGACGGACGGACAGACAGACAGACACATGAGTGAACGTATAAGGTGTCAGTTTTTTCATCGGAGATGTTCGGAAAAAGATATGTATAAAAACAAAATAAAGGAGTCGATGGTTTAATTGGTAGAGCGTTGACTTGAAACCAAAATGATTAAGTTAAAGTTAACTTCCATGTCCATTATGTGCAGTGGCAGACTTTGCCACCAGTTCTGTTTAATGTGGACAACTGGCAAAGAGTGGACACTGTTACAGTAGGTCGAGTACGAGTTGCAAATGTCATATCGAGTAACTTTACTACCGCGTAAAGTGAGTAAACTACACTCACGGTGAGAACCGACAACATGCGAGTATGAGTTACAAATGCTTCTTACTTTTCAGTCAACGTTTACTCACCGTGAACGAGTAAATCAGTCAAGGAAGCCGACCAAATTTAAAAGAATGCTATCTAATATTGCTCTTATCGGAAGATGCGATCTACCAAAACCAGCCGGGTTACATCTTCTCACGGTCAATGTCAACAACAACAAAACTTGTTTGTTTACTTACATATTTGTTTCTGAGATTTGTCGACTTTCTTTTAATAAAAATGAAGACAAGCATGTCGCAATTAGAATTAATGATAACGTTCAACAGTAAGTATAAATACTACGTAATTAAGAGTGCTAAAGTTTTAAATAATAACAAGTACCTATGTACATTATGTTTTGTGATTTCGTTTATTATTTATAGACATGGAGACCTTAGCAAAACCTCCAATACGTCAAGAGGTCGTGCGACGAGCCACATGCTTTGGGAGGAATTGGTGTCTCTGCTGAATAGTGACGGCAGTGGAGACACAAAAAGCAGACTGTCAGGGTTGGAATTGCCTGACCTAAAACTGGTTGGGGTAGCAGCAACTGGGCTGCATGTCGAAGAGGCAGGACCTCCACAGGTATATATTTTTATATAATCATGCTACAATATTTGTTCATTTAAATTAATTATATTATAGTCTGCGGGATAATCTTTATTACTGATTAATCTGCATATTTACTGTAGAATGTTGCATATATATCACTGGATAGCGAAATCATACCATAATATTGGTTGGACCTCCATTAATAAAAAAGAAGAAGATAATCATTAGTTTTACATACAAACAGTGGTGCACATAAAATGTTTCTGTTTTCATTTTATGTGCTATTGCTAGGGAACAATATACTTAACAGTGAATTTTTTTTTAATTGGGACAGTAATTTTAGTGAGATATGAGAATTATTCAGCAACTACATCCATTCTACTCCCGGCTTTTGATAAATTAGAGGTATTATTTTTCAGATGTTGTTTCACCCACTCAGCCTGCGTTTCCCGTCGTCGGTGAAGTCACTCCTCGTCGTATTCCCCGACGACGAAATGAACGGTCGCCTCGAAGGCTGCAGATCACTTTCTCCATGATGAGGCGTGGATAAATTTTTTGATGCAGCAGCACAGGGACCAAATGGAACAGCATAGGGATAACATGCATCAAAGGCAGCTGGAGAGAGAAGACCAAAACATGCAGCATAGGGAGTGGGCGGCATTGGCAGCAAAAGTAATTCAAGTCTTAGATAAGTTAGCCAATAAGTAGTTACTTAGAAATAGGTTTAATAAGATAGTAGATAAGAATTTAATTTAGGATAGGTTATGCTATGATTAAAATTAAAATACACATTTGATTATTGTCTTTTATTCCTGCAATCTTCTAATTACTTGGTCTCTTATAATTCGTCCTCTTATCAAGTCTGTGGTATGTTCTTCTCTATCTACTTCTTCCCTCCCTTCTTGTTCTTCAATAGGTCTCAACTCTATAAATAATATAGATTAATTAAATCTTTCATTAATATTTTAGGTATGTTCAAATTAAATTTAAGATGGATCTTCTTGCTCTTTACATTTCAAGTTCATTAATTTATATCCAAAATTGGTGCTGTGTAGATCTTAACCTACCTATATATTCCTCTAGGTCTATAATGCCAAAATTAAGACCTATATCTACAAGGCTTGTATGATTTTGGCACATTTTGTTGGTTGATAATGAAGATCCCTGTCTTTATTCAAACAACGCCAGCGGTTCTTCAGCCTCCCAAATGTGTTCTTTATAATAACTCTGGCTGCTATGTGTTTTTTTTTGTAATATGCTTTGTGCATTCCATCACCCCTACTTAAAGCCACTTTTTGAAGGGTAGAATAGGTCTTTCAGATTTAGTACAAAAAAATGTAATGTGTAGATTATACCTACCTTTTCTTCTAAGGTAACTCGCTAAGAGGACCTTAAGTCGGTTAAACGCCTCAACTCTGCGCACAAGAATACGAAACGAATATAATGTCGTGCTCTTGCTGTTGTTGCGAAAATAAAATCTTGCTGCCATTGTTATGATTAGTTTTACACTTCGCAACTACTAATACTAACAACTAACAAAAATACTAATAACAATAATAACATAAAACGAATGAAAACAACAATAATATAATAAATTAGTACGTAAACTTCGAATCTCACAGCAAAATCCCTCAGTGACAACTTTACTTCCGCGTTTGCGAGAACGTTAACTTTCGAACTGTCAAAATGGTCAAAATAGTAACTCGTACTCGCAAAACCCATACAACGCTGTCACCACGTTCGATTACGCCAACGTAAGTGACACGTAAAAAAACTCATACTCGCAAATTTACTTCAGATTACTGCCACTAGGTGGCGCTGTTTAATCTCCATACAAATAATTGTTAACGTTAACGCGGCGTAAAAGTTAGAAAAACTCGTACTCGACCTACAGGTGTCTCTGGCCACACCGCGAGGTATAAAGCCCGTGAAAATTTGTTTGAGTGTCAGTCAAAGTAATGCCAATACAAAAGTTTCAGACAAAAAGAGCTGAAGTCCAGAAATACTGTATAATAGTGAATTCTATAGTTAAGTTAAGGAAGCTAAATTTTTAAAACACTTTGACAGCTGTCATAATACCCAAATTATATTTTTTAAAGTATAATTTCGCCATGTTCCTTTAATACTGGGCTGGATCCTAGTTGTAAGATACATAAATGTTATTTAAAATATTTAAGACGGCGCCTCTACAAATGTAATTTGATGAATGAACTTGGATTTAACATATATTTAATTTCTATAATAAAAACTCGTTAGGCATTCTTCATGAACTATTTAGAAAACTGTATTCGGTTTCCCTAATTACATTCGCCACGCCTCAATCCCGACACAGCCTCGCCTGCATCTAATAGAAGCTATGGATCATCATGAAATATTGTCTAGATTATCCGTCTTTATCCCACTTGAACGACCGGCTCAGCTTTCCTGTAACACGAAAAGTGCGCACTTAAGCATTATGCCGCCGAACTTGGTGTAATTTGCCGCTTAAATTTCAGGAATGTCGCCGACTTTTTATCATCGTCATCTCCATGCGAACAATTTAAAGCGTCATTGGACAAATCTTCGCTCGTAAATCAATGAGTGCGTCGTTTAGCTGGCATGGTTCAAAATATAATTTGCACTTAGTTCATAAAAAAACAACCCTTTTGTAGTCTACGAATCTCTTCGGAAAGAGAAAGCTAACATAGGAATTGAGGACGCGGTGGTTGTATGTCGTCATTAGAACAATCTTCTATTCTTCAGAAACTTTTGGAAAGAATTTGATTTATAAAAAAAATTTCCCACATTAGACTGCGTTTCACACGCCCATTGTGTGACTGAATTTAATTGTTTTCTTCTGTCAGAGTCGTCGGACTGTCCAGTCATTTTAGGAAAATATCCATCAGTATTTTAAGTTAGTCGATTATTCTTCCTAGTCGTGATACTCTTGACAGAGCAGTCGTGGTAAATAATGGCAGTCCACAGCGCGACGCACCTTGTATAGACTGGCCATGGTTAACTTTCTTGGGAAGAATAGTGCAGTGGTTTGCCCTTGCCTTCTGCACCAGACATTTTGAGACTATTTAGGTCTTCAGGCTCGCTGTAGTCTCTTCCAGCCAGTTGCCTAGCTAGGTGTATGGTTATACCGCCATTGCTCCTCGTTTTGTTGTGACATTTGGGCTCGGATAGATCTTATTCCATACTCCCCCTTACCCCCCAAGTCGATTATTACACACCCCTGAAAAAGAAAAAAAATCGGTTCAGTAAACTTTTTTTCACCAATATTATCTCAATATTAAATCTTGTCACAGACGACGCAGATTATATAAGATATCTGTATCTGAACGCATACGCTCTTCATAGAAATCTTTGGGTATATTATCTATTTCTATGAATAGCGATAACGTAAGTTATGCAGATATCTTGTATTATCTGCGTTTTTCTGTGACAAGCTTTACTCTTTCGTGAAACGCACTATAGCCACGCGACGGTTCTCATACTTTTTTTTTAAATAAAATAGCCAGTAAATATTAATATTGGCCAAATTGGAACCTAACTCGAAATTGCACGCATTTGTTTAGTGTGATACATTGGACATAGGGAAGGATAAACAACGCACGACGCGGCACCGACGAGGGTAATCGCTTACTCCGTTTACCCAAATATCACGTCGAGCCACCCTCGGGAGCGCGTCCTGATTGTGGCCAAAATATTTTATAATTAAACTGGCTCCACCTGCTTACTGCCTTACTGCCTTGACGAGGGCCAAGCTCCATACCTCTTTGTATTTTATTTACATCTCTTCGCGCAATGTTAGGCCTTTTATAAATCCAACAAATTATATATTTATTCGTAATGTACTAGTAGATTTAATCACGCCTTTTCTTTCAAGAGGAGTAGGCAGATTCCTTGGAATTCCATTTGCTACGGTCCATGGTCCCATACTTTTTAACCGACTTCCAAAAAAAGAAGGAGAAGGTTCTCAATTCGGACCGTATTTTTATGTATGTATGTACATCGATTACTCCGCCAGTTGTGAACCGATTTTGATGGTTTCTTTTTTAATCGACAGATAATTCTTCCGGATTGGTCCCATTTTTATCTCATAAAAATTGGTTCTTTAGTTTTTCAGAAATTTTGAAAAAACTGACCTTATAAGTCAATTTTTCGTAATATCTCGATGAAATATGTACCGATTTTGACGACTTATTTTTTTAAGGATATAATAATTTCTTGACATTATCTCACAGTCATATGACGAAAATCGGTTCAGTAATTTTTCAGAAATTCAGTAATTTGTCTCTGTTTACTGCTGAAAATTATATCAGAGAAAAGCCTTAGCAACGGTTGCTAAATACGAATATATACGAAGTTGTCAATTTTCGTATCGACGGTGGTCTAGCGGCTAAGGTATGGGATGCAGCGCAGGGTCCACATTGCTCGAGGTTCAAATCCCATCCACCGCAGTATTTTTTTAATTTTCCATCATTTTTTTTAGTTGCGTTATTATTTATTTCTCAGGGCAACAAAATCACTTAAAAGGGAAAAATAAACCTTTTAAAAAAAAGTGTACCGACTTCAAAAATTTGCACTGAAAAATAATAAATAGAAATAATTTAGTACCCAAATTCACTAATCTAGATAATCATCAGTACAAACACAGATAATATTAAACAGATCTTTATGTCCTTAGATGTTTACTTAATTTTGTATCCTAATTTGGCACCAACCGTCTTCAAATTCTACGACGAAATTTTTATTATTTCTTACTTTTCAGTGCAAATTTTTGAAGTCGGTACACTTTTTTTTAAAAGGTTTATTCATTAATCACATCTTTCATATTGTGTCTTGTTTCGAACATTTCCATCAAGTTGTATATCTTCTTTTTAATATCTAATTGTTAAGACATTTTGAAATCGAACAGTAAAAAAAATCGTTATTTGCTGTCATTTGCATCACTTTTTTGCTCAAACCACAGCACAGACTGATTCTTTCGTTTTACTCAGAATTATATAAATTGCCAGAAAATTGTTTAAAATAGTTGGTTATTAAAAGCGTGTTTGAGGTCTGGCTAGGTTAGAGAGAGTGTCGTTTCACCGTTTGTCCGCGCCACGCCACTCGAGCCCCGACCGACGCCCTAATAACTCGCGGGCGTGTGCAGAGGCCGTGTAATTATTTATGTCCGGCCACAGCTCCTGCAGGAACACTCGGCGGTTTGTGTCGAGGTCGTTGGGACCTGTCCCTTAGTTTGCTTAAGTAAAGATATGCTACTTCATGCAGATTCAGGTTGGGTATTCGTTGTGAATGAAGTTCGAATGCTTACCTATTCGCTGTGAGTACACTTGCAGTATTCATTCACGGCATACATTTAAACGTTCTCGAGTTTTATATCTAATTTTCAGGTGTTTTTCATATGGTTGTGACAATTTGTACGAGTCCTCCTTTTGATCTCAACGACGTCGTTTTCGCTGGGTACCTTGTGGCCGGTTCCGGGAGCCGTAAAAAGCAAAGAAGTTTTATATTATATTCGCCAACAGATGGCCAGAAACTCGGTCGACCAGGTACAACAAAAGCGTTTCACTGAATAATTATTTACCACAAATGAAATTAAATCTAGTAGTAAAACAAGCTTAACTGTTTAAACACCAGCTTTATAACAACGGCAAGCTTATTTAGAATTGATTAAATTTACTCTATTTTAATAAGCGCTTGAAATAGAAACATTACGGAGGTCGACAAGTTTGCTCGCGTAATTTCCTTGTATAGCCTCTATTTATGTTGCAGTCTTGTAAATGTCGGCATTACACGCTGGTGCACTGCTGTACCTAGAAACAATCAGGTCATAAGTCAAGTGACCTAGTGCTTGCGATCACTTAATACATGGACTTTGGCATACAATCTGTCTCGTCTAAAATAACTACTGGTTTTCTCGCTATTTATTTATGTTTTACAAAAACGTAGTCAATATAAATGGATTTTCATTGTTGTCTATACTTACCTATATTTTTTGGGTATCGTAGATCATAAGGATTCAATGGCCTAATTGGTAGAGCGTTGACTTGAAACACCGGGAGGTCCCGGGTTCAATTCCCACTCGCGACAATCAAAAAGTGACACATCTAGGTCCATTAAGTGCAGCAACGGGCTTGCTACCTGTTCTGTTCAATATGGACTACTGACAAAAAGTGGACATTGTAACCGGTGTCTCTAGCCACACCGCAAGGTATAAAGGCCGTGAAGGTGTGTTGTGTTGTTGCTGTCGTAGATTTGTTTTGGCAAATATTACAAATGACACGGTCCAAAGTCAGTTTCTGTAAATCGCAAACTACGCACAGAAAAGTAATCCTAGATTAGTTTCATACGGTTGTAATTAATTTTCGTATAACACCCACATTAAAATTCATGATATTCGTAGCGGAATTTTGTTAATTGTTTCACTTGTGAACTTTGACTTTGTATGGCTTTAGGAAAGCACTTTATTATTCACTGGCCTCTGCGTGCGATTCTGTCTGTGTTAAAATAACATATTGTAAAATGCGTGGTTATCCAGGGTATAAATCTCAACCAAATACATCGTCAGCCATGCTTGACCGACCATCATACCCATCATAGACGACCATGATGGCGCATCGTGAAGTCCTCTTCCATATCTAACTAAATCTAAATGAAGTGTACAAGTTTGTTACGATAGTTGGTACGAGTCGACCGTATCTAATGTTATACATTCGGTGTGTCGGATGATGTCCCCAGTAATCGTGCAAGTAACGCCTAACCGAAAGCTATTTCCGAGATAAGGGGACATTGTATAAAGGCCTTTTGTCACGACACATCTTTTAAGTGACGCAGCTGCTCCGCAGTAACCGGGCCGCTTGACTAATTATACAATATTTGAGTAAATCAGGGCCAAACAACGGTCGTTACCGTACTTTTGTGATATATATTTGTCTTCCTTTTCGTGTGTTGTTTGCTCAACCGTGCGCAAATAAGCTATTTTACAATGTCTGGGAAGCGCGTCGCTCCTGTTTGACCTCACTCCGTCATAATGGGTTTTATTTGGGCGGCAATAACTTGTCAATGTGAAATGTGTGTTACTCCATCACATCTAACACAGTACCCAAACAGAACTGGCCACTCGTTAGGTATAGCCTCAACATTTGTCCCCCGTTGGGGAGTCGCAATACAACGCGTGAAGATATAAAAACCGGCCAAGTGCGAGTCGGACTCGCGCACGAAGCGTTCCGTACCATTATTAATAAAAACGGCAAAAAAAAAAATTGTTGTAACGTTTGTTGTATGGGAGCCTTAAATATTTATTTTATTCTGTTTTTAGTATTTGTTGTTATAGCGGCAACAGAAATACATCATCTGTGAAAATTTTAACTGTCTATCACGGTTCATGACATACAGCCTGGTGACAGACGGACAGACGGACGGACAGCGGAGCCTTAGTAATAGGGTTTCAGCTTTTACCCTTTGGGTACGGAACCCTAAAAAACTAGCATACTTTTAAGAAATGTTTTTATTTCAGCTACGAAAACTAATACTTTAAAAATATTAATTTTACATATCGCCTTATCGATATTTCTAGGAGGGCTGTTGCCGCTTGGTCAGCGTATTAGCATACAAAGAGGATTCATTGCAAGTCTCCTGGGCATTATACCTCAGGACAGCGATCTTGAGAAAGTATTTTATGTCATATATTTACAAAATGTACATAAAAATGCAATTTGGTATGTTTAAAATTGATAGGTTTTCTAAACATAGTTTGTAATTAATTCGCTACAATGTAGGACTTTCCCAGTACTGTCCATAAAACGATTTGGATGTGAATTTAATTACCACTAAACGTGACTATAAACCAATTTTGTCCCAATTGTTCAACGTTTATATTGAGTAAAATTAGGTTCAATTTTGATAAATGTAATAATATCCTATAGAATTTTTTTTAAATTATTTTACAGCTTTCGTATGTATATAATATTATAAAAATAATATTGTTATCTTACCGCACTTATACATAAGTAAGCGGTCATTGTTTGTGAGTCTAGGTATGAAATATATGTAAATAGACAAATTTTCAGGAAACTATTGTATAAATTACAAGTTTTGCATTGACATGAAAAATTGACACGAGAAACGGAATATTATTCTGAGCTCGAGAAAGCTATTATTCTTAAACTTCCAGATTCAACTTCACGGACTTTGATAGTAATATTAAAAAACTTTTTTTAATAGTTTCCCTAGTATGAATTGAATTAAAGTATCATTTGTGCTATGAACTTTCATATTGGAGGTGCGACGTGCCGTGCCGTCTAAATTATTTTGATAATTTTAAAAGTTATTATTCCGAAACCTGTTGCTAATTTAAAAATTGCTACAGCTTTTCATCAGGCAGAAGACCGCGCCCAGTGGAGGAACATAGTTGATGAGAAGCTGATGCGTCGAAGCCATGATCCCAGTAACGAGGGAGGTCTTAGGAGACATATCCAAGTCAACGTAGCTAAATAGCTTGTGTATAGAGAATACAGAATTCTAGACACGTTGATCAAGCTGCTACGTTACGTGCTTGAAGCTTGTCTGATGTGTTATTATATTTTTAATTTGCTTGACGCGTTCCAACAAACAATTTTAAGAAAATGCATGACTCAAACTTCATAGTCTTTTTTTGACAGTCCTTCAAGCTGGGTTCAACATCATATGACGCGTCTCCGTATAGCACTTTAGCATCAATAACAGCATTAAGCATCCCCTATAAATCCCTTAAAATAAACATTCCCCGGGGAAGTCTGGTAAAAATTGACCACCCACCGCCCATTACGGGAAAGCGAGGCCCTAATAACGGTCACGTGGATCTTGACTCGATAAAATATCCATTCGCAGACCGACCCCCAGAATATGTCTCTTTACTCTCGCTCGAACGGGAATTGGGTTGAAAACTTACGACCACGCTTAATGATCCACTTATTATTTGACAGAAAGATTCTATGACTGTGTGAATAGATTTTTTTGTAGAAGAAAATATGACACAAATGTGAAGCTTTTGCGTATGTTTTTTGCTAGTTCAGAATTGACACCTTCAAAAAAGGTTAAACAGATATCTCAATCAGAAATCGAAGTCATATAACATACCGTATTATGTACTTCTTTGCATAAGGAACCCACGTATTCCGGGAACAGTGTTACCGGCCCCAGGTTACCCAGCTGAAGACAAGTCTGCCTCATTTAGCCTTTTTATTTTCTGGGGATACTTAACGAGTGGCCGGTTCTGTTCTGTTATTTTGAGATCAAGGCGTTTAGTTTCAGTTAGGTACAAATGTAGAAATCTATCAGCTTTTCTATATCAGTTGCACAATCGCATCGTTTTTATTGCTTTACACACAATAAAAGTTGGCGCACTATCTGAATGTTGGCTCCGAATGCAGTGGCAAGTAGTTATTTGCGCTGTCTTATGCATTAAGACAAGAGCACCGTGAAGTCGTAACATTCGCTCGTAATCGTAAAAAGTGTGCCCACAACAGGTGAGATTGTTGAGCGAGGCAGAGCATAACTCGCCGCAGTTAGGGCCTCTTCGCTGCTTGTGTATTCATAGGGGTAAAATATCACGTCTTACTGTATAATCATTTTTATGGTCTCACACAATTTTTGGTGTATTAAGCTCCTTGGTGGGACCATCATATCTGCCGAGTTTAACTTGCCACACTATTGCCAGTATTAGGGTTGCCAGATTTGAGATAAAAAAATTGTGAGTACAAAGTAATTCCAAGTTCTAAAACACTTCTTCATTCACCAACATACTATTATTTGAACTTACCAGGGTTTTCGTATTCCATAGAAAACCAATAACTACGGATAAATGATTCGATAGCCACCTCCAAAACTAATAATTATGTTTTAACCACTTGTGAGTTTGTGAAAAAAAGTTACCTACATATTTACATAATTGTAGGTAAATATAGCATTTGTGTGAAATCCACCCTAATATTTGACATATTAAGAGGTTGGGGTAGAGTGCTAATCACTTTCAAAAATCTCTTCCGTACATCCACGTTTTTATTACGTGGGGAGGTATAAGCATTTTTACGAGTGGTATATAGCTCTGTGGGGGGTATTTCGCTTGTTTATTTATAACAATGTTTTGAGTTCAACAAAGCACGGCTACATCCACTGTGCCTTTGTACACGAATAGTCGCCGAATTATGACACGCGCTTTTACATTTGGTTTCGCGGAAAATTATATTTCTTTATGGACTATAAAAAATGTACTTTCAGGTAAAGCTTCATGTTTAAAATTCGTGTGTTAACTAAGTGATGAAAACCTGTAAAGTATTTAGGCTATCGTTAATTAACTGGCTAAAAACAATTCACGTGTAGAACGCGCGAATACTTTGCTTGACTGTGCTGTCTGTCTAAACACTATAATCCGGAATCGAATATGATCAGACAAGTATTTTTGAGAGGATCCTGGACACTTCCACTTTTATTCCATTAAAAAAAAATTACGCTAAGAATAAAGACTTATTTTGTTTACAGCTGGCTCTAAGGCATTTAGTCACTTAGTTGTAAGAACTCGCCTCTATATTATCTTGACAGGAAGGCGTAGGTTGACTAGATTACTTGATTTTATTTCATATTTTTTTGGAACATTACCCAATATTATGGATTATATTAAGGATTCTGTGTCCAAAAGTAGGTTGTTGGCTAGGCACATTATTATTAGGTTATACTGCGGCTTCATGACATCATATAATTTGTGCGGGATAAGCCCAGCGTAAACGAATAAGGATAACTTTGTTAGTTACCCTTCAAATGTCTACTTTAGTTTTTTCTTTTTTTTTTTCAATTACAAGTAATATTTCTGAAACACGGATTGCCAACTCTAGCTCCAAGCGATGCTCTTAAAAGTCTAAATCAACAACTACAACGAAACAAAGTATATGGCATACCGAGTTATTTTTGCCTAACCTAATAAGCTTGAACATTGAGTATGTGTGTTAACAAAAGTTCGCAGTGGTGTTGTGTTGTGTATCTTTTAAAATATGAGCACGAAGGCTGCCCAAGTATTGATCGCGGACGCCTATTACTTTAATAAGGCCTGATAAGGAATTGTTGCCGCCTTTCGTTGTCGGCCCGTTGTGAACGGCCGCCCTAATTCCGGTATATGAGTTTACATTTACTATGTTTAATAAAGTCTGGCACTATTTTCTTTTTTGGATGTAGAAACAATTGTAATCTGTAAGTCCCTTTGTCATGACAATTGACTAAGACGCGGGAGCTTCGTAAAGTTGTGAATCCTGTCTTCTCTCTAAGACCCTTCAAGTGTTTCGACTTCGTTGACGGAAACACAACGCTGCCCTTATTAATCACGGCTTCCTTTGTTCCATTCCACCTTTTTCCTCTCTTTTCTCGACCGCCAAGAAATAATAAATTTTCCTAATTTGCATTTCATTTCGCTGTTTTCTTTATTTTTCTAAGAAGGGAAACTCGTATCGTGCCCATCCCAATATTCTAACTTCGTGTTATTGTAATATAAACAACTTACTATATAACTACTTTTTGTTAACTGAAAGATGTTAAACGTATTCATGAAGTAAATGCGACCTTCAATCTATAATTTCAATAAAGAGCAACGGTCATCATGTTATGTCGTGTTAGAATTATGCATGTGGGGGTTCTATCTCTAGTCTTGAAGTCAATATCGGACAGTAAAGTAGTTCAGTATCAGCTATAACAACTTTTTAATAAAACTTGACAATATCTGATTAAAGATTCCTTTGTCAAACTTTCCCGTCTCGAGGGGATTATTGAGAAACTTTTTTTAAGTTCGACTTGGTGTATATTTAAGTCCATTTTTTTCTCGCTCCCAAACAGCTATAGGAGCAAATTAATAAGCTTGATAATAAAAATTGTGCAACCGTGACTGTCCGTCTTCCTACATTTCAATAAAGGGCAAGATTTGGATACCGCACCGCGTGAAATTGGGTAAGAGCATTTGTTAACCTAAAAATCGGTCAGTGGTCACCCGGAATCTATCTCATCAATCATTACCGCGCTCGGCTCTTGCGGGTCGGACCTGATAGATGTAAGGGGCGGCCGAGATTATACCGATCCTCCTCGCTACGCCCGTGACGGATCAATTTATAAGAGGAAGAATGAACTGTCAGTCGTTTTGCGGATTAGTGCTAAAACATTCATGAGATACCGGCAGGTATTAGTTTGTTCCTGTTCGCCGGCTATTTGTCTGATCCCCTTACGCTATTTCTCGATTAGTTTATCATCATTATATTAACGAGTTTCTCTTGTTATTTCAGATTATATTATTATACTGAAGGTTTTCTATCGACCCTCGCTGTTAGCTTACGCGTCAGCATCTATAAAGTTCTGTCAAATTGGTCACGGATAATTACGTTATACACTCAAATGTATGTTTTTGACAATTTACAATTTAAAAGTATCAAAATCTTGACAAAATGAGACAATTATTTGATATTTTTTTACCTTTATTCTGCTGCGTATAGTCCCATGTGTCCGCGCGTCCGTGGCCATCAATCATTGAGATAGGTTAGTCGGAGCCGATTCCAAAACTAATAGATTTAAAGCCTGCCAAGTTGCTCTAGTGATGGATCAATTTGTAAGCAGCGAGCCTGATGGAGTGTTCCGGTTATACTGGACGGCTCCTCCGAGCGCTAGTGTTATAGATTACTGAATCATTCTTTTAAGGATTTGAGACATGATAGTTTAGAATCGAATTGACTATTAGGTCGTGTTTCAATAAGGAACACCATATTTTCAACCATCGGTGTAGTCTGGATAGGAACCACCGCGCGGTTTTTTATGTAATTGAAATGGCTTTTTTGCCGAGTGCTGGCAAAGTAATCGAGAGAGTTTTTATATTGATAAACATACATAGATATTTTAATTGGACCTAATGAGAAAAATGTGTCACGACATCAAAAAACATGACAAAGCCCATAGGTCTTAATTTGAAAATGTGAATTATATTTCACCAAGACCGATGCGAGAATTCCTCTTAGCGCGCAACAACGTCGTGATAGTGTGCCGCTTAACGTATCCCGTCATTGTAAAGAAAGGGTTGCGTAGCATCGCTTATTTTAGTTGCGGGCCGAGCAGGTTGAAAAGTTAGTTGTTTATATTCCGACGAAACTTGTTCCGCCACAACGGGCCAACCTAACGATACATTGTTTACAGGAACAATTTGAAACTTGTGAATTTGTCCGTAATGTGTGTACTCTGTAGTTACCAACTTATAATTTTAACCGGAATCGAGAGCATTATCTATCGGTGTGTATTCCGTTTTTGATTTACGATGCTGTAAGGTTTGGGTTTATACAAGATTTTTTACAGTGATTAGTGTAATAAGTGTTACGAGATTTAAGCATCATTTGCTCATTTCTCTATCTTAGATTAGAGTCTTCCAATTCTATTTATTTCCATAATATCCGTCATCATTTGGTAAATTATGTTATTAATGCTGCCAGTTCATGAACTTTAGGCAATCCAAATAATTTTGTTAATATATTCGAGGGCATACTAATAAAATTGTGTGAAGTGTCAAGTGGCCAGATTTAATCAAGACAAGTTTAAGTTTAATGTAAGTTGAGTATAGCTGCGGAGAGAGTGAGTGCGAAAGTGGAATCTTGCAATTTGGCCGCGGTCGCCTCGGTTTCTCGGGAATGCGATCCGCGACGGCACGTACCTACACACACAAATCACCGCTGATTTTACACACTGTTTTAAACAGCCAAACCACTGAATCTTTTGGATTTTCTTCATTATTTCAAGGTCGGGTTCTCCTTAAAATATATATTTAGTAACTAATTTATATTCTAAAATCAAACTTGCTTCCCTGGCTTCTCCCTTGGAGCTCATATTAACTTTCATCCCCTATTATGATCTTGAGTTCATACAAAATTCCTAAAGAAAAAACCACTTTTTATTTCCTTAAAAACCTTATTCAGACTATTACGAATATTTATAAAAAATAGCCAAATCGGTCCAGCCGTTCTCAAGTGATGCGCTTATCAACGAACAGCATTTAATTTTTATTTATATAGATTACTTTTGAATAAAAAAAAAGCGTCTAGGTAAGAATCTCTAAGTTTCCTTAGGTAAATATTGTATTTAAGAGATGGAAACGCATAAAATGGCCCAGAGGTCTAGAGAGCCTTAAAGATAATACGAATTCGACCTCCAGCGGTTAATTGTTTCCCTTGATTAATTCAGAATAAAGCTTTTTGTTATTTCAGCATCGCCCCGTCTCGCTCTCTTTCGCCCCCGTCTGTTTATAAGTAGGAAATAATTGAAAGCATCGAGGTTTTAACGTCGAGGTAATAAAAACACTGGCTCGTATCACTCGTTATTTGATTCCGATACGTTGACTTTTGTTTTTATTATGGAAAATATTTCTATCTACTCCCGGATCCGACACAGCGTACGAAATTACATTATGCTTTCTACGTTTGTTTATTTGATTTGATTTGTTTTAATAGGGACATCTGTATTCAGTCGACCGGTTTACGAATTGATTCACATACCAGAATTAGTATACCGTTGTGATTTTTAACTGGATTCTAGGAGGAAGTTCTCGATTTTTTTTAATGTCTTCAGGATTATGTCTATATACCATGAAAATGGATTCATTAGTATTTGAGTAACTGAAAAAGAAACCTATAATAATATTACTCTAAGGTTGATGACGCCTAAGTATTATATACTTCAAAATAAGGTTCTCAATTCGATTTATATGTCTTTACATCTACACCGATTTTTTTCGAGATTTCTGAGTTGGGGTTAGCAGTTTTTCAGGAATTTTTAGCTTTAAGCCAATTGCATTACGAGCACTAATAATATCTAACACAAACAATGTTCTACAAATTACATGAGAAGCAATGTTTCTTCACCGCTGCACCGGATTAATTTTCAATTTACAGTTCCTTCGCTCGCGAGTCGGAAAATTCTTGAGGCACTCAGTGAGAGACACTGTCTACCAGCTTTAACGTTTATTTTTCTTTAATCTTAGTCAAGATTCCCGGCGTCGCTTATCCGTTTGCCTTAAATAGGGCTTTGGCAACTTTCATTTTAAACGTTTTCGTTGCTGGATCCTTTCATAAATTTGTAAGCAGAACTCTCATTAATGTTTTCAATGGATAAATGATGAGGTGTGTTTATTGCGTAATGAATTTTTTGAAACACTATCTTTTTACTTAAATAAATGACAGGTGGTGGCTTCCATTAACATCCTTGTCTGTTATTGACGATGTGACGTAGATGTACCACTCGCTCTTGCATGCATTATTATGAAGATAGATAGTATATGTTTTCGGAGAGTAAACCCAGTTAGACTTTATTTATGTTTTATTTTATGCAACTCATTACGATATAAAAAAATTAAGTCAATCCGTATTGGTATACGTATCATCTTAATATTTTTTTTAATAAAAAATATTGAACTTGTAAATATGTAATTATTATTGTTTAATTACTGATATATACGGGCTCTGGCTGTACGAGACGAATATTCATGACCTGCGAGTTGTCCCGACGACAGTATTATTATTATGGCAGATTGTCACAACAGCTGATTACAGCATGGAATAAAAGAATATATATAATTGATAATTGTATATTTATTAATGGCGACGAGACGGAGTAAATAGAAAAATGGATATAAAAAAACTTAAAAAGGTTCGTAGTTCTTTAAGAGGGCAACTTACACGCCTAGAATGTTTTTTACAAACTACAACGGAGATGTCGGAGTACAAAATCACCACACGTACAAATTCGATACACGATTATAAAGAAAAATTTCAAGAACTACAAGAAAAAATTGAGTTATTGACTGACGACGAACAATTAGAAGATGAAATACAGTACAGGTATAATTTTGAAGAAAATGTTACAACATTAAAGATAAAGTTAGACAGTTTTCGTAAGGCGGAAATTACTGGTAACAGAGGTTCAGTTTCGTCCACGAACCAAACTATGCTAGTCAACCAGAGTCCTAAAATTACATTCCAGCCATTTCATGAAAATGAAACTTTCAAAAACTTTATATATCGTTTTGAATTATACACAGTTATAAACAATTACCAAGACTCTAAAACAAAAGTCTACTTGCTTTTAAGTACATTAACACCTGAATTACATCAAAAAGCACATGATCTATGTTCACCGGACGACCCAGCTACATTACCATTCGAAAAATTAGTAAAGATTTTAGAAGATTATATAGATCCGAAACCGAGTGTATGGGCTAGTCAACACAAATTTATTACTCGTACTCAACATGAAAGTGAATCAATATCAACATATGCATCAGAATTAAAGAGACTGACATATAATTGTGAATTTAAATGTACCAATTGCTCGAAATCAATTTGTGATAATTTTCTTATACTTCAATTCATACGTGGAATTCGAGACAGTGAAATTCGCACAAGAATTTTACAGGAGAGAAAGACAGTTACATTTTCTGAATTAATTCAAACTGCTACAGTGATTGAAACGGCAAAATATGACAATAAATACATGGCGCCTGAGCATAGTAATATTCCACTAGATACTCAGCAACATAAAATTTCTATTACCAGAAATAAAGACAATGTACCTTCCTTTAATAATAAAACTACAATCAGAAGATATAAAGAACCGTCAATTACAATATATGATTTGAAAGGAAAATGTTATCGATGTGGTAACTCAAACCATCGAGCAGATACTTGCAGGAACATAGATGACACATGTAATAAATGTCATCGGAAAGGTCATATAGCGCGTGTATGCTTACAAGGAATTAAGCAGAACAATCAAATAGTAGATAATATTTACTATAATAATAATAATGATTAGTAGTTTAAGATTAGAGTAGGTTAAGGCAGGCGTCCCCACTGCCAGACCTGAGACTCTCGACCCTGGCTTGCCTTAATTGGTTGTCCAGGGTGGAGTCGTTAGAGTATAATATTATGTATTATACTCGGGGGTGGAAGTGTCTAAAGGCGTAATAACGGGGAAGCTATATGTGAAACCGGTGTCACACCTCTCGACACCCCCAGCCGCTTACACCAATGTTGCCTGTCTTACTGCCGGCAGAAATGCTTAAAAATGGTGGTTGTTTTAGGAGGCCCATTTAGTAAACGGCGAGTCACCACCTGCCAATTTTACGTTTCATGAGATGAATGATATATATGATCTGCAGGTGACCGTAGTCTCAACCAATAAACTTGATAAACCAATCCATTTAACATCTCAAAACAATAGCCCGAATTTAATTTAATTTTATCTTAGTCATAGTCCAGGCACCTGACGGGGCCTGTCTGTGAGCGCATTGTATTTGATGCATTCAGAGATAGGTCCCGACGGGTGCTAGTCACAACACTTTAGATTAAACACTCTAAAGGGCCTCTACGTGTTGGACCTATGTCCCCATGCAAGCCTTACAAAGGACCGGGTATTATGCCCGTGAATTTAGAGTTACATAATAATGATTATAATTACCACAATGAAGACAACACACATTTAAATTCAGACGAGGTAGATATCTGCGACATACACTATTTAAATTCAGAGAACACCAATAAAATTATGATCAATATACATATTGAAAATAAAAAAGTACCAATGGAGTTTGACACGGGAGCAGCATTATCTTCTATGTCGCTTACTAATTATAAAAAATTAAATTTACGAAATAAAATTTTAAATACTAATGTGTCAATGAGAACTTACACTGGTGAAATAATTCAACCTATTGGAGTGGTTCATGTCCAATGTAACTACAACAAGCAAATGTTCAAGGGCAAACTGTACATTATGAACAAAGATGTTGATACTATTTGTGGTAGAAGCTGGATGAAAGAAGCTAAATTTAATTTACCAGAGATTAACACATTAAAGTCAGATTATTACCCAAAACTAAGAGAAGTTTTAACCGAATTCGAATGCGTATTCAAGAAAGATTTGGGTATAATTCCAAATTATAAAGGTCATCATACACTCGAAGAAAATGTAACACCAATTTACATTAAACCACGACGAATACCTTATGCTCTAAAAGACAAAGTAGATAATGAAATTGAAAAACTTTGTCGTCAAGGAGTTATTACAAAAATTGAACAATCTGATTGGTGAACACCTGTAGTTCCTGTTGTTAAACCTGATGGTAGCATTAGATTGTGCGCAGACTACAAAATTACATTAAATAAAGTAATTAAAGATGAACAATACCCTATACCCATTATTGAAGACATATTCTCTGAAATGCATGGTGGAGAATTATTTTGTACTTTAGACATAAGTCAAGCCTATTTACATATGATGATGGATGATGAGAGTGCACTTATGCAAACTTTAAGTACACACAAAGGCACTTACCGTGTGAATAGATTAATGTTCGGGATTAAAACTGCCCCAAATTTATGGCAAAAGTTCATGGATAAGTTATTACAAGATATTGAAGGTGTAAAATGTTTTTTTGATGACATTGTAATACAGGGAACAAATGAAGAACAATTACTTACTAGACTGAGAAAAGTTCTACAAAAATTAAAGGACAACAATTTAAGATTAAATAAGAACAAATGCTCTTTCTTTCAGAAAAGCATTGACTATCTGGGGCATACAATTGACAGGGAGGGACTACATAAAAATAGAAATAAAATTATGGCAATTATTGATACACAGAGACCTAAAACTATAAATGAATTGCGTACTTTTCTAGGCATGGCCAATTATTACAATAAATTCATACCAAATCTTTCTACTATTTGCAGCCCATTAAATGACTTATTGAAAAGATGTACTGAATATACATGGTCAGATAAATGTGAAGAAAGTTTCAAAAGAATAAAAAAAGAGATTTTAAGTGAACAAGTTTTAGTACATTTTGACCCAAATAAGCCCATAGTTTTAGCTACAGATGCGTCTCCCACTGGATTGGGTGCTGTACTTTCACATAGAATGGCAGACGGTACTGATAAACCTATTGCATTTGCTTCAAGAACACTTACAAAAAGTGAGAAACAATACAGTCAAATTGATAAAGAAGCTACTAGCATATATTGGAGCCTTAAAAAGTTTTTTCATTATTGTTATGGCCGTAAATTTATACTTGTTACTGATCATAAGCCACTAACTACAATATTTCACCCACACAAAACTCTTCCAGCAATGAGTACTATGAGACTATTTCATTATGCACATTTTTTGTCTGGGTTTGATTACTCTATAGAATATCGAAGATCATCAGAAAATTGTAATGCTGATTATTTGTCCAGATTCCCAGTAGAACAAGCTCAAGAGAATATAATAGATCAACATAATATATTTCAATTAAAACAAATACATACTCTATCAATTACTCAAGAAAATATTGCTAGAGAAACTTTACATGATACACATTACAAGACTCTTTTAGACGCTTTACAGACTGGCATGAGTGTTAAATACTATGGATATAATGATAATGAGTTGACTTTACAAGATGGATGTATATTAAAAGGTACCAGGATTATGGTACCAGCCACATTACGTGAATATGTTTTACAAGAACTACACGAGGGTCATTTAGGTATACTAAAGATGAAGCTTTTAGCTCGCAGTTATGTTTATTGGAAAAATATTGATAAAGACATAGAAAACCTTGTAAATTCATGTAGGGCATGCAGACTTCAACAAAATGAACCACCTAAGGTAGCACTACACCCGTGGGAGGAACCAACAGGTCCATGGCAGAGGATTCATATTGACTGCAGGTCCTATTGATGGTCATTTCTTATTCATTATTGTTGATGCTTTGACCAAATGGGTGGAAATATTTTCTACCAAAACGACTACAAGCACTTGGTGTATTACAAAATTACGAGAAATATTTTCTATTTTTGGACTGCCATACATTCTGGTTTCTGACAATGGCAGACAGTTTGTTTCAAGTGAATTTGAAACTTTCTTAAAAGAGAACGGTATTTTACATAAGACATCTGCACCCTACCATCCTGCTACAAACGGCCAGGCAGAGAGATTTGTACAAACAGTGAAGAAGTCATTGTATAGAATGAAAAATGAAAATGGGAGTTTACATGACAAGTTGATGATTATTAAAATTATTTTGCAAAGGACTCCAAATTCAACTGGTCAAAGTGCTTATGAGCATATGTTTGGAAGAAATATACGAACTAAATTAGATGTTATGTTAAGGGTGAAAGAACGTAGAAATTCAATCAAGCTAGAATCTGACATTCCCATAAAGAAGAAATTCCGTGTCGGACAACGTGTACAGGTGCGTAACTATGCAGTCAAAAATGTTAAGTGGGAATTTGGCACGGTCAAGAAGATACTGGGTTTGCTGCACTATGAAGTTTTAACCGACTCTGGTCTAATATGGAAAAGACACGTAGATCAAATGATTAGTACATCAATTACGGCGGAGGACTGATATATACGGGCTCTGGCTGTACGAGACGAATATTCATGACCTGCGAGTTGTCCCGACGACAGTATTATTATTATGGCAGATTGTCACAACAGCTGATTACAGCATGGAATAAAAGAATATATATAATTGATAATTGTATATTTATTAATTACCCATCTGGGGACTAATTGTTTAGCTAAAATCTTAAATTTTCTCGTAACATACTCGTAGAGGCAGTATTAAATAATTGTTTGAGTCCTTGATGATTCTGACATTTGATTCGTGTACAAATGAGGGTCTAATTGCGAATTCGCTTGGCGCATTTTCCTTTGTATTTCCCTTTGTTGCTGAAATTTACCTGTAAGTTTTCGGGAATTGGAATCGGATACACGCAACGGATGCTGGAGGCTCTCGATTTTATACATAACAAATCAACACACGGGTCGCTTTTTTTTTTGGTTCAGCAACTAAAAAAAGGAAACATGAAGTTCAGCAACAGGCTTGCCACCTGATTCTGTTCAATATGTACAACTAGCGTCAAGTGGACACTGTTACTCTCTGGCGACACCACGAGGTATAAAGATCGTGAAGTGTATTTTTCTGTGTTGTGGTAAAAACTTGAACCTCCACATGCTACGATCCATACTCATATCTGCTTATCTCATTAAAACCTATCGATTTTTCCAATAAACCGTTGTAAAATATTATAATTAAATTAACAATTCGCGAGCATTAATTATATTTGTTTTCCCCCGTGACATAGTCATATACCTGTTACCTGCACAATATCCACCTTTTTCTATAACAGACGATAACGTTGTAGATTAGAGAATCGTGCTCGGAATACGGCCCTTGTGATTGTCTATAGTTCACCCTTTGTTTGCGACGCGCGGCCGTTTGTACCGCAGCTAGTTATTTAACAGAACTACGGAGGGAGGCCATTATCTCTCGATAGAGGGTTGTATCCCTAATTATAATTGTTCCTCGATAATGTTTTGTGTTTGTTCGGATTCTTTGTCGTGCTGCGAAATTTATTTTAAAAAAATCAGAGGCTTTGATATTATACTTCTTTATGCGCGTTATGATTATGATAGTGAAATTTTACGATGTAACAAAAAGTGACAGTATAAAATTGCCGAGAGTGAAATTTTGACAGGATGAAGTTGCCGAGAGTGGAATTTTATGATGCGCGCACGAAGTGAGCCTATTTTTTTAAATAGACAATTTAGCACCTATGTTTAATTATCATTTTAAATTTAATTATGTAATTCAATTCAGATTTTAGCAACCGTATTTATGATCACTCAATTTTATTTCCATTAATTATTTGCGTGCTAAATAAACTTATTTTTGTATTATGGCAAAAAATTATAACTTCTAACGCGCTTACATAAGTACACACAATTTTTTTTATTACCTTACTGTGACACCTACCATTAAGTGAAGCAACAGGCTTGCCACCTGTCCTGTTTAATATAGATATCTGACAAAAAGAGGACACTGTTACTGGTGGCTCTAGACACACCGCAAGATATAAACGTCGTGAAGATGTGTTTGTATGTGTGTTGTTACTTACAACTTTGGCCGCGCTTTTTTGGAGTTAGTTGGTGATACATTCTGTCATAATCCGTTTGACTTTTAACATATATATTTATAGTTTTTTTTATGCTTGCCCCGTTTGGAAATAAAGTATCGCCATCGTGTCGAGTTCTGTACGGAAATTCGACAGCACCGTTTAGTCGATTACGATAGAAACCGTCGGAGAACGATACAAACTGTCTTGACACCGACGGTACTACATATTATAACGCAAGAAACTTTTTGTTTTATAGAGAAGACGACATGTGACCTTGCTACCACCTGTTTATTAAACATAGGTGAATGGTCCATGAATGCGCGCGACTGGAAGAGCATAGATAATACAGTCCGCCAGTTGTAGGAAGCAGGAAAGACCGACGCCGGAATTTCGTTCCACTTTTGACAGTGCGACACAGGAACGAGTCACTGAACTTTTTCGTTTATATGCAGAACATGTCCACTGTGTGATGATGAAATCTATATCCTGTGCGAGTTCTTCTGAACATTCCCCAAGTCAATAGAAGCATCTTCTTCTGGAGAGGTTATGTCTTTGCGTAACTGTAGATGCTCGAGATTTCGTGTGCCCTTGAGTCATTCTTCTTCTTATTTTATATTGGCTCTATATATGTTAATCGATGATTTGCCAATGTCAAGTATTATAGACGTCACATTAACAATAGCCGATAAATCGGTAGCTATCGTAGTATGTTCCCGCCGATAGTGATCATGCGAATCGCTCTTTTTTGCAAATCATAAGTCTATGATATCCGTCTCAATTTTGTATGTATCAATTGTAGAAGTGTTTTTCAAAATAGCAGTAAATGTTTATTTATATGTTAATCGCTTGGCTCACTTTGAACAGTAGGTTTTTTCAGTCGCTCAGTAATTTGCCCATTATGGCCACAATAAAGTGAAATGGCCCTCAGTGGGCCGTACGTCGCTACGGTGCCGTTACAGCTTTTATAACCTTTTTATGCAATTTTCTTTCACACGATTGCCGATTTCTGTAATTTTGCGCGCTTAACGGCACGCAATTAGGTACCCCGATATAGATATTATCGATACGAAACTAGCTGCCTAGATTTTATGATGGCCATGTAATAGTTTCATTGGATCGTTTTGCTTTTTGTTTTATTCGGTATAGCTTATTATTGGCTAAAGTAGTGGCAATAAAAACCACATTTATTCTTCACGACTAAACTTTTAATAATACACTCAATTGCAATAATAAAATAATTAATAAATAAATAAATAAAATTTGTACATTAATAAATATAGTTTTTGCGTAATTTACATATAGCTGTAGTATTTCATTAGTATGGGACAAACGTAATGAAAGGAGTTCTTAAAAAGAAGTTTTTTAGATCTTCAAATATGAAGCTAAAAATCAGAGCATGGTTAATGAGATTTGCGTAGAGATTGTAACGTTGGGTAATTTTGTTTAATTTTCTTTGTCTCCGGTGAACCTTTCCCCACGGCCGCGGGGCTCGTTATATGAATATTTATAAATTAAAATATCTCTCTCCGCTATTGTCATATTTTTCCCGTCAGCGTTATTTAGCTTATTTACGGGCGCTGTGTCGGTGTGTGATACATGCTGAGTTCAGTTTTCCGCTACGCCGTAGCATTGCTTTACGAGCGGCTATAAAGGCAAATGGGTGGTCGCGACGGCCGTGTCCAACGATATATTTCAGTATATTTTTCGCCGGCCGCTCCCGTTTGATTCAGTTGGGAAATCGCCTGCCGTGATTCGAGCACTGGTTTTAGATCTCGCAAAACAGATAACTATTTAATG
Organism: Nemapogon koenigi; assembly: GCA_963924495.1. NCBI lineage: Eukaryota > Metazoa > Arthropoda > Insecta > Lepidoptera > Tineidae > Nemapogon > Nemapogon koenigi. The sequence continues at coordinate 2,530,225 of OZ004640.1, read as the reverse complement.
TTATGTGCTATATAAATGTGTTGTTATGCTTGTTATTGTTATACAAAGTCGCCTCCAAAACCTAACATATAAAAAAATATACTACTACGCCCGTGGAAAATTTCGAAAATTGACGTCTATGGTGTCTACGTCTGGTTTGGGTCGAAGCGTGATGTTATATAGCCTATAACTTTTCTCAATAAACGGGCTATTAACGCAAAAAAAAAATGGTTAACGCTATTTGAACTTGTAGTTCCCGATATTAGGCACGTTAGGTATATTCTTCAATTTATGATGCAGTTCTAATCCCATTAAGTACGGTAAGAGGTTAGAGGTATATGGGCCTTGGGTATAAAGGATTCATTGTAATCAATATAAATTTTGTAATAATTATACGTCGAAAAAATGAAATTGTTTTACAATGCAGTTGACGGTGACAAAAATGAAATCGGCTTACCATTTAAAAAAACAGTTAATACTTGAAAGCTAATTTGATTCAAATTGAACTCGCAGTTCACATTTTGAACGAGTTCGCGACGCGGTGCGATATGTAGGTAAAAATAAATAGCGAGACCTTTCCGTAATTGATTCTCTAAATATGATATTGCGTGCTCTGTTTGCCTCAGTAATTGTGTGTGGATTGTGGAGTCCACTCTACACCCTCTCCTTCGTTTTTGTCATATATTAAATACCTAATAGCTTTCCACCCCGGTTTCGCCCCATTTTGAAATATCGAGATGACATAAATATTGGGACAGACAGTCAGACCGTAATGCATGCTTCAGTACAGTGTAAATAGCATATCCCACTTAAGCTCTGGGGCCTACCCACGGCCCTTTTTTTGACAGGTCAGGCCGACAGGGTAACCGTCGCGTCCGATGAGGGCTGCGACGGTCTGTGGTCGCCAGTCCGATTCGTCAGGCGCGGCGTTGCTCAGCATATAAGTTGCATTATTTGCCGCGACAGACCTCGACAGGCGTGGCATTGTCCGACGCGGCCTGTCAGTTAACGGGCCGTGGAACCCGAGCTTTAGATATTTGTATTAATAATTTTGAAATCACAGACAGACCCTTCAATTCTATTTTATTTGTATAGAAATTGAATACTGACCCTTAATTTAGTTAGTATGCGGATTTCTCGTGAACTCTGTATAAAAATGGCATACCTACGGCAAATTGCTTGGAAATAACTCCGGGTTTTGTGACTGTATAAAGTTACATTTGGTTCGCAAATTAAGTTAATTGAACGAGTGGAGTACATGGCTTCTCTTTATATTTAATTGCGTTTTCCTTTCTGTGTACTTTGGGAGTGTACCTTCGATTAGGTTGGGCTTTATCTTGTCCGTTACTCATATTTGATTACTGCTATAAAATAATACTCGAATTTCTAATATTGTTTTATAACTTGTCGTCGGATTTCTGATTGTGTTTTAAAACGCAAAGATGATTTAAAATTATAAGACCATTTTCCATCATGACTTAGGAAATATATCTATCTATCTATATATCATCACGCCTTTTATCCCAAGAGGGCTAGGCAGAGACAATCGAATACCATTTGTTACGATCCTGACATACCTCTTTCGCTTCCTTTATATTCACCATACCTTTCATCATTTTACATCGCTGCCTTTCATACATACTCGGCGATTGTGTGTACTTTTAATATTGCCATCGATCAATAATTTTTTATATGTTCAATAAAAGTACACACGTCCTCTGCCAGCATTTCCTTTCACTTCAGCCATATAAACCTTTTTAGTTAATTTTTCATCCTTCATTATTTCATTTCCGTAATAACGTCAACGATGAATGTGAGAGTGATAAAAATTGAGCTCAAGATGGCGGCAAAATAATGATTATTCAAAAACTATTTTTATACCAGGAAATACGTTCCTAAATCAGTTAGTTTTTAATTATTTTTCTTCTTCTTTTGGTCCTTCATGATGGGTAGAGAGCCTACAGGGCAATTCGAAAAAGAAAACAACTTTAAATCCAATACCAATTGAGGAAATACTTTGCGTATATATAAGTGTATACAACCATTACCAGAAATAAAAACTGGGGTGTATATATTTAACATGAATAATTCATGCAACATATAAAAACTCGCGCTTTTCTCCTACAGTTACGGCCTCTATTCAAAGTTTTGAAAAGCCCAATGTGATTTATTCGTATCGTATGTTATTTTAATATATCTATCGTTTCTCGTTTCATAAACGCACTCACACGCGGTGTCTACTGGCTTATACAAAAAGTTTATTTTTCTCGCTTATAATCTATCTATCTATCATCACGCCTTTTATCCCAAGAGGGGTAGGCAGAGACAATCGACTGTCACTTGCTACGATCTAGACATACCTCTTTCGCTTCTTTTATATTCATCATACCTTTCATACATCTTACTTGTGTACTTTTAATATTGCCTTCAATCAATATTTTTTTTATATGTTCAATAAAAGTATACCTAGGTCGTCCTGTGCCAGCATTTCCTTCATCCATATAAACCTTTTTAGTCAATCTTTCAACGTGTCCAATCCAGCTTAAACTAATATTTTTCTTCATTTTAGCCACAACATCATCTTTCACTTTGCATTTTTTTCTAATGATCGCTTATAATGTTTTAGCAACTGTATTTTACAGTTCCTATTATTTTTTAATATCTTTGTATATATTATCTAGTTTAAACAGTAAGAGAGCTGAGTTATTTTAAATCAAATAATAATCTTTATTGATATGGATTGGTTATCAACGTCAAACCAAAATAAATAATATAAATTATATTTATACCAATTTTAATCCCAAGCTATTTCATCCTTCAAATAATCGTCTATTAATATGCCTTGGACAGAAGTTAACTTTTTAAAGCTTCTCAATTCGACTGTATCTTTTATATGTAGGTTACGTGATTACTTCGCCAATTGTGAACCTATTTTGATGGTTTGTTTCTTAATCGACAGAGACTTCTTTCGGGTTGGTCCTATTTAAAAAAATAATTAAAATAGATGACATAGTACCTTAACCAACCATGTTACCGGATCTAGGGTAGACGAGTCTTCTTCATTTAGCCGATGCAATTTTTGAGGATCATACCCGGCCGGCGTCCGCACTTCAAAAAATAACGGATATTTATGTCCTGACAACTGGCAAAATGTGCACACTGTTACTAGTAAAGGTCGTTAAGATGTGTTTGTTTTGTTTTTTTCTTACGCCCGTTCTCGCGTCACGCTACATAACTAACTAATCTTTTCATAAATAAATATATTGAAATAAACACTGTTTCTGCCCGTTATTTGTGGTTATTAGTCGGAATAAACACGTTGTAAATGTTTAGTATCGCGGAACACGTTGTAGCTACGACTCTACAATTCCACATAACTCATTCGGACGTTTGTCGGAAAAAACTGTTTCCACATTTCCAGTTTTTACTTGAAAGGTTTTTATCGTGCCTGTAGCGTTACTTAATCACGCCGCGCTCCGGATTTTTGTTTAGCCGTTATCGCTTCTTTTAAAAAAACTAGGCGATTTCGTGTGAACATTCTTTTCTACGTACTACTGGTACTGGATTATTTTTTTGCCTAAGTAATTTTTTAGCTTATTCTTAGTGCCGCTGATTCTATGTTCGGAATTGTTCTTTTCCTTTCAAAAGCCTTTAAGATACAGCTTAATCTAGAAGGAACCTTTTGGCAAATGTAACATTTTAAACTGAAAAGTACTTGTTCTTCCTTTCTAATGCATTTGATTTTTTTGCACTGATTTCCTCCGAGATAAATTCTCATGTCATATTTCAAACATTTCCACGAGCGAAGCGAAAAATAAAATGTATTTGGAACTTAGTATGTACATTCCACGAAATATGCTATCGTCTATATGCTGCGAACAAGTGAAACAATCACCAATCAGTCAAAATCGTTTTCCTAGATTGAACTTAGTATTCCCTCCAACCAAGAAAAAACATTTGAACAAACAACACATTAGTTTATTCAGAATTAACTTTCCGTGTATAGATTACAGTGGTACCGGCACATTCGTCCGTTTCAACCAATTTGTCTAAAAAGGTAGCTGTTCCCTCGGGCTTCCTTTCTCGATGAGTTCCATTAACTCCTCGACGTAACTTACAAAATGCTATGTAAACTTGTATATTTAAGTACACACACAGTACATTTTTCCTTTAGCAGTATATCCACAATTTAATAAATTAAATCATAAATACAAAATATAATTTATAGACAATTTTTTTATCAAAGTTTCCAATTAGAAATTCCCAGAAGTCGGCATAAAACATAGCCTAAGTCACTATCCGGCCCTACAATCCAACTATCTCCGTGCAAAAAAACACGTCGATCCGTTGTTCCGTTTTGAGGTGAAAGAAGGACAACAAACAAACACATGTTTCGCATTTATAATAGCTTAAATTTTTATATCTTATGCATTTTGTAGCAAGCTTCTTTCGGCAAACATTTCATGTGACTTGATTCACGCCGTAAATTCTGCTAATATACGCTTGATAAGTAAATATAAAACAGTGAAATCCGTTATTAAATTAATAGAATGGGTATCGCAGATTATAGAGGCAGAAAGACAGGCTGGGAACTTCCTTTTATAAACACGCTGTTATTAGCTTCACCTGTGCCTGTAACTAACTAGTAACTGTATGTAAACAAATCTTGGAAAAAAAATTATCCAACTTCTAATTGTCGTATTTATTTGGCGCTTTGCAAGTGTATGTAATTCGGATGACAATAATTTGGTACCATCGATCTGGTCTGATGATGGAGCCAGGAGGTGGATAGTGGAACTCTGTAACGAAATGACGTAATCCCATCGAGTTTGGGCTCGTTTGAGTTGTCTTCACAACTACTCTGGCCCTACATGTTGTCCAGGGTCCTGATGATGGAGCCGGAAGGTGGCCACAGGAACTCTGTAACGAAACGATGTAACCGCATCGAGTTGGGATCATTTGGTTTGCTGCCTAAGTGTGCTTTACTGACTTTTTTTTGTTTTTTTCATTACATTACAAACCTATTCTATCTATCATCGCGCCTTTTATCCCATGTCTCTTTCGCTATAAGGGTTAATTTTCCAATATCCATTCCTAACAACTCAGCATTAATAGTTATTTATTAAGGGGAGTCAGTCATCAAAATACAATTTTTAAACATATTTTTCAGAAAACCTGATCTATTTACTAAACTGAAAAAAAAATTGTTATTAAGGATATGACAAATACTGTTATTGTTTTCATAATATGATTAGAAACATTTTACTCGATAGAAAAAAATTCTAAATACATCTCTGAAAACTTTATTTATCAAATTTTATGGCTATAATATAGATGGTATCATTACAAAAATTAACATGAATATTTTTTTGATAATTATCTATCCGTTTATTGTAAAATTATTTCTATTTTGTATAAGTTTTTTTTTAATTGCTTTTTAATCAAAAATTATCGCATACTGTTTCTATCCTGCTCGCGTGCGCGCGATTCTAGATAAATGCGTTCTGCTCTTTCGTCACTATTTTTTCGATCGACCACTTCCCCTTAATATAAAAATAAAGTTGTAGTAACCAATAAAAGTTTATAAAAATATAGTATAATTTATGATATAGATACAAAGGTCCCATTATGTAAGTTTGAGTAGTTGTGTCGTACAAATGTTAACATCTCTACTCTGCGAGTGACATTGTTATTGCTCAATGAAACGGTCTACTCACAATGGGTATAAATACTAAATGAGCCTATTACGACATCATTTAAATAATAAAATTGATTCCCTAAATACCGTATTGCGTGTACGTAATGCCCTGTTTTCAATGTCTAGAAATGTAAATACTTATGGAGGTCTCGTAACTAATATTTACCTTTTTTATTAAAGGGACGAGAGCAATTTGTTTTATTGTTTAAGTATTTATTGAAATGTATTTTTGGTCTCTGCCTACCCAAAATAACGCGAGAGCATATGTATGTGTGAATAGGATTCTGATTTAAGATATATGTAGTTGTATTTATCTGTGATAGGTACAAACTATAACACGGTTTCGAGAGATGTAAGGGCAATAAGAAAAAGGTACAGACAATCAAATGACATTTGCTCCTATCCTGACTCTTTATACATCCTTTCATTAAATCTTTCATCCTTAATTCTTTCAATAAACCTGCGTACATTGCTTTTCGTCGTTTTACTCACAGCGTCATCTTTTAATCTTAATTCTTGTATAGTAGGTATATATAGCGAAAGATTAGTAGAAGATAGTACACATGATTTCTTCAATTCTTCAGTATTTCCCCTGAAATGTAGGCCAAAAAATAGAACAAAAACATTTTTTGTTATATTTCAGTGCAAAAAAAGTACACCGGTTTTCATATGAATATGCTAACATGCTACTTCTACTTTATTTATACCCGGCAGACGTTGTCCTGCCCAAACGTTGGCTTGCCTGCTATTTACTTTCCTTCGTCTGTGGAAAACAACTGCCCCTACCCCTACCCCTACCCTACCCCTACCCCTACTCCAACCACTACCACTACCCCTACCCCTACTCCAACCCCTACCACTACCGCTACTATCCTATGTCCGTCTCCTGGCTCTAATCTACCTCCCCACCAATTTTCAGCCAAATCGGTACAGCCGTTCTTTAGTTATAAATGGTGTAATTAACTGACTTTCTTTTATATATTACTAGCGGACCCGGCAGACATTGTCCTGCCCAAACGTTGGCTTGCCTGCACTACTCCTACCCCTCATTTTTATATATATAGATTACGACATCACATTAGAAACCTCAAAAATAACAGTATTTCTCCACTATTTAATGGATGTTATTATACATATAAACCTTCCTCTTCAATCACTCTATCTATTTAAAAAAACCGCATCAAAATCCGTTGCGTAGTTTTAAAGATTTAAGCATACATAGGGATATAGGGACAGAGAAAGCGACTTTGTTTTATACTATGTAGTGATAGTGATGTTCTGTGGTATACTAATATTATAGATGTGTGAACGGACAGAGATAATTGGAGGGCCGTACAGTGAAAGTATCTGGAGAATTCTTAATGAGATTTATGTTAAAACATTTTGTATACTTGTGCATGGTGAATCTCTATAGTAAATAAATAAAAGTGCTACAAATTGGTACGCGTTAAAATTAAGTTAGTGTTTAGTCAGCAGTTTTGAACCTGATAATGTTTGCGGTGACCGGTACAATTAACATAATGGATGCACACGTTGCGGTTTACCTTTACTCATTCATATTGCAAATAATTGATTCGCCATTTAATTAATATCACTCGTATTATTTCATAAATCGTGCCGCATTTAGGAATGTTATTTGATCAAACACAAGCGCCATTGTACTCATCTGTAGTAGTGGTTGTTTCAATATTTTTAAATTGATTTAATATTATTCGTGACCACAATTTATAGTTTCTGATACATTATGTAACTACGTCTGAAATTCCCAATATTGAAATACAAGTTACTTGTCTATATAAATAAAAATTAAATGTTATTTTTTATATATTTTTTATTTTTGTTTATTTTTATTGTTTTTTTATTTAGTTTGTAAGCGCGCATCACTTGAGAAGGCCTGCATCGATTTGGCTTTATTTTTTTAAATGTTCGTTATAGGTTTTGCATAGGGTTTTAGAGAAATAAAAATAGGAAAAGTTGCCCGGAAAATTTGGAAAATTCGGGAAAAACTGAAAGTGTTTTTTTTTCTATGAGATTTTTGTATGAACTCAAGACCATAATCCACGGGCGAAAAGCTAGTAGAAAATGAAAGAGCGCCGATCAAGCATTGGTTAGACGTAGAACGTTGAACTTGAAACCGTAAAACCTCACTCAAGTAAAAATAACTTCTTGTAATTCGGATATTACATAAAGCCGATGACGTCCGTCCTTCTTCTCGCTAGCACTGTCACCAATGTCTATCTGCCCACGCATAAAATAAAGTGGTGCTTGATGAACATGATCTGATAATTATTTCGCGGAAAATTCACATTATCTCAGGCATAATTTTATTATCAATGAAATTGGCGGTATACTTAATTTTGTTTACCCATACAAAATCAATCACGGTTGAGCTCATTCAGTTTTGGGTCAATTTTTAACGTTTTACGAGAGGCTGGTTGTAATAATTTTATTACGAATCGTAAAAACCTCTCCACTTGGAATATGTCGAAGTGTTTGTTTCTCAAGGAATGGGGATGACGTTCGAATAACTTTTGTGTCATTTGTAGGTATTACATTCAGGTTTTATGGCTCGAGTTTACGGCGTACGGTGAATGCTCACGTTGACTATTTTTTTCTTATGTTTTTTAAGCTTGAATTAATTTTATAACTTTCCCTCGTGCCTATTAAAAATATTATTTCCTAAAAGTTTAATAAACTGCGTTAGAAATTATTCTTCTAAAAATAACAGATATTTACGTCTGTTAAAGAAATGACGCATCTAGGTCCATTAAGTGCAGCAACAGGCTTGCCATTTGTTCTGTTCAATATATGGACACTTGGCAAAAAGAGACACTGTTACTGCGTTCTCTGGCCATTTTCATCTGGTTTCATAGTTTATTTTTGTCGTATTTCCTTGTCATTTAAAACGGGTTTTTCTACATTTTTTACTGCAAACAAATCGTGACGTGAGTATCTCTCTTATCATATCTCCGTCATTTTTCTTCGAACTAAAAGCGCTCGGGATAGAAAGTACAACTAGAAACGAATCTAATAAAGTTACGCATCCATTCCGTTTGTACACGTCCAATTTTCTGAAATGGAAGGATGCACCCCCGGGACCGCCTTTCGTCTATAGTCCTTCGAATGGGCACCATTAACTCCGATCTTTGTTTTAGAAATGTTAAACTAAGTTGTAGTAAGAAGCGTTTAGGCCAACTGGAACACTCGTTCTCTTAATTTCCTACATGTTCCTGCTTTCTGTGTTTTCCATCAATATCGCAACTAAAGATCCCAATTAAAACTTTACACGAGCACTTATTTGTATTCTTCTTTCAACGTGCATGTAGTTTATTGCTGTTTATAGTCGTATACTTTGCCCCCACTTGATTTCCGCATGCCAGTATAAAAAATATTGTTGCCTCCCAAGTTTTGGGGATTTACGACTGTTTGCGGAAAATCAAAATCTGTCTGAAAACGGGCCGCGTATAGAAACACATAAAATCTGTACAAGCACTCGCTACTGGGCCACTATGAGACTCTAATAAAAATTTTCCGTTTTATTTCACCCAGGGATGACCAGTCGTTGTTGTCTTGTTGGCTGCCGTTTGGAAAAATGCGATTTATCCACTATAGCGCCTAGATACGATAAAAAGTGCTTTTATTGACAAAAATTGAGCGGCTATTTGGGACGTGTCTTGTTTTTATAAAATTTGCTTTGAATACAACAAGTTTTTATGTTAGTTTTAAACTGTTCTGGCCGGTTCGGTTTTATTTTGTTGCTATTCAACCTTTCTATCGGGTATAGCTTATTCATCTATCATAACATATACATATTGTATGTTACTTCTACTATACTTATTTACATATTTTTGAATATAGGTTGTGTTCGAAAATTATTTCACTTGTGGCAAACCTTATTTATCAATGAAATAATAATATTCACCTGTAGATAATAATACAAGTTGTCTAAAAAGAGCTTTTTTCGTCAATATCGGGTAAATTTTAATATTTTACGATCTAGCAGTAATATTTTTATAGGCAACTCATAAAATAACTTTTCTGAATACATTAGGAGCTATGTTTAGGCCGCCGACGCGACGTTTGGTCTCGAGCCATATTTTTAATGTTTATTGGCCCTTTGCATAAGCTTCCAGTACATAAAACCTTTTTATTTTCGGTGAATATCGATTTACTTTCACTATGATACTAACATTGTTACAAACCTCTGTAATATTTATATTGTAAAGTACCATCGTTTATTCATTCTATATTAGAATAAAATTATATAACAAAACAAAATATCAGCTATAATTACAATATACATGTTCCTAGCTGAGAGCAATACAGTATAGAATGTTTGAATGTCTTCAAATGTAATCAATTTCTTAGGAAAATGTTTTTACATACAATCAAACAAAATTGTAATTAATTAGTGGTATATACGAGTGAAGGATGACTGAAGACCCGCGGCCCGTCCTGTCCGCATCCTCCCTAGTAAATTAACGCGTTTTCTTTATACTGTTTGAGCATCTTTTCCTTTTGAAATTCCTTTTATTCAATAAAACGTAAAAGAAACCTGTAAATATGGAGGAAACGCAAACCAGATTTTCGAAAGTACACCGTTAATTATCTTCTTTAATTAAAAGTGGTTGGAAAAAATGCTCTGAAGAAATATTCTTGTCTACGTAATAAAACAAAGAAACCAATTTGTTGTAGCAACCCTTTTATCTTAGTTCTGTTTATGGCTTCTCTGGCCGCAATTCAAATGAACTCTTGATTGTTTTTTACTCAGCGTCATGTGTATAAGCATTTCTTATGGCTACAAACGCAATTAATTAACCAAGCTTCATGGAAAACCACATAGTGATTGCTAATATTAGTGACCTAACATTAAAATTTAATCAACAAGTGGCAAAGTCTACACATATATAACTCTATATATGTCACTTTGCTGTCACTTAAGCCTTCAAGTTATTAATTAACATCAGAATATTTAAGGTTTCGGATATTTTACGGCAATGTATCTCTTTTTCCGGTAGCAAATCGAAATCCTCTCTCAATATAACGTCAAATAATGCTCTATCATCCTTCCAATATTACACATCCACGACTCGAATATGCCACTTGACACTCAGCCAAAAATAAATCAAATTTTCTACGCTGCGGTGCGGATTCTTCACGCAGAAAATATACCCAGCTACTCTGATTTTCAGGACATACTTTGTGAAAATGTGCCTTCTGTGCAACACTCAACGGTCTTCATTTCATTGTTCACTGTAGTGTGTCAAGTCTCGTTCTCTTCATTTGACTGTAAGCTTTATGTAATGTTATTTAGAGCTTTATTCACTTTGTCATTTAAATCAAAACGGAAAGGGTTTATGGTATTATCAGGGACTATATGGTATTATCCATATGTGCTTCATACGCTAATGTTCCAAGTATTTAGCGGGAACACATTTTTATCTATAATTTCGTATTCGTAAAAGAAAGTGTAAAGTATAGGTTATTATTTTGCTCTAAAAAATAATTTTCTTGACATAATACTTTTTACCTGCATGATTTGCCATATAGCCATTGCAAGCTGGTAGATTTATTTAGTTAAAGTAACATAAATAGTGGAGGTCTCAATTCTCATGGATATTCATTGTCGGCAGTGGCGGCGCTAATCCTGGCCCCTGAACTCGGATCTTAGTTCCGTATATTTTTTTATTTTCAACATCAACAAGAGATGAAAACTTTGCGGGCCCTCTGCGAACTTTCCATCGACTAATCCCGCGGCGCTCGCGCTAAATTCTCGATTTAGTTTGTTGCCGAGAGTTGCGGCTTACGCGGGAGCATATTTTTCCAGCAATTTCTGCAGTTTTATACTGGATTTAGTCCGGGTGTTTGTTATCGTTAACCGGGGAAGTATCTAGCGTGCCACCGAACCGTTCTCGGTAAGGTGAGGTGCGATTGTTGGATAAGGATAAACTGTTCTATTTATGATCTGGTCTTCTAATCGCCAGGTATTCTGATAATATTATTTGGTGAAGTCTACGTATTTTAAACATCTTTGTGGTAATTATGTCGATGATGCTATCGATTAAAGTTTGAAAGATTCCGTAAAAGGTCCTCGTGATAGAAATACTTTTGAAGTTTTATTGACAAACTAAGGGAGCGCGGACGTGGAAACTTTCAACTGGCCACAAACTTTTCCTTTTGGGTGTGTTATTGATACACAAAACTCTGGAGGGAATTCGGCCCTGTGTGTTTATATGAAGGTCCATATGTTCCGATAAATAACGAAACAAAATTGTCTCTAGTTGTGTAGGCCCAATATTTCATTCGCAGTTTATGTTATATGGAGGCCGTCATCTTTCTTCTCTTTTACGTAACTCAGCACCCCAGAGGACGTAATATGGAGGCGAGGGAACAAAAACTATAAACTTGTTGTTGTTTTTCGGGTTTCTTTCTTATGTAGTGCACAGAATGAAATATTACTTATTTATTGTAGGTAATTATTTACTGTTTAATGATTTTTTAGATGGCATGCAACTGATTGATGCATATTATATTTTCTATATCTTCACATGTTGTCTTAGGGAACCGTGTTCGGCCTCCAAGTCATTGCTAACTAACGAGCAGTTCTGGGTAAATAGCTAATGTAGCGATCGAACCATAAGGTTTGTGTTACACTTGCACGCTTCTAAATTGGCAACTTGGCCAGCGATGCACTTTTCAAATTAGCAAATTTACTTATAGCATTTAGTATAGTATATATATCTTTAAACCTTTTATATGTTTATGCAGTATTATTGTACCTCGTTGTGGCACACTTCATTCTGTTGGGGCCCATGTCGCTCGCAAGCCAGTCTAACATGATTTATGACTCTCTGAATAAATAACTTACGATACTACTAGAGATGCTATCGTGAAAGCAGAAATGTGCGACTTTATTTATACAAGATACATTTTTTTATCGCAGTATTTTTTCTAATATGCAAACTATGATTAACACACTGTACTTTTTAATGAAATTAGCTCCGAATGTCTAAATTATTACGCGTCGAAATTTTGGAAATGTGACCAAAGAATTTATCCCGAAGGATTTCCGGGAAAAAGCAGCCTTTGTCGCTTTTCGGCCCTCCAACTATCTATGTAAAATGACGGCGATTCGTTGCTCGGTTTTAAAGTGAAAGAAGTACAAACAAACAGACTTTCTAATATTTAGGATGCTAAATCGCTTTTGTAGCCACTCGATGCGAATTCTCTTGGAATCGAATGTACTACAGAATAACTGTCACACTTAAAATTCCAAAAAGCACCAAAGGAATCTACAAATGTTCGCTTCAACAGCATGCTTCTTCAAGTAAGTAAACGCATTATATTAGATTCACTTGACATAAATAATTCATAGCTCGAGATGCCGGAGATATAACCGAACGTCTCCCGGTTTCAGGAATAATGTTTATTTGCACACCCGACTGCTTATGGCCCCGACTTCATTACTTTGATGCCCTCGCGCTGCCACTGGCAGGGATGTTTACCTCGCGTGACGTTGTGCGGGGAGTTTCTGTGTGCTTTAGCCGATGTGATTTCTATATTTTATTATTTGTGTCGTTATTGAGTAGAATTTAGATGGTTTCAAATTGCTTTATTATTTCGAGATCATTTCGAAGTTTTTATAAAAATAAACGGTGATGTGTGGTAGGCCCCCTTTATTAGTCCTATAGTATTAATCGACAGTCGAGTTGGACAAAGCATCTACAAACACCTATTGCCTTCCCCGATGTGGATCTAGTATACTTAAGTAATTACTTCTTCAGGTCATATGCAAATGAAGGGTCAGCAGCTGCTATTAGTACGAAAACGTAATTTTATTTTGTTGCTACGTATATAAATCATAGAGAATTTTATTCCAAAATACAAATTGGCGCACGAACGTTGAAATATATCCCAAATTAAGTCTCACCTGTTGTTATATAAAAGATTTATTTGGCACACGGGGTCGAACATAGTGCTCTAGTAAACAGACATTATTAACTTCTACCGCTTCTGTATGTTGACGTTCTTGCTCTTGGGTTTACGTACTTTCTTTTTAAGTGACGTTTGATATTATGTAAATGACCCTGGACACACCTCTTGGGCATGGACGAATTGTACTGGTGAACCACCAAAACACAACTTGCTGCACTACATAAATAAATTTTCTCTATCATAAAAATATCTCCAAATGTCTATCATGTTCCTTTAGGAAAGAGTTCATTTAAACCTTGTGATGCAATGCGATAAAATTAGATATAGATGTAAATAATCAATAATGAAATAAAAAGCTTTTAATTTTATCTGTATTATTAATGTATAAGAAAGCGAAAAAGCATTTACGTATTTTGTGCATTTTTTAAATATAGTTATATAGAAAGGTATTTGCCCAGGCGCGGCGGCGAGCGCTTCGTGCTGACTCAACAACGAACCTCCGAGGGGACATTGTGACGTTTCTTTTTCTCGTCCCACTCACGACTTGTAAATTCGAACGTAACTTTTCAAGTGTACTGTTCTTTAACAATTTAAACTCAAGTTGTTTCGTCAGCAAACTCTTTGAGTAATAAACTCCACTCGAACAGTTGTAACCCTCCAGCTACCTACCGAGGGTGGGTTTTTGGACGATTGAGAAGTAGTGCGTTCTTTGTTGTCGCTGCCACTTGAATATTGAGCAGCGGCTCGCGGGAGTTCGACTACGAAAGCAAACTGACACATAAAGTCGACGCTACAACTTGTATTGAACAAATGTGTCCCGAACATCGTCCGTCCGTATCGGCTACGTGTCTTCAATATTATTACTTGCGCAAATACTAATCTCATGTGAAATGTTCTTTCAAACTCGCCACTCTTGTGTCGAGTGAAAAGTTTTTCGTGCTTTCTCTGAATCCATAACTCGATTCTGAACACTGTAGATACTTACCCCACTACGGACAACTTTTCCATATAAACTTTAGCATTTTTGTATGTTGCCATCGTTTTATTGAACTCGGCGTTCGACGTAAATTCTTTACTTGAATTACTTGGGATAGCGAACATAACTCAAAACTGTGTTTTAAAGAGAAATTCAATGAACTGATCTCAAAGAGGGGTTGACGGAAATGTAGTATCTTTAAATATACCAGACAAACTGCAGATCTGTATTATTAATATTGTTAACGCAATTAATCAGCGCGATCATGCGCCCAACTAATTAATATCCCACTCCGCACTTGAATGATAATTTAATAGTTTGCAGCGTCGAGTCTATGAGATCCGTTCCAACTCGACCATGATTAACTGATTAATATTTCTACAAGTAAACGGTGCTACACGAATGTAGGGCTGTATATTTTGCATTATATAATTCCCTAAGGCATGGATGTCTTGCAAATTGTTTCTCAAGTTCATATTCAACATTATGTTTTATGATAAAGAAAGTTTTCTAATTTTAACTTCTCCCACACATTATCGTTACAAATGTCATGTTAGTTAGTCTGTAAGCCGTAATCTCCGCGTACTTCCTAGATATCACGATAAACATTAGACGGGCCGGGAGCCTGACCGCGAAGTCCGGACCGGCGCGGCGCCCACACAAGGGTGTCTCGGCCCCTGCGTTTATTTATTATTCTCTTTACTGTTTGACGCGCAGGTAAAAGGTTTTCCAGATTACGCGATGAATCCTAATGAAGATAAAGAGTTGGCTAATGGTGTCCGTTCAAAAAGAAACGCTGTAAACTCTGTAATGGAAGCCGTCACTAATTGGCTGAGCGATGTTGCTCTGCCTGATTTATGGTTTAATTATTCACTTGCACATGCCTTGTCCGGAACGCAATTTGCGTTAGCCTAGTTCGCGATGGCGGCGCCACTGAATTTATAATTTTTCAACGGCGAGAATTTCAAATACTTCTTAAAACTGAATACTAATTGCACGAACTATTGCTCTAGTTTTATTTTTATCGCCCGCTTAAAGTTTAATGAGGTTACGTAGCTCATTTGACTTTGTTAGTTAATGTTAAAACTTTTCCATCAAAGTCATCTCACAACATTATAACAAACTAAGTAACTTTGAAAGGGCGAAATAAAGTAACATTTCCGCATTCCCTATTAATTATTTGCAAAAGATGTTCTGACTTTACTGTATAAACTTTTGTAGCTCATTTGCCTCCCTCTCTCTGGGAAGGCTTCCCTTCCACACGAAACGGAAAATTAGCTTCCAACGAGATGCTGTTGAACTACTTGGATAACTAACTTGCTATCCAACTGCACTTATTTCAATATTTATGCTTTGTCTACATCGTTTAAACAAACCTTCTGTATTATCTTACTACCGTAATGAAACAAACAGAATCATGAAATATTTCATCTTAATAATATTACTCTTCACAATGTACTTACGTACCAGTATATATATGGTTTGCCTGTATATAAATCATATAAAAGAAAAGTCTCGAGTACAAACACTTCGTTTTCCTTTGACACGCATTAGTGCTTCACGTGAAATGGACTAAACAAAAACAAAACTAATAGTAACAATAAAAGAGCCACAAACCGACAGAAAGTAGGAAAGAACGAGCGCAAATAATCCGAAGGAGGGGGCGGACGAAAGCTTCGAAAATTACGGACACAATATTTCATTGTACGGAAGCAAAGAATAGCGGCCAGTACGTGCAGGGTGGCCACACATACATACCACTTGGCTAAAACATCTTCTAACATAATATAATACTCCTACTTATTGTTTGTTAAACTATTATTTACTATTAATTGTGTTCATTTTCTAATTTGTAAGGTAACATTACTTATTTATTAAATTTATTATTATCTGTATAATAGCGTGTAATAACAAGTCCTCCATGGAATCATTTCCTACGTGCTAATCCAGTATATATTGTCTATAAACTTTCATTTGCTTTTCAACAATTTGATAACGAATTTGTATATACCCCAAATATCTCGGTTTATTAGTGTGTATTACATACGATGTTGTTGAAATGTTGGTCACCGCAGCAACAGTCCGAGCGCGCCTCCCATCGAGATAACGAGCGGCTTTCCTACCAACTTTGAGACCGCCACATCGCCGCAACTTGCCTTTAACTGTACGGCAGCTCGAGATATAGGAAAAACGTCATAAATTCCTTAACTTTCCGATACTTATTGGACTTTGACAGCTTACTGTTTAGGTCGCTTTTCCCTTACCCTTGGAAAAAACATGTAATTGTTACTTTTACACATATCCTCTACATCTCTGATCGAGCTTGACATAGTAAACTTCGAACTTGTATCCATCACGTTGTCTTTAATTTTGGCGTAGTTGTGAGTGGCCATTGCCAGCTTTACGACTTAGTTTTGATTAATCTAAACATTCATCCCTATATTCTGTTTGTGTATTTTCAGACGACTTCCTTATGTGCTCAGTACCACTTCATATTACTTTTTTCACTAAGAAAGATTGTTTCCAAAAATTGTAGAAAATTGTTACAATGTCTTTTAGTCTCTGCCGAAGAGTGCGATAAGAAAGTCGTAACAAATAGGCTACCTGTGAACTTTGCGCTCGGTTTTATCGTAATATACTGAACTGTTTCTGAGGCGATAGGTTCGGTAGACACCCGGGACTTGTTGAAAAGAATATTACTTTAAACATTTAGGATTGTCTTGGGTCATAGATAATTGCAATTTTCGTGACTTTTGCGCTCAAAGCAATATGATACGCGATGAATATCTAGTTTTAAAGGCTTTTAGCACTGTGTTTTGAGTACAATATTAATAAGATAAGAATTAATTTATAATAGAACACCAATGCACGTTTCTGTCCCCAGAGTAAAGCAGAGTATCAGCGACGCCGAAACAAGCCCGAATTTCGTTTCAATTATGCTCAGATGTTCCCAGAAGGGTGAATCTAAAGACAAGAGTGGAGCTCAGACCTTGTACCCATTTACTTAATCCGCGTTTTCTTTTGCGTGAATAATCGGATTGGAGGCTCGCGGTGCCGCGTACTTTACTAAGCAAATAGTCGAGAGTTGCGACGGCGCTTTTTCTATGGAGCTTCCTCTCTTGTTTAGAAGTTTGCTAGCTCAACTCTGCAACTTGCTTTGCGGAATTTCAATTACCGCCCTTGTACGTGTAGGTTATTGAAGCCTCTCTCCGGAACTTGCCTGGTAGACAATTTTAAAGTTATCGTTAACAGTCTTATGATTGACTCCAGGATATATTGTAAAGACAAGTATTGCGAATTTTATTGAATTTAAATCACGAAAGAAATCAAATATATAATGCTTCATTCATTGAATCAATACGATTATGATTGAATTTGCTAGTTGATAGTTAATAAAAGCTGGTGTGTTAAGATGAACTGTGAAATCGTTTGGGCTTGGACCAGATCCAAGAGAGGCTACAGCTAAATTGCGGCACCTTCATGCATTAAATATTTGCATCTAATTTCACTGAAACTTGCAAACTATGTCACTCTGACCGTATATTATTCACAGTTTTAGAAGTACGTACAAACTGGACAACTCTATCATTAAGATTTTAAAATGTATTTTAGACTGTTGAATTTACTTTATTCTCACTTCTGTACACGTTTGAAAGAGAAAATTTAGTTTTTAGTAAGTACTAGGTCATTTATTATGCTTATATGTACTTAGCTTTGTGCTTGGAAAGTACTGTATTTTAGTCTCCTGATACAACGGTAAAATACGTATTTCATTATTTGTTGTTGTAGAGTTATTTAAATTCAAGTAGATATTACCACTTTCTCTACAAGTCATGAAACGCAACATCAGTTAGGACATGTTACTTGAATCGTATGAAGCTAATGCTTTTGCCTACTTCCCGTGTCTTTAATATTTATGTCACAACCTAATATGAGGCAATAATGAATAATAATCTGTCAGTTCTGTTCCTAAGTGAATCTTCAGGATTCAGCAAACAAGTACTTGTGTAACCTGCTTCATATTTTTACAGTATAATTTGACTTACTATTTTAGACACACTTAGAATGCGACACAAAAATATAAAAAACCGCTGTTTATGTCGATGTTTTATGAGCTCTCGCCCGTATTGCCGACGCCTGCCTACTTCCCAAAATGTACGTTAGCACGCGATTCTTGCGATACCACCTTTCAACCAAATCAACTAATATATTTTCTGTGCATATAAAACATGGACCTGTGTCAGTTAATTTCAATATAACACAATAATATCACAAATATAAAATCATGTGATTGTTTAATACTTATCACGCCGAAAAAAACGATGTTACAGTACTACTTCAATACTAGACAATAGACATAGATTTATTTCTGAACCAAATTCCATGCAATGCGGTCAGACTATACGGCGTAATTAAGATAAGAATCAATTATATTCTTTCATAAATTATGGCACCCGCCACGAGAAGAAATAATTTCGTACATTGACGTCAGTGACCAAGCAGGTGTTAAAAACATTTCGTTGTTATACTGAAATTAATTATATTTTTCTCATATTAATAATAGTCCCAGTAGTATGGTAACGCGAGCGAATGCAGTAATTGCGACCTCTGCCTACCCGAATGTGAAAAAGGCGTGAAGGCGTCACATGACCGCCAGTTTCGTGCTACGAAAACGAAAATGTGTCATGCTATGTCACATTAAAATGTCGGTAATGCATTTTGAAGTCCACACCGTTCGCGGGACAATAAAAACGCTATCTAATTAAAAGTCGCGTTGTCGTGCGGTATTGTTCACCGAACGACAGTAATTCAGTTAGTGAGCCGTGCGGTGTAACTACACTTTTTAAAATAAAATTTTTCAAAAGATACAGTTTCACTTCATGTGAATGGCTCGGCTGAATTTAATGAGAAGCGTGTGAGTATATATAAAATCCTTGTCTGTCTGTATGGCCGTTATCACACCTCTCGTGCATTTAAATCTTTCATTTATTTTTTTGGGATAAAGATAGATGAAAATTTACGCCAATTTGTATTATCATCTCTTCTTTGTATCTCGTTTTGATTATTTTTTTCTACTTAATTAAGTTCTACCAGCAGCGGCCTCAATTCTATGTCTTCCGAACACATCTACGGCTGTTGAAATAATATTTGTCGGACCATACAACCGTGCAGGGCCAACAGGATACCTAATTACGTGCTGCCACATCTAGATAGTGCCAATGCTTATTTACCACATCGTATGCGGTCGCGGCACGAAATGCAACGCCTGTTCATTAAATAACCACCGGACAAAATTTAACGGGGTTAAATGAAGCCGATTAAAGGTTTCTACGTGACGTCGCTTTCATCACGAATTCACGACTGTGAAGTCCTGAAATTTTCCACCAAAATAATATTACTTGTAGTAATTACAAAATAGTTAACGCTTGACGATTTTAACAAAGTTTGTTATAATCCAGTTAAATGAAGAAGATTAAATCCCTCAGATTCAGTAAGACAACTAACCAAATTTAGTCGTATTTCTACAATGATATTAAATTTTTTTTCTTTCTTCACGGATTGCCTTACACAGCTCCCGAAACCGTGTTACTGTTCTTGAGTACCCAGCGGAAGACCAAGTCTCCCAAGCCGATGTTATTTGTGGAGCTATACCTAACAAGTGGCCAGTTCTGTTGAGGTATATTTAGATGGAAAAGCCTTTCAAGTGTGGTTATTAATTTATTATAAATAATATTCAATTTTATTTATATAAATCTTAAGTTAAATTCAAGCCCTAAAATATTATGATATTAATTAAGGCCTTAATGCTTTCATGAACTATTACAGATTGTTGGTATTAATTAATTATTCGTACTAACTTTACGGTATTAAATGAACTGATTAACCTTCAAAGGTAAAATTTATCCTACATAAGATCAAATTGTTTGTTAAAAAGTTTTAATGAATGACTTGACTTATCCGTGACCACTTTCTCATGGTTGTATGACGTGTCGGCCAAATATATCCCAGAAGTGATCTATTTCATGAATCGGATTTTAAGCATCATGCAAGAAATATATGAAGAATATAAAAGAAGCGAAAGAGGTATGTCAGGATCGCAGCGAATGCCATTCGATTGTATCTGCTTACCCCTTATGTGATAAAAGGCGTAATGACAGATATATGGATAATATAATTTAGAGAATCTACCGCAGGTACATTAATTATATTATCTACTTATTAAAAATTACCATATATATAAAACTTTTTCCAGGAATGTAATTGTATGTTCCAACCTTTTATGGTGATATACCTATATGTCATAGAACCCTGCCAATGCCCTTTTGTCTAAATCCGTTCAGCCGTTACGTGTTTCGCATTCTTTAGGAGATAATACGTAATCCAAACACTCTTATTTGCCGCCGATATAATCATCTCCCTTGCTAATTTTCTTTCCACCCTTCTCGACCCGCACTACGTGCCAGACTATACAGGAAGACGGAACGATCCCCATAATTGAGCCAGGATGCATATAAGCAAACTCTACTTACTGAGTTTTAAAAGCAATCCCCGATTTGTTAAAAAAAAACTTTAAAAAAAATCAAAGTTCGTGATTAAACTTTAATTTATACACAAATAGTTATCAACACGTCACAGTTCAAAGAATTATGCTCATTACACAAAGGTTTCATATTAAAAACAGTATACTCCGACCGTATAGGGCTCCGATCCCGGACGGAAGGCCCTGGCGAAAATACGAGTGAATAACGTCTCAACGCCCAATTTCTGAAAGTCTAGTCACACTTAATCAAACGTTATTGATAACAGCTGTTATGTTTACTAACCGTAGATTACTTTCGATCACGTATGGTTTTGACAGGTGTTATTATTATAACTAATCCTTGATTAACTTTGACTGGATTTTTCCAAATTGGGCGTTAGAGATCGCTATCAAACATTTTTTTTAGACAAATGAAGGATTTTCAAAAGTGAGTTGGTAGATTTTGCTTATATGCTCATATGCCCAGGATATATACTCATGATTCACGATGTTTGCTCGCCCACAAACAATTTGTAGAGGGGCAATTTATGCGCCGCCGCGTATATTATATTTTATACCTTATCAATGTAATCAATAACACATGAATTTAGGGAATTATACGTGGCAAATCCGAATAGATACCTAAGAATGAATTGTAAAAAATCCGACAAACCGTACTCAAGTGGCTTCTTGATCTCAAAATATCTCAACAGACAGCTAACCTCAAAAATAACATCTGCTTAATAGGGTTGCCGGGACTTACCAGTCAGTTTGGCCGGACATTTAGATAACAAGGCCGGACAGTGGACACTGTTAAAATTAAGGATAAAACTAAAAGAAAAATATGTTTATGTTATGTTAATCTTTGTTATTCTAAGTTATAGTTAAAAATTGATGGGAGTTGGAACTGCGCTGTGATAAAAGCCTGACAAAAATCGGACAGGCCGGACGCCGTCTTATTTATGGGTTAAAAAGTCTAACCATGTCCGGACGCCTGGCAACTCTACATAAATGAGAAAATCTAATCACTTGTAAGTTAACTTTTGGTAAAACGCAAACAGAACACTCTTTAAGCAAAAGTTTAATGTTTGTAAAATTGAAGCGATATGGAAAGTTTGTCAGCTACCAAATTGAAGTTCTACATCCAGGCGGTAACTTTATACGCAATTGTTCAAACGTCACCACAATAAATTTGGCTAAAATAGCAGACTTACGGAATCTGCGTGGAGCGACATGCCCCCATTCTAGTTTAGAGTTTAATTAAACTACATAGTTGTTGCTGTTGAACGGTTGAAAGCACTTAACTAATATTCCGAATAGACATGGGCATACGTTGATGTTTGCTTTTTACGGACACTCACGCAAATCATTTACTAGCTGAATACGTAATGCGTTATTATATTGGTTATAATTTAGAAAAGTTTAATGTTTTTCCCGCATCCATTGAGTCATTGTAGATTGAGATTTTTTATAACAATATTATAAATGTGAATTATCCTTCTTCCACGTCAAAACAGAGCAACACAGATAATTGGAGTGACATAGGCTACTTTTTATCCCGAAATTCCTATGCGCGGGATAAATTCTTGTCACATTGAAAAAAAATCCTGGCCGGAAAGTTGGTAATATGTATTTTACGTACATTTCTTCCTAATGTTTGTTCCCCTGGCACACACTCCGCCATTATTTTGTTTTCAGCTTTTCAACATTCATCTATGTCAATGTATATAATGGATCACTGATGAAAATACGTTACGTTGTTATTGTAACACCTATTAGAATATTGGTCGCGTGATGGCTCGTCATCAAACTTGTTCTGCTGCAATAAAATGTCCAAATGCGTGGTAAACCGCACTTTGATTCTACACAAAAAGGCAAAGCCTCTAGCCATTTTTAGTGTCTTACGAATTATTAAACCGAGACCCGCAGAAACAAAGAAAATTGTAACAACTACAATACTTTTATTATTTGACCTATTTTGAAGGGAGTTTTTTTTATCCGCCAAGAGTCACAGAAATATTGTAACAACAATTACTCCAAGTTTACTTAGAAATTAATTAAAAGTCATGTAAAGAATCTGGGTCTTCGGAGGCCGTGTTTTACTTGTTGAGAAAGTTTTGTCTTTAACAACAAAATTGGATTTTTTCCTTCTTTAATTTAATGTCATGCTTCAACCGATATCTGCTCGTGTAAATGTATAAGTATTTATTTTTATCTTTGCGGGTCGCCTGCCTTACGGCTCCCGGAACCAGGGTGCCCAGCTGAAGACTAAGTCTTCCTCTTTTAGCCGATGGTATTTGCGAGACTATACTATACCTATCTAACGAATGGCCAGTTTGGTTGGTCTAAAGTACTATACTAGTACTACACATAATACAGGAAATAATATATTGCTGAAAAATGTGTACGATTATACATGTTTTATGTGTAAGCAGTCGTTTATTGAAATTTATTGATACTTGTGAGAGTCTTAGGGAGTTGGCTGTAGGTAAATATAAATGTGAATTTATTGGCTTCTCCGCGGCTGAACTAAAAGACTTTTTCTCTCAATACGTTAGTTATTACTTGAATAACGATTATTGGCAGTTACACTGAAAATCACTTAGTAAGTGTCTGCTTGATTCTATCGAATTCTAGCTACGTTGTTCTATGTTAATAATCATAACATTGAATGTATATTGTTGTTTCTCACAAAGAAAAGTATTTTATTAGCACGGTTTATAAATAGAATAGTAAATATTTGTATACTTGTTGTCAAATGTAGAATAAAAACTTACAAAGCTTTAACTTGTATTTTAATGGTAGCTTCTCAGAGTTGCCGTTTTTTTCTGTCAAAGATTTACTACGATATAATCGAAACCACGAGCCAAATTGTAATCTTTTGAATGTTAATAAAACAGCGCAACATAAAATAAAGCTGTACAATCGTCAAAATAAAATTAGTATTACAATAAGACAAGTAGATACGAGCAGGGACAGAACATTTAGAAGACGCGCCGCCCGCGATAAAACTCAATAAATGGCCTCGTAAAGCACATCAAGCCATTGTTGGACCTACAAGATGTACTGGAGGGGTATCTAACAGCCCTTATTATTCAAGTAGACTTTAAAACAATCGTTCAACGACGCGATGAATTTTATTTTCTCTTTTGTGGCGTGAAGCCGTTAAGCCGGCATGAATTGTGACCTCGCATTAAAAGTTGGTAAAGAGCTTCTATGACACTGTTGGTCTCACTTTGTTAACTAATTCTGATTCTATATGTTTTTAGTTGCTCATTGTTATAACTATGTGAATATTATTTGCTTACAATAAACCATTGAATTGTATTCGAATATAGTATGTATATTTAATTTCGTACATTCAAATTAAATTTCAAATAACGTTTTAACATCCAATACTTGCGCTCTGTTCCAATCTGTTTTCGCAAATTGATTTTTCTACTATATGAGATTGAACATTTTTCTGTAATCGCTTTTTTCAATAGAAATAAAATACACATTTACACTCTGACTGTACATTTTTCATGGATCTTTACTATATCATTAAAATAAATGTACCTCAACCGATAGCAAGACGAACATTCATTAATCAAACATCTGATCTGTCCTTAAAAAAGATCAAGTACATACTAAAAATAGATGCGCGTGTATGAAGCGATGTATGGATGTCGATAAAGCATTCTCTTTTACTACTCCTTTGGGAAACAGGCGTGAAGGTAGATATGCAAGTATTATATTTCCGCTTGGTACTCTGAGGCCGGTCACGATAGTAAAGATTGTGCACTTTTAGTAACAATATGAGATAAAGAAACACATTTCCGCATTATTGAATTTCAGTTCAATACATTTTCCCTCCAGCAAAACTGCATAATATTTCCACAATGTAAATTGGTTTTGCTCTACACACACAGCAATTTGCAGATGTCATTTTCCATCCAACATCCGATACATCAAATTTACAATCTCGGCGGTTCCATCTCTTTAGAATTGTGTTTGGGAACGGTTCACGAATGTTGCTGATAACTTCATATACCTAAGCCATGTAGTCAAAACAACAAAATAGTCAAATAACGTTTTCGCCTCATTTCAAAATGTAGTGCAGAACTGGACGCTATAGAATGCTATATAAGGCTTATAAAGGACATGTACAGCGATGTCCAAACAAGCGTCAGAACCCCAGCGGGATCATCTAAAAGTTTTGGCATTAAAGTTAGTGTTCATCAGGGAATTAACATCGTCATAAATTATCTCACAGCAAAAATCCAACGCCCCACACCGTGGAACCTCTTGTATGCTGATGATGTGGTCCTTATTTCTGATAACCTTCAGGAGATCCAAGAAGACTTGAGCAGTGGAGAAAGTCATTAGAACTGAATGGTCTACGCATCAGCAGAACTAAGACTGAATATATGTTCTGCAATTTCAACCCAAATGATAGCGCTAGCACCGATATCAAGCTTGACAGTACTGCACTACCAAGAGTGAAATCCTTCAAATACCTAGGATCACTGCTCTCAGATGATGGATCAATTGAAGCGGACGTAACTCATAGGACAGCGGCAGGGTGGAATAAGTGGCGTACCTTGACTGGAGTCTTGTGTGACACTAAAATGCCAATAAGAACTAAGGGCAAGGTTTATAAAACGGCTGTTAGACCTGCGCAACTTTATAGTAGCGAAGCTTGGGCATCAAAAAAGACGCATGAGCAAAAACTCCACACAACAAAAATGCGTATGCTACGATGGGCAGGAGGAGTCACACTCAAAGACAAGGTTCGCAATGAGTACATCAGGGGGAGTTTCAAGGTTGCAAAGATAACGGACAAACTAAGCGAATCTAGGCTGAGATGGTACGGTCACGTAATGCGTAGAACCAAGGATCATGTCGTGAGAAAGTGCCTTTCTATGGCTACTATAAAGAGGGGAAGAGGAAGACCCCAGACCACCTGGCTGACGAATGTCCAGAGGGACATGAAGGAACCGGGTCTGAGGGAGGAGGACGCACAGCGACGGACCACGTGGCGTCGCATGATTGGGAAAGCCGACCCCGTGTAGCGGGAGAAGGCGAGGCTAAAGAAGAGGAGTGCAGAACTAGACGCCCGTAATTTGTTTTAAATGCGAAAGATAACAACCTTTTTTTAGCCTGTGTTCATCTGCAATAATGTGGCTTCAACAGTGAATGATTTTTTTCAAATCGTCCAGTTTACTACATACAAATGTAGATACAGTGGAAATCGATAAGTTTAATAACGCGCGGATTGAAAAATAAAAGTCGTATTTCATATTATATTTGTGTATTTCATAGAATTTGTAAGCTCGTAGCAACAAATCAATGCCGACATTCCGTATGTCCAATATGCCATAATTCCGAAAAGCGTTCTCTCTCAGACTGATACCATAATAACAAACATTTTCCTTAAAACCTCGCGGGCGTTCGTTGAATAGAAGAAATACTGCGACGTAAAGGCACTCTTCCAAAGAAAATCAGCCAAGCGTAAATTCTGAACGTACTTCATTACCGCGCTCACACATATCCGCGTGTTTTACGATTTTTTTTCTCCCACTCTCTCTCATGTCAATTGCGAACTCAGTTGGCAATGAATGAACAAAGGTAGTAAAAGGGGTGGATGTCGAAGGATCTACCGGTACGCTCTAGCAGTAGCACGACCGACGCATGCAAATGAGCATTGAACAAACGTCTCAAGAAGGCCTGAGTGTAGTTTAAACACAAATCTCGCATTGACACTG
The DNA here is from genome assembly GCA_963924495.1 of Nemapogon koenigi. NCBI lineage: Eukaryota > Metazoa > Arthropoda > Insecta > Lepidoptera > Tineidae > Nemapogon > Nemapogon koenigi. The sequence goes on along the minus strand of OZ004640.1, from coordinate 2,503,370 downwards.
CCTTATTATCTTTAGGTACGTATCTACTACAGAGCCTGACGATGTGAAAAGAAAATTCTCATCAAAATAATAATAGGAACATTTTTGAATAATTAATTAAATATCGTAAATTAATAAATAATTTTACGTGTTTTCTTTTCAGTAGAAAGTATTCGTTGTACATTTAGAGAATGATATGGCTTGTTTCCCTTTCGCCCCATTTATTTATTTAAGTATATTTTGGTTAAGTCAGCAGCACAATGCACGTCTTCATCCCTTCAGCTACCGTATTATGGGCCATCATTATACTTTGAAAATGAAAAGGGATCTCGTAATTTCTTCCCGGTCTTATTAAAATCCGTTACAGATTTTGGGTTACTTTCCCGCTCGATTTCTGCGGTCGAATGGAATTGAGCCACTTGTATCCTAATTAAAACCACTCTTTATGGGCAATTCTAGCCAGATTGGAGCACATTCTCGTCGTGTAGGCGCCCATCCAATGGGAGTCAGTCTTTCGTACACATTTAATTTTCTTCTCTACTTAAGTGCAAAGACAAATTGAAATTTTGATTAGATATTTGCAGATTACTGTATCGTTGTTACGATAACATTTTTTTTAAGTTAGTAAAGTAATGTATTTCAATATCCAATTTACAATTTCCGCAGCTCCCGATGAAATGAATTCGTTGAAACCATTTCCTTAAAATCTGAACAATGGTCACAATGAAAGCTATCTGTGAATGGATGGAGGCTTAACACGGGGTGTTTTCTTTGAAAAACTGCCGCCGTCCACTGTCAAAGCTCGAATTAAAGAGAGGACTGGAATAATTTACTTAGGAGCTTTACTCTGGCCCGTTATTACTTGTCCCGGTTATATTGCGCTCCGCTCACGGGGCGATGTTTCTCCTTATTATTTTAAAACTGTATTTCATTCGTAACCCGTTGTTTTTACTTGTTTAATTAAATTCAATCAATCTATCTATCAGCACGCTTTTTATCTCAAGATTTTATTTATTATTTTTCTTACAAAATGTTGATATTTACATTTGAAAATCCCGTAAAAACTAAAAGCTATTGTTCGCCCCATAAAGGATTTTCCAGAAGGCCGTTCGGTCTCGCAGCGGTTGCAGCCAATGTAGCGCACTGTAAACAAATTACCGTGCAGCGTGCACTCTACAAAACCTCCGTGTTTTACCAACAATTTTCCTCTAAATAATGATGGGCTATGAAATCATTAACGCGCTCGTCCATTGTACCGTCGATATTTTCACTCTCTTATACTGACATTTTGTCGGGTTTTCGCGACAACATAAAATATGTTATAGTCACTATTGTGTCGTTGAAACTTTGGCTTTATTTTAAAATGGCTTTTTCCCTCGGTTTTATCCGCAACTTTTCTTTATTCTATTTCCACACGAAATAATCCCGTAGCTGTAAAATTAAAGAGAAAAGCAAAGTTTATTAACATTACCATAAAATATTGAGTAGAGATATTATTGCAATATATTGATTGCATTTTGGTTTATCAAGTCCACCCGTTGCCTTGTTTTCCCTAATAAAATATAGCCTATGTTTTAACTTAGAACATAAAATATTTATCCCCAACTTACATCCGAATTCGTTCAGCCGTCTGACAAATAAGTGACCATTAGTATCGGACTATAGTTAACATAAATTCAATTACATAGTACCATAAGAAATTTAATTATTAACAAAAAAATATTAGATATAATTATAATAGTTTTAACGTTGCGTTGTTCATGTGTTATATTTTGTTTGCATGTTGTGTCATCCATAAGTAGTTGTGCACCCACAAAGTTCACAACTGTCCACAGACCTTTTATCAAATAAAAATAATCGTACTTCATATTCATACAAACAACGATAGCATCCATAAAGGGGCCGACATACAGTAAACATCAAAGTGTACACTATGTAGTTTCAATTGTTCACAATTTCAATATCTAGGAACGAGGCCACAGGTCACCGCTGTACATACCAATTAGACGAGTTTCAATGGGGAAGCGCAGTAACTGTGATACCTACTCTGTAATTTCCATCTTTTTACCTCTCTAATTTATATTCCTAAAACAGCATAATCTATATTTATAATTTCGTGGAGGGGCACGGTAGTAAACTTAGTTGAAATTTATAACAAATTATTTAAAAAAATGGTTTTTAATTGACAACATTTATGCATCTGATTATTTGCCAATGGACAACATTCCATTTTTCGTAAATTTCGTTGTCCAAACTCCAAATTCGAAAACCGTTTGGAGATTACATGCTAGAAAGCTTATTTTTAATTTTTTTTATTTTATATATCCTTTAATTTCGAGTTATATTAAAAATACTGAAATATTGAAAAATAAGGATTTATAGGTGCCCTAATCTGTGCTAACCCTCTAATTTAAAAATACTAATGTCTCTTGGCTGAGTTGTTAGTTATTGAACTCAGTGTTGCCTTCTATTAATTTTACCCATTTTTATTCCATTTGAAGCTAAATTAATAATTATTCTTTAAATATAATTATAAAAATACTTCTTTTATATAATATTTATTTGGAAGTTTTGTTAGTTTCGAATGGGACATCACAGGAAATATATTTACGAGTGAAACCGCGGACAAAAGCTAGTATTGTTATACATTATGAATATGTGATTTGAGTTCCGGCTACGGCAACACCTATTCGGACACGGGACATTTCTACAGTATATTATACTCTTTGCATTTCTATAACGTATACTCTGTGGCTTGACTGACACTATCCGTCACTTTCTTTGGGTGGCAGTTTATATTTCTTATTTTTAGTCCTAGCTAAGGTTTTTAGTTTTTAAGTCCTCAGAATTTATAAAAATTCAAAATTAAATTAAAAATATAAAAACTCAACCAAAAATAAAATATAAAAATACGTGTATCTTATTTTTTAATATAAGTAATAAAAATGGGTGATTAAAAAATGAAACGTTGTCCATTGCCAATTGACACGTCTGTCACTGTCAACTGTAACTGTATTGTTTCAGCTTCACTCACACTCTCAGACTTTCCTGAGCAAAAGCAGGTTCGCAGCTAGTTAGATATCATTATAAAAGTATTGTAGGTTTATATATCATTATCAAAATGAAGTAACACCCTTTCAGAGTGGAAGATAAATAAAAACTGTCTATAAATAAGCGGAGGGTTTCAACCCGTGAAGGCTAATGAGCACGAGCCGAACTGAAATTGAAACCGTCCCGTCTCCAATAAACCATTTGTATTCAAACGGCCCGGAGACCGGCCGCATTTTAATTTACTTACTCGAATTAAAACCGATCGTGATTCGAATCCGATCCGTTCACGTCGTCAAGACGCGCGCCGGTAGCTCTATGCCTTATTTTTATCGCTGATTGAAGAAGCTACCCCCTTATTATAAGACCTCAGCGGAATCGCCTACTTCGCATTCAATTGAGTATTCAGGCTGTTACGTCCCGGCACATTTTGTAAATGGAGGTAGCTCTCGGGGCATATTTTGTAAATTGACTATAACTCCTTTTGATGAACTCGAATCCTCGACTCGATACATATTTGTGTATCATTCCGTCGCCGCCAACACAGTGTCAACAAATACTCTCCCTAACACTTGTCTCTTTATTTGGCAATCCATATTTTTATGAGGAGCTCATTGAAATTCATTAATTTTCACAATAAATATCATATTTTAAAATTATCACTCAAAAGTTTAAAAGTACCATTTTTTTTTTCAAAGGATTGGTAAATTTCAATGGAAAACATATTGTATTTGTATTCAGAATATAATTAAATTTGACTATTTCTCCTTATTGGAATTGGTACCAAATTAAGAAATAACTGTAAGTATATTTTTTGAATAAAACTTACATACACGTATTAACGATGTTAGTGACGTATATTTTTATTCTATGATTTCTTTATTATTAACAATACAAAAGTACATACAAATTAAATGAAAAAAAACCTTAAAAACCAAAAATAAAAGAAAAGGAATGCAGGAGTTAAGGAACAAAGGTAGAATACCTCCTCCAGCTCTGAAGAAAGTCCAACCGTGCCTAGAACACTCGCTGCGGTACCCCTTTGAATTTCCAAGGTCATCCGGCGAATGAAGAAACTCTTGGCTTTTTCCACTCACCAGAATTTTTCGATAAGCTTACCAATATAAATTAATATATGTAAACAATTTAAACATTACCTGGTAATATGCTACCTAGTACGGTAAAACAATATACCACAAGATTATCCGTGGGAGGCACGGCGACATTGCGTCTCGAAGATGAACGATGATGTACGAGGCTTTACCGGCAGAGAGTATATAATTAGATTCCGCTGACGTGGAGGGGAAAAAGTAAATACCTTATTAGCCTCAAGGCAGGCATCAGGTGGCACGGAATAATGTACCTACCATATTGCCACATTATGAGGATATTGTTCCCTCACTTATGAGTTACATGCTTTGCGCAGGGGTGTGTGGAAATTTAAATATTCAATGTGTGTCTCTCGTGAAAGCAGATGCGAATCGAGGTTAAATCAAGGATTTAGGATACGAGTTTATGTATTAATCTGAAATGGACTTCCAGTTTTCAGTCTTAATTGTACCCAATGGAGCAAGACACCGGCCAAGTTTGTGTCGATTTTAATTTTTTTTATTTGTTTTATTTAAAAAGTTAAAGGAGGCACCTTGAAAGACTGTCAAACGAACGGACGGACAACTGAACGATCTTATAAGGTTACTTGTTTTACTACGGAACCCTAAAAATAATCAGAAATAGATAATAATGAGCTTTGCCAACCAATGTCTTAGTCAAGGGTCGTAGTAGGTGGCTTTGCCGTGTTTGCCGAGTTATTGCGTCTCATGTAATATGTATGGTAATATAGCCGCCAGATACTGTAGCCTGTAGGGCCCATCTTCTCGTTATTGGTGAAAATCGACCCTCAACCCTTATTTTCACTGGCAGCCCACCCTACTTTCCTTCCATAACTCCCGGGCGCATACAAGCAAAATATACCACCAACTCAGTTTCGTTCGATCTCCGATTTGTCAAAAGAAACTTTTGATAGCGATCTCTAACAACCAATTTCTGTAAGTCTATTTTTGATGTATTTGACAACTGTTATGTTTACTTAAATCGTAGATTAACTCTTGAACTCTTGATCTATCATCACGCCTTTTATCCCATGAGGAGTAGGCAGAAACAATCGAATGCCATTTGCTACCATCCTGACATACCTCTTTCGCTTCTTTTATATTCATCATACCTCGACGATTGTGTGTACTTTTAATATTGCCATCGATCAATTTTTTTTGTTCAATAAAAGTACACCTAGGTCGTCCTCAGCCAGCATTTCCTTTCACTTCAGCCTTTTTAGTCAATCTTTCATCCTTAATTCTTTCAACGTGACTAAACCAGCGTTAACCACTTTTCTTCATTTTAATCACATCATCATCTTTCACTCCGCATTCTTCTCTAATGACATCGTTCCGGATGCGATCAATACGCTTTATATCACACATTCTACGTAAAGACGCATTTTATAACGTAATTAACTTTGACTAAACTTACATAAATTGGGTGTTAGAGATAGCTATCAAAAATGTTTTTTTGACAAATCAGAGATCGTTTTCAAAAGTCAGTTGTTAGTGGATATTGCTTACAAGCCTCCCGGGCCCACGGTGACGCGCTGAAATATGTACACTCTCTGATTACAGTTAACGGGGTGTCCTTAAATAACTTTTCGTATAAACAACACGGATCGTGCGGAACTTTGGACAAGATGTACTTTGCGGTTGTGAGATTGTTTCTCGGTTTCGGGGTTAGTTAGACACTTAGTAATTCTATTTGCATATTACATTTGGACTGGAAAAATGCTAAGCTGAAGATTTGCATATTTTATGTCAAGGTTTGGCCTTTAAATAATTTCCTAAGTATCTAGAGATTTTCAAACATTTTATTAGCCCAGTATAAATACGTTACAGTTGGATGATGTCCTTGATCTTGATAACATGGGAATACATAATTTCTTCGATAGTGTCACTTCATATGCCTATGCTACCTTAGTTAGAATATAGAATAATACTAATATACAATAATACTAATAAGATACAGAAGTTTCTCTTAGTACATTTATTTGAAAATCGAATGAAAATGAAAACACAAAAAAGGGTCAGCCGCGCAAGGCAAAATGAGTCTAATTGCATTCAAATAAGACATATTTTGCGTTTTATGAGTTCTGGGCATACATTTTTCCCACTGCGGGTAGGTAATTTTCGTGTAATTTCGCTAGTATTTTTAAATTTCTGTTCACGGATTTTACGGTGTTATTATGCCGTGTAATTATAATAACACTGGCGGGTGTAATGCATGACGTTTTCGTTCAAACAGTCCGTTATGAAGATATAGCCCGCTAAAATTGACGTCACATTTGAGTACACTTTTGACCTAGAAGTGACGCCACCGGCCCCCACTCCCAAACTTTGACGCGTTTTATCTCTGTAATTTTTTGTTTGATTGACAAAAGCAAAAATACGTGTCCAATATTTTTTGATAATCTAAATGTCGGACTAAACAGAATAATATTTTGTTTACCCTGTCATCTTCCCTATTCACGATACCTACTTCAGCTGAAATTCCATTCATTCAGGTGTATTCTAAATCCATACTCTTCGCCCAGGAATACTCAGCCCCGATGGTGGTTTACAACGTTATTGTAGTATTAGTATTTCAACTTTATAACTTTATGGCTGAGGGTAGTTCAGAGGACGACCCCCCCCCCCCCTCCCTCTTACCTGTCTAGACCTGTATACAACTCTATATTAATATAGTATGTGGTATTAGTAACAATATATAAACAACTAGGACACGTTAGTTCTGTGCTGCTTATGACACCATTATAAAATCGTATAATGTAGATGGTAGAGTTGTGCGCGAGTACTCACTCCATTGTTTACGGTAAGGAGAGAATCTTGTCTCGGCTTTATTCCGACCCCTCGTATGAATAAAACCATCTCGAAACAGCACGCTTGCCGTCTCGTCGCCGCGGAACGTGCATTTTATTTCACAGGTAACTCGATAGTTAACTCGGTTTACATGCGAAGTGTAGCCAGAGTAGAATGTTGAGCTAGTTGACATTCTTAATCGTTAAAGATGCCCATTGTGTTAGGATTTTTTTGATGTGTAACATCTTTCCTCTCGCTTTCCTGCAATCTGTAGGAGTGAATTTCGTGAAAATGGACGGAAGTGTGTAACAGGAAGCCGGGGAAGCGCACGCTATTTGATTTAACAAATGAGCGCGCTGTGGTAGAGTTGGCCGTCAGATGGTACCAACCTACCAACCCATTTTCCGAGAGGTTGGTACGTCAGCCAACAGTGTGTGCGTGTGTGTGTCGAGAAAGAGAAAGGGAAATAGAGGAGAACGCATCAGCTGTGCGCTTAACCTACAGTGTTGTGTATAAAGTGTTAATGTTATCAGGATATAATGTTAATGTTGCTTATTACCAAGGTGAGATGTCCTGTAAGGCTCGCTCGTTTTTTTATTACATATATTTTATATATATAGAAGAATAGAGTTCCCACTAACGCTGACATCCCCTTACCAAAAACTACATCTACTTTTGACGTCTAAACCCAAAATGTATTAAATCCACACACTTCGCCCCGCATACTTCATATGTCTATTTAATGTAGGTATTTATTATAGAGCAAAGTAAAGAATAAAAGATCATAGCAAATGCCATTCGGTTGTCTCTGCCTACCTCTCTTGGGATAAAAGGCGTGTTGATAGAAAGATAGATAGATGGTAGTAGTTCAGCTTTACATTATACCGTCCGTCTTTAGATTCGCCGCCCTCGAGACCGAGCGATAAACACGGCAAATATAACTACTGTAGTGTAATGTGTATTTTTTTGTCTTGTCTTATTTGGTAAACAAACTTTGCATGTCTTTTTATTGTAATTTTTTTAAATAAGAGTTTAAAAAATATAGTTCTGCAAATGGAAAATATGTTAATAATATTAATAATTATGTGAAATTGTTAATATAACGTTTTTTAAGAATTTTAAATGACAACTTATTTATAAAAGACGTTCAAAGTTTGTTTTACTAAATAAGACAAGTCAAAAAAAAATCACTTTAGTGTCTTCATCCTCAATAAACATCGACAGCAAAATCATACACTCATGTTGTTGACAAGGTTTATATGACCCCTCAATTCCCTGAATTTAAAAAATAATCAAATGCTAAAATTATCTGTCATACTATTTCAGAAGAGAATTTTATTTATAGAAACATAGCTCCACTGTGAAAACTGACTGGCAAAATTTTTAAAGTACCAAAATATTTTGAAAGTCTTCTGCCTCAAAATAAGCTGTGCACTGGACTGTGACACCGATAAAATTTACAAAATGTTAATTATTAATTTTCTCCTTTTTTGTTGTAAACATTTTTCCCTACATAATTAATAATAATGCAATCATAAAAACATAATGGGGTCTTTCACGCTTTTGACTGGAAAGCTTTTAATATCATCATATTGGGAATTGAATATTTTTAACTCTACATTTAATTAAATTATGACGTTTTGTTATGTGATCGGTCGCTTGTTTAATTAATTTAAAATTAATGAATTGAAAAATCTGACATTTATATTAATTTTTGTTGGAACTCCACTAGTGCAGATTTTTCAATTTGTTAATTACTATTATCTAGTATTGTAAAAGTTCTAGTATTATGTAAAAAAGCATACCATCATATTTAATCTATGTAACTCCTACTTCAAATCAAACCGTCTAAAATCATCAAACCCTGTTTCCCCTTTAATTTCACATTATCGCACCGCTCTTAGTTCTTAGTTTAATAATTGTTACAGTAAAGGTCCTCGGGTCGTTATCAGGTTAAAATTATATGTATTTTGCTCATAATATGCACATACCCGTGTCAAATTATTAACCATGTAAGCTATAGTTTCTCACAGAATAATTGTTGAGATTAACTCAAAACAAGCACGCTAAGTGTATATTACTTTTAGATATTATTTCCACATTGTTGATATATTTTTATTTTTTGTTAAGGGCCCTATATCCATAAAAAATCCATTGAGAAAATCACAGCTATTTCACTTAGATATACGGAATAAGTATATATATGCTAAATTACAGCGACACAGGTAGTTTATTTACAGAGAAATTGGGAATAGTTTATCCCAGAAAAAATATTTATATTGGAGCCTTAATATCGTGTTTATAATATTAGCTTCACCAAAAACTAAGTAAGCGTTTTAGTCGTAGCCACCTCTTGTGTCGCCCGACGCGGTAGCTCACAACCTAATTATTTAAGAGCCCCGTAAAAGCGATGTGGCTGCTGCCATTGTCAAGATGGTGCCTGTGTTACAGCGGGCATAAAATATTTTAATGGAAGTGCGCTGCGCCACTGCGGAGAAAATGCACAATCTAAACCGACCATCGTGCTCATGCTACTACTTATGCCATACCACTGGCTCGGCTCTATCGATAAAAGTGTTGCCGTTAATGTTTGCGCAGCTTTTTTTTACTATTAAATGACACTTTCAAACTTTGAATAAGGCATACTAGTTCTCCGCCTGGCTTCGCTCGTGAATTTTTTCGAACAAATTAAAATATAGCCTAAACTACTCGGGGATAATGTAGCTTCCCATTAATGAAATAATTTTCAGAATCGAATCAGTAGTTTCAGAGATTATCCCCTACACCTTACAAAGTTTACCTCTTTATAACATTAGTAATAAAAAGCAAGCACAAATAATAAATAAATATACAAAACAAATATTTTTTTTGATAATTAACATTAGTTCAACAGATATGTCTGTTTAAGTCGTCATTAATTCAATTCTTAAAGTAATTTAAAAAAACGAGCGAGCCGTACCATAGTCGCATATGATATGTAACATCTGACATCTCACCTTGGTACACGCACACACTGTTGGCTGACAGTACCAACATCTCGGAAAATGGGTTCGCTGACGGCTAACTCTACCACCGCGCGCGCTCATTGGTCAAATCAAGTTGCGCGCGCTTCCCCGGCTTTCTGTTACAAACTTCCGTCCCTTTTCACGAAATTACTCCCACAGATTGCAGGAAACCGAAAGGAAAGATGTTACACATCAAAAAGTTACACAGAACACTTCATTTAAAAATTACTTCTGTAGCAAATTTTTTCATAACTTTATCAGCCGTTATTTATGATACCTACGCCAATTTTACAAAATTCATTTTTTTCTATTTTCATACGTCAATGCCTCTCGCTATTCGTCGGTTAATGGGACGGAAGGAAGGATCTATTAGTTTTATATCCATCTCGAGATTTATATCGCAGATTTTATATCCATTTTAGAAGTCGTCAAACGCGGGCATCTTCTGTGGAATAACTTTTTGCAACTATGTAAAAAAATGGCTTCCGGTAATGTGGAAAATCCTTTCACCTTTCATGTCAATGTATACTAGCTGTCCGTTTCGAGAGCAATTTTTTGAATAGAAAAAAAACAGATATTTTTAAAACTGTAAAATAAGAGTTTTATTATTTGTAATGTAGAGAATGTATGCCAAGTTTCATGTAAATCCGATCTAAATAATATTCTCCCTTGCTTGGAAACTCATTCCACCTGTCAACTTCATTGACAATTGTATTCTCAATGACCGATTACTGGATAATTATTTAATGTCGTAGTTGTAGAAATAAATTTTAATGTAAAATCTGTGTTATTACAGGCGACACGTCCGCCTCGAAGCTCGCCCGCGCCTGTAGTTGACAATCCCATACATTTCACCGAGGCAAACACCAATTGTTTGCTTTCTATTTTGTTAACCCCGGCAAGTGTTTCCAGACGTGATTTATATTTTTTCGCGCTCGCGTTCCGCTCCTTTCAGGCAAAACGTGGCAAATCTCATTGTTCCGCCAGCTTGGCTACTTACTGACCTATTGTCAGGGGCTGGTCGGGGAATTTTTTTCATTTTGAACTTACTTTCTCCTTTAGATTGAACGAAGGTTGGAACGCGGTTTTATTTGTTGGGCGTGAAAGTTTCATTGTGTATTTAAAATTAAATAAATATCAATTTGATGCAATATCTCAAATATTTGAAGAACACGTATTTTCTAATTTTAAATTTAGCCATTTAACATACAGGTTTTCTCTAAAATTTAATACTTTATGTATACAAGTAGGTACCAGAAACACTTAAACATTCTCTTTGTTCACGCTTTTACTCTTATTAAAAGTATAAAGAGGAAATAAACTGTTTAGTTTGTCGTCGCCTCTCTTACGTCGTCATATTCTTGTACCTACACTCTACAGTCTCCTTCTCCTTTTGAAGCACAGAACACCTTGTTGTATACAGCGCCGCATTTGTAACATTCATGTAAAAGGTTTGCTTGTATCTACGTACTAGATGCTACCCACGGCTTCGCTCGATTTTACTGATCTGTGAGTAATAAATTATATGTCATTGATAAGTCAAGAAAATTGAAGAAAAATTGAGATATTGCGGAACTTTTTTTTAATTACTCAACCGATTTTCAGACCAATTTGAAAAATACTATGTAGAATAAAGAATTAAATCTTTAAAATCTGTTTACAAATGGCGGAAATATCGGTGAATTAAATAAATACGAGTCGAATGGAGATCCTCCTCCTTTTTTTTAAAGTCGGTTATTAACTAACGCTACACGACGATTGTGAAACGAAGTCATGATGTTTATTTGACAGTTTGATTCTAGTTTATACCTTTACTGGATACTTATCTACACATTTTGAAACGCGTTTAGTACGACTGCTATACTTTCGAAATAATACGATAAAGAGAATGAAGCGCTTTATTCATTGTGGTGTACAAAGAAACGTCTGTCTATGAATAATGGTACTCCATCCCCCGTCAATATAGACTCAAATATAAATCTCGGTGTGAACTATTTATTCATCGATACACCGAGGCCTTATTCTTGTTCCGTCTAACTTTATCTTTCCCACCCCTCTCCATATGATAACAATAGAAAAAGATTTATTGACGGATCTCGCGGAAATCCTCTCTGCACAATTTGACCTTTTTATGAAGATTGTATATTTCTGAAATCATTGTTTTAAAGCACTATAATAACTTGTCAACTTTTTCTTACTTTCTTCATTTAAATAAGATGGGTATGCTTTTTTAATTATTATGTAAAAGCGGTCCACCGACTAACAGTTTCTCTGCAGACCGACCGAGATCTAAACAGGTCATTCACTAAGCGATTATTCGCTGATAGATGGATGAAGAAATCCACACACTCACAGTTCAGTTTTATAACTGTAGTACTCTCAACGGAAAGACATTACACAGTACCTGCAGGAAAACTGTTACACTATGGACCGCTTTAGTTAATTATAAGCTAACTGTATGATATAGTATCTATTAATGCCACACATTGCAACGTCGCGTTCAATAAAATTAAAATAAATAAAAATTCGACAACCGCGCTCAGTAAAACCTAAACGTAAAATCCTTCTGACAGTGGAAGGGGAAATAATGGAAAAAACAAAGTTGCCGATACCTTCAAATCGGCCGTTCACCGACCAAGAATTGTTTAATGAAACATCTGAAAAATTTATTAGATTTTTAACATGTAAGTATTATGTGGATACTAACACTTTAGTCTGTTTCAGGGGTCCGAGATGCTGAAATGTGCTTCAAATCCTGATATTTTGTACATTTAATATATATTTTAAATGCGTGGCTTCCCTATGATTGTCAGGATTCGTGTGACGTGAATATTTTATTTTATACATAAACTGTTTTTTCGCCCCGACGACGTCAACCGGTGACGTTTTTGTTATGGTTACTGCTTGTAGCGTGATGTTATATTATATAGCAAATAACCTTCCTCAATAAGCAAAAGTATTTTTTCAAATCGGACTGATAGTTCTAGGGATTAGCACGTTTATATCGAGTATAAATTAATATAGGTAGAAACTATTTGAAACTGTTTGCTTGCGGGCTGCGGCATAGAATTTCAGAAACATATGTATTTAATAAAATTAAATAGGGAGCTAATTGAGAACTCGAAAGTATCTCCCTCGCAATTTTCAAGTCAATAGCCTAATTACTGAGGAAAAGGGTGTCACGGACAGACAGACATCGATGTGTCGGCACAAACTTATGTCTTACTAATAATCGTAGTGGAACACCTATTCAGTTATAAAATGTTGTATCTTCTTCTTCTCCTCAGTCGTAGTGCTCTTTGCAGAGCAGTCGTGGTCAATCATGGCGGTCCACAGCGCGACTCACAACCTCTCTCTTCAAGGCCTTCCTTGCACAGTCATTCAAGGAGGTGTTGGTCAATGACTTTATTTGGTCGGTCCAGCGCAAAGGGGAACATCCTCGCGATCTGCCGCCATCAACTCTGCCCTGGACAACCAGTTTCTCTTTGCACCGCTCGTCTCGTCGCGTAACATGTCCAAAGAATCGATGGATCCTAGATGCCGAAAATGTTGCATCAGCCTCTAACAAATCTGTCATGACAAAATATATTTCATATGAAGGCCGTATGCGTTTACCGCATCCGAAACTTCCATTGAACGCCCGCTTGTATCATCGGATAATCCTAGATTATTGTCATAAATTGTCCATATATCCAGTTTGCGTGCATCTCGTACGGCTCCACACAGAAACAATTCCATTAACTTCACTAGCCGTAATGAAATGTGCTTCGAACAATAAAATTAATCCCGCGTCGCATAAATCGATTATTTGACATAATGATTGCCATATAACATTTATTAAAGTAAATGTACCGATTGTTTCGGAATATCGCTTATCGCTGCTGTTCGGAGGGATTTCCGATGTGTCCGTGTGATTTAATTTGGGTATTATGTCACATATCGTACTGAATTATTAAATGATTATGACAAGTTTGTTTTATTGTCAACGTCTAAATGTATTGGGATTACACTTGAAATACTGGTTTATATTCTGGATACAGTATTTTACTATACAACATTATAATCTTTACAGGACAGGACTGGACTGATTTTGCAATATTAACATTATTTTGTAGCTCAATACCTAATGCTAATTATATCCACTATCTATATATTATTATGTGTTTTTTTTATATTTTTAAGGCAGAAGCGATTTAAAGATTCTATATCCATAATTTTTCTGGGATAAACTATTCCCAATTTCTCTGTAAATAATCCACCTGTGTCACTGTAATTTAGTTACTTATTCAATATATCTAAATAGCTGTTATTTTTTCAATGAGTTTTATTGAATATTAAATATGGGTGGTTAAACTATGCCCCCGTTTTCTCTTTCATAATCTATCACAAAGCTCTTAATTTTTTTAAAGCGCTGTTTTTTTGTAGCTTATTGAAAATTCAAAATAATAAATTATTTTATTATTTTTGACCAATTAAAAATACATAAATTAAATTAATAATGTACCTATATCAATGCATAATATTATTCATTTTATAGTATTATAATTTGCATGCATTTTTTTTTTATTGTTCACGGGTTGCCTTACAGCTCCCGGAACCGGTGCCGGCCCCAGGGTACCCAGTGTAAGACAAAGTCTTCCTCATTTAGCCAATGATTTTTGAGGCTATACCTAAGTCTGCATGCATTTATTTTATCGATATTCGTCTGTCAGTCGATTATACATCCCTAACCAGTCAGTCAAAGCATTTATAGAGAAAGCTACGAAAAATATTAATTTTAGAAAAATAAAAAAATGTTTTATAATCCCTTGTTCTTTTGCAATTTATTATTAGATATTGCGTGCTTTTTGTAAAAAAAACTTATATTTTTATAATTAATTTATTGTTAATTTTAAACTTGAACTTTGTAAATAGGAAATTTATTGTAGCTGTCCTTAAAACGAAGTGGCTAATGTCACAGGTATCAAGCTATATTATAAGTAGTATAATACATTAATTTAACTACTAGAGTAAACATCAAACAAGGAAATACTTAATATTATTCAGACATGTGTACACAATAGGTTCACGGACATGCCAGCAGTATGTATTCAGACGTAAATAATGTGTAGCTATCAAGGGAATACTCGACTCTACGAGTGCGTCCCCCGATCTTTGTCTCCAAAGAGAAGCCTTGGATTAGCTATGTCAATTTTGCTTTTCATTTTATGCTTCCGTGCTTCTCCTTTGAATGTCGCACTGTTATAAAACGTTTCTCTATTTACAAATTTTACACCGCGGGCCATTCGTTTTTATTAAATTAAAAGCACAAAGTACCTAAATCGTAATTACTTAAAATAACGCAACATTAATAAAGTTTTTCGTTAGGTTTTATATAGTTTTTGTCTAGAGAGCACATAAAACTTTCTTAAACTCTGCAATTCTGGCCAAATCTTAATTATAAAAGTTTGATCATGTTATTTTTAAAGCTTAACTTCAATTAGTTTTTATCTCTAACGATAATAAAATTAAATGCCTATATAAAAAGCCTACATTTTTTTTAATTAAAAACTTATGTACATAATCCGACAACTACACTTAGAGGGGTTTCCATTTAAATATACCTTAACAGAACTGGCCACTCGTTAAGTATAGCCTCACAAATACCCTGGGACCGTGGGAGCCAATGACGATATAAAAAAAGCCTACAAAAATATTTGTGAAATCCCAGAGCTTACTTTCCACAATGCAATCAGATAATGCATTTTATATAGATGAGTAATCTCGAAAATCAACCGATATTGTGATTTACGTACTTGCGCATTGCACTCGAGCTGTCGTTGTTTATTGAACTCAATGAAAATTTCACATTTTTACACCGACCGCTGAAATATACCGCGCCGATAACGTGATCGTTTTACCTTGTCAATAACAATAAACGTTTATAGAAAGCGATCGTGATTGATGGTGTTCATCAAATTTTAATTTTTCTCATAATTATAGGTGATTGTGTTTAGATTAAACTAGCGGTAGGGTCCGACTTCGCACGTGTTGTTGAAAAAGGAATAAAAGAGCTCTTCGAACTTTTCTTCGTAGTCGTGGTTTAATCCATGGTCGTGGTGCTCTTGACAGAGCAGTCGTGATCAATCATGACGGTCCACAGCGCGACGCACCTTGTATTGACTAGCCACGGTTAACTTTCTTGGGAAGAATCGTGCAGTGGTTTCCCCTTGCCTTCTGCACCAGACATTTTGAGACTATTTAGGTCTCGCTGTAGACTCTTCCAGCCAGTTGCCTAGCTAGGTGTATGGTTATACCGCTATTGCTCGGTCGCCAGAGCCTCGTTTGTTGTCTAGCAGAGGGTACCAAGCGTGCAGGTGAGGATGACATTTGGGGTCGGATATATCTTATTCCGTACTCCCCCTTACCCCCCCCCCCCTTACTATCAACGATCGTTAAATCGTTTTGTATACAGAGTTAAACGAGTTTTGATGAAAATGTAAAGTTTGTGGTACGGCCCCTGACTACCAGGAAACAAAAATGCAGTCATACAAATACAGAAACAACCAGATTAAATCACAGACATACACTTAAATTATTTGTTTAGTATTATATATGTGTAGCTGAACGTGCAAGATCTAAAGTAATTGTGACAACTTGACAATGAATCGACCTTCATAGTAACTTTTGGACATTTCCAATTTATTTGTGACACTTTCCGAAAATATCATAAATTTACATATTTATAGAGTAAACTCTCGTCAATGTGCGTTCAACCGTTGTAATTTTACTAGTGAATGGCAAAAGTCGGCAGTTTTAATGCGCATGTCAACTTCGTGTACATGATTTTTTATTTAAAACGTGACTCCTTTGAGAAATAAAGGCATAAAAATATATTTTCAATAATATAGCTGCATATTTAATTCCGTCGAGTGAGCGAGTTCCCGTGAGAATCTTGATGATACTATCTACAAATGGAATATGTTTAGGCTTGCTTAGTTTTGTGTTTGATTAAAATTTAAATTCATCAATTTCACGAGATTAAAATTCATACTTTTGCATATTAATGAGCGATCCTTAACAATAATTTGTAGCAATTTCTATGTGCGCCGTCCCTCGTGATCCCCCATCCCGGAGCGGCGCAATATGAATTGTTTTCCGGCAACACCACCTTTGTGGCAGAACCAATTTTGTTATTTTTTACCAGAAATATCTCTAATCTCGACCTCCGCTATATTCCGCATCCCCAATCCGTCGACCGCGTCCACCCCATGAATATTTTAACTCTAGTGTGACAGTCCACCAAAAAATACGTTACTTTTATTCGTTTATTAATGCCCTATCGATCGCTCACTCGATTTGATTTTCGCAGCCGCCTCGAGGGATCGACCTCGACTTCGATACGTATAAAGAACTAAATGGGATTTCATTTTCTAGTTCAGAAATCAAACGTTGCCGTCGAGCGCACCAATGTTCTTTTTGAGATCGTTCTCTTTAGATATTTTTGTTCCGGTTCGCTTCACTCGTACGTAATCTTTATCGCGTCGCGATGTACGCGCGGTTCACGAAGTGCCCTTCATTGTTATATGTCTGAACGCGCATTTCCCCCCAGAGATAATGTCATTAATCTCTCTGCGCGGCTATAATGAAAATGCACCGGAATTTTGGCGAACATACTCGCCGTTTTATACCGAAGTATTTCCATTGTACTCCATTCCGCAACTGTGCAAAAATTTCACTTATATGTCGCTTTGTCATCAATGTAAACGTTTATATCAATTATATCTCCATTAAAGACAATAAGTTAAATTGAATTTGTTTCAGTCGATAATCCCGCGCCGATACATGAAACACTCAAGGAGGGTTGTCATAAAACGGATAATTCCCTCGAGAACATTCTCAAGATGTCTCTTTAATTTATTCATAGTTGAAAATTGGGTCGGAAACGTCCAAGTATACCTAGCGTAACGAGTGCGATATTGGTCGTAAAATTCCGGCCTCGGATAAATAATTCATATTGTAACTTCGGCCGGACCTTTCGGGATTAGTTACAGTTATCGGTCGGTGGGATGCCACGCATTTGCATATACTCTTCAAACTCTCTTCGTTTATCAAAAATATTAATATTATTTTGGTGCTAATATTTGGAATTTTTGTTTTTCTGCGCAGATCCTCCGGTCATGGTCATCAAGCCTGGTAGTATGCAGGTGCGGGCTAACGGCATCGCAGCCTTTTACTGCGCCGCCCGAGGGGAACCCGTTCCGAATATACAATGGAGGAAGAACGGAAAACGAGTCTCGAGTGAGTATTGAAAAGTGTCATTTAATATAGGAGAGCGACGTGCGATTCGTTCTCTTGACTTTTAATGAAAACTCCAGCTGTTTTTTCTACACGCATTGTATGAAATGCCGTTCTGCCGTAGGCATGTTACAAACTGTGTCTAGTTTATAAAAGTAAAATTTAATACGGAATGTTGCGTTGCACTTGCATAAACCGAAACACCCTTCAACCGTATTCAAAACTATATTTTCAAACACTAAGATATGTATTATCCCTAAATTATGTTTTGAGTTTTGACCGCAGTATACCTTTATCCCGAAAAACAATTCACCCACATTAAACTTTAGAAAAAAAAATAGGCCATGGTTCTTATTTGTAAGTAATTTAGAGTTAAAAAAAAGATAAACACACCTATATATTATATAAAAGGAGTAACCGAAATTCCACACACAGTTTTTACACGTCTACAGGCGACCGGAGCGTGCTTAAAACTTAGAATCGTTCCATATGCAGGTCCATAGTCCATGCCTACACCCCACTGTGAAACAGATGTTACTATATACTATGTTACTCAGTGGCATTGAAAGTCTCGCGTCAGGGAGAATTCTATTTGCATTTATAGAAATGAGAAACTGAAATTAAACATTTACTGAACACTTTGAAGTGCCATTTTCTTTTATTGGTTATTCGGACATGTGCTCTGATTGGTCTCAGTCTCAGGCCATTTAAAAACGAAGTCATTGACTTTATATAAGGGTGTAACAGGATTTCGTGTCGACGGCCAGTGCAGTAAATATTGCAAACCACTTACTTAGAGTTTTACATGATCAATCACTGTCCACTCCAGGGAAGTGATAAATGTAGTTTACATACTAGTACTGGCAATAAACGCTAATGTTGTTTGTCATTTACATTCATGGGCTGGTGTACTGTATATGGGGAAAATGAAAATACATACTAGGATTTGCGTGTACTTTTCTTTAAAAAAATACGACAACGAAATAAATGATGCAGCAGAAGTTTCTAAAAACTTTTTTCTACGTTTAGTACTATATGATAATACACTGTATACTTACGACACCTTGATAGAAAGCGTCCCCTACGACAATATCTATAATGGCACTCATAACCCCGAGGCGATAGTGCGAATGAACAAACTGTATGAATTCCGTAAGTCAGCCCTAGCGGTATCCTCTATAATAGTTTGATCGGCTTCTATGAAAAATGTGACTGCCCCCCAGTGATGCGCATAAACGACATTTCAGCCCCTAAGAGAATAATAGTGGTGCCGATCTGTGTCACGGCTCGGTGAGTTTACCTCATTCTATATTCATCCAGCTTTATCAAAGTTGGAGCCGATTTGTTTTTCTGTCCGACTGTCGCGGAGCCGGTCATCCATCAACTTGGAGGATGCTACTCGCTGACGCGTCGAAAAATGCCTTTATGTGACTTTGTGTACGGAAGTGGGGAACGGTTCACTACATGTACATTTCTTTATTTTTCCTTTTGATATATTGTCTTAGTTGGTGTCGAATGCTCGCACTCTGTAAATACGACTTATGTACACTTTTATCATTTTCTTCTCGCTTTCGCCGGAACTTTGCGTTTGTTTTTGAAGGTTTCCTAATACACTTTGCTTAGTTTTTTATTTATTGTATGAAATGCATGCCTATTCTGTGAAATATCTCTCAATAATTTATTACTTTTGCTCCAGTTTTAGCTGTTGTAATTTGTTAGGATACTGTCTCGAGTATCATACCAGACAAAATGAATGCACAGTTTAAGATTTATATTGTAGAACACTTGTAGCAACATTGTCCCCAGATTTTCCTGTGTGTTTCGTTGAGTAAATTACATGCATCACTTTCCTTCTTCCACTTGCGTGGGTGATATTTTTGCAGTCAAACAAAATACACGCGATGATTTTTTTACATTTATTGCAAAATACAAGGCAAACAAAATCAATAGAGGTAATTAGACTGAATATTGTTTACGTAATGTACGTGTATGATATATTATATTTGAATCGTTGGAATGAGTAATTTATTACTCTTCTCTACCTGTTTATCATTGAATATGTAAGGTGCTTCACGCTTCGTCGGAGCAATATCATCTATCTACCTCCTAATATTGTATGAAACGATTTCTTTTAAGATTTGTCATTTTCTTTTTTGTTATTTTTCTCACGTCAGTCCCCCTAGATGGCAATGTAAAAATGACTGACTCTCTCAATTTATGGCAGTCAATCCACTCGAGTGCCTCATCTTATTTGCCCTTTTCCCCTATTATACGCGCGTTTGAATAGCCTACTTTGACTGCGCCAACAATAGACATCTCTTGCTTTTATTTGACAAAATATTTTTTGGGAATTTTGCTAAATCAGGTAAAAATAATTAAAGAAGTAGGTAGTGTAAACTTTGAAATCAGTCCAATTAGGGAAATGAAATAACGATCACTAAAGGATTTCTTTGGAACATAGTGTTACTACATCTATCATATTAAGTCGGATGGTCGAGTGGTTAAGAAGTCTAGTATTAACTAGGCGGACCACGGTTCGATCCCGGCCAGGTATCAATTTTATAATTAATAACGTATGTACATAATCCGACAAAACAAACTTAGACGCTTTTCCATCTAAATACAAGTGGCATACCTCAACAGGACTCGGTCTTACTCTTGACTGAGATTTCAAATTTAAATCCTAAAATCCTGAATTTAATTTCGTTGCGACGATGGCATCGCAGCAGCGAAAATTTTATTTAAATCTAATAGCATATGAGACAACTTATTCAAACACAATACAATTTCAATAAAATTGTCGCTGTAGGTACCTACTGCCGCCATCGCAACGAAAATAAACTCAGGATTTTAGGATTAGGATTGAAATATACGTCAAGAGTTACCCCTCTGGACACTCGTTAGGTATAGCCGGCGAACGTAGGTATAGCCCTCACAAATATCATCGGCCAATTGAGGAAGACTTTGTATTCAGCTGGGTACCTTGAGAACGATAACACAGTTTATATCATGCAACTAGCTTCCCAGGTAAGCGGCTGGCAGGCTAAAGCTATTAATGCTGTGCCCATGTCTAATATTATAACCCCTATCGACAATATACCTATAAACTCCTGAAGCTAAACGTTTTTTATTACAAAATGGAGACTCGGTACACAAGTAAAGTTAATAATACAACAACAATGTAAGCGCACGTACTACTAGCCCCACCAAGTCTCGAGACGGCCCACCATACATCAAGATAAAGGATCTAATGTCGTTACAGTGTTTCCTGCAGTCGCGATCATAATTGCCGTTGTTGCAATTTCACGTAATCTCTAACATATCTTGGGCCGGAAATAAGGCTTTTGACCTTGCGATTGTTACGAAAATGTTCTGCTACGAAAACTCGTAGCGCTTTACTACAATTTTATGTATTTTAGTTAGAAGTGGTAGCGGCACATGAGTCAAGAAATCGTGTGGTAGGGGTCCGTTAGTCCTCGTCTGGGGAAGTAATACAGCTCATCGTTGAAAGTGCCGTCAAGTGATACAAGGTATATAACCGACATTTAACTACATAGCCCGACTCGAACAGTTCACTATGGCCTTGCCTCGTAACCACTGTATTATCAATAAGCACTCTAGTTAGTCACCTCCCTCCATTCATGGACTCTTAAAGCCACTATCCACCAAGTGTCATGCTTTAAATAAAAAACGATGTGTACTTAGATACAATGCAACTAAACTGTCATATAAAGTAATAAGTTAAACCCACCATAAACTCGGCGGATTTCTCACTGAAAATATTTGGTCCGTCCGCCGGATGATCGAGATTGACACAAGAAACCTGGCTCACAATATCGAGAAGCGCCTGCGATCGTTTTCTTTACCTTTACAATCGTCGTTACAATTATTTTGTGTTTTGAATAACCTTTACACTCTACAGCACACCTTGACATGGTAGGCAGAAGTTTGGTCACTTGAAAAAACAAACTTGTGTTTTTTTAAGTAATAAATGTTATACTAATCTAAACTAATAATGTTAAAATAATATAAATAACAAAATAAATACAGACATACACTCAACATTGTTGGGCACAAGTAATTAATGACATCGATATCTAATAGCGTGTGCCGTGATTAATAACTAGAGACGATGATAGTGATAAATTAAACTACGTACCGTATATTTATGGGTGGGTACCGCCATTTTTCCGACGAAATAAATCACTTGTTCTTGTCTGATGTTAAATTATTAGGAGTTGTGTTTAAATTCATTACTTGCATTAATTTGTTAATTTAATTTATATTGTTCGTGTGCTGATCGTAGAATTGGTCATTTCATGATATAAATGAATATATTACTCCATATTGTTTTATTTTAAGTTTTTATGTAGAATTGATTAGTTTTACATCAGGAGAGATTTAAAATGATAGTATTAGAAGAAAAAATTTATAGATATAGTAAAAGGAAAGGACAAAAGGAAGGAGTAAGCAAAAGGAGCATGCTGGAAAATAAAAGTGAAATAAATAAGTAATGATTTCCAGGATATGATAGGATCTAAACACAATACAACTTAAATAGTAGATACTTACAAATATCATGCTCCTTTATAGTATATTTATTATCTCACAGCTTATTTTTAATTTGTCCAATTTATAAAAATTATAGACATTATGAAATAGATGTGCTACTTAGCAATGCTAAAACGGAATTGACTAAAAATGTAAGAAAAATGAACAAATAGCAGACACTGTTCCAAATTCAGATTACATAATTTGAAAAATTCTTAAATTATAGGTAGTCAGTAACTTATTTTGTAAGGAGGTTAACAACTATTTTTGCAAGGAGGTTAACAACTATTCAAACCTCATTAAGAAAAAGTGGTCTCATTTAGCACAACGTTACAAAGTTAATTATTTAATGATATGTTAGGTATTAATTGGCCATGTTATGAAATGGCCGAATTCTATGATCATGCCACGACATAAATATAGATTTAAAGAATTCCTCACTGATATGATAATTCAACATAATATCTTCCCCTTGTTTCCAGGTATGCAGTCCCGATATCAAGTTTCCGATATGGGTCCTTCAGTCGGCAAGGCAAGTAACGGTGCCGTGCTACGTATCGAGCCGGTGCGCGCTCAGCGGGACGAGGCGACTTACGAATGTATAGCGGAGAACGGCGTAGGAGATGGGGTTAATGCATACGCTACGCTCACCGTGTTTGAAGGTAAGGGGGTTTTGACGTTCAAATAATAACACTTGATCTAATGGCCATACCATTGGAAAAAATTGGGTTAAGAAAGTATAATATTAAAACACTTTATCGGGCAAAATTTACAAAACTTTAAATTAATTAATGGCGGAAAGAAAGAAGAAAGTATGTCGTCCATGTACCAACCTGTGAGGCTTTACCATCTAAATATACTTCAACTGAACTGGCCCCTCGTTAGGTATAGCCTCACAAATACTATCGGCTAAAAGAGGAAGTTAACCTTTTTTTAATATATGAATTGTCTATTATTGACTTGGACACTTGTTAATGACCATGTCTGCACAGGTTCGAGGCCCGGCCGTGGCAAATATTTTATGGTCTTGCATGTTTTGTATATATACGTCCACACTAGGCCAGTGCGGGGGTGTAAGTGTTAACACATTTATTATTTAATTTTATTCAATTTTTGATATAAAATTGTATTATCATTAAGCGAGGCGAGGTAGAGCCGGTTTTCAACAAAGAAAACATCTGTTACATCATACAGTATTTACAGTTAAATTCCGCTTTATATCGAGCTGTGTGATGTTTTCAAATTATGTTACAGAATTTTACTTACACTCTAGCTATGTATTTGTTACTATAATATTTTTAAGCGACTTCGAAAAGAAGAAAGCTTCGCAATGTAGTTCTTTCATGAAAATTGGTTTAGTAGTTTTTCAGAAATGTTTAATATATATATATTATTATTAGACCAGCTTTTCGCCCTATGTTATTATTAAACCTTTTCAAGCTTTCTTCGTATCAAATTTTATCAAAATCCGTTCAGTGGTTTAGCCGTGAAAACGTACCAGACAGACTTACACAGTTACTTTCGCATTTATAATATTAGTATGGATATATAGTATATTATGGTTAGTGAAATGTGAACCGATTTTCATGATGCACGTTTTTACTCTTTAGATGCAGATACATTATCAAGTCATATATATTTTTATATCATTAGTTTGTTTTAGTTAGATCCCACCGTTCCACATTTCGCCTAAGCTCTCCACTACATCAGACTTAAGCTTTATAATTTCAAGCGGAACGAAAACGCCGAGCTGACAAGCCAAGCGTACTCGTGCAACATAAGTTTCTTATTAATTTAACGATAACTTCCTTTGTATTAACTATAAAGTTAAGAACTACAAATAGAGATAGCGCTAGACATATGAAGTACTAGCTTTTTTGGAAATTAACCACGAAAAGAAATGATTCCGTGGATGTAATATTCCCCTTACCCCACCCGCTTTAATCCGGGTGTGTGGATTTTGATTTCAGTATATTCCTTATAAAGGTTTATATGGCAGAAATGAAAAGAAATGCTGGCAGAGATAAATAATAATTAATAATTATTTATCGAAGGCAATATTAAAAGTACACACAATCGCCGAGCATGTATGAAAGGTATGATGAATATAAAAGAAGCGAAAGAGGTATGTCAGAACCGTAGCAAATGGCATTCGATGCCTACCCCTCTTGGGATAAAAAGCGTGATGATAGATAGATGTATCTAGAACATTGTTTATTAATAATTTGTATATAAAAATCCTATGTATAAACTATACAGAGTAAATGTTCCGCTCCAGGTGGCTCTATGTAACGACCTGCAACCCCATAAAGCAGCCCACTGCCGACACCGTGATCCTCTCCAGATATAATTCTCTCGAAGACAGAGTCCTTTCAATAAATAAGCATTAAAAGGGCTGCGATGTCGACAACGGTGTGCTATAACGATCTGTTGTAAATTGCGACTAACGACGCACTAATAATACAGGTCGTTCATTTCTATTTGCCTTGATGTCAAAGAGATTCTTAGCGGCAAGCAATTGCTAAATAATTTAGTAATATGTGCATTATTCTTAAAAATTGTCTTGAAAGTTTGGTGTAAACGGCCATAAAACCGTTTGGTTTGAGGAATTTTATTTATATATATTTTTTTTATATATCTCCGGCTCCCGGGACCGTTTTAATGGCGCCAGGCGATCTTCCTCAATTAGATGGACATTTTTGGCATGGTCATTTTTAGATCATACCGAGACGATATGAGTCATTATGAGTGGCCTCTAAAGTAGCCCACGCACTGGTTATCTCACAGATAATGTTCGGTCCGGCCGCCGTATGATCAAGATTGAAGACAGGCCACACATTAGCAATGTAAAGCATACGATCTAGATCACATGCGATTCACTCACCCATACAGACTCACAAGATTCGATTAAACAAAGGCGTGTGGATGTGTGTGTGACAGATCGTTCTGGTCATCGAAATCAACCGCAAATATGTACAACGATTTGATAACGGATGGTGGGCCGCGCGATAAAAATTGGACGAGCCCGTGGTCGATTTCGGTGGACCGTACGGCGACCGGCCGGGGATTTGACGAATGTGTGGCCACCTTTAATACGGCTTAAAGGATTATGTATTTTTTTTTAATTAAAAAACTATTATATTTATTAAGAGTCGATTAGTTGTCAGCAAATAAGCGCGCAAACGAGTTTGATCTTAGTTGTTAGGCATAAAGTTAATTCTTAGTTCCTTCGCCTCAGCCGGTCGGTACCTGTTAAACAATGTGCGGATTGTCTTAAAATCGTAAAATAGTAAGTCCTATTTTTGTATTAAAAATCCAAACCATGTAAATAACGCTCTACCAATTAGGCTATCGACTCCTTCAATTCCCACTCGTTCCATAAAAAAAAATGCTAAGAACCAATTTTCTTTAAGAATAGGTGCTTTAGTCGACTCGTCTTGCTTCGGAGGGCAGGTAAAGCCGAACTTCTTATTATTACTGTTAAATTGTTACTGGTGTCTCTAACCACAAGGTATTTTTTTTTATTATAATAACTAAAGTGGACGTAAGTATCAAGGAATTGACTCCATATGATGCTTAGTATATATCGTTTATTATATAATAATTGGAAAGTATTGTCGATACAGCAAATGTTTATGCGAAGCGATGTGAGATAGTATCGACCCTTAATATAAAATCACACTTACTAAGTTCTCCTTGCCATGGTCATGAAATTCTGAATCTGAGCGGTGGACCAAGTTTCTCATTGAAATAGTTTTATTGCACTTAGATAGTTCGTTTGCTCTTTTCTCAGAAGTTCAACTTTAAGTTAAATTGTGACATAATTATTATTTTTGTTTGTTATTTAATTATACTTTTAATTACTTACTAATTGTAATTCACAATTTTGTAGTCTTTTTATGTTGTTATATGATATACCAATAATTACCTTTAATAATACCTTATAACATAACAAATTGTATTTGCTTATAAATAGTATCTACTGCACTTCAAATAATAAAAAAACTTTAAATAATTACATACTAAAAATGAATATTGAAGATCAAAGGTAATCATAAACATATATTTTTATATGATACTAGCTTTCTGCCCCGGCTTCGCGCGTGGACATTTTTGACATGTGACATAAGAATAAAAACAAAAGAAAAAAAGAATACAAAAAGTGTCCGGCCCTCCGTCTATCTCTGTGCAAAAAATCAAGTCGATCAGTTGTTCCGTTTTGGCGTGAAAGAAGGACAAAAAAACACTGTTACATTCATAATATTATGTTGTTTAATGATTGTTCCTCGTCAGTCGTTTTAAAATTCTACTTGTTATATTATAAACGCGAAACTTTGTATGGATGTATGTGTGGATGTTTGTTACTCTTTCACGGAAAAACTACTGAATGAATTTTAATGAAACTTTACAATAACATAGCTCATACATCAGAATAACATATTTATGAAGCTATTAGAAAAAAAGTCGGAAAATCCCTAAAGTTCAGCTGAAAAATCGAAAAATTAAAGTAATTTTGTATGGGAATCGCTACTTAATCTCGCTAAAATTGTATGTAATGTTAGTGCAGTGGTAATGGTAAGAGTAGGAGTAGTGGTAGGGGTAGTGGCAGTGGTAGGAGTAGGGGTAGTGGTAGTAGTAGGTTTAGTGGTAGGGGTAGTGGTAGGGGTTGGTGTATGGGTCGGGGTAGTAGTAATGGTAGGAGTAGAGATAGTGGTAGTTGTTTTCCACGGACGAAGGAAAGTAAATAGCAGGATTAGCAGGCAAGCCAACGTTTGGGCAGGACAACGTCTGCAGGATCCGCTAGTATTTATCAATTAAGGGGACTGTTCCTTCCAAAGTACATACGAATTTAATTTTCACATATACTCGTATGCCTACTGGCCTGGAATGTTTCTATGACAACTTCAAAGCGTGGCTATTGTATTAAAATATGTGCCCCTAGCTTCTAACTAACATCATATCTAACACAGCAATTTAACAGTAGGTACTACTATCCTGCGTAAAGACTGAAATTCCTGTATCGGATTGCTCTAGTTCCCACTAAAAATAATGTTAGTGTGTAATTTCATCTCAAATTGGTATATTTTGTAAAATCTTTTAGATATGCTTACTTTCTGTTTGTTGTTTGAACGCGCTAATATCTGGAGCTACCAATCGGATTTGATAGCCCAGTTCTTGAGGAAGGTAAAGGCTATATTACATCACGCTACGACCCAAAGGAGCGGAGCAGTAAACATTAACACGGGTGAAACCGCAAGGCACAGCTAGTATTATAATAAATACGAAAGTGTTTTTGTTTGTTTGTCCTTCTTTCACGTTTATACAGAGCAACGAATTGGCGTAGTTTTTTTGCACAGATAGTTGGAGGGCGGGAGAGGAAATCCTTCGTGATAAATTCTCATTTTAGTTTTAATAATTATCTACGGGAGAATCCGGGGCGGAAAGTTAGATTTTCTATAAATATCAATAAACCTCTCACCTTTGTTTAGTATCAGAATAAAAGAAAATCGACGATAAATGTGAAGACAGAATAAGTAATGGAGAATATCCCCGATTGTTAAACACACACGAGTAGGTAGCAGTACCAGTGTTACCTTGTACAAATCGTCTAATAAAAGAATAGAAACAAAACGTCTGTTTTACCTACTAGATAATAATCTGTACAAATATATAACTTAAAATTGAAAGTGTCTTTATGTGTTTTCAAAATTATTACAAATATCTAAGTGGGATATAATTTAAACCATACAGAAGCATGTTTTTAGAATTGTTGTCTGTCTGTCCGAATGTTAGTTTAAAATAGGCTCCGAGACTACTCAAAGGATTTTGATGAAACTTTCAAGGATCATCCGCGCAGATCCGCGGGCATTTTCATACAAACGGAGAAAACGTTCTACTACACCTAAATATATGTAATTTATTTTCAGCCAAATTTCTGTATGTATTTTTAAAAATTCGTAATAGCTGGAAAGTTAGGCACCTCAAATTACGATTACGGATATATTTTATTTAGGGGTAGTAAAACGTTTTCTCAGTTTATATAGAAATGCGAGACGAGGGTGATTAGTGATATCGAAATTTCACGTGTGAAGCCGGGGCGGGAAGCTAGTTTACACAGAATACATGCTACGATTTATTCGGAAGTTCCTGGCAGAGTGGGGGGGGGGGGGGTGTCGCCTTTAGAAATGATTTCTTCGGTCCCATACATGAATAATGAGGCTACGGGATCGATTAAATTCCACTTCATTGTTACAATTTGTTACTTCTCCTCGACTTCGTGTCGTTTAGAACGTCATTTTGATTGTTTTCACTTGATACCAGCTTTTGTTCAAGTTCAAACGTTCAGAGCTCGCGCCCTATTGTTTGCTTAAATAGTAAAATTTTGACAATTTGTCTATTAATCTCGATTCGGGGTATATAATTTGACTCTGAATTGTAATTTTTCTTTTGTTAGGCCGCGGCGCTTTCTTTATTTTATTCTCAAATGGACATTTAAAAAGCTCTGTATTCAATGATAAAATTGTATCTGTTGTCAGTCAAATTAAATTAAATTTAAAAGCTAAGATATACTTTAACATATTATTTACTAGTGTTTCGCCCGTGGAAATTTTTGTTTGGTTGAAATTTATGGTTACTGCTCCGCTACTTTTGGTCGTAGCGTGATGTTATATAGCCTATAACCTTCCCAATGTATACGGGTTTTGTAACGAATAATATTTTTTCAGTACTTGAGATTATAGGGCGTACAAACTAGGGGTGCAACGATACGCCGATACAAGCAATGTATTGTTAATTCATTTTAATATGGATCTAACTTGCTCAGATTATTATTTATTTATTTTAAAAATAATAAAACATTGGTGGCCAAAGCGAAGAGTACAAATACACGCATGGAAAATAAATAATGATTAAAAACCAATGTGTACCTTTTTTTTCCTAAAATACTACAATTTTTCCCAAGGGCTTCGACAAACATACAAATTACAAACTCTTCAGCTTTATATATGAGTATAGATTACATATTTTTGTAAACAAAAAATATTCACTGAAATGAACTTATTATTGACACAGTAACACCCCTTAAAAAGAGTAATAAAACTGTTTTGAAGTAGTGTTCATGAATATTGAAGCGGTTTCCATTGATCCCCGTGATGGGCAGGATAACTTTTGATTGGGCGACGAGGCCCCGGGACACGTCGATAATCCGATTAATTCTCAACTTATAATGACAACCCGCCAACTTATGGTAATGAAGACACTCGATAACGTTGTATTGGGCGGTTTGCTGAAATATTCTTGTGCCAATTTCTTATACACATCTTCAAGGACTTTACGATGTGGCCACTTTTTTCCGAACAGGTTATATTCTGTTATATTTTTTAAGAAGTGCAGACGTCGATTTACGTGCCCTCCGAAGCACTAGAAATCTATTAAAGCACCATGTTCTTAGAGAAAATTGGTGCTTAGCATTTTTGCCACGAATGGGATTTGAAACCGTGTTCCGGAACCGGGCTCTACTATACAACTAGTGTATGGGTATAAAATAAATAATATTGGCCAAGTTCAAGATCACTCGTGTGTCTGTCTGTCTGTCTGTCACAGCTTAATTTCCCCGAATCTACTGGACGAAAAAATGTTGAAACTTGAAAATTGATGAAGAGTTTTATGTCCCAATCACGGACGTAGGTATTGCGTAAATAAACGAGTTTCTATTTTGGAAGAAAAAATAAAACTTAAAAAAATATGAAATGAAAGGGCTCGTTATAGTTTTAAAATGCATAGTTTAAATTATATTAAAGAAAATATACGATAATTGACTCACTCCACCCCCTATCTTCAAAACTACTTTTTATTAATTATTACAAATATTATTTTGATTTCATAATAACGCCATAGAATCCGATAGATCCGATTGTCAAAAATATTAGAAGCACATTGACGGGCGTTTAAAATAGATTTTAATAGAGTCAGACTATGGCGCGCTGCCCGGTTTACACAAGCGTTTCTCTTACAGCGAATGAATATTTTAGCAGCAAGTTAAGTGCGAATACCACTTTGGAGGTACTTTACTATTTACGTTGCAGACAAGCTATGTTCAATGAGCGCTGTCCGGCCATAGTAGGTATACGCTCTCGTGTTTTACTAATATTATAATGAAGCTGCTCGGGTGTTTTAAGCTATTAGGTAAGCTGCGGCGAAGCTTGCGTCAATATTCGACCGTCACGAGGAATAATTGCCTTCTTTAAACACTGGTTATCCAGAATAATTATAAATGCCAAGGTGTATTTTTTTGTCGCTATTTCACGTCAAAACTGAGCAACGAATCGACTTGATTTTCATTAAATGCTGCAGAGGACGACCTAGGTGTATTTTTATTGAACATATAAAAATATTGATTGAAGGTATGATTAATATAAAAGAAGCAAAAGAGGTATATGTCAGGATCGTAGCAAATGGCATTCGATTGTCTTTGCCTCCCTTTCTTGAAATAAAAGGCGTGATGATAGATATTTGCTGCCTATATGATATATTTTATGTCAGTATCTTGAGAACCGGGTTAACCTGCCTCAGGGTAACCAGCTAAAGGCAAGTTGAATGCCCCACAATAATCTCCGTTTCAGATCCTATTTTGCCAAGTATTCAGACAGAGAGAGAAAAATTCAAAAAATATAGAGTATAAAAGTAATCTAATAGAGCTTAAAATATTGCTATTAATTTTGGAATTACAGGTTGTCTCTAATATATAGATTTCTCCATCCACTAACCATTTCCCGGATATGCCCGCAACAATCGATACACACAGATAACAGACACGTTAATTTATGATATCCGAAACAGAGTCAAATATAGGTAAAGTCAACACATCACACAAAATGGAAACACACCCTTACTTGTGTTTCACTCATTGTTGTTTGATATTAACCGCACAATCAGCACAACTTGTTTACACGAAGCTCAAACCTAACTTGTAAGCTTGCTTCTTGATAATATACACTCTCTTTTAAACCGAACTGATGTATATATTTCCAGCTACAAACTGGGAAGTCGGTGCCAAACACTGTTTATTTACTCCTTGATCTTCTCAACTTGATGTTTCTCCAGGTTAGTCGAGGAGATTTTTGTTAAAATATTTAATAAATCGTTTACAGGAATAAAATAGGAAGTACATCATCATATTTGTTTAGATGTGAGATCCTATGTAAAACTAAGTCACAATTCACTCAATATTCACCACTCCATCCATGTAACTCTAGTTTCAGAATATTTTCACACTTGGCAATGATCTCCAAGTGTCTGATCTGATCAGGTCTGTATTGGGATTAATACATTCTGACAGCAATGTAAATATAGTTTCTATCCACACTATACTGGGATACAGGCATGTATGTATATTATTATCGATTACAATATCATTTATTGAAAAGTCAGAGAGAGGCTATAACTCAATGGACAGAGGTATCGAGTTGAATCCTGTCAAGTGACTCAAAAAAATCAAGCACCAATTTCTCATGATTCTGGTACTTAAATCTTGGCCTATCTTATCTTATCCTTGGTTATTTTATTGATTCTAATCTCTAAACTCTAATACATCTCGCTTACTTCTAAATAGATATGAACAAAATACCTAAGTTGCGCGGTTCACTGTGTTCGTTGCGCTATGCGCTAAAAAGTGTCAGCTTTAGTTCTTTTAAGTGCATCCCACGAAAGTGGTGTCGCTAGGGAAGATAACTGAATGAAATCTTCATCAAACTCGCATTCCAGAGACTTTATATTAGATTCAATATGTACTCTATCAAGTTAGTTTTTAAATTAGGCCTCCTAAAGGGCCCCAAACCGTGGTTTATTTCCTACATTTGAATAACATAGGTTCACATTGCATTTTTTTTTATACATACATACACATTGCATTTTTCATTCACCTTTGAAATATAAAAATAACTTAACGAGTTATTAAAGGCCCCCTTCCAACTAGCGCGAGTCTCGCGGGTGTTATTAATGTCCTGCGAATGTATTTGTGTGGACGGCCGCTATGGAACAATT
This sequence comes from Nemapogon koenigi, assembly GCA_963924495.1. Classification (NCBI taxonomy): domain Eukaryota; kingdom Metazoa; phylum Arthropoda; class Insecta; order Lepidoptera; family Tineidae; genus Nemapogon; species Nemapogon koenigi. The sequence continues at coordinate 2,470,570 of OZ004640.1, read as the reverse complement.
TTGTAATTCCAACTAAATTTGTCATCGTTATTACAACGCTTGACCTGATTTGTGTTGCTGATCTGGTAAAATATTATTTACGCACTTTGTTTTCTTTGCTTATTTGTGCGTGTTAAGCCGTTTAGCCGTTATGAAAGGTATTGATGTTTATTTGACAGTTAAGTGCAAATAAACCTAACTGGAAAATTTCCGACACATTGTGATACACAAATCCACCAAACCGGGACAAATAACTTCTACAGAAGAAATTGTACAATATTTTTCATTCGAATATTACGGGTGTTAAACAAGACACACGCTAAGATGTAAGATTAAACACGAGTTTCTGAACGCCTCGCGCCCAGATCCCCGAGCTTTGGAAGACGTCAAAATTTCTTAAGAGCTTAATGCATTCATCTCATTTTCGGGAATATTATACGAGTTACCGAGGAAAAGTCCTTGTGCGGCATTTAAGGTGCGTCTGTCCTTAGCTGTGTCACAGAATTATACATATAGGAAATGAAGAAGCGTCTTAATTTTGTTGTCGTTCGACTAAAACAAACACAACCGTTTATTAGGTGATACTTCTTAGGCGGCGATTCGATAATTTATTGGACGAGAATTGAGAGTGAAATTTCAAGGACGCATCACGTTTAGGCTTATTTCGTTACATGAGAGAGAAGAAAGAACAAAGAGAAGGAGAAAGAGAGCTATATACATTGTATATCAGAGTATAATACACGGTTTACCTAAGCTATCCGCGTCTCCCTTTTTTTAAGAAGTTTCACTTCTATCACGTGTACGGTGCTTCATGCGCAAACTTTTCGTTGTATCTATTTATCGCCTTTTATCCCAAGATGGTTAGGCAGAGACAATCGATGCAAAGGCAATGTTAGAAGTACCTACACACAATCGCCGAGCATGTATGAAAGGTATGATGAATATAAAAGAAGCGAAAGAGATATGTCAGGATCGTAGCAAATCGCATTCGATTGTCTCTGTCTACCTCTCTCGTTTTTCCCCCTTCAAAACATCCACCTTAATTCCATTCCTGTCCGAATATTAAAATACGCTTATAACTACTTATCTATTAGAGATATTTATATGCTCCCGCGGACTTTTTTGTAGATCATTTTATTCTACGCAATTCTTTCCTACATCATTTTGTTATATCTCTGACGGATTAGAAAACTCGCTGGGGCTAACTTCTACCTGAAGCAACCTATCTAATAGTAAGTAGTTTTTGCGTGAGGCGGTCACAGACAGACAGACAGACGCGGCGGGAAACTTTGTTCTATAATATGTAGTGATAGTGATAGCGAAGAATATTATACAAGTTAGAAAAATCCGAGCTTTCCCTCTTTTATTCTTCTCGTTCCGCACTTTCCATGTGTCTGGAAAAAGCTGTTTGAGCGCAATATTTACGTTTGATTATTGGATTTGGCGAAAAGTGGATACAAAAGCAGGATTATTCATGGAACCATCAAAAGATGGCGCTAAAAGCATGGATACGTATACAAACAAGCTTAGTATAATGTAATATCTGTCATTGTATATTCCTTTGAACAATAGGCACTCAAATGGCTATCATATTTTCTATGAAAGTAGTATTATATAGTTCGCTTTGTTTTTTGCTTCCCGCCCTGCATGTGCGGATTTTGTTCCGGTTTCCATGATTACGTAGATTTATTCCCGAGGAAGGCTTATTTGTGTCGAGTGGTTAAGACATCTGGTATTAACTAGGCGGATCACGATCCTGGCTATGTACCAATGGGTTTTTTTTATTAAAAACTTATACATAATCCGACAAACCACACTTAGAGACTTTTCCATCTAAATATAGCTCAACAGAACTCGTTATATAGCTCACAATTACCATGGGCAAAAAGGGGAAGATTTGGTCTTCCGCTGGGTACCCTGGGATCGATAACACGGTTCTGGGAGCCGTAATAACTGTGTAAGGTGTATTTTAAAGGTGAATAAACCAAATAATGTTGAGCCAGGCTGAGCGCTTAGTGGGATGACGCCCATACAAATTGTATGAAGGTATAAGGACGCAACTTATTTGGCACAGGCTATATTATACACTCGGTACTTGGGACCCTCGAAGAGTTCGATTTTACCCACTTATTGGCATCCAATTTCTAAGGATCAAAAATAATCAGACTAACAAAATTCAAAGGACCTCCAAGATAATTATCAATCAAAATATAGTCACTAAAGCGGGCCCACAAACAACGCTATGAATGGCGCCGGCCGAGTGTTGTTTCATACAAGATGTTTCTTTACGTTCACGAGGACCCTCAAACACCAAACGAGCTTCTACTTCAAAGAACAGACTGGTTTGGTTACTAGCTTGATATTTCTTATAAAGATATACTACTCTCGAAGGATGAATTGAAGTTAAGACTTATGAAGGAGTCAATTTTTTAATATCAGATTGGATTTGTTGTCAGGTCTGGCAACACTTATATTCCACTCGAAGAGTCTGCTTTGAGTGATATTATGAAAAGTGCATAGTAAGACCACGGTATAAAGATAATACTTATAAGTAAACATAAAAAAATCATACAGTAGTATTTGTTATTAGTACTTTATGCTCCTTTATTATGTCGTCCTATAAAGAGGTAGAACGGTTTGCTTTCCTCCGTGTATCCAGCTTCATACAACGTACGGTCCTTCAAGCGAAACGTGAAAAGCATATCTACAAGCAGGTATAGTGAATGTGACGGTCATAGACAATATCGGACCCTTCTAATATTTCATGACATCCCAGTGAACTTTTACGAACTTCAGTGGTGTTATTATGAAATAGTAATCAAAATTCTATTAATTAAACGTGACTTACCGCACTATTACCAGGCCTGTCTCACTTCGCAAATTTTCATGTTTACCTCCCCCCGCTCGACCCACTCAGCGGGAAAAATGTATGGTCGGAAATAAAACACTGCCGATTATGTGATCGCATTGTCAACGCAAAGTAAGCCTTATATGAATGCGCATTGACTCATAATGGCTTGTACGGGACCGTCCCATCGTTTTGTATTTTCATTTTCATTCGAATTTCAAATAATACATTTATTTACCTTATTAAGTAGTACTACTGTTTATTCTGTGCTATCGTATAAAGACTATGAAGTTATCATATTGCTCAGTCTCTATTTCAATGCTCCTTTGTCATAAAATTTACTTTAAAAGCAAGCTTGTTAGCGCAATGAACTCAGTAAACCGCGCGGCTTATTTTGACGATATCTCTTTAAAAAGTTGTTAGAGAGATACACTGCAAAAAAATCGATAAAGTATAAGATAGGCCAAGATTCACGTACCAGAAACATGAGAAAGAACGATTTCACAAAAAATCTGTCTTGCGAAAATACACAAAACGGACATATGCTCTTCAAGTATTATATAAAAACGATTAGAAATAGCAAGATTTAGTTAATGTTGGCATAAAGTTTGTGAAATTGTCTATAGGATAAATACGAGAAAATGACACGTTAGTAAATATATTAAGAGAACTCGAGTCGCAAAATCGGTTAAAAATACGCATGGCGTTGATAACTTACAGGGCTTCATGAACCTTAGGTAACTGATTTTCATATTTTTTTGAAGTTGATACTGTGTCAAATATATTTATCTTTCGAAAGCTTTAAGAAGTCGTGAATCATGTAATTTCATGGGACCAAAGTTATGAGGCGTCTCCTTAATATAAATAAATAACGCCCGAGCACATATTATTTGCGCGTGTTTCGTTCGAAGTCTAATTTTACCGTTAAAATCAAGGTCAATATGGCAATACAAAATATTGCGCGCCTTCTAGAGGATACTTCACCGGAAGAAAAACATTTTTATATTCAGAGACATATTCCCCGTGCTCCACTGCACGATCCGACCATTAGGATTTTGTTCCCGAGACTTGACACGTGTTAGTGAGACTGAGAACACCAAATCCCGGCAATTTCTTACTTGTCGCGCTGTTAAGTTGGGCGCCATTCGCACAATGGTCCGGTGGCGTTCTCGAGAATAACGAAGGCACGTGGCCGGAGATCGCGGGCGATTACTGTGTCGGCCGCGGGATTACGAAGGTAGGCGTCTTTAGGATAACGGACATTGAGCCAATTATTTGTCTAGAAAATTTCTCACATCTATACTAATATTCTGCACCTATTTTAAAGGTACTATCAGGAGCAGAACTACAAGGACCATTAGAAAAAAAAATCGCTTTACACTTTAAAATGACATGAAAACGAAAACGAAAATGAAAACTATGTCAGTTGTGATTTAATCATGGTTCATATCTATTTGAATGTCATTGAGCTTTAATGTGATAGGTTGGCATTAGAAATGAAACAATATGAAAACTTCAATGTGCAAGCTAATATAGCCTTTACGGGGACCTACCAACTGCTCCTGATTGTACATTACTCCATATGAACATATAGACATTATGTATAGTATGTGCAAATTAGGTAAAGTTAAATGATGATATTCGTCAACAAGTCGGAACAAGTCAAACAAAACGAAGCCGGGGCAAAAGATAGTTTCAAATAACTCACTCACCTCTATTTAACTGTCGTTTTCGGACAGACAGACAGACGGACACAGTCATACATAGTCATTGGATTGTTGTGTGTATTGCCATACCTATAACCTGGGGGTAATTAGCCCCGCGGGGGTAAAACAGCTATTGTGCGGGGGTTATAACTAAGGCTGGGAATAGATAAATAATACATTTTATAATTAACAATTTAGAAATAATCATCAGTCCAACTCTTGGGTATTAAGACCATTTTCTACTTCCATTTTCTTATTCTATTCTACTTTAATTACTCAAAATCGAATTTCAAAAACCAACCACTGCCTAACACTATGATGTCACATTATGATCACTAACCCTTACATTCTGGTCTCCTCAGAAAATAATGCGTTAGTATTCTATTATAAAATCGGCATTATACTGATTTTTTTCTCTGAACACGAGGCATGTAAATTGTTGTATATTATGTACGTAGGCTGTATTAAAATGACTCAGGTGACTCGGGTAAGAGGAGCCTTTACAAGAAGTAATCCATTCTTAAAGGAATTGCTTATTTGGAGCAGCCATTCAAGATGTAGTCGCTATATGAGACGTCGACTTATCTACTCGAGTCTTCTGAGTGATTGTAAATGAAATATTGAAAATATTCCCAATGAAAATTGATTTATGTCAAAAGTCTTTGAACTGGCATGTTTAATCTGGCCACCCCGCAAGTTGTAGAGGCAATGATGATGCGAATAGAGCCGAGTTATAATTAATTAACATTTAGTTTTTTCATCGAAATATGTCAATTTACACAAACATGAGTTCACGGATTTTATACCTTGCGCTGTGGCCGGGAGACACCAGTAACAGTGTCCACTTTTAGCCAGTTGTCCACATTGAACAAACCAGGTGGCCAGCCTGTAGCTGCATTTAATAAACCTAGATGTGTCACTTCTTTAACATATTTATGGTTTGAAGATATTGAAAAGCCGCCAGGCTGAACCTTATCAACACAAATTTCAAAATCTATACTAATATTATAAAGAGAGAGTGCGAATTTTGTGAGTTTGTATGTATGTGGAGCGACGAACGTTACGTTCGCCGATGTGGAGGGTAAACTCCGGAACCACTGATACGATTCTGAAAATTATTTCACTAATAGAAAGCTACATTATTCCTGAGTGTTATAGGCTAAATTTTATTTTGTTCGAACATATCACGGGTGAAGCATATATCCATGTTTTAGTCAGTCTGTCTGTTTTGGTGAAACCAAATTGGGTATTATTTTTAGTTTTAATAATTTTGAAAATTAAAATTAATCCAACGAGATTTTATTAAATTAATATTAAATCACACTGAAGTAGACATAGGTACTAGTTTAATCGCATTTATTTATCATATTATTGTATGAAAGTACTGAACGTAGCAGCACATAAACGACATGTAAACACACATATTCAGTTCAATTAATCTTCACAGTTGCAAGCAACGACCGAAAATGAAAATGAAATTCACGGCAATGAAAAATTTGCGAGCTCATGTAACATCTCGTTATGGCGAGAGGTGGAATTTTGTTTTTTTATTTATTTCATTTCATATTTATCTCATTCGTAACTTGTCAGTCTTATTTTGTCTAGACCTACATTATGGTATTATGATAAGTTGATTCATCTCATATTAAACATCTAAAAGGGTCGATAAAATGGACCGAGTTTCGACGTATTATTGAATTGATCCCTTCCTTCCTTATCATATCGTCCGCAAATCCTTTTATTTGATGTCAAAGTGCGTCCATCTATTCGTCCTGCCGTTTTCCCCGGGGCCCTTCTTGTGCACAAAGAACTTTGGCCCTTATTAGGATCTGTTTTTAGCGGGCCGACCGCTAAAAGGCCGTCAAAATATACCGTTAAATCCCTTGACCAAGCGTTTTTGGAATGCCCATTGCTTTCGCCTTTTATTTAAAGGCTGTGAATGTTACTGATGCCCGAAATAAGTGAAGTGGATATTATAGTCAAACTACTTTGTCAAACTGATTTCAGCACAAGGAATGATCTTTCTTCGTGGTCTATTGATATTGCATATTTTTAGTACTCTGTTAGTGATAAAATCATTGAGTTAGGACTTTTTTTTATATACAAAGTATATACCTACTTTGTATATAAAAAAAAGTCCTAACTAAGCCAAAATGTTCCAAATACAAAATTGATCAAGGAATATATTTGAAGTTCTAAATTCACACCCTTCGCCCCGCATACACCGCTTAAAACTTAAAACATTTTTATAGTTCATAATGTCTAGCGCTATCTCTATTTGTAGCTCTTAACTTTATGGATAAAGTAAAGTAACAAAAACGCAACAATATTTAATGAAACCGTAGAGTCTTAACTCTGAGAGGAGAAGCAAAACGCAATATAACGAATGGGAAGCACAATATATTACAATTTGCGGAGAGTTGGAACAGTTCGCGTAATTAATATCAAGTTTGCGGCGAATTTATGACATGAAGATCACCATCCAGCCAGCTTGCTCGACTTCCGACCTTATTTGCATACCAATAAGGTCCTTAATTATTCATTTTCTTTGGGAAACTTGCACAATTTTATAAGTAATTTAAAAGGCGCAGATAAATTGAAACAAAAGCTGAAGTATTATCAAATGTCGGGGTGGTGGGAGGGAGAAAGTTTATCCAATCACAAAATTCAATTTGTCAAGCGGGAACATTAGGAAAATGTCGACGGTATGAAAGCGGGTATATTTATTTGGTTATCCGTTCGAGATCGTAAATACGTCTTTTTCTAAATCCTCAAGTCCCTTTTTCATAAGCTCTTATAGTAAACCTAATAATTCTCGGAACTCTAGTTGCGATTTCTTTGTATAAATAAATAACAGGTATTTCATTTAATAATAAACCTATTCTGGTTTATTTATTACCTATATCAATATTATATTTATGTTTTTATCTCTACCATTACTTATTATTATTTAATTTTATTTAAATTATAGAGGATTTAGTATTAGACGTTTTTACATGTTTTGACTCTGTATTTTCATATTTAAACAAGTTAACTACTCCCCAACAGTTCCCTTCTAATTCGCAACCTGAACTTTCTAAACAGATTTAAAAGATTCCATCATAGAAAAACTTGCCTTTATTTGCTTTACTTTTTACCCAGCTCAAGATCAAGTCTCCCTCTCTCTCCAAGTCTCTTTTAGCCGATGGCATTTTGTAAGGCATATCTAACGAGTGGCCAGTTCTGTTGAGGCCTCTAAGTGTGGTTTGTCGGATTATGTACATAAGTTTTTAATTATAAAAACCCATTGGTATATGGTCGGGATCATTTGCTTTGCTTTATAATTAAAATAACATACTTTTGTGAAGTATAAAGAAAATTCTAAATATACGATCATGTATGGAAATGTAGGAATTTAGACAATTTGATATCAGATGTTTTTGTTCTATTTTATAATTTTTGAAAGACTATTTTTATTAATTATGTATCAAAACACGCGTAAGATAAGTTGAGTGAAGTTGTTTCATCAAGGTACCTTGTATTATCAGTTGTATCCTTAAAGTGCGGCTGCCTACTTAGCGAAGCTCTCGGAAACTTGAGATCTTTGTGAAATAATATCTACCTTATAACTTAATCAAATTTCGTTCAGTTTGAGCTAAAGACGAAGGAAAATTTCATTTAGTGAATTAACATTTCATGATATAACATTTTACGGTCTTTTAAGATGTTTCAGTTTAATTTTACACAAATTGAATTATATTGTAATGCAGGAATAACCTCCGATGTTTATTGTTGCCTCAAAATGTTACTGAATCTATTGTTTCACGTTTTTGCTAAATAAATAGTATAAATTAACTAATATTAATTTGTAAAAAAAATGTATCCTTATCTGCCAATTTTATTGTTACAGCCGACAAAATACCGGACGGGTTTCCGAACGTGACGTCACCACCGTCCACCCTGGTGGTAGAGGTAGGTCACACCACCACGCTGCCGTGCGCCGCCACCGGAGACCCTACACCTTCCATCAAGTGGCTGTGGAACTCGCTCCCGCTGAACGTAGCTTCTAACCCGAGATACGCGATCCTCAACGACAAAATGTATGGTGAGTACAAATCAGTGGATTTGGGAAAGATTGTCTTTTTACAACGTGTAAATTGTTTTGTCTCCTGCATATGTATTTATTTTAATACTGACACAAATCATCAAATAGGGAACACGGTTTCGGTAATAGTAAGCGGTCAAAACTGTTTTGGAAATATCTAGCTTATGACACGAATATTCCTTTGGCTCTATCTAAACTTGGATGCCCGGAATCAAAGGAAAATTGCTGCTATTTAGCTCGTTATTGGATTTGAACCCCAAACAGTCTGCTTCTATACAGGGATTTTAAGATGGGATAAACCTGTCTTCTAGTACTTTTGGAAAGTCCAAATCCATAAAAAACTTTTGACTGAAAACTTAATTTCATAAGTAGGCGACTCTTCAAAACTCTTTAAAATGACAAATTAAAAGTAAAACATTTAATTACAATCAAACATGACGTGTGAGGGTCTTACGGAAATTGCAAACTCTAGTTACTAGAATCTCGTACATAGATGTTTGTAGCAAGTTGTGTTAGGAGCAGATAAATGTACGCGTGGAATTACGGATTACGGTCCCAAGTCGGATTACGACTAGCACTTTCATTTAGCAGGATTTTACGGGTGACGCGCTCCAGCTTAACTTGTCATCGCTGTTCTTGTCATTGTTCCGCTGGTTCCTATCTCGTGTTTAGTATCCTTAACTGTGGGAACACACTATTTTGATTTTGAGTTACTTTTTAATTATATATCTAGATGTTGTACTTTTTACATTATTTATTTAGAAATTGTAGATATTCATATGGTGGCATTTGGTACATTATACCAATCGGTTTTTTAATTATCCGACAATCCGTTCTAAAAGACCTTTCCATCTCAAAGTACCTACCTCAAAGCTCAACAGAACTGGCCACTCAGCTCCGCTGGGTAACCTAGTGGCTTTGAGTATATACCAAAGGAGACGTGTAGCGTGTAAATCACCGAACACTTTTTTCTGCCACTTTTGGCGGAGGGGGAGGTAAACGTCTAGTACTAGCCCCTGTACCACTGTATTTTTCTGTCGTTTTATTGTCGCAACGGATTTTACGTTATATGATGATTATGTTAAAATACAAACATAATAATTATAATTAATGATTGGAAACACTATGTTTTGCATGTTTGACGTTCTAAATCGCCTTTCCCATTTAAAACATCACAATTAACTATTTTCCTAGAGCTCTGTCTCGCGACACAAAACGATACCAACGAAATCTAAGGTAACTTATTACTGCGCACCTGGTCAGTTTAACTGGTCAAAGGGGAAAAAATTGGCGATAGGGGGAGCCCGTCTATGGCCCCTCCATAGGCTTAGTACTCTATGCCTGGAGGCGGTAACACGGCTGTAAGGCATATAACTATTGTAGAAGTCTTAATCCAGGTTTAGCTTTGAAGTTTACAAACTTCTAGTTATATTTCGCATAGCATGTCCTTTTAAATAATTTCTTTAACCCTCATATGTATAGTGTTAACAACGTCACATGATTTCAGGGAAAATCTAGGGTTTCGTTTTATTCCTTTTGAAATTTTGAATCCCAATAAATGTAAAAGTTTAATTACCGATCAGATGTGGGAAATATGGTACGCATGGCTAGACATAATTAAAGGTGTATGTATGATTCTTTTTCAACTATCCTAAGTCTTGTGACCTCGAGTTGTCCGCGCGTCAGAAGTATGAAATATGTAGGGTGAGGTCACGTCGCGAGACCAAACAAAAAGAAGTTAATAAAGGATAGACATCCGCTAGGATTTAGCGGTATTATCGCGTTACAGGCGCCTCTGCCGTTATTAAATCTGTCCTACTGCGGGGCCTCCTACTTGTCTGGCAGTTCGTAGGCTAGATCTAGATATAGCACACTGGCTGGATCGTATCGCATCGTTAAATCTTATTAGGTTCTGCAATGAACGCGATTTTCAATTGTCTTACTGAGGATTCCAGGAAAAACGGGATATTTACAGTTATAGAATAGTGGCATACAAATGGCAATAATAATTGAATTTTTTTTTGCTCTACTCGTGTCTAATTTACTAGTAGTACTCTGAATAAGGTTTTTAGGGAAAGAAATATTGGAAAAGATGCCTGGAAAATTGGAAAATTCTGGAAAAACTGAAAGTTCTTTTTTTTTCTATGGAATGTTTATATGAACTCAAGCTAATATGGGATGAAAGTTAATATGGGCTCCACGGCCAAAGCCGTAGCGGAAAACTAGTAGAAAATAAAAATAACCAAAGCTAAAATTCTCTTGACAGTAACCTGTAGGAACTCAGAACACATTGCGGAACTCAAATCATCTAAAAGTAATGTACTTTACTTGAATACCGCTGCACTGAACTGATTTCGTAGGAAACTTTTGCAATAGAATTTTCTCTTCTGTCTGAGAACAGACGGCCGTTATTGTACCACTCTACTTTAACTTTCAAATAGGTATCGATAGTTTCTTACTCATACTACAGTGCCATAAAGAAGAGGGTCGTCATCACAAGGAAACATTTCGATTGACAGATATATTTTCAAAATTTTATATAAAAATTAGATGATATGCGAACGAACAATTTTGAGCTTCATTGCTTTCATAATGTTTATACGATGAGTAAAAAAAAATTACGAACCTTTTCTTTCCGGAACTGTACATTCGTGTTCGTGGCGCCCTGGGATCTCTGGTTCATTAGCGGGCCAAACGGTTAGAGCGAGACAAAAGCCTATTATGGTTTTAAGTTCATACAAAAATCCCATAGAAAAAAGCACTTTCAGTTTTTCCCGAATTTTCCGGGCAACTTTTCCAATTTTTCTTTCCCTAACTATTACGAACATTAAAAAAAATAGCCAAACCGGTCCAGCCGTTCTCAAGTGATGCGCTTACGAACGTAGATATCATAGACATCAGTTTCAATATATAATACTAGCTTTTGAGCGTGGTTTCATCCTCATGAAAATAGAAGAATCCCGTTACGCCTGAAAAATAAATATTAAAACTTATTTTTATCTATTCTTTCTTCCTTTTTCTGTTCGTGAAAGAATGTTTAGAATCAGTAGTTCCACCCTACAAACAAACAAACAAACACACACACACAAATACCACTTCGTAATCGCAATATATTGTAATATTAACAACGTGATTACAATTAATTAGTGAGCGTAAAGATCCGCATTCTATTTGTTCGGGTAATTAAACCCTAAGTTAGCACTATTGTCCCGGCTTAACTATCAGTAAGCGTAATCCGGGATACCGCACTTGAATTAAACCTTGAGGCTGTTTTTGCGATCCGATACAATCCCTCTCTTAGTCGCGTCCTGTTCTTGATATTTCATGTATTGTGGAACTTAACAGGTATCTATGGCTATAATCACGTTCTATTATATATCTGTTACTAGCGACCCGTCCCGGTTTCACACGAGTATAATATTTTCCCTGGGAATTAAGATATTTTTCCCGGAATAAAATATCTGCTTGTGTCGATCCGTTGCTTGGTATGAAAGAATTTCAAATATTAGTTGAAGCAAGTTTTCTTTAAAAATGAACGTCATCCAGCATTCTGCATATTTAAAATCTCTATTTTTTGAGAGCTGTCATCTTTAATTTGAGTACCTGAGTAAAATGGTCTACTTTTTATCCCGGAAATCTCATTTCCTAGTGACAATTCTAATTAGATTATTTTATAAAACAATGTGCCTATCCGTGCGAAGCCGGGGCTGTACGTTAGTAAGAAAATGTAACTTCAAGTAGGTCGATCGTTTTATAAATTTAGTAATAAATTTTTTTAAAACATTACAATAAAGCAAGTATAAATTTTAAATTCTCATTAGTTATGCATGAGATTCAGTTTTTAAAATACACGGTTTCCTCCCCTACCTGTGCAAAGACCCCGCGCCGGGTTGACTGGACTTATGTTCAGTGATTTTTACGAGTAATGACATTAAAGAACAAGCCCCGTCGGCCGACCAGCCATTGTCCCATGAAATATCGGACGCAACCAGGAAGAAATAATCCCCTTGAATACATTAAAATTAATGAGATTAAAAGACCCTCTGAAATAGCTCGCGGTCTTGCCATAACTGAATTTAAATTACTTCTCACCTCTTCTGAAGTGCATAATGGCATTAAAATTGAAACAATTAACATAGTCCGCTAGACGACTTATCACCGAGCAAGTGCCGCGGAAGTGTTCCAAAACTTGAGAGGCTGCCCAACTTTTTGGATGCTTTTATTACACTCCCAAGAAATTTACTGTCTATTGACTGGAATTAATACAGATTATTAAATTATTTTGGCAACGGGACGGTGGTTTACTGTTTAAAGTTAACTATAAGAACTATTATTATAACGACTCCGTATATTGCTCTTGCTGCCCCATAACATCATGGTCCCCAAAGTTTTCATGATTGTAAAATGTCCTTAATTGTTTTAAGGAGTCAGTCATTAGGGGTGAAGTTTTCACATTTGAACACGATGTTGAAGTCGAGGACATATTTTCTAAATATCCAAATCTATCCCAATCCAAAACAACCAACCAATAAAACTTTTTCCAGTATACTGTCTTTGTACCAGCTGGACAGAAACAACACAAAAACAGCCAAGTATGTAATGTAGCGGATTTTTACTTTTACACTACCAAAGCTATGACCTTTTTATATACAAGCCACGATGTTACCCCAAAAAGAGGTACTTTATTTATCTATACTCCGATGATTCCAAACCTTTAACTTTTATTTTATTCACCAACTTTCTCGCCATGTGTTGTGAATGTGACCGGCCCTGCATAATTTTTGGTTAATTTTGCTAGCTTTAATGGTGGAGCAATCTGTTGCGGATTATTTTCAGCGGAACTTCTTATGTGAATATTATATCAAACGTCCCAGTAATGTATTCTACGGTCACTTCAGCAAATGGACAACGCAAAAAAACACAATTTAAGACCACTTAAATGACTTACATACATACCCGTCGAATGTTTCATTTCATTCATAACAATTTTGCTGAGTATAATATTCGTCTTTGTTTAATAAGCGGGATCTTCGACCTCCAAGAGAACAATGCCTCTCGAAGGTTTAACGTCATAGAGCGACAAGATTAACAACTAAAACTTGTCTGGGGGCAATAATGCGTGCTACAGCCTCCGTCCCTCGAGCACCCCGACTCCCCAGCTCAGATACACATCCGTGATTGCGACCTCAGCCGCCAGATTACGTTTCATTTACATACAAATGGTTGGGTCCCTCCAACTTTGAATGGACCGCCACCTCGAACCGTTGTTTCAGCAAAAAGCTGGCTTTAATTCGTACAACAATAACCGTGCGGCTGTGGGCGTGTCGCTGGTTTGCCAAATTACTTACTGTTTGCCGCGATCTTGTCGCCTGCCGCTGACGAGTTGAAAAATTGACTAACTTGCAGGACTTTGTCACGCCTCGTGTCGCGCGCACTCTCGTGTGATGTTGCTCTTTTTTTATAGTTTCCAGTCGCATTGTTGTTTTAGATAACAATTAAACCTTTTGGATAGTTATCCCTTGTTTTAGCCAGAAATTTGAAACTTGGGGAAAAAACCCCCGGTTACAAACCAAACCGTGCATTATGAAGTCGCAAAACATTCCAACAAAGTTACCATGATGTAGCATACATTATTTTTAGAAACTGCCACAGTTTTCAGTTGCACCGTTCGCACGCCAGCTGCAGTATGTAAAACCTCAGTTTATAGTTAAAAGTTTATTACAATCGAATTTACTTTGCGTGCACTATGTTAGTTACTATTTTCACAAACGGTCCAATTTTCAATGAAAGCCTGCAGCGAAACTTTTGTTTATGGGGGAGTATGTCTTTAAATTATTTTAAGTGAAAAATACAAAATTAACCCGTGAATTGCGGATTTAATGCATACCAGGAATCTGGTGAAAGTGCCTAGACTTTCTGCAAGTAAATATCTTTATTTCTTTCTTTCTTTCGCCCCAGTCTTCACTCGTGTATTTTTTAATGTGAAACTATCTCTTAATAATTTACTAGCTTTTCGCCCGTGGATATTTTCGAACAAAATTTACTCAGGGTGTAGCTTTTTATTCGTAAAAGAATTTTTAGAATCGGTTCATATCAGTAGTGTAGGGGATCTACACACACTTGCATGACCCACACACACGCACATGTATTATGTAAACGTAGCGCGGGCGCACGTCATATACCTAGCTGCCTGCCCCGCGCTCTTCAGTCGTCCATAACAGTTTGCCTTAATTAGTCCCTACCTTAGTTAAATATAAATTCAGTATTAACAGTTTAAACCACCACCCTTCTTTACTTTATGAACACGCAACCTGGGTCACCAATATAGTAGAAACCACATATTCTACAGTAGTTTGAGAGATTACATCCAAACTTACACCTTTTTATAATATTAGTATAGATTGGAAATAACTGCTTGCCAGAAGTGTCTAATATCTGATCTTTAGTACAGAAGTTCTGTGTGTCTAATATAGTAAAATAAAATTGGCCAAGTTTGAGTACGTCTCGCGCGTTGAAGGTTCCGTAGCATTTTTTCGGTCAGAACTTTAAGACAGGATTTTCGTTCAGGTTTTATGTAAATTATAAGAAAGGTCCTATATAAATTTTCAGTCGTTACGGTGATAGGTGAGGGCGGTTAATTTTCGTATAATTTCTTAAACTATGCATTTTTAAATTATTATAAAAAATTATAAATTATAAAAAACGCTATACGTCCGTCAACTTTTTTCGACCAGTAGATTCGAAGAAAATAAACTTTGTCAGACACAAGAGTGATCCTATAAGGGTTTCCGTTTTTTCATCGGAGATGTACGGAACCCTAAAAATAAAACGGCTAGCTAATTTTGATCATTATCTCCACCATAAAGCATCATTACATCGCTGCAGGCAGTGGACACTCGGCCATTTCACCGTTTCCTATTCTCCCTCCATTCTCCAAGAGTAAGATTAAATATCTGCGTGGTGATAAAGCCCAAGTCGACACCGCAATTCAGGGGAGACTTTTATGAATCGTGCTTATTTTTCTTTTAATTACGGATCTCCCGTAGCTGCTGTCCACGCTGTTGTCTTTGGTATTTCTTCCGACTTTAATTTGTTACGTTAGTGAATACCGATTGTTTTTAAAGTAACTATTTTTTTTTCTTTTCTTCTATTTGTATAAAAGGCTAACGTAGTCTATTATATTATTATCACATGCTCCACTTATTTTTCTTTCAAACTGCCTGATTGATACGAGATATAAACCGCTGGCGACTATTACAAAATTATTATGGTCGGGTGCCGAGGTAGCAAAATTACAAACGTTGAAATGCATAAAATCCTTTAAAGCTTTTTTGTCTATTTTTACAGTTTCACAATTTCAGTTTTGCAGTCGTTTTATTGTACATCGTTTTTCTACAAGTCCCGATGCTCATTATTTCTTGTGTCCTATATTTTTGTTTCCTTTTCTCGAATCTTTGTTAACGTCGCAATTACGTGTATGTTGCATTTGTAGCTCGTTGTAGAGTCGACAGCAGGTCGCTTGTTCACTTTTGATTTTCCGTTTTTACGAAATGTATCTTCGTTAAATAATCGTAGCAACTACTTGCTATTGACTAAAACTGTACAATTAGATAAAGGCTGTTTGAATTATTAAAATTTTCCTCAAACGACTTGGTTTGGTATATTGTGTACGCACACATTTCCCATAAGATATTATACGAGCGTTCTCTCGCCTCATAAATATTAATTTATTCAGTGTATGAATGTCTAATATATATCTGAATATACCAGTACTTACACTTTGTTTTTACAAAATTTAAACTTACATTTTACAGCAAAATGCAGCATTCAGTGCATGAAAAGCGTATTTTTACAGAGATTTCGACTCGTGATGTCACATTTAGTAGGGTGGGTCCGTAAAGCCCCTAGGAATGGTCACGTACGAACAATTTCTGGTGTCGCAATTGCCGTTACCTTTCGTCGACAGACATTAGGCTCTGGAGCGAGTTCCTCTCACGTCGCTCCTGTACAGTTTTATTTGATTACCACATTTGTTCGGGGGACACTGAAGCCACACTGACCGAAACTGGTGCGAAAATAAACTTATCTAAGGAAAAACTCTAAAACCGTTAAGGAATTGTATTCCTTATCTCTGGTGTGGGTCTGTCTGTCTGTGACATTTTCACGCAAAAACTATTGAAAGGATTTTGTTGCGGTTTTCACTATTAAATAGGTTAATTTACCGGAAAGGGTTACGAGTATTAAACATGTACCTATCATGTTTAGGAGCTGAGCATACACTCAAATACATATACCAGTACAAGATAATCAGGTCGAAAAAAAAGTTGGCCCCAGCGAGTTTTCATCGCGTATGTTGTCATTACCGTCAGAGATATAACCGGCGGAGTCGCTAGTATAAATAAAATCGTAACTTTGCGATAGTTCAGAGATCATTTAAGTTGTGTTTAATGACAATATAACTTCAATATTAAGTAAAATCTTTACGCAGACAAAGTCGCTAGCATCAGCTAGTTTATATTTATATATATATATATATATATATATATATACTATATTTACTTAGACACATATAAATTGTCTGCTCTATTAGAAAGTCCAGAATCAAAACTTATATAGGATTTATTTGGATTCTAGTATAGGCAAAAAACAACTCGGGGTTGTTTCAATACATTTTTTTGAAACAAAACTGGAAATGGACCCAAGATCCAAAAGAGATTCGGTAAGCAATCTAGCCATACACATACATTTTAATATCTCGAGGTGTCAACTTGAAGAGGGGATTCTCTGACGTCCATGTACGTGATAAGCTTTTTAGACATTTTATTATGGTAGAACTTTGCCTTCTGTTTACACTTGAGAAACGCCAGTACATATTAAATACGCATCAATAAATATTTTCAAAGGAAGTCTGATCTTAAACAATATCCATATTTTATATAAATATATAACTAGTTACTTATCCCCTATTCCTACTTATATTAAATGTTGATGCATGCATAACTAATAAAGATATATAATTTTAAATTCCCAATAAAATAGTAAGTAAGTACCTACTTTGGTTTCTTTTGAGGAGGTTCTTGCGAATGTTGCGTGACACAAAATTCAAGTAATTTAATTAAAAAAGTTACCTGAGATACTAAATTTTTCTAGATTTCAAGAAAGTCTAGTCATTTGATCTTCACATGTTGTTTCCTCGTAAACATGACATATTTAATTGACTCTTAGAATATTTGGTAACAAAATAAATATGATCGTCGTCGCTGTACTCGATTATATTTTCAGCTTTTTCGTTGTGGTCTCGGAGCGTTTATTAAAACCGCATCTCCGGGAGCCACGCTGAGGCAATGTTTCATTATAATTACATTTTGTACGCGTGCCTTCTTGGCCAGGCCCATGGTTGCTCCTGGTTACTATAACTTTTATTATTATGTATCTTAATTTATAATTACTAGACACCCGTGCGAATAACTTCGCACCGTTAGTTCAAGTGATCTCCAACAGATGGCGTCTTTTACAAAATACATAAATTAGTCTAATTTTAAAAGATTTGTTTGTTTATTTTTCGTCATTAGAAGGGAAAACTCAAAATGGCGTATCATATATAAATTTTGATGAAGTATTAATGGAGATAATGGTGTACCGACAAAAAAAACACCCTTGAGAAATAATATAAAGAGATTGTCTAATAACATTTCGATAACAGGTTGTAATTCCTTGGGCCAAAAAAAATAACAGCAATCGTGTATTTCTAAATTTTATTTAATCAGTTCATCATTTTGGAAATAAAGACATTCACTGTCATATTTAAATTATTTATAGCATTTTCACGAAAATATAACTTGAGTTGTAATTTCCGAGATATCACAACTTTTCCAGTTTATTAAACGTAATCAGCTCGTAACTCAGCATGCAATGCTTTAATTTTTACCCTTCTGTGTATCATTTTCGTGAACATTGAACCCACGAAAAGTATTGAAAGTTTGAATATTAAGTTACTTACCCACTTTTAAATGTAATATTGATTTTGACTACGACTTGAATAACCTACGACAATTTCAGTTATCAAAGAAAAATCATCATTAGAAATGTTTCAAAAGTTATCCAAGTTGTCGCAAAAAATGCACATACATATATTATACAGATGAAATAAAAAAATTACTTTGTTTGGGGGATAAGCAAAAAAGAAATCTTTTTTTATTTATTTATATATTTATTTATTGTTTCACATAGTACATATACATATATTCCGGTGTTACTTCAAACTTTCTATATTGCCTACAAATACTAGACTTAATTGTTACATTATGTCTACAGGAACCCTGCAAATCCTTAAAAGTGAAGAGGAAGATCAAGGAAAATTTGAATGTGTTGCTGAGAACTCCAAAGGGACTGAATTTTCCAAACCTGCCTCGTTGTACGTCAAAGGTATGTATTAAAAGTTTCAGTTCTTAACCTAATTCTTAATCTTATATAGATAAATGTATATGCACATCAAAAGATCCCCTCTGGCTCCCCTAGCCGTGAAACTCTAAACTGCGCCACCAAGTCGACAATAGGGCCAATACGATCCGCGGTATTCAATTTACATGAAGGGGGCCCGTGAAATCTGAGATCCCAATAAATTAAGGCTCGATTTCGGCGTGACGCCAAACCAAGGTTTAGTACATTCCGTAGCCGCAACAGCTCTCTCCACTCTTGTCGTGAGGTCAAATTTGGGAAAGCGGCAGTTGTTCATTTCCATTATACTATTAGTCTAAGACGCGCCCTTTATTAAATGTAAGTACCTTTGCTGATATTAATCTTGAGTGTTGACACTGCTATGTTCTTGGGTATGTTATGAGAATTAGTGGATTAAAGGAATGACATTGTAACAAAGTTGTAACGGAAATGTAGATAGATAGATAGAAATGAAAGATTCCCTCCAAGAAAAGAAAGATCAAAAAGGGAATCGAAGCTTATGTACAAACCTGTAATGTAAGCGAAGGGAGTCAAGCCTGAAATAAAAAAGGCTTGTGTTTAAGCGGCGCCCAAAAATGTATCTATTTTGTACCAAAAAAAATCTAAACGGTTACCAAAGTGGATGAATGGTCACCAAATTACGTTTCCTAAAATATTATGAAATAGATCCATTTTTGGTATTATTGACTGCCATAAAAATTTATAGACGCCTTTATAATACACTTTATACTTAATAAATTTTATACTAACCTAACCTAACTTAACCTTAC
Source organism: Nemapogon koenigi (assembly GCA_963924495.1). Lineage (NCBI taxonomy): Eukaryota > Metazoa > Arthropoda > Insecta > Lepidoptera > Tineidae > Nemapogon > Nemapogon koenigi. Next base: position 2,450,725 of record OZ004640.1, on the reverse strand, counting down.
TTGGTGACCATTTATCCATTTTAGAAACCAAATAAAATATTAGTACAAGGCGTGCGATTTTTCTGATGTTTTTTCTATTATTTTGGATCATAATATGATATACTTTAGGACACTTTTAATAGTGTCAATTATTTTATTTGGAGTTGTTTATTTTATTTGGTGCCTAAGCTTAGAGTCTTGAAAATATTTTTGGTGTCCGCGTAAATTATACCCAATAAAAAATACAAAGAAAACTTCAAAGACAGAATTATTGCTGATATCGAGACAAGACCTGCATTCTGATGGGTCGCAAGTAAACTAATAAAATCACGTCAGAGGATTAATCTTTTGACGTCCTGAAATCACATTTATATATGACACTCTTAAATAAGGGGTAGAAAAACCGAAACCATGATTGTGCTCGTATCTCTAATAGCTCGCTCCATTTCTCAGAGCTATCTTGCGTTACATTTCTCTAACGACTTCACTTGATACCCTCTTAATGTTACTACACTAAACATATTGCCGCCCATAAATGCATGTCGCGAGTGGGCTTTTTTACCGCAACCGTAAAATATTTATTCAATATTTGTTTCCTTAGGAATGTAACTGTCAATCGCGACTAAACGCTAAAGCCATTCGTGTTTTTTTTTTAATAAAAATATAGAGATTGTTTTCTCTTCTCTAGGTTATATTGATCGGCAAAATGTTACTTAGACAGGAGTAACTAACTATAGAATAGTTTAACACTTTATGTAATATTTAGTAGACCTTTTAGTAGATTATTTACTTTTTAGTTAGTGAATAATTAATTTATTTAGTCTCGTAGTTCTAGGTTGTCAATAAACGTTCAAACTATATAGGTACTGCGTAGAGATGATTCAATTTATCATGTTGCGTAATCTGCCAGTTTACCCGCAGAATATAATATTACCGATACAAACAAGTACAAACAAAGTTGCTATCTGTAGGTCTCAGAGGTGAGCGTTCATAACTGCCTGTATTGATTGATTAATTATTGTTGACTGTGTATCAGTTTAGTTTACGTTTGTGATGTCTATTACATTTAATTTCTCGAATTAAATACAAGCACTTACCTCAGGATGATGTAATAGAGGACTAGCTACGATATATTATAAAGTAAATCTTTGCCACATATTCCCAATTCAGTAATCTGTCAATGTTATCCCCACAGCGACGCGAGCTAAGTCGACATAAAAGTGTTGTAAGAGGCGCACGATCCGTGTATATTACTGTAGAAGGGGTGGTCCACAAACAATCTTTCCTTTAATGTTATTGGCGGGAAATTTCTTTGTAGACCTGCGTCAATGTCAGAGTTCTCGACAAACGACATTCCCTTTTTACATGAACGCCAGTTTTTTACCGCTTCAAACGGCCTCACTTGAATACGGTCATTATTTCTTATAGTTTCAGAATAATACAATTAAATACAGCCCTAGACAAACAATGAAGTAGATTCTTTAATACTAATCAAATGTTACGAATGTTTGAGCGACTGGTATTTTATTTCTTTAATTTCGCTGTGGAAGATAAAACTAAAATGTACTTTGTATTCTCAACGTGGAGTAACGCGAGCCACGTCAAGCCCGTCCACCAGTAAAAAGCGCAAGACGTCCGTCTGTCTTGCACGTCTCACCTTAATTAAAAAGAAGGCACTTGTAGCTCCCTCCCACTACTGACTACCCCCCACTGTCCCACACCGTCAACAGAACGGTGGCGACCTTCCCCGGCATTAATTAACATAATGGATACGCAAGTAAATGTTTTTCTTACTTGGCCTCTCTTTCACATAGAAATTTATGTAATTTTTTAATGTGAATTTTTCACAAGGTTTTAGCAAGTTTTTTTTCAATTACTCATATTAATTTAAGGATAACAGTTCAAAATTACCTGATTTATAAATAATACTACATTATTAGATTCAGGATTTGTTTATACTAGTATTTCTGATTTATACCCTCAATAACCTTCCAAGATTGATGTCACAAGTTCTCAAACGTTTTTGAGATATCATGTCACTGAGCACTTATACCACTGTTATCATGAGGACGTTACCATCCATGGCGTTGTTCCTCCTTCGTCTGTTTCCAATCCAACCGCAAGCTCAGGTCAGAAAATGCACTATTAATAGATACGATCAGCACACGAATGAGAAATGCCAATATTCGAGGATTGTTTGATTTGCGTCGCTTAGCTAAATCACAATTCAAATATCATTCAGTCGAGACTATGTTAGGAACCTAAATAAATATAGCATGCCTGATAATGTGTAAGATAACGATTGTTTTCTTTCTACAGTAAGAAGAGTACCACCACATTTTTCAATACCGCCTACGGATCTCGAAGAAATTCCTTTAGGTGGCAATCTTAGTCTCAAGTGTGTAGCTGCTGGATCACCCATGCCTACAGTTAAATGGAGGAAAGGTGTGTAGAATACTTCATTACCATTAAAATGTTTATTTCTTTATTATTTAAATGTGACTTTTGCACAGGTGTTCTTTTTAGATTAGTTAATTAAATAAATATCTTTACCAGGTGTGGCGGAATGGCTGACCCCCGAAGACAACGCTCCTTTCGGCCTCAACTTGCTTGTTTTGGAAAATATTAGAGAATCTGCAAACTATACCTGTGAAGCTGCCAGCGTTCTTGGGGTCATTGAAAGAACAACTGTTGTTAAAGTGCGATGTGAGTTAAAATAGAACTATATTTTAATTATCCTGTTCGTATTAAAAACAAGTTAACTGATAAACTTGAACTTTGAATTGTTAATTTACCCGGAACGTATTTCAAAATTCAAATTTGGTTTCACATTAAAGAGCTGTAACATAACTGAGTAAATGAAATTTTGTTCATAATTTCTTGAGAGAAATGTTGCAAATTTATGGAAATAACTTTCTTAAAGGGGATTGAAGGAGAGGATTTGTGAAATCAATTTGATAAATTGCGGAGAATCGTTGAGACATTGATTATAAATTAGTATTATAATTCATAATTGAAAGGGTTGTAGGTTTGGGGCTGGCCTCCGGAGACAAACGAATGTCAGCTTGATTAATGATTAATTATTATTGTAACTTTGTGCTCCATTTAGGGCCGAATTTTGAGAGGATTAAAGGGACCACTGAGTTTTGCAAATACAACTTGCGTATACATATGGCCTTTGTTGGAAATTCGGTCTCACACCCTTTTATGCTAAAATTTGAAAGGATACTATGTTTAAAACATATTATTTCTTTAGCCAACCCTGTACCACCCGTTGACGTCCGTGCCTCTGAAATCACCGCCACAACCGTCCGTCTTGAGTGGAACTACAACAACGAAGAAGAGTTGCAATACTACGTTATACAGTACAAACCGAAATATGCTAATCAGGTATCATATCATTCTTCACTTACTTTCTTGAATCGTTTGTCAATTTGTACTTTTTATTAACGTTTAAATTATACTATAGGCATTCAGTGAGATATCAGGCATCGTTACGAAGTTTTACTCCGTGACAAATCTGTCACCATACACGGAATATGAAATTTACGTCCGAGCTGTGAACCAAGTGGGTCGAAGCGAACCTTCGGATCCAGCCATTGTCACTACAGGAGAAACAGGTGATTTTCACTAAACTCTTTCTTCACTTCCATCGCTATCATTACAAGTAGATTTTAAAACGTATAGTTTATAATTTTGACAAAAGTTGTTTATGTATTTGAAGTTTGAACAAGAGCAGTTTACAAGTATTAATCAGTAATCTCACTTAGAGCTTGATTTGTTGATTTACAACCGGCAATGTAACGTATAGCTTACTTTTATTTGTGTTACTTCTATGATAATGTATTGCTTGTTTTATGCGCTACAAATGTATAAGGTATATTTTCGTAAACTTTACATGCGTACCTTCGCGTTACTTGCGACGTACGACATTCGACACTGACGCTTCATGTAAGTTTGCTTACGAATGATTTTTTAATATTTTAATTGTTATTTTATTTGCACCACTTTTTATTTATTGTAGTTGTAGTGCGTAATTTTTCAGTTTCTTTTCCAATCACGCACCATTTTGTTGCCCGACGTATTATTAATGCTATGTAGTTTGATATGTTTTATGAAATACATACTAAATGTACCCTTATTTTATTATCAGTGTTTTAATGTGTAACACTACTTTTTCTTGATTATTAATAAGTTATCTTTTTCCCATGCGATTCAACAGCGGATACGATCTATGGAGGTGCCAGTAAGTAATCATCACTTAATTGGAAATTAACACTGTGGTGTCATTTGTATCGTTTAACATTTAGGTGTATGGTGCTTTTTTGGGGTGTATGTCATTTTTGTTGCTTATATTATTTATCATTTCATTGAGCGACTTCGTACATGGCCTTATCATCTTAGTTGATTATGGGTACGAAATCATTATTTTAGTTTAGCAGAAGCTAGTTACCTATAAACAGAATAAATATTTAACAAATTTTATTTTATGTACTTATGAAGTAAGAAATTGTAAACAAGAAAACAGGCGCCGTTTTAAAATATTAACCCAATCCTAATATTCAAAGTGAAAATTTTATATGAAGTTTATACAGCTGTTACTGTTTTAAGTTCCGCTTTCGTCTTACTTTCCTTCATTAAAATTTTACGGACCTGATTGAAAGGAAATGAAAGGAATTGAATAATTAAAATTGTACAAATGAATCATCTTTCTGCTAATTACGTTACGGATTAAAATTTAAATGGCCATCTAGATGGTCAGTAGACTTAGTTCTGTTCTGTAAATACATTCAAGAGTTTAATCTACAATTATTATTTTTATCCTTAAGTGAAGACGAGCGAAATGTCAAATGTTATGATAAAAAGTAAAAATGTATTTAGAGAAAATTGCTCTCCGCTTTAATATTTTCTTTACATTTGTAATAAAGGAAAGTTTCTGGAGACCCCCGTCTCATCTTCATCCCCTAAATGAGATTATAACATTTTAATATTGCCCGGCTCACGAAAAAGTTTTATTGTTTTGTTCTTTGCGAGTGTAATAAACAGAAAAGAGATTTTTCAATGAGTGACACGAGTTCTTCCGACGGCTGCGCTGCTGTTACAAATCCTATTAAGGCTTTCATTGTCCAGTTTGGCGTGTAATTGAGATAAGCTATTGTTTCCTATTCAACAACATAACTCATTTTGTTTTCTAATTTCTTCGCCTTTCTTTGGTGTCGGAAGCTATTTGTTATTTCAATATTTTATTTTTCCTTTTGGTTGGGCTTAGAATCAGCATTACAATTTAAGAAAAGCCGTTATGTCAAAAAAACTAATTTATTATTTACCTTGACACTCCTTCACGGTCTTTATAACTTGCGGTGTAGCCAGGGAGACCAGTAACAGTGCCCACTTGACGCCAGTTGCCCATATTAGATTAAATAAGAGGTATTATTAGATTTATTATTGTAGCATGTATATATTTTATCTTACTGGTCTCTCTGGCTACACCGCAAGTTATAAAGGCCGTGAAGCAGTGTGAAGATGTATAATAAATCTAATAATACCTATTATCTCATTATGTTTTAAACAGTGAATGCACACATGCTTAACTTTACATTTGGGGTTAAATACTGTACATATTATAAATCGCCTAACTATCAATTTCGCTTCTAATAAAAGTTAAAATAGTAGATGACTGCCTACCGTAACACAGTTGTCAATAACATATTGTAGACTCAACATGAACATTTCTTATAGAACCGGGCTCCGCACCGAGGAACGTCCAAGTAAGACCGCTGAGCTCCTCCACGATGGTGATACAGTGGGACGAACCGGAAACACCCAACGGTCAAGTCACTGTGAGTTTATCAAAATTTATACTTACGTAAAATCAGATATCATCTCTACTCATAACTCTACTACATAATACGTTACTATCGATAAAATGGTTATTAACTTACTTAACTTATCCATAGGCCTGCAGCGAAAAATAGTTATGTGCTAGCAGCACGAGTTACTTGCATCTCGTCCTATGAATCGAGCCTTTTTCTATGGGATGGAACCTTCACAAAATGCCGTCAATGGATGACAACAGATGACGTCAAATAAAATGACGATGACGAAACAAAATCTTGTTACCAATTCAACAACTCGTTTTACCCCACATTCTGACCATAAAGTAATTTTTCGTTAGTTTGGGTAACGTGAGTAACATCTAACGCAAAGTGCTACGAACTAAATGTGGTTAATAATTATCGGGATATCGCAAAATATGAAGCCACTGTATTACTGAACTGCATGAGTGAAAGTAAAGTTTCAGAATTGGAGCGATGAATTTTGGATATTTCTTTATAATATTTACATTTTTCACAGGGATATAAAATCTTTTACACAACGGACGCGGGCCAACCGATGACTTCTTGGGATTCTCAAATGGTACAGCATGCTCTTTTAATATTTATGAGTGTAAAATTACCTTAGTTGTAGTAATTTATTTTATGTTCTATTTAAAAGGCATAGGATAAAGGATACATTATTATTAGTATTTAGACTCTAAAACATTACTATTATGACTTATTCCAGCAGGTACATTAATGGCGTCAATACCTAATACCTTTTATCAAATATAGTTGGTAGTGTTAGTAGTTAGTAGTATGAAGAGTACGTTCTATACTATTACTAGATCAATGTAAACGATTTGAGATAGTGGTAGTAGTATCTGGTAAAATGGAGTGCATAGTCTGTAGTATAATGCCTAGTACTTAACCAGTATTTACAGTAGAGTAGTATTCATTATCATCTCAAGAACAAACATTTTTTGATAGATTTTTAATGTTTTCCAACATATATTTTAGCTGGACAACAGTCACCTGACCACGATAAACGAGCTCGTGTCGCACAAAGAGTACACCATCCGAGTGCAGGCTTACACGTCCGTCGGGCCCGGGCCGCTCTCCGCGCCCGTCAAAGTTAAAATTCAACAAGGTTTGTAATTCTAACGAACACACAAATGGCAACTTTACCGCCTATTCTACACAAAATCTGAAAAATAAAATAAAATGAAAAAGCACGCTTTTGTCAGTAACGCACCCGAATTACATACACCAAATGAGCCCAAACTCGAAAGGTTTTCTTATAGTAGCCATTGAATAATGAAGAGTTTCACTATCCATCTCCTGGCTCCTTGGTCAGATCATCTCGATGGTACAAGGTTGCAAGTTTCAAATCGATACGACAGTTAGAAGCAGGTCACAATAGACTTCCTAGTACTTAGTTTGTAAAAAGGAAATTTTCAACATAACTCTGGCAACAATTGTGATGCTGTTAGATATTAGCTGTCTGAAAGAAACACTTTAAAATTTCTCCTAACATTCTCTGACAGATTATTTTCTCGACCCAAAAACCCTTTTCCACGATTTTCATGGAAATCATTAGAGGCGTTTTCAACGACGCGATAACATACAAGTATACTCCTTTTTTCAGCAAATGATACCTTGAAATGTCTATATAACGATTAACCCCAACAAAGTATAAAATCAGAAATAATCTACAGTATTTTCCCTTGAATGTTATTAATTAAACGAAACACAATTTAAACCTGAATTAGGTTTCATTAATAAGGCATCCTTACATTTTACATCCATACCTTTGTTTATGTTAATTATTGTAAAGGTTACGATGTCTACTTACTAATTAAAGGGAACAAAATGTATTTTATCTTATTAAATTATTACCTACAATGTACATTTTATTGTAATTTATGGTGAACTGTGTGTGTACCCTACGTGTTTTGTTACACGTATCATTTATTGTATTTTTCATTTTTAGACTCTCAATCAGGCGTTAGGGATTAAACGAAATTAGATGGTTTAGACGGATGGATGAATTAGTAAAGATTAAGTTATAGGGTGTCTGTTTCACAAGATGTGTGGCCACCTTAAGGGTTATTATTAATTATAATCCGTTTTAATCATTAATATCTGTTTTTTATAACACATCAAATCGGATCTGTGTTGAAAAAATATATGAGAGATGTTATTTTATTTTGATGCATTAGTTCAAACGCGTCAGCATGCTGACTAAATGTCTTAAAATATGTTATATTTTCCCCGACTTTTGTAGCGACGATTAAAGATTATCACCATAAGTTTGTTTGAAATGTTTAATAACCGTTTTCTGCACAGGAGTGCCCTCGCAGCCCACAAATCTGGTGGCTTTAGAGGCCGGAGAGACATCTGTCACGTTATCGTGGAAGCGGCCGGCACATGCGGGTGACAACATACTGTCCTACGAGCTCTATTGGAACGACACCTACGCCATGCAGAATCATCACAAGTAAGATGGCGGATTTATACATTTAAAGAGGATCGACTACCGCGCCCATGTTCATACAAACGGAGAAAACATTTTCTTATCCCTGAACATTATTTAATATCAACGATTTTTTTTGTATGCTATTGACATAGGTACTTAATGATAAACTACGGATGTACTTAGCTTTTCTTTTTTCAAGATTCATAATTTGAGGTGCTTGAACTTTATTAGTTAAGATTGGAATACCTAGGTAAGTATTTTAATGATCCTTTGTACGTAACAAGTATATTAGTTTAGAATCCCAATTATTCCGTAGCGCTGGAGGGTCTAATGTAACCACACTTCTCTCCTGGCCCGACATTACGAATACATCGTTACTGCATTATGAGAGAGAGGATGTCGAGAATTGGTTTATATCTTTTCTAATATGTCATAGCTTGTGATCCATTGGCGTTGGTCGTGAATCTCAACATACACTAATCCGTTCTACAACCATCAGACTATTTATTTGGAGTAGCATATTTTTTTATGACTAAGTAAGCGTTCCCACCTATGTGACATGACACGTGATCTGGCACGTGACGTGGCACCTTGCGTACTACTTGTGACACGTTAAGAAACAAGAAACTTATTGCAACCAAATGAGTTAAATACTTCTATACATACTGTGCCTTGCTGGTTTCACCCGCGTTAATGGTTACCGCTCCGCTCCTTTGGGTCGTAGCGTGATGTTATATAGCCTAGAACTGTTTGTTGAAACAAACAAACTCTTCAGCTTTATTATTAGTGTAGATTGTCAAGTCACGTCTGTGCCACGTCACAGATCCGTCCAGACTGTGTCACATCAGGGAGCCGATTCTCGTTCTTTATAGACATTTAGTCGAATTAGAGATTGGTGATATAGAATCCAGTGTAATCCCGTCCGCGCTGTGATATTTGTGATTATAAAGACATATCATGGTCGGCGGAATTATCTTAAATACCGATTAATCGGCTATAATAGTTGACATTGGCAAATCACCGATGAACATTGGTGGAGCCATAATAAAAGAAGAAAAAGAATAATAATAATAATAATAAATAATAATATCTAACGTGAGACAAAACGAGAAAAATCCCTCGACATAAGACATCCATCTCTATCGCTCCTAAGAATTAACTCTTTTCAGAAGTAGATATTTTTGTAATATTTTGACGTACAAATCTCATATTCGACATATTCTAAAGAGCGAGAATCGGCCCTGAGGATGATGACTCTGATTTGCCACGTCTGTGTCACATCACTGTTACGTTACTTGGGTGGGCCTTAGTGAACAGGGCAAAAATGTCTCGAATAAACCTTACTTACCGCTGCTAGGATACCTAGTCGAATACATAATAATATTTTTCAAAGGAATCTATTTTATTGTTGATACCTCGAATGGCAAACCCCGTCATCCTATTTAAAGATACAACCTAAAAAATGTTTGTTGATAGATTTAATTGAATACTTTGTTTGTTTCTTAGACTAATACCAATAATGGAAACGTACACTCTGAGTGGACTGTACCCGAACACGCTATACTACATCTGGCTGGCGGCAAGGTCGCAGCGCGGGGAGGGAGCCACCACGCCGCCCATAGCAGTCCGCACCAAACAGTATGGTACGTCATGCGGTAACACAACCGACCCCACGGACTTTGGGATCCAAGTCCTGAAGGGTCATGGGTCATAGTTTTCTCATTCATTCGTCAAGATAGTAGAGAGTAAAGCAGAACCTTATTGTGGGTGTTGCAGGTAAACGCTACAGTAATGTTTCACAGAGCACTGCTCGGCACGCGACTAGTAACAGCACAAGCACTATATCACAAATTATGTGTTTTGTATTTGTACATTTTGTCGACGGCGTGGGTGTACGCAGCGAGTCGGTCTTCATATACAATTGTTCAACTAAAGATATGTCCGGGGCTGCGTACACTTACTGCAGTAGTAGCTTTTATGTTGTTTGTAGGTTTAATCAGTCATGCAAGGATGCCTTGCGTGATTTCGTTATTTATTTTCTCTTTATTAACACACGGCAGCGGGAATGCATCATAATTTAATAAATATTATTAATTGTTATGAAGCATTCTCGTGACGTCGGGACGTCCGCGAGCCACGAGTAAGTGACGAAGAATGTTTAACAGAGATGTATGGGCGAGCGGTGTTCACCTTCACACGTACATATTGCATGCCTTATATTTAGTTTTGAAGAAGATATTTAATTTATTTTTAAATTTAGTTGGAAGCACATTTTGGTTTACGTTCACACACTACCGGCATTCAGTGACCGCATCGGCTAGGGTGTCTAGAGTAGGTTAACCAGCGTTTGAGTTGCAGAGAGCGTAACAATGAGCATGTTCAGTTCCGGGAGCGCCTCCGATGAACGTGACCGCAATGTCCATCTCGCCGACCGCCATTCGCGTGTCGTGGCAACCGCCGCCGGCCGAGCGAGCCAACGGGCGCATAGCGTACTACAAGCTGCTGTGTGTTGAAGCCGGCCGCGGGGACTCTGAGGCCACCGTGGTTAGGTTGAACCAGACTTCATTCGTGTTGGACGAGCTTCGTCGCTGGACCGAGTACCGCGTGTGGGTGCTAGCGGGCACCAGCGTGGGGGACGGACCAGCCTCCTACCCGGTCACTGTGCGCACTCACGAAGACGGTACGTCCAAACTAATCTATACCGTCCACTAACTAAGCACCCTTTGCACTGGGAACTACTCGCGACAACTTATATATTTGTTATACAGCCAATACTTTTCCCCACAACAAGGGAAGCTCTCTAACTATCATCTCGCTGAAAGTTGCTCGGCGACTTTTTAACTTTTATTTCCCAGTGTAACTTGATACTTAGTGGGTTATTCAATTTCATGAAAAGAAATATTGACGGGATTTTTTTAAAAATATTAAGTCAGTCAGCTTAACCTAATTAAAAGTATTTTCTTTCATCTTTCCTCAAACGAGTAATCATGTATTCCTCATCTTTTATTCATATCAGTAGAACCATTTCACAGTTGTTATCTTATGGACTGAGAAAATAAATAATGAAATCACAGGATCTTATGTAGATTTTATTAATTTTGACTAGAAGAGATAATTAATGAGGTGATTATTAACATAAAAGGAATATTTCTTAAAAAAATAATATTTAGTGGATTTTCATGAAGTTGGATATGCCTGAAGTATGGCAAAATGAAATATCAAAAATTTAATTCGTTCTATTTGCTGGAATAACTATTTGATATTAATTAACAACACTCTAATACTTCAAATTGTAGTTATTTTAATAATGCGTAATTAATTATGTATATAACAGTCAAAATATGATCCTACAATATTATAAGTACGTAAAGGTTTATATACAAACGATAAATGAACCAACCACACCAATTCCAAATTGTTATCATACTTTGACCGTTATTAAATCTGATATTTGAATTGTTGTATTGCTGATGGAGGATACCTACATATTAATTAATGATTTTTTTCTGTAAAATCAATATCAATATAAACATTACTAATGTATTTTTCTCTTTTGTTCCTTTTTTATAAGCAAAAATAGCAGGAACTTAATCAGGAGGGTTAATTGTCGTAACAAAGTTTTACTTATGCTTGTATAAGTTTATATTTAACACTTGTACACTGTGTCTGCATATATGTCAGAACTAGTATATATTCCACTCACGGTCACATGTATTTATGATTCTTGGAGCTCGCGTCTTTTAGTACGCCTCCAGGTCTCAACAGATGCCACTCACTGAATTGCAATTTATATGCACCTGGTTAATTATCAACGGCACCGTTTATATTAATTTGGCGCACAGTTATTGTTGAGTATTTAGCCATGGACACAAATTTTGCATGCTTTCTTCACGAACACAGCACCGTTTTTTCGTTTCACTGGGCACCAGTTAGGTTGACAGTTAAATCTAGTGTCGGTCGGCCGCTCTGATCCCGCGGGTGAGTACCGGCAGAACGGCCGGCCGTGCCAGATACCACCGCACTAGGAGCACTCCGCAGTCCGCACCGCTCGTGAGAGAGCGCGACTCACACGCGCATTTGAATACCAATACAAGTACACCACACGCGCGCATGCTGTCTACTCACATACTACTCAATACTACCTCACTATACTAGCAGGCCCGCCTGGTCGCTCTGCTCCTCTATTCTCGCGCTACTTCTACTCTATCTCTCTTGCTCTGAAACACTGTCTCGCCTGTAGTCACTTCTCTCGCCTTTCTTCTTTCTTCTCTGTCTCTTACTCGTACTCACGCCGTGCATGCACACTAGATATTGTTACATACAGTATACCCACCCCGCCTGTGATGAACCGGACCTGGATAGTAAATATCGAGACCAGAACGCCAACTGAGCACAGACAACACCATCACAAACATCACTCACCAAGTTAAACGCACCGAAGATACTGACTCTTACATCAGCGGCTAATTCCCACACTCGGACACAACTGGCGCCGCGCGATATCATTATATGTGCCAGTGAGTGACGAACGTCTGCCACAAGACACCTACCTACCACTCTCTAAACTCTTGACCAATGCCGCCACTAGCGTTCTACTCGTGATCTCTCACTCGGTAATTCCGTTCGCCCTGCAATGTGCGCACATTATGTATTAAATGTATTTGAATGCGTTTTCTCTTTTTTCTCTCATCACTTTTAATGGGCCGCTGGGTAACTCCTGTACAGCCGTGAGGAGTGAGTATCGATATCTTTAGCGCTTGTTTCTATGTGCGTTTGTGCTTGTGCCTATGCTTTGTAGAATAATTTCCTGTACTACTCTCTATGCAATCTACTAATATTATATCTGATTGAATACAGACTGCAAGCGGTTGTGTTCCAAGGGTTCCTGATTTTAGCATGAGTTGACAATGTAGATTTCGTGAATGCTCTGAGGTGTAAGACTTGGTGTGTCCCCTTCCAAAACTTTGCCACTATTTGTACCAACTGATCCAAGTTTCTCACCGACGGTATGATTGATTCCCTTGCAGTGTGTAAACATAAAATATTAACTATTGTAGAATTTAATGCTGCTTTGGACAACTAACCATAGATATTTAATGTTTTGTAATTCTTCATTATCTGTAACTGCTTTACAATTTTTGTCATCCATCTTAACTTTGTGGATTGAAAGGTAACAAATTTATTTGGTTCTGGTGATTTATGAAGGACGTATTATGATGTTCATGTAACGTGTGTGTTGGTATTCAAATGCCCGATCGAGGAGATCTGAAGGGGCGTCGTATGACACTCGCCACCGACCGAAATCCTCTATCAGCATCATGGATAGTCTTGCCAATATCACCACAATATGACAGGCCGCAAAAATTTACGCTTTCCAGCAACCGAGAATACCGGTGCTTATTCAAAAACGCAATAGATAACTGCCAAAACGGCGGCGCTTTTAAATATAGTTTAAGTACATTAGTTTTATTGACGTAGATGCTGATAGGGTGTTCAGGTCATATTTACAAAATTGTATTGCAAAATGTTTATTGTCGTATTGTACTTTCAGTGCCTGGTCAGCCCCAAGACGTTAAAGTGTCCACAATCAACTCTACTTCGTTACACGTTACTTGGAAACCACCCCCTGAGAAGGAAAAGAATGGCATTATTAGAGGATATCACGTTCATGTTCAAGAGATAAGAGATGAGGTGAAATTTATTAATATTAATTTTAATTTTGTACTCGGTATGTATTTAATATTTATAAACGAAATATAATTTACATATTTTTTCCTTCAGGGCAAAGGACTTCTTAATGAACCATTCAAGTTCCACGTTATGGATGATACAGTTCTAGAACTGAATGTTTCTGGTCTTCAACCCGACACTAAGTACAATGTCCAAGTGGCAGCCCTGACCAGAAAAGGTGACGGCGATCGTAGCACACCGGTCGTCGTAAGAACTCCAGGAGGAGTACCCAATAAACCTGTCGTTAACGTTAAGTTAGTATACTTTCTATAATTATAAAAAGCTTTATTGACTTTTTAAGAGTTACGTTAAAAGCGAATTTTTTTTTCAGGGTTATAGAACGTGAACCTACTATGTCACTTGAACTTGAATGGACGAGACCTACCCAAACATACGGAGAATTGCTCGGATATAGAATCAGATACGGACTTAAAGATCAAATTCTTGAAGAGATCATCTACCCATCGCCCAAAATTAACACTTACAAAGTCAATGATCTGGAGCGTGGTGTTCAGTACGAGTTTAGAATATCAGGCAAAAATCATATTGGTTTCGGACAAGAAGCAACAAAATATTTCTTCACTCCCGAGGGCATTCCATTAGGCCCTCCAGCAAATGTATCACACCGTTTCCAAACGCCAGATATTATAAGTTTCAAATGGGATCTACCTACAAGAGCCGAACGTAGTGGGAGAATAAAAGGCTTCGACTTTCAGTTTTATAAGAGAGCTGATCCCTCATCAATGATTGAAAATAATGTAAATGAGACAAAGATAGTATTCACTGGGTTGGATGAAGATACTCATTATATTTTCCGTGTACGAGCTTACACTGATCCGGGTCGTGGACCTTATTCCAAAGATATCTTGATTCATACCGAAAGAGACATAGGTAGAGCTCCTATGGCCGTTAAAGCTGTCACTACATCCGAATCTGAGGTTGAAGTCTGGTGGCAACCAGTTCCATCAAGGAGGCGAGTAACGAAATACGTAATATTTTTTACAATGACACCTGTTGACGATTTGGACCAATGGGAACATAAAATAGTGCATGTAACTCATTCGGCTCAACTTGATAACTTAGAAAAATTCGCGGAATATACCATTGCTGTTGCTGCCAACACGTCAGATGGATTAGGAAGATTGTCTGAAAAAATAGTGGTTAAGGTTAAACCTGAAGAAGTGCCTTTAAATCTACGAGCTCAAGATGTATCCACACACTCCATGACATTGTCTTGGTCTCCGCCCTTACGTTTAAATCCTATTAGCTATAAAATTTCTTACAATGCATTGAAGGAATTTGTTGATTCGTTGGGAATGACACAGACTCAGGAAATCCCAAGGCGAGAAATTATCGTGAAACATGACAAACTTATGCATTCTATTAACGACCTCTCGCCGTTCACTACCTACATCGTCAATGTAAGCGCAGTTCCCAATGATAAGTCTTACCGACCACCTACGAAAATAAGTGTGACAACGCAAATGGCGGCACCAAAACCTATGGTTAAACCAGATTTTTATGGCGTTTACGAAAATGAGATTTTAGTAATTCTACCTCAAGCTTCGGAAGAGTATGGTCCTATATCTCATTATTATTTAGTTGTTGTTCCTGATGACAAAGCTCATAATCACAAAAATCCCGACCAGTTTTTGACAGATGAATTAATTAAGAATAATGCTAGAACAGATGACGAAAACGCTCCGTACATTGCTGCAAAATTTTTGCAAAGACACATTCTTTACACGTTTCATTTGGGCAATGACGAAATGTATGAAGGATTTCGGAATAGAAAGTTAAATCCGACTAAGAGATACCGGGTATTTGTAAGAGCTGTTGTCGATACTCCTCAAAAACATTTGTATACGTCTAGCCCATTTTCAGAATATTTATCTCTTGATATGAGAGAGGCCCCTCCTGGCGAGGAACCCAGTAGACCTAACCCTAAAGACAACAATGTCGATTCGGAAATTAGGATAGAAGATAATAGAAAAGAAGCTGGCATGGTTTGGGTGATCGGACCCATCATTGCTGCTCTCATGTTGTCTCTTTGCCTTGTGTTCTCATATATTGTTAAAAAACGACGACAACCTTGCAAAACTCCAGATCAGGCCGCAGTGACTCGTCCTTTAATGGCTGCCGACGTTGGCTTTGGTGCACCGTCCGATCCTGTTGAAATGAGAAGACTGAATTTCCAAACACCCGCTATGATTTCTCATCCACCCATCTCTACTTCGGAACTCGCAGATCACATTGACCGACTGAAGGCAAACGACAACTTGAAGTTCTCTCAGGAGTATGAAAGTATCGAACCAGGCCAACCGTTTACCTGGGATCACTCCAATATGGATATCAACAAACCCAAAAACCGATACGCTAACGTCATAGCTTACGATCATAGCCGAGTTATACTGCAGCCACGAGACGGAATTCTCGGCAGTGACTACATCAACGCGAATTACTGTGACGGTTACCGCAAACATAACGCCTACGTCGCCACACAGGGTCCTCTACAAGAGACTTTCGCCGATTTCTGGAGAATGTGTTGGGAGTTGCGCACTCTGACTATCGTGATGATGACCAAACTCGAGGAGCGCACCCGCATCAAGTGCGACCAGTACTGGCCCAGCAGAGGTACCGAGACTTACGACATGATGTCCGTGACCATAGCCGAGGTGCAGGAATTGGCCACCTACTGCATACGAACATTCCAAGTGATGAAGAGCGGCAGTCCCGAACGACGAGAGATCAAGCAACTGCAGTTTACGGCCTGGCCCGACCACGGCGTGCCGGACCACCCGGCGCCGTTCCTGCAGTTCTTAAGGCGAGTGCGCGCCCTCAACCCGCACGATGCCGGCCCGCTCATCGTCCACTGTTCAGCCGGCGTGGGCCGCACCGGCTGCTTCATCGTCATCGACTCCATGCTCGAGAGAGCGCGACACGAGCGCACCGTCGACATCTACGGCCACGTGACCTGTCTGCGAGCGCAGCGCAATTACATGGTGCAGACAGAGGACCAGTACGTGTTCATACACGACGCGCTCTTGGAGTCGGTGGTCTGCGGCGACACCGAGGTGTCCGCCACCAACCTGCACACGCACATACAGAAACTGATGCGTGTCGACCCTATTGAGAACATCACCGGTATGGAGCTCGAGTTCAAGAAGTTGGCGAACATGAAGGCGGACTCCAGCCGCTTCGTGTCCGCGAGCATGCCGTGCAACAAGCAGAAGAACCGCTTGGTCCACATCTTGCCTTTTGAATCTACCCGAGTGTGTCTGAGCCCGAGGGACGGTTCGGACTATATCAACGCTTCGTTTGTGGACGGATATAGATACCGCGCTGCCTACATCGCCACCCAGGGGCCGCTCCCGGACACCACTGATGATTTCTGGCGCATGCTGTGGGAGCACAATTCCACAATAATTGTCATGCTCACTAAATTAAAGGAAATGGGCAGAGTGAGTACTATTACAAAATTAAATGCCCATGTGAATTATGTAGCACCAACTTTTTGGACTAACAATGAATTATCATTTGTAGGAAAAGTGTCACCAGTACTGGCCATCGGATCGTTCAGTTCGCTACCAATGCTTCGTTGTGGATCCTATCGCTGAATATAATATGCCTCAGTACATCCTAAGAGAATTCAAGGTATGTAAATGAAATAATAAATACAAATACCTATTATCTAGAATTTTGACTTATGTTTTGATTTATATTTTGGAATTCAAAAATTCCGCGTCCCGTTACATATTGCTTGATATTCGGTCTAGCGAACACTAATTTTAATGTTTTGTTTGCGACTAACTGTCTAAAATTTTAATTAATAACCGTGTATTCAATAAAATATGAGAAGTGGAACAGTTCTGCATTACCTACTCCGTATTTCCCAACCAGATACAACTTGACGTGCATTGTTTGCCACCATAGTTCGCCCTCAATTGGAATATACTGGAATGTTATTTAAAACAAATATATTGATAAACTATAACTTGTTCAACGTAAATTCTTACGTCCCTATAATTATCGTTGTAGTCATTCCCATTTGTCGTGTAGATCTATGTTGCAAAAATATTATATTGTCATTGGAAAAGAGACGCACTCTTTTGAGTGCGAGGAGTCTCCATGACCGTTGTAACAATAAATTTGATTGCTTCAAACTAAATAATAAATTTTGTTATCGCATACTAACAAACCCACAACGCGAGGTATGTCCGCACCGCCTTTTTATGAGCGGTGGTTTTAAATGCAGAACCAACGCTGGTGTACGCGCGGCTCTGCAACAACTTCAATACGGTTGATATTCTGGCTTTGTCATCATGCAAGTACAAAGATTGCATTAAAAAACATTGCGTGTATTCGCTCCTATTGGTTGGGGCAGTGGATTAATTTGCTTGTCAACAAACCTAGTTACAAAAATCCTAGTGATACCTATAATGTGCCTACTGTTCTAAAACCAAAACTTTTGAAAAGACATTTAAATACTTTCACAAACAATCTTGATGAACAATCAAAACTTTTACATTAAAAACAACCCAAGTTTCAATGCAAAAAATATTTATTTTCACAGATAACGGATGCCCGCGACGGCGCGTCTCGCACGATACGCCAGTTCCAGTTCACAGACTGGCCGGAGCAGGGTGTGCCCAAGAGTGGAGACGGCTTTATAGACTTCTTAGGGCAGGTGCACAAAACTAAGGAGCAATTCGGACAGGACGGACCTATTACTGTGCACTGCAGGTAAAATGACAAAAATATATCTGATCGTTTTATTTTAGCTACTGCATTCCACACCATTATTAACTTTGTGGATTCTTAAAATACTGCTCTGCTCCTCTAAAAAACAAAATTTAAAAATAATTCTTGAAACAACTGTGTTAAATTGGGTGCAGATTGGCCATATCACTTTGGTAAAAATTTGCATTATTTTCCTTCCCTTTCCCGATTTTCAATTTGGAACATTATATCCTCTGATCAAATAAATGGATAGGTATTAATTACTTAATATATGTGTAATGTGTAATATAAAATAATGTTTGTTACAGCGCGGGTGTGGGTCGCACGGGCGTGTTTGTGACCCTATCGACAGTACTGGAGCGCATGCAGTACGAGGGAGTGGTGGACGTGTTCCAGACTGTGCGGACACTGCGCACTCAGCGACCTGCCATGGTGCAGACAGAGGTATTTTTATACTCTGTGCTAAAAATCGATACGTTGCTCCCTTTTTACGTGAAAAAGACAAAGAAACACACTTTTGCATTTATGATAGTATATATTTTCCCATTATTCCAATGTGCTGATTTTGAACTTGCGAAATAGATATATCGCTCATAATAAAGTACAAGCCGACTAAGATAATTAAGCTAAAGTTAGTATGTGGTGCCGTACTGATCGTGGCTTTTTTATCTTGGTCGTGTTATAATTAGACAATATATTTCTGTTGAGAATCGTCGTGCTGGTGACTTAACCTTAAGATAGCTAATGACCCCAGAGTACACAACTGAAGACATTCCTACATGAACCGTTGTATTTGTCGCAGGACCAGTACGAGTTCTGCTACCGCGCCGCGCTGGAGTATTTGGGCTCGTTCGACCACTACGCCAACTGACGCTGAGACCGGCTCGTGTAGTCTCCACCGGCCTGCACGACGCACGCTGCGTACTTAACTCCCTTTCCTGTACTTTTAGCGCTATCGACTGATTTTTATTTCCTCCCTCTTTTCACTTCTTTTAGCATACCTATTGTAAGAGGCTAACGTGTACGAGTGCCTAGGAACGCTACTTATGATATTATAGTATATGATGATTGTGAGTCGGAAGGGTAATATTATATACAAGAGTGTTTGTTCTCGCGCGGTGTCCATGTTGCTAATTAAACATTAGTCACAAAATATACTAAATATTTAATAAATATATAAATGAAATTCTATCTCTTACATGCCATTAAATATGTTTAGTGAATTCGCGACGGTATTTGTGTAAAATGTATAAATAGTTATGCATATGTAACGTTAGAAGTTTATTTTTCATATCAAATGTTAAATTTAGTACGTTAGGTAGAATAAAGGGCGACTTGTTTTGGTGTTGCAATATTAATATATCTCTTATTAGACGAATCGGCTGTGTCGTGTGTCAGTCCTCGTACTTCATGTGTTGTATGTTAGGTAGGTACATACATTATAGTAGTATATTTTTATTTTGGCCAATTATTTTGGTGTTGCGTATTTTATTTTATAAGCACAATAAAGGCATCGATATCTCTATGTATTTAATGTTTATTTTTTACTTAAAATCATGGATGAAATAAAATAAATCAAATTTTATGTGGTTGCTATTGCAACTTTAGCAAATTAGATATATCGATGCATTTACAAACGTAAAGTATATTTGCTTGCCAGAACACTTAGTATAAGCGTAACAATGCAGATATCCACTGTACGCTTTCGCAGCAAGTTTCTAGTAGGTTAAGTTTGGTTGTATCCTCGGCTTGCTTCTAGATGACGGTGATTATTGACATATCTGAGAGTAAGTAGGTAAGAAGAGATGGTCGTGTGCTGAGGTAGGTATGTAGTGTGGTAGCTCGATCATTATTATATGATGTAGGTGTGGACCTGTGGACGTAGGCAGCTGTTGATTGTGGTTGCTGTCGTATGCCTATTTATTTTGTGTAGGGCTCAACATAATGTATGCGAGATCTTCGTACTATGATATTTAATGACGGCGTGCAATTTTTATTTAAGCACAATTATTAGTAATTATTATGAATTTTCTATTCTGGAATTTAATCTTTAAAAAAATATGATGCAACAAAATGGACTGCATCAATACTACACTCGAATATATATTAAGTTGATATTATCTAAGTAAAGCATCCTCGTCGCCTACTTCTTAAGCTATCTTTAAGTGTATCTTATCTTTGAATGTTTTTACTGTATTTCTTGTCTAGTGTATTAAGATTTTAGGTTTTTCACTCGTTTTTATACAATATACCTACTACTTTACTATTTACCTATAAACAAGTAAGTTAAAGTTGAGCTTCGTCTTGTAGGGAACATGTCGGCGAGTCTACGTATAACTAGATTGCTTTAACTTGTTATAATCTTTCATATCGTCAAAACTGCCAATCGGTTCATTTAGATTTAATAAAAATAATCATGAACATACGTAGACTTAAATTGTTAAAATTGATATTAGTCAAATAATAATACTCGTTGAAAATATTGTGTCCTAAATATGAATTCCACACTTCAACGAGATCTGCTAGCTTATCTATTTTCTAATTCTTAATAACACTACAACTCTGTGATTTGTTTAGCTTTTCTACCTTGTTGAACTCTTAACTATAATATAATTACGAAGTCGTGACACGTTCATTATAGGTATCTCTTGCATTCCACAATCAGCTTTACATTCTCCAACTTTAGAATATATCTTGCCATTTATTTTTATAATTTTTGTTTCTATTTTTATATTATTTAGTTTAAACATTAACTATATTTTATATTTGCATTGTTGCTCTGTAAATTTGATCAATTGCCATCATTATTGCCAATATACAATTGTTTATTTGTTCTTTCAGTTATTGTAATATATGTAGATGTTATATAGACAATAGAACATGCCATACATTCGGTGCTCTAATTTACTTTAATGTATTAGTACAAATTGTGTATTAGTTTGAACCATTCCCGTTGTGTTTTGCCACATTCTGATACAGTAAGACTGATTCGACATACTATTCTCGACAAGTGTTATAATTATGTTAACCGAATTACACGTTGGTTTTTTTAACTAATCCAATTATAATTTAGTTTTTAAAATCGCAGCTATATTAAAGCAAAGCGCGTATAAGGAGTTGCTAGAACTCTGGGCTTTAATCGAATGTGAATTTGTTTAGTGCAATTACTATGACGTCCCTGTAGTAGCACGTGATGTCGGTTGGAGTGTGAGATGTATGTAAGTGTATTTTAAGTAAGTAGGACATTCAGTTTGTATAACTCCCGCCGCCCGTCGAGTCGGGACACAGTGGATTCGTAACTTATACATATGTATATGAACAAAAATAAATTATGTGAGACCATACCATAATGTTTTCTTATGTCATTACTCTTGTCAACTCTTTCCTCAGTTGCTTTTACTTGTAGCAGGTGGGTTTTTGTTTGTAATGAATACCCTCGAGTGACATCTATATTATAAAAATCAATGCCACTTTTCGTTGTAATTTTATAACTCAAGAACGGGCTCACCTATCCAAACCAAATGTTTAGGTTTTGTTCGGACTATTTAGTAGATGGTTTATGTGAAGTTTGCACAAAATCGGTCGAGCGGTTCTTCTTTTATCACACTTTTTGTAACAACTGAATTCAATAAATGGCGGATCGTTTTGTTAATGGCGATTTTGTTGTCAAATGTGGTAGTGGTAGGTATATATATAAAATTCTCGTGTCAGAGTCTTTGTAACCAAACTTCTCCGAAACGACTTGACCGATTTGTATGAATTTTTTGGGTATATTCGGTAGGTCTGAGAATAGGTCGTAAACTATTTTTCACCCTCCTACCCCCACCCCCTATTTTATTATCGCGATTTAGTAGTTTTGTATGAACAATATCCAAAGTTAGTGGTAGAGGGGTAGTGTAGGCAAGCCAACGTTTGGGCAGGACAACGTCTGCCAGGTCCGCTAGTAGGCTATATTTTATATTGTTCGAAAATATCCACGGGCGGAGCCGGGGGCGGAAAGTCTAGTAAGTATAATATGTGTTGATATAGTTTTATGGACTAGGTAATCTTCACAAACTCACCAAGCTAACATAATATAAATATTTGTAAATTTATAGGCAGGTTTATTCATTATAAAGTGACCCCGGTTTTAAATCACAGGATTACCATCTCCCCCAGTATGGAGACAAAAATAATCGCAGACCGTTTTCAACATTTTAATCCAAATATAAGCCAAGCTGGTGTCGGATTGAAAAATGTAACTGTGGTAACAAGTGCCTTTATATTGTTCATTGTTCACAATTTTACAATACGTATTTCAATTTTGTCTTTTTATTTTTATATTTTTAATTAACGGAGAGTATAGGTAATGTACCATATATGCTCTTATCTTTTATCCCGGGATAATTCTTGATTTTTTTGTATCCTTGCGAAGCATCTGAGTGTCCTAAGCATGCTCCGATACAAGTAGTCTCCTGTACCGAGGTCCTGAATATAGATTCCTTATCTAATATGATAATCATCATGCCAAACCCGTGAAGGTATTAATAAATCTCCTACTGAAAAATACTGTTTCAAATTCCAAATATTTTTCCCCTAAAATTGTACACATTTTTGTTCGATACACATTTATCATTTTGTTATGTAGGCGTGTATTAAAAGAAAATTGGAAAATGATTCACGAGGCACAAACTTTTCACCGTGATTATGATTTATTGTTCGAAATTGAAGGAAAACTTTACATAGAGAATGCGAACGGGCAATGAATTAATTGTTGTCAGAATATTGTAGATAAAATATTTTATTTTACTTAGGTAGGTAGAGGTACTTGCGTCTATTTTGAATGTTACCTTATTCATCTATATTATAAAATAAAGTCCCCCCCGCCTACACCGCGTCTGTCTGTATGTGACCGCCTCACGCAGAAACTACTCAACGAATTTTGTTGCGGATTTCACTATTAGATAGGTTGATCCACTGGGAAGGTTTATGAGTATTAATTAAACATGGATTAAGTGAATCAAATCGGGGAAAAAGTTATATAAGTAAAAGTTATATGCATTGATTTCTAGGAGCACTTTTCGTACCCAAAGGGTAAAAACGGAAACCCTATTACTAAGGCTCTGTTGTCATATTTTCATAGAATAGAAATGTTTTAGATGCCAATCTATAGGTACCGGAACGGTTCTTGAGCGGTGGTCGTTAGATGCCCAGAACACAATTTTTGGGTCTGCTTGACGGTATGAGGTGTTAATTTTAATTTTACCAGCAGTAAAAAGCAATCGTAAAAACAAACACCAATAAATCAATTATAATAAATGTACAAGTTATATTGCATTCGAATTACACATGCGCAAACATTCCCCCACTTTTTCGTCGAGCGCTCAAGAACCGTCCCGGTACCTGTACGTCCATGTGCAAAAAAAACATGTTGCTCTGTTTTGCGTGTATGAAAGAAGACATAGAAACAAACACGCTTTCGCACGTGTTAGGTTCAGAATAATGACAAGTATCTACTACCGTTAGATATTAATTTAATTTTGTATTGAACCACCGACTAACCGTATTCAAATACTACGACGAAATATTTAATTATTTCTTGCTTATTAAGTGCACAAGTGGGAATAACCTACGAATACAAATTTTATTTAATTATCCTGGACGCCTTGAAGCTCTCCTCTCTGGTATCTCTCCGAATTTCACGTAGACACAAAACTTGAGAAACATTTTGCTTGTTGATGTTTCCAGAAGTTCGTAGTCGAATCTTGTGTTCACAAATGGCCAGAACCCGGTAGGAGTGTCAGTAGGCTTTATTATGAAGTTTTTTATTATTACGTTGCCCTGTAAAATGTTTTGTGTAAGTACTTACAACAACCTACACAAATGCGAAAAAAATAACACCTGTACTTTTATGGTAGCAATCAATAGGGTTAATCATAAGGATCAAATGTCCCTTAGTAACATTGTGTCATGAAAACCATAAATGTATTAATTCAAAGGAACATCAATGAAAAAGTACATGTACTGATAGTAAATTTGTACTCGAATTTATTAAAATAAAGTGTTTCTCTAATTTAAGAGTCTTAAGGTGCCCACTCATTCGTCCAATCGCCGGCGCGCCGCCGTACCGTCCACCGAAATCGAGCACAGACTCGTCCAATTCTTGTAACGAATGGTCCGTCTAGAATTCTAGATCGTCTGGCGGCCGGAATGTGAAATTTTCGTTGCGATGCCGGACCAAGTCAAATGTGTGGCCTACTTAAGTCAAAGTAGTTTTAATTGTGTCAGTCAAAAGTAGTATTGACCGCGAAAGAGTTTTGACTGCAGATATCTCTTTGTGGCGGCCTACCACCTTTGGTAGGATTATAGTTTTTAATGGAAATTTCAAGATTCTTTACAAAATAATCTATACACGAATTTCGATAGACGTCAAGCATTTGTACAAATCGTGGTCTTCGTTGTTGGTCGTAGGCAGCGAAGTGTAGTACTGTAGATAGTACAGGAAAGTAATAATATGATACTAACTTTTACAGGACAAGTGAACGTACCAGAAGGTACTGTTCGTATTAATAGTGGCATAACCAGTTTGTCGTTCTTTATCCAGTCACATAAGCGGGACGAAATCTGCAACGGAGTCAGTTTATACCCGGCGTTCACTTTCTCGTATACCACAACTGTAATCTGAAAACATGCAAATTAGAATTTATTCTATTGTATCTCATACATATGTCATAAAATAAACTAAGTACGAATGTATGATATGAAGAGATAACTTCAAAAAGTTACCTCATATATGGGCCACCAGATGGTAATCTGGCGGGTGTCCCTGGGAGCGAGGAGTGCTTCACGGAGACTCCCAGTCCCAGGGTAAGTCAAGATGATATTAGATATTTTACGCGAATTTAAACAACAATTTGACGACATCTCACGCATTGATAGTTTTACCCTAGAAAAAGTGGATTTTGTATTATGTCGGTTAGGCTGATGAATGAAGATGATTATATACCTACTTCTTCCTTTAGAAATCCATCCAATCCTCCTTGTGATTCCAGCGGACATTTTTACACTCTTGGATACCGCTTTTTATGGATAATAAAATAATTATATTTACCGTCACATTATTATTTGCAGGATACTTCAGTGAACCATTAAGACTAAATGAGTAAGGTGCAGTTCTATTTACACGTCGCACGTTTATGTAGCAGTATTCTACATACATGGGGTCGAACATCTCCATCTCGGCCCTTTCAATTAGTGTATGATAATTCTGTAAATATGAAGGCCCAACATCACAGTGCAACGAACTCGGTGAAACACGCCACTTATTTCGTCCATATCTCTATATAAAGATGCGATAGATTCATTGCAAAAATATAACCAAGTAGGTATAAGATAAGATTGGTCAAGAGTCACGTACAATAAACATGAGAAAGAACGATGTCCCAATGCATGAAACGAACTTTGGTAGTTTCGTGATTGTACAATATCTACTATAAAAAGCAAGTTGCATATTCATAACATATTCTCAACTCAAAGTGTGTGAAATTATCAAGCACCTCACATAGAGGAATTTGTAGTTTTGTTATTACGATAATACTGATCGGAAAATCAGTACAAAATACGCGTAAAATGATAGACTTACAGAGCTTCACAGAATTTGGTTACCTACTTAAGTAAAACTAAATTTAATGATAAAATTTTGGCCAAGCGAGATAGAAAAAAAACAATTATAAACTTTTGACATTTAAGATTACCTACCGTGGAATCGTGGAATTGAAGTAATATGGAATTAGTATGGGCGCGAATTTAAGGCTTAATATTTTTATAAATTCATACAGTGGGAGACCTTAAGTCGACGCATCACAGCGCAATGAACTCAGTTTTACGCGCGGCTTATTTTGTCCATATGTCTTTACAAAAATGTGAGCAGGATGCACTACTATTAAAATCAATAAGATAGACCAATATTCACATACCATAAATATGAGAAAGTAGGATTTCTCAACAAAATCGGTTTTGAAAAACACGAAAAGGACTTTCTGAAATAAACTATTCCCAATTTCTCTATAAATTCCACCTATGTCACTGTAATTTATTCAATATAATCTATGTGAAATAGATGTTATTTTTTCAATGGGTTTTACATTATCCTTCAATAAAACGTCTTGCGCGACTATTTCACTTAAATATATTCATAGTAGTAGTACCTATACGCTAAATTACAGTGACACAGGTGGATTTTTTTTCAGAGAAATTGGGAATAGTAAATATCGCCATACAAATTATGGATACATTAGCGAAAAACTGATTTCTTTGACGCTTGACCATGGATAATTCGCTTAGCGCACAACGTTTTTTTATGGACGTAGGACAAAATAAACGTATTTATGAAAAAAATCTTCTCTTATATTTTTTAAGAGGTCTCCCATACTTCGGTCATTTAAAAGAACTGAATCAATTGCATGAAAAGAATTAAGATTAAAAAGAAGAATTAATTTAAGTCGACGCCCCTTAAATTCGCGTCCATAGTAAATTCCACACTGCGTTCCACGATTTCATAGTATTTATGAAAAAATTTAGAGGTTAAATTCTTTAGGAACTGGTCTACAATAGCTACCCATAATTATTTTATTGTTTATGTTGTTTCTTGTATTTATTACTCACCTTACTACATGTTGGTATAAAGTTAATAAACAAAATATTAAATATAAAAACCGCATAACAAACGTAAATCATATTGTTGTTTTACTTAAACAATTTCTAATAACTTAATGTACTTATATACCTACGCTGATGTACATCATGTAGACACAATTTAATTGACCTATTATTATAAGTGTGAAACGTAAAAAATAATCCACCTTTATGTTTCCGGTCATAAGGTAAACAGCCCTAATTACAAACGAAATTGTGACATCGTAGGGACAAACCTTTTTTGTAATTGTTATACATAATACTTATACAATTTAAATAAAACAGCAGATTTTGATGTGAAAATATCTGTTGGTTCGGAAAAACCGGAATATAATATTATTTAATTATCCTGGACGTCCTGCAGCTTTCTTGACTGGTATTTCTATAATTTTCATGTAAATGCAAAACTTGAGAAGCACTTTGTTTGTTGATTTTGCGAGGGCTTCGAAGTCGAGTCGTGTGTTGTCAAAGGGCCAGAACCCGGTAGGAGCGTCCGTAGACTTTATTGTGAGGTCTTTAAATATCACTTTATCCTGTTAAACATGTATTGCATTAATTTTCTATAAGTATCTATATGGTTGTTATCTATATCAGGAGTTCCCAATCTTTTTTATACTGAGACTCCCTTTACACTACAGGGTGTAATTTTTTTGCGACGCCCTTCTAAAAGAGATACATATTTACTCCAACGATTATAGAATCTTAATTATTATTATTTATTATAAAATATAACAGTACAATCAATAAAGAAGGAAGTGCTTGCTTTTCAATATTTCATACTAAAATTATTTTAGTTTTATTTGAATGAAGTTATCCATTTTACGATGACCTGTGTGTGTTACGCACAGTTCGGGAACCCCTGATCTATATATCTACATCTATCTGTCTATACTAATAATAAAGCTGAAGGATTTGTTTGTTTGTTTGTTTGAATGCGCTAATCTCTGGAACTACCAGTCGGATTTGAAAAAAATCAAAATATTTGCATTTGATAGCAGTGATATAAAGTTGTTATTGATTGATTCTAACAAAATTCAAACTTTATATAACGTCACCGTAATGCAGTTATTTATGTCAATCAATATGATCGAGGGAGACAAAACATTGTACAGTGTTTATTATAAAATGAAAAGTTGTAATATGCAGATTCCAAAAATAAGTATGTTCAGTCGAGAAAATATAGTAGTCGGGGAAATAGCGTGCAGGGCGTGCACCGCACAAGGGCGGCATTTTCAAGGGGGCGGCAAAAACAGATATCGAAACGAAAAATTCTCATAATTTTATGTTTTATATATTTTTATCATGTCATAATAACGACATCTATTGGTCAGTTTATCTCTTTTTATTTATGTTTATGGTCTCAAAATTCAGAACACGCTTGGTTTTGACATGCGCCGTCTGCGCCTACCGCTGCACTGTAGAGGTAGAGGGGATAACGCGTTATCATGAGGTAAAACAAAGGTTTTTGGCCTACGCGTCTGGTCGTGTATTTCTTCAATTATAATAATATTATAATAATTAATTATTATTGAAGAAATAATATTTAATAATATTATAATAATTGGGGGGGGGGGGGGGTAATCGGGTATATGCACGTGGGCGCTGAAACAGTTAGCGGCGGGCCTGATAGCGTGCTAATTCCTCAATGAAAGGTGCGACTCATCAGAGTACAACGAACTCAGTTTTACGCGCGACATATTTTGTCCATATATCTTTAGAAAGATGTGAGCTAGATGGACTGCAATTAAAATCGATAACATAGGATTCAGGTACCAGAAACATGAGAAAGTACGATATCACAACAAAATCGGTCTTGGAAAATACACAAAACGGACTTCGGTTATTCAAGTATTGTACAAAAACTATTAGAAGAAGCAAGTTGTATATAACGTTTTCTTAAAGTAGGTATGTGAAATTATCTATTAAATAAAGGAAATGAACGTTAGAACTCGATTCGCTATAGGATAGGTGTAACTGATTTTGATATTTTATTTTCTTTATATGTTTCGAAAGCTATTTAATATCTATCTATCTATCATCACGCCTTTCATCCCAAGAGGGGTAGGCAGAGACAATCGAATGCCATTTGCTACGATCCTGACATATCTCATTTGCTTCTTTTAGGTATATTCATCTTACCTTTCATACATGCTCGGCGATTGTGTGTACCTACTTTTAATATTTCCATCGATCAACATATTTTTTATATGTTTAATAAAAGTACATCTAGGTCGTCCTCTGCCAGCATTTCCTTTTACTTCAGCGATATAAACCTTTTTAGTCAATCTTTCATCCTTCATTCTTTCAATGTGTCCAAACCAGCGTAAACTACTTTTCTTCATTTTAGTCACAACATCATCTTTTACACCGCATTCTTCTCTAATGTCATCGTTCAGGTCAATACGTTTTATATCACACATTCTACGTAAAGACCGCATTTCCACTGCATTTATTTTACTTTCATGCTTCTTATTCCATACCCAAGTCTCGCTTCCATAAGTAAGTGATGGAACTAAAACAGCATTATGTATGTTTATTTTACTTTTAGTTGTAAGTTGTGTATTTCTGCATACATTGTTTAGTCCACCAAATACCTTGCTTCCCGCTTTCACTCTCCTTTCAATTTCCTTGTCTATCTTTCCACTTCTTGTAAACATACTACCTAAATAAACATATTCATTCACTTGCTCTAATTTACTTCCTTTCACACAAATGTTACACTCCGTCCTTTCATCATCCTTTTCAAATACTAATACTTTTAATATTAATTTTCATGAATTTCTTCTCGCATTCCTCATTCAAAAATGCAACCAGGTTTTGCAGCTCTTGCTCCGAAGATGCAATTAATACCGCATCATCGGCATATAAAAGACAGCAAAGTCTAGTAGGACCCATTTCTATCCCTTGTAATTTGGTCAAACAACTATGGACATACAGATTGAACAGACAAGGTGACATTACACAGCCCTGTTTAACACCACAATGTATGTTAAACGGGGTTGAGCACTGTCCACCTACTCTAACAACGGCAGTACAGCCATCATCATATAATAGGGGCAGCCTATGAGTTTTTTATTCAGTCCGTATCTCGCTAGTGTTGACCACAAAGACATTTAATTATTGGTTGACCATAATTCCGTTCTGCATAGGTTTTTTTTATTTTTATCTCGTTTTTTATTTTTTTTATTTATTAATTTAATATCGAACTCAAGATAGTTATCGCGTAATTTATGAATAGTTGCAGCATGTAATTTGTATGGAACAAACACTCTTATAACTTGGACTGACGTACTATTTTCATCTAGATACTAAAGCACTGGTTTTTTATATGGTAGGAGGAAATTTGTTTTTAATCCAAACTATATGCTACCATACAAAATTTACGAGAATTTTACATTTATTCGTTGTAATATTACTTGTATAAGTACAAATCATGGTTGTTGGTCGTGGGATATCAGTGGAGTGGAGATAGGACAGGAAAGTAATTAAATGATACTAACTTTCATACCACAAACGTAAATACCAGGTGGTACTGTTCGTCTTATTATTGACATAACCAGTTTGTCCTTCCTTAAAAAGTCACACGCGCGGAACTTATACTGCAATGGAGACAGTTTATAGCCGGCGTTCACTTTCTCGTATGCCACGCCACTGCTTTAGCCTGAAAACATTCGAATAATTTATTTTATTTTATTTTACAAGTTATCATATTTAGGCGCTGAGCATTAACAGTATGAGTAAATGAAGTCGGGGAAAAAGTTAGCCTTAGCAAGTTTTCATGGTGTATGCTGTCTAATCCATCAGAGATATAAAAAAATGATGTAGGAAAGAATTAGGTAGAATAAAATTATCTACAAAAAAGTCCGCGGTAGCATATATCTACCTCTAAAGCTCGCTTCCCACGGTGCGTGATATTGCGGACGGACGCGCACCAGCCCGCACCGACACGCACCGTGGGAAGGGTGTTCGTCCGTGCTCGTGCGTGCTTGTGCGTCGCGGTGCGCCCGATCCGCGGCGAGTCGGTAACTTCAAAGGTGCGGTGCGTGCTCGTCCGTGCTCGTGCGTACTCGTGCGTGGCCGTCCGCGGTCCTCTGATATTACTATACTCTTTGGTCTGTCGTGCGGCCTGGTGCGTGCTATCACGCACCGTGGGAAGCCATCATAATATATAAGTAGTTTTAAGCGTATGTATCAAATTGTTGTAAACCCATATTGAACCCGTGCGAGTCTGGGGATAATAAATTTGAATGTCTGTCTGTCTGTCCGGCCGCGCATAACTTACCTAAGTTCTACTGGACCACCAAAAGTATCGCGGACAGGACGAACGTGTCACAAACCTAACAATAGTAGTTTATGATACGGGATCATAATAGGGGTAATTAAAACACAAGTGGATCCACGAGTGTTTTAATTCCAAGTTATGTGCCCGTTCATACATTACTTTATCTAATCCCATTCAATAGTACAAAACAAATTGAACCAAGATATTTTTCTTAATCGACAAATTGGCGGCAAATCGTGGTTACCTACTTTCAGTACTTTCTGCGCATGCGCGTTAACTGTCAAGTGACCCCCCACATAGGAGTGTCGATATTTTCATAGAGTTTAATGTGGCTGCATAATACATATACTTTGCCCTTTCTGCATTTAAAAAAAAACAACATTACTATATCGTTTTTGTATGAAAACTTCGCGGTACTATAATACATTATAGTATCGAAGTTTGACATATTAGAGTAGCGTGTATGTAAAACATACCATTATGAAGTATAATTCGATTTTGTAATAGAAATTTTACGATATAAGAATAGATAAAATATAATTTGATAGTGACAGCACATTGATGGCCAGTACAAGTAAGGACTTAATTTCTGCAACAAAAATATTATTTTGTAACTTTTGTTTGTCCCGCCTGCGATATCTTTATAATGAAGAGCAATCTATAATAAAATTTGTGTATGACAGTTCAGAAACGATACCAAAGGGGGTGTACAAATTTTGACAGCGACACTTTCGTTTTGGAGTACCTTATTTACTCTATGGCAACGGAACCCTAAAAATTATATATCCTCACGACCAAAACGAATCTAACGATAGCTCATTCATTAATATCCGTTGAGCCGTTTAGGGTACCTACAGAGAGCGCTATAGTCACTAGTAAATAAATATTTCAATTTTGAATTTTAGATGATTTATTTTATTTCACACAACGATTTTACAAACAGCGAAATCACACAAAAACAAGGTACCTAATATAAATACTTGTGCACTGCAAAGCAAGAAATACCTACTTCATTTTTATATTTCGTCACATATAATTTGAAGACGGTTGGTGCCAAATTATAAACTATAATAATTTAGAGAAGGCTATATCAAACTTATATAATACTAGCTAACCGCCTCCGGCTTCGTACGGGTAGTGTATTTCAAAACAAAAAGTGCCCCCGCGAAGTCGAGCAAAGGCACGGTGTGGGCACTGCATTCACGGATTATTATGCATGGATTTCTAGGATCACTTTTAACATTTTTTTACATTATGTTTTTATGGGATTCACTTTTCCCGGGGGAATGAAATATTTTCATAGAATATAAATATTTTAATTTCTATAAGTACCTAGACATTCTCCAGTCACCCCTGTGCAAAAAAAATCATGTCGATTCATTGCTCTATGTTGCGTGATAGAAAAGAAATAAACACGCTCTTTCACAGAATAATAACAAGTACTAAGTATCAAGCACCAACTAAACGTCTTCAAATAGGTACTTACTACGACGAAATATTATTAACTATTTCTTGCTTTTCAGTGCACAATTTATTTTTGAAGTAGGAATAATCTACGAATACAAATTTTATTTTATTATCCTGGACGCCTTGAAGCTCTCCTCTCTGGTATCTCTCCGAATTTTACGTAGATACAAAACTTGGCAATCATTTTGCTTGTTGATGTTTCCAGGAATTCGAAATTGATTCTTGTGTTCTGAAAGGGCCAGAACCCGGTAGGAGCGTCAGTAGACTTTATTGTGAGGTCTTTAATTATCACTTTACCCTGTTAAACATGTATTGCGACTTAGAAAACAAAATTTTATTTTTCTATAAGTATCTATATGGTTGTTATCTATAATATAGTAATAATAATATACATCTATATATCTATCTATAATAATAATAAAGCTGAAGAGGTTTTTGTTTGAACGCGCTAATCTCTGGAACTAAGTATGTAGGTACTAGTCGAATTTGAAAAATTATTTTTGCATTTGATAGCCCAATTCTTGAGGAAGATATATAACATCACTCTACGTCCCATAGGAGCAGAGCAGTAACCATTAAGGGCCCTATATCCATAATTTGTATGGAGATATTACTATTCCCAATTTCTCTGTAAATAATCCACCTGTGTCACTGTAATTTAAGCATAATAGTTACTTATTCAATATATCTAAGTGAAATAGTCGTTATTTTTTCAATTGGTTTTATTGAATAGGAAATATGGGTGGTTAAGCTTTGCCCGCCGTTTTCTCTTATAACTTGGACTGACACACTATTTTTATCTAGATAGGTATAGGTACCGGGACGGTTCTTGAGCGCTCGACGAAAAAGTGGGGGAATGTTTGCGCATGTGTAATTCGAGTGCAATATAACTTGTATATTTATTATAATTGATTTATTGGTGTTTGTTTTTACGATTGCTTTTTACTGCTGGTAAAATTTAAATGAGTACCTCATACCGTCAAGCAGGCCCAAAAATAGTGTTCTGCGCATCTAACGACCACCGCTCAAGAACCGTCCCGGTACCTATACTAAAGCACGGGAATTTCTGGTATGTGGTAGGATGAAATTTGTTTTTAATCGAAATTTTACAATACCATACAAGTTACGAGAATTTTACATTTATTCGTTATAATATTACTTGTATTTGTGTAAGTACAAATCATGGTCTTTGTTGTGGTCGTGGGATATCAATGGAGTAGAGATAGAACAGGAAAGTAATTAAATGATGCTAACTTTCAAAGGACAAGTGAACGTACCAGGTGGTACTGTTCGTATTATCATTGGCATAACCAGTTTGTCCTTCCTGATAAAGTCACACATGCCGAACTTAAACTGCAATGGAGACTGTTTATAGCCAGCGTTCACTTTCTCGTATAACACCATTTTTATCTGGAAACATTCGAATAATTTATTTTATTTTACATGTATCAAGCGATAGTTCAAAACGTTACCCCATTTTTGAACGGCACACCCGTTGATTTTTGCGCCTATTATTCTCATAATTTGTGGCTGGTCCTGGGATCAAGGAGTGCTTCACTCAGACTCCCAGGGTAAGTCAAGATGTTATCTTTTACGCGAAATATATATTAAACATAATAACAATTTGTGGCTCTCTTTTTTCTGTATTAATGCTATCACAAGGAGTTTTAATGATAGATTAAGAGGATCGTGTAGCTCAGCGTACGCAGCGAAATAGGTATTTAGAAAATCATATTCTGTCTCAAGCGCGCTCTTCCCCCGGGCATCAGTGCGACAGAGAGCACTGCAGCTCGTGAGTGTTCGTAGGTATGTTTTTCGTTGAAAATTGCGTTTTGGGCGAAAACGATTTACACCTACTAAACTATAACGAAACCTTACAATTTTGGTGTCATATGTTTTAGCAGATTATAATCTACGTACGTACGTTTTGCTTTTTTTGAAATTTTGCTTTGTTTCTCAAATACAGACGGTTTATTACCAGCAAGTTACGAACCAAAAAAAAACGAGATTTGAGGGGCTTATAACTTTTGACCTATTACGAATTTTGAAAAAAGGAAAAAATACGTACGCAGTTTTTCATTATGTCAGTAACATATTACAAAATCGTTAAAATTCAATAATATTTAGGGGTAGTAAAACGTTTTCTCCGTTTGTATGGACATGGACGCGGTACACTACACTCTTAAAGATAGAAATAAAGACAGTAGGTACCTACAGCGGGCTTAGACAAACTCCTTGTAGAAAACAAAACGTAAAATTATGTCTATGTCATATTGTATTCAGTTAGCGGTTAGCGTCTGTCCACACCGTAGACAGAGAAACTAATAGACAAATTGTTAGCTTCCATCTCCTTCACGCAAGAAAAAGAACAACTTATGCATACGACTTGTAAAGAAGGGAGACAGGACGATGTAATTTTTTGTCTCATGTAGCGTGCCGGTTTTTGTTGTTTAGCACTTAGCAAGCACCAAGGAATATAAGGCAAGCACTAAGGCTAGGTGCCAAACAACTTTGAGTTTTGACAGCTAATCTGTGCTTTTGACAGCTAGTGATCCTACTATCGTTCTATCTCATGTGGCCACGCCAACCTGTTGTCTATTGGTTTCTCTGTCTATGGTCCACACCCTGTAAATCACGTTGAAAAAAATGCCGAAGGTTTTGGTCCATCAGCAATTTTTTTTAAGGTTATGCCCGGTTGTTGTTTTTCGGATTTTTTATTATTAAAGTAGTTAAAATCCTTAAATTGAGCTTCTTATGGGTTGCGCATACTTTTCATATAATTATTATAATTCGTATAAATTAATAAAATCAGGAACGTCGGCCCACAACTGAGAAGTTGCGGGTTCGATACCCACATCCGACCATGTATGTACCAATGAGTTTTTTATAATAAAAAATCTATAGGTACATTATTCGACAAACCGTACAAAGAGGCTTTTCCATCTACATACCTCAACAGAGCTGGCCACTCGTTAGGTATAGCCTCAAACAAAAATCTTCAGCTAAGTGAAGAAGATTTTGTCTTCCGCTGGGTACCCTGGGGCCGGCAACGGTTCCCGGGAGCTGTAAGGCAACCTGTGACGATTTATTTTTATTATTATCTAAAGTTCGGTTATAAATTTCTGCATATAATATTATGATTTAGCGTTCCGAGATAATCGAATACTAGCGTTCGTAGGTAGGTACCTACATTGTCTAAGAGGGCCATTTTGACATTGGATCCCAAAACCGTTCGTTGCGGAGGAGGTACTAAAGGTGTAATTTGGTTGCAAGGGTATCTTCCGCGGGCTCTAAAGAAATCTTCCAGGAGTTGAGAACAATCGGTTTGGCCCTTGAGTAATTTTTAATTAAAAGTAAGATCCAATATATCCTTCTATTTTTCAGTGATTTGATGCCAAAAGTCGCGCCTCATATGAAGGATTTGTTTTGCGTACTTTAGTTAGAGCAATATAACAAATACCAGAAAAATATTTTGTATTCGCTCATTACCACAGAGTACGGAATTACCTATCTGTCAGTTACTAACTGAAATGCCTGCGTAATTTGTACGCCAAAGTACACTGCAATATTCGAGTATACTCCTAAATAGGTGCCCACAAAAACGATCGTTCCACTCCACCGAAATCGACCACAGACTCATCCAATTCTTGTACGAACAGTCCCCTGTCTCGATCTCGATCTTCCGGCGGACGGACCAAAAATTGTCGCGCCAAGTCTGTAATGGGTTTAACCACAGTATAGACAATAAAATATATTTACCGTAAGATTATTATTTACAGGATAAACCAGTGAACTATTAAGAATTATTGTGTAAGGTGCAGTTCTATTTACACGGTGCACGTTTAAGTAGCAGTATTCTACATACATGGGGTCGAACATCTCCACCTCGGCCCTCTCAATGAGTATGTGATAATTCTGTAAATATGAACAACGTTTTTGGAATTCATACCAAAGCTATACTAACAATTTATGAGATAATTCTGTATGTAAAATATTCATACCTAAGTAATTTGAATATTTTGTATTTTCTATGCAGTAGTTTCAAAGTTTTGCCGACAGACGACGAAGTGACGTCATCATTTAGGTAAAGTAACGTTTCTGTCCCGTGGTACTACACTTTTAACGTGTCCTGTGGCATAACACAAATGAGTTGAGAAATGGGGCAGAAAAAAATTTACCTAAAACTTAGAAAATTTATTAAATATAAAAAGTAGTGGATAGAAATTAAAAATATTCAAATTAGTTTCTTTAAATTAATAATATAAAAACCATATGTAAGTACCTCAATTTTTACTTTACATACCGAATTGTTCATGTTGTTTGTGTTTATTACTTACCTTACAAGATATTGGTATAAAGTTGATAATAAAAATATTAAATATAAAAACATAAATCATATTTATTATTGTTTTATTTAACAATTTTGTAATAACTTAATGTACCTACTTATATGTGCTGATGCACATAATATAGACATAAATATTACATTTACCCATTATTTTAATATCTAATTGTTAAACTAAAGTTTCCGGTCATGCAGTATTAACATAATACCTTCAATTACACTCAAATTTAAACGTTTACAATGTCGTATGTATAACTACACAGTTTTTGTGGTTAATTATAATGTACTGAATGGATCCCTGGGGGATCAGATCAGGTTAGACTGTAGAGGATCCTGGTGGCCGAAATGGCATTGAAGTCTTAATTAAAAAAACAAATAGAACAAAATAATAACTACTTGGTAATAAAGGTATATCTATAACTAACAATAACCAGTAGATCCCTTCAAATTAGTGTGACTACGGGTAATATGCATGTTCACTTACTGGTTACACCAGGGGTCATAGGTATGCTCATGCTCAGTGGTTACACCAATGTAACCAAGCAGTGAGACCATGAGTTTGTAGGTCCAATGCCGCTAAACAACGCAATGTACTTGAAAAGTGGCAAGAAGATCCGCATCGAAAATCGCTAAAATTATTTATGTTCCTAATGGTTAGAGAGATGGAGACGGAAAGTGGTTGTAAGCACTTGCCGGCAGAAAACTTCTTTTTCGTGTAGTCTGAGCCCCCCTCTACAAATTCTTGTAGGCAAGTAGGAGTCCAGTGCTTGTCGGTACGTCGCTGAGCCGATTAAGAAGAAAACATTTTTTTTATGGCAGAAAATGAGTGAACAGCATTTGTGGGGACCTCATTTACATTACATTAATTACATAGCAATGTAAATCATACTATCTAGATCACATGCAATTCACTAACCCACACAGACACACAAGATTCGATTAAACAAAGGCATGTGGATGTGTGTGTGTGACAGTTCGTTCCGGCCATCGAAATTAAAAATACAACGGATGGTGGGCCGCGCGTACAAGAATTGGACGAGTCTGTGGTTGATTTCGGTGGATCGTATAGCGGCGCGCCGGCATTGTGTGAAACCGTTTTTTATTTTTGTTTCTTCATGATTTGTTCAGTGGTTTTTTTAGTGAATTTGACAAAATATTTTATGCACTTATTTTTCCTATAGACTCGAATAAATATGTTTCGAACTTTCAATTTAGAATTTTATATAATTTACCTACTTTTTGTTGTTGAAATGTTGAAATTTTATTTCTAAGGACAATTTTGCAAACTAAAACAGATTTACGCTTTGATGTAACTAAAACAGATTTACGCTTTGATGAAACTAAAACAGATTTACGCTTTGATGTAACTAAAACAGATTTACGCTTTGATGAAACTAAAACAGATTTACGCTTTGATGAAACTAAAACAGATTTACGCTTTGATGAAACTAAAACAGATTTACGCTTTGATGAAACTAAAACAGATTTACGCTTTGATGAAACTAAAACAGATTTACGCTTTGATGTAACTAAAACAGATTTACGCTTTGATGAAACTAAAACAGATTTACGCTTTGATGAAACTAAAACAGATTTACGCTTTGATGAAACTAAAACAGATTTACGCTTTGATGAAACTAAAACAGATTTACGCTTTGATGAAACTAAAACAGATTTACGCTTTGATGAAACTAAAACAGATTTACGCTTTGATGAAACTAAAACAGATTTACGCTTTGATGAAACTAAAACAGATTTACGCTTTGATGAAACTAAAACAGATTTACGCTTTGATGAAACTAAAACAGATTTACGCTTTGATGAAACTAAAACAGATTTACGGTACCATTTACTTCATTTTGAATCCTAATTGCACCGACTGCTTTTAATATTTACTATTTCTTGCTTTTATTAAAATGCAAAATTATTGAAGTCGGATATATAATTTTAATTATACAAATTATAATTTGAATTTCAAGCGTCTACCTGTTGCCGTTATCAAAAACGAGAAAAAAAATCACGTTTGTTGTATGGGAGCCTCCTTAAATATTTATTTTATTCTGTTTTTTGGTATTTGTTGTTATAGCGGCAACAGAAATACATCATCTGTAAAAATTTCAACTGTCTAACTATCACGGTTCATGAGATACAGTATGGTGACAGACGAACGGACAGACGGACAGACGGACGGACAGCGGAGTCTTAGTTTCCGTTTTTACCATTTGGGTACGGATAACGGAACCCTAAAAAAGACATGCATTTACCAAATAAGACTAGAACGGACCTAGGTACTTATACTATACATAACCGCTCCCAGCTTCAGTTAAGCGGACGACCAAACTATACCTAACTATTACAAATGCGAATGTTTGTTTGTCCTTTTTTCACGTCAAATCGACGTGATTTTTGCACAAAGTTAGTTTAAGGCAACGCATCACAGCGCAACGAACTCAGTTTTACGCGCGGCTTATTTTGTCCATATCTCTTTAGATGTGAGCGAGATGGACTGCTATTACAATCGATAAGGTAACTAAAGATAAGATAAGATAAGATATAGATATTCACGTACCAAAAACATGAGAAAGTACAATTTCTCGAAAAGGACTTCTGCTTTTATACGTTTATACAAAAAGTATTAAAGTTAATAATAAAAAGTTTGTATCAAAGTTATTATTTGTTATGTAGGCGCAGTGTAGGCGTGTATTAAAAGAAAATTGGAAAATGATTCACGAAGCGCAAACTTTCGCCGTGATTATGATTTATTGTTCGAAATTGAAGGAAAACTTTACATAGAGAATGCGAACGGGCAATGAATGACAGAGTTTTACCTCTGCGGTACACGAAGAAGAAAGGAGGAGAAAGTAGATGAAAAGGTTGAGGAGAGATGTTTCCCGGCTAGCTCATGTAGGTACCTACCTACATTACATCACTACAAGATCCCACGGGTTCCTGACAGGAGCTAACAGTTAAAAGACACCTTACTGTTCATCACACACTATATTAACTATTTCCTAATATAATGGCACTCGAGGTTATCTACGAGTATACTCTAAACCCTTCACTCTTTCTGTCGTCCTTCTTCTGGGCAGGCGGTCAAAGGCGGGCTGCACGTCTGCAGTCCGACGCAGGCTATAGACAGGAGGTACGCAGGAGATTCTCTCATCTCCTGGGTCGCGTTAGGCTGAAGCTGGCCTCGCCGCTTCAAAGTCCACGGCGCGCCCATGCGCGGCCGTGCTAGGATGCTCTCTCTCGTGCCCCGACGCTCAAAGCCGTCGTGGCCTCCCTGTCATTAGGTACTCCAACAGCTCCCATAGTGCCCGGCACTGGCCGCTCTCGTCGGTGACCGCTGCTATCTCTGCACGAACATCTGGGGGCTCGGGCGCGCCAGCACGGCATCGCCCGGACCCGATGTGTGTCCTTCACCTTTGGTGCCCAAGTTCCAACTGTTCTGAATTTAAAATCTTCCACAAATTTTCCTTTCCACCACTCGAGGCTAACTTGACGTCTTGACTTTATTTAACAACCTCGAGTGATGGCATAGAGAAACTTTTATCATACAGCCTACTTATTACAATAATTATAATATTACAAATAACGAATTTTTACCTTGTGTAGTCGCTTCCAGCCGACAACACCGATATTTAATTTGGTCTGCGGCCACCCGAGAGATAAATTCGTTACAAAGATACAAAATACGTATTTTCATCTTGTATCTATAAAACTTTTTAATATTAATTTTGTATCTTGTATTTAAACGCCTTTTGTTTGGCATCTTAGTATTTTGTAGATACTGTGTTTGCTAAAATACTTTCTGTATAGATAACTGATTTGAAGACGGTTTGTGCCAAATTAGAAAGTAATTACAAATTACATTGAACAGATATTCTTTAGAATTTATTTTAATTTTATAGCCTAATTTAGCACAAACCGACTTCAAATTCAACGGCGAAACGATATACTTACTTATTTAATTATTTCTTGCTTTTCAGTGAAGTCGGTATACTTTTGTTTTATAAAGTTAATTTATTAATTATACCGCATAATTTTGTAAAATTCGAGATTGCGAACTTAAAAACATTGCAATACTTAAATAATAAAGATACCAACATAAAGAGCTTAAATGCTTATCCTACAATAAAAACAATATCGACTCTTCTCATTTGGGGGAAAGATCCATGAGGCCTCATCGAAGAAAAATGAGTGATAAACTGTTTGAAGAACTAGTTTTAATTAAGTCTCAAAATTAAAACCTTAAAAATATAATATTATGTTGTGTCACGTTTGCGCGATCAACGCGATTTACATGTAAAAAATAAACTATCATTAAAAAATATTTTATCTACAAAAAGTATTCAAAAGATGCGTATTTTATATCTAGTAT
Organism: Nemapogon koenigi; assembly: GCA_963924495.1. Classification (NCBI taxonomy): domain Eukaryota; kingdom Metazoa; phylum Arthropoda; class Insecta; order Lepidoptera; family Tineidae; genus Nemapogon; species Nemapogon koenigi. The sequence continues at coordinate 2,408,833 of OZ004640.1, read as the reverse complement.
TTCAGATGCCATTCCAGAAATTTATTTGCACCTGGTATCTTGCATTTTGTATTCCAGATACTTCATTTAAGGTATCTTGTACATCACTGTTCATCCATCCCCCACCTGGTCTGTCTGTTTGTTTATGTGACCTTTTCACGCAGACACTACTCAACGGATTTTGTTTCATTTTCTTTCATTCACACAGTCACACTTCTAACCTAACCCCTATATCCATTAGCCCTAAATATATATGACTAGCTTTTGCCCGCGACTTGGTTCGCGTAGAATTAGGAATAATGACGTAATTTATGTAAATACGCAGAGATTTCCCTTAATCCCCGTAAAATTTCAAAAAAGTATAAATTCGGTACCTATAAATTAATATCTTCCCAGTCACGTAAAAATATTTCTCCATGTCCAATTTAACAATTTTTTAAGGGTTGTTTTAAAAAATCCTTAAGGTCAACTCCTATGTTCTGTAGCTAAGTTTCAAGTAGATTCGTCCAAAACAAAATTTTTCCCCATACAAACTTCTACACCCCGTAACAACGTTAAAAATCCAAAAATACGTGTATTATTTTTTGTTTTGAAGAATATTTGTACCAAGTTTCAAGTTAATACCTACACGTAGGTAATACAATTTCCCTATACAAACTTCTACAACCCGTTGCACCCCTCCTTAAGGGTCGTTTTTAAAAATCCAAAAATACGTGTTTTAGTATTTGTTTTGAAGAATATTTGTACCAAGTTTCAAGTTGATACACGCAGGTAATACGATTTCCCTATACAAACTTCTACACCCTGTTGCACACCTCCGTAAGGGTCGTTTTTAAAGATCCAAAAATACGTGTTTTATTATTTGTTTTGAAGAATATTTGTATCAAGTTTCAAGTTGATATACGCAGGTAATACGATTTCCCTATAATTATAAACTTCTACACCCCGTTGCACCACTCCGTAAGGGTCGTTTTTAAAAATCCAAAAATACGTGTTTTTTTTATTTATTTTGTATAATATTTGTACCAAGTTTCAAGTTGATACACGTAGGTTTTCCCTATATAAACTTCTATACCCCGTTGCACCCCTCCTTAAGGGTAGTTATTAAAAATCCAAAAATACGTGTTTTATTATTTGTTTTGAAGAATATTTGTACCAAGTTTCAAGTTATTTCACACAGGTAATACGATTTCCCTATACAAACATCTACACCCCGTTGCACCTCCTCTACTTAAGGGTTGTTTTTAAAAATCCAGAAATATGTATTTTATTATTTGTTTTGAAAAATATTTGTACCAAGTTTCAAGTTGATTCGTTGAAACGTATTTACCCCATTTGACCCCCTTAGTACGGTTATGTTGATTTTCTATATAAATTGAGCTTCATATAATTATAATTCGGTAATAAGTTTCTGCATATAATATTTGTCGCCGCCGCGTCTGTCTGTTTGTATGTGACCTTTTCACGCAGAAACTAATCAACGGATTTTGTTGCGATTTTCACTTTTAGATAGGTTGATCCACCGGGAAGGTTTATGAGAATTAAACATGGACCTATCAATCAAGTCGTGGAAAAAGTTAGCCTCAGCAAGTTTTCATAGTGTATGCTGTCTAATCCATCAGAGATATAAAAAAATGATGTAGGAAAGAATTAGGTACACTGAAAATAAACTTTAGTTGAATTTGCTAAACCTTTAATAAATTTTACAAAACTCGAGGGTGAAATAGGGACCAACACACGGAATTGTTGAATTTACTAAATCAAAAAGGTTAATATATTTACAAAACAATTTAGTAGAATTTACAAAAGTGAGTACTATAATGTAACATTATCGACGGTATTGTTTTGTAATTCATACTAAACTGCTTTTGTAAAATATTTTGTATTTTTTACAAAATTGGAAGATATATTTTTTTAAATTTTGTATTTTTTACAAAATTCGAGGGTGAAATAGGGACCAACACACAAAATTGTTGAAATTACAATTTGGGAAAGTTTAGTAAATTCTACTAAACAAGTTACGTGGGTTTATGTATATTGTACTAAACTGAATAAAATTATTTTGTGTATTTTATGAAAGTAACTTTAGGTGCAATTTATGACACTAGTTTAGTATATTATACCTAATATTGGTTTTGTATAATCTACAAAACTTGCTTTTGTTAGTTTTGCTATAGCTAATTTAGTAGAATGTATGAAACAGTTTTTGTGTTTTTTACGAAAGTAACTTTCGTGCAATTTATGATACTATTTTAGTATATTATACCTAATATTGGTTTTGTATAATCTACAAAACTTGCTTTTGTTAGTTTTGCTATAGCTAATTTAGTAGAATATATGAAACAGCTTTTGTATATTTTACTAAACCAGCTTTGTATATTTTACATACAAATTTTGCAAAACGTACAAAATTTACTAAATGCTTTTTGTATATTTTACAGATTTAAGTTTCGTATATTCTACTAATCAAAGTCTGTCATATTATTTTCGTAAAATCTACGTAATTGATTTAGTAATAATTATTCATTGGATTTGGTAATAGATTTACATTTGTTTTGTAGAATATACCGAAGTTTCGTAAAATTACCAAAATTCGTAGATTTTATGAAATTAATATGATAGACACATATATAATTTGTTTAGTAGAAAATACGAAACTGAAATCTGTAAAATATACAAAAACAATTTAGTAAATTTTGTAATATTACAAAATTTGTATGGTAAAATATACGAAGCTAGTTTATTATAGGTATTATACAAAAAATAATTTCATATGTTTCACTAAATTAACTATAAAAAACTCACAAATTAGCAATAATATACAAAAGCCATTTAGTGAAATTTGAAGATGTTTACTATTTGATTTAGTAAATTTTACTAGTTAATAGCTTTCGTGGTTTTTACAATAACAGTTTGGTAATATTTACAGAAACTGTTTAGTGTATACAGGATGCATCTTAGATTTATTTACCGTACCTGTATACACATTTAACCTTTCGTTGTGTCATCCAAACTATTATTAAATGAACATTAAAGCGATTAATAAGTAAATTTACAATTACAGTATAGGGCGAAAAATACAAAACCAGTACCAGAAAAAGACACAAACTTATACAAAAACCCTCATTAAATACACAGATGCAAAGAAGGGTAGGTACCTAATTAAAATAACAAATACACTGAAAAAATATATCAAGTTTTTTATTGTTCGCGAAATATAAAAAACCTAATACAAGTTTTACAAAACAAAAGTACCTGAAAAATACGCAAAACTTATTCAAAAAACTCAATTACAATATAGGGCGAAATAAACAAAACTTAAAATAAACATACACAAAACTTATACAAAAAATTCAATTACTATATAGGGCCAAATGTATAAAACCTAAAACATCATAAGTACGTGAGTTATGGCTTTACCTTCTGAAGGGTCATTTTTCAATGTAATTATCTAGACTATTCTTGCAAGACTTAACTTTTTCTAACACAGGGTCAGCTTTTTCAATAAAACCAGGCCACTTCATAAATTCAAGTCTCGGTCAGGCAGGATACAGGCGGTTGAAGTCGGACTCAATCTAAAAAAAGTAATAAATTTCTAAATTTCTGTTCTAAAGTTCTACCTATTTAATTCGACTGTAATATAATCATTCATATTAGTTCCCCCGCCGCGTCTGTCTGTCTGAACGCGATGGTTGATTCACTGTGAAGGTTTACGAGTATTAAACATGGACCTTTCATGTTCAGGAACTGAGCATTAACAGTATTCGTGAATCAAATTGGGGAAAAAGTTGGTCCTAGCCAGTTGTCACCGGCGTATGCCATGTAACAAAATGATGCAGGAAAGAGTTGTATAGAATAAAATGATCTACATAAAATTCCGCGGATGCATACATCTAGGTATCTCTAATTAATATGTAGTAATAAGCTTAGATATATATAAAACCATATTGTACCCGCGCGAATCCGGGGGCAGGGTTGCTAGTAATATGTATAGATCGCAGTAGAGTAGTCATGTACTTAACAATAAACTTATAGTTTTAAAAAAATATGTAATTTTTTTAAGCACTAGTTATTTTATAATAATGGCTCTTTTACATTGATGACGTCACTATGTAGTCTGACGATTAGAACTGAAAATTTACTATTAAGTAACTATAGATACTGCTTAGTAAACAAAAACATAAAAAAATACATAAGAAATCTTTACAAACTGAATTGCACCACCCAATAACTATGGAAGGTAGACGAAGACGAAAGTACGTTCTTAGTGAGCTACATGTTATATAACATTTTTTTTTATTAACAACATACCAATTTGTAACCCAAACTTGAGTGCCCATTCCTTTATTATGTCATCAATAGTTATATCCTTGTATTTAAAGTCAGATTTTCGAATGTCATAACTTCTTTCCCATTTTTCATTTGCCTGAGGCCATGGCTCTTTATTGATTTTAAGCCATAGCTTCATTTCCTCTTGTTCGTCCATGGAATATTCGGATTCCGGTGCTGAAACATTTATAAAATTAATTCTCATGGCATGGTTACAAGAACTTTGGTAGAAAGACTTTTGTCTAGATTGTGCATAATTATATTATATTTATATTATATTATTTTTTTATGTAAGTAATTATTGAACATTAGAGTCAGTGACATATACGAAACTCGAAAATGGAAAAAAATATTCATGATTTCATGATCAGAAAACATGTTCCCTATAACCGCCTATTATTATTAATGCAATCGACAGAGAGAGTTTAAATAAACAACTTTTATTGGAAAAAAACTTGATGTTTTAGTTTTTATAGAGGTCGAAAATTTCAGGGACTTAGAAACATTCAATCGACATTTTTAACTCTATATATAACACAGTTTTTTTATTTTAAGACTCCGTCAAATATTTCGGTTTCCAAAAGGGTCTGTCGCCAAAAAAGTTTGTGAGCCACTGGTTTAGAATGTCCTGTGGCTGTATGTAGTTAGTACATCATTTTAAATAGGTACTTATGTACACAGGATTCACACAATAATCTAAGTACACATTTGAAACGCAGTTAACAAGTCTATGGCAACAAATTAGTGCTTTACAAAATAATTATAATAAATCTATCTCGTATTAACTAGACAGACCATGGGTACAATCCCGGATCTCAGGCCATATACCAATATATGTTCTTTATATTAATTTACATAATCCGAAAAACCACACTTAGATGCTTTTCCATCTAAATATACCTTAACAGAACTGGCCACTTGTTAGATATAGCCTCACAAATACCATCGGCTAAACAACAGAGACTTGATCTTCCGCTGGGTACCCTGGGACATTTTTCTGAAGCTGTAAGGTCTGTGAACATTTTTTTTTATAATAAATATACTTTACGACATTTTATAGGATAAAACTCACCTTCAAATATTTTCTGTGTTTCTCCAGAAACACCCCAGGTATCTAAAAGGTGTAGGACGAAGGTACTGTTCAACACCTCTTCAGTTATCGTGCAGTCCATGTGGGTGAATTTATCGGCGAACCAAGATATAATAACGTACGTCGGCGAACTCACAGCGCAAAAAATATCCGTGCGGTGTAGTCAAGAAGTAAAATAGAAATGGCATGGCGGAGTTACATTCATAGAATTGTTGATTTTTGCAAAAGAGTTTTGTGAAAGCTACTAAACAGAAAAGTAAATATTACGAACCTGCTTTGTAAATTTTATGAAATAGAAGTAGTAGAAGTTACATTGATAGAATTGTTGTTTTTGCGAAAGAGTTTCGTGAAAGCTACTAAACAGTAAAGTAAATATTACGAACCTGTTTTGTATATTTTATGAAATCGAAACAATATAAGCTACATTAATGAAATTGTTGTTTTTGCGAAAGAGTTTCGTGAAAGCTACTAAACAGAAAAGTAAGTTTTACGAATCTGTTTCATACATTATATGAAATCGAAGTAGTTAAAGCTACATTGATAGAATTGTTGTTTTTGCAAAAGAGTTTTGTGAAAGCTACTAAACAGAAAAGTAAATATTACGAACCTGCTTTGTATATTTTATGAAATAGAAGTAGTAGAAGTTACATTGATAGAATTGTTGTTTTTGCGAAAGAGTTTTGTGAAAGCTACTAAACAGAAAAGTAAATATTACGAACCTGCTTTGTATATTTTATGAAATAGAAGTAGTAGAAGTTACATTGATAGAATTGTTGTTTTTGCGAAAGAGTTTCGTGAAAGCTACTAAACAGTAAAGTAAGTTTTACGAATCTGTTTCATACATTCTATGAAATCGAAGTAGTTAAAGCTACATTCATAGAATTGTTGTTTTTGCAAAAGAGTTTTGTGAAAGCTTGTCGCTTAGAGGAACTAAATGAGCACAACGTTACAAGCTACTAAACAGAAAAGTAAATATTACGAACCTGCTTTGTATATTTTATGAAATAGAAGTAGTAGAAGTTACATTGATAGAATTGTTGTTTTTGCGAAAGAGTTTCGTGAAAGCTACTAAACAGTAAAGTAAATATTACGAACCTGTTTTGTATATTTTATGAAATTGAAACAATATAAGCTACATTAATGGAATTGTTGTTTTAGCGAAAGAGTTTCGTAAGAGCCACTTAACAGAAAAGTAAATATTACGAACCTCTATTGTATATTTTATGAAATCGAAACAATATAAGCTACATTAATGGAATTGTTGTTTTTGCGAAGGAGTTTCGTGAAAGCTACTAAACAGAAAAGTAAGTTTTACGAATCTGTTTCATACATTATATGAAATCGAAGTAGTTAAAGCTACAAAAAGAGTTTTGTGGAAGCTACTAAACAGTAAGTGATTTTTACGAACCTGTTTTGTATATATTATGAAATCGAATGGAATTGTTGTTTTTGCTAAAGAGTTTTGTGAAAGCTATTAAGCAGAAAAGTAAATATTACGAACCTGCTTTGTATATTTTATGAAATAAAAACAATATAAGCTACACTGATGGAATAAGAGTTTCGTGAAAGCTACTAAACAGTAAAGTAAATATTACGAACCTGTTTTGTATATTGTATGAAATCGAAACAATGTAAGCTACATTAATGGAATTGTTGTTTTTGCGAAGGAGTTTCGTGAAAGCTACTAAACAGAAAAGTAAGTTTTACGAATCTGTTTCATACATTCTATGAAATCGAAGTAGTTAAAGCTACATTCATAGAATTGTTGTTTTTGCAAAAGAGTTTTGTAGAAGCTACTATACAGAAAAGTGATTTTTACGAACCTGTTTTGTATATATTATGAAATCGAAGTAGATTGATGGAATTGTTGTTTTTGCTAAAGAGTTTTGTGAAAACTATTAAACAGAAAAGTAATTTTTACGATTAATTTTGTATATTTCATGAAATCGAAACAATAGAAGCTACATTGATGGAATATTTGTTTTTGCGAAAGCATTTGTTGATTTTGCGATTAAACTTTTGTAAAATATACACAAGGCAATGTGTAATATTTAACCCTATTTGTTTTGTAACTTCAACTTTTCATGCATTGTAAAGATTACTAGCACTATCGTTGATTTAACACTTACGAAGGTCGATTTTACTAAACTAAATTCAACCTACTCGAATTTAGTAAATTCAACAAACACATTTTTTCAGTGTAGAATAAAATTATCTACAAAAAAGTCATCTGTAGCATATATCTACCTCTAATATATAAGTACTTTAAAGCGTATACATATCAAATTGTTGTAAACCCATATTGAACCCGTACGAAGCCGGGGACGGGCCGTTAGTAAGTATTATAATAAAGTTGAATGTCTGTCTGTCTGTTCTACTGGACCACCAAAAGTATCGCTGGGAAAACCGTTCTTCGGTAAGATCCATGGCTTTTATTTTTTCACATCACTGGTGAAAACTAAAATTACAGAGCAAAAAAGGGCTTAATAACTAGCAAATCTGTCAATAAGGCACACGCTCTATATGTTCATGAAAAAAAAATCTTCTTTTTTAACTTGCCACGGATCTCACCAAATATGCCATGGATCTCAGGTAGTGTATAAAATAAATACAAGCAGAATCTTCAGTGATTAATAAACGCTGTTACAAACTTAATTAATCTCACTTCTTGTAGGTGCTTTTTAAGATAATTGTAAGATTTTCGTCGATTTCTAAGAGCTTTATATTTGTATTTTAAGTAGTTATCGAACAAGAGAAAATTTTAAACAAAATCACACAGTAAGTACATAACAAATATCACTGCACATAATAGGATATACATGATACTTATACAAAAAAATGTTCTTTTTATTGGAGTCGAGCGGGGCCGAGTACCTACCTTACATATTTACTCTATGGCTACGGAACCCTAAAATATATATATCCTCACGATCGACAAATAGCTCATTTATTAATATCCGTTGAGCCGTTTAGGCTACAGAGAGCGCTATAGTCACTAGTAAATAAATGTTTCAATTTTGAATTTTAGATGATTTATTTTATTTCACACAACGATTTTACAAACAGCGAAATCACACAAAAACTAGGTACCTAATATAAATAAATACCTACTTGTGCACTGCAAAGCAAGAAATATTTTTATATTTCGTCACATATAATTTGAAGACGGTTGGTGCCAAATTAGAAACTAGACATTGCTCTAAATTATAATAATCTAGAGAAGGCTATATCAAACTGTAGCTTGGTAATTATTTGGCCTCACATAAATTTAAAAGAAAAGAAGTCATTTGTGACAGTTGTCAATAAGCGCGCCCTGTCAGTTGATCAGTCGGAAAAAATCTTCTTGCGAGCTGACTCATTTTTTTAAATATATTTTTCTAGTTTTGTGTAAAACCCGGTGAACTTTGTTTTCTTATAAATCTATGTAACTAAATGGTGTTTATGTTAATAAATTACTACGTTTCCGCACTAACTGTTGTTTTTACTGTGTGTTACAATAACTTATATAAGGCTTCGTACGGGTAGAAAAGTGGTATTTCAAAACAAAAAGTGCCCCCGCGAAGTCGAGCAAAGGCACGACCACTGTGGGCACGGCATTCACGGATTATTTATGGATTTCTAGGAGCACTTTTGATATTTTTTTATATTCATGTTTTGATGGGATTCACTTTTCCCGGAGGAATAAAATATTTTCATAAAACAAAAATATTTTAATTTCTATAAGTAGCCTAGACATTCTCCAGTCACGTCTGTGCAAAAAATGATCATGTCGATTCATTGCTCTTAATGTTAAATCATAATATTATTTCATCTTGCTTTTCAGTGCACAATTTATTTTTGAAGTAGGAATAATCTACGAATAAATTTTATTTAATTATCCTGGAATTAATGTTAAATCATAATATTATTTCATCTTGCTTTTCAGTGCACAATTTATTTTTGAAGTAGGAATAATCTACGAATAAATTTTATTTAATTATCCTGGACGCCTTGAAGCTCTCCTCTCTGGTATCTCTACGACTTTCATGTAGAGATAAGCCTTGAGAAGCATTTTGCTTGTTGATGTTTCCAGGAATTCGAAGTCGAGTCGTGTGTTCTCAAAGGGCCAGAACCCTTTAGGAGCGTCAGTAGACTTTATTATGACGTCTTTATATATCACTTGACCCTGTTAAACATGTATTGCGACTTAGAAAACAAAATTTTATTTTTCTATAAGTATCTAGTAATCTAGTATGGTTGTTATCTATAATATAGTAATAATAATCTACATCTATATATCTATCTATACTAATAATAAAGCTGTTTTTTTGCTTTGAACTACCAGTCGAATTTGAAAAAATATTGCATAATTTTTGCATTTGATAATTCTTGAGGAAGGTTATAAGCTATTATATAACATCACGCTACGGACCCATAGGAACAGAACACTATACCTACACTGCGGCTGCACCTATTATTGATATAAATATACGGGTGTCCGTAAGTAGTGGACCAACTGAATGTTGGTAATAGGTCATTATCTAAGGGAAACACTAAACTTGATTGTCCTAGGACCAGTAGTTTTAAAGTTATGATTTTTTTTAAATATATAGTTGAAATTCTCATACTATGTACACAAACATGTAAATTTTATATTTTTTTTTTATTTAAGGGGGGTTAAGAAAACATAATTATGTCTTGCTAACTAAAACGTTATTAATGCGTTATTATTATATAAAAATTAAAAGCTGAAATAAAAAAAAAATAATAATAAATAAAAAAAAAAAACATTGTCTCGCGTACTTCTTGTGGTACGTCTACAGTAGACGTATTAGTAACTAGTAAATGATCAAGGTCTTCTTCTCAGAAATTGTAGATAACGAGCACCATTAAGCCTCAGTGAGAGTTCAAATGGGGGAGGTGCTGAACGATCTTCCCTTACTATTCGGGGAATCACTACGGCCCGCAGTGATGAAGATTTAGTATTAGACGTACCACAAGAAGTACGCAGTGGTTACAGCACGATGATGTACCTGCCCACTATTCACGACAAGTGACTGACAATTTTAAACAAGTCTTACCCAAATCGACGTGGAGGTACGATTACCACGCTCGCCTGATCTCAATCCATTGGATTTTTTTATATGATACTATTTTAAAGAAGCAGTCTACAAGACAACTAATACTCGTAATGAAAGAGAATTGAGACAAAAATTGAAACTCGTAGTTGAAGAAGTAAAAAATAATGTACAGGCTCTAAGAAATCTAAAAATAAATTTTGTTAGAAGATGTTGGTTGTGCATAAGAGTTGGGGGAAGGCATATTAAGTAAATGTTTTTCTCATATTTATATTATTGTAAAATTATTGAAATTAAAAAATAAAAAATCGATTGGACCCAAGATTGGACCGCAACCTTTGAGTATTTACCAAAGGAGACGTGAAGGGTGTATATGACCGAACATTTTTTTTCTGCCACTTTTGGCTTAAAAAAAATATTTAATGGCTTGAAAAAAATTGCCGCTTATTTAAAACATAAAAATGTACATTTTCACCAAATTTCATCAAAATGGGATAATGTTTGTGAATGATAAAAATAAAAAATGTAAATTCCGGTTTTTTGCGTTTTTCTACATTTTTTAGGTTATGTCATAAATCAATCGAATAAAAGTTGTAGATTTTTTAAGTTCTAACAACTTTCCTATTTAACTTTTTTCGATAGGAGGTCGACTTTTCCAAGAAATCGTGAAAAACCGCGTTTCACCCCTACAAAGACACATTTTCGCACCCCCAACCCGCTTCCGGTCATCTGTTGCGGTCCAATTGATTTTTCCCCGTTTATATAATTTACCCTTAATTTCCAATTTTTTACTCTCAAAAATTATCGGCACTGGTCTAATACAGGGGTTCCCAAAGTGGCTAGGTTTGCTAGGGGGGGGTTAAAAAAAACTTTATTTAAATCAAATTTACAATAATTTTCTTACGTCTGTACTAGGCTAGGAGGTTTAGTTGAATGTCGTCTTTTTTTTTTATTGATTGGCAATTGTACTAAGATAAGTACATTTCTGCCAGTGTCGAAGTAAATTCGTCTGTTTATATATTCTGTTGTTGTCGAGTGTGCCAGGGTGTTGTTATGACTACTGGATTATTAGACCAGTCGGATGCTGTTTCAGAGTGGATGCACGTGACGTAACGCTAAAAAAATTTTTTTCGGATTCTTTGTACGATATAGAATATAGATCCGTGGGTTGCGCCCCCTCGAAGGTACCCTTCATGAAGGCTTATTTGTTTCCATTGTCTTATTTTTGATGAAATTTTATTCTTATCATAAGTTAATTCTATTTCAGGGATTTCTTCCTTATTGCTAATATTTAATTTTGTGATTATTTTTTTATCACTTTTGTTTCTCTGGTTTGGAATCGCTTTATACCTGAAATACTGAGTTCACAATTTTTTCCATTTAATAAATAAGCACCTTGTATCCATGTTATTTCTTCGTTCTTTTCTGCTTCTGGTGATATTTCAATTAACTCTTCATTAGGACATTGTATTGGAACAATACTACAACTGCTAATATTCTTATTTAATAATATATTTGTTTCGCAATCTCTAGTTTGTAAAATATTTCCTTTACATATTAAAGAGTCCATGTCAATACAGTCTTCTACTTCATACATTTCTTGTTGTGTATACGCCAAAGCTACCTTTCGCATTATAGGATAAGTACAGGTTGGGAAATTTTGGATAATAGGAACAATTTTTCTACATTTATAAATTTGTCGTTTCACTAAAGGTATCTCTAACATAAAGTACACAATATTATTTATTATCTTACTATTAACTTTAATAAATGACTCAATATAATTTATATTTTTAGAAATCATCACATCTTTATCAATAATATCTAATGTATTTTGTAAAGTTTGAGATTGTATTATACTATAATGATACATATGATGTTCTGCAAAAGTAATGGCTGTTGACAATCTTTCAGCTAAATCTTGTAAAGTTTGAACTTGAAAAAATATATTTAAAGCTATTTTTTGTATATCAATCTGTTCAAAATTATTATTTAATTGTTTCTGAACTAATGTTATTTTTTGAATTTGATTATTGTATTCTTCTAAAGTTTCATCAGTTACAGAAATTTGTTTATTATAAGCAATTTTTAAAGTTTCTAAATCTTTCTGAATATTATTTAAGTATCTTGATCTAAATTTCCAGTAATTGCTTTAATTACAGATCCAAGTCCATTCATTAAACCTCTCTTTTATTTATTTATTTATTTATTTATTATAAATAGCCCAACAACACCTACGTCCACACATATGCATTGTACATTTTTATGACTTAGTAGACGCAGTGTCAGTTATAGGGCTATTAACATTTTTATAACAACAACACAACATTGATAAGAAAAAAAAAAAAAAAAAGTAATTGAATAATATAAAAACACAAAAAATACAATAATAATACCTAATTTACACAATTTCTAAACTAATAACTAAGAACACTCAAAAAAAATCAATTTTTCCAATCGTGGATTGGAAAGTGGCCCGAGAACCAAACACATCTAAGTCGTGTCGCTTATGTATCTTGTTATACTGTCCGACCATACGGTTAAGAGGAGAGACCAGACCGAAGACCGTTTTGGATCTAGCTAGCAGGAAGGGATCTTAAATCTACTTTGAATAGATAAATGATTACATAATATTTCCTCTAAATGTTCTAACATAATATTTCATAAATGTGAATTACATCATTTACAGGAGAGCTGGTTGCTCTTTTAACTGTTTCTTGTTAAAAGTTTTTACTATCTAATATAGGTTTTATATCTAATTTATGAATAATTGTCCACCTTCCTTCAATAAGACGTGTAGGTTTTATAACGTCAACAATAACTACATGTTCATCGGGACCTATTGACCGGAAATTGTAACCGTAGACACCGAGGGTTCTGCAACAATAAGTTCCTCAATGTGATAGGTTCTCCCATTACTAAGTTTATATTTGTTATTTGGTTAAGAATTTACAATTTTATATGGACCCAAAAACCTAGGAGAAACTTTATGTCGGTCTGCTTTACTATTTTTTAAATAAACTGTATTACCGACTTCAAAAGTTTTAGGAGGTCTAATATTTTTATTAATTCTCTCATTTCTATTATCTTTTTGGTTTTGTAATAAATTATGTATATCATTATTTAGTTTATTAACAAACTCCTTTTGTTGCGCAGTATATTGCTGGATTACTACTCTAAGATTATCGTAACTTCTTAGTTTAGGCTTGCGTGCAAAATGAACTTCAAATGGAGTTATACCAATTGCACTGTGTGTTGTATTATTATAAGCATGCACTATATAATTTATTTTCTGATTTTGATCTAAATCTGAATCTCTTTGTAATCTAAATAGTTCTTGAATGGTACTGTGCAGTCTTTCGATGATCTTATGATGCTGTGGCGATGTAGTATGATTAATTATATCATATGTTTGTAATAATTCTTTGAAAATTTCACTACATAATGATTGTTCTCCATCATGAATAATCTTATTTGGTGCTCCCAACGTTGCAAAGATTTCTGCTAATGTATCGTACACTCTACTTTTTTCTGTAGATGTTATTATTGCATATTTTGAAAACTTATCTATAATAGTAAGATACCATTGCCTTTCTAATGACATGAAATCTATGTGCCAAATTTCCATTGGGTTAAGAGGTGTTTCTGTGGATAATGATAACGTAGTATAAGGATGTCTATTATATTTTTCCTTTTTACATGATTCGTATTTAAGAATAAAGTTTTTAATTTGTTTTCTCATATTTTCCCAATAATATTTGTCTCTTAATTGTTTATAAACACTTTCTATTCCAGCGTGTCGATTATTCTCTAAATGATATTCTTTAATTAATTTTAATTGTTCTTCCTTATCATCAATTTCAGTTAAGGATTTAGTATATCTAACAGGTTTAAACATTGTGGTGTCGAAATATTTACGATATGTTTCAGATATTTTATAAAATAACTCATCATTAGCAGGGGTCTGTCACTCCGTGCGTAGGTACGACGAAAGCACCTACAATGCCGCGCACCACCGAGAGACACACATCACACGGGCTGTCGCACAGTCGCGTTCTCGGGTGCTTGACGTTATTTCGCACGCTTTATTTTCGATTTTATGCTAAATACGTATTTTGTGTGTTTAACTTAATTTTCTGTGTTTTTTTTAATAAACCATTAATAATTTAGTACATCTGAACTGTTTACATTAGTTTTGTATTTATAACAACATAATAATTTATAATTACTGATCTACTATTTGGGTCGTAGCGTGAATGCGTTATGTTATATTTAATGTAATATTAAGCTTAAATAGATAATCTATATAATTATATAAAACACAAAAAATGATTTTATCTATGTCCGTTATACACTTTGAAACCATCCAACTAATGTGCCCCAAACCGGTTTCATTAGAAACGCAATAATGCGAAGTTGGTTTTTGAAATAAGAACCCATACAAAAATTTTCAACCTCATCAAAATATTACTCGTAAATAAATTAAAAACATAATGTGAAGTCAGAAGTCGGGGCAAGCCGCTAGTATAAGAAAATTACTCGTGTATTGTAGGTAACCCTGTGCGTTTGTCGGTGCACCTGTCCTGCGGCGGTCGCGTAGTAATATGAGCTCTATGCTCTGTGCCTAGAGTTCAATTTAGCGGTACCGCTTACTATTTTCCGTCACCAAAGTGTTTGTAGGTAAATAAATTGTCGGGTTTGTTCAAGATCAAAGCAGTGCGCCATCTATTACGTAGTAATTATTATTTAATCTATGTCATTAGGTACAATAAAGGCGTATTTTCCATTTCCTAAATATTTAATCATAAAATCCTTAATAATTTCTTCCTGTTGATCTGGTGTGATGTAGAAATACCAAACTCCTTTTTCTTGTTTTGCTTTCTTATAGGGTGCAATTTCAAAAACTACGCGTTTTAAACGTTTTGGTGGATAAGCATGAATAAACGGTATTCCGCCTTGACTATCTTGCTGATTTGAATGAATAGTGTTTACTGAAGTTTCTGATTCTGATTCGGTATTTAAAATAACATTTTGCTCTTCTTGATTAATTATAGAATTTGATGTATTAAGATTTTCTTCTGGCACAGAATTAATCATTGTGGGATTTTTTATAGCTTGATCTTCTTCTAAGTTAACAATCATTGAGTCTTCTTCTAAGTTAACAATCATTGAGTCTGCATCTGTAATATATATTTCTATTCGACTTAAAGCATCTGCAACACGGTTCTCTTTTCCTTCCACATGTTTTATAATAAAATCGTAGTCTTCCAATTTGAGTTTCCATCGTGTCAGTCTTTGATTTGGCTCTTTTAATTTTGATAACCATATTAATGGCTTATGATCTGTTTTTAAGATAAATTGTCTTCCATATATATAAGGTCGAAATTGAGTTAATGCATGTAATATTCCAAATAACTCTTTTTCTGTGGTGTTATATTTATGTTCTGCGTCTGTTAATGTTTTTGATGTATAAGCAATTGGGTGATTATCTTGACTTAAGACAGCCCCTAAAGCAATATCAGAAGCATCTGTTGTTACAGAATGTTGTTACAGAAAATGTTTTTTCAAAATTAGGAAATGCTAATATTGGAGCATTAATCAATAAATGCTTACATTTTTCAAAAGCCTCTATATAATGTTTATTATATATATTTATTTTAGCATCCTTTTTTTGTTACTTCTGTTAATGGTTTAATTATTTTACTTAAATTTGGTATAAATTTTCTATAGTATAAATGTTCGTACTTCTTTTAAAGTTTTTGGTAGGTATTGGAATTTTTTTAATAACTTCTATCTTTGTTTGATTTGGCTTTAAACCATTTCCATTTAATATGTGTCTTAAAAATTCAACTTCTTCTTTCATAAAAACGCACTTATTCATATTAACTTTTAAATTAGCTATTCTTAAAGATTCGAAAACTTGTTGTAGTCTTTTAATATGTTCACTTTTTGTTTTTGAATAAACAATAATATTATCAAGATATACTAAACAAATTCCTTTAACTATTTCTTGTTTCAATACTCCATTCATCATTCTTTGAAAAGTCGCAGGTTCATTTTTCAAACCGAATGGCATGCGCAAAATAATGTCCATCTAAAGTACTAAAAGCAGTTTTTTCAATTGAATTCTTATTCATTAATATTTGATGATAGCCTGATGTTAAATCTAGAGTTGTAAAATATTTATTACCTTGTAGTTCTTCTATAATCTATAACCATTCGCCATTTTTTAATTCCCGATTGATCCATTTTTTTGGTACTAAATGTGCAGCGGCTGACCAAGGAGATTCTGAAGGTTGTATTATTTTTTCTTCTAATAATTTATCAATTTGTCTTCTTATTTCTTGCTGTTGAATTTGAGGTAATCGAAAAGGTCGTTGATAAATATACTCTTCATCAATTAAATTTATTTATGTGGTAAAGAAGCAATTTCTTTATGAGGCATATTTAATTTTCTTTTTTTTAATTTAATTTGTTCGATTATGTCAGTTCCTAATAAAACATCATATTTATCGCTAAAATCGTAAACATGATGGAGCCTGTGTCATTACCAAAATACCGTTGCCAGCATGGCGTTGTACCAATACCATTATGTACAGTCATACCGTGTGATGTTTTGACAACAAAATCTTTAGGTTTCCAATAAGAGGAAAAATATTCTTTTTGAGTTTTATTCGTCATAAAAGATTTTTGACTTCCAGTGTCAATTAATATTTTTAGTTTTGGAATTTTGGTTTGAAAACGATGTGACATGATTAAATTCTATAATTGCTCTTTCGTTGTGTGTTCTTCGCTTTGTTCTTCGTAAAAATTTTGATATGGGTTTAATTTCTCTTGAGTATTTTGAGGCAATTCATTATAATATGTATTATTATTATATTCATAATAGTCTTGCATGTTTTGTTCATTTTCTTCCTGACTTATGAAATCGTCGCTAGGCTCTTTTTCATCTTCATTATTTGTCCGGTTCTAAGTTGTTGCGGTGCAGTTCGCATGGATACATCTTCTGATTGTTTAGGTGGTTGATTACATTGTCTCGAATAATTTGGATAATTTCTTTGTTGTTCAAAGTATTTATGTTGGGGTTTTGTAAATACGTTATTTGGATTAGGTACCCAAAGTCGTCGTTGATGATATGGTACATAATTATTAAAAGATTGTTTCTGCGGTTGAAGTTTAAAATTATTAAAATAATGTTTTTGCTGATTATACATTGGTTGCATATTAGGTTGATAACTAATTGGTTGATTAATAATACGCGGTGGTGGTAAGAAATTTGAAAATTTTTGTTAAATATTCTCAAATCTTCTTTCAGCTTCTAATTGTAAAATCTTTTGTGCTGTATCATCAAAATTACAGTTACTTACATATATTTGATCATGATAAGGTAAACTATTTCTTAAGGTATTTTGAGCAGTATTAATATATGGTTCCATAACTTCATCTATAATAACTTTATTATTATATTTATCTCCTAACTTACTTTTAATAAAAAACAATTTTTGTTTTAATTCAAATATTAAATCTTTATAACTTCCCTTTTTTTAACATTAGATAATTCAATTAATAAAGTATTAAATTCTCTATTATCTCCACATTCTTTTTTTAGAGTTATTTCAATTATGTCAAAATTGAATTGATGATCAATCATTGACACTATTAAAGCTGCTTTACCAGTTAATTTACCTAAACGCAACATAACATTTTGAGGGATATTTCCTCCTGCTATTTCCAACCATTGTTTAGCAGTTCTACAATAATTATAAATAGTAAAGGGATCGCCATCATATGAAGGAACGAAACCCAAAATTTTTTGTGGATCAATAACAGTAGGTGTTTGATTTATACTAGGTGCGGTAGTCATTTTGACCTTGGGAATTATTTCCGGAAGGGTTGGACATTCTAACTTCCTTAGCACTATATACAAACTTTGCTGGTCGTAGGAGAGGAATTGTGAAAAGATAAGAAAATGCTACTAAGTACTTACACGCTCAGTAACAATATAACTTCCAGTTTCATTTGAGGTTCGACCTTTAACAAGTTTTGGTTGTGCCGGTTTTGAAGACTTAAAAGTCACACAAATCTTCTTAGCTCGTAGAACGTCTTAAGCGGACTCGGAGGTATGCTCGGTAGTACTTGAACTTGAGAGTGTCTAACGATCCTTTTTGATTTGCGAAACCGGCCCCACGTTGGGCGCCAGTTAAAATAAGCCGATATGGTTTAATTAAAAAAAAATATTAAAATCAAATTTACAATAATTTTCTTACGTCTGTACTAGGCTAGGAGGTTTAGTTGAATGTCGTCTTCGAAGTAAATTCGTCTGTTTATATATTCTGTTGTTGTCGAGTGTGCCAGGGTGTTGTTATGACTACTGGATTATGCTCCGTTTCCGAATACACATTATTCCTCATTGTTGCATTCCACTGATTTCTTAATTGAGCTTTGTTCTTGTTGTTTACGTAAATATCGATAATATCTGGGTGGTCGTCTTTGTTTTCATTAATCACCTTTTTAATATCTTGCTTGGTTAATGGCGTCGGTTGACTAGCGTATGCCAGTCGTGCCGGGACATTTTTTCAATTTTCACAAAAAATTTGGAGTTAGAAGCAAACTTTCAGCGTCAAGTGATTTAAGGGTAAAATTGACAAAACTTCCCATACACTTAAAAGAAATAATGAAAAAATCAATTAAACAGTTTCATTCTTCGAATTAAAGCATTGTGTTTTCTTGTTTTCCTAAGTGGTCAAACCACTTTAAGAGTAGTTGTGCCGCGAATTATTTTTAGTACAAACAAGGGTGCCGCGGTGAAAAAAGTTTGAGAACCCCTGGTCTAATATGTTTTCTTAACCACTTTAAATAAAAAAATTTAGAAAATATAAAATATTTTCAAATAAAATTTACATGTTTGTGTACACACTATGAGAATTTCAACTAAATATTAAAAAAAATCATAACTTTAAAACTACTAGGCCTAGGACAATAAAGTTTAGTGTTTCCCTTCGACGTTTCCCTTAGATAATGACCCCCTCTATTACCAACATTCCTTACGGGACACCCAAACTATTAGAAGAAGCAAGTTGTACCTACATAACGTTTTCTTACAGTATGTGAAATTGTCTATTAAATAAAGGAAATAAAAATTATTCATTAGTAATTAATGTATTAACAGAACACGAGTCGCAAAGTCGGTTGAAAATTCGAGAAAAATTGAGAATAGGTTTAGCTGATTTTGATATTTTATTTCCTTTATATGGTGTTTAATAATATTTATGTTTCGAAAGCTATTTTAATATCGAACCCAAGACATATAGTTATCGGGTAATTTATGAATAGTTGCAGCATGTAATTTGTATGGAACAAACACTCTTATAACTTGGACTGACGTACTATTTTTATGTAAATACTAAAGCTCTGGAATTTTTTTTAATCGAAACTATATGATACCATACAAAAGGCAGCTATACGAGTTACGAAAATTTTACATTTATTCGTTGTACCTAATATTACTTGTATAAGTACAAATCATGGTCTTTGTTGTTGGTCGTGGGATATCAGTGGAGTGGAGATAGGACAGGAAAGTAATTAAATGATACTAACTTTCATAGGACAAGTGAACGTACCAGGTGGTACTGTTCGTCTTAATATTGGCATAACCAGTTTGTCCTTCCTGATAAAGTCACACAAGCGGAACTTATACTGCAATGGAGACAGTTTATAGCCGGCGTTCACTTTCTCGTATGCCACTACATTACACTGAAAACATTCGAATAATTTATTTTATTTTATTTTACAAGTTGTTTTTAATGCGCAGTATCAAGCGATAAATAACTTCAAAAAGTTACCCCTATTTTACGCAGGAGTGGGTTTCGTCTACGCCTATTACTCTCATAATAGCAATGACAATCTGGTGGCTGGTCCTGGGATCAAGGAGTGCTTCACACAGACTCCCTTTATTTTTATAATCTTTTAATGATGTGTCCCATAACACAGGGTCTGAATGAAAACATTCTAAAAATTACACTTCGAGTTCGTTACACCACTTTACGGACATTTTCTCCCCATTCACATACCTACACAACAATACAACCGCTTGCGAATGTGGAGCCTAGTCGCGTTCGCGGCAAGTTTGCGCTTCGCGGACCCTTTGTCGCAGGAACAAAAACCGACAAAAATCGGGGAACAAGACGTGAACGAGGCGCGGAGCCGCGACAAATACGCGAAACGGTTCCACACTCATATGTATAGAGCTAAATGCGAGTTTTAGGATGCGTAAAAGTACATGATCCACTGCAGTGACCATAATCAAAAAAATTCATGATATTCTTGAGGTTATGCGTTATTAAGATACTGTTTTCAAAACATAATACAACTATATTGATTCGATAGAAAAAAATCACGAATGTACCTCTAAAAAAATATTTTACTGTCTAGAAACAGTACTAAAATGCATGCAATGATTCTGATTTTTTGACAGATTTTTTATCTAGCAATATACTATCGTAATACTGTTCTATTTTTTAATCAAATTTTCAGCAAGTTCCTTTATTCTCATTTTCGAGATTTTATGTACGCACTGCACGCGTGTGTGCGTAAGCGCTCGTGTACCGACAGTACCGGCTACAGCCTGATGCTATATTATTAGTGGCAGCCACGTCGTTTGGTGTGTATGTGTACCCGCGTAGGGGCGGTGCCATCTCTCAAGGTCATTGGCTCTAGTCAGCGTCTTAAGAGTGTAGTGTACCGCGTCCATGTCCATACAAACGGAGAAAACGTTTTACTACCCCTAAATATCATTTAATTTTAACGATTTTGTAATATGTTACTGACATAATGAAAAACTACCTACGTACTTATTTTTTCCTTTTTTCAAAATTCGTAATAGGTCAAAAGTTATAAGCCCCTCAAATCTCGGTTTTTTTGGTTCATAACTTGCTCGTAATAAACCGATAAAAAAAGCAAAACGTACGTACGTAGATTATAATCTGCTAAAACGTTTGACACCAAAATTATAAGGTTTCGTTATAGTTTAGTAGGTGTAAATCGTTTTCCCCCAAAACGCAATTTTCAACGAAGAACATACCTACGAACACTCACGAGCTGCAGTGTTCTCTGTCGCACTGATGCCCGTGGGAAGAGCGCGCTTGAGACAGAATATGATTTTCTAAATACCTATTTCGCTGCGTACGCTGAGCTACACGATCCTCTTAAATACTCAAAGAACCTAACCCCTATATCCTAATGAATATGGTTGACTGATAAAGTCAAGCTGACGAATGCGCCTTGGGGTGGGGAAGTATTATCTTTTATGTTATTATGAGAAAACGCAAATTGTAATGGTTTATGATCAGAGAATATTATTAAATAACGAAATGTGAAAAGCAACATATTTTATTTTCTCAATTGACAATCAAAACATCAAGTCATTACAAGCACACATACCTACAAGATCAATCTATGTGGCCTGTCGCCACAAATGAATATTACCTAAGTATGTACATCTATTTGCATTTATTTCCTACCTAAAATGTATAATAAAAAAAATACTATGACAAATAACATAAAAAAATTAAGTTATCGATAGTGTCAATGCCTAGTGTATGATTGCAAATTAAAGTTGTGTGCGTGCGTGACAAAGTGACACGTTTGTTCTAAACACATCTAGTAGAGGGGGGCCGCGCATCGTCTTACAAAATCTTAGGTCCACACCCTGTAGACAAAGCTAAAAAAAATGGCAAAGGTTTTGGTCCATCAGCAAATTTTATGAAGTTATGCCCGGTTGTTGTTTTTCGGATTTTTTATTATTTAAGTAGTTAAAATGCATAAATTGATCTTCTTAAAGGCTGCGCATACTTTTCATATAATTATTATAATTTGGTTAAGTTTCTGCATATAATATTATGATTTAGCGTTCCGAGAGACTAGAATCCCGCCCAAAACATAAATGTGAAAGAAAGCCAAGTTCGTAACAAGAAACTTGCAAGATAAGTACTGAGATAACAGGATCCCTAATAAAAGAAGTGATATCTAACTGGATAACAAGCTCTTTCAAAATTCCTTTAATCATAACGCCTGTAATGCACGAACGGTCCGCCATCCGTTTTCAAATCGTTGTATTTGTGGTTTATTTCGATGGCCGGAACGATCTGTCACACACACACACACACACGGATGTTTGACACTCGGTAGGTAAAGTAAAATTTAAGGTACGCTGAATCCAAAACCGTTTCGAGATATTGGTTTAATAATCCGTATTTTTCAATTTATAACTCTTAAAATCGTGAGATTGTCTTTATTTTTTCAAAAACAAGTAATTTACTTATCCTACATTTCACCTATGAATGACGTCATTATATCGGCTACTTAAGGGAAAATGTTTACTTGTCAACTTGTCAACCAATGTTACCCTGTTACTAAATATACTACTATTTCAGTAGTTTTTATAACTAATCTAGTTTATTATTTAGGAAGAATGTTTAAGCATTTTTTATGGTAGGATATTATTTGACCTTTGTATATATTTTGTATCACAATAACTATGCAGACTACGATATAAAAGCCGTAAAGATGTGTTCCTTCGTTGTTGTTTTAATATGTTTTATGTAGAAGTGGTAGGTTTTGGTAGATTTTGTAGGATTTAGAGACGGCAACACTATTGTTCGTTAAATGTCTTTGAGTATTTAAGACTGGAGACGGGAAGAGCTAAATCACCGAACAATTTTTTCTGCCAATTTTGGCGGGAGGGGAGGTAAACGTCTAGTACTAGCCCCTGTACCACTGTATTTTTCTGTCGTTTTATTGTCGCAACGGATTTTATGTTATATGATGATTATGTTAAAATACAAACATAATAATTATAATTAATGATTGGAAACACTATGTTTCAGCAAGTTTGACGTCCTAGATCGCCTTTCCCATTTAAAACATCACAATTAACTATTTTCTTAGAGCTCTGTCTTGCGACACTAAACGATACCAACAAAATCTAAGGTTACTTATTACTGCGCACCTGGTCAGTTTAACTGGTCAAAGGGGGAAAAAATTGGCCCCTCCATAGGCTTAGTACTCTATGTTAAATGTCAAAGTCAAAGAACACAGATGTTCTTTTTTCTGTACCAATATATCAAAGGTATTGTAGTATTCAGCCGACAAAATGACGTCATCAGTGCCAAAACTTTGATAATTTATTATAAAAAAACTACTGTATAGAAATCAAAAATATTCAAATTAGTTTCTTAAAATAGCTTATTATAAATAAAATTAAAAATCTTTAAAATAAAAATATAAAAATCGTACCTTAGCTTTTACTTTACATACCGACTAAATCGTATGATTTACTTCGCTAATGTGTGGCCTGTGTTAAAGCTCGATCATACGTCTGGCCGGACCGAAATTTTCGATGAGATACCGGACCAGTGCGTGGGCTACTTTAGACGGCTAATGTTGACCATCTTATAAAATCGAGAAATTGGGGAGTTGTATCCCAAACCCTCAGATCAATTACCCAAACCATCCGTCGCGTCACAGAGGAGGTACTAAAGGGTACTAAAGTAGCCCACAGACTGGTCCGGCATCGCACCGAAAATTTTCTTTCCGACCGCCTTATGATCGAGATTGAATAAAGGCCACACATTGGCGATGAAAATCATACGATCTAGGTCGCATACAATTCACACACTCACACAGACACATATCATTCGATTAAACAAAGTGTCAAACTATCAGTCATATAGTATATGTGTAATGGGTATGGATGTGTGTGTGTGACAGATCGCTCCGGTCATCGAAATCAACCACAGATTTAAACGATTTGAAACTGATGGTGGGCCGCGCGTACAAGAATTGGATGAGTCTGTGGTGGATTTCGGTGGACCGGCCGGCGACCGGCCGGGGATTGATCCAATAAGTGGGCGCCTTAAAAGGTAGACCCGAAATTACTGCAAATGGTGTTAAAAGCATGAAAATCGGAACGGTTGATCTTTACGCCATACGAATCAATTTGACCCGTAGCACGAAAAAAAAAACAAAAAAGGAGAGGCGTTGACTTTTTTTTTTGTATGGAAACACATTTTTTTTTGTTTTGAAACCTATGGTATAAAATGAAAGGGCTTACTAAGCCGATTCTAAAAATATATTTCAGTCACTTGTTTTAAATAAAAATAAAAATTATTTTTAAAACATACCAAGTTTGGGCTCCTCTAGATATTATGATACGTTTGAATAATTATTTGTAAAATATACATAAAATGATTTGTAATAGCCTTATATCCAACCACAAGAAAGCAAATTTTACAAATAATGATTCAACCGTATCATATCTGAGCACAGTGACTGAAATATAATGATGTGATATATTTTTAGAATCGTCTTAGTAAGCCCTTTCATTTAATACCACACACGATAGGTTTCATAACAAAAAAAATGTTTCCCATACAAAAAAAACGTCAACTCCTCTCCTTTTTTGTTTTTTTTTTCGTGCTACGGGTTAAATTGATTCGTATGGCCTATAATTTTAATCTCTTTGTATGGCCTAAAGATCAACCGTTCCGATTTTCATGCTTTTAACACCATTTGCAGCTTTTTACTGAATTTCGGGGTGTACCGCTAGCACTATCTTCAGAGCCCTTGAAGAAAATCCGTTCTAGAAGTTAAGAACCCTTTTTTAGAAGTTTGTCCCTTGAGTAATGTGATACCAAAAGGTTTAAGTTGCGCCTCATAATACACTCCCGGACATCTGAATCGAGCCACCTTGTATTTTAAGGTTTGGAGTACTGAAGCTTAAAAAAATGTATGATGAAGGAAAAACTTTTGATGCAGTTTTAGTGCAGACACATTTAATTATCTTTCTACTGAGTATTATTCCAAATTTAAATTTAAGAATTTAAATTAAAGAACAAAATCCGAGCTAGGTCACTGATTTGAAAAATACGACTGCAGAAAGTTGAAGCAATTTAAGTTTGTTATTTTTTTATTTAGTAATAACCGTTTTAAAAAAAAGTTTAGTAGGTACAGCCGAGTTAGCATACATTTTGACAGCGACACTTTCGTTTTCGTTTTCGGTCGAACGAAAGTTTGTCAGCGTTGCCAGTTCACGTGTTTTTGCTTAGATCTTATATTTTACCGTTAACTTTAAAATCTTAAAGTAAATAAAGATAAAATAAAAAATACGTTGATCTACGAACTTTTCATATGTGGCGACTGGCTAGGAAGCAGCCTATGATAATTTAAGAAACTTTTGTCTAGGTGATTTTTGTATTTGTCAAAGCATTCAATGTTTACTTTTAGTCTTGTTTCATATTATATTAATGTAAATATATATTTTAGTGTTTGATTTAAGTCCAGCACAATTGGTGACCCCGCACGAACACAACAGAAACATGACGGAATCGTCGGATGATAAAATATCAAGAGTGGCCGTGAAATTGCCACCCTTTTGGTCGAAAAATCCGACAATATGGTTCTACCAGGTTGAATCACAATTTGTTACATCATGCATTGTTTCTGAAAATACTAAATATCATTATATCATTGGAGCATTAGATTCCGAAATTGTGGACAAAATATCAGACTTCATAACTCAACCTCTTAGTTGTACACCATACACAGATTTGAAGGCAAAACTTATAAAAATATTTGAAGAATCGGAAGCTAAAAAAACTGACAGGCTCATCAATGATACCTCATTAGGTGACAAGAAACCGTCAATACTTTTAAAAGAAATGAGACACCTAGCCGGGAGTAGAGTCAATGATGCTTTTCTAAAAACAATTTTTATTCAGAGACTTCCACTTCATATTCGGCCCTTTATTATATCATCGGATAAGAGCCTCGAAGAAATTGCTCAGATTGCAGATCAAATTCTGGAAGTATCTCCACTGTTATCGGAAAGCTATGTGACCACCATGAATAGTGAATCTTCTCCTACTTCTTCATCTTTTAATGGCTTAAAAGTAATTGAAAAGAAAATTCAAAATTTGACAACTTCCATTGAGTCAATAAAAACCTTTCAAAATAAATATCAACAAGGTCGTAATGATAATTGGTGTTGGTATCATAACAATTTTCGTAATAGAGCTAGAAAATGTATTCCTCCATGCTCTTTTAAGTTAAATAAATCGGAAAACTAGATAGCCAGTTCATTTTTGCGGCCGATGATATTGGCAAACGCTCAAGCCGCCTATATATATATGACAATTTATCAGGAGCTCAATTTTTGGTGGATTCGGGTGCCGATGTGTCGGTAATACCAGTCTCTCTTATAGAACGTCGACATGCGAAGGCCGAGTTCAAGTTATATGCTGCAAATGGTTCAGAAATTGCTACATTTGGAGAGAGAATTTTACAAATAGATATTAATTTAAACCGTCAGTTTCGGTGGCCTTTTATAGTCGCTGATGTCAGTCAGTCGATAATTGGTGCAGATTTTCTCAAGCAGTTTGGATTACTTGTGGATCTGAAAAATAAATGTCTTTTAGATAGAATTACACATCGTTCAACTAAAGGACATATAGTAAATATTTCAGATGGAACTACAATTTCATTAATTTCTCCTACTCAGAAATACTCAGATATACTAAGGAGATTTCCGAACCTACTGCGTGAGAAACCAAACTTTAATGTAAGTAACAATAATTTATTTCATACAATTGTAACAAAAGGTCCACCAGTCTTCGCAAAAGCTCGACGTCTTAATCCTGAGAAGCTAGAAGTAGCTAAACGAGAATTTAATCATATGATAGAATTAGGAATATGCCGACCCTCGAATAGTAATTGGGCAAGCCCTCTTCATCTTGTACCAAAGAGTGACGGGTCGTGGCGACCTTGTGGAGACTACAGAGCTTTAAATGCAGTAACACAACCAGATCGGTATCCACTGCCACATATCCATGATTTCAATGCTCAATTAGAAGGTAAAACAATTTTCTCAAAAATTGATTTGGTAAAAGCATTTCATCATATCCCTCTGGAACCTGAAGATATTCCCAAAACAGCTGTTATAACGCCATTTGGATTATTTGAATTCACTAAAATGCCTTTTGGTTTACGCAATGCTTCTCAAACATTTCAGAGATTTATACACTCAATCTTAAGGGATTTAGATTTCGTATATCCCTATATTGATGATTTACTTCTCGCATCAAAAAATGATACAGAACATGCTGAACATCTTCGATTACTTTTTGAGCGGTTAAATTATTACAATTTAAATATTAATATAAAGAAATGTGTATTAGGAGTTTCAGAGATTAACTTTTTGGGATACAAAGTTACAAAAGATGGAATTACACCGCTTCCAGAACGAGTTGAAGTGATTTTACAATATAAACTTCCTGAAACAGTTGAAGATTTACGAAGATTTCTTGGTCTCGTCAACTTCTACAGACGATCTCTATCTAAATCTGCTCAAAAACAACAGGTACTATTTGATCTTTGTAAAAACATTAAAAAAAGAGATAAAAGGAAAGTCCAGTGGACAGATGATGCTGTGAATGCGTTTAATCACTTAAAGGGAAGTCTTGCGAATGCAACACTTCTCGCACATCCTTGTCGAGATCTTCCTCTTTCATTAATGGTAGATGCGTCTGATTATGGCATTGGAGGTTCATTGCATCAAATTCGTAACAATCAATTAGAACCTCTGGGATTTTTTTCAAAAAAATTGTCACCTGCACAGAAAATGTATAGTACATATGACAGGGAATTATTGGCAGCATATGCAGCAGTCAAATACTTTCTATTTATGGTTGAAGGAAGAACGTTTTGTATATACACTGATCATAAACCTTTAACATTCGCCTTCAAGCAACCACTTGACAAGGCTAGCCCCCGACAACTAAGACAACTCGATTTTATAGGACAGTTTACAACAGACATTCGGTATCTTAAAGGAGAGCAAAACATTCCAGCAGATACATGCTCAAGACTTGAATCTATAGAACTTCCATCATTTATATCTTGTGAAGACCTTTATAGCTCACAGCTTACAGACGATGAGTTGATTGCGCTTCAAAACTCTTCAAATTGTTCTCTAAGATTTGAAAAAATCATTTTACCAGGTGGGAATTCATTGGTATGTGATACTTCAACAAGTATTCCTAGACCATATATACCACTACATTACAGAAAACGAATATTTGATGTACTTCATAATATGGCACATCCAGGAATAAGAGCGTCAGTAAACTTATTACGGAAACGTTTTGTCTGGCCTTCACTTAAAAAAGACGTTACTCTTTGGGCACGAACGTGTATTTCTTGTCAACGGGTAAAAGTCCATAAACATACTAACAGTCCATTCGGGAAATACAAAGAAGTTAGCAAGCGATTTTATCATATTAATCTTGATATAGTTGGACCACTTCCTCCATCTAATAACTTTAGATATTTGGTTACAATGATAGACAGATATTCCCGGTGGCCCGAAGCTGTCCCAGTATGTGATATTACTACCGAAACTGTTTCTAAAGCAATTATATCTACATGGATAGCACGTTTTGGTGTACCGGCGTATATAACAACTGATAGAGGACCTCAATTTGAATCCGATTTGTTTGCCCAATTAACAAAATGTTTGGGGATTGAACATATACATACAACCGCATATCATCCTCAGGCTAATGGGAAAATAGAACGATGGCACAGAAGTCTGAAATCAGCTCTTAAAGCCCATCTAACTGATAACTGGTCTGAAAAACTTCCTCTTGTACTATTAGGTCTACGGTCTAATATTTCAGAATCATCAAACTTTTGCCCAGCAGAACTAACTTATGGTGAACCACTGAGACTTCCAGTTGATTTTTTTTCTGAGGAAGTTAAACAATCGAATCATGTTTCAGATTTTGTTTATAGATTAAGAAATTTTGTGAATCAGATAAAACCAGTAAATATAGAGCACAAGAATACAAGAAAAATTTTCATTCATCCTGATCTAAGCCGAACAAGCCACGTGTTCATCAGACATGATGCTGTTCGTAAACCACTCCAACCAACATATGATGGACCATTTTTAGTGCTAGAAAGGCATGAAAAATATTATATTGTTGATACACTTAGAGGTGCCAAAACTATCTCTATAGACAGATTGAAGCCTGCATTTCTTTTGAACGAAGAAAATGGTGAAATATCTAATGATATCAATAAAGATTCAGAAATGTATTCAAGAAATTCGAATCCTCCTGCGGCTCCTTGCCGAGATAACACCGGTGCTGGTTTTTGCACACGTTCTGGACGCTTGGTTGTACCACCACTTCGCTACTTGGAGCACCTGCACTCTGGGGAGGGAGTATGTGGCGACTGGCTAGGAAGCAGCCTATGATAATTTAAGAAACTTTTGTCTAGGTGATTTTTGTATTTGTCAAAGCATTCAATGTTTACTTTTAGTCTTGTTTCATATTATATTAATGTAAATATATATTTTAGTGTTTGATTTAAGTCCAGCACACATATGCAATTTTTACAAATTCTACGTTTATTTTAATAATATAAACTTATATAATTTTCTAGACTATCCTACGTCTTTTTCAAAATCCGAGTTGGCAACTCTGCACGGCGTACACTCTGCGGCAGCCGCGAAGCAAAGTACTGTGAACGCTATGCCTTTAGCAATAAGTTCAAAATTCTACCAAAACTATTTCCGCTAAGAAACTGGTTTGGTGTTCACTGTTCTCTTAAAATGAACCATAATGCTATATACTTTAAATTGATATTGTACTGACTGACATAATAAGGTGTGACGTGTGACGTCAGAGTCGATCGGAAGTTGCTTGTGTCAATGTATGCTACGGATTTGTCTTCAAAACGAAACGTTTATGTCCAACAAGGACCGGCCAGAGAAAGCCCGGGCCGAGAGGTCCGGCCCAACAATGTGCGTGCAAATTCCGTGTACTTGTCTTTGTCCGGCCAAGCAAATTGCTCGGCATTCTTGTGCAGGACATACCCGGTCCGAGAATGTCCGGCCCAACAATGTGCGGGCAAATTGTGTGTACTTGTCTTTGCCCGGCGTAGCAAATTTGCACGCACATTGTTGGGCCGGACCTCTCGGCCCCGGGCTATCTCTGGCCGGTCCTTGTTGGGACACAAACGTTTTGGCATTTTCAAGGCCATTCGGCCGAAACGAAAGAAGTCACGTCAAAACTATGCTAACCTAGCTGAAGTAGCCGCGCAAGCTGTAGCGCTTCTTCAATCTGGGCTAAGTCAACTATACGTGAGTCCACAACTTCCCATAAGTAGTTCTGCCATTCAAAGAGTGTACCATCGGTATCTAGAGACTGTCAGCTTCGTTCGCTGAGCAGGAGGACCTCGTTTCCGAGTGACAACAGAAAGACAAGATCGGCGGAGTTAGCACAGATTTTGACAGCGACACTTTCGTTTTCGTTTTCGACCGAACGAAAGTTTTTCAGCGTTGCCAGTTCACGTGTTTTTGCTTAGATCTTAGATTTTACCGTTAACTTTAAAATCTTAAAGTAAATAAAGTTAAAATAAAAAATACGTTGATCTACGAACTTTTCATATGCAATTTTTACAAATTCTACGTTTATTTTAATAATATAAACTTATATAATTTTCAAGACTATCCTACGTCTTTTTCAAAATCCGAGTTGGCAACTCTGCACGGCGTACACCCGCGAAGCAAAGAACTGTGAACGCTATGCCTTTAGCAGTAAGTTCAAAATTCTACCAAAACTATTTCCGCTAAGAAACTGGTTTGGTGTTCACTGTTCTCTTAAAATGAACCATAATGCTATATGCATTAAATTGATATTGTACTGACTGACATAATAAGGTGTGACGTGTGACGTCAGAGTCGATCGGAAGTTGCTTGTGTCAATGTATGCTACGGATTTGTCTTCAAAACGAAACGTTCATGTCCAACAAGGACCGGCCAGAGAAAGCCCGGGCCGAGAGGTCCGGCCCAACAATGTGCGTGCAAATTCCGTGTACTTGTCTTTGTCCGGCCAAGCAAATTGCTCGGCATTCTTGTGCAGGACATACCCGGTCCGAGAATGTCCGGCAAAACAATGTGCGGGCAAATTCTGTGTATTTGTCTTTGCCCGGCGTAGCAAATTTGTACGCACATTGTTGGGCCGGAACTCTCGGCCCCGGGCTATCTCTGGCCGGTCCTTGTTGGACATAAAACGTTTTGGCCTTTTCGGCCGAAACAAAAGAAGTCACGTCAAAACTATGCTAACCTAGCGGTTTATTTTAACTACCACCTTACGAAATCGACACCTGACGTCTGTTCAGATATAAAGAAACCTCCGAGACTTCAATGGAGTGGCTGTAAGGGAGTGGCATTAGAAGGTGACTCAATAAACGTTGTCTAAAACCAAATAAGCCAGCCAATGAACCCAATTTTTTTATTTGTCTAATTAATAAGACAAAAGTCTTATTAGTTGAATTAGTTGAACCAACTGACAACTATTTAATTGTATATTGTGGTTTTCTTGTGACTATATAATAATAAATAAACCTGGAATTGTTTTCATAAGGAAATTAATATCTAACCTGAGCTTTTACAACATGGTCAACATTAGTCAGACCTAAGTTTATGACAATTTAAATACTCGAAGCTCAAACAAACAAGATATTTTACTACTCACCAATATTTAGGTATATTTCAATTTCTACACTCAAATAATCTTTGTATTACACATTATATTTGTTATTAGTTTAGTTTATTTGTATAATGTAATTTGATAAAGTTATCTCAGATGCTTCTATATATATCAGAGATGCCATCGGCAAATGAAATTATTTTGTTTTTCATGGAATGTCATAACCAAGAATATTATTTTTAAACGTCAAATTCAAACAAGATAACAAACAGCCAGTATTTCAATATGTCCAGTGTTGCCAACGGAGATATTACTTCTACTATCAGGACATCTTGATATATTCATACCTTCTATTTAGGCATTTTAGGCAATGGTAACAACCTTTAAACATCAAAATTGCTTTTTTTCTAATATAATTATAATTATCAATAACTGAATTTACTTTATTTTAATAATCCAAATATCACAAAAACTGCAATGTGACAATTGACACGAGCTCACCGAATGGCCCGCCTACAGTTTGCGCGCGAACATTTCAATTGGACTCAACAACAATGGAGCCTGATACTCTTCACTGATGAATCCAAGATAATGCTGTACCGTAATAATGGAAGGAGTAAGGTCCGAAAAGGAAAAGTCCGGAAAAGGATCCGAAGGGAGGGCGAGCGTATCGCGCAATGTTGTATTGATGGGAAAGTTAGTTATAGTGGAGGATCATAGACAGTCTGGGAAGCAATTTATATGGAAGGCAAAACTGAGCTTGAGGTTGTAACGGGACCACGGCTGCCGCGCTTAAATGGCAACCGTAACATTCTTCAATGCTTGGAGAACCATGTGATGCCATATGCTGGATTTATTGGCCAGGGTTTCATTTTTATGCTCGATAATGCAAGGGTCCACACTGCGGGAATCATCGGGGAGTACCTAAATGACGTTGGTATCACTGTCGTGAGATGTCCAGCACGAAGCCCTGATATGTACCCTGTAGAGCTTTATGGGATGAGCTGAAGAGTCGTGTTAGAGCTCACTACCCTGCCCGCAAACCATATAGGAGCTGAAAACCGTGATCTTGGAAGAATGGGAGAACATTCCTCAACACGTCATAATGGCGTTGATTAATTCAATGCCAAACCGTATGACGGTCGTGACAAATTCACTCGGAGGTAATTCAAGTTACTAAATAAACGTTTTTTAAAAATAAACCATATTATTTCTTAAAAAAATGTGATTTTAAAAAAGCAGATATTGTCTTGATCAATCTTAACTCGATTTGTTTAGTACAAATTTAGTACAAACTTAGAACAACGACATTGTAAAATGATGGTTAGTGTATTAGCTTCAAAATTACTTCAAAAGTTTTTCCTTCATCATACATTTTTTTTAAGCTTCAGTACTCCAAACCTTAAAATGCAAGGTGGCTCGATTCAGATGTCCGGGAGTGTAATTATGAAGGATTTTTTTGCGTAGGTACTTTTAGAGTAATATAATAAATGCCAAAGAAACCGTTTTTATATAAGTAAAGTAACTCTGCGTAATGTGTACGCCAAACGACACTGCAATATTCGAGTAGGTAGCTATATAAACTCCTAACTAAAGTTTGATCATAAAATATAGTTACCGTAACATTATTATTTACAGGATAAATCAGTGTACCATTAACATATAGTGTGTAAGGTGCAGTTCTATTTACACGGTGCACGTTTATGTAGCAGTATTCTACATACATGGGGTCGAACATCTCCAACTCGGCCCTCTCAATGAGTATGTTATAATTCTGTAAATATGAACAATGTTTTTGGAATATTTTGTATTTTCTATGCAGTAGTTTTTTATGGTAAATTTTCAAAGTTTTGCCGACAGACGACATCATTTAGGTAAAGTAGCGTTTCTGTCCCGTGGTACTACTCTTTTAACGTGTCCTGTGAGTTGAGAAATGGGGCAGAAAAAAGAAGAAAAAAAAACCCTACATGATGACGTCATTTTGTCGTCTGTCGGCAAAACTTTGAAAATTTATTAAGTATAAAAAGTAATAGATAGAAATTAAAAATATATAAAAACCATATTTATTGTAGATTGTTAATGTTGTTTGTGTTTATTACTTACCTTACCAGATGTTGGTATAAAGTTGATAATAAAAATATTAAATATAAAAACATAAATCATTTTTATTATTGTTTTATTTAACAATTTTGTAATAACTTAATGTACCTACTTATATGCGCTGATGCACATAATATAGACATAAATATTACATTTACCCATTATTTTAATATCTAATTGTTAAACTAAAGTTTCCGGTCATGCAGTATTAACATAATACCTTCAATTACACTCAAATTTAAACGTTTACATGTCGTATGTATAACTACAAAGTTTTTGTGGTTAATTATAATGTACTGAATGGAAATAATAATTACTTGGCAGTAGCGAAGGCTGAATATTTTCAGAAGGGAAGCCGTTCCAAAAAAAAACCTCACTCAACAAAACGCTGCAGTTCCCAGGCGGTCACCCATCCAAGTACTGACGGCGAGCGATGTTGCTTAACTTCGGTGACCGGACGAGAACCGGTGTATTCAACATGGTATGGACGTTGCGCGTTGGCAACAAAGCAGTACAATATATTTGCAATGAGTGCAACTAGGTATGTTACAATAACAAGATTTTAAAAATGTTCTAAATTGTAAAATGTAAAAAAAGCCAACGTCACACTACAGTATGGTCACGCAGTGTTCCCAGGTGGTCATCCATCCAAGTACCTACTGATTGCGCCCGATGCTTTGAGAAAGGTTTTTATGTAGGTATGCTTCAGTCGTGTGCGGAATCCATACTTGCTTCGTAACTATTATCGATACCAAATACAAAAAACAGAAAACACAAAAAGTCAGAACTAAAATTCATCAATGCCTAATAATATCTATATTATACATCAATCACAGTATTTACAACAAAAATAAAATAATCCGTATCATAAATAAAAAAAATATTTAAAGAAAACTCAAGCAATCGGAAACTTATAAGAAATATCCTTCAAAAAAAATACAACTCGCTGTTTTAGTACCTGCGACAAGACTCTTCACATAAGAAGCATTATACCGATCTAACTGTCTCGTTTCAACTCGTTTCATCATGATTCTAATAAATAAAAAAAAATTAAATGGAATTTTAAAAAATCACTCACAAGTACTATAACTCACTGCTCACAAGTATACATACTACTTTGGCTCATAGCATGGTGTTATTAATAGCCTATAACCACAAATCAGAATTCTGTGCCTATAACCTTCCTCAATAAACAAATAAACTATAGCAAAACCTATAGTTTAAAAAAAATGTAAGAAATAATTATTATTTTGTTGTAGAATTTGAAGACGGTTAGTGCCAAATTAGGATACAAAATTAAGTAAAGATCTAAGAAGATGTACAACATCTGTTCAATATTATCTGATCATCGTAGCACTTGTAATTGTCAAGTTTAGTGAAATGGGATGCCATTTAAAAATTATTATATATCCTTAAAAAATAAGTCGTCAAAATCTGTATATATTTTCATCGAGATATAGGTACTTACCTACTTTTTTAACAAGACAATTTTTCTTAAATTTCTGAAAATCCAGTAAACCAATTTCTATGAGAAAAAAATGGGACCAATCCGAAAGAATTATCTGTCGAATTGGAAAGAAATCATCAAAATCGGTTCAGACTGACGGAATAATCGATATCAACATACACTAAATAAAGAAAATAAGATTAAAATTGGATTAGTACTTAGTTCCTGAGATTAGCGCGTTTAAAGTTACATACAAACTCTTCAGCTTTATACATTAATTTAGAAGTAATTATTTATTTTATCAAATTATATATAATTCTTAATAAAGTATCATAATTTTATAAATAATTACATAATGTAAATGGTTATTAAAATACTAAGCATGGCAGAGTCACGCAAGCGGACGAAATACCGGGACTTGACCCAAAATTATGAATTTGTGGCATTTGGCGTTGAAACTTCGGGAGTAGGGTAGGTAGTCCAACAGTTAGCCACTCGTACACAGTTATCCACGCGATTTTTTGTCAAATGCGACATTGCAGCCTCGTACACACTAGAAATTTCGATGCCCCAACAGTTACTCTCCCCGTTCCCCAGTTGGCGGCGAGCTCACACGCTCAATGTTTTTGTTACGGGCAAATTATTGAAAATCAGTGCCAAAGTAAAAAAAAAAAGTAAGGATTTTTTTAGTTTCACATCTTTCAGTTTATTATTCGCTAAAATCTGTATATGTTGACCGTGTAAATATACTTTTCGTGCATCTATTAACATATGCTTGGTTTTAATTGTATCAATAATTTTACAGTGATAGTGTGTTCAAACGCTTTACGGGGAGGGGTGGTCTACAATTAACGAAAGCCTTATGTTCAACAGTTAACCATGGCTAATTGTGTACCAACTGGTGGTTAAATGTTACCCTGATTATTTTAATTACAGATAGGCCGGAATAAAACAACAGTTAGAAAACGAGGAGGGCATACTGAAGATGTTATGAGGATTACTGGCACAAACCAAAGGCAAGCGGCCTATTTATTCGACGTATATTTTGACTTGACACAGTTGAACTTACGTTAAATGTAAAGGTTTTTATTTGTAACAAAGCCTTTTATTTAAATAGGTCATTAGGTATTTTAGGTACCTACTAGATCTTAATTAAGTATTATTTGATTTATAAGACTGAGACTAACTAAGAACAACATAGTTAGGTTATTATACTTAAGTTTGTGATTAAAATACAAACAATTTAACAATTATTTACCTTTATTAATAAGTATTTACCTAAGCTCACTAAGACTTTACTAATTTTAATGTTGAATAACTTGCGAATAACTAATGCTGAGAAACTTGCGTTAAAGGTTGATACTTATTTGTCTATTTCTTGTTATTATATTTCTTAAATTTGTCTTAATTTAAAAAAATTCACCACTTTTTAAGATTAACAATGTTGAGACTTAACTGTGCCATTATAAAGTAACCTAATTATTAGTTGTAAGTCAATTGTTAATTGTTAAAAGTTTTAAATAATAAAAGACTCTTTTTCATAGAATTTATGTTGTTGTTTATTTAATAAATTTATAAATAATATTTAGCGGTTAAATGTGTACACCTTGGTTAACTGTAGCAAACCCAGTGGTTAATAGTGTACACAATAGTGGACACAGTTAGCCAATCCCCATTTTATGAAAAACCTCATATGTGCTAAAAACCAGAAGTAAATTCAACATTTATTAAATGCAAATATGTAGCCAATAAACCACTGCTTTGACCCTTGCAGATAATTACATATTTTATATTACCAATTACGCGCTATGATGATCAGAAAATTAGGTGGTTAACTGTTGGACAACTCACCCTACTCGGATCTGAAGCTCAAGATTTCCTCCAAGAGCTTGGAAGACGAGTGTTCCTAAAATGTGGTGATCCAAATGTGGCGACGGAAAAAGGAAACCAGGAGGGCAGATAAAAAGATGGAGAGATATCTTTATGAAAAGAGTTGGAACAGATTGGATAACCAAAGGATAACCACTGGATAGAGAAGGTTGGAGGAGGCAACGTCTACAGAAAATGTATTTAATTAGTATCTAATATTATTGTTTCATATATTCTAGTTTAGTTTAGGTAACATTTAGATTGTAGTAACTAAATAATTTATAAAAAAAACCTTTTATTTCCAAATCCCTATTTACATTGCGAATGAGATTTTTGTTAGTAGGTATTTGCTTATTAATTAGGTACTATGTTAGTTAGGTTACATTATCTTTGGGATTTGAACCCCTTCTTGGGTGCAGAAGGCCTCCTTCATCCTCTTCCATGTATTTCTTTCTCTGCCCAGAGTTAGCCAGTGTTTCCCTGCTCTTTCTATTAAACCATCAGCCCACCGTTTATTGGCCTACTTACCTACTTATTTTCCTTTTACCAATCGGTCCTTTCGATTTAGTAGTTTGTATAGTCCACCGTCTGTCGGTGTATCGTGTTAGGTGACCGGCCCATTTCCATTTTTATTTTATTATTTAATTTTAAAAGTACCTTCTACTACATCTACCTATTATGATCATTTTTCTCTGCTTGTATCTTCTAGATATTGGTATAAAGTCAAAAACAATGTCAACGTGAAGATTGTGAAGTCATATTTTATTTACTGAAAAAATATTTTAAATTTATTTACTATAAAAATTTATTCGTGTAGGTATCTATACTAATAATAAAGCTGAAGAGTTTGCCTACCCCTCTGGGGATAAAAGGCGTGATGATAGATTTAACATAAAAATCACATAACAAATATAAACCATATTCTAATGAAATGAGTCAAGTGAGCCCGCGTGCTAAATGGGCTGTGGGCTGAGTTGCCCCCGAATTCAGACGGACAATATAATATAAATGTTTACTCATTATTTTAATATCTAAGTGTCAAACGTGGAAAATAATCCTCGTTAAGTTTCCGGTCATTGGTTACCTACCAACAATTATGTTATTAGTTACCTTTAATATAAATGTAGGTATTTATTCTAAAAATAAAGATTAAACCATGCACACGATTTTAATCTCGTACAATTTCACATTGAGGTATAATGTATGTATACCTCAATGCAATTTCACTGATTTTGTGGTTAAGAGGATCGTGTAGCTCAGCGTACGCAGCGAAATAGGTATTTAGAAAATCATATTCTGTCTCAATCGCACTCTTCCCCCGGGCATCAGTGCGACAGAGAGCACTGCAGCTCGTGGGTGTTCGTAGGTATGTTTTTCGTTGAAAATTGCGTTTTGGGCGAAAACGATTTACACCTACTAAACTATAACGAAACCTTATAATTTTGGTGTCAAACGTTTTAGCAGATTATAATCTACGTACGTACGTTTTGCTTTTTTTGAAATTTTGCTTTGTTTCTCAAATACAGACGGTTTATTACGAGCAAGTTATGAACCAAAAAAACCGAGATTTGAGGGGCTTATAACTTTTGACCTATTACGAATTTTGAAAAAAGGAAAAAATACGTACGTAGTTTTTCATTATGTCAGTAACATATTACAAAATCGTTAAAATTAAATGATATTTAGGGGTAGTAAAACGTTTTCTCCGTTTGTATGGACATGGACGCGGTACACTACACTCTTAATCATACTAATCATACATAATATGTATGTATGTGTACAAATCTTTAGGCACCTACTAGCACAGAATCCCACTAATATTATAAACGCGAAACGAAATTTTTATATATGTTTGTTACTCAATCACGCCAGAACGGCTGAACGGCTACTTTTTATCCCGGAAAAATGTATGGTTCCAGTGGGATAGATTTGTTTTTGTTTTTCACATAGTGATTTTTTGCATAGTGGTAGTTTAGGGGTCAGAGAATGACAAATACTGGTACTTTTTATACCATTATTACAACCACGGGATTATTTCTTTTTGTATCTATTTCCAAGCGGGTGAAACCTACAGGCGTGTTAAAATGTCTATCAGTGGCATATTATAAAATGAAGTCTCCCGCCGCGTCTGTCTGTGACCTTTTTCACGCAAAAGCTACCAACGGATTTTGTTGTGGTTATCACTATTATATAGATTGATTCACCGAGAAGGTTTACGGTGAACATGGACCTCTCATGTTTAGGAGCTGAGCATTAACAGTATAAGTGAATCAAGTCGAGAAAACCCCCAGCGAGTTTTCATGGCGTATGATGTCTAATCCGTTAGAGATATAACAAAATTATGTAGCAAAGAATTGTGTACAATAAAATTATATACAAAAAAGTCCGCGGTAGTATATATCTATCTTTAATAGATAAGTAGTTATAAGCGTATTTACGTAGGTATTCAAATATAGTTGTAAACCTATATTGTACCCGTGCGAAGCCTGGGTCAGAGTCGCTAGGTTTCCTGCAATTTAGTTACAAAATAAATTGTATTCACCCAGCAATTCTCCCCAACAATCCTCTAATTTAGGTACTTGCGTCCTAATCCCTGCTAAATATCGACTAATAAAGACAAATGCCTTCGATGGCACAACAATGTAAATTTATGTACATAGTTAGATTTGTTTAATTATAGTTTATTGAGTTACCAATAAATTGGCCGTAATCTGCCTATCAGGTCGCGGCAGTGTCCGCTAAGTCCGCTTAGCCAAACTTTATGACCAAATACGAATTAATTACCTAATATTAGGTATATTTAATGCACAAATTGGTGACTTCCACCGCATGGTTGAATGCATGTATCTCGCATGTAATTATATTATTATATATATTCAGAACTTGCGAACTATTCAATTTGGCCGGTTTTACTTATAGATAAGTAGGTAATAGCAGTTGCCCGCGACTTCATACGCATTGTATTAGGACTACAACGTTTTCACCTCATTTCACCCCCTTAGGGAAGGTAGTGTGCCGTTAAAGAGGCTCAATAATTAGGCTATAAATTATAAAAATATTTTTTCAATTCCGACTGGTAGTTCCAGAGATAAGCGCGTTCAAACAAACAAAGTCTTCAGCTTTATTATTAATGTGTATGATAATAGACACAATATAGCACCTTCTCCATGTTACATGATGTGGTTAATAAAGGTCAATGTAAACCGTTAAATCCTACCTAAAAAATTAATTATTTATTTATTTGTCTGTTTTACATTCTGTTTTACGCGCGACTTATTTTGTCCATCCTCTTATAAGATGTAACTGAGATGGAATGCTATTAAAATCGATAACATTGACATAGATTTACGTACGAGAAACATGAGAAAGTAAGATTTCATAACAAAACTTCTCTTGCGATAATACACGAAACGGACTTCGTCTGTATAAGTATTATACAAAAACTATTAGAAAAGGCAAGTTGTAGTTATTGTTTTCTTAAAATATATGAAATAAACGACATAAAACTGTACCTACATTGATACATATATTTAAAAAAAATAGTCTTACTTACTTACTCTTAACTTATGTGTAACTGATTTTGAAAATTCTTTTATATTATCTATGTTTAATATATCAATTTATTTATTTATTTACTTGTTACGTTGTTACAATTTTATTTGTTACGATCCTGACATACCACTTTCGCTTCTTTTATATTCATCTTACGCAGAGTTGTTTACTTTAATTTTATTATTTACCACCGTAGTTGCCAATAAGTTCTAAAAATGTGTAAAGTTGGTTTGGCACCCCTATTAAATGGTTGTTTTGATAAATCCTAAAACACATATTTTATTTCAAGTTGATTCAAGCAGAGAGTACGATTTTCCATACAAACCCCATTTCACTTCTTTAGGGGTTGATTTTCGGAAAAACCTTCTTTAGTGCTTTCCTACACTACCAAAGGAACCATGAAAATTTTACGTCGCTATCACCTCTGGTCAGTCAGTCAGCGACACTACAGTTTTACAGTTTTATATTATGTATTTAGATGATTTATTTATGTGATCTTAGGTAATTTTTTGCCTTTCCCTGAGCAAAATCCTGTATTTTGTCATCTTAAACAAAACCCTGTGTGTATCCTATCTTGTAATAATTATAGAATAGGGTTTTTCATTAGTGCATAATAAAAATACTTAATAAGCAAACATAATACATTTATATTGAAGTCATAATTCAAAGATAAATTATACAGATCTATGGTACAAAAAAATAACAGTGTTAAATGATTCTTTGAAATAATGTTTCCTCAAAAATTATTTCTCCGTCATTTCTTCATAATAGGTCTGAAACAAAACCATATACATAATAAATAAAAAATTATTAGCGCATGTATGAAAGATCATCACTTGAGAACAGCTTGACAGATTTGGTTTTTTTTTGATGTGTGGACAAGGTTTTTAGGGAAATAAAAATTAAAAAAGTTGTCTGGAGATTTAGTAAAAAAAGTCTCCAATGTGCCAGATGCATAGTATGATAATCTGGAGTACAAATAAATTAATTTGAATTCGGTTTTCTCTTTTATGATTAGCATTTGACGAGGGTTACCAACGTATATTCAAAATTTCTCTATCGGTTATTTGGAGCTGACGGTTCATCCGTTGTCGGATTTTCTTAAACATATTTTTACGTCGTCATATTCAATTCAATTCACTTAATTCGTGTCTATATAAAAATAAAATAATGAAACTAATAACATTAGCGTATAAATATTAACGACACAACTTGAAAAATTCTTTCATCATCATGAAGCTTCATTGTTCCAATTTTATTTAGCTTTGTTATATTAAAAGAAACTTAGGATTTCGTAAAAAATATACATACTTCATTTGAAATCCAAATTTACTTAAAAGGGTCGGCTGGTTACTTGGCAATGAGAGCTTGGACGTTTTCCTCAACCCTGATACTCTGCAATTAGATTTTTTAACTAACGCACTACCAAACCGCGACACAGGCGCCGGCGGTTGATTTTGTGGTTTATCATACTTAGATCTCCATCCCTCATTTAAGTTAGATGGTGATGTGCCAAATGAAGCCTGGAATTGAAATAAACAATTAAATTATAGAAAGAGACGAATAATTTGTATATCTATAGTAATGCTAGCGAAGTCACTAATTATAAGGTTCCGAATAACTCCGATGAAAAAACGGAATCCCTTATAACTTATAGTGTCTGGACGAAGAATATTGAAAGTTGGTACATATATAGAGTGCCATGACCCAATCACGTTGGGGGTTAACTTTGGGGGAAAAATGAAAACGTAAAAAATTTTTTTTAAGTAAGTACATCAAATGAAAGGGCTCGTTTTATGGAATACAAATATATTTTTTATAATTTTAAAATGCATTAAATTATATTACAGAAAAACGAAAATTGACCGTTATTCACATACTCGAAATATTGTCGATATTACTCTGTGGTCCGTCAGTCAGTCAGTTACCCACTAAACTATTCGAAAAAGCCGTTGAAATGTGGTAGTGTGAGCGAGTTTTTTAATGTTATATACGAGTAAAAAATGACTCTACTACCCTAAGGAGCGGAGCAGTGACCAACCATGAACTACCCAGTTAACCTAGAAATACATAGTTAAATC
The DNA here is from genome assembly GCA_963924495.1 of Nemapogon koenigi. NCBI lineage: Eukaryota > Metazoa > Arthropoda > Insecta > Lepidoptera > Tineidae > Nemapogon > Nemapogon koenigi. The sequence goes on along the minus strand of OZ004640.1, from coordinate 2,365,778 downwards.
TGAAGTGGAAAAAATAATTACCTGAGAATCCACTGGCGTTACCAACATCTCCATGGGATATGTGTTTTCTATTACAGATGTTTGACTAAACTCCATCAGGGTATTCTTATTTAAATCTTCATTTAATTCCTTTTCAATACTTATTTCTAATAATGGAGATTTTCTTACTTTTCTAGGAGAATTCTCTTTTTGAGAACTTAACATATCTTCACTATCTATCACTACAATATTATTATGTACATTATTTATTACTTCTTGATTTTCTGTTTGTTTAGTTTTGAAGGGGTTTCTACTAATTTTATCCGGTGTTTGCAATATAGGAGATTTCACATTATTATTTGTAACAATGTGCTCATTTATTTCACTATTCTCTATACAATTAGATTTATTTACAGGACTGGGAGGCGCATTAAAGAATTTGCTCTCCACAACATTATCATCAAGTATTGTTCTTGGAAACTTACTAAGTTTTTTAAAGGATGTTATATTTAAGTTTCTTTTATAAGACATTCCAAGTATGGGAGACTTGGGTTGAGATTGTGTGAGATTGGACGATATCTCATCCTCAGTCATAGCAACGTCGTGTGCAGGTAAATCATCTTGAGAGTTGATATCATGCATTTTCAGTTTCTTGTTAGCTGGTTCTACACAATACATGTTGCTTAAATTTTCTATTGATAAACTGAAAGATAAATGACATTAAATATACATTAGTATAAATTCTCATAACTACCTGATGCCCGCGTCTTCGCTAACAGTTTTTACCCTAAATATTTCCGGGATAAAAAGTGGCTTAGATTACTCCCTGAAAAGTTCTCTACCTACTTGCGCAAATCCCGTCAAAATCGGTTCAGCCATTTCGAAGACAAAAAGACAAGACAGACAGACGGTCAGACAAAAAAAATAAAAACGGGTTATTGTGTTTTGCTAACGTGCAAGTAACCATACGAGCTTAGCAGTTATTTCGAAATCATAAACAGACACCAATTTTATTTATTTTTATAGATAGATTATGATTTTGTTTTAAGGAGACAGTTGATTTGGCTGTGTCTAAAAGAGACATTATATTCAAGTCAACATTACTTTTAAAATCATTCATAATTGTTTCAAACTTAATTGATTTTATAATATAGAATCCACGATATGGAAGTGGAAAAAGTAATAAAGTCCATTACCTATAAACAAACAACCACATCTACCTCTTCACTATTTGTCAGTTATAAGAGAAGTTGATTGCCTTGATCACACGTACCGAGTAGTTGTGCCCGCAGCATTCAGTTTTGTTGAGATATTGGATCGTAAAAAGATTATTCGAAAATATACAAAGTTATTCATTCAACTATTAATAGAAGAATTGAAATGTCGAATTTGGACAAGACCATGGATGTTGAGAAGATCTGATTTTGGCGCTAAAATCACTGTTTTCAATCAATTACAGTTAGGAGATTCTGCTGAATTCAGAGCGCTTCTGAGAATGGATGTACAACATTTTAACACTTTGATAGAAAAAGTTGGCCGAGTGGCGAGACAGTGCGTGTTCAGACCCGCCGTGTATGCTACCGAGACTTGCGGGGAAGCGGGGAACTCGGCCTAGTAAATAGAACGGGGGCCGAGAACACTCTCTCGCCGCTTTACTCGGTACGTGTGATCAAGGCAGTTGAACTTTTATTTCTTTTTTACCTACCTACATGAATAAAATCGAAAAAATATCATTAACAACATACCAGTAACCAAAACTATAATTTAATGATTGCACCCTCACCTGTCATCTTGTGTCTCAGCAATAAATTTACTGACAAGATTAACAACTTTCCGCGGCCTCGTGACAGGAAGCATGAACGGCTGCTCTTTCTTAGGTGATTTCTTTCGCCACGGACATTGTTCCCCCAAATATTTGTGAAACTCCTCTCTCCACATACTTGGATGTGGACAGATTCCGGACTGTTTCCAACCGTCTGTTTTAATATTGTTATTCTGAAAATGAGGGTTTCAATTCCAACGCTCTATTAATTACGCGGGTTAAAATAAAACTCGTGCGAAAAAATGCAGTGCTTTAATCGACTTTTCGTGACGCAATTCTTTTAATTACGAAAACGCCAAATCGCGTTTTTTATAGTGATAATTACACTACAAAAACGTGGCTACACTTGTATTTGATGGCCAACGCAAAGTTTAATGCTATAATTATTGTAATAATTTATTGTCGTTTAATTTATTATTTAATTATAGTCAATGCCTTCTACGATTTTTATGACGATCTTTTAAAATCTGGATATCTAAAACATATAATTTTCATAGTTTCAATCTGCTACTGTTTCCATTTTCTCATACGAAGTAGGTGTACAAAAAAACTCGAATGTAGCCACAACAACAAAGCATCAATTGACGCGGTAATCCCATTGAAACGTGTCAAAATACCGACACCCGAGCTAACGTCGTTGATCAACGCGTTGCAAAAAATAATGCATTAAGTGCGGCTACACTTGGACAACGCGTCAATTATAGTGATAATTAATGACGTTAAGGCCGATTTAGACGGTTCTAGTGGTTAGTAGAGTGCGTTAGGATAGTACATTAGTTGAAACATGTAAACGGTAGTTTCCAGTACTCGTACTAGTACGTTCCACTCGCCTTTCAACTAGAATCAAATAGAATCGCTTTTTATTTTTGATTCAAGTGACACCCTCCCGCGCCCGCTCAACCCCCCGCGCGTTCCTGACTCGCTACTCGCTGTAGTCTAAACGGTCAGTTTTAAGTAACTTGCACAAGTTGACAAGGAGAGTTATGTGTGTTTTGGCCTACAAAATGGCAATCTACTGGAAGAAGTATAAACGTCACTGGAAACCTACTAACGCACTGGCATTCATAACGAATCGGCCTTTAGGTGTAATGTAAAAACCCCGCCAAATAAGTTAAACCAGGCCGAGAGCTAGTTATAGTTAATAGGACGCCCATATCAATCTTATGGAGCGCAAGTCTCAATGATTATTCTCTGTCTATGGTTTTATTGAGGTTATCGACTCGATGCGGTTATCGAGTCGACAATAGGCATGATGACTAAAAAATTCTAATTAGTCCGTCAGTTAGATTATCAGAAAATATTGGACATGTATTTTTTCTTTTGTCAATTAAACAAAAAAATTATGAAGATATAGCTCGCTAAAGTTCCGCGTGACGTCACGCCGTGGTACAATTTTTAGCAAGGCGTGACATCACCAGCCCCCACTCCCAAACCAAACGTTGACGCACTTTATCTCTTGTCATTTTTTGTTTGATTGACAAAAGAAAGTGTCCAATATTTTTTAATAATCTAAATGACGGACTGAATAGAATAATATTTTGTTTACCCTGTCATCTACCCTATTGCTTGTTTTGGCATTCACTAAGCGACCGTCAAAATGGCTATTCCATTTTTACAATGGTTTTCTGTTTGACACGAAAGTTGGATGTGGTTTCGAGGTGGTTTCAATGTAAAACGACATGCCATCGACATTAGTGTCGATAGGTTTTAGAAATATATATAGAAAATAGGGCCGCTGAATAGGCCCTGAAACGGCTGATTGGATTTTGACGAAACTTTCATAGATCAAAGTGAGTATTTAGACTCAAGATATAAATAAAAAAACTTTAACATACAACTTTTGTGTCGTCTGGATTCCAATCGTCCATTTCCTTCAAAGTGAAAGGGTCTAAGTTTCCTAAAGCTAACTGGAAGGCCACTTGAGGACTTAACAACTCGCCAGCATTACCACACAGGCCAGCTTCTGTGTCTGAAATATATAAACTGTTATTTATTTACGACCTGCCCCGGCTTTGTTCGTGAAAATTTTTGAAATGTGACTTATGATTTTATTCTGAAGGATTTCCAGGATAACTATTAGCCTATTTCACCTGCAGCTATCTCTGAGCAGAAAAAATCACGTGATCCGTTGTGACGTAAAAGTAGGACAAACAAACACTTTCGCATTTATAGTCACGTGGCATTTAAAATTATTAAAAATATGCGAACAGATTGGGTCGTCCCTAAAACCCATTATCAAAGGCAAAAAAAGCAAGGAAATATTTTTTATGGTATAATTATTCATGTTTAAAGGTGCCTGGTACCTTTTCAATTGGTTCTAGGGGCGGCCCAATCATGTACGCCTAGGGCGCAAAAATACCTCTCTGGTTATGCCCATAGTGGATTTCTAGGTATACCTAATATATAATAGACCTATGTATACCAGCTGGGTACCCTGGGGTCAGGAACACGGTTCCTGAAGCCTCAAGGCAAGTTTCATATTCTTGAAAGATCTCTTACCGTCATCATCAGTGTCGGTCAGTCTCACCATCTCCCTGCCCAGAGGGTTGTACACATACTGATGTTTGAAAGTGGCCTCGGCTTGCAAAAACCCTTCTCTGTACTCGTCTGTCACCACTAGTTGGGATTTGTTGAAGAAGTTCGGCAGCTTTTTTAATGCCTGTAAGATTATTATTAATGTTTAATTTAAGGGGGTGGTCCATCCCCATAAAACCATCAATTTCAAGCTAAATTAGGATTTTTTATACACAAAACAATAGTTCACACTGACATCCCCTTACCAAAACTACACCTATAAAATGGTGTACTTGACGCCAAAGAGTATAATAATACTCCTCCTGCCTGATGCCTAAAGTAATATACTTTGTTCTAAATCCGTATCATTCGCCCCGCCTACGACGCTTATTAGTCTGTGGACGGTTACCAACACCTTTTTATTAGCAACAGAGATACAGAATAGGAGGGGGCAGGTATTGGGAGGCATGCAACAACATCACAGGTCTGCTGGGAGGGGGGTTGGGAACAGTGATGTAGTTCCCACCATACACAAAAAAGGCGCTTTTTGACGTCGAGTTGCGGAGAACGAGCCGATAACCAAGTACCAAGTAGGGGGGCAGGTGGCAACACTTCTTTAACAGATGTAAGATCATATTTTTGGACGCCAGCTTTATCGATTCAGGCCATTTTTGGCACAAGACTTGAAATTCCAGAGAAATACTTACATTAGCAATATTAGAGTCCTGAGTAGCAGTTATAAACTGTCTCGCCTTAGCCAAACCAATCCCAGGCAACGAGGCCAAATAGTCACATCCTGACATAATGCACATTTGTCTAAACTTATCAAAAGTATACCTCTCTATAGGACACCTCATTACAAGAGGTATTTTTGTGGTCTCCACTAGGGTCCCTGACCCGTCAAGATCCATTTTAAATAATACCTGAAATTTAAAAACAAAGAGCTGCGTGAAGAGACCATGGAAATGTACGTCCAAGGACAGGGAAAAATACCATCTCAGGTTATAAGGAGTTGATAGTGTAATTGGTATAATAATAATAATAATAAGGGCGCAGGGCGGCTTGTGGCGAGCCGTGGGTGAGTAACGACACCGCCGAACCCGAGTGCTCCAGAGAGTAGGTTAAGGCAGGCGTCCCCACTGCCAGACCTGAGACTCTCGACCCTGGCTTGCCTTAATTGGTTGTCCAGGGTGGAGTCGTTAGAGTATAATATTATGTATTATGCTCGGGGGTGGAAGTGTCTAAAGGCGTAATAACGGGGAAGCTATATGTGAAACCGGTGTCACACCTCTCGACACCCCCAGCCGCTTACACCAATGTTGCCTGTCTTACTGCCGGCAGAAATGCTTAAAAATGGTGGTTGTTTTAGGAGGCCCATTTAGTAAACGGCGAGTCACCACCTGCCAATTTTACGTTTCATGAGATGAATGATATATATGATCTGCAGGTGACCGTAGTCTCAACCAATAAACTTGATAAACCAATCGATTTAACATCTCAAACCAATAGCCCGAATTTAATTTAATTTTATCTCAGCAATAGTCCAGGCACCTGACGGGGCCTGTCTGTGAGCGCATTGTACTTGATGCATCCAGAGATAGGTCCCGAAGGGTGCTAGTCACAACACTTTAGATTAAACACTCTAAAGGGCCTCTACGTGTTGGACCTATGTCCCCATGCAAGCCTTACAAAGGACCGGGTATTATGCCCGTGAATTTAGAGTTACATAATAATAATAATATAGCCTTTTATTTCTGAGCTTTACAAAATAAAACTAAATATAATGTTTGACTAAATTAAATCCCTAATCTCAGTGTGCCTTTTGGCATAGGCCTCCTCCAACTCCTTCCAGTGACCCCTGTCTCTTGCCACCCGTGTCCAGTATGGTCCAGCAGTGAGTTTCAAGTCATCCTCCCATCTCGTCAAAGGCCGTCCTCTGGCCCTCTTTCTGTCCCTTGGGTGCCAAAGGGTGACCATATGGCTCCATTTGTTTACTTTGCACCGCACAGCATGTCCAGCCCATCTCCACTTTCTAGAGTCTATGCTGGCAAGAATGTCTGTGATTCTGGTCCTTGATCTAATTACTGAGCTACTGATTTTATCTATTAGCTTCAGCCCTAGCATGCTCCTTTCCATGGCTCGTTGGCATCTTGCCAGTTTTTCCCTTTGGTCTGTAGTTAACGCCCATGTTTCACATCCGTAGGTTATACATGGGAGGACACATGTATTAAAAGTTTTACTTTTTATATTTATGGCCAGGTCTTTGCTTTTCATAATCTCCTTTAGTGCCCAGTATTTTCTCCAGCCATAGGTTATCCTTTTATCGATTTCTTTGCTCATCTGATCTTTGGGGGAAATTATTTGACCCAAGTAAACATATTCCCTTACATATTCGAGTTTCAGTCCATCCACAACCATTTCTACCTCTCTTGAGTTTGTCATCAGTTTGGTTTTATTTGGGTTCAGTATCAGTCCTACTTCTTTACTTTTTCCTGCTAGGTCTCTTAACATATGCTCCAGCGCTATTGGATCTTCTTCAAGCAATACTATGTCATCAGCAAATCTTAGATGGTTAAGGCGTAATCCGTTTATGTTTAGACCCAAGTGTTCCCAGTCCATTTTTCTAAAGATTTGTTCGAGCACTGCTGAGAACAACTTCGGTGATAGTGGGTCTCCTTGTCTAACTCCTCTTTTGGTGCGGCTGGTCACCGTGGAGAATAGCGACCAACACCCTCCAACGAAAGAATCTCAAAAATATAAACGAGAACAGCAGCAAAGTGAAGTTATCTATATTTGCACATTGAACACCCAAACACTAAGGACAGAAGAAAGTTTACAGGAACTAGAATTTGCTTTGACAGATTTGAAATGGGACATATTGGGCATCAGCGAGATGAGAAGGGAAGGAGAGGAAATCGAAGAAAGGCATAATTATGTCATGTACCACAAAGGCGGCACTGCTGGACACCGTGGCGTGGGATTTCTAGTAAGGGCACAATACAAAAAGAACATCAAGGAATTTATAGGCATATCAGACCGACTAGCAATACTCCACATGGATTTCCCAAACTATAAGAAACAGCTGACCATTATACAAATATACGCGCCCACAGAGCAAGCTGACCAAAGCGAAGTGGAAAACTTCTATGACCATCTTTCAGATGCTGTAAGAACATACTCCAGCAACCACATTATAGTTATGGGCGACTTTAACGCCCAAGTCGGCAGTAGACAAACAGGAGAGGAACAAATTCTGGGAAAATTCGGACACGGTAAGAGAAGTACAAATGGTCGCAAAATGATTGATTTCTTACTGGAAAACAACCTAACACTTCTTAATTCTGTTTTTAAGAAAAAACCAAAAACCAAGTGGACTTGGATTTCCCCAGATGGCAAAACAAGAAATGAAATAGATTACATTACTGTCAAATAAAATGAAACAATTCAGCGATACACATATAATACAAAACCTCAATTTCAACACAAACCACCGAATGGTACGTAGCTGCATTAACTTGCTTCCAACTAAACAATCAAGAAAAGCCATAGAATGCAGCAAAATACTCTCAGAAGAAAACTTTAAAGCAACGGACACATCCTGTATCAAACCACTAATTGAAATTATCAACTCGAACATTCCTGTCTTAGAAAAGTACAAAATAATAGAAAATAAACTTACCGAAGTGAAAATAAACACAAAGGGCAACAATACAAGCAAACTAAACGAAAAAACACTACAACTACTAGAAGATAGAAAAATGCTAATATCAGAAAAGAAAAAGGAAAACCAAAGCAAAATCTCGAATCTCAGCAAAAAAATAAGAGAAAACATGAGAAATGACAGGAAAATAAGAAGACTACAAACACTGGAAAAACACATAATAAGAACTGGGGGCACAAAGAAAGCTCTAAAAGAATTAAGAGAGAAAGGAAAAGAATGGATTCCTAAATTAAAGAACGAACAAACCAATATAACAAAACGAAAACAAATCCAAAGTTTAGCCACAACTTACTATCGAAACCTGTACTCTGATTCTAACACAATGCTAGAGATTGACACTGACAAAAACCAATCAGTGCCATCAGAACAAAATGACCCTGTACCCCATATACTCACAGCAGAGGTAGAGAAGGCAATCAACTCTCAAAAACTAGACAAAGCACCCGGGCCAGACAGGATCCCAAACGAATTGTTAAGAGGAACGGTGGAAGAGATTAGCCCAATTCTAACAGCAATTTTTAATGAAATATTATGCACAGAAATTATTCCAAACCAATGGGGAGAATCTTTTATCATCTTGCTGCACAAAAAAGGCGACAAAGACGATATCGGCAACTACAGACCAATAAGCCTAATGTCAAATGTGTACAAGATTTTTGCAAAGGTGATACTGGAAAGAATAACAAGAATACTCGATGATAACCAGCCCATAGAACAGGCTGGATTCAGAAAAAACTTTAACACAATTGATCATATCCACACAGTGAAACAACTGGTACAGAAGTATAAAGAGTTCCAGAAACCGCTATATCTTGCCTTCATTGATTATTCCAAAGCATTTGACAGTATAAATCACACATACATATGGTCAAGTTTGAGGCAACAAGGAGTCAACGAAGTCTATATCAACTTCATCAGAAACGTTTACGGAAAAAGTAAAAGTAGCATAAAACTAGAAAAGACTGGCCAAAATTTTCCAATCAAAAGAGGAGTTAGACAAGGAGACCCACTATCACCGAAGTTGTTCTCAGCAGTAGTGTAATTGGTAGTGTTTGATTTGATACCAGGGGTACATGCTGAGTATCAATTTTCTTTGAGAATATGTACTTTAATTAACTTTTCGTGTTTGAAGGGACATGTAAAGCTGGCATTTGCACTTCTTCTAGTGCACATAGTGATACATCTAGGTCCATTAAGTGCAGCAACAGGCTTCTGTTACTGGTGTCTCTGGCCAGCCACATCTTAAGGTATAAATGCCATGAAGATGTGTTTTTTTTAAAGTATGTATAAAGAATTCTATACATTCTGAATGTACTTTTATAAGTCTACTTATATCAGTAGACAGTTAGATGGCATAGTCTTGTCCTTGGTCATACTGATGTATGGCCCAATGATCCAATGAACCACTGTCATCAGCTACACATAAAGGTTTCATTTTTACACTTTTCTCAAGGTAGATTGTATGTAGGATGGAAGACACATTTATGACTATTGCATAAAAAATAAAATCCAGGGTTTCCTAATTTTTATAGAAATGAAGAAAATTAAAACTCCTTTCAATCAATTCTTGGTAATAAAGACAAACCCAGGTGGATCATCAAAGATTAATATTTGCCTTTGAAAATATGTTTAATTGTTTGAACAAACACATCTTCACTGCCTTTACAGCTTGCAGTGTGGCCAGAGACAAGAGTAACAGCCATTTGTCTATATTAAACTGAACAGTACTTAACCCACCGTCGGTCGCATGGGGTCTTTAAACGCCCGAACTTTGGTAAAATTGCGATATTTTTTAAATTTGAACCTGTACAAAGTTGCATCGCTTTCTACCTTTCTAAAACAATCCAAAGCAGAACGTAACGCGTTTTGACTCTATTTGTGCTAAATAGAAATTAAGAAATTAAAGAACGGATAATAAGAAGAAGAATTACAAATAGAATAGCGGTTCACCTTCGATAAACATTCGTACTCGTCGCCAGAATATTGTATCTCATTTACCTGGACTGAAACCTTTTATCAGAAATATATAAGTATAGTGCACGTACACCCTGAACAAAATATGAAGCATAAATATTTCATCAAATCGTTGGCGTTTTCATTATTCGAGGCTGTTAGCCTGCAGAAGTACAATAACTACAGTGCCCCGAGAACTAAAGTTAGCAGACCTATCAATATTTCGCCATGAAACCCTTACAGAATATTTCTGAAGATGTACCAGTCAAACAAAGGACAGAAAATACACATATATTTGTAAAAATTGCAAGGAAAATATTTGCCCAAGGCATACTAATGTCCTATGTCAGGATTGTGAAATGTAAAATTATGAGTTGTTTGACCTTCTTTATTTTTATTATTTTATATACTTTAGACATAGTTATTGATTTTAGGTGTAAGTTTAGATCATGAAAATGTTGTTTTTGTTTGAATATGAAGGATTTTAATTTAATTTATATTTAAAATACCTCTTGAAATTGTTTAATTAGAAATGAGTACAAATTGCTGACTAGTTATTTTAAGTAATTGTTTTGAGATTGAAATAAAGGTTTTTTTTTATTACTTTATGTTTATTATTAGTAAATAAAGTCTATATTAAAATTAAACTATAATAGAAATAATATAAATATAATATTCAATAAACTACAGCCTATTTTCTCTTGGGGCTACATCTCCTAACAAATTAGTGCGCGACCGACGCGGGTTAATGTACCTACCCTCCAAAGCACAAGAAGTCGATTAATGTTTGAACATTTTTATAAAATATTAAATGAGATGCTATTACCAATGGATTGGATGTAGACTTTACGGAAACAGTATCACAATACCCTGATATAATACCATCAATTTCAAACCTTTCTCAATACCCTTACCTTAGTACAACCAAAGAGAACTAAATCAGAATCCTCACTTATGACAAGTTGTGCTATATTCTTCATATTCAGATATGCCAACTGGGCGTCAGCTTCGTACGGGGCCACAATGCAGTCTACATTACGTCTCCGACATTCTTTTATAAGACTCAGAGCCATTTCATGGGTTATATCCACACTGCGCCTAATATAAGATCTTGCTTCTTCAATCTGAGATAATATAATTTTCAGTTAATAATGTTAGCTCATACAAAAGTTTAAATAAGAGTAGGTGTGGCCTTCTTGTGATGTTCATATTTCTAAAAAGGTAGATAGGGGGGCGCAAAAAAGACAAGATATAAAAAATTATTAGTTTTATAACAATTATTAATTATGTATTATTGCATACTGTAGTTATTAGGGTCACACCTCATATTTGAAACTCTTAGTACATATATAATTGAAGTGATTGTCTGTCTCAATTTTGTACAGAATAGGTTCTGAAACCGCTAAATGGATTTTGGTGAAATTTTCAGGGATCATAGTCGGTACTTAAGACTTATTATCTGTTTTCTTTTGTTTTATTTCAACATCTTGAAGGAACCCAGCAGATAAATAAAGAAATTGTAATGCCCATATACAGATGGGTTAATGGAATTGGGTGAGTACATCAGTTAAATTGTTATTAAAAAGTTAAGCTGAAAGCTAGTTAGTAATTAATATATGTATAGTAAATTTTCCTTTACCTTTCCTAAACTAAGTAATTCAGCTGCCCTCTTTTTTGATATATTACGAGACCTGAAAAACACAATGATAATACTAAATCTATTATTTCATACAAATATGAAGAAAAACAATAATTTTGTACTTACTCTCTTCTTTTGGCTTCGGTCATAGCTTTAGCTGGAAGATGTCTTCCGTCAAATACAAGAATAGGCTTTATATTTCTGGATAACAACATGGTCACATATTTAATACAATATTTTATGTGGCTGAAATTGATAAAGATTTTTGTATTTAGAAATTAAAGGCAGTTAATTAAGTTAAAATATCAAGTTATACCTACTAAGAATCACATATTATGAATGTGTCAAGAGAATAATTGATAGAATGTTGGACTTGAAACCCACTCTTACAAAAATGCTAAGCACCAATTTTCTATAATACTAGCTGTGCCTTGCGGTTGAACTCACATTAATGGTTACTGCTCTGCTCCTATGGGTTGTAGAGTGATGTTATATAGACTATAAACTTCCTCAAGAATTGGGCTATCAAATGCAAAAATATTTTTTCAAATCTGATTGGTAGTTCCAGAGATTAGGGTGTTCAAACAAAAAACAAACAAACTCTTCAGCTTCATTATTGGTATAGATGTGCTTTAATTAACTTCTCATGCTTCTGAACTTCTTTTAAATGTTTAAGAAGTGACACATCTAGAGGTCCATTACTAAGTGTTTGCTTGCCCCCTGTTCTGCTTAATATGGACAACTGGCAAAAGTGGACACTGTTACTGGTGTCTCTTACCACACCGTAAATTATAAGAGCCGTGAAGATGTAGTTTTGTTTTTAAATTCATAATTGCCTTATTATAGTTGTAGACTTTGAGGTTGTAGGTAAGTACAAAAATAATAATATTCACAGCATACTTACATGTCAGTGTATTCCCCTCTCATTAGTTTATCAGCACAAGCGAAAGCTCCTTTATGAAGCCAGCAATACGAGTCAATGGCTACAGTACAGCCTGAAAATTCTGAAACATTTGCTCGACGAGAAGCTTTCTCTAGAAAGGGTAATAAACCAGTTATACCCATTGTATTAAAATTATTGTTATAATTCCTGATTTGACTCAATTAATTGGTTATTAGGTACCTAATTAACATTATTATCTAAATAATTAGGTAAATACTTTTGAAATTTTCGTGTTTTGGTTTCGTAAAGTATAGATAGAGGACATTCAAAAGTTTCACAACAATCACACCAATGTCAAAAAATTAAGTTCTATAAATATTTGCTCTATTTTTGATCAAAGTATGTATGATAAATTATAATTGTGTTTTCATAACTTTGTCAGTAGTAAAAATACACCATATTGTTTATAATAATTATCACGTATTTAATTTCAAACCATATTTTATACTATTTTAAATAGCAGCTGTTATAAATATTGCAATGTTCTAAACGCATTCTTGTCATTTGTCAAATCTTGCGCGCGGTTAGCGCGGCTACGTTCAGAAACTTATGACTGTTTTATAATAGTACATTGTGATACAAGGGTGCTGTTGGTCATTCATTACGTACGAGGCGGCATTATCAGCGCGAGACACTAGCTAGGCGAGATCTATAATAGTCTGTGGCGAGATCTGAGTATGTAATGACCAATGCACACGCGTTTTCAACACACTTGCGATGCGAGGAAAAAACAAACTTCATGTGGTTTTAAAACTTTTCCCGCGTCGCGCTAGATAAAGCACCGGTAACTTCGCCAAACAGCCAACTAAACTAGATGTATATTATAAACCGTTGCCTTTTTTTATAATATACTTTCCTTGAGGGTAGACGATAAAAACGGCAAAATTATAAATTAAAGTTTCAAATGTGCTTCTATTCACATCTCATACGCAGTTGACCTCTTAATTTTATTTTAACTTAGTAAATAGAATTATAAGATCGGTCTCTGCATCATAAGATTCATGTTTGAAATTACATAAAATGTTATTGACTCCTCGCATTTTTACATCGGCGGCTGCCGTGGCTGTGACTTGCCTAGTGTCCGCGGCTGCTTACTACTATAGACACCGAAACCTAGAAATTAACGAAGTGATGGTGTTTTGTAAGTTGCAGTTTAATGTTTTCAGTTATTTCGATAAATTGATTGGATTTGTTGAAAGCGCTAAAAAAAGTGTCAATATTTGTATGCCGGGAATCCACAATCCTGCCATCCAAGGTCGCCTAGTAGAGCTGCTGAAGAGACGAACAATCAAAGTTAGACTTCTTATCGACCAATCAGGATACAATGAATGGACTGCCGCTTTTATTGAAGAACTCAAGGATGCAGGTATGATGTTGACACATTTTTTTAGTTATTTATGTTCTATTGTTAATGTGCAAGTTAAATTTTGGGTTCCACAACTTGAAGCTAATTTAATCCCGCCTATTGCCGTTCATTTTATATGAATCACTTGATCATTATAGCATAGCTTTTTAGGGTTTTCATAATTTGCCATAAATCAAATCACATCTTGTCTATGAGTAATCAAATCAAATCAAATTTGCATCTTGTATGTTTCTACCAAGGTTTACTGGTTTATAGTTAACCAAGATCTAACTGTCAAAATTAATTTCGAGGTGCTGAGCATATATATACCGTGCTGAGATATTTAGATCTATATTTGATTACACATGAAACTAGAATTTTTGCCACATTGCTGTACAAATTATTCACAAAAGCGCCATCTGTTGGAATATTTCACATGGTGCACCAACATGGCTAAAATATTAACTTTAATACTGAAATGATTAGTCATATATAATCGTGTTAATGCTATATAGGCGCAAAATAAGTTTTAGTTTGCACAAAATTGCAATTTACAATGTAAAAAGCACTTTTAGGAAAATCACGACAACAGCGCCATCTCTTGTCATGACCATACATTTTAAAGCAGATATAAGTTATTACTATTTAATTATATAAATTTTAGGAGCTGAAATACAATGGAGATGTGCTGGTTGTTACAAAATGCAACACAAATTCTGTTTAGTTGATGATGAGGTACTTATGACGGGCACTTTGGACTGGGGTAATGATCTCTCTTCCGACAACTGGAATTATGTTTTAATAACTAGTAAACCGCAGCTTGTACAACCTGTCAAGAACGAATTCTACCACTTATGGAATAAGAGTGAAGATGGTTTACTGTGATAACATTTTATGTATATTTTACAATGTCTATGGACTAGATTATGTTTAGGGGTGATCCATTAGCGGGATAATTCATCAGATAGAAAGAGACAAAAGGAAAAACTTACTTTTGTCACACTCCATCTGACTGTTTATCCTGCCAATGGATTAACCCCTTTAGTTTGTATTGCAGCAGTATCATAGATTTGCAATGGTGATATTTGCAATCAATTTTAATGTATAAAATGAAGTACTTAATGAAATAAACTAAAATTTGCAACCCTATGATATTGCAACTTAGGTAAGTAAATTTTATATACAAGACTTTTATTGTTATTAAATGTTAAATTGTGAGACTGTACCTATGTAAAAATCAGGCATTACCAAATTTTAAGACCCTGATTTTTTTAATTCTGTTATCAGATAAAACTTTTTGAAGAAATTGTTTTCTTCCTTCTTTCTTATTTTCATTTCATATTTTCTGCAACTTTTAAATCTTATTTAATATAATTCTAATTTTTATATCTTTTTATTTAATTATTTTTTCAATTTCGAATTATTATAAGATCTATAATTATGTGATAATTAACAAATGAATTCATGAATATTTATATACTTGATGATACATAAGAAATAAATTATTTTAATAAATGAAAGAAGTCTTCTTATTTAAAATGTTATATTAACTTGATATTAACCACATTAAGTTTCATATTTAAGATTACAGATTACACAAAACATTACTTTCCAGACTGTTATTTTAAAAGTGTAAACTACCAAACTACCCACATCATTTTACAATATTTATAAAAAAAATGAAAGTAACAAATACTAAACAATAAATTATAAAAAAACATATAATTTAATTCTAGATTGACTATAATTTCAACTTACTACTAAGCTTACATTGAAAATCATTCCCCACCCCTGATTGCTTTATATTTATTAATTTCATTAGGAAATGTTTTTGAAAGCTCCCCAAGAAGGTTTGTTTTAAATCTCTTGTAGGAGTCAATTTTTCCTTTAACTTCCTCATTCTTGGCAAGGGCTTTGTCAATACAGTCTTTTGTGTACAACTGCGGATTCCTGCCTTGGTCTATGTAACTGGAAAAAAAAATTAATGAAATAGTTATACCTACAGTTATAACCTCATTAACAGAACTCACGCAAAATAGGCGCCTTTAAGACGTCGAGTTGCGGAGAACGAGCCGATCACCAAGTACCAAACTTTAACAGAAGGACTTTTCATTATAATCATCTTCTAATCTCGTTTATGACACCCTTATTTTACTTTTGACATAGCAAGCCTATGAAGTTCTCTAATTATTGACAGAATTCTACGTCATGTCATGGCGACCGACGCACGCGTTCCATCTTGACTTGATGGGGAATCCGGTTTAATCGCGTGCGGGCGCTGTTATAGTTGTGATTAGTCTATGATTAATAAGACATTACAGTTGATATGATATGTTGATACTATAACGGCTATAATATTTGACATTGGCAAATCATTGTTTAACATTGGTGGAGCCATAATAAAAGAAGAAGAAAAGAAATGGTTGGATTTTTATTAAAAAATTCACCTATAAAACTGTGTACCTACTTGTGGCCAAAACATTCTAAGTGCAAAGTGTACCTACTTATAGAAGTTTGTTATAAGTTTTCTACCAGTAGTTACTTACTCAAAAACCTCAGTTGGCACATGTATGTCTTGTACTTGAGATTTAAGTTTATCCACTTCTTGTAGTCCCATTACTAACTGCTGGCTGAAAGTATAAAATAATTTATATATAAGTAGGGTTATCCGTCTTTATTTATTCAAATAAATACAATTGAAATTTCAAAATTCATACCAAAATCTAAGTGAAATATCTTATTAACACACTTAATTTACCAATTTTTAAATCTTTATCTTTGTTTCGATAAAACTTCCAGGGAATATAGAATCCCAAGAGGGGTAGGAATCCTGACATAGGTACCCCTTTCGCTTCTTTTATATTCGCCCATACCCTTCATGCTTGGCAATTATATTGTGTACTGTTAACATTTGTTCAATAATTTTTTTATATGTTTAATTATACTTATAACAGTACAGGTCAGCATTTCCTTTGACTTCTGCCATATAAAACTTTTATCATTCATTCTTTCAATTTATCCATACCAGCGTAAACTACTTTTTGTCATTTTAGTCACAAAATTTTTCACTCCGCTTTCTTCTCAAATGACATCATTCCTGATGCAGTAAATACATTTTATATCACACACTCTATATAAAGACCGCATTTCCACTGCATTTATCTTCTTTTCATACTTATTACATACCCAGGTCTCGCTTCCATAAGTAGGTAAGTGATGGAACTAAAACAGCATTATGTACTTATATTAATTTTGATTTTATTTGTAAGTTGTATATTTCTGCATACTTACATGGTTTAGTACTCCAAATACCTTGATTCCAGCTTTCTATTTCCTTGTCTATCTTTCCACTTCTTGTAAACATACTATGTACCTAATAAAACAAACTCATTCACTTGCTCTAATTTACAACCTTTCATAATCCATTTTATTTTCATCATTATATAGATTTACACAAATATAAATGAAGCTGGAGAAATAAGTACCTACTTACATATTATAGTTTGAATTAGGTAGTAGACGAGCGCGAATACATGTATTACAGGGTGCGGAGACCTTACATGATATTTAGCAAAATTGTGATATGTTAAACACTTACATTTTTTGATTCAGCACACTCTGCCCTTGTGGTTGGAAGTCGCTTACAATTATACGAATCTGTCTGACATTTTCAATAAACATTTCCAATTGAGTCTCCAAATTTTCCAAAGGTGAAGACATTTTCGATTCGAACAATAATATTCACACAAATCAAGAAAGTAAAAATTTTAACTTATTATCTTAGATTCTTCGTTAAAAGTTCACACAATTAGTATTTTAATTTTTATTATATATTTCGTAGAAAGAAAACATAAACACAACACAACACAAGAAAGAACAAAATTCTAAATATATAGTAGTCTGTGTTCTAAATCGTCAACATTTACATACGTCATTTAATTGAATGAATGAAAACAAAGAATGAAATAAACAATATCAAACAATAACATGTGTTGCCAGCTGGCCAGCATTTAAAACCTAGGCAGGTCATACCCATAGAGTACTAAGCCTATGGAGGGGCCATAGACGGGCTTCCCCTTTCGCCAATTTTTCCCCCTTCCTACCGAGTTAGTTGGCGATGAATGATTTGTAAAAAAAAATATGTGTCCTTTATTATTATTGTACTGCAATCGCGGCATCGTCTAGTTTCTTCGTGCTTTGATTAGGCCACGATTACACTTTGGCCGGGGTGAGTAGTAGCCATGTGACTGAGAACTGTCAAAATTTTGCATTTTTACCAAAAATAAAGCTAGATTGACATCAAATTGGTAAAATACTACATACGTATTGTAGTATTAATATTTAGTAATTTATCAGTGCATATATTTCAATAAAACTAATAGTGATCACGGAGTAATATTGAAAACGCGATTTATTTTCTGTTTTCAAATTTACTCGGTGATCACTACCAATTTCATTGAAATAAATGTAATGACGATTAATTATAAACAAATACTACAATAACAGGTAGTATTTTACCAATGTGATATCAATGTAGCTTTATTTTTGATTAAATTGAAAAAAAAATTACAGTTCTCAGTCACGTGGAGGCTACTCTGTCACAAGAAGTTCATTTTTTAATAAGACATCACTATAGAAAATGAATGAATGATTTTTAGAAAAAAGAAAATGTCACAAGAAGAGGTTATTATTATTATTATCAACTTATCAACAACGATTTGTCAATTTTGTCGTTTTATTGAGGTCGAATCTAGTACTCGAATTTATAATAAATGATGTATCTTTGTTATCTGATTATGCGTTTATTTATTTAGTTGACTTAGTTGCGGCTTTTGTTACTTGTGTCGTTATCGTTACATAGGTACATAGTTTGTATAAAACTCTCTGCTCGCAAGAGTTCATAAAAACAATAATTACTTAATATTTTACATTTCTATCTCAGTGTAAATAAAATAAGTGGTATACAAGAAGTAATTTGTGTTATATCAATATAGTTATTTAATAAATTTTAATTAAGTAGGTATAGTTATAAAATGGAACAATTAACTTGGGTTTAATGAAGGCTGAAATATCAGCATTACAAGCTGCCGCTGCTGGCGGGATGGCAGGGGCTATCACACGCGCCGTCGCTCATCCACTAGATGTCCTAAAAATCAGATTCCAATTACAATTGGAGCCTTTAAAATCAGGTTCAAAGTATTACTCTATGCATCAAGCTATAAAATCCATAGTAAAGGAAGAAGGACTGCTCACATTGTGGAGTGGCCATGTCCCAGCACAGTGCCTGTCAATATCCTATGGTTTAATACAGTTCTCTACTTTTGAAAAGTTAATAGAACTAAATAGAACCAACAATCCAGAGAGATTTCAACAATATAGACATCGAGTGAACTTCATGAGTGGCGCTCTAGCAGCAACTGTTGCAACTATTATCTCATTTCCATTTGACACAGTGCGAACTCGATTAATAGCTGAAGAAAAAACAAACAAAGCATACAAAGGATTCTCTAATGCATTGGTTACTATGGTGAAAACTGAAGGCCCTTCATCTTTGTTTAAAGGATTACTACCAACTCTGGGTCAAATTGCACCTCATGCAGGAGTCCAGTTTGCGGTGTACAAATTTTTTACTGAAAACATTTTTGCTCAAGTTTCCTTTTTTCAACGTGATACTAGTAATAATAGTACTAGCACCCCTAATAATGTTGAACTGTCCACACTTGGAAATTTAATCTCTGGTTCTATAGCAGGATTAGTTGCTAAAACTGTGATATATCCATTTGACTTATTAAAAAAAAGATTGCAAATTCAAGGATTTCAGAAGCATAGAAAAAGTTTTGGTAAACAGATGTACTGCACGGGTCTCTTACATTGTGTTTACCTTACTGTTAAAATGGAAGGTGTTTTAGCATTGTACAAAGGTTTTGGTCCGAGTATCATTAAAGCTGTGTTTGTATCAGCTATGTATTTTGGAGTTTATGACGAATTAAAACATTTTATTTTAAAACTCTCATAGGGTAGTTTTAAATATTTCACTACCAAATCTAGTCAAAATGCTAAAACAGTCAATTTCATTCTGGAAGTCTTCCACTTTTAATACTTCTAGTTGACATAATTTATCCAAAAATGATACATAAATTATTTAATTTTTCTATTCACATTTGTAAATAAAAGTAAATAGGTTTATAGTTCAATACTCAAGATCAGTTTTATGATAAGACTAGCTAATAAATAGCTAAACAATATCTAGCTGTGATACTGAAATGTATTTGTTATTATAATTTTAAGTGTAATTTTTGTTTGTTAAATAATTGTTAATAGTCAAAATATGGTTGTTATTCTATGGAAATAAATTAGAGATCTGAAAGTGTATAAAACTTTTTTTATTTAAAAAAATAATTTGTAAAAATTAATTGTACAATGGTTATAGACAAGCATTTCTTTAGGAATAAACAATTATATTTTTTACATAATATACATCTTAACCATATGATATCACATATCCCATATTTCTCATCAAAGTGTCTTTTATAGCAGGTTGCAGTTCTTTCTTCATATAGGTAGTTAGAAGTGTCCTTATTCCTTTTGTAAATATGTCTTCCATTTCTCTAGATATATCCTCGACTTCATCTAAATCGTCATCAGGTCTGAACAGTTTACTTCTTTCATAATTCATCCTATTGCTTCTAGGTTCATATATTATATCCCAATTATCAGAAGTTCTACTCAGGGGCTCATCTCGACTTGTCACATCGAAATTGGGATCAAAAGAAAACTCGTCAGATCTTTTTCGTCTTCTTAATGGCAAATTATTCTTGTTTCTATTTGAATTCCTATTGATATACCTCTCGCAGCCGTAAGCGTAAACACTTATGAAACCTGGCTCAACAAATTCCGAGTCAGTTTTTACATTAAACTTGCCTGGTAGTTGATTCAAAGGTCTTGTGTGGAAGCCAATTCCTGCCTTTCTCAGTCTTAAAATCATATTGCAGCCATTGCCATTCCTATGGCGCAAGTATGGGTTATCATACCTGCTTGGTTCGGCGTAATTCCTTCGCATTCTGTTTGGTGGAACTCCTCTATCCAATTCGTTGGAATCATACAGATCCACATTACCACTGATGGTAAGGTCATGGAAGAGTAGCATTGTGTCCAGAGAAACATTTCGTGGGTCAAAGTAGCATTTCTCAACTCGTACCCAATTGCTGTTTTGCGGCAATCTTACCCTCATCCTAGTGACGTACATGTCGACAGGGGCGCTCCTTAGGTGCTGATGCAAGCTGTATCCATTAAGGTCCAATGTTTGACTCTGAAATAAAAAGATTCCTGTCATAAAATGTTGTCTTTGTGGTTGCTTGCGGAAAAAAGTGATCCAATTTTCGAATGCTCATCTTTTCTTTATATTACGTCATATTTTCTACGTGGTTTCGAAGGGATTTCATCCACAAAGTACTGAAAGAGGGTTTCATCCCTGCTCATTTTCAAAATTCCTCAACAGTGGCCGAGTTATTAAGACGTCTGAAGGACGTCTGGTATTAACTAGGCAGACCACGGGTTCGATCCCGGATCTCGGCCATGTAGGTACCAATGGATTTTTTATAGTTTAAAACTCATGTACATAATCCGACAAACTAAACTCAGAGGCGTTTCCATCTAAAAATATACCTCAACAGAACTGGCCATTCGGGTACCATCGGCTAAAAGAGGGAGAGTTAGTCTTCCGCTGGGTACCCTGCGACCGCAACACCGTGAAGAAAGAAATAAATGCAATAATAATAAATAGGCTACCTAAATGCCTCAAAAAATGTTTGAGATTGGAGACCGGAATACGCCGTGGTTGGCAATATTTTAGAATCGTCATTGCCGATGCTGGACATTGGCCGATGGTGAAGTTATATAATATAAATTGCATTCTCTCATTTACTTTGTCTGTAGATATCTACCATTAAATGAGGCCAACATCAACATTTCTTTCATTTTTATCATAAGCTGCACTTAATGTTACTCACCATAAGACAAGAATAAACACACTAATAATCTGTGTTATCAGAGCTTATCGTTGCGTCCGTTGTCTACATGATGACATTTTAAGAATGGTTAAACATTTTATCTTCTGTGAAATGTCTATTTATTTTCTGTGTTAGGCTTCCAAAATTCTTAATTATCGCAAGACTTGACTAGACCTTCTGCTATTGCTCCAGAACTTTTTTTTCCCATTTTCATTTTAGAATCGTTTCTATTGACTTTTTTCTCTATCTAGGATTATTGAGAGTCTTTTTACCCGTGGACCCCGTGGTCCCATTTCCATTCTCGTTTCCTTTCCTTCCATACTCGAAATCGGTAATACCTATATTTATTTGAATTTATACCTATTAGTTGGTTGTCAGTACCTAATAAAATAGACACACCATCACGGCCTTTATATTGTCGCGTAACCAGAGCCAAGTGGTAAAAGTGTCCACATTTAACGAGTTGCCCATATTGAACAAGTAGGTAGCAGGCCGGTCGCTTAGAGAAATATTTCTTTTACCTAAAGGGGATCCTGATGAACTGATGAGTTCATATGGATCTGGCTAGGGATATTGGTGGCCTAAATGATTACTTCCAGCGGAGTTGGTGCTTTATAGCTTTTTTGGGTCGAATGTGGATTATTGTGGATGGGCCAGGATTCTCTATCCTCCATAATCCATCTATAATCCAATGATCTACCTAACTATTACTTATTCCGATTTGTCTAAGACAAAGCATTTATTTCCAAAAATGAGACGGATCTTACCAGAGGCGTTTCAAGATTCTTTGGTTGATTCCTTTTGTTCCTTTTGAGCTGGTCGAGAGCTGATTCCAGTCTTGCTGAACATCTATCTCCAGCTATTGGTACTTGTGTTAATGGTGGTAAACCAGTGCCTGGCCTCCCGTCGAATCTCTTCACCTCAAAAAGTGGGAGGAATCGAGATTCTGAAAGAAAATTACAGTTCAAAGTTTATCAGGGTCAATTTTGTTCAGTTTTTCGTCTTTGCTTAGGAAATTTTATGAAATTAAGCCTTCTTCTTCCTTATATTTATGGGTAAGAACCTCCCTAAATAAAATTAATATAAGTTGGTAGCTTGGTGTGTTTTAAAAAAAAACTAATATAGTGCCTCTCAAAACTCTGAACTGACCATGACTTATAAAAATACTAGGTGCAGTTGGTAGGTACCTACTTAGTAAAATTGATATGTAGCCAAAGATTTTTTTTAAGAATATATAATGTAAAATTCTTTAATCGACGTCTCGTGCTGGCCACACTAAAAGGTATATAGGTCGTAAAGATGTTCTAAAATATTTTAGCCGGACATCTTATTCATTATGCACCTACGCTTGCAACAAACAAACAATCGTGTCTATCTTCTACGAGCTACGTTTTCTCCTCCATTGTCCAATGTTCAGAGGCGTGAAATGATATCTTGGTCGATCTTATAATTGTTGGCAAAACTTTCTTTACGACAATATCTAGGTATAAGTATATCATTTACCATTTTAAAGTACACACTATCTCCGAGATACTATCTCGCCACTTATACCTTGAAGCGTGACTAGAGACCAGTAACAACATACAACGTCTAAGTAAGTACCTAGGTAAGTACTTATTTATCTACATATTATTTTAGCACACTGAAGAAGCTTTCCGGTTTAGGCAATCTGCAAAAGTTTGTTTCTTTATTTTATATCGACGTGATTACTTTGAGGGCTGGAGGGAGAGGGACATTATAGCAGGGGCGGATCTAAAGGGCCTGAATGTATGCAATTGTATTGAAAACAATGGACAATATTGCGAATTAAAAAAATCTAATTTTTAAAAAAGCATAGGAACAAAAAGATTCCCTTAATTTATTTTTTTACCCCCGTAGTTGCCCCGTTAGTCAAAAATAATGATTATAGGCTACTTTTTGTCCCGGAAAACGGGATACGAATACGGGAATTTGAGAGAATTTTCCACGCATGTGAAAAATTATGAAATCTGGGCTATAAAAGGGATAATTTTCTAGAATTTACCATTCGTCATTGTTATATGAAATGCTATGGAAAGTCGCGTACAATTCACGCAAATTGAGCGGTTTTCTTGGGGAAAGTGTGAGAAAAGCAACAATAGCCGGATAACATTATCTCATCATAAAGTTATCTGAGTTACCTACCTACTTGTTATAGCTGAGTCATATATACCTAGTTTAACTGTAGAGATTTACGAAAGGTATATATAGAATAGATGTGAATGGAAGAGTTGATAGAGGGCGCCCAGCTCTAATCCAGGATTTTACAATATTGTTTTATTTTTTATTTCAAAAAGTTTTTACTAAGTATTCCAGATGTTTTGTACTTTTATTTTAAAAGCTATGGGGGGGGGGGGCACCTTGCAAACCCCCGAAGGCGTGAGCATATAATGTATCATGTAGGTATGTTTCTTAGGAGTTTAGTATAAGTACCTACCGGTATAAGATCTAGACTATTACACCCACTTAGGAAGACGCGCGTATTCCTAAGATCTATGATTAGACCATAAGATTAATGATTGACATAGAGTAATAAGTAGGTAGGTACGTCATACAACTTTAAATATTTAGACATGTTAGGTATAGCCTCACAAGCAACCCGTGAAGAAAGAAAAAAAAGAACCGATTTTAGTACAGTAGATTTTAGTTAGAGTAACAAAAGACAAAAGTAGCCTAAATAGACTCCTCTTTCTTCAACTATCTCTGTGTTAAAACTCCGGTCGATCCGTTTTATTTTGACATCAAAGACAAATCCGTTTTTGTGTACAGACTTAGTTATAACTATATTAAATTAGCGCAAGAGCAAGTTGATAGAATAGAGCGTTGGACTTGAAACCGGGGAGACTAAAATATGCTGAGTATCAATTTTCAAGAATAAGTACCTAGGTAGGTAGGTACTCGATTTCTCGTGCTTTGGAGGCCACGTAAAATAACGAGCTTGCTACCTGTTGGAAAACTGGGAAATAGTGGACACGTTTTGAAGCACGAAGACTCACTCATGTCTCTGACCATACCGCTTGGTAGAAAGGCCGTGAAGATGTGTGTCTCTTACTGACCTTTTCCAATATCTGGATCTGACAACTGGTTATCACTAGCCCACGCCGTTTTCGCGAACAATATGAACATCCACCAAAATCTCACCATTTTCACCACAAAAGTTAGACATGAAAACTGAATGTTTGACCTAGTAAATAAACTCTGTATTAACTGACTAACAATATTTTAAACGATTTTAAAACTTAGGAATAGGACTTCTTTTCGCCATTAGAACTAAACTTGGAATGAAACATGAGGACCTGAAGACTATGCGAAACGACCCGAATGCCCCCGCCCGCCTTACTATGCCAGAGCATCTCAAACTTTATGTACCTACCACAGAGCACGGAATTATCTGCGGCCCCCTACAGCGACAGATAATTCCGTGCTCTGTGGTACCTACCTACATAATACAATGTACCTACGTATTTTAAATACGGTATTTACTTGTAAAGTGCACATCGCACTCGTACTCACTCAAAAAAAGTTAAATTATTATTGTTAAAACATCAGCAAAACAACGAAAACAGAAAATTATTACACGTTACCAATTTAAAATAGAATACTTAATTGGTTTTAAAAAGTTTGAGATACACTGTAAAATATTCTATTCACGGTTGGTTCAAGTCAAACCATCGAGCTTACTTACTAGAGCGAAAATGAAGATTCTCTCCTATTGTGACCATGATCTTGTTTCTATTGCTTTTATATATATGTACAGAAGTACCTCGTACAGGTACTACGAATTTAAAGGTCGCGTGTTCGACTTCCTAGCCAGCACCTGTAAGTAGACAGGCAGCTAAAATAATACTTGTACAATATAAAAAACCTTAAAATTAAAAATAACCAAATGGCAAGAAAACTGGCTGCATTTCCCCGCTGAATCGCGATGCTGATTCGTTGAGCGAGGAAGGAGCCAGGCCAGCTGTCATCAGAGGAGATGAGATCAGTCGTGTATTTTAATAAACCTTTTGGCATTTGAACCCCACGTACCTAGGTTTCTTGGGTGAAAAGGTCACAGACAGACATTTTTCCCTCTTATGACGAAAAATAAACAAAGAAATAAAATTATTTATTTTGTAAAAGACGCCATCTTTTGGAGATCAGTTAAACTATGACAATTGACGCCATTAACGGTGCGAAGTATTCGCACGGGTCATCTATTCTAGGTATAGTAATATTATAAAGAGGTAAAGTTTTAAGTTTGGATGTTTAGATTACCTCGGTAATCTCTCAAACTACTGAACCGATTCTTAAATTTCTTTCACGAATAGAAAGCTACGATACGATATCCCTGAGTAATATAGGCTATATTTTATTTTGTTCGAAAATATCCACGGACGAAGTCGGGGGCGGAAAGCTAGACATTAAGTCCGGCATCGCACTCAAAATTTCCCATTCCGGCCGCCGGATTATCTAGGCGGACCGTTCGTTACAAGAATTGGATGAGTCTGTGGTCAAGGCAAACGGCCCTATGCAGTTCGACACCTCTGATTTGATACCTAGTATTTTCCCGCAATTTATCGAAATTCTGGACATCATAGTACTACTGTGACACTGTTGTGCGGATAAAATTGTTTAATTTTATTTTACTCCGCTATCTTAGACGACATCTTTCTGTCTCGACATGAAGCAACTAGAGTGTAAAGCAATTATAAAATAGAAACCCGTATTGTCGTGTTTAAAAAAATATTTTAAAATAACAAAAGGGACGTACGTGTTATCGACCTAGGTGTAGGTACTTTTATTGAACATTTAAAAAATGTATTGATCGATGGCAATATTAAAAGTACACACAATCGCCGAGCATGTATGAAAGGTATGATAAATATAAAAGAAGCGAAAGAGGTATGTCAGGATCGTAGCAAATGGCATTCGATTGTCTCTGCCTACCCCTCTTGGGATAAAAGTAATGTTTTTTTACGAAGACACGAAGTACTTCGTGCATTGATCGTTTGTTGAAGTACCTAGATAGATATGAAACAAACTATTTCTCAGAAATATATCAAGATGATTGTTGTAAATAGAACAAAGATCAAAAGTATAAGTTTAGATTAGTATTAAGTACTTATTTTATTACTAGGTTAGGTACCATAGAGATACTCTTATCTGTATGCTAGACAGTACATATAAGGGCGGTCCAGGATTTCATTTTTGGGCTC
This sequence comes from Nemapogon koenigi, assembly GCA_963924495.1. Lineage (NCBI taxonomy): Eukaryota > Metazoa > Arthropoda > Insecta > Lepidoptera > Tineidae > Nemapogon > Nemapogon koenigi. The sequence goes on along the minus strand of OZ004640.1, from coordinate 2,338,637 downwards.
GCTCGCGCCTCGTCTAAGATTTTTAAAAGAGTTGAGTTAAAGGCACAGGTAACAAAAATCCGCCCAATTCATATTACTGGGTCCCCGGTCCGTGGCTCTCAGTCATCTTGTATCTGTCAAAAATATTGGATTGAGCCATATTTTTGACAGATACAAGATGACCTTGACCACCGCCCCTTAAAACTAAAATAAACAACTACTACTTTTAAATCAGAAGTGGGAATACTTAGATATACGCACACAGATTTTAATTTGGTTAGTCTAGTATATTGTAACAGCACTGGAATTGAAACCGGCGGAACCCGGGTTCAAATCTTACATAAGATCAAAATGCTAAACACTAATTTTCTTAAAAAAATTGTGCTCCATACTATATGACTCTCGTGCTTAATTACTTAGAAGTGACACATCTAGGTACATTAAATGCGGCAACAGACTTGCCACCTGTTCTGTTTAATATGGACAACTGACAAAAAGTGGACACTGTTACTGGTGTCTCGATCCGGCCACACCGCAATGTATAAAGGCCGTGAAACTGTTTGTTTTTTAATTTAACTATAGTTTTTAAAAGTTTAAAGTCTTCCAAATATTGGCTAACCTAGTATAGTAGGATTCAAACTCAACCTGACCGTTTATTAACCGCTAGGCTATCATGACTGTCGAGTCTGTCGACTACTGTGTCATGACATGACCTCATTTCGGAGCTGTTATTTTTAGCTTCCGATCAATAAATGCAACATACAGCCTCAGGGTAGGTATTACGAAGTGTTACTTCAACTTTATGTAGGTATCTAATTAGTTTTGAAGTAAATCATTTACTATTTCTCACACGGTTCTAAGTAATGAAGTTGTTGATTTCGCTGACACTAGTGAGTTATATTATACCTTTGTATAAAACGCTTTATAAAGAGAGAAGAAAGTAGTCTACCCCTATAAGACACAGGCGTACAAAAATTGTTGTCACAAGACCATTGTTTATTATAATGTTGTGAAACGTCCGCGTAATAGCGCAACTTGTATTCTGGTAATGCTCGAATTATTGCCTAATAATGTTAGGATTATTTCATTTATTAAAATTCTATTGTGTTTTTGAAGTAAGTACCTAGACAATCTAATTAAATTAATCATGTGAATGTTGTGTGAGAGATCAGCGATTTTTGAGCTTTGTGAAACGACCAACGCAGTGGGTCATTCGCACAGACTCCTATGCTTCGAGGTCCAGGTAAAGATGGTGTCTATACGTCTTCAAATTTTTACGCACTAACATGAGTGTATCCAGGATTTGGTTGCGGGAGAAAACAATTGGAACCCTTGATTTAGCGATTTTTGAGCTTTGAGAAACGACCAACGCAGTGGGTCAATCGCACATACTCCTATTCTTCGAAGTCCACTCCACCCAAGTAAAGATGGTGTCTATACGACTTCAAATTTTTACGCACTAACATGAGCGTAGCCAGAATTTGGTTGCGGGAGAAAAGCAAGGAAACTCTTGATTTAGTTGGTGATTTTTTTCACTTGATTACCTACCATGATCGGGGCAGAGGCAAGCCCTCTACTCTGGTCTCTGCCCCGTCCTGAAGTTATTAGTTTTAAAAGTTCAGAGCTTATGACTCGCCGCAAATCATCAAAGTAATGTGGATAAGAGATTTAAAAAATCCCGTGGACCGTGGTCCCATCGATGGCGAATAGGGAAAGCTAATGGGGACCCTTCACCTTTGTCCTTTTTAAAATAATTTCTGAAAATATATTGGTTTCTTTCTGAAGATAGAACCTACAAAGTACTCTAAGATTGGCACATTAATACAACAATAACTTTTTATGAAGGATTGTGCAAAGCGTCGCGTCCTGTAGACGAACAGACAGAATGAACAGAAGTGGTGCAACGACCACCGAGGAACCCATTGTCCGAACTAACAATGGCGAAAGTTGTGCCTCCGCGGTTCCAATGTTATGTGGCTACCTACCTTAATTAGTCAATTAAATAATATTATTACAATTTAAACATGTAGGTAGTGCAGGGCCGGATTTACCTTTAGTGCCGCCCTGGGGCACCGTGAAAAATTACTTAAATCCTACATTTTTTTAAAAAAATAATATGAATTATTTATTATTTTTATTATAAATGGGATAAATAAATGTTAAATGTTATCAATACATCATATTTTTTGAAGCATTTTCGATAACGCAATTTTTTTTTCTCTCCCTCCGAATTTTGCCGCCCCTGGAAACTTGCCGCCCTGGGCACTGGCCCCTGTGGCCCCTAGTGTAAATCCAGGCCTGGGTAGTAGTAATGTAAAAATTAGTGAAGGGGTAGATATTGATATATAGAGCTAAATGCGAGTTTTATGATGCGTAAAAGTACTTACATGATCCACTGCAGTGACCATAATCAAAAAAATATATGATATTCTTGAGGTTATGCAGGATACTGTGTTTAAAACATAATACAACTATATTGATTCCAAAGAAAAAATCACGCATGTACCTCTAAAAAAATATTTTACTGTCTAGAAACAGTACTAAAATGCATGCAATGATTCTGATTTTTTATCTAGCAATATATTATCGTAATACTGTTCTATTTTTTAATCAAATTTTCAGCAAGTTCCTTTATTCTCATTTTCGACATTTAGTACCGGCTGCAGCCTAATGCTATATTATTAGTGGCAGCCACGTCGTTTGGTGTGTATGTGTACCTACCCGCGTGGGGGCGGTGCCATCTCTCAAGATCTTTGGCTCTGTACAGCGTCTTAAGTAGCCCACGCACTGATCCGGTATCTCACCAAAAATTTTCGGTCCGGCCTCCGTATGATCGAGATTGAACACAGGCCACACATTAGCGATGTAATCATACGATTTAGATCACATGCAATTCACTCACTCATACAGACACACAAGATCCGTGAGTGTGTGACAGGTCGTTCCGGCCATCGAAATCAACCACAAATACAACGATTTGAAAACGGATGGCCGACCGTACGTTACAAGAATTGGACGAGTCTGTGGTCGATTTCGGCGGACCGTATGTAGATTCGCTATAGGCTTCAAACTGATGGGACCCTAGCAGCGACCCTTTATCGTCTCTACATTACACACACATTTTAGGTAATTAGTTTACTTATAAAAATCAATGGTCTTAACTTTATACACACGCATCTTCACGGCCTTAATACCTTGGGGTGTGGCCAGAAACACCAGTAGGTACATATTGTACAATATACATTGTACCTACTTAATTTATTTAAAGAATAACTTTCCGCCCCCGGCTTCGACCGTGAATATTTTCGAACAAAATTTAACCTAGGTATATAGCACTCGGGGATAATGTAGCTTCCAATTAGTGAATGCATTTTTAGAATCGGATCAGTAGTTTCAGATATTACGAGATAAATTCTCGTCATATTGCCAGGGTGGAATGCTAGTTTTCTATATTTGTTGCTCACGACTGAACAGATTAGGATAATAAATATTTCACTATATCTTGGTAGGTATACGCGCTACGTACACACAATGGAGTAGAGAGCGGCGGGGGAAAAAGTAGAATTTTCCGTCACGACATACGAATCGGTCTTACAAAAAAAGGCGTTAGTTTTATTCAAATTTAATAGCAAGTAGTTAAATAAAACAAAAATTGTGTTGCGATCATTTTTTATTAGGTAGGTCCTCAGGTAGGTCTAAGTTACCATTCTTTGGTTAAATACGATAATAAAACATTATTTATTAATTAATATTATAGCACACGCTAAAATGAGAACTAATTAATTATATAAATTGAAATATTCACTTTTATTACATACATTATTATTATTCTTAAACATCTCTACCTATAATCTAATAAAGTAAGGTGGGTCGTATTTTTCTTTGGTAAAACAACGGTTTAAATATTCCCAATATTCAATTTCTCGCAATTTAGTGTTTTTTTAATTAATAGGTAATTAATGCCTAAATTAAATTGTTGTAACAAATTTAAATGTGAAAAAAATAAATAAAAAAGCCGAGTAAAACATACTATCGGCCCTGTAATGTCACGTAAAAATAATATGTCGGTTTATTTAATAAAGAGTTACCTACATTGGTGTAATTGTTTATTTTAATGAAAATAGACCTTATTCTATTTAAAAGATATAAGTTCCACCAACATATTCCTACAAACACAACTGACATATCATCAACTCGTCTGACAACAGCATTTCGTACATGACGCGAATTATACCCTACTACTTGGAAGAGTACAACAGTTCCAGTCTCAATACCTATATACCTACACCTAGGTACGCAGAATACAGAATCCGCATAAATTCTTCAAACTGAGGCTAAAAATAGTCCCTACACTAAAATAGAGTAGTCGGTTGTTGTATTTCTTGATAAAAAGACAATATATAAGAAAAAATAATAAGAACGTAAGTGTTATTTTCTATTAAATATTATCCTATCACTTGATAATAAGAAATTATCGCAAAATTAATAAATCGTGGCGAAAAGTATGATGGGGATGTAAAACCGCGTATTTTATTTATTTTGACACGACGCTTTTATGCTATATACAAAAAATATCAGAATTAATCAATAAATTTAATAAGCATAATTAGCACATATTATTATATTATCAAAATTAATAAAATAAAACTGAATTCAAACAAGAATATAGGTAACATCAAAACAAACTAATGGCACATTTTCTATCTACCAAGACTACCCACAGAAGATTCTAAGAAAACCAAAAGCACACAATTTCATTATCTAATAAAAGTAAAATTAAAAAAAAATCTAACTACTTGGTTAAGGGTCCGTGGCCGTCGGCCATCTTATATCTGTAAAAAATATGGCAAATCTCAATTAATCCTAGTAAAATAGTTTAATTATACAATATTTTCAACTCAAATTGTTGATAGTTATTATTTTAATTAGCCTAAATCTAAATAGCCATAGTTTTTAAAACACAATAGCAATGTTTAAATAATTACGCCTATTTAAAACCCTAAATAAAAACAATATGGCTATTAATTTACCCATTTAAAATAGGTAATAACTATCAGAATATTTTTTTTTAGGATTAATTGAGATTTGCCATATTTTTGACAGAAGTAAGATGGCCGACTGCCAAGGACCCTTAATATGACAGACTCTATTTCGTCTTTTAATAATAAAATTAGTCTACCTACATAGGTAATGTAATAGTTATTATTTTAAAGTAGATGTCTCGTATCTAACTCCCAATAAATGGCGCGGCGCTAGTTTAGCATTTACTTACTGGTTTTTTAAACGAAATTCAATTAACCAATTCCAGCGAAATATTACCATAGCGCAGACAATTTATAATGGTAATGTAACAATATTGTTTCATTCGTAAATTACTTAGGAACATTAAAAATATAAAAATAAATGTGGACAAAATGTTCCTAAGTATAGTTACGAATAAAATTACCAATATATAAATCGTTTGCGCGACTGTACTATTCCGTTTTATTTGATTAAGTAGTTAAATTTAGCATAAAAATTAAAAAAAACAATAAATACGACACTAGATATAATAAAATATTGTCTACCTACATTAATTATTGAATTATACCTAAATAATCTAAATTCATCACTGTTTCTAATAAGAATAACATGATGAAAAAGCTAAAATTATCAACTAAAAAATAAATAACCAATCAATTATTAACAAATTTGGCAATAACGGCACTTTTAAAAAACAATTGTATTGTAAAACAAACTATTGAATTATGCAATTCAGGAAAACTTAAAAAATAATTTCTTTGGATTAACTCACTTGGTAGGTTTTTTTTTTAAATGGCAAGCAGCTAAAATAATTCAGAAGTGACACTATGAATAGGTATTTCACCTAATTCTAAGGCCATAAAACTACTTTAAATTTTGATTAAGTCTACAATACATATAATTATTCTATTCTATATTATATGTGATATTTTCCGTTAATTACATATTATTGTCACATCATATCATTTTGAATAACACATGATTTAATTTGTAATGCTTTAATTTTAAAGTAGTTGTTTCGTCTCTTTTTATTTAATTGTAATAACGTAATTTTACATCTGAACTAAACCAACCCTCTTATCTCAATTTCTATACTTATCCATATTAATATATAAACTTTTTGAACTGCCCGAGTTGAAGTTATTATTGAAGTATAAATTGAAGTCCCCCGCCGCACTGAGTTTGTGTTTGTTCAGGCTAATCTCGAGACTACTGTACATATTTTCATATGGTTTCACCAATAGAAAGAGGAAATGACTTTTTACGTTTTAGTTTTTCCGCCAAAATTAACCCGAAAAATATTTACGTTATACGCCCGTGATTGGGTTGGCTCTATATATGTACCACAAGATTCAACTTTTTTCGTCCAATACATTCGGAGAAAATTGTGACAGACAGACACAAGAGTGATCCTCTAAGGGTATCCGTTTTTTCATCGGAGATGTACGGAAGACGGAACCGTAAAAACAAATACCCTTTAATATTTCTAAGTACTCCTTTTATATGGGACAGTTCCTGATAAATCTGCTAATTAAATCTGGCATACATCTCACACTAATTGACAATAGTTATGTAGAAAGGAACCAGTCCACAAAATTACTAAAAATGTGTTAGTCCTAAAGAACTTTCGAATAATAAATATTTTAAAATCAGTAAAAATCAACAATATAATCAGGCGATTAGGAGTTTCATTTTTTCATGCAAATATCTTAGTTGGACTGGTTGTTTTCTGCATAAGTACTGGCAATTTTGGTTGAGTCAATATTCTGCCTCATTACTTGCTATTGAAATAGTAGAATAATTGGTCTGAATACTTCAGTAAAGTTTGAAAGAATATCTTCTTCAAGATCTACTCAGAAATAGAAACCAATTATCTACTGTACACTCCACTATAAAATTTTAGTACAACTTGTCTTATCATCTGTCAACAATTCCAATATTTCTTCGGTAGTTCTGTTTTCTTCTTGGAATTTCTTCATTTGTTCATCGGGTATGGTACCTGACAGCAATATCTCAATATTGTTCCGAAGTCTTTTGTGTGGGGATACAGATTTATCTTTGCAAGGTTTGTGACCCATCGCAACCAAGGAATCAATAAGAAGGTCATCTATAAGACGTTTGTTGAAACCTGTATGGAAAATATTTATTTTAGTTTGATAAAAAGCAAATTTTAAATATTTTAGGCATAATTTACAGCTCTGAATCTTTTCGATTTCATATTTTACACAAGAAAATATCACATGCAAAGACTGTCAAAAAATTACCACCACCTACAACCAGCAACAATATTCACAACATCTCTCACCAAATTACCTTCATTAAAAAAAAACATTTTGCAGCTTAAACAATGTTGCCTAGCATGAACCTTCACCCCAACACCAGAATTGTACAACAAAATGAAAAATAAAAATGAACTCACTTCTGAAAAAAAATACCCATGATCATCTCGGAGTGTTGTAGATTATCCCTTAAATGAAAATTGCATAGATGAAGCCACACACAAAAATGCGGCAAAACCAAAATCAAATGGCACACCACAGAAGCACACAACATATCAGACCAACTCTCTTTGCAAATGAACAGGTGCCTCATGATTGCTAATTAAGTTTTATTTAAATAATGTAATTCTGGTTACAATGTGCCTTCAATGAGACCTTTAAATGACCTATAATTATTGTTAAAACAAACTTTAATTGTTGATTACAAACATTAATAATAGTTCAATGACTTCAAATTATTTTTTATGTATTGAAGTTTGCAATAAATTATCTAAATCCAATGGGAATGAACAGTTATAGAACACACAAACACAGAAGCCAGAACTTAACTTAAACATTTTATATCTTGTGCTCTGTTATAATAAAGTGTAATAATAATATTCACAAAATACGCACCTAAGCATTTGAGTTTGCTCTTGGTGGCCACCATAGTCAGCAACAAGGCTAGCAGGAAGCGCATTCGGGACAGATTCATGAAGGAATCCATTTCCGGTGCCTTAATGGACAACTCCATTTTCTCCTCAATTGTCAGCTCTTTGCTATCAGTTTTGCAAAGTTTGACATGATTATCCAAATGTTTTTTCAATTTAAAGAATTGCCCACACTGTGTACATTTGTAGGTCTTAGTTTTTCCATGGATTTTCATCATGTGTGCTTTCATGTGAGGAAGTTGAACAAATGCCATAGGACACATGGCACATGGAAATGGTTTTTCACCAGTGTGTCTTCTAAAGTGCAACAACATAGCATTAGAATGTCTGAATTTCTGATCACAAATTCTGCATGAATATGGTTTAGATCCAGTATGTGAACGACGATGAACGGTCAATTGAGTGGATTGAGTAAATCTTTGACCGCAATCTGGACATTTATGGGGTCGAGAATTCTCATGAGTCCTTAAATGCTCTGTCAAATGACCTTTCAATTTCTTACAACAAATAGGACATTGAATCCTGAAACCACTGTGGCAAACCTCTACATGCCGTTTAATAGAGCCGGGTCTCAAAAATCCTCTACCACAATATTGGCAAACAAAATCCTTTACGTTCAAATGCTCCCTCACATGTGTAATTAACTTTGATCTGCGACTAAATCTGTGTTTACAGATGGTACATTTATAGATACTGTTTTTAAGATGGTGTTTTTCATGCTCAGTCAAGTAATAATGATTGGAAAATTTCTTCACACAAAAAGCGCATTTATAGAAGCAAACCCCTTTGGTGTGATTACTCAAATGCAGAGACAAATTTTCTTTTATAAGGAATGAATTATTACATAAATCACATATGAATTTCTCTGGACAGTTTATTAACTCATAATGCTTCTTTACTAAATGCACTTGTAAATTACAAAACCGTTTAAACATTTTTGGACAATAATTACATGCAAACGGTCTTTTGTTGAGATGTTCATTGCAGATGTGATCACATAGTTTACTTTTGGTTTTGAATGTTTTCTTACAAGTGTCACATTGAAATATAAATTCATCTGGTGATGGTTCTTCATTAAATTCATCATTATGTAATGCAGGATCATTAATGAATTTATTTCTTTTATACTTTTTAGGACTCTTAATTGCATTGTCTTTGTTATTATCAATTACTGATATATTAGGTATGTCATCCTTTTGATTTGATGTTGAAGATCTTTTGCAACTATCTTTGGTTTTTGCATTTTTTCTAGCTTGTTTGTTTTCTTCATCTTTGGTTTTAGATCTTGTAGTTTTTGTGTGCTTATCACTTTCTTTGTTATTTTCATCACTTTTATTATTGTTATTTACATATTCTAGGTCTTGATAGTTATTATTATTGGCACCAACTTTAGTGGGCATTTCTTTCTGCTTTTTCCGCCTGTTATTACCTTTGTTAACAATCAGAAGCTCAGACTTTAGTATATCATCAAACATTTTCAAATTATCCTTTGATTTCTTTTTAATATAACCCCCTTTTGTTACCAACTGTTCTTTAACTATTGAGAGATGAAATTTGTCTATTTTTCTATGTTTAGTTGGTTTCATTTTAGCTGAGCTATCAGATGATTTACTTTTGGTATTGTAAGCCATGTCTGAGCTGATACTTAATGTCTATGTTAATTGGTATGTGAGATGTAGCTAGGCCAGTGTATTCATCTATATTTGGATGAGAAGCTAGAAGTAATGGATTACAACCGCCACCTTGAAGTTAGTGCTGGCAAGGTGAAGACTACATTATAGATGCAGTAAGTACTCTACTATAGGTATATATACTTACATAGGTAGTCATTATATTTATTTACATGCGAGTTATGTAGTTACAGCTTTCACCACTAGCTCTGAAGAAGTGCAGATGTGCGAGAAAAGCAAGGTTTTATTAATAAGTTTATTTACAATACATAGGTATTCTAATTAATTATGTGTGAAGGTCGAGTCCATGAGAAGTAGATAACTTGCACCGTATTAATGTTCATTACCTTTATATATAACACAAATCATATTAGGATAAACTGACGAAAACATCTTTTTAACGTTTATGGACACGATTTTACAATGTTTCCTGTAGGAAAACACAATTTCAGAATCGTATTCATTTCTGTTCCTTCCCCAATCCACAGATAACTAATCCCATACTAATCCAATAAAAATGGTTTTTTTTTTATTGAAAACTAGGGACGTGCACTATTTGTGTAATATTGATCGACTGCAGATGACTGTTATTTAACCGCTCAGTCAGTTTTTTATTTTGCGATATTAGGTACGTTACTAAAAAAGGAAAGACCGAATGAAAGGTATTAATGCAAAACAATTCTATCTTGTCTATTACGTAGGTTTGTCAAAAATATCACAAATGTCATAAATTGCGTGTCAACAAAGTTGGAAAATAAATTGTTTCTGTTTTGAACTATATTGTATTAGATCAATTTTTTAATATTATGTGATACAGTTTACAAACATTATAAACATGGGTGTCTCGGGTCAGTCCATAACGTTAGCGAATAGCATTATAGGTGTAGGAATATTGGCTATGCCTTTTTGCTTTCAACAAGTATGTTTACCATTTATTTCATTATTAATTATATCAAATATAAAAAAACAGAGCTTTTTGCACCATAAAGGTTCCTCAGGAGTTCCTCATGCATTTTTTGTGGTTTAAAACTAAAACTTTAGATCACTTTTTAGTTCCCTGTGTAGATTACCCATAACCTCTCTTAAAAATAGCTAATAAAATATTGTTATTTAATTTGTGACAGTGTGGAGTGCTTCTGGCTACATTGATTCTACTACTAATGGGTTTAGTCTCTAGATGTTCAAGTTATTTTCTACTAAAATCTGCAATAATGGCACGAAGAAGCAATTTTGAGTTTTTAGGTATGTATTTCTGTTAGATACCTATTATGCATTTAAATAAGAATAGGCATGACTTTGTGCTATATTGAAGTTTATTAAAATTTCCCAGGTAGAGGTTCTTAAAAAGGACAAGATGTATAAGCTAAGATAATTTTAATACCTATTTAAATACTATATGTACTAAAAGAAATGTGTTAGTTTTATACTTAAATACATTAAATAGCAAAATAATAATAATTTTTAAAAATATTATTAGGTAGGTACACTAGCCTTTTACAACAATTATTAATTACTTATTACTGCAGACCATAGTTATCCTAAAGTTTGTCTGAGCTAAAAGATCATGCCCATTCTTATTTGAAAAGCATAGTACTGTTCCATATTAACTTATTATCTGGTTTCAATTTATTTAGTTAACTACTAGCTCTCGCCCGTGAGGCCCATACTAACTTTTACCCCCTATCTGCTTAGGGGGTGGATTTATAAAAAAAGGAGCCTTTGTCCTAGGGTTCAAACTTTCTCCGTATCAAACGTCATCAAAATGGGTTCAGTGGTTTAGCTATGAAAGTTTAACAAACATACCCGTGACAGAGTTACTTTCACATTTATAATATTAGTATGTAAATATGGATTAGAAGGTTTTTTTAGGTCTTTGCTTCTGCTAAGTAACTATGTGTTTTATATTTTTTAGCTTTTCATGTTTTTGGTCCTGTTGGAAAATTGGCTGTGGAAATTGGCATTATTGGCTTCTTGATGGGTACTTGCATAGCTTATTTTGTGGTTGTTGGAGATTTGGGGCCACAAATTATATCAAAAATATTTAATATTAACCAAAGTGATTTTCTCAGGTAAATTTCTTCTTTTTTTTCTTTCTTCACGGGTTGCCTTTCAGCTCCTGAAACCGTGTTACGGTCCCAGGGTACCCAGCAGAAAGTCACAGGTAAATATTCTGTTTATAGGGATAATTTTTGCTTGTATGCACGCTCAAGTTGCCCAGAGGTCTTAAATATTTGATAAAATAGCACAACTGAATTCTAAGGCTGATAGAAGACAGAATTTTTTCTGCATATTGATGCAGATGAATTTTAGTTTTTTTTAATGATGTTATTAATCTTATCCCCTTTCTTTTATACAAAAATATTTATGTACCAACTATCTACCTTACAAAATATTTGTGATAGGTTGTGTTGAAGAGAGCATGTAAAGCTGGAGTCTCCATTTCTTATAAAAAATAACAGATGTCTGTTAAAAAAGTGACACATAGCCTTGTATGACACATAATATAAAGGCAGTGAAAATGTGTACAAAAGTGTGAAAGTGTGTACAAAATATCAAATAATTTTCAATTTTAATGATATATTTCAGGACCTTCATCATGGTTGTAGTGTCAGTGCTCTGTGTGCTCCCACTAGGTTTGTTGAGGAATGTGGACAGTCTCAGTAATGTTAGTGCAGCCACAATTTGCTTCTATTTCTGTCTTGTGATGAAGGTTTGTATGTAAAATTATGTTTTATTGAAATTATTATAAAAAATAGTATATATATTAAGTCTTAAATAATATGCTCTTTCTATCTCTAATTAAGTAACATTAAATGTGGTGAAAAAATTAAGGAGATATATTAAGACAAAATTTAGGTGAGTGTGATATTTCAAAATTAATTTCAATATTTAATTGGGATATGATGAGCCCCAAAATTACCGACGATAGATTAATTGACAATTTGAGATTTAAGACTAGTTTTTCTACTTTAATAAAAAGTAGAACACATAAGTACTGGCATTTCAGTACCATCATATCGTAAGTGCCGAATAGTCTGCGTTTTCGGGACTACCCTATTTAGAAGGTAAAAAAACATTGAATATTTTTTAAAGAAAATATGACAAAAAGACTAATATATTTTGTTTTATTATATATTTATATTATTAATATTAACATAATTTTCCAGGTAATAGCAGACGCAGCCTCGCAAATGTTTAATAATGATTGGAGCAGCAAACTGGAGTTATGGAAGCCGTCTGGGGTGCTGCAATGTGTGCCTATATTTTCTATGGCTTTGTTTTGTCAAACGTTAGTATTAAAAAATTGTATAATTTATTTATGACCTCGAGTGATAACATAAGTTATTCAATATAACTAGCGGGTGTATTAAGCAGCATGAGAGCGCGCTGACGGTAAATTACCCTGACTTAATTCAATAATACAGTTAATGCCCGGCCCCTTTAACTAATATTGCCATGACATACATACATTTATTTTCATAGTATAAATTTTAGCTTTTGTCAAGAAACTCCTTTTTGCATTAAAAGAGATTATTGCCCTCTTAATATTGCGCGCCCTCTCCAGCTATCTCATGCATCATTTATCCCTCATGACTAAAAATGCTAAGCACCAATTTTCTTTAAAAATATGTACTTTAATCGACTTCCCGTACTTCGGAGGGCATGTTAAGCCGACGTCCGCACTTATTCTAAAAAATAACATATACGTCTGTATTAAAGAAGTGACACATATAGGTCCATTAACTGCAGCAACAAGCTTGCCAGCTTACTGTTCTGTTTAATATGGAACTGGCAAAAAGTGGACACTGCTACTGGTTGTGAAGACGTGCCGAGCAAAGCCAGGTTCGCAGCGAGTATTTAAAATTTAAACAATAATATTGACACCCAAATGAATGTATTGTTTCAGACAACTGTTTGAAATATTTGAATCGATGCCCACACTGTCTTTAGAGAAAATGAATTTGGTGACGAAGAACGCCATCAATGTTTGTACAAGTGTCTACTTGACATTGGGGATATTTGGTTATATAGCATTCTCTTCACAAACTATTTCTGGTAAGACAATATTTTAATTATGCTTGGACAGGTGTAAGCGAACGGAGCGGAGGTGCAAGCTTGTTAGCGCAATGAACTCAGTAAACCGCGCGACTTATTTTGTTGATATCTCCTTAAAAAGTTGTTACAGAGATACACTGCAAAGGGAATCGATAAAATAACCAAGGATAAGTTAAGATAGGCCAAAATTCACGTACCAGAAACATGAGAAAGAAGGATTTCACAAAAAAATAGTCTTGAGAAAATACACAAAACGGACACATATGCTCTTCCAGTATTATACAAAAACTATTAGAAAGAGCAAGTTAATGTTTTCATAAAGTATGTGAAATTATCTATAGGATAAAAACGAGAAAATGGCAACTCAAGTCGCAAAATCTGTTGAAACTACGCGTGAAATTGTTGACTTTCAGGGCTTCATAAAACCTAGGTGTAACTGAATTTCATTTTTTTTTAAATTCATACTGTGTCAAATATAGTGGGTCTCTATAACTCGAATCTCGTTAAGTCCTAATCCTCAGCAAATCTAATTACGCAGTATCTCGAATTATTTAGTGCGAGGTATTAAGGTATTTATCTTTCGAAACTAAGACATACAGTTATCGTGTAATTTAAGAAGTCGTGAAGCATGTAATTTGTATGGGCCAAAAGTTATGAGGCGTCTCCTTAAACTGGCTAATTGTGGACTCATGGCCACACCACAAGATATAGAGACAAAGAAAAACTTAAATAATATTTCCAGGTAACATTCTGATCAGTCTCAGCCCCACAATGGCGAATGACGTGATCAAGTTGGGGTTCGTGTTGTCGCTAGCGTTCAGTTTCCCGATCATCATATTCCCGTGCAGGGCGAGTCTCTACTCTCTCATATATCGGAGTGTATGTATGTTTTAATCTAGTCGATTCTAGCCTTTGGCCACAGTTTAAGATATCGAGATGAAACTAAAAGCGGATTCTAAATTTGAAAAGTTCTGAAAATCCAATCAGCCGTTTCAGAGCTTTTCTAGACAAACATTAAGATATAGACAGACAATAATTTTAGATTATAGATGTTTCAGTATCAAGTAATGTAAGCATAAAGTTTAGAACTACAAATAGAGATGGCGCTAGACGTATGAAAATGCTATTTTTTGGTGAGGGGATGTCCCAACTCAATGTTAATAAGATATTGGTAGGTATTAATTTTTCAAACTGTTTCAGGCCCACCTATCGCACCACGACAACATAATCAACCATTCAATACCCGAGGGGACATTTCGGTTGATCACGGTCGCCATAGTTGGAGTGGCATTGTTTATAAGCATTTTGATACCCAACATTGAATTGGTGCTGGGATTGGTGGGGTCCACTATAGGTGTTCTGATATGTGTGGTGTTTCCTTCTGCCTGTTTTATACATATAACCTTTAAGAATACTAATGAGAGGATACTAGCGAAAGTAAGTTGGAATTTGTTTGACAAAATTGTCTCGGCCTTTTTTTAACCATCTGAAATGTAGTTTACACGTTATAATATGTGCATATCTCGAGTAAGGATTAACATTTCTTATCACTTATAGAATAGCATTAACAGTATTAGAAAATAAAATCGACGATAAAAGAAGTCCTGGAAAGATGTTATTTTAAAGAAAAACCAAAAGCTTCAATATATTTTGAATTAGGGCTGGATCTAGTACTGTTAATGAGTTCTGTGATAATCTGGATAGATTTATCTATTTTTGTTATGTACTGTTGTAAATTTGTTTCTGGAATATTATGAGCTAGGTCAATTTAATGAGTAGTTAATTACAAAGACTCATCTTATATTTGAGTACGACCAATGATCTCTGAATTAAGTCCTCTACCGTTGATTCACAGATTGGTATGTTTGACTAATGTGTACCATTTTTTTCAGGTGATGTTGGTTCTGGGACTGTTCATACTAGTGTTGGGTACATTCGCCAACTTGCAGGCGGCCGAGAGTAGTATCGATAGGTACGACGACAAGTACACACAGGAAAACATTGACAAGATCGTTAAAGACTTCTTCGATTCAAAAAAAATTGAGAACTCTGAAGGTAAAAACTGAAAAATAGATATACGCTGTAGCCAATTTCAAATCTTTGGACTAATTTGTGGTTATTAAAATTTTACTATTAGTATTTTGCTACACCGTGTATTCGAGCTTGGGACTAATTGCTTGATCGATAATTACCAGACTAAGCCTGTCCTCGATAATATTGTCAAATACGTTTTCTTGAATTTCAGAAACTATTTCAAAAAGAATGGATAAAATTCTAGAAGATAAAGATGAAAAAAATAAGGAGTCAATTGCGCAACCACCTAATCCTGTCCCACCAGAGATAGAGGATAATAAGCATGTTGAAGCTAACGGGGCCAACGAAGTACACCCAAAAGAAATTAAAAATATAGAAGTTATAAAGGAAAACAATAAGTTTGAAACACATCCGAAAAATTTAGTCACAAAAAGAGAAGAAACGGTTAAGATAAACGGCGCCGCAGTTAAAGATCCAAAACAAAAAAACGAACCAGCCCCTCCTGTGGTGGTGGAAGAGAAAATTGACATAATAAAGGAACAAAAGCTGATGGAAACAATGCATCAAAAAGTAGAAGAACAGAAAGAATTAATGAAGGAACAGAAAGAAATATTGCTGGAATTACAAAAGTTACAAAACGACAAGAAAGATAAAATAAATAGTAACGAAGCAAAGAAAATAGCTGTTGAAAGCATACAACAGATAGCAAATATGGCTATACAGAGTTTAAGCGCAGTTACTGAAAAAGCAGTTATCACAAACAGCGGCGATGTTAATAACAAACCGCAAGAAAAGTTAGAGGCTGTGCAGGAACTTGCTAAACAGGCTGTGGAAAGAATTGAAGCAATTAAGGTAGATAACAAACCGCAAGAAAAGTTAGAGGCTGTGCAGGAACTTGCTAAACAGGCTGTGGAAAGAATTGAAGCAATTAAGGTAGACAGTGTTCAGGCACTCAAAAGTCCCGGGATAACCGACAACAAAATTATTTCACAACAATCTGTTCAAAATCCTGTTGTACCATCGGTCGCTGCGCCTGATATTCTTAAAGTTGATCAAAATGAAGTGAAACCCCATTCTCACTCTCCCGACGAGCCGCAGTCATACAAACAAGGAGAAGATGCCCAGATTGTAAATAACAATGTGCTACAACCAAATAAACTCGATATTATACAAAAAGTTGCGGCACCAGTGGCGCCCGAAGAAGTCCCACAATCAATTAAAAGTCAGATACCCCCTAAAGTCAATCAAATTTTACACATACCAAATAATATTCCTTCACAAAATATTCCAAATATAGTTCAGCCGCCAAATATTGGAAATAATGAACAACTAAATGCAGAAAATAATGTTCGACAAAAGAGAGAAGTGGTTGATTGTACCAATAAAACAGTTCTAAAACCTGAAGATAAGAAAATATGCGAAACTCTAGTGACAAACAACAATGTACAGTCACAAAATGTTATCTTACCTTCTGTAGATTTAGAAAAAGATCTATCGAGAATACTTCCTGGGGATAGCATTGTTCACAGTAGGTCACTGAAAAATTATCAGGAAAGTTCGACTAATAGGTAAAAGCGATAATTTGTATAACTATAGCACATTTTTTAATGAACGCCAACAATGAAATGAAATGGTGAAGAAAAAAGCTAAAAAAATAATATATAAATTAAAAACATAATAATTTAAAATCGCAATGCCGTCAGAGCTCAAACAACGTGCATTAAGATCTCGCGAAGGTTTTTGAGAATTGCATTTAATTAATGCACAAATGTAGTTTTTGTTTGTTTATATATTTTTCTATAAAATGTTTACCAGACAATAATAATGTAGAGTACTATAGAAATACAAAAAATAGATCGACCACTTAAATGTCGGGTATATTGCGATGCGCCTTTGAATTTGTGTGCGTTTAGCGTGTGCACTGCCGAAGCGACCCGCACCGCAAATTCCGAATCCGCCTTATTTTACTCTCCACGCACGTCATAGACGACAAATGCGCTCGTCCTATAATTCGTCCGTAATTAATATATTAATTATTTTTTACTCGAACAATAAATGAGAACTTGATAAATGGACAGACATTTGTAATTGATTTACCGGTATGTACTTTGCAAGATGTAATGATGATGATAAAGACAAATGATGTTATTTAAATAATAATAACTATGTTGAATATTTTATAAAAGATAAGTTTTGATGGTTATGTGTTCCTATACGTAATAGTATTATACCTTACTAATAAACGTTGAATAACTCCAATGACAAATTTACAATATTAATAACCAGTCTGTTATTCAATGTATCTAAATTGAGATTAAAATGGTATTTGACAATAATTTTCGAAAATTGTTAAGCAGTTTTATAATTGACAACACACTGATCTCGTGTTTAGTGTTGTTTAGTATATAATGTACAAATAATAATGTTATTGTTATCCAAACTTAATTTATTGTAGATTGTGTCCAATTTTACTGGTGTGTCTATTTTGTAAATTGGTAGATATCGTCAAAACTGTTATTAATATATATTTAAAATTAACAAAAAACCCGCCTTATTAATAAACGTTGTATAGGTATTCGAGGCAAATAACACTCGCAAATGTTTGTGTGAGTGTACATATTCATAATTTTTTTACTTATATGAATAGTAAAATAGTACCTATTTAAGATAACTTTAATACCTATGTAAATACTATATATAGCAACTGTGTGAGTATTGTTCTCGCTCTCTCAGAGATTTAGTGGGAAAACAAAACGTTGTATAACTTTGTACAGCGTTTATTAGGGCGGTAATTATTAATATAAGGTCCGTTTTTCTAGTCTCGTCTTATTTGGTAAACAAATTTAAGACGTTATATTTGTAACCTATTTCACATTTGCAGGACAAATATTCATACATTTTAAACTGTTTACTAAATAAGACTAATGGCGAAAACTAAACGAACAATTAAAAATAAATGTTTTCTTTGTAAATTTGACTTACAAAACTTTACAACCATGCGAATTATTCGCACGGGCCGAACAGAAGTCTAAAAACATTTAGTTTATCGGCTTTACATATTATATTTACACTGAAAGGGTACACCATTAAAGAAACAAGTGAAATTAAAGAGATTGTTTAAAAAATATTTTAATTTATTTAAAGAAAAACAAAACCAGTATTTAACTTGAAACACAATCAGTGAGAAAACAAAATATAACATTAAACAAATCTTGAATATCTCTCTAGCTTAATATTAATTAATCTTATTGATGTATTGTATATATTCACGATTTCTTAGATCTGAAAGGAAAAAAAACTGTTAAGGGACCTGTCCGCCATTTTATTTATGAAAAATATATGACAATAACGGTGGCCGAGTGGTTAAGACGTCTGGTATTAACTAGGCAGACCCCAGGTTCGATTCCGGATCCCGACCATGTACCAATAGGTTTTAATGTACAAAATCCGACAAACCACATTTTTTTTCTATCCTCAACAGAACTAGCCACTCGTTAGGTATAGCCTCACAAATACCATCGGCTAAACGAGGGAGACTTGGGTCTTCCGCTAGGTACCCTGGAACCGTAACACGGCAAATAATCGTTGAAATACCGGACCAAGGACCCCAAGAAACTGTGTCGAAAAATATCTCCCGTGGATTTCAGCAAGCAGCAGAAGTGGATTATTCGAAATTTGATCTATTTTTTAATTAAAATGGTGGACAAGAGCCTACTTTATTTAATTAATAACGAATTAAGGGTGCGTCAGATCGAAAAACGCCAAAGGACTTTTCGTCTCAGATTTTCCTATCCACCCCTTTTCAGTTGTCCTTGACTTTCGAGACGCCCTGTATAATAAATAAAACCTCTCACCAAACACAGTTCACTTGCCTTGGCTCGTGCATAACCACTGTGTTATCAATAATGGTGGAGATGAGAAACATAGGACTATCCATGCAGTCCTATAGGCACTTTCCACTAAGTAATTACATGTCGTGCTATGCTATCTATAAATAAATCCTTTCGAAAAGGGTACGATAAACCCCTACCTTCGAGTAGATTCAGTTTTGCTAGTGTTCGAGGAAGTGGACCCGCGGCGAGCTCTTCTAGTAGGCGTGGACGGCGCATCCTCTTCAGTCACTGCACAATGTTATTTACATTATTCTCTAATATCAAATTAAACCGTCGTGTCGCTGACTCAATCAACGCACAGCCTAAAAAACCACTGAAGATATAATATGAAAATTGGAAGGTATATTTCTTAGGGGGTGTAGAGTACTGTAGGGGTGCACTGAGGATTTTTTTGAAATTACATCCCTAAAGAGTAAAAAGGTGTAGTAAAGTTTGTATGGAGAAACATTTTTTTTTTTCAAAGTGACGGTTTTTTTTTGAAAATTCACCTCGCAAGGGGGCGAAATAGGGTGTAAACGTTTGTATGGAAAATCGTATCGCACTAGTAAGTACTCTAACATTTGAGAAAAGTCGGATGGTTCCCGAGAAGTATATTTATAAGAATATTATAAATGCGAAAGTATGTATGTTTGTTTGTCCTTCTTTCACATCAAAACAAAGTAACGGATCGACGTGATTTGTACATAGATAGCTGGAGGGTCAGAAAGTGACATAGGCTACTTTTTATACAGGGATAATATATCATTCACCCGTTTCGTAAAAAAAATTTTACCATATGCAAGCTGCTATGCTAATGGTTTATAAATAATATTATTTCTAGGGCTACACGTGGTACCAAGTACAGTAACAATAATTTATTTAAATAGGTAATTTTTTTATACATTTTAAGTAAAAATATTTACCAGTAGATAAGGCAGGAGATCCAGAAATACTATCACTGTCAGTTCTCTGAAACAATAATAAATTACTAGTTAAAAATAAATTCTTGAATACTCGGTTAAAAAAATTAAAGCAAATCCACCTCGTCTTATTAGTCTAGATTAGAAGATGAACATTGGTTTGGTACTGATCGGGATTGGCCAAGGCAACACTCAGGGCCGGATTCACCCACAGTGCCTGCCGCCCTGAGGCACCGTGAAAAATTACTTAAATTCTACATAATTTTTTTTAATAAAATTATTTATTATGGGATAGATAAAATGTAATGTGCAAATGTTCTCAATACAATCACACTTTTAAAAGCATTTTCGATAACGCGAAAATCAAAATTTTCTCTCCGAATTTTGCCGCCCCTGGAAATATGGGCACTGGCCTCTGTGGCCTCTAGTGTAAATCCAGGCCTGACAATACTGTCATTTTCATCTTTAAAAAAATTTCACATACTTTTCAGTAAAACAATAAAAACGGGTATAGAAAATGTTGTCTACTGCATGGTTGAGCCACTAGATTTTTCCAACAGGTAATTTTATAGGTACCCAAACCTACCCTATCAACAGAGGTCCGTCGTCCTTTCGGCGTGAGAGCCTCCACAGCCTTGTTGAATGAGGCACGTCGTAGTCGCGGACTGTCCAACAACTCTGTACTCACGCTCGCCACCATGACGCGCTCGGGTGTGCGGCGTTTTGCTGAAAATTATATTATTTACTATGCGTTCGAACTAAGAATAGACGTGACTTCGATCTAGACCGGTCTACGGTCTGCAGTAATAAATAATTCTCTTTTTTTTATTGTCTTTTTAATTTGAACGTCATAATATGGCGTAAAGTCACGCCTATTTATATTTGAAACGAAAGACTAAGGACCCAACATCTCATTACTGAAATGCGAAAAAATGAGACTACCGGTAAAAGAATTTTTGAAATCGGTCTAATAGTTTTCGCAACCAAACTCAGTTTCTTTATAATATTCTCCTGCAATGCACTGAGGTGCTATAACTTGAGGTGTGGCCAAAGGCACCAGTTTTGCCAGTTGTCCATATTAAACCTGTTGGTGCACTTAATGGACTCAGATGTCACTTCTTTAACAGACTTATCTGTTATTTTTAGAAGTGCGGAAGCCGGCTTTTCGTGCCCACCGAAGCACGAGAAGTCGATTAAAGCACATATTCTTATATAAAATTGGTGCTTAGAATTTTGCCCTAGTGAGATTTGAACCCGGGTTAATAAGACATTAAGAATTAACTAAATAATTGATGGAAGCAATCGCAGCATGACAATCGATTGTCTGCCTAACCATTCTAAATGCCAAAATTAAAGCTTACCTATATCTGCGGACATTCTTCTAATGGGTATAGATTTGGGTGTGATGGTCTTTGTCTCCGACATCGCTCTTTTTAATCGTGCTGGAATTATCATCAATCATTAATAAATAATTTTAAACTGGCATGGATATTTTCGAACAAAATAAAATATAGCCTATAGCACTCAGAGATAATGTAGCTTCCTATTAGTGAAATAACTTTCAGAATCGCATCAGTAGTTTCAGAGATTGCTCCCTACATCCAAACTTACGAACTTTACCTGACCTCTTCATAATATTAGTATGGAATTATAGATAGTGCTATGGTTAGCATACTTAGGACTGTGACATGTTTCGTTTCGACTCGAAGGCCAAAAACGACGGGTCCGCACCAATGGTCAGCCACGGAATGCCCGGCCCGAGAATGTCCAATACTAGAATGCTGAGCAAATTGCTGAATCGGACAAAGATGGTACACGGAAAACGAAAGATTATAATGTTTCATATTTCTTTCAGAATTGCGATTCAAATTAGTTCGTTGGAATCAGTTTTTATCAAGTCAAACTACATGAAAAAAAAATATTGTAAAGTCCATTTGTAAACAAAACAATGTATTTTTATTGTTATTTTTTAAATAACCGTTTAAATGTAATGTAAAATAGGTTGAAAAAATATTTGATATGTAAAAGTATACCATAACGTATTTTAAGAATTTTATACGTCTACTTTTAAAAATGCAAATATTGTTTGCTATATAAGACAAGTCTAAAAAATGGATTTTATTAGATTACTAGCTTTTCGCCCGTGGAGGCCATATTAACTTTCATCCCCTATTATATGGTCCAATTTTTCTTTCCCTAAAAAATTGCCAAATTTTGAAGTGTAGTTCGTATAGGGAATTTCAGTACGAAATGTATATCGGATTACTAAGTTATTGTAAATCATAAAATCACTTACATGCAGGCTTATTTAGCACTTCAATATGAAGCTCATCCTCTTGAGGCAATTCTGCTGTACGCCAATATTAGTTGTTAAATAGAAAGAAAATCAAAAATCAATAAGCAAAAAGTTAAATTACATAGGTACCGTAAAACGGGGTGAATGGAGATATTTTTAGTATTTTAAATATTTGGATAGGGACGTGCGACAATGATATATGTGCGTGTGAAAGGGACAGTTGTTAACATTTTTGGTTAAATAAAAAGCGGCGCACAGATTTCCATCAAATCAATGTAAATAATACAACACACTCACCTTCTAGGTCTTTTTTACTGAGTGATTTATTATCATCTTTATTAGGCGTGTTTGCTTCCAGCCAACCTCCCAATACACTTTTTTGGTGTCGTGTTAGTCTGAAATATGCAATCAAAATTAATATGTAATTGTGTTATCAAGTTTAAAATTGACTTGCAAGACTGTTTTATTCACATTATTGGTAAATAAATTAACAAAAGTGTTGTGTGCAAAATGTATCTGTTCCGTAAACTCTGTCATTTCTGTCCAAACTCCTGCTTTGTTCAGTGAAATTTTTAAGCATTATCATCATTTGGTATGTTATTTATTAAAAACATAATAAAGGGGAAAATATAAACTTGGCGTACAGTACATTCGCACATAATGGGACATCTAGGTCCATTAAGTGTAGCAACAGGCTTGCCACCTGTTCTGTTCAATATGGACAACTGGCAAAAAGTGGACACTTTTACTGTTTTCTCTGGCCACACCGCAAGGTGTAGATGTGTTTGTTTTGTATTATTGCGACCAAGTGGTTTGGAGAGGTGCAGTGTGCATGCTTAATCTCATTAGCATTACTTAGATATTTTGCAACAAAAATAAATCAATAACTTACCTCCTAGCTTGCGAATATTCCGTAATAATATCATCAACATCACCCTTTTTGGAAGTGGCCGCCTCTTCACCTTCTGGTATTTTGGCAAGTAAAGGTTTTCTACCTCTCTTGACGACTCTCTCGTCACTGTCATTAGACGTGAGTGATACATCGGACGCCACGCTATCGTTGTCATTGATGCTTTTGGCGCGGGATCGTGTGCGTTGACTCGGCGTGGATATTGTCTCTTCCTTTGGCTCGGAGACTTCTCTGGATGACCGTCTTGTCATCCTTCTGGGAACGAATTCGTTGGACGGAGTCCTAGCCTTCCTTCTAGAAGGTGTAGGTGTTTCTAATAAATCTTCACTTGGTTCTAGAATTGCGGCTTCTTCAACACTCTTAGTGGAATTACTGCGTTTTCGTCGTGGCGGTGTTTTACTACCACGGCTCGATGCTTTTGGCGTTGGAGGGTTATTTTTAGTGTCTTCTCTTTCATCAATTTTGACCTCAGTTTTTTCAAAATCTTCATTCTCCTTGGTTTCGGTTATTGCTTCGTCTTTTTTCTGCACAACTGCGTCTACAACATCATCACTCTCTTGAATTTTTGTAAAAGAATCTTTTACAATTGATTCTGTAAATAATAATTTGAATAAAACAACAAATTTGTATGACTAATACATTATAAAGATATTTTTATTTAAATTACCTGTTTCCATTAATGGTGTAGGTTCACATTTTTCTGTATCTGGTTGAGGCGACTGTTTGCCAGCACTGTCAACTGACAACGACAGTTTTATATTGTCAGAATTATCAGACTGTAACACAGAATTATCATCTGTCAATATAGACATTCCCATTAAAGTTGAATTGTCAACCAAGGGATCTTGAGCTAAAGTTTGATTTTCTTCATTGGTATTCATACTCTCTTCTTCTTCCACACAATAAGGCACTGTTCCAACATCCGATTCTGGCATAGGTTCATCAGGTAGCGGTATATCTGGGTTTTCCTCCATATACATAGTACAATACGATGTTGAACTATCATCGCTGTATTTCAAGCGAACTTTGTTCTAAAACAAAAAAAAGTGAGCCGTCGCAGGACGCCTGGCAGATGTGAAACATAGACACTATTTTGTATAGAAAATATACATGAAAGGATGGTTTGTTAAAGGAAATAAATATGGCATGATCAAAAGTTACGAAGTGAACAACAACACTGTATGTATACGAGCTCAGTGCGGTGAGAGAGGGGATCGCCGAGCCGAGACTTGTCTGACCTGCCGCATTAGATGTTTCACTACCATAAAATTGTAAATATGTAGATACTTACTGGTTTAGGAACAACTTTATCAGACTCATTGGTGTCTTCAGAGCTTTCAGATTCCTCACTTTCCGTTTCTTCTTCTTCTTCCGATTCGACGATAACATCGTCATCTTCTTCTTCTTCTTCTACCTGCTCATCACTCATATCGCTATAAGTGATTCCCTCTATTTCATCTATCTCTCGTTCTATTTCGCCTATTGTCTGCTTCTCCTTCTCAATTGCTTGAGCACATTGAATTTCACTTCGAATAACTTGTTTTTCTTGGGTGTCGTCCTCAATAATCTCGCTATCACTTGTCATTAAACTTGACGAGTTCTGTCCTAGAACGGAATTGGCTGCGGAATGAGCTTCTTGTTCGGGCGCTGTGTTTTTCTTTCCAGTTACAATTTTATCAGCAGCTATGGCTTTTTTAACTTCTACACTATCATCTGCTACACTGCTTTCATAACTTCTGAGAATAGATTTATCGTAAAATGACTCTGATATATTTGTGATGAGACTTTTAGCCACTTTCTCTGTGGTAACAACATTAGTTTCCATTTCAACATCTTTACTTTCATCTGCGACACTGCTTTCGTAACTTTGAAGGACGGATTTCTGAAAGTATGACTCGCCAAATGTCGTGTTGCTCAATTTAGGCGTTGTTTGTGAAGTTTTCTTTGGAATATTATGTGCGTCATCTATGTCCATCAAAATATCACTATCAGCGGAACTTTGCAGCACCGACTTGTTCACAATGGGAGAGAAGGACACGTCTAGTAAAGTGCTCGTTTGAGACTTGTTTGATTTCAATGGAGTACAGCCTATTATGCTATTCGGTGTCGTTTTATCTTTTGAACTAGGTGCACCTATTTCGCCTGTTTGTTCAGGACCTTTTAACAGTAGATTTTCATTATTCTTTAATGCGTTGGCTTCTAAAACTAACCGCGAGAGCGATTTCTTCTGTTTGCTAGTTGACATTGGCGATAGCAGTATAACGGTGTCTCGTTCGGGTGTTTTTGAACGACTCCTGAAATAAAGAGCTTTTGTTAAATAAAAGTTTTGTACCAAACTTAATGTATATCCGAAATCGACTATCAAGACCGTGGCAAGTGTAAATTCACAGTATCTGCCTACTTAGAATGGTATTGCACGCGTGATGTATGTATGTAAAACTACACTTGGTTACAATATACATACCTTAGTGTTCGTGGGCTTACTGGGGTCGGTTCTGGTTCAATAATTTCAAGTTCGGGTGTTCTGGAACGACTTCTAAAACAAAAAAAAACATATTATAGTTTAAAAGACATATAATTTTCCATCGAATGTACTTCTAAAATCTCTTGTCGTTTCGCAAAATAATAGTATGTTTAAAGTAGGCCTAAATTAGAGATTTTATTATAAAATCGCATTTTTATATGGAAGATAACTATTTTTGAATCTCATAAGTAGGCCCCAGCACTGAAATAGTACACGTTTCAAATAAGAATATGCGTGACCTTGACCGCGAACAGACTAACTTTACAGTATACTAAGTATGTAATTATTAAATTGTTGTAATTTTGTAAACAATTTTTCATATCTTGTTTTTTGCGCAGATATGATAAATTAGATAAAAATAAGTAATCAATCCAATTTAGTTCAGAGTATATTTCACAATATGGCGGAAGATCACGCGTATTCCTATTTGAAACGCAATTTTCAACATTGAACAATACCTAAGACTACGGCGTCTCGGTGACTCAGTAACGTCAACACTGGTCGGAGATTCAGATATCACTTCCAGCCTGGACGTCGCTACTCGTTCAGGGGTCCGGGACCTATTCCTGAAAATAAAAAATATATCTTTACATCCGGTTACACACTTCAGTCCCATTTCAGGAAATGATTCCCTACAAATGTATGCCACATAGCTCGCTGTTTCACATCAAAAAATGTGACTCGCCTTCCACTTGTTGGAAAGTGGCTATGGGAGTCCATGATTTATGGGCTATAGGACTATCTATTTTTAACATTTGTCTTTCTAATATAAAATTGATACAATCTCAAGACAAAATCTTGAAACAAATTAAAACAAAAAAAAAAAAACTGACGTCTGCAAGCCATACATACCTTTGCTTGCTCGCTCACTCCGAGAAAAGGCTAGTTTTGTTACTGTTAGGTTACGTTAATTCTTATTTGTATAAAGCTCAATGAAGAAGCACTTTAGCTAAAAACGTTCTCAGGAGCAAAAGCACGTGTTTTTTTATTGTCAAATCACGCCTCTAACGAAAGTACTAATTTAATACTAACACTCTTTGCCAGTTGTCCATATTAAACAACTGGCAAAAAGTGGACACTGTTACCGGTGTCTCTGGCCACACCGCAAGGTATAAAGGCCGTGAATGTGTGTTGTTGTTCTCTTTTTATCTGTTATTTTTAGAAATGCCCTCCAAATATTTATTTGTAATTTATATAATTATTAATTATATATAATTAAATAAAGTACCTTCTTGGCCTGGTAGCGCTCAGTAAAGTGGCTGCAGGATGTTCAGAACTCTCCGACTCTTGTTTCGGCATCTCCGGTATAGACTCGAGCTCACTTGATATTGGACTGGTGTGTGACAGATCTGGTGTTCTCGATCTGAAAATATTAATATCGGGTTAAGAAAGATGTGTATAGATAGAGTGAGAAATGATTATGTACGTGAAACATAGTGTTGTATATAAAATTGAAATGAGAATGCTGAGATGGTTTGTACATGTTAAACGAATGTGTGATGAAAGAATGACTAAACAAATATATAAAGATATAGTACTAAAATTAATAACAAGAAATGGACGACCAAGACGAACTTTCATGGATCAAATACGAAATTCTTAAAAAACGTCAAATACGTAGTACTAAAAATAGACGTGCATGTATGAAACGATGTATGGATGTGGATGAAGTAAGAGAAGTATGCAAAGATCGAGAGAAGTGGCGCTCCATACTCTCTGCCTACCCCTATGTATATATGTATGTATCAGAATTTTTAATTTACAAAGCAAGAACACAAAGAAAGTGTGTAGAGGGTGGGCTTATAATTTCATTATTAATATTAATACATTATTAAATATTAAAAGTACACACAATCGCAGAGCATGTATGAAATGTATGATGAATATAAAAGAAGCGAAAGAGGTATGTCAGGACCGTAGCAAATGGCATTCGATTGTCTCCGCCTACCCTTCTTGGGATAAAAGGCGTGATGATAGATAGATAGACACATATTAACATCTCATATCACTTCCGTCGCATTTCACGAATTTACTCCCTACAAATTATAGCAACATACCGAGATCTAAGATGTTAAACCTAAAATAACTTTAATATACATGGTTTTCTTTTCTTACTTATATGAAAGTCTATGAGCGTAAAATTTCAGTATATTACGTGAACGGCCACGGAAAGATTAACAACTTTATACTAAATCAATCCATAAAATCACCTTGCACTCCTTCTAAGTAAGGACACGGTAGGGGAGTCCTGACGTTCTGGAGTTGACAAACGACGTCTGAAAATCAAAATTATATATTATTATTTTAGCACACGATTTTCAGAAAGTGTTGTAGCCTGAGTGACTGTATATTTGCGATCTCTAAATGGGATATTGAGCTATTTTATACGAGTCGTTAAACCAGTTCTTTTTCACCTCGATATACTTGATATGGGTATCGTGACGGTATATAGCCTATACTTAACGTTCCTCAATAAACGGGCTTTTAAATAATTTTTTTTTCAAATATGACTGGTAGTACAAGAGATTAGCGCGTTCAAACATACTTAGTTACTTAACAAACTCTTTAGCTTCATATAATAGTATAAACTGTGTTGAAAATAAATAGAAAAAGCGCAGCGATATTAAAATAATACGGACGAAACCGCGGGCACAAGCAAGTGTGACATAAACTCACCTATCCATTCCAGATTTCCCTTTAATCGAGCGTCTACCAGATGGCACAATACTCCGTGATGGAGACACGTCTCTCTCATCCTCGCGACTATCTCCCGGCGACAGACTGCATCTCTCCGCACTGCGTGGCCGCTCCAATACTGTATTCTCCGGCGTCGCCCTACCATGGTAGCCCGCGTTGATCAAGGGGAACGGAATGTCGGCAATGCTTTCTACGGTTATGCTAAGCTCTTCAGATAGACTGCTGCTTTGGGCGGATAGGGAGAGTGATATCCTGAAATGTTTATAAAGTAAAATTAAAAGCATACATGCTTCGTCACTACATATATGTATATACGCTAATCTCAAAAACTACTCAGCGGATTTTAATATGGTTTTCATTAATATATAGTCTATTCATGAGGACGGTTTATGGTATTAAACATGGACCAATCACATTTAGGAGCTGAGCATTAGCAATATTAGTGAATCAAGTCGGGGAAAAGTTAACGCCAGCGCGCTTTCTTGGCGTATGCTGTCTAATCCGTCAGAGACAACAAAATGACATGAAAAAGAATTGCGTAGATTAAAACGATCTACAAAAAAGTCGATAGCATATATCTATATTTTAGATAAATAATGTAAATTACATATGTGTATTAATATAGTTGTAAACCGATATTGTAACCGCTCAAATTAATTCTGTAATTACAAATTCTTACCGTCCCCGAACATTGTCTTTGTAAATTTTTCTCTCCTCTTTCATTCTTTTAGGAGGCGACACATCCGGATAGCTTTCCTGCAATAAAAAAACCGGTCTTAGCTCTACTACAATACACCCAGCCTTTGTTAGTATGGTGAAAAAATGCACAAAGGAGCGAAGCTATAGGTAAAATGAAGCTTTTAATATTTTGTTTAAACTTTCAATATATAAGATAGACATTACGTTAGAAATGGAAGTTTATCGAGTTTATTTATTCCCATTTCGAGTACTTAGGCGTTATTTATTAACGTAAATTATATCCAACAGACAGACAAACTGTTATCACGCCTTTTTTTGTAACAAAATCTAATAACCTCACAAATAAAGTATTCTCTAAATTGCTTTTCAACACACTTGCTCGTAACGTGAGTCTTATTACCTCAATTTTAGACTCACAATCCCATATATTAAACACGCGTGCTTTTTCTTTATATTACAGCACAAGAGTTATAATATAACCCAATGAAGTTAAATTCGTACAAGATTGCAAATGTATGTGTGTCCACAAAGCATTCTTAATTTAACCGCATAATACAGTTTTTATTTTTTAACACGACTTTATTGGCTGTTTGGCGAAGTTATCCGTGCCTTATCTGTCACGCGGGAAAAAACAAAACATTTCCATAAATATTTGTTAACATTTTCGCCGTGTTGTGGTTAATTATTAAAAATGTCGACTTCAAGTGGCGAAGAATACGTAAATTTGACTCCATGAAGTTTATTTTTTTCCTCGCAAGTGTGTTGAAAAACGTCGTATGAAACGCGTGTGCATTGGTCATTACATACTCAGCTTTCTTATAAAATACCGCCTCGTACGTAATGACCAACATAGCACCCTTGTATCACAATGTAGGTACTATTTCTACATACAACAACAATATCGTAAGATTTTTTTCTGTCTGTATGTTCGTGCACTGAGTAAAATGACTGAACTCAAAAAGATAATATATATATATATATATATATATATATATATATATTACACGATTACATGTATAATTACGCCTGAGAAAAAAATTGGATTGCTATATATATATATATATATAATGATACATGTAATCGTGGGCACAATCTACTTTTACAATAAAGTTAATATAAAAAAATAACATACTTCGGAATCCTGCAAAGAAATACAATCGATGTCATCCAACTTTTGTGTAGAAGCAGAGCCAGCCAACGACACTATGGATGTGTCTGAACCTTCCCGCGAGTAGGGAATCGTGAACCGTAATTGTCTGGAAAAAAATAATTATCTTACTTCATAACTACATATTATAAAACAAGCTCCCCCGCCGCCTCACGCAAAAACTACTGAACGGATTATATTGAGATTATTAAACATGGTCCATATTTAGGAGTTGAGCATTAAAATTATAAGTGAATCAAGTCGGAGAAAAAGTTAGCCCCAGCGAGTTTTCACGGCGTATGCTGTCTAATCCGTCAGATATAACAAAATGGTGTAGGAAAGAATGGTGTAGAATAAAATGATCTACAAAAAGTCTGCGGTAATATCTATATCTAATAGATAATTAGTTATAAGCGTATTTATTCATATTGTTGTAAAAAAATATTGTACCCGTGTGAAGCCGGGGGCGGAGTTGCTAGTATGTAATATACATGAAAGTGTAACAGAAAATGAAGGCATTAGGATAAAATATTATTTACTTTAAATTTTTAAAATGCATCACATTATGCGCAATTTTAAACAATATAACACAACAAACCATCACACTTTATATACCTTACTAATGTAATAATGTTCACATTTAGCCAGTTGCCCAATATAAACAGAACAGGTGGGAAACTTGTCGCTGCACCTAATGGACCTGGAGTTGTCACTTCTTTATATCTATTATTTTTTAAATACTTACTTCGACGCAGTATCACTAAACTCGTCTTCACTCTCGCCCAAATATCTCGAGTCGACCGGTGAGTCATTGAATTGCGACCGAGACGCTCTTCTTGTCTAAAATTAAAAATAATCAAAAGAATAAAAATTAAATGTCGTGCCTTACTCAAAGTTTCCAAAAAGAAAATACGAACTACCAAGTTAACTGTTAAGGACTTGTTTCACATGGCAAACTGTGGAAAAGTTATCAGAAACATAAAAATACATTATTTTATATCACTTCACATTAGTGAGGTTTATTTATTTTTTCTTTGGAAATATCTGAATAGAATATCTGTAACATTATATTATAATTAACGAAAAAAAAATGATAAAACTGAAGAATTTATGAAGAGACATACGTATAGCGTACATATATACACCTAAATTACAACGTGTCTTTTACTTGTTGAAAGTGAACAGTTCTAGTAATGTTGTTTAAAGCTAAACTAATGTGTAAGACCAAATGTTTACAAGAGAGATTTAATCCTGAACATTGATCTATCCATTAGTAGAATAAAATAGCGAGGGTTATTTTTTTAATTTTTAGCTGGTTAGATTCCCGGGTGAGGCAAGCGAATCTAAGAAAATCTTTGAATGCAGTTTTGTTTCTTTTTAAAAATAAAGGAATGTTTCCTTTAAGTAAAATAATCTATCTTAATGATTTAAAGTGGTTTCCCTTCAGGGCCCATTGATTTTTTTCCACCCAGATGGCTTAGGTAACGCAGCCAGAGTTGAAGCGAACAACTCATGTAACGTATCTGCGCAGCTGGCGTAGTAAGAAACTTAAACACCTGTCCTGTCCTATATGCAAAAATGTGTCTCTGCGAGCACTGTTCGCCCCAACTCTCGCTGCGATACCTACACAATTATTATTCTCTTTATTTTACATATTTCTTTAAATTATATTTTTACATATTTAGGTATAAAAAAAAACAAAAATATATAAAAATATAAAAAAAGGATTTATCCCCCCGGAAGCGAGGTTAATACCCAAACTACCGGTGGTTAGGGCTGCAGAGAGAGGAACTTCCTCACAATACGGGCCGTACTGAGGAGTACTGCCTTCTGGATCTGACCCTTGACCCAACTGCCAATCTCAAGTCTCCTAAGGTGACGGTCAAAACTCTTAGCAAAAAGACCATTGACCGTCACGACTATCGGTACAATGATCGCCGACTTCACATCCCACATGTCGACAATCTCGTTAGCCAAGTCAAGATATTTTGATTGTTTATCTTTCTCAGCTTTCACAAGATTGTCGTCATGTGGGATAGTGACATCGATTATCATTGCAAGGCGCGCTGATCGATCTACCAACACAATATCAGGCTTATTGGCAACAATAGTTCTGTCTGTGATGATAGATCGATCCCAGTAGAGCGTGGCATGACCATTTTCAAGAACTGGTTCAGGCACATACATGTAATACGGTACTTCAGTGACTACAAGGTTGTATCGTAAAGCAAGTTGTTGGTGTATAATCCTGGCTACTTGGTTGTGCCTGTGCAAGTACTCGCCGTTGGCAAGACGAGAACAACCGGAAATAACATGTCTGATTGACTCTCCGGGACGGTGGCATGCTCGACAGATGTCAGCCGTGCCGTCCTTCATTATGTATTTCCGGTAGTTATTTGTCTTGACAACTTCGTCCATAATTGCACAAGTAAAACCCTCGGTTTCTCCAAAGAGATCACCGAAGCGTAGCCAGGACACGGAAGTCAAAAGGTCTACATCAGAACCATGAAGAGCCTTGTAGAACCTTCCGTGTAACTCCTTGCTCTGCCATACCTCCTTGCGGTCATTGGTACTCAGTATTATAGGTTTGTGCCAGTTCTCTTTAGCCAAGGATAACGGGGTAAAGCCCTTGTCTACCTTGACCATATCTCCATGCATCACCCCCTCATTGTTGAGAAAATATTCTCTGAGACTGTATACCTCACGATTGTGGAGAGTCTTAGCGTTAAGAAAGCCACGACCTCCACATTTCCGTGGGATGTACAGTCTCATTACAGATGAGCGTGGGTGATGCATACGATATGCGGTCAATAGTGTCCGAACTCGTCTGTCCAGGGCGTCCAGTTCAGTTTGAGTCCACTTGAGTATGCCAAAGGAATACAATAATACAGGCATGACCCAACC
Organism: Nemapogon koenigi; assembly: GCA_963924495.1. Taxonomy (NCBI): domain Eukaryota; kingdom Metazoa; phylum Arthropoda; class Insecta; order Lepidoptera; family Tineidae; genus Nemapogon; species Nemapogon koenigi. The sequence goes on along the minus strand of OZ004640.1, from coordinate 2,304,978 downwards.
ATTAAAGGCACGCACTTTATTTCCACCTGATAAAAGACTCTTCAGTACTTTTTTCAGGCGGCCATAGAAGCGTTCCTTCAAAGATTGTTTCATGTCTGTCTCATTGATTGCTATTGCCTGTGACATACCCAAATACTTGTAGGTTTCGTTTTCAGAGAGTGAATCAAGTTTTACAGAATCTGTGAGTTGTGTACTCTCAGATTCCGTTATCACTCCTCGCTTCACATGTATGATCGCACATTTGTCCAAACCAAACTCCATACTGATAGATTTACTAAAGTTTTCAGTTATCCTTAGTAAATCTATCAGTTGTGATTTGTTTTGGGCAAATAACTTCAAATCATCCATGTAAAGTAAGTGCGATATAACTTGACTCTCTCTCCGCAAACGGTAGCCTAGCCCTGAAACCCCTAGCAGTGTGCTGAGTGGGTTTAGGGCCAAGCAGAACCACAAGGGACTCAAACTATCGCCTTGGAATATACCCCGTTTAATCCTGATTAGTTCGTCGTCACTGAAAGCTCTTCGACATCCTGGATAGATAAGGACTGTTTTCCAGTGCCCCATACATGAGCTCAGGAAGGTGCGTAGAGTTGTATCGATTTTATACAACTCCATCACCCTCATGAGCCAGGTATGTGGTACAGAGTCATAAGCATCCAGCATGCCGATAGATCCTTTCGGTTACGTCGAACTTGTTGACTAATGGTCATGTCAATGAGGAGAAGTTCTTTAGTACCACGGGACCCAGCCCTACATCCATTCTGAGAAGCAGACATGATTGAATTGGTATTATTATTATTATTATTATTTTTACATATATAAATAAACAATTACTTTCAAAATACTATGCGGCGTGGCCTCCCTGACGGACCTCTCCGACATCTTGTCAATCTTCCATTCTAGAGTTGTCTCTGGAATTTGGACCTCCGGCATTTCCAGCAATGCTGCCACTTCTTTGACAATTTTCGGATGTAGTTTAACAGCGGAAGGTGGATTCCTGGGCGTTTTTGGCGTTGTGTCTAGTTTTGCTTTCTTCGCCGGAGTGTGAGCGTCTAAGTGTTGACTGAATATGCTGCAATTAATAATACCGATTAGATTAGAGAAAGAACAATTGGAAAATTTGCCCGGAAAACAGAAAGTACTTTTTTCTATAAGATTTTTGCATGAACTAATTTGAAAGTATGTTTGTTTGTCCTTCTTTCACGGGGCAACGGATCGACGTGATTTTTTACACAGCGATAGTTTGGAGGGCCAGAGAGTGACGGGGCTAGTATTGAATATAGTAACTATTTGTTCTCGGGTCTTGGATGTTTGAGATGCCACCCGCGACACGGGGAATCCTAGTACTAAATTGCGTGTACTAAAAAATGCTTTTTAACATACCTTTTGCTAGATTTGTTTAATTTCGGTGTACATATAAAAGGAGTTTGTTCGACATTCCAAGCTCGCTTCATGCCGCGTTTCACCGAAGGTTTGTTGAGCCAAGTGTCGCTTGCATTTTCAATTGTGTCCTACAATGTATAATTAAAAAACTAGAAATCTTAGAGCATGTATGAAAGGTATGATATGTAATAAATAAATCTTGGGATAAAATAAAAGGCGTACAATCTTACTAATAACGGCTGAACGGATTTGGATAAAACTTAGAGAAAAAATAATTTATGTTTTGAATTAGAACATAGGCCTCTTTTTGTTCAGTTAAAAAGGGGTGGGAGAGGGGCTGATATTATATATTTATTTTCTTTGTGCTATTTCCACACGGGTAAAACCGCGGGCAAAACCTAGTCACTAAATATTAAAAAACAAAGTCCCCCGCTGCATCTGTCTGTCTGTATGTACTCTGTTCGCGCAAAAACTACTGAACGGATTTTGTTGCAGTTTTCATTATTAGATAGATTGATTCACCGGGAAGGTTTACGAGCATTAAACATGGATCTATCATGTTTAGGAGCTGAGCATTAACAGTATAAGTTAATAAAGTTGGGGGAAAGTTATCCACAGCGAGATTTAATGGCGTATGCTGTCAATCCGTCAGAGATATAACAAAATGATGTAGGAAAGAATTATGTAGAATAAAATGATCTAGAAAAAAGTCCGCGATAGCAATAATCTATCTCCAAGATAAGTAGTTTGCGTATTTATGTAGGAATTCAAACCTGATAAACCTAGGAAACCTATACAGTATCCGCGTGAAGCCGGGAGCGGGGTCGCTCGTAATATATAAACAGAAGAGTAGAAAAACAGCACAATCAATAGGACGACAATACACTAAACCAAGAAACCCTCTTTATGCGAAATTAATACCATTCAAAAACTAATTTACCTGTATGAATGTTGACTTGTATGTGAATGTATTTTTCGGTGACTTAGCTTGAACCAAGACAGACATCGGCTTCGGGACTGTCACTGAAATTTAAATACAAAATATTAAACAATTAGCTAGCTGTGACTTGGCCTATGGGGCTCATACTATTTTTCATCAGTGGCGGTACCTTCATATAAGTCAAAAATCCCGCCTTGCCCTACTACTCCTAAACTAATACACAATTGCAAAAAAAACGTGTGACCCAATGGATGGTAATCCAGAGTCTTAAATTTAAATCCCATGATCACCAAAGAAGAATAAACATTTTCGTTAAGAAAGTCTACTTTTGTTATCTGTATTAATCTAGTGATGTGCCGGATCGTTAAAAATGTATATCCGCGGATACGGATCTGAATACGGATATTTGGTCTCAAGATCCGCGAATACGGATACGGATCTTAACTTTCTTAGAGTACGCGGTAAAAGAGACAATGACAGTTAACTCTTAAAGAGGTCAATAATCATTATTTTATTTATTAAGCTTAACACAAAGATTTAAACTCAATTTATCTCATTATAAAGATATTTTAATTAATATTTTATAAAAACTTCCTATAATAAATGTTTAAATATATCATCATTTTAATAAGCTTATTACAGAGATTTGTGATTGATCTCATTATAAAGATATAGATAAATTAAATAAATTAAAGATATAGATTATATAGATAAAGATATAAAGAGATTTTTAGTACCTTTGAGTTATGTACTATTGGTATGGTACTTCACTACGATAAATGTTTACAATATAAAGGTGCCAAATACGATTTTAAGAAATAAAAAATAATCTGAATGAAATTTAACAGTTTTCATTGTTACCTAATCACCTATATATATCAAATTTCATCTATAAATTGAAAATTCTCTTTCTTTCTTCTCCCTCGGATATCCGCGAATACGGATACGGATATCCGGCACATCACTAATTAATACTAGAGCTACAGTAGAATAGAAGAGTTTTGTGGCTGGCTCTCTAGCTATCTCTGTGCAAAAAATCACGATGATCCGTTCCTCCGTCTTGACGTGAAAGAACAAACAATTAAACACACTTTCGCATTTAATACTAGCAGTTGGCCGTGACTTCGTACTCGTTGTATTGTCAATGTAAAGTTTGCACCCCATTTCACGCCCTGGGGGTTGATTTTCAAAAATTTGTATAGGCTGTTGATTATCAGTCAGTCAGCGACACGACGATTTTATATTAGATTAGTTAGGATTTTGGACTTGAAACGCTACAGGATTAGAAAAAATATACACTTACAGTGCGGGAAAGACTCCATTTCATGTACCACGCAATGCGCCACCTTATTAGATATAGCCGGTAACGCAGAACACATCACGTCAACCAACTCGCTTCGTACAACGTCTCTGTCGTTAATGGTACAAAGGCTCTCCATAGACTTGGTAGTATACGACTCCTTGCATCTGCCGCGCAATTTGTTGTTGTACTGTTGCGCTTCTATATATCTAGAACATATAGAATTATATATTATAGCTTGAAAACAACCCCTATTGTGGCAATTCGGTCGTTTTTTCCATCGGACATTTTCAATTTTACTTTTACTACAGAGAAAGCTTATACTATCCAAAAAAGTACCGTCTGATGTCAACAGCACTTTGTCAAAACCCATAACAGAGGAAAGTCGTTGGCGCATATTTGATGGACGGCAATTGCGTACTTTCTGCCCCGTTTTTTGATGAAGTAAATAGGTACCGAGCAGGCGTAGTTCACAATAATATTATTTACCTGGCTTGTTGTAATAAGTACATGACAAGAATGTCCCAAGTCTGCTGTTCATCACAATTTTCTAGATAATGTATGAATACTTCCTCTTCGAAGGGCAGTAGCGATGCCTGAAGAACTTTTGATAGTTGCCCTGTGTTGCGACAGCCTAATAAAATATATAAAGTTAAAAAAATGTTGACATATTTTGAAAAATAATGTTATATTATTGACCTTCAGATTTTGCCCCCATATTATGCGAGATACTAACAAAAAGCTATCCACAGATTAGTAATTTACGATAAACAGAGAAGAGCGAGTTTGCACGGTACACTCACTCTCGGCCGATATATATTTACTAATCTGTGTATGGTAACCTTAGCTTTTTATTAGTAACTGAGATACGTAGTAATAAGAGGCTGTTCTGACCCTTGATTCAACAGAATTTATTAGAGGTAGAAATTATCCCAATGTACCCACATTTTATATGGTAAATTAATATTAGCAATACAAAAATAAAATTTCTTCGTGTCTCTTATCTAGGGAAAGGATAAATTAAGTACTCGCGCACTAAATACAAATAAATCTGTAGTTATAATCGTATTTATGTAGGTATTCAAATTGTTGTAAATCCAAATTGAGCCAGTGCGAAGCCGGGGGTGGGGTCGCTATTTGTAATGAAATCGTCAAAGCAGCCGCCATCGACGAATCATACGTGGATTCGCGGACATGATTATTTTCACGACTTTCCCACAACGTGTACTGTAATTGTTTACTACGCTAAAACTTACTTTTGAAAAAGAAATCCAATATATCCACTTTCTCATCAACACTTGGCGCGTTCCTCACACACAGTCGTATTACATCTAACGCTTGAAATACCAATCTACGAGCCAAATACAGATCACAGCACGACTTCCAATCTTCCAGCTTATCCTGATCGTTGACTTTTCTGATTGAGTTGTTAATATTTTGTATGGGAGCCGGTTTTCTGACGTGTAAGTATTGTAACGCGGCCTGACTCTTCTTTTGTGCTAAAAGTGACGATAACACTACGTGGTGTTGCCACTCTGACAGTGTGTTTCCAGTTAAACACTGCAACTGGTTCAATGCAAACTGTAAAAAAATATGTGTATTTCCGAGGACAAGCATCATAAACTGTGTTTAATTAATTTATACTAATAATAAAGCTGAAAAGTTTGTTGGTTTGTTTGAACGCACTAATCTCTGCAACTACCAGTCGGGTTTGAAAAAATATTTTTGCATTTGATAGCCCAATTCTTGAGGAAGGTTTTTAGGCTATATAACATCACGCTAAGGGGGTGAAATGAGGTGTAAACGTTGTATTCCTAATACAACGCGTACGAAGCCGCGGCAACTGCCAGTTTTAAGATATTTTTGTGAAGTAGAATGAGTTCCAATTTCTCTCACACACAAAAACTTTGTTAAAGAAATGACACATCTAGGTCCATTAAGTGGAGCAACAGGCTTACCAGTCTTGCCACCAGTTCTGTTCAATATGGTCAACTGGCAATAAGTGGACAATGTTACTGGTGTCTTTGGCCATAATGTATAATAGCCGTAAAGATTTTTTTTTACATTTCAGTAATGCTCTGGTAGTGATTACAATCAGTAACACATTATCTTAATCTTAATCACATCATACGAACTTTAATAATATTTGATTATACTTACGGTAAAATTCCTATGATCGAGATGCCAAAACGCTTGAGTGGCTTTAATGGCGGTATTACTCAGTCCAAACATTGTTGGAAACTGTTTAATTCTGGCGATTATAGTTTCATATCTGTAAAAGTATTTAAAAATTTGTAAAATCAAGTCTAATGGCCATATTCATAAACACATTTTAGAAGCGTTTTAGTTAAAATATGTTTTGTCACTCTCTAACAAACCTGTCTTTACTAATAATAGAAAGAAACAAAACACATTTTAACAAAAACGTCGCTAAAATACGTTTATGAATAATGGCCTAAATCTTTAGTAGAACTAACAATTTTCAAAATCAAAATAATTTAAATTGAAGTGTCTCTTGTAGGTGGGATAAGTTATTTACACTTAAGAGCATTATAACCAGGGCTGCAATAGCAACAATTTTATTTTTTCTGTCATTTATATTGTAGCAACGGCACTGACTTTATATGGAGATTATGCTAAAATACAAACAATATTTTTTTTATTTCAATTTAATTATTGTCATATGGTCCAGAAGTTGGTGTTTCCGATCTATTTAAAAGCCTACATTCAAGCATACACAAGCACATTTCTTAGACATCAAGTTTAAAATCTGCTTTATATTCATTTCGATGAATCTAAAAAATATAAAATAGTATCCGTCGACCTTTAGGAAGAGCCTTCTGCTTTGTAGAGCGTCTTTTCTGTCACACCTAAAGCTCGATGAATATTTCCGCCGCGTTAACAAACCTTACCTATCATCATCGTAAACTCTGCTATAGTCCACAAGTAGATAGAGCACGAGCGAGTGTTTGTGCTCGTCAGGCACGTCCGTCAGCAGGTAGACGCGCAGCAGCGAGTACAGGGAAGGCGGCGGGTACAGACCGTCGCATTCGCTGCCACCCTTACGCCACATGCTGCAAGCGTACAACATAAGTTTATTTATTTGTATGTTCGTATTCTATAGACTCAAAAACTACAGGACCGATTTGAAACATTATTTTGGCATTTGAAAGCCCAGTTATTGGGGAAGGTTATAGGCTACTTAACATCACGCTACCTATCCAATAGGGTGAATTGTATTCCTAATGCAACGCGTACAGCTAGTACTTAATAATACAATAAATAAAATTGAAGTATCTGTCTGTCCCAATGTTTGTCTAGGCTCCGAAACGACTAAATGGATTTTGATGAACCTTTTAGGGGTCATAGAGGATATCCACACTTAGATTTTAGATTGACTATTCCTGACATAACGTGATTTGTACTTATTTATACAAATATTTTGGACACCCATTAACATTTATAAAACATTTGCTAATTTGCTATTTCAAAAGTGTATTGTGTTTCTAATTGACTATTTCAAGTGTACCTTGTGTACCTACGAAATAAATATATTTTGATTGATTGATAGAATTTTCGTTTGATTACGATATCAAAGATTTCTGTAGATAAATAAAAAATGTATTGTACATACATGACTGTGTTAATGTGATTGGATGAGCAGTGATATTAAATTTCCACGGGCGAAGCCGGGGCGGAAAGCTAGTCCTAACATATATTATAAATGCGAAAGTGTGTTTGTTTGTCCTGCTTTCACGCCAAAATAGAGCAATGTATCGACGTGACTTTTTTGCACAGAGAGAAACTTCAAAAACTTTTATTACATTACATATCAAGGTAAAGAAAATAAACTCACTCATAAATCTTGTGTCCCCCAAACTCGTGCTCTATCAGTTGGTCAATGTACAGAAGGGAGCAACTTTTGTTGGTTCTGTCATCTCCGGAACTGTCAATCAGACGGTTCAGGACCAGTCTCCTGAAATATAATTATTAAGACAAACATATAGAACGGTTTAGACGGCCAAAGAGCTTATTTTAATGCACGTACGTTCAATTTAAAAATAACTCTGTATAATGTAAGTACATATTATACAGACATAATCAGTTGAAAGATTTTTCATTGAATGTATCGTATTGTTACGAGCTAGGGTTCGAAGAGATTTAAAATACCGATTAAATAGACAAACTTTACTTTAACACCACAAAAATACAGTTAAATAAATGAAAACACTTGAATATCACTTAGTCGCACTAAATTCCACTTCACTGTTTCGCTTTGATCGCTCTGATTCGCACTGTGTTCGCTTTGATCGCTCTTATTCGCACTGTGTTCTCCCGGCGACGATCCTCTGTTTATATTGCCCTCCGAACATTCGAGAAACGCCGAGATTGTTGTATAAAGTTGTAGACGCGGCTCGATGCGACTCGGCGCCAAATACCTACACACAGACCGCGCCCGATTTTGGTACCTATGGCTAGGCACATACGGTCCATTTTCGTTTGTACTTGATTCTCTCTGGATGTTTCTAGAGACGTCTATCGACCTTGATGTGTTTAGGTATTTATTTGTGCGATTTAAGTACCTATTCGTTACACTGCCCCCCGCTTAGACTTGCTCGTCCCGAGCAATATTCGAGCCTTTGTAAGGAGCCAGTCGATCAATATGGACAACCTTTAACTGTCCACGCGGGCATCGTTGGATCCGATAGGTCACGTCATTGATCCTCGTGATGACCTTATACGGGCCTTCCCAGCGGTTCTGCAGCTTGGGAGATTTGCCTTTTCGGCGTTTCGGGTTGTGCAGCCACACCAACGATCCCTCGTCAAAACCGTTACTATTGAAGTTTCTATCGTACCTGGTCTTCATCTTTGTACTGGCCACAAGACTGCTCTGACGAATCTGGTCATGTATGTCGCACATCTTGTTTTTCAGGTTAGATACATAGTCACTTACAGGTTGCGGCGCATCCGGAGGTCCGCCGGTCAGGAGATCAACTGGTAGTCGGAGGTCTCTCCCAAAGTTGGCATAAGCAGGAGTCACTTTTATGCTTTCATGCTCTGCGGATCGATATGAGAGCAAGAACAAGGGAATATATCGGTCCCAGTCCCTCTGGTGATCCTCAACCAGTTTCGCTAAATGAGTCTCCAAAGTGCGGTTGAACCTTTCAACCATTCCGTCGGACTGTGGGTGATACGCCGTAGTCCTTGTTTTATTTATTCTCAGGAGACGGCATACTTCCTGGAACAACTGCGACTCAAAGTTACGCCCTTGATCAGAATGTATCTCCAATGGTAGCCCGAACCTGCAGAATACTTCGTTGACCAACTTAGTCGCCACTATTGTCGCTTCCTGGTTGGGAATTGCGAAGACCTCCGGCCACTTCGTGAAGTAGTCCATCACGACCATGAAGTACTTGTTCCCGTCTTCAGTGACCGGGAACGGTCCAGCAACGTCCACCGCAATTCGTTCCCATGGAGCGCCAACATTGTACAGCTGCATACGTCCCCTCGTACGTGTCGTAGGTCCCTTCACGGCCGCACATACTGTGCACTTGCGACACCAATCCTCGACATCTTGCCGGCAATGAACCCAATAAAATCGTTTCCTGATTTTCGCCAGGGTTCGATTCATGCCCAGATGTCCTCCCGAGGATCCGTCGTGCACGGACTCAAGCACTGCGCGCACCTTTGACCTAGGCACGACCAGCTGCATCAATGTCTCCTGTCCACTGGGCGACTCCCACTTGCGGTACAGCAACCCGTTGTCCAGCACTAGACTTTCCCACTGAGCCCAGTAACTTTTCGTGGTGGAACTCATGGCTGATACAACATTCCAGCCGGGCCTTGGAACATTCTGCGTCTTCCATTCCATTATCGGCGCCAAGTTGTTATCCTTGAGTTGCTCGTCTCTCGTCCTCTCGTTCGCCCATTCGTCACTAAGGTTGTTAGTCGTAATCACTTTGATGACAGAATCACCGATTTTACGCCTCGAGCAGTGTTTACAATCTTCAGGGCACGGCCTGCGTGACAGTGCGTCAGCGTTGCCATGCATCCGTCCTCGTCGATGTTCGATCGTGAAATCGAATTCTTGTAACTGCTCGATCCACCGAGCGACTTGTCCTTCAGGATCCTTGAATTGAAGTAACCATTTCAACGCCGCATGGTCTGTCCGTAGCTTGAACTTCCTTCCGATGAGATATTTGTTGAAGTGTCGTAACGTCTTCACTACGGCCAGAAGTTCGCGTCTGGTTACACAGTAGTTCCTTTCTGGTTTCGACAGAGCCTTACTGAAATACGCTATCACAACTTCCTTGTCCCCCTTCCGTTGTGACAGCACACCTCCAATGGCGATGTTGCTTGCGTCTGTGTCCACCACAAACTCGCCGACTTGGTCCGGGTAGCCCAATACAGGTGTTTCACACAGCCGTTGTTTCAGTTCCTGGAATGACTTCTCACAGTCTTCAGTCCACTGAAACGAACGCTTGTCCTCCGTCAGCCGATGTAGGGGCTTGGCTACTCCCGCGAAGTCGTATACGAAGCGGCGGTAGTATGAGCACAGACCAAGAAACGCCCGAACATCTGTTTTGTTCCGCGGGGTGGGCCATTCTCGTACAGCTACTGTCTTGACAGGGTCGGTTTCTACGCCATCCTTTGTAATTACATGCCCGAGGTAATTTACACGTTTCTTGAAGAAGCTACACTTCTTGGCATGCAATTTCAGGTTCGCGAGCTTCAACTTGGCAAACACTCTTTCTAAATTCCCCAGGTGCTCGTTGAAGTCGCGTCCCATGATGATGACGTCATCCAGGTAGACTAGGCAAGCTTTTCCAACGAGATCCGCAAGCACAACTTCCATCAGCCTTTCGAACGTAGCGGGAGCATTGCATAACCCGAAAGGCATGACGTTGAACTGCCACAGTCCATTTCCGGTCGAGAAAGCAGTCTTTTCCTTGTCCTTGGGATCGATCTCCACTTGCCAGTATCCACTCTTCAAATCCAGTGTTGAGAACCACTGGTTCCCACTCAACTTGTCCAAGGTGTCGTCAATCCGGGGTAGAGGGTAGCTGTCCTTTCTGGTTACGTCGTTCAGTCGACGATAATCCACACAGAAGCGAGTGCTGCCATCCTTCTTCTTAACTAGCACAACCGGAGAACACCATGGGCTCAAAGAAGGTTCGATGACATTAGCCTTCTTCATGTCTTCCAGCATGCACTGTACTTCTGCTTCTCTTCCTACTGGGATTCGTCGAGCACGTTGACGTATAGGTAACTCGTTGCCTGTGTTGATGGTGTGTTTCACCAATGACGTCCTGCCGAGATGCCCATCTCTGTCACTAAAGATGTCAATGTAACGAGTGAGCATCTCCTTCGCTCTTTTGTACTCGGAGATTGACAAGTCCTTCTTCGAAATGTCGACGAGTTCCAAGGGGTTTGCACTGTTATTTTTCATCGCCGACAGCTTCCCCTGGGTGCAGCTCCGCATCCAATTCGCCTCGTCGCACTTCGCCACGACTTGATCCTTATTGAGAGTGACAGGAGCGCCATTGAAGTTGGTCACCCTTACTACAGCTCGTCCACTCTGGCTGTTTACTAAAGTTGGAGTGAGTAACCAGCCTTTATGTTTAGAACGTTCCAGGTGGTCGATGATAGAGCACCTCGTATTGGAGGGGTCCCCATTAGTTGGTAACTCCACATCGACAAGCGTCTCCGAATATGGGTTCAGTTTGACGTCCTTGGCACAGCGCACATAGCCAGCATAACCACCTTTCAAAAATACCTGTTCCTGGCCGCACTGCAGTACACCGTTGCGCAAGTCGATGCCAAACTGGAACCGCTTCATAAAGTCGAGTCCGAGAATGCAGTCGTCTATAATGTCGGCCACGATGACGGTGTGTGGGTACTCCCCGTCACCCACCTTGAGTGTCACCGGCAGCTCGTCGTATGCGGGTATTGGCTGACCGGTTGCCGTGAAGAGTTTCAGACAGGAAGATGAACGTCTGGTTCTGCTCGTAGATCGTCCCAACAACTGAGGTCTCACAACCGTGCGCGTTGCTCCTGTGTCGATCGTCATCTCACATGGCGTCCCGTTGACCTCGCCGGTGATCACCAGACTGTTCCCGTCGAAAACTTGTTGGATGGTAACTTTGGGGGCTGTGTCACGAGCAGCCAGTACCTCTGGCTGTTACTCGTTTCCCGGAAGCTCCGTAGATACGGCACGGACATCAGCTCCGACGTCCCGTTTCGGCACTCGTTGATCCGTGCCTTGTCGTTTAAGCGCCGGGCAGCTAGCTTTAAGGTGCCCCAGCTTGTGGCAGTTGAAGCAGCGGGGTAAGTAGCTACGCCTCTCTGTTACAGGTGTCGTTGTTGGAGTAGCCTCCTCCGCCACTTGTCGCAATCGCTGAGAACGAGGCTCCTGTCTCACGGCTTCCACCTCTAGAGCATGGGCCAGTGCATCTTTCAGGGCGCTGTGGTGGCCCAGTCGAACTGCAGCTCTGACCTCCATGCTGCGGATGCCGTCGATGAATGCTTGAACGAGGTTCGCAGCAATGAACTCTTGTCCGGCAGATGGGTACGCCTTCCTCACGATCTTCTCGATCTCCAGAGCCCATTGTTGCAGATTCTCACCAGCATGTTGCGTCCTGTCCCTCAGCTGCGCTCGGTAGACGTGCTCCAGGTGTTTGTCGCCGTACCTGGAGTCCATTGCCTCGATCAGGTTCCCGTACGTGGTGCAGCTGTCTGGAGAGGCCTCCAGAACCGATAGTGCACGGCCCCTTAAAGCCACTGTCAAGGCGGTCAGAGATTGCTCGTCTGTCCAGCCGTTGGCAGAGGCGACCGTTTGGAACTGCAATTTGTACGCTGTCCAGGACGTAGTCCCGTCGTACGGCGGCACCTTGACTCGGGGGCCGGAGACGACGACGCCTCCAGAAACAGGAGCGGACAGCTTCAGTTTCCTTACTTCATTCTGGAGCCTCTCGCATCGGCTGTCCAACTCTCCTAGTCTTGCATCCTGTTCTCCGCTCATCCTTGTCTGTATTTCCATATGGAGATCCTTATAGTGCTGTTGGAGGTCTTCGTAACGGATGTCAAGGTCTTCGATTCTCTCCTCGTGCATGTCTGTAACCCTCTGTAGCTGCTTCACCTCCATAGTCACCTTTCCCAGTGATTCTGAAAGCAGCTCCTTAAGGCTAGCAGACTGCTCCTTTAACAGCCGGCAAGTCTGCTCCTCCCGAAGTCTGGCCTCCTCCTCTTGTCGTCTGGCCTGCTCCTCCTGACGTCGGGCCTGCCCCTCCTGACGTCGGGCCTGCTCCTCCAATAGCTGCCGAGTCTGCTCCTCCTGTCGTCGGGCCTGCTCCTCCTGTCGTCGAGCCTGCTCCTCCTGACGTCGGGCCTGCTCCTCCATCAGCCGTCGAGTCTGTTCCTCCTGACGTCTGGCCTGCTCCTCCATCAGCCGAACCAGCATTCCCATGTCGGTTGCCTGGGGAGCACCCGCAGAACCCGCAGCACCCGAATCAACTCCAGCAGCAGCTCCAGCACCACCAGCAGCAGTCCCAGCAGCAGCAGCAGCAGCTCCGGCACCACCAGCAGCATTCCCAGCAGCACCAGCAGCGGCTCCAGCAGCAGCAGCCTCGTCGACCTCCTCGCCGTGATGTCCAGCAGTAGTTTGTCGTGTTTTGGGTCGCCGTGATGACGACGAGTCACGTGGTGTAATCGGCATTTTTGAATCCCACACTCCTGACACCAATTTGTTACGAGCTAGGGTTCGAAGAGATTTAAAATACCGATTAAATAGACAAACTTTACTTTAACACCACAAAAATACAGTTAAATAAATGAAAACACTTGAATATCACTTAGTCGCACTAAATTCCACTTCACTGTTTCGCTTTGATCGCTCTGATTCGCACTGTGTTCGCTTTGATCGCTCTTATTCGCACTGTGTTCTCCCGGCGACGATCCTCTGTTTATATTGCCCTCCGAACATTCGAGAAACGCCGAGATTGTTGTATAAAGTTGTAGACGCGGCTCGATGCGACTCGGCGCCAAATACCTACACACAGACCGCGCCCGATTTTGGTACCTATGGCTAGGCACATACGGTCCATTTTCGTTTGTACTTGATTCTCTCTGGATGTTTCTAGAGACGTCTATCGACCTTGATGTGTTTAGGTATTTATTTGTGCGATTTAAGTACCTATTCGTTACAGTATCTTTAGCGTGAGTGGGTCTATACATATATTAAAATCATAAAGCGTCGGTGATCGAATGGGAAAGACGTCGGCTCACAACTAAGAAGTCACGGGTTCTATCCCCCAATTGTCTTCAGCTGGGTACCCTGGGGCCGGCAACGGTTCCCGGGAACTGTAAGGTAACCCGTGAAGAAATAAAACATTTCTGTTTGATGTGTTTGAGCAAGCTAATATTGTTTGAGCTAACATTTAGTGTTTGTTTCACTTAAATCTGTTAACAAATACAAAAGACATGTAAATTTTTGTTTGCGCGGATAAAGCGCCTACTATCTACGCAGTTTTATGAATTATTATAGTATCTGCAGCGTTGAAAAAAATCCACGCACCTTTTCTGATAAGACTCGACAAGGTTAAGTCCCGGGTACGGCAAGCGGCCGCTGTCGTCGTCGAACTCTTGTCTCTCGGGCAATAAACCCACGTTCAAAAACCACTGCACCACTTGGAAGTAGAGCGCTACCATACCGATCGCTTTGAACTTCTCCTCTATTTCACTCAGCGCTGAAATTTAATACACACATACATACCATAGTCTACCCAGGAGAAGATAGAACGCCTCTTGTCTCGATCTTTTTATTCTTTGATTTAAGCTTTCTTTTCTTTTAATTTTGATAATTCATAATGCGATGCACATTTCAATACTACTTTTAGGAAATAATGGTTAAATTATATAAACTTGAGAACGTTATTAGTAAAACGGCTGTCGAATATAACAAACCCGAAACTAGGATATCCTGTGCAACACAAGGAAAACGACATCACAGACATTTATAGCCAGAGCTAGGATTCGAACCCGGGACAGTTTAGACACTATGCTAAACCTGTATTATGTATATTTTCACTCACCGTTAGGCACCACCAAATTGCAGCATTTAGTAAGAATGGCGTCCAAAAGACTGGTCAACTGAGTCAGCTGACGGACACAATGCTCTAGACAGCGGCATATGTTTCTGAAATGGAAGTAAATGACATAATTATAAATAAACAAAATTCATTTACATATTAAACCCACCCTGTTCACTATTGTTTATTAACCTAAATATTAACAATGGACGTGAATAATCTATACTAATATTATAAAGAGGTAAAGTTTGTGTTCGGGTATAGGGGGTAATCTCTCAAACTACCGAACCGATTCTAAAAATTCTTTCACGAATATAAAGCTACGATATGTCCAAAAATATATACGGGCGAAGCCAGAGCGGAAAGCTTTTAATTATTTCATTCAAAGACGGTACAAAAGTGGTCTAACCTTTTCCATATTACCAATTTACAATACCATTGAATCCATCTAGTGACACGAGAAAAATCACTGTTTGTTTTTTAATTAGCTCTTATGTTTTAAACCATACTATACTTGGTACCGGGACGGTTCTTGAGCGCTCGACGAAAAAGTGGGGGAATGTTTGCGCATATGTAATTCGAGTGCAATATACCTTGTATATTTATTATAATTGATTTATTGGTGTTTGTTTTTACGATTGCTTTTTACTGCTGGTAAAATTAAAATTAATACCTCATACCGTCAAGCAGACCCAAAAATTGTGTTCTGCGCATCTAACGACCACCGCTCAAGAACCGTCCCGGTACCTATACTTGTCTCGATATTTTACGTAAAATTAAAAAAAAAAATAACAACTTGTGCGTGTAACTCACCTGTCAGGCAGTGATGAGGAAGTGAACAGTGGTGCTATCAACTCTTTGGCGTTAAGTTTCAATTGTATAGCTCTTTTCCAACACCAATCCACCTAAAATTTATATTATATATAATCTATAGTAATAATAAAGTTGAAGAGTTTGTTTGTTTGAACGCGCTAATCTCTGGAAATACCAGTCGGATTTGAAAAAATATTCTTGTATTTGATAGCCCTAGCCGCGGGCAACTGCTATGTTATTATATGATGTAATATCTACACAATTACGCTGTACTATGCGTTTCAAATAAGAACAAGCGTGAAATTGACAGCAAGCGACCGCGAACAGACAAACTTTACCGGATGACTATGGTTTGCAATAAAAAGTAATTAATAATTCTTGTAAAAGTAATAATGTTTTTGTCAATAATTTTTACGCTACTATCTACCTTTTCTGATATAAGATTACCACAATATAGCGCAAGGTCACGCCTATTCTTCTTCTTCTTTTATTGTAGCTCTACCAATGTTAATGGATGATTTGCCAATGTCAAGTATGCCTTTTATAGTATCAATATGATAATCCCGCCGATTGTGATATGTCTTATTAATCACAGACTAATCACAACTATCACAGTGCTGGCGGGATTAAACCAGATTCCCCATCATGCCACGACGGAACGCGTGCGCCGATTGCCATGCCATGACGTAGAATCCCCGCTTATTCTTATTTTGAACGGGTACTAAGGGCAAAACGTTTGAATGTGTTAGTATGGATCGATCACCATTCTTGGATAACCCTCATCAATTGGATTACATATACATTTTGTATTAGAGAAATTGTGTATGATCCGACTTCATTGTATATCCTAAAACTGACATGACGTGCGTAGACAAATCTACTCGAGCGATCATGACGTAAATTTGGTGGACACAGTGTTGCGTCAAGTTTACAAGTCTTATTTTGTCTACAGGGCAGGCAGTAGATTTTGTCTACGTAGAGACTTTATCAAACCTGTTAGCTAGCACAGAAGGGGCACGAGAAGGTGGAAAGTATAAATAAATATAGTTTACCAATAGCTGCAGAGTACAGTTAGGGGAGCCGTGGTTGCCCGTGGCCCAGTCGTGTGCGCACCGCTTGAGGAAACACGATAGTCTCGCTTCCAACGCGACCGAGAGCAGGAAGCATCGCATCTCATCCTGAAATTGAAATGTGTTTTTTTTTTCATTGAGCTAGGATTTGTTTATATAAAAAAACAGTATGTAGTTGCCGAGAGTGAAATTTTACAATGCGCACGCACGATGCAAGCTTATTTTTTATTATGTTAAATAGACAAATTATAATTAGCCATTTTTTAAATTCAATTGAATTTAGATTTTAGCTACCGTATTTATGATCACGCAATTTTATTTCCATTAATTATTTGCATGCTAAATAAACTTATATTATGCCAAAAAACTTACCCCCTTATTCATAAACGTTTATTAGCAACGTTTTTGTTAAAATGTGTTTTGTTTCTTTCTATTATTAGTAAAGACAGGTTTGTTAGAGAGTGACAAAACATATTTTAACAAAAACGTTGATAATAAACGTTTATGAATAAAGGCCTTAAACTTTTAACGCGCGTACAGAAGTTCACAAACAGTTTTTTCATACCGAAACGTTTTTAGGAACTAAGTTACCGCTTTAGAAACTTCCTCTTTTAGCCTCATCTAATAATTTTTGAGTGGCCAGTTCCATTGAAGTACTTATGAGATCCAAATGCCTCTTAATTGGTGTGTTAAACTGTCGGATAGAGCGAGACAAAAGTCAAAACCATCCATTGGTGGCGTTAAATACGCTACCTGTCATGAAGGTATATTGAACCGCTACTTCGAGCAAGTACAGTACGACCAGAAATATAATGCGCATAAAAATCCTCGCCATAGATCGTATTTCCGAGAAAAACCGAATCACAAAACGTATAGGGCCTAAATATTGCACTTGCATTTTAAACCTTATTATACTTCTGGTCGTACTGTATTATGTTTATGAAGTTTATCATACTAACATCTTCAGCTTCAGCGTTCAACCGAAGAAACAGCGGCGTCAGACCGGCAGTCACACACTGATGGTAGATTCTCGACGGACTAAGCAATATAGCTGGCCCCGCCTCGTTTATGGCGGTTATTATCTGTCGCTGAACACCCATTGTGTGTATGAGGCATATCTCCGATGTCGTTAAGCTGATGCATTCTGAAAGGAAATACGTTAGATTGATGTATACAGTCAACGTAATTTTCTGAAAGTACTAAGGTCAGTAGTGCGGTCTTTGGTACTTTTCCATTTTAGGCTCGAGTGAGTATTGAAGACAGGTCCTTCAGGGAGAACATTTTAACCATTGCATATTCTATACATAATTGGCTTCATCGGGGAGGATCATTTCTATCTCTGAAAATTGTTGAATTCGTTTTGTGCAGTTCAATAAAATACTCTTCTTCTTCCTTCTAGGTTATTACATAAGCCAATTCTCCAATAATGGCCATTGGCCAGCACCATTACGGTATTTGAGATTGAATGACTCCCTGGTGCACAGCAGTAGTCTGACAATCACAGAATCAATACTATTTTTTTAGAAGAATGCAAAGTGCGGACAAAGTGGACACTACTGTTTTCTTAGGAATAACCAGTGTTGCCGTTACGACAGTCTAGTTTGTGGCTGCTTAAATTGAAAAAGTGGCTAGTTTTGTAAGAA
Source organism: Nemapogon koenigi (assembly GCA_963924495.1). NCBI lineage: Eukaryota > Metazoa > Arthropoda > Insecta > Lepidoptera > Tineidae > Nemapogon > Nemapogon koenigi. Next base: position 2,286,742 of record OZ004640.1, on the reverse strand, counting down.
AAATATCTTTCGAAAAGTGGCTAGAAGTGGCTAAATTTTTGACCTACTTTAATACCCTGATATTACTGATAATATCATATTAGGTATTATTATATAGGAATTGAGTAGGTTTAATTAAAACAGTATCTAATTTACTAATTTGACTTTGTACAAAACAAACTAGGCTCAATGTTAATAGTAATAACGTATATTTTCATTTGATCCAATCAGAATTACGTAAAAATTTAAACATTCATTGGGGAAACCCCGATCATAGATTACTACTGCAGCGCGGAGGGTACGAAACGGACCGCGGTAGTGTTGCCTCCTCAGTTAAAGGTGATAACCGCAGAATTATTTAAAATCACTAAGTAGCTGACAATAAATTGTTTAGGTAGTCTAAAAAAATACCAGAAATGGCTAGAAGTAGCTAGAGTTTTGGTGGCTAAAATAGATTATTTTTTGGCTAAAACTGTTGAAAATCTGCTAGATCTAGCCACAAAGTGGCCAAAACGGCAACACTGGGAATAACTGTAGATAAATATTGTAATTGGAAGAATCATATAAGAAACTTGTGTGGAAAGATTGACAGATTCAATTATGCTCTGAGACGTATCAAGGATACTACGTCACTGGAGGCCGGACTCTCGGCTTACCATGGCTATGTGTCCTCTATACTAAGATACGGTATCATTCTGTGGGGAAATGCGGTTGAAGCAGATAGAGTCTTCATTGCTCAAAAGAAATGTATACGTGCGATATCGGGCATACACTACCGAGATAGTTGTAAACCGATTTAAAAAAAATACAATATATTGCCATTGCCCTGTCTTTATATATCTGAAGTAGCTAAATTTGTGCACCAACATCCAGCTCTGTTCAAAACAAATGGAGATATGCACTGCAGAGGCAATAGGTTCAAAAACAAATTATATGTCCCACCACAAAGGTTGGCCCTTTATTCACGAAATAGCTACTGCATGGCAATAAAACTATATAATCATATTCCGGAACATCTGACTAAACTTCCCCTGCAGGTGTTCAAAAGGACATTTAATAGGATATTGTTAGAAAAATTATATTATTCCATAAATGGATTCCTAAATGAGTCACGTTTTGACATATTATAATTATCTACATTATTATTTTATTATTGTTTTAATGGGATTGACTTTGACATGTTTTTTTATTATGAATATTATATTTGACTGCGTGATTTTATGGAAAAACTAATTATAATTATAACTATATTTGACTGATTAGCATCAAGCTCTGTTTATTGTAATTGTTTGGTGTGATTTATTGATTGAGTTTTTGATTTGACATTGAATTGTATTGATGTGTGTAATATTGAATGTAATATTTGAACGTCCCAGACTTTGTTTGTACCTACTTGTTATTAAATATTTGTACACCGTAATACGGTAGAATGTGCTACACTTCTAATAATCATTTCATTTCATTTCATTTCAAATGTAGTATAAAAACTTTTAAAATAGTAACGACAACGTTATCAGTTAATTATTATCTTCTAGTATCTTCTCCATCCAGTGCATGGCAATCGCGCTATCGTATCGTCATATACGAATACATGCTAGACTTTTGACATCTCCAAAGCGATCAAATCGTCACGAAACGATATCGCTATTCGATTCTACGTCTTGTCGCACGGGTTCCGTTGTGACATGATGGGGAATCCAGTTTAATCCCGCCCGCGCCGTGATAGTTGTGATAAGTCTGTGATTATTAATACTTCACAGTCGGCGGGATCAGCTTAGATACCGATTAATCGGCATATTGAAACTATAAAGGCTATACTTGACATTGGCAAATCATCGATTAACATTGGTGGACCCACAATAAAAGAAGATATCGCTATTATTTTGCAAAAAATACTTACTATATTGTAAACAATTTGGGTAGAAATGCTCTTCAAGTTTAGTAGAATGGCTGTACCGCATCAATGTGTTGGTGCACAACTTCAAGTCTAGCGCCAGAGTTTGTCCCTGCGCGAGATCCAAACTGGTGGCACTCACAAAGGCGTTGCTGTGCAGAAGTGTTTGTTCTGAAATTTGGAACAATTTTTTAGTTACATGAGTTGAATTAGATATCTATAACGTATCTGTATACGATATCTATAACGGCTGTAATTTTGCATAGTTACTTAATGAATGTTGGAAGAAAATCATTTTTACAATTTTGAACAAAAATATTCCGTGGTCCAGTGGGTAAAACCTCGGCTCACAACTGAGAAGTCGAGTTTTTATAATAAAAAATCTATGTGCATTATCCGACAAACCGTACAAAGAGGCTTGTCAATCTACATACGACAACGATTCCCGGGAGCTGTAAGAGACAACCCGTGAATATTTTTTCTGATACGTGAATGTTGGGTCTATATTATCTTACCTTGGTTACCTTGTCGATTTTAATAGCAATCAATCTCGCTCACATCTTTCTAAAGAGATATGGACAAAATAAGTCGCGCGTAAAACTGAGTTCGTTGCGCTGTGATGCGTCGCATTAAGCGTAATCTCCATAGCAAGTGGTTATTTTAATAAGATAAAAGTATACGAACCGGGCATTTGATCTTTGTACCATTGGTCCAAGTCGAACACAAGCATTCCGTACTGCATAGACGTGCTTGTATCGCCGCACCAACATTCCCACACTAACTGGCATAAGTTTAACATATCTGAAAATTACAATTATACATTTAAATAAACCCGTAGTGGCACTTTAATAGATGTCGCTACCGTCGCAATATTGTATCGCGCTATAGTATGGCCGTTCTCATCTGAGCCGTGTGGTCGTAAATATTTATCAATCTGTCTCGCTCGCACTCATTGACGTAATGGAACGCCACAGTGATGTGCGTTAATAGTAGCGAGTGGATATCGACGAATTGTAAGAACTAATAGGATGAACTACCAATCAGTGATCAGAATCCGCAATGAGGGTTACTATGACCCGTATACCTCCCGTAAGCAGGTAGCAAACCGTAGTTGGTACATTCCTATCGTTACTGCGAAGATTATGACACGACGACTCAGTTGATAATGGCCATATTTTATATAATAGCATATAACTTGAGTAAACTTTCCGACGATGTCCGTTGGGAACGTTTCACTTTTCTGCTGAAGTCGTTTGTATTGTTGTCTATTGGAATTTCTAATATCAAACAAATCCATATTCACACTTATTCTCACATTTTACCTTTGAACCTTAATTTAATATTTGAAAACTTTTCTTTTAAACATTGTAAGAGACATGAACGTTTATGTCATTGCAATTGCTTCAAACAGAATTTTCTTAACCTTCTTAGAATTTATTTATCGAAGCCGAAAGTAAAAAAACACATTATTGAACCAAGGGGGCAGATAAATTGGCATTGAAAATCGCACTGCACTTCATAATGCGCGCCAACCGTTATTAATATAGTTTTTTTTTTAACTTACTATCTTCGCAGTCATCCGACGGTATAGAGTACGTGTGACAAGCTATACACCTGCTCCCGGTCAAGTCCTCCACAACTCCATTGACCATTCCAAGTTCCATTTGGAAACGTATCGAGCATGATAAAAGCTCCTACAAAATAATTACAAATTAAAAAGAGATAATATTCGCCATCTACTATTAAGAGCATTAGTGGACATACACTTGAAAATAAATTTGACTCAACACTACTGCATTTCTCATTCAGATTGCATAAAAATAAAAAGAGAGAAATAATGTTTTCAATACTTATCTCTAAAATATTGTTTTTTAACTTTCAATACTCAATCTAAAATTAAGTGTCAAAATATGACAATGGAAAAATAAAGTCTAATAAAGATGTGTTTGGTTATTGTTAACAATTTGAATGTCATTTAACTTTTATGTGATTGGTGGCATTACAAAGAAAACAAAGTCAAAAGTGTAATGTAAAAGCGAATATAGCTTTCAAGGTGTCCTTCCAATCCTGCACTTGATAGTACATGCATATTGTGGTGGGAATAGAACTCAAATAGACCTATCTATATCATAGACATAATGAAGTATGAGAATGTTTTAAGATCGCCATCAGGGAGTTAAAAGTGTTAGTGTAAATTATATTCTCTTGCATATAAAAAAATCCTCAAAAGCGACATACTGCTTTTCTTTCGTAGTTGCTTTCTGATTCAGCCAAGAAGATTTTTTGAGACTACCAACAAGTGGCCAGTTCTGTTGAGGTATTTTTAGATCAGATCAAAGATGAGTTCGAGGTGGGAATAACATGTGTAATAAATTTTTTTATTTTTGATTGAACAAAACTTAATAAACTCATTTTCAGGGCTAACAAGAAACTAGCTTGAAGCGCTATGAAAAGACAAATCGTAACTAATGTTGTAAATGCATGTGTTTGTTTGTCCTTTCATACCAAAACTGAGCAACGGATAGTTGGAGGGCCAGAAAGTGACATAGGCTTCTGTATATCCCGGAAATCTTTAGGGATAAATTCTTATCACATTTCAAAAATAAATAGAACCTTACCGAGTATATGTATTTAGTATTAGACAACTTTCTCTTGACATGATAGGACAACGAGTACAACACAGCTATTGGGAACATATTTTCCTCTTCTCTATCTATCACAGAATACACAGCCCACAAATAGCAGAACGCTTTGGGATCATCACAAGGCTCCTGAAATGTAAAAAAAATTTACAAATTTGTTCTCTGAAATAAGTCAAACTAAGTCTGACTTTTATCAAAGGAGGACCCATTATTTATGACAGTATCTGTCACTATACTACTTTCGCACTGTAAAAATTTTTTAAATGCTAAATAATAACAACTCCTCATTTCGATTTAACCAACCCACCTGAAACCCGAAATGCGTGACCGGCAACGAGTCCACGTTGACCTGCGACGTGAACTCCAACTGCATTCGCGCCAAGTTCCAGATCTGGAACGCGCCTAAATTGTAACCAACTACCAGGCTGCGAATCTGAGGCACATATAGGCACGCCGTCACGCGAACAAAGTCCCTTTTTTCCTTCATCACAATCGTGTCATCCGGGTTCCAGAGGGTGTAATGGGCGTCCACGAACGAGTCCTTGTTGAGTAGCACGGCGATGTGATTGCAGTTTTTTAGCGCTGCATCTCTTTGTTGATAGATATCTTCATTCTCGGTCAGGATGAACACTTGCACTGCATTGGCCTCGCTCCAGATCTCATCAGAGTTGCCTTGCGATATGTAATCCAGTGCTGGAAGGGAGGAAAAATTATTTAGTTGTTTATTAAGCGATAGAAATTGTTTGTTTGTCCTTTACATCAAAACAAAGCAACGGATTGATGTGATTTTTTCGTGATATTGGAGTGCCATAGACTACCTAAATAGACCGAAAGATTTCCGGAATATTAAGTAGCTTTTGTCTCTTACGTAGCTTATGATTATATTCTACACATGCGAAAATTCTTAAACAGATTATATATGCAAAAAAGTTCCCACCTTGTAACAAAATAGATCTGTTGAGATCCATAGCAATCACCTCCCCCTTATTGGAACCACAAAGAATAACTCCATCAAAACATGACAGAGGTCCATCAGAGATTCTATCCGATATTGATAAGTGTGTCACAACAAACTCAGTTTGCATGGAGTGCAGGATCTGGAAATTTACAAGAAAATGTATAACATCTTAGCTCTTTGTATGTGGCATTAGGTGGGACTAATTTTGTGAAATGTGATGGAAATGTGTGTGACTTGCAGTTGGTGCTTGTGATGCAGCTTGTAAGCTAGCATGGCGAACACCATGTTCATAATGTTTGAAAAGAGAAAGGGAAAAAGAAAGAAGATTATTTATAATAAAAATTTATGTTACAGAGGTTAGATGTTACATATCATTGGTGATTACTGACTCACTTTTTTTTCATACTACAAGAATAATAAGAATAAAACAAAAGTCAAGTTTGAAAGTTTGTTTGTACCAATGTTTTGTTTCTATCGCAGGATATTCAGCAGATTTCTCCCTCATTTGGCTGATGACATTTAGCTACCCATGAATGGGGTTTCATGCCCAAAGGTAATTGTAGATGGCACCACAGGTGCTTGAGACCCATTCTGAGGGTTTTATTCTGATAGTATAACTCATATATTTATCATGTAATTTGAAAATTTTAAAGCAGAATTATATAGAAGGGGTGCAAATTCGTAAAAAAAAAGGAAAGCAGATATTGTTAAAAGGGGAGGACATATTTCAATGTCTGTTGCGACAAAGCACCCTCTAGTGGTAGATTTGGCAGTTGTCATCCCCATTGGGCAACTGTGTTGAGGTTTGCAGTATGAAAGACCCCTAAGTGACTGTCTAAAGCTTGTCAGCAAATGTGAAATGAATTTTGTAAAATATGCTCATAGTCTCTTACCGCCTTACAAATAAATACAACAAATCTCCAACAAATCTGTCAAGTCAATATGATAGAGTGAAATAAAATATTGTACAGCGTTTATTAGTAAGGGGTTAAAATTTTAATATTATTGTACAGATGCCACATCCTGATGGCAATGTGTTTTTAAGTACTAACCTGAGATCCGTTAACATGAAATGCACATATCATGCCACTTTCATCATCATACTCAACACTGATCAGCACCTGCCGAGTGTGAGCTGTCAGTGGTGTAGGGAGCTCAACAACACTCCTGACTGTTGCTTTTGATTTACTGAAAAAATATAAATTCAGGTGTTATTATTATGTCAATCTTTAAAGGGTAGTTGGAAATAAAAAATATGGAGAACTTTTGATAATGCAGTGTTTTTTTTTCTTCTTTTAATTCTTGTTTCAAACTCTTTTACACAATGTTATCTTATGAATTTATGTAATAAGAAAGCTGAATTAATCTAAATTTTAATACATAGATACAAAAATATATAAACAAGTTTTTTAAGTTATAAAATTAAGAAGCTTACTTCACAGCAACAGCTGAGAAAGTCCAAGCAGCAACTTTGAGACCAGTTCTCAAGTCAATGACACAAAACTTGGGGCCAAGGGCCAACCAGCCAAACTTTGCATCATCAAAAACACCTCCCAGCGGTGTTTCATCTGCAATTTCAATACAAAATAATCAAGTATGCATTATGACTCAACAAATGAATTGACATTTTAGTTAGTTCATTGAAATTTTAGTATAATCATTGCTAATACGTGAAAAACATGACATATAATAATCAGAGACCACCCTTTGGCGTTATCTGGGTTACTGGTGTAATAATTTTAAAGAGAACTTATAAAAACCATCTAACTCAAAATAAAGAAGCAACATTCATGTTAAATAAAAACAAAACATCTTAATTTTCACATTCTTAATTGTAAATGGTGCATGATATATTTAAAATAAAGGCAGAATTGTTTATTTAATATTATGAAGGTGTCATAAGAACAGTACATTGTTGAACATTCTTATAATAAACAATAAAGGAAAATGCCTATACCTGCAAATTCTTCCGTGGGTTGCAAATGGCTAAACACTGAACTGGATAAACCTGTAGTTTTTACTATAGAAAATACACTGTCTTGCAACATTTTAACAATATTTAAATAACATAATAGCAAAATATTTATTGTTTAAAATTATTTTTGTAGGTTGTAAGATGCGCGGTTTCTGCGGTTTAAAAAACTTCAATTTGACTGTTTGATTGACATTTTGACAGCTATAGTTTTAATAAATACTCATGAGGTACGTTCATTTTAATAAATGTTAGTATTTTTAGGGTTCCAGTGTTAAAACTCCAACTTGTCATCAAGTGATTCCAAACAATCGCAATCGCATAGATACTGTTTTTAACCGACTTCCAAAAAAAGAAAGAGAAGGACCGTATATTTTGTTTTTTTTTTACTTCTGTGATACTATAGGATAGGTACATAATACAAAAGGCGCTTATTAAACGCATTGATTATATTACACTCTTTCTTTGCGTAACTCTCTTTCTTCACGCGCGTTATTGTTGTCTTCTTGTGACAATAATTAATCTGAATAGTTACTTACGACCTAGGTGTACATACTTTTAATTAACATATAAAAAACAAATCATTGTACTTTGTATGGCAAGGTGTACGCATGTACGGTGGGTCCGAAGTGTATTTATTAGTATGAGTAGAGGGTTAATCTATAGTTTAAATACAAAGTGGATAAACGGAATAACCGAATATAATAATTAACTCTCGTTTGTCGTTTATTTTCTTTCCTATAATACCTTTTCCAGAAAATATATTTTATTTGGTTGAGTTGAGGTATAATGTTAACTTAACATTCCGTCCGAACATGTACAACCAGTCATAAGATAATATAGAAGCTTATTCAGCTTTGGTGGTTAAAACTTACGGTAACTAAATAAACTTATGTATAGGTACCGGGACGGTTCTTGAGCGGTGGTCGTTAAATGCGCAGTACACTATTTTTGGGTCTGCTTGACGGTATGAGGTATTAATTTTAATTTTACCAGCAGTAACAAGCAATCGTAAAAACAAACACCAATAAATCAATTATAATAAATATACAAGTTATATTGCACTCGAATTACATATGCGCAAACATTCCCCCACTTTTTCGTCGAGCGCTCAAGAACCGTCCCGGTACCTATACCTACATAATTCGACAAACCACACCATTTAAATATACCTCAACAGAAATGGCCACTCCTTAGGTATAGCCTCACAAATACCATCGGCTAAAAGAGAGAGACTTAATCTTCCGCTGGGTACCCTGGGACCATAATACGGTTTCGGGAGCTGTAAGGTAACCCGTGACAAAAAAACTAAATAAGTAGGTACACATTATTATTGAAAATAACTTTATTTAAAAATACTGTTGAGTATAGAGAACACAATTCAGCCAACAATCATTGCAAACAAAAATTCATCACAGATTAACATAATGACTTCAAAAATCGTGAAGAAGCTGCAATTTTTTCTAATATAGGTATCTACAGATAGGTAAACGCTATATACAGTGTTAGCATCTTAAGGACTTATCACACATTTGAAACAAAATTATCTTAAAATATCACAATATCAAAAACTAAACTACTGCAGTGACAACTGGATAGAGTACCTACAATTTGAAATAAGTCAACTAATCTAGCTAAACTTTAAAACTTTGAATTTAAAATTATGTAAATGTCATGACATGTAAATACTTTAAAAAAACTAGGAAACAACCTTATTATTGGGCGTTTAGTTTTTCTGAAGTAGAAAATCCGTCATGGATTCCTATGTCTGTTAGTTGTGAAGTAAAGCAAGTTATATTGTATTATGCTAGGTAAAAATTATGTAACCGAAAAACGAACACTTCGCCACTGATAGGTATTATGTTGCGGCTTTACTAAAAATCATACACACACACGCAAATAACTACATTATTTATAATCGATAAACTTTCTTATAAATATTGTGATGGATAGTGATGCAAATAATTCATTTCATGAGAAACAGTTTTTGATGTGAAATATATTAGAAAATCTTCTGCATATGTGTTGGTTAAAACTATGTCATTGTCCGTTTCAAAATTAAATTTACAGTAGTTTCATTATCCAATGGTCCATGAAAAACTTCATTTACATTTTTTTTTTTTTTATTTTCCGTAATCCCATCAATAAAATAGTGTTGTTTATTAATCTTATAAAATATATTTGTATATTTAACCCACTCATATGCAGCGGTCTTCCTTATCTGATTTATCTTTAAATAACAAATATTTAGAACCTTGCATTCTTAGGCCAAAAAAAATTCAAATATCAACAATATAATATTACGTACCATACGTCTTAAAAGATTTTGTCACATATAGATAAATGTGTAATATCTAAATCTATACCACTGTAAGACCCTAAAAGTCCATAAAATCAGACTTTAACCAAAGATGTATAATAATTATTGTGAATTATAATATATAAAATACATCTTTGATTTAAAGCTACAAAGTATATGAACACTTTTATAAAATTCCAAATGCATCAAGTACTTATGTACTTGGCGGTCCAAGTAGTAAAATTTTTGGCAGTATTAATAATTTAAACGCTTTTAATTATACCTATTATGTTTCTTTGAGAAATTAGTCAAAACCAAGGAGATCAAAACTTTCTTCTAAATTATCTTTTACAGTTTGCCATTAGTAAAAAAAGTTTTACTTGAGTTTAATAAGAATATAATTTTCTTAGAGGCCAGTACAACAGTGTGAGACATAAAAAATATTACATATAGACAACATCGAACATATAAATATATAGAACAAACACACAAATAATTTAGAAATATCACATAGTTTTAGTTAAAGCCCTAGGTAAACATATTTTATAGTTAGTGATTCTTTAATTAAACTAACCTATGAATAACGCAAAATGCAAAACAAGCCAATTCAAGTACTTTTAGCAACAAAACTGGTAAATTTAGCCTAATTAAAAAAACTGTAAAATCAACACAACTAAAAAAACATTAATTTTTCACTGATATTGCACTGTTATGTTGTTTGCAATTAAACACATTTAATATATTCTATACTCTTTCTTCTATAAAAATATGATTTAACCTTTATTATTAAAAATAATTTTAGAATATCTGTGTGCAACCCTCACCAATTTTTATATCACTAAAATTTTAACAAATCACTGTGTATGTCATAACAAAGATTACAACATTTTCTATTGCAATAGCACCGAAATAAATAATAGTACATAATGTAATTCCTTTTTATTTTTAAATTGTCAAATAAAAAGTGTTTTAAATGTTTTTTTTTTACGAGAAGAAAAATAACTTAATAATTTAGATTTTCACTCATTACAATGCAAAGCATATTAAAAATGCGTCATTACCAATACGAAAATAATATACCTAGCTAATAATCTAAATCAAATCTGTGTTTGGAACAGTTCAAATTGCGACTTAGGAACAAAATATTAAACCAAATGAGCTGTCGCTGTTTATATTCTTAGTAATATCAAATACCTACTATACATAATTATGTGCAGCTCTCATACATTGGAATCTGGTGGCAAACGCAGTACAAGTGTTATGCTTAACGCCTATACAAATGATCAATATGTGGTGGTCCGATCGAAAAGGCCAATTCATGATATGGTCAATTAATATCTGAAGTATTGAAAAGTTTCTAATTTATTTTGCATTCTTATAAAAAAACCGTTATAAAATACTATCGCCAATCGCGGTCAGACAAATTGACAAACGTTAATTATATTTAACCATATAGACGGGCTCCCCCCTCCGCCAACTCTCTGCTGAGCTCTGGAAAAATTGTTGTTGTTTTTAAATGTGAAAGGCGATATAGGACGTCTAATTAGCGGGGACATAGTGTATCCTATAATTATTTATAAGTAAAAGCCGTTGCGACAATAAAACGACAGAAAAATACATTGCTCACCGCCAAAGTGGCTGAATAAATTGTACGAAGATTTACCGCTTCACACCTCCATTGATATACCAACTGGACAGATATTCGTTGACTATATCATGACACATATATGGCAATTTAACAAGTTTGTTCGACTCAGTTCGCTTGTCGCATCATGCCACCTTTCAAAGAGAGAGCTACACATTAGTATATCTTATAAAGTATTTGGTTATATTACAGCCGTTATTTTGGCTACCTTTAATGAAATTGCTCAATAACGGTCTTATTATGATTTTCACATGTATTTAAATAGTGAGATAATAAAATCACCAAAGAGATATACCGCTACATGAAGTATTTCTCGTAATTAAAGCGAGAAGAACTTGAGAAAAGCCGCCGGCGGGACGGGGTGGGGTGGCAAGGGACCCCCGGCCTCTTTCAGTCGCTCCCTGTATTCTGGACACTGGAATTGTACAAACAAAAATGTAACAACTTTATATGGTTGTTTCTTGCTGTTCCCTTATAGACTCAAAAGCTACTGGACCTATTTCGTTACTGTTTGCGTGATTCGATAGATTGATTAACATGGAAGGTTTAGGTGTATAAAAGTTCAAGCTACGTCTCTTGGAAGCCTAGCAGTTATTTGATTTATTTGACATAGATAAGTAATTATCGTGTGCTGTCCATCACACATAATCCCTGCAAATATCACGTATCATTTGGAGCCAGTGAAAATACTAGATCAATCAAGTAGTTTTCAAGTTACAGGCAAATTTATAATTCCTAACTTTCCGCCGCGGTTTTGCCCGTGGATTTTTTTAAAATCCTAAACTATAATCAATCAGAATCACGTCGATCCGTTGCTATGTTTTGATGTGCAAGAAAGACAAACAAACAAAAACACTTTTGCCTAGTATAGAAGTGACAAACCTGGTCAGCTATACACGGATGTCCAAGTGACCGCCAAAACAAACACTTGCAGTGGCGACATAACGACAGCGTCTCTGCAAACTGTATATCCTCCCGTAGACCGTACGATCTGAAATCAGGACAAAAATCTATATGAATAAAATCGTAACGCGCATCATGCAAAAACTACTGAAAATATCGAAATGCGGCTTCTTTAAATTTCCTAGTGATAGTTCAGAGATAATTTAAGAAGATTGTTTATCGCGTAGCACCGCGTCCAGTTCCGTACAAACTGAGATAACGTTTTTGTACGTTTCAAAATTAGTAATTTGAGATGTCCTAACTTTTAACCTGTTACGAACTTTGAAAAAAAGGAAAGGTGCGGACGTAATTTTTCAGTATTTCTTTGAAATTAGATAATATTTAGGGGTAGTAAAACGTTTTCTCCATTTATATGAAAACGGGCGCGGTAAACAATACTCAAGGACGCTCCACACACTCGCCGAGACATAACAAATGTTGCCGAGTGCGAAAGTGTGGAGGAGAGTCTCGTCTAGTCTCGCGGAGTCTCGGTACATGGACGGGATCGAACCCGTGGTCTGCCTAGTTAATACCAGACGTCTTAATCACTCGGTCACCGACTTATCTTAATAAATCTATTTGATCTCAAAATACACCAACTATACCATAACCTTGACCGCCGTGGGGTCAGTAAGACAGTTCCAGGGAACTGTCACTCGAGAGAGCAAAAATATTGTATCAATAAAAAAGACTAACTTCCTAAGTGTATGGTATAGGGTCTTCCAGTTAGGCTCTTTCTCTTCGGCAGTGTCTTGATCATCTCCCCTGTCTTTATTGAGTACCGCGTGAATCTGTGCAGCTGTGAAGTGATAATGGACAAGCTCTCTCCAAACTCGCTGTTCAGAAACTACTGACGCCATCATACCCCAAGCGGAGGACGCCGCCTGTAACAAACAGTAATAATGTGAGAAGTTTAAATGGATTGAGATGAAAGAACACTGGTTGTATTATAATCTTAACTAATATTACAAATGCGAATGTGTTTGTCGTTATTTCATGTCAAAACAGATAACGAATCGACGCGATTTTTTGCACAGAGATAGCTGGAGCCGTGATGGGCTACTTTATATCTTCGGGATAAATTCTTCCGTCACATTTCAAAAAAAATCCGCGGGCGAAGTCCGGGCGGAAAGCTAGTATAGTCTGTTTCTCTATGGTTATATTAGTCTCGTACCCCACCACCCCGCAATAAAGAAGTGTATTGTATGGAGTAAAAAGTAACTTACCTCCAAATCCCTGTGATCCGATATCCTTAACAATATCTCCCTGATGCACTCTTCAGGCAAATCATGCAGCTTAGGCACTACTTCTGGTCCCGGCTGTGGAAAAGATACATAATTTAATAAATATTAGGCGAAATGAGGATCGAAGATTTGCCTACCTGGAACAGGGTATAAGAAAATTATTGACAAATTATAGAGCACGATCCAGGAAAGTGCCTAGCCTACTTAATAAATATGATGATTTTATGCTGCAAAATAGAGAAAATCAGGAAGTCGGCAACTTACAATTAGGAAGTGGACGGTTTAGAAAGGCGACGAATTAGGGACATGCCAACGATATGCTAGAGGGAAATAATATACGGAATAGACGCCGAAACGGCTGAATGGATTTTGGTGAAACATTCAGAGATTGTAGTGGGTATGCTTTCAGTATCATCCAGATAAGTCACTTTTCCGAAGATATGGATGTATTAATGGGTTCGCTTTAGTAGTGATATAAAAATGTTCTTACAGCTTATGCTCATGCCTCTCGGGTTAGGCAAGGACCAAAGATTTCCAATTGCCACGATCCTGGCATACCTCTTACGCCTCATTCAAATACGTACATCTTTTAATGTATGCTCTTCGCTTTAAGCTTTAAATTAAGGAATAAAAGTATAATTACCTCCTGTATAGTGATGCCATCAGCAATGTTATTAATCCTAGCAATAATGTGGTCATGGTGTCCCCACAGCGCGCGAGAACCCAGCGGTCTGCCCCAACAAGCGCGACGCTCAGACTCTCTCAAAGCTGACAGGGCTACCAGCAAATCGCGCAACGAGTTCAGATTCTGTTTGGATGTGGCCACTGGAAGCAGTATGAATGAAATATGTAGTTTAGTTCATAAAATCTGATGATAATTGTCCGCCAGCATGAATTCCGCGGTGATAGTTTCGGATGATACCCTGTCTGTTATTACAAAGTACACGCAAATCCGTTCGTTCTCATTATTACAACCATGAATCGAAAATACATGATCCCATGGTAGGGTATGCCTATTCTAATACTTATCAGACTCAGTTTTGGGCATTTTTACCCTAGCTAAATAGGATGTTCATTACTCAATCACTCAATATTTGAAACATAGGATCGCGTGAAATACATTTATTTATTGTAATAAAAGCAAATTACTAGGACCGCTTGGTGTTATGCAATATGGTAAATCCAACTATTGCTACCATTCAGAGATCCTTTTCCAAAGACCTTTTCTTACCATGATTGGCCATCTCCTCAAGCATAGAGAGTAGAAGTTTCTGAGCAGCCCCTGGCAAATGTGTCAGTTTCTGTCCCCCCACCAACAAGTTGAGTAGTGCACAAATGTAGTTAAACCGTCTGACATCGCGGACAGCTGATGGGAAGTCCAGCCTCCTTACTGCCTCTGACAGACCGTTGAAGCCAGCTATCTGTATATATCATTAGAAAAAATATTGTAAGTCCAAAAGAATGGAATTCGTGTTTGGGATAATCTCTGGAACCACAGGTCTACTGATTTTTCAGGAAAGCTCCTAGTGGGGTTAGCATGTATTCCAATGGCGCTATTGTATGGTAACGATTGTTTACTTTGGAAACGTCAAGATTTTTTTATACATCTTTTTTGAAACATACATGCTATTATTTTGACGTTTGATTAAGTGATCAACTATGACAAAATGATATCGCACGCTAACCCCACTGATTTTGGTAGAATCAAGTGGATCAAGAATATTGATCTACGTAATGAATTTATGGTGAATACAAATGTGATAAATAAAATATGGATGGAACGTGGAAAGCCTACTGAAATTCACCTGATGTTTTGTGTCCACTTTTCCTTTATTTTATTGTATGACATTATTAAAAAGGGTCCGGAAACAATAGACTGTTTTAAAAATTATATTCTCGGTTTGAACATAGATTATAGTTATAGAAAATAGCTTAACAGAGCCGACTAAATAAGGAATAATTTTGACTTCCGTTGGGTACCCTGGGGCCGGTAGCATAGTCCCTCAAATGTATATAAAAATATTAAGTACCTCTCTGGTGCATTTGAT
Organism: Nemapogon koenigi; assembly: GCA_963924495.1. Lineage (NCBI taxonomy): Eukaryota > Metazoa > Arthropoda > Insecta > Lepidoptera > Tineidae > Nemapogon > Nemapogon koenigi. Next base: position 2,271,119 of record OZ004640.1, on the reverse strand, counting down.
AGTGATGTGGCAGTGTGGAGGAACACGTGAGGCGGCATCAGAGCTCTTTTCATTTTCTTCTGCATCGTCAGTCCTGCAAAATAAAAGGTTAAAATTTTCCGTAATTGTGATGCGCGCGAATTATTCTGTCCATGTCTTTTTAGAAAGGTTTGAGCGAGATACATTGTGATTAAAAACGATAAGATAAAGAGAAAGAAAGTTGTAGTTAATGTTTTTTAAAATATGTGAAATTATCTATTAAATAATGGAAATAAAATTCTAGACTAGTAAATATATTAAGGGAACTCGAATCGCAACGTCATTTGAAAATAAACAAAATATTGGGGATTTTTCAGGGCTTCATATGTTATGTAATCCCATTTATTAATTTTAATTATTTAAACATAACAATATAAAAACCTTAAATCTAATCTAAACTTTAAAAATAACTAAAAATACCGCGTGGAATAGTGGCAAGTATACTTGCTGCATTTCCCCGCTGAATGGAATATTATATATGTTAGGTATATCAGTATATAATATATAGTTGTTTTTCATTTAATTAGATTTGGCAAGAAACTAACTTTCTATTAACCGAACTGCCACAAACGCAGTTGGCATTAAACACATTTTTTACAATTGCGGAGACTTTTTGTCCAAAAGCTATTTACATAATAGAATGCGTATCGATACATCACCAAGCCCTTTGCGGTACATTATGGCTTTCACGTTTTCACCATCTCGTAATGATGGGTTGAATGATTGATGAATGGCGCCGCCGCAGAGGAAACGGGGTATTAAGACTGTCTCTATAATTGTTGGTACGGAGCGCGGAGTCACGCTTGCTGGGTGAAACTATACAATCTACACTTTGAAATTAACATAGCCTAAGGCTATGGTGTGTCGATCATCCAGAACTTTACCGCTAATTAAACTAAATACTTGTAGAGAAAATAACCCATCATTGAGAACACGGTAACTCGGGGCGGGGTAGGGATAACGACAACGATAACTTCAATCCGATCAAAGGGAAGGACGATCAAGACGAACTTTAAAAAAGATCAAATATGTAGTACTAAAAATAGACGTGCAAGTATGAAACATGGATGTGGATGAAGTAAGAAGATCTCTGCGAAGATCCATGCTGTCTGCCTACCCCTTCGGGAAACAGACGTGAATGTATATATGTATCAATCCCAAAATAGGTACCTTAAAATACCAGTCACTCGTTAAAGGTAGCCTCACAAAATGTACCGCTGGGTACTCTCAGTACTCTGGGACCGGTATCAAGTGAAGGTTATATACAAAATACGGTATTATTTCTGGACTCTCTGGGATTTGAATACATATCCTTTCGGTTCGATAGATCCCAAAATTTCCGCGTCTTATGAAACAGCTAAAAATAGCAGAGAAATTGCCGTAACGATGTTTGAGGAGTGGTATATGGGTCGGTTGTTCTTGCCGGTCGACCTATTTACGCATGTCCACTGTTATTTCCTTATTGCTGATACTAGTTTTTACTTGTGGCTTTGTCGGTCTTTATTGTATTTACTTTGATATCGGATATTTAGGGAGCATACACTGCCATTTTACTTTGGCATGATTTTTAACTGGATATAACAGCTAGCACTATCATCGAACAGCCGCGTCTGTCTGTCTGTATGACTGCGTTCATCTCCTTGGATGCGGTTTTCACTGTTATGATCTGCATTTCTCGATGAATGTTTATGTGTATTACGAAAAAATCTTTTCAGTTATAGGAGTGAATCAAGTCGGTTGGAATACGAATAATCCCGCTCACCCTTCATCTACATTCCATACACTGTATACCAGAGTTTGGTTTCAAAGTTATTTTAAAAAATATAGAAATATATTCTTGTTTTTATTGCATAACTCGTAAACCTTTGAATTAATTTGTCTCAAAATTTGATCAAATATAAGTCTCCGTGAACTCTTTCAGACGCCGTAATGAGCGTCTAAATTGGTTGATTACTTTTTTATGTTATCGCGCGACAAAAATTACACATAGCGGAAAGGTCTTCCTCTGGTCGTTGGTCTTCCGCTGTAGCATAATTATGCATCGATTCCCAATATAACATAACATGATGCTAGAGAAAATATACTTACTAAACTTTCATTTCCAGAGAAAACTTTTGCAAAAACTTCTACACGTAATATTTCAAATTCTAACGAGACGTAACACCAGTTAACAAGCATAACTATTTTCCTGTGGCTTTTCTTTAACTAGAGGGCAATAAAAATGTTTGTCGCAACTTTTAATCGTCTGTTTTGGTAGCAACGGTCTATTGGTCGTGTAATTGGTTGCGGATGACCGATGGAGACAGAATTTTCACGTAATTGTGTGCTGATTATACGACACTTTTTGTTTGCCAGAACATTTAAATATCAATTATGTAGTTTTAATACATTATTATATTACGACGTAACCCCATCGAGTTTGGGTTTGTTTTATTTAAGTACTCTGGTTTTTGCCATCATATAATACGAAAAAGTAGAAAATTAATAAACGTAAAAAAAGACGTAATTTTTAAAAACAAGCTTTTATATTGATAAAAATGAACTAAAAATTCCTTTTGTGGTCGCAGACTAAAAAGCCATTTTCTAGATTTTAACCTTTACAGTGTCAAGTTTTCAAATAATAGGGCTCTGTAACATATAGCACATTTCAAAAATTAAAAAAAGTCTGAAGGCAGACAAGGCGATTGAATGTACAAAAAATAGGAATGGAAGCAATAGAAAAATAAAATCACGTGTTAGTATTGCGCAAGTGTGAAAGTTAAAAAGTGATAACAATAAAAATTCTGTAACGACAATGAGTAAAAAATTGCAAATGGCTCAAATTTTAATTTATTAAAAAAAAATAAACGAGTAATGTAGTCACGCCGGTATCCCAGAAGGGTAGGCAAAGACTATACGGACCTCCAAATGCTACAATTTGATGAAGGTTGCAGCAGAATTTATCGAATATGCTTGATAGGGTTAGAATACAGCTCATTATTTCAGGTACATTAATTAAAGTATAAATTTAGAACACCGGTTATATAAATAGAGCCAATTTGTTAAGGTTCTCCTATAAGCGTAGCGATTACACGAGCGTCTAGAATGCCTTTCAGAGAAGGGACCGAACGTAAAATGGCATATTAAACTTCTGACTCTCTAAACTCTACTTTAATTTTAGAACACAACATAAACAAAGGAAGCAAAACTTAAATCATAATTTATAAACCAGTCGTAACAATCAACCAAATTACTTCCATTCAGAAATTCCTATAACTGAAGTTGGAAGTATATTTACAAGTGGTGTAGAAAACGTAGGCACCGTGTGTGTATAATAGGTAGGTCACCTACACCATAAAGTTAACAACTACAAATTACATGAAAACGTATAAGCCGCCATCGGGACGGAATATGCGAGGTGATTTAAAACTGTATTCTGTCACTTTGAATTCGGTAGCCGAGTGGTTAACACGTCTGGTATTAAGAGGATCGTGTAGCTCAGCGTACGCAGCGAAATAGGTATTTAGAAAATCATATTCTATCTCAAGCGCGCTCTTCCCCCGGGCATCAGTGCGACAGAGAGCACTGCAGCTCGTGAGTGTTTGTAGGTATGTTCTTCGTTGAAAATTGCGTTTTGGGGGAAAACGATTTACACCTACTAAACTATAACGAAACCTTATAATTTTGGTGTCAAACGTTTTAGCAGATTATAATCTACGTACGTACGTTTTGCTTTTTTTCGAAATTTTGCTTTGTTTCTCAAATACAGACGGTTTATTACGAGCAAGTTATGAACCAAAAAAACCGAGATTTGAGGGGCTTATAACTTTTGACCTATTACGAATTTTGAAAAAAGGAAAAAATACGTACGTAGTTTTTCACTATGTCAGTAACATATTACAAAATCGTTAGAATTAAATAATATTTAGGGGTAGTAAAACGTTTTCTCCGTTTGTATGGACATGGACGCGGTACACTACACTCTTAACTAGGCAGACCACGGGTTCGATCCCGGATCCCGGCCATGTACCATTGCGTTTTTGTTTGCTTTTCCATCTAAATATACCTCAACAGAACTGGCCACGCCTTATACTATCTTCATGTACTATTTCTAAGCACAAGATATAAAATAAATAATAGCACGCATTGTCGGTTTGAGGCCATGGCTTTAAATGCTTAAAATGATTCCATATCGGTCGTGAGCACCGTTCATCATAGCAGGTCGCATGCAACACGGCGTACAGTGATTGTTGCCGTTGCATTTAATAACTGAATGATTCGTATAGTTGAGGTCGATAATTCACCTTTCTCTAATATAAAGGATCGAGAGATTTCACAATCTGAGCTGAAGATATTTCAATGTAACACGAAATAAACGCCTTGATCTATTTCTCAATGTAAAAATATTATGCGAAACTATCAATTGCTTTTGATGCATCACTTTGTTCGTTAGGAATTAAAGATACATATTATTGGATGGTTTTCTAAAAAAAATGGCTTCCACTTTCTGTAAACTTTTCTGAAATTAATAATTACTCAATAAATTTTTATATGCATATAGATGCAACACAAAATAGTCGTAAAAATCTTAACACTAACTGTCAGAACAGTACCCTAGGAGAGCACTAAGCAAGGATTTTTTGACATTCCATCCCTAAAGGGGTGAAAAAGGGTAGTAAAGTGTCATGGAGAAACATTTTTTTTAATTACGATGATGACATTTTGTAAATATACAATTCAATAGAATGTTTCATTATTTTTGAGGGTAAAGTGGGAGTGTAAACGTTGTCGACCGAATTTTTCTTACACCAATAGTAGTTTCCAGACTAATAATATGATCAAACTCAAAATGTCGTCTCAAAACTCCCAAAATTGAGCAGGAGTATAAGAAATTAGATTTTGAATTTGTCATTAATCACCAAGCTGTCAAACTTTAATTATAATAAGAAGACCACAACATAATTAAAGTTGGTATACTACATATATTATTAGTCCGATATCTTGATAATACAAGCATCTACCAAAATTTGTAGGATTCTAGAAATAAGATAGGTGATTGATTAGTTCTGTAAATTAGTTAATTCTTTAATCCTGAAAGACGTGGAAAGCGAAATATTTCAAGTTCCACTATAACATCAAAAACTATTACTAAAAATCTGAATTCAAAAAGGTACGGTTTTAAAATAGTTTAATGTAATTTCCAAAATCTCTATTATAAAACTCAAATCTCTAATTCAATAAAGGCTATAATTATTAATTTCTTATAATTTAAAAAAAATATAAAATCGTTTTCTGTAATTTTTAAATATTTTTTTGGTAATATAGACGTTGAAATTTTTATCACTCTGATATTTCTGTTAGCTTTTGTAGTGGATGGGAGAAAACGAGATAATTATGCAACTCTGCCCACCTCTACTGCAGCAATGTATATGTATGTACAAAAATGTATGGAAACAATATTACTATGTGCAATGAAATTTCTAAATGTTCATTAAATTAACTAAGGGGGTGTGGCATGAAATCGTCAATTACGGATTATTTTTTGCAATTTTAATTAAGCTGAACTGATGAAGCAATGTCCTTGTTTCTCTTTTCGCAAGTTAATGTATGTAATTTTATACCCGATACGAAACCTTTGCCTGTCTGTCTTACATTTTCCATTTGTTCATCGTGAAATTACTAAAGCAAACATTCATCACTATCACTACATATTATAAAACAAAGTCCCCCTGCCGCGACTGTCTGTCTGTGCCCTTTTCACGCAAAAACTACTAAACGGATGTTGATGCGGTTTTCACCATTAGATAAGTTGATTCATTCAGGAAGGTTTACGAGTAATAAACATTGACCTATCATGTTTAGAAGCTGATCAATAACAGTATTTTAGTGAAACAAGGGGGGGTAACCTCCAGCGCGTTTTCATGGCGTATGCTGTCTACATCCGTCAGAGATATAACAAAATGATGTAGGAAAAAAATGTGTGGAATAAAATTATCTACAAAAAGTCCGCCGTATCATCTATCTATCATCATATATCACTAATAGACAACTAGTAATAAGCGTAATTGTATGGGAATACAATTTTTATAAACCGATATTGTACCTCCGTGCAAAGCCGGGGGCGGGGTCGCTAGTACAACATAAAAATATGGTTTTGAAGGTTTGGAAGGTTTGAAGAGGTGAAGCACGTCTTTACCTCTTCAAAAATGCGGACTATCGCTGTCAATTTCCAGTTTAGGACGATTCAGGCTTCTTCTATATACATAGTTGGATGTCAGATGGCAATGGTTGATAAAGTTGTACGATGTACCAATGGGTTTTTTAATTAAAAAGTTATGTGTACATAATCCGACCAATCCATACTTAAAGGCTTTCCATCTAAATATACCTGAACAGAACTGGCCACTCGTTAGGTATAACCACACAAATACCATCGGCTAAAACGAGAGAGACTTGGTCTTCCGCTGGGTACTCTGGAACCGTAACACGGTTTCGGAAACTGTAAAGCAACCCGTGTAGAAAGAAAAAAAATTGTATGATGTAAGAAATAACAACGTCTGGAGTTTGTTCTACTTTCGAACCACACAAGAACGAGTCACCCAAATTCTTCCCGTAAGTACCCCAACCTCAACTTATATCCCGTAGGAACAGTGCGATTTCGGAAAGAAGACTGCAGGTGAGATAAGTCATAGAACATTCCCCAAAACTTCAATAGAAAATCATAGGTGCGTAGCAAAGCCCATTTTAAAATATTTCTGGTCCATCCCAAAACTAAAGTGAACCACTTTGCAATAAAAAAGGCAAGGTGTGGTGTGGTGCAGATACAGAATGATGCGAATAGGACATGCAGCGATTTAGAAATCTAGAAAGTTATTCTAGAAACTCTTAATTTAAATAAAATATTAGTTAGATAAAAACGTATGTAAGAAAAGTCATCTCTTTTATATACCTATAAACTCGCCGGAGCACGGCCAAGGCTATATCAATAACGATAAAAGTGAACTTGCAACTGCGATGAAATGAAATGACACCAGACAAGGCTATTCGTATTTGTATGGGGACGTAAACTGTCATACTCGTATCCGCTTCCTACCGAGCGAGCAAGACCGTGTAGAGAAATAGCTACAAGCGGTAGCATGACGTCTTCAAACTGACACCGCTTGTAAATTTTGTCTAACCCCTGTAGATTTTCACTGACACGGCATATTATAAATGCGAAAGTAACTCTGATTTGGATGAAATTTGATACGGAGAAAGCTTGAACCCTAGAGAAGGACAAAGGCTATTTTTTTAAACCACTCCCCTAAGGGGTATAATAGGGGATGAAAGTTAGTATGAACCCCACGGGCGAAAACTTATTCTAGCTGTTGTCTAAAAAAAGTTAAACATACACACAAACATCCTTTTTAAGGGTCCATAATCAAATGGAAAACCCCTTATAATTAAAATTAAAATCTCATAACGTCACTAAAAATTAAAGTTTATCACTCTGAATCAAGAACCTCATGGAATATATAAAATAATGTTCATGCCTAAAAGGTCAATTACTTTGAACAGATTATACCAAAAAAGGTTTATTAATAAAATATATCAGTCCAAAAACACCCACACACTAAATTTTAATTTGTATTTGAGATTTGTATTTATAAAATTAAGGTGCAGAGTGACTCAACTCACAAATCCCGTGAGTCAGTGGCCCCTTCAAGCAAGTCTGGACAGGAATGAGAAATGGAAGGATATTTTTAAAGTTGTCCTTTTTTTGGAATACCCTACTGTAGCCAGCCAATGAAAGTAAAAACAAATTCCTCTCAAATTTGATATGAAGAAAAGTAGTTTACGCTGGTTTGGACTGAAGGATGAAAGATTGACTAAACTAAACTAAACATATGGCCTAGGTTTACTTTTATTGAACATATAAAAAATGTATTGATCGATGGAAATATCGCCGAGCATGTATGAAATGTATGATGAATATAAAAGAAGCGAAAGAGGTATGTCCTTGGCCAAATGGCATTCGATTGTCTCTGCCTAACCCTCTTGGGATAAAAGGCGTGATGATAGATATATTTGAATATCTCTTCAGTGACATCCCTGTGAAAGGGGATTAGGAGAATCTTGGCGAAGATTTTCTAGGGGAAGCGATAAATATGTCAGGATCGTGTCATGTAGTGTACCTATCTCATTATGCGGTATGAATATTCCGAATGAACCTCAGCGATGGAAATTGAATGGTTCACGTCATACCACAGATCAGAATTTAATAAGTCAAACAAATAATAAATATGTGCATGATCTGGGATGATATTTGACTTATTTGACGCGGAATAGATATTGTAGTTTCATATTTTCACTTGACATTGGTGAAGGAGAAATCGTCAATGGATGTCGTTAGCAGTAAAATAGAAAATTTCTGAAAGCTACTAACAAGCCACAGAAAGCGACTGAACCAATTTTCACCAAAACAAAAATATGACTAATCTCGATGAATTCTTTGTCGATCAAGAAGAATTCATCAAAATCGGTTCACAATCAGCGAAGATATCATACACACACCTTCCTTGAGAATTGAGCTATGAAATACAAAAAGTTTTTTTTTCAAATCCGACTGGTAGTTCCAGAGATTAGCGCGTTCCAATCCAACAAACAAACTTTTCTGCTTTAGTATTGGTATGGTATTGGTGAATACAAGGTTTACAATAATGTTGAGGATAGGCGTCAAATGAAACCCCTTTTTTTATTATGTACAATTTATTAAATGAATGAGTAAAATAAGGAAAAATAGCAAGTACAAATCTATAGTGAAAAAACAAAAAAAGGAAGTGACACCAACAAAGAAAAATCATCAATCAAACCCCTTAGGGCAGAGGTAGCGTGATGTATTAAAAACCTAGCCGAATTGAAAATCTCTTCTTTTTTTAGAGTCTGTTAATAAGAAAGAAAACCTATTCAACGAAAATTCTGGATTATTTCATAAAGGACAGAAACGGGTGCGGCGGTATATTGCCCTCTGTGACCCAATGGTTGTCTTTTACATGCACCTTCAGGGAGTGGCAAGACAAACTTGATTGATTATTCAGTTTATCACCACGGCATTTACACATTGAGGTGTGGCTAGACACACTGGTAAATGTTTGCAAAAATGCAGTTTAATTCATTGCTTCCTCGTAGTCAAACTACTTTGTCAAACTGTCCTGAAAATGTTTGTGTTAATGGGATCGGGCGAGAAGTGATTTCAAAATAATATAAACATATAGTTTTTAATACTCTGTTACAGATGCAGTTTCCTTTTCATACGTACATAGCAATTTGTATTGTAAGGGAACCCAGATAATGACAAAATAATGTCGCAGTGAAAGTTAAATCATTAGATACATTGTAACTCGGCATCAAAAACATTGTTGTACTTTTCATTTCAGTCAGTTATTATTTGACTGTACCTGTGGTGTATGTAATAAAAATAACAATGAACTAGGCTTTTTGTGAATTGCATAATAATAAATTGAATTAGAACCTTCATTTGGATGTATATTATGTCGTGGGCAGAACATAGAATTGGCCATTTCATGATATGGCCAATAAAAATCCGCTATTATACAAAATTCAAAGCTGCAAATTAAAAAGTTGCCCTAATTTATTTGAGATTCTTATAAAAAAATATGATTCGGTTTGACTCAAAAACTACTGGACCGATTTGTAATTATTTCACTGTTATGAAACTACATTATTCCAGATGGACATAGGTTATGGAAAAGTTTAAAATGTGACATAAGAATTTGGTATTCCTGAAGGATAAAAAGTAGCCTATATCAATCTCTGTTGCTCTGTTTTGACGTGCAATAAGGACAAACAAACACACTTTCGCATTTTAGGGTTTCGTAACAAATAGCAATATTTCTAACTAAAACGTGAGGGTTGATATTTTTTGCATTGTATTAGGATTTTCAGTGAAGTTATTTATGGAAGGAGTCGATAGCCTTAATTGGTAGAGCGTTGACTTGAAACCGGGAGGTCCCGGGTTCAATTCCCACTCATGCCAAAAATGCTAGCACCAATTTTCTTTAAGAATATGTGCTATAGAGTCCTCGTGCTTTTAAAAATAACAGATATTTACGTCTGTTAAAGAAGTGACAACTGGCAACACCGCAAAGTATTGTATGTTTTGTTTGTTATTTATGGAATTCCAAAATAAAGCAACCATTTTACTAATCACGTGTATTGAGAATATATTTTTAAATTTTCTAATAATAATCTAATATGCAAACAAGGGCACGATGTTCATACATCCAAGGACGTGACAGTGTCACGCCGAAGGTTCGCTCAAAGTTTTACGCGAAACTGGAGCAAGAAAATAAATAGCTCAAAAGATTCTACAGTTTTCTGTAGATATGCTTTATTTGAGACCGTTACCCGCCCTTACTTTTTGTTTTTCTTCACTGGTTGCCTTATAGCTCCCGACACCGTGTTCCGGTCCCAGGGTACCCAGCGGAAGACCAACTTTACCTCGTTTAGCCGATGGTATTTGTGATGCTATTCTAACGAGTGGCCAGTTCTGTTGAGTTATATTTATAGATGGCAACCCGTGAAGGAAAAAAAAAGTTACCCGCCCTGGCTTCGCACGGGTAGAAAAGTTGTTTATGAAAAATTTAATTTTCACTCTCCAGCCCTCCAGCTATCTCCGTGAAACAAAAATCACGTTGATCTGTTGATCCGTTGTTCCATTTTGACGTGAAAGAAGGAACAAACAAACACACTTTTGCATTTATAATATTTTTACTTCTATGTCCCTTTTCTCTACACGGGTTGCCTTACAGCTCCCGAAACCGTGTTAAGGTTCCAGGGTATCCAGCGGAAGACCAAGTCTCCCTCTTTTATCCGATGGTATTTTGTGAGGCTATTCTAACGAGTGGCCAGTTCTGTTGAGGTATGAGATGGAAAAGTCTCTAAGTGTCGGTAACATGGCCGGGATCCGGGATATTTTACTTGAAATCCTGCAGGATAAATTTTGTCACATTTCAAAAATGAACCACTGGCGAAGCCGGGGCGAAAAGCTAGTTTAAATATTTATATTATTATTGTAAGTATGTATGTAAGAAACTAAAGAAAACGTCACAAAACATCTCGTGCAAGTATCGCATGATTTTACATAACGTTACGTTATTTTGTCGTGATGTGTAGTGCAATAATCTTGATCGTTTCTGGTTTGCTATTAGCAACGGATTGCGCAAAACTTTATTAAATACATCTTGACAATGGTGGACTTATTGGCTCCTATGTTAAAATACTGATATAATAAATGTGAAAGTGTAATTACATAGATGCCATAACAACTGAACGAGTTTCAATGAAATACGCAAAATTGCCAGATCGCAACGGATCGATGTGATGGAGGCTGGAGAGTCGGAGAGTGTCATCTGCTTCTTTTTATCCCGGAAATCCTTTGGCATAATTTTTTTATTATATATTGTTATCTCAAATCTCGTAATTGTTACTTAATTTTCCACAAAAATTAACCCTCCAGCTCGTAAATTAGATCCGTAGAGAGACTGACAGCTTTTTTTTTACATTTTAGAGCGCGCAAAGGTACTTACATTACTTGTATCCGTCTGAATTTACCACACCCAATTTCAAATATTTCGATAAATATGTAATAAAAAAATCCGAAAAAATATGTACGGTGTTAGATATACAAAAACCTCGAAACGGTTTTCAATTTAGGGTACCTTGCTAAAAATGCTGTTTTCCGGTTTCCTTTGAAGGATCACAGAAAAACAACCGACAATATGATATTCTTTGGATTCATATTTGCCAACATAGGAAATGGCGCCAAATTTGAAACATTGTTTTCACTTCATATATGGCATAGATTAAATAATAATTACTACGTAACTTATGGTGCCTTTATTAGCCTTAAAAGCCTTTATTACTATATTATTTTATTATAATACTTAGACCACTTATTAATACTAAATTAATACAAAAATAAATCGCAATGTGACCAAATAGTTATTAGCAATAGCAAACATTGCAATTATAAAGAAACTAACATTGCGACATTATAATCCGACAAAAATGAGAGGAATTGCGCTAGCATAGACAATTATAGAACAAACAAGCCAACTGTAAATATTACAGTAATACCGACAAAAGTGAATACACAGTGAAAGCGCACGGCACCAGTTTTTGTGAAGCCAACACTTTTAGTTTCTTTGTTTCAGTGCGCGGAAGCATACAAATAGAAAGGCCGGACGTTACCAGCTTCTATGTGTAAATCGTTCAAGGTTGTATGAGAAGTGGTGGGTTTGATTCCCGCGCAATGCATTTCGAAGATCCTTTCTTATATCTTCACGGGTTGCCTTATATGGCTCTTATCGGTTCCAGGGTACCCAGTGGAAGACGAAGTCATTTCGAAGGTCCTATAACGTTTTTCAGCATTCCCGAAAATTCAACCCTTAAGGGATAAAAGAAGTACCTAACTTGAAGTTAAACCATAGCATTACTAATAAATAAAGAAATATCAGAGGGCTAAAATACAGGCTGTTATTTTCACATTTCAAAAATGTTCACAGGCAAAGCTATATCTCTATACTTTGTATGAACGCATATTGTTAGTGAGTATTATATCAGTACCTGTGATTATGAAAATTATGATAATTAATTATGTCCTTGTATTTTTTTATATCTTATTTATTTCATTTCAATGTCATTCGCACTAAAATCTATCTAAATGATAGGAAAATTTAGAGATAGATTAGTGTACAAAAATATTGTGAAAGTCAAAATTAGTGATAAAAAACCAGTCACCTAATGGCGATATCTATAAAAACAAATCTGATCTGATAAATCTGTTTTCATATTATATGCCGAATAATTAAAATATACATTTAATTCGCCGTCCCTTGACCTCCAGTTAACACAATTTTGATACAACGTGTGATCAAATTGAAATCGAGAACAATAGCCGATTTAGCAATGCAACAACACTTATCAAAGATGGCGATCAGCGCAGGCGCAACCTGGTGTACTTCAGGATTTCATTGTTAGGAGAGGCAAACAAAGAGATCGTGTGCGTTTTAAATGTTTCATGAGTAATGAACCAGCAAGATTGCTCATCTGGACCCATCATGGATAACAATAACGCCATTTATCAAGCTAATCCAACTAATATGTATTGTAAATGCGAAAGTGTGTTCGTTTGTACGTCACACCAGAGCAACAGATTGACGTGATTTTTTTGTACAGAGATAGGAGGGCCGGAGAAAAGGGCCACGCGCCCTCAAGTACTTTGGCCGGAGAGTTGACATAGGCTACTTTTTGTTCCGGAAATTCTTGTCACATTCCAAAAATTACAACAGGCGAAGCCGAGGTGGAACACTAATGTAAATATTATGTGTGTAGGTATACAAAATTCCAACATTTAAAATTCAAAAAATAATCTTTAAAAAAAACAGTTAATCACAGACTTGAGAAGATCCTTCATTTTGAAGTTTTCATGATGTAAAACCAAAATAAAACAACGCAATTAGTTCATCATCATATCAACACACAACATATTCCTTAATCAATATGACATACATTTGAATATAAAGTTTGCATGGAATATGTTTACGTCTTTATCTTTGTTATGATTGTTATTATTTGTATAAGTCGATCGAAATTGCAGGTGATTACGACAACCGGTTCATGATTCATTCCAAACGGTTATTTTTAGCCTCCGTGATTTTTTTGTAATCAACTCCAGTGATAGCATCTTCATCTATTATACTGAGGTGACAGTGTCGTGCACAGAGATTTCAGACAGGGTATGCATGGCTAAAAAAGACTTCAAACTAGTCTCTATTCTATCTTTACCAAAAATTTGGAGCTTCAAGCACGAATCCAGATGTTTTTCTGAAGAATCGTGCTTAGCAGCCGCTTTGTAATAATTATTTAAACCTGAATATCCATTATAAATCCAAACATTTTTTTTATCTTGATTTGAAAACAAAATGCAAGGAAAACAAAACAATTTGTTTGTATGTAAACATTCGCATAGCCATTTATAGTTATCGTAAAACTTTTTATTGAAAGTACGAGTAATATTACCTTTTTTTGTGTTAAATCCACTAATTCAACTCGCGGCGCGCCCTTGGAAATCAATTTAATTTTATCGTCAAAATATATTTTAATTTATTTAAACAAACTTCACCCAAGCAAGTCTCACAGGTATATTTTTCCATTTTATAATGATTTTACACTTAATACAAAAACTTAAATTACTCAATAACTTGCGCAAACCATAAACAGAAACTTAGCATAAAACAAAGTAAAGAAATTGCACTCACAAAATAATAATTGTCTTTGTCAACCCGACTAAAATAAGTTTACCCTCGTCCCTCTGTAATTAAAGCATTTGCAAGGGCTTCTCAATTCAAACGGCTTACCTCGGAGGCAGTGCTTCTAAAACACCTACACATGCATGCATTTTTACGCACACTTTGATATTATAGTTGCGTACTTACACGAAACTGATCTAGGATTTTGTATGGAAAATAAGCAGTCGCTAGCACTGCATCTGCCACTAGAGGCGCTGATGTCGCGTCGCGTGGGTGAATGCATACGGACGGGTGACACTTCGACAGATTAGTAGTTAGTAAGAAAGAAGATAGATGGCGCGTCGTACATTTTTAAAAAAAAATTCAGCAAATAACTGTTATTAAAAATAGGGCATCTATGTATGGCACTACAGGGTATGCAGTGCTTATTTGCATGTATGGAGTGCACGCCCCTGTGAGGTGACAATGAAATAAAAAAACTACAACTAAAGCAGCTTTTCGCCCGGCTTCGCCCGTGTAAATTTCTGAAATGAGACATAAGAATTTATACCGAAGGATTTCCAAGACACACTTTCGCATTATTTAGGATTGGAAGTCGATTTACAGGCTGAATACCTAGACACTTTTGGAATATAACTAGAATATATAATATAAATCAATAATATTTTTTAACTAAAAACATTACTTTGAATGTGCTGAAATTCTTGTTTATTGTTTAATTATTTATATTTTAGAGTACGAAGTTTTTAAATAAATCCAACTAAGGTAAAAATGTAATATTCACATTCACATATTATTATCATAAGGGTAAATTCAACTTATACAACTAACAAAAACACACGATCCAATGTATCCAATCCCTTGCTGCAACTTCTAAATAAAAGCAGGCCATTCGTTTTGACATTAAAGGTTATCAACCCCCGTTAAGGAAATAGACCGCACTCATAAATATCCAAGAATAACCTATCACTATCAAACTGTCCGAGAGTTACTGTAGCGGTCCATAAAAATTCTTAACGACATTAAGTTCAGACTTAAAAAGGGGCGTCGGTGGTGGAGTGGTAATGACGTCGGCTCACAACTGAGAAGTCGCGGATTCCATCCCCCACATCCGACCATGTACCAATGGGTTTTTATAATAAAAAATCTATGTACATTATCCGACAAACCGTATAAAGAGGCTTTTCCATCTACATACCTCAACAGAGCAACAACATAGCCTCAAAAAAATCATCGGATAAATGAGGAAGACTCTGTCTTCAGCTGGGTACCCTGGGGCCGGCAGCGGTTCCCGGGAGCTGTAAGGTAACTCGTGAAGAAAGAAATAAAAACCGACTTTAAATTAAAAGTATCTATTATTCACAGAACTTTTTAGAGACTCCGATAAGAAACCGCAGTAAAATTTTTAATTCTTTCAAAAACATAGAGTACTAAGCCTATATGGAGGGCCCATAGACGGGTTCCCCCTTTCGCCAATTTTTTCCCCTTTGACCAGTTAAACTGACCAGGTGCGCAGTAATAAGTTACCTTAGATTTCGTTGGTATCGTTTTGTGTCGCGAGACAGAGCACGGGAAAGGCGATCTAGGGCATCAAACTTAGTGTTTCCAATCATTAATTATAATTATTTTGTTTGTATTTTAACATAATCATCATAATAACGTAAAATCCGAATACAGTGGTACAGGGACTAGTACTAGACGTTTACCTCCCCCCCCCCCCCCGCCGCCAACCAAAAGTGGCAGAAAAAATTGTTCGGTGATTTATACGCTTCACGTCTCCTTTGCTATATACTCAAAGTTCAAAACGATGGCTTATCAATAAGTTTTTTTAAATAATAAACACACGAACTAAACACTTGATACACCAGTAAACAGTGTCCACTTTTTTGCCAGTTGTCCATACTAAAAAGTATCTAGATGTGTCACTACTTTACGTGCCCTCTAAAGCACAAAACTTCCTTAAAAAACCATAACACGGTTTCGGGAGCTGTAAGACAACCCGTGAAGAAAGAAAGAAAAAAAAAAGTGGCAAGCCGGTTGCTGCACTAATGGACCTTGGTGTGTCACTTCCTTAGACATCTGTTATGTTTTATATTATGTACTGATGAATGAAGTCATGGTAGGTATACGCGGATACAAATTATTGTGTTTGATGAGCATAATAATTGGGCTATAATTAAAAAAATCTTTATATGGATGGCCTTCAACCGATTCAATTATTTTTTTTAGATAAAAACTCTTGTAAATAGCTTTCATATTTTAAAACAGGGAGATCCTGGATTCGGTTCTCGACACACGATATATATTTTTTGCTAGCTTTCCGGCCAGCCGAGCTAGCATGACCACACGAAAAAGAAAGATAAAGTCATTTGTCTATTTATGACATTTGTCACGTGATGCCGTGTAGAGAAGACATCGCCAGGATAGACAGGCAGCCGTTGGCCGTCTTGGCGCCAAGAAAAGGCGTCTAAAGAAGATACCGGGGAGTCGTCGCTCCCTGAGACATTGTCGGCGCAACGGGGGTTGCCCCAGCGCCTCACGATCCGTTTCCAACTAATTAAGACGAGGAACGACTTAGAAATTTTTAATCGTAAGCCACGCCCTAAACTCGTGGTTCGGGCCCATGAGTGGTTCGAGCGAAACGATCAAGTCATGCAAGAAAACGACGGCGCTTTGTCCGTTCTTGCTGCAGAAGTGAGAAGGGCATAATGTGTCGCTTCTCGGAATAAATGACGTAAGCGGCACATTACAAATAAATAATTTATTAAAAAACGATCACATGCAGGGAAAAATCTTCTTAATCAATACTAGGTACTGAAATTACCTATAGATTCGTAAAAAATTAAAACGTAAATCCCTTTAGAGTATGGTCGTATGACTAAAAAGGTGTTTTTGAAGAGGTGATTTCAAAAATTTAAGTTATCGAGAAAATTTTCACCAATCTTGTTTTCATTCTAAACAATACTAGATAAAATCCTCTAGTTTTCGATGCCCAAATTGTATGTTCATAGCATTCGTAAAATTCGGGAATTTCAGTTCAGCAATCAACCAAAATTATTCGTTCCTCCCCTTAACACGAGGAAAGAATCTCATCGTATTCTAAGTCATGTCATGGCGACCGACGCACGCATTCCGTCGTGACATGACGGGCAATCCGATTTAATCCATATCACAGTCGGCGGGATCATCTTAGATACCGATTTATCGGCATATATACTATAAAGGCTATAATACTTGTCATTGGCAAATCATCGATTTAAATTGGTGGAGCCACAACAAAAGAAGAAGTAGTTAAAAGAATCTCATTGAAAAGACCGAATCTCAGTGAGACGCTACATTAACATTACATACTGAGTATTAGCATTATTACCAGCACTAGTTCTAAGATGCTGTTTTGATCATTCGCAACGCAATGGCAATTCTTGGCATACAGCCAGAGTGTGCCGATGTGCTTTTGAGGGCGTCTTATTTTAATCCGATATTGGAAGCGTGTTATAAATGCATCTAATACCTAGATAGATAATGTTTCTCATGATTCATATTATAGCAATATAGGTTTGCAGTCAAAAAGCCAACAAGAAGCCGATCCGGTCGAATTTTCCTATTAGGTTTTGTCACTGAAAACTGGATGCCAGTAAAAAACAGTATCCATTTTAGGTAGGTAGCTATTCGGCCGTGGAAATTCTTATAGAAATGAGAAAAGGCAACAATTCCCGAGTTACAAATTTTTCGTAATCTATACTAATATTATAAAGAGGAAAGATTTGTATTTTTGTATGTTTGTATGTGTGTATGTTTGTAATGAATAAACTCAAAAACTACTGTGACGATTTCAAAAATTCTTTCACCATTGGAAAGCTACATTCACCCTGAGTGACATAGGCTATAATTATTATATTTTCAAAAAAATTAGGGATTCTTACTAAAACTCCAATAATGTAACCCAAGGTGTAAAAAAATGACCTAAGAAATTCCTTACATCGCGTGCGCTGCGAAAACTATTGATGATATAGAGGTAGTGGTAGTGGTAGAAGGTAGGGGTAGGGGGTAGGAGTAGAAGTAGGGGTAGGGGCGGGGGTAGGGGTAGAGGTAGGTATGGGTATATTTTATTTTGTTCGTAAATATCCACGGGCGAAGCCGGGGGCGGAATGCTAGTATATTATAAAGAGGTGTTTTTTTTTTGTAATTAATAAACTCAAGAACTACTGAACCGATTCAAAAAATTATTTCACTAATAGAAAGCTACAATATCTCTAAATGACATAGGCTATATTTTATATTGTTCGAATATATCCACAGGCAGAGCCGGAGGCGAAAAGTCTAGTTTGGAATAATGTAACTTTATAACAGTGAAATAATGTTTTAAATTGGTCCAGTATAGTTTTCGCGATTACTTCTCACAAACTCACACTCTCTCTTGATTTTTTTTATACACATT
Source organism: Nemapogon koenigi (assembly GCA_963924495.1). Classification (NCBI taxonomy): domain Eukaryota; kingdom Metazoa; phylum Arthropoda; class Insecta; order Lepidoptera; family Tineidae; genus Nemapogon; species Nemapogon koenigi. The sequence continues at coordinate 2,252,372 of OZ004640.1, read as the reverse complement.
AAAAATCCTTATAATTGGCCATTCAATTGGATATTTTTCTAATTAATTTTAAAGAAAGATAAAGTATAGGCAGAAAACCATTGTTGTAGCGCGCAATCTGAATGTGCACATCTGAATGAGTGATTTGACCTGACCTACCTTTTAACGTGACCTGTTTAAATAAAAATAGGAAACTTTATAGTTAAAATAACACTCACTGTCTTTAAATTGATTTGCATTTAAATTGGCCTGGTTCAATATTTTAAATTCTATTACAAACAGAGGATTTTCAATCTACTGTAGGTACATTGTATGTGCCTTTTTCATGCAAAAACTACTACATGGATTTTGTTGCGGTTTTCACGATTATGTAGGTTGGACCTATCATATTTAGGAGCGCAGCATTAACAGTATTAGTGAATTAAGTCTGGGGAAAAGTTAGCTCCAGCACATTTTCATGGCGTATGCTGTCTAACCCGTCAGAGATATAAACAAATGATGCAAGAAAGAATAGTGTAGAATAAAATTAATAAAATTAACTACTAGGGGGGTTGATTATAATTTAATGTGAATAAGTATTTGTCCTTCATTTAAGCCATAATATGTGGAGCGATGTGATTTTTGCACAAATGTCAAGTTAGTGAGCAGAAGAGTGACAAAAGTTTATCATGCTTCACATTTCTTTCCTTCCTGTAGGAAAATTCTGATTGGAATTATTGAATTAATGCAACACACACATGGGTATGAGAAGGGTAGCTAATCTATTAATCTATACTAATAATAAAGTTAAAGAATTTATTTGTTTGCTTGACTGGAAAGGTTACAGTGCGGGTGCAACTGCAAGGTACCTCAGCTATACAATTTTATTTACATCCGTCAGTGTTATATCATTTATTTTGGAGAATCCACAAAAGGTGTAGGTACAACAAGACATAAGTAAGTAAGACATAAGAAGTAAGACAAGTGAGGAATTGCATTACCCTTTAAACTATTCTCACCAATAGTTTTTACAATGTGGTAAGTATTTAAAGTTTGGTATTTATAAATTTTAAAGAAAGTCTTAATTAGAGGTAACATATTATTTTATACAAAATTTAGGTACATATATTAACAATCACTAAATTGTTTTATGGAACTAAACAATTTTTGAATTGAATGTAAAAGTTTTTAGTAGACTTCTTCTAAAACGGACATATGTATTATTACTGGAAGAACACTGGTGCTTAATATTTTTGATTAAAAAACACTACCATTGCTCTATAAACACTTTCTCATTTGGAAAGAGAGACAGATTGTAATATTCAAAGATTGAATGAACATGCTATAATCCAAGCAAAACCATTGGCAACTCAATAATTCTCCTAGAAAGAAATGGTTAGTACTTAGTAGATATACAAGACAGGATATGTCACTTAACTAACAATAGGTTAATTGTGTGGCTCCAGTGTCATCATAAGTCACTTGTGTGTAGGGAACAAATAATAATTTCTATTTGGTGTTATTTCTTGATTTTCAGGGTTAGATTTACAAATTTGGTGTGGCTGAAGCTTGCAATAGGTAGAGGTTGGATTCCTCTTTATAATAATACTACTAACCCCTTATGAAGACTAGAAGATGATGTATGTAATTACTTAAAAATTTTTTTTTTTCATTTGTGGGGAGTGAACTCAAAAGGTTGTGTGTTGTGTCCATGAACCCCCAACCCCATAATCTAGATTGTTCCCTCCTACATAAATTAGTCTTATAATTAAAGGCAATTTCAAATTAGATTTTTGCATTGTATTATGATATTTAAGAATACAAATAAGCTTATGTTTAAGAATATAAACTGTTCTTGGACAAGTATAACATACCTATAAGAATTTCAGGGAAACCTTGCCCAGAGAAAATCAATAACATGCAAAGAAAACATAAACAGCTGATTAGCAAACTTACCATTTCCTTAGTTCTTCATCGCCATTATTATAGCTAGATATAGCGGGATATCTGTAACGCAATACGAAGCTTTGTTAATAAGACATTCTAAAACGTAATTAATATACCACCATCAAAATTACAGCGTTTATAATAGAGTTATTGAAGGATTATGAATCAATTACAAACAAAGGATTTGTTGATGTCTTACCTCTGCGCAGAGCACTCTAGTACTTTCTTCTTTTCCCATCCTTCTTGAGTCTTAACCCATTCCTCACCAGGGGAACGCCAGTCTTTTGAAATAAAAGGCATTTTGTGATAAAAACAATAACTTTGGAGATAACTTTTAACACGTTCGAATCACTTCACTGCGCGATGCGAATGCAAATTATTATTATTTTTGGTTCAATTTCGTTGACCGCCTTCCTTCTATTCAACTTTCACCTGTCTGATATCGACTTCATGCGCTGTCAAAACTTAAGGATATACAAGACACCTCGCTGCATGCCTCCACGCATGCATTATATAACATGAAGCTAATGAGAGGGAGGGAGAGGGGCGGAGGTGTTGTTTGTTTGTTTACAATGTAGGTACTTATATTCCTTGTTTACAATTTACAAAAATGTCAACTCAACAGCTGTTTGGAGACTTGTTTAGATTTTTAAAATATATTTATGTCTATATTTTTTATATTATAGATTTATAAATTCTAACAAATTTGTCATTCAATATGATAGAGAGAAAAAAACATTGTATAACTTTCTACAATGTTAATAGTAAGGAGGATAGTATCATAAACTTATAAGTTACTCTATGACATTACTATATAAACTAAATTGATTTCCAATATATAGCTTATATTTATTTACAATAAGCTTTATCTATAATTTTATCTTTGTTTTACTCAAAGAGTACCTTTTTATAAAGGTGGTTTTACTCACAGAGCAGGTTTTACTGTCTAGCTAGGACTCTAGGAGCATAAATTATAATACTTATGGCTGTACCATTATTACATTTCTTTTCTTTGTTTTCTTCTAATTTATTTAAAATTCAAAGTTTGTTTTTTATTTTTGATTGCGTTCAAGATAAAAAAGAGAATGAATCCCGAACAAAGAGGATATAACTAGAGTGAATTATATATTCTTTGGTTATCAACAAACCGAACGAAAAAAAGAGCCAATTGAACTAGAATTCTATAAGATTTTACCGTTTCTTTTATAAAATTTAGTACATTAACTAAAATGAAATTTATATTTTAACTTTAACCATTAAAAGCTTGAAGTTTTTTTTCTACTGCGTAATTCATTCTGTATAAATTCATGTCCATGCTCTGTCATTGATCAAATAAAAAATTAAATGTCAATTTTCGTTTCGTAACTTCTCGAAACATTTCCGAAAAATAATACAAATTGAGGTTACAATATTTCGCTGAATACCAGCGAAGTACTTCGCCAGTAATGGATAACACATTTAAACCAAAAATAAGTGCAGCCGGTGGTAAGTCTCCAGTATTGTCTAAAATTGAACTGGATTTTATGAAAATCATCGAACGCAAAAATTTAGAACGTGTACAGAAACTGAAAATAACGCAGGGACGGAATAAGTACACGGGCTGGGCTTTAGGCTTCAGCGCATTCAGTATCTATCTTTATTCTATGTATGCTATTAAACAGGAGACTTTCCTCGACGATTTCAACGAACCACCTAAAGTGCTCAAGGAATAATGGCGGCGGTAACAAGGGCAGCTCACATACGTCTGCCTCCACTACCATCCATCAAAGACATGCTTAGACTATATAAACTGCGAGCTCTCCGAGAACTATCACAAAACTTTTTAATGGAACAGAAGCTAATAGATAAAATAGTTCGAGCTGCTGGAGATATCAATAACAATGTTGTTTGTGAAGTAGGCCCAGGCCCCGGAGGCATAACCCGTTCCATTATCCATAGAGGGCCGAGAAAAGTTGTTTTAATAGAAAAAGATCCTCGCTTCTTACCATCACTTGAACTTTTGGCCGATGCATGCAGAGACCATGTTGATGTAGACATTATCACTGGTGATATATTGAAAACAGATGTCAGTAGATATTTCCCTGCTGATGTTAAAGTGGCTTGGGATGAGCCTCCACCATCTTTAAATCTAATAGGTAACTTACCATTTAGTGTATCAACTATTTTGATAATCAGATGGCTCGAGATGATGTCTAAACAAGAAGGTCCGTGGGCATTTGGTAGAACACGAATGACATTAACATTTCAAAAAGAAGTTGCCGAGAGAATGGTGGCACCAATATTAGATAAGCAAAGATGTAGACTGTCTGTTATGTGTCAGAACTGGTGCAAGATTAATTATAAATTTGATATTCCCGGGAAAGCATTTTTGCCAAAACCTGAAGTGGATGTTGGAGTGGTAACTTTTACACCATTGAAGAAACCTATAATACAACTTCCATTTAAGCTAATAGAGAAAGTTATTCGTCAGATATTCTCTATGAGGCAGAAGTATTCTATTAGAGGGGCACAAACTTTGTTTCCTGAAAATGTTAGAGTAGAAATGGCCCTAAAAATGTATGAGCTAGCAGAAGTAGATCCGGTAACAAGACCTTTCCAAATTGCTAATACAGAATTTCTTAGACTATGTGAAGCATATTATGAAATAATACAAAAATATCCCGAGTTTAAGGATTATGACTTAAGAGCACCAAGAATCAAACGCAATACATTAGTTTCACCAGATATTGTAGAGTTAAATGGTTAATTTTCTGTAAATATGTTATATTAGAGAATTTCAATAAAATAATGAAGTAGAAGTTTTGTTTTATTTACAAATTATTATGTTATAATTCCGAGGTATTAACTTGAACATGTCACCTACTGAGCAGTACAAATACCTATGTTTTTAAAGATTTTGTACTGTGTAGGTGACAGATTTTCTAGTTAATTGCTGGTATCCATATTTTTTCTGTGATTTTTAATGCATTTAGGGGATAAGACTAAAAATAGTCTTTGTCCTTTCAAGCCAAAACTGATTGATGTGAATTTTTGGCACATAGATAGTTTTAAGGACTGAAGAGTCCGTCACATATGCTACATTTTATCCTGGAAAAGGCGTGATGATAGATAGGGTTAAAGAAGTTAAAAAACACTTTAATAAAAGTAAAAGAAGAAAGTTTATTATTAAAACTGCCACAACAAATACACCTATTATGCTAATGTCAAATGGTTATTTGGTGATATCTATTAAGTTCATTTGTTGCTTACATTCATTTTGTTTAATTTCTTAAGTACCTTGTTATGTTTGTTAGACTTTAAATGAATCTTGTAGGTCACATCACCAATAATAATTCTTTTACAAACTTCACAGTAATTTGAAGAGTTCCCATCTATTGTTTTCTTTTCTTCATCAATACATGATTTAAGAGGTTCATATTCACATGGGACTTCGTTGCAAAAGCTTTCTATAATTCTTATTGCCTTGTTTTTAACATTTTCATCCCATTTTGTGATATCTGTTGTATCTAATTCATATAGTGGTGGAACCTGAAATAAGCGACATCTATTATTACATATAGGTACTAAATGAGTATATTATTTTTGTATGTTTCTGCTACTCAACACTAGATGGCGTGCATGTAAATTTCCAAAAAAAATATAAACAATTGTCAAATCGTGGAATACAAGATAGCACTATCTACTGAATTAAAAGAAATTAATAAAAAAATATTGTCTTACCTCTCTGATAGGGTGTTCTAGAAATCTAGCTAAAACCATTTTCTTTTGCCTTCTGGAGTATCTCCTAGTAGCCATTTTCATATTTTCTATAGAAAACAATAATAAATGCTTCCCCCTTTCAGAGTCTCGTTCTTCTTCTGATAACATCAAATAATCATGAAACTCTTTAAAACCCAGCGTTTGGTATACTCCTTTTGTGTAATCTGGAGGTCTGAAATAAACAGAGATTTTTTTACATTTTTGAAGTAAATCATTTATAAAATATTTTTTCTAATCACACGAGTTCGAGAAAATCTTTCAAACACCTATGAAGATACCGAAAAACCTCGCTATCCTATTTAATTTTATAAATGTGAAAGATTCTTTGTTTGTTTGTCCTTATTTTAAAACGGAGCAATGGATCGGCGTGATTTTTTTGCACAGGCATAGAGGGCCAGAGAGTGACATGGGTTACTTAAGTTACTTTTTATCCCGGACATGTCCAAAATTTCCACGGGCGGAAAGCTAGTTTTTTTTTATATAACTTCATTGTTTCCCTTACCCTAGAACCATATTACCGATCTACTAGGGTACTCAGCCAGAGGAAGACATCTTTCGGTGTGTTATAGCGGCCATAGTAATACACACTCTGTGAAAATGTCAAGTTCAAAAGATACAGCCCTGTGACAGGCGGACGGACGGACGGACAGACAGCGGAGCCTTAGTAATAGGGTTCTGGGTTTCCGTTGTCACTTGTCACCTATTAGGTGAACTACTTTCATAAAAACTCTATCCAATTCAAATATGATGCATCCCATACCTAGCCCAAGATCGCCTCTAGCACCCTCATAGTAAAAAGTGGAACAATTTGTGTGTTTGTATATACCTATAGCTAGGTACAGTTTGTGGTCAGCTACCAGCTACCGGATTACCTAAGTACAAGCAGAGCACGCACGCACGACCGACTCCATTGTTCGACAAGTTTTGAGATTTTTTACCCAATTTATTTTATTTTGTAACACAAAAGCGTTTTTCATTAATAACTGGTCTCCTTTTCATTGACTATTTTTATCTTGACGGATTATACTCGGATATTGACCGGTGGTTACGGCTGATTTACTCAATGAATTCATCTATAAAATAACAAAAGCTTTACAAAAGGCAAAACAATTTTGTAATTGTTTTATATTTTAATTAACTTCAAATATCATTTTATACAGATCAACTTAGTATTTTCTTACATATAAAGATTAAAACTTAAAAAAAACTTAGTCTAGTATTAGATTTTTGTTGGTTTTCTGCAGAACAGTTTGCCAGTCCAGTCGGCCATGGGTCTCCTCCAACCTTCTCCATTCATGTCTTTCTTGAGCCACTCTGTTCCACATGTCTGATATCATTATAGCTCCTTACTAATAGCTCTCGGCTTCGACTTCGCCGGTGGATATTTTTGAAATGTGACAGTAGAATTTATACCGAAAGAATTCGGGGATAAAAGTAGTGTATGTCACTTTCAGGACCTCCAACTATCTCCAAAAATCACGTCAATCTGTTGCTCTGGTTTGAAACAAACACACTTTTGCATTTATAATAGTTACCTACGTAGGATAGGATTTTGAAAGGTGTGGACAATATAAGTTATTGACTACCTACATAATTTCCCAGAAAGAAGAGTTGAAAGAATGAAGGATGAATGATTAAATATAAAGGTTTATATGGCTGAAGTGAAAGGAAATACTGGCAGAGGACGACCTAGGTGTACTTTTATTGAACATAAAATTGTATGATCGATGGGAATATTAGAAGTACAGACAATCGCCGAGCATGTATGAAAGGTATGATGAATATAAAAGAAGCGAAAGAGGTATGTCAAGATCGTAACAAATGGCATTCGATTGTCTCTGACTACCCCTCTTGGAATAAAAGGTGTGATGATGGATAGATAGATTTCCCAGAAAGTTTCATCAGATTTCTTTCAGTCGTTTCGGAGCAGTCATTTATGATTTTAAAATATCGGATATTAATTTTGAAATCGTAGATCGACACTTCACTTAGGGCATTAACATTAACAACTGAGATTTGCCATTTTTTTGACAGATACAACAACCGCAAGGCACATCTATGGTTATACAACTGTACTGATTTAGGTAATTCTCAGGTCCGGGGAAGGGGCACGAGTCACGGGACATAATATATTGGTAGAGTCCGATGACAATACAATAATTATAATTGAATAATGTCAAAAGCTAAGACCAAAACTATCCCGTCAAAGTACACGAGGGCACACACATGAAATTTGAAACCTCTTTCGATGGATGACGGCAGATGACTCGCTCAGTCTCTCTAGTAGGTACGGTCAGTGCCCGGAGGTTAGCCATTTTTCTTTTTGCTTAGAATTACTTAGAATACGGAATAATAGCATAAATTCTTCAAAGTAAGGCTAAAAATAGTACACTAAGATCGAGTTGTATTTCTTGATAAAAAGATGATATAAGAAAAAATAATAAGAACATAGAATAGGTATTTTTAATCGAACTTCAAAATAAGGAGGAGGTTCTCAATTCGTCGGAATCTTTTTTTTTGTTTGAAAAGTATACCCATACTTTCCAAGTGGTCCCATAGTCATCAGGTTAGGATCTGATGATGGGATCCTGGAGAAATCGAGAACTCTTCAAATTTTATAGGCACACTTGAAGCGATTTGGGTATTTTTTTTACAGTTTATTATATATAATACACTTACACCTATCTCTTGATAATAAGAAATTATCCCAAAATGGAATGACTTCCCTGGGAGCGAGGTCGGGCCCTTGTGTGGGATGCTACGTGCGTGGGCACATTTAGCCCCGTCTCATCTCAGGCAAGTCTAACAAACGGCGCAAATATAGTTCAAATTTAAAACTACAAATTTGTGCCGTTTGGTGTAGAAACTCTAGGTCCGTGGATTTCAAATGACAAAAAGTTTATTGATGTGAAACATCTATATATACCTATGCGCGTTAAACTAGGGTAAAACCAAGACGTCTCAAAATTCAGGAGATTTTGGCCTACGCCGTCTGCGCCTATCGCTGTGCGCACGTAGAGGGGGATAATGCGTTGTTAAAATAAACAGTGATTTACTGTAACAGAATTAAATGTTGTTAATAAAAATCGTGGTCTTCTTTTTATTCGCAATCTCTTCCTCATGTTATTCCAATTATAATAATACTGTTGTATACTAATTTTGATGTTTCACATCTACCGGGTGTCCCCTGGCGCACTCTATTTAAAGATATGGCTGGCTCCTTCCTCGCTCAACGAATCAGCATCGCGATTCAGCGGGGAAATGCAGTCAGTATTCTTGCCTATTCCACGCGGATATTTATGGTTTTTATATTGTTATGTGATCAAGATCGCGTGCGGAAAATTGCGTATTTTTTGAAAAAATAACGCTTTTATACTATTCAGCGATGTACAGTATTCTGGTTTGTTCTGTATTCTAAGCCATAACTATATATTTTTCAAACCGGACTAGTAGTTCCTGAGATAATAAACAACAACAACAACACACATTCATGCAATTCATGGTATAACTTGTGGTGTGGCCAGAGTAACAGTGTCCACTTGACGCCAGTTGTCTATATTGAACAGAACAGGTAGCAAGCCTTTTCTATATGAGAATGATAATTTGCAGTCGATATACTAACCCTAAAATTTGATCTACAACATCATTATAAAGAGCTAGAACGTTCGATATTTGAATTTATAACAATTGACACGTTCGATATGCGAACTTATAAAGTTGACACATTTGTTCGCGACGAAGTGATCAGTGACCGTGAAAGTGAAATAGAATTCGAAAATGAATCAGTGAATTAATGTCTCATAGTGCCAGTGCTTAAAATAGTGAAACATAGACTATCAATATAGAGTTTAGACATAGGCCTAAGTGAGCGAGTGCACTGCGTTGCGCGAGGGCGGGGGTAGACCCCCAAGGCAAGCTCGCACCGCGAGCTATGTCAACCCGTAGGCTCGAAAGGCATCCGCTGACCAATACCCGTTGTCTGTCTAAGACGGAGAGATTGTTGCAGCGACTGGCATAGATTCGTATTTCCTCTGAAAAGGTATAGCTTCAGACGAAAATTGATTCGGAATATTGTACTGTATAACTTGTTTACAGATTGGAACGGCAACTAACTTGCCATTTGTACCTAATGTTATTATTCGGAATTACACATGTGTAAACTTGCCTCGCTTACCACGAGGCGGTCGAAGGGTTCGTTCGACCATGCTATCGTTAGGGACTATGTCCCTAAAATAATGTATATTGATGTGAAATAGTATTTAACACTACTTGACTATTCTTGAGGGCCTGATCAACTCCCAAGGATAAACTTATGACTACTTGACTATCGACGTGTTCGCCTCCTTCGGGAACGCACCACCCGGAGGAGCTCTCCAAACTCATAATCGGAGTTTGATGGTTACCATGTCCTTGTGGCGTGAAGGTTCCACCAGGGAACGACTGACTTGACTTGTTCGCCTCCTTCGGGAACGCCCCGCCCGAAGGAGCTTTACAAACTCATATTCGGAGTTTGCCAAACTCATATTCGGAGTTTGAAGAAGACCATGACCTTTGGCATGAGGGTTCCAAATGGGGAACCTCCAAACTCATATTCGGAGTTTGATGGAAATCATGTCCTCGAGACATGTAGGTGCAAAGGGAGCAGTCAAACTCATAATCGGAGTTTGCCAAACTCATATTCGGAGTTTGATAGAAGCCACGTCCTCTTGGCAGGAGAGTTCCACAAGGGAGCCTCCCAAACTCATATTCGGAGTTTAGAGGACACACTCATATTTGTTGATGTGAGTCTTTCGTCGTGAAATAGTTTGAGATCACTCGAACCGAGCCTTACAACCTCGGTTTCACCTAATAGAAGGGTAAAAGCGTCAAAGGGATATAGTAATGATTGATGCATATATATAACTCATATTCGGAGTTTGATAGAAGCCACGTCCTCTTGGCAGGAGAGTTCCACAAGGGAGCCTCCCAAACTCATATTCGGAGTTTAGAGGACACGCTCATATTTGTTGATGTGAGTCTTTCGTCGTGAAATAGTTTGAGATCACTCGAACCGAGCCTTACAACCTCGGGTTCACCTAATAGAAGGGTAAAAGCGTCAAAGAGATATAGTAATGATTGATGCATATATATTACTCATGTTCGGATTTAATATATAGTTTGGCGAGGATTGATGCATATATATTGCTCATGTTCGGATTTAATATATAGTTTGGCGAGGATTGATGCATATATATTACTCATGTTCGGATTAATATGTAAAGCCTAATGATGTTACATACATATGTTTACATTATTTATATTTGGATTATCGTGTACAGCTCAACGAGACTTATGTGTTTATAACCCTGTATTTAATATAATATTTATAAGACTTGTTTGTATTTAAATCTGTGGAGTTTCTTGCCATTTCTTCTCCACAGATATAATTTCCGAAATGGTGGTAAACTCATGTATGTTTGTTTAAAATAATAATAAACGATTCTATACCCGTTGTGTTTCACTGAGCGAACTGTGCTCTGATTGGTTGACGTTGACCGCGTGGGAGGTTCTTGTTGTCGCGGCGACGTTCCGTGCGCTGCCCGCAATATAATGGCGAGCAAACGGAGCGATCGTCAGTCTGCGTCAAGATCTCGCGACAAGAGGACCTCCCAGCAACCAAGAAGAGCTCAGCCGTCCAGTGGCCGCCCGGGCTAGATTGAAGTTACATCGTGCAGTTTCAATAGTCTCCCAGTTTCCCAGTCTACCTACCTACCCTATCTTGATAGTCAGTTCCCTGGGTCTCGCGCTCTCTACTGCTGCAGAGCAGACCGCCGGAACACATTCGACATTTGAATTAAAAAAGTTGACACGTTCCATTATATGAATTAATAACACTTGACGCGTTCACTATTTGAATGTTTGATACATTGAATGTAATTATTCAAGCCAGCTCTTCGGACCAATTATGTTTTCCCTAGTAGGTCGTTATATGGAATAGTATATAGTGAATACTTACTGGCCATCTTCAATCCTCTTCAAGTTATGTCGTCGGTGGAAATCAAGCAGTTCCTCTACGAGTCCTTGCCGCAACATGGCGTCCACTCTTGCATCGAGCCTTTCGTCATGAACGTTCTGAAAAAAAAGTGAAACAATATATAATTTTATTTTATTCGATGTTTAAAATAAGCATATTCCAAGTTTAAGTATCCACTATAGACGATCCTTGAAAATTTTTCATCAAAAACCATTCAGGCGTTTCGGATCTATAAGTCTAGAAAAAGTTTTGTACTAATGGGGTTAGTTCATAATTAAAAACTTACTTCATAATCCGACAAACCATACTTAGAGGTTTTTCCATCTAAATATACCTTAACGGAACTGGCCACTCGTTAGGTATAGCCTTACAAATACCATCGGCTAAAAGAGGGAGACTTGGTCTTCCGCTGGGTACCCTGGGACCGTAACACGGTTTCGGGAGCTGCAAGGCAACCCGCGAAGAATGAAATAAATGAAAAAAAAAACTTATTATATTCAAGGCTCACGATTACATGCGCCTTACCACAAAACCGTGTTTAATCAGTGTTTAGTAAACATAGTTCTGTTTCAGTTTTTCATATTGAATGACAGATTTGTTGAGTGACAAAACATAGTTTAGCTAAACACTTGTTAAACACCGTTTTGTGGTAAGGCGATTACGAAAAGAGTTTGTTTTTCATCGTACTAATTCGAGACAAATTCTTTGGCTCATTGATAATTTGGGAATGAAGTTATGTTCTAAATACCTAGATATATATGCATGTGAAGCAGCGAGTTTCGTTTCAATATTTGTTTGATGTTATTTTAAAATGCGCTTTCGGCCGGCTGACTCACAAAAACTGCGACTAAATAAAACTAGAGAGGAAAAGTTCCGCTAATATCGTGTTTCTAATCTATCTACAAAACATACAATTTGTGTTTCCAAACTTTCTTGATAATGTACTGTGTTTATTTTTAATGTTTGTATAATATACTTATTTCGTTACTTTAATTATATACTTATTTATATATCTACTTATTTAATGTATATACTATATAGAGAGTTTGTAAAGTTTGTAAGTTTGGATGTAGGGGTAATTTCTGAAACTACTAAACCGATTCTAAACATTATTTCACTAATATTTTATTTTGTTCGAAAATATCCACGGGCGAATAAAAAAATAAAATATACTGAACAACTGTGGATTTTAGTTCCACTTACATGTTACAAACGGCTGATCGCATTTTGATGGATAAGAGATGACATAGTACCCGGAAAATTCGACGACTTCTTTTTTCTAAGTTGAAACGGAAACCACACGCAGTAACGAGGCTAAAAAAACAACTCATCGAAATCTGGATACTTGATTGATAGAAGAAATGTCACAATTTCTGAAAAGTTACTGAATCAATTTTTACCAAAACATAATTTCTCTGTCTACCTACATGAAAAAAAGTAGGCCTTGAATTGAATCTTTTTTTTTCGGTTAAAATTAGCGCAACTCACACAATCTGTAAATAAAGTATGCAATTGTTATCTAACCAACAGTTAAAATCTATACTTAGAACCTAACACTAAGGCCGTAATACTAGGTTCTATTCAATGAATTTCGCAACAACTAGCCACTTTGCTAGTCTGCTCAGTAAATTACAGTTATTAATATACCTCTAGTATATTTGTAATAAATCCCCAATAATATCATCAAAACCTCAACTTTACTAGCTACATTCCTAACTTATAACCTTGTCACAGTTTCTACAACCTATAGTCCAGTCACAGTGAACGAAAATAAACAAAACATTATATCCTTAAAAAAAATAAGTCGTCAAAATCGGTACATTATATTTCTACGTGATATTAAAAAAAATTGACTTATAAAGTCAGTTTGTACAAAATTTCTGAAAAACTAATGAACCCTGACGGAGATTCATATATAGGTACATCAAAAATAAAATAAAAATTAAAGAAACTCCTCCTTCCTTTTTCGGTTAAAATATTACACTTCCTGCTCCGCTCTTTTGGGCCGCAGCGTGATGTTATATAATATAACCTTGTATTGAGATTAGCACGTTCAAACATCTCTTCAACTTTATAATATTAGTTAAGACACAGAATAAACAACAGTGAATAGACTGAATTGAAAGGAAATGCTGGCAGAGGAACTAGGTGTAGTTTTATTGAACATATAAATTGTCCCTGCCTACCCCACTTAGGATAAAAGGTCACGCACAAGCAGTCTAATTGCATTAAAATAAGGCTCACTTTGCGTTGACAATTAAATCACATAATCGGCCACAAAATTTTCCCACTGAGTGGGTAGTGCGGGGCGGGGTAAGCGGGGGGAGGTTTTCATGAAAATTTGTGAAGTTAGTCAGGCCTCTAGATATTATACTGCATATACTACACAAAGTAAATATAATTATATGTCAAACGTAATCTTGCATACAATCTCCAAATTAATGCCTTCATAGCACATATCATGGCTATCATTATAAGCACTTTTATATACTTAGGTAATTTGTGAGGTTGGCGCCAACAGGATATTTTTTAATTACAATTTTAATTTTTCTTACTTCACGTGTTATCGGTTCCAGAGTACCCAGCTAAAGACCCAAGTCTCCCTCCTTTAGCCGATGATGTTGGTGAATGATGACCAGTTCTGTTAAGTTACGAGTATATTTAGATGGGTAAGACAACCCGTGAAGAAAGAAAAACTTCTAAGTGTGGTTTGTCAAATTATGTATATACATTTTTAATTATAAAAACTCATTGGTACCTGTATATGAAACTATATATCATTTTATTTTATTCGATGTTTATAATAAACAGATTCCAAGTCTAAGTATCCACTATAGACGATCCTTGAAAAATTTTCATCAAAAACCATTCAGGCGTTTCGGAGCTATAAGTCTAGAAAAAAAATTGTACCAATGGGTTTTTCATAATTAAAAACTTACTTCATAATCCGACAAACCATGCTTAGAGGCTTTTCCATTTAAATATAGGTACCTCAACGGAACTATAGACCACCAAACCACTCGACCACCAAAGTACACATTTTAGTTTCGGATAAAAAGAGCTAAAGCCCACAAAGAAAGTACATATATTGTTCTTATTTGAAAGTCAAAGCTGAAAGGTCAGAAGTTGCGTTTCATGTCGTATGGGATTTTTTAAAATTCAACCCCTAGATATGAGAGTTTGTATGGGAAAAACATTTTAGTGGCATAATATCGGGTTTTCCCAAGATTCAACCCCCAAATCTTTGCATAAATTAATACCCCAAAAAAATGACCACGGCCGAAGCCGGGATGCTATATAAGCTATAAATAGAATTATCTTGGTATGTGATAATTGCATTATTAATTTGTATTACGCACTTGATAAATCAATCACAATTATGATAATTAATTATAATTATTATACTTATGTATACGTACCACGACATCTTTCATCAAGTGGTCATAACGCAACG
The DNA here is from genome assembly GCA_963924495.1 of Nemapogon koenigi. Taxonomy (NCBI): domain Eukaryota; kingdom Metazoa; phylum Arthropoda; class Insecta; order Lepidoptera; family Tineidae; genus Nemapogon; species Nemapogon koenigi. The sequence continues at coordinate 2,237,241 of OZ004640.1, read as the reverse complement.
AGAAGAATGCGGAGTGAAAGATGATGTTGTGACTAAAATGAAGAAAAGTAGTTTACGCTGGTTTGGACACGTTGAAAGAATGAAGGATGAAAGATTGACTAAAAAGGTTTATATGGCTAAAGTGAAAGTAAATGCTGGCAGAGGACGACCTAGGTGTACTTTTATTGAACATATAAACAATTTATTGATCGATGGAAATATTAAAAGTTTAAAAGTAAGTACACACACACACAATCGCCGAGCATGTATGAAAGGTATGATGAATATAAAAGAAGCGAAAGAGGTATGTCAAGAAGTTCTGAGGTCAGGATTGTAACAAATTGGCATTCGATTGTCTCTGCCTACCCCTCTTGGAATGAAAGGCGTGATGATAGATAGATAGATAGACATACTTCTAGTCTCAAGTTTTGCCACCTTGATATGTACAACTCGCTAAAAGAGAGCATTGCTACAGTATCTCCAACCAATTTTTAAAACAATTTATTTGCTTCTGGGTACTGCAGACCTTTATACCGACGTGTACACTAGTCAGAGAGGTAACAAAGTCTACATTTAATCATTAGCCCAAATTCCTAAGCCATTTACCGTACAAACTACGAGAATAATAAATAATAAGCACTTGACTCAAATGAACATCGAATCCAAAACCTCCGTGTGGAAGTTCTTTGCTCGACTTTTTTGCTCAGTAACGTTATTTTAGTTATAATCGATATCAATTAGGCAATGTTTATTTCAACTAGGTACCTACGCCCACGTGGCCCACTGTATAGGAAAATGCCGGCGCAAAATATTGTGCAATACAAACATGACGCAGTGAAAATGCACCAAATTTGTTTGTTGTTGTTTCTTGAATGAATAGAATATACTAGAGTGAATGAATTTTTTTTTAGCCAATGATTTTTTGAGGCTATATCTAACGAGTGGCCAGCTCTGATGGAAAAGCCTCTTTGTACGGTTTGTCGGATAATGTACATAGATTTTTAACCGACTTCCAAAAAAAGAAGGAGAAGGTTCTCAATTCGGACCGTATTTTTTTTTTTTTTATATATGTATGTACATCGATAACTCCGCCAATTGTGAACCGATTTTGATGGTTTCTTTTTAATCGACAGATAATTCTTCCGGATTGGTCCCATTTTTATCTCATAAAATTGGTTCATTAGTTTTTCAGACATTTTGAAAAAACTGACTTTATAAGTACATTTTTCTTGATATCTCGATAAAATATGTACCGTTTTTGACAACTTATTTTTTTCAAGACAATAATTTCTCGACATTATCTCACAGACATATGACGAAAATCGGTTCAGTAGTTTTTCAGAAATTCAGTAATTAATTTCTGTTTACGGCTGAAATTATGTATCAGAAAAAGCCTTAGCAACGGTTGCTATTGACACGAAGATGTCAATTTTCGTGACGATGGTCTAGCGGTTAAATGTAATGGGGTGCATAGGATGCACAAGCACATTACATGGTTCAAATCACATCCACAGGGGTATTTTTTTTTAATTTTCCATCAATATTTTTTTAGTTGCGTTATTATTTGTCTCTAAAGGCAGCAAAATCACTTAAAAGGGTAAAATAAACCTTTTAAAAAAATGTGCAGCGACTTCAAAAATTTGCACTGAAAAGTAAGAAATAATAAATATTTCGTCGTAGAATTTGAAGACGGTTGGTGCCAAATTAGAAACAACTTAGTTCCCAAATTCACTAATCTAGACAATTCATTAGGAACCTACGATCATCAGTACATACAAACATAGATAATATTGAACAGATCTTTATCTTCTTAGATATATACTTAGTTTTGTATCCTAATTTGGCACCAACCGTCTTCAAATTCTACGACGAAATATTAATTATTTCTTACTTTTCAATGCAAATTTTTGAAGTCGGTGCACATTTTTTTAAAAGGTTTTTTATTATAAAAAACCCATTGGTACATGGTCGAATCGAACCCGCGACTTTTAACTTGCGAGCCGAATAATATATATAATATATACTTAATTTAAATTATCATCTATCATCACGCCATTTATCCCAAGAGAATAGGCAGAGACAATCTTTCGCTTCTTTTATATTCATCATACCTTTCATACATGCTCGGATTGTTTGAATTTTAACATTGCCTTCAATCAATTTTTTAGAGTTGTTTTGTTTGAAAGCGCTAATCTCTGGAATATAAGCTACCTTATCCCACGAAAGCGCGCTGGCGGCATGATTTTCCCTTGACTTGATTCACTGCTCGGCTTATATTACCTGGTGATAGGTCGACATTTATATCTATCATCACACCCTGTATCCTAAGAGAGGTAGGCAGAGGCAATCCTAACTCTTTGCATGTTCTATACCTCTCACATAAAAAAGTATTGGATGATACCATTAGACAATGGAACAGTAAAAAAATTGTAAAGTTTCGAGTTTTGCTAATCCATTTTTTTAAATACTAGATAATATTTTCTATTTAATGTTTATTTTTTATTCTTGAGGAGATCATATCCCTTAAGGTCCCCTGATATAAATCGTATGTGAAAGTCATTATGACGACCTTCGATATAAACAATGAATCACACGGTACATGCAGACAGTACGTAAACAGAACGTTGCATAACAAATTGTTTACAAAATATTACACAATAATTTTCAATAATTTGCACAAGATTTATTATGAAGACAACAAGTTTCACGTTCGGACCCCAAGTCGAGCAAGAAATATGTTATGAAAAACATCACAAAGACAAGGGAAAATTTCTATCTATTATGAAATAATTCCTAGACAAATTACGCTGGTTTGGACACGTTGAAAGAATGAAGGATGAAAGATTGACTAAAAAGGTTTATATGGCTGAAGTTAAAGGAAATGCTGGCAGAGGACGACCTAGGTCAACATCGCCGATATCAGGATAGTAGCAAATGGTATTTGATTGTCTCTGCGACTACCTCTCTTGGGATAAAAGGGATGATAGATCTTTCTTCTAGCTTATATAATTTCGTTATACTAGCTTTCTGCCCCCGGCTTCGCCCGTGGATATTTTCGATCAAAATAAAATATAGCCTATGCCACTCAGGGATATCGTAGCTATCTATTGGTGAAATATTTTTTAGAATAGGTTCAGAAGTTTCAGAGATTACGATTTACATCCCAACTTACTCCTCTATACTAATAATAAAGTTGAAGTGTTTGTTTGTTTGTTTGAAAAAATATTCTTATAGCCCAATTCTCGAGGAAGGTTATAGGCTATATAACATCACGCTGCGACCCAAAGGAGCTGAGCAGTGACCATTAACGCGGGTGCAATCGCAAGGCATAGCTATGTATAAATTAGTACTTTTTGTGTTTTTTATAATAAACTGGTCAAGTGCGAGTCGAAATCGTGCGTCAAGGGTTGTAATACATTTATTTGTACTACAAAAACATCTTCACGGCTTTTATACTTTGCGGTGTGGCCAGAGACAGTAACAGTGTCATACTTTTGTCAGTTGCTCTCAGTCCTCTTGTATAGAGCACGTATGTATAGGCACATAGAGAGAGCATCCGCGCTTCTTCTCAGATACGAAAGAGGTGACACATTCATCTTATAACTGTCAAAAATATAGCAAATATCAGGGAAAGTTGAATTTATTTATACAACATTTCCATTCCACACCGTTTATAGTTATTATTTTAAGTTGGATTAAGACATGGACGTAAAAAGGAGAGGACGGATCGCCGCTAAGACACAAGTGAAGCAACCAAGTTATGCCAGTTTCATTGTAAATACGAGCCTCACGCACACATTCTCATTCGGTTATGCTGATCAGCCGCATTAAGAAAATAAAAAACAATGCCGTCTTGTGTGGTAAAATTATGCAAAAACAACTCCATTACTCATAAAAAATCTCAAGGAATTACATTTCATAGGTAAGTTAGTAATTTACCACTTATTCAACAATTTAAAAATATATTAGAGATAATGCACGCACACATGCACATGCACGCTTGGTGCTTCACTTTTGTCGTAGCGGCGATCCGTCCTCTACTTTTTTTTATTATTATAGCCGTAGTTTTTTAAACGAGCATTGCTTTTGCGTTTTGAAAACTATGGCTATTTATTTTATTTATTTATTTATTTATTTAATTTGGACGTGCACAACAGAAATACATTTATTTATGCTTAATGTTAAAAATATTAGAAAATAAAGTTACAATGTACTTCCTACAGGATGCACGTACAGCATGAACAAAATATTTAAAATACTATTATTATACCTACAAGTGGGACACACTAATATACAACTCAACAATATAAAATCACAAAAAATAGAAAACCTATAAATTAAAAAAACTAAAAATTACAAAATCAAACACAAAAAATCAAACACACATAAAATTAGAAATTAGAATTTAGAACTCGTAATAATGAAAATTAAATCAACTTTCCAGGATTAAATGAGATTTGTCATATTTTTGACAGTTATAAGATGAATGTGTCACTTCTTTCGTATTTGAGAAGAAGTGCGGACGCCCTCTCTATGTGCCTTCGGAAGAACGAGAATTCGATTAAAGCACATATGCTTAGCATTTTGAACGAGCGGGATTTGAATCCAAACAAGTAGCGGTTATATAAACTTTCCGCTACCTTTGCGCCATAAAATTTAAAATACGCAACTCTAAAAAACCTATATACATATTATAAAAGAATGGATGTTGTTATATACAACATGTCTTATGTACTCAAACGGATTTTGTTGTGGTTTTCACTATTAGGTAGCTTGATTCACCTAGAAGGTTTACGAGTATTAAACATGGACATATCATGTTTAGGAGCTGAGCAATAATAGTATAAGTGAATGAAGTCGGGGAAAAGTTAGCCCCAGTGAGTTTTCATGACGTATTCTGTCTAATCCGTCAGAGATATAACAAAATGATATAAGAAAGAATTGTGTAGAATAAAATTATCTACAAAAAAGTCCGCGGTAGCATATATCTATCTCTACTAATAGTTATAGATAAAAAATGAGTGGCCAATAAGCAGTCAGTATAATTGTAGTGAATTTTACTCTCAATTTTTATGGAATATAAATTTGTTTAAAATTCACATGTATTCCTATAAAAAATCTATAATATATTATGTATAAGTCGATCTAAGCGTATCTTTTGTCGTCTCGTTGAATATTTTAACAAGGTGAGGGTCGAATGTAAAGGTGGTCTTACATGACGCGGAGATTATTGTGAGAAACAAACAGCAATAACAGAATCTATATAAAAAACATTGTGGCATAATACAAAGTAATCCTACGGTTGCTAAAATCTGAATTCAATTAATTAATTTTATTTTGATAATGGCTTATTATACATATACTAATGTACAAAATTGTCTATTTAATATAATAAAAAAAAACTTGCATCGTGCGCGCGCATCGTGAAATTTTGTCGAAATATCACTCTCGGCAACTTCATACTGTAACTTTTTGTTACATTGCAATCGTAAAATTTCACTCTCATATAATTTTTTCATAACGCGCCTAAAGAAGTATAACTTCAATAATAAAATGCTGTTCGTTGGTATTTTTTTAATGTTCGTTAAAGTCTGAGTAAGGTTTTTAGGGAAAGGCAAATTGGAAAAGTTGCCAAAAGTGCTCGTTTCTATTATTTTTGTATGAACTCTAAACCATAATAGGGGATGGAAGTTAATACGGGCTTCACGGGCGAAAGCTATAGAAAGCGATAGCTAGTAGAAAATAAATAGATCATATTCAGAGGTGATGTTTCATGTTGAGGTGCATGACGAACGTGTCTTCTGGGCAGCGTGACGCGGCAACTTGGTAAATCCCGCCAATTGTAGTTAGTATTCTTAAAGGACAAATTCTCCTTTCACGACAAAACGGAGCAACGGATCGATGTGATTTTTTGCACAGAGATAGTTAGATAGGAGGCAACTTTTTATCCCGGGACAGTATATCATTCCCTTGGAATAACGGAATGAACAAAATAATCTTAGTCAAACAGCAACATTTGATTTATTTTGTTGAACGACAGAGAAGAGGTGCCTATGTAATATAAAATGGGCCGACAACTAGGTACACGTGTAAAGTGAAAGGGTTATTTGATTCTATATATAAAAAAAACAGGCTAAAACGCAGAATCAATCTGTCTAGATTGTGTCGAATAGATTATCATGTTCTGCCATATCAACAATCACTCAGTTTTTTTTCTAGAGAGTCTATCTTGTGTCTGTCACCTGTATTTTATGGACATGTCAGAAAAATATAGAACACTAGCTTTCCGCCCCCGGCTTCGCCCGTGGTAATTTTCAATACAATCCAAGACAACTCCGGAAAAAATGTTACTAACTAATTTACGAATAACATAATATGGTTTAAATTACGCGTAATAAATAAAAAGCCAAATATGCGACACTAGTTTCATCTTTATTAAGCTAGGTGTGAGGCACTCCACACTAAAATCCAAAATATATCATTTAAAAAAAAATCCTCGCCCGTGGAAATTTTGGATTGCGAAACTTTTAAAATGAATAGTTTTTTAATCGCTCTAGTAGTTTTTCGAGCTACTATAACAAAAACAAAGTCACACCACTCTCATTTATAATCTAATATATACAATTCCCGTGTTACAAGTTAGTTGCCATACTCCTCCGAAACGGCTTGACCGATTTTTATGATTTTTTTTGTGTATATTCGGTAGGGCCCACGATCGGTCGTAATCTATTTTTCATACCCCTAAGTGATAATGGTAGGGGTAGGGGTAGGGTTAGGAGTAGTGCAGGCAAGTCAATGTTTGGGCAGGACAACGTCTGCCGGGTCCGCTAGTATTAATATAAATATTGATCAACATTAACACCGTCATGCCAGACAAAAATGTCTAAGAATTTCCATGAATTTCTTCTATACTAATATAATAAAGCTGAAGAGTTCGTTTATTTCTTTGTTTGTTTGTTTGTTTGTTTGTTTGTTTGTTTGTTTGTTTGAACACGCTAATTTTAGTCAGATTTGAAAAATTATTGTATTAAATGGCCCGTTTATTGAGGAAGGATATAGGCTATACAACAGAACGCTATGACCCAAAAGAACGAAGCATTAACCATCTACGTTATCCAATAAAAAAAATCACGGGCCAAGCCGCAGCGGAAGCCTTGTTATTAACCATATCATACACAAATACACAATCAAAGGAAACATGGAAAGTTTGCAAATCAAATATTATGCAGCTAAACGAAAAAATTTACACTGATTAAAAAAGTACAGTTACCTCACCTTATCTGTTTATCTAAGATACTGTGGTGCAAAAAAAACTGATGGCATGTAAGCCTAATAAAAAATCGAGGTGCACGACCTAGTGAGGCCCCGAATTTCGTGCGCGAGCGCAGACCGCAGACGCAAATATTGATTCCGCGACCAAATTCTAGTATCGAACTGAAAATCTATAGATTGATTATTTTATACTCGTACGCTCTTATTAATAAACTCGCATTAGCGACGTCTTAACTAAACTGTATTTCGTCTCCGTCTATCATAATTCATTGCAGATTTGTTAGAGGGTGACGAAATACAGTTTAGTTAATACGTCGCTAATTCGAGTTTATTAATAAGAGTGGTAGGGTTCTAAGGTGGATATTTAACAACACTCATATTTACGGCGTTTATACCTCGCGGTGTGGCCAGAGACAGGTAGTACATCTGATGCTGCACTTTATGGACTTAAAAGTGTCACATTTTGAACAGACTTAAATATTTGTTATTTTTTGAAGAAGTGTTATTTAATGTTACTCAATGAAAGGGTAAGTAAGGGAGTCGGTGGTCAAGTGGGTAAGACGTCGGCTCGCAACTGAAAAGTCGCGGGTTCTCTTCCTACATCCTACCATGTACCAATGAGTTTTTTTATAATAAAAAATCTATGTACATTATCCGACAAACCGTTCAAAGAGGCTTTTCCACCTATATACCTCAACAGAGCTGGCCACTCATTAGGTATAGCCTCAAAAATCATTGGCTAAATGTGGAAGACTTCGTCTTCCACTGGGTACCCTGGGGCCGACAACGGTTCCCGGGAGCTGTAAGGCAACCCGTGAAAAATAAAAATAACGTAAAAGTAACAAATACACACTCAATTTTTATGAACATACCTGTTCCGTCTTCCGCTTTTAGCCGATGGTAATTTCTGTCAGTTCTGTTGAGGTATATTTAGATAGAAAAGCCTCTAAGTGTGGTTTATCGGATTATGTATATCCGATATATGATTTTATGTAGACTTTCCGCCCCGGCTCCTCCCGTGGATATTCGAACAATATAAAATATAGCCAGAACATCACTCAGGGATATCGTAGCTTTCTATTAGTGAAATAATTTTTAGAATCGGTTTAGTAGTTTTTGAGTTTATTCATTACAAACAAACATACAAAAAAAAACAAATTTTATAATATTAGTATAGGAAATTGAATTGCTTGTAATGTCATCGTTGTCTTTGTTTGTGAGTGAACGAACTTTACTGAAATTTGATTCAAAGATGGAGCCGCTGGCAAAATCTCTGAAATACTGCGTTACTGAAATACAAAATGCCTTTCCCGTTATACCGGTTTGTGTAGGTGACTCGGTGTCTGGTACGATCACTGTTACTTTTATCGCGACATTTTAATTCAACTTTAACATTATAGTAATTAGATTTTTTGTTGTACAGTCATTATTAGAAAGTTGTTTCGTCGACTTTGCAGCAACCGCTCAAAAAACCACAGGTTTTGTGTTACCATGGCAACATAATGAAGATTTCTTTAAATCTATTCAATCTATCAATTATTCATATAACTACGAAAGTCGAACACAGTGCAACGGATCGATGCTATCCACGCTAGCCATACACCTAGCTAGCTGGCTGGAAGAGGCTACACGAGTCCGAAGACCTAAATAGTCTCAAAATGTCTGGTGCAGAAGGCAACGAGAAACCACTGCACTATTCTTCCCAAGAAAGTTAACCATGGCGAATCAATACAAGGTGTGTCGCGCTGTGGACCGCCATGATTGACCACAACTGCTCTGTCAAGTGCACCACGACTAAGAAGAAGAGATAGTTGAATTGCAAGATCTGATAGTGGCATAGGCTATTTTTTATTAGTAGGGTACATGTTTGCGCGTATAAAATCACGGGCACAGTTAAGACTTAAATAACTCTATTGCACATTTTTGTATGGGAAAATATTGTTTTGGTCACATTTACTTGTAACTTCCCACAAGACACAGTGCCAGTTGTCTATAATAAACAAAACAAGTGGCAAACCTGTTGCTCCAATTAATGGATCTAGATCTTCAAATCTGTTATTTTTAGAACTGCGGACGGCTTTACGTGCCCTCTGAAGCACTAGAAGAAGATTAAAAGACATATTTTTGAAACTATGTTGTTTTCAACAAAATCTCACAGTTATTTTCCTTATATATTTTAATACTTTAGATATATCATATTTGACATTGACAGTACTATTTGCTATCGTACGTTGTTGCCTGTAGGATGTTTGCCTTTTTGGTTTTTTTTCTCTCAAATATTGATAGAGTACCTACTGTAGGTAAGTACAGATAAATAAACAAATAAAGATTCGCTGACATTTTTCTTGCAAATTTTACAGTATTGGAACATTGCAAAAAGTACTGCTGAAAACTGCTAGTATGCTAACAAGTAGTATAAATTCGAAAAGTGTGTTTGCTTGTTTTTCCTTATTTCACGTCAAATCAGATCAACGGATCATACTTCAGGATAAATTACTGATTCTAAAAATATTTCACTAATAGAAAGCTACACTATCCCTCGAAAATTTCCATGAACGAAGCCGGGGCCGGGAGCAGCATCTAATCGTAGATTCCACTCGAAGTGCCCCATACATGAGTTCAGCATTAAAATGTAATCCAATTTCTATGTAACGTCCCCTCCAGACAATAAAGACGGTGGCTCGTCTGGGTCCCGTCTACATTTTGTACCCACGATACTATCACTAAAGTTAATTTTTTTTACTTGTTTTTTGCATGTCTTTTTATTGTAAAACAAATATGCGGTTTCTATGAAATAGATCCAAAAAGAAATAAATTCCGTGGCTGTAATTTGCCCCTCCTTCGCGGTTTAAAAAGTAGTATATGCTATTCTCTGACCCCTAAACTACCACTATGCAAAAAATCATTTCGATCCCGTGAAAAACAAAAACAAATCTATTTTTCCATACATTTTTCCGGGATAAAAAGTAGCCTATGTGCTATTCCAGACTAAAATCTATCTCTGTGACAAATTTCATTCAGATCCTTTCAGCCGTGCTGGCGTGATTGAGCAACAAACATACATCCATACTGGGATTTTTAAATAAGAGTTAAAAAAATATTTTATTAGTTCCGCAAATGTGGAATAGGTTAATTTTAAATGACAACTTATTTAAAAAAGACACGCTCAGTTTGTTTACCAAATAAGACAAGTCAAAAAAATACACTTTACATCATCACTGTCACAACATATCTATTATAAAACAATGTCCCCCGCCGCGTGTCTGTCTGTGACCTATTCATGCAAAAACTGAACAGATTTTGTTGCGGTTGTCACTATAGGAACCTATCATGTTTAGGAGCTGAACATTGACAGTATTAGTAAATCAAGTCGGGGAGAAGTTAGCTGCTGCGCGTTTACATAGCGTTTCTGTCTAATCCATCAGAGATATAACAAAATGATGTAGGAAATAATTATGAGGAATAAAATTATCTACAAAAAAGTCCGCGGTAGCATATATCTATCTAGATAAGTATTTGTGCAGGTATTCAAATAGTCCAGGATATAACCGATATTGACATACCCTGAGTCGAACATCTGTACTCACTAAACACTTGCCTTGGCTCATGTTTATATTCATAACCACTGTGTTATCAAGAAGCTGGTATAGTGGGGGTGACAAACATTATATGCACTCTTGTTTATCACCTCCATTCATAGACTCCCATAGTTCCTTCCACCAACTGGATGGCGAGTCACATGTCGTGATGGTAAATTTTAAATGTTTTTAGGTTGTTTTTATACGTAGGGCGTAATCTCTGGAACCACTGTGCCTATTCTAAAAATGTTTTCACTGATAGAAAGCTAAATTATCCTCGAGTAATATAGACTAATAGAGAACTTCGCACCGTTTGTTCAACCCATCTCCAACAGATGACGTCTTTTACAAAATAAATAAGAAACTTTTAAAAGAAACATTTAATGTTGATTTGTTTGTTTATTTTTCGTCATTAGAGAGAAAAATAATCTTCATAATGGCGTATCAAACATTAACTTTGATACAGTATTAAGGGAGATAATTGATACCGACAAAAAAACACCTTTGATAAATTAAATAATATATAGAAATTTTATATTTAAGGAGACGCATCATAACTTTTGTCCCAAAAAAGGACTTCAGCAAATCAAGTATTGTACAAAACTTATTAAAATTTTGGAATATTTGTTTGGAAATTTTTCTTTCTCTATTTACGCGTAGCCTAGGTGCGAATGGTGAAAGAGATGCAAAACTTTCGAACTAGTGCGTTTTTTAGTTGGTTACGCAACTGACTTACGCGACCAAGAGAGAGAGAGAATTTTACGAATGATATGAACATACAATTTGGGCATCGAAAGCTAGAGGATTTTATCTAGTATTGTGTAGGATGAAAACAAGATTGGTGAAAATTTTCTCGATAACTAAAATGTTTGAAATCATCACACCTTTTTAGTCATACGACCATACTCTGAAAGGATCTACGTTTAAATTTTATACGAATCTGTAGGTAATTTCAGTACCTAGTATTGATTAAGAAGATGTTTCCCTGCATGTGATCGTTTTTTAATAAATTATTTATTTGTTATGTGCCGCTTACGTCATTTATTCCGAGAAGCGATACATTATGCCCTTCTTACTTCTGCAGCAAGAACGGACAAAGCGCCGTCGTTGTCTTGGATGATGTGATCGTTGCGCCCGAACCACTTATGCGCCCGAACCCCGAGTTTAAGGCGTGGCTTACGATTAGGAATTTCTGAGTCGTTCCTCGTCTTAATTGTTCTGTATGGGCGCTAACGTCGGTCGTGAATTTAGATGCGTTTTGACAGGAAGTGTTATGCAATCCGTCGCAGTTGCTAATTCCGTGATACCGGTTTATTTTCTACTAGCTGTTTCCCACGACTTCGTACGTGACTATTTCAGAATGTTGGCAAACATACACTTCATACATAGCTTTTGTCATGTTCACCTCTGCCCACCCCGTTCCCGTCGTCATGCCGTGATGGTATATAGCCTATGTTACTCAGGGATAATGTAGCATTCCAATGGTGAAAAAATGATCAAAATCCGTCCAGTAGTTTTTGAGTTTATTCGTAACAAACATACAAACATACAAAAATACAAATCTTTCCTCTTTATAATATTACTAGCATATCGCCCCCGGCTTCGCCCGTGGATATTTACGAACAAAATAAAATATACCCTTAAAGTAGCTAGATTTCGAGATTTTTTGACAAACAATTTTTTTAACTTTCGTAAAAAATATTTTTTTTTAATAAAAAGTATCCTATGTTATTTCTAATACCTCCAAGAATATATGTGCAAAATTTCATGATGATCGGTTAAGTAGTTTTTGCGTGAAAGCGTAACAAACAAACTTACATTCGCATTTATATTAATAGGGAAGGGATTAGTATTAGTATAGACTAGTTTTCCGCCCTAGCTTCGCCCGTGGATTTTTTTAAATGTGACATAATAATTTATCCCGGGATAAAAAGTAGCATATGGACCTATTTCTTTGTAAAAAAAATCACATCGACAAACAAACAAACATTTCGCATTTATAATATTAGTTAGGATAAATCCATAAGATCCGATCAGATTAATTACGAATCTCTGAAAACACTTTTTGTAATAATGAGGTTGTTTTCAAGTACAAATATTAAATGTATTTAGGCCAAATGTATGTTAAGAGGATTGTCCATTTGAGCCTCTCTAAGCCGATTTAGTACCTTCAACCAATGAAATATAGCATAGCAACTGCCAACTCAATTAATACAAATACCTATTGCCGGCAGCTTCGTTTGCGTATAAGTAGTACTCAAAAGTAAATAGGACACATTGATAGGATGTAGGATTGACGGAAAGGACGATGTTATCCAGGCGACGTCTGACGATCCTCAATTTCCTCAAAATAAGAAGCTCAATTTATGAATTTTAACTGCTTAAATAATAAAAAATCCGAAAAACAACAACCGGGCATAACCTCAAAAAATCAGCTGATTTAAAAAAAACTTTCTCTATTTTTTTTCAGCGTTATCTACAGGGTATGGACCACAGAACTTCTTAGTATAAAAGATCTGTGGTATGGACAGACGCTACTTTGCGTTCACGAAAGACGCCGTTTCTCCAAAGCAGTTTTATATACTTCAAGGAGTTTGTATACAATAAGTATGAACGACGAACGTTTTGGGTCACGTGGTTGTATTTCAGTCGGTCCCATACATTTAAAGTTATCTATTCTACATTCTATTCTATTCGCTAAGTTTTACATTATCTAAGCCCACTGGTATGACTTCACTTCCGTCTCGTGACGTTAGGTTTTTCTGAATTCTGACGCCACGATGAATGTGACGACAGACTTATTTATTTGTTTATTAAATATATATTTTTTAATATCTAAATTAAAAATATTAAATTCATACTTCCGGTCACGTGACCGCAAACTGGAAGTGACGTCACATTCATGTAAATTTAAAATTAATAAGCACAGCCTATACTAATTACATATATCTGTTACTGCCTAAGTTATTTTCTTGTTAATTTATCTACTCTGTGACCATCATGTTGTTGGTTTCCGTAAATGTGACGTCATCCATAACGCTTTCGCGGAAATTTTAATAAGGAAATTCAAAACTGTTCGTTCAGAAACCCATTTTAGTCTAGCAATTTAACTCATAGGCACAAAATTCTGTATTTATTGAAATTTAAGTTCATAAATAAATTGTACTATTGCCTTTTTAAGGACTTAATATTTAAAATAAATAGGTAACTACTAGTAAACATTAATATCGCTTAATTAAAAATATCATGTTTGGTTTTCTAAAAATGGCAAGCAGTGCAGTTCCGACTCGCTACGCTCGTGATTGAATTCAAGTCTACTTCGCTAGTTCGTGATTTAAAGTCAGCACTTGCAACAAAACATAACTTTGCTCACTTGTTGAACAAATAACTATTGCCTATATGTAATTTCACTTCATGATCACTTTACTACATATTAGAAAACAAAGCTTCTGCCAGTCTGTGCCCGCTTTTTTCCACAGATTTTCTTCCGGTTTTCATTACATAGATTGCTTCACGATAATCACGATAAAAAGATAGCGCATGCGTTGGCTGTCTGGATTAGATGAAATTTATTAAAAAGCAAACGTTCAGAAAGTCTAATCACGTCCGTCTTTATTCAGACGCCTGGTAACGCTAGTTACTAAGCAAGCACAACGTGAATTAGCAGATGGAAAAATAATGTTATCTAAATTGGCCATTGCTTATTTCTATAGAAAAAAATATTGTCTCGCATTATAAATCGCCCTAAACACTCAAAAGTCACACTCATTAAGTAAAGTTCAAGCTACTACGGTCCAACCTTGAACATTTAAATGTATTAGAGAATTCTATGAAACAAGCTTGTGTCCACGGTTTTACCTGGCCATAATTAATATATGGTACAATGCAATGTGGTTTTTCTGCGGAGATCATACCAGTTAGTTTGCTGGTTGCTTATTTTTGGGTTTTAAGTAACATAATGTGCCGAAATAAACAAGCATTTTTTTTATCCTTAGAACAAGCCATTTCAATTGGACATAAAACAAATTGCAATTTGCCCCTTTTAAAAATAATGTACCCAGTGTTGGATTTACACTAGGGGCACTTGGAGCGTGAGAAAAAACATTTTTTTTCGCGTTATAGAAAATACTTTTAAAAGTATGATTCTTTATAATTAAAATATTTTGACTATAAATGATTTATTTAAAACATATGTCAAGTAATGGGGCGGCATTTTTCATGGTGCCCCAGGGCGGCACTAAGGGTAAATCCGGCCCTGAATGTACCTGAAATTCATTCACAAGGAAGACACAAGAACTCGACCTATTTCATTGAGACGAATCCCCGTTCAGGAAACATAATCATATCATTAAAATCGGTCCAGTAGTTTACTTGTGGAGATGTAGCAATAACAGACAGACATTCGTATTTATATTAGTGTAAATTCGCTGTCTCATTAATATTGTATATATGTATTGCGTCTAGGAATAGTTAATTTATGTTAATCGGACTTTTAATTCATAACATCGCACATCGTAACTTGATGAATGAAATATCTTAAATTATTTAAAGTACCTACATTGTTTCCTACTAATATAATTTTATATGCTGCTAGCGTTGCGAAGCGATTGGAACCTAGAATAATGGCATATGTTTCGCTTTATATTTACACTAGTTTACCGCTTTGGTTTCGCCCGTGGAAATGTTTTGAAATATGATTTTCGGGATAAAAAGTAGCCTGTGTCACTCTAAGGCCCTTCAACTATATCTCTGTAAAACCACTTCAATCCTGTTGTATTTATGATTAAAATTGTAATAAAAATTAACTTCATTCTGTCAAACTGAGACTTTTAATAGATCCGTTGCTCTTTTTAGTTTATCTGCCCTCCGAAACATTTATTCATGAAAAATTTGTGGCTAGCATTTTTGGCTAATAAGAGTGTAAAAATTCGGGAGTATCGGAAATTATTGAGCTGGGTATCTAATCTAGATAAAAAGCAAATAACTTTAGTAAGCGCGTTTACTAATACGATTTTTACATTTAAAAAAGGTTATTTGAGTTCTTTCGTTAGAAGGGGGGAACTAAAATTTAAGTAGGTATGGGTTGCTCGCCTCGTTTGAACCTAATGACAGAGGGCGATCTATTCCTGAGCGCGTCGCTGTCACAACATTGTCTTGTTACTCAACGGGAAAGTGATTCTTCGAGTTTCGGAGTGTCTTTTTAAAGTGACGCCGCATTAACTATTTATTTTCTGGGAAACTAGCGGTCGGACAGGTTAGGGTTGTCGCACACTGGATATATTGAGTTTGAAAAAAAATAAGACCATCATTCGTACATTCATTTTCTTTTTTGCCAAATGCTAAATATTTAGGAACTAGAAGTGACAACTTGTAATGGTTAAAGCAGTGGTATATCATGCATAGCAGATACTTTCCAAAAAAATACTGATATGTAAAATTGACTAATGGCTTAGCAATTAAATTAGATTGTTTGTTACTATCACTGGAAAACCTACTTCCGTGGCAACGCGTTCAAAGGCAAAACATTTTTAAAATGCAGTGTCGACTAACACTTCCATTTACATTTTTTTTTTCTCTTAACGGGATGCCTTGCAGCTCCCGAAACCGTGATATCTCTGTGAAGTCTCCCTTTTTTAGCCGATGGTATTTCCATAGACATATTAGTCAGACCTAGAAAACACACATTTGCCTAAATATTAGTAGTCCATGAATTAAAGTCAAATATAAAACGAAAGTCCATTTTTGCTGAGCCACATGCCACGAGTGTAAGTCGGGCTTTATTTTAAGAATTTATTTTTATGATGTAACTTTTTACGACGAGAATATAGATCTATTTGTCGATTTGTAGTTATAATATGACTGTAAAGTTTATTGTAAACAAACAAACACATCTTCACGGCCTTTAAACCATGCGGTGGCTAGAGACAACGTGTCTCCACTGGTCCCCACTTTTTGCCACAGGACAGTAAGTACAAAATCACTTCTGAGTGCTACGAAGAATGAACAAATCTAATATATAAAAATTAATATTTGTTTGCTCGTATTCTATAGACTCAAAAATGGATCGGTTTGAAATAGTACATTGTGATACAAGGGTGGTAAATGGGATATTTCAAACGAGTTGACTGTGTCACGAGTTTGTAATAACCTTAACACCCATGTATCATAAGACGTTTTTCAATACATTTGTGAGAAAAATAGGTAAACAAAACAAGGATAAAATAAATAAATTAAAGTAAATAAAAGGTACGCAATACGCATGCGTAAAATTTGTTTTTAATTGTTACAAAATTAAGAGGCAAAGAAAGTGCACGTACAGCTTTTACGATTATTTTTTTGATAAATAAACGATTTAATATTTAAAATCTGCGGTATTTAATATACAATTTACAATAATGTTGATAATTTATTGCTTAGTTTTTAAATTTATTATTTTTTCTATTATATAAGACGACATAACTTTCAACTTGCATGTTAAAAACTTCTTGCTAGCAAACCTTTACCTTTACTTGTAGAAATTTAAAAAAAAATTGTAAAGAAATCGCCCTAGGACGTAATAATCAACTTACGAGCCGAGCCAGTTTACTGACATTGAAATTGAAAGTTCACTTTTCGAGCAAGTGTATTGAAAAATTATTTTTGCATCTTATTGTTCGCACTTGCGCTAACATCACGCTACCTACTCTAAGGGGGTAAATTGTATTCCTAATACAACTCGTACGAAGTCGCGGGCAATCAGCTAGTTACCTATAATTTCTACGAATGTGTTTATATAAAGAAAACGAAGGAAATTTTCGAATAATATTCTTTTCGTTATTACCGGAAGTGGTAATTTTCGGATATTTATTAATACGCTAGCTTTTCGCCCCGGCTTCGTCCGTGGAGTCCATATTAACTTTCATCCCCTATTATGGACTTGAGCTCATACAAAAATCTCATAGAAAAAAGCACTTTCAGTTTCCCGAATTTTCCAATTTTCCGGGCAACTTTTCCAATATTTACTTATTTATAGATATTTTGAACAACTTCTCACTTCAGGAAAGTTGTCATTATCAGTATCCACTTTCCGCTATATTTCTGTAAGCGGTCGAAGAATATGTGTCGTGTTTCGTAAGACAGTGGAATAAACTGCAGTCTTCAGTACTTTCTGCATCTTAATTGAAAATAATTTCCCTATACCTACATCAAGAACAAACTGAACGTTTGTAGACAAAGCGACTGAACAAGTAGTGTAGATTCCGGAAAACTGACCGTCACGAGACGGAAGTGACGTCATACCAGACATTAAGAAGGGGCCGGTAGAAGTAGCTGTGACGCTGTATTCGTTCTTCTTCAGATAACAAAACAGAAATTCTGACGAGAATTTAGCCTATTTTCGGTGGTATAACAAAGTTAAGTTTTACCCCTTCCGTACTATAAACGTCACAAAAAATATACGCACTTGTCCGGTTGCTTTGTCTACGAATATAGTTTTTTTGGGTTAGTAACGCGAGATGGTCCGTTTGCCCGGTGACCTCGAATCGCTCGTAAAGCTAGACCATAGCGAGGTTATTCGTGAGTAGGGTTACCAGATTCAAACTTAACATTTCCTGACAAAATCCCTGATTTTTATGCGAAATTCTGTGATAATAATAATGTAATCATTCAAAAGGACGCCCGATCGGATTCTTTTGATCAGATTGTTTTTTTTTTTTCAAAATTTCTGACATAATATTTTTTTCTGATTTTCTGGCAGAGGGCCTTAATTTCTGACATATATTTATTGTACGCCTTTTATCCTAAGAGAGATATACAGAAACAATCGAATGCCATTTGCTACGATCCTGGCATACCTCTTTTGCTTGTTTTATATTCATCATACCTTTCATACATGCTCGGCAATTTCCTGACAAAATCCTTTAAAAATTGTGAAAATATTTTATACACGCGATCTCGTCGGAGGTGTGTGTCCTAGTCACCCGATCGGTGTCTTTTGATCAGATTGATTCTTTTAAGTTTTTTTTTTGTTACAAAAATAATGTGTATACATAAACTTAAATTTTTTATTCCGTCTCTTTCAAAATCCCTGAAAAATTCTATTTTTTCCTGATTTCCTGAGATGTCAGGAAATTCCTGTCATCTGGTAACCCTATTCGTGAGCCATTAAAATTCACAAGCCAGCTGCTGTCTGACCGCCCTTGACTCTGCCGTGGTACGACGAACGCAAATATAATACATTTTTACATCAGAATCTTAATTAAAAACTCTAAAATAAACGATATGTCGTTATTGAGTTGCTCTATAAAATTGTGAGATTGCAACTCCATTTGTTTTTAAAAGTATTTATAAAAAAGTCATTGACAATGTTATTATAGCCTCGAAATTCCGAAAAGGGATGAATTGTTTCATTACTTGATTGTGTTTGGTAATTTTCCATTTTACAAATCTTGGTGTATTTGCTGGTATAGTTCGGAAGTTAGTATAGTTGTTAAGCTAAGTTTAACAATGTTTTGTCACTCTCTTACAAAGCTGTCATAGAATATGAAAGACTAAGACAGAATTATGTTTAAACTAAACACTGGTTAAACACGGTTTTGTGATAAGGGGGACTGTATCTGAAAATTGGTACACTGTTGCGATTTTATAAATATTTATAAGGGTAGCCTTATAATGGGGTGTGGTAATGCTACCATACTGATGTTATTGAGGCAAAAATCCTACTAATACCTATTATATAGTATGACATTTTGGATATTTGTTGCTCAATTACGCCTTAACGGCTGAACGGAATTGGATAAAATAATAGAGGAATTCGTTATGTTTTGATATTTAGAATGTAATAATTTTAGCAGGTCAATTATTTACCCATGATTGCGTACGCCCATGCGGCAGAGAAATCTGTTAGCAACACGGGAAAGAACCTCTGAATCTGTACAAATCATGTCTTGCGTCAACAACTAAATGATCTACATATAGCAACTCGGTTTTTTATCGACAAGCTATTTATTTGGTCGTAAACCATTAATGTGCTATCATCCTTCCTAGGTAGGCGAGGAGGTTAAAGAACCTTTTTTTTCTTTGTGTTTTGTATAAAAACATACAGACAGCTGACATCACGAGAGAGCGCCAAAACCGAAGACGTTGGCATTGGTCGGTGTGCAAAAAATCAACTCCCGCGCACGCTCGGACTTTAAAAAAAATAAGGCGTACCTATGTTTCTAACTGATTAATGTTAGTGAAAATATTTACTTATGTGAAGATATTATTGTACACAAAACAACAAGGTAGTTACAAACTTGGGAGCCAACCAGCATATATCCTACAGACTGGTGTAGGCGAAGATGAATCTACAAAAAACACCGTTGAATATCCGTAAATATTTTTCTTTACAACAAATTATAAAATACTAGCGTAGAAAAGTTGCTAACGTAAAATTAAATTTTCCAGGGACTCTTTCCCGGGATAGAAAGGCCCCAGCTATCTCTGTGCTGTCTGTTTGACAGTGTCCGTTTTGACGTAAAATAATTTTCGCTTTTATAATATTGGTTAGGATAACGACAAATTAATTAACAAAGGGAACCGTCACAAAGTGCTACGACAACGACGCGTTTTGCTTGTAGATTATAATGCAAATAGGTTATACGGTGTCTACGGTGTTAAGCTTGCTGAAAGTCATTCATGGGGTAGGTACACTGATCTTCTTCTTCTTTTTTATTATGGCTCCACCAATGTTCATCGGTGATTTGCCAATGTCAAGTATTATAGCCTTTATAGTGTTTATAGCCGATAAATCGGTATTTAAGATAATCCCGCCGACCGTGATATGTCTTATTAATCACTGATTAATCACAACCATCACAGCGCGAACAGGATTAAACTGGATTCCACATCACGCCACGACGAAAACGCGTGCGTATGTCGCCATGACCGGATGTGGAATCTAGGTACACTGATACATAATTAAATGGGTATTTGACGTCAACTATCTATATAAAAAAAAAAATGCTGTTCGTTGGCAAGCGCATCAATTGTGGCCGAACCGATTTGGCATTTTTTTTTTATGTTCGTAATTGTCTGAGTAAGGTTTTTAGGGAAAGAAAATTTGAAAAAGTTGCCCGGAAAATTCGGGAAAAACTGAAAGTGCTTTTTTCTAAGGGATTTTTGTGCGAACTCAAGACCATAGGGCGATGAAAGTTAATATGCGCTCCACGGGCGAAGCCATATTCAAAATTGTACATTTCCTTAGCTGTACATATGTGTACGTGCATGATCGATGATACATCATAAGTTGGGTGAGACGATTCATTGGCTTTGAACGGATTTTTTACGAACAAGCCGAGAGTACGGGCGTTGCCTCGTATCTCGTAGACAGGTCGAGACTATACGAAAGCTCGTGGGAGAGTTTTTTTTCGTCAAAATTTTGTGTGAGTTTGCCGATTGACGCGATGATTGCCTTCATTTAATTTGCCGAATAATCAGTTCACACGCTCTCTGTACGTTTAGTTATTATTGTATACAAACTAGTGACCAAGGCTTCGCCTGCGTTAAAATGAGCTTTCATGAGAGATTTCTATAGCAAACAAACATTAAGCAACAAGCTTCTTACATATATACATATGCTCACGCCATATTTACCTTCAAATAAGTAGAGATCAAAAATATACACTTGCCACGACCCTGGCACACCACTTTCGCCTTAGTCAAATCCATACATCTTTTTATGCATGCTCTTCGATTTCAGGTGCTTTTATTTCCCCCTTTTAAAACTGATGGGCATCCTCGATCAACTCTTCCAGTCACATCTGTTCTAGGAGGAGGAGGTTCTCAATTCGTCGGAATCTTTATTTTTTTATGTATGTTCCCCGATTACTTGAAGACGCCTGGACCGATTTGGATATTTTTTTTGTTTGAAAGGGTATACTTCACAGGTGGTCCCATGGTCATCAGGTCAGGATATGATGATGGGATCCTGGAGAAATCGAGAACTCTTCAAATTTTATAGGCACACTTGAAGCGATTTGGGTATTTTTTATTTTTTGAAGTAGGTACACTTTTTTTAAAAGCCAAGTTATAGTCCACACTGTTCTCTTATCCCACTATTTCTTACTCTTATGATCTCATCTCCACTGCATTAATCTTATAAATAACTTTGCTATTCTCTACCATGGACTGTCAAAGTAGATAATAATAATATACCATAAATAATAATTTGCCCAGAACAGTTCAATCCATCGACACAAGACAAATCTTGTAAATAACAAATTCATCGATGTCCCAATTTATAAAGAGCGCATGAGCAATCGTATTCAATTTAACAGAATCATATTGTAATTTTTTATTGGCATTGTTAGATACAAAACGTCACTACCGCCTTCGTAGATCCTTTATAATACTAAGTAGCGAATACTCCCCTGTGAGTTACGTACAAAGACCTTTCGACATTAAGAAGAATGAAAAAACTGTTTGATATACACACCTCGTTTGAGGCAACAGTTTGGGAGCGGGCTCGTGGCACTATTCAGTAGAATAAGCTTTTATTGCTAACATTATCTTTTTTTAAAACATGTTACGGTCCCAGGTTACCCAGTGAAAGACCAAGTCTCCCTCTTTTAGCCGATGGTATTTGTGAGGCTAAACCTAACGAGTCCTAACATTATCTATACTATCGTTTCCCAACCTAAGGGTCGCGACCACTAGAATGATCGCGTTAAGGCATAAGGGGGTCGCGATCTATTTAAAAAATAATACAACAATTTGATAACGATTAAAATATTATGGTGAGGAAGCCGCAAGATTTTTTTTTGCTTATAGAAATGGCAATACATACAACAATCTAACGACTGTGAGTAAAAGGGAATACTCCCCAACGCGTGTCGCTGGAAACTTGTATATATATGCCAATCTATAAAATATTTTCAATAGCGCGATACAGGTTTCAATTTCAATATTGTGAGACAGTATTGATGCGACATCTATCGACGCAATATTCCGCCACATGCTATTTAGGATACAAAACAAATAGGAAAGGTAGTTGAGCCGGAATGATATAATAGGGAATATATTGAAAAAGTTCGTGTTGGAATCTTTGATAAAAAAAGTGTACTCGTGGGAAGGCGGAGCGGGTCGCTAGTTTATTTTAATTTAAACAATGACAAGTCTCAACAATAAATTAAGTTTTACGCCATTAACGTGTTCAAATTAAGATCTGAAGTCGACAATGTGGGCTTCATATTGGTAGTGTGCCACTTGTAAAAAAAAGTAAAAATACTAGGTACCTGAAAACTCTCTCTCTCTCTTTGCTATTGTAATACTTGTGTTACTTTAATAAAGTTCCATATTGTGTTAACTGTTCGATAAAGAAAGTTTGAAAACCCATGCAATATTTCATCAACAATATTAATTTTTTACATCAACATTATTTGAAAGTCTGAAGAGCGCGCTCCCAAATTAAGATCGCGTAGAAATCACATGTTAATGTTGTTCACGATTAACACATTGATTCATAGTCCGTGTTTAGTTATTTGATTAATGTAATTGATTCTACTTCTAGGAAACGAAAGGAGTTACTTGGTACCATTTTTTATCCGAAATCGGGTCCGTCCAACATACTAATATGTTTAAAATTTACATAATAGTTTATTTATAGTGAGAATTTTCGTGTAAAGAATTTTATGTACAGGGCAATTACTAGAAGTTTATGATTTATTTACTTTACAGTTAATCGTTTAGTTGTTTTATTTATTTATTTATACGCCTATAGACACTTTTTTATCTTGAGAATATTTTGTGCTTTTTCAAAATTATTTTTCGGACTTGTGACCCGGGTTGAAATGTCACGCACGTAAAGGCGACGTCCGCATTTGTTCATACCCGTTCTGTTTAATATGGACAACTGGCAAAAAGTGGACACTGCTACTGGTGTCACTGGGTATAAGGGCCGCGAAGATGTGTTGAAATAAATATCAATCTCAAATTAAGATATTTTGACACACCTCTTTTACTTCAGATAATTTTAATTCTACGTCATACCAATAAAAAATAATTTATGATTATTTCGAGATACTTAAGTAAATCAAATGTAAATCTAAGTTGAATAAAATTTGCACAATTTAGTAGACAATAAGGCGGACATTGATATTAAAAATACATAGTAACCAAGGATAAAAGGCTGATGGCCAAAATTAATATGCTTTAGTTGATCGCTTGTACTATAAAATATAAGGTCAATCCTTACACAGACTCACGCGAATGTATTTAAATTTATTTTGGAATATTCTTAAGATTCATTCAAACATAGATTGTGGAGAATGAAGAAGAAAGCTCTGCCCCCGTATCTCAGTTATTAACAAAAAGCGAAGATTACCATACACAGATCAGTAAATACATATAACAGGCCGAGAGTGAGTGTACCGTGCAAACTTGCTCTTCTCTATGTTTGCTATGCCTATTAGATTTTTCAATAAGACGTACTAAAAACTTAGATAATTGCAAAGGTTTTGTATCGGAACTACCACTACCTCGATTGTAGTTTATATGTTTACTTGTGACAACCCTATCCTTTGTACCTTGTCTAGACAATTTCAAGGGCGTCGTCCTACTGATTACCTACTGCTAATTCAGAGTACCTACAAAACTGAATATGAGGAAAGTCATATAAATGGCCTTTTCAGTTAATTTGCTAATAATTTCCTAGAAAATATTACAATATTTATGAGTATTGGAGCCATGGAGTCGTCGACACACCCAGTTGATATGATACTATCTGATCCATCACTAGATTTAAGTAGCCGTATCCGGAACAAACAAATGTATGGAGAAGTGTAATATAACTTTTTAACACTCTAGCTCGTAACGTGAGTCTTATTACCTCACTTTAGACCCATAATCCCATATATTAAACACGCGTGCTTTTTACTTTATATTACAGCACAAGAGTTATAATATAACCCAATGAAGTCAAAATCGTACAAGATTGCAAATTGTATGTGTGTACACAAAGCATACTTAATTTAACCGCATATTTTTTAACCACGACTTTGTTGGCTGTTTGGTGAAGTTACCCGTGCTTTATCTAGCGCGCCGCGGGAAAAACAAAACATTTGGGAATTGTACTTTCTTTAATTATTTTAATAATTAAATGTTAAAACCAAATAAAGTTTGTTTTTTCCTCGCAAGTGTGTTGAAAAACGTCGTATGAAACGCCTGTGCATTGGTCATTACATAGTCAGCTTTCTTATAGCTATTATGATAATACCGCCTCGTACATAATGACCAACATAGCACACTTGTATCACAATGTACTATAATTAAATATTTAAATGAAAGTGTAAAATAAAAGTTTGCTAAGCTACGGTTGCGATTCGACTTTAGTTCCATACCATGGAATTAGGGACCTCTGGAACACTATGTAATCATAGGACGGCAAAATTATGTTTGTTGGTAACGAAAATTGCTGAAATCTAAAAAGTTATTGACGTATTTGCTCAAAGTAATTTTCGTGGCAAAAATACATTAAGATATATATATCTATTAAATATTTTTAGAAGGCGCTTAATTTATTGAGGGATACAAAACATCTGCAGCTCTTCCCTTGTCCTATTTTCCGGATAAGAGTTTTAAAAACGGGATAAAAACTATAATAGAGTATCCGGCCCTTCAGCTATCACGCCGATTTTCGAGCCATTTGGTGTGAAATATGGGATAAACAAATTAACAAACACACTTTCGTATTTATAATATTACTTAGTTAGGACTACGCCACAGTTTTCTCTGCGCTAAGATAAAGGTTCAATCTAAAAGAGGCATTAGTAGAATGCGGCGCGTAATGAATATTTGATGCGTGCTCGATTGTGATGATTGGCGGCGACTCAACCGATTGCGAAAAAAAGTAATCTTCAATTACTAACTGTACCTAATGTATATAATTTTGTTTATTTGATTGTTTAGAGAGAGAGTTAGTGAACGCAGGCACAGATATTTAGATTTCAATATATAATTTAATAGCGACCCGCCTTGTCTTCGCACGGGTATAAATTTGTTTAAAACTATGATTTATTTATAAAACAATGCGTAATTTAAATATAGAAAAAACACATAGTTTTTAGGGTTCCGTACCCAACGGGAGACAACGGAAACCCTATTACTAAGGCTCCGCTGTCCGTCCGTCCGTCCGCCTGTCACAGGGCGATCTTTTGAACCGTAAAAAAAGTCAAAAATTAAATACAAGAAATGTGTTTTTTTCGGCGTTTTTTACTCGATCTTAATAATAGCAATACATACAAACGTCTAACTAGTATAACTATAATGCATACTATACTGCAAAATAATGTAAAACAACTAATAATAAAAACTGGCCAAGTGCGAGTCGGACTTGCGATAATTTGTTCCTTTGCCATACAGGGCGTCAAACTTGGTCTGACTTTGGCAAACTTTTTTACTAACTTGATTCACTATAATGCTCAGCTTGTACACCTTTCTCGTGAAATAATCTATGTAAGAAAAAGCCAGAACAACAGTATTTTACAGTATTGAAAAAATCGTAATGGAGTCGATGGACCTGCTATTATCACTGGTAACAAATGTAAATTATGTCCTCAGTTTGTTAGGTATTCAACAGGTCAGCTAACTTCACTAACTTGCCTACAGTGGTGCTTATTTAATCTTATTTATCTTTTATGTAAGTAACTATTTAATTTCAGACGTTCAGACGTGCTATTCCAAGCACGAGGAACTTACTTCCCAATACGCAAAGTACACATTACACAAGCCCAACAAGTGTATTCATTAATTATTCTAAATATAAAATTCTTAATTACTTAAACATAATATGCAAAGTAGTTTAATTTCTTTGTTATATTTATTACAATATCGTGCAATTTTTCACAAATAATGACGGTAACACTAACAACCGCTCAACAGGTGGTCTCATGTTAATTAGATTCTACGGTCGGGGATTGTGATTATTATAAATTAAACAGGATAGTTTTAGCTTCCAGAAGAAATATTATGTAAGAAAATATAGAGATACTTCTGGAGTTATCCAAGGTGCGTCGTCAGTGGCCAAGTGGTTAAGTAATAAGGCGTCTGGTATATACCAACGCAGACCATAGTTCGATCCCGGCCATGTACCAATTCTTTCTTTCTTTGGCCTCGCCTTATTCCGTTACGCGGGGTCGGCTTTCCCAATCGTGCGTCGCCATTTCCTTCGCTCTTTTGCGTCTTCTCTCGTGAGGCCCATCTCCCTCATGTCCTTATGGTCCTTAGTCAGCCAAGTGGTTTGCGGTCTTCCTCTCCGCCTCTTGCTTGTAGCCGTGGTCAGGCACTTTTTCACGACATGATCGTCTTCTCTTCTAAGTTACCATCTCAGTCTGGACTCCTTCACTTTATCAGCTATTTGTGCAACGCATACTCTTATAATTAGGTTATTAATTAAAAACTTATGTTTAGTCGCGGTTAAGGGAGCAGACCCAGCTACACCTTAAATAGCATAAATAAAAAAATAATTACGGTTCACAGTGCTTATACAAGCTCTTCTCTTTACGTAGTAGGCATAAAATATATGTTAACATACACGTGAAATTAACTTCCTTAAGGTAGGCAATGCATGCTCTCTTGACCATAGAGCCTTTTCCATCTAAATATACACCAACAGAACTGGCCAGTCGTTAGGTATAGCCTCACAAATACCATCGACTAAAATAGGAAGACTTGTCGTCCGCCGGGAACCCTAGGACCGGTATCACCGTAAGGCAAACCGTAAATTAATAAAAAAAAAAGTTATTTTCTAAGAGATTGCAGAGATATACTTATACATTCACTATCTATCTCTTTATCATCACGCCTTTTATCCCAAGAGGGGTAGGCAGAGACAATCGAATGCCATTTGCTACGATCCTGACATACCTCTTTCGCTTCTTTTCTATGCATCATACCTTGTAGGTGTATTGTTATGTATTTAAATAATAACAGCTTTAGTTATAGTAAATATTAGTAACTTGCTAGTTGTACAGTTCTATCTTATTATGTGCCACGAATGCTACCACAGACGACCTACATTATATTTACATAGTCTATGTAATGGAGGCATTGGTACACACATATACAGCCTCTACTACAGTAGGTATGTATACATGCTCGGCCATTTTAATAATTTTTTTATATATTCAATAAAAGTACACCTAGGTCGTACTCTGCCAGCATTTCCTTTCACTTCAGCCATATAAACCTTTTTAGTCAATCTTTCATCCTTTATTCTTTCAACGTTTAGTCACATCTTCTTGTCAGCTTAACGTGCCCTCTGAACCACTACTTATTTATAAAGTTTAATAAAGATTACGTAGAAAATTAATCAGATAAAAGCCTCTTCGATTATTTCTTGGCAGAGCAAAAATAGCAGCTGCAAAACCTTTTACGATTGACTTGGTGGAAACTAGCATCCGATACAAATGCAAAGTGACTACATTAATATCTATGAATTATTTTTTATTAGTCATCAACTATGAAAACTACTTTATAAATTGAAAACGGGTTTACTTACTTTGTTGTGCTTACATTATCTACTTAAGGATCGTTCTTGGATCAAAAATTCCAACAACTTATTTAATTTTACACTATTTCGGTGTCACCAGGCTGGCTGTATCTCATGAACCTTAGACACTTGAAATTTTCACAGATGATGTATTTCTGCTGCCGCTATAACAACAAATACTAAAAAACAGAATAAAATAAATATTTAAGGGGGCTCCCATACAACAAACGTGATGTTTTTGCTCGTTTTTGCTTGATATTGATAACAGCAACAGGTAGTTTTTGCCGTTTTTATAGATAATGGTACGGAACCCTTTGTGCGCGAGTCCGACTCGCACTTGGCCGGTTTTTTTAGCTTATAATATCTTCTGATTTTTTTTTTCAAATCGGTCCAATAGTTTTTAAGTTCACTCACACACAAACTCACAATGTCTTTATAATATTATATGCCTTAATGAAGAGATGCAGTGTGGAGTGAAGGAAGATGTTTTGGGCATGTAGAAAGGATGGCTGCAAGAAGACTAACCAATGAGGCAAGTGTGAGGATGGCAGTTGGAAAAGGAAGACCTCGGCGGACATATGCAGATCAAATAGGAAGCATCCTCGAGACGCCAGGATCGTGTACAGCAAGTGGAAATCATGGACTCTGTCTACCCCTCTGAGAAACGGCGTGACTTTTATTCATGTCTTTATTAATGCGTAACTTATTCTAAAAACCAATTTACTAATAAGAACTAAAGAATGTTGTTTAGTTTAGACTTACTTAGTGAATTTTGCATAAACATTAGTGTTGGTGCAAAAAAAGTGTTATGAACAACCTGGTTGATGCTCTTCTTGAAAAAGAAAAACTATACCATCCTAATAGGGATTATTATTAATTTACTCATTTGTGTTAAGGTTGTCACGTATTTAGTCAGGTTATTAAGTATGTAAAAAAAAAATTTTAAGAATTCATCCGTGGAGCCCACAGATTCTTTATAAATTCTGTGGTGGAGCCCAATAAAAGGTCATTGGTGGAGCCCATATAAACTTTCATAGAAAAGTGCATACAAAAATCCCATAAAAGAAAGAACTTTTCCTAAATTTTCCGAGCAACATTTATTTAAATTTTTGAAAACTGTACAATTTTTTTTTTTAGTTAATTTATTTTTCCCTTTTAAGTGATTACAAGTATCATTACAAATATAAATAATCGAAATCGGCTTGGCATTTCATCATAGAAAATTGACTTAGAAATCAGTTTTTATTCAAAACTACTGAACCAATTATCACTAAAACACCATACGGGAAACACCAGCTTTCAAATAAAAAAAGATCCTGACCTGATGACCATGACAAAGTATACCCTTTCAAACAAAAAAAAAATTCCAAATCGGTCCAGGCGTCTTCAAGTAACCGGGAAACATACTTAAAAAAACATAAAAAATCCGACGAATTGAGAACCTCCTCCTTCTTTTGAGTAAAGGAGTTTTCTAGTAAAGGATGTCTCTATTATAACTTGTGAATAAGCGTCTCTTGTCCCAATTATTTGGGATCAGTTTCAAACTGAAGCTTGTAAAGTTTGAGTTATTTGCGATGTCGTAGGGTGAAGTTGCTTGATTTTATACAACCATATCACTTTACTGAAATTTGATATGGTTTGTGCCGATACAGCATTTTTCGTGGAAGGTTTTGATTTTACTCTTGTTTCTAATGCAGCCTTTATTATTATGTTGCGCATTATTAGTTCTTGTAACATTTTTAGGGTTTTCGTACCTTAAAAGGAAAAACGCACATTAGGTACGAAGCTACAAGTACATCTGCGCACCGGCCTGACCGTGTCTATACTGCCCATACAGTTACGTAGGCAACCGCGCGTCGCCCGAAATGTACGCATAACTAAAGTTGACGCGCGGTGTTCGCCTAGAAATTCTAAACACTTAAAATACTTCTATTCAGTTTCGTAGACAGGAAACATACTAAGTGTGCATATTTACTTAGTTTAATGCAGATATTGTAAATGGCTGGATTAGGTATGTTTTAAATGACATTGTTCACAAAAGGAGAATAGTAGTAATAGCACATAATTCTTAGACTACTAATCTAAGATACTGGTTACATATACTTATATACACAGGCAATAGGTACATAGCTGGTAAGTAAATATTCAGAATAATTAGTCATCAACCCAAACGCGCGTCAGAAGAGATAAAGTTACGCGATAGAAAGAGACGCGCGTTGTAGGTAAATATAATTTTAGGCAAACAGCACTGTGCGAGCTGAATTGCACTTTATTGCGTCGTAGCAAGTGTCGCTATTTATTTAAATGTCTTTGCGTAGATACCCTTCCGTACCTTTGTATTCTGTGACATTTATAAGATTTGTCCGTCTGTCTCAAAATTTCAAAACCTAGGAGTTTGAAATATGGCATAATGTTAAGAACTTGTGTAAGATGTGCACAAAAGCATGAACTTACCGCCATTCAACGATTAAAAAAAATTTGGACTAAATGGAGGTCAGTTTGGTTCAAAGAAAAAAGTATTAATTAATAAGTACATAGCAATTAAATGAGCTACCTACATTCCTACAATGATTTTAAAAATATTTTTCAAGTAAATACTTCTTTAGGCAGTTTAGAGAAAAAAATTCGTGCATGTAACATGTTCTTTATAAAACAACAGATGGCGCTCCCATTAACAAAAAACATACTTATTATTAATTTGTTTTTACTCTTTGGTTACTGGCACGATTGTTTCTAAAATCGATATCTGTGGCCAGAAAAAAAAATGTTTTTTTTTAGTTACTGGACCGATTGTTTCCAAAATCGATTTCTGACGGACCCTATTCTTTTTATAATTTTTGGTCCAGTGGTCTAATTTGGTAGCCATGACCGTTGTGACAACCCTGAACCGACAGGTGCGGAGACTGTCAGGTGCCGTCGCGTGCTCACCCTGCGGCCGCACATTCCAGACACAGAGGGTTAGCTAACTTCATTATTTATTTGCTGTTACAATAACATTTGTTTTGTTTACTTGTTTTAATTCATAACTTTGTTCATAGCGGATTAGAAGGGTTCGGTGATATATTAGACTATTCCCATCATTTAGTTCTACACCTGTTGTGAAATAAGCGTTCACGAGTTTAAAAAACACATTATTTTGGAATAGCTGTTCAGTTACTGATCCTACAATTTCTTAGCATATGCAACCTGTAAACCCAACGTAAGACAAACTTTTCTACAGTTAAATTACGAGTCACATAGAAAATTTTAGAGTACGGAACGATTTATATGGCAACTATAGCTTTCTGCCTCGATTGCGGCTGTGGACATTTTTGAAATGTAACATTGAGTAACCATGTCACTCACCGGCAACCATCTCTGTGCAAAATATCACGTCGATCCGTTGCTCTGTTGTGACGTGAAAGAAGGACAAACAGACAGACAAACAAACAAACATTACGATGCTCGTTGAAACAAACAAAAATAAACTTATGGGTCTTTACATAGAAAACTTTGACGAATTAGTAGAAATTGTATGGTGAACATGTAAACGCGTTCCAAATATGTTTAGACTAGATAACCCGTGCGAATACTTATCACCGTTACTGGTGTCATTATTGTTGTCATAGTTCAACTGATCTTCAACAGATGGCGTCTTTTACAAAATAAGTGAATTAGTCTAATCTTAAAACTAACATGTTTATTTTCCAAAATGGCGTATCCGACAAAAAAACACCTTTGAGAAATAATATATAGAGATGTTACTAATAATATAATAGAAATACGGTTAAATAACTTAGTAGACAAATTAAAGCAAGTTATTCAGAACTTGCGAAATATTCAATTTGGCCGGTTTATACTTGATAGATCTTGTCAACATTTGAATTTATTTCATCTTCTAAGAAAAAAAATAATTAAAATTGCCTATTTCCACTAAAATCCATGAAAAATTATGCATTTATAAAGTTTCTATTTTCTCGTGGCGAACACTTCGTATTATGCGGCAATACGATTCAACCATAGTCAGTTATTTATTTTTTGCAATTCAAGTTAATATCATTTTAATGTCGGAAAGGGTTCGTGGTTATTATGTAATAAAGTTGATGTCCCATATGGCTTCGTCCCATTTCTGAAGTGGAGCGGATTTTTTTCATACAGACTACGTATTATCGACACCAGATGTACTAGTTCTAATCCCATTGAGTTAAGATTTTTTTTATATTATGCTACCGGCCAATCTTCCGAGTTCTTCCTATACATATTTAATATAAACACTACATATTACAAAGCAAAATTGCCCGCCGTGTATGTCTGTCTGTTCCCTTTTCACGCAAAAACTATTAAAGGATTTTGTTCCGGATTCACCGGGAAGGAATTTACGAGTATTAAATATGAACCTCTGAGCATTAACAGTGGCGTATGCTGTCTATGCCGTCAGAGATATAACATAATAAAATGATGTAGAAGACAATTCGTAATGTAAAGTAAAAGCTAAGGTACGATTTTTATATTTTTATTTTTAAGAAACTAATTTGAATATTTTTGATTTCTATACAGTAGTTTTTTTATAATAAATTATCAAAGTTTTGGCACTGATGACGTCATTTTGTCGGCTGAATACTTCAATACCTTTGATATGTTGGTACAGAAAAAAGAACATCTGTGTTCTTTGACTTTGACATTTAACAAACAATAGTGTTGTCGTCTCTAAATCCTACAAAATCTACCAAAACCTACCACTTCTACATAAAACATATTAAAACAACAACAAAGAAATACATCTTTACGGCTTTTATACCGCAGTCTGCATAGTTGTTGTGATACAAAATATATACAAAGGTCAAATAATATCCTACCATAAAAAATGCTTAAACATTCTTCCTAAATAATAAACTAGACTAGTTATAAAAACTACTGAAATAGTAGTATATCTAGTAACAGGGTAACATTGGTTGACAAGTGAATATTTTGCTTTTATTTAGCCGATATAATGACGTCATTCATAGGTGAAATGTAGGTTAAGTAAATTATTTGTTTTTGAAAAAATAAAGACAATCTCACGATTTTAAGAGTTATAAATTGAAAAATACGGATTATTAAACCAATATCTCGAAACGGTTTTGGATTCAGCATACCTTAACTTTTACTTTACCTACCGAATTGTGTAAAACAAAAAAATTTAGGAGAACTCTGGATTCAATGTTCGTTTCATGTGTGGGCTCTGGACACATAATGACTGTGCTGGACCAGAATGAGAAATCACACTTGGATATGTGATTTTTGCAAGTTAATTAATTGATTTCTTACAATCACGAAATTTATTATTGTCATTTTCTTAAATGATAATTAAGTTCATATTTATAGCCCATATTTGAGTACCTGTTCCATATTTAACGCCTATTGGCAGTTACTAGACTCTTACTTTATTATCTAAAAATATATGACTAAAAATATATACTACTTAAATTAAAAGTTGATTATTAAATAGTTTTTCATTTTTGACTCAAAAACAAAATGTTAGCTCATATTTAGTTATTTTCCTATATGAATGATGAAGTGACTACAATTTTTATAAACCGATTTTGTACCCGTGCGAAGCCGGGGGCGGGGTCGCTAGTGCACAATAAAATAAAATGTTACTAATAAAAAACCAACATACTGTTTTGTGTCTCATTGCAATAATGTTATGGATATTGCGGGTTCATGCGATGTAATAGTTTCCAGGAAGAAAAGGCTATAGGGTGGTTTCCATACTAGGTATGTTGTGGACCGCATTTCACTGTGTTTGTCTGTTTGTGTGTTTGCACCTGTTGCACGAACGGTTACGACATTTATTATACAGACTGATATTTATAATAACTATAAATAGACTACACGGGTTCTGCCGTTTACCAATGGGTTTTAAAAAAACCCATGTTCATAACTGTATCGATCTCAAAATGGCTCAAAGCAACAGGTGACTCGAATGGTAGCCTCACAAAAATCTCAAAAATACAAAATTACGCCCAAATATTGTGTAAAAACATATCACGCTTAGACATTTCTATAGATTATTTCTCAAAGGAGTTTTTTGACAGTATCAAATAACTCCCTAAATACTGTATCATTTTGAAGATTATTTTTCCCTCTAATGACGAATAACAAACAAACAAATCAAAATTAAATGTTTCTTTTCAATTAGACTAATTTAGTTATTTTGTAAAAGACGCCATCTATGGAGATCAGTTGAACTATGACAACAGTATTGATACCACTAACGGTAAATGTCATCCTCATCTGCACGCTTGGTACCATCTGCTAGACAACAAACGAGGCTCTGGCGACCGAGCAATTGCGGTATAACCACCTAGCTAGGTAACTGGCTGGAAGAGGCTACAGCGAGCCTGAAGACCTAAATAGCCTTAAAATGTCTAGTGTAGAAGGCAAGGGGTAACCACTGCACTAGAATAGGAAGAATCCCACGAAAGTTAACCATGGCGAGTTTCTACAAGGTGGGACGCGGTGTTGACCACGACTGCTCTAACAAGAGCACTACAACTGAGAAGAAGAAGAAAAGGTGCTAAGTATTCGCACGGGTCATCCAGTTGGTATTCATTTTTTCCGACCCAGCTTCGCCCGTAGATTTTTTAAATAAGACAAGAATTTATCGCGTAGAATTTCCCTATGCCACTATCAAAATCCCTGTGCAAAATTTCACGTCGATTCGTTGTTCTGTCTTGACGTGTGAAAGAAGGACAAACAAAAACAAATACATTTTCGCATTAATAATATTTTTAGGATACATATTTGTAAAATGTCACTTCATTAATTTCTTTCGAAATCACAGCTTTTTAAATGTATGGTATCTGTATAATCATAATCTACAATCATAATACACAACGTATTAAATATCCAGAACGGGGTAACATATTTCAAAACACCATGTGTATGAGTTTCAACCCGCTTCGTCACCTGCTGTTTTCTTTTTGGCCCTGTTTCCTTCCTCCGCGCACGAATACTAAAAGACCCGTAATATTCCATCGCATGTTATGGTAGGTCGTATAAATATTGTGGTCCCTTATTTTTTTAACTTCTTAATTTCTTCAGCTTGATGTTTGAGGATAATTTTAGAAGCATGTATGAGAGGTGCATGCATATAGAGATATGGTGGTGGAGAAGAATGGAATAGGAATCAGCTGGAAAGAAAAACTAACTAACGAGAAAGTTTTGATAATCATAGGAGAGAAGATATGCCTAGTATAGATAGAATTTGTAGAGAAGACCCAAGACGTAGTGACTTAGAACAATATAAAGAAAAAGTTAATCTCTTGTCGTACCAAGAAATTAAATTGAGAGTGGAGGTAATTACTCAACCAACCAGAGCATAGCTCTTAAATAAAAAAAGGCATAGGCAGTCATGGGGACCGCCGACAGAAGTGAAAACTTAAAACTATGAATAACAGTGGTTTTTAATTTATAAGTATGTATTAACGTATCTAGCGATCATTTCAGACATAAATGTATCTGTGTCCAGAACGATGTAAACTTTTATTTTGCTATTTAATTTATATATCTTTCTGATAGTAGAAGTTATTTTAAGAAACTAATTTCGCTTTTTTTTTTCATAGTAATTTTTTTGCATTCAGCCACATTGGGCCAACATTGGTGCGGCATTATGTTAAATATGCCATTGCCTATCAATATTAAAACAAATAAACGTCATTAATTAACCACTTGCTTGCCCGCTCGACTCCAATTTCTTTTTCCAGTCTTTTATTTAAGTTTTTCAGTCTCTTTATACAGTAATTTAATCGAAATTTCCTTTGATCTCAACTAAATAAGAGTTGTGAAAAGGAAATTTCCTTGTCATAAAATCTAAAAACAAATCATTATTTTGTTTCTATTTTTAATGACGGAAACCTTGCCTCATTGACGACTGATGACTTTTTTCATTGCTTTTTTAAAAGCGACGTGGCCTGATATACGAATTTTTTTGCAGAACTATGGAATGTCAAATGAAAGTAAAATATTTTTAAACGACTTCAAAAAAAAGGAGGTTTCTCAATTCGACCGTATATATATATATATATTTATTTTTTTTAACAAAAATATTGGCGATCTTTTACGTTTATAAATAAAAAAATAGAAAATAATGCATTTATTTCGAAACCGTTTTCGATTTAACCTCCCTTGAAATCAACTTTACACAGTGAATTGTCAGTAGGTATACAAATTCCTGCCCGGACATTCTTGGGTCGAGCATACTCGGGGCGGATAATCCATGGTAATGTTGCGAAAACATGACAAGAATTCGGGATATATTTTAGGTTCTAGGACAAAGAACTTTATGATGAGATTTCTACCGAGTTAAACTATATCGATTTTTAGCAGTATAGTATCAGAGGGCGTTGAATAACTCAGTGACTCACAAGTCGCAACCAATACATATTTTTAGAATGCACAGAATAAATTTTCGATGGTAAAATACAATAAAAATGAACGAAATAGATCCATAACCACCACGCACCACCTGTGCATAAAAACGCATTAAAACTCAAAATCTCAAATACCCTGAAGACAAAACACCTCAAACACACAGTAGGTTTACTCCTAGACGGGGATGGCAGATGTTACACGCGCCACCTGCCAATCTGTGCGCAGGCGCAGGTGTCCCATACTACCTTGTTTACGTTTTTTATTCCACGATTAAAAGAAGGTGCTCATTAATTCCTGTATCCGCCGTTTAAGGCCAGCGTTAGGTACATTACGTTATTGTATATACGAAGTCAATATTATTAAGACCATTATCTATACTCATTAGAAGCTATGAAGGACATTAAAATGTTAACTTTAGTATCCCTAAAGGTTAGACCTATTCCTTTAATATTAACTTAAATATTTATTTTTGCATTAATTTTATGTCTTGAAAAATGCTATTGAGGAACTTCTTACTTATCAGCCAAGCTTCAGTAGAACCAAGGTCTAGAGTTTCATTCATAAATCACTCAATGTTTACCACTCCATAGTTTGCAGAATATTTTGTCAATTGCCAATAGCTACGGTCTCGGATATGAATATCATCAGGAAGGGCAAAATAGTTTTCTAGTAAATATAGAATAGGGATTTGGTCATTGTGTTGTGTCCATCTTTGAGAAAGACCGAAATATTATTTTTATTGGAGCTATAATAAATTATTCATACCTGTTCACAGTTAAGCCAGAATATAATAGTGGAGCCAGGTCTTCTCATTTGACCTTCAGTTAGACGCTGCTCAGCCAAAATGTCACTATGACGTCGTCCATTCTTCAGTAATACTTCCAGTGATCTGTAAGTAACGTATTTGTCAATAAACTAGGTCTAATTGATTTTAAATGTCAATACCTTAGACCAAAGGAATTCAATTTGAACAATTTGGACAGGTTTATAATCATCCAAAGGACACAATCGAAATTGCGTACTTACAAAACAAACATCTTCACGACCTTTATACCTTGCGGTGTAGCTAGTCAGAGACAACAGTTACAGTGTCCACTTTTTGTCCATATTAAACAGAACAGGTGGCACGTCTGCTGCACTTAAGGGACTTAGATGTAGTATCACATATTCTTCAAAAAAAGTTGGTAGATTTTTTGGACGAGTGAGATTAAAAACCCGAGTCCCCCGGTTTCAAGTTCAACGCTCTACCAATTTTGTTATCGACTCGAAAACCATACAAGTACTTTAAAATTCATATATTATAGGAAAGGAGAACGAAAGGCACAACAAAAAATAATGAAGTTAAATCGTTACCAAATTACCGAAATCAAAGTTCACAAACTATAAGTACCCTAGAGTCATAAAACCATTAACGGAGTGTTATAATGACCACACTTCTCGAGTTACAGTGTTCTCATAATCACCAAGATGTTAAAATGTACATCAAAAAGTAAACAGAACCGCGCCGTGGACAAATTTGGTCGCGATGTTCCTCATAAAGACATTACAGCCTACAGTAATGGCCACTTAAAAAGTCATAAAAATAAAGTCTACGACAGCCATGCCACTCGCAACACTTGATCTCTCGAGATTTGACTCCGAGATTGCTATTTGAACGTGATTTTTATGAGCGACCCCCAGTTACGTAGCGCGGGAACAATGTCGGACGAGGGAAATTGATACTTCACTAGCGACTGTCAGAAAACGTTCTTTGTTTGACCCGTTGGTTTGTGGATACTGCTAACATTGTGAAAGTTTGAGTGTTTGTTATTCAAGCAAGTCATACTGGCTGAACGGATTATTACACAGAATGTTATTAAGTGCTCTTACATCAATGGGATAGAAACTTGCAATAGCATAGCTAATCAAGCTAAAAGCTCAAGAAGAGCAGCAAATCAAGAAATTTCAAGAGTTCTTAACAAAAGGATATTTGAATGACAAGTGTCAAGTGTTATTGGAAGACTATGAATGAAGCATCTATCCCCCCAAAAAACAGATTATTCCGTTTTTGCACTAAATTATAATAATTTGTTAGTCTGATTGATTCAACTTAAGCAAGGTTATGGAATTACTGGCCCCTCCCATCTATAAAAGTATTTGATCTCTTAATAGTCACGTCTTCACGAGCGATGCTTGACAGACAATCGTTAGATGGATTTACGTGAAGTCGTTGACTTGTCGGACGCCACGCCTTTAAACCACAAATTTACACGAGTGTTATTATTAGCGAATGGACCGCAAAACAGACGTTTGACCCGCGTCGATCAAGCTCCGTAATTATAAATCAATAAGTAGAGGAAAAGTTATAATAAAAACTGAGTGCTTAATAGACAAATGTCCAGTCGTGAGTCGGAGAAAAAACTCAACTAACAGGTGTAGGGGGCAACGGACCCGCTTACATCATGCCAGAAAAACTAAGACAAAAACTTGAGTAAAGATGAAGTTTGGTTGGGTGGACTTTTTTATCTACCCTGGCTTGAGAAAGGAGTGGGTGATTACAATTTTTTTATGTAAAACACATAATGTGACTCAGCGATCATCAGACGGAAAGCGAAAATCTATGTCTGAAAGTTTATTCTCAGATCCAACTTTGGTGTTTTTTGCAGGCTTTATTAAATCACATATCGGAATTTCTTTACTTCTTTTCTATTCATGATCTTCTTATATGTTATGGTTTCATATTAGATATACAATAATATTGATGATGGCATGATAATGGATTTCGCGTCATGCATAATTAATTGAACGGTCGAAATCCTTTCTTTTCCGCAAATCCTCACTTTTCTTGTCTTGAATTACTATTTCAATTAGAAAATATCCATAATAGTCCATACTAATATTATAAATGCAAAAGTAACTCTGTCTGTGTGTTACAATTTCACAGCTAAACCACTGAACCAATTTTAATGAATTTTAATACGGTGAGAGCTTGAACTCTACTTTTATTTTTAAATTCACCCCCGTATAATAAAGGATGTTATTATGGGCGGAAAGCTAGTATATAATAATTATTCAAAGGTTTTTCTCTACACCGACGGGATTCAGACGTAATGAAATAAGGAAATACTATTTATAGCATTCAATTCCATACCACGGACAAATTAATATCACAGTATAAAGATTATACAGTAGGGCGACACCCTTTATATTGTCTAGACTAGACAGTGTATAAAAGACAGGGTTGTCATAAGTAAACATAAAGTATGTCTTTGGTAGCCGTAGTTTATACACAATGTATGCTATCCTAGTATAACTAATAGGCCAAGTATAGCTTCTGACGTTCAGTGAGCAGTTAAAAATGATCTTATTTTAAAATTTTCTACTGAGCACCGAGTGTCAAAAAGCTCAAGTTATTTGGCGAGAGTTATTGACAAAAATAGTAATACTGTTACGAACTTTACAGTGCCAATGGGTGTGTTGATATTGTTTATCACTGAAAATAATGTTTATTTATTTGTTTACTAATTATTTCATTTTTAATATCTAAATTAAAAATCTTTAATTTTTTGTTGTTTTCTATTAAGTTAGACATAAAAATTGTTAACCTTTTTGGCTTTAAGATTAGTTTTAAGAATAGATAATCAAGTTTAATTAGTTGCTGTGGTTTATGTAATAAATAAATAAATAAATAAATACTTCCGGTTACGTGACCTCAAACAGGAAGTGACGTCAAATAAATAACCACAGACTACTAACTATATTATAATAACTGCATGTTAATTTGTCAAGTTATTTTCTTGCTATTTTATCCAATCTGTGATCACAATTTTGTCATCAAGGTTTTTGGGGGAATTTAAAAAATAAAATAATAATAAATAAATCCCCCCACTTTGAACTCTTATGGAGTTATTATGAAATCATAATGATATTAATTAAGCGTGAGTGCATGCATGTTGAAGACACTGAACGCCTCCCGCCCCGCCCTACTTGCCGCTCGAACCTCTGTATACTCTATGGTACAATGACGGTTATATAGTACAGGGCCGCTTTGCAATTTGTTCGAGGAGAAAGTCCTTGCAATATTCTTGGAAGTGCCTTGGGGAGGGAGCGATTACGTTTGTTTTGTATGAGTCACCTTGTTCCCTTTTAACAGCCGCCTGGACAAACATCATATCGACGAAGCCACAGGGCATTTACAGGACAGATGTAAGGTAGAATTAGTCGAGAGAGCCCCCTAGAAACTTAGGGTCTTTTATTTTAGTACCAAATTATTTTTAAAATGCCAATTAGAACTTACACATCTAAGTCCATTAAGTGCAGCAACAAGCTTGCCACCTGTTCTGTTTAATATGAACAACTAGTAAAAAGTGCACACTGGTGTCTCTGGCCACATCGCAAGGTATAAAGGCCGTGAAGGTGTGTGTGTGTGTTATTTTAGTACTAATATTTTTGCATCAGTGTAAATATGGTACATAAATTGCTCGCAGCATAAACTCCCCTTTTTACTGAGATAAAAAAAAAAACAATTTCCCTTTGATTTTTATTTTTTTATTTGATCAAAGTCTAAATCCGTTCAGAAATGTGACCTACTGGAAAGTGACTAGTGCCAACAAAATATTTGAAAGAGGTATCCTAATTTGTCCATAAAAAACATTAACCGGTTCTGTTTACAAAAAGTGGTCTCTGTTATTGGTATCTCTAGCCATACCACAAGACATAAAGGCCGAGAAGATGTGTCCTTAGATATAACACTCCTATCATATTTTTACAGTGACGTGGGATTAGGAATAATACGGAAACATAAATCACGAACATCTTTTGTAGATAATTATTTAATTTTAAGTAGTACGCAGCTATCGTTTCGTGATAACTTTTGAAACGACCCCGAACTCAAAATGCACAGTCCTGACCGTCGCCAATAAATTTTTACCTAACAATTTTGACGCACTTATCGGATTGTATACGTCAACATATTTTACTTTTAAGGGGATATACGGAAAAATAAAAGAAACCGTCTGAGGAGACGTTAAGAGCGATATTGTATGGTGAGTTAGAGAAGTGCACAGATAGATATTGCCAAATTGGAAACAATCAAATTAAAAATACCTAGTATACTTAATTTTAAACTAAACATCACAAGAATATTGGGGAATTCCAGTAAAAATGTTCTATCCTTTTTTCAATAGAGAAAATTTTATCTAATCAAGTTTTTCACCAGATACGTCTTCAGATAATAGAGTGAAGAACCATAAT
Organism: Nemapogon koenigi; assembly: GCA_963924495.1. NCBI lineage: Eukaryota > Metazoa > Arthropoda > Insecta > Lepidoptera > Tineidae > Nemapogon > Nemapogon koenigi. Next base: position 2,195,280 of record OZ004640.1, on the reverse strand, counting down.
TTCAAAAATATAGTGATTTTCTTGGCAAAATACTGTGAAAATAATAACATATGTTTTCCTATATATCCCCTTAATTTGGCGTTGGTCAGAAACTACGCTATTTGGGTTTGTTTTAAAGGACATTATTTTAATTAGTTCCTCATAAGAGATAAAAAATTAAGGTTATCTGAGGGGCGGAGGACGGATAGAGGTGAAATTTCGATGTCCTACAAATACGTTTTAAGATATTTGACATTCAATAATATTTGGAGCAGTATCCTTTATTTTACACTAGTTTTTCGATCCCGCTTCGCTTTATTTAAGTCGGTCGATTATATTCAATTTGGACCAAGTAGATTTCATGTTTACTTCTTACAAAGTTGGTATTATTAGAGAACTTGAAAACGGAATAAATTATAAGCACCATTTCAAGAATAAGTATTACATATTATGTTTTGTTTAATATGGATAACTGGCAAAAGGTCACCACCGACACTGTTACTGGTGTCTCTAGCCACACCGCATGGTATAAAAGTCGTGAAGATGTGTTTTTGTTGTGTGATTCAGAAGACACGTAGCTTTAGCACTTGTTGAAGCGACAAGATTACTATGTTTGATATTATGCAACTCGCTAAATGTGCACAAATCGTTTTTGCAAAACCGTTGGAGACAATAATATTTATGTCTCAATCAATTCCAAGTATTGTTAAGGACTCCTTGATGAATTAATAAAGAGTTAACAAGGATGACATCCTCCCATACAACACTTTTATTCGCCATATTCTGAATCATTTATTTCCTGTCAATTAGTTGACATTCAAGAATTCTTGAGCGAATTAACATTATGAAAGGGATATTTTTTTTAACTATTGTGGAGGAACAGTGGAACGAGTTGGTGGCACGACGAGGAATGCGAGGAGAAAAATTATCAATTAATTTTTTTTACGAAAGGTATTCTTCCGAAATGCTCAAATTGTTTTCATGAAAATAATTATCTTTCAAACTTTTCAAAAGACAGATTTTGTTGAATTTATTATCTGGAACAACTCTAGGTATATGTACCGATTCAGGTGGTTTATTAATTGTGAGACCTAATATTTCTCTAAATATTTCATAAAGGAAAACAAGTTTAACTGTTTTCAGGTATTTAGTAAAAGGCATTTTTTATTTCTTAAATTATAAATTATGGGTACAATTTCGTTAGATATTTATATTTTTTTTTTTCTAGGTCATTTTATTCTGCACAATTCTTTCCTACATCATTTTGTTGTATCTCTGACGGATTAGACAGCATAAGCAATGAAAAATTTAAAACGCGCTGGAGCTAACGTTTTCCCCGACTTATATTCACTTATACTGAATGCTCAGCTCCTAAACATGATAGATCCATGTTTAATACTCATGTAGTGATAATAATAATTTGTATACCTACATACGCTTTTTGAATAAAATGGCACATTACACACGAACGTGTCGCCAAACTTCTTACTCTTCAAGTATATACCCTATTGTGATTCTGTCCTTATTAACAAAAACTCAGAATTTTATAATAATGGTACTTGGCACTGTTTTAGAGTTATCAGAGCGAAGTGTCCGCCATTTGGCTCCTTTACAAAAATTCTACGTGGTCCGAATAGATTTTTTTCCTAAACCTCAGCATAAAAGTTCCTTCGTGTTATCCTATACTAACGATCACTCTACATCCCACTATCCTACTAATATTATAAACGCGAAAGTTTGTATGGATGTATGTATGTTTGTTACTCAATCACGCCAGAACGGCTGAACGGATCTGGATGAAATTAGGCACAGAGATAGATTATAGTCTGGAATAGCACAAAAGCTACTTTTTATCCCGGAAAATGTATGGTTCCCGTGGGATAGTTTTTTTTTTGTTTTTCACGGGATCGACATGATTTTTTGCATAGTGATAATTTAGGGGTCAGAGAATGACAAATATGCTACTTTTTATACGGGGGAGGGGCAAATTACAGCCACAGGATTATTTCTTTTTGGATCTATTTCCACGTGGGTTAAACCGCGGCCAGACGTCCCCCGCCGCTTCTGTCTGTCACCTTTTCACGTTAAAACCACTGAATGGATATTGTTGCGGTTTTCACTATTAGATAGATTGATTCGCCGAGAAGGTTCACGAGAATTAAACATGGATATATCATATTTAGGAGCTGAGCATTCAGTATAAGTGAATATAGTCAGGGGAAAAAGTTGGCCCCAGCGAGTTTTCATGGCGTATGTTGTCTAATCCGTCAGAGATATAATAAAATTATATACAAAAAAAGTCCGCGGTAGCATTATATCTATCTCAAATTATTGTAAACTCATATTGACCCGTGCGACGCGAAAGTGTGAGGAGTTGATAGCCTAATTAGTAGAGCGTTGACTTGAAACCGGAGGGTTCCGGGTTCAATTCCCACTCGTGCCAAAAATGTCAAGCACCAAAAGAATATATAAGCTTTAATCGACTCCTCGTGATTCGGAGACCATCCGCACTTCTTCTAAAAATAACAGATTTTTACGTCTCTTAAAGAAGTGACACATCTTAAATTAAATTGGCTTAAATTGCCACCTGTTCTGTCTAATATGGATAACTGGCAAAAAGTGGACCACACAGCAAGGTATAAAGGACGTGATGGTGTTGTGTTGTGTTATTAAACATTTTCACTAGCGCGATACAGGTTTTTCAGTATTGAGTCAGTATTCCAATGCGACATCTATTGACGCGATCCATTTCACTCTATCTTTTAGATATGGAATACGATATCATATGGTTTTTTTATTTTTCTTAACGGGTTGCATTACGGCTCCCGAAATCGTGTTATCGGTCCCAGGGTACCCAGCGGAAGACAAATTCTATGTAAGTCATATGTTCGTTTAAATAAACCTCATTGCATGATGATAAAGTTTTATATCACACCTTTTACTCCAGGAGCTACGATTCTGGCGTTTTTAACGTGTCCAAGAAAGCGTCCTCTGCCACTTCTGTCATTTATATCTTCTAAGGACTTTCATTATTTCAATGTGGCCTGAACCAGCTAACAATCTTTCAATTCAGACTCTTCTCCATTCAAATCTATCTAATTACGCTATGCAGGTGTTACATATGAATTAGATTACTAAACATGGGTGGTGTCGCGCGGAATAACTAGTTATAATTAGTTATTCCATCTCACACAAGATTTTTTTTTAGCCAGCAGCAAAGGATTAAGCATTAATTTATCTACTTATGTATATAGGTCATCGCTCTAGGAGAATTATTATGTCACAATAGCTTTGGGTGGCAACATTTCGAGAATGTCACACGTGGTGTTGTCACCAATGCGGGGGATAATTGATTACTTGTGTCGCTGCCCCTCCCCGTCAAACGGTGGCGTGATGATAGATCTATCAAAGTAGTTTTTGTCCCTTTGTGTGCAAATGGAGTAAATGTGATATTTTGGTATTTAGATTTGATGAAGATAGCGTTACTGGTTGAGACCTCACAGGCCACCTGTTCTGTTTGATATGGACAACTAGAAAAAGGCATAAAGCAAGGTATGAAGATATTTTTTTGCAGAATATTCAGAAAAAAAACACCGGCAGAGTTCAATCTACTCGAGTCAAGAAATCAGACAAACTTCTGCTACTTAGATTATTTTCTAATTCGGCAAATTATTTAAAGAGAAGTATTACTTTGAGGCTGCCATCTCTCTGCTTCCAACGCATCCTCAACACTTCGGCCATGTTGCTAGAAGAAACCCTGACCTTAAAAAGCTAATTGTGCTAGGAAAAGTCGACGGAAAAAAAACAAGCAGTCAATCACCTACACGATGGGCAGACCAAATAAAATCACTGACCGGTCTGCCGCTGTTTGATGCCATGAGGACTGCCAAGGTAATGAACTCTAACTCTTCATGATAGACACGACCTTCAGCAATGAATATGCTGACAAGAAGTCGATTATTTTGAAAAACGTAGGTTTAAACTTAAGGGGAAGTCGTCATCAAAATGCAATTTTTAATCAATTTTTTCAGAAAACCTGATCTATTTACGAAACTGAAAAAACATATTGTTATTGTTTTGAAAATATGATTTTACTCAATAAAAAAAAATCCTCTGAAAAACGTATTTATCAAATTTTTTGGCTATAATATAGATGGTAGGTACCATTACAAAAATTAACATGAATATTTTTTTGGTAATTATCTATCCTTTCTATGTCAAATTATTTCTATGTTGTATAAGTTTTTTTTTCAAATTGCGTTTTAAACAAAAATTATCGCTTACGTTGAATCGCTTACTGTTTCTATCCTGCTCGTGTGCGCGCGATTCTAGATAAATGCGTTCTGCTCTTTCATCACTCATTTTCCCATCGACCACTTCCCCTTAAACTAAAAAAACAATCCATCTATTAAGTTACAGTAAGAGAACTTTTAATCAGCTCCCGAACGAAACCCGAAACCGTGTCACTGAAGACAAAGTCTTCCTCATATAGTCAATGGTAACATTGGTAACTAACCTAACGAGTGGGCAACTCTGTTAAGATATTTTAAGATGAGATAAGATTAGAGAAAATTTAAAATCCATCAGATTTCTCCTAGATAAAAATTTCCTCATACTGTCCTATGTTCTTTCTATTTGGTTCTTCAAACTTATACCGACTTTTGAATTAGAAAAGAGTCCTTGAAAAAATAGGCAAATTCCACGACAATAGTTTTAGCCATAAAATTGGATGAATGGAAAAAATCTATGAATTAGCATGTGCTAATATCATAAATAGAATGACAAAATTAATTTTCGTGTTCTTGATTGACGCGTAGTAACGGGTGCCTAGATGTCATTAATATGCTAAGCGACCAATTCTAAGAGATTATTATGAATGATAATTAATTAATCATTAGAATACTGGCTATCCGTGGGGTCTGAGGTGGTATTTTAAAAGATTTGTCGTTGAAAATTTTGTTCGGCCGTATTGCGTATCCATTATTTACGCAGGTTTTTGACAATTTCTGTTGCTGAAGTCACAACACAATCCTAACTAATATTATAAATTTGTTTGTCCTTTTTTTACATCAAAACGGAACAACGGATCGACGTGATTTTTTTTTATAAAAAATGTGACTGATCTTGATTTGTGAAATTTCTTCCAGTCACACCTGCTCTACATTTTAACCCCCTTAAATAAAAAAAATACATTTTGGGGCATGCTCTGTTTTAAGTAAATCAAGTTATTGGCTGTAAATAAGGGTTGAATTTCGAAAAATCCTATCTTAGTGTCTACATTACAAAAACTTAATTTAAAAAAAATCTCGTATCGTAAATAATAATGGAGCCGTACAGACAGACGGAAGGACGAGAACATATGCGTGTGAGCATATGCTAGCCGTAGCCCGGGAGGTGTCTATTATTATTTTCCTTGTTTGACAAGTAGTTTTTGTCCAACAGTCCTTATTCACTTGATTAGCTCACGAATTTCTTTGAATTTTTGTGATCGATACCATGTGGAATTGTATGAATCATATTATGTCTTACATTTTAAGATGGCATTACATTTAAGATTCTCACGGAATGACGCATGTCATGTTCCATTTGAATTTGTTAGGGGATTTAACATCAAATTAAATAAATTTTAGAATTCCATATAGTCCATACTAATCGATACTAATAATATAAATGCGAAAGTAACTTTGTCTGTCTGTCTACTACGCTTTCACGGCAAAACCACTGAACCGATTTTGATAAAATTTGATACGGAGAACATAATATCTCTTCTTTCTTCTATCTCCGGCCTTATCCCATGTTTAATTGGGGTCGGCTCTCCTAATCGCTTTTCGCCAGCCATACGAATAACAAAGGCTACTTTTTTTAAATCGATCCCCTAAGGGGGTATAATAGGGGATGAAAGTTAGTACGGGCCCCACAGGCTAAGTTCGGAACGGAAAGCTAATTGTTATAACCAGCTGTAAAATCGGTTCAGTGGTTTAGCCGTGAATACATAACATAACATACAGAGTTACTTTTGCATTTATAATATTAGTATGGATTGTAACATTTATAGTCTCCTAATATAATCCTATTGTCTCTGCCTACCCCTCTTGGGATAAAAGGCATGATGATATATAGATAGATATAACCCTAATCTAATTCGTAGCTGAACCATGAAAACTGGAACTAACTAATGTCGTCAGCATTTCTTGCATTCTACAAAAAGGCGTTTGAGGCAAAATGATCATTTTGAAATGATTTGCCGTAATTTGTATCTGCATTTTCATTCTTTCTCATATAATCAATGACATTTGTGAGGCTATCTAACGAGTGACCAGCTTCTTTAGTTTGCCGAATGGTGTATATAAGTGCCTACATTTAGTTTAAAAAAACTCATTGAGTGGATCGAATCCGAGGGATCTGCTTTCTAAAAAATAATCTTTTATTTTAACATCTTGTATAAAACTAAGTGGCAATTTTGAGAATGTAAAAGCTAATAATTCAGTTCAAATATTAGTAACACAAAAATTGCAGTATGAATTAAGATGCAAAAGCTCGAGAGCAAACGTTCGAGAATTTTCCGCCGCATTTGGTTTAAATTGCTCTTTGGATAGGGGTTCATGTTGACTCATTGAATGGGTTTAATCAGGTTTTTACTTTGAATTTACTTTATCTATAATTAGCGTTAATTTTTCCGGGATAAAAAGTAGCATATCCTACGGCCTTCTGCTTCTAGCAATCTCTGTGCAATAAATCACGATCTGTTGCTCCGTTTTGACGTAAAACACACTCTTTCCAGTTTATAAAATTAGTTAGGATTATTTTCAAGAACATAACTTAAAACTGGCCTTTCTTGAGGACGCTTCCTATTTGATCTGCATACGTCCGCCGAGGTCTTCCCTTTCCAACTGTCCCTTTTACACTCGACTTAATATATCTTTTTTGTAATCTTCTTGCATCCATCCTTTCTACATGCCCAAACCTGATAATAATAAAACTAGTTAATACCTCAATAAAACTGGTTATTCGTTAGGTATAGCCAAAAAATACCCGCCGTAAGTCACCCGTGAAGGTAAACATATGTAACAATTCTCTGAATGGAATAAGTGAATCGTTAACCTCAAACTTTAATTCCATTCATTAAATTCACACATACAAAATATACGTTTTGATAATGTAATCATTAAATTTTCCAACATTAGAACATGTGCAGTGCTCAATTTCCTGTGTTACTCAGAAGGCGTCAAATGGCGATTATATTCAAATGGGTTTATTGTAATTTATATGCGTCTTTGACAAAGTTCGGGTCATCGTGGCCTCCGTGAGTCCTTCAAAAGTATCGCGATCTCGAATAGGTACTGATCCTAATGGTGCTGCTACACTTTAGCCCAACATTGTTTAAACATTTGGCAAATTTCACTTGCAATTATTATGTATTAAATGTTTATAAAAATATGATTGTGTCAATTATAACGGAACCCTAAAAATGGATTCTGATAACCATTCTGAAAACAGGGCATTTTAAAAATAATCCATATATTACAATTATGCAGGTGGAACCTCTTGAAATTTAGATCCTGAAGAAATCTTAGCAAGTAATTTTCATACAAGTTGTTCAATCACGTGTCGTAGGAGGGACGCCTTTGACAGTTTCCCCATATATCAGAAAACTTTACGTATTCCCTGATACATTATTAATTTGTGGATATTAATACATCCAAGCTATATTTCATACTAGCATTTGCCCGCGTATCCACCCGCGTGGAAATCGTAGAGCTGAATATAAACGCATTGAAATGGTATGAAAATAGAGATTTTTCAGATGACATACATAACGCGTACATTACGTAAGTTACGAATATCCTGCAAATATAATAAAGGCAAAAGTTAGAATGTTTGTTTGTGCTTTCAAAACGGAGCAATGGATCGAAGTGATTTTTTGCATAGATATAGCTGGTGCTTGAGGGTCGACATTCGCTAAAATTTATCCCGGAAAAATATATTATAATAATCACTAGTATTCAAATGCAATGTCATTTTAATTCGGTTGCTTTATACTTTTATTGAAAAAGTCCCTCAAGACTCTCAATGAGAATGAGACTCCGTAAATGGACAAAAAGAGCATTCTTGACGGAGGAAAAAGTGTGCACCGACAAAATGTACAGAAAAAACTGATCGGAATTAAAAATATCGAGTCAACGGTTCCGTACATATTAAAGAATACGAAATTAAATAGTACATTCGCCTATAAAATATGCAATTTGATATCTAAGCTGCAGTACCGAAAGGACGACCAAGACGAACAATTTATTAATCAAATATTGTGATATCCTTAAAAAAGGATAAGTACTAATATATAAATGCTCTTTTTCTAAATTTTTTTCACGGGTTGCCTTACAGTCTAAGGAAAAAAAAAAGAACGTAAGCTCTATATTTATACAAGAAGCTTTATAATTTTTGCCTGTCTATTTGTCCAGAATTAACTCCGAAAATGTTGAATGAATTTTGATGAAACTTTTAGCGCTCATAGGGATACATTACATCCTTTTATGTTTAGATAAAAATAATTTACATAAAGTTATTTATCTTTTGTTACTTAAGTTAAGGCAGGACATTTGTAGGATGAATAACAAAGAGATGGACAAAATGTTTATTAGAGTGAGACATTTTCAGCCACAGATTGGATGAATAAACCTCTCCATACACGTCAAAAAGATGCATGGAGAGGTTTAGGAGAGACGTAGGTCCAAGAGGCAACTGGCTGGTAGAATCTATATAATAAAATTGAAAAACCAGAACGAGATAAAAAACGAGACAGAGCTGGAGGGCGCTCTACGAAATTTTATTGACACGTTTGCACCAAACGGCGTACTCCTTTCTCAGGAATTTCGATTCCTTGATCTCGGGAATCGCGAAAAACTTAAAAAAATATGATATTGGGTGTATAATTTTTGTATGGTAAGCAAAATATTTTTTTTTTAGATTTAATAAGATTTCTGGAGATGTAAATTGAAAACAGCCAGTAACAGATTCGGTTAGAAAAATATATATTTACACATATTTTAGGTTAGGATTTTCCGTACAATTTTTATAGAATTTCGTAATAATGTAAATATGTATGCGTAAATCACTCGTATAAAGTAAGAATTATTAACATTTTGTTAAAACCTTTATTGTAAGTTGTCACATGCGACCAAATATTGTATAATAATTTCGCGCAGAAACGATAATATTGTTTCTATTAGTGATCTACGTAACCCTAAAACTTGAAAACAAAAATAAAAGAGTGCACGCAAGTGGTGGCGTCAGGTGCAAGATGAACGAATTAGTGTAACTGTACAATCTTAATACTTTTCGATAACATTTGGATCTATCTTACATAACAAGAATATAAAGTATTTTCATCTTGGAAAAATTATAAATAAAATACATTGATTCATATTTTCCAATAACTTTCGAATAGGTACCGGCAATTAACTTGAATATATGTCATCCGCTGCGCAGTACAAAATCTTAAAATGAATAGGTATTTGTACTGCGCAGTAGATGACATATATTCAAGTTAATTGCCGGGAATTATACTAATAATAGAAAGCTTGTGTTAGTTTAAACGTGCTAATCTCAGGAACTTCCAGTCCGATTTGAAAAACTCTTTAGCCTCTTTATTGAGGAAGGTTAGGCTATAAAACATCACGCTACGACTCAAAGGAACAGGTAAACCAACCAATAAAAAATGTTCACGGGCGAAGCCGAGAAGAAAGCTAGTCCGTAATATTTAACCCAAGAGAATAGAGGGAAGTATATAATGCTACCAGTTAAGAATAACAAGAATAATAGGAATATATTTAAATAGTGAGTTGATTACAGAGTATCAAGTCATACCAATCCAACTACAGTTAGGGTTGTGTCAATATATCTACCAGTGAAATCTTAAAGGGAACATACTACTTTTACTACTCAAGGCACATTGAGTAATATATAAATGAACAATTTATTTTATTATTACGGAAAATCGGTCAATGAGACCTGTTAATGCCTAATTCAGTTAAGTCCGTGAATAAATCGTAACGTTATAGTATTTACAGCTATCAATGAGCAAATCCTAATGTTGTTGGCGTACTTGTGTTAGATTTCAAATTGAAATCCTAAAATTCTGAAAACAACATATTTTAACACAATTTGGGATTTTAAGTTTAAACATCAAAAGTCAGTCCCGCTCCAGATTTCGCGCTGTTTGCCTATTCAAATCTGGAATACTGCCCTTAGTCATCTCAATAACTTTTGATGTAATCGAAGATTATGCATGAAAGATTTGAGTGAGGCGAATGAGGTGTCAGGATCGTGGCGAGTGAATAATAAGTTACTGCCTAGCATGCTTACCAGAACTAATATAGTTTTGACACATTCCCATACATTTTTTTATAATTTTTTTTTTGAAATAATTTTTAACCGACTTCAAAAAAAGGAAGATGTTCTTAATTCGACTGTATTTTAATTTAAGTTTTGTGTGTATATAATGGTTTCTGTTTTGGTCGATAGAGAATTCTGTAATTTTTCAGAAATTTTGAACTAACTGATTTTTCAGGCACTTTAGTCATAACTCGATGAAATATGCCGATTTCGATTATTTATTTTTGTAATGATATTATATTATAATGTTAATAACAGAAAAATCACTTTAAAAGTAAAAATAAATTAACTTTATAAAAAGTATTGTTCACTGAAAAACAAGAAATAATTAAATATTTCATCGTTGAATTTGAAGACGGTTGGTGCCAAATTTGACACTATTTTTACTAATCTAGATAATTAATTACAAACGTAGATAACATTGAACAGATCTTCAGCAGCAGATTTTGTAGCCTAATTTGGCACTGGCAACCGATTTCAAATTCAACGACGAAATATTTAATTATTTCTTCCTTTTCAGTAAACAATATTTGAAGTCGGTGTACTTTAAAAAAAAGCTAATTTAGGAAACCCACGTATTAATTTTTTAACAATGCAAATAATAGGTATAAATCCTTACCGCAAAATGCATCTCATCCTTTTAAAACTAAGTAAATATACATGTAAATTATAAATTAAACTTATTTTATTTTGTCTGAGAACTGCAAATGCAATTAGATAATGCCCATTTAAATTAGCTTAAAAACCTGTTCGGAATTTAATTGTTTTAATTATGGGAGACCAGTTTTTATCCAAAAACAATTTTTTTTTTCAACATTATTATAATTAGGGCGTTTAGGACGTTAGAAATAAAACCCAATGGACATACTTGATGTATTTACAAAACTAATTTTAGCAATTTTCAATAACAATTTTATTTTAACCAAAAATATTTTACCCGTGGCTTCGATTGGATTTTCCCCTTATATGCGTGACAGGTGCTTCAATCCAGGATGTTTGCAATTTTATTTTATTTTATTTCGGTAAGTTTAAATGTCTCAGTGCCTGTTATAAATTTTCATTGAAAGTATATTTTATATAAAATTTGACACATAACATACACCATCACGGTCTTTATACCTTGCGATGTGGCTAGAGACACCAATAACAAGCAGTGTCCACTTTTTGCCAGTGTCCATATGAATTTAATGTCTGTTATTTTAAAAATCTAGCTATCGATAAAAATGTAATAAATGACAAAGCGTCTTCTAACCCTAATAGAGGAACAATAAAATAGTGTAACAGGCAATTATTCGACGAAGTGCTAAGTGTTTTTTACCCACGTTTAAGATGTTGAACCGTGTCCGATTAACAACTTTATCTGTTAGGCAGGTAACAATAAATGGATCAATACATCACGCTCAACGATTTGGTTGGGTTTTATACTCGGAAAGACAATTAGATGGGTTTCAATTCTAAACAGACAGTTAGGATTTTTTTAAATAATTGGCCAAGTTGCGAGTACGACTCGCGCGCTTAGGGCTCCGTACCATTTTTTCGGTCAGAACTTTAAGACAGGGTTTTCGTTTAGGGTTTCCTATAAACTACAAATATTTTTCAAAATTGTAGACTCAGTAGTAATTTAATAATTTATTTCCGAAAGAGTAGTCTATCTTATCTTGTCTTTGGTTACCTTATCGATTTTAATAGTAGTCCATCTCGCTCACATCTTTCTAAAGAGATATGGATAAAATAAGCCGCGCGTAAAACTGAGTTCGTTGCGCTGTCATGCGTCGCTTTAAAAAAAATTACATTTTAATTTTCCGCCCAAAATTACAAAATCGAAATTCGATTATTTACGTTTCAACATTTTTTCGTCCAGTAGATTCAGAGAAAATAAGGGTTTCCGTTTTTTCATCGGAGATGTACGGAACCCTAAAAGTATGCAAACTTCAAAATTTTTGCACTGAAAAACAAGAAATAATTAAATATTTCGTCGTAAAATCTTAGAAAAAATAGATAAATAGAGTGTCTCTACAAAATGACAGGAGAGGTGGACATTATTTCCATTCATGAATAAAAAAAATGAAAATACAAGTGCTCTTTTATTGTGAACTAGCTTTCCGGCCCGGTTTCGATCCACTATATTATGGTCTTGAGTTCATACAAAAATCTCATAGGAGAAAGCACTTTCAGTTTCTTCCGAATTTTCCATTTTTTCGGGCAACTTTTCAAATTTTTCTTTCTCTATAAACCTTTGAGATTACGAACATTAAATTTAATAGTATTAACTAAACATTGTATTGTATAGGCGATCATACGAGCCCTATATAAACACAACAAATAAATTTACTTCGACAAAGAATTTTACTTCAAACTCGTAATTCCAAGAAATAAAAATAAGTTGCGGTCAACGTCATCAGTCTGTTGAAGTAGAAACGACACATGGGAGTACAAACCCCATGATTTGTTAATACTGCCATCACTTTCATTCTCACACGTAATGGGTATCTCTATCTCGTTTTAACACAATTTTTTTTAGTATTTGTGGAACATGCGGGCTAAGTGAAAGGGAATATTGTGGTTTTACCCGATAATAATAAAATACATATTCATATTTGAGTTTTGTATTTTCAACGACGCGCTTTCACCTGTTTATGCGTGCCTGAAGGAAAACACAAGTTTATTATACTACTAGCTTCGCCCGTGTATATTTTTGAATGAAATAAAATAGAGCATACAGCATTTAAGGTTTATTTTCTTTCTTCACGAGTTGCCTTGCTGCTCCCGAAACCGTGTTACGATCCCAGGGTACCCTGCGGAAGACCAATTCTTCCTCTTTTATAATATAGGAATTAAGGATAATATAGCTTACTATTAGTGAATACCTACATCCAAACTTACAAACTTAACTTCTTTATAATATAGCATAGATAGTACAGTATCTACAGCTCAAGGGTTTCCTATAATTCTGAAAAATTCCTATAAAAAAGAATTCACTAAATTTTTCATAAAAATGTCCTATAACTTGATTTTTTTTTTGAGATTTCTACAGCATAAATAATGAAATATAAATTTTACAAGATGTGGCGGAATCCTAGTAAAACTAATAAATAAATTGTTAGAAAACCTAAATAGTGTCCGTAACGCCCCGCGAGCTACATTAAAAATCTTTTTCGCTCCCAATAGAAAGAAACAGTGGCGGCAATTAACTACAAACAAAAAAAGGTACACAAACCTAAGTGTCCATTTCAAAAGCATACTGATTAAATCTTTACGACTATGTTAAACCATTAATTAAAATAGGGCAAATGGTAACAATCTACACCGCCTACAAGGTTCTTTCTGTTACATGTTAAAACCATTTCGCTAACACATCCACACACACTAATGCATGCTAGCCATACTAATGTTATAAATGCGGCTAAGCTGATTTTATTGAAATTCCCTAGAGAAGGAAATAGGATACTTTTTTTTAATTTAAAGCCACTTTCCAAGTTTTAAATATATATAGGAGTCAGTATATTAACTCAATTGTCATCCCTGAAAAAAAGACGTATTTAATTATCGTATTTAATGCATGTTTCACTAAATATAATAACAGAATTGTAATTAAATTATCTCGCGAGTAATTCTCACATAATATGGTATTGCGCCAATAGCTTGTAAAAGCATGTGATTTTACCATTTCACAAGATTCTTCACCCGCGTGGAAAAGGAATAAAGAAATAAATAAATCTTTTCTAAGAAAAAAAACTCATTAATTCTACTTTTTAAATGTTGCAGTACTTCCAAATTAACCACTCAACCACAGATGCACTTAAAGATTTATTAGCCAAGTTTGCTTAAAAAATTATCAGATAAATAAAGTCAATTGTACATTTCTAAAATGTGTGTTCAAGAAACTCACCTTTACTTATTATCATCAGGCATATTAAATAATATTAAATTAATTCCATTCTAATATTATAAATGCAAAAGTAACTCTATCTGTTACGCTTTAACGGCTAAACCGCTGAACCTATTTTGATGAAATTTGATACGGAGAAAGCTTGATAAGGAGATATAATAGGGAATAAAATTTAGTATGGGCTAGTGTAATATATATCACAAAATAAACTTAATACCCCCTGGGAGTGGTTACTTTCGAAGGTTCAAGGTAACATGCAATACATAATAGATAATTAAGAATTGTCGTATCAGAAACAGCCCGATAGCACGCGATCGTAAATTACCGAACGTATGGTACCCACAGAGGAAAAATTAAAAATATAACTTGATTATATCTTCATTAATTACCCGCACATATCCTTACAATGGGGTCCTCAAATAATGTCGGTTCAGACAAATTAAGAAATATTTCAATGAATTAAACACGAGACCGTTTTCTATTTAATCTTTTTAATCAAATCCTCTTTAAAGAGACATAAGAATATTTACCTACGGGGGGCTTAGAGGGTTGTAGAGATCGGGACCTAGGGCCTAAAGAAGATAGTGAACAAAACTTGCATGGAAACAAAACCCCCTAGGGTTAGGCAAGGAAGATCGAGAATCACTTCCCTTAATCATTATATACATAGGGCCTATATCCTCACATAATATATTGTTTCGACCCCTGAGGATCCATATAGACCACTCTAGGAAACAATTGTCTTCATCTATTATTCAGCATTCTCATAATTGCACATTATTTAAATTATGATAATCTAAGTAAAGATTCTAGACTTTTATATTTACAAGAATCGAACCCTCAAATAAATCCTTGACCAATTATAAGATTCTACATACTTTTTTAAATAAGAAGGCATAGGCAGTAATGGGGACACTGACAGAAGTGAAAACTTACTAGCCGTTTTTAACTTATAAGTATATAACGTATACACGCCAATTAGCGCACGCCTAAAAATCTCAGTCCGAACCGTAGCCAAAAATGCCCGACGTAGGCATACGTGGAGCCAGTACACACATTCCTGCCGGAGATTTTCGGGTTGAGCGCATACTCGGGCCGGGCAATCCATGGTTGGCATTCTATTGGCATGTCGCGCCTAAAGAACTTATGAATACTTTTAACAAAAATTTAGGAAGCTATCAAGGAATGTCCAGGAAAGCAGGAAGGGTATCCTGGGGCCGGTGGATATTTAGTATTTATGAACCAGGCCCGTAACCAGGGGGGGGGGGCTAGGGGGCTGCAGCCCCCCCCCCGAAATTTTTGGCTTCACACTAGATAGAATTGAACTTTCCAGACGTGCGACCTTTTAAAAAAAGATTTTCAATAGATCATTTTGTTTACGTACTGAAATGCAAAGAATTTTTTTTTCAAATTTATTCCCTTCCTCGATGACCTGATCAATAGAGGAAAGGTTCAGAGTGGCCGAAGAAAATGTAAAAAGCTTGTGTTTGTTATTGCCCGATACATGCTCTTCTACGTTGTTTGACGATGTTAAACCTGCCTTTGAGGTCTACAGGGAAGATTTGTCTCAAGACAGCAGTGATCTTTGGAATGCAGAGTGGAGATTGTGGCAGCAAAAGTGGCAGAGAGTGCCCAAAACGGAAAAACCGAAAACGGCCATACTGAGTTTGCCGCATACTGCCCGGTTCCCTGCGGACACTACTTTAAATTTTAGCAGTCATTCCAGTGTCAACCTCATTAGACCAGTGCCAAAGCGCTTTTGAGAGTCTAGAAATCTGAAAAATTTTAATTAAAAACTTATGTACATAATCTGACAAACCACACTTAGAGGATTTTCCATCTAAATATATATCTCAACAGAACTAGCCACTCGTTAGGTATAGCCTCACAAATACCATCGACTAAACGAGGGAGACTTGGTCTTCCGCTGGGTACCCTGGAACCGTAACACGGTTTCGGGAGCTGAACCCGTGAAGAAAGACAAAGACAAATTATACATAAACGGGGAAAAATCGATTGGACCGCAACAGTTGACCAGAAGGCGTGAAGGTGCGAAAATGCGTGTTTTTAGGGGTGAAACGCGGTTTTTCACGATTTCTGGGAAAAGTCGACCTCCTATCGAAAAAAGTTAAATATAAAAGTTGTAGGAACTTAAAAAATCTACAATTTTTATTAACAATTTTTTGACATAACCTAAAAAAATGGAGAAAATCGCTATAAATCACAACAGAATTTTGATTTTTTAAATTTTCAGGACGACTTTTTATTCGTTGAGACCTCTACTTTAAGATGGTGTAAAAAAGTTATATGGTTACAATGGAAAAACATCGATAAAAATCCAATTTTATAATATCGATTTTCCGAATAAAATATGTAGATTTTTTAAGTTCCAACAACAATTACATTTAACTTTTTTCGATAGGAGGTCGACTTTTCCCAGAAATCGTGAAAAACCGCTTTCACCCCTAAAAACACACATTTTCGCACCCCCACCCCCCTTCCGGTCATCTGTAGCAAAAACGCAAACAAAGACTAGGTAGTTTTAGCAGAAGGATCACAGCCCCCCCCCCGAAAAAAAATCCTGATTACGGGCCTGTTATGAACATTCCTAACTTGATTAAAAATGTAAACACAAATCGACAACCGTTCACAGCTGAATGTTGCACAAAATGAGTATTTGTCATCATTGCACTTTAAGTTCTACACGTCTAGCTTAAGAGTTAGTTATACAAAATAGTATCAATAGTGTTTCATTAACAATGGTGGTACATGCACCTTTGTTCAATAAAGGGTTGTCAATCATGATTTTCTGACAGTACAAGCAAAAACGCACAAATCCAAAATGCAAGTTGCGATAAGGGACTTTTTTTAATATGGAAACGACCTCTTTTTTCTCTCGTTTTAGTTGCAAAAATTGCAAATTGAAAAAAAAAATCTTACGGACCGAAGCCTAACTTTAAAAAAAGCGGTATTTTTTCTTAATTGTTTTATAAAAGCTTGGCAAAAACTGGACACTGTTACTGGTGTGTCTGGCCACACCGCAAGGTATAACGGCCGTGAATGTGTCTGTGAATTACGACTAAATATTTGCTACTGACTTCACGGTGTAGCAATCTGTTACTAACTTCATGGTGTGTTACATTGGCGCATGCAACGTCCGTATCATGCTGAAAATACACCCTGATCTGTTTGTCTTATTCCAGATGTAGTTTTTAAATATAATATTAAACGCCTTTTTTCGGTCCAGTAGTTTTCGAGATTATTTTTTACAAACAAACCCACACATACTTATTATTACTATAGGAACAAGAGAATTATTGTCAATGCAAAAAAAGAAATCATAGGGAAAACGCGAAAAAGTTTCTTAAACAATTTTCCCCATTGTTTATCATTTCCTAGTTTCGTATTGGTAACCCTGTCGGCGCAAGCGCAGGAATGTTTGGTATGTACACACTAGAAACATACATGGCTCCCTCATGCAGCCGAATGGATTTGCATAACCGTTTCGACTAATTGCAATGACGTAGGTACAATACACATAAAGAAAGTTGATGGTGTCGATAAAAGAAAAATTCCAGGAAACGATGGGACCGTCTTCCGTTTTTGTACCTTAGTATTTATTAGCAACGCATATTAGTCTGGTTAGCAAGTGCCTTTTTTCGTATTTCCTGTTAGCGCTCACCGAAAATTATGATTGAGGTGTCATTCGATTCGGAATGACATTTAGAAATTTTTCGGAAAATATCAAATCGGCATCGGGCTGACAAAAGTCAACTCGTTTGTAATATCCTACTTACCACCCTTGTATCACAATGGGTATCCTCTCAAATGCTCTAAAAAAAAATATATAATTTCAGAAGCTATAATTTTACTTGCTATAAATATTCATTTTCTATAAATTTAGATCCTGTAATTTTTAAAATCTATAAATGTGTTTGATATAATTTTTTAAATCTATAATATTAATTCATATAACGTATTGTTTTTTATAATTGCAGTTCCCATAATTTTCAAAATCTATAATTTCAAGTCCTATAATTTTTATAATGTCTATTTTCAATTGCACTAATGGCTACTTTTCTATAATTGCTGTTACTATAATTTTGAAAATATATAATCTCAAGTCTTCTAATTTTTATAATCTCTAATTTCAATTGCACTAATCGCTACTTTTCTATAATTGCAGTTATTATAATTTTCTAAATATATAAATTCATTTTCTATAAATTTATTAATCTATAATATCATTTGCTCTAATGAATTGTTAAAATAATTGTATTCACTATATTTTTAAACGTATAACTTCATTCTATTTACATTTACAAATATATAAGCATAAAAAATAATTTTCTAATTTAAATAAGTACTACCATTACAGTAGTTTTTGTTAATATTGCAAGTTGCACTAATTTTCGATTCATATTCCCCTAATTTGTAAAAAAAAAATAGGTTAGCGAGGAGCGAAGCGACGAGCGTGGTTCGAATAGTGCTAAAACAGAGCGCAAGCCGAGCGAGCGAAGCGAGCGTTCCGCGGCAGCGGACGGCGAAGCGCCAGAATCTCGTAACTACATATCTAAACAACCATCACTTGTTGATAACGGATATGATACCTATATATATTATTTATAATAAGGAAGGAAGATTTTATATAATAAATATTTCGCAAATAAATTGGAAAAAAATATAGCTAATTAATCATTAGATGTGCCCTTTGTGCTTAAATGTTGTACCTTTTGATAATTTAGATATCTTTAACATTATAGAAAACAATTTTAGATAAAACAAAAATTATAGCAAATTATATATTAGATTATTTAATGTTATATATTTTGATAATAGTGATTTAGAAAATTACAGATATCGATTTTAGACAAAAGAAAAATTATAGCAAATAAATAATTATTGAATGTAATTTTATATATTTTGATAATAGTGATTTTGAAAATTACAGAAATCGATTTTAGGGTAAAAAAAAATTATAGCAAATGAATAATTATAGAATTTAATTTTATATATTTTGATAATAGTGATTTTGAAAATTACAGAAATCGATTTTAGATTTAAAAAAAATTATAGCAAATGAATAATTATAGAACGTAATTTTATATCTTAAGTACTTATATATTCTAAAATTATATCAAAACATTTTAGAGATAATGTAGGAGACCCATCACAATGTACTATTTCAACAAGATATCCGTACAATTACGTGTAGCAGCGATGGGGGTGGGACAGTAATCATAACTAATATTATAAATGCGAAAGTGTGTTTGTTTGTTTGTCCTTCTTTTACGTCAAAACAGAGCAACAAATCGACGTGACATTACAGTAAATTCTTGTCACATTTCAAAAATCTCCACGGACGAAGTTGGGCCGGAAAGCTACTTCGACTAAAAGAGAAATTCGAGAAATCGACTAAAGATTATTAATTAATTGACATTCTAACCTTATCAAACAAATTCAGAGAAAAATATGTTTTCAGAAATCAAAGCAAGCCAAGCTGGTATAATAAATCTTAGAACAGATCAAAGCACATTATATGTCCTTAATTTCATTCAAATTAATTTGTTTATTCATTCGCGTTTTTCGCAATATTATAGCCGATATAATTTTACGAGGGTGGCAAATGGTGAAATAAGGCTTTTTCCTGTAGAACTACAGTCAAAACCGGCTATACCGACGTATTTACGACCGGATATTACGACGAAAAGAGGCCGCATCTTTATACAAACATTCCGCTTATAACGACATCATGTAATGTAACATTGTTTTCTGTGGTTTAAGCCACTTTTAGAGCTAACTTCTTACAAACAAACATACAGGAATATTTGTCCCGGAATAAGAGCGTATGTCCCGGATACCGGAAGTCCAATAAAACAATTAAAATAAAAGGATTACTTACATATAAACACTATTTATCGGTATCAGGCATTTTACTGTCTCAAGGTATTGGTTTGTTTAGTTATAATATTGCCATTAGATATAGAAACGATGTCATTAGGAGAAGAATGCGGAGTGAAAGTGATGTTGTTATTAAAATGAAGAAAAGTAGATTACGCTGGTTTGGACACGTTGAAAGAGTCAAGGATGAAAGATTGACTAAAAAGGTTTATATGGCTGAAGTGAAAGGAAATTCTGTATTCATCGACGGAAATATTAAAAGTACACACAATCGCCGAGCCTGTATGAAAGGTATGATGAATACAAAAAGCGAAAGACTTATGTCAGGACCGTAGCAAATGGCATTCGATTGTCTCTGCCTACTCCTCTTAGGATAAAAAGCGTGATGATAGATAGATAGATATAATATTGCGTCCATGTATAAGTAAATTAGATATCATCACTCATGATGGAAAATAAAAGGTTTTCTAAAAATATATAAATAAGACGTCCAAGCAATTCCCACTACAGGGACTGTTCACTCCCAGCTTATTAAAGTTAAGTCAATGCATTCTGTACAATACCTCATATTACTATATTTAATAGTTAATTTAATTTGGACCCCTTATAATATTAATAATTTCATTTCGGACTTTCCCTTATTTTGTCATCGGTATACATATACATAGGTTTCACTGTACATAGTTCTAATGTTTGTTTATGTCTATTTGTTCGTTGACATTTACTTATCTGGTTCTGTTTTTAGGGTTCCGAACATCTCCGATAAAAAAACGGAAACCCTTATAGGATCACTCATGTGTGTGTCTGTCTGTCCGTCTGTCACAGCTTATTTTCTTCCGATATATTGGACGAAAAAATTGAAAGAGAGACATATATATTTTCATGACCCAATGAACCCTCAGCGCACGAGTCGTACTCGCAACTTGGCCAATTATTATTTTTTATACACAAACCAATTGGTAAAATGATCCAGAAACGTCGAATGAAAAACAGTACCTAATTTGAACTGCTAGCAGTAAAAGATGATAATTTCCAAAAGTAACAATAAAGAAATCGAAATGAAGCGACAGAAGTATTTAAGGGTCGAGAGAAATGCTGCTTCGTCATCTCTACCTATGCCTATTGGAATGTATTGAACATGTAAAATTTTGTAAAATGTTTAAATACCTAACGACGAGGTATGATGTAGGTAGAGAATGTATTCCCCAAGTTAGTATGCAGTGCTCGTGGTTTGTCCCTCGAATTATTACATTTTGCCGTTTTTTGGGATCACACCTAAGCGTTGTTTAATGCTATTCTGTGTGTATACCGCGATATGAACAAGGGGCGTCGAAGACAGCATATTTTTCAGGAGCGATGACCACATATAATCATCAAGTTATTTTTAAAATTTATTTTGTGACTTCGCAATCAACTCATGCGCTTAACTAAAGGCTGATAGCTTTTTAAATGCGTTTAGAGCATCCTCTATTTGAATTGTTTTTTTTTAATACTACATGTAATAGTGTTCATGTGTGAACAAGGGTTTAAAGGACAAATAACGCGAGGGCGTTTTTCGATTTACTTGAAATTAAAGGCGATTTCCTTATTTATGTGAGGGTTGAATATTGTTGTGAATGTAACTTGAAATATATTCTTATTTGTTTCTTTTTTGGTAAAGAATTTGGCTGCTGGTGGAAGGAGAGAGGATTATGCCAGCATTTGTGGTTAGACGAAAACTAATTAATACTAACATTTGCAATAATGTCGCTTCATAACAGTGAAAGACAGTTTCAAACCGGTACAGTAGTTTTCGAGTTTACTTGTGCACAAACAAACAAACTCACAGACCTTTATAATAGTTAGATAGTATTTGAAATCATACCTGGTCATAAGTTCAGAGTTACCTTAGTAAGTTACTTTTACTTCCAAGCCAAGCGTCAAATTCGGGGTAAAATAACTTTAGGGCAGTCTAGACGGGAATTATAATAAGGGTTAGTCTGCAAATATTGCCTAGCGAAAACGGTCGTGCGTAAAATGTTATGGAGCAAAGAAATATAACTAAAATGAAAAAAGTTTTATCGATATTGACACAGAAATAGTTAAACTTGAAGCAACGCAAAAAGGGTAGACAGTGTTCATTAATGACGTTTTTACCTTTGTAGTAGATGATGATGATCCAATGTCAAAATATATCATCGATTCAGCAAGGATCATCAACAGTGAAAAAGTACATTAGAAAAATATAGAAATCAAAATCAATGTTGCAATAAAGTAATCTAAGAATAACAAACTACAAGACAGTTTTACGACGTTTAGTCCGGTAGACGCAAAACAACAGTTAAATTTGACCCAAATAGTTAACCAACTAACGCCCAGTTAACTATTTATAAAACTGATAAACAAAGGAAAATTCCAAAGTAGTTGACATATTTCTTGTAGCCATTTTAAAATGCATCACTATTCATTCACTACATGTTATAAGTCCCCCGCCGCGTCTGTCTGTCTGTGCCATTTTCACGCAAGAACTACTAAACGGATTTTGTTGCGGTTTTCACGATGATTCAATTAGGAGCTGACCATTAACAGTATTAATGAATCAAGTCGAAAAAGTTTGCTCTAGCGTGTTTTCATGGCGTATGCTGTCTAATCCGTCAGAGATATAACAAAATAATGTAAGAAAGAATTGTGCAGAATAAAATGATCTACAAAAACGTCGGCAGTAGCATTTGTCTATCTCTAATTATAAGGGTATTTGTGTAGGTTGTAAACCCATATAGTACCAGTGCATAGCCGGGGAGTATGAGAAACGCAGATACAGGTTCAACAAGATACTTGGCTTAGTGGTTAGTGATTATAACAGGGTTTGATTCCCAGGACGAGTAATAAGAAACCGATCAAGTGCCGAAAGTTCCAAATGCATATTGATAAGCACTAAGACTCTAATTTTCCTGTATTTTTCAATGAAGTAGAATTTCAAAGGAATAAAAACTACGCAAGACGCTATTAACAGAAGTACAGTTCTGAAATGTTCATTGAACGATACCCGGATTTACTTGTTGCGTAAAAAGGCCTTGCTATTTTTAAATTTCATTCAATAAAAGGAGATAATAAATGACGATAAGGCGAACTATAATAATTTCTTCACAATTCACCCAAAACGAAGCAAAATCGATCAGGGAATCCGTTATTTGTTTAGGACTGTCTGTCTGTCTGTCTTAATCGGAAGGTCGGTGGAACGAAGGGCATAGAGGACGCCAAGGCTAACGTCGGTACTTCTGTACTAGAAAGGACGGGAAAGGGCAAAGACCTACAATGTATATTTTCACAGAATAGACAATGTTACGTTGGTAAAAATTTTGTATCCATATTTAGTTTAAAAATATCCTGTTCAATTATTAAATTGGAATTAAATACGATATTAGATGTTTGAGGAACTAATTTAGTTAAGTGTATATTCAGAACTGTTTGATCATTTTAGATGAGAAGATGGCTTATTACTTTGAAAATAATTACCGAAATTACAACAATAAATGCAGAAAGCTAAATAAATGTCTCATAGATGAAAGGTGTAAATAGGTAAAATATATTAGAAAAATCATAGTTGAATCTATGACGATCCTTATAGGGCGGTAATAAAGAGAGGGATCCAGACGGGTGTTTTGGGAGGCAAGGTTAACGTACGGTGACCAATGTTTGACTATTATTTCAGGACTGTTTCAATGTAGCTGAAAAAATTGTGAAATAATTAACTAGATACAAACCCGGCTTCGCTCGGGGTGTTCTTTACTGTACCTACATAATTAGGTACTTTTTTTACTTACAGATAATTTTACTGTATTATTTAGGTAATTATATGAATTGGATAATTATATAAAACGACCTGACTTGTTCTGTGTTATAAAGTTCATGGCTCAAACAAACGTTACCCAATGCCTACTCTTTTCTTTGACTCAAACAAACGTTACTGTCATATTTATTGAAATTACGGGATTATACGAATTTTGCGGATATATATAATATGTTCCTAATCCAGAATTGATAAAAAAAAATTCTTAACAATTTGGTATGGGTTTGAATCAAGTCTACCGTACCCCTAAACGAAATTATTAATATAGATAACCAATTTAGAAATGTTTAAGCTAAATTTACGGAAATTAGTGACATGAAATTACTTTCGCGACATTAGTTTCATCATTGGTTTCTCGTGTAAACCTCTAATTTCAATAGTTTCAAGACACATAGACGACTTATTAATAAAACTAGATTTCATGGGCATACCACATTCCTTTCGCCCTAAAAAAAGTGATTCTGTTGCATAGGGCGCAATTTTTGTGTGAGATTATAATGTTAGGTACATAGTTTCATAATGTAAATGGCGGTCGATCCGATTTATGACAGAAATTATGGTGAGCACAATATAAGGGCATAACCGAGTACAACGCAGACTTGTTACTTCGAGTACTTATGTATCCTTTCAATTCGTAAATCTCAGTTGATTTAGGTCCCGTGTTATAGAAATGGCAGCTGTGGTACAGTTCTGTTCAATTGCTTGACTAAACTTTGATATCATACTTTATTAACATAGTACATACATATGCAGTAGGTTCTGCTTTCCATTATTTAATTCTTACTAACTCTGTCTGTCTGTCTGTTACGCTTTCACGGCTAAACCATTGAACCGATTTTAAATTTCTACGGAGAAAATTTGAACCCTTGGGAAGGACATAGGCTACTTTTTTTAATACCCCTGATGAAAATTAGTAAGGGCCCAAAAAGACTTGTTCTAAAAATAATAGACACGTTTAACTTCACTAAAGGTAGGCTTGCCACCTGTACGTACTGTTTAATGTTTATTGGGGATTCGCTAAATGTTAAGTAAGGCATTCGTGTTAAATCCTACTAATCCTAATAAATAAAGTAAGTAAATAAAGTTTAGATGCCCGTTGCTCCGTTTGAACGGATTTAGGTGAAGCTTGGAGCAAACATTGTTTATGTTATTATCCTAGTCCTAACTTTCTAACTAAACAAAATATAAAAAAAAAGTGTTTTTGTTTGTTTGTCTTTCTTTCACAAGAATTAATACAGAGCAACAGATCGACGTGATTAGCACAGAGATAGTTTGAGGGCCGGATGAGAGTGATATCTAAGGCCAATTTATTTCTTTTCATATTTCAAATATTTTCACGGGCGATGTCAAATGGACGAAAATAATGGATACTTTTTAACATTACGGGTTAACCCACAGTACTCTGCTGGCCCCAGGGTACTCAGTGGAAAACAAAAGTCTTTCTCCCTTAAGATGGTATTTGTAATAGGATTTTTTTTAATTAACGCCGCAAGATGTAAATTTCATCATGGTGTTTTCCATAAATTGAACTTGAAGTCGCACAAGTAACATTTCTGTTTACCTCTTACGTAATTGTGTACGTCGGTAATTATTTATAGAAGTCCGCCCGCCCACAGTCGCGCTATAGTAGGGCAGTTGTGACGAATTACCTCCGAAACCTTGTTGACAAACAGGTTGTTACGTTTACGGGCTAAAGGGTGGTTGGTTTGGTGGTTTCGTTAGGATTGTAAGTTGAGTGGCAATTTTATATCTTAAAAAAAACACACACACCTACCTCCCTTTCATGACCCAATCATATAGCGTAAATAATAAATTTTGGGGGTTAATTTTGATAGACAAAAATAAAACTTAAAAAAAATGTTTTCCAAGTGCATCATGTGACATATCAAATGAAAGGGCTCTTTCTATTCTATTTTATTATGGCTCCATCAGGGTTTTGATAATTCCGCCAATGTCAAGTATTATAGACGTCACAGTATCAATATGCCGATTAATCGGTTGGTAAGATGTTCCCGCCGACCGTGATATGCCCTATTTATCACTGACTAATCACAACTATCACAGCGCCGACGGGATTAAACCATGACAAAACGTAGAATCGAAAAGGGCTCTTTATAAGGAATACAAGTATATTTTTTTTATAATTTTAAAATGCATAGTATAAATTATATTAAAGATAACCCCTTTGCCCCCTCCCCCCTAATCTCCAAAACTACTAAGTCTTAAAATTTTGAAAAAAAAATAGTATCTGACATATTTTTTTCGTCCTGATTCATACAAAATTCAGGTCGAATAGGTAGAAAGTAATATCTGCGATGTGGCCACTCCGTGAATGTAAGCCGAAAAAACCAACTCAGAACTAAAAGTATCTCTACAGCGCCACTCAGGAATAGAGGTGCTTTTTGGAGTAATTTGAAGCTCGCCAAAACTTTTTTAGGGTATTTAGGAACCCTATTATATCATGTATTACCTAATTACCGCGGCTCAAGGTCTGAGATAGTCCAAATTATTTTAAAAAGAGTTTTCACGGTTGCCTTATTTATGGCTTCCGGAACCGTGATATCCGTAATACCAAGTCTTCCTCTTTTAGCTGATGGTGAGGCTGTTTTGTGAGGCTATACCTAACGAGTGGCCAGTTCTTTTGAGGTACTTAGATGGGAAAGTCTCTTGTGGTTTGTCGGAATGTACATACATTTTTAATTATAGAAACCTGGTCGGGATGGAACCGTGGTCTGTGTAGGTGAATTTTTCCACAGATATAGTAAAATTGGAGGGCCCGGAAATTGTAGAGTTGCAAGACTATCCCGGGAAAATATCCCATTGTTATTGGAATGTTTGATAAAGGTGTCGATAGCCTATTAGTAGAGGGTTGTGATACGGAGGGCCCGGCTTCTAAAAATAACATATAAGTGTCACATCTAGGTCCATTAAGTGCAGCAACATGCAGGCTTGCCACCTGTTCTGTTCAATATGGACAACTGGCAAAAAGTGCCACACTGTAATTAACACCAGTATGGTGTCTCTGACCACACCGCAATTGGGCCGCCGAGTGACTCCTATATCACCTTTTGCTATTCTATCAATCTATCTATCATCACGCCTTTCATCCCAAGAGGGGTAGCCAGAGACAATCGAATGTAATTTGTTACGATTTCTGACAAACCTCTTTCGCTTCTTTTATATTCATCATACCTTTCATACATGCTCGGCGATTGTATGTACTTTTAATATTTCCATCGATCAATACAATACAATATTTATATGTTCAATAAAAGTACACCTAGGTCATCCTCAGCCAGCATTTCCTTTCACTTCAGCCATATAAACCTTTTTAGTCAATCATTCATCCTTCATTTTTTCAACGTGTCCACCCAGCGTAAACTACTTTTCTTCATCTTTCACTCCGCGTTTTTCGCTAACGACATCGTTCCTGATGCGGTCTTTATTATCTATCACACATTCTACGTAAAGACCGCATTTCCAATGCATTTATCTTACTTTCATGTTTCTTATTCGATACCCAAGTCTCGCTTCCATAAGTAAGTGATCCATTTATTTCTCTTCCAGTAACAGGTTGTTTACAAGTTCACGATTCAAAGAAATTACGGCGAGGTTTGTCAACAAGTAATTATGTGTCAGCTACGTAGTATTACCTAACTAAACAATAGACATCCCGACAAAATATTCATTCAGCCAGACTACACGATCGTAAACATTACATTACCCATTGAACTATGTAGGTTACTATTATACTTCAATGATATTATCCCACTGTTTCAAGGTATAGGACCTTTAATAAGCAATCCTACACCGTCTGGTATTGTCTGATAATAATAGTTATCTCTGAAACGACTGAGCCGATTCTGAAAATTCTTTCACTACTAGGAAGCTACATTATCCCTGCATTTTATTGTGTTTGAAAATATCCACGGGCGAATCCGGGGGCGGTTCTTCTTTCATGTTTTTGCACAAAGATAGAGACATAGGCTATTTTTTTACCGATTTCCAAAATAAGAAGAAGGTTCTCAATTCGGATAGGATTTTTTTTATGTATCGTATAATGTGAACCGATTTTGATGATTTCTTTTTTCTTCCGGATTAGTCCCATTTCTTTTTTATAAAAATTGGTTCACTGGGTTTTTTAGAAATTTTGATAAAACTGACTACCTATAATAAGTAATTTTTTCTTAATATCTCGATGAAAGTACTGATTTTGACAACTTATTTTTTAAGGATTTAATAATTTCTCGGCATTATCTCACATCAGAAATTCAGTAATTAGCCTTTGTTGGCTGAAAATTATACGGCACCAACCGTCTTTAAACTCTACGACGAAATATTAATAATTTCTTAATTTTCAGTGCAGAATTTTTGATTTTAAAAGGTTTTTGATCAGGAAAATTCGGGCTGTTCCCAGTAGTCTTAAGTAAGTAACCAGTAAGACTAGTGGGAATTCTCATCCCAATAGACTTACTATAAGCTATGCTATAAGTCTACTGGGAATTTTGTTCCCAATAGTCTTACCAGTAAAACTGAACCGTATTCACTAAAGTATTTTGTGGTAATGATAATTTCTTTGAGTTTTTACGTGAAAGAAGGACAAACAAACACGTCCTTTCGTATTTCTAATCATAGTTAGGATTATGGAATACTTAGGGCGAAATCGTGTGCGGAAAGCTGTTCGTACTACACCTGTCGATTTTGTTAATGTTTAGACCAGTTCAGTCACGAATAGAACCAAATTATAGCCCAATATGGGCTCATTTAAGGCTAAAAATGATAGCAATCATTTCAACAATAGCGCATAAAGTTGCTTAATTACATTAAATTCATTCACCCCGCATTGTAAACCGATTAAGATGCAATCGTTCAATACATTATGAACATTGGTTTATTTCCGAAAGGTCTGCCCGGCAAGCTTTTCAGCTAAAAAGCACTAACAACTAATTGCGCGACGGCAATTCGGTCGCTATAGCAAACACCTAACCCATTTTTTTTGCGTGGAGGGGAAATCCGTAAGGGACACCCGGATTATGGGTAGTGCCGGACCTAAACCGGCTAAAACCCCTCCTCCTTTATCACTTTGTATGACACCTGGCCGGAACTTAAGTCCACCACACTATCACACGTCGCCTCGCACTCCAGGATGGTCTCCAAGAAGTTCTCCCTCGTTAGTTGCCGTCTAATTTCTCTGGCCAAAAAGTCTCTGGAGTCTTGGAATTCCACACAATAGAATATTGTGTGTTCCGCAGTATCTTCCTCTTCACAGAAAAACAGGTACCAGAGGGAGCTTTGCCGAACATATTTATAAAAGCATTGAAGCACCCGTGGCCTGAGCCTAACCTAACCTAACCCAGATGCATTCTAGTTGCTCGCAAGTACATGACATTTCTACTTTTATTTATTTCATTTTTCATTCCTCAGTTGTTCGGTAGGGTAGCGTTATGCGCTTTGACAGGAAGTATTAAGCAATTCGTCGCAGTTGCTAAAATTCTGTGATAAGTCTGCAGATCTCGATTTTGGCACCAATTTGCCGTGCGTTTGTCCACGGTCCGGCTCCGTCTTTGACGACAGTCCGAAGCAAACAAACACATAGTCACAGCCTTTGTACCTTGTCGTGTGGCAGACGAGCATTCTACCAATGCTACCGGCTGCTCATCTCGGCGCCCCGAGGACCCTTCGGGAGGCATGTGGCAATATTGTGGGGCTGATCGGCTTCCTGGATAGAGGAGCTGGGATGGCAGGAGTAACAGAATTCCTGCATCACGCAAAATAGGCGCTAAGACTTCGAGTTGCGGAAACCGAGCCCGATAACATGAACCAGAAATTTGCCATGTGAGACAACACTAACAGGGTCTACTTTCTGTCAGTTGCTGCAATTAATGAACCTGGATGTGTCACTTCTTTAACATATGTATCTGTTACTTTTAGTAGAAGAAGCGCTTTACGTGCCCTCCAAATACATATTCTTAAAGAAAATTGGTATGAAAAAAAAACCAAGGTGTTTTTATATTTATAACCGCTTTATATTAATTTCACCTGTAACTGAAATAAACAAATCTTGGAAGACGAATTTAACAAACTTCTAGTTGTCGTATCGATTTGAGGCTTTGCAGGTAATTGACATGATAATACAATAATTTGGTACCATCGATCTGATACGAGAACTCTGTAACGAAACGACTAACCCTCAGAATAAGACGTAACCCCATCGAGTTTGGGCTCGTTTGATTTGTTGTCATAAGTACTCTGGTCCTAGGTGATGTTCAGGGTCCCGATGACAGAGCCGGAAGGTAGCCACAGGAACAACATCAAATGTGGGCTCATTTAGTTTAGTTCTTTTTATAAAATATTAATTAGTAGATTTTGCCGACAGACGATAAAGTGACGTCATCATTTAAGTAAAAGGGCCATTCTCCACTTAGCAAGTTCCTGCTGGTACGTAACATGAGAGCAGTACAAGCAATCAGTGTTGGACGAGACGTGCAATGGGGCAGACCATAAATAAGTTTGTACGTACATAAAATACAATAATGTCGCGCAGTCACTTCTGTCCCCTAAAGCAGACGGTCGGTGAACTTTATCTCCATAAAATATACATAGAGGAAAATACTTTAAAGTATTATTATAATAGGAAGGTCATTCTTTTATTTAAAAAACGCAAAAAAAGAATCCCTTCTTCGGTCCCAGATTCGAAGCCCAGGTCAAGCAAAATATCCTACTAATATAGTGTGTTTCTAATATTAACGTCAAAACAGAGCATCATATCGACGTGATTTTTTGCACAGGGATAGTTGGAGGGCATGGTGAGTGAGATAGGCTAGTTTTTATCCCGGAAATACTTCGGGATATTATTCTTACGTCGCATTTAAAAAAAAATACGGGCGTAAAGCCATATGTCAAAGGCCTTTGGTGGGTTTAGTTTATAGAAAAAAAGCGTAGAATTCAACACCTCTATAATAATATATTTATTTACTTGAGAGTTACAATAGAGTTTACCAAATGATAGAGTCGTAGAGTACATTTTCTGTGAAGGAAGAGCGAAGTTCATTGACTAATGACACCACTCTTTGTTGTCTAGCTACGAAAACCTTGAGATATCGCCCTTACGCGGTTCACTCTCAAATAATGAGAAAAAATTGGGCAAGTGCTTGATGGAGAATGCAATAGTAGGGTTCCGTAAATATATATTGGCTGTTTGACTAATGAAAGTAAACGCAGCTTTTTAATTTATTTTCTTTTTGAGTGACTTGCTGTTGGAATTAACACAGTGTAATTAGTCGTGTAGAGACATTTTTGTTAAATTTCTTGAAAAAATAAATAAATAATAATACTATGCATGCTGCCTGCTTATCCAATCGGATCCACCATTCCGATTCGGATTTGACTAATGCAAGTAAACACAGCTTTTTAATTATTCTGTTCATTAATTATGTTCCTGTTCGAAATAACACAGAGTAATTAGTCATGTAAAGATATTTTTTTAATTTATTAAAAATAAATTGCATAGTCGATGCTACTTTGAATCTGAAGCCGGCAAGAAAGGTCTTCTTTCATGAAAATTGTCTGGCACATCTCAGAAGTAGTCAACGGAAAGTATAAATTATTGTAAAATATGAAGAAAAAAAACTTACCTACTAAAAAAGTTTTGACAAAAGATTCACAATTATTTCGCCACATTGTCATTTGCGTCAAATGATAAAATATATGCGGTGGCGGATTTTATTATACATATAGAATTAATTTAACTACGCACTACACTCAAGGTTGAGGTTTAAGATAGTAAAAATAGAGGGTAATATAGCAATCATGACTCTGGCCTATTTATTGTCAAGCTGGGACTCATTTCCTCACTGATCTAACTATAATATCAAGGTTCTTTTCACGGCATTTCTTAGTAGGTATGTAATATTGGAAATTAAGCTTTTTGTGCTGAAATGGTATGGACAT
Source organism: Nemapogon koenigi (assembly GCA_963924495.1). Taxonomy (NCBI): domain Eukaryota; kingdom Metazoa; phylum Arthropoda; class Insecta; order Lepidoptera; family Tineidae; genus Nemapogon; species Nemapogon koenigi. The sequence continues at coordinate 2,163,340 of OZ004640.1, read as the reverse complement.
GTTGAAGCAAACAATAAAGCTGCAGTACCTACCAAAAAGACCAACACGACCAAGACGATAACTGATATCCTTAAAAAAGTTCAAATACTTCAGTACTAAAAATAGATGTGGAAGAAGTATGCAAAGATCGAGATAAGTGGCGCTCCATACTCTCTGCCTACCCCTGGGAAACAGGCGTGAAGGTATGTACATTAGAATTAAGATCGATTCGCTAGTAATTTTATTTTCACTGTTCATAAACAGGTGTTTAAATTAATTAGTATTAAAAATTGTTAAAATTTTTATGTTGAAATAATTACGCAAAAATTCCCTAAACTGTAACAGCACAATTCATGTTTATGTCCAGTCTAACCGTGTGCACTGTGCCTATCATGCGGAAGTAACGCCGTCTGTCTGTCTATCGCGTTTTTACGGCTAAACCACCAAACCGATTTTAATGAAATTTGATACGGAGAAAGCTTTGAACCCTAGGGAAGGACATAGGCTACTTTTTTTTTAAATCCATCCCCCTAAGGGAGTATATATAATCCATACAAATATTATAAATGCGAAAGTAACTCTGTCTGTGGCGCTTTCACGGCTAAACCACTAAACCGATTTTGATGCAATGAAGTTAGAGAAAAGCGATGCTAGAATCTTTCCGTCCACCCTTATGGGAAGACATTGAGGACAAACCGAACTAATAATTAAAACAGAGCAACGCGGCGGCTCGGCGTGATTTTTTTGCACAGATTAGTTTTACTTAGGCTAAAATCCTTCGGGATAATTCTTATCTTATGTCACATTTAAAATAACAGATAGACCACTATGCAGAGCTTGCATGGAGACTGAAGAAACGGTCACCCATATCCTTCTGGACTCCCGAGGATCCTTCGGGAGGCATGTGGCAAAATCAAGGGGATGGCAGGAATAACAGAATTCACGTCTCACTCAAAATAAGCGCTAAGACTTGCGAGTTGCGGAGACCGAGCCCCGATAACCAGAACCAGTCACATTTAAAAAAAATCCGGGACAGAAAACTAGTAAAATATAAAATCAAATATGGAATCGTAAAAATAACCATGCAACTTCTAGGAAAACTAGGTACGTCAACTTCATAATAAAACCGACGACGCATTTCCCACTAAAAATAACATTTCAAAAGTATTATGTGATGAGACGCCGTAAATTTGCAATTTTGTTGCAAACCGATCGCGGGTGTCGTCGATGCCAAATTTTTCCTTTCGCTTTCAAATAAAATCGCAATAAATTCGCCCGGAGCGAATGAATTATGCTCAAGTTTCGATAAAAGATGGGCTCTTCCTTGCTTGGTTATGTAAGTCTCTCGAATTGTCTTCTTTAATTCATATCATACATATGTTCACGCTTCACCCTACCTATCTAGCGGGGTAGGCAGAGCTGTACTAAAATAATAGCCCCCACGTAGGAAAGAATTGTGTAGAATTAAATTATTGCTGTCTAATCTGTCAGAAATACAAGTGATACAACAAAATTATGTTGGAAGGAATTGTGTAATATTAAAGTATCAACAAAAATCTTTAATAGATAAGTAATAATAAGAGTATTTATAATTTAAATTATGTATTGTGCATATATTAAAATTGTACCCATGCGAAGCTTTACCCTTACTATACCTTACTATTTATTTACCTTAAATATAATTGAAAGGCGTGAAGATAAAGGAGATGCGCAAGAGTGCCCGCCAACGAGATCTTGAAGCAGAAGTGGACACAGCTATTAATTATAATTAATTAAATAATATTATATGTAGCGGTCAACTACACGCTTTGTTGAACTTTATGTAATGTTTAGGATAGTTGAATAACCAGTGAAGGTGGATAAAAAAAAATTTTGTAACTGCTTAAAAAAATCAGAGACAGTAACAGTGTCCACTTTTTGCAGTTATCCATATTAAACAGAACGCTGTACTTATTTGACTTAAATATAAGTGCGGACTTACGTGTCCTCCGAAACAGAGTAAGTGTATAAAGCTGTGTTTACATACTGAATTAGTATGTAAACTAAAAAGTTTTTTTTTCACGGGTTGCCTTACAGTTCCAAGTTCAGACCAAGTCTCCCTCTTTTAGCCGATGGTATTTGTTACCTAATGAGTGGCCAGTTCTGTTGAGGTATATTAAGATGGAAAAATCTCTAAGAGTGGTTTGTCGAATTAAGTACATACGTTTTTAATTACTATTTTATTTTAAAAATTAAATTATATAAAGCAAGACCTATATTACTATAATTAATGAATGCATTTTGCATTGCATTGAATTATGAGTTAAGCGATTATTAAACGCTGAACGTATTAAAGCCTGCTAATATTATTTGTGGTCTCAAATTATACAAGAAGTCACATAAATTAACTAGGCCGTAGAATTATTTTTTCATTGTCGACAATTGAAAAGATCATAAGGAAACGTCCGAAAACCTATTTAAACGAATACCATCAATTACAATGACGTAGTTTAATCACAAGTGGCCGTAAGCCAAAAATTACCTATAAATTTTAACACGGCTGCGTAATCTTCAGTGGAAAATAAAGAGGCTGGGAATACTGAATGCCACTAGTGCTTAAAACACACCATTACATCTAAGGTATAAGACATTGCGGAGTGGTGAGAGACACCAGTAACATTTTCTACATTTAGCAAGTTGCCCATATTGAACAGAACTGTCACTTTTCAGAAAAAATGCAGACCTTCCTCTATTGATACACGATTATCATAGACTAAAACATTTTTCATTCAAATAAGGTACGTCGGTGGCCCAGTGGTTAAGACGTCTGGTATTAACTAGTTCGACGGTAGGATGCCGGCCATGTATGGCCGGGTTTTTTATAATTAAATACTTATGTGCTTACATAATCCGACAAACCACAAGTGGTTTTTCCATCTAAATATACCTGAACAGAACTGGCAACTCGCAATGCTTGGTCTTCCGCTGGATACCCTGGGTGCCGATAACACGGTTTCGAGAGCCGAAAGACAACCCGTAAAGAAGAAAAGAAATTTAGTAAGCATAGAATAGGGCACTTTTCAGTCTGGAACAGCTGGGTGTAGTAATTCAAATTCGAAAGATATTTTATTTCATAGGTACACAATAAAAATAAAATTAATTAATACACTTTTACATTATATATATTATTTCACAGCTACGACAAGTCGCATTTATTCACACGTAGAAAGAGGATCAGTAAAAAAACTGCCATTAAAAATACCGTTTTTAGTAACGATTTTTCGACGATAGCTAATAGAAATAAATGAATTTAAAAACTAAAAATTCCCGACACAAAATATAAACATTTAAAAAGCATTGAAAGGGGGTTGAAGGGGGGTTACAAATATATGCTTGACCTTATAAATATTTGAGCACAAAGTAGAAGTCGCCAGCTTGCTTTAATAGAGACCGATATCCTTTACACATGCTCTCATGAAACTTCTTGGAAACTGCTTAACCCATTTTCATCAAACATGGCTAAGAACCATCCCGACAGACAAAGGCATCGAACATGAAGTATGAGCGCAGTTAGAGACTTGAAGTATATTATTATGGCCAGGGGTACGCGTACATCTTTACGGGCAGAGCCTTGGTCAAAAGCTGCTAATAATAATAAAACAAATTTTATCGATAACGATAACAACGATAGTGAAAATAGTTTTCGCTTCAAGTCCAATTGGCTAGGACCACAGAATTTTCCCACTTTTTTTTTGTAGGAAACACAACTTTCGTCTTCTACTATTAACTCTCCTACGCAGTTGGATTTGGGTCAATGGGTTTAGTCGTGTATACGTGTCTAATTTAGGGTTGGCTATCAGTTATTAAATAAGTCTTAAATTAATTTTATTTAAGGATATGTGCCTTAATCGACTTCTAAAATTTAAAATTACTTTCATATGTCACCAGCACGAAAAGGGCGCTTTTGGTGCGTAAAAGCTCGCAGCAAAATCGCTTTTTACAGCGAGCGTGAGTAAAAATGATTCGAATTTCAAACACCACCTTTTAGAATTAACGGTTTATGAGGGTTTGTTAAATATTGTCTGAATTGTTTTTCTTACATATAATATATATAACACTTTTCTAGCTGGTAGAGGTGAAACGTTGTATGTTTCACACGAGAGCAAATTCTTCTCGCTACGCTCGTGATTTAAAGTCAGCACTCACAGCAAAATATAACTTTGCTCACTTGTTGAACAAATAACTAAAAGAAGTGACAAACAAAGTAGTACTTTTTAAATTAGTATTCTAATAAAACTATAACCGATTACTTTTACAGTTTAATTGTTTTTTTTATTAAGTAAGAAAAGCTTTATTCACGTAAAATATTCAATATTTGTTTAAGTTCTATCAATTACAGTATGGACTCTATATCTTATCTACCTACCTAATTTAAAAAAAAAACAATATTATTAAAATAAAGTTGTCACCCCTAGTTTGTGTGACAAACGAGTAGTGGCCTAACTGTTGAATGAAAATAAAAATGTCTACGAGCCCACTAAATAAATGTATCTTTTATAGTCTATTTTATTTTGCAAATAACCACATAATAATATATTAATTCTTAATTGTTGTTACTGAAATATTGTACTATACGTTATATTTGATACTGTTTGCGTAGTTAATAGTAGTTTATGAAAGTGTTGTATAATGAGGGGTATTAAAACACGAGTGTGTGTTTAAGAACCGAGCTGCCAGGCGAGGTTTTTAATAGTATCACACGAGTGTTTTAATAGTTAGTTATGTGCAGTTTCATACACTACTTTATCTACTCTCGTTCATTGGGATTCAAGTAAAATATCCACGAAATTCAGTAACTACAACAAAACATATTCAATGAGTGGCGCCAAAACCTAGCACATCACCGTGCATGCGTCAAAGCGGGCGCTGTGATAGACAAGTAAAAATTGGAATGAAAACTTTTTGTAATGCTATAAAAATGGCGCGAACCGCATGTGCGTTCCATTAGAAAAAAATAATTGATAGAACCTCGTTGGTGATATAAACTTTTTGGATTTACATGTTTCGTAATGGTAAAAAAATTACTTTATAACATTATTTTGTTAGAGAAAGTGTGTTATAAAGTGATTTTTTAATTTTATTTCAGTATTGTGTTTATAAAGTATGTCAATATTGTCAATTAAATTCGTTTTGAAGTTTATAATTCGACTTTTACGATATGAGAGTAGATAAAAAAATTTATGCAATATTTGAAATAAAGCTTATTGACCGCATCATGTCATTAGAGAAGAATGCGGAGTGAAAGATGATGTTGTGACTAAAACGAAGAAAAGTAGTTTACGCTGATTTGGACACGTCGAAAGAATGAAGGATGAAAGATTTACTAAAAAGGTTTATTTATATGGCTGAAGTAAAAGGAAATGCTGGCAGACGACGACCTAGGTGTACTTACCTTACCGGTAAATCAACCTAAACAAAATCCGTTCCGTAGTTCTTGCGTGAAAAAGTTAACAGACAGACAGACAGACGTGACGGGGCACTATGTTTTATAATATGTAGTGATAGTGATGATTAGTATATTGTCATTTTATAAAATACTTTGGCCTTAAAATATATTTTTCCTTTATAGCGTCACAAGGTCAAGCCAATTGTTTTTCACTACAAAAATCGTACACAAAAACACTGGTAAGTACCAAATATCGCCGTTTTCACCAAACAAAGAATATTGAACACGAGCAAAATATTCGATAAAAGAAAATAAGAACCTCAATTCAAGGCCACATGCCTTTTGTCTCCTCACAATGTGGCCTGAAATTGTAGAGACATTCGCCATATTTCGTAATTAATTGGCAGATTTATTTTAACATGTGATTTGGGAATTTTTAGCTGCACACAAAAATGTATGAATAAAATCCATATACTGCCAATTCTGGATGATACATTAAAAGGAAGCTTGTCATGGAAAGTCAACATAGAAATCACGCATAACAACAAATCCAAAAGTTTTAGATGTCAGTCTCGCTTCAGATTCCGCGCTGATTGTCAATATTTTTCTTATGTGCCCTACGAAGCACTAGAAGTCAATTTAAGGGGAAGTCAGTCATCAAAATCCAATTTTTATTTATTGTTTTGAAAATATGATTAGAACATTTTACTCAATAGAAAAAAATCCTAAATACACCTCTGAAAACTTTATTTATCAAATTTTATGGCTATAATAAAGATAGATGGTTTTGGTAATTATGTATATTTTCATACATATATACATAAGATTTTTTTTTAAATTGCGTTTTAAACAAAAAATATCGCTTACGTTGAATGGCTTAGTTTCTATCCTGATCGCGTGCGCGTGATTCTAAATAAATGCGTTCTGCTTTTTCATCACTAATTTTCCCATCGACAATATTGTGAAAGGAAATTGGTGACCGTGTAGAGAGAATCTCTTTACGTATACAAAATCTCAAAATCAAATAGAAAGATATATAATGTCCCATAGACAAAAAGGACCGGATTCAGCGACGTTATTCTTTGTGCTGCTTTATCATTAACGGATATTATATATATTAGATATAATATATTTCTCTATCTAACTGAGACTTTGTCTACGCAGATATATTCTTTCTACACCGCCATGCTCACACAGCAGATATGATTGTGGAGACCTTATCACCAATTGTAAGTACCTTGTCCTATTACGTACACAACAATGTGTTCAACAACAAAATGTTCACGGCCCTAAACTTTAACATTAATTAACCTTTCTAAGGCTATAACATAATGTATGTAATGAGGTAATTTTACCAAGTTCATCGTTCAAGCCAATCGTTATTATTTGATGAAATAATGTTGTTATAAAAATAAATACCAAAAAGTTTACAAATTTACACTAGCTTTTCCATCCTCGGCTTCACCCGTGAAATTTTCGAAATAAAAAAGGCAAAGGCAGAAACTAGATATAACGCTATCTAGCGATAATTTCACAATGTATCTGTGTCCGGACCGAAGAATTGCCGGCCAGAAATGCGCAGCTAAAAATGATCGACCCAGGCACACGTGGAAGCCAGTACACGAAATCCTGCCCGGACATTCTCGGGTAGAGCATAATCGGGCCGGGCAATCCACGGTCTTGTGCCGAAAAAGGTCGCGAATCCATAAGATTTCCCTCTACCAAAAATAGAAAAACTTCAAAAATTTACTTCAAAAATAAAAATATTTTCTATCAGACGATACGTTGAAAATAATAGCGACTTATTCTGTTTCAAGGCACTCACTAAATGTAGATATATTACTGTGTCTTTGACCAAGCCACAGTGTATAGACGCCGCTGCACTTATGTTATTGTAGCGTTTGTCTACTAATCCAAAAATATAGTCTATTTTACAATCAACCCTTCAGAATTATAATTTCTATAAAAAAAGTCTTCACGGGTTACCTTACAGCTCCCGGAACCGTTGCCGGCCCCAGGGTACCCAGCGGAAGACAAAGTCCTCCTCAATTAGCCGCAGATTTTTTTTGAGGCTATACCTAGATTGACCAGCTTTGTTGTGGTATGTAGATGGAAAAGCCTCTTTGTACGGTTTATCGGACAATGTACATAGGTTTCTTATTATAAAAACCCCATTGGTACATGGTCGTATGTGGGGATCGTACCAGCGACTTCTCAGTTGTGAGCCGACGTTTTACCCACTCGACCACCGACGTCAGTAATAATTTCTATTCAGTTTGTATATATCCATATTTTTGAAAAAGAGAAAGTCCGATCGAGCTTTTAAAAGTCAATAAAATAAGGAATACTAACAATGTCGCCTTGTCTGTGCGTCCAATAATGTATCGGTTTTCATTTACAATATTCTAATTTTAAGATATTTTAAGTAAAACCCGAATCCAAAACCAGTTTAATTAAACTAGAGCTATGACACATTTTATCGACTGAAACACGCATAATCGGCGCTCGCGCAATACGGTCGGCAATGAAATATCTGCGTGTCTGCCCTTGAAATTATAGTGATGTACTAAATACATACTTACTTATATATAAAACAAAAAAAATGGGATGCATTTCGAGTAATCCTAAAAAGCGTGCTTGTTTGTCCTTCTTGCACAGAGATAGTCGGATGGCCGGAGAGTAAACATAGGGGTGGTGGTCAAGGTCATCTTATAACTGTCAAAAATATGGCAAATCTCAGTTAATCCTGGAAAGGTGAGTTTATTTATACAACATTTCCTCACCACACAATGATAGTTATTATTTGAAATTGGATTGAGCCATGTTTTAATATTTAGAGTTCTAAAAAGCCGTAGTTTTCAATACGAGTATTGCCTTTGCGTTTTGGAAATTATGGCTATTGAAAATATGGCTCAATCAAATTTAAAATAATAACTATCAATTGTGTGGTGAGGAAATGTTGTATAAATATACTCACCTTTCCAGGATTAACTGAGATTTGCCATATTTTTGACAGTTATAAGATTTTATGCCACATTAAAAAAATGGATGAATAAAAGCAAAGTAAAGATGTGGTGAAGACCTCTGTTTATTCTGACAGAATTTCAAATGTATAATATGTATACCTAAGGGTTGGAAAGCCAGTTATTATATAAAACAAAAAAATAATTGGGGGAGAGCGGTGGAAAATGACACTTTTTAGGCCATGAATAGAAGTTTTACAAAGAATTTTCGTGTATTTTTTTATGAAGCGACCCGCTCCGATTTTGCTAAGTTGGACAAACTGTATATTTTCCTGAAAAAATGAATTTCCAGGACAAACAAACAAACATACATTTAAATACAAAGAAAGACATTTTCGCATCCAAACAACGAATCGGCGTGATTGTTCAAGATACATTTACTGGACCGAACAGTGACCTTTTATTCCAAGAAAATATCTCATTTCCCTGGAAAAATATTTTTTTTTGTAAACAACTTTTATAATGATTAATTAATTAAGAATTTCAAGTCACCTGACGTCGAGCGTACAAAAGTTTAATGACGTAAAATCGTAGACCTAACACATATAGACACACATCTTCAGCCTTGCGGTGTGGCCAGAGGCAGTGGTAACAGTCTCCACAGAACAGGTGGAAAGTCTGGTTGTAGACCTAGATGTTACTTTTAGGGTTCCGTACCCAACGTGACAACGAAAACCCTATTACGTCTTACAGTCCGACCGCCTGTCACAGGGCTGTATCTTTTGAACCGTAATAGGTAATGAAATAAAGTTAAAAATTAAAGGGGGTCTCCATACAAGAAATGTGTTTTATTCGGCCTTTTTGCTCGATCTTAATAATGGCAATACATACAAAATACAATGCATACTCTTAAATAAAACAACAAATAATAAAAACCAACCAAGTGTGAGTAAAATAATCTCGCGCTAATTTGTTCCTGCGCCATACAGGGGCGTCAAACTTGGTCTGACCTTATTTAGTGTACGGAACCCTTCGTGTGCGAGTCCGTTTAGAATAATAACGCCGGCTTTACGTGCCCTCCGAAGATCTAACACCAAGTAAAACTATCGATACGCGGAAGTTTCCCTCCCTAACGCGGTTGTCTATACGCACTGTTGCTAATCGACTTACGAAGGCCGGATGGTCTATTCATGAATTCAGGTTATGTTTACTGAACCACTGCCCCGTTTCTATGTAGAATAGAATATTTTAAAAGTTGCCTCGCTAGTTCCGTGAGTTATGACACTGGAGCACTGGAGCGTCGGTTTACATATATCTTGCGGGGCAAACTTATGTACTAAAGGCCTCTCGATCTCAAAATAACTCAAAAGTACTGGCCACACGTTAAGTAGCCTCAAATAATGTTATAGGCTAAATGAGGAAATAAAAAAAAAACCTCGCAACTTGGCCAATTATTTTTAGTAAAGTCCTATAAAGATCCAAAAAGTGTAGTCAATATAGTAAACAATTAACAAACCAATAAAATTGGATTTTCTTTCGAACTTCCCAGAATTAATATAAATATTCAACAAGACTCCATTAATTAATTTTCCTTTGCGTATTTTCATATTTTTCATTAGAAATTTTAAATTTCCGGTCAATTTGGAACAATATGAGCGATTTCGGCGCTTTTAAGGTCCCGTAGTCAAACAAAGAACCTTATTTGTCGTTACATTTCTTCCGCTGGGTACCCTGGAACCGTAACACGGTTTCGGGAGCTGAACCCGTGAAGAAAGAAAAATAAAAAAAAAAAAACAATTTCAAATATGTTTAGATCTATCAGCAAATTTACTATTTGATAGACATAGCAATTAGTATTAGACATATGAAATATGAAAACGATGTAAGCTGTAAGACTTTAGAGCAAATTGTTTCCCAAAGTGGTATATATGGATAGACTCTCAGGCAAAGCCGTATCCAGGAATTAATTTGGGGAGGGGGGATGGGTTTACGAGTTCGGGAGGTTTTCATGGCTTAGTGTACCTAATTTTTTTTTAAATCGGAATTTTGCAGCGGTACTGTAGAATTGCTCCCACGGGCCGATTTCACCTTGATACGACATTGACATTAATATAGGGACAATTCAATATTTGGCAGGCAGAGTGTTTGCGAAGAATTAAAAATTCAGTAAGTGGTCTATAGGGTCATCAAACACCGTTTTATAGATGTAGTTTTGGTAAGGGGATATCAGTGTTAGGGCGAACTCTATTCTTTTGTAAGTGTATCAAACATTTCTAACTCAATGTATATATTTTGTGTGAATTTTCTAGAATTTAGGACTGTAAATAAAAATTTCAACATAATTTTGATATTTTTATAAATACAGTTGGTTACAGGTTGGGAATGCAATCCCGCAATATAATTTCAATCCAGGTATTTGCGGGATCCAGCAGGGTGGACTTAGACCTCTGAAATCAATCGTAAATAATCGTAATAAAGACCTAATAGACCTCGTTTTCATGTTTTTAATTTTAACCTCAATTAAACAAGCTTTTTGGTACATGTTAAATGGTTTATTAATACTTACATAAAGATCAAATATATAAACACTTACACACCACAAACACGTAAAGGCACATGACACATACCTTAAATTCTGGTAAACAACATAAAAAAAATTAACATTATTTTAGAAATAGCTTCGTAAAAATTGTGTCATCTGCTAAACAGCTGAAAAAGCTCGCTCAGCTTCCACGGTGGTTGGTACGGGTGAATTGAAGGTATGTGCCTTTTAATCCGTAAATCTTTAATATTTAAAACACTCTTCTCTGTAATCCCGCCAGTCCAGCGGGATCCCGCCAATTTTTCGAGCGAGATTAGTCCCGCAACATGAATGTTACAGGTTATTGGTACAGTACTTTTATACTTTACTTTGGGTCGTAGCGTGATGTTATAGCCTTCCTCAAGAACTGGGCTATCAAATGGAAAAATATTTGTTTAAATCCGACAGGTAGTTTCTGAGATTAGCGCATTCAAACAAACAGACTCTTCAGCTTTATATAATAGTATCTAATAGATTAATGTTTAAAACCCACCGTGACTGACTACATATAAAAATTAATTACACTAATAAAAAAATTACTACGGAATCCTACATGCGTGGTCAGACACGCACTTGGCCGGTTATTGAAGTATTTTTAGTATAAATGACGTAATTTATGGGAAGTACCATTATCTGACATTATAAGTTCGACCACATCCTGATGATTGGTATAGGAAAATCCTTATTTGATAAATTGTGCCTAATTAAAAAAAATCATTACGCTTTTTGTATATATTTAAGGATATGTCTAAAAATAATAATTACAAAGTGAATGAAGTGAAACAATAACAGTTAGTACTAAAGTGTATTTTTTGACCAAACTTTGCATGTCTTTCTGAAATAAGTTTTTATTTAAAATCTTTAAAAGACGTTACATTAACAATTTTCATAATAATTAACATTTTCAATCTGTTTTACACTAGACGTTCCGTTCCCGGCTCCGCCCGTGGATATATTTGAACAATATAAATAATATAGCCTATGTCTCTTAGCGATATCGTAACTTTCTCTTAGTGTAAGTTTATTCAGAATCGGTTCAGTAGTTTTTGAGTTTATTAATTACAAACAAACATATAAAACATAAAATTATTATAGATGTCCGCCCCCGGCTTCGCCCGTTGATATTTTCGAACAAAATAAAATATAGCCTTTAGTGCTCGGGGATAAAGTAGCTTCCTATGAGTGAAAGAATTTTCAAAATCGGTTCAGTAGATCCAGAGATTAACCGCACAAACTCACAAAACACAAAACCTATGTATAATATTAGTATAGATTTGCAGAACTAATAATAATATTTTTAAACTGATTATATTAAAAAAAAATACAATATAAACCGGCCAAGTCCGAGTCGGACTCGCGCACGAAGGGTTCCGTACCATTATCTATAAAAACGGCAAAAAAAAAAAAAAAAAAAAAAAAAAAAAAAAAAAAAAAAAAAAAAAAAACTGTGAATATTTCAAGCGTCTACCTGTTGCCGTTATCAATATCGAGCAAAAAAATCACGTTTTACTATCACGGTTCATGAGATACAGCCTGGTGACAGACAGACAGACGGACGGACAGCGGAGCCTTATTAATAGGGTTTAGGTTTTTTTACCTTTTGGGTACGGAACCCTAAAGGCATGCAAAGTTTGTTTATCAAATAAGACAAGTCAAACAAAATACACTTTACGTAAGTGTTGACTTTTGCATTTATTAAATAACAAGCGACCTGCCCGGTTTTTTTGAATACTTTTTTTTGTAGAGAATTTTAATCTACACAATTATTTCCTGCATGAGTTTGTTATTATCTTTGACGGATTAGACAGCACACGCCAAGAAAGCGCGCTTACGGTAACTTTTTCCCCGACTTGATTCACTTATAATGCTCAGTTCCTAAATGTGATTGGTCCATGTTTAAGGGGCTGATAATCGTCAGCGTCCTTGACGATTTGATGTTTTAAGACACGCCCTTTTTCCGACCTAGCCTGCGAGAGACTATCATAGTTAGAGAGACCACGCTTTTAGTTGCCGTCTGGCGTCTAATACTAGACTGTATGTGATCAGTAATTGTCGTCTGACACAGGACTGCATGTGATTATTTGTCTCCTAATACCATACATACTGTATGGGATTAGTTGTCGTTTAGTAATCTGTCAAAAAATATTTTATAAGACGTTGCTCCGTATTGACGTTAAAAAGGACAAATCAACAAACAAACAATCACTCTTTCACGTTTGTAATATTAGTAAGGAAGTAAGAATACCTACCTATTTACACGCTTGATGATAAAATGATGCTTTTTGCCCCGGATTTGCTCGTAGAAATGTTTGAAATGTGACAAGCGAGATCTGATATTTTATTAAAATTCAACAGTATACTAGATTTCGACTAATTTTAGGGTTCTGAATTCGAATTTGATATCGATTTCGCAATTCAATATGACGACATCTGTCAATTTCGTAAAATTCGACATTATGCTAGATTTCGACTAATTTTAGGGTTCTGAATTCGAATTTGACATCGATTTCAAAATCGAATATGACGACATCTGTCAATTTCTTTAAATTCGACATTATACTACATTTCGACTAATTTTGGGGTTCTGAATTCGAATTTGAATTTGATATCGATTTCACAATTCAATATGACGACATCTGTCAATTTGGTAAAATTCGACATTATACTAGATTTCAACTAATTTTAGGGTTCTGAATTCGAATTTGATATCTATTTTACAATTAAATATAACGACATCTGTAAATTTCTTTAAATTCGACATTGTACCTAGTTCCTACTAGATTTCGACTAATTTTAGGGTTCTGAATTCGAATTTGAATTTGATATCGATTTCACAATTCAATATGACGACATCTGTCAATTTCTTAAAATTCGACATTATACTAGATTTCGACTAATTTTTTATTTATTTATTTGTTTTTTTGCTAATTTGTGTTAATTTCAAATAGTACTAAACAGATAAATTATAAGAATACTATTGTAAGCCTGAAAAGGTACCACATGGAAGACACAGTTTTTATTATGTACAACACCTTATTTTTGATTCTGTGTGACAATAAAATATATTTGAATTTGACATTATATTAGATTTCGACTAGTTTTAGGGTTCTAAATTCGAATTTGATATCGATTTCACAATTCAATAAGACGACATCTGACAACTTCTTAAAATTCGACATTATACTACATTTCGACTAATTTTAGGGTTCTGAATTCGAATTTGAATTTGATATCGAATTCAAAATTAAATATGACGACATCTGTCAATTTCGTAAAATTCGAGATTATACTAGATTTCAACTAATTTTAGGGTTCTGAATTCGAATTTGATATCGATTTCACAATTCAATATGACGACATCTGTCAACTTCTTAAAATTTGACGTTATTTTCAAAATTAAATTTAAAGACATCTGTAATTTTTTTTTAATTCGACATTATACTAAATTTCGACGAATTTTAAGGTTTCCTTTAACATTCATAACACATTAATATTGCACAAAATAGTGACTTTCTTTATAATAACAATAATTTCCATATGTAAGCCTGAAAAGGTACCACATGGAAGACACAGTTTTTATTATGTACAACACCTTATTTTTGATTCTGTGTGACAATAAAATATATTTGAATTTGACATTATATTAGATTTCGACTAGTTTTAGGGTTCTAAATTCGAATTTGATATCGATTTCACAATTCAATAAGACGACATCTGACAACTTCTTAAAATTCGACATTATACTACATTTCGACTAATTTTAGGGTTCTGAATTCGAATTTGAATTTGATATCGAATTCAAAATTAAATATGACGACATCTGTCAATTTCGTAAAATTCGAGATTATACTAGATTTCAACTAATTTTAGGGTTCTGAATTCGAATTTGATATCGATTTCACAATTCAATATGACGACATCTGTCAACTTCTTAAAATTTGACGTTATTTTCAAAATTAAATTTAAAGACATCTGTAATTTTTTTTTAATTCGACATTATACTAAATTTCGACGAATTTTAAGGTTTCCTTTAACATTCATAACACATTAATATTGCACAAAATAGTGACTTTCTTTATAATAACAATAATTTCCATATGTAAGCCTGAAAAGGTACCACATGGAAGACACAGTTTTTATTATGTACAACACCTTATTTTTGATTCTGTGTGACAATAAAATATATTTGAATTTGACATTATATTAGATTTCGACTAGTTTTAGGGTTCTAAATTCGAATTTGATATCGATTTCACAATTCAATAAGACGACATCTGACAACTTCTTAAAATTCGACATTATACTACATTTCGACTAATTTTAGGGTTCTGAATTCGAATTTGAATTTGATATCGATTTCACAATTCAATATGACGACATCTGTCAATTTCTTAAAATTCGACATTATACTAGATTTCGACTAATTTTTTATTTATTTATTTGTTTTTTTGCTAATTTGTGTTAATTTCAAATAGTACTAAACAGATAAATTATAAGAATACTATTGTAAGCCTGAAAAGGTACCACATGGAAGACACAGTTTTTATTATGTACAACACCTTATTTTTGATTCTGTGTGACAATAAAATATATTTGAATTTGACATTATATTAGATTTCGACTAGTTTTAGGGTTCTAAATTCGAATTTGATATCGATTTCACAATTCAATAAGACGACATCTGACAACTTCTTAAAATTCGACATTATACTACATTTCGACTAATTTTAGGGTTCTGAATTCGAATTTGAATTTGATATCGAATTCAAAATTAAATATGACGACATCTGTCAATTTCGTAAAATTCGAGATTATACTAGATTTCAACTAATTTTAGGGTTCTGAATTCGAATTTGATATCGATTTCACAATTCAATATGACGACATCTGTCAACTTCTTAAAATTTGACGTTATTTTCAAAATTAAATTTAAAGACATCTGTAATTTTTTTTTAATTCGACATTATACTAAATTTCGACGAATTTTAAGGTTTCCTTTAACATTCATAACACATTAATATTGCACAAAATAGTGACTTTCTTTATAATAACAATAATTTCCATATGTAAGCCTGAAAAGGTACCACATGGAAGACACAGTTTTTATTATGTACAACACCTTATTTTTGATTCTGTGTGACAATAAAATATATTTGAATTTGACATTATATTAGATTTCGACTAGTTTTAGGGTTCTAAATTCGAATTTGATATCGATTTCACAATTCAATAAGACGACATCTGACAACTTCTTAAAATTCGACATTATACTACATTTCGACTAATTTTAGGGTTCTGAATTCGAATTTGAATTTGATATCGAATTCAAAATTAAATATGACGACATCTGTCAATTTCGTAAAATTCGAGATTATACTAGATTTCAACTAATTTTAGGGTTCTGAATTCGAATTTGATATCGATTTCACAATTCAATATGACGACATCTGTCAACTTCTTAAAATTTGACGTTATTTTCAAAATTAAATTTAAAGACATCTGTAATTTTTTTTTAATTCGACATTATACTAAATTTCGACGAATTTTAAGGTTTCCTTTAATATTCATAACACATTAATATTGCACAAAATAGTGACTTTCTTTATAATAACAATAATTTCCATATAAATTGCTGCTCACATCAAAATTCCATAGTGAATGAATATTTTAAATTACCTGCATTTTATTCAAATCGTAAAAATATAAATCAAAACAAAATAAAATTCGCAACGTATGGGATTCGAATCGGCGACCTCAGCGTTTAGCAGCGCGGTGCCTCCCACCTAGCCACTTCGGCTTGAACTTGTTTAGTCGAAATTTGACATTGCATAGACATGTTAGTATTCACCTTTTTAATTAATAACATAAGATTCAAATAGTACTTTAATCTAAACATAAATGATGAACAAAATAAAAATATGTACAAATTTAGAAATTGTTAAAACTTAAATATCGTGAACATGTAGGTTGATTGGAGGGAAAATCTTTGTCAACTGTCGGTCTTGCAATTACATTCAGGTCTTGCTGTTGTAATACTATATTTTTATCTCCAATCGGTTCTCTTATTTGAAGCTTTCTGGTGAATCTAGGATCTACAATCTCTGGCAGCAGACAGTTGATATAAAAATATTCTAGTTTACTTTTCATGTTATTCTGCCAAAAGAAGTCGTCTTTTGATATTATTTCCGTCTTCAGTCGTTGTTTCTCGCCGGACCAAACCGCAAACAAGCATTTCTTTCGTTTGGTTATGTGTAGTTGGCCCTGAACCTGATAGTACCAGTTATGTTTTTTGTTCACTACTAAAGATCCTCCTTTGTCTTTTAACCAAAAATTAACTTTTTTTTTTATTATAGCTTCATCCAGTCCTAATTTGTAAGCAGTGATTGGGCATTTTATTTCAATAATAGTGTCTTCGCCATATATTCCATCAGGCGAAGCTCCAAGAAATGGTAATTGACCGTCAATGTATAAGCCACAAGGTTCAATTTTTATATCTTCTTGTTTGGATAGCTGTGCGATGGCTATTTTTTCATAGTCTTGGCCATGTTTAATAGACGAAACGTGGTCAATATTAGTTTTGTACAAAATGTCTTTAACTAAATTGGCACATCGAATGTTAGGCCTCCTCTTGATCACACGGCCAAAATTGGAAGCTGTCAATAACGATCTTCGAAGCTCCATCCACTCGCTGCTATCCCTTTGAAGAATAGTTTTCTTCTCTATTATTTCTCGCTGTTCATCCGTTTTTTTTAAAGTTATCAAAAAATTTTTCATCAATTTCTCAAGCATCTCTTTTGACAAATCTGGTTTTGTACATTGCTCTCCATAATTTTCATCAGACTTTTTGAATATGATGCGTCTCTTTTTTTTTATATATTTCATATTTAAAACTCTTTTCTTCATTCTCCGTTCTTCTAGCAACTTTAGCTTACCTCGTGGACTATTTTGTATAATATTTTTGTAAAGAAGGGATGTAGATTTGTAGGAGTTGAACGATTGCATCTAGCAGTGTACGATTGCTTCAGTGAAAAGTTTATTCTTTTTCCTCCTATATATTTCGCTACCACACTATGGTATCGTTCGACATCATTACTGTCAATGTCATGAATTAGACTACGGGCATGGCCAGCTATGTTTTGGATCAAGAGGCAAACTCGTTGCCACAGCGATGAAGTGAAAAATTCATTTTGTGACCATTCACCAATTTTGTCACAAAAGTAACGTTTGCACTGAACATGGTTGCCAAAATTATGGTGATGAGACAACAGAATGTCGTCAAACAGTGATTGGATGTCTGGACATTCATCGCTCTTATTTTTGGCAATAGCTCTTTTAATTATTGCCCTCATTCCCATAATGGTATTTTTAGTAATGAGCTTTCTGTGCCTGATGGGATAGCGGGTATCAGTTTGTAATTTTATCAGTTTGTTACAGAAATTTCTCAGCAAGTGGTTACGGCATTCAATTTTTTCAACAGTTATTCCTTCAGTTTGGTATGGTCGTAACTGAAGTATTTGGTTATATGTATTTGAGTCACCATCCGATATTACACGTCCATAAATTAAATTATGTGTTTCTACGGACTGCCTGAAACCTTCGACTATTATATGACTTTCCATCCCAGTAGAAGGCCCTGAATAATTTTTAAAACATTTATGTACTTTAATAGGAACTTTTTTTATTTCTGCCCGATCGCAAGTGTAACAATATTTATTGCACACCCCTAAATATAAAAGTTTACCCGTCCTCTTCCCAATAATTGCCCCTGCGCCTGACAAGGCAGAGTAATTAGTTTTGTATGATCGTTTACTATAACAGCCATCCACAATTACGTCAATAATTGGGATGCCATTTTTACTTAACCTGCCCTCCTCCATTGCGAAGTTCCTTTCTTTTTCAGCTGCTTCGTTCATTGTTTTTTGAGCTACCTCTTCCCAGTTTGTGGACAGTAAATTATGTATATGTTGGTACTTTTTATTTGATAATAATGGAAGGTTTAATGCTGCAGAGAACTCCTGTAAATGTGAATGTCCACCACCAATTGACATTATACCTGCTACAGCACAATTATTAACAGGTAAGTAATTATTGTCATCATCGAAGTCGCTTTCAATAAAAAAAATTAGATTGCATACTTTGCACAAGAGTTTAAACTTTGACTTTAAACCATCCTGCTTTTCACCCACTAAATCAATATTATTTAAATTACAACCAAAGGGCCCGTGGTTAGATATTTCCTGTAGTTTTTTATAAAAAAATGTAAAGTTTATAATTCTTCGACCAATGTGGGTTTCTTGATCTTGAGGTTGACTAACTTCAACCTGAAAAAGACAGTATTTAAAAAATGTTATCGGTGTATGAGACGGTACGGTTACAATTTTAAGGTGAGTAACCCTCATTTAATTTACATTTACACATTAAATTACATTACCTTAAATTACAATACAATAAATTACATTACATTACAATTTACAATACACTACATTACACTACACTACAGACATAGAATAGATGCCCTTGAGATGTGGTGCTGGCGTCGTATGCTACGGATACCTTGGATTGCACGTCGCACAAATGTATCCATACTATCAGAGCTGAACATCAAGTCTAAACCACGACTCTCCACTGTGTGCATGAGACGAATTCTGCAATATTTCGGACACATTGCACGAAGAAAGGGCAACAACCTAGAAAAGCTTGTGGTGTTGGGCAGGATGGAGGGAAGAAGACCTCGAGGACGAAGCCCTAAACGATGGTCCGATCAAGTGTCCGAGAACCTGGACACCAGTATTACCACAGCCTTTCATCAGGCAGAGGACCGCAGCCGATGGAAGAAAATAATTGAGGAGAAGCTGATGAGACGGGGTCACGATCCTCAGCAATGAGGGACCGACTGTGGAGGAGGAGGACATTACACTAGATTAAATTACATTACCTTAAATTACAATACATTAAATTACATTACATTAAATTACATTACATTATTATTATAATATAACCTCAAGGTCAGGAACGTCATCGGTAGATTTAGAAAGAAGGGTAACATTTTCTTGAGTTTTTGCTAGTGACACATTATTTAACCTGTAATAAAGTTTACAGTTATATGTAAAATTTCAAATTTTTTATAAACATTACACGACAAGTACAGGATGTAAAAAAATAACTCCAAAAATAAGTGTGTTGTAAATCTATTAATTCTCAATTTTATGTATCGTACGAAGAAACTTACTCTGTCAATGAAAAATCTGACGTCTCAGTTGTTTCACACGTAGTATTTTCGTCCAACTTTTGTTTCTTCCTGATATAATAAAAACATGTTTAATCACATACACTATACTTACTGTCTAGAACTCTAAAATTAGTCGAAATCTAGTATAATGTCGAATTTTAAGAAAATGGCAGATTTCGTTATATTGAATTTTGAGAATGATGTCAAATTCGAATTCAGTACCCTAAAATTAGTCGAAATCTAGTATAATGTCGAATTTTAAGAAAATGACAGATGTCGTTATATTGAATTTTGATAATAATGTCAAATTCGAATTTAGAACCCTCAAATAAGTCGAAATCTAGTATAATGTCGAATTATAAGAAATTGACAGATGTCGTCATATTGAATTTTGAAATCTATGTCAAATTCAAAATACCTAATAACCTTTAAATTGGTCGAAATCTAGTATAATGTCGAATTATAAGAAATTGACAGATGTCGTTATATTGAATTTTGAAATCGATGTCAAATGCGAATTCAGAACCCTAAAATTAGTCGAAATCTAGTATAATGTCGAATTTTAATAAATTGACAGCTGTCGTTATATTGAATTTTGAAATCTATGTCAAATTCAAAATACCTAATAACCTTTAAATTGGTCGAAATCTAGTATAATGTCGAATTATAAGAAATTGACAGATGTCGTTATATTGAATTTTGAAATCGATGTCAAATGCGAATTCAGATCCCTAAAATTAGAAGAAACTTACTCTGTCAATGATAAATCTGACGATTCAGTTGTTTCATACGTAGTATTTTCGTCCAACTTTTGTTTCTTCCTGTTATAATAAAAACAGGTTTAATCACATACTTATATACACTATAATTAGTCGAAATCTAGTATAATGTCGAATTTTAAGAAAATGACAGATATCGTTATATTGAATTTTGAAATCGATGTCAAATTCGAATTTATAACCCTAAAATTAGTCAAAATCTAGTATAATGTCGAATTAAAAAACAAATACATAGTACCTAAAATGAAACGATGTGGTGTAGATGAAGCAAGAGAAGTATGCTAAGATCGAGAGAAATTTCTGCTCCGTTCTCTCTACCTACCCCTTTGGGAAACAGGCGTGAAGATGTATGTAAAACGGGCGAAGCTAGTACGAAAAGCTAGTATATAATAATTATATTTACCTTGCAATTACTTCTGCCATATGTTTCACTTTTGCTATATAGCTCGTCTTCCTTTTTCTACGTATACTTTGATGTTTATTTCCCATATTGGGGTTACTCACAAACTCACAAGAAGAAATTGTACCTAACTACTAGACTAAATAAAGTATGCTGATAACTAACTTATGAAAATATTGCCTAATCGCTACGCTAATGACAGGTTACCAAATTTGGTCAAAACGTAAACAAATAATATAATATCTTGTGACTTGTGAGCGATCGAGTGAACGTGACCATCTAGCATCACGATTCAACTGTCACTGTCGGTCGGTCGGACCGCGGACCGGTCGGACGTCGGATTCGGCGAGTTTTTTAAACAGGTTCTACATGGTTGGACAACGCCGTTGTACAACTATAATGGATTGAACGGTATAATGTATAATATCAATTTGGTTGACAACACCTTGCGAAAGAGTGTTTTTTTGTTTTTTTTTCAAATCAATACGGAGCAACGGATTGACTTGATTTTTTGCACAGAGATAGTTGGAGGTCCAGATAATGACATGGGCTACTTTATATCCCAAAAATTCTTCGGGCTTGCCACTCTTTAAATATTTCCACGGCGAAGCCGGGGCGAATAGCTAGTACCTTACCTATATCGTAATTTTATCATCAAGCTTGGATAATAGGTAGGTATTGTAACTTCCTTACTAATATTACAAATGCGAAAGAGTGTTTTATTGTTTTTTTTTCAAATCAATACGGAGCTACGGATTGACTTGATTTTTTGCACAGAGATAGTTGGAGGTCCAGATAATGACATGGGCTACTTTATATCCCAAAAATTCTTCGGGCTTGCCACTCTTTAAATATTTCCACGGCGAAGCCGGGGCGAATAGCTAGTACCTTACCTATATCGTAATTTTATCATCAAGCTTGGATAATAGGTAGGTATTGTAACTTCCTTACTAATATTACAAATGCGAAAGAGTGTTTTATTGTTTTTTTTTCAAATCAATACGGAGCAACGGATTGACTTGATTTTTTGCACAGAGATAGTTGGAGGTCCAGATAATGACATGGGCTACTTTATATCCCAAAAATTCTTCGGGCTTGCCACTCTTTAAATATTTCCACGGCGAAGCCGGGGCGAATAGCTAGTACCTATATCGTAATTTTATCATCAAGCTTGGATAATAGGTAGGTATTGTAACTTCCTTACTAATATTACAAATGCGAAAGAGTGTTTTATTGCTTTTTTTTAAATCAATACGGAGCTACGGATTGACTTGATTTTTTGCACAGAGATAGTTGGAGATCCAGATAATGACATGGGCTACTTTATATCCCAAAAATTCTTCGGGCTTGCCACTCTTTAAATATTTCCACGGCGAAGCCGGGGCGAATAGCTAGTACCTTACCTATATCGTAATTTTATCATCAAGCTTGGATAATAGGTAGGTATTGTAACTTCCTTACTAATATTACAAATGCGAAAGAGTGTTTTATTGCTTTTTTTTAAATCAATACGGAGCTACGGATTGACTTGATTTTTTGCACAGAGATAGTTGGAGATCCAGATAATGACATGGGCTACTTTATATCCCAAAAATTCTTCGGGCTTGCCACTCTTTAAATATTTCCACGGCGAAGCCGGGGCGAATAGCTAGTACCTATATCGTAATTTTATCATCAAGCTTGGATAATAGGTAGGTATTGTAACTTCCTTACTAATATTACAAATGCGAAAGAGTGTTTTATTGCTTTTTTTTTAAATCAATACGGAGCTACGGATTGACTTGATTTTTTGCACAGAGATAGTTGGAGATATAGATTCTTCGGACTTGCCACTCTTTAAATATTTCCACGGCGAATAGCTAGTAGGGGGGTCTATGTAAAACCAATACGTATGTAACATTGTTTATCGTAATTTTATCATCAAGCTTGGATAAAGGGTAGGTATTTTAACTTCCTTACTAGGTAATGTTTCAAATGCGAAAGAGTGTTTATTTGTCCTTTTTTAAATTAATTGACTTGATTTTAATGACATATCCCACAAATCCTTCGGGCTTGTCACTTTTCAAATACTTCCACGCGCGAAGCCGGGGCGAAAAGCTAGTCTATCATAAGTTTTCCATCAAGCGTGTGTGGATAAAATATTACAAACGCGGAAGAGTGTTTGTTTGTCCTTTTTTTTCAAATCAATACGGAGCAACATGGGAGCAACGGATTGACGTGATATTTGCACAGAGATAATGACATGAGCTAATTTATATTTCGGAAGTCCTTGGGGCTGGCACATTAAAATTTTTCTACGGGGGAAAAGCTAGTATATCATAATTTTATTTGCCTTGCAATGACTTCTGCAATATGTTTCCCGTACGCATTTTCTATGTATACCTACCTACCTACTTTGCTGTTTATTAACTTATTTCCAATACTGGAGTTAATTATTTAATATAATTACGCTCACAAAAAGCAACGCTGACTCCTAGACTCAAGTATACAAATAGCAACTTCCTTATGAAAATATTGCCTAATCGCTACGGTAATGTCATATATTAATAAAGTTTACCATTAATAAATTAAATTTGAGCCAAAAAATACACAAATAATACAAAAACTTGTGAGCGATCGAGTGGCCGCGACCGTCTAGCATCACGATTCAGCCGTCACTGCCGACAAGGCGAGTGTGAATAAAGAAGAGCTAAAGCGTTTCCGCTCAGAGTAGAAATCGTAAGCGCCATTTGACATAATCATTATTTTTTAAATAACTATACAATTTATTTGAATTTACAAATGGCAATTATATGGGTAATTGAATATTACAAAAACCAAATTAAATGTCATAGTACTAAAATCACTAGTACCGCCGTTTTCTTTTTTTGAAAACTTTCAGAGACCACATTTTGGGATTATTTTCTATCGAGCGAAAATTGTGTAATCGCGTTTTCAGAATGGCAATTATATCAATTATATCCTGTAGAATAATATATATTTTTTTCAATCTTGGAAATTGTCTTGTTTTTGCTAAAATATTGTTTAAATAATCGTATATAGGTGTTATCTGCCCCTTAATAGTCATATACCTCCCTCGTGTATCAGTCTATCTAATCGAGAAAACCGCCACAAAATCCGTTCAGTACTTTCGGAGTGGACCGGGCACAGACAGACAGACAGTGATAAGTGATAGTGATGCTTACTTGATCATTACACTGGCAACTAAATTTACATTACCTTCCAAAATATCAATACCAGGGATTAACAAAAAAGGGAACAAACTGACATCTTCGGTATTCCCTGAAGCATTTGAAACGCATCCTATATAAACTATATTGCCTATAATTCAGTATCACACAATTGATGTGTGGCAAGAAAAAATTGATTAATCGCCAGCCATACTTGATTGGCCATCTTATGCCACGATGGCCCAACGTGAAGGCCTAGTGATGTATGGTGACAGCTATTCTGTGTATTTACGTCTTTTTACATTTTCCTTTAACCCATCAGAGCATATCGCAGCACCTACACAAAGGGCGTCCACTGTACCAAAACAATCATCAAATTAATTTTCAACGTTCACACGTTAATTACGAAAACTCTGCGCGATCACGAGTCGATGCTCGATTTTATTTTATCGGCTTTAAATTTTTTTGACAATAAATGTATTTTTGAAGTAAAAACTTCTTTAGGCGCGTTGAGCGATTTTTGGTAGGGGGACATCTTGGATTCGACCATGGATTACTCGACCCTAGAATGCTCGACCCGATAATGTACGGGAAGGAATTCGTGTACTGGCGCCAGTTGTTGGATCGGGCATTTTTGGATGCGCATTTCTGGCCGGTCTAGATCCGTCCTTTCATTATCTTTTTCAAACACTAGTACTTTTAATTTCGAATTATTTATTCATTCATAAATTGATTCTCGCATTCCTCGTTCAAAAGTGCAACCAGGCTTTGCAGCTCTTGTTCCGAAGATGCAATTAATACCGCATCATCGGCATATAAAAGACAGCAAACCCTAGTTGGACCCATTTCTATCCCTAAGGAACATTGTTGTAATATGGTCAAACAACTATCGAGATACAGATTGAACAGACAAGGTGACATTACACAGCCCTGTTTAACACCACATTACCACAATGTATGTTAAACGGGGTTGAGCACTGTCCACCCAGAGCGCCATCATGTAATGATTGTACTGCCCCTATGAGTTTTTTATTCACTCCGTATCTCGCTAGTGTTGACCATAATTTTCCTTTATGTATATTTTTTTATATTATTTATAAATACTTTAGTAAAAAAATCGAAATCGTAGTGAGAAAGCTAGTTCCTGGGGGCAGTTGACCTAAATATGTGAACGAGAAAATATTATAATATATTTTTAACCTTTCCATTTTCACCTTTTGCTAATTGGGATAGGTAAATGACTTGTCTACATTTTTAACTTGGAACGAGATCAAAAGACCGTTAATGTATTTTCTAAAATTAGTCGTTATGTTTTGTAAATAGTTTTTTTTGTTCTTACAAATATTTGTGAACGAACAAGTTAAGTGAAACTCTCTGTCCTCAGTCATTATTAAAGGACATGAATGTACTGCGTGTAGGTATGAGAACATTCTATAAGAGATATAAAAAAGTACAGCAAAATTGTGATTTTTTGATGAGTAACTCAGCTAAGGCTTTTATGTTGCATGAATTTATAGAAAGTTATTTGAATACCTATTCGAATTTTTGAGGTTCTTTAGATGTTACACATCAATCGCGACTAACTGTAAGTCTCGATCTCTTTTTTAAGAAAAGTACACGCATGACCAAAGTTGCACTATCCGAATTTTATTCTCATACAAAATTAGCCAATAAAGCCTTTTTGCTGAAAATTTTAAGTATGAAATGCCACAAATGCAAAAAATCATTTTAACATTACGTGAAAATGAAACCCTTTATATGAAAAAATTTAAATAACAATATTTGTCACAATAAAATTGAGATTTCTAACAGTTATAAAATTTCATGAAATGCTGTTCAAGTATAATTTTGTGACAGACTGGGACGAACGGATGGAGGGACGGACTAAACGATCTTTGTGGGGATTCTTGTTTTACTAAGGAACCCTAAAAGTTTTACCTTGGATACCTGTGGAAATTTCTCCGTATGTACAGTAAAAACTAATGTTCAATAATCATGCCAATAATTTTATATATATTAGATAGAGCCTAAAAGGAAAAATGTAAAAACGCGACTTATCCTAAATATATATTGAACAATATTACTTGGATTTCTCAGTTTTTGTTAAAGTACAAAAATTATTATAAACAAAGTATGAATATTTTTTTAACTTTTATGGCGTGATCTTGTTGAGTATGTATATAAGAAAGGCTCCACGAAGCGAAATATTTTTACGACAATTATTTAAACATTTTTTTTTCATTTACAATGAAGACGGAAGTTCGAGAAAATTTTGTTAGTTAACAATTTTGTAAAAAAATTAACTTTAAGGAAAATTTCCAACGGGGATAAATTTTTTGAAGTGTTAAAAATACACCATTTTTTTTTCAAATTTAAAAAAAAATTCAATACCTTAAAAAAAATTATCAATGTGGTACTCGCTTTTGATGCCGCGCGCGCAACCTAAAAATGAAGCGCGGAGACCCATTTTCAGCGTTAAATTAAAATTATAAATAATGGAGATAGAGTTCCGGGAGCTGGGAGTTTTTTATTGGAATTTCCTCCTCTTTAAGAATCTTTTTTTGAAATTTCTTAAATATGAATAGTCTATGAAATATTGGCGAAAAACGAAATGCCTTTTTTTCATCTTTAATTGTTTATAACTTTTGCAATTTTTTATGTGCTAATACACTCTTTTGGCACATTTTTCTAGGCGTCATTCCGAATCCAATGAGCTATCGCACATAATTTTAAGAGCAGTATCTCTATTTTAGACCATTTTGAACTTGTCGTCTAGACTATGACAGACAGACAGACAGACAGACAGCGGAGTCTTAGTAATAGGGTTTCCGTTTTTACCCTTTGGGTACGGAACCCTAAAAACTAGAAAAAAACCTGTCGCATCATATCTGTGCACAAACTCCAATTTTGTCATATATAAGACATATTCGAGGTAATACTATCATAAAATTCACCTCGTTTATCCATTAGG
This sequence comes from Nemapogon koenigi, assembly GCA_963924495.1. Lineage (NCBI taxonomy): Eukaryota > Metazoa > Arthropoda > Insecta > Lepidoptera > Tineidae > Nemapogon > Nemapogon koenigi. The sequence continues at coordinate 2,135,843 of OZ004640.1, read as the reverse complement.
TAAACAAAATTATCTTCAAATCCCTTCAATGGACTTTATCATAGGAACCCAGTTAATATTATTATATTTAAAACGTTTATTTTATAATATAATATTCTCTAAATATTCAGGACATTTATCTGCGCCTTCACCCACGTAGTATACCTAGAAACATTCACACCAGACAAGATCAGATTGCAAAACTCCTGAACCGATTTTAATGATATAAGAAACAGTCAAAGTTTCAATGATGATCCTTCGATCTTTTAATCTCCAAGTGAGATAGGTTACGTGAGGATTTTTTTATATTGATAGAACGACATGTTACTCGCCATCCACTTGGTGGAAAGTGGAAGGTGACAAACAAAAGTATAATATAGACCGCATAAAGCGTATTTACCACATCCGGAACGATATCATTAGAGAAAAATGCGGAGTGAAAGATGATGAAGAAAAGTAGTTTACGCTGGTTTGGACAAGTTGAAAGAATGAAGGAAGAAAGGTTTACATGGCTGAAGTAAAAGTAAATGACGACCTAGATGTACTTTTATTGAATAAATAAATATTTATTGATCGATGGCAATATTAAAAGTACACACAATCGCCGAGCATGTATGAAAGGTATGATGAATATAAAAGAAGCGAAAGAGATATGTCAGGATCGTAACAAACGTCATTCGATTGTCTCTGCCTACCCCTCTCGGGATGAAAGGCGTGATGATAGATAGATAGTCATATTATGTTTGTTTTGTCTCCTCCACTACACTGTAACACAGTGGTAATGCATTTGCCAAGGCAATTGAACTGGTGCTTGGTGAGAACAGATGTTCGACTCAGGGTATGTAAATATTGGTTATATACTGGCACTGGCTAAATCTTCAGATAACCTGTGAAGGTGCGTGAAAAAAAAGTCGGAAAATAAAATATTGAGTCTTCTTTTTTGACGTGGGCTAAACATCAAACCCACGACTTCCAATTAATAACAGTATCCGGGCCATTCAATAACTAATCCTTATCTATAACAAACAGCGGGTGTGTCGGCCGTTCGTCCATCATCTGGTCTAATACAATGGTCAGTTGCGACATCGCGCAATGCCGGCGGGTAAAAACCTCCATCCATCATACTGCCTAACAATCTAGACTTGGGTGAAATATCTAGCTTCAATTATATACTAGGCTCTAACTGTAGGCTTCATCGCTGAGGCATTGATGAAAAAACCGGGATTTTTTTATACCTCCTGCAGTAATTTATTTATTTAATTATTTATTTATTTAAAAAGTCTGATTTTACCTAACGTCAAACAAGAATTGAGCCTTTTCTATCATTCCATCACTTTCATTAAAATGAGAGAGAGGGAATAATGAATCGAGGTCCAATGGGCCACAAATTTTGAAGCACAAAATTTGATTGACGTTAGTAATATAGTTAAATTACACTTCCAGAAAGATTGACTAAAAAGGTTTATATGGCTGAAGTGAAAGGAAATGCTGGCAGAGGATGATCTAGGTGTATCTACTTTTATTGAACATATATAAAAAATGTATTGATCGATGGAAATATTAAAGTACACACAATCGCCGAGCATGTATGAAGAGCATTCATCATGAATATAAAAGAAGCAAAAGAGATATGTCAGGATCGTAAATGGCATTCGATTGTCTCTGCCTACCCCTCTTGGGATAAAAGGCGTGATGATAGATAGATACACTTCCATACATTACAGACGCCTTAATGGAGGTGAACTGGCCATATTACACGTATGCAAACTGACAAATGGACTCAGAACAGTAACGAAATGGACAGGACTCGCGCCGTTCTTTAATATAAGGTTTATTATATGTTTTCTTTCTTCACGGCTCCCGAAACCGTTTTACGGTCCTAGGGGTACCCAGCGGAAAAACAAGTCTCCCTCTTTTAGCCGATGGTGGCTATACCTGACGAGTGGCCAGTTCTGGTTGAGGTATATTTAGATGGAAAAGCCTCTAAGTGCAATGTGGTTTGTCGTATTATGTACATAAGTTTTTATAACTTTTTGAGTTTATACATACATGCCTAGGTAATACCAGACGTCTTAACCACTCGGCCATATAGGTTTATTACAAGTTGTGTTTTATTTCATCTGACAGACAGACAAACAAAATTATTGTGAAACATACACAGTCACTGTATAACAACTTGCCAACCTAGTGATGTAACAGAGCAGGGTTGTAAATAACACCAAGATTACGTTGCGTCTTCAGAGTTGAATATTTCAATTGTTCCATAACCCCTCAAGGCATGAAGCCTAGGTTTACTGTGCTGCTCTTTGTAACTTATTTTTATTAAATACTACGATCTGCCCGCGGCTTCGTTTGGGTGGATAATGGATATGTAGCTAGAGCTACACATTACAGAAAAAAAATTGACATAATAAAAAAGTGACAAAACAAATAAAGAAATGATACCAAATGATAGTATTCAGCTTGTTGTTGTCATTTAAAAGCGAGTCTCCGAAGATACTAAAGCACTAAATGTATGTTTAGCATTTACTGGCTTGGAACCATACCATGGCGCTTTCCATTCTTGTGTGTACCTAACGAGTGGCCAGTTCTGTTGAGGTATATTGATATTGGCAGATTTCATTATTAACCGCCAATTTCGACACATTTTTATGAATATTTCCAGAAAAAAGGTGTCCGGGGAGCAATCAAAAAAGAGAAAACATCAAACGGAGTCACACGAAATACTACATGTCATACAAGTATTTAACTGGCTTTCGAAACGGACCGATAACTTTATCGATAACTCGGTACTTTCTCAGTACAACGTTGTTTACAATAATAAACTTTATTACTATACTATTAAGTTGCAATATCGCGTCAAGCCATTGTTCTGATTTTGTTCTTTCATTCATAAAACTTTAAGTTCATTGACTTCGCGGATTAGATGTGAATTGTTGAGTTATTGGTCTGCTGCAAAAGGTTAATGCAATATTTAAATATATTTAGATGGGGACTGCGTTCGCGGTGGTCTAAGAATGAGTTATGCGAAGTTAATTAGCTGTTGTAATTAATAATATCTATAGTAAATTAAAAGTAAGTAAATAAATATTTAAATGCTCAGCTCCTGAACATGATAGTTTAATGTTTAATACTTTAGACGCCTCGAAACCTAAAGTAACTTATTAGTATTCTAATAGTCAATCTTATGGCCAAATGAGCAGAAAATTGGCGGAGGGGGGGGGGGGGGGGGGGTGACTATACCACTAAAGATTGGTGGGTGGTTAGAATCAAGTTAGCAGCAGAAGGAATGTCGCACTGTCAAAAAGTGGAACGAACTTCTCGCGTCGATCTTTCCTGCTTCCTACAACCTGGGGCGAATGTATGCTGTATGGAAGCTTTCCGCCTACTACTCTAGGAAATAAGCGTGAAGAATTAAGTTATTGAGGCGGGCGAAACCGGTACGGTCCTCAATTGAATTTCGATAGTTGGTACAAGATAGATTTGAAAGTGGAGAGTCTAGACCAGACTTAGTCTAATCAGGTTTTGAAATTATAAACTACAATCTCCTCAAAAATCGGTCAAGCGATTTTTTGTGTATTGTCTCCCTCATTTCAAATGACAGATTTGTTAGAGTGACAAATTACTAGGTAAATCTTTTAAATTCAAATATAGAACATGTTAACTCCTAAAACATTAAATATCATGTGCCAACTCTTCTTAACCGACCAATACGTTTAATAGGAAGGCGGCAAGTTTTTAATTTCTTAAATTTAAAAAATAATATTTATCTAAGTCTGTTTTAGTCTCTCGCCCACATGCAGCACGACTTTAATAAAATAAGCAATTTAGAGATCAATTAAAACTATAAGATTTATTATATACTGATTAAGTTAGAAATTAATGAACCAATTAATGTTTACTTTTGCCTTTTAATAATAATAAATTAATCATTCAATATTTATTTATATTAGAATTTGCTTCGATTGGCTTTTTAGGGTTCGGCAAAGTCCAACTAACAAAATATAAACTTATCATTCTAACTAATATCATAAAAGTGTGTGCGTTTGTTGTGTCAGTGTGACATCGGAAACCCAATAGGGTTTATAAAATAACTAATGCCATGAAAACTCGCTGGGGCTAACTTTTCCCCGACTTGATTCACTTATACTGTTAATGCTCAGCTCCTAAACATGATAGTTTAATACTCGTAAACCTTCCCGGTGAATCAACCTATCTAATAGTGAAAAAATAGTGATTAGTTATGTGAATTTTGAGCAGCCATTGGAGAAAAGGTTTTTCGAATAATTTTCACCAAGCCGTTTTTTTAGATAGTTGAACGAGCCTATATGAAATATGAATATATCAAATTATCAATCATCATATTTTTTGCTGTCAGCTATGTTAATGATCAGTTGATATCTGTCACGTGTGCGTTAATAGACCGTACATCTCTAGCTAAGTATACAACAATATCTCTATGAAACAAATTTAAACATCTGCAAATGATATTAACTATTATATTATAATAATCCGGTCGTTAATTACATTGTGTTACCATGGAAGACTAAATTTGGCTACACGCGTTTTGGATATTGAAACTAGGTGCTGCCCGCGGCTTTGCTCGTGTCATTTTGATACTTTATACACATCTAATCCATGCAGTTTTATGATGGATGGAAGATTGTCTTAAAAAATTGATTGAAGGCAGTGTTAAAGTACACACAATCGCCGAGCGAAAGAGGTACATCGGGATCGTAGCAAATGGAATTCGATTATTCGATTGTCTCTGCCTCTTTCTCGTGGGATAAAAGGTGTGATGATAGATATATAGAAAAACTAGCGGACCCGGCAGACGTTGTCCTGCCCAAACGTTGGTTTGCCTGCACTACTCCTACCCCTACCCCTACCCTTATCACTTAGGGGTATGAAAAATAGATTACGACCAATTGTGGACCCTATATACCGAATATACACAAAAAAAATCATAAAAATCGGTCAAGCCGTTTCGGAGGAGTATGGCAACTAACTTGTGACACGGGAATGTTATCGTTCCAAAATTGCTTGACTTCTCGTGCTACGAAGGGCACGTAAAGTTACACGCATTTCCTCTAATAATAACAGATATTTACGCGTGTTAAAGAAGTGGCACATCTAAATCCATCAAGTGCAGTAACATGGCAAAAAGTGGACTCTGTTACTGGTGTCTCTGGCCACAATAGCAAGGTATAAAGGCCGTTAAGATGTATGTGTGTGTGTGTGTGTGTGTAGACATTTTTTTTTTTTTAATTTATGTATAGGTACACCAAAACGAATGATTCTTATTCTAGTTTAATTTAATTAAAGGAAATTTGATCGGACATTTTAGTGTTGGACATTCTCGGGCCGGGACTTTCTTGACTGGTCATTGGTCCTAGCTGACCCGTCGTTTTTGGCCTTCGAGTCTAAGTATGCTAACCCCACTGTTGTGTCGCAGCGCCCGTAGCACGAATGCTTCTATTCCAAAACGACCGAATTCATTCTGATGAAACTCTCAGCGACCATAATGGGATAATTGTTTGTTGCATGGTTTTCAAAGATAGACAATTAATAAAACCAGATGACCCGTGTGAATAATTCGCACTGTTAGTTCAACTAATCTCCAAATGATGGCGTCTTTTATAAAATAAATAAATTAGTCTATATTTAAAAGAAAGATTTAAATTTGATTTGTTTGATTATTTTCCGTCATTATAATCATCAAAATCATCAAATTAACTAGATATGGCGTAGGTACCGGCAAAAATAGCGATGCTACAGTGATATAATAATTAAACAGACGAAGCCATGTACGACATCTAGTGTATAATGTTGTAATTACAATATAATTTGTAAGCTAATGCACCTAATTCATTTACCCAAAAAGCAGTAATAATATAATTTGAATATTAACGTTAGAAATTATTTTGAACAATTAAAATGAAAATCTGATGACCGTCGTTGCGTGGGCCGTCATGTTCCCACGCGTTGTCCCGGTATTCCTACCGCGTCCCGATAAAGAACATTTGGTAGAGTCAGCAACAATGTGTGTATACAAATAATATTTATTTTATAGATTTTTAAAGTGACACTTCTTTACGCGTAAGGTTTTTTTAGAAAATACAGATTTAACAAAAAAGCTCCCATTAACAATAAATTCATATCATGAAGTTATGTTAAATGGATAATTTAGTATATTTAATTCTTAATTATAATAAACCAAATAACTTTCACTTCTTCTTACGCGTGTACACTAAATACACGTTTTTTAAGATTGTATCTTTGCAGTGAGATTCATTCTTCTTGGTCATCCTCGTGGGGCTGGAGTGGGAAACACGTTTCGGAAACACGCCAAGTGCGAGTCGGAATCGCGCACGAAGAGTTCCATATCATTATCTATAAAAACGGCAAAAAAACCACAGGTGGCAAATAATGGACCTAGAGGCTAGAGGTGTCACTTTTTCATTCTATTACGCCAGAAGAAGTGATTCACGTGGCCTCCGCAGCACGCGAAATCGTTCTTCCAACGCTCTACCAACAACGCTATAGACGCTGTTATCATTATCTAAATATATTTAATGACTACACTTTCTCTGCTGACGGTACGGTCATACTCCAACGCCTAATGCTGACACAAGCTTTGAATTCAGTAATTACATTTTGTACTTTACCCGATGGTCTACGATTGACATTATTATTATTACCACTCGTTGTTTGCACTGTACTCCTCGTGTAAGGTGAAACGTATCATGGAAACTTTTTTTAGGTCAGAAGATTTGATCTCTTTAAAATGTACCTTACATAAAATTAAAATGTCTTTAATATTTTATGTTAAAACTAGCGGACCCGGCAGACGTTGTCCTGCACAAACGTTGGCTTGCCTGCACTACTCCTACCCCTACCCCTACTCCTACCCCTACTCCTACCCCTACTCCTACCCCTACCCCTACCCCTACCCCTACCTAACCCTACCCCTACTCCTACCCCTACCCCTACCCCTATCTCTACTCCTACCCCTACCACTACTCCTACCACTACCCCTACCACTACTCCTACCCTACCCTACCCCTACTCCTACCCCTACTGCTTTTTTTTTCTTCTAAACCGCCCCTGTTTTGTATTGTAACGAACAAAACAAAAAAAGAATTAGCCAAATCGGTTCAGCCGTTCTCGAGTTTTAGCGAGACTAACGAACAGCAATTCATTTATATATATATATATATATATATATATATATATATATATATATATATATATATATATCGATAAAATGTACCTATTAATGGGTTTTATGGTAAAATTGTAGCTTTCCACCCGGCTTCGCCCGTACAAATTTTTGAAATCTGACAAACGAATTTGTCTCGAAGGATAAATAATAAAAACACTCCGGCCCTCCAACTATCTCTGTGCAAAAAATCACATCGACCCGTTGCTGTGTTGTGGCGTGAAAGAAGGACAAACAAAACAACACTTTCTTATTTATAATATTAGTTTAGTTCAGGATCTTATCGGACACTCGTTAGTAAAAACTGGCGTACAACTAAACTTTTACTAATATTTTCATGAAGGTTCTCTGGAGTTAGCATACTTATCTTTCGTTTCGACCCGAAAGCCAAAAACGATGGGTCCGCACCAATGGCCATTCTATTGTTGGACATTCTCGGGCCGGGCATTCCTTGCGCGTTCAAAAATGTCGCGGTCCTACCTGAGTATGCTAACTCCACTGGTTTAAAAAAGGAAGTATTACATAAGTAGGTACTTGGTTTACGCAAAAGTAGCTAAATAATTATTTTAATATTGTGCTTATTTTTTATTGTTCAAAAAAATTTTTTTTTTAAGTTTGATGGCCATATAACGGGTTGAAATAGTACTCTATGGTCTATCATACATTACTAATAATGTGGACGGTTACCAACACGATTTTGTTAGCCACAGAGATATGGAATAAGAGGGCTGGACTATTTGGGTCAAATTGTATGTTCTACAAAGTTATATAATTATATACAGAAGTACATAACCCAAAACAAAACCTCTTTATTGAGCAAAATGTTTAAAGAAAAAAAAGGAAAATTTATTACAACGAGTAAAGTCAGTCATATCACAAGTTTGATACTGTACTAATAAAACCTTCACGAATGTACAGCGGAAACATAAAAATGTATGCGAACATCCAAACAAATGTCAAAAACTTATATGAAGGCCAACGCAACCCGTGCAAATTAAAATGTAGATAAGTATTGTTGAAACGCGTAGCAAGGAATGGACATTAGAATTCGGTCGAGTTATATCAAAGGCGCGAAATTCCGATATACCGCTCAAGGCCAAGGTTCGGTTTAGTATGCTAGTTACAGTGACCCGGCAACTCTATTGCGTTTCAATTTAAAATAAGCTTTGCACGTCACTATTAAGAGTTTAATATCGGCTACAAAAAAAACCGCCGCTATTATTGATATTTAGGGGCTTTTTGCGATAAGTCGGAAAATATTTAATATGATTTTTATAAAGTTAGGTGTAAATGTTTGCTTATTTTTGGGGCTTCTATTGTCGAAAATGATATCAAAATGCTTAGGATCGTATTTCGGTTGTCAGTTACTAACGGACATAAATAAATACGTAGATAACCAAGAACCGAAGGTTCCTTTCCGGATTGTTTTTTACGGTCGCCGCCTGCCTGCCAATACTAGTGCCAATCTAAATCAAACACTGGGAGTTCATTTTAGGAAATAATGATGTAGTGTAAATTAATAATATTTTCCTCCCCCGTGGAACTCATATTAAGTTTCACCCATATTATGGCCTTGAGTTCATACAAAAATCCCATAGAAAAAAACATTTATATTTCTTTCTATCGATGCGCGGAGTGCAGCCACAAGTTCACTGCAATACCTATTTCCTTCAGGAATTTCAGCAGGCGTTTTGCAGTGTTTGTTTGTACCTACTACAGTTGGTCTCAATACATGTTCTCCCAGATAAGTATATCTTTTCCGCACGAGAGGGTCCACATTCACATAAAATGTGTAATGCTGTTTCCTCTTTCCCACCCCTATTATAGTCATATACCTTATCTATAATTCCAGTTTATTTGTGTGCACTACTTCCACGCGGGCGGAGTCACTTCTAACATTTTTACAAATAAATCAGCAAAAGTGAAATACTCAAAAATGTTAACGCTGCTAGCGCTACATAATGACTCCATTAGGGTGTTTTAATGTAGCCATTAAGATAGCATTAATGTAATTATTCAATACAAACGGTTTTCAGCGGAGAAAATACTTTACTATGCAGTATATTGCAACAAAGTTTGGATGGCCGGACCCAAATTTATTGTCATAGCCAGGCAAATTTTAGGGTCCCGTAGTTTAGAACAGCGATTTTGGAATAAAAATTTAAAAATTTAGGACAGAGGTTCCCACTGGCCGATTTTTTTACTTTTTCTCGCCAAGAAGTCATTAATTGATTCCTATGATATACCTAAAATAAACGGAAGCTATGTTACCCATGTATCCGGATACAATTGATAGTTTGTATGTAGAGCATTGAAGAATAACCGATGTAAGCTTAATTTTGAAATTACCTTTCAGATTTGGAATATCCATAAAAAACTTAGGATGGACATAAAAAAACAATCTCAAAAACTCTACTCAACCAGTCGAATTTCCTTGTAAGGGATCTAAGAAGCACGCAAAGAAACACAGTATTTTTTTATTGTGAAACAAGCAAGTGTCTACTTTGAATAAATGCACCTTCACAACACCTCATTCCCCACGAACGTAGACCGCATCTACACATTACTTAGTATTATGAAAAAGTAAAAAAAGTTTGTAACAAACGAGCTCTTTGTGCGAATTAACTTTAATAACAATTAAATCGATCTGAATAATTACAAAAAAAACTCAATGCCATTAAAATTTACATATTAAACAAAATATCGCGGAACAAATCCAGAAATTAACACAGATCTGGCGATCGTTCTCACGCATCTCGTATTATCAATGGTTCCACATTTGAATTCCATAAAAAGCAAAAATAAAACTATAAAAAATTGCAAAGAAACACAAGCGTACAGCCAACAGACGATATTGAGCTTTAACACGATTGTCGTATAAATGTTTTTTATTCAAACAGCGCGAGGGGCAAAGATCGTGTAGCGGTTATGAATGAATGTTTATGAATGGCTGGCGGATGTGACGTCACCACTTTGGCGGCTGTATGCACATACGCACCCTGTTATACTTTATGCTTTATTTACTACACAAGAGCATCACTATATCTATACTATTTGTACAAATATAATTGATAACTAAGTGGGATACTTTTTTTCTGAACTCTGCTAAGTTAGGCTTCGAAAAAGCTGCGTGAATTTTGATGAAAAATATTCCGGGAATAATATACTTTCCTACCTAATTTGATGAATAATTTACTTTCCTACTGAGTAAACGAAAAAAGCTCTTTATTTCATAACAAAAAATTACATGATATTTACAAAATTATGTTATGATCCCCTCGCAGGTGAAGGCCTCCTCCAGAGATTGCCATTTGACTCTATCTTTGGCTATGGTCATCCAAGTATGACCAGCCACCCTTAGAATGTCGTCTGCCCAACAAGCTCATGGTCTCCCCGTCACGATGCGTCCCTAGCGGTCCTTTCCACTCTGTCACCACTTGTGACCATCTCTTGTCTTGAAGTCTAGCAACATGTCCCGCCCACTTCCATGTCAGTGATTTTGCGTGTCTTAAAGCATTAATAAACTTGTTTTTTTTGCGTATTTCTGTATGTCTTATTATAACTAATATTATAAATGAGTTGTGTTTGTTAGTTTGTTGAAGGACATTCTTCCATGTCCATGGCGTTATTTTTTTGCACGGAGATAGTTGGAGGGCCTGAGACTGACAATAGGCTACCCTATATACCGAAAATACTTCAGGATAAATTATTATTTCACATTTAAAAAGCTGGGCTAGTTAAAAAAAATTGTGTGTGTACGCGCGTTAGAGTTATACTTTTTTGGCATAATACAAAGTGATCCTACGGTTGCTAAAATCTGAATTCAATTAAATAATTTTATTCACTCTCATATATTTTTTCATAACGCGCCTAAAGAAGTATAATTTCAATAATTTTAATAGTACCCGTATGCAAACATATTGGGTTGGCCCTTGGGTCTATATATTGTTTGACGCGGCCACGTTTGGAATACAGCATTCCTTGCCCTTCGAAGCCGAATAGCCGATAGATTTCAATAAAATCGCAACGAAATTAAACTCTTTTGGATTGAAGACAAGAGTTAGGCCACCAGGTAGTCATGGTCAATCATGGCGCGATGGCGGTCCAAAGCGCGACGCACAACCTTGCACCAGTCTCTCTTTGTAGCTATGTACCTACATTTAGGTATGGAAAGGTCACCAAGGCCCTCTGGCCTCCTGATTTGAATTCGTTAAATTTACGACATTTTTTCATTAGCATATCCTTTGGGCCAAGCCAAGCGCGGCCTTGGACCGGAGTGCGGACCAATGACGCACTAAAATGAAAATAATTTCAATTGTCACTCTTTTGTACTTAATAATGGAATTGGGGAATGTTCTAGCATTCATTTGCATATTTTACTTTAAGACGGATTACATATAATAAAAGTGGTGAAACGTCCGTTTGTTTGTCTTTGTTGGCTTACGGCTCCTGGCAACGTGCAATAGGGCTCAGTATCCAGCGGAAGACTAGTGCTTTACGTGCCCTCAGAAATGCAGAAGTCGTTTTTAGCACCTATTCAAGTGGTTATTGTACCCGTGGGTCCTCCGGATTCAATTCCAAATTCCAATAAAGCTCTGCCAATATTAGGTATTGCATAGTACACGTAATTTTTGAAGTAAAACTTCTTAGGCGGCGATTCGGTAATTGGACAGAATTTAGAGTGAAATTTCAAGGACGCGTCACGTTTCGGGAAATTTCGTTACATGAGAGAGAAGAAAGATATAACGTAGAGAGAAGGAGAAAGAGCTACATTGTATAGCTAAAGCCTCTTGTACACAGTGGACCATTATGGCCTAGACAAGGCCATTTCCAGTGTGTACACGGGCTTTTATCAATAATGACGTTTATTTTTTAAGAAGTTTCACGTCTATCACTTGTGCCGTACACGCACGCACTATAATAGACATAGATATATCTCTAATAATCCGATTTCAAAAATGAATTTTATATTTAGAATGGACCTTCAGGGTGGACATAATAGGCTATATTAAATTTATTATCCCGTTAAAATAAAAGTCCAATTTTGTATGACGTAATATAGCGTCTACTAAATATAGCAACGTCACCAAACATTGCCATTTTCTTTTTCAGGCATTATACGGGACATTGAGCAAAAGCAACTTCGTACGCGTTGTATTAGGAACACAACCTCATTTCTCTCCTTTAGGGGTTGATTTTCGAAAAATCCTTTCTTAGTGCACCTCTACACCATACCTTTAAATTTTTCATATTTATATCTTCAGGTAGTCGATAGCCTAATTGGTAGGACGGTGTACTTGAAACCGGGAGGTCCCGGGTTCGAATCCTACCCCATGCCAAAATGCTAAGCACCAATATGTGCTTAAATCGACTCCTGCTCCGGAGGGCACGTAAAGCCGGCGTCCGGTCACCAACCCGCCTGCCAAGCGTGGTGACTATGGCAATTCCTCTCAATGAGCACCACTAAAAATGGGGCACTTAGAGGGGAGACAATGATCATCCAGCAGTGGATCTTAAAAGGTTGATGATGATGATGATTATATCTTCAGTGGTTTAGGCTGTGCGTTGACAGTCAGTCAGCAACACGACAGTTTTATATTTAGATATTTTTTTCATCAAACAATTTCTAGTAGGTAAATAATTAATGATTAAGACAAATTGTATACCGCGTCCATGTCCATACAAACGGAGTAAACGTTTTCCTACACCTAGTAATTATCTAATATCAACGATACTTTAGTACGTTATTGATATATATGTAACAAAAAAGTTGTGTCCAACTATGCGGTTAATCGGCTATCACCACAACCTTCGGCCGAAACCCTAAGAAATCAGATCAATCAGTCTTAGTTTACTAGTGCAAAACTAGACTAGCAAATAAACACTTACTTTCCTAATAAACTTTGGTCAATTGGCCATGCTAACTTTTTGAATATGAACGAAGATCTCGAAACCGTTTCGAGATATAAGCTTTCAGTACAATTTCTATTTATCAGATTTTAAATTAAGTCTATACTTTTTAAGATATTCAATAAAAAAAAATAACCTTAATTTGACCGATGTATGACGTCATCATGAAATGTATGAAAAAATAATACCTTTGCCTACAAAAAAGGGTAATCGTCAATCTTTGAATGACATCTTTATAAATTTATCACCGTAAACGGCTATACTACTTGACATTGGCGAAATCACCGATTAATATTGGTGGAACCGCCATATTGAAAAAAAGAAGAAGAAGAAGAAGTATATTTTACGTGTAATTATTTTCTTTGTTATTAGGACATGACGGGATGAAACACTATTTACTTGCCATTGTAAAAAACTATTCAATTTAAATAATTATAAACACGAGTATAATAAACAAGAGTAATTTTTAGGTTAGTCGACTTAGACTGACGTTTGCTTGACGTTAATTTGATTGACTGTCACTTTTTATGTGTAGTGGCCAAGATTATAATCCTGTTCCAAAATCTTGTGACGTCACGTTTACTTTTCACGGGTAAAATTTGTAAAGTATATTAAAAATAGTCGCAATAGATAAAAAACAATAATATCGAAATTAGTTTATTAAAATGGGCTATATTTTCAAAATAAATTATAAAAAAAGTATATTATAAATATGTAGCATGGCCAATTAAATGCACAGTCCATAACACAGTGTGACCTATGCCCTACTTAGCGGCCCTTTTTAGCCGAAGCAGTAGGTTTTGCCAAACGTTGGTTTTCTGGCCGCAAGTGGCCGAAGCCGATGCTTTTCAAAATTCGTAATTAGTGGTGCTTGAACTTTTGAACTATTACGAATTTAAAAAATAGGAAAGCTTTTTCAGTATGTCAATAACCTAACCTATTAAAAACTCGTTCATATTAGATAATATTTAGGGGTAGATAACCGTTTGCTCCGATTGTCTGAACATGGGCGCTCGTCAAATATTCAATCCTCTTAACAAAACGAAAGGCCCAATATTCTAAAATTATCATTTAAAGTTCCAGAATGTCATAATTATGATATCAGTGTGATATCGGTAAAGTTGCAGGACACATCGTATTATAATAAATCAATCAATACGGTCCATATTACGAGTGTTGGAGCGCTATCTAATAATATATTTAAAATTTAAATTTTCTGAGGGTATTTCTAACTAATTATATAAATGCGAAAGTGTGTTTGTTTGTTTGTCTTTTTGTAAAAACAGAGCAACGGAACGACGTAATCTTTTTGCACAAAGATTGTTGGGGGATCAGGGAGTGACATAGGCTACTTTTTAATACGGAAATCCTTTGAGATAATTCCTAATATCACATTTCAAAAATTTTCACGGGAGTAACCGGGGCGGAAAGCTAGTATTTAATAAGTTATAGTCACAAATCACAAGTGACTAAATAATATATACTTTAAAGCTTATTATCTCATACTTACATAAAACTTAATATAAAAATATTTCAAACCACCCAGTTATAATCATTTCAAAATACCTTTTCAATGACACCCCACTATATGGGGTAAGTTAAAATTGTTTTTATCTTAACCTTACTTATGTTTTAAGGTTCCGTAACAAAGTTGGCCGTCCATTTCCGAGCTTAAAGCCCTTTCCATCGATTCTAATAGAGAAATAGAAATGAAAATATTCTCTAATAAACGGTTCCTTTTTTCTACGAATCCGTTAACATTGTTTCTGATTGTATTTTTAATGTATGTGATATTGTGCACTGTCATGTCCAAAGGTCCTTATAATTTAAAAAAATGGTTTCAAAATATCTGACTTTGACACCTTTTGGTCCATTTTGACAACTGTCATAGCGCCCAAATTAACATTTTACAGAGTATAGTATAATTTAATACAAAAGCTAGTAGAGAATCACCGCTATATGTCATACTTGTTCACAATTGAAGACACTTCCTTATTGCGAAACAGCTTACGTCATCTGGCACCGGCTGTACTAGCAAAGGCAATTTGCACTCTACATTGTACTCTAAGCAAATAAAGGGCCATCTAGTGCAAACTGGATAAAATTGAACCAAGACAATCTTGCCTTATAGATATACAGAGCGTATGTAAATGAAAGCGACGGCAAAACTTACAACTAAAGTGTCTTCTGCTGTCATTCCTAAATATGTAAATCACTGCCAGATTCGCACTCCTAAAGTACTGAACGGGTTTTGTTGGAGTTGTCACGAATAAATACCTCTAGATTGATTCACGATTAAATAGTATGGGCGTTTTCATGTCTAATCCAATCTTCAAAAAAGTCCGCGGTAGCATATATTGTTATAAACTTATATTATACTAGCATTCCGCCCCCGGCTTCACCCGTGGATATTTCAGAACAAAATAAAATATACCCTATACCTACCCCTACCCTACCCTACCCCTACCTCTACCCCTACCCTACCCCCACCCCTACCCGTACCCCTACCCCTACCCCTACTTCTACTCCTACCCCCTACCCCTACCCTCTACCACTACCACTACCTCTACATCATCAATAGTTTTCGCAGCGCACGCGATGTAAGGAATTTCTTAGATCATTTTTTTACACCTTGGGTTACATTATTGGAGTTTTAGTAAGGATCCCTAATTTTTTAAAAATAGAATATAGCCTATGTCACTCAGGGTGAATGTAGCTTTCCAATGGTGAAAGAATTTTTGAAATCGGCACAGTATTTTTCGAGTTTATTCATTACAAACATACATACAAAAATACAAATATTTCCTCTTTATAATATTAGTATAGAAGTATAGACTAGTGCGAAGCCAGGGGCGGGTCGCTAGTTTTTACACTAAGCATAGGAAATCTGTCCAGAATAAGCTCCAAAAAGGCTAGATATTTATTCGCACAGGTAGAAAAGTTGTTTATGAATGAGATATTTTCCCTATATCTGTGCAAAAAATGAGGTCGATCTGTTGCTCTATTTTGACGTGAAAGTAATAACAAACAAACATTTCGTATTTATAATCCATCATAGATAAGATATATTTATTAGATTTTTACACATAACAATATAAAAACCTTAAAATTAATCTAAACATTAAAAATAACTAAATAAACGGGTCGGCGTGAAATAGTGGCAAGAATAGTGGCAGCATTTCCCCGCGGAATCGCGATGCTGATTCGTTGAGCGAGGAAGGAGCCAGTAGCTCTCTTGTTACCAGAAGAGATGACCAATCGAAGAGATATCTTTAATTAGAACCCCAAGAACCTAGAGTTCTACACCAAATGTCACTTTGTATTTTTCAATAATTGAACTATATTTGCGCTGTTTGTTAGACTCTGCGATTTCCGCTGCAGCTCCCGCTTTGATTGCTGTTTCCCTGAGCCAAATAATGTGTCCACGCACGTAGCATCCCATACAAGGGCCCGACCTCGTTCCCAATCAGAGTCATTCCATCGGACCTCTTGCCATCTACCCGGATTATTCCCGTTGGCTCTAGGAAAGCAGGTACTTCTATTGACGCAAGAGCCCTTTTGATGGTATCATTGAGGGAGCTGTGGCGAGAAAGCCTGCCTGCACTTTTTATGCAGGAAAGTCCGTGATAAGATTAAAATGAACATTTAATTACAAAGAGTGACTAATCGTCACCGCCCAATATTCGTGTAGGATTACAGAATTTTGTCACCTAGCAACCCAACGCCCTGCGTGACACACTGCGTAATACGCAATTAATTAATTCAAAACACGACCAATTCTAGAAGGCAATCTTGACCAAATATTTAATTCGCACTCAACACATGTTAGCACTAGCCGGTTAACAATTTGTATAATAATTGCGTTAAATTGATTATTAGTACGATTACCGCGTAGCAACTCGGTTTGGCGCCAAATTCGTGTGTGACTGGTGTGGTATACCACGTCATATCATAATACAACTATTTTGTTATAACCATAACAATAAAATAAATTATTTATTTTAGACTAGCCTTCCGGCCCCGGCGTCGCCAGTATTACGTAAAAAATAGCCTATATAATTCAGGGATAATGTAGCTTCATATTAGTGAAAGAAATTTCAGAAACGGATCAGATCAAACTTACAAACCTTTTTATAACATTAGTGTAGACTAGCCTTTGCCTATGGATCCGCGAGCTTGCAACTTGTAAGTAGAAAATATGGCGCAAAAGAGTTAAAAAGTTTATAAGGGTATTTGTAAGCATTTGTATGAAAAATAATATTGTTTTGGTGGAATTTATACTTGACAGATTGCACAAATATCCTGCATGACAAGACAAATATTGAGTATGTCAGAGTTTCTGAAATTTTTACCCGTTACGTTACGATTTTGTTTTCTCGGAATTACTTAAGTAAATCTTCGTAAATTTATAAAGTGAAAACTAAATAACGCTATCAAACGATCATTTCACAATGTATCTGGGTTCGGACCGAAGAATTGCCGGCCAAAAATGCGCAGCCAAAATGACCGACCCAGGCATACGTGGCAGCCACTGCAGACAGTACACGAAATTCTGCCTGGACACTCTGGTTGAGTATCCTCGGGCCGGCCAATACATGGTCTTGTGCCGAATACATGTCGCGAATCCATAAGATTTCCCCCTACCAACAACGCGCCTAAAGAAGCTTTCACTTCAAAAATGTGTCATGGAAACTTTTCACATTTCAACAATCAAAAATTTTAAAAATTCAAGCTAGTATAGTTGGGTAAAAAGATTACGCCAGATATACCCTTTTTAGGCGGAGTTAGTATATTATCAATGTGTTGCGCAAACCCAAAGACCTTGGCCGAGATCACCGACCGCGGAAGTCGACGGGCCGTGTGTCGCGAGGATCCACTATTTATTAGCGAATTTATTGCGGAAGTCTTTTTTTGGCGCAGTAAGGCACTGTGGTAGTGTAGTAGAAACGTGGAATCCATTGTTGACGGGCCATTTGATTGTATTATAATTTAAATCAAAAAATCGGCCAAGAGCCTATCGGAATTCCAAACCTTTGTCTAGAAGAGGCAATTATTGCGGTCAAATCTTCACTACATATTATAAAACAAAGTCCTTCGCCGCGTCTGTCTGTGCCTTTTCAGACAAAAATTACTGAACGGATTTTGGTGCGGTTTTCACTATTAGATAGGATGATTCACCGGGAAGGTTTACGAGTATTACACATGGACCTATCATATTTAGGAGCTGAGCATTGACAGTATAAGTGAATCAAGTCGGGAAAAAAGTTAGACGCAGCGAGTTTTCATTGCGTATGCTGTCGAGATATATCAAAATGATGTAAGAAAAAAATGTATAGAATAAAATGATCTACAAAAAAGTCCGCAGTAGCATAGATATATATGTATATAAATTCTACTATATAAATAGCAATAATTAATAAATTACGTATTTTGTAGATATTCAATTGTTGCAAACCATTATTTTCAAAGAAACCATGACAACAAGTTGTCGGACTTGTCCACGGATCTCTAAAATTGTATCGATTCCTGTCTAAATAGGATAATCACCCTTTAAACTAATACGAGTATCAATAGATTAACTTTACCGAGTCATGTGGTATCAAAACTAATCCGAGGTACATGTAGCTTATGGTTGAGTACACTCAGTTGCCGACCTTAGACTACAGAGTAAAGAAATTAAATATCACAGTATTGTTATCGTTGTTCTACGAGTATACAAAGATAATCACATTTTCACAAGAATTTCAATGGACTGGTGCACGATCTAGAGATGTTACGGAGCTTCGACCTGACTCCGACTTCGGCTCCGAAAATTTTGAATCAGAGGTTACACCGAAGATCGGACCCAGTCGAAAGTAGCAAATCAGTCAAGAAAAGTCAGTTCAATATTTTGTTCAAGTTTTTGTGGACAGTACTCACAGCAGTGTTATTCTTTTTAACGTAACAAGATGAAGCCAAAACCAAGACAGTGTTATATGGCACTATTTTAATGTAATTGACGCACACACTTATAAGTCGGTGAATTGACGCGAATATAACACTTGTGAGAAAATATATTCAAGAAAAGGAGGTACAACTATCTCGTTAAGGCAAGGATCAACCTCGATAAAAAATACTATTTGCACTCCGGTGGGCGGATGCTTATGTAGGACTATATAAGTTTGAATATTACTTGGCATATTTTACGTGGTCATGCAGCTACACTTGAAATTTCACTTAAAGCTACAAAGCTTTTTCTTAAAATTTGTTAAAGAAAAACAATTAAACAGTGAAAGTAATCGGTTAAAGTTTTAATAGACTATTCAAGCTATTTGATTCTTAAAAAAATATATAGTTGTCGCGCAAAATATAGTGAATTTACGCACAAGAGTTTTTTTATAGAGGTATTTTGCATAATTTTTTTTCAATAGACCAAAACACTTATGAAAAATCTATGCGGTTAAAGTTTTATGTAGTATCATTTGCTATCTACTATATTTTTTTGAGATTGAGATTGATTCCAAAGTAAGCGTTCAAAAATGCCACTTTTAGTAGATATCGTGTTTGCACCCTGCCTTAAAGGGTCATTTAAAGTCTATATACCTCTCTTCGGCCTTTGCCTTTGACTCCGACTCCGGTTCCGACTCAGACTCAGACATAACCTTCCTCTATTAAAGGGCTATTTAACGCAAAAATATTTTTTTCAAATTGGACTGTATAGCGCGTTTAAATAAAGATACAAAATCATACAAAAGCTTTAATATAATAAGTAGGTACTAGTTATCCGCTAGGTTTATGTAGATCATTTTATTGTACACAATAGGCATGATGACTAAAAAAATCTAATTAGTCCGTCAGTTAGATTATCAGAAAATATTGGACACGTATTTTTTCTTTTGTCAATTAAACAAAAAATGACGAAGTTATAGCCCGCTAAAGTTCCGCGTGACGTCACGCCGTGGTACAATTTTTAGCAAGGCGTGACGTCACCGGCCCCCACTCCCAAACTTTGACGCGCTTTATCTCTGTCATTTTTCGTTTGATTGACAAAAGAAAAAATACGTGTCCAATATTTTCTGATAATCTAAATGGCGGACTAAATAGAATAATATTTTGTTTACCCTGTATTTCGTTATATCTCTGACGGATTAGACAACATACGCCATGAAAAGTCGCCGGGGCTAATCCATGTTTAATTCTCGTAAACCTTTCCGGTGAATCAACGCATCAAAATCCGTTTAGTAATTTTGGCGTGAGGCGGTCACAGACAGACAGACGCGGCGGGGGACCTTGTTTTATAATATGCAGTGAAGTGATAATGAATTCTAATGAATAATATTATAAACGCGAAAGTTTGTGAGGATGGATGGATGTTTGTTAATCCTTCATGCAAAAACTACTGGACGGATTTTGATGAAACTTTACAATGTTATATATATATAGCTTATAAATCAGTATAATAAACAAAAAAGTCCGCGGTAGTACACCCATGCGAAGGAAGCCGGGGGTGGGGTCTTTAGTATAGGTACAATAATTATATTCTGTATTATAAAGCAAAGTCCCCCCGCCACATCTTCTCTGAGCCAAAGCCACTCCGAAAGTACTGAATACGTTTTGTCTATTACATTCAAGATAAATGGATATTGTACGCGTGCGAATCCGGGGGCGAATCTCTAGGCTATAGATAAAATAGGTATTCACTGCTTAGATAGGAAGTCACGTGATCCCGATAAAAATATCAAGGAAGCGTCAAAGATTATTCAACAGCGTAATTTGCATAAAAAGTAGTGCCACGATATAAGACAGTTATCGAAGTACAGAAGGTCGACATCGTAAAGATAGCCAAGTGTTCTCGAGATTACACTTGTCGCGTACTATTATGTTATGTAACATTATTAATATATTTATGTTTATTGCGCATATTATGTGAGTTACGTCAAACGATCTAAGCAACCTACCCCACTGCGATACATGCAAGTTATCTTTACAAATACAATTACTGTCTGATATTTCAAAATAATCTATCTATCTATCATCATGCCTTTCATCCCAAGAGGGGTAGGCAGAGACAATCGAATGACATTTGTTACGATCCTGACATATCTCTTTTGCTTCTTTTATATTCATCATACCTTTCACACATGCTCGGCGCTTGTCTAATCTAATTTGCGGGAACATAGTGTTTCCAACCATTATTTATAATTATTATGTTTGTATTGATTTACCGCTTCACACCTCTAGTCTTAATACTCAAAGCACTTTAAAGAACCATGTTTTGAACATAAATACACTAAAGTAGTTATTTTACATATTTATACAATATTCACGGGCGACGCCGCGCCGGATAGCAACAATGATGTGTAGCAATCTTATCACTCTCTCATGGTTACCAAAAAGTCACGAGCAAGATTTAGTACGTATCTTTATCCTAACTGATATTATAAATCAGGTCTCTTGATATATCTTATTAATCACAGACTAATCACAACTACGTATCGATACTCCAGGAACTTGACATCAGGCAGCGTTTATCAGCCATAGTCCAGACTAGGATACTCCAATTCTTGGGACACGTGTCGCGGCGAGACTACGACTCCATAGAGCGCCTTGTCGTGCAGGGTAGGGTCGAGGGCACAAGAACACGCGGCAGATCACCCATGCGATGGACCGACCAGATTAAATCTGCGGTGGGCGGCCCATTGCACGAGTGTACACGTGTCACAGCCGACAGAGAGAGGTGGCGCCGCATCGTGAAACGAATCACGGCAGCCCGGAATCTTGCTGCAACATGAAGACCACGACCGCTCTGTCAAGAGTGAACCGACAAGGAAGAAGAAATTACAACTATCACAGCGCGGGCGGGATTGAACCGGATTCCCCATCACTTCACGACGGATGTCAACTAATACCTCTGAAGGCCTCGGAAGAGACATGGCGCAAGGTTGTGCGGCTGCCTGTGGACCGCTATGATTGACCACGACTGCTCTGCCAAGAGCACTACCAGTAAGAAGAAGAATATTATAAACGCGAAAGTGTGTTTGTTTGTTTGTTTGTCTTTCTGTCACGTCAACAGAACAACAATTGCGTGATATTTTACACATAAATAGGTGGAGGTCCGGGGAGTGACATACTCCCGGAAAAGGGATAAATTATTGTCACAATATATCAAAAACTCCCACCCCCAAACCTACTCCCAAAATCTAGTTCTCAATAATTCTCATCAAATCCGCTATGTGTGCATTTTTTTAAATAACTGATTGCAGTTACAATGTAATATTTAAATGAGTGGCTATTAATAAAATAATAAATGACATTTAATTCAAATTGAAACATTAAACTTTAAATATATTTTTATAAAGGTTAAATGAAAAATAATGTATGTTAATCTTTCGGAACATGCATAATAAAATATTCCAAAGTAGGATATTATGGGGTAACTACGGCTAGCGAAGGAATTACCAGTGTTGCCATGTCTACTGATTTATACTTGGATCTACTGAATTGAAAAATACTGCAACTTATGTAGCTATTTATATACATATATATTGTCTACAGACGAAGACATTTAAAATTAGGAAAATGTAGACTTGGCTTTGAAGCTTTATTGTTGAAGAACTGACATCAGATTTGCTTTATAACCTTATTGATAAAAGCAGTTAAATATGAATTGTTCCCAGAATTGGCTGTATGGACGATGACCTTTTCCGTATAGATCTACTAATTTAAAAAAAATTGTACACCTTTATGGATTTTTCAAGAACTGATAGAAATGCTCTCGCTTCGGAGGACACATAAAATCTGCGTCCGCACTTCTTAAATAATAGATAACTAATAAAGAAGTGACAGCTCTGTGTCAATTATGTGTGTTCTGTTTAACATAGACAGTTCGCTAAATGTGGACTAAAATGGTGAATAAAATCCAAATATTTGTTTCAAATTCTGCTGATATGTTAAAAAATGAACTGGCGACACTGGGAATTGCGGTCACAGAGTAACCAGTAATAATAGGTCATGTTTCAAGTGGTGTTCGGCAACCCTAATTAACGGTGGTTAAATAATTTAGTTATAAATTTTCGTGTCCTTAGCCGTACCGAAGTATTAAACTTTAGCAATTTTCTGGTCATTACGATAGGTTGCTAAAAGTCTATGTAAAGGTAATTTATGTGGTTTCCAAGGAATGCAATGTTAATTGAGTTGAAGTTATACGTACATATTTGAATGTTTAGTACGTACTTGCTCCTTTGCACTAGGTTACCCTGTTATATGGGTAACAAAGACTGCATTACTGATAAAAGTATCAACCATGACTCGAAACATATTTTTTATTACGGTTATTATAAGTATTTCGGTTGATTTCGGTTTAGAACCCGGGACTAGCTGCAACTCTCTGTTATAAACAAAATTGGCGAAAGTGCTTACATTGATATCAAATATTAATCAACTTACCGAAACACTTTCCTCCTGTTGTTTGGATGCAGCCGTCCCGCCATCACGGGATCAATCTCTTTCAATTTACCGTGAAATTCTTCATTAGTGAATTTGGATTCATTCCTCAAGATTTCAATTAGCTCTGGTCTATCAAATATCAGATCTTTTGCATTTTCTTCGGCTTTTGACGTTGAAGCTAATGTTTCATCATTACTTACATGTGATTTATCAGAATGGTGTTTCTTAGAACTAACTTTATCATCGGGACAATCCATCTGTCTTTTCTTTCGTGTGTTATCTTTCTGCTCCCACAGCAAATCATCAGCATCATTATGATCTTCAACGAGAATTCTGTATACGATAGATTCTATGTAATAATTTGTACCGCCAACGATTATTGGGATCTTTTCTTTATCAATTAAGTTGTCAATCTGTGCAATTGTATAGGAGATAATAATATAGACATTGATCGAATAATAATAATAAAGTAGATTATGGAATTATGGAAGTAAAGGGATCCCCTTTACAAATATTAAGTTATGATCAAATTAAGTTCCACCAATATTACATCCAATAAATGTCATAAGATGCAATCTATCACTGTCCGAGAAACTGCCAGCTAATATAAGTGATGTAAGTATAAGTAATTATCTAGGTAGGTATAGTAGGAGTAGTTACAATTTGCGTCTTCGATTAGTCAATGAAGAATGAGTTATTTTAAAAACCCTATGAAGAAGGAACTAAACATATCACAGAAATATTCTGTGGCTCTCAGATATCAAAGGAATCCGACTGTAAAAGTGTAAAACTATAATGAAAGTAATTTGATAACTGACAATTAAATTCTGCCAAATCAAATGTTAATCAAATATGAATGATGGAATATTTTGATGCTTTATGCATCGTATATTTAGGTATGTAGAAAGCGATGACCGTAAATACTATCACCTATAGAAAGAAACCTTAAGCTGATTAAATGGTGAACGGCCCGCGCTATGTTTTCATTGTCATATGTTACGTTAAATTGTAAATATTTTCTTTCAACAGAACAAATTTTGTACACACTTTTCCAATCAATGACCACTGTGATTGGTAGATACTATTATCATATTCTATGGTTACGCGTGCCATTTTATAATCACGATTATTTTCTTTCTTCGATTAGATTTGATCAGTAAACAAATACTTTGTTGTGTGATTGTTTTTTAGCTTTGGGTACATATTATTTTCTTAATTTATATTGTTCTTCCATATTTCAGTTCATCACATGTTCTTATAAGTTACTGTGTCTTATTTATATTGAGATATATGCTATCGTGGCCTCATTTTTAGAAATTTTGATATTTACATTCTCATCTCTCATTGTTCTGATTTATGAGTAACTAAAAGGGTTTAGGGAGTATTGAGATTGCTGTGTTATTTCGACTTTTTATAGTTATTTTGAAGTTAAATTACATTATATATATTGTACTAAAAATCAGCCAAAAAGTTGTAGACCATTATGTTATTACAAGTTGAGTTAGTTAAAGTATCGTATGATAATGGACACTTATCCATCGGACAAAAAATCCTAGGTCCCACCCCACATAGACCTGCTAGGTCTGCGCATAATTAGCCTGCGGCGAATGAAGAATGATTTTAACTGGCAGATAAAATTAATTATTTAACGGTATCTTCTTAACATTCAATTTGTTACGGAGTTTTTTTAATTAGCACAAATATTAAGACATGATGTATGTTTTAAATGTTTAGAGGATTTAGCTGTTAGTTTTTGTATTTTGTGTTTTTTGTACTCAGAAGTGTTGCCGTTACAGACTTTTTCTCTTCGAATTGGTGTTCATTATATCAATTTATATAGTATGTCTCTTTGTTTATTATGTTTCGGCTAATTGAATTTTTATTGCTGTAGTTAGTTTTTGTGTGAAGAACTATTTATGTACCTAAATGCGCCACCTAAGATGTTTCTTTGACCAAATCAGTGACAACTTAGCCATTAGCAAGGAGTATTATCTCTTTCTCTTTCTAACATAGACCTTCTCGAGGTGGACATAATATAAGCTGGTGAACGCATCAGAAACGTGAAAGCAACGTCTGTCTGTTCTTAGTTGCAATATCTCACCAAACATAGGCAGAATTTTCATTCGTCTCATTAAACAACAAAATAAGTTTATGAAAAGGATACAAGTTTCAGCGCTCTATTCCTGAAATCGACAACAGTGAAGTTCTGGTGAGGCTCCAATAAGTCGAGCAGGTGATGAGGAGCACACGACCGTTCCTGCTGGGTAGCTTTGGCTGTTACGATGTCCAAACCCTTGTATACCTGGAAAATTATTGGTAAAATTAGATATATATTATAAATTCGAAAGTGTGTTTGTTTGTTTGTCTTTCTTTCACGCCACAACAAAGCAACGGATCGACGTGATTCTTTGCCTTAAAAGACCGAAAGTGACATATCCGTAAATCCTTCGGGATACATTCTTAAGTAATATTTTAAAAATAATGTCCACGGGAGAAGCCGAGCTGCACTCGTATGACTTGGATCTTCTCTTTGGTATCGTTTGGTTTCATCATGCATTCAGCCGCTTCGGAGCGTATTCTAGGTAAATATTTGGGCAAAATATCTAAATAAATGATTTAATTTTCATGTAAATATCAGACTTAGATATTGGTGATATTAAATATAAAATACGTTTATAACTCCTTTTTTATTTATTTTTTTTCTATTTTATTCCACACACTTCATTCCTACACCATTTTGTTATATTTCTGACGGATTAGACAGCATACGACATGAAAACTCGCTGGGGCTAACTTTTCCCCCAATTTGACTCACTTAATACTGTTATTGCTCAACTCCTAAACATGATAGGTCCATGTTTTAATACTCTTAAACTTTCCCAGTGAATTCTCCATGGAAACCAAATAGAAATCACTCAAGAAAAGTCTATATTATCTATGACATACTAATATTTACCCAAACTTTGCTTATTTCGTTCGTGATCCAGTGTGGAATTATTCCACACTATTAAATCAAACCCATCGTAATAAACGTCTGTCTATTTTAAAATTTTCTTTTATAAAGGAATACGGCTACAATAATACTTCGCTTTATCTTCGCTTCAAATAAAACGAATAAAAATACATTTCTGTAAGATTTCTTTTACATCGGCACATCAGAGATATCGGATAACTGACTTTTTTGTACTGATTGATATCTGAGGCTAGTTCCGGTTCATTTTCAAATATCATTTATAAAGAGGATTATGCGTGATGCTGTCATAAAAAATAATATAAGAAACAATTCAAACAACTTTTTAACTTCAAACAAGGATTATGTAGTCGAATCAAATGAAATTTCATGTCTTTGTCAATTTGTAAAATATATAATATAATCCCAGAGTGTGTAGAGGAACATGGGCTAATTAAAAAAGCCACTTTGAATCTTTGGACACGCGAAAAAAGTTCACCTTGGTCATGTCGAAAAATGGGAAAATTTACTCTTCTTTCGTCACGCGAAAGAAGCATTTTAGTCACGTCTAGTTTTTTAAGGATTAGGAGAGTTTGTATGGTCACCACCTGTTACTACTGTTATAGGCTATTGAAGTGACTAACTTTTGATCTTCTTTTTCTTTCTTCTACTAGCGAACTACTACTACCTACTATTTTCTACTTAGCGTAACTTAGCGAAAGACCAAGTCTCCCTCTTTTAGCCGATTGCATTTGTGAGGCAATACCTAACGAGTGGCCAGTTCTGTTGAGTTCTGTTTGATAGGATTTATAAAAGATTTTGTGGCAGCCTCTTGTAAGACATATTAGTAGGTTCTAAAGTCTAAACTCTAAACCATTCTGCGTTCAATATTCGTTCAAAGAGTTGCCCAACTGTCCAAATATCAGGCTCAAATATAGTCCTGCTATGCAGTTTAGCCGTGTTATACTATTGTACATATTCAGCGGTTTAGCCCTGAGAATGTAACAGACAGACAGAGTTGCTATTGCATTTGCAATGTTAGTAAAATTAAATTAGAAATTAAAAAAGTTTATTATATCAATCCAGAATCTTATACAAGATCCATTTGTTAAAATATCGTGAAGCATGCAAAATGTGAACATATTAATTATGGGGGGGTTGTTAAGATGACAGGCGTGTGTATGGGGGGAGAAAGTTGGTAACGTGTCGCGTGGGGTATTTGTGTCACAACATCTTCATAAGGATGAGATGAATTTTATGTAGGTAGAGCTTGGTAGCTATGATTTAAAAATAAAATAAGTAAATTGGCCAAGGTTTCGTACTATTTTTTCCCGTGAGAACGACAGGATCTTCGTTTAGGTTTTCCTGTAAACTACGAGCGAAGCCCCATATTTTCTTTTTTTTATATTTAGGTATTTTATGAGATGGGGGGGGCGCTCAATTTTAGTAAATTTTCTTTAATATAATTTAAACTATGCATTTTAATATCATCAGCTCTTTTCTAGTCGTTGAAGGGATGTGACCAACGTACTGGTCTGATCGATTCGAAATTTAGTATCCTGTGACTTTAATGATATTACAACAACACTGTCTATCCCTTTTAACTCGTATGAAAATTGAATCCGGAATCTCCGACGCGCATATGAATATATTTAAACACTAACTTATCTAAATACATTCGGTAGGTTAGTGCTCAAATTTGTGCTAAAATGTTTATCACGAGACGTACTTACTGACCTCACTATCTCTGGACATTGCAAGATCAAAGTCAACTCAAATAATAAATACTGTTAACTTAAAGTCTAAGTACATTGAGCATGTGGAAAAAAACTTATTTATTACCTTTGATTAAATAAAAAATATAGATACGTTACGTCCTCTACCTAAT
Source organism: Nemapogon koenigi (assembly GCA_963924495.1). Classification (NCBI taxonomy): domain Eukaryota; kingdom Metazoa; phylum Arthropoda; class Insecta; order Lepidoptera; family Tineidae; genus Nemapogon; species Nemapogon koenigi. The sequence goes on along the minus strand of OZ004640.1, from coordinate 2,107,469 downwards.
ATTTCATCAAAAAATCCGGTCCGTCGCAGCTAGACCACACGTGACCACACTAATTTAGTTTTTGTTCTTGAGTGATTTGTGCACCCGCGAAACAAATAAGATTTCACTCAGTGGCGTCAGTACGTGTGTGTGTGCAACACTGCAACGACAGCGTTGATGAATGCGACGGAGAATCTATGAGACCGTGGACTCGTAAATTAGGTGTCACAAAAAAGTGATCACGTCATATCTATATTTTTTATTTTATCAAAGTTTAAGACTCGTAATTTAACAATAACATGCTAAATCTATCTATCTGTGCCCGATTCACTCCGAAACTACTGAACGGATTTTGTTGCGGTTTTCACGAGGAATCATCACGTTTAGGAGATAAGACAATGTAGGACCAGCGCGCTTTCTTGGAATATTATTTCAAAACCGTCAGAGATATAACAAAATCGTCTATGAAAGGATTGTGTAGAATAAAATTATCTACAAAAAAGTCCTATTATATGGTCTAAGTATTTCATAGATACCGATATTGTACGCGTGCGAAACTTTGTTTATTATTAAAAAAAAGTGTACCGACTTCAAAAATTTGCACTGAAAAGTAACAAATAATAAAAATTTCGTCGTAGAATTGGAAGACGGTTGGTGCCAAATTAGGATACAAAATTAAGTAAACATCTAGGGACATAAAGATCTGTTCAATATTATCTGTGTTTGTACTGATGATCGTAGGTTCCTAATGAATTATCTAGATTAGTGAATTTGGGTACTAAATTATTTCTAATTTGGCACCAACCGTCTTCCAATTCTACGACGAAATTTTTATTATTTCTTACTTTTCAGTGCAAATTTTTGAAGTCGGTACACTTTTTTTTAAAAGGTTTATTTTTCCCTTTTAAGTGATTTTGTTGCCCTGAGAAATAAATAATAACGCAACTAAAAAAAAAATTAAGGAAAATTAAAAACAATACTGCGATGGATGGGATTTGAACCTCGAGCAATGTGCACCCTGCGCTGCATCCCATACCTTTAGCCGCTAGACCACCGTTGATACGAAAATTGACAACTTCGTGTCAATAGCAACCGTTGCTAAGGCTTTTCTCTGATATAATTTTCAGCAGTAAACAGAGACAAATTACTGAATTTCTGAAAAATTACTGAACCGATTTTCGTCATATGACTGTGAGATAATGTCAAGAAATTATTATATCCTTAAAAAAAATAAGTCGTCAAAATCGGTACATATTTCATCGAGATATTACGAAAAATTTACTTATAAGGTCAGTTTTTTCAAAATTTCTGAAAAACTAAAGAACCAATTTTTATGAGATAAAAATGGGACCAATCCGGAAGAATTATCTGTCGATTAAAAAAGAAACCATCAAAATCGGTTCACAACTGGCGGAGTAATCGATGTACATACATACAAAAAAAAAATACGGTCCGAATTGAGAACCTTCTCCTTCTTTTTTTTTCGAAGTCGGTTAAAAATTAAACAAAAATGTTAACTAGGTAGACCACGGGTTCGTTCCTGGATTCCGACCATGTACCAATGGGCTTTTTAATTAAAAACTTAAGTACAAAATCCGACAAACCACACTTACAGGCTTTTCCATCTAAATATACCTCACCTCTACAGAACTGGTCACTCGTTAGATCAGTCTCACAAATACCATCGGCTAAACGAGGAAGACTTGGGTCTAAAACGATTGCATAAAATTAGACGTATTAAGTAAAGTATGTCAAGATCCAGGAGGCATAAAGGTAATTAATTTAGATAGAAAATAATATAGATTGTGACAAAAATAGAGAATATTGAGCTAGGTTTTCCTATACTGAAGCACAAAACAATAGAATATTAATGAGCTATTATTATTTGTGTTATAATTATAATGAATTCATCCCTTCATATAAACACCCCTGTTCCAATTACATACATTATGTGCATCGTAATAGATAGAATTTACATAATCGTCTGTGCCCTAAAAAGTTTCTGAGGTGTTTTGTAAACACGGGGAGATTTTCTTCAAATTTCAAACTAAACTTACTGAATCTTCGCAATGGTTTTGCTTTAAATTGTAAGTTTTTATACTTATAGGTATCATTATATTCTATACTACCTTTGCCCACGGTTTCATCCGCGTGGAAATACGTGAAAAACGTTGCTATATTTAGTAGGTGCTTTTTTTACATAATAGAAAATTGGTTTCCACTAAAAATCCTTTTATTTTAACGGGATAATATATATCTATATTTTTATAGCCTATGTTCACCCATTCTAAATATCGGTGAAAGATTTTAAATCGGATGAGTAGTTTCGGAAATTACTTACAAATGTAAGATTTTTTTTATCTATAAGTACTAGTATTATAAAGAGGTAAAGTTTGTAAGTTTGGATGTAGGGGGTAATCTCTCAACAACTGAACCGATTCTAAAAATTATTTCACTAATAGGAAACTATCCGAACCAACCCACACGTTACAAAGCCTGAAAAAATATCAACGGCTAAAATGTGTGACACGAAAAAATGTACAGGATCCTAGTTCCTATACGCATGACCTTAATTATGTACAATAATCAAGTGACGAAGAATAAATGATATGAATGCGATGATTGACCCATTGGAGCCAAGGACAAACTATATTCTCATAAACATATCCCTGTTAATCCACTTTTTATCATTATTATGGTTTAAATATTAATTTATATAGCAAAATGTTTGCGTTTTTCAAACTCTTTATTCCATACCTGTTACATTATTGCTACTTAGTAATTCCATATTGTCCTAAAACATAATAAACAGGGGATTCGCGAGTCCACACTAGACAGAAAAATAAATATCAACAAATATAATTTTTAAGCAATTAAAATCCTAGAATTAAAAATAAATTAAATTTGAATGACTGTAACATTGATATATGAAACCGTTGTGTCGCTGATTGTCTGACAATCAACGCACAGCCTAAACCACTGACGATATAAATATGAAAATTAGAAGGTATATGTTCCTTAGGGGATGCACTATGAAAGGATTTTTCGAGCTTTATATAATATAATAAAAATTAAATGCTGTTCGTTGGTAAGCATATATTGAGAACGGCTGGACCGATTTGGCAATGTTTTTTTAATATTCCTAATAGTCTGAATAAGGTTTTTAGGGAACGAAAAACTGGAAAAAGTCCCCGGGAAAGAAAATTCAGGAAAAACTGAAAATATTTAAGTGTTCTCTCTCTCTCTCTCTCTCAAAGTTATTTAGGCTTATTTGCGGGGTCGCAACATGCCTACCTACATGACAGCTCTATGTAAGGCTCGGCAGAGAGTTTACGTGAATACAAAAATAACTTGATTCATCTTAGATTGAGAAACACAATTTGATATAAATCTTCGGACAAACGACTCGAATTTAATTTTGTTAAACGTCATAAAGCTTTAGAATCATTAATTTCTCCAAATACATTAATTCATATAAATTCAAAGAGGAAATAAATAAATTGCAAATATTTAATGAAAACTTTCTATTATGTTGACTGAAACTAAGTAATTTTATTAATTTATGTATTTTATTTAGTACCTAAAAGGAAATGAATACAGCATTTTATATTTTACAAATATAATTAAAACATCATAAAATTATACATTTTTATTAAATTATATCATCACAATTTGTTACTATGCCATATAGTGCGAAATTTTGCGTCCAAAGATAATTACTAAGCGTCTGTAAACGCTTGTATCTCAAATCTCAAAATGTATACATAAATATATTTTTAAGAATAAAAAATACAAGTGCATATCGCGAATTATGTAGGATCCTGTACTTTTAATTATTATAGAAACAATTTATTTCTGAGCTTGATTTCACCTATGTGTGGAAACCAATAGAAACGTTTTTGGATTTTGAAATAATCCAAAAATTAAATAAATTTAGGCAAAAAGGAGGAAATATACAAAATAACAACAAAAACCATGCACCATCACGCCTTTTATATTTTGCGGCGTGGCCAGAGACACAACACACACACAGATACGAAAATGAGGTCTATCCAAGAGGTTAGAAGTTAAGACGCCGCTTCAAGTGCCCTCCAGGTAGGTATAGTTTAAATTGAAAAAGATAGTTGTAACACTGTCCACATTTAGCGTTATGTCCATAAAAGTCGAGGTATATAAATACGCTAAGCAACACGCCAACGCTTCAACAAGAGACCACACAAATCGCGCTATTAAAAAAACTAGATAACCGAAACCAACCAAGGACAAGTTATCACTACATTAAAGTTTTTAGTATAAATGTAGTAATAATTATACACGACACACACACATACATAAAGATAATAATATGCAGTAGTATTACTACGGAGGATTACGATAGACAGTTTCCAAGCGGATTTTTGTAGTTATATTGACTAAAACATTTTAATACTTCGTACGGCAACCTTATCAGTTAAAAGATTGCAACTAATAACCAGTCGTGCGACGGCACTTCGGTCGCTATAGCAACCGGTTGCAAATTGCAAACGCAACCCAGTTGTAATCGAGTTTCTTGTGCAAGTATGAAATTAAGTGTCAATGTCAGCAAACAATGTTTTATTTCTTTTTTAGTTGTTCGATAGTTATTTGTGTTTTGACTGGAATTATTGTGCAATTCGGAGCAAGACTGCAAAGTTAATTCTAATTTTCGAATACCTTGATGAAAAGAGATGCAACAATAAACGAGCGAGTCTTACAGTGGTCGCATATGATGTGTCACACTGACATCTCACCTTGGTAATAAGCAACATTAACATTATATTCTGAAAACATTAACACTTTATACACAACACTGTAGGTTAAGCGCACAGCTGATGCGTTCTCTTTCTCTATTTCCCTTTCTCTTTCAGGTCACACACACGCACACACTGTTGGGTACTGACCTCCCGGAAAATACCAAGCGCGCGCTTCCCCGGCTTCCTGTCACGAAACCACAAATTGCAGGAAAGCTAGAGGAAAGATGAGGCGGATGAGGAAATGACGAAACCCTTAGGGCTCGAATCCTAACTGCTTAACTACACTTTTTTGCAACACTGACCATGGAAAACATTTTTTTTAATCAACGTCGTAGCTTTTTGTATGTTGCTTACGCAACAATCTTGAGATTTTAAATATTTCCCAATTAGTGGGGGTACGGAGTGCGCGAGCTTGATTGAGGGGGTACGCGCGGCAATCTCAGGATTCTCAGGTAAATAATTAACTATCAGTAAGAAATGCATTAACGCAAACAGCAATCGCATTTTGAGTCAATCAATCATTTTAATTAAGATTTCAAATTTATTAAATGTCTTGTCTACAATGGGTACACGAGTTTGGGCCCTTTCTCGAAGAGGTACACAGAAAAATCTAATTAGGAACCACTGCTCTAGCTAGATAGAATAGGGTATCAATACTGTCTCTTTATTTTCAGAAACCATTCGCCGACTTGACGTGCCCCGAAGATAGTCAAGATCGATTGATTTCACAATATTAAAAGCAACAAAACTAAATAAGGTCAATATGCCAATAAAGTGAACATATCAATATCCATTGGCCGGACTGTTACACGAGATAATAACTATAGAATAGATAGAATTCTACTAAACTTTCCATGGTATGGGCGCCCAATGGTATAAACGAAAAAATTAAAAACGAATCGAGATTGCACATTTAGGGTTCCGTACCAGTATAACAAGTGAGCAGCAAGTTAATTAGAGGAAAATGTTTCGTGGTATTACTTACATTTGATCTGAATTATATTTATTATGATAAGGATTAATACTGTATAGGTAAGTCAAAAAAGTAGGTAAACAACTATACACCTATATTTATCAAAACCATATTAAATTTCTCGATCTATTTATAAATAGAAAAATCCCCAGTGTGCGCTTGGCCTGACGTCAAATCGACGTAACGTCGGGCCGTCGCTCGAGTTTGTGAATGAAATCACGAGAGACGCCTACACGGTAGACGTCCTACATACCAACTATCTATTAACGTTAGGTATCACATTGCAACTTACGGCTGCAACTTTGGATTTAGCTTTAACTAGATTAGTTTGGAACTTTGCGCAACATTTAGTTTTAGTTCTGAATTCATATAACTGCTGTATTGTATATTGTTACAGGTGTATGAGCGTTGTACTTGAGACCGGGTTCGTATCTCAATCGTGGCACCAATATTCATGCTTCGGAGGACACGTAAAGTATGTTAAAGATGTGACTCATCAGGTAGATCTAGGTGAGATGGATTTCCATTAACAGATCTGCCAGCTGTTCCGGGGGGATGCATGGGCCGGACCATGGGATGTGCGAGCAAATTTTGTGTACTTGTCTTTGCCCGGCCCAGCAAATTTGCCCGCACATAGTTGGGCCGGACATTTTCGGACCGGACATTCTTTGGCTGGTCCTGTAGCGACATAAACGTTTTTGGCCTTTCGGTGGACACGAAAGATGTCACGTCAAATATATGCTCACCTCACTGTTTAAAATTAACAACTGAAAAAAGTGGACACTGTTACTGATGCCTCTGGTGAATATGTGTGGGAAAGTTTAGTCGATAATTTAATAAGTCAGGACCCTGGTATATGTGAAGACTGTTGCTCCTTAACCTCTGCCTATCCCACTGAGTTAAAAACGTGAATATATGTATCTTGAAAATTTACAAAACTTATTAAAATTGAGAGAAATTGATAGATTTTTTTATATCTTCACGGATTGCCTTTCGTGTTATCGGCCCAGGGTACCCTGCGAAAGACAATTGCATTTGTAAGGCTATATGTATAGGCCGATGTTTTATGTGCAATTCAAGTGAAGTGTGTCCCATTAAACATTTAATAAAAGATATCGAGAAAAAGTTTGTCTCACGTGGCCTCAAAATCTTTGCCTTCGCGTTCTCATGTTTTCAGCGATGTCCATAAGATTATTTCGTAAATATTATGTAGTGTCCATCAAAATGGCGCGCAAAGTTTTTCTCACAGTGTATCCAAATATGAAGACAAAACATAATATATGTGCTTTGTAAAGATATATTGTCGAAAATATTCACCCAAAATTGAAGCATGCAAAAGTTAAATGAAAGGGGTTAAGGAAAATTTCTATACAACTTCTTGGCTCCATTAGCGAGATTTGTTTGCGAATGGTTTGTTGTTTTAGAAAGTATATACTCTACATATAGGTAGGTATTTTTCTAATAGCCTATAGAAGTTGCGTAGGGAGTGTTGTAGGCGAGGCGTAGGTGGCATGAACTTCATACTTTTATGACTACATTAAAAGTCGGTTTTCATATCAAGACTAATACTTTCTATCGTCGCACCTTTTAACTTTAAAGTGGTAGGTTCTCTCAATATGTTTTAAAAACTATAAAGTCTACAAAGGTCACCCTGCCGCTATGACTATGCTAATCTCGAAAACCACTGAATGGATTTGGATGCGGTTTTAAAACTCCACATAAATTATTAAAACTGAGGCTACAAATAGTACAGACACTAAATAGAGTACGCGGTTGTTGTATTTCTTGATAAAAAGACAATATAAGAAAAATAAATAAAAACATAGAATAGGTGTTATTTTTAGGGTTCCGTACCCAAAGGGTAAAAAAACGGAAATTCTATTACTAAGGCTCCGCTGTCCGTCCGTCTGTCTGTCTGTCTGTCACCAGGCTGTATTTCATGAACTGTGATATTTAGTTGAAATTTTTACAGATGATGTATTTCTGTTGCCGCTATAACAACAAATACTAAAGTAAATAAAAACACCCCAAAAATTTATCCCTATGTTTGGCAATCTTATAATACACCTTCTAAATTATTATATGGAAATAATGTTATAAGTTCAGAAGTCGGCGTTCAACAGGGTGATCCTTTAGGGCCAGCTCTTTTTAACCGACTTCCAAAAAAAGAAGGAGAAGGTTCTCAATTCGGACCGTTTTTTTTTTTTTTTTTTTTTTTTTTTTTTATGTATGTATGTACGTCGATAACTCCGCCAATTGTGAACCGATTTTGATGGTTTCTTTTTTAATCGTCAGATAATTCTTCCGGATTGGTCCCATTTTTATCTCATAAATATTGGTTCATTAGTTTTTCAGAAATTTTGAAAAAACTGACTTTATAAGTACATTTTTCTTGATATCTCGATAAAATATGTACCGATTTTGACAACTTATTTTTTTCAAGACATAATAATTTCTCGACATTATCTCACAGACATATGACGAAAATCGGTTCAGTAGTTTTTAGTAGTAGTAATTAATTTCTGTTTACGGCTGAAAATTATGTATCAGAAAAAGCCTTAGCAACGGTTGCTATTGACACGAAGTTGTCAATTTTCGTGACGATGGTCTAGCGGTTAAATGTAATGGGGTGCATAGGATGCACAAGCACATTACATGGTTCAAATCACATCCACAGGGGTATTTTTTTTTTAATTTTCCATCAATATTTTTTTAGTTGCGTTATTATTTGTCTCTCAAGGCAGCAAAATCACTTAAAAGGGTAAAATAAACATTTTAAAAAAAAGTACACCGACTTCAAAAATTTGCACTGAAAAGTAAGAAATAATAAATATTTCGTCGTAGAATTTGAAGACGGTTGGTGCCAAATTAGAAACAACTTAGTTCCCAAATTCACTAATCTAGACAATTCATTAGGAACCTACGATCATCAGTAGGTACATACAAACATAGATAATATTGAACAGATCTTTATCTTCTTAGATATTTACTTAGTTTTGTATCCTAATTTGGCACCAACCGTCTTCAAATTCTACGACGAAATATTTATTATTTCTTACTTTTCAGTGCAAATTTTTGAAGTCGGTGTACTTTTTTTTAAAATGTTTATTAGTATAGGAATTCACCCCATTATATCATCTCTAAATTCTAAATTAAATGTTTGGTACTTAGATGACGGAACCCTAGGAGGTGAAGCCAATGAAGTCCTCAAAGATCTGATATTACTAAAAGAAAAATTTTATAACTTAGGCCTAAAATTGAACTTTTCTAAATGCGAAATTTTCCTTTCTGATAAATTATCAAATTTAGAAAAACAAACCACTTTAAAAAAATTTAACGATCTTGCACCCGGTATTAAACTTGTTAACAAAGAATCACTTTACCTTCTTGGAGCTCCGTTATTAGAAAAAAGTATCGAACCTCTTTTGGAAGCAAAATTTCAAAAAATTTCGGATCATTCAAATAGATTGACATTACTAAATTCTCACATTGCATATACGATACTAAAATACTGTCTTTTCGTCCCCAAATTTACATATATTTTACGCACAAGCCCAATCTGGAAATTCCCAAACCTATTAGATCGATTCGATACAACTTTAAAAGATACTCTACAGAAAATTCTAAATTTACACTTTAACAATAACTCTTGGAACCAAGCAACTTTACCAATTAAGTTAGGCGGTATCGGAGTTCGCAAAATCTCAAGTGTTGCTCTACCTGCTTTCCTGTCCTCTGTAAATAGTGCCTATTCTACATCCGTAAAATCTTCATCTATAAAATTGGCCTATGCATCAGAGGCAGTTGAAGCATGGAAATCAATTTGCCCTAACGAAGACATCCCAAAGGAATCAAATGTACAAAAACTTTGGGATGCCCCGTTAGTGCAAAAAATCCATCAAGAGTTGGCCCAAAAGTTCACAAATAATATTGATAAAGCTCGCCTATTAGCTGTCTCTGAAAAGGAATCTGGCTACTGGCTTCATACAATACCAGCAACCAACCTTGGGACCTTACTAGACAATAATACGTTTAGAATCGCAACTGGCATTCGTCTCGGGGCATCGATATGCATGCCACATAAATGTCCGTGTGGTAGCGACGTCAATGCTCTCGGCCTCCATGGACTCTGCTGCCAAAAAAGTGGAGGTCGTTTTTCGCGCCACGGCTCTTTAAATGAAGTTATTAAACGGGCTCTTGCCACCATCAATGTACCAGCTATGCTGGAACCCTGTGGTCTTGTACGTGATGATGGCAAGAGACCGGATGGCATAACGCTGGTGCCTTGGGAGAGGGGTAGGGCCCTAGTATGGGACGCAACTTGTGTTGATACCTTGGCGCCCTCACATCTCTCGAGTACAGCGATAAGAGCCGGGAGCTGCAGAAACAGCAGAGACTTGCAAAAGGCGCAAGTATATACAAATTGAAAAAGATAATATATTTGTGCCGTTTGCAGTAGATACTCTAGTTTCATGGGGGCCGAGTGCCAAAAAATTTTATAAAGATATAACACCAAAAATTGTCGTCGCTACGGGTGACAAGAGGGCTGGCTGTTTCTTCGCCCAGAGAATTAGCATAGCTATACAGCGAGGAAATGCAGCCAGCGTTCTTGCCACCATGCCACGCGGACCAAATATTTTTGATTATTAATATTATTTTAGGTTTATATTGTTATGTGTAAAAAATTTTAATCTAATAAAAAATAAAAACAAAATACATATTTAAGGGGGCTCCCATACAACAAACGTGATTTTTTTGCTCGTTTTTGCTCGATAGGTATTGATAACGGCAATAGGTAGACGCTTGAAATATTCACAGAATAGGTATTTAGTTATATATATTCACTTTAAAAATAAATAATTAAATTAAAATAAAATTAATATTTAAGGGGGCTCCCATACAACAAACGTGATTTTTTTGCCGTTTTTATAGATAATGGTACGGAACCCTTCGTGCGCGAGTCCGACTCGCACTTGGCCGGTTTTTATTAATATTATCCTATCTCTTGATAATAAGAAACTATTCCAAAATTGGTAAATCGTGGCGATAAGACGGATGCGGAAAATCACGTTTTGGACACACGAACTTCAAAACAGAATTCAATTCGTCGGAATCTTTATTTTTTTTTATGTAAGTTCCCCGATTACTTGAAGACGCCTGGACCGATTTGGATTTTTTTTTTTTGTTTGAAAGGGTTATATACTTCACAGGTGGTCCCATTTTTTTTAGTAAAAATTGGTACACTTAGAAATTTTGAAAAAACTGACTTATAAGTACATTTTTCTTAATATCTCGATTAAATAATATGTACCTACCCATTTTGACGACTTTTTTTTTAAGGATATAGTAATTTTTCGACATTATCTTACAGATATAATGACGAAAATCGGTTTAGTAGTTTTTCAGAAATTCAGTAATTTGTCTCTGTTTACGGCTGAAAATTATGTATCAGAGAAAATTTTATGATAGTCTTGTGGAACTTTATTTTAAAAACATCTACAGTTCACACCGATTCCAAAATGGTATTATTATGTGGTTTAAAGTAATAAAAAAACATTTTTTTAATCATTGATAAATATCAGTGAGCATATATGTATTGTATGTCTGAACGCACTAATCTCAGGAACTACCAATTTAAAGAAGGACTATATAACATCACGCTACGACCAAAAGGAACGGAGCAGTAACCATAAACGTCAACCAATCAAAAATAACCACGAGCGAAGCCGGGCTCGATGACTAGTGCAAAATAAAAACAATCTAGTTCACGTAGAGCAAAGAAAATAAGAAAACAGTTTTCCATTACGGATAATTTACGCAAGGCGAGTCCCGAGCGTCTCCAATATCAATTCTGCGAACAAATTAAAAAATACCACCGGAGCGCCGGAAGAATGGCATATAGAAGAATAGGAGCTTATGCACACAGCATGATTTATCTCATCAATAATAGGAATTTATAAATTTCGCACCCTCTGGAAGCACCCTATACATCTTTTCTTTTAAATGCAATATTCATAAGCACGAATGGATCGTTTTCTACCTCTAAAGATGAATTCATACCCAACCTTTATTAATATAACGTATCTGAAATTATAGGATAACTAGCTTTCCCTTTGAGAAGTGGAAAAATTGGAAAAAAAAGTAGCATGTGTCCTTGTCCTGCGAGTTCAAGCTCTCTCCGTATCAAATTTTATAAAAATCAGTTCAGTGGTTTAACCGTGAAAGCGTAACACACAGACAGACAGAGTTTTGGATGTATCTAATAAGTATTATTTGGTGCGGCAAGTTGACATAATACGTTCAATAGTTGTTCAATTCATTGAATCGTCTATCATCACGCCTTTTATTATATGAGTAGTAGACAGAGACAATCGAATGCCATTTTCTACGACCCTGACATACCTCTTTCGTCTCATCTTTCTTATAGTCAATATTTTTATATGGTCAATAAAAATATCGCCTCTGTCAGCATAATTATCTTTAATAAAAACCGGCCAAGTGCGAGTCGGACTTGCGCACGAAGGGTTCCGAACCATTATCTATAACAACGGCAAAAAAAAACACAGCCCCCTTAAATATTAATTTTATTCTGTTTTTTTAGTATTTGTTGTTATAGCTGTAATAGAAATACATCATTTGTGAAAATTTCAACTGTCTAACTAGCACGGTTCATGAGATACCGCCTGGTGACAGACGGACAGACAGACATACAGACGGACGGACAGCGGAGGACCCTAACAATAAATAGAGTACTAGCTTTTCGGCAACGCGTCGCCCGTGGCCATTTTTTTATATGTGACAAAAATGTATCCCTATTCATACTAGTGCGACTAACTCAACATAACTGTCTACACCAAAACGACGCATTAAAAGAACAAAATAAACCCATTTTCTTGGTAACTATATTTAAACCCTAATAACTTCCACAGAATTCTTATACAATACAATAGCAGTCGGGTCACATTCCTTTTGTGGTGATTAAAGGGGTCGCCGAAACGAACCGAAATGCGAAACCGAAAATTTATTTGTGCATCGACAGAGCAAAAATCCATAAATCTGCCACGAGGTAGGTCATGGTTAACGATAACAAAACAATAAAAACCAGTTCCTGAACTGTTATACGGGGTAATAATATAAATAATCTTGTATGCTGATATATATCTGAATCTTGTGGTGAGACTGGGGACACCATTAACAGTGTCCCCTTTTTGCCAGTTGTCCATATTAAACAGAACAGGTGGCAAGCCTGTTGCTGCACCTAATGGACCTACCATGATAGATGTGTCACTTTTGTTTATTTTTGGAAGAGAATCCGAAATCCTGATCTCGGTTTGTACCATGGGGTTTTATAATTAACTAGCGGACCCGGCAGACGTTGTCCTGCCCAAACGTTGACTTGCCCGCACTACCCCTACCCTACCTATAAAAAAAAAATTTAGGGGTGGACCACCCTTAACATTTAGGGGGATGAAAAATAGATGTTGTCCGATTCTCAACCCTAACGGATATGCACACTAAAATTCACGAAAATCGGTCGAGCCGTTTCAGAGGAGTTCAATTACGTACACCGTGACACGAGAATTTTATATATAAGATTAAAAACTTATGTACATAATCAAATAAACATGCTTTTTTTTAGATATATATATAGCCTCACAAATACCATCGGCTGAAAGAGGGAGACTTGGTCTTCCGCTGGGTAACCCGGGACCGATAAAACGGATTCGGCAGCCGTATTTTATCTATTATCACGCCTTGTGTTATCACATAAAGAATAGACAGAGGTAATCGATGCCATTTGCTACGATTTATATTATAATACCATTTAGGCTATTTGTGTATACTTCTAACATTTTCCTAGAACATTTTTTTTACATGTAAGTCATCGAGGGCGCCCTCTGCCGGCATTTTCTTCTACATCATCGTTGACTTTGGTAACTTGAGGCCAAAAACCTACAAACACATCCTTCAAAACATTTTTTTTTATTTAAAAGACAATACAAGACGTGTGTGAAAATGGAGACATAGCTTATATGAGGATGTCAAACACGTCAAATACTATTAATAAAATACAAGTTTCTGTGAGCGCGTAGACATTTTTTATCATTTCCTCATTGATGAATTTAAACATATGAGTTAGCAACAAGTAAAATAAAATTGTATGTCTATCTGAACTTGTGACATTAGCGAAAAATATGTTTTTGTTTGTTTGTTTGTTTTTTAGAATAGAGATAGAGAGATGTAACATTTGAAGGGCAGACAAACAGCTAGTAAGATATATATATACAGCCTCCTTTTCTAGAAGACATAGGATCAAGGATAGGTCTTTGTGGACTTCAGCTCTTTTGTCTGAAAACAAAATTGGCATACTTGTAGTGGGTAGCACTACCTACTATTTTTTTTGGTCAAGTGCTGGCTTTTCTTTAAAAAAAATCTTTCTTTATTGTAGTCACGACATTCTGTAAAAATATATTATTCCTGTATTACCGTATGTAGGTACCGCAATTGAAAAAAATATTTTCCCGAAATATTCTACTTATAATGTTCGTTTCAATAAGAAATTCTGAAATGAAAGTTCTAAGCCATTTGTCCCGACTCTATTCACAGTATCATATAATTAGCAAATAACTTTAAAAAAAGTACATCAACATGTGGCCATTTATTATCGTGCAATAAATATTTAATTACAAATACGAGTCATATATTCAAGCATAATATTAATTCAATATATCAATGCGGCGAGTTATTTTCTGAGAAATCATAAATCCCGGATGCCACTGTGTAGGTCCGTGGACTTTAAAATGCAACACAAAAGTCGGAAAACTAATAAAATTGGCGAGCGTGCCCTCGGGAAACCTACAAAGTACATTCAAAGGAAAATGAGAGCTAAAATGGGAGTTTGTCTGTCTGTATAATCTAATCTAAACAACTAAACTGACTTTGACATTTGTTTCGTATCTAGAAATAAGAAAAAACGAAACCCGTCTGTCTGTCCGTCCGTTTGACACTTTGCAAACACGAGTCAAGACCAATTTGGACTTCATTAAAAATTTTACATTCGTCCATAAGTACTGACCCGTACATTACAGACATTAAAGACATATTTTGCTGAATCGGATAACTTTGAACAAAGTAGAAACAACTGTTACATCGGCAGAAGAAAATTGGAGGGTGCCATCGTCATGATTTATGTAATAAACTTTTGTAGCATTGCAAGTGATAGAAATACTGCTTATAATAAGACATTATGTTTACATAGTGGCAGTATAGTGTCTTGTGATACTATATCTATTTTTAGGACAAACCTAAATCAAAATCACCACTCTAGAACCACTGACGAGTTCGGATGCATTTTCACTGGAGGAAGTTTTACGTGTATTAATCAAGTTGAGGGAAAAATTGTCGCCAGCACGTTTTTTAGAGTTCCGTACCCAAAGGGTAAAAACGGACATAGCCAGTTGAAATTTTCACAGATGATGTATATATATTCTGTTGCCGCTATAACAACAAATAATAAAAACAGAATAAAATAAATATTTAAGGGGGCTCCGATAGAACAAATATAGATAATGGTACGGGACCCTTCGTGCGCGAGTGCGGTTTTTTTATAGAGAAGACGACACGTCACCTTGCCAACAAAATAAGAAAATAATTGTGTTGAATAAAATGCTGAACAAAAGCGCGAAAACTATTACTCTGAATGATTTGAGTAAACTTTAATACAGATCCAGTCCGAAAATTCAGGTATATGTATAATATCTTTTTACATCTGGATTATTTTATTATTAATTATTAAGGGAATTATTAAGCCTCAGGTTCACCACAAAAAAAACTTATTAACCGGCCTAATATACTAACTAATGTCTCTCTAAAATTATGTAAACTTTAGATAAAAAAAATATATAAAGTTCACGCCTTACAATAATGTGTTGTATGAAATTTACTTCATTCGGCCAAAACCATTCAGCCAGATTAGTATTTTCAGGATAATAAAAGTACTTGTCCATTGTAGGTTCCCAGCAACGTAGGCTGTATTTCACATTTTTATTACTTCAACCTGTTCTAGGCACACACGGGTATCGACGCAGGCTATGCAGCTCTGAGCCCGCGTGAGAAATGTATGCAGTGAAAATATCAAAACTTTTTCAGTATATTATGAGCTTTGGCTTGCCACTCCCCAGTCCCGTCCTATTGGTAGGAAAATATTATATTAAGTTAAGCTAGGATATATATCGCAATGGTCAGTAAAAGAAAAAGTACAAATAAATAAAATAATGCTATAGAATTTTCTTTAAATGTTAGCCCAGAAAAGGCCCGGGAAACGTCTAAATTAATTTTGATGAAACGATTCATTATAGTCATACGGACATACGAGTATGTACAATCTGCTCTGCGTTTCGGAGATAAAATTGAAGCGTGCAAAGTCGGGGTCTAAAGATTGTATTTAAATGATATTGTAAACGTCAAACATGTACCATTGTTAGCAATGGCGTAAAGTAAATATATAATTTGTATAACAAATATCTTAAGTCTTGTATTGTATTGTAACTAATAATTGAAATAACTGGAATCAGTTTTTCCAGTAACTAAAACTATATACTATTGACAGAGTTATACGATCGACTAAGAATATTATCAATTGCAAAATGAAGAATCCTCAAGAATGAAAAAACTAAATGGGCAATCAAGGAAGTACTAGCAAACAATATCATTACATTATTGTGAGATTGTTGAAATGGGAAATAAGAAATAACGATAACTAAAAGTATCTGACAGAGTTAAACAATCGACTCGGAAGATTATCATTTGTAAAATGAATAACCCTCAAGAATGAAAAAAAAACCTTTAAATCCTAAAATCCTCTTTTTATGGTTAAGTTTCGATGGTGACATTAGCGACAATTTTATTGAAATAGAATTGTGTTTAAATAAGTTTTCTAATGCTACGCATTATCTGCATAGCCTTTCTGAATAATAATACGATCTTTAACCCCTAGAAAAAACCTATGCACACTGCGCCTATGGTAATTTACCATGCATAAGAATGTCATTGACAAACTCCAACATATCAGTAGTAGAAGAGCATTTTTTCGGCATCCAGGAACTGTAACCACAACTGTAACCGATCCCTAGGTACCTACTCGGCAGAAGACACCTCCTTTAGCCGATTTTATTTGGCTATATTTAGCGTCGAATGCTAAAAACACATTGGTATATGACCGCTGTGGAGCGCATTAACCACTAAGCCACCGACGCGCATGCAGGCATTTTCATTAATAACATGTCACCTTTCGCTACATACACTGGAACAAACACAGCTGCTGCATTCCTTAACCCGACCAGCTATGGGAAGGTTCAAAAAACAATAAACTAAACTAAGCTTGACTTTCACTTAAGGTTAGTGACACTCGCCACGTTAATTATGTAAATTGACATCCGAGTAAGTACCAGGGAATTCCTGTTTTGAAAAATTTTACCATTAGGTTGAGAACGCGTACCGATAGCCGATATAATGGGTCGGTTTAGCATTTTTTCTTGTTTCCCATAAACAGTCGACTGCGTTTCCTGGTACTAGGATCTTTCAATAAATCCATGAAAATCACCAAGTTCATATTAGACACTAAGTGATGATGTAATAACTAAAATTGCTGGACTTCGACTATATGTATAACAAGCTCACAAGCATACTAACGAAGTAATTTATTTGAATAGGCATTCTTGTTATTATTTGTTAAAAAACATTTTTTCTGCAGATTCGTGTCCCCACTGCTGGGATTATGCAGTAACACCCCCAGGGCCTACTGATATTGTATTGGAGAGTCAGTCAAAGGCGCGCTGTAAAAATGAACTATGACATATTATTCCTACAATAGAATTAGAATCCTTGACAAAGGAGAAGACATAAAAATTGAAAGGATGAAAAAGAGATACGTCAGGGTCGTAGCATGTGAGAATTCCTAGAACTAGTCAATGAATAACAAGTATTTTTTGCAAAGAAATACGCAGGAAAGGGAAATTTAGTACTGTACACGAGCGTAACTATGGCTGGCCTGGTATGCAATGTTCTTAGAAGCGAGCGCCGACCGTTGGACCGTTTGAAACATAAAACTTGGATTCCAACTTCAACACGTAACAATATTAGAAATCTACCTTATAATTTAACTAGTCGCCTGCCCCAACTTTTTTAGGTATCTACAATTAAATATCTACTTAATAAAACCCTAACAGTGAGGAGCAATTTTTGAAATTCCATACCTAAACGAGTGAAAATGGGTGCCATCGGGCACAGGGCTAGTAAATAATAAAAAATAACTACAATTCCCTCAAAATTTTGCAAGCGTTCGCCACAAAATCTGGGCCAGACCAGACTCCGGATTATGTTGTTTACATAATTAGCTATACTCATAAAATGTGTTCTATAGTTTTTGTGTGAATCACAGGTGTGGTGTGGTGTGAATCCTTAAAACAAATAAAGTATGACAATATATGTAGCCTTAGTGTCTCAGAACGATTATCCTAGTTACTGTATGAATGGAATTCATCAATCTACTACAGTTACTAACAGTACTAACCTTTTAATCTCAAGTTTGTTAGTTCCTACCAACAAGCAACAAATTTGTATATTTAAAATATACCAACTCATAATTAAGTAATGCTTAATACCTACTCATCTGACTGTTTTCTTTTCTTGTATTACTCAACTTCACTCATTAAAATATTTAAGACGGTAATTTTGTAGATCGTAGCAGATTCGTAACATACTGTCTCAAGCTGCTGACTAAAGGTGATGTGGATGAAGATGAAGAAAGAGTGGATGACTACTGATGGTCCCCTGAAAATACTAAAACTGTTGCTGCTATGACACAAGGAAGATAGAAACATTATTAAAGGCCAAAACAACACCTTGAATTGCCTCGAATGTAATAGTAGGTATGTTGGATAAGAAACATGCTCTTCGTTCCCTTGAAAAGCGATTGTTGGCCGGATTAATAACATCTGCCGTTATGCTGAAGCACACGAAATCAAAAGGAAGAATGTATGTATGCTGAAACAACCTATTTTTAACAAAAAAAACCATATAGTAAGTAAGACCTTTAACCGGTAGTCGAGATTAAGTTCCTTCTATAAATAGAACTCGTAATGATGTCTATTCAATAAGAATGAGGTGGTGGAGCATGTAATGTACAGTTCGGACGTCGCGGTCAATTGGCATTCGACAAATGTCCTGGGAGCTAAAGTACATATTTTGGATCCTATTTCCATTATCAATCAAAATAATATGAAGAATAGATGGGATATTAAATTAAATATTATCTACTGGGAATTCTGAGGCTAGATTAGCCTAGGGTAGGTCGAGACTGAGCCTTGGAGACACCACGTTCCGGAATCCTGACATATCCCTATTTATTTTAAAACTACAGTTTCATTAATACGTAATAATTTATTGTCTTTGGCGAGGATGTCAATTGTGCATCAATCTTGGTGAAATCAACTTTATTTAAAGTCAGAATGGGGACGAACTCGGAATGACGTAATCATCGCCTTGCAATGGAAAATGAAAATCTTGCCAAAATTATTATGGAAAATCTGAACATGCTTATTCTGGTGCAGTTCCTAATGAATTGCATTCTTTTGAATTTTATAGATGTAATGCAGTGATGCAATGGAAACATACTCGCTAACTACATCATCGCTCAGATTGTGCATTGACTCATTCATGTCCCGATGAACTGGTCTTGCGAATTTGATACCAGTCTGGTTTTGCTATATAAATACTACTCGTACAATGGCATAATATGCCTAATAGTGATTGTCACTAGAAATCTAAAATTGAAATTATATCACTTATTGACTCCAAATAGGTATCTAAATATATGGCAGTCGTGACATGAGCAAACAGTGATTGTATATAGAAGTATCTATGGGATCCAAACGCATATTCATTTAGTATTCCGATGTCTTTTCATTAAGGGCCGTTGGTCAAGGTCATCTTATAAATGTCAAAAATATGGCAAATCTCAGTTAATCCTGGAAGTTGAGTTTATTTTTATACAACATTTCCATCCCACACAGTCACTATTTTGCGTTTTGAAAACAATGGCTATTTAGAACTCTTAATAATGAATTAATCCAATTTAAAATAATAACTAATAACTGTGTGGAATGGAAATGTTGTATAAATAAACTCATCTTTCCAGGATTAACTGCGAGATTAGCCATATTTTTGACAGATACAAGATGACTGAGAGCAACGGTCCTTAATGCCACATAAAAAGCCATACTAAAGTTTCTAGCAAATATTGTGGTAGTAACATTCTGTAGGTAAAAAAGTCAGTCATTAACGACTTTGATTTATCTTTCAATTAATGAATGAATGCGGTCATTTTGCGTAATCAAAGGTTTATCGAACAATATAAACATGGTCTTACGTTATCGCTAAGGGGTCAACGTTGAAGGTAGCTTGTGATAATTTTGAACATTTTATAGCTTATAACATTGTAAGTACGTATCGGTTAGGACAAAACAGACACTGATTTGCATTCAATACTGTGTTTAATGAAACAAGCAAATAACGACATATACCTACATATTACTTTAGTCATTAACTATCGAAATGCATTAACTTTTTTGGGATTAAATATATTGTGTCAGATTATTAAGTTTATCCCCCATTATGGTCTTGTCTTTCAGTTTTTCCCGAATTTTATAATTTTCCGGGCAACTTTTCCAATTTTTCTATCTATCTATCTTGAGGCGTTATAAATATCTATCATCACACCTTTCATCTCAAGAGGGGTAGGCAGAGACAATCGAATACCATTTGTTACGATCCTGACACATCTCTTTCGCTTCTTTTATATTCATCATACCTTTCATACATGCTCGTCGATTGTGTGTACTTTTAATATTTCCATTGATCAATATATTTTTTATATAAATTAATACTCTCTCTTTACTTATAATATTAGTACTTATAGATTTCCGACTTTTGTTGCGTTTTCACGTTTCGGTTTATATAAAAACAATATAGCAACCTGGCTTAGCATTTAACAATTTCAGATGGAAACCACGCGTTAGAGGAAGTTCTAATTTTGATATTTGACCACAACCTTCCTGTATTGATAGCGATATTGTTGTACTTACCCATATTATTATAGGTTTTTAATTGGTCCTATGATTCTTATATCTAGGACTTTGTTTCGATCAAATTATTGAAATATTAGCCAAAAGGCGAAAAATATAAAGGATGCAACAAAGATAATCTATAGGATCTACTGTACTGTACTTCCAAACATTTTCAAAATCGAAGAAACATTTTGATTAGAGATGAGTTTGAATTGAATTGTAAAATGAAAAAAAGTAGTTTGAGTTGGTTTATGGAATATTATTGAAAGAATGAAGGATGAAATCTTCAGTAAAATGGTTTAAACAAAAGTAGAATGTAATGTTGTTAATTAAACACCGTTTGAGGGCTTCAGGTGTTTATTTATAATCTTCTTATTTATTTATAAATACAACGATGTTACAATATATTATCAGAGGCAATGACAAGTGGCAGATTCTATATTCATAACCAAACGTTGTAATGTTCTTAAACCGGAAACGGCAGAGGGTGCCTTCGACGTAATTTCAGAGGTTCAGTAGTTTTTCAGAAATTCAGTAATTAATTTCTGTTTACGGCTGAAAATTATGTATCAATCAAAAGCCTTAGCAACGGTTGCTATTGACACGAAGTTGTAAATTTTCGTGACGATGGTCTAGCGTTTAAATGTAATGGGGTGCAGCGCAGGATGCACCAGCACATGGTTCAAATCACATCCAAAGCGGTATTTTTTTAGTTGCGTTACTATTTGTCTCTCAAGGCAGCAAAATCACTTAAAAGGGTAAAATAAACCTTTTAAAAAAAGTGCACCGACTTCAAAAATTTGCACTGAAAAGTAAGAAATAATAAATATTTCGTCGTAGAATTTGAAGACGGCTTTCCGTTTTTACCCTTTGGGTACGGAACCCTAAAAACTAACCCGATTTCGGCGCACTTTACACGAAAACGAAGAAAGGAGGCGATTTGTTTTAAAAATAAACAAATAACCAGCTATTAGGCAGTTTTTGTTACGCAGGCAGTTCGAAACTTCGAGTCATTGTGCGCGGGCACTTTCAAGATGCGCTAACGATCTCGCACAAGAACACAGTAGTGCCGCGCTTTTGAAAAATCTTTACCTATTACAAAAGACAAAGAAAAACTGATTTCTCTGAGCAATTTTTAAATATATTCTTTCACTCATTTACAACTAACATATTGTACGACTTCCCATATTCTATTTACATAATTTTCTATACATTTTGTGATACATCGAGGGAGCCAAGTAAGATATAAAAGAAATATTATATACATTGAAATTATATTATTTGTATACGCAAGCTAATCTAATATACCTACCAAACTATATCGGACCACAAATATCATTTTTTTTAAATAGCGTTTAAAGAGGCAGTACTGTTGAAGGCAAATTCGGGCCAAAATGTAAGTTACGACATAACTAGGTCGTTCCCATAGCTATAAGTGATTATTAATTTGGGATTTATATGCGACAATAGCACATGTCATGAATGGAGTATGGTTTCTATTCTGTACATTACAAATGAAAACAAATAAGAATTTAAAGTGAATACAATTCTGTTTGTGATTTCGATATAACTGCCTTTTAGGTTAAACACGAATTTTTTCTCAAAACCTATTGTAAGTATATAACTTCTGAATTTGAAATTTGGCATAGGTAATGGTCTTGATGACATGCACAATATTGCAAATTAAATATTGCCACTAAACGATTAGAAAAAAAAAGTTTAAAATAGTATCTGCAATATCAGTATAGTGTAGAGATTCTATTATATTTTTATAAGGTTTCGGTGTTTCAGTGAACAATTTAGTTTCAAAAAGTTACCGGCAGTATTTATTCCAAGTGCCTTTACCAAAGCTAATGTATGTATAAACTTTGTGCGATTCAAACAAATGATCTAAATTATTTTACTATATAAATAATATTTTCTATTTCGTTTGCCAGAATGCGTGACCCAGCCCAAACAAAATAGTGGAACGAGTAATTACACGGTACGCAACAAACAGGGCATGTAACGGCTGATGGATTGCGTATGACAAAAATGAAAATTTAAAAAAATCTTGCATTTCATACATAGTAAGGATGACGCATCACTTTACAGCTCAGGCAAAGATCAAAGCAAGGTAGGTACTTAGGAAACCTCAAATACTATGAATATTTATTTTAAACTGGCGTTCCACCCCGGCTTCGCTCGTGGAGCCCATATACTCCAGCGGTTCTCAAGTGATGCGCTTACCAACGAACAGCATTTAGATTTTATTTACATAGACTAGCGACCCCGCCAGGGTTCATATTATTTATTTAGCCATCCTATACATAATTACATTTACATAAATCACATAGTACATATACAATAGGTACACATAACCTCCATTAATTTACAACATAATAAACTATAAAGTGAAAGTAAATCAAATTAAAAATTAAATTAAATATAATCAAAGAACTAAATTATAAATTAACTTTAAAAAAATGTGTACTGACTTCAAATTTTTGCACTGAAAAGTAAGAAATAATAAATATTTTGTCGTAGAATTTGATGGTGCAAAATTAACTATATTTAATAATTTTGTTCTCATTAAATATTTTTAAAAAAAAGGTACCGCTAGATCCATCATCATCATCAATGGATCATGAGAACGAATGATGGCTGAATTGGCTACGTAACATCCCACTACAAAGCTCAATATATTTATTTATTTAAAGGTACATTGTTAGTTAAATATTTAGAAGTAAGTACCTGATTCAATATTTTGAAGACTTCATCTACAAAAAGTATTTAATGAAGCCTGAAGGCATTGTGCTAAAAGTGTAAAAATGGTTTTCATTGTTAAACTCTTTAATGTTTCAGATTTCTTTATCTGATAAAGTTATTTGGAAAGTATACAAAGAGAAAAAGTCAAAAAGAAAAAGATGAAAGAATTTTACTGCTGAAATAGCTTTGGGGTTAATTTTGGGGTTATGTTTAGATAATATTTTGTAAATTGCTACAAAAAATTTCTCTGCGTAAATTGTACTAATGGCGACCGACGCACGCGTTCCGCCGTGACATGATGGGGAATCCGGTTTAATCCCGTCCGCGTTGTGATAGTTGCGATTAGCCTGTGATTAATAAGACATATCAGTCGGCGGGATCAAGAATCTACAGAAAAAATACCTAACGACTGAAAAAGTATTGTCTGATGTCATTAAAAAAAAACAGAATTTTCTGTTCCGTTTTCGTAAAATTAAATAAGTATTTTCCGCATAGGTGTATAGTAAATGGCCCTCGTTCGGGTAAAGAGACGACACTGTTACCTAGGTTATAAAGAGCTAAACAAGTGAGATCGGTTGGCGGTAATTTACAACACACGATTTATATGCATTACTGTGTTTTGCAAGGGAAACGACATAACAAGATTTCTAAGACAATGACTCATCGAGTTGTGGGAAGCGTGATAGTGTTTACGATTCAATAGACCTAGAATTTAACGGAGCTTCACGTCTGGACACGGCTTGCAACTTGTGGTAACTGGCTAAAAGTGGACATAGTTACCATGTGTCTCTGAAGATGTTATGTGCTTTTAAAAACCTAAGCACTAATAAAAATATAGATACAGCTAAAAATTGAGGTCCTTTGACCTGTGGGGTTAACATACTAAGGCTGCATGTCCACTGGAGAGGAGAGTAGCGGAGCGGAGCGTGTGCAATACTCTTGGTCTAATCTAAACTCTCCGCCTTAGGCCGGTATATATTTAGTTTCGACTCGAAGGTCAAAAACGACGGGTCCGCTCCAGTGGCTACCCAAGGAATGCCCGGGCAAATCTGTGTACTTACTATCATTGCCCGACCCAGGAATTTGCACAACATTCCAGTGTTAGACATTCTCGGGCCGGGCATTCCTTGGCCTTCGTGTTTGGCCATCGAGTCAAAATGAAAGATGTCGCGGTCCTAGTATGCTAACTCCATTTAAATATTAATCCGTTATATTTAAATTAGCCAAATTCCTCCATCATCAGACCAGCTTAGTAATGTAATTATTGTCAGTAAGCCTATGCTAAAATCTAGTTAATTATCAAGTCTCCATCTTTTAGCCGATTGTATTTGTGAGGCTATACCTAACGAGTGGCCAGTTCTGTTGAGGTATATTTAGATGGAAAAGCCTCTAAGTGTGGTTTGTCGTATTATAAAAACCCATTGGTACATGGCCGGGATTCACTTAAATCTATATCTAAAGTTGAAGAGTTTGTATGTATGTTTGAACTCGCTAACCTTAGGAAATACTAGTCCAATTTCGCTTTTTGCGGAGTGTCATTGACGCCAACCAATCAAAAATTTCACGGACGAAGCCGGGGCAGACACGCACTTAACAATCTGTAAAGTAAACTTCAAATCGACAAGAAAATAAGTATTGTAACACGATCCACTCATGTCGAACTTAGCAGTCTTCTCTTCGCGCGGCGTGAGTTGCTAGTCGCTAATAAGGCGGAAATAATCCACTACATGCGGGAATACGGTACTCAACGTAACTTTCTCCGATATTGAATATTAAAAAAAAACTCTAAAATCAAGCATAATAAAAAGAGATAATAATACTAAGACTGAAAAACCTCGATTAGACGAAGCAAAAACAAATCCTTTATATCTGATCTGGCAACACGTTGAACGAAATTTAGAAAAAAAACCTGCAGATTCAAGCTTATAGTGGCATGTTTATTGCTGCACTTAATGCACCTAGATGAAACTCATATTCTTAAAGAAAATTGGCACTTAAAATTGCCACGAGCGACATTTGAGAGAAATTAAAAGCAGAAGAATAGGTTTTATATTAGTGTCACGTTTCTGTTGGTTACATAAAAATAATAAAACGGCTGAAATAATGCGTTTACATTGGCATAAGTAAGGCGCCTTTAGGTTAGTCAGCCGTTGCCAATTATTTAAAAAATATAAGTAAAATATTTTATGCGTGAAAAACTGTGTCGTTTAAAAGTTTACGACTTGCTTGACATAGTACTCACAGCCAGGACATATCGGCCGGATGAGCGTCACCGTTTTCCATTTAAGTATTTCCCATCCTGTAGAGGAGGCATATGCTAATGGACCCCCCACGCCACGCTATTCTAGGGGGAATCAAAGGTTTGGAATCCATCACAGTTCTTGGGCGAAAATTTTAAAAGATATAATGAGAGAAATGAGAACTATTTCTTACTACATAACTGAAATCAACTAAAAGCTGTAAACTTTGTCTATAGAAAATATTTGCAAAAAAAAAATTGATTGAAGAACAATACAGTCATATGGCCATATTCATAAACACATTTTAGAAGCGTTTATTAAATTTTAATGGCCATACAAAGCATTTTTATGCACGCACAGCGTTCCCAAAACTTTTCCGTACTATTTGAACCCGGTCCTTAGATTTTCCAAAACCGCACTAATTAGGTGACCAAATTTTTTTTTTCATACATTCATATTTGATTTATCAAAATTCGTACCTTTTTAGAAAACCTGCCATGCTTTATCGGAAATTCAAATTGGTAACACTGTGCATGTATCATGTGAAAAAAAACGAAATCAACTCACTCAACTCAATGAAAGCTTAATTTTTCCAGTACGTGATTGAATATTTACCAATTATATTATAATTATAATTTTTTTCACGCAAAAACTACTGAAATTATTTTATTGCGGTTTTCAATAATAGAAAGGTTGATTCACCGGGAAGATTTACGAGTATTAAACATGGACCTTGTGTCATTACAATTTAAATGAACAAAGTCGGGGAAAAAGTTTACCCCACCATGTTTTCTTGGCGTATGCTGTCTAATCTGTCAGAGATATAACAAAATGATGTAGGAAAGAATTATGTAGAATAAAATTATCAACACTAAAGTCCGATGTCCTTTACCTGAGTAGTTATATGCGTATTTATGTAAGTATTCGAATATATTCAAGTATTTATGTAATTCGCTAGTAAATGATATAATAGAAGTGAGACCTAAAATCTAAGGCGGCAAAGTGGTTCAAAGAAATTGTGTTGTCAACATTTTAAAAGGTTCTACGTTTTACTCGGTGCGCTGCGAGTCGATATGACTGCATTCGACAACTTTATTCCCGATAATAATATGCTTTTAGATAAGTCTTTGATAAGCCCGCTTATAACTACCTATACATTCACTCTATGTAAACTAGCCATCCGACCCGGCTTCGCACGGGTATAATTTAGGATATTTAATGTAGGTACAATACAATATACATAAATTGGGATAAACCTTTTAAAAAAAAGTGCACCGACTTCAAAAATTTGCACTGAAAAGTAAGAAATAATAAAAATTTCGTCGTAGAATTTGAAGACGGTTGGTGCCAAATTAGGATACAAAATTAAGTAAACATCTAAGAACATAAATATCTGTTCAATATTATATATTATGTTTGTACTGATGATCGTAGGTTCCTAATAAATTATCTAGATTAGTGAATTTGGGTACCTACTAAGTTATTTCTAATTTGGCACCAACCGTCTTCAAATTCTACGACGAAATTTTTATTATTTCTTACTTTTCAGTGCAAATTTTTGAAGTCGGTGCACTTTTTTTTAAAAGGTTTATTTTACCCTTTTAAGTGATTTTGCTGCCTTGAGAGACAAATAATAACGCAACTAAAAAAATATTGATGGAAAATTAAAAAAAAATACCCCTGTGGATGTGATTTGAACCATGTAATGTGCTTGTGCATCCTATGCACCCCATTACATTTAACCGCGAGACCATCGTCACGAAAATTGACAACTTCGTGTCAATAGCAACCGTTGCTAAGGCTTTTTCTGATACATAATTTCAGCCGTAAACAGAAATTAATTACTGAATTTCTGAAAAACTACTGAACCGATTTTCGTCATATGTCTGTGAGATAATGTCGAGAAATTATTATGTCTTGAAAAAAATAAGATGTCAAAAACGGTACATATTTTATCGAGATATCAAGAAAAATGTACTTATAAAGTCAGTTTTTTCAACATTTCTGAAAAACTAATGAACCAATTTTTATGAGATAAAAATGGGACCAATCCGGAAGAATTATCTGTCGATTAAAAAAGAAACCATCAAAATCGGTTCACAATTGGCGGAGTTATCGATGTACATACATACATAAAAAAAAAAAATAAAAAAAAAATACGGTCCGAATTGAGAACCTTCTCCTTCTTTTTTTGGAAGTCGGTTAAAAACACAGTGAATTTTTAAGTTTAGTTTTTTTGTCTGTAAGTTCTCTAACGGATTAATAAAGTTCCCTGACGCGCTGTCTGTGCCCAATTCACTTCGAACCTACTAAACGAATTTTGTTGCGGTTTTTACGAATAAATAAAATTGATTCACGACAAAGGTTTAAGAGTATTAAACATGGACCCCATAACGTTTATGAACTAAGCGTTAACAGTATTAGGACACAAGTCCATACAAAAATCCCATAGATAAAGCGCTTCTAGTTTTTCCTTAATTTTCCAATTTTACTTTCCCTTAAAACATTGTTTTTAATGTCATCTCCGTCACGCCGCGCCGTTCTAAAGTGATGGGCTTATCAATGAACAGCATTTCAATTACTGATCCCTACCAATAATATTATTTATCTGATTGTTTGCTATGCCACTACGAAACATTTAACCGAAATGTGTCTATGATTTCTAAATTAATACCACAGGAGTAAAGAAACTTTACTATGTGTTAATACTGTGGGATAATATGCAATTTACAATATAATGAAGCATAAATGAGTTTGGTTTTTGTTGGCATGATGGTTTTTAGAGTTGTTGTCAATTTGTCCCAATATTTGTTCAGAATATAGGCACCCCATTGGATTACGCAGACTTTCAAAATTCGACTTATTAATTGAAAAAAAGCTTTCTCTTCTAAATGAACAACTCATAAATGTTTTTTCTATTACAAAGGCGAACCTCCAAGAAGAAACCTATTTCTTAGCATTCATACACTAATTTGAAATCAGTAAACTTATACACATGTCGTGATAGGAAGATACAATCCTTCGGCACAGTATAAATATTATACAGTAGGATGGCGTCCTTGATATACTCTAGAAGCAGAGGTTCTCAAACTTATTTTGTCTACCGCCCACTTTAAAAATCAATTATTTTTCAGCGCCGCCCAATTTTCTTTTACTTTACCACACCTTAAAAATCACAATGACATTCATTACTTTAAGGGTCCTATATTGGGAATTTTTCTGGGATAAACTATTCCCAATTTCTCTGTAAATAATCCACCTGTGTCACTGTAATTTAGCATATAGTTACTTATTGAATATATCTAAGTGAAATAGCTCTTATTTTTTCAATGGGTGTTATTGAATAGGAAATATGGGTAGTTTAACTTTGCCCCTGCTGTCTCTTTCATAATCTATCACAAAACTCTAAATTTTTTTAAAAGCGCTGTTATACCATTACCCTTCAATTATATATGTCGAATTTTTTGGTAGCTTATTGAAAATTTTAAATAATAATTATTTTATTTTTTTTTAATATTTTTTTTTTGAATTTTCAATAAGCTACAAAAAAAGCGATATATATAATTAAAGAATAATGGTATAAGAGCGCTTTAAAAAAAGTTTAGAGTTTTGTTTAGAGATAGATTATGAAAGAGACAGAAGGGGCAGAATAATCCTTTATTCTACCACCCATATTTCCTATTAAACAAAACCAATTGAAAAAATAACGACTATTTCACTTAGATATATTGAATAAGTAACTATATGCTAAATTACATTGACACAGGTGGAGTATTTACAGAGAAATTGGGAATAGTAATATCTCCATACAAATTCCCAGTATAGGACCCTTAATTTAATTATAGTGTGCTATATATGTTTTTGGAGTTTAAAATTACATTCTAAACGAGACTTTTTACCCGTTGAGAGTATCTTTTATTAAAATTAAATCAAACATAATAAATTTTAATTTTAAAACTAATCTAATGTGAAGGATGAATCTGATGATTTTTAACATTATTTTTGACAAACCGATAACAAAGCTCTACCGCGAAGCGGTGCAATATTAAATAGATGAAATTACAAATCAGCAATTGCCCCCGTAAATCACTTTAACACCCACCATATTTTTTTTCTGGGCCCCTTACCGCCCCCCTCTAGACCTACAGCGCATACAAGGGGGCGTTATCGCCCACTTTGAGAAACACTGCTCTAGAGCAGTCATATTCAAAGTGTGCTCCGCGGAGCCCTAGGGCTCCGCAAAGCCTCTGTGGGGGCTCCGCGAAAATACTGGTCATAATGAAAAATAATATAAGGTTGCAAATGAAAATTAAATCTATCTAAATATTCCAACATAAACTTAAAAAAATCACTATAAGAGTAGTAGTGGAATGCCTAATAAGAGAGCGCCCATTAGATATTTGATAATTAATAAAGAATACACATAAACCAGTTTTTTATTATTTTAGGGCTCCGTCAAATATTTAGCTTTCCAAAAGAGTTCCGTCGTCAAAAAAGTTTACATTTAGTATTTTATTAACTATCAAAGTAAACAAACATGTTTTAAACTCGCTGAAAATAATAACAACCGGGGTGGAGAAAATGAATCACTACATAATTATTTTAAAACAAAGAGTCTATCAGATCCATTCAGAAACTACTGAACGGATTTTGTTGCGACTTTCACGATTCAATTGATTCATAACGAAATGTTACAAACCGTACGTGTATTAAACGTGGACTCTATCACGTTTTAAAGCTGATCATTATCAGTATTAATGAATAAAGTCAGGGCAAAAGTTAGCACCAGCATTCATGGCGTATTTTATCTAATTCGTCAAAGTTATATAACAAAATTATGTCGGAAATAATGGTGTCCAATAAAATGATCTTCAAAAAAGTTCGTGGTAGCATAATATCATTATAATTTTAATTACGTATTGTGTATATATTCAAATTTACATCGTGACAACACTGGAAACCTTTCAAAGAAGATTCAGTTCAGCACGCAAAACACCCTTTCTTTTCCCGCCTTCCCCGCTGCCCTCTAAATCTGGATACGTACTTGCGTCGAACTTCTGTATTAATTTACACTGTGCCTTCGGCTTATTGTATTTCTACGTTGGAAATCAACGCAGGCGCATGTTAATGGAGGACTAATTATAATTTACACTACTGTTATATGTGAGCACGACCGTGCGTGCATCCCCTATTGAAGTCTTTGTTGTACTTTCACCACGACATCTAAAACTTATTATAATCCTTGTAATGTCTGTCTGTCTGTCTAACTAATATTATAAATGTGAAGATGTATTTGTTTGTTTATTTTTCTTTCAGGGGACGTGATTTTTTACAGTTGAAGGTTCAGAGAGTGACATGGGCTACTTTTAAAAAAATTCAATGGGCGAAGCCAAAGAAATGTAGTTTTGTTAAAAAATAATGCGATGTCCAAAAATACTCACATATTTTGCACTAGATTTTACTTAACTGCAAAATATTTGTTCTTGGTATACTTAGGTACAATAATTTAAAGTAAATTACTACTTGACCTGTTTAAATCAGGGAAATTTCAAGCTGTCATTGCAATATTATAACAAAAGTTCTTAGTTTTCGCCTTGTTTTACAAATTAAAATAAAACGGAACCTTCCGCGTGCGAGTCGATTATTCTTCCTTTTTTTCAAATATGTAATTTTCATTTCAAACACTCGCGCCATCCTGATAAAATAATAATTTATGTTTATTATCATTTTTATGTCCCCACCATCTGTTGCTAGCCCTGCGTCCTACGGGTACTTATTTTGCAAACGTTATTGCATCCTTATCAGTCAGTAGACGCCGCGCGCCGTGTAGACCATAAAAAATAATTATAACCACTTCAAACAGCACTGCAGATAATTTAAAAAATATAACTCCTGCACACGATAAGAAAATTCAGGTTGCAAATATAACAATGATTATAAATTTGCCTTCAAATAAAAAAAACCGCAATAGAATCCGTCCATCCCTTAGGGAGCTATGATGTCACAGACAGAATATATAGGCTTTAAATTTATAACTACCTCTATTTATTTTCAACGAGGTTTAAAAATCAAATACAGACGGTTTATTACCAGCAAGTTATGAACCAAAAAAACCGAGATTTGAGGGGCTTATTACTTTTGACCTATTACGAATTTTGAAAAAAGGAAAAAATACGTACGTAGTTTTTCATAATGTCAGTAACATATTACAAAATCGTTAAGATTAAATAATATTTAGGGGCAATAAAACGTTTTCTCCGTTTGTATGGACATGGACGCGGTACACTACACTCTTAATCACAGACTAATCAACGCGCGGGCGGGATTAAACCGGATTCCCCATCATGTCACGACGGAACGCGTGCGTCGTTCGCCATGACATGACGTAGAACCGTTTTTATTGCAAAGGTCTTTTGTAATTTACTGATAGCTGTCATTTTTATCAAATTGGCGTAAAGCGCACGCACCCGCGAAGACTTGATGGGGAATCCAGTTTAATCCTGTTCGTGCTGTGATGTTTATGATTAGTCTACGACTAATAAGACATATCGCGGTCGGCGGGATTATCTTAAATACCGATTAATCGGCTATAAACACTATTAAGGCACATTGGCAAATCACCGATGAACATTGGTGGAGCCGGTGGAGGGCCTAATAAAAGAAGAAGAAGACGTATATGAATTTCACTATATTGTTCAGCATTTCTGGCATTGAGTTAGGAATTTGTAATAGGTATAACTTTGAAAATTTATTGTAAAATAACTACTGCATAAAAAACAAAAATATTCAAATTACTTTCTTAAAATAGCTAAATTTTTACTTTACATATCCAAATAGATAGATTTTAAGGTATAAAATCAAGCCCAAAAGCTTAGATAAACCTAGAATATGTACAAAGACTTGAAACGATTCACAGTAATTCGGTGCAATATGAAATTGTTTCATCGAATCGATACAATATGCAGTATATACAATGTGGCTTATAAAGTTTAATATAAGAACAATATTCTCTACCGATTGAAAAATGTTCGTTATCTTGCGTAAACTAAATATAGCGCTTCGGAGGGCACGAGTTCAGAGTGGAGTGGTTTCTATACGTGTTTATTCGTAGTGTAATTTTTTTTTTTTTTTTTTTTTTTCTTCACGGGTTGCTTTACAGCTCCCGAAACCGTGTTACGGTTCCAGGGTACCCAGTGGAATTGTACAAGTTTATTAGTGTATTATGGTGTTTTAAGGATTCCGTACATCGCCGATAAAAAAACGGAAACCCTTATAGGATCACTCATGTGCCTGTCTGTCTGTCACAGCTTATTTTCTCCGAATCTACTAGACGACGAAAGTTGAAACCCAATCACAGACGTATTCGAATTTCGATTATGGGGGAAAAATTTAAAAGTAAAAAGAATATCAAATGAGGTTTATAAATAAGGAATACAATTTATTTTTATAATTTAAAATGCATAGTTTCAATTGTATTAAGGAATATCTCCAATATTTTGAAAAAAAAAATAGGGAATATTATAGTTTACAGGAAAATCTAAACGATCGACTTCTCGTGCTTTGGAGGATACGTAAAGTCGGTGCTTCTTCTAAAAATGACACATAGGTCCTTGTGCAGCAAGAAGCTTGTCAGGCTGTTTAATATGGATAACCGGCAAAAAGTATAACTGCCACTGCAAGGTATAAAAAAAGGTATGAATGCGAAACGGCTGGAAAATATAGAAATTGTCGCTTGTCTGTAGAGAATGCATGCACGAAAGCTGTAAAATGAGTGAGCTACTCTTACTTTATGGGCGTGTTTGACAGAGTGTACTAAATTCGTGATTACCTTTCGGAATAATCGTAGGTATAAACCGTGAGCTTTATTGTCTCGCACACCATAT
This sequence comes from Nemapogon koenigi, assembly GCA_963924495.1. Lineage (NCBI taxonomy): Eukaryota > Metazoa > Arthropoda > Insecta > Lepidoptera > Tineidae > Nemapogon > Nemapogon koenigi. The sequence continues at coordinate 2,073,749 of OZ004640.1, read as the reverse complement.
TCGACAGACGACATAACTAGATCTACCTGCACACAACATCACGGCATTTAAATACATTGCGGTGTGAGCAGAGTCACCACTTTTTGCCAGTGGCCCACATTAAACAGAACAGATGGCAAGCATGTTGCTACACTTGATGGATGTGTGATGTTGATTAAACTACATATTCTTAAAGAAAATTGGTGTTTAGCAATCTATAGTAATAAATAAAGATGAAGAGTTTGTTTGTTTGTTTGAACGCGCTAATCTCTGGAAATACCAGTCGGATTTGAAAAAATATTTTGCTAATTCATAGCCCAATTTTTGAGGATATCAGGCTCTTTAACATCACGCTACCTACCCTAAAGAGGTGAAATGAAGTGTAAACGTTTGTATGGAAAATCGTATTCCCTGCGTGTAGCAACTTGAAGCTTGGTACAAATACTCTTCAAAACAAATAATAAAACGTTTTTAAAAAGGGGCTGCAACGGGTAAATTATCTATGGCGAATTTGTATCGCATTCCAAAAAAAATTCACGTGGCACGGGAATATCAGTTACCAAATATATGCATTTATGAACCTCTGTCTCACGGAGCAACTACAGGAGTAAAAAAAAATTACGGGAAACTCTTTGCGTATTTACACAAATTACGTCATTGTTCCTAATACAACGCGTACGAAGTCGCGGGCAACTGCTAGTAAATATAATATACAAACCGTTATCACAACGTCTAGGTAGACGAATAAAGAGTGCCGAATAAAAAGCCTTCGAGAGTTCGTTCACTGTCTGGCAAAAGTTATGAAGAGAATTTCCGGTGCAACTTTTAAAAGGAAAAGCGCCGACTAAACGAACATAATGGGCAAAATATTAAGTACCCCCTCCAATTATTAGTTAAACTTGTGTCTAATTGGGAATAAGACCGAGTATGGCCTTGTAGCCTAGCGGTTAGCGTACCTACCTTAATAGACAGTCCGGGTTCGAATGCCGAATAAAATGCAGGTATTATACTCAACCGACTATCATTCACACTGTTGTGACGGCTAGGAATTTTCTAGTCATGACTAATTACTACACTTGAAAAAAAAACTATACATCCCTGGGTTTATGATGTCGGCTGTTCATATGGAAAAAATCTAAAACTTTGGAAAAAAACATTCCAAAATATGATCGAGGGCATATCAATGTTTTTTTCTGAAATTCTGGTAGGTATTGATTTAAAATTATTTCGAATCATGACAACGATGATCGCGTTTTATAGATCGAGCTGTATATGATTGCTATTTATGTTTCAGCAGGCGTTCTTTACCACACGCAAAATAGGCGCCTTTAGACGTCGAGTTGCGGAAAACGAGCCGATCACCAAGGCGTTCTTTCATGAAAATTTTCAGTCAAAAAATTTTACATTAGCCATAAATGGAACTGTTTACCTCGAATAAATACATGTTTAAATATTCTCTAAATATATGCGCAGGATAAATTAAGTTTCATGCTTGGGTTTCCCATTATTCTAATCATAAAAATTATAGGTATTATATTATTATATATTACAATATAAACTATAATAATGAACCGTGGGAATACTTAGGACCGTTCCGACTCGAATGCCAATGGGCAGTCAAGAAATGCCCTGCCCGAGCATTCTCGGGCCAGGGGTTTGGCTGTTCATGAGATCTGATAGCAGCAACTGATGTCAAAATCGAAGTCTGTGATAGATTTAGGCAACAGTTTCGCTTTCCCAGTTTATGAATGGTCCGTCCAAGGTTTTGCTACATCGCCTGCATCCAAACCAAACTCATACAAAATTGTCAATATCGAAATACTTTCTGTATACCCACGCTATCATACTACTCTGGTAGTGATAAAATATAATTAAACGCGGTATTTTATTGATAAATCAGTACGGTATGTACATACGTCATAGAATGAAAGCAGGTAAAAGCTACAGATATGTGCCAATATCGACTGCCGCGCCTACGCGTTTATTGTACGGTGTCTATTAAACTACGTTCCTATAATTAGTGTGCTACGACCTACGACGCCTTAGATTTAAACGATGCGATCTGTTCTTTGATCAGCTTGTATGGATCGCTTATGATAATGCCCCATAATTAGCCTCAGTTTAACATATCAAAATAATAGTCACTGCCTACCCTGATGGAATTCCGGCACGAGTATATATGATCAAACTTATACACTCGTCCGTATACATGAAAAACACTTAGCAAAGTATTATCATTTGTAAAGAATATATTAGTTTAAGACTACATACCTATTATAAAACAAAGTCCCCCGCCGAGTCTGTCTGTCTGTGCCCTTTTCACGCAAAAACTACTGAACGGATTTTGTTTCAGTTTTCACTATTAGATAGGTTGATTCCCCGGGAAGGTTTACGAGTATTAAACATGGACCTATCATGTTTTGAAGCTGAGCATTAATATTATAAGTGAATCAAGACGAGTTTTCGTGGCGTTTGCTGTCTAATCCGTCAGAGGTACAACAAAATGATGTAGGAAAGAATTGTGTAAAATAGAATGATCTACAAACTAGTCCGCGGTATTTATGTAGGTATTCAAATTGTTGTAAACCCAAATTTTTGCAATTTGCGAAGCCTGGGTCGGGGTCGCTAGTATAAGAATAAAGCCGAGGCTCTAACTCGAATTGGTGCTAAGAAAAAACTTGTTTGTAATTTTTTAAATGGAAAATTCACGTTTACTGTGAAGACGTCGTTAATGTCAGTAAATTCCAATTTTATATAATAACTTGTAATAAGCATCGTGATAAGGCTTTCTTCCAAGCTTCAACAGATTTCTACAGAACATAAAAGTTACAGCGAACATCTATATAATTAAAACTAACTGAAATTTGAATTGTTCTTCCCATTACTTGTTTACGGTTATTCCATAGAAAGTAGTAAAAACATGTTGGGAAGCACATACTCGTAAAGATATTTATTGGGACATATTACTGGAACACACGATTACTTCAGAAAATGTAAAGTCTAACGTTAGAAATTTAATTTAACGATTCTCAACGCATTCCATACTATCTATTCAGTAAAGCAAAAACTTAATTTTAGATAAATGAATTAGGTGATTTGTATAATTTGATCCCGACATCGGAAAGGCGTTCTTATTTTAAATGTCAAACAAATTTGTTTTCATAATATATCTAGTTGATTTATTTTAGTGAGCAAAAGTGCCATCTATCTCGTAGCAAAACGAACATGGTGTTATATTTTTAAAGTTAAAAAATCTCCATGCACGCTTTCTGTTACCGAGTATCAAATTAATAGGCCCCATAATAGGAGGAAGTAAAAAGTAAATAAAGAGACGTTTTTTTATATCTTGCAATTTATCTTATTTTATACACATTTACTAAGATTATAAATGCGGAAGAATGTTTAGTTTATTATTACTTAAAATGGCTGATGAGTTACTAAAAAAATATTTGTTTGAGTCGAAAATAGCTATATCCTTGATTTACACATTTGATCCCGTAAACGGCGAAAGCTTAGCTTAGAGGCTTTTCCATCTAAATATACCTCAACAGAACTGGCCACTCATTAGGTATAGCCGTACAAATACCTACGGCTAAAATAGGGAGATGGTCTTCCGCTGGGTACCCTGGAAGCGATAACACGGTTTCGGGAGCGGTAAGGCAACCCGTGAAGAAGAAAAAACGAACGGCAAAAGCTAGTAAATTATACCAACAAGCAAGGAATTTTATGTTAATATGAATAAATTTGTCTGATGAGCTGCTGCAAGAATTCAGATCAGAAGCATTAATTATGTGATAAAACAATTCGCACCCGTTTAGTATGTTCGGCCTATAACAATAGACAATTGCATCGATGCTTCAAAGCTTGCCCGTGGGCGCTACACCGGATATGCCTTTTACAACAGGAACAAGTCTGCTGACATTACGACATTCACCGCCTATCAGCGGCTTCATTATAATAAGTCAACATTTTGAAGTCATTTTTTCCCGATTTCTTTTTCTTGTCATTATTTAGGAAACATTGGCGTTCTCCGCCGATGGCCGATTTAATAAATAAAGGAGGACTAACAATGCCAGCTGCGATGTGTAATGTGAATATTTGGATGAACAGAGGCCTTTAGTTCAAGAAAGAAATGAGATCAAATAATTTATATTGACTGGCTCGAAAATCAATGATAAACAGTGATAAGTGCATCGGGGAAGGTGACTGACGTCGCGCGTCGAATATGCATGGTCTCATAAATATTTGAGCACAAACTAGAAGTCGCTAGCTATAATAGAGACCGAGAGATAAATATCTTGGAAACTGCTTGCCCGATTTTCATGAAACATCTACTCTGAAGCGACACATGTAATGTGATAAACAGTGATAAGTGCATCGGGGAAGGTGACTGACGTCGCGCGTCGGATATGCATGGTCTCATAAATATTTGAGCACAAACTAGAAGTCGCTAGCTATAATAGAGAGTAGAGACCGAGAGATGAATATCTTGGAAACTGCTTGCCCGATTTTCATCAAACATATCTACTCTGAAGTGACATTTATGTAATGCTAAAACCGCAACAAAATCGGTCCAGCCGTTTAGAAAAATATGGTAACAGATACACACACACACCCAAGAGCATAATACCGTCTCCGTTCCATCTTGGTTAAAAAACGGAGAATTGACAGTAGGCACCAGCAAAATTTTAACTTTTTCTGGACAAATCTATCGTTATTTTAGAATTGTCTAAGTCATAAGAGCTTTCCGATTGACTATTTGGACACAGAATAGAAAAGTCTCCAACCCAGCAATTCTGTGTGTAAGAAGACTTAGTCGAAAAGAGTTTCCATATTTGCAAATATAATACAATGCCCAAGCTGGAAAGTGAAGAAAAGTGGCATACGGCCCACTCCAGATCCAAAAAGTTTATGCAGAAAAACTAAATAAGGATAAGTTAAATTTAGTAACAGAAATACTGTATCAGTCTGTAGGTATTTGGTCAGGCACATAACCACGACCGGACGTGGGAGTGCTGTGAGGAATTTCCCCTCATCAGGAAAAAAATGGGATGATAAGAACACAACTAGCTATTAACATTTCGCAAGGGTACAGATAACTCTATCGTTCCCCCGCACTTGAAATAAATACCATTTGAAGTCGTCAAAAAAGCCTTTGTAACTTTTTCCGTTGAAATAAATATTTATACACCAAGAATAAACAAACAATTCCCTTTTGAGAGCTTATAATGTTCGTGTATTATCCTCTAATATTTGAAATAATGGTCCATTATAGATTATGTTTATTTACGTTTTCACAAAGCATATTGAGCGACCACAATTTCCGTTATTATTGAAATTCCACGATTTTCCTTCCTTATAATGACTGAGTTACTAACTCAGTAGGTACCTATTTATTTATGATTAAAATTAGCATACCATTGCGCGACTTCGCTCAAATCTAATTGAATTTTTTTTTTATAGAGAAGACGACATGTGACCTTGCTACCGCCTGATTGTTAAGCATAGGTGTCTGGTCCATGAATTCGCGCGACTGGCAGATCGTATTACAGTCCGCCAGTCGCGCCCACTATGCCGGCCCGTAGAGATGTTTTTTCACGCTTCGCTTAAAGGACCCAAGGTTGTAGAAAGGAGGAAAGACCGACGCCGGAAGTTCATTCCACTTTTTGGCTGTACGACACAGGAACGAGTCACTGAATTTTTTCGTTCGTATAGAGAACGTGTCGACGGTGTGAGGATGAAAACTGTATCCTGTGCGAGCAGTGCGGGTGCGAAAAGGGGATGGAGGGACGAGGCCATGGAGTTCTTCTGAACACTCCCCATAATACAGTTACTTTAATGAAACGCCATTTGCAGAGACTATTTCTTGGATTCATTACAGACCATCGATGTATGTTATAGACAGTGTCCTTTTATTCCGTCAAAAATGGATGAATGGATAATTAATTATGTTTATACGCGGGAGGAGACGCTTGAAGGCTATAGTAGATATATACTAACGGCCTTATTCATAAACGTTTATTAGCAACGTTTTTGTTAAAATGTGTTTTGTTTCTTTCTATTATTAGTAAAGACAGGTTTGTTAGAGAGTGACAAAACATATTTTAACAAAAACGTTGCTAATAAACGTTTATGAATAAAGGCCTAATATTATAAAGAAGCAAAGTTAGTTTGTAAGTTTGGATGTAGGAAGTAATCTCTGAAACTACTGATCCGATTCTAAAAAATATTTTACTAATAGAAAGCTACGATATCCCTGACGCTGAGTGACGTAGGCTATATTTTAATTTGTTCGAAAATATCCACGGGCGAAGCCGGGGGCGGACAGCTAGTCTAGTATAGTCGTGAGTATATGTATGGAATTAGATAAACGATACAAACTGTTGCATAGTGGTCCTTTGGTCACGCACGGCGCCTACACTGGGTCATAAGATGCGGCCTATATGACATACTCTACTGTCAATAGGGTTGCCATCATATTAGCCGTTGCTATAGATATAATATTAGTAGAAATAGCATATTATAGCCCTTAAATTGAAAAATTGCTCACACTCGCGTTTAGTATCAAAAAATAAAAAGGTTTATTTTTAAATCACTTCAAAAAAAAGGAGGAACCGCTTTTGATGGTTTCTTTTTTTTAATCAACAGAGAGTTATTTCGGGTTGGTCGCATTTTTGTTTTGGTGAAAATTGGTTTAGTAGTTTTTCAGAAATTTTATATAATATTATGATGTTATTAACAGTAAAATCACTTTGAAGGGAAAAATTAATTAACTTTTTTTAAAGTATACCGACTTCACACATTGTTCACTAAAAAGCAAGAAATAATTAAATATTTAGTTACGCCGTCGAATTTGAAGACGGTTGGTGCCAAATTAGAAACTACCTAGCTCTAAATTTTACTAATCTAGACAATTAATTAATTACAAACATAGATAACATTGAACAGATCTTCTTCAAATTTAACGGCGAAACGAAATATTTAATTATTTCTTGCTTTTCAGTGAACAATGTTTTCGGTATACTTTAAAAAAAAGTTAATTTATATTGTCTTCATTCTATATTTTTTACTTCCGATTCCATTGTTTATTGTACCTACTTAGACTTACATTACAACCTCCCAATTACAAGTGACGGATAATGTCTGACAGCTCGACTATACGTTTTGCACCTCATTTGAGTAAACGCTGTTTAATCAAAATTTTTTACCACATATTTTTATACCTTCAAGGGTTGCCTGACGTCTCCCGGGAACCGTGAAACCGGCCCCAGGGTACCCAGCAGAAATCAGGTCTTCCATATTTAGCCGATGACATTTTTGAGGCTACCAAAGTTACATTGATATCAAAGGGCGTCAAATATTATTCAGTTGACAACCCTGTGAAAAACTCGAGCGGCGCCAATCGACAATAAGGAAAACCTATAAAGATAGAGCAAACTTATATTTGTTGTTTCTGTAATGTTCCAATATATAATACCAACCACAATTATGATTGATGCCGTAATGTTACAAGTTTAAAGGTCTAAATAATGTTTGCTCATTTATTAATTGCTATTTGTTTATATTAATTGCGGTTGCACCCGCGTTAATGGTTACTGCTCCGCTCCTTTGGGTCGCAGCTTGATGTTATATAGCCTATAAATAATCTTCCTCAAGAATTGGGCTATCAAATGCAAAAATATTTTTTCAAATCCCACTGCTAGTTCCAGAGAATCGCACGTTCAAACTCACAAACAAACAAACTGTTCAGCTTCATTATTTGTTAATTATTATTAATATATTAGCAAAAATGTGATAAAAAAACCATCTGACCCATATAAAAGCTGATCGTGATCACCACGATATGAAATAAGTGTCAAATCAGAATCACTAAATTACCCTACAGTTCTTTGCTGAGTAGCTTAAAACAAAATAATATATATTGAGTTGTGCTCCTTCAGACCGCCCGCGCGCCCCGGCCTTTATACCTTGGCCAGAGAGAGACCACCTTGTCCACTTTTTGCCAGTTGTCAATATTAAACAGAACATGTGGCAAACCTTGTGTCATTTGTAAAACCGCCCATATTCTTATTTTGGCACGAGTGGGATGGGAATTGAACCCGAGGCCTCCCGGTTCCAAGTCAACGCTCTATCAATTAGGCTATCGACTCCTTACGAAACTGATTATGAGAAAAAAAAGGAATTATATTACGTAAAAGCAGAATGTTTCACGTGGATGGCATGAGAATAAAGGTCCCCGAAGAAGTGTCCTTAATAAAGACTAATGAGAGGCTGAATGGCGACTGGAATATTCATGAAATAAACAAGGCTAAGAAAACAGTTTAATTATCTAGGAATTTAGACAATACATTAACTATAACTAGCTTTACGGACTGGCTTCGTCCGTGGAAACTTGTGAAACGCTTTTTTTGTAATCGGTCAAAACAAAGCAACGATTCAACGTGATTTTTTGCACAGAGATTGTGTTACTCACAAGCACAGTCCGATTCATAAAAGGATTTATTTTGTTCACTGACATATCCATCCATCCATTTGGGAGCTGGGCTTCAAACACCACTCTTTTTTTAAGACGAGATTAAAACAAATAACTAACATCCGTAATTTATATATCTAGCCACTTCATCAAGTTGCCAATCCTACGTTGGCAATATCCTATATATAAATAGGACATGTGTTATTTTTGGTAAAAAATTTAGCTCAGTTCTTAATTAAGATATATACATTTCATATATTGTGTAATCTTCTCCTGAACAAAATCCTAAAAATAATCGAGTGCACCAAGTGGGACGACAGCGGCTTAGCAACAAGTCTCACAATACGCAATGTAGTCCAGGAGCCAAGCTATATTAATATTTTTATCACAATATATTATTTATTTAGATTAAAGAAATGACAGTAAAAGAGATATGATAATCTATTAAATATTTTCACTAGCGCGATACAGGTTTCAGTATTGAGACAGTAGCGCTCATCTATTGATTATATTGCATTTTACATAAATTTTATTTTCTTGGTTTTTAATCAAAACATGTTTTATGGTTCCTACAGCTAAATTTTCATATAAACCCCATGAGTCGTCTCATAGCATTATAAATAGGCGATAACATTTTTCAGGCCGAGTGGCCAATTCTGTTGAGGTAGTTTAAGATCGCAAAGCCTTTTAGGAATCGGATTTACATAATTTTATTTTACAAAAACTTGAGGATATAACCTGTGTAGCCTGCGCTGCACGCTTGTAAATCGTAATTTTTATTTTTATATGTGGTGAGTAACAATTAATTGTCTTCTTTAATACTATTTATCTATAAGGACGGCTTGCACCACATTTCCATTGAATCTAGTTTTACTGAATCAGTTTTAACACTAAACAGTTCTTAAATCAATATTAGTGTGGTGCAAGTAGTTAAATCGAAAAATTATTAAAGCTAGAAGCCCTAAATAAATTAGCGCAGTGAGCTTCCGTAGTATTAGGGTGACACAGTGCGTGCACGAATAGAACGAATTAATAGCATTCTGTGACAGAAATAGTACGCTAGATGGTACCTACTTTATCACAGTAGCAACTGAAAAATTTAAGCTCGCGCCTTCCGGATTCTTTGCTTGCTCGTGTACACGTTTAAATTTTCCGTTTTTACTGCTGCGTGTTAGTTGAATTTAAAGTAGTTGCGAATTGTATGTTAATTGCGGAGAAAAGTGGTACAATTCATATTCTAGAGTGTTTTAGCATGCTGCTGTACTTAGAATTTATAGTAAAGTTAATTATCTAAAAGTTGCATGATCACGTATTTAACAAATGTCATAGTAATAGTAACGATATAATTGTCATTAAATAACTATTATATTATCAGCTTCTTCACGATAAAAGTCTCTAGTCACGTTTGATGTCTTTTAACTAAACAACTTATCTATTTCTTAAAACGTTAATAATCGTCTGCCTAAATTCCGCTTTAAATATTTTTTTATCGAACACTTTTCTATACTTACTAATATTATAAAGAGGTAAAGTTTGTAAGTTTGGATGTAGGGGGTTATCTCTCAAACTACTCAACCGATTCTAAATTCGCACGATATTCCTGAGTAATATAGGCTATATTTTATTTTGTTCGAAAATATCCACGGACGAAGCAGGGACAAGGTATTTTATATAAAAAGATTCGACTGCGATTTTAAGATTTTAAGTATTTTTTATATTTTTGTAGAAGCATAATTAGAAATATATTTTAATTATTATAAAAATAATTGTTTAGTTCTTGATTAGTTTAAGTATATTATTAATTTGAAAATTGTTAAGTAAAGCAAAAAGAAAACGTTCCCATAAAAACAAAATCAAGTATATGACATTTCACATGAGCTAAGCTGCTGTAGACATTCTAACAACTTCATGTCATCTTAATATCACATAATAGATGTGCGCGAATAAAGATATTATTTCAACATTTAGGTTAATTATACAGTAAGAAACTAATTATGAATTTTACTACACATGACATAGAAGCTAACACTTTGTTGCAAACTATAGAACTCCTTCAACATTTATTATACAGATGCTGTCGGTGTAACGATAACGCAATCACTCAGCGCCGGCAGACCAAAATACTACAGTCAAACCAGATTCAGCCATTTATCTTATCGTACCAAAAAATGTCGCGACCTCCTAGAACATAAAAGGATCATCATCTAATGTTGACCATCTATCTATAAGACGTAGAATAGAGCGATATGTGTCAAGTACCTATGATGCATGGCCGTCTCTAGGTTCAAATCTCGTCGTGCGTCGGTGGCAGAGTGGTTAATAAGACGTCTGGTATTAATTAGACGAACCACGGTTCGATCCCGGCCATGTACCAATGGGTTTTTATAATATTTTGTCTTCTGTTGGGTACCCTGGGACCGGTAAGGCAACCTGGTGAAGAAAAACATTTTTTTTTTTCACTTTATATTAGGTTTTGGTAACACAAAAGAAAATTCCATGAAAACGGCCTTGTCTTGGGGCTTGTATGCACGCTTCCGGGAGCTGTAAGGCAACCCGTGAAGTTAATGTAAAAGTAACTAAGTATAGAACAACCGTGGGGTTAGCATAACTTAGGCCAAAAACGACGGGTCCGTACCAATGCCAGCCAAGAAATGCCCGGACTGAGAATGTCCAACACTAGAATGCAAGGATTTGCCCGTTCATTCTAGGGTTGGACATTCTCGGGCATTTTATTCAAGACCTAATTTTGAATTACCTCAGACCATAAATATATATGTACTAAAATTACAGACACAATAAATACAAACGTCTAGTTCCGGTTTGCAAATAGCATAACTAGGTACTTGAGGTGAAGTGGCAAAAAAATTGTCAACGATGATTGAAGTATGAAGTACATAACCAAAGATGACCCAGACAAACAAAAACTTGTCACCTATCGATTTAGTACAATTTAGTCGGTGACCTAAGCATTTATAAACTGTTATTTCTTAACAACCAATAGTGTTTGTGTTTAATCTAATAACTGTTATTTGAATATGCAAGTGTGCTTGAGGCTTTACTTATTTATATTTCATATTTATTTTTTCCACGTAAATCATCACGTCTTTTATCGCCAGAGGAGTAGGCAGAGACAATCGAATCCCATGTGCTACGTTCCTGATAGTATAGAACAACCGTGGGGTTAGCATAACTTAGGCCAAAAACGACGGGTCCGTACCAATGCCAGCCAAGAAATGCCCGGACTGAGAATGTCCAACACTAGAATGCAAGGATTTGCCCGTTCATTCTAGGGTTGGACATTCTCGGGCATTTTATTCAAGACCTAATTTTGAATTACCTCAGACCATAAATATATATGTACTAAAATTACAGACACAATAAATACAAACGTCTAGTTCCGGTTTGCAAATAGCATAACTAGGTACTTGAGGTGAAGTGGCAAAAAAATTGTCAACGATGATTGAAGTATGAAGTACATAACCAAAGATGACCCAGACAAACAAAAACTTGTCACCTATCGATTTAGTACAATTTAGTCGGTGACCTAAGCATTTATAAACTGTTATTTCTTAACAACCAATAGTGTTTGTGTTTAATCTAATAACTGTTATTTGAATATGCAAGTGTGCTTGAGGCTTTACTTATTTATATTTCATATTTATTTTTTCCACGTAAATCATCACGTCTTTTATCGCCAGAGGAGTAGGCAGAGACAATCGAATCCCATGTGCTACGTTCCTGATATACCTATTCTTCTTTTATATTGATCATACTTTTCATACATGCTCGATTGTGTGTAGTTTTAACATTGACTTCAATCAATTTCGTTTTATATTATGTTCTATAAAAGAACACGTAGGTCGTCCTCTGCCAGCATTTCCTTTCTCTTCTGCCATATAAACCTTTTTAGTCAATCGTTAACCTTTCATTCTTTCATCGTGTCAGAATCTTTCACGTGAAATTGTTCTCCCCGTATGAAAAAAATCCTAAAACCCGATTGCAGCGCCACTTACCGGGTCCAATTGTGAATCTAAACCATCCAGGGACCCAAGTGGGAGATTTTAGACACACACAAAAAAATTATCAAAATCAGCCCAGCCGTTTTCGAGTATAGCGAGACTAACGCACGGCAATAGATTTTTTTAAATATACCAAGTAGATAGATTGCTTTTTTAGGTGACGTGCCCGTTGGATTTTTTAGGTGAGGTTGGATTTCGCTTAACTATTGCCGGGTAATCAAGCAATGCTAACGGACAATACGACCATACAAGGCAATACTTTGCAGTTAAAATGTAACAATTTAAAACATATTATATTATAAAACAATGACTGTGACCTTTTTACGCAAAACTACTCTTTTGTTGTGGTTTTCACTATTAGAAAGGTTGATTCACCAGGAAAGTTTACGAGTATTAAACATGGATCTATCATGTTTAGGAGCAAAGCATTAACAGTATAAGTGAATTAAGTCGGGGAAAAAGTTAGCTCCAGCGAGTTTTCATGGCGTATGCTGTCTAATCCGTCAGAGATATAACAAAATTATGTAGGAAAGAATTGTGTAGAATAAAATGTTCTAATAGATGTAGTAACCATGAAAAAGGTACGGAATAGTAGGTAACCAAAAACGTCAACCAATCGGGAAAATGGGCTAATCTTAAGGAACTATCAATCCCATTTGAAAAAATATTTTTGCGATAGCCCGTCCGTTTATTCAGGAAGGTTATTAATTAGATTTTTTTATATTTTTGTTTGTAATGAATAAACTCAAATAGTACTAAACCGATTCTAAAAATTCTTTCACTAATAGAAAGCTACGATATCCCTGATATAGCCTATATTTTATATTGTTCGAATACATCCACTGAACTGTTTGAGAATATTATGCTTCTCTCCCTCTATCAAGTTGAATGAGAGATTAGTTAGAAGGTGACAAAACATATAACTAAACAATTGTTTAACAACGCACTAAAGCGGAATTAACAATCAAACGAGACATCCGTGTAACTTAAATAACGGGCTGTACGAATCGTGATTGCAAAAATTCCATTGCCTAATAAAAAAAATAAAACCCAGTATCAAAAATGGGATGCCTATCTAAATGAAGCAGCGGACTGGATCAAGCAAGATATTAAACAAAAAATGACTGACACGAGCGAGTGGTTGGTTCATGTGTGATTTTACCATTCAATTAAAACTTGGTCAATAATGTATTATGGATGTGGTACTTCTTTAACTTTAGCCCATATTAACTTCCATCCCCTATTATGGTCTTGAGTTCATACAAAAAAAGCACTTTCAGTTTTTCCCGAATTTTCCAATTTTCCGGGCAACTTTTAAATATTTTTTTTCCCTAAAAACTTTATTCAGAATATTACGAACATTTAAAAAAAGGATCAGCCAAATCGGTCCAGCCGTTCTCAAGTGATGCGTTAACAAAGCGCCTGTCTAAGGGCCAGTAATTTCAAAAGAAGGAGATTACCTACAAGCCTACAACTAAACAGTTGTTCAAAAAATACACAAACGAATCTTCACAGCCTTTACACATTGCGGTGTGGCCACAGACAACAGTAACAGTGTCCCCCTTTTGCTAGTTGTCCATATTAAACAAAACAGGTGGGAATTAAGCCTGTTGCTGCCACTTATATGTGTCACTTCTAAATAGACGTATCTGTTATTTTTTTTAGAAGAAATGCAACAGCTTTACGTGCAAAGTGGAAGAAGTGGATAAAGCACAATAATATGCAAATTGGTGGAGATTTTGAACCCGGATTTCAAGTCCAACGCTAACGAAATATTGTTCAAATACGTGTTCTGAAAAAAGAATTCGCAGGAACCAACGGAACCCTTTCGTATCTTTACAATGGCAAGTGGCATAAATCCGCAATTTTCATCCCAAAGTTTCCCCACGAAATAAACATTTTTGAAAAGTCTCATGTTAAGAGATCATCTTTTCACGAGCATTGCACTCGGGAGAAAAGCTTTAACGTTCGCAGCGCTTTGCTAAACTCGTGTTGTAAATTGAGGAAAAATAGAAAACTAAGTGTGACATAGCCCGCTCTACATTCAACAAGTGAACAGTATTATGTCTTCTTGTTTATTAGGGGATTTTCCTACTACATTTTCCTTTTATGCGAAAAAATATGGGTAGAGAAAAGTTATTTATGACAAATTCAATGTTCTCGGGGAAATCCTTTATTTTCCAGGGTTAAGAAGTGGCGTGTCACTCCCGAGCCCTCCAATTATATCTGTGTACAATAACAGTCTATCCGTTGCTCCGTTTTGACGTAAGAAATCGAAATTGGAAGAAACGCATTCAGCTATTTTAAATTACATTATCCATACTAATCTTATAAATGCGAAAGTAACTCTGTCTGTCTGCTATGCTTTCACTACTAAACCACTGAACCGATTTTGATGATATTTGATACGGAGAAAGATTTGTGCGTCGGTGTCCGAGTGGTTAATACGTCTGGTTCGATCCTGGATTCCGGATATGTACCAATTTACAATGTACATAATCCGACAAAACAGAACTGGCCACTCGTTAGGTCTCACAACTACCATCGGCCTAATGAGGGAGATTCGGTCTTCCCCTGGGTACCCTGGAACCAACCGTCTTCAAATTCTACGACGAAATATTTATTATTTCTTATTTTTCAGTGCAAATTTTTGAAGTCGGTGCACTTTTTTTTTAAAAGGTTTATTTTACCCTTTTAAGTGATTTTGCTGCCTTGAGATAGATAACGCAACTAAAAAAATATTGATGAAAAATTAAAAAAAAAAATCGCTGTGGATGTGATTTGAACCATGTGCTTGTGCATCCTGCGTTGCACCCTATTACATTTAAACGCTAGACCATCGTCATGAAAATTGACAACTTCGTGTCAATAGCAACCGTTGCTAAGGCTTTTTCTGATACATAATTTTCAGCCGTAAACATAAATTAATTACTGAATTTCTGAAAAACTACTGAACCGATTTTCGTCATATGTCTGTGAGATAATATCGAGAAATTATTGTCTTAAAAAAAATAAGTCGTAAAAATCAGTACATATTTTATCGAGATATCAAGAAAAATGTACTTATAAAGTCAGTTTTTCAAAATTTCTTTGATTTTTTCGAGTGTTCTTAGTTATTAGTTTAGAAATTGTGTAAATTAGGTATTATTAATGTATTTTTTGTGTTTTTATATTATTCAATTACTTTTTTTTTTTTTCTTATCAATGTTGTGTTGTTGTTATAAAAATGTTAATAGCCCTATAATTGACACTGCGTCTACTAAGTCATAAAAATGTACAATGCATATGTGTGGACGTAGGTGTTGTTGGGCTATTTATAATAAATAAATAAAAACCAATTTTTATGAGATAAAAATGGGACCTATCCGGAAGAATTATCTGTCGATTAAAAAAGAAACCATCAACATCGGTTCACAACTGGCGGAGTTATCGATCTACATACATACATAAAAAAAAGGTCCGAATTGAGAACCTTCTCCTTCTTTTTTTGGAAGTCGGTTAAAAATGAAATGCTGTTCGTTGGTAAGAGCATCACTTGAGAACGGGAAGAATAAATTGGAAATGTTGCCCGGAAAATTGGAGAATTCCGGGAAAATTTAAAGTGCTTTTTCTATGGAATTTTTGGATGAACATTAAATATATTTTGAAAGGTAATATGGGCTCCACGGGCGAAGCCGGGGCGGAAAGCTAGGATTATAGTTTCTATTAGGTGTTGATTTTTGTCGATCAAAAGTTAATGTTTGATACGCCATTTTGAAGATTATTTTTCTCTTTTATAATTAATTAATTAACTAATTTATTTATTTTGTAAAAGACGCCATTTATTGAAGATCAGTCGCACTATGACAACAATACCACCCACATAAGTCTTCGGCAAATGATTTGTTGTCTAGACAAACATTTAGACATATAAGAATTCACAAGTAGCTATTTATTTCAATTTTATTTATTTAGTCACAAGTTTAGTCAAGTGCTCCGATTTAAAATACCACATCAATAAACCGACTTTTACTAACTCCGCGTTAGTAACGGTAAGGAGTGATAGTATCTCCTGAACTGAAGAACAATGAGCAATGAGATGTGATGTCCATGCACAGGATATTGAACATGTCAGAGAAAGCCGGAACAAGGCAGCCACGGCCGATTTGTGGCAATGTGCCCCGAAATTAAACTAAAATTTTTTAAGTGTCAGACTTTTTCAGCAAATTGAGATTTCTATTTATCCGACTTCGACTCGCGCAATGGCGCAAACATCTTTCAGATAGGCTAGCTGGACCATAGTCTCTGCACACCATACTGAATCAATTTATTGCGTGTGAATAAATTAATTAAAAATGTAAGGAATCTTCATGTATTTTTTATAAATTCTTTTTATTTAATAATTTACACCAAACAATATAAAAACCTTAAAATTTATCTAAATATTAAAAATAGCTAAATAAACCAGATTCGCGTGGAATTGGCTACATTTCCAGCTAAATCGCGATGCCCCTTCGTTGAGCGAAGAAGGAACCAGCCCTCTTAGAAGAGATGAAGAGAGTCGTGGGGTTATCAAGTATTGTCAAACTATTGTTTAAACGAAATCATCGTCATCCAAAGAATTTCCAGGATAAATAGACTTATGTCACTCTCTGGGCCTCCAACTATCTCTGTGTAAGAAAACCACGTCGATCCGTTGCTCTGTTTTGACGTGAATGTAGTACAAACAAACTTACAGACACACTTTCGTTAGAATTGAAGCAGTCTCTAACTGTATCATTACACTATGATTGAGACATTTCTCAGATCCGGTTGACAACTTGTTGGTATAATGAACTAAATACAAACAAATACATGTCATTCGGTATATTGAACAAAATATTCCGTCGGTTTTACTTTGTCATGTTACTTGTGCAACTTTTATTGTGAGGTGGCTGAACGGATTGAATGGAAAATAACAAAGACCCCCGCCGCGTCTGCCTGTCTGTGCCTTTTTCACGTAAAAACTACTGTACGGATTTTGTTGCGGTTTTTATGATTAGATAGGTTGATTCACCGGGAAGGTTTCTTCTTCTTCGTAGTCGTGGTGCTCTTGACATAGCAGTCGTGGTCAATCATCGCGGTCCACAGCGCCACACACCTAGTATTGACTCGCCATGATTAACTTTCTTGGGAAGAATAGTGTAGTGGTTTCCCCTTGCCTTCTGCACCAGACATTTTGAGACTATTTAGGTCTTCAGGCTCGTCTTATATCTACTTCATAAAATAATACTTTCACTATAGAAAGAGCCTTCTATTACTGAGTAATATAGGATTTTTTTTTATTAGGGTTCCGTAACACAGCAACATTTGTAACAACCAGAGACAATCTACAAGCCTGGGGGCGAAAAGCTAGTAGTTTCTTAATTTCGCGCCAAAATTTATGATATAGCGAAGATGACATGTGGCCCTTGCCACCCCAGGTGGTTGGTCCAGACGCGCGCTGCTGGCAGAATAAAATATAGTCTGTTACTTACTTCAGTATCTGCTGCCCACCCCAATAAAGTATAGTCGTGATGGCACGACTAGTATCTAGCATGATTCATCTCCCTCGTTTTTCACCATTACCGAATATAGGCTTCATGTCACCTACACAATTCACTACCTACGCCCGGTTCAATTTTTATTTCCCACAGTTCATTGGTACTTGAGGATTTTCTTTTGATTTTTTTTAAACATTAGAATTGTTTTTTCTATCGCTTCTGTAGGGGGCCTCTTTTTTAGCAAAAGTGCGACATGCAGATATCTCCGGTAGCTGTAGGTCACTATAGAATAGATGATTCAGGTGTCAAAATATATGTATTGACGAGGTTTATAATGTACAAAACACAACTTGAGTGTATTAATAAAAAAATACTAATGATCAGGGGGTAAGGGGGAGAACGGAATAAGACTATCCGACCCCAAATGTCATCCTCACCTGCACGCTTGGTACCCTCTGCTAGACAACAAACGAGGCTCTGGCGACCGAGCAATGGCGGTATAACCATACACCTAGCTAGGCAACTGGCTGGAAGAGGCTACAGCAAGCCTGAAGAGCTAAATAGTCTCAAAATGTCTGGTGCAGAAGGCAAGAGGAAACCACTGCACTAATCTTCCTAAGAAAATTAACCATGGCGAGTCAATACAAGGTGCGTCGCGCTGTAGACCACAACTGCACTGTCAAGAGCACTACGACTGAGAAGAAATACATATGATAATTTTTTGGGTATCTTGTGTACCCCTACATCTAGTGTCACTTATGATTGTTTTTTAAAAACAGTGTTCAGAAAGGTTATATCTCGGGATGTTTTTCGATATTTGAAAAAAAAATTATTATTTTAGGAGTTATGACGATTTTGAAATCAAATCTCGAAAACCACTGACCCGGGTTAGGCCTTTATGTGTGTGTCTGTAACAAAATATAAGATTTCGATGAGATATCTTGATTTCGGATGACAGTTGTCAAAATGTACATTGTATGTTCGTTTTCTATTTTTACACGCTTTATTAATAGTAGTTTATGAAAGTGTTGTATAATGAGGGGTATTAAAACACGAGTGTGTGTTTAAGAACCGAGTCGCTAGGCGAGTGTTTTAATACCTAGTTATATCCAGTTTCATACACTACTTTATCTACCTTCTATCTATTATTATCTTCTTCAACCTACTAAATAAAATATCCACGAAATTCAGTAACTACAACAAAACATATTCAATGAATGGTGCCAAAACCTAGCACATCACCGCACATCTTTGAGTATATACCAAAGGAGACGTGAAGCGTGTAAATCACCGAACATTTTTTTCTGCCACGGGGGGGGGGGGGTAAACGTCTAATAGTGGTCTAGTACTAGCCCCTGTACCACTGTATTTTTCTATCGTTTTATTGTCGCAATTAATTTTACGTTATATGATGATTATGTTAAAATACAAACATAATAATTATAATTAATGTTTGGAAACACATGTTTGAATGTTGAAATAATGTTATAAAGTATTTTTTTAATTTTATTTCAGTATTGTGTTTATAAAGTATGTTTATAATTTGAATTTTAAGCTATGAGTATATAAAATTTATATACTCCACCTTTCCCGGTGTCTGTGGGTAATCAAATCTTACAAGTTAAATTTGACCCACATCCAGGTGGAATATAATGCAATATAATGATGTCCAGGGTCCTGATGATGGAGCCGGAAGGTGACCCCAGAACCTCTGTAACGTAACGATGTAACCCAATCGAGTTTGGGCCCATTTGGTTTGAGCAAGTGTGCGTTACTGACAAAAGCGTGTTATTTAGTTTTTTTATAAACTATTCAACTATTTTTAAAAGCGAAGTTCATTTCCAATGCTCTTTGAAGGTCATGTGGTGCATGAGATCTGTGAATGTTTAACTTCACGTGTTACCGGCTCCAGAGTGCCAAGGGTACAAGAAAGTTAGGATTACGTATTTTCGTAATCCATTCCTATATGGTAAATACTTTGGCATTTAAAAATTATCCACGGGCGAAGCCGGTGTGGAAATATAATTGTCATATCATACAAAATTAAATCGCTTACTATAACCACTATAGCTAAGAATGTGTTTAATTGTGGAATGTATAAATAAAATAATGTACAATTTACATATAATTATTAAATAAAAATGCCAACTAGATCCTTTATCAACAAAATGTTAACCGACATTACACGTGTTATTGTTTCCGTGGTAGCGAATTTTAACTTGACGGTCAATTCTCGATTCAATCTCCGAAAATATTTTAAACTGAAGAACTCTTCTCATGTGTGCCCCATACAAATTACATGCTGCATCTATCTTGGTTTCGTTTGAAAGAAAAATATATTAAACTAAACACGTATTTCATGCATATTTTCCTTTATCCAATAGTTTTTGTACAATACTTGAATATCCGAAGTTCGTTTCGTGTATTTACGCAAATCCGATTTTTTGCGTAATCGTTCTTATCCTTGGTTATTTTATCGATTCTAATCGCAATGCATCTCTAAAGAGATGAAATAAAATAATTCGCGAGGTTCACTGAGTTCGTTGCGCCATAGCGTCATCTGAAGTCTTCTATACAAATATAAAAAAATAAGGTGTGGTATGAACTTATGAAGGTATGATATTAAAGAATGATTTTTTTATTGTCTGTCTGTCTGTCTCATCCAATCCCAATGTTTACCTAGAGCAGATAATATCCACGGGTTCGATCCCAGATCCCGGCCATGTACTAATGGGTTTTTTTAATTAATAACTTATTATGTACTATCAGCCAAATTCGTGCTAGCTCATTTAACAAAAATGTTCTGTGCACGCAGCTGACACACACACACACACACACTACATAATATTCTGTCAAACAACATTATATTGACATTTTAGAAAATTACTCTATTATTAGGTCATTACATATGAAATTGGCGTTTTATATGGAAAAAACAAAATGAAAAAAATTATATTAAATTATATATTTAATCAATCAAATTATCTATGCACTTTTGCCATCTCATAGGTAATAATAGATTCCTTTGCTGAAGAAATTGTGGGAGCGAGAATCAATAAAAAATTTGAAGGCGGTTTGGACTACCTCATCGAAACGAAAATCTTGGAACAAAAAACGTACAGCGTGCTTTCTATTGAAGTAGCTGCCCCATCGAGCTGTTTCTGTACTGTAATAAATCACTAAACTCAAAACCCAAATACATAAGCTTGAATTTGAAATAAATTTATATTTGAATATCCAAACCAAACGCCAGATATTTGAATCCAAAGTAGCCAGTTCGACAAAACGCCAATTTCATATGTAAGGATCTAATTATATAAATGACATCTATCCAGGATATAGGTAAATATATTATTAAAAATATAATAAATATTATGCTTAGACGGAGTATGGGAGTCGTTTCGTGGTTCTGAACTATGCGAAGTGCTAGTAGCATCCTAGTATATTAGATATCTGTGGTAGCATATATGCGTCGTCGATGTGACGCTGCCATTGTCAATGCTGGTGGAGCAGCGACTAAATATTAATTGTTTTTAGGTTATTTATTTAATATTATTTTTATTTCGATTTCTATTATTTTCGTTCTATTTCTTCTTCTGTGTAGGTATATTATGATATAGAAATTATAAGCAAACGTTCCAATGATTTTCTTTCACACATTCATTATTAGTATGACACTACGCCGTACATGCAAAAATAGCCTTTGTGGTGAGCTAGCGCGAATTTTGTTGATAGTATATAATCCGACAAACCACAATTAGGCTTTTCCACCTAACTAAATATACCTCAACAGAACTGGCCACTTGTTAGGTATAGCCTCACAAATACCATCTTCCCCGTGAAGAAAGAAGCCTGCGAAACGGACAAAATAAAAAAGTCTGCTGCGGAAAATTATGACGTAGTTAGATGCGAAGTGACCTTAAAGCATAATAATAGCTTTACCATTTCTAGTAGAGAAGATAAAAATAGGAAAACGTAAACAAATGAAATACCTACCCGAGGCAATGTTTACGTAAACAAATAAAACTAATAATCTTATAAATAAAAAATTAAATGCTGTTAGTTGGTAAGCGCATCACTTGAGAACGGCTGGACACATTTGGTTGTTTTTTAAATGTTCGTCATAGTCCGAATCAGGTTTTTAAGGAAAGCTAGTGGTATATAACACACAAAAAACCCCTCAGTAATATTCTAACAAATATTGTAAATACGAAAGTTTTATTTACGCCAAAAGGGAAACGAATCGACGCGATTTTTTGCACAGAGATAGCTGGAGGGCTGGAGAACATTTTTATCTCGAGAAAATGTAAACTCGAAAACTACTGTATCGATTTATAATTAACAGAAAGTTCTATAGGGTCCCGTTCTGTACGCTATAACAGCAATAACTATTTGAGTTCAACATTTTCAAGGCCAAAGAAAAAAGGCTACTTTATATGACACTAGCTGTTCGCCCCAGCTTCCCCCTTGGGGCCCAGACTAACTTTCATCCCCTAATGTCATGTTCAAGCTTTCTCCCTATCTTTCAACAAAATCGGTTTAGTGGTTTAGTCGTGAAAGCGTAACAGACAGAGAAACAGAGTTACTTTCGCATTTATAACGAGAAAATCTACCGAATTAACGACCAATTAATTTCAATATTTTTACACGGGCGAAGTCGAGACGTTATAAATGTACTGTAAAATGTAAAAGTAGCTATGAAATTTACCTGAATTTATTAAAAAGATTTGGATGAAGGCTTATTTCTGAATAATAATGCCGATATTATTACCGATATCAGCATTATAGCGGAGCAAGAATGACCGCGTAAATAAAATCCCCTCCGGCCGCCATGGCAACTGAGTTTACCTACACAAAATCTACAAGCGGTAGCATGACTGCATGACGTCCTCATTGCGTCAGTTTGTCTATTTATGACATTTGTCACGTGATCTCTTAGAAGACAAATTCTCTAGGGCAGGGGTTCCTGTGCGTCGCGGCGCTATCCTGAGGGCGTTGGGAGATGGTACACATAGGTCATCGTAAAACGGATAACTTTATTCAAATAAAACTATAATAATTTTAGTAAAATGTGTTGAAAAGCAAGCTCATCCTTCTTTATTGATTGTACTGTTATATTTTAATAATAAATAATAATAATTAAGAGTCTATAATATTTAAAGGTATCTTCTTTTAGAAGGACGTCGCCAAAAAATTACAGCCTGTAAAGGGAGTCGCATAAATAGACAAACTGACACCGATTGTAGATTTTGTCTAACCCCTGTAGATTTTGTCTACGCGGTCATGCTTGCACGGCTAGTGTTGATATTTGATTGAGAGAGGCGAGCTGTGATGTAAGTGGTCGCCGAATGCCAAGGTCCCGAGGTCGTTTACACGAAGCTTTAATCCGTCTTAATCAGTCACTAGTCGGTGCGTTTACCTTCTTTACTTGTATGCTCATTGCTCATTTATTATGTATGGCAACATTACAGGCAGTCTAATGGTTGGAGGAAGTTATGAGTTTTGTCTCCATTTATTGATACCTTTGCCTGTGCTGGGTTATGGATTTCCGGGTTTGCTTGCCGATCCAGGCCTCACAGTAGCTGGTTGAGGTTTTTTGAGGTCGAAAATTTGGTGAGGTGACGATAGCCATACCACTTTTAATTAATATTGGATAAATAAAAGTTGTACTGTATTGTCACGCACATTACGCTCTCTTCACCGACATTTTCGCGCCGACTCGCCGAATGCAGACTTGTACTTGCAAGACTTGTGTACGTACTCTAAGACTCTATTAAGGAGTTGAAAGCGTATAGGTAGAGCGTTGGACTTGAAACCAGGGGAACAGAGTTCAAACCTCAGTCATGCCAAAAATGCTAAGCAAGAACTTTCTTTCCGGAAAGCGGTGGGCACGTAAAGTTCTGTTTAATACGGACAAGTAGCAAAAAGTGGCTGGCCACACCACAAGGTGTAAAGGTCGTGAAGATGTATTGCTCATTTATTATGTATGGCAACAATAGGTACAGACTAATATGGTTGGAGGAATGATATGCAGATCTTAGATTATTCGCCAAAATCTCAAAAATTGTGCTGGGTTATTAACCTCAGCGTATGGGTAGCGCAAGACAATTGTCTTCCTCGTGTTGAGGTTTTTTGAGGTCGAAAATCCTTTTAGTACAGCTTGGCAAGACTTTGTCGGGTTACGTACCGCACTAGTGAGTACGGTAATCTTAATTAAGAGTTTAAAGATAGGTAATTTGCAACTGGCTCAATTGAGAAAAATAAAATGTCCTAAAAAGTAACGCAGCACAAAAAATCGCAACGAGATTGTCAAAGAGGCAAAAGCTAATTTTTATTCTTACAAATCCAATTGAATCTAAATAGACACTTAAAGTAAATTGAAAAAGAAATGACAATAACACAATTTGAAGCACTTTCAACAATTTCGGTATTAAGGAGGATAATTACTCAAAAGAATATAATTTTCGTCAGTAAATTACAAGGAAGGTCCAGTTGTCATTATAGTCCAAAAAAGTAATTACGGACGATTATAGCTTTGAAAAAAACCCGTATTTATAGGATTTTTTTATAAAGTAGTTTGTCTATTTTTAATTCTAGTTCTTATGTCTCCTTCCCACTACAAAAATATTACCTGCCTAGAAAGGTTCATTTGAAAGTTCTCCAAAAATCAGAAAGCAACACCAATCCAATAGAGACACAATGTTCAATAAAAATAAACTTCTTCAAGGCGATTCCTTCTCAAATGTCATTAAATTTCCCTAATTAACATATTTGTCTAGTCTTCGTTATAGAGAGATTGTTTAGCCATGTCAACCATTGTACAATTTGAAAAGACCTTCATGATTATCTAACTGCATATATGACGCAAACCATCGGCGGTACCCGACGCAGCTCAAACAAAGTCAGGTGGGGGTAATTAATTAAGTTGCGTAATTTTTGACAGCCCTTTGATTGCTGCGAGTAAAGAATGTTTGGGCAGTTTGACATGAGGCACATTCAAGGATAAAAAGTACTTGAAAATAATTTCGTATTTAGAATGTTAGGCTAGGATATTAGGTGTAGGATATTTTATGGGTCTCCAACATTATCTCTAAAATGTATTGATATAATTTTAGAATATATAGGTACATAAGATATAAAATTACATTCTATAATTATTCATTAGCTATAAATTTTTTTAAACCTAAATTCGATTTCTGTAATTTTCAAAATCACTATTATCAAAATATATAAAATTAAATTCTATAATTATTCATTTGCTTTAATTTTTTTTTACCCTAAAATCGATTTCTGTAATTTTCAAAATCCCTATTATCGAAATATATAACATTAAATGATCTAATTTATAATTTGCTATAATTTTCGTTTTATCTAAAATTGTTTTCTATAATTTTCAAGATGTCTAAATTATCAAAAGGTACAACATTTAATTATCTAATGATTAATTTGCTATATTTTTTCCAATATATTTGCGAAATATTTATTAATATATAAAAATCTTCCTTTCTTATTATAAAAAATATATATAGGTATCATATCCGTTATCAACAAGTGATGGTTGTTTAGGTATTTATGAGTTTCTGGCGCTGTTTTAGCACTATTCGAACCACGCTCGTCGCTTCGCTCCTCGCTAACCTATTTTTATTTACAAATTAGGGGAATAGGAATCGAAAATTACTGCAACAGACATTAACAAAATCTACTGTAAATTTTAATAATAGTACTTATTTAAATTGATTACATTATAGAAAATTATTTTTTATGATTATATATTTGTAAATGTAAATAGAATGAAGTTATACGTTTAAAAATGAGTACACTTATTTTAACAATCCATTAGAGCAAATGATATTATAGATTAATAAATTTATAGAAAATGGATTTATATATTTAGAAAATTATAATAACTGCAATTATAGAAAAGTAACCATTAGTGCAACTGAAATTAGAGATTATAAAAATTATAAGACTTGAGATTATATATTTTCAAAATTATAGTAACAGCAATTATAGAAAAGTAGCCATTAGTGCAATTGAAAATAGACATTATAAAAATTATAGGACTTGAAATTATAGATTTTGAAAATTATGGCAACTGCAATTATAGAAAACAATACGTTATAGGAATTAATATTATAGATTTAAAAAAATATATCAAACAAATTTATAGATTTTTAAAATTACAGGACCTAAATTTATAGAAAATGAATATTTATAGCAACTAAAATTATAGCTTCTGAAATTATATATTTTATTTTAGAGCATTTGAGAGGAGACCATATTTTATGTAGGATAATTTCGCGTATGTATCTGTTGACATCTTACTATGCTAACCTTATATATACTGATTCAGGAAACATAATATAAGAAAGGTATCCTTAAAATATCAGAATCGAATCCCGAACCTTCAGTAAGCTAAATCTACGCTTTGCAGATCAATATCAGTGAGATGTTTTCCAGGTCTCGCTTGGATTTAAACTTTTATAAAGCGTTAAAGACGAAGTTTGAATACCTAGCGAAACTTGCAGATACTTTGAGCTGATTAAATTCCACTGCTTAATTCTCGAGGAGTTTAAAATTCACGAGCCTCTTCGAAATTTGTGAGTGGCAGGTACAACAAATCGCTCACTTGTCCAACACTTAACAATCTTGGCATAATCAACTGCAGGCGAACGTTGGAAGACCCGTGTGTCCTACTGAATATCTTATTTGCATAACATAGCAGGACGGTTTCAGTTTTAGGGGAAAGAAATTTAGAGCCTTGGTGACATGACTTGAATCTTAATTATTTCCATATTTATTGGCAACGACCATATCTATATTTCTTTAACTTTAAAACTACAACTCTTCAAGTGTCTTTGTGTCGATAATCCAGTTTAAAACCGGTCTAGAAGTTCCAGTTAATCTTAGTCCTTTGATAACATTACCATTTATTCGTGAATGTCAAGGTTAGGTCAAGTAGACTGAATTATTGTTAGACATTATAACAGCGTTCTCTTGGGTTTCTTTTAGTATTTTTCTCAAGACTAAACAAACAGTATCCACTACTTTATTTGGAAGTGATTAAGCAGAAAGGCATCCAATCCCCAAATTATCAAAGTTAGTGGTTGAAGGATGTTGCAAAAAAAATCCACTTTTATTTGCAGAATTATTATAACAATATTCTGGAAAGTTTTGACATATTTAATCTTTAAAAAGTACTCTCAATCATCTTTGAGTGGGCGTTTTCTGCTGAACTACGTACGTTCATTTATGGAATTAGATATTCAGCGGACACGCACTCTTAAGTCCCAAACATTCACCGAAGTGTCGACTGGCGTCCTTCCTAAACGCTGACACGCTTGCAGGTGAACAACCTTCAAATACGTGGACATTATCTGTCTTTCCATCTCTAATCGCGCCTGATAGCTAATGTCAATGTCACGGCTACGAAACCTTATATGAGATACGTTGACATGTGGTCAATTAAGGTGTGGTTTCTTTTCTGCGACTAAGCTTAGATATTATATTTATTGTTTTGGAAATTCTATAATTTAGGTAAAAGTTGATGGCGATCATCTACTTTAACAAACAATATCATCTTAATCATCATCGTCGTAGGTGGCGAGCTTTTCTTTATATAATTTAAACATCGTATAACTAATAATTTTGGGAAATTTCACAAACTGCGTTGTTTTACAATAAAAACTATTATATTAGAAAATCCAGGTTATAGATAGATATAAACATATATCTGTAAGGTAACCCGTGAAGAATAAAAAAAAGCATATTTGTGTAGGTATTCAAATTATTATAAACCCATAAACATAAAAAAAATAGATAGAGAATCTCTGCGCTTTGCCATACAAACACGCGTGACACCGTGCGAAAGGGACAAAAGCGCGGAAAGAGGAACAAAAGAGCGGCGTATGCGTACGGGCAGAGCGTATGTTACGTGGCACGCTGAGTCGTTGTATAGCTCCATCTATTTATTTTATATTTATCGAAGACCGTAATTATTTATGAAGATTGTCAGAAAAGTGTTCAATAAATCTATGAGTCCATCTAGGATGTATCAATCAACACATTGTTTTAAATAGAAACACGAAAATTGACCAAACTATTTGTCTAACACGAGTCTTTAAGGATATTTAAATTCTCGTACAAATGTAAATCGATTAAGTAAATGTTTGGTTGTTGAACTGTCAACGTTAGAGGACTTCAAGTATTGGTTTAGGTATCGATATGTGTACAATTAAGCGCTTGCGCAGACATTTCCGCGTTGCTGAAAATTAAACTGGACAATTACAATAATATAAATATCATATTTGGGGGCAATCCTGATGATCGTAACATGAAAGTAAAAAAAAAAATAAGAAAGGGACCTGAATACCTAAGTATGCAAATTGAAGATAAAATTATTTACATATTTTGATTTTGAATACTAAGAACTTCCTATTGAAGTAATAGAAGATTATTTATAGTTAGCACGTGATGAGAATCAAACACTTATTGACAGTAATTGGCTCCCTCCGTATGTGAAGATATAAACGAACTAAAACTTACGTTTCTCATTGTATATACAGGTATACTCCTGTATCAAATTACAATATAAGTAGGAATTAACGAAAAATTTTGGTTAGATATATGTAACAACTTACCCCAAATAGGGTGGCAGAAGGCGGAACGCCTTCATGACCTGATTCGTGATCGTAGTTTTCTAGTTTTTACTAAATAAAAAACTTTTATTTTTAAGCTAAGTCAGGGACACTTGGTTTGGTGCGAATACATCTTGAACCACAACCTTGAATAGGACTTCGGAGGGCGACACATATTAAGAAGGGTACTTCACAAAAGAAACAAGTTACCTTCCGGTAATCTGAGGATACATGAATATTAAAAGGAATTTAAAATAATTCTTTTTGGACTTAATATAAAAGAATTCTTTGTAAAATAATTGTAAACACAGCGTCGACAAGTTTTTAAGGAACTATAGCCTTGTATTTGAGTTACTGTAACTTTAGAGTACAACTTCAGGAGTGACAGTAATCTTAATTTGTCCCCTTTATAATGGTTTAATTAAAAATTCCATTTCGCTTGTATAAAAGGAAACGACAACTCTTTCCATTATATTTGTGTCTTTGCAATTATCGATATCGTATCGTATATTATTCGGCGATCAAGGATTACACATCCGGGATTTTAAATATGCTGTGTGCTGTCTTTACTTTGGCATCATTGAAATATGACATATCATGTTAAAATCCCCGCTAGATGGTGTTATATTTTACCATATCTATAAGAAACATCAATGCTAACTTCTCAAAATCTGTCGCGTCAACTAAACCAAGGCTTAACCTCCCAAAAAGGAGATCGCCAAACGCGACCGTATTAATTGTTCCGTAGTCAGTCGCAATTATATTTAATTCATCGTCAGCTAATCGTGATATGTTGTCACGGGCCCGGCACGTACCCCCAACAGATTTTTTGCCGTCCGGTCGATAGCCGAATCTCATACGTAAAAGAACTGGCCACAAATTTAGTTATTTGGCCTTCAACCAACGTCGGAACATTCACCTGGACTATTTGTATAGATAAATCTAGCTCCCATTCTGTTCGGACGATGCTGACTATAAACCAAGATTAACATTCGACTCCGGTGTGCATAAATCGTTTTGGCCGGTAACACTGTTAAAGCTTAGAATCCTAGTCATTCTAAATACTGTGGGAGTATTTGTAAATAAATACTGTTTGTAGTAGTTTCAGGTATAAAACTTGTCTTTTTCAGCTAAAAGTATTTATTATTGTGTAATGGACACTTCAGTAGACTGAGGTAAATGTGTCTGCCGGCCCTTAAGTACTGAAGGGAATCTGATACATCTGACTCCCTTTTACTTTACTTTCACGAAAAACATTTCAGTAATTTCTAGTCTCAAGTTTCGGTTGCGACAATAATATTAAAGTAAAATATATTAAAAGTTTTCCAAAGAAACATATTTCTTTTCAGTTTATCTTTGTATATGAATTGTAATAATAATTAATTCAGCTTCATTTCTGTAGCGCATTGTGGACTCCACGTTTCGTTCGATCAGCGACTTTATCATGTTGGCGATAAGAATTTATTTTGATCAAATCAAGCATGAACAGTCCCGGCTTTCTTATTATAATGAACCGTATTATAAGTACATTGATGTTGAAAATTGACTGAAAATTCGGAATGAGTTCGTAACGAAAATTTACAAAGGAAAATTCCTGAGGTTCTTACGACCAGAACTGGTTGCGCTGTGACCGTTGGTTTGCCGCCTGATATGTTGCCAACTTCGTGAATATGCAAAATATTATAATTATTTCAATTCATTTACAATTAAATTGTTTAGCCGCGTGTCCATTCGAGCTGACCGCTAACAAAAAGGACGCCATATAGTACTTTTATGATAAGAGTGTTTATATTGAACGACTTTTCTGATTTTATAAAATAGTAAATGCGGAAATCTTGACTTTATTTTAAATTACGGATTCAAATTTATAGTCCATTTGTTTATTAGTAAAGACTGTGTAATGTCGGCTGTAGATCTGAATAATAAACTTCAAACTTATTCACGTTTTTTTTGTTGAAGACTTCCAATATAAAATTGTTTTTACGATATATATTACGATGCAAATTTGTAGAATCACGAGCAATTAATAGAGTAGAGAATAAAAGTGATTGTAAATAAAACAATAACACTATTGTGAGAGAAAAGAAGAAGTAACTGAATGTGAGATAATTCTGACAATTCAAATAATACCGAGCAATTAAAAGAATTCGTATATTCGAGATGTGTTTAGGAGATATGGAGGAAGAGTCAATGAAAACAAAAAAATAAATAATAACATAGAAGTGAATTTTGGGTATGAGATGAGATGAGATCATTAAGATGTGTCAACAGTGTAACATATAGAGATAGAGTAAGGAATGGTGAGGTGCCATAAGAGAAAGGAGCATTGTGTCTAAAATTGGGAGAGGATTGTTAAGATATTATAGGTATGTTAGATGGAAAGGCCTTAGCCTGTTATATTTAGTAATCTGTGGATGGTTACCATCGCTTTTTGTTAGGGGCTGAAGTGACTAATAAAGCCGTGATACCGAAGGGCAGCAGAATGATAGGACCCCAAATCTAATAATCAATATCTTTCAAGAGTACACAGTGCTAAAATTAGACGATGTATAAAATGCTGTAAAGATATGATAAAGCGAGATACCTAAATGCAAATAACGAGGGAAGTGGCGCTCCATCCCATCTTCTTTGCCTACCCTTATAGGAACCAGGCGTGAAGATATGCATGTACGTAGAATCATTTTTGCATAACACTATTCAAATAAGTATATGCAAGTATAAAATTGCAGTAGACACGGGACGTGTTTTGAAACTAGACCTTTACCTACCTAGACAAAACCATAACAAATAGTAGTTAAACTTAACTACACACTTGCATTGACCGAGTAAAAGAGTAAACAAAGCCCAAGCCGCATACAAAATGCAAACAAAACATTTCAAAGGAGGTTAAGACTGTTCAGACAAATTATGTAGACGTCGAAAATAATTGCTTAATACTCCCTTTCATACAACGAAAATCTACTTGACAACGGAATTTAAAACAAGGTATAATTACTATATACCTTGCTAACCCCACTGACCCTCTGGGAACAGGCACGTGGGGGGAGCGTGCTGAATAAAATGTATCGATGTTACAAAAGGTATTCAGAAATGTTTCAGTTACAACTATTACTATTTCAAATATCAAATTTATTTTAAGAATGAAATGACAGGGTTCTCTCGGCGTTTTAATTTGTT
Organism: Nemapogon koenigi; assembly: GCA_963924495.1. Taxonomy (NCBI): domain Eukaryota; kingdom Metazoa; phylum Arthropoda; class Insecta; order Lepidoptera; family Tineidae; genus Nemapogon; species Nemapogon koenigi. The sequence continues at coordinate 2,041,963 of OZ004640.1, read as the reverse complement.
GGTTCACTATTCACTAGATTGTAATTTTCAGAAGCCAGACAAGCTTTTTTTTTTTTAATACTGACAGTCACTGCAGGGAGTAAATTTGCAGAAAATATTTTTCCTACAACCGAGAGGTCCCCACAAATGCTGTTCACTCATTTTCTGCCAGCTAGTAGGAGACTTTTTTTTCTTCTAAAGCGCCTCAGCGGTGTACCGACAAGCGCTGGACCCGACAACAAGAATTTGTAGAGGTGAGCTCAGACTACACGAAAAAGAGGTTTTCTGCCAGCAAGTGCTTACAACCACTTTCTGTCGCCATCTCTCTACCTATATGTCGTATGTTCAACTTCAAATGATTCACAAGATGATATAAAAAAATTAAGCTCTGGAATGCTTATTGGTTATTAAATACACAAAATTATTATATTCTGCTCCTAGTAACAAGTATTCGGTAAAATGGTAACAAGTATGAAGCCATACAGCAGGTTCTACTCGTATGTGACGTATACTTCAGAATACAACTAAATACAAGTTGCAATAAATATTAAACGAAAAGAAGCATTCAATATTATATATTTTTTCTATAAAAACATGAGTCAAAACGCAGACTGTCGACAAAAAAAGCTCAAGTTTAACGACAGACGAATTTACTTTTGTACCGCACACAACACACAAAAATCAATTAATTTCCCCAACAGACTTCCCCTGATCAGTAACAAAAGCGGGCTGATACAAATTTTACGTTGATTTCACGGTCGGTCCACATTTCATTAAAAGCCTCCATTTCCTAGTTGCTAACAAAGTTACGGCGTCGTAAATTCGGCGATGGCCTTGTTAGGTCATCGACTTAGCCTAGGGTTTGACGTCAGCATAGCGCGGTCTATTTGCAAACCGATTACGTACTCATTTAAACGACTATTACCCTTGTTGACATTTTTATTACCTGTTTCTGCATTTTTTTAAACTTGTTTCCTAATTAAACATCCCATCTCATACTTTCCTCAAAATCCATCTATCTTGTCTGGATCTATTATAATATGAAATCCAAAGTAGGCAACATATCATAATTATCACCTATCTCGACAAGATTCTTACATTATTTTCTGTAAGTATTTAGTTGATACGTATGTATTTTGAAATATGTATATGAAAAACTAAGTTGTACTCATGAGCCTTGCTTCTGTAAAACTTCATACCATGGTCAATTAAGGTCATTGATTTTGTAATTACTTACATAGTGATTTTTTTAACAATAACCTTCAAACTTGGCAATAAACTTTACTATACCACTTCGACATTTTTACTCGCTGTTGTTTTTCCTGTTTCTACATTTTATGATATTGTCAATTCTAATAATATTTCCTATCGCAGGAAAATTGACAAACCGTTTAAATTCACAGTAAGCTATTAAAATCTTATAGAGTTATCCAATAATGTCACCATATTATGAACGAATGCCAGACATATATGCGTTTTATTAATAGCAATTGTCAACAGCGACGTATTTGGTGTGAACTGATGAAAAAATACGATATTTTTCACACTGATAAAATGGAGTAGGAGAGAAGCTTTCGAAAATGCCATTGGAAAACTTATTTCGGCATACGATATGTAACATATTATATGAAGTTGAGTTACTCTATATAAATGACTGAGTGCGCAATTATTATCCAACACACAAAGAAACACGAGATTGATCAGTTTAGTTGCAGTTAGCCTAAATTGAAATGTGTCTCTAAATACTGTAAGAGATCTTTAGAGCATGTAACTTATTATTCACCTAATAGTTAGCAGCCATGTTTTTGTCCCCTCAAGTAGTTGTTATTGAAACGCTCACTGAAATTACATTATTCATATAAAATTGTCGTGGGAAACTTTCATAAATCTGTAGCAATTTAAACTACGAACAAGTCCAAAAACTCTGGTAAAAAGAACTATTACTTTTCATTGTTTGGAAGTTGGGGATTACTTTTGTATTTGTTTTTCTTTATTTCGCCTTAAAGAAAACCTAGGCCCGAAACGATTATGTCTTTATGACAAGGGTTATTTTAATTATCCATAGAAAAGAAAATAAATAATTGACTCCGAGATCCTGGACGTTAATATTGTTTCGAGTCCTTGCAGGCATGCAATTGGCACAAAATATTGTCTGCCAACTAAGCCTACAGGCTGTCAGCACCTCAAATAATTTTAAGAGCCCACTCGAATCTTCATTCCAAGGTCACACAAACGTATCGAACTGCGGTAACATGACGGTAGCGAAATTGGAAATTGCACTACTCTGTGTAATATAAGCCAGATCTACACATTTAAAGTATGACTTGGTACGCAATGTTAACGTAGTTCGCAGCGTCGTTTGAAGCACTATAGAAAATACCATTATTTTAAATTAAGCCAGCATAAACAGAGTGACACGCAACGCAAAAGTAGCAATCGCACGAAGTCTCTGTCGCTGTGGTATAATGCCATGGGACATATCGCGTATATCGCCATATTGGGTTGGTCGGCGACCCGCCAAGGTCGGCAGGATGTCACGGCCAGTAGTAGAGCGCCATACGCGGGGTCAAGGAAGCTCCATAGATTTCACTTTCAGTCCGACTATCGGATTAGAAATAACAACATTGCTAAAACAATGGTTTGGGTTAAACGGGACGTGGAGTTTTTACTGTGACCATGAGTTTGTACTTTATTTTGGGAATAATAGCATTGTGGTGGAAAAGTGACTGATTTGCAGTTATGCAGTTAGCGCAACGGATGCAGTCGAAATGAACTGCAGTCCAAATCAGATGTCCAGGCTCTCAGCGGTGAAGAAATTTCATGGCAAATGTAAGGAGGACATAAAATATATAATATACATAACCTACGAATAATAAAATTAAATACCCGTGTGGTATTCAAGAGCTTGAGTAACAAGAAAATCTCAAGAAACGCAGAAGGATAGTCTTTGTACTAGCATTTACAATGAAAATCATGATTATTCGATAAATAAAAAAGGTTCTCTTGTACTTTTAATTTAATTTTTCAAGAAATCAAGAATAAAGAACCAAGAGCGTTTGCTGAGATACCTGGCCATAGTTATGATGATATTCTGTATGAAGCGATATATGAGCACGTGATGTCTATTAGTCAACAATAAAAATATATAATATATATATTCATATGAAAAAAACTTTATGGCCACAGGAAATGTAGCGGAAACAGCGCCAGCACACAAAACAGTCAATGTATGCGCTAAACGACAGTGAAATTCTATGAATGGACGATGATAGTCAGATGGAAGCGATTTATCGTTCTCATCACATTACTTTTATTCTATGATCTATCCATATGAAAGAGCTAACAATAAACTTTTTTTTATTGAATTAGTAGCGTTAACTCTTACTGAAACCGAAATATTCTTTAACCAAAAGGGTCTGCCAATCGTATTGTGGTTTATGCACAGCGACGAAAGAGAAAGTCCTATTAAAAAAACTGTTTCTAGATCCCTGTGATCTGATGAAAAAATAGTAGGGAACTACCGACTAGACTTTTGTAGTCGGCGGATACTTAAAAAAGAGAACGACTATTCGGCACTTATAATGATATAGGAAACGGGAAACAAATGGTACTGAAACGCCAGCACTTACTGTATGTTCTGCTTTTTATTAAAATAGGAAAAGAAAAACCAGTCTTAAACAACCTATTAAAATAAAAACAGTACTTATTAAAGGGATCTATCGATCCGGCCAAGTCCTTAGTCGGTAGATCAATATATAAAGTAGCAGTTATTCTATTAATTTATTGTTCTACTATGACTGATTTCCTTGAAATATGTATCATCCAGAATTTGATGTGATGTACTAACAAACCACATGTAACATTTGTATTCGTGGAATTTAAAGTTCATTTTTACTCTGAACATTATCATAGCAATCGCTTCCATTTCAGCAAAAAGCATACTCAAAGTAGGTATTTGGTATTTGACCAATTTCGGTTCTCATAAACCAAATTATTCTTCAATTGTTCATATCTGTTGGATTTGAAAAGTCTGCCTTCACCAGGGTTCATCTATAGGTTCAAGGTACGATGTATCACACGAGAATACCTCTAGAGTTACAAGTGCCTATCGCAACTATAAATCATTATGAGGCACCAGAATTTTAAGTAAACTGACGTCAAATTAGCAAAGTCGATGTCCCGCCAAGGCCAAGAAAATCTTATATTTAAAATAATACCAGTCGCCTTACATAGTAAGGAAAATTTATTATTATATACACGAATAGGACTTCTCGTCTTGTGTTGGTTTATGGAAATATTTATTTAAATTCCAGCAGACGAGTAGTGTCTAAAATCCCAGACTAGAGAATTAAAATAATAAATAAGTGGATGACCAAACCGACTGTGAAATAATATTGATTCTTACAATCAGTTATGTAACCATTCAAGATTATTTCTATGATTACAAAGTATCTTAAACGCTATCGGTCTACCAGGAGAAGTCTAAGTAAATCTTTAAAGCTTAAGCTTAAGGCCATGTCCATTTGTTACTACAACTTTTTACTGTATCTGTCGAAACTAAATTTAGCATTCGATCGCCTATTTTATTACCACATCATAGCCTAACTACTAAAACCGAAGTACAGACATATATGCTGCGTAGACAAAGAACAATGCTAGCAATTAACACAATCATTAATGTAATTGAAGATTCATACAATCTAAATAATACTATTAGGCATTAGACAAGGAAACATAAAGACAGGAGCACATGAAAACTTATTTGAATTACAAATGGCGATTGTCGAGGCGGACACGGCTGTTTAAAAATCTTCACTAAACATAAAAGGGTATTGTCCATAAAATTCTTTCAATTTAGACGCAATAAGTACGCTAATCATATGGATTTTGGTGGCCTCCGTGGGTCAGTGGCATGTGATGTCACGCCAGCTATAACATCTAAAACATTCCGTGGCCCGCGACTTACATCACTCATTTTCATTTATAACGCGGCCGTTCCTCGTTGTCACGGGCTGAATGTTTAATTGGCAATCTATCGATAGGCAAGGATGTGGCCACAGATTTTATCGATCACAGATATTAACTGGTCGTTTATATCTTTATATCTACTGTATACGGGGATACCAGGGACGTAGCTTTCGTTTTCCTGGCTCCGCAAGGAGTGCACGTACTCATACTGTCATACATTACACGTCGCGTGTAACTTTTTGCAAATGCCACTTTCTAATTTAAACGAACTTAAATAGCAAAATGGCAACGCCTACTGTGATTGCAAAGTTCTAACTAAAACTTACTGTAATTATATAAACGTAATATAATTTAAACTGGTACCTATGGTTTCTACTTCATTTTCAACGTTTCGAATTTCTTGAACTACGTAGAAGGAATTGATGATTTACAAGGCAATTGATGATGCCTTGCAAATACCACTTACTCATTGTTGGAAGAAAACGCTAATTGAATAATTAAATAGTAGGTCACGTGCCGAATTCCTGAATTCAAACCGGAATATTGAAAGCTATCAATAGATAAAATCGAATTTCTAGACTTTGATCAGAGAGAATATTTTGAACCTTTTGTACAGTCTTGGGTTAAATATGATTTAAAAAAACTATTAGTAGTAAGTGGATTATTGCTTGGAATTTTTCTTCAGTAAAAGAAGGTTTGTGCTAGCTTAATTTACTTTCTCATTTTCTGTTGATGCAGTGATAGAAAACATATTATATAACTTGAAGGAACGGATTGAAGGATATGAAAAGTTAAACGCCACGTTTGGCTAGTTTCAAGGTGTTTCTTTGTATAATTGTAATTTGTCACTAAAATAGAACATTCTAGCACCTGTCTAGCACTCTCCGTCGTGTCGATGACCTGTCCAGGCTAGACTCGTGACTTTATAATTAGCACTGACAAACGTTTAGAGCCAAAGTGTGTTTTACATCAATTTGGCACTCTTTTGAGACAATCTTATAATGTACCCTACTGCGAACTGCGAGTTTGTTTGTTTACTTGGCTTATTCTAAAATATCTCCGTACATATTTCATAAAATGCTTACCGGACTACGGTGTCAGAAATTGTTATCATTTACATCGAGTACATAATGTTATATAAGAGAAAACCAACTTAAGTTCAGGTTATTTTAAGAGGATGAAAGGCTTGAGGCCACAAATAATTTCCATTAATTAAATAACCATCGCCATCACAAAGGCAAGTTTTCAGCGGTTGCTTTCCTAAGTTTATTTTACGTTCTATTGACACACTTCACGCTTACCTACAAACCCAATTAAAGCGTGAACAATGAGAAATAAAAAGTAAATTGACTAGATAATAATTAAACAAATAAAAATATTTGAATGGAAAATTTAAACGTCTTTGTTTAATTTAATAGTTAAAAACTACTGTGTGTCACCCACAGGGTCGTCAGTTCAAAGTTTACCTTTATAATACTTTTGAAAGATGATCAATTTATCAAATACTTCAATGATGTCTCTAATTTTTCTGAAACATATATGTATTTTTAAATTATTGCACATAATCTACACTAATATTATAAATACGTGTGTTTGTTTGCTTGTCCTGCTTTCAGGTTGAAACGGATCGACAATAATGACACTGCTTTTTATCCCGACATAATATCTCATGTCTTCAGAAAAAGCTTATTGGAATTGGAAAACAATTCGATTCCACGGGTAATATTTTTAAATACTAGTACCTACAATCCTACATTTACTTATTTAGACTTCTTCTGTGTTAGCTTTACATAAGAAAATGTGTCCTACGATATGGCACTGCGACACAGCAATAGCGTCTTTGTAAGAGGAACCTGTGACGATTCAATTAGATCATCGTGCGGAGCGGTATACACCACGAAATTTTCCACGAAAACTTTCTAGTTTAGCTTGGCCAGGATACGTTCACATCTATTCATTTGAGTCTTTTTATTCTACCTTGCCTGGCTTAAGAAAGTATGATTTATGAAGATATTATTTTTAGATGAATTTGTATCTGAATACTGGGAACATGTATCCCTAATTCTCAATATTTTAATTGTACGGTTTATTTGAGTTTCAAATTGTTAAACTCAGTGTGAAAATTTTTTTCCTTCCCAAATTACATAATTGATCCTTCCTTCTTTAAAATCTAGATAGGTTCTTTGTAAAATTGTGGAAGATTTATATGTACCTACTTCTTCAGTTGAATAGTAAGTACATACATACGAACTGAAGAAGCCTCGACCACTCCTTGATTAGGTTCACAAAAACCAGCAAGAATATCAAGAAAATCCAGGTAGTTGAGCCAGGTGAGGAGGCACCGCGGGGCCAGGCGGGGCGCGGGAAATACCGTCGTCGTTTGCCCTTGAGCGAGCCGTCGAACTTGTGCGCCGCGGAATGCAAACAAGACCCGACAACGACGAGTTGCCGAAATTCGCCAATAGTACACGCTAACTTAATACATCATTTGGATGGTACGTTTTCCTACAATAAAGGTGCGTATCGGCACACCATACTTAAAATATTTTCAATCCCACTCAAAATACCTCAACAGAGCTGGTCATTAGTTAGGTAAGTACCTATTCATCGGCTCACAAACACCATCGGCTAAATGTTGAAGACTTTGTCTTCGGCTGTGTGCCTTAGCGCCGGCAATACAGTTTCAGGAGCTTGTTGCGAATAGTTGCGATTGACCGTCGCTTTAGTTTAGGTCATAGCATAGATTCCCAACGGGGGCGATACCTCCTTTTACTCATAGACGTTGGATTGTTGTATGTATTGCCATTTCTATATTGGTGACCCCGTATGAACACGCCTTTATTCCTGACGGGGGCGGATTCTGAGGCAAATGGGGGCGTTAATTTCTACTAAAACTACATTATACTAGCTTTCCGGCCCCGGCTTCGCCCGTGTTTATTTTCGAACAAAATATAATATAGCCTATATCACTCATTGTTATCGTAGCTTTCTAGTCGTGAACTATTTTTTAGAATCGGTTCAGTACATAGAGTACTAAGCCTATGGAGGGGCCATAGACGGGCTCCCCCTTTCGCCAATTTTTTGCCCTTTGACCAGTTATACTGACCAGATGCGCAGTAATAAGTTACCTTAGATTTCGTTTGGTATCGTTTTGTGTCGCGAGACAGAGCTCTGGGAAAATAGTTAATTGTGATGTTTTAAATGGGAAAGGTGATCTAGGACGTCTAACTTGCGGGAACATAGTGTTTCCAATCATTAATTATAATTATTATGTTTGTATTTTAACATAATCATCATAAAACCTAAAATCCGTTGCGACAATAAAACGACAAAAAAATACAGTGGTACAGGGGCTAGTAGGTAGTAGGCGTTTACTTCCCCTCCCGCCAAAACTGGCAGAAAAAATTGTTCAGTGATTTACACGCTACATGTCTCCTTTGGTATATATATACTCAAAGGTTCAGTAGTGTGAGAGATTACTCTTACATCCAAACTTACAAACTTAGTATAGATTTCATATACATGTACCTAACTATTACGGACTAGGGGCGTTGAAATTTATTTTTCTTTTAAAGGGGGCTATGATACAAAAAGATTGGGAACCACTGCACTAAGTACTAATAGTCTGGATATAGTACATACTTTGTCACGATATTTTTCTTGTTCTTAAAGTGCCCAGAATTTCAATGAAGTTGTGTAGTGAATGATCGAGTAAGAAAAACAATTTAAGTTTGGTTTTCAAATTGTATAACATTCAAAACTAAGTAGGTACCTATTAAAATCCAATCGGAATCCAATTCAATTCATTATCAGTGACATACAAAACTTAGTGAACCATGTTAAGAACTGAGCCGTTCCCACCATAGGTTCCCACTCTAGCGCTTAATCTAGCCCAACTTATATGGCGCGCACTATGGACGCACTGGGGGGTAAGTCTAGACGTAAATTTCAAACTTAATCCTAAAATCCTGAGTTTAATTTCGTTGCGATGGCGACAATAGCGACTATGTAATTGAAATTGAATTGTGTTTAAATAAGTTTACTCTATGCTACTCGATTTTAATAAAATTGACACTGCTGTCGTCGACGCATCGAATTTAAATTCAGGATTTTAGGAGTAAGTACCCTGATCGCGGTGAGGTAAATTATTGTTTATTTTTGTACTCTTCTCCATTGATGCCTGTATATAATATATATTATGGACCATCCATAACCAATCAATTTAATCTGTTAATCTAGGTTATACTACCCGCGGCTAGTCTGCTGTGCCCTGTGTGAAGGCTGCTCGGCACGTCCCATAGCCACTCGCATTATATCTTCAGACAAACTCGGTTACAATGCCCCGCGTCGCAACCAACTAAACTATTGTTAGCGAATCGGAAACCGTGAAGAGCGCTAAATACTTTATCTCACTTTTTAGATTAGAAATGAATGAATGGTAGGAAAAATTGGCAATTTGAATCTTGGCATGAGTTTTGATAAGAAATGCAACAATTCTTTAGATTGGTAGGAAGGACCTACATTCTAATCTAATAAGTAATAACTAATATTAGAAAAAAGTGTGTGTGTTTGTTTGACCTTCTTTCACTCCAAAAAGGCGCAACGGATCGACGTGGTTTTTTGCACAGAGATAGCTGAAGTGACATATTTTATTTTGTTTTGGAATTTAAAGGCAGGCAGTAAAGGGAAGTTACATAAAATATTAATGCTAGCAAATTTTACACAAAGGAAACATTCCTCTATTTTTTTTAAATCAGTAAAACTGCATTCAAAGATTTTTTTAATTATTTTGAAACACCTTACTAAACTCATGTCCCAAATAGGTTCCATGGCCTTCCTTAAATATAAGTTACAACATTTTTTAGAGAAATTTGCTCCTTATCCATTAACCTAATCAGCTACTTTTAAAAATTTTTGATTGCAGTATTACTTAATTTAAAAGGATTTTTTCCTTTGTGTAAAAATTTGCTTTTAAATTCCACCTGTACAATACCTAATCTGCATCTCATTCCTCTGAGATGTTTTTAAAAACACTTTTCTACCCTTTTGGAGCTGAGGCAGGTCACTATTACCAACATAAAGTTTGTTTGAATGTGTTTGGGATAATCACTAGAACTACTAAATAAAATTCAAACATTCTTTCACTACTTAAAAATTTTATGCTATAAGTAAATGATGTCATTTTTCACAGGCAAATGCTAGTCACCACTAAGTGTCAAACAGATTCACACTTTTTACAAACTTTCTATTTGGAGACTTCAAAGAAGAGAGCATAGTTCATAGCATTCTACATTGATCAAGAAGTTTCTTTTGTATTTCTGATGTCAATATTGTTAAAATCCCAACTAATATTATAAAAAGAAAAGTCCTTTTTTCACATTAAAACAGAGCAATGGATTGACATATTTTTTGCACAGAGATAGCTGGATACTTTTAATCCTGGGAAAAGATCTCATTCCCCGGGAAAAGGGATTTCTTCATGAACAACTTTTCTACTCGTGTGAATCAGAGGCGGGTATCAGGTACCTATACTAACATATAAAACTGAAAAGTTTAGATGTATTTGAATGTGCTAATCTCAGGAAAAACAAGTTTGATTTGAAAATTTTGCTGGTGGGATTCATCTCATTCAGCAGACTTTCATTGCAAATATTGAATATTCCAACTTTAAAAATTAGCCATTGCAGAAAGAGGGTAGTGTACAAAAATAAACCTAATCCTTGTAGGAGTTGACAAAGTGTTCCTATAACACCTGCATGCTATGTTTAGAAGTAAGGTATTTCCAGTTTAAGTGTGAGGGAGATTCCTACTAAGTATTTTTTTATTGTAATCTGTTATAATTACCAATTTTATTTGTGATGATGCCATCCTATGCAGGAGTTTTAATTTTATTTCAGGTTGCCAATGGCTTTAGACCCTTGAGAACTTGTTTTGTAGTAAAATATATAAGATTTGATACAATCCTTTCTCAAAGTGTTTCTACACAAATTGAAGTTCATAGATGAAAGCTACATTCATGCCAAGTTTCATGCTTTCTTCTGAATGGGCAGATTAATAAAAGGCAGATTATTGGTGAAAGATCAAAAGCAACAACATGCTAGTTAAGTCCTCTTCACCAAGATATAAAAGTAACTTAATTAAATTTATATAGCCTATGTTAGTGCCAGATATTATTAAATAGACATGACTAGTTAGGAAAAACCAATATGACAACCAAACAATAAAATACTACCACCTAGTTCTTAGAATTAAGAAAATTTTGATATAAATTATGGTAGATTTAGTTTTTAAATCATTTTAGCAGTCTTAATGAGTGAGAAATCACTTGGAATCAGATTGATGCATGGACACCAATTTCCCACTAGGTCCAAAGAGACAAAGAAATAGGAGGTTAGCTGGTACGAGTCCGGGACTACCCGGATTGTAATAAAGTCCATAATCCCATGGATTTTGTCTTTACAAGTAAATAAAGCGGTCTTAATCATATAAAAAAATCCCAATATCTAAATTATTGATGTGTTTGGGTCACATAATAAACATATTTTATTCTTTCTTTGTGGCAAAATATTCTACACCTCCCTCAACCAATTCTATTCAATTAGCAAATACATTTAGGTAGATAAGTTTGCCAAAGTTGTAAAATAAACTTTTTCATTTCCCACTAGAATTTAAGTTAAACTTAAATTTGACAGGTAATTAATTACATTTATAAAACACACTGCACGATATCAAAATACAAATAAATCGTCACATCTGAATTCTAACTAAATCTAATTGGAATGTATCTTACTGAATTATTAGGTTCACTTTCATAAACATAACCTCAATCTGAAATGTACGATAACTTGACTTGTTAGAAACTATATGATCTGCAACGTTAACGAACGAATAAGGAGACTTTCACTGAACAACTCAGCCAAAAAAAAACTTGTAAACATTGTATTTTAACATACAATTTCATATAAACAAATGTTTTTGAGGTTAGGTATAAAGGGAGTAAAATCACATACTTGCATCGAATCTGCGCTGATGATCTCTGTAGCAAACCTCTGGGCTAATTCTAAACTTAATTTAGTCTTTCCTGTTCCTGTCGCACCTAAAATTATCACCATAGGGACCCGAGAATTCATGGCAATACGAAGAGCCATTTCGAAAATTTTCGCGAAACTGATTTGTTATGACAGTTGTTGTTTTAAATTACAATCTTTGTTATGGCCAAGGTATATCCATGTACAGCCACTGAAGTTTTTAAATAAAAGGCTTCCAAATTGTTTTGTCCCGTTGACTTTTAAATGTTAATATCAGTCGAAAGTTAATATTTATGACTTTGTGATACAATGTCGTATGATGTGGATATAATCATCTAAGAATAGAGAGCAGCGTGAAGGATCTGGGTGTCATTATCGATACCAAGTTCACTTTTGCTAAGCACTGTGAGAATGTCACTGCCAAGTGTTTTCAACTATTGGGTTTCATATTTCGTATGTCAAAGGACTTTAGGAATGTAAACAGTCTTATTTTATTGTATAAATCAATGGTACTGAGTAGAATTGAATATGCATCCGTAATTTGGTCACCTCAATACAAAGTTTACATAAGCCGATATGAGTCAGTTCAGAAAAACTTTCTGAGATGTCTGTCATTTAGATGTGGTGAAGCAGGAAATCTTTTATCTTATAAGAGTAGACTGTGTCATTTTGATTTTGTGAGTCTTGAGATCAGACGCAAGATATTGGACTTGATGTTCCTACACAAATTGGTAAATGGGCGGGTTTCAACCTCTGTCCTGTCTTTGATATCTTTCAAGGTTCCTGAAAAGGTATCCAGGAGACGACAAACATTTTGTTTCCCTCGTTGTACCAATAAAATAGCTTATAATAATCCTTTACATCGATTGTGCCGACTCTACGACGATATAGTATGCCACGGAGACTACGATGTGGATATATTCCACAACTCTATCAATAAATTCAAAGTTGACTTGAATAGATGTTTCAGTAGGTACTAGGTGGTATTAATTATGTACTTACCTATGTTTATTTCAGAGTGGTGGATTTGTTTTGGGTGTGTTTATTGTTATGTTTAATTTTAATTTTGATTCTGGTTTTAATTTCAATTTTGAATTTGATTTTGATTTGAATTTTTTAATTTTGATTTGATATTGATTTCAGGTTTTTATTTTGATCTGGTTTTTGCTTTTAATGTTATAATTCCTTTCTTTATATTACAATTACCTATGTACTTTTTCTCATGTATGATAACTTGTAGTCAATAACGTGTAAATGTACAGCCATGTCGTGTTCACTGCCAATTGGAATATCTGTATAAAAAGTGTTCTATCCTGTTAAGAAATATTGTGATATTTGCAGTTATTCTGTAATTGTGAACCTTATCTGAATAAATAAATAAATAAATAAATTACCTTTAATCCTCTAAGTCTAATAGAATAAACGTTGTACAAGTACAAAGTTAATCAATATGATAGAGAAACAAACATTTCTTAGTAAAAGGGTGGTAAGTATAATTTAGGGTATAACAGTACTGTAAATTGGCCATTTATTAACAGACTTTAAAAAAGAGGTTTCTAATTCTATCTGTTAAATTATAGTATTTATTTTATTAACCTATATTGTGATACGGTTTGGTTTCTTAGCCAAAAATTATTACTTAGGTACCATTACTTACCTTACAAAAGTAAGAACATAAGTTCTTGTATTGAAGTCATCTCTCGACTACTGTGATGAAGTCTAAATCTGCACTATTTCCGTTGATAAAATAATACTTAGTTTGTATTTTTAAACCTACATAATATTTTGTAAGTGGATGTAAATGTTACGAAAAAGTAGGAATGAATTAGGTATCTTTCTTATATGAATTCGGTAATTAATTAATTAAGAAACTAATAATTTTATTCCGCCGGCTTCCCTAGGACCGTAACCATAGATTAAATAATAATTACTACGTAACCGTAACACGGTTTCGGGAGCTGTAAGGCACGCCGTGAAGAAGCAAGAAAAGAAACTAATTTTAATATTTGGAAGTGACGTCATCATTTTGGTAAGACTGTAAAACGCATTCCCCAACTCATTTGTACTACTTTTATCACATACAAGTAGTACCACAGGACAGAAACTTTGTAGTCTGTTTATTACAAAAAACTAGGTAGGTACTCGATAGAAAACTTGTCTTTGAAATAAAAATACCATAAGTACCTTAGTTTTTACTTTAGGTACATATAATAGGTAACGAATTTAAGATTGTAGCCTTCCTATCTACTCGACTTCGGGAATGGGACGGCACTCGGCAAGCAGCCGGTTGATTGTATTCGGCGAGCCAATGCGAAACATGTAGGTGAAGGTTAGCCATAGCACTTTTAATTAATATTGAAAAGTTAAAAGATGTGTGCTGTAGGGAATATATGCCAACTTCACAGACATTTTTCGCGCTGGCTCGCCGAATGCAAGCAACGTACCCATAGCTAACTTTTGGAGTTTCAGGAGTAATTGGAAAGTAATAATAAAGGTGTCTAAATAAAAAAATATTATATTTTTTTCAGCCATTTGAGACAGGAGTTCTGGTAAATCACATTCCATCTGTACAATCTGTAGATTTAAATATCCAATCAAAGTTATAAAAAAATCCACCACTTCATCAGGTAATAAAATCACGTCAAAGATCTATCTACCTGCACACAACTTCCCAGAACTTTGTTTCAAATAGGCTAACTTTATTTCCATATTTTAATTATCTTAATGTTTTGCATACACATAATTAAGGAACAAAAACCAAAAAAAAATGTTAAATTTCTCATCATAGTATCCCGACATAAGTACACTTGTCCTTTGAATATCGAGGCCTGCTTCAAAGATTGCAGAGTGCGCTATCAATATTAGGCGGAATCCGAGCGGACCCTGCAGTCTCAGTAGCAAACCTGCCTGGCTAGATGGTCTCTGACACTGTTCCCTCCCCGTGCCAAGGATACTACATAAGAAAAATTCAATACAATTAATCTACAAAAATGACTTATGCCTTCTCTTATATATAAAAAAATTTACAAATGAATTTGCACGTACTTTTTCAATGTCTATTATATTTTTGGCAGTGTTGGAAATGTGCCTTGTCACAAATGGGTGCATATTTATGCCTTGTATTTGTTACCAATGTAAGTTCCCTCCTCGGCCCTCACTACTGTTTATAAAGCTGTCATTCCTTAATTTAACCATTACAATCTACTGACTTTTTCTTAATTGAACCTAACAAGGATTAACATGTTCTTCGTAGCTATCACTATACATATCTTCAACTCAATCGTTATCCACCCTCTAAATCAATGTATCATTTAGCATTAATGTCAAATTAAGATTAACGAAAAAAAATAAATGCAGGTACAACATTCGAGAACTAGTATCTATTCTCCCAGTTAAGAAAAAAAACACTAAACAATTACTAGAAAACTTTTATAAAAAAGATGCAGTAAGTCTAGTCTAGTAAATATCCCCTATATGTACAATCATTTATTACTAGTGGAAGATAAACTGCAAATCTTTAACACTAATAACTTCATCTCCCTCCCGCTACGATAAGAACAATTGTATCTCACAAAAAATATCCCTCAACTAATTCGAGTAAACCTAATAATTATCTATAATTAAAATGTATATATACATCAAGGCACATTCCGCACACAATATTAAAGCCCTCAGCGCAATGATAACACACCAATATCTATGTTCGAAGTATATTGTACGTGACTATTTCGTAACACTAACTTACGGTACAAAAAGAAAATGCATCTATCAATAGGTACTATGAGGAACTTTTCGTGGGTTAACTGTTAGTTTACAAAACATTGTTGAATATAGATCTTGATGTTATTATCAAAGTGCACACCCCACACCCGTCAACTTGCTAGTCTTGATACATGGTCATACATAAAGTGGTCGCCGAGATTATGTCCTTATGTTTCTACATACTATTGTGTCTCGTCATACATTCGTTAATATGTCAATAAATAATGGAATAAATAATGATTGTTACCTAAAAGCATATACATAGTGTACACCGTGCAGTACACACTACGTAGTTGATAGAGTATGTTACAACGTTACATATATGTAAATGGTCCATTATGATCATCAGATATACAATACAGCATATATATATATTATATGTCACAGATTACATTACATGATCTCAAGAGTTAATGAGCAGCTACAACTTAAACACATTAGGGTTAAAGTATTTAACAAAAACACTACAAAAACCATAAGCATAGTAAACTTAATTATTATTATAAACTTAATTAATATCAAAATAAAACAAATATGATATCACTATCTCTCTCTGCGACGAAAGAGAAAAAAGAAAATCTTATAAAATCCGGGCCGAAAACATATACGTGGCCTGCCGTATCTACTACATTACTTTACTCGTCCAAGCGACCGTCAGCGCGCTCTTCACGAGTGTGCGCGATGCGCGGTCTCTACCGGCTCGAAGCTAACAATATCAAATTTTACAATGTCAACGAGCGGGTACATTCAACTGTCGCACGTCTCAACTAGGTGTGTGTTATATATTTGTTATGATTAAAACATTCCGGAGGTGCACCGTCTGGCGGTTTACGAGACCTAGTGTCGCGGTGGACAACAGTGGCATAGCTCACTTTGGCACAGCGCGAGGCAGGTGGGGCGCGGCGGCGGGGCTCAGCGCGCGGCTCGCAGGCGACGCAGGCGGGCCAGCAGCTTGAGCTGGTCGCGCTTTAACTGGTCGCGCTGTTCGGACTCCAGCTGGAGACGTCGACAGTGGGCGGCCGCCTCGCGCAGGATCACCACCTTGGGCGCGCGCTCCTTGTCTCGTATGGAGGGCACCTCTTCCTTGAGCTGCTCAAACAAGTTCTTCAGACCGATACGACGCATGCGCTCCATGTCGTTGTGCAGCGAGCGGCGCTCCAGCTCGGGCGCCTCGGGGTCAGAGTCTGTGTCGGGGACGGGGCGGCGCGGGCGACGGCCGGGACCGCGAGCTCGCTTGCGGCCGGGCCCGGGTGGCACGAGTCTCTTGCGCGGCGCCGGCTGGACGTGTCGGGTCGGCAGCACGCGGTGTCTCAGCAGCTCTTCGCGAGGACTGGCCGACCGAGACGAGGAGGCCTCGCTGCTGGGGGTACTCGGCGGGCTCTTCTCTCCCAGCGACACGACGTCGATCTCCTCTTCTGCAACAAGGAGAGACCGCTATAGCTAGAGTGGAGGGTCGCGGGGCGGGGTGCGCTCGGCCGGCCGACGACCCCGGTGTCCGTACTACCGCAGCGTCTGTCGCCATCGATCCGGCCCGATGACGTCACGACACAGCTTTCGCGCCAAAAGGAGCGCGCCTGCGCGAAGCGGTGTCGCATCGCCCGCCACCCGTCTCCCGCACTCAATGGACGGACGGCGGGCGGCGGACGTCACCGCACCTATCTCATGATTATAAAAACTATCTCGCCGTATGTTGGGTTTGGGTTGTGCAAGACGTACGGAGTTGCATGGCGTCAAAGGTAACTGCCTCAACACGGGCGTCTGCCTGGTATGATCTACCTGCATTCTCTAGAACCGAGGCCATGGGGCGCAAGATTCCCAAATGAGCAGGCGGCGAGCGGCGAGCGACAAGCGGGGAGGTATTATACGCGGCGCCAGAGATGCACAAAGTCGTCATTGTAGTATAAATTGTATGAATGGAGGGCCGCCGCGGGCGCAGGTCGAACATCCGCGCCCACTATCGTGTTACCGCAACCGGTCATTATGTCAGAGGTTCACCGTGGCAGACACTCGACGTTGAATGCGCCCATTACCGCTCAATGTGAACAGATCGTCTTGCAACCATCGCGGTACTTTGCACTCGGCGAACGACAAATTGTGATTAATTCTCGACTCGGCTGTACTTCAGTAATTTATTCAAATTGAGCGGAAACTTGAATAAATATCAAATAACGCCAAACGGTTATGAATGCGAATCTTTAATTAAATCGCCTAATATAATATCGCATGTGACATAACGATCGCGAATCTGCGTGATACGTAAATTTAGATATAAAACTGCGTATCAGGCACTTTATCGAGCGAGATAAATTTACACACCTACACACATATTATATTCGATTTCCGCATACGCGGGCCGCTTATCGTCGAGCGAGTCTGTCTATTTATGTGCCGGTAGTCGGCTCATCGGCTGCTGCAGTCGCGAAACCATCTACTATACCTATAACCTCCTTGCTCATTGTTATTCTAGTGTAAAACCCGAGACCAAGAAGGCTATGTTACTCTAGCTAGTATATAACCTCCTTACACGATACCAACTCGGAGGTAGGTAGATAGACTTGCCGGTCTGCTGAATATCTATAATGCCGGCGACCGCAAGCGCCGAGCTGCCTCCGTTCCAATTTTAAACGATAGCAGAGATAATCCGCTTTTTATTGTGCGACGAGCAACAGTCTCGGAGCGGGAATAAAAAATCGCCAGCTCTCTCCGCGGGCGCCGCTTTCTTTAGCTTTTTGTGATCTATCGAAATTAATACTGAATTCCCACCGAAGTTAACTATAAGGCCCTATAAGTTTCCACATTGAGAAACTTAGAATTTTAAAGCTAAGAAAACTATGTCTAGTCGAGGATTAGGTATGAATAAGCTGATCTCTTGCCTATTAGTCACGGCCACAAGATACAATGACTCATAGAGTTCGTTAGACATATTTAGTTAGAAGGCTGTGTACTTTAAGATTACTCTAAGCTCGGTTAAATCGCGCCTAAATGACCTCAGTCTACCTAGCTAGCACATTCGATATTTGAATGTTTGTCATGCCAGCTCTTGTTAACAGCTTTATAATGTTTAAATGAGACCGTTTCCCACATGGACGTGTCTCCGTGTTGTAAGGCACGCTTGGTCGACTTACGGAGTCGGCGCCTCAGGCCAAGTTCACTGGCATTTCACTATACGATAATTAAAAAATATCGTGACGCGACCAGGCGCACACAGCGTGCTTTATACGCAAACGACCTCGCATTGTTTCCCCGATTCTAGAAATTTCGTTTGGTACGTATATACCGGTAGCGAGCGACCTATTAAAAGAATGCATAGCCAGGTCTCCCTCTTTTAGCCGATGGTATTTGCGAGGCTATACCTAACGAGTGGCCAGTTCCGTTGAGGTATATTTAGATGGAAGAGCTGGGTACCCTGGGATCGTAACACGGTTTCGGGAGCTGTGTGAAGGCAACCCGTGAAAAAAGAAAAATTAAATAGATTTGATAATAATTTGCGAACCATGGTAGAAATCTCACCCGTGCACCAATTTTATTTAAGAATATATGCTTTAATCGACTCTCGTGCTTCGGTGGGCAGGTAAAGCTTTCTTTTAAAAAAAAACGATACTTAGGTACCCATAATATGTTAAAGAAGTGAAACATCTGGTTCCATAAGAGCAGCAACAGGCTTACTATCTGTTCTGTTTAACATGGACAACTGGCAAAAAGTGAACACTGTTACTGGTATCTCTGGCCACACCGCAAGGCCGTGAAGGTGTGTTTTTTATTGATAATAATTAGGATTGAAATTGGAATCAAGAGTAAGCCCCCAACGCCTCCCGTATCATTCCAAATATCAAGATGCTCACGTCCGCCTTATCGACAGCTCGAAAAGTGGCAACGATAAAAATCTCAAAGGATTTGGTAATGTTTGTGATAAGAGCGTCCTAATTATCAGTTAGCCACCATTAATATCGGTTATAGCATCGTCTAAAGTTGCATAAGTCGCAGGTGGGGCGATAACGCGACCGAGAATACGGCCTTTATTTCGATAAATACTTGTTAGGTACCTATTATCTATTAATATGCTACTAACATTTTACTTTAGTCTAACTAGCGAGTTTCAATTTTAAAGCCTCGAACTAAAAATTTCATACAAAATTAATCCGACAAAGCAATATTTTTGTTCATAAACGGATTCAATATCAATTTACAAAAATTATAACACCCACACAAAACTTATTTTTTGTAGATCGATTTATTCTACACATTTCTTTCCCGCGTCATTTTGTTATATCTCCGACTGATTAGACAGCATACGCCATGAAGACGCGCTGGAGCTAATTTTTTCCCCTATCTAAGTGAAAAGGGCAAAGACAGATCTAATTGATATTACCTAAATTGCGCCAAATCTAACTTTATTTACTCTTTCATAAACAATTTTTTTAACCGATCTAAAAGTTTCCAGACTGCCATTTGGTCGCATACACACACCTACACTGCCTTTATACCTCGAGGTGTGGCCAGAGACGCCAGCAACACACTAAGCCGCAACTTCCACAATTAGCAGAAACTGGGTCATTCCCGCGGCTCCCGTAGCCGGAACTAAAATAGCAACTCGTATACTCTACTCAACCCACACGACACCGTATCGATTGGCTCACGGTACATAAAGTACCTACTACCAAACTGGCGGCATGGCCTTGGTAGAGTTCAGGCGGAAGTTCACGGGCGACGCGCGGGGCGAGCGGGGGCCTCTATGAGCATAGGTGGACACTTGTCGAGAGTGGCGCCGGAAAATTTAAGAAAAATCAGCGACCTTATAATACCTCAATTCGTTAGGTATAGCCCTCAAAATGTCATCGGCTAAAGGACATGAAAAAATCACGCCAGTACAACTGTTGCTAGGCTCGAGAGACACATGCATACATAGAATCTAGGCATTTTTTAACGCTTAGAGTGGACACTTGTCGAAAGGAGACGCGTCAAAAAATGTACTGTGCGCAGAAAATCCACCGGATAGCGACCTTCACGGCCTTTGTGTACTGGGTGGACAGAGAGTAGTAACAGTACATCCACTCTTTGCAAGTTGTCCATATTGAACAGAACAGGTGGCAAGCCTGCTGTTGCACTTAAATGAACCTAGATGTGTCAAACAGACGTAAATACCTGATATGTCATAACTGCGTTTTACGAGCTCTCCGAAGCACGATAAATTCGTGTAGTCGGTGCCCAAGGTACCCAGCGGAAGATCAAGTCTTCTTTCCGGACGAGTGGCGAGATCTTCAAAATTCAAAGAAAATTGGTGCTTAGATTTTTAAATACGAGTAGGAAACAGGTCCCGGGTTCAAGTCCAACGGCCAAAGACACGTTCTATATTTGAATTTAGATATTAAAATCTGCCGGATAGCAATAATGTAATGCTAAGTAAGTAGTACTGTTGCCAGGTCGACGCTATCTGCTGCCAGCTTTAGTATTGTGGAATGATAACGCCGTGTGAATTCATGTTACGGTGTCACATTTTATTATTATCGACGTAGATAATTGGCGGGCCAGGCATAAGTATAAGTTAGTATAGAAACTGCCGATAAGCAAGGAAGGTCATAAAGCCATACATTCCTAAGTATGTAAACTCTTATTGCGTCGCGCAGATTACTTTTATGTTCCAATTTACTTCAGTTCGTATCACAGCCAAAGCAATCAATTCCGTTCGTATGTGTTATTATAAAATGTTTAATATTATAAGAAGTGAACTCGAAAAATACTGGAGCGATTTGTAAGAAAAACCGAAGGAAACCGATCGAAATCATATAAAAAAAAATTCACGAGCGAAGCCGGTGTTCGTCTGTCTGTGCCCTTGTCACGCAAAAACTACTGAACGGATTTTGTTGTGGTTTTCACTCTTAGATAGGTTGATTCACCGGGAAGATTGACGAGTATTAAACATGGACCTATCATGTTTAGGAGCTGAGCATCAACAGTAATATGAATCAAGGAAAAAAGTTAGCCCCAGCTAGTTTTCATGACATATGATAATAACAAAATATCTATCTCTAATAAGTACTTAATCTTAGTTACTTAAACTCAATATGGGTGTGTTGTACTGAATAGTTTAAATCCAAACTAGATATTAAATTGTAGGTTCTAGTTTCGCAATAAAAATGATAACTGGGTGTCGGCAGTGCAATCTGGCGTCAGGTGTGCTTGCAACTTCTAGCGCTAGGTCGGTGTCGGCCGGGTGCTGCGTTGATATTTAGGTCACCCGTTCACCAGCGAGCATAGCAACTTATGTTCATTATCCGACAAGCCGTACTAACGTGGTTTAGGTAGCCTATAATAATTTCATAGGCCAAATGAGGAATACTATTGAGTTTTGGTAATTTGCCTATGGGGAACTTTACAAAATGTCCAATCCCTATTGAATTTGCCTCAAAAAGCTAGTGCTATTCTTGCAGTCAGTTTTTTTGCACAAAATTCCAAAGACAGGAGCGGTTGGTACCTAGATATCTAGCCTTGATAGCCTCGCAGGGCGTCACTTATTTACTAACCGGATCGGGCGCCCCAAATTGCCCTTACTGGGCGCTAAAATTCATATCGTTCAAAGCTCGGCCTAGTTATCTCTTGCACCACGATTTAGACGCCATACATCACAGTCTAGCAATCTGTCAAGATAAACTACACTAGGGCAGAATACCACCTTAGTGAACTATTGAGGTTATCATCGCCTTTATTAGGTTAATAGATAATTGCTTCTAAATACAGATCTATAGGAATTAACGAGCCGAATTTTAACAGTTCAAGTAAAACCTAAGAATTCATCATCAGGTCTTCCGAGACTAATTTTATCATGATATCTTTCGGAGCCCTGCCAACATTGCATTTGGGGACGCGGCAATAGGATCGCTCTATTAGATATTATATTCCTAGTTTTCCTCTGCCGGCGTCAGCTGCATAATGTAGCTTCCTATTAGTGTAAGAATTTTTAGTAGTTTATCCAAACTTTATCTCTTCATAATATTAATTATAGATTAATATAACTCTATGGTTGTTAAATTGGCGGGAAAACCGGTGCGAGACAGGAATGGCGCGACGATCTCTACTTTTTGTAAATGAAAACACACCTGCCATTACACAGAGTATAGTGTCGTGCGATGAGTAAGTACTAAGTACTAGACAGGCATGGGAAATGGCCGCAACGAGTAACCGGTCCGCCGACTCCAATGAGATTCCATTTCATCGCTGCATTCTTATAAGACTAACGGGTTAATATGCTACGGATGCAGTTACGTATACATATTTGTATGTACGGAGAAAAATTGTGTTTAAATATAACGGCCTAAACAAACTGAACGATGTCTCATTGCCGATATCTGGGAGGTGAGCATATATTTGACGTGACATCTTTCATGCCGAGACAACTACACAGAATTTGCCCGCACATTGTAGGGTTGGATATTCTAGGACCGTGCATTGCTTGGCTGGCCTTGTACCGACATAAACGTTTTTGACCTTTCCGTCGACACGTCAAATATATGCTCCACCCCACAGAACATAAATATTAGATACCCTACTTTGTATCTCGGTATACAGGGCCTAGACATATTCATCATTCAAATAGTCGCGACGGAGGCTATTAACCCTAACTTTGGCGACACTGCGTAGGAACCTCCCGACTCCGCCGAAGGATGCACCGAGGTCGCGTCCCGGAGCCCGGTCGACGATCGGCCGACCTTCGTGCGTCCCCCGACTTCATTCGGGTCTCGCTGAACTTTCGAGAGATATAACCGATAATAGCACAACCCGACCGAGATAAATTGTGCTAAATTTAGTATGTGGCGTCTACTAGTTGTGGCTCTAATGAACTTTGTCGGGTTGTATGCATTGGTATCGCTTTGGAAGTTGGAACTGATGGTTTTGATTTTTGTTTTGATCTATTTGACAGTTTACTTTAGTTTCCAATAATAAGTGGATCTGCAGGTTTGATCTCAAATCCGGGTAGTTAGTGCACGCACCGGCGCGTAGATGCGGAGGTTGCGCAATTTGACATTAAGGAAGGTTGGGGGCGCGTTCAAGGTCGCGATGGGCGAAGGTCCCGGAAGAGGGCCGCGCGCCGACCGGGAGCGCGGGGTACGTCTAGACGGGGCGGGCGGAGCGGAGCGCCCGGTCGATATGCGCCGTTTCCCGCGTTTAAACACCACACCGCGCTTGCGCACTAGCCGGGACGCACATTACCAAAATCTACCAAATTATCAAGTCAAAACCATCGTAAATTAACTCTTGATCATTGTATGGTTTAGACAGCTGTTTTTATTTTATCTTTAATTAACGTTGACTAGATATTCAGAAATTGGGCTGTTAGAGATCGCTACATTTTGACAAATCAGAGATAGCTTTCAAAAGTCAGTTGGTAGATATTGCTTATATGCGGCCGGGACAAGCCACGCACGCAGCACTCGCCGACTATCTTTTTTACTTTCGAACTGCAGCAGCCGAGTCGACGCCCGGACGGGAGGCGGAATTCCAATAAACACGGCATCTCTGATGCGGTTCGATGGCGATTGAAATTGACAAGAGCTGGCATGAACTCTTGTAAAACCTTAGTACTTAATAATGAACTAGCTGCTATGTATCATCTATCTAAGCATCCTACTTATAAAATCGACATAGGTATATTTTTTATTCGTCAACCAATTTAAATGAAACAAACAGTATAAGTTAACTTATCTCAACACATCCGTTAAGCCATCGTGGAGATTAGCGTGCACAAACGCACAGACAGACAAACAGCAAACAGACATATGTATAGAAATTGAGTAAAATAAGGTACTCACCGGAATCTGAGGGAGTCTGCACGCCGAGGCTTTCAAAGTTGTGTTTGGCGGGCGGCTTGCTGGTGTACGAGTGGTCAGCGGCCACGGCGGCGGAGTCGTGCAGCAGTCGCAGAGCCTCGCCCGCGATGTCCACGGTGTGGGTGAACTGTGGAGGGTCTTCCTCATCCAAGGATGGAGGGGTATCAGGCCGCTGCGGGGAGAGTGGCCGACGGAGCAGACTGCGGCCGTTCTGCGGCGGAATCTCCGCAGCCACGAAGGCCGAGCTCGGATGGCCAGAGTCAGCGCAGAAACCCGTCCACATGCAGTCGTGGTGCACCAGTTTGTCTTTGTGCTCGTCGTCAGACCGGATCACCCAGTCTTCAGGCTCGGATCCGGCTGGCGGCACCATAGCCATACTGGCCGTCTCTGCCTCCACATCGGCCCAAAACTCGGCCATGTCGGACAACGCAGCAGCCTCCCGATGGAACGCTGTCATGTCCCACCCGTCCGTAAATTCTGTGTCGAACAGAAAGCTCTGCTCCTCGAACAGTGGAGACAACATCTTGGTTTTGTTTTTTTCTTACTTAACACTAAATTAGAGGTAGTTTTATAGCTAAGACGAATTCGTCGATATATCACAGGAGTCCCGTATCACAGGAACGATGCGCGCGGTGTACGCACAACGACCTGCAACAAAAACAAGGAGTCGATTAGTGATCACTGTCCTATAGAAAGTATCGAATAATCCAACCTCTTTGGTTCATTAAACATGTCTTCCATTGCAGTCAAACAATTTAAAATACAAAATTTTTAAACTTGGAACGTATCGGCGGTTGTCTAATGTTATGAACCATTTCAGAAAAATAAAACTCAAATTATAATAGGGATGGGAATCTATAAACACGAAATTATTTTAAATGTAATTATGAAAATTTTATTTATTGTTATTTATTGAGTATTTATTTGTACCGAAGAGCTATTAAATCACTATGAGTTTAAATTTAAAAAATGAGAACTCACTTGGGGTCAAGTCCCTATTTGTTTATGTGAACACTTCCGATTATAGAGTCAGTTACCATCGAAGAGGAACCGCTCCTGTCGAAGATCGATCCTAGACTGAAGTCTGGATGTAAAGTGCGGGGCGTTTTAAAACTATTGTCCTTGGTATACCAGAACTTGCCAAACAATAAGCACCAAACAATTGTTACCTCCCCCTCAATTTTTTTAATTTTCTACCTGATCCATAACAATGGAGCAAAAGCAGGTAAAAATTATGAAGAAATTGCAATTATCCGATGTGTTTACGAATGAAATGGCGCGAAATTTTATGTTTACCAACAGAACGCGCATCAATGTCGTTAGCCCGCGCCATCTAGATAGCAATGCAAATCGCATAGGTACTTAGGTAGACCTATCTGGACTACCTGGTCATTTTTAATGTCATTGTGACTCAAAAATCTATTAACTTTTGATTTTAATGTTTAGTACATATTTAGTTTACCTAAGAAAAGTAAGTAACTTCCCCATACAAACATTAGTTACACCATCTTTGTAACACTTATAATACCTATACTAATATAATTCAAACAGACAGACAAACTGAGCTTTTAAAAAAAAATCAAACCCTTAAGAGTTTAAGATTAATTTACTTTTTTGGGTATTTTTTTGTAGATATGTTTTTTTTATTATATGACCAGTTAAACATGTATGTCACTATTAAATAAGTGTAAGTAACTACATATCCCTTATAAAATTGAAATAAATTATTTCAAAATTTTCAAATTAATAAACTCAATATTTTTAAATTCTATTATCTTACTTTATTATTATTAAATATTATAATTTTAGAATCTACAAGAGTAATTTTTTGGTAATTTCAAAATGAAATACTTAACAAAATGTACCTACCTACATATGGATAAAATTATAGCATGTCAATGTTATAAAATAATCTTTAAACAGGTGGTAAGTTTCTAGATAGGTATGTACCTACTTATAACGGAATATCAATTAAATTACAATATTATGTATTTAAAGTAAATTAAATTTTGCTACAGTAGGTAAATAAAAACTTTAAAAAAATATTACATAAAGTTGTGAAATACTCCTAAAACAGCACTATTTTAGTAGTTTAAAGTTTTCTCAAACCAATAATTTTTATTTAATAAAATTTATAATATTATGCAATATATTCAGCAAAAAATTTACTCCGTAAAATAATACCTACTTAAATGTTTTTGAATTGTCAAATTACGATGCTTCAAATATGGAGGTAGGATAAATATTTATGAGTTTTACAATGAAACTAAGTACTTGCTAACTAACATGACATAATATACAATTTGCTAGTATTAAAGTAGTATTTAGGTATGGTAGTAATCAGATAGTTTCGCGGAAAAATTTCTCAAGCTTTCAGCGACAGCGGGCGAGGACGCGAGCCGCGACCGCTCGCCGGCCGGCAACGCCCCGCCTGCGCCCGTACTAATATAGTCTATATACCTAGCGCTGCCACTGATCTTGTAGGTATATACTATGTATGTACTCATGTACAAATCTAGTGTACTCACCGAAAAGTTTGTGCAAAACCCGGAGCGGCCGCTTTACACAATATTACACAAAATTCTTCAGAATCTTCGACAAAGTTTTTTCCGCACGCACTGTGTGACACTCACTGCGAATATGATTTCGTTTATACCGCGTATACTATTAAATACGATACTTCTTCCGTGACCTCCGGTTGAGTTTGTTAAGCACTGAAACATTATTCGGGAACCGGCCGGTCAGGGAGTGGCGCGCGTGCGTTCCTTATGACGCCGAGGACGCGATTAACGGAGGAGAGTGGAGCGCGGCGGCGGTTTGGTGCGCCTCCCCGCACCCCGCGACTCACCCCCGCGCCGCCTCCCCGCAACTATCGGCTCAATTATGATGGCGGAAACTGCTACTACGTTCCAGAACCTGCCGAAAGTTGTGGTAATGGTATTTTTGGGATTTATATTTGTGATGGAGAACTTCTCCGGTCGGTTTTGAGGCGTTTTTCTTGAGGAATTGCGAATTTGAGTTGCGCGCCGCAGCGGGGGCGGGGGCGTCGCGTCGCAGGTGCCGGTTGCCGCGCCAACACCCGCAGTCAAGTCAGCCAGCCAAAGCGCGCGAGAGCGCTCCGAGAGCGGACGTGTATGTAATTTTTCCATACAAAGTCTACGATCGTCACATTCCAAGCAATACGACGACGCCGGTTTATGGCGCGAAGCAAGAATACCTGAGCGGTTCTGATGAATTGTTCTCTCATTATTTACTGTGCACCCGCGCCCCGGCTGGCAAATTATTTGCGTTCTTGACTTGCCTTGCCTTCATACATGATACACATACATATTGTACCTATCTGTCTATATACCTAAAATTATTCTAGATCTAGGTAGGTGTAGGTCTATTTACTAGGTCACGAATAACCTACGACATTTTAAAATGCAACATCAATGAAATCACGTTCTAAATTTTAAGAATGAATTTGAGAATGCAAGGAAAGTGCTCATTCAAAGGTTTCATAATATCTATCTATATCTAGAGAAACAAAATGTTACCAATAATACAAATACCAAAACATTTTGGTCTGTTTCTGAAATGGGTCTGAAATGAACTAAACTGCCGAGCCGACATTCTTGGTTGGACATTCTCGGGCCGGCCATTGGAATTGGCCGAAAGATGTAACGGTCTTAAGTATGCTAACCCCACTGGGTGAAACTTTTAGCAATCGAGTGCCTAGGTAGGTATTTCATGAATTTTTATTTATGTATTTCAAAGATAAGAATTATATAGAAGTTACTAGCGTTCGCCGTGGGGCCCATACAAAATATCATCCCTTTAGGAAGTGGATTTAAAAAAAAGTACCCTATATCCTTTCCTAGGGTTCAAGCTTTCTCCGTATCAAACATTAAAATTGGTTCAGTGGTTTAGCCGTGAAAGCATAACTGACAGACAAAGTTGATTCAGTTCTCTGGCATTGCCTTTTAACTTAAAACTTAGAATTCCGTTGAAGGTACATTATTCTGAAACTCTTTTGTACTATATTATTACCATATCTCTCTACCTGACCATTCTATTGCAGTTCAATTGTATCCATTTTGAATAGAAAGAATTTCACAGTAAAAAAAACTTTTACATCCCTTATTTTATTGTTAAAATTAGAAAGTAATTAAATTTTTGTTGGACAGAATGTAGATTAGTTTAGCTACAGCAACATTTAGAATAGGTATAATATATATACAATTATATAAAAAATATGTTTGTTTGTTTGTCTTTTATAGACTAAAAAACTACTGAAGGTTTCGGTGTATCGTCTTTTAGGAGCCGAGCAGTAGGTAACCAAAACCAATAATGTCAATTTTATAATTTTTTTATAATTAAAAACTTATGTGCATAATACGACAAACCACACTTAGAGGATTTTCCATCTAAATATACCTCAACAGAAATGACCACTCGTTAGGTATAGCCTCACAAATACCATCGGCTCAAATAGGGAGACTTGGTCTTCAGCTGGGTACTCTGGGACCGATATGACTGCGGGAGCTGTGAAGAAAAAAAAGTCAATGTTTATTGTTGGCTGAATTGTGCTAATAATTCTAGCTAATGATTTTTAATTGTAAATTTATATCATTGCTACTTGTAGTCTTGTAGGATATGGGAAATAAATCTTGATTATAAAAAATTGTGTCGCCAAGATAAATAAAATTATTTATATTGTGCATTATAAAATATAGGTATGACTTATATTATAAAATGTAGATAACCAAATGATAATATTAATCCTTGAAATTTTAATATCAATGATAATAAATACCTAGAGGCCCAAAATTATTCTTCTATAAAAATAAATAAAAGATTAGTATTATTGACCTATATTTGGCTGAAATCCTGAATCAACACCTGTCTTCAGATAACAGAACAAAACAGAATACGCATGCACACTGAATACTTAGTATAAAACCGTCATATTGTGTCCAAAAAAATAAGCGATTTTCCGCACCCAAACTTCTCACCACGATTGACCAATTTTGGAATATTTTCTTATTATCAAGAGATAGGATAAAATATATATTAAATTATATTTAAATACAAAAAGAAAACAAAAAAAAATTAAAAAGATACATCATGTCTCTTCCTCGCTCAACGAATCAGCATCGCGATTCAGCGGGGAAATGCAGCCAGTATTCTTGCCACTATTCCACGCGGACATGGTTTATTTAGTTATTTTTAATTTTTAGATTAATTTTAAGGTTTTATTATATTTGTATATGAAACCTTATTATAATTATGAAATATAAAAAAATTCAAACATCTATTCTTCCTATACATTTTTCTATTGTCATTTTATCAAGAAATACAACAACCGGGTAGGTACTCTATTTTAGTGCATGTACAAATTTTTCTGTATTCTGAACACCTGTCTAGGATTACGTGAAGTTCAGACGTCAGCATCATATAAAATTTTGCGATTTTCCATAACGGGTTTTGTTCCAGTTTTCAGTTTTGTGTGTGAAACCGGGGTGAATAGCATATAGCATATATCTCAAAAGATGTACTAGGTAAATATATACATTACATACGTCAAAAGGCACACATAATGCGAGTTAAGACGAATTTTTTTAAGGTCACGGTCATAAAATTACCATATGTTGCTATGGGAACATGCGACAATGAAAATCAAGGGATTTGTGATCATTATTATCTCGAAGGACATTAGGTAGAACTACTATTGCCCGCGGTTCCGTTCGCTTGGCTTTGAGTTTCTTTATTTGTAACTAGCCTTCCGCCCCGGCTTCGCCCGAGGTAATGTGACACATGAATTTATCATGAAGGATTATTGGGATAAAAATTAGTCTATGTCACTCTACGGCCTTCAAAGTAAGTAAGTAAAATTGGGATAAAAAGCATAGGCAGTCATGGAGAGGAAAACTTAAAACTATGAATAACATAACAGTCCCAGCAAGTTCATTTTTCTAAAGATATTTTCCCCTCGACTGATCATCTCTGGTGACAAGAGGGCTGGCTCCTTCCACGCTCAACGAATCAGCATCGCGATTCAGCGAGGAAATGCAGCCAGTATTCTTGCCACTATTCCACACGGACCTGGTTTATTTAGTTATTTTTAATGTTTAGATTAGATTTAAGGTTTTATATTGTTATTTTTTGTATATTGTAATTTTATCATGAAATACAACAACTGGGTACATACACTATTTAAGTGTAGGTACTATTTTGAGCCTCAAATTGAAGAATTTTTGAGGATTTTGGTTTTTTCTGTATTCTGGGTAGAACTAGAAAAGATAACCGTTAGCTTCATTAGGGTGACTCAGGCAGCAAACTACCTGTAGCACAATAGCCTATTTTACATTTATCTAGATAATGTTTTTGTAAAGCTTTATTACTCATTTAATTACTTAATTAACTTTGAAAAGACATTTCTAAAGATTAACATTCCTTTAAAATAAATTCAATTCAACTGACCTTGATAATAATGTTTTGAAAAGGCTTATTATAAATACTTAATTACCTACTTAATTAGTAATTAACAAGTTTGAAAAGACATTTTTAGAAATTTAAATTCCTTTAAAATAAATTCAATTCCTTGATGATTAATCTTGATGAAAAAGGCTCAGCCAACATATATTGTAGTTTCGATATCTTATATGTTATTTTATTTATTTGAAAAAAGTCTGTCGACAGTTCTGTTGTGGACTTTGTGGGTGGACTACTTATGGACAGACACAAATGCAAACAAAATTAAAATAATGAACAACACAACGCTGAAACTTTTATACATCTAAACATTTTTTTTAAAACTTAATTAATTTTCTTATGGTGCTAACTGATGTACTGCTCATGTTGACCATCTTACAAAATCAGTTCCAGGAGTTGAGAACAATCGGTTTGGCCCTTGAGTAATTTGAGTAAATAAAATATCATATCCAGAGACACAGAAAAAAATCGCTATGTAAGTAAAAACATTGTTTTGTTTTTTTATTTTAGTATTTTTTTTTTAAATAAATTTTCAAAGTTTTGACGACAGACGACTAAATGACGTCATCATTTAGGTAAAGTGTCTGCCCCATTTCTCAACTCATTTGTATTACTAGTAGCTAGTAGTGCCACGGTGTACTTCTATACTAATATTATAAAGAGGAAAGATTTGTATTTTTGTATGTTGGTATGTTTGTTACGAATACATTCAAAAGCTATGACGGATTTTGATCATTCTTTCACCATTGGAATGCTACATTATCCCTGAGCAACATACCATCACGGCATGACGACGGGAACGGGGTGGGCAGAGGTGAACATGACAAAAACTATGTATGAAGTGTTTGTTTGCCAACATTCTGAAATAGTCACATACGAAGTCGTGGGAAACAGCTAGTTTATTATAAAGGAATAGTACCACGGCACAGAAAAGATACCTACTATGTTGCTATGCCATGTAATCATTTCTATGTCTCAAATTGTTCTCAAGGTCTCTAATTGATAAACTATATTATACTTTATTGTATGTACTTATTTTTTTATCGTAAATGTACATATGCAGATAATATTGTTATCAATACGTCTGATGATTGATTGAGAGTTGGGGAATAGTTTTGTATGGAGTAGATGTAAATGGAAGAGCCAGCCAGGGGTTGATATGAAAAAAAGAGCGTGTCTTACAGTAGTCGCCATTGCCAATGGCAATTTAATTCCGGTTATTTTCGTCCCATTTCACTAAATTACTACATACAATTAATGTATGCTACATAGCGAGAGCTAAGATGTTACACATCAAAACCGGTGAACTATTATGAGGGTTCCGTATTAGAATAATAATAGAATAGTTAAAAAAACTTAATTTAAAAAATAGAAAATAAATCCCTTTCAAAACGATATTACCTAACGATTCGATACCCCGCACGATAAGAAATTATATAAGTCTGCTGTTTATCTGACTATATACGGATACATTTTTACATACCTAGCTTTATAGAAATAAATCTGAAATTAAGTCCTTTTTTCACGTCCAAAACGGGTCGATGTAATTTTTTGCACAGAGGTAGCTGAAGGACCGGAAAGCGACATAGGCTACTTGTTATCAAATTTTCCGGGAAAATTGATTTTTAAATAAAAAAATATAAAAACGTGTAGGTTAGTTAGTGTACACTGTACATACACGCGTAAGAAGTGAAACTTCTTTGGCTTATTATAATTAAGAATTAAATATAGTAAATTATCTATTTACGACAATTAAACAATGAATAAATACGCCATCTGTATTTCTCGTAGCGCGTAATGAACATTTTTCTCTATCCTTTTTTTTAGTTTAAGTTCAACAAAAAGTAAAAAGTCATATGATAAATTGCTGTATGGCGAACAATAAAGAATCAAATGATACAATATTTATTTTAATAGCATTATAATAATCATAATATAATGATGGCCCCTACTTAAATGACTAACCTAAAATTATAGGATTAATAACGATAAAACCGACCCTACTTATTTTTAGGGGACGAATGACACATTGTCATTCCTTAAATTGGCTCCAAAAATAAGTACCTTAGCCTAATATTAGTATTAAAAAGTTTATATGTGAATCAAAAGTAAATATAAAATAAACCTTTTAAAAAAAAGTGCACCGACTTCAAAAATTTGCACTGAAAAGTAAGAAATAATAAAAATTTCGTCGTAGAATTTGAAGACGGTTGGTGCCAAATTAGGATACAAAACTAAGTAAATATCTAAGAAGATAAAGATCTGTTAAATACTATCTATGTTTGTTTGCACTGATGATTGTAGGTTCCTAATGAATTGTCTAGATTAGTGAATTTGGGAACTAAGTTGTTTCTAATTTGGCACCAACCGTCTTCAAATTCTACGACGAAATATTTATTATTTCTTACTTTTCAGTGCAAATTTTTGAAGTCGGTGCACTTTTTTTTAAAAGGTTTATTTTACCATTTTAAGTGATTTTGCTGCCTTGAGACAATTGAGAGACAAATAATAACGCAACTAAAAAAATATTGATGGAAAAATATCCTGCGCTCCATTACATTTAAACGCTAGACCATCGTCACGAAAATTGACAACTTCGTGTCAATAGCAACCGTTGCTAAGGCTTTTTCTGATACATAATTTTCAGCCGTAAACAGAAATTAATTACCGAATTTCTGAAAAACTACTGTACCGATTTTGGTCATATGTCTCTGAGATAATGTCGAGAAATTATTATGTCTTAAAAAAAATAAGTTGTCAAAATCGGTACATATTTTATCGAGATATCAAGAAAAATGTACTTTTAAAGTCAGTTTATTCAAAATTTCTGAAAAACTAATGAACCAATTTTTTTGAGATAAAAATGGGACCAATCCGGAAGAATTATCTGTCGACTAAAAAAGAAACCATCAAAATCGGTTCACAACTGGCGGAGTTATCGATGTACATACATACATAAAAAAAAAAAAATATATATACGGTCCGAATTCAGAACCTTCTCCTTCTTTTTTTGGAAGTCGGTTAATAAAGTGTAGTTTGATAATAATTTTAAACTTAGGGTCCTTTCCTTGGCAGTCGGCCATATTATCTTACTTCTTTAAAAAAATATGGCAAATCTCAATTAATCCTATAGAAAAATTAGTATATATTTATAAGTACAACATTTTCAACTCAAATTGCTGATATTTATTATTTTAAATGGGATTAAGCCATATATTATACCTCAATGTATTAAGTCATGTTTTTATTATTTAGGGTTTTAATAAATAGGCGTAGTTTTTAAAACAAACATTGCTATTGCGTTTTGAAAACTATGATTATTTAGAAATCTTAATAATTAAAATATGGCTTAATCAAATTTAAAATAATAACAATCAACAATTTGAGTTGAAATTGTTGTATAATCAACTCATTTTTCTAGGATTAATTGAGATTTGCCATATTTTTGACAGATACGGACCCTTAAAAACAAAAAAAAAAAACCATTTTATTCTGGACTTGTCAAAGCAAACAACTCAAATTAGTGATTCGTAAACAAACGATAGAAAAATAGTGCGGTTACCCCCCGCGTAGTATCTATTGTCAAAACTCACGCATTTACAAATCTTTTATTAAGTTTCAACGCTGAACCAATTATGAACGGATTAACTGCACTTCCCGCAATATAACGACTATAATCCTGCCAGGGTGTGACAGGCGACACCCCTTCATGGGATTTACAATGTCAACCGGAATTGAATTAATGTTAGTATGAATTATTTATTTTGTCGTTGCATTTTCTTTAGACATATTTTTTTGGGAATATTTTAAGAAATGCATTATTATGGTGATCATACTTGACATTTATTTAGTAATAATAGTATGTGTTGCTTATAATTGTATGTATTATAACATATAAAGTTCGGATTTCATACATTATATTCATAGTAAGATATGTGTGATTTCAATTTTTAAAGTTACAAATAATACAAATATTTTGATGTAAAAACTAATGTACGAATTAAATATTTCTTTAATTTAGTTTTATTCTCATATTGTAAATGAACACAGATTCAAATCACAGAGGACATTAAATTTTACGAGCCGATTATATCTCCATAATCCATTGAAGCGCGCAACCTGCTGCACTTGGTTTGTCAAAACTTAACGTTTTACTCATCATAACAATGAAAAGTGACACATTGTTAAAATACATGAACAACCCTATTTATGAATATTTTGTACATGTTATTTTTTACCCCATTTTGATACAACCCTATTTGTAGAGGAAGCAAACCTATTGCTTCCTGTTCGTCTAGTTTTTTTAAACTAGACCAGGGGTATCATGTGAATGAGAAATTAATTGAAGGGTGCTCGATGGAAGGGTTGATGAACTGTTCCGCTTTTGGCCCTGATCTGTTTTTTGATGGTTCTCTCAACGTTCAATTGGGTTACCCGTTAGGTTGGTTGATTTTTGTATAAGTACATTTATTTTTCTAAACACTTGAAGATAGCATATGTTCGGGAAGTATGTATATTATGACAAAAAATATATTACTCATAGATTAAACAGAATAAAATTATATCACGAAAAAAAATTGCATAACTAGAAAAACATTATTAAAACTACCCTACCAAAAGTAAACAAAATACAGAAATAATATGTAAATAATTAAAATAAACATTCGAGAAATTTTATACTTTCATTAGTCAGGTTAAAAACTTCCACTTTGCAATTTTGTAAAAAAAATTGGCCTTGTAAAACAAGCATAAACGTCTAAATGACCATTTTCTTTCAATATGCAAACAAGGAGGAATTTATATAGCAAATATAAATGTTAAATTTCACATTCGTCCGCATTTTATTGGCGGACAAACGACAGTGCTTTAAATATTTTTTTATTGCTGCCATAATTTTTGGTTGAAATGTATCGCATTAAGACACTTGTTGCGTAATGAGGGTCACTGTACGACGTACGTTGTATGAAGTTTACTTCTCTTATCACTATCTGAAGTGACGTGACTAAAATTGAGAACGTATGTTAGATCAGAATTAGATTATTTTTATACAATAACTAAACTACATAAAATGGTGGAAGGTACCGAATATTTGATTTGACGCTATAAAGTCAATAATATTTTTATATCATCTAGTAACTTTGAAATTGCTAAATTGATAACAGGGCAAACACTATTTTTATTAGGTAGGGTTGCAAGATAATTTTATAAATATAGAATAAACGACTCCACGCGGTTAAATTGACGTTAAAAGGGGTAGACGCTTACTACATTTTAAAAACAACGCAGCTATGTCTCGCGACACAAAACGGTACCAACGAAACCTAAAGTAACTTATTACTATCCTAATGGTCAATCTTATGGCCAAAATAAGCAAAAATTTGGCGGAGGGGGTCCGTCTATGTCCCTCCCCAGTCTTAGTACTCTATTGCTAGGTACACTTTGCCGATTAGTGGATGGAAAGAAATAGAAGAAAAGGTTAAAGACCGCATAGTCTCCGTCGTGTTACTAAAGGCCTATGCCCTGATATGATAGATCATCTATCATGATAACAATACATAATATTCTTATCTACCAGTCTGCTCCCCCAAATGTCGAACTGTATTAGCCTTTGTTGCTAAGTCACTTTGATGTTAAAAATTTGATTACCTACTTTATTTCCTTGAAGCGATAGTGTAGTGTGTACGTATACGATTGGATAAGGATTAAGTATATTATATTCATGATAAGTTGGCGGTTAGGATAGACATGTAAAAATGCAAAAAGTTTTTTAATGACAAGGCTGTATGGTTTATGTATCTTTGCTTCTTCTTTTTAAAACACAAATGTCACGCACGTTTTTAAAAAATTTCATCAGATTCACCAGGATTGCTTTCTTCAGGTCACTGTCAATGCTTCAGGTATTTAGAATTTGTGATTTTATTTTATGTTTTGTCTTCTTACTTTTATTCATTACATTTGTTGAGGTAAAATAACGTTCGTGTGAAATTGTGGGTAGTCAAACGGTAAAAATACAAAGAGAAGATAGATGGTTTTTTGTTAGGTATTTAAAATATTGTCTCTTGATCATTGCTCTTGATACTATTCTCAGTTAACCAATCGTGAATTATTGAGCGCCCTGAATCTAGAATTCTATTTCTAGAATTGGTATAAGGAAATTCTAGTCTAAATGAGATATGAAAGTTGACTTCAGCTCTTTTTGTATGAAAAAAAATTGGGAAATTTTGATTTTTGGTCAAAATAAATCACAACTTTGTTATTATCAAAACTATATTATTACCTTTTACTTCATCAAAAACAGCGCCGAAATCACGAACATGCTGTTGACATTTTTTTTTGTTTCTCATTCTCCATTTTCATGGAAGGCAAAGGGGTTTACCCATGCAGCCAATTTTTATTTTTTTTGTTCTGTAAAAGTTCCGTTTGGAAAGGCAAAGGTAAACTCCAATACAGCCAAGTCTTCAATATAAATTATGCTGCACTGGACACTTGTTGATAATCGGCCACTTTCATTCCTTAATGAACAATCTACTATATGTAAGCTCTAATAACAGTGTTTACAAAAATCTCCCATGTTTAATTTTCAAAGCATAGTCCTTTATGAATATACGGGCAAATAAAATCTACTATATGTAAGCTCTAATAACAGTGTTTACAAAAATCTCCCATGTTTAATTTTCAAAGCATAGTCCTTTATGAATATACGGGCAAATAAGTGAATCCCAGCAAAGTATTTTTTTGCTAAAACCACCCTTTATTTATCCAAGTAACGATAGAGTATTGAACGTTTCCAATAGATACTCGTATATCACAGCACCTTGTGAATATTCCCACGCTCAAACTCAACTCAATGTATTGTAATTCTGGTGGCCCAAAAATTGTTTTGTACTTATCTCAAATGTCAGATTTAGTTTAAAACACCTGTATGGGCTGTTGTATGGGGTACAAAATAAGTAAACGAGTAAGTTAATTTCATATCATATCTATGTTCATTCCTTCCTTTGTCCAATACGTTCCAAAAAATTAAACATTGCAGCCTTCATACAATGTTATATTCTAAAACCATGCACACAGCTTAATCTATATATAAATAAAAATTAAATGCTTCACGGGTTGCCTTACAGCTCCCGGGAACCGTTGCCGGCCCCAGGGTACCCAGTGGAAGAGACAAAGTCTTCCTCACTTAGCCAAAGATTTTTTTGAGGCTATACCAACGAGTGGCCAGCTCTGTTGAGGTATGTAAATGGTTAAAATTAAAATTGAATGCTGTTCGTTTACGCATCTGGAGAACGGCTGGACCGATTTGGCTATTTTTTTAATGTTCATTCATAATAGTCTTATAATGTTTTTGGGAAAGAAAAATTGGAAGAGTTGTCCGGAAGTTCACGAAAAACTGAAAGTGCTTTTTTGTATGGAATTTTTGTATAACCTCAGACAATAGGGGATCACAGTTAATATGAGTTAACTGGCAAAAATGGACACTGTTACTGGTCTCTCTGGCCACACCGCAAAACATAAAAGTCGCTTCACAGTGATTCCAATTTGTTTGTATTATGAAGTCTGGTATTAATTTTGAAATCAAATAAATGTTTGTAAGTACTTATCTAGATTTGGCTCAGATTTTTTCACGAACCATTGAACTATCGCAAGCTGAAACTAATTTTTGAAACAGCTGAACATTTCACAGGCAACTTTTTATCCCGGAAATATTTAGGTTTCCCGCATAAAAAAATGAAAACCTTTTCTTTAAACTACCAACCGGCCTAAATTCATAATACATAATTACAAAAAATGTTTTCTCCACTAACGCACGGCGCGTCGTCGGAAAATCCTTTGACATTTTAGGGAACACTCTCTCGGGGGTTGATAACGTCATATAACCTTGATCTCGCGTCCTGTTGGCCTTTCTGACGTGACCTTGGTCCCCCCAACCCCCCTGTATCGACCCAAGTCCCGAAACGATGATACTCAACGCGGCAAACAAAAAACTTTTCATGAGCAATTTTCCTTGTGTGTGAACTGTGTATTACTTAGGATACTTTAAAATTATAATGTAGTAACTTTCTACCCCTGCTTGGCCTGTGGCAAATTTGAAATGAAGGATGAAAGAAAAGATTGACTAAAAATGTTAATATGGCAGAAGCAAAAGGGAATGCTGGCAGAGGACGATATAGGTGTACCTACTTTTATTGAACATATAAAAATGATTGATCGAAGGCAATGTTAAAGGTACCAAGCATGTATGAAAGGTATATTAATAAAAGAAGCGAAAGAAGTAAGTATGTCATTCGTTTGTCTCTGCCAACCACTCTAAGGATAAAAGGCATGATGTTAGATAGATAGATAGAATTTACGAAGGAGAATGTATTACCGGCCCTCCAACTATCTCTGTGCATAATAATCTCGTCTATCTGTTTCTCCGTTATGACGTCAAGAAGGACAAACA
The DNA here is from genome assembly GCA_963924495.1 of Nemapogon koenigi. Lineage (NCBI taxonomy): Eukaryota > Metazoa > Arthropoda > Insecta > Lepidoptera > Tineidae > Nemapogon > Nemapogon koenigi. Next base: position 2,002,484 of record OZ004640.1, on the reverse strand, counting down.
AAACAAACAAACAAAACATTTATAAATAATTTGGTAATTAGGTAATTAATTAATTAGTAATTTTATTGTAGTTGATTACACCACTATTATGGTGATCTGTTATCGGCTAATGATTTTTTTTTCTTCCAGGGTACTCAGCGGAAGACCAAGTTTCCCTCTTGATATTTACGAATGTATGTTATTGTCACAATATACAATTGATCATCTGTAAATTTGTTCAGGGTACAATTAAATTTTATAATAATGTCATCATGAAAGGCTAGGTCAAAACATGAAGAAATGATGGGAGTGAATGAAGCTAAAGATATATGTCAAGATCGTAACAAATTTAAATATATGGCCTCTGCCTACCCCTGTGTGAAGTAGTTTTTAAAATTCTTATTGCGCTGAAAGGCATAAATGACTTTTTGGTACTTAATTTAATTTGTATACTAATGTAGGTACTTAATTGTATTTTTTCCTTTGATAGCTGACTAAATACTCTGGAATATTTCAGTCAACTCTCTGTCGGGTTTGGGATTTCTTCTTCTCTCTTGGGATAATTTCTCATTGTGAACAGATAGGATAATATTAATAAATGGCCAAGTAAGCGTTCGATCCCTGCCGTGTACCAATGGTTTTTTTTAATTAAAAACTTATGTACATAATCCGATAAACCACGCTTAGAGGTTTTTCCATCTAAAACTCGTTAGGTATAGTCTCACAAATGGCATCGGCTAAAAGAGGGCGACTTGGTACCCTGGGACCGTACACAAAAAAAAACTGTCCGAATCTCCTTCCTTTTTTTAGAATGTTCTTATCTTATTCATTTTTCTTATATTGTATTTTTATTAAGAAATAGAAAAACAATATTAATGTGTTTATTCTGAATTCTGACACTCTTATTAATAAACTCGAAGTAGCGACGTAGTAACTAAACTGTGTTTCGTCTCCGTCTATCATAATGAATTGCAGATTTGTTAGACGGAGACGAAATACAGTTTAGTTACTTCGTCGCTACTTCGAGTTTATTAATAAGAGTGTGAGAGTTTTAGTCTGAATTAACTATTGTGTGTAAGAGTTTTTTTTTATATAAAATTATGTACCTACTAGCCAGGTACTAATAAAATAATAATTTAACTAGAAACTTGTAAGGTAGGTACTCGTAGTATTTTCCAATCATAACTATTGGGTGAGGTGTTAGCAAAGAGCTATAAAATTGATTTATAGGGCGCTAATCAATTTCCATACTTATTGACTCGTAAAAACACTTAGAAACAACTTAAGTTATTAAATAAATAGCCTATGAAATACTTAAATCTTTAATAAGTTTGTTTTATCATTGGTAAATGAATGTTATTTAAATAATATATTAATAAAATATATGCGACTAACGACGGACTCTTTGTATACCTAATAATTTAGTTCTGCGCAATTTATTCCTATATAATTTTGTTATATGCGTCAACTTCATTCACGAATATTTGTGCTAATATCGGTTGGTCTTTGTAATACACGTAAATCTTCATCGTTAATCAATCAATCAATATATCAAGAAAAAAACTGTAGACTGGAACAGAATCCGTCAGAATCCCGTATACTGGATCAGAGTTACGGGAAAATCGAGCACAGACGGACAGACAGCTGTAGTGATAATTTTTTTCGTCATTGGTGCGTTACCGGCTACAGGGTACCCAGTTGACGACAAGTACTCGTATTTCCATTTAGCCCACAATATTTTGAAGAAACAAAGTCCCGTGGTCTGTCTGTCTGTGACCTTTTAATGCAAAAACTACTGAACGCATTTTGTTGCAGTTTTCACTGCTAGATAGGTTGATTTACGAGGAAGGTTTACGAGTATTAAACATGGACCTATCATGCTTAGGAGCTGAGCATTAACAGTATAAGTGAATTAAGTCGGGGAAAAGTTAGCCCCAGCGAGTTTTCATGATGTATGCTGTCTAATCCGTCAGAGATGTAACAAAATGATGTAGGAAAGAATTGTGTAGAATAAAATAATGTACAAGAAAGTCCGCGGTAGCATATATATCTATCTCTAATTGATATGTAGCGGGGGCGGGGGCGGGGTCGGTAGGTGTATAAGACCGACAATCTTAAACTATACAAACATTTAAACTCGATCTTCGACCCCACGTCCGAGCTATAACATAATTTTTTAAATATTTTATCACAATGTAAATATGGTAATATTGATTCTCGCCGGAAATCTAAGGAGTGTCCTATCTATTATAACAAATCTATGGCTGATAACGGCCCTTATATAATATCACCTTCAGCGGAAAATTTTTGAGGCTAACCCAAGGCTATAATAAGTGGCCAGTTCTGTTGAGGCAATTTAATCTTTAAAGCATCTAATAAGATGCATTTTTATATTCCGAAATTAATCTTAGATATTAATAAAATCTTAATCCGCTTCATCGGATGTGGCTTTTTTTTTTAGATATCTTTGAGATAGTTCAGACAAGTAGGTCTAGAATTCTAGGTACCGCTTCGTCCTAATGTTCTGTATGTGCTTTTGAATTAGACACATTTTATTAAACTTGAAGACAGGAAGTAAGTTGTTAATACACTTTTTGCGACCAATTTGTGCATAATATTTGCTGATCGATATCAGTAGAAAAAGCAAAAACAACAATATCGATGATTTTGTTTGACACTGTAGGCAAATACATTATATTATATAAATATATTAAAATCTATGTATATTTTAATTAGTACGGGACCTTTCTTTTTTTTGAAATGAAGTTTCTTATCGCACGTTACACTCCAGACGCGAATGAGAGCTAGGCCGAAAGAAGTGTAATAATTCGACCGTCACGACACTTTCGATATTATCCTCTCGTTCTAACAAAATTATGTCTTTTTACGAGTTCTGATGGAAAAGCGTCTAAGTGTACGGTTTGTCGGAAATGTCGGATTATGTACATAAGTTTTTAATTATAAAATAATTGATACAAGGCCAGGATCTAACTGTGGTTCGCCTAGTTAAGAGGATCGTGTAGCTCAGCGTACGCAGCGAAATAGGTATTTAGAAAATCATATTCTGTCTCAAGCGCGCTCTTCCCCCGGGCATCAGTGCGACAGAGACCACTGCAGCTTGTGAGTGTTCGTAGGTATGTTCTTCGTTGAAAATTTCGTTTTGGGCGAAAACGATTTACACCTACTAAACTATAACGAAACCTTATAATTTTGGTGTCAAACGTTTTAGCAGATTATAATCTACGTACGTACGTTTTGCTTTTTTTAAAATTTTGCTTTGTTTCTCAAATACAGACGGTTTATTACCAGCAAGTTATGAACAAAAAAAACCGAGATTTGAGGGGCTTATAACTTTTGACCTATTACGAATTTTGAAAAAAGGAAAAAATACGTACGTAGTTTTTCATTATGTCAGTAACATATTACAAAATCGTTAAAATTAAATAATATTTAGGGGTAGTAAAACGTTTTCTCCGTTTGTATGGACATGGACGCGGTTCACTACACTCTTAATACCAGACGTCGCAACCACTCGGCCACCGACGCACCACAAGTACGGGAGCTTGAGCACCTTAGCCTAGTTTCAAATTTAATCTACAAAATATTTATCGTATATTGTATATTTTTAGATAGTATTTATGATTGCAAGTAATATCAGTTCCACGAAAAACTCAGCGTTTTCCAACTAATACCTTCCTCTCACATATATCAATTTCATTCATTAGTCTTATTCATTGGCTTGTAAATTCTGAGAAAATGACAATAACATTTCTTTGAAAAAAAGTTATATTAAGAGCTTCCTACATAACATTTGTCCCATACTAACTAGCTATTCATAAATCCCTTGTTTGTTTGTTACGCTTTCACGCAAAAACTACTTAACCGATCATCATGAAATTTTGCACATATATTCTTGGAGGTATTAGAAGTAACATAGGATACTTTTTATTATCACGGCATGACGACGGGAACGGGGTGGGCAGAGGTGAACATGACAAAAGCTATGTATGAAGTGTATATGTTTGCCAACATTTTGAAATTAAAAGTCGTGGAAAACAGCTATTTCTAATATGTTTATACTAGCTATCCACCCCGGCTTCGCGTGTGGACAATATTAACTGAAACGGCTCGACCGATTTTCGTGAATTTTAGTGTGCATATCCGTTAGGGTTGAGAATCGGACAACATCTATTTTTCATCCCCCTAAATGTTAAGGGTGGTCCACCCCTATTTTTTTTTATAGGTAGGGTAGGGGTAGGGGTAGGGGTAGTGCGGGCAAGTCTTGTTTGTTTAGATCTATTGGTTCGATATTAAAATTGATTTTAAAACGAACAAAACAAAAAATATTACTAGGAAATAAAATATTAAAATCAGTATAATGTAAGCCCTGAAAAATCCTCAATTTAATATTTTCAACCGATTTTACGACTCGACTTTTCTTAATATATTTGCTAATATACAATTTTATTTCATATGCATTTAGAAAACATTAACTACAACCTACAACTTGTTTTTTCTAATACTTTGTACAATACTTGAATAACCGTTTCGTGTATTTTTCAAGACCGATTTTGTTGTCAAATCGTACTTTCTCATGTTTCTCTTACGTGAATATTACTACCTATATTATTTTATCATTGGTTATCTTATCGATTTTAAACGCAATCCATCTCGCTCAAATCTTTTTAAAGAGATATGTCAAAATAAGTCTCGCTTAAATTGAGTTTGTTCCATTATGATGCGTCACCTTAAACGTTGAGTACGAGAGCAATCGTGGATAGTGAATTACAGACGGGCAAAACATTTCTTTCTATTGGAAAAATCAGGGAAAAATAAAGAAATACGTAATTAATGGTTTTGGAATCGCATGTGACGATGCAATAAAGGTACCTTCTACTAAGTAACCGTTATCGCGACTGCCCGATATTGTTATCAATCACGATAAGAACTTTCTTTCACATGGGATTGGGATTGGGATTGGTAAAGATGGAACAAAACGTTAGCACAAATAAATAATCATATCAATGAATGTTGCTATTCTTAGACGCTGTTTAGGAACTTATTTCTATTCATTTAATATGGTCATCCATGGACAAAATTTTGTATCAAAGGAATATGTTATTTCGGGATTAAAAATAACCTCCAGCCATTCATTGAAATCTGTTTTGACGTGAAAAAGGGACAAACAAAAAAACAAACATAATACGAAAGTATTACTTTACATTGTAAGTATTATTATTTAAAATATAAAGTGATTTATTAAAATTTCGATAAAGTCCAAATAAATATTGTTATTTTCAAATATTCAAGAAATGAAAAAAAATGAAATCCTAGAACCCGATTGCAGTGGCACTGTGATCTTAAAACATTCAGGAACCCACTTAAACACACACAAAGAATTTCATCAAAATCTGTCCAGCCGTACATACGTACAGAAGAATTATATATAATAAAAAAGATGATTTGATAAATCTTAAGATAAGGGTTTGTGACCAATGATGATTGCAAAGCAAACGCAAACTAATTGATAAACAAAATTAAGAGCGGGCAGAACAAATATTCAACAAGCGCAAAAAATATTCAAATATTATAACAAATTACGAATTTTCTGCAAATGAAAAAAATCATGAAAGATTTTAGGTACACCACTAGTTCATGCTTCGGGTGACCTAAAGGCTGGCTCTTACCTCGCTCAAAGGAACAGTTTAACCATTTAGCGACGTAACGCAAGCCAGTCTGTGTTTGGAGGACCATGCCACAGGGCGGGATACTTGAAGATTTATATATAGTTTTATAATTAGTTTCATCCCCTATTAAGGTCAGGTCATACAAAAATCCCATAGAAAAAAGCACTTTCAGTTTTTTCCGAATTTTCCAGATTACCGGTCAACGTTTCCAATTATTCTTTCCCTAAAAACCTTTATCTATTCGCTTGAACTTCTCCTTTTTAATGGTGAAGAATTGAATCTCGAAAAAGTGGATTTTTATCAGAGATTTCTCCCTCCAGACACAATGATGTCCAGATTTCCGTCACATGATCGTCAATGGCAGCCGCCGACGATCTCAAAACTGTGCCAACCAGGTCAACGTGTCGCGACGGTACAAATCATCACACAAATTATAAACCATTCTTATTTTCACTTAGAAAAACATCCATTGCTTCTTAACTTTAAAAGTATAAAACAATTTTCATAACAAAAACAGCAATGTATGACTGTATTTGTTAAAATTCAACAGTTCAGAATGACAATTTTATGAGTTTCGTGTAAAATTGATACGTTACCATTGTTGTGTCTGAAAGTGTTGCGCAATGGCTGTAGCGATAATTAACCGGCATCGGTTATTTTTAAATTGAAACGATTTTCGAAGAATTGCTTCCTATTTCTAACTAATTCTATACATTACACATACACATCGCGGTTAGCAGAAATTAAATATTCAGCTAAGTAACTCTCTTATTTAATAAACACTGTACAAACAAACAAAACACACCTTGCGGCTGTATCCAAAGGCACAAGTAACAGTGTCCCCTTTTTGCCAGTTGTCCATATTGAACAGAACAGGTGGCAAGCCTGTTGCTGCACCTAATAGACCTATATCACTTCTTTAACATAAGTAAATATCTATTATTTTTAGAAGTTATTTTTTATATTGGATATATATTATTAAATATCTATTATTTTAAGTGCAGACCGAAATTTTAGAATATTATGTTAGACGGGACCATTGTACAATGTTGTACAGCGTTTATTAATAAGGGCTATGGGCTAATCTTACGAAGAGATAAAGTTTGGTTGTGTGTTTAGAACTTGGAGTAACTCAATCGATTTCAAAGATTTTCATATTTATTACTAGTAGGTGACAAATTGACAATTTTATGGAATGTCACAAAATAATTTATAGCGAATGATTTCCGGGATAAAAAGTAACTCATGCCCTCCAGCTGTATACTCGTATGTGTACAAAATCACGTCCATCCATTGCGCCGTTTTGGCGTGAAAGGAAGCCAAACAAACACACTTTCTCGCATTTATAATATTAGGATTATTGATAAAAATATATAAAATTAAACAAGTACCTACCTATTCTAAAAACATTATAATTCGTTGATGATTTCTAAGACGCCCTGTTTTATTTGACATATTTCTTGAAACAAAACAAATGATCAAAACAAAAAAAGTATATAAAGTTGAAGAGTTTGTTTGTTTGTTTGTTTAAACGCGCTAATCTATGGAACTATACCAGTCAGATTTAACCAAGATTTAACCATAAAAGTCGGAGCAGTAACCATTAACGCAGGTGCTAGTCATTCTACCTTCCAGTCTTGATAGAATTCAATAAAAAAGTATCTGAACATACACAGCACGGTGATTCTTCCATTAGCCGATTAACGAGCGTTGAGTCATTTTGAAAGGCTTCCATAAATATTTCATAAAATATGACTATAAGTACAATAAAACATTACTATTGTAAATAGCTTTAAGTTGCTTTAAGTATAATTACCGACGTAAATAGATAAGCTTAATTATGCAATGCAATATGTAAAGAGCCCATCTATGCAAAACTTCATTAAAATAACTAGCAATGCCCGCCACGAACATTATTAACTTTATGGAAAACAATTGTTCCTATGCATGATCGGTCAGACATTGCAGATGACAGGAATAATGGAGATTTGAAATGGAACCTATAAAAAGTGATTTTGGAAATGAAATAATCTCGGTCCGGACCGAGAAATGCGTAGTCAAAAATGTCCGACCCAACCATACATGGAAGCCAATACACGAATTCCTGCCGGACATTCTCGGGCCGGAAGCCGGAGCTTGTCGTGGCGCTTTTCATTCCAAAAATTTGCGTATATAGATTAGCAATATAACGCCTTTCTTAGGAATACATGAAGACATCCATAATCATGATTACAAAAATAAACTTTTCTTACAATGTAAAGTTTTATAAACTTTTTGTATTTAAAACCGTGTGGGGCCTAATATAAAAACTAAGTATAATAATAAATTTAAAAACAATATTCTAACCGGAAATGAGCTAACCGACTCCCATAAATTTTGCATCAGTGACTCTTGTACAGTGAAAAAATCTATAAATGCAAGTATAGCGTGATACCTTCAAATGTCGGTACATTTTTCAAATGTTAATTTCTCCTTGGTAACACCATCGCGTGTGTAACTCGAGACTTGAATAAATACCTTTCGTATAGACAACGGTTGGATCGCACAGTGCACTTGCTGTGGTTCGATTCCCGGCCACGATTTAAAGTATTTTTTTATTTATTTATTAAGGCTTCTATAGATAATGTAACATTAGTAGATTCTTCACAAGTGTATTTACATATACTTAATCAAATTACACTTCATATCAGACTCACTTACAAAATCAAAACACACAATTTCAATTTATTCACAACATCAGACAATTACAACAACAACACATCTTCACGGCCTGTATACCTTGCGGTGTGGCCAGAGACTCCAGTAACAGTGTCCACTTTTGCCTGAATTGTCCATATTGAACAGAACAGATGGCAAGCCTGTTGCTGAACTTAATGGACCTGAACTTTAACAGACGTAAATATCTGTTATTTTTAGAAAAAGTGCGGACGCCGGTTTTACGTGCCCTTCGAAGCGCGAGGAGCATTTTTTTGGAACGAGTGGGAATTAAACCCGGGAATAAAATTAAGTCACATCAATTAAAAATACTTTATCTATAGGTCATCCCGTTGCTGACCAACGGCTTCCCCATCTTCTAGGTATATACCACCATCTTCTAGGTATATACCACCATCTTCTAGGTATATACCACAGATCCTTTATTTATACTAAAATCTGTGGTACATTACATTAATATACTCTCGCCAAATAACTGGAGCTGAAAAGTATCACGTGATTTGACTGTGCTTCATACGATTTGTATGGACGTTTTCCCTACTCTAGCTCGAGGTATTATACTGGGGTCGATAAGGTAATTGGTAGAAAGATTGGATTTGAGGTCGGATTGTACCAAAAATACTGTGCACAGCGATTTTTCAGGATATATCTCTGCTCAAATTCCAAATTAATCCGTTCACCTATTACGACATGGTTTAGTAACATAAAAAAACAACTTTCACAGTTATTTACTTAATATAAAAAGTGGAAAATTTATAATTTTTACTGACATTGAATTTCGGGAAATATTCAAAGACTTACCGATATTACTGATATTGTAATTAGAAACCTAAATACCTTCAAGTGACGTCGACGCGAGCATACTGCAAACTTGTGGAAAATTTATTTAAAAAATATTTGAATTAAAATAATTAACTGTTGATGCATGCAAATAACTTTGTTATTGTAATTATTTTGTTATTTAGTTTGATATCATAGTTACTTCTTCCTTATACATTAAAAGGATTTTAATTAGGATTTTAGATGTTATTTAGATGTTATTTTCCCGTAAAAACATTATTTTTAATAAAATTATCCCAAAACATGTTGTAAAATAAATATGTATTTTAGTTTCAGATTTTTTTTAAATTCTGAAAATGAGGAAAAGGAACAGGAAACTTGCATATGGTCTTATAATTTTTTTTTATTGTTTTTTAATTATAATTGAATGATTGTAGTTAATGTGTAAAATATAAGTAGATATTTTATATAAATGTTCCTTACAGATTACTTAGAAACCCTTGTCCTTTGTTACACATTCGTTACAGTAAAACTAATTTAGAAAAAAACTCTCAAAAAACAAATATGTAATTTATATTGTTGTTCAATGAATGTCTTCTTATACTAAATTGTTTAATTACTTTTTATATAATTATAGCGCATTATGTGATTGCCTATGGTTAGATATACAATTACACCACTTAATTTTAATTGTATAAACACTAGAAATAGTAATATCTGTTGCCATGGCGAAAATAGCGCTGCCAAATTCTAGTATAAACACTGAGTACAAACATCAACTTTCAATCTCATCTCATACTTTGCCAAATAAATAGGTAGTACATAATATGAAGATTTACTTTTGTATATTTCTCTTTTTTTGCAGTTTTCACGATTAGATTTATTAAACATTGGAGCTGTGCACTAACAGTATAAGTGAATCAGGTCACGGAAAAAGTTAGCACCAGATAGTTTTTATGGCGTATGCTGTCTAATCTATCAGAGATATAACAGAGTGATGTAGGAAAGAATTGTGTAGATTAAAATAATCTACAAAAAAGTCCGCGGTAGCATAATCTATCTCTAATAGATAAGTAGTTGCATATTTGTGTAGGTATTCAAATTGTTGTAATATATCCAACAATATCAGTTTATTTAACGCTATTCTATAATCACGCATTTTATTGAGAGGCCCATTTACATTATAAAACCAAGCCCAAAGCAAACACATATGTTCTTATAAATTTTTTTGTTACAAAATTGGTTTGACGAAATTTCCATTCTAGGTTAGTGATACACTGGGATACGCTGAAGAAACCACTTGAACAAATTTAATGACATTTTAAATGGAAGTAAATCATTAAAGCTTTTGTTACTATAACCTTCGCATCAATTAAACAATGGTGAAATATTTAATACATTTCTATTAAATTTTAAACAAACCATCTGCCAGGGACTTCGAATTGAGTTCATACTATAGTAACACATTGCAATTACAATGACCGCCTGTCTATTCGATTACATGGAAATAAAGTCCGAACTAATTCTCTAAAACTCAGTAAACTGGAATAGTATATGTAATTTTAATGATATTTCGGATACGGGCAGAAGGAGCTGGTTCATAAAAATATATAAACGCTACACAATCAAGACTTTCTTGCTTTTACCCTGAAGACCCGAACCAAATCCTGACAACGCTCATGTTTTTGATATTTTAAAAATGGGCAATAGGCAGTAACAAAAGGAGCTGAGATACATACAAGCCTGTTAAAACCGGACACCGTATAATTTGGCCGCACAAGCGTTCAAAAACTTTATGACGCCTGCCAACCCTATGTCCCATTAATAGCCACTTGTTTTCTGTTTAATGGACAACTAGCTAAATGTGGACATTGTTCCATTTGTTATAAAAAGTTATTATGAACTATAAAGGTTTTGATAATGCGTTGAAAGATGTTATACAATTTTTATTTAATAATATTAAAGATATATCTCCTCGACTGATCATCTCTTCTGGTGACAAGAGGGTTGGCTCCTTCCTCGCTCAACGATTCAGCGGGGAAATGCAGCCAGTATTCTTGTTATTTTTAATGTTTAGATTAGATTTAAGGTTTTATATTATTATTTAGTAGACTAGTCTTATCTGTATTTTATTTTAGATAAGATGTTATGCTTAATTAAAACTTTTTTCAAAGAAATTTTCAACTCCTTTGGTTTATTCACTCTTCTACAATAAGTATAAAAAATATTTTGTTCATAATTCTTCAGTGTATTATTCATTCAACTCTATTTTTTATGTAAATCTTTACAGGACAGGAAGTTAAGGTATTTTAAAATGAGCACCACGAGCACGACAGTCTGCCCTGCGTCTGGTACGTACGATGTATTCCACACGCATCCTGAACTTCCGACTAAAGTCAACAAACTCGTGGTTTGACCAACGCCTTCTAAGGACAAAAGCTTATATTTCTTTTAAACAAGATACCGACCCGGTTTCACCAGCTCAGCAAAAAGCAGATTCTAAACCCTGAAATCATCAACATCAATTTAGCCGTTCTGGAGTCCATTCTAGAAAAATGTTGGGATTTGGACAGACACAAAGTTTTTTTTCTCTCTTTTAGGGTAAAAACGGAAACCCTATTACTAAGACTTCGCTGTCCGTCTGTCTGTCTGTCTGTCTGTCCGTCTGTCACCAGGCTGTATCTCATGAACCGTGATAGATAGTTAGTTGAAATTTTCACAGATTATGTATTTTTGTTGTCGCTATAACAACAAATACTAAAAAAACGGAATAAAATATGGCCTTTATAAACGTTTATTAGCAACGTTTTTGTTAAAATGTGTTTTGTTTCTTTCTATTATTAGTAAAGACAGGTTTGTTAGAGAGTGACAAAACATATTTTAACAAAATCGTTGCTAATAAACGTTTATGAATAAAGGGGTAAATATTTAAGGGGGCTCCCATACAACAAACGTGTTTTTTTTTTTTTTTTTTTTTTTGGCCGTTTTTTATAGATAATGGTACGGAACCCTTCATGCGCGAGTCCGACTCGCACTTGGCGGGTTTTTTATTCTTTTTAGAACGGTTCTTTAAGCTTCAGTATAGTGTAAATAATATATCCTACTCAGATATTTGTATAACACTTTTTATTTATTTTGTACTTTCCGCCCCCCGGCTTCATCCGTAGAAAATTTTGAAGAAGAATTTATTCCTAATTATCCCAAATTCCCAATTATCTCTGTGCAAAAAAATCACATCGTACAAACAAACAAACACACTTTCACGTTTAGAATATTAGTTAACATTTATTGTCATGTAAGCTGCCGACTGTAAACGACAATTCAATTAATAACATCAAAATTAAATCTCTTGGATAAGATTTACTTTCAGAAAACCCTCGGTTCCTCTGAAAGCCTATTAATTTCGTAATTGAAAATAATGACTAGGAAACATATTTTATTATAATTATATTAATTTAATTGTGAATTGCAAATTTGTAAAAGAAGGTTATTTTGTTATAAATTCTAAGCATAATCGTAATTAATCTTTATTTTTCTATTACATTTTATAAGCATTTAAAACATCAAATGTAAAAATAATAATTTATTATTTAAACCACAGATTATAGCCGAGACGGCGAGGCGGAAAAAATGTAAAAAAATATTTTTTGAGTTATAGGCGATATTATTGTTGGAATCGTTTCCTTTTTGGCGCATTGCTTGATTTTATAATGAACTATTAATAAAAAAAAATATTTTTTTACTCCGTTCCTGCTGGTGTACCGTACCAATATCTTTCCCCTCACCATAAATATCTTCATTAATTATTTTCTCTTCCACCTCAGCACCACATTTCAGGCTTTAGCATAAATGACAATGGATTTGTAGAAATTTGAAAGATATTCAAGAAATCTACACAAAAAACAGACAACTTGCACATGAATGTAATGTATGAAACGACTTGAGTATTCCTATGTAAGTGTCAGGTGTCTTCGCCTCACGACAGAACAATTAACACCTAATATTTAACTATTTGGTTAACGTTAACCGGTACTTTAGGGATATATGCACAACCTTACGTTAGAGCGAATGTACTCGCAAGTGTGTTTACTTTTCTTAAAATACTTGTCTAGCTGATTCTTAAATCACTCGGATTCTGTGAAAAGTATTTAGAATTCGTTTTCCGCTTCAGCTTCGCCCGTCCATATTTTGTTTGTAATTATACTATATATCTATAATAAAGCTGAAATTGTTTGTTTGAGCGCGCTAATCTCTGGAACCACCACCATTTTTATATATTAGCTATAGGATCTTGATGTTTTTTTTATTTATAGGTTTATTTGTATAAATAGCATAGTAGATATATTTAATTGTATTTTATTGTATTTTTCACACTATTATAAATAAAAGACAATGTTTAAGAGTTTAGGGTCTCTTATATCTAATACAAGCGTGTTGATAATATTTGTGTCGATGAACAAACAATCGCGTGACTTCAAATTTGCGAAAACTATCTCACTCGTGGCAAAAATGCTAAGCATCAATTTACTTCTCGAGCTACAGGGGACACGTAAAGCCGGTGTCCGCATTTCTTCTAAAAATAACAGATTTGCAACAAAATAAGAAGGTTGCAACCTGTTCAGTTTAATATGGACAACTGGAAGAAAAGTGGATACTAGGTTACTGGTTTCTCTGGCTACACCTCAAGGTATAAAGGGCATGTGTGTTTGTGTGTTAGTTTAGGACCGTGACATCTTTCGTTTTGACTCGAAGACCAAAAACGACCCAAGAAACGCCCGGCTCGAGAATGTTAACCCTACAAAGTCCGGACAAATCCGTGTACTGTCTTTGCCCGACCCAGCAATTTCCTCGGCATTCTAGCGCGGTTCTATTCTAAGTATGAACCCCACAGCTTATATTTGATTTTTTTTAGGTTTCGTCATTCCCAAAGAGCCTTAAAAATTACAAATGTATGAATATACCAATTGTCTTGTATTGTATTCAGTAGGTAATATCTACTCGTACCTCGCCCTTCATAATATAATCGTTTTGGTGTGAAGCAATGAAAAAACGTTTACTCACGCAATGACAATCATAGTTTAGTCTGTCCTTCAGCGGTATTAGGTTAGATAATATAACACAGTTTTCTGGAATCGTAAGGAATTCTTCTTCTTCATAATTCTTGACAGAGTGGTCGTGATTATGAATCATTCAGGAACACAGCCGTCGCTCTTGCGATTTCCCTCCACCGGTTCCGATCTACAACTTCATTCATTGATGAATACTTTGTCACAGATCTAATCAGGTCAGTCCATCTGGTATGGAATATTAAACCGTATAATATTAAAAGCCATGCCATATTAAAAATAGCTTTTCGCATCCAAATCCGTATATCTGTTTTGGCGTCATTGAATAACAAACATAATTTATAATATTGTGGGATCGACCTGAGTTCTTACCAAAAATTAAATTTTTATAGCAACAAAAATATCAAACGGCTGTTAACAATATCAGGAACTGAAAAAATAGCATGAACGTAAAAACATCAAGTTTTCCAGTTTCCCATGCAGTTTCCATTACACTACAACTTCTCACGACTCCAATCACATGACTACCACTGTACATTTAACAGATTTCCTAAATAACTTAACACACTGCTGTTTTTGTATGGGATTTGGTTTTAAGCAGTACATAAAAGGAGCAATGGAAACTGTTAGGGTGTAGAATAACTTTACAGAACCTTATTGTCTTCACAAGCACTTGACACCACGATATAAGCAGTAGGTTATGGTCAGAATGGAATTCAAGTCAAGGCTGTATTACCCGTCTCCCATAGTACACAATCGTTGAATATTTTTTTATGGGATCGCAAAACAGTCATTTTCCTATCACTTGATATGTGGTAAACAGCGATTCCTAAGAAATGGTTTTGTTGATACAATGGCCTATATTCACGCTGCAATCCTGGCCTCGTTTCAATTTCCAATTATTTCAAAGTACAAATAAGAGGGCTGGCTCTTTCTTCGCTCAGAGAATAGCACCGACTAATGCCACCAGGTAGTCCATAGCCTAATTGGTAGGACGGTGGACTTGAAACTGGAGGTCCCGTGTTCGATTCCTACTAAGCACCAATTTTCTTTAAGAATATGTGCTTAAATCGACTTCTCGTGCTTCGGAGGGGTGACTATGGCAATGGCATTAAAATGGTGCGCTAGATGGAGACCATGATCCAGCAGTGGATCTTAAAAGGTTGATGATGATGATGATGATGAATGCCACCATGCCACAGCCACAGGGACCTAAAATATCCTAACTAATAATATTATAAATGCGAAAGTGTCATTGCTTGTTTGGCCTCCTTTCACGTCAGAACACAGCAACGATCGACATAGGCTACTTTATATCCGGGAATTTGTTGGGGATATTTTTAAGGGACTTTTAATTTCCTAGTACAAATAAAAAAGGAAATTTCCTGATTGATTCATCAACGCCGAACCGAAACCTTTACCATAATCATGTTTGATCAGTTTTGATAATCATGTTTGATACGCTGAAAGAATGAAGGATGAAAGATTGGCTAAAAAGGTTTATATGGCTGAAGTGAAAGGAAATGCTAGCAGGGTATACTTTTATTGATCATATAAAAAAAAATATCGAAGGCGATATTAAAAGTACACACAATCGTCGAACATGTATGAAAGGTAGGATGAATATAAAAGAAGCGAAAGAGATATGTCAGGATCGTTGCAAATGACATTCGCTTGTCTCTGCCCTCTTGGGATAAAAGGTGTGATGATAAAAAAGATAGACAGTGGATGTGATTAAGGTATTTTGAAAAGTAGTGTTTGTAAGGGAAAAACTGAGAAACTTAGCATACTACAAAATTTTATAGCACCGTAGTTTAAAATCAGAGGTAAAAAAACGGTGTTTGCGAATAATACACCAACAGAACTGGCCACTCGTTAGGTATAGCCTCACAAATACCATCGGCTAAAAGACGGAGACTTGGTCTTACCCTAGGTTACCCTAGGACTGTACACAGTTTTGTGAGCTGTAAGGTAACAAAAGGGTATATAAAGATCGTGATTGTAGGTATATATGTAATAACTAGAAATACAGCACATATCACTCGTGTTTAAATGTATGTATGTAGGCAGGTGTATTACATGATAAGACGCAGTTAATTCAAGGATTTTAAATACTGTGAGTTCTATCCTTGAACCAAACCTGATGAAACAACTCACCGCCAGTTATATCTAAACATTAAGACATTCATTAATGACTCATTGATAATAATGTCAATATGTAATTTATACATCTGTTATGTATATGGACGTAACACGAAAATGGAGCAAACTTTTTTTACATAAATTTCTAATGCAATTGTGTTGCACTGTATTCAACATGATGCCAGCATAGGTTTTTGAGTTTATAAAAAAGTAAAAGAAAATTGTATAGGTACGTTTTTGGCCTTTGAGTCGAAATGAAAGAACAAGAAATTTAATTTAAAGTCGGAATGAGAAGGCGTCCCATGTAAGTGAAAGTAAAACTGAAATCACCTACTCGAATACTACATACCTTGACTTCGCAGGCAATTAATATATTTTAATTTTAACAACTATGACCGCTGAATATCAGAATCCATTGTAAAACCATCATAAAACCGTTTCTGAAACATCAAGAACAGCAGACATTACAAAACTGTACGCAAAGTTACATAAGAATATATAAATATCCCGTATAAGCCGTAAAGAAATAAAGGATTAAAGATTGACTGAAAAGGTTTATATGGCTAAAGTGAAAGGAAATGCTGGCAGAGGACGACCTAGGTGTACTTTTATTGAACATATAAAAATATATTGATCGATGGCAATATTAAAAGTACACACAATCGCCGAGCATGTATGAAAGGTATGATGAATATAAAAGAAGCAAAAGAGGTATGTCAGGATCGTAACAAATGGCATTCGATTGTCTCTGCCTACCTCTCTTGGCGTGATGATAGATAGACATTTTTTTCATTTTTTTATTTATTTACGTTTTATATATATTATTATTTACCCTTACTTTTCCTTTCAAATATTCCTCCACCAATATTATAGCAGTGGTTCCCAATTAGATTTTCCTGAGTACCCCTTCGAGAAAGGGCCCAAACCCGCGTACCCCTTAGCCAAATTAAATTAGTTTTTTGTCATTTAATAAATTTAAAATCTTAATGAAATTGATTGACTCAAAATATATCGTGGCGATTGCTGTTTGCGTACAATCGAGCGTAAAAACAGCTCCGGCTGCCTGTGGAAAGATATGTTTGCGCCTGAAATTAGTACCTGAGAATCCTGAGATTGCCGCGCGTATCCCTCAAGCAAGCTCGCGTAGGGGTACGCGTACCACTAATTGGGAAACACTGGCTTATAGCGATAAGACCGCCTAAATTGTACTTTTTGACTTTTGTAAATTTGTGTGTATATTATTTTGTTTGTGTGCAATAAAGTATCTATATCTATAAATAGTATTTTTGTAATTTTTTTTAAACCACATCTGTATTTTAATTATTTTGCAGCTACGTCCACATTTAATATGGGTAAAAGTAACATTTTTCATTTGCACGTCACATGACGAATGGAAGGTCAAAGTTATATAATTTTGCAAAAACTTTCAAAGACCACGACAAGCTGAATACACTTTAGTATGTAAATATATTACAATAGATAATCGTTTAGTGTACATCAATATAGTTTTATTACTTTCACATTATTCTTTAGGAAGATTAACGTGAGCTGGAGTGAACAAATAATCTAACGGCTTCTTAGTGAATGAGTCATCTCTTATAAATTAATATATTGAACTTGCCAGCTTGACCAAAACCACTCTCGGGGCAAAGAGGGTACGTCTTCATCGTTAGAGGAAGAAAGTAACACAGAAAAATGATACCAGCTCGATCCAGGTTCCCAAAAATGCCGAGCGCCAGTCACGAAAATCGACAATTTCAACTTCACAGCATTCTACAACAACCGATTCTAATGTAACTTCAATTGATGTGGCAACATGGGAGCTTCGAGTTCGCGGCTCGTCGCCACGGCGGGCGCTTGAAATCATCTAATCCACGAAAAAACCGGCCAAGTGCGAGTCGGACTATAAAAACGGAAAAAAATCACGCTAGTTGTATGGGAGCCCCCTTTAATATTTGTTTTATTCTGTTTTTTTAGTATTTGTTGTTATAGCAACAGAAATACTTACATGATCTGTGAAAATTTCAACTAACTATCACGGTTCATGAGATACAGCCTGGTGACAGACGGACAGACAGACAGACGGACGGACAGCGGAGTCTTAGTAATAGGGTTTCCGTTTTTACCCTTTGGGTACGGAATCTTAAAAACTAGCCCGACTTCTACCCACCATGTTTTTTTCTACAGTTTTGGATCTGCCCTTGTCTTAAACGTAAAGGCAAACTTTATACGCCATGTTTAGTGGAAGAACAATACAAATACACCCACTTTATTAACATCTTTATTAACATGTCTTGCTAAATATTTATTGTTTTATACAGTTTATTTATATTGATTGTTCAAAAATTTAATCTTATTATTTTAACTTATTGAAGTGTTGACCCGTTGAGCGATTTTTCGTAGGGGAAAATCTTATGGGTTCGCGTCACGACATGCTCGGCACAAATGCTGACCATAGATTGACCAGGGAGTCAATTGGCAGAAAATATTTTTCTTACAACCGAGAATGCTGTTCACTCATTTTCTGCCAGCTGGTAGGAGAGGTTTTTTTTTAAATTTTTTTTTCTTCTTAAATCGGCTCAGCGGCGTACAGAATTTAGAGGGGGGCTCAGACTAGGCTCAGAAGGAGGTTTTCTGCCGGCAAGTGCTTACAACCACTTTCTGTCTCCATCTCTCTACCTATTAGCGTGCTCGATGGCGTTAATTATACGTTTTATACTTATAAATTTAAAAATCACTGTTATCTGTCGACAGTCGGCACCCCATGACTCGAAACTATACTAATTAATTTTGAAAACTCTTCAAATTGTCCAAATAAATGTAGGTACTTTCGCAGTAAGTATAAGTAATATAGGATACCTAAATAACACAATGTAATAGTTCGCAAGGAACAATGGCCAGGTCCCTGATCACATATTCATTGGCGGATTTCCTCCGAGTGTCGAGGTGCGTGTTTCGAAATACTATACGACGTCCGTCCATTTTGGGGCATTGGCCTAATACTGTTGTATTTTTACACAAAATCTATATTATTGCTTCTTTGTTTGCCTCTTCAAAAACTACTGGACCGATTTTGTTACTGTTTGCGCAATTATTTCACGAGGAATGTTTAAGTGTATAAAACATTACGCTACGTCGTTTGGGAGTCGAGCAGTTAGTACTGTATATTATGTGCACGGGCGACGCCGGAGGCATAAAGCTACTTGTTTATAAAATCCTTCCTACATTTCTGTCAATTCAGAATTAAATTGTAGACCAATACAATGTGACTTCGGAAAAAGACGGATGGAAAAAATCTTTACGGAAAAGCTGCTGAACTGATTATTATGAAATATGGTACATAATTACAAGATTTTCGGTGCCAAGAATCCTTTTTTTTTATTCAAGAGTCTTACGGCTCCTGAAACCATGTTAATGGTTCCAGGGTGCCGGAAGACCAAGTCTTCCTCTTTTAGCCGATGATATTTGTGAGGCTATACCTAACCAGTGGCAGGTATATTTAGATGAAAAATCCTCGAAGTGTGGTTTATAGGATTATGTACATAAGTTTTTAATTACGTATATAAAACCCGTTGACCGGAATCGAACCGTGCTCCTATTTTTAAGGCTATGTCTAACGAATATCATTGTTATCTGTCTTACAGGTCATACATCATGCTACCGGGTAAATAGCAAAACGTTCGACCACAAAACTAAAAAAAAAGTAATCGAAGCCAAATTTATCGCATGTCAACAAACATAAGTATTTATATAATGATAAACGAGCACCAATTTTATTTAAGAACGAAAAATAACAGATATTTCCATCTCTGATACATCAATTGCTGTAACACCCTTGCCACCTAACTGGTAAAAAATGGACACTAGGTTACTGGTAGCTCTGGCCATACCGCAAAATATAAACGCCGTGAAGATGTGTGTTTTGTGTGTGTGTAAACAAATGTATTGGGAAAAATATGTGCTAGTCATAAATAATACTTCTAATATACCTATAATTATATTACAATCTATAAAATGTAACTTATCTATATGTGTGTACTTATATTTAATCTATTTAATAACTACCTTTTGCCCAGACTTCGCCCGTGAAGACCATATTAAATTTCATCTCCTGTTATGGTCGTTCATACAAAAATTCTATAGAAAAAAACACTTTAAATTTTTTTCGAATGATCCAATTTTTCGGGTAACTTTTCTTTATTTAGACTATTCCGAATAATAATTGTCTAGACTCTAGGGAATCGAATTCGAAACAGCCTACCGAATTCGAAACAGCCTACCGAATCAGGCTAAAATGGAAATTAATTCCCAGATAACTGTGTATCTAAATATATATAATTAACATTGATGAGTACGCAATATAAATAAAATGATGAACGATCAGAAAATTATACTTTGTCATCGTAACTCATCTTTATTGGAAACTAGCAATCCGCCCCCGGCTTCGCATGGGTACAGTTTGAATACTTACATAAATAAGGCTCCTATATCCATAATTTGATTTTTTTTAGTCAAAAATTATAAAAATATAACTATTTTGAATTTTCAATAAGCTAAAAAAAGCGATATATATAATTAAAGGGTTGGTGTAACAGCGCTTAAAAAAAATTTAAGAACTTAAGAATAAGTAACTATATGCTAAATGACAGTGACACAGGTAGATTTTTAAGAGAGAAATTGAGAATAGTTTATCCCCATACAAATTATGGATATTATATGCTACCACGGGCTTTTTTGTAGATCATTTTATTCTACACAAGTCTTTCATCGTTTTGTTATATCTCTGACGGATTTGACTTTGACTTGATTCACTAACATTGTTAATGCTCAGCTCCTAAACAGACAGACAGACAGACGCGGCGGTGGATTTTGTAGTAGATCCATTTAGATGGTTTAGTCATCAAGCTATGTAAGCGTCCTCCTACACAGTCAGTTCCTCATTACTGAGGATCGTGACTCCGACTCATCAGCTTCTCCTCAATTATCTTCCTCCATCGGCTGCGGGTTCTGCCTGATGAAATGCTGAGGTGTTCAGGTTTTCAGACACTTGATCGTACCATCGTTTCTAGAGGTCTCTTTTGCTCCACCCTGCCCATAACCACAAGCTTTTCCAGGTTGTTGCCTTCTCTTTGCGTCCGATGCGATTAGATGTCATTAGATAATAATGCGGAATGAAAGATGATGTTGTGACTAAAATGAAGAATAGTAGTTTACGCTAGTTTGGACACGTTGAAAGAATGAAGGATGAAATATTGACTAAAAAGGAAAGGAAATGCTGGCAGAGGACGACCTAGGTGTACTTTAATTGAAAAATATATTGATCGATGACGATATTAAAAGTACACACAATCGCCGAGCATGTATGAAAGGTATGATGAATATAAAAGAAGCGAAAGAGGTATGTCAGGATCGTAGCAACCCGCCTACCCCACTTGGGATAAAAGGCGTAATGGTAGATAGATAGATAGAGAAGTTTAGTGAAGATTGGGAACAGACCATACAAATTCAGTGTCGTAACGTCTAAACTTAGCGTGTCTTGATACGCGCCTCATATTTTAATAGCATCTACGAGTGTTTTAATTCCAAGTTATGTGCCCGTTCATACACTACTTTATCTAATCCCATGCAACAAAGCAAATTGAACCAAGATATTTTTCTTAATCGACAAATTGGCGGTAAACGCGGTTACCTACCTACTACGCATGCGCGTTAACTGTCAAGTGACTCCTACATGGGAGAGTCGATATTTTCATAGAGTTTAATGTGGCTGCATAACACATACCCTTTGCTTTTTGTGCATTAAAAAAAACAAAACATTACGATATCGTTATTGTATGATATTGACATATAGAGACGCGTGTATGTAAAACATATCATTATAAAGTATAATTGATTTTGTAATAGAGATTTTACGTTATAAGAATAGATAAAAGGTAATTATTGCATACTGTTTTGTAATGAGGTTTTGTTAAAAACCATATTGTAAAAAGCTAAGTAAACGCCTTTCTGATTCCACCTCTATGGCAAAAGTGGACACTGTTACTGGTGCCTCTGGCCACACCGCAAGGTAAGAGTGGCATTATCTAAGATTTTTCTTTTAGTTTGGTTATAGTGTAGCGCTTTAGGAACGCACGGCCGTGACAGCCAACCGATCTCTTTAGGGGGCATCCATTAATTATGTGAGCTATTTTTCTTCAAATTTAGACTCCCCCCCATACGTGAGATTTCCGCTACAGTTGTTAAAACACTACATTTATTTTTATAAAATCGGTATTTAATTGTCTATATTGTACCTTTTTTTTTCTTTTAAGAACACAAAATATTTCTTTTTTTACATTTTTTCTTACTCGTAAAATGTTTGAGCGGGCAAAATGGGACATTTCAAGTGAAGAAAAAAAAATTCTTAGCAATGTAATATTCCTTTTAAGTTGACGTGAGATTTTCAATTATACCCCCCTCAGTTTAAGTGAGATATGATGAGATTTTACTGGACCCCTCCCCCCCCCCATTTTGAGCTCACGTAATTAATGGATGTCCCCTATCATTCTTTATTGAACGGTTTGTCTCCCGCTAACAAATCTGTCTTTTAACAGACAGACAGACATTTTTGGTAATACCTGCGAAGAAATGAATGATGGATGGAAACGTATGAAAGAGGGCGTGTGTGTGTATAAAGACATAACAAAATTTAATATATACATATATAGGTAGGCGACGTTTTTCCCAGTCGCAAATTCTTATCTTAGATTAGTTTTGATAATTTTTGGCGCCACGGAAGCCTATTACGTTTAACCATTACATTTATATGACTGATTTTTGCCCACGGCCCCATCCTAGTGGAAAATGCACATTTTCCATACGAATCTGTTAAGTTGTTACCGAAAATATCTCAAATCTCTTTATGGTTAAGAGTAAGAATCTTTGATTATAAATCAAAGGTATGAATGCCATTGTGGTGGTAGATGAATCTAGTGATGTTCTCAAATGTATAGTTTCGTAAAAATTGCATTTATTAATAATTTCGAAAAAAAAACCTGATCAGTGTAAAAGAACGCCCAAGTTGCGAGTACGACTCGCGCGCTAAGAGTTTCGTATCATTTTTCTGTCAGAATTTTCGTTTAGGTTTTCCTCTTCAAGCCCTGTATTCCCTATTTTTTTCAAAAGATTTGACTCAGTAGTTTCGGAGAAAAGGGGCCCGGTCCATTTTCGTATATTTTATTTAATATTATTTAACTATGCATTTTAAAATAAAATTGTATTCCTTATACAAAATACAAGGAGCGCAAAGAACCCGCTACTAATCATCCCTAAATACAGGAATGTTTACGGCCTGTAAACTTTAAGATACATAATTCCATCGTTACTCAATGAGTTGCCTATCGACAAAAATAAATTAGCACAAAAACATGAAGCTCAAATTGAAACAGCATTATTTATCAGAATATTAACCTAAATAAATTAAATTATATGAAAATCTATAATAAATTATATAAATTATTCATTGATTAGTCATATTCATTAACTGTTCTATATAAAATAATACAATTCAGATTGTTATATAAACCGTGAATATTTAGAAATTTATATTGGAGCATGCTGTATCTGAGATTCATATATAAAAAATGGTATTATATATAAAAAAAAATATTGCAGCAACATTATATAGGTTAGATATACCTAGGTTTGATTTGTTTTGTTGTTATATTGATTGTTTGATTTTATTGTGTTGTTTGTATTTATGTGACGAATGTAATTCAGGTGTACATACAAACCCGATAGGGTTTAGTACACCTGCTAATGTTTCTTATTTTGTGGATTTTTTATATGTAAATAAATAAATAAATAATAAGTAACGAGCCCTTACATTTGGTGTCACATGATAGGTACCCTAGAAAAAAAAATATTCACGTTTTAATTTCTTTTTCTTTTTTTTTCTTTTTTCTTTCTTTCTTCACGGGTTTCTCCCCACGTTTTAATTTTTCCTCTAAAATAAAAAAAAATCCTCCAAAATAAAAATTGGATTATACAGACAGGCACAAGATTGATCCTAGGATTCCGTTTTTTCATCGGATGTACGAAACCCTAAAAAGGATATAAAAACTTTACCTTCGAACCTCGAAAAACCTCTACATTTTACAGTCTAAGCTTTTTATAAATATTGGTCAGATAAAAACTATGTTATCATACTAAAAGCTAAAAACAACTCTATCAGTCAGTTTGGACAAAAGAAAAATGGGCCGTGGGAATATTTCATTTCCCTGAAAAACCTGAATAATATAATAACACAGTCTTGATCCTCGTTAAACATTGTGCATAGTTTACTTGGTCTTAAGATATGACTCAAACAAAACCTATTTTAAATGGCATAATTTATCTATCATCACGTCATTTTTCACAGAATGGGTAGATAGAGACTTTGCTACGATGCTGACGTACCTGTTTTGCCTCCGATATTTATGGTTTTAGAAACCTATCGATACTAATGTCGATGGCATAATATGTCGTTCTACATTGAAATCACCTCGAAACTACATCCACAGAAAACCATAGTAAAAACGGCATAGACATATTGACAGCAATTGTCGAATCGATAACCGCATCGAGTCGATTACCACAATAAAACCATAGATAGAGAATAGGGCTGCAGAAATAGATTTTAAAGAACGCAACGCGAAGTCACCGATAACAAAGATCGCATTTGGCGTATTGTTCTTCCACTTCACGGATTTTGAAGCGGTGTAGCCAGAGACACCAAGTAACACTGTCCACTTTTTGTCAGTTCGAACAGTCGATGATAGCTCAGCTTTTTTACGGGCATAATTATTTTTTCTAAACAAAAACCACAAGAAATAGTATATATTAATGTAGATGCTAATCTAGAGTATACAGGTGCAAGTACATGATACCATATCTGTTTAAGTAAAGCCCTACATTTGCATATTCTAAGAAATATACATTTTCCTTGTATACCTGTAATTTAAGTACGAAATGAGTTATTTTTATTTAGCAACCCCGCCCCCGGCTTCGCATGGGTTTCCAACAATTTCAATCAATACCTACATAAGTACGCTTATCTTATTAAAGAAGATTATCCTCTCACTTTCCTGCAATATGTGGGAGTGATTTCGTGAAAAGAGACGGAAGTGTGTAACAGGAAGCCGGGGAAGCGCGCGCTATTTGATTTGACCAAAGAGCGCGCACGGTGGCCGTCAGATGGTACCAACTCATTTTCCCAGAGGTTGGTACTGTCAGCCAACAGTAAGTGCGTGTACCAAGGTGAGATGTCCGATGTTACACATCATATGCGACTACTGTAAGGTTTACTCGTTTTTTTAGATCGTTTTATTCTATACATTATTTTGTTATATGTCTGATGGATTAGACAGCATACGCCATGAAAACTCGCTGGGGCTAACTTTTTCCCCGACTTGATTCACTTATACTGTTAATGTTCAGCTCCTAAACACGATAGGTCCATGTTTAATACTTGTAAACCTTTCTATTGAATCAACTTATCTAATGGTAAAAACCGCATCAAAATCTGTTAAGTAGTTTTTACGTGACATGTAAATGGATGCGAATAAGATAAAATGAAGTAGTTTTCCTATAGAACTCTAAAAACAAATATATTTAGTGCATACTGTATATGTAGGGCATGCGATATCAGGGCTCTATCAAACAAACGACACGATAAGATGATAACAAAAATCGTAATGGAGTCGTCATTCTTACATAATGAGCTATGTGTTTATGATAAAAATTGACTTTACCAAAAACAAAATACAATATAGCTTCAAACAAAAACTAATATTATAAGGAGGTTTGTCCTACCAGCAGCAGATCAATGGCAGCAGCAGCCTATTTTTCTAGAATTCGGGACAGGATACTAATCATAATTATGATAAAAATACTTTTTGTGAAATTTTCTTTGGCTCAAAATCCTAATAACATATATAAACTCTAATTTAGTTTGCATTTTGTATCATTTTATAAGGTTTTGTACCAAAAAATAACCACATTTTTGTGCCAACGATGTTCTACATCGCCTCTAGCTTCTAAACTTGGCCCTATTAATTCACGCATAATATGTATTACCGAGGCCCAAATATGGAGAAAGTAACAAAATTAACTTACCTAGTACGGACCCTACTCTTTGCATGGCTCACAGTACTCAAATACGCACTTGGTCCTTATAATTTTTATTACCAAAATCACAAAATTAAGAATAAAATATCGAGCGCGGGCTCTCTTCATAATTACTTATTTTTAAGACAGTATATTTTTTTAATTTCTCCTCTAAAATTTAAAAAAGAATCCGTCCGTCCGTCTGTCACAGGCAATTTTCTCTGAAACTATTCTAAGGATTTAGGCCAAAATATAGACGTAAAATAAAAAAAAATAGAATTGGTAAATAGGCAATTCAATTATTGAAAACTACAAATTTGTGCCGTTTGGTGTAGAAACTCGAGGTCCATGGGGTTCAAATGCCAAAAAGTTTATTAAAGATATATCCCATCATATGATATCTTCTGGTGACATAGAGGGCTGGCTTCTTCCTCGCTCAACGAATCAGCATCGCGATTAGACGGAGAAATGCAGCCCAGTATTCTTGCCACTATTTCACGCGAACCTAGTTTATTTAGTTATTTTTAAGTTTAGATAAGATTTAAGGTTTTTATATTTTTGGAAGAAGCGTTAAAAAAACGACATACTTATAATGTTAAACAGAACATTTTTCTGAATAACTCATACAAATTTTGAAGAGGTTCTGAATATATATTCAATAGGTCCCATTTATAATATTTTCTTAGAAGCCTAACTTTTATCACAAAACAAATACCAAAAATTTGGAACTACTTGACTTGATGTTTGAATGTGATTGGCTGTGACAATCCATAAACGTGATAAGATAAATCTATGATAACGAATCATGCTACCGGATTATTCGGTGCAAAATTACTGTGACAATGAAAATGTCAAAAGTTCGTCTGGCCAAATATGGAGAAAAAGAGCATGCTAAAACGGTTTTAATCTGTTCTATTTTTTTCCTATAACTTCACGGGTTGTCTTGCTATAAAGGGCCATCTTAATTGTATTACTTAGGTTTTAAATTCTGTATGCTAGTATTTGATATCAGTGAAGCATACATAAACCTGTTAAACAGATATTGAAGTTTAAACTAACTTTCTCTCGCTGAACTCCTCAAACGTATTGTGATTTAACTACGAGCTACGACGAGTGGCGACGACCGAAACTGGATATGTCCTGCATCTACATTGTACAATTCTTCTATTATTTAGTTAAATTAACACAACTTTCAGGGACGTTATTTCATGAAATTAAATTCAAGACAATTAATAAAAAATATTCTTGCATCAGGCATGGGAAAGTCAAATGTTAATATTTTTGTACATTCTAAGGTTCCTTGGGAACCATGTTTTTGATGATTTATTTTAAAGATTTTTGTTTGGATAACGAGTGGCCATTTTGTTAAGGTACTTTAATAATTTGGCTTTTAAAAAAATATGTACCGACTTCAAAAAATATGCACTGAAAAGTGTGCTATCCGAAAGCAAATGCACAAGTCACTATAAAAAAACCCAAATCGCTCCAAGTGTGCTTATACAATTTGAAGAGTTCTCGATTTCTCCAGGATCCCATCATCAGATCCTGACCTTTATGACCATGAGACCACCTGGAAAGTATACCCATTCAAACAAAATAAAAAAATACTCAAATCGCTTCAAGTGTGCCTATAAAATTTGAAGAGTTCTCGATTTCTCCAGGATCCCATCATTAGATCCTGACCTGATGACCATGGGACCACCCTTTCAAACAAAAAAAAATCCAAATCGGTCCAGGCGTCTTCAATTTAAGTAATCGGGGAACATACATAAAAAAATAAGGATTCCGACGAATTGAGAACTTCCTTCTTTTGAAGTTCACTTAAAAACACATGCCAAACCTCTGTTAATCGTTAAAAACAAATCTTGCACAACCAACCAATCACACATGCAAGTTATAAAATAACGCTGCCCTTCAAAGTTTTTAGGACATATAAGTAGAGCCTTTTTAAAAGAAATAAATATACGATTTATCCTGATTTGTGCATACGGTCCTAAATAAATTAATTGGTAGCGAGTGAGTTTGTTGCAGATGAAATCATTGAAGTTGTGATTGTGTCCAATGAGTTTATCTTCGTCTACATACAACTTGTATGCAGAGTCTGAAATGTTGCTTATTTGTAGAAACGTTATGAACTTTCTTGTGAGCTTTCATGCCTAAGTGTCTACCGTCTTTTTTGACATGGTACACTTCAGCACATAGCTCAATCTATATTAATAATAAAAAGAGGTAAAGTTTGTAAGATGTAGGGGGTAATCTCTCAACTGATTCTAAAAATTCTCAACGAATACAACGCTACAAAATCCCTGAGTATATTTTATTTTGTTCAAAAATATCCACAGGCGAAGCCGGGGGCGGAATGCTAGTCTGTGATATTTCAGAATATTGTATGATTTTTTAACCGACTTCAAAAAAAGAAGTTACTAATTCGGACCGTTTTTTTATATGTAGGATTAAGTCAAGGGCACATGAAAATTGTAATTTGACATGGGTTATTATATTTCAATGGAAATATTTTTTGTAATATTGTAAATGTTAATGTTTTAAAACACATTATAATATCGACGTCTGGAACAGAAAGTAAAATATTTTACAAACTACCTTTCCGCCTCGGCTTCGCTCGTGGAGCTCATATTTAATGGCCTATGGTCTTGAGATCATACAAAAATCACATAAAAAAAACACTTTCATTTTTCCCGAATTATCAAATTCCCCGGGCAACTTTTCCAATTTTTCTTTTCCTAAAAAATCTTATTTTGACTATTACGAATTACGAACATTTAAAAATAAAATTAGCCAAATCGGTCCAGCCGTTCTCAAGTTATGCACACCAACGAACAGGATTTCATTTTTTTTTAAAGATTACAACCATTGAAGAGCTTTTATTTAAATTGTATTTCTGGAGCCGTGGACAAAGCCATATGCAGAAATATCCACTCGCTTGGATCCTTTCCTTGGTACCTATTTTTACTTTCCCTTTTTGTCAAAATGTATAGAAATATTCCTATATTTTCGTACATCTTCGACGAGTAGAGCAAGGTCAAAGGATGACAAATAAAAGGACAAGGAACTCAATTCATTTATTAGTTGACAATGAGTTATTGCCTTAGTAATAAAGTTCCCACAGGACACGATTCGGTAGCGTTCACAAAATAAATATCTATGTAATTAAAATATTTTTAGTAACTTCTTTCGACTTCTCATGATACGTAGAGATTTAACTCGTTGATTTAAGAAGTAGCTACCGGCAGTTGCCTGTGTAGAGTTAAAAAAATGTCATATACATATTAATATTGAAATCATCAGCATAGACAGACAGAAAAATATATATCTGGGTGAATTTTAGTGTTTGAAATATTTTGAATTCGAACATAGAATCAAATGGGGGCGTAGTCGCGGGTTATTTGTCGTATGAGTAGTTTTACAGTACTATGTCACTTTCATTCATACACCTTCACGCCAGTTTTCAATAGTGGTAAGCAGAAATAATGAACATCACACATAATATGACAAATTCAATTTTCCCTGGGGAATGAGATATTTTGGGATTAAAGTTATCACTCTCCAGTCCTACAACTATGTCTGTGCAAAAATCATGTAAATCGGTTGCTCCATTTTGAATCGGAAGACGGTCAAACAAACACACTTTTGCATTTATAATATTGGTTAGGATTCCTCTGCCCTTACAATCCGCTAATATCCCGAGCACTGACCCTCACTGACGTCTTTCTTATAACAATTATATCAGCTTCATTCTAGTTTTAGTTAATAATTCTTCCTATCATATTTCATCAACCGGATCTAAGAGTTGGTGTGACTCATTTTTCCTCCGACTGCATCGTATGGCCCATGAAGCAATAAATTAATAAATAGTCCTGGATTCAAATAATTGTATAAAGCGTATAACTAAAAAACTACTGCATAATTAGTTTTTACCTTACATACCGAATTTGTTCTTTATTTAATAATTTTTTGAGGGTATGTATTGAAAGGCTAGCTTTGAGAACTTGAGAGAAGAAAGACTTTTTAACACCGTTGGTACCATTGTTCATTAATATAAGTATAATTAATGAAATAAGTACGAGTACCAGAAATATTTCCTGTGGGTGAGAGAAATCTACAATTCTGACCTAATTAAGGGCTTATTATTTATTTTTTATTATCGAAAGGTGTTTTCTTGTTTTATATAAAATACAAAATAAATACAACACAAATCTCGTTCGTATGTTTAACTTAGCATAAAAGTAAAGTGTAAAATTGTTATTGTATAATAAATAGTGCGTGTACCGTTTACAAAGAGTGAGGTCATCTCTTAGTGCACGCACATTCCCGCCTTCACACCTTCCCACAGGACTCGGTACAACGACACCGATTTATCCCGAAGGATTTCCTTTCACTATGTTACTCTCCGACTTCCAAACTATTTCTGTGCAAAAAATCATGTCGATTCGTTGCTCTGTTTTGACGTGAAAAAAGGACAAACAAACAAACAAAGTTTCGCATTAATAATATTAGTTATAATTAGGCTACATTCGCTTCTTACTACGCTTTTTACATTTTCAAAAGAATCCATACATTATTTGCTAACCGTACTTGGGCAGGATGCTGTTTCACACGTTATTGCATGTTCGCCGAAATAAGAACAAGACGTGAGCACAGTGTACTTTGTATGGTGGCTAATTGTTCCTGCACACTTTAACTAAACAGCTTGGCGTTATTTTGCAGTGTGAATGCGATAAAACGACAACTGCAACGTTGTTTTATCGCACGGTTTAAAATGTTTAACTGATTTTGCGAATAAACCTTGTTTATCTAAGAGAAATATAGTGCCAGGCTTCTAAGAACAAGCCTATAGTTTTGAGTTTTTCCGTCGATATGTCATCGCTGTCAAGCAAACAATGGGAAATGGGAATTTGGCAGCAGCCACCGACGCAGCAGCAGGATTCCATGGTATAAGACTAGGCGCACGCATTTAGTATAGAAAATATATTTTAATATGCTAATCTTACAAAAAAAACTGAAAACTAAAAACAACAACGGCCAAAATTAATAGAAATCATCTATCTATATATCTATCTATCTATCTATCTATCTATCATCACGCCTTTTATCCCAAGAGGGATAGGCAGAGACAATCGAATGCCATTTGTTACGATCCTGACATACCTCTTTCGCTTCTTTTATATTCATAATTCCTTTCATACATGCTTGGCGATTGTGTGTACTTTTAATATTGCCTTTGATCAATTTTTTTATATATTCATTAAAAGTACACTTAGGTCGTCCTCTGCCAGCATTTATTTACACTTCAGACATATAAACCTTTTTAGTGAATCTTTCATCCTTCATTCTTTCATCGTGTACAAACCAGCGTAAACTTCTTTTCTTCATGTTGTCACAACACCATATTTCACTCCGCATTCTTCTCTAATGACGTCGTTCCGGATGCGGTCAATACGCTTTATATGACACATTCTACGTAAAGACCGCATTTCCACTGCGTTTATTTTACTTTCATGCCTCTTATTCCATACCTAAGTCTCGCCTCCATTAGTAATATAAGTGATGGAACTAAAACAGCATTATGTACCTACATTAATTTTACTTTTAGTTGTAATTGTATTTCTGCATACATTGTTTAATCCACCAAATACCTTGCTTCCCGCTTTCACTCACCTTTCAATTTCCATTGTCTATCTTTCCACTTCTTGTGAACATACCTACCTAAATAAACAAATTCATTATCTTGCTCTAATTTACATCCTTTCACACAATTTTTACACTCAGTCCTTTCATCATCCTTTTCAAACACTAGTACTTTTGATTTAAAATTATTAATTGACATTAATTTCTTCTCGCATTCCTCGTTGAAAAGTGCAACCAGGCTTTGCAGCTCTTGCTCTGAAGATGCAATTAATACAGCATCATCAGCAGACAGGAAACCCTAGTTGGAACCATTTCTATCCCTAAGTAACATTGTTGTAATTTGGCCAAACAACTATCGAGATACAGGTTGAACATACAAGGTGACATTACACAGCTCTCAAAGTATGTTAAACGGGATTGAGCATTGTCCAATGTCCACCCACTCTAATAACAATATAAAATAAACCTTAAAATGAAATCTAAACATTAAAAATAACTAAATAAACTAGGTCCGCGTGAAATAATGGCAAGAATACTGTGTGCATTTCCCCGCTGAATTGCGATACTGATTCGTTGAGCGAGGAAGGAGCTAGCCCTCTTGTCGCCAGAGGACTTTTTGGTATTTGAACCCCACCGACCTAGAGTTTCTGCACCAAACGGCCCACCGAATCAAAAATAATATATGAAACCGATAACTAAATAAAAACTATTACACTTACTTGGTTTTCAGTCAGTTTTCTTTGTGTTACCACTTCACGAGCTATTTTATAAATTGTATTATTAAGAAAGTCATTGTGACAAAAGGAAAGCCCCTCTTAATTCGTCAAAGTCTCGAGCTATATGTAGTTTTCATGTAACAAAATGTAAATAGAAAACATTAAAGGCACGTCATGTCACTCACATCAAACGAATGCCAATTTTTCTCGTGTCGTTCGAGTCAACGAACTAAACTTACAGAAAATAACTTTGTTACGATCCCATAATAGTTTTAACGTAAACAAAAATGGGACAAATGGTATATTAAAACTGTGATACAATGGTTGTCTTGACTGACTCCACTTGACTGGAATATCTTCAAAAACTGAACAGTTTCAATGAAAAGGTGGAACGAGTCGATCCTAAAATGTCACGACTTTCACGACGAATATTATTTATAGAGATATTTATTTTATTTTCTTTTGGACACGTTGAAAGAATGAAGGATGAAAAATTGACTAAAAAGGTTTATATGGCTGAAGTGAAAGGAAATGCTGGCAGAGGACCACCTAGGTGTACTTTTATTGAATATATAAAAAAAATATTGATCGACGTCTGGTATTAACTAGGCCCGGATCCCGGCCATGTACCAATGGGTTTTTTAAATTAAAAACATATGTAATCCGACAAACCACACTTAGAGTCTTTTCCATCTAAATATACCTCAATAGAACTGGCCACTCGTTAGGTATAGCCTCACAAATACCATCGGCTAAACCAGGGAGACTTGAGTATGCATTATATGTAGTTATAGACGTTTGTATGTATTGCCATTATTAAGATTACGGTTAAAAAGTGACAGCGGAGTCTTAGTAATAGGGTTTTCGTTGTCACCGTTTGATTACGGAACCCTAATAAGAAAACTAACATTTAAATGTAGAAAAACTGAAGAACCGCTCAGTCTTGTAAAAGCCTCTACCAGTTTCCTTCATTTGAGTAGATTTGCTAATTTCATAATTTGCTAGCTAAGATGCCCCATTAGTGTGTGTTTGTTCTTCCTTCTTTTACATTAAAACAGAGTCATTTTTTGCAAAGAGAAAATTGGAAACCGGATAGTGACATAGGCTACTTTCCTTCGGAATAATTCTTATTTCCAATTACAAAAAAAAACACGGACGAAGCCAGGGCGAAATAAGTTCATGTCTTAAGTTCAAACTGACAGCACAAAATTCCATTCGTTACACCAAAAACGACTTAAATTTAACTCCGTTATATCTTTCGTATTATAAAAGGAAAAAAATATGTAACCACACACCTGTTTGCAAAATTTCTTCTTAATTTGGGTGTCGCGTTGTCTGTCAGAGTAAGATAGGATATCGATACAAGTTGTCTCGCGTACTTTTAAAAACATTAAAACCTTCACAAGTTGAGGAATGTGAAAGGATCAGATCAAGTACAGTTAATTTATATGTAAAGCAGTTTATGGTGAGACACTTTCTTCCTTTAAAAACCACACAGTAACATTATAAAGAGGTAAAGTTTGTAAGTTTGGATGTAGGGGGTAATCGCTTCTGAAAATTATTTCACTAATAGGAAGCTACATTATCTCTGAGTGCTATGCTATATTTTATTTTGTTCGAAAATATCCACAAGCGAAGCCGGGGGGCGGAAAGCTAATCTATATATATATAATAAAAATACTATGTAAGTATACATATTAATTATTTGTTTTGGATTGCATACACATGTAATAACTATTGACCTAAACTTAACTACTAAAGTTTTATTTCATAGAAATAAGAACACGAAAATTATATCGGAATGCTTAGTATAGTAAGTAATTGCGTTTTTTAGGGTTCCGTGCAAAGGGTGCAAACGGAAACCCTTTTACTATAAGGCTCCGTTGTTCGTCCGTCCGTCAGTCCGCCTGTCAATCTTTTGAACTGTAATAGGTAGACACTAGAAATTTTCACAGATTATGTATTACTACGGCCGCTATAACAACAAATAATAAAAATAAAATAATGTTAAAAATTAAAGGGGGTCCCCATACAAGAAACGTGTTCTATTTGGGTTTTTTTGCTCGATTTTAATAATGGCAATACATACAAACGTCTAACTAGTACTGTAATGTAATGCATACTCTTAAGTAAAACAACAAAAATAAAAAAATAAATAAGTGCAGAGTGTACGGAATCGTTTGTGTGTGAGTTCAACTCGCACTTGACCGGTTTTTAATGAATGTTCAGTCCTCGAAATTTTTGTAGACAGAATGGGTATACTGTATATATATTCTATGGGATGGGATATTATAATTAAAGTATAAATTGTTGTAAAGATATAACTCCTTTCATTAATAATATCTAAAAACACGATAATTATGTTATGTGTGCATGACTTTGTCACATAATTTTGTTTTGCAAGCTCTTCGCATCCTATATTACCTTTAAACATGAACATATTATTAGTACATCGGCCATGTAACAATGTATTCTATACCTACTTATTAAAAAGAAGTAAAGTTTGTAAGTCTGGGTGTGGTCTAGGTAATCCCTGAAACTAGTGAACTGATTCTAAAAGTTCTTTCACGAGTAATATAGGCTACACATATTTTATATTGTTCGTAAACATCCACGGGTGAAGCCAGGGGCGGAAAGTTAGTTTTTAATAAATACCTATGTACCTACATAATCAGAAAATTCATTCGTCGTTATTTTGTCTAGCACTACATAAACACAGGATATACCTAAAAAATACCTCTTATACACATGATTGAATCTCATCGGGGTAGACTGGGAATTTCAATGAAATTTCATATAGCTATCATCCCATATGTAAATATATTAAGGGGCGGTGTTCAAGGTCATCTTGTATCTGTCAAAAATATGGCAAATCTAAGTTAATCCTGAAAACGTGAGTTTATTTATACAACATTTCCTCACCCCAAAAGGATTGTTATTATTTGAATAATAATGTAGGGTTCTAAAGAGCCATAGTTTTCGATATGATCAGTGCCTTTGCGTATCGAAAAGTACGGCTCTTTAGAACCCTGAATAATAAAAATATGGCTCAATCCAATTTCAAATAATTACAATCCTTTTGGGGTGAAGAAATGTTGTATAAATAAACTCACGATTCCAGGATTAACTTAGATTTACCATATTTTTGACAGATACAAGATGACTAAGAGCCACGGGTCCTTAATGCTGACTATAAGAACCCACGGTTTTCCCGTGACAATAACTGATAACCAGTTCTTGAGAATTATCTTGAAGTAGTTAAATATGCACAGAGCTTTGCATTATGTTCAAATGCACAATTCAAAGAAGTAATATTATTCTTGTATCACAGAAAATACAGAGGACCATTCCATAGCTAAATCTATATTAATATCATCCTCAAAATAGCTTAACCTATTAGCAGGACCTTGAACAATGAATCTCACTGCGAAGATAAAATCTCTGTTAGAAAGAGAAAGACATAAACATATATAGACATATATAGAGTAAAGCAAGACAAAAAGTAGTATCGCGGAAACCGGTCCTTTTTGTCTTGCTTTAATTGGCCATGCTAACTTTTTGAACAGAAACGAAGATCTCGAAACCGTTTCGAGATATAAGCTTTCAGTACAATTTCTATTTATCAGATTTTAAATTAAGTCTATACTTTTTAAGATATTCAATAACAAACAATAACCTTAATTTGACCGATGTATGACGTCATCTTAAGCAGTATGAAAAAATGATACCTTTGCCTACAAAAAAGGGCAATCGTCACTCTTTGAATGACATCTTTATAAATTATATTTTACGTGTAATTATTTTCTTTGTTATTAGGACATGACGGGATGAAACACTATTTACTTGCCATTGTAAAAAACTATTCAATTTAAATAAATATAAACACGAGTATATAAACAAGAGTAATTTTTAGGTTAGTCGACCTTGACTGACGTTTGCTTGACGTTAATTTGATTGACTGTCACTTTTTATGTGTAGTGGCCAAGATTATAATCCTGTTCTAAATTCTTGTGACGTCACGTTTACTTTTCGCGGGTAAAATTTGTAAAATATATTAAAAATAGACGCAATGGATAAAAAACAAAAATATCGAAATTAGTTTCTTAAAATGGGCTATATTTTCAAAACAAATTATAAAAAAAGTATATTATAAATATGTAGCATGGCCAATTGTCTCTATGGAACTCTAATATCTTTCTCTCTCTAACTGAGATTCAGTCTTCGATTCATTTTCTTCTTGGTCATGCTCGCAGAGATAAACCTCAAAGTTATTTTTAAAATTTATTTTTTCATTCCTATAGATTATCTATGACACACTATCTATGTCATCTTTCAGCATGTTCTAGGATCTGAGTGCTAATAATCTTAAAAAAATAAATTATTTAGGACTCCTCGACCAATTTGAGTTCATCGCCTTTGCTGTTGAG
Source organism: Nemapogon koenigi (assembly GCA_963924495.1). Classification (NCBI taxonomy): domain Eukaryota; kingdom Metazoa; phylum Arthropoda; class Insecta; order Lepidoptera; family Tineidae; genus Nemapogon; species Nemapogon koenigi. The sequence goes on along the minus strand of OZ004640.1, from coordinate 1,965,201 downwards.
ACTATGGTTTAATTTAATTTTAACTTCCGCCACAGCGTCCTACTGTATTGTGATTATACTGTGCTAGTATTTAAGGATAAACATGTTATAAGTATAATGTATATTTTTGTATACGAATAGGAAAACCGTTACTATATGACATCAGAGTCGTAGAATATTTCCACGAATTGTCGGTGTATGGTGGCGTGAATTGGCAATATCTCACTAATAGAATTACTATTTGGGTTAAAACAGTTTCTTAATATTTCACCGAAGCTATTCTTCGAAAAAAAACCTAGGCAGGTCATCATGAATATAAAAGAAACTAAAGAGCCAGGATCGTAGCAAATGGCATTCGACTGTCTCTGCCTACCCCTCTTGGGATAAAAGGCGTGGTGATGATAGATGCATAGTAATAATGCCTAACTATAACGATTCGATCATTTATTGGACGAGAATTGAGAGTGAAATTTCAAGGACGCGTCACGTTTAGGCACATTTCGTTACATGAGAGAGAAGAAAGATATAACGTATAGAGAATGAGAAAGAGAGCTATATACATTGTGTTTCTAATACATAGATTAGGGCATTCGCGTTTCCCTTTTTTAAGAAGTTTCGCTTGCAGTACTGTTCGCGCAATTTTTTTCATTATTCAACCTTTATCATGCCCAAAATAATTAGTTAACAAAAAGTAGACGGCAGCCTCCTTGTATTTCGTATTCGCATTAAGTTCGTATTCGGACCTAATTGACATCTCAGGAAAGTTAACAGTACATAAAAAAGTTTTTGCGCAGAGTTTTTGTTCATTATTAAAACATTTTAAAGGCCATTTAAACTTCGACAATTGCAAAATTATATAAATTCTCACTCAATAAAATGTCTCTTTATTTGTATGGGAAAATTACACGACCAAGCATTCTACAGCTGATTTTTAAATGTCTTGCCATGTAAGTACTTGCTTTGTGTCTAAAATCCAGAAATACTTCCATAGAAATGGCCTAGTCAAGGTACTAGTCAAAACCGAGTTTCAGTTCAGGAAAAAATCCTGGTTGTCCAATAAATTAAATAATAAAATAAAAATACGTTTCATTTATAATCTAAAATTGTTTGTGGATGTGTTTCCTGGCTATAGGGGTTTCATCCATTTTCACCACAGAAAACCGAACACATTTTCACTATAAATACTAGATATCAAAAAAAGTATACAATAGGCTTTTCCATCTAAAAAATATACCTCACAAATGCCATCGGCTAAAAGAGGGAGACTTGGTCTTCCGCTGGTTACCCTGGGACCGTAACACGGTTTCGGGAGCTGTAACAACCCGTGAAGAATTTTGTTTTTCATATAAACAAATTTCCAATATTTTTGAAATTAAATATGTACCAATAAAGTCATTGGTACCAATGAATATATTTCGTCGTAGAATTTGAAGACGGTTGGTGCCAAATTAAACTTAGTTCCCAATTAATCTAGACAATTAATTAGGAACCTACGATCATCAGTACAAACATAGATATAATATTGAATATTCTTAGATGTTTACCTAATTTTGTATCCTAATTTGGCACCAAACGTCTTCAAATTCTACGACGAAATATTTATTATTTCTTACTTTTCAGTGCACAATTTTTGAAGTCGGTACACTTTTTTTAAAAGGTATATTTTGTTCGAATATATCCATGGACGGATAAATATGTGTCAGTTTATCACTCGTAATGAACAATAATTACGATGATAACATAAAATGTCATTTCTTGCTTGTTATGATAAGATTGTGTGGTTATAATGTACTGTGGGAATTGAATTTTTATTGCAGTCCACTTATGGGGGTTGTTATGGATTTTTTAGTTTGAAATATACTTGGTATTTGAATCCACAAAATAATAACAACAAGGTGGATTTTATTATTAAAAACTTATGTACATAATCCGACAAACCACAATTGAGGCTTTTCCATCTAAATATACCTCAACAGAAGTGGCAACTCGTTAGGTATAGCCTCACAATTACCATCGGATAAGAGTGGAAGACTTTTTCTTGTGCAACCCGTGACGAAAAAATAAATAATAATAACACATTAAGTTATCATTTGAAATACATGTCTTATGTTATTGTTTTTATAATTCAAGACCTCCTTTCTTCAAGTCTCCCTCGTTTAGCCGATGGTATTTGTGAGGCTATACCTAACGAGTGGCCAGTTCTGTTGAGGTATATTTACATAAAGAAGCCTCTAAGTGTGGTTTTCTAGCTGAGCAAAACCGGAGCGGGTCGCTAGTTTAGTAATCTATATATATGTTTTATTTTAACTCTTTTTGGCACACGAGACTCCAAATAGTAAATTGACACTAGATTCTAGATCAAGATCTCGGCAATATATACCTACCTATTTTCTCTTATGAAATGATTGAAAGTATCTCGTAAGTGCGATCACCTCACAGCTAGTCTGGCCCAAAGACGTTAAACTCTGCAAAACTGTTAAAATTACTTAATCGCAACGTGAAATTTATTTAAATTCGTAAACAACACTGTATAATTTGTTTCGTCTTGCAATTATGGAGATAACTATCAATTGAGTTTATGTACAGCTTTCTTCAAATTGCAGTCCACTTGTTATACCCTGCGAGCACGAACACTGTTCCAAGAACCGTTTACCCTGGTACCCCTTCAAATAATACCCTATCAATATATATTTTTAGTCTAGACTACCTGTATTGTTAAAAAAACAGAGATAATTCGACTTCAATGAATATTGTTCACAATTGTTTGTACATATACCGGTTTAAATAAATAAAATAAATTTTGAATTCATTGTAAATACTTCAATAACTTCGGTTACTCATACCTGAACTACCTGACTATTAATATTATAAAGAGTGACATAGGCTATATTTTTGTTCCAAAATATCCACGGGCGAAGCAAAAAAACCCAGCAAAAAATTTAAACAGAAATATTTTTATTGTGGCATCGTCGTGTACAGAGTCCGGAGTTATTTATACAATCGGTTTAGCCGTTGCTACAGACTGTCAGCTAACATTTGGATCGAGGAAAGTAGTACATACATCATTATCTCTCCCTATCCCTATATGAAACAGGCGTGAAGGTATACTAGCGACCCCGCAGGTACAATATGGGTAAACAACAATTTGAATACCTATATAAATAAGTCTATAACTACTTATCTATTAGAGATAGACATCTGCTACCGCAGACTTTTTTTAGATCATTTTATTCTACACAATTCTTTCCTACATCATTTTGTTTTATCTCTGAAGGATTAGACAGCACACGCCATGAAAACTCGCTGTGGCTAACTTTTTCCCCGATTTGGTTAAATTATAAACCCGGTGAATAAACCTATCTAATAGTGAAAAAAGCAACAAAATTTAGTAGTTTTTGTGTGAAAAGGGTAGTTTTTGTTTTATAATATGTAGTGATTCTTCAATTCCTACTTCTTTTCCTAAAATATGTATTTAGTTTATGGTAGAAATAAAATTTTACATTTTATAAAGCACGCTACGATCCTTAGCAACTATGTAGTTGTAGACGCAATAAAGCGTCACGAATTGCACCGTTTACCCAAAATAACAGCTCGAACAGAGTTTTTATTTAGGAAAGCTGTTCCGAAGTCATCATTATTTCATAATACCCATTCGTCCTCATTACTCAATGTCGTACGATACTGTTAGCTGTTATTTGAGCAGGTTTATATGAGCGGTACATTAAAAATCGCTTTGTAATTACGTCGAAACGAAATTGCCAAGTGCATAATGGTGGTCGATGGCAGGCGTGCATGGCCGTTGCCAAAACGCGTGCTCGAAAAAATCACAAGATATATCGCGGACGCGTCGATCCAGTTTAAATGATGGTCATCGAGTGTACAGACTAAGCTGTACTATAGAAATCGAAATCTTGAGTATTTATGAAGTAAAAGAAGTCTCCTTTGGGTTTCAATGTCATAAAAGAAGTATGCACCCCCCATCCTTGATCTCCTCTGGCTCCGTCATCGCTTAAAGAATTTGCTACTGTTCCTTGCGAACCTGAAGAGTTCTTCTTCTTCTTTTGATATATGGCAACAGTGCTGACTTATCGTCGCAATTTTGCCAGTCTCCATTGTTTAATCTTGATAAATCGGTAGCTAAGATTATCCCGCCGACTGTGATATGTCTTATTAATCGCTGACTAATCACAACCATCACAGCACGAATCTAAGAGTTTATATTTTTTTTAAGGAAGAGATGTGTCATGGTCGTATCATAATTATGTGAAGATCATTAATTCTTGTCTAACACATTGGAATACAGGCGTAAAGGTTTCAAACATTGCAGTCAAAAGTTCCGTTTTCGCACCCTGTGGTCCTTCAGAAAAATAAACTCAATGTGATGCAGAGCATTCAAGTTTTTTCCGTAGTGTCTATAATATTGCTCTTTACAATATACCTTATTTATCTATATGTATAGGTATAATTTATTTTACATATTATACCTACTCCTTTTTGTTGGCAGAACGAAGACAGAAGATTGAGATGGCAGATTGCTGATGTCTCTCTTTTTAGTTACTCTACAAGATTTCGCCGGCTTCTTTATAGTCTTAATAACGTGTTTGATATTGGGCGAATTTTTGATACGAGTGAGTGAGGTCAGTGGAAATTTTCTGAGAAATGCGGGGAGCAGTACAGTGCTTGGAAGTTGGAACTATGAGTACACTGAGTACATAACAAAATTACTTGAAATCTTGAAAAGTTGAAATATAATTGAACATGGCATATGTTCTTGCCCCTTAATTAATTATGTACGCATGAGGATGCGTGCTATGCTTGGAACACTTTCTGACCTCATGTGTATCGTGGCAGGTCTCTATTTGGGTCACTCTCCAATAAAAGATGGTACTGTCTTACTGATTCTATATTAATAACTTAAGCACCTGCTTGCTAGGACAGGACCAACGAGCGACCTAATTGTTGAGTTACGCTAGCCGGGCCGGGGCGCGTCCGGTCGCGTCGCCCACTAGAACATAACTGAAGTCCGGCGCGGGAGTGTCCGTTAACTTGCCCCGCGCCCCTGTATCCTAATTAACTACCTGTGCGGTCAAGCCGCTACAATTATATATCTCATTCTTTTTTACACTTGGATAGATGTCTGTTTCACACCCCATTTAAAAGAGCATTTTTCGAGCTGTTTGTTTTTTCCTGTACTTTTTAGTAACTTTTAAGATTATGTACCTACCTACCGACATCTATATAGATACGATTTTATTTTATTACACAAAATATGTCCTGTCCCATTCGCCTCCCATACTTATTGGTCATTCACTCTCGGAGAGATACAAAATGACAGTTATAATATAAAAGTTGCCAAACTTGGAATAAAAAATACATCTTATAATTTTTGTCTGTATATAGGTACGTAGCAGCGGTAGGTCCACATTCCTAACTACCAAAGACTGGCTGACCACTTCATTTGAATTTGTCTTTTTTTAACACAATGAGTGCACAAGTTTCGCCATTCATGCATACAAAATTGACTGTGAGTGCTGATAACATAGTTTTATTCTTTATTTTTATGTACTTAGATACATATTTGATTTTGGATTGTTCTTTTCAAGTTTTTTTTCCAACAATCATAAAAAGAAAAGAGAAGTTTAGCACCAGAATCCATCCAATCACATCCAGATCAAAACGTCTCAATAAGCCCTTGCAAACAAAATATGCCTGATAAACAGCATATTTTAGAATCAACTTTATTTTTAGAACAAATTACTCGTACGTTCATAAAATGTGGATGCTAAAAAAGCTTTTACCTCTAAAGAAGGTATTGGTAGTTATGGTAACTTTACTTTAGCATTTGTCATGATAAACTTAATTACTGAAAATGTATGCAGTAACGACCGTGTTGAAATATGCGATGTGATTTACACTGTAGATATGTATGGTGTTCAAAATAAATGTACTATGTAACTATGGTATTACCGAGTTATATCATATCATCAGATTCATATCCGTTTCTTCACCAATAGATTTTTCTTTACTTACTATTTCTATTAAACGATCAAAAGCGTTTATCTTTAGTCTTAACATCAAAATGTTCAACTTCTGGATTTGCGCATTAGCAACAGGTTCTGTACAAACACGAACGCGAAATTAAAGAAAAAGTATCCGCGCCGACCGCACATCGAGCGACCGGACCGCAATCCTTTCAAACCTTAAGCCCGCAGCCCCGAGTTCAAGGATCGCCACAACCACCCAAGCGGCCGTAGTTGGCCATGAGGTAATGGCTCGATTGTCCCACGGCTGGTGCATGCAGTTTTTTTCTCCAAATAATTTGGACCAGTTCGGTTCGTCGACCCCGCGCGGCCAGGGTGCCTCGAGCGATGGAATTTGGGCCAATTTCGACTCCAAAATCGCACATCGTATCGTTGTTTTTGCCAGCCGTCCCTGCCCGCGTTATTATTATTAATTGGATCAGTTTTGGGAAGCGGCGCGCGGCGCGGCGGAATGTTGCTTATGTTGTCCGCTCCCTGTCCGCTGACATTAGCTTAATGAGTTCTCGACGTTGCAGGTTTTTGGAGAGTTGCAGTGTACTTTGCTGTATTTATTGAGCCGCGACATGTCATTGCGTCCGTGGGGTAATACTCCAGCAGTCTAGCATTACCAACTTCTACTATTTCTTTATCTAGGATACACACTTGATTTGTTGATTCTTGGTAAATACTATAATTTATCTAAGCTAGTAAAACAATACAAAATCTATATCAACATTATTAAAACCAGCTATAAAGTTTAAAAACGTGATGTAGCATTATCGCCGTCGTTTTTCCATCTCCATGAACTAATGGAGAGCAGTAATTCCTGCTGTCAGACAACCATCAGATGCAAATTACCTGTCAAAGATCGATTGTAGGGTGCCGACTTAACTCGGAACTCGATTCTCTAATCTTTATCAAATTCTTAGCAAATGCGTTAAGGTACGCAACCACATATTAATATAAATACTAGCTTTTACCAACTGCTTCGATGACATGGAAATAGTCAGTCTTAATTATTGGAATGCCGTTTCCAAAATATCGCGTGCCGAGACGCATATCAGCTGATACATTCAGGACAGCGCAAGACGTCTGATATTCTGATATATGGCCTTTTTCTACGCTTTTAATCAGCCGTAACAAGCGCTTAGGAACAATTTGAATGGGCTAACTGGTTTTGGAGTTTATACTATACTTTTGTTCTGTTTGTTATGTTTTGTAGCTGACATTTTTGTTTTGTTGCCTTGTTTATGAAATGCTGACGAATTAAAATCTGCCATATCGTGGAATACATACAAAATATTATGCAAAAATATGAAAAAATCCGTTTTAAACACATTACATTCTGATATAGCCAAACGTGGTCTGACAAATTGATAGTATTGATACTAGCTAACGTAAGATGAATGGTGTATTTAAGGACCTCTGGCAGCTGCTATATCAAGGAATCACCGAAGAAGAAAATTCCAAGCACTTGCTCCTGACCCTGACGATAAATTGGGCAAAAAAAAGTAAATGCCAATAATGGATTTTTTACACATACACACACCTTCATGGCCTTTATACTTGAGATGTGGCCAGAGACACCGGTAACAATGTCCACTTTTTGCCAGTTGTCCATATTAAACAGAACAGGTGTCAGGCCGTAAATATCTGTTACTTTTACAAAATGAAATATAAGTACTTAGTTACTACGATTTAATACTAATGTGAAAAGAAAAACATCTTTCCTCCACTTTTTGGATATTTATGAATGGAAATAAGTAAACTGTTAGTTGAGAGTCAGAAGTCAGAAGGCACCTGTGAAAGTGTTAATGTCTTTATTATATTGCTCACGTCCGGTGGTTATTGCTTATTTGTTCTGAATTAGACCACATTGCGGTCTCGTATTTTCTGACCGCATTGCTCTGCGATCTAAAAACATCACTAAGGAAAAATATTGTAGTTTACCTGGACTCAGCTAAATTCAGGATAGCAACTCATTGGGGTTTTTTTTAAGTACTTACGAGTTTATCTACGAGCTACGACTATTGACTTATTGACCCGCACCGGCTTTGTATTGCTAGAAAAGCTGTTTATCAAAATTCCATTTTCCCGGAAAAAAAAACTAGTCTGTTGTTGTTGGTGTTGGCCCTGTTGCTCCGTTTTGGTGTGAAATTATTATTTAATATTTATATTTTTATTAATAATTTGGCGTTGGTATAATTTTCTCATTTATAATATTAGTTAGGATAGACAGAACTTATTAATATGTATGTTACTATGCTGATACAATCATTTGGGTATTTTAACACAATTCATCACTTATCACTTGAGAACGATTTGGGCGTCTGAATAAGGTTTTTAGGGAAATAAAATTTGAAAAGCTTCCCGGAAAATTGGAAAATTCGGGATTAACTAAAAGTGTTTTTCTTATGGTATTTTTGTATGTATTTAAGATCATTAATAGGAGATAAAAGTAAATATCGGCTCCACGAGCGAGGCCGCAGCGGAAGGTAGTTATAAAGACTTCTTTATTGAGGTATTTTAGAATTTGCCCACAAAAGCTTCCGTGTAAAAATCGTCACATCGTTACCCAAGACAAGACACAAGACGGACGTCCCGACTCTCAACTCCCGACAGAGTTTAGGAAGAGAAATAGTATTTTTACTTACCACCCACCGGGGGGCAAAGAACCCGCACGGAAATATCAATTCTGATCTCATGCATGGAAACTTGGAAATAATACTGGATTTGCAATCTATAACCAAAGATCACTAAATATGGATTTTGTGGAGTACTATAGTTTTACACTAGCGACCCATCTCCGGCTTCGCACGGTGGGGGATTTAATAGTGATTGCTAATGATGACCAAATAATAATGAACCTGATGTTCAGAAATTGTATGTTTATTATTATTTAAGTATATATATATGTTTACGTTTAAAGTACGTTGTGTTAATTTTCTTTAATATAATTTAAACTGAATTTAAAATTTAAAAACCGTGATTGGGTCATTAAACTGTATGTACCAAGTTTTAAAATTTTATGTCCAGTAGATTCGGAGAAAATAAGCTGTGGCATACTGTTCGTTGGTAAACGCATCACTTGAGAACGGCTGGACCGATTTGGCAATTTTATTTATATGTTCGAAATATTTTGAATCAAGTTTATAGGGAAAGAAAAATTTGAAAAGTTGCCCGAAAAATTGAAAAACTGAAAGTGCTTTCTTCTATGGGATTTTTGTATGAACTAAGTTAACATGGGCTCCACGGGCGAAACCGAGACGAAAAACCTAGTGTAAAATGAATTGACGTCGTCTTAACGACACTATATTTTCTAAAGAACATTTCATTATTTTAAATCGTCTATCCATCCGTTAGCTCAATTAGTTATTCCTATCTTTAACCATTTAATTGACACAACTTTTTATAAAACCCCAATATTCTTAGTGATTTATTTACAGAAAGATATAAAGGTACTTAAGACGCTGAATACAGCCAATGACCTTGAGAGATGGCACCGCCCCCACGCGGGTACACATACACACCAAACGGCGTGGCTGCCACTAATAATATAGCATCAGGCTGCAGCCGGTACTGTCGGTACACGAGCGCTTACGCGTGCAGTGCGTACATAAAATCTCGAAAATGAGAATAAAGGAACTTGCTGACAATTTGATAAAAAAAATAGAACAGTATTACGATAGTATATTGCTAGATAAAAAATTTGTCAAAAAATCATAATCATTGCATGCATTTTAGTACTGTTTCTAGACAGTAAAATATTTTTTTAGATGTACATTCGTGATTTTTTTCTATCGAATCAATATAGTTGTATTATGTTTTGAACACAGTATCTTAATAACGCATAAATAACCTCAAGAATATCATATATTTTTTTGATTATGGTCACTGCAGTGGATTATGTACTTTTACGCATCCTAAAACTCGCAGAAAAAAAAGGATCAAGTTACCAAGTATACTGTACTTAGTCGAATTGAGAGGCACACACAGTACTCATAGTATACGCGCCACGCACACACAAGAGAGTAGAGAGTGGCGGCGGAGAGGGGGCATGACGCAGTTTTTCGTCACGTCATATGCGACTCATATTACCCCCAAGTCGATCACAATATTTCAGTATTTATATGTATTCACTAAATTTTTATGTTTATTGTATTAGTTTAAATATTTACATCATAACTTAAATGTAATGGTAATAAATAAATAATATATTTAAAAACTATATGTATATACAAATTATAAAAAGAATACCTCTTCCAGAACCCCTCCCTGTGGCATGGTTCCCAAAACACTGGCTGCGTTACCTCGCTGAATGGTTAAACTGATCCTTTGAGCGAGGTAAGAGCCAGCCTTTAGGTCACCCTAGGCGTGGACTAATCTAGTACCTAAATTTTTCAAGAATATTTTCATTTCGGTAGACCATGGACCCATTGTTTCCACTGCAAGCGCCGAAAATAAGTAATTTGTTAAAATATTTGAATATTTTCGGCGCTTGAGCAGTTGAGCGTGTTCTGCCGCCGCACCCGCTTTTAATTTTGTATACTGTATGTGAGATGCTGCCAGTGTATCAACACAGGTAGCGTCCCACACCAAATTTTTTCCTAAATGCCACGGTACTAAAGTTACGCCATCAGGTCTCTTGCCATCGTCCCTGCTCATACCAGATGGTTCAAGAATTGCAGGAACAGAGGCAGTGGCAAGAGATCGGCGTACTATATCATTTAAGGTACCGTGGCGGGTAGGTGCGACCAGCACTTTTTGTGCATGAAAGTCCATGGCGACCAAAATAGTCCACGTCTCTTCCACATAGGCAACGATGAGGTTCACAGACCTTAGTACCTAATCGTAAACTAACGGCGATACGTAAGGTCGACGAGTCCAACACCGTACCTATGTTATGGGAGGGCAATGCGTGAAGCCAGTGTCCTGACTCTTTTTCAGATACAGCTAGAAGCCGTGCTCTGTCGAAATCATCAGGACACTGTTCGAGCAATGTAGCGTGGGTTGCCTTTATGGATGGTAAATCCCACGCTCGCTGGCTACTTAATTCTGTGGGAACGTCCACTCCTAGGTGAGTTGCACTCCATGTATTTCTGGCCTCGTCTACACCCGCAACTTCCCCATCGGTTACATTAGGTAAGTTCAATATAGTACCGATGAGGGTTAGCGCGCTATAGGTTGATGACAAAAAGGCAGGAAGCGCAACACACGACGAAGTACGAATTCCCAGGCCACCGAACTGGACAGGGAGAGTCGCTTGGGTCCAAGAACGATTATTGAAATTTTGGTTTAAATATGTATTATTAAATTAAAAAGGGGAAAATAAGAAACACGCGAAATCGAAGAGCATGCATGAAAAGCGTGGCAAATGGATATCTATTGTCTCTGCCTACTAAAAGGAAAATAAGGCGTGAACATGTATTTTAGTAATTAAGTATAAACATTGTAATAAATCATACAACATTTTGTGCAATTATATTACAAAGTAAATAATCAGATCTTATTGGAACAAGACATTTGACCTCAGTCTACTTGATTATTTAGGAGGCACTCGCGAATTATTACATCTTAGGGTGAGAACACAAAGGATGCCGGTTGTCTGCATGTCAGTGAAGATAGACAGCACGACAGGTCCTCGCCAATGTCCAGCCAAGAAATGCCAGGCCCGAGAATGTCCAACACTAATTGCAAAGACAGTACACGGATTTGACAGGACATTCTAGGGTACTTGCAAACTCTTTTTTTTTTAACCGAACTTCAAAAGAGGTTCTCAATTCGTCGGAATCGTTTTTTATGTATGTTCCCCAATTACTTGAAGACGCCTGGACCGATTTGGAATTTTTTTTTGTTTATACTTTCCAGGTGTCCCATGATCATCAGGTCAGGATCTGATGATGGGATCCTGGAGAAATCGAGAAGAAAATTTGAAGAAAATTTTATAGGCACACTTGAAGCGATTTGTGTATTTTTTTATAGTGACTTGTGCATTTGCTTTCGGAAAGCTAATTTGGTTTTGAAGGCGGTTTTTTTTCTTCGTCATTACACATACGAATAGTAAAGAAGGCCAAGGTCACAATAAAACCAAATCTTAGAGAAGACGGACAATAAATCTTGCATCGTTTTTTTACGTCGAACCCGATGTTGTTATAGAAGCACCTCAATAATAGACCGAACAGTCTATTTTGGATTTAATAGTATAATTTATGTGGGTTAGGAAACATTTCGTCTTCATTATATAATACAATACCGGCGCTTTTGCTTGAGATTATCAATTTTCCAGCTTTGCTCGGGTATAACATGGGTTTACGACATTTTGAATATCAGTGGTCGATTGAGAAAGATGTCGGCTCACAACTGAGAAGTCACGGGTTCGATCCCCACATCCGATCATCATCAATGGGTTTTTATAATTAAAAAAAATATATACAAAGAGGCTTTTCCATCTACAAAACCTCAACAGAGCTGGCCGCTCGTTAGGTATAGCCTCAAAAAATAATCGGCTAAATGAGAAAGACTTTGTCTTCCGCTGGGTACCCTGGGGCCAGCAACGGTTCCCGGGAGCTGTAAGGTAACCCGTGAAGAAAAAAAAATTATAACTAAGGACTTTTTGTAGATCACTTTAATGTACACAATTATTTCCTATACATCATTTTGTTATATCTCTGTCTCTGTTCTGTTGAGTTATATTTAAATGGAATAGTTAGTGTAGTTTGTCGAATTATCTTCATAAGTTTTTAATTATAAAAACTGGGATCAAACGACGCCTTAGCCACTCGGTCAAATAAAAATATACGGTTGACAACCATGATTTTAAGTGAGGTGCCCTTAGCAACAAGTAGGTATGTAATGCGACCTTTTGTCAGTTAACTCGTAACTCGTAACTCGTAACCAGTGTTAACTTTCGATTTTTAATTCCTCCACAGCTCTTACCGACTTGTGAAATATCACAGATGACAACTGCATTAACTGTGTATAAATATTTTTTCAAGATGTCTTTTTTAACATTCAATATCCTAGTTAGATAAAATTTGATGTACTTACAAGCACATTTTTTGAAGGTTCGGTATATGGATTCAACATAAAAAAAGCGCCCGTCACGAGATGATTCGACCGCAAACCTTCAGGCGTGAAAGTTCTATCTTATTATACAAGAGAACTTTACCGCGTTACCGTGGGCCGTGGGCGATCGCGATGGTAAAGAAATAAATTAATTTCGCACATAATGTAAGATACATTTTAATGTATATGTAACTCGTTAGTACCAGTCGCCCGGACTACTCTGTCCGTTGTCTCAGGTTCAATAACCGGAGCACGCACCGAATTTCCACCGCTGCTGCCCACGGCGTTGACGGTGCGGAGGCGAGGGAATACTGCACACGATCAATTGTGGTGCGACATGATGAACTGTCGGTTAAGAAGAGCTGGCATAAATAAATTATATCTATATTACATTCAATTCCTACTAATATTATTTTGAAAGTTTAGATATTTTGATGTGTGTGATCAATAACGCCTATAAATAGTTTATGTTCTGGATCAGAATATAAACTACTTTTTATCCTGGAAAAGCGGGTGGGAGAGGGGCATAGTGCAGAAACTGGATTATTTATTTTCTTGATTATATGCTATGGTTCTAATCTAATATAGAATGTGTCATTTCTTGGTAAGCGAGTTGCTTTCATGACTCTAGACAAAAAAAACTAATCACCATTTCAATTTCGACTTCTCGTAATTTGAAGGGCACGTAAAGCCGTGTATTTTAGAATCATTCCATCGCACCTTTTGCCATCATCTCGTGCCAGCCCTTTAGGTTCCAAAATGGCTGGCGCATTAATACTGACGAGGGCTCGACGAATGATGTCATTAAGGTTGGCGTGTCTTGCAATGCGTCCTGAACTACGGATACACGAAAGACCGTGGTGGCTCAGCTCATCAACCTCCTCTCCACAGTGGCAGCGATGTGACACAATTAATTTTATAGTCCCAAAGCAAATATAAATCAATTAAGCAAGTCGAAATATTATTTTTGATTCCTTCGCGAAGCTCTTATGGCTTCCAAATACCGTGGTTCCAGGGTGCCAATTCCTCATTTAGCTAATCACCTAACGATAAATATAAAAAGGCACCATAATTGAGCGAGCATGGTGTACCCACGCAAGCACAGAGCTCACTATACCAAGTATGAAGTCTTCGCGAAGCTCTTATGGCTTCCAAATACCGTGGTTCCAGGGTGCCAATTCCTCATTTAGCTAATCACCTAACGATAAATATAAAAAGGCACCATAATTGAGCGAGCATGGTGTACCCACGCAAGCACAGAGCTCACTATACCAAGTATGAAGTATACAGACACACAAGCATTCTTTTCTTTTAGGGAGTAGCTCGTTAAATGTGATAATGGCGTAGCAACCGACTCGGTCAATTTGCGCTCCGTTTTCGGATCAATTCATACGATAAGAAATGTCAAAATATTTTTTGTTTTATTGAAGCTGAATAATTAGATTAAATACCGCAGCCTCTCCCACGTCTTGTTATACTTTGTAGTCTATACGAGGTGGAACTACTTATGATGGGTGCTTGGCGGTAGTCACAAGGGCAGCCAGTTTCAACTGCTACCTACTTAGCTAAATTGTTTGTGGGATTATTTAATCAGCAATAACTGTCTCACTTAGCATTTAGCATCACCCGCATTGCTCATACAGTGTCAATGCAAAGTAAGCCTTATCTGAATGCGGTTAGACTGATTTTGGCTTGTACTTGTTGTAGGCTAGTTTTTATCCCGGAATTCCTTCTGGTTAAATTTTTGTTTTTGATTTGGACACGTTGAAAGAATGAAGGATGAAAGATTGACTAAAAAGGTTTATATGGCTGAAGTGAAAGGAAATGCTGGCAGAGGACGACCTAGGTGTACTTTTATTGAACATATAAAACATTTATTGATCGACGGCAATATTAAAAGTACACACAATCGCCGAGCTTGTAAGAAAGGTATGATGAATATTAAAGAAGCGAAAGAGGTATGTCAAGATCGTAGCAAATGGCATTCGATAGTCTCTGCTTACCCCTCTTGGGATAAAAGGCGTGATGATATATAAATACTTAGATACATTTTTGTTATATTAAAAAAAAATTGCCGGGGGGGAAAGCTAGATTACTCTTATATTTCTCACTTGACAATAGCAAAAAAGGTTTCATTTATTTGATGGCCGCCATTAGCATAATAATAGAATCAATAGAATAGAAAGCTACAATGAATGATTAAAGTACAACTAGCAATTCGCACTGACTTTTCTCAGGTTGTCTTTAAAAATAATGTGATTTAAAATAGGGGTGATAACAACTTTTTGGGAATACCTACTTTTAAATTACAGCTGTAAGATTAAAAAAAATCATCACGGGTTGCCTTACAGCTCCCGGGAACCGTTGCCGGCCCCCCGGGTACCCAGTGGAAGACAAAGTCTTCCTCACTTAGCCGAAGATTTTTTGAGTGGCCAGCTCTGTTGAGGTATGTAGATGGAAAAGCCATTTGTACGATTGTATTTTCATTTTCAAAGGTATAGGCTATGATGATGTCACATCTTGGAAACCAACTAAATGATGGTCACAGATTAAATAAAATAACTTAGTCAGTAACAGATTGACAGAGTTATGTAGTTATAGTTAGTAGTCTGTGGTTATTTATTTGATATTTAGATGGAAGTGACGTCACTTTCTGCTTGCGGTCACGTGACTGGAAGTATGAATTAAAGCATTTTCATTTAGATTTAAAAAAATAAACAAATAAACACAATTTTCAGTGATTATATACGTAGCTAGCTAGACTATATAAAAATATTATTGTGTAATTATTTTCATTCACTGTCATCAATATGAAACATAAATCAAATTATTTTTTATAAATTTTTATAAATCAAATTATTATTAATTTAGCTTCAAATGGAATAAAAATGGGTAAAATTAATAGAAGGCAACACCTGAGTTCAATAACTAACAACTCTGCCAACAGACATTAGTATTTTTAAATTAGAGGGTTAGCACAGATTAGGGCACCTATTAATCCTTATTTTCCAATATTTCAGTATTTTTAAAATAACTCGAAAATTAAAGGATATAAAAAATAAAAAAAATGAAAAATAAGCTTTCTAGCATGTAATCTCCAAACGGTTTTCGAATTTTGGTACCTTACGAAAAATTAAATGTTGTCCATTTCAATAAGTATTTAATTAAAAAAACTTCATTGAAAACTACAATATCTACCACTTCAAGTAGGTATACATTAACACTGTTATACTTTTAATTCAGATTCACAAAAACTCTTCCTAATACTTTTTTGCAACAACCAATGTGATGTGAGAACTAGAAATTTGGGAAAAAAACCATGCCATCATTTGCAAAACGACCTAAAAATCATAACCCTTTATGTATGAATTTCTAATCTTACGACTATTGAAATAAAGTCTAAATTCGCTTGCAATCGTAATACAGACTAACCTAGAATAGTTCAAGGAACCACACACCCACATCAGTATACGGTTATCAACATTTTTTCCTATATTTTTTGCTAATGATGAATAGTCCATTATTTGTATGGGATGCTGAGATCGATGGACCGAGTCTATTGTTGCGGATGATATTTAGTAGATAGAACATTCGTAGAAGGCCTAGACGGTTAAAAAAATGGTATAGATAGAACTAGTTCGTATTGTAGTTAGGTATATATATCACCTGTCTTTTGTTGTGGTGCCACAATGTGGCACTGTTACATTTCATGAATTGCAAAATGAGGTTTCAGTTAATTTAGTTCATGATAATTATTTTGTAACGGTATTATAAAAAAGTGCGAGTCGGACTCGTGCACGAAGGGTTCCGTACCATATCTATAAAAACTTCAAAAAAATCACGTTTGTTGTATGGGAGCCCCCTTAAATATTTATTTTACTATTTATTTATTTTTAAAGTAAATAATATAACTAAACATTCTGTGAATATTACAAGCGTCTACCTGTTGCCGTTATCAATATCGAGCAAAAACGAGCAAAAAAATCACGTTTGTTGTATGGGAGCCCCCTTAAATATTTATTTTATTCTGTTTTTAGTATTTTTTGTTATAGCGGCAACAGAAATACATCATCTGTGAAAATTTCAACTGTCTAACTATCACGGTTCATGAGATACAGCCTGGTGACAGACGGACAGACAGACGGACGGACAACGGAGTCTTAGTAATAGGGATTCCGTCTTTACCCTTTGGGTACGGAACCCTAAAAAGTTCCCCGCCGCGTCTGTCTGTCTGTCTGTCTGTCTGTCTGTCTGTCTGTCTGTCTGTCTGTGCCCTTTTCACGCAAAAGCTACTGAATTCACGTCGATCTGTTGGTCTGTGTTGAAGAACAAAAATACTTTCGCATTTTTTTTCTTTGATATAATTTTAATTGCCAGTAAGTAACGTTGTTAGAAAGAGCTGGGACCACTGACATTGTTCTCGCCGAAAGTTATGCGCAGAAAAAGAAAAAGTGTAAAATGTGTGCGAGTAAGAGAGACAACAATATTTCCCTGCTTTCGATTTAAATCTTTGCTTAATCTAGTGTAATTTTTTTAACTTATTCTTGTGTTAATATATTGTTTAATGTGAAAATCAAAAATAGGTTTTACATCGAGGCCAATATTGTTAGTACAGATTTAAATCGAGCAATAGTACTCCTACGTCTTCATGTTAGTAGGGCAATTCCCACATAGATCATACTAACTTCTAGTTTTTACATTTATTTTGTCAGGGACATTTTGTCCATAGTTTAGTTGAGTTTAGGTATTTTTATACATATATATTTTTATTTCAAAGATTGAGCTATTTTAAGAAACTAATTTGAATATTTTTGTTTTCTATGTAGGTACTTAGTAGTTTTTTTATAATATATTTTTAAAGTTTTACAGACGAAAAAGTGACGTCATCGTTTAGGTAATGTGGCATTAATTCTGTCCCGTGGTGATAAAAGTAGTACAAATGAGTTGAGAAATGGGAATGGGACAGAATGGCTACTTAACCTAAATTATGACGTCATTTAGTCGTCTGTCGTTCTTTAAATAGCTTAATCTTTAAAATTATAAAAAGCATTGTAAAAACGGAAACCTTATTACTAAGGCTCCGCTGTCCGTCCGTCTGTCTGTCTGTTTGTCTGTCACCAGGCTGTATCTCATGAACCGTGATAGTTAGAGAGTTGAAATTTTCACAGATGATGTATTTCTGTTGCCGCTACAACAACAAATACTAAAAAACAGAATAAAATAAATATTTAAGGGGGCTCCCATACAACAAACGTGACTTTTTTGCTCGTTTTTGCTCGATATTGATAACGGCAATATGTATGTATTTTCATTTAAAAAAGTCATGTAGAATTTAATTTAATTTTTAAAATTCCCGCGAAAACGACGATGACGTCACATCATTCTTGCAAACCAACAAAATGTTAGTCACAGATTAGATAAAATAACAAAAAAATAACCATAGGTATAAGCAAATTGTTTATATCTATGAAAACCTCAGATCAATTAATACAAATGAAAACTTAACTTAGTGACAGATTGACAGACAGTAAATATATTTTTTTTTAAATATAATATAGTTAGTAGTCTGCGGTTATTTATTTGAAGTTTAGATGAAAGTGACGTACGTCACTTCCCGTTTGCGGTTACGTGACGGAAGATTGAATGAAATATTTTTCATTTAGATATTAAAAAATAAATATTTATCAAACAAATAAATAAACATTCTTTGCGGTGAGTACCTATACGCTATAAAAAATATTATTCTGTGGAATTAAATTATCTACAAAAAGTCCTTAGTAGCATTAAATTAAAGTAAGTATAAATGAAATTAAGGGGATGCCATTTTTTTATTCGGCTAAGCCAAAAATCTTATAAGTACTTCAAAAATAGCACGTCCGTCCAAACAAGAAACGCCTGAACTGAAACGAAACCTTATTTCAGAGCCGCGAGTCGCGACCGGTTGCTATGGGAAAGTGATTTATATATATGAATCATATCGGCCACAATGCTACGTAGGCGATACTCTCTCCAGAGTCTAGAGTCTAGACCTACACCAAACATCATTACTGAGAACTTAATATATAAATGGCAAATGACCTTATCGTAACAGGAAACGATCTTGCTAACGAGATTAGTTAACACTGGGTGGTGCCCGCGGCTTCGTCTGTTTTATTTTAATGAGCAATGCATTTTTTATTCAACTACCCTGTAAGATAGCGAAATCAAATATAAAGCGGATTCTAAATATAAATTCTGGACAAACATTGGAACAGACAGAAAAAAACCAACCATAAATTTTGTTTTCAAGAGTCAAAAATGATATATTTATCCATATACTTATGTATGTGTTATGAAAATATATATTAATTAATATTATTGGCTACTATGCCGCAGAAAGGTATTTTGGAGTGGGTATGCATTTTATAAAAAAAATATTATAGGGCATTTTATTTATAAGTTTTTTTTCTATATTGTAATACCTAAGTAGATTAATAGGTATAGTCAATAAATTAATTCATGTTTCAATCATAAATGTCAAATCAAATTAATCATTGTCAATCTATATTTATTAATATTTAAATGTTTATTTACGTGAACTTATATATATCCCCCTCTCCTGAAAAAACAAAATCATGCAGAATACGCACTTAATTTTTTTTTGGGGATAGATATAAATGGGATTATTAGCCTGGTTGTATGATATTGTAATTTGATCTGATTTTTTCTCTGAGTTCATCCCATAATACACATACCGTCCGTAATGAAGTAGCAAAATAAATAAAATTTAAATGTATATCTGTATGTATTTCAAAATGAACATCGAGAGAAGTGGCGCTCCATCCTCTCTGCCAACCCCTTTGGGAAACAGGCGTGAAGGTATGTATATGTACTATTTTCAGAATACTGAAGCATAAATGACTTAATTATTGACGATTTTAAGAATTTTGTCTGTCTATCTGTCTGTCATGGGGACAAAATAGCCTCCAAAATGGCTCAATGGGTTTTAATTTTTTTTAGTATCATAGTGGGAATTCAGACTTCAGAGATTGGGTGAACTGACAGATATTATATTAAAGACGGGCGAAGCCGGGGCAAAAAGTTAATAATATAATTAATACATAGTACATATGTTTTAAAAGAGTCATGGAATTTTTTTAATATAAATAGAAGTAGGTATTATATTTTTAAGTTATCATAATTTAATGGCTTGATAAGTAAATAAGATAACAACAAATTAAAGTTCTTAAAACCTTGGCCTACAATACTTAATTAACAGCTCAAATCACATGTTCCTGTGTTTATATTTCATTTAGATACATAGTGATAACTAACTAAATAAAGAAAATTAAAGCGCATTCACCGCATCCGGAACGATGACATTAGACAAGAATGCGGAGTGAAAGATGATGCTGTGACTAAAATGAAGAAAAGTAGTTTACGCTGGATTGGACACGTTGAATGAATGAAGGATGAAAGATTGACTAAAAAGGTTTATATGGCTGAAGTTAAAGGAAATGCTGGCAGAGGACGACAGATGTACTTTTATTGAACATATAAAAATATATTGATCGATGGAAATATTAAAAGTACACACAATCGACGAGCATGTACGAAAGGTATGTCAGGATCGTAATAAATGGCATTCGATTGTCTCTGCCTACCCCTCTTGGGATGAAAGGCGTGATGATAGATAGATAGAAAATTAAAGTAATAAATAAGTATAAATAAATAAACTAGGCGGGCCACGATTCGACAATGGGTTTTTATAATTAAAAACTAAGTACATAATCCGACAAACCACACTTAGAGGCTTTTCCATCTAAATATACCTCAACAGAACTGGCCACTCATTAGGTTATAGCCTCTCAAATACCATAGGCTAAACGAGGGAGACTTGGTCTTCCGCTGGATACCCTGAGACCGTACCACGGTTTCGGGAGCCATAAGACAACACGTGAAGAAAAAAATAATTATATTTTGTATGATTTGGAAAATGGGAAAAAAGTAAAAAGTATTTCATCGCCATATCACTCACAGAAATACCTATAAGCATATAAATTACGAATATTAATTAGTTATAGTAAGAGAGCTTAGTCTAATTTTGTCAAATCTATTTATAAACGCCGAATAAAACGCGTTTCTTGTAGTAATTTCAAGTAAAATTTCATGTGTCTACCTATTACGGTTCAAAAGATACAGGCCCTGTGATGTGACAGACGAACGGACCGACGGACGGACAGCGGAGCGTTAGTAATAAGGGTTTCCGTTGTCACCCTTTGGGTACGGATTGGTACGGCGTGGAACACCAAATATTGCACAGAGCGCGCGTGTGCGAACCTGACAATCATTCACCTATGCTATAATCCTAACTATACATACATCTGGCAATTGTAGTCCAAAATTAATTATTAATTTACATTATTGAAGTTTACCTGCATTTTTCATTCAGAAATAATACGTGACACTGAGCCTGTTATCACTCGCAGGGTACCGAACGGAAGACCAAGTCTCCCTCTTTTAGCCGATGGTATTTGTGAAGCTATACGAGTGGTCAGTTCTGTTGAGGTAGGTATATTTAGATGGAAAAGCCTCTAAGTGTGGTTTGTCGGATTATGTACGCAAGTTTTTAATTATAAAAAGCACAATGGTACATGGTCGGGATCGACGTCTTTACCACTCGGCCACCGACGCAACTTATTATTATGTTAAATGACCCAGCATTAACATTTATAACTAAAATGGGTTTGTTTTTTGATGTGTAACATCTTTCCTGCAATCTGTGGAAGTAAGTTCGTGAAAAGTGACGGAAGTGTGTAACAGGAAGCCGGAGAAGCGCGCGCTATTTGATTGTCAGCCAACAGTGTTGCTTACTATCAAAGTGAGATGTCAGATGTTACACATCATATGCGACTACTGGTAAGACTCGCTTTTTTTTTATTTCCGTATTTAAAAAAAATCCATTATGTGTTATATTTGTACAAAATTGACTAATAACAAATTACACTATTATCAACACATTTCCGTCGCGGGCTCTCCGACTACAGCAGGAAGAATGATTTTTTCTTGGCTCACGGTTTAAAAAATATTAGTTGACAGTTGGAAGTTGAGAAGAGTTTAAAAATTTATTTTTTGTTCAGCTCATGACAGACACGTCGCATGAAGAAAGTTTAAGGACTTAGAGGTTGATCACCCCGAGACGTGATAGACATCATTAATAATCACTTCTAGCGTATTCTTACTTAGTTAAGATGTATCAAACGTATCAAAATAAACAGCAGATGCCCTTCATAGTCAAATAAAAAGAATTGTATAACAATAATTTTCCCAGAATAAACACACTCCGTCAACTTATAAATCTCTGTGCAAAAAGTCGATCCGTTGCTTCTTTACATTATTATACTGCCTGCCTAGTGCCTGTTCTGGACATTGAGTGGGACAGACGGAGTCTTCAGTTTTATTATTTGTAAAGATTATTTCATTCCCGTAAAAAAATATCAGATCTCATGCACCACATGACTTTCAAAGAGCATTAGAGCATTTTGACATGTTGTCATCCGAAATGAAGATCTCATCGAGACCTTTCATTTTTGATTCCACGTCACGCCTTGGTGACCAACGCACGCGCCCGCCGAGACGTGATGGGGAATCCAGTTTAATCCCGTCCGCGCTGTGATAGTTGTGATTAGCAGTCGGCGGGAACTTCCTATATAGCTACGGATTTACCGGCTATTGTTACTGTGACGTCCATAATACTTGACATTGGCAAATCATCGATTAACATTGATGGAGCCATTATAAAATAAGATGAAGAGAAGAAAGACCTTTCATTTTGGTAAAGACACAACCAATATAGGATCAGTGGTTTTCGAGATATGTCCCTTTTAAATTTTGAATTTAAACTTCAAAAAATATTATTATTTTTAAATTTTCGAAAAACATCCCGAGATAGAATTTAAAAAAAACATAAATAAGATTAGATGTAGGTACCTCAAAAAAATTCCCTTGTATAGCTTTTTTTATTTTTTCAAAATATACACGACTAATTCACTTTGTTTTTTGTATATTGTATACCTCTTCAATACAAAATCATTTTGACACTTCAATCATTCATCTATGTGACCTACAACTTCTGGAGATATCTGCATGTTGCACTTTTGCTGAAAAAGGGGCCCCCTACTGAAAAAACATTTTCAATGTAAAATAGCTAAGTATTGTGTCAGTTTACAGATTGTTCATTCCGAGATGTAATCAGTGAAACATCACAAACGGCATACAGAACGTATATAACTAATAAGTATTCATACCTGAGATCGAAATCAGACCAGTTTACCTTGTGGGCTGCGGCGGTGACCGACTATTTAGGTTATCCTTGTCAGGAATCTAGGTAGAAACTTGACTTCTGAGAACCTAACTTTAGGTCCTGAACGCACTTCGTTGTTTGTGTGTGGAATTTATGTTGTTGTTCCTTGGCTGTCAAAATAAAACATACAAATTATAAGGCTTTTAAGTGGGAAATACAACATCCACCATTCTGAGTAAGCTAAACTATCTTACTGGTTCCGGATTTAACACAAAACACATCTTCACGGCGTATCTGTTATATTTAACATTTTTGACATGAATGGGAATTGAACCAGGTTTTAAGTACCAATACTAACTTTCATCCACTATCATACCCCCTAGGATTCAAGCTTACTTCATATCAAATTTCATCAAAATCGGTTCAATGGTTTAGCCGTGAAAGCGTAACGGACAGAAAGACAGAGTTACTTTCGCATTTATAATAATAGTATGGATTATTGCATAATATCAGCTATCACTTTGTATCTTAACAGAACTGGCCTTCCGCTAAGTACCCTGGGCCCCGTAACACAGTATTTAGGACAACATATAAGAGTTTGAAATATGTTAGCGTTACAATGCCATCATTTGTAAGAAAAACATGGGATTCAATCGGTACCCAATGTTGTAATGTGGGAAATTTGTTAATGTGTACTTTACTTACACAATACAGTTTATAGGCAAAATATACTTTTAGTAATTTACTAGCGATTCGCCCACGATTTCGTATGGCTACAATATCGATTGGGAAAATTTTAATTGCACATCAAATAAATAAATTGAAAGTACGAACCTGTAATGTTTTTCGGATGTAGGTATGTAATGTATGTATGCATCCAAAATACTTTGGCGCGCTCTTTATTCTTAAATGAGGTAATGTTAGATTCGTTTAAATCGTGAGTGCTATAGGCTATTTACCGTTCCGTAGCCAAATATCAAAAAAATGTTTCGTAACGTAAAAGTTTGAAATAAAAGTTAATTATTTAATAAACAAAATACCCAACTGCACATTAACTGAAAATTAAAACCCAAGCTCTAGAATAAAAGTGGTTCTACATGGTTAGACAAGGTCGATTGAACGGCATATCAATTTGGTTACCTAACGGCGTTGTCCAACCATGTAGAAGGGGTTTAAACTTTTAGTTATTTTGTTATTTATTTTATTAATAAAATGCAGTAAATGAAGTGATAGTGACGATTTATTTACCTTTAATTAAAAAAAATGTAACCAAACATCAGGCTTTCCCCATAATCCACAATACAATGTTGTTTTAAGAATTTTATTGCGAACTCATAAACTTTAAAAATACAAAGAATGTCGGTTTGTTGAATGGAAAGTTAATTGGGAAAAGGTGCTTAATTGAAATGGAAATAACTTATTGATCTTACTTTACCAACCAAACAGAGAGGACGTTCTTATTTTACGAATTTATAGCAATTTGGTTGAAAAATATGTGAAATAGTGTAGGTATTATTTGGCTTATTATATTTAAGAAGAAAATATACTAAATTGTCTATTTAACATAATTAATATAATATTTTTTAAATTTTTTAGAAAGAACACCTTTGGAACGAATTTTTTTCTCTACCTTGCCTAATAAGTTTCACTTCAAAATATCCGCTTTAAACGCATTATACTTTGCGGCGTGGTTAGAGACACCAGTAACAAAGTCCACATTTAGTAAGGCTGTACTTCTGGGACTAGAGATTACAACTCAGAAGAACTGCGGATGAGGAAAAGTTTTATTATAACATTTTTTAATAGAAATAAGAAATACAGTAATAACGAACAGACTGCCTTCCTTTTCTAGTTAATCTTTGTTTTGTTTATTACAGTGGCCACATTTAGCCAGGATATGAAGGTCGTGACGGTGTGTTGTTTTTTGTTAATTATTTCATACAAACAAACACTTTCGAATTTAAAATATGTATTAGTTAGGATTAGTAAAGGCATTTCTCACTTTTCATTCCATTTTTGACGTGATCATACTTGTGTGAAGTGCCCCTAACAGCCACGTGACAGTATTCGTGTGTAACCTTTTGTTCTCCCATACAACATACAACATGCAATTATACCATTAAGATATATGTGACAATTTAATACGTTGCTAAACATTGTATGCCAATTTCATTAATGATAAAATATATAGTGTGGTTAGGGTTGCCATTCGTCCGTCCGGGTTTCCTCGGATTAGTCCTAGTTTGGAGGGCGTCCGGGGAGCGTCCGAGCGGGAATTTGTAAACTGTCCGGATTTTAAAGTCGAGGGAGAACCCAGATTTGTTGAAAACTAGTCTTTCGTTTTTATAGCGGGGTGTTAGAAATATAAAAAACTGGATTCGCGCACGAAGGGTTCCGTACCATTATCTATAAAATCGGCAAAAAAAAATCACGTTTGTTGTATGGGGGCCCCCCCCTTAAATATTAATTTTATTTTAATTTATTTTTAAAGTGAATATATATAACTAAATATTCTGTGAATATTTCAAGCGTCTACCTGTTGCCGTTATCAATATCGAGCAAAAACGAGCAAAAAATCACTTTTGTTGTATGGGAGCCCCCTTAAATATTTATTTTATTCTGTTTTTTAGTATTTGTTGTTATAGCGGCAACAGAAATACATCATCTGTGAAAATTTCAACTGTCTAACTATCACGGTTCATGAGATACAGCCTGGTGACAGACAGACGGACGGACGGTCGGACGTGCAGCGGAGCCTTAGTAATAGGGTTCCTGTTTTTTTACCCTTTGGGTACGGAACCCTAAAAATTGACAAATTACAACAAATTATTATTTTATTATATTGTTATGAAAAAAATCCCGGAAAGAAATCCGGGTTTGATGTTAAAATTATCCGGGGTTTTCGAGCTTCTTGTCCTAGTTTACTGATTTTTAACGCGTCTGTCTGTTATATCTAAAGTACGCTGTGGACCATGGATTATAAAAATATCAACATATACTAGAATATAATATTCTAGCTTTTTTCTTTCTTACAGCTCCCGAAACCGTTACGGTCCCACGGTACCCAGCAGAAGACCAAGTCTCCCTCTTTATCTCTAGGGTCCATCACTAGGTCTTCCATGTCTCTAGATGTTCCGTTTAAAGTTAAGTTTTAACCAAAACACACAGGCTCTAGTGAAATGTTGAAGGTTGTGGGTATTTTCCTTGAGAGGCACATACCTACATATTATGTATATTACAAAATTGACAATAAATGTAGTAGTTATGTTAGTTAGTTCATAGACCTGTCTGATGTCCGTGAGAAAACCTTGTTCATATCATAAATTTTGTAAAATAGCTTTCGATTGGTGAGATTCAAGTTGACAGGAAATGTCACAAATAAAAATCCTTTCGAATCCTAACTAGGTAATATTATAAATAAAACTAAAACGGAGCAACGGAAAATTCCCCAGGGAAACTATTTTTTTCATAAACAACTTCTCATAGGTTTTTAAAAATATTACTCAAATATTCAATATAATATAACACACACATCTTCACGGCCTTTATACCTTGCGGTGTGGGTAACAGTGGCCGCTTTTTGCCAGTTGTCCATAATGAACAGAACAGGTGACAAGCCCGTTATTTTTAGAAGCACATATTCTTACAGAAAATTACTGCTTAGAACTTTTGGTACGAGTGGGTATTGAACCCGGGACCACTTTTAGACCGTTACTCAAATCAGTTCTAAAGTCTACATTTATTAAAAAAAATCTCTGCTTTTTTGTGTAGTATTTGTATTTTCGACACTACTTACAATATTTTTGCTGCATCTTATTATTTTTAGTACTGCCGAAGTCCGTTTCATGAATTTTTAGAAGACAAATTTCAATTACATAAAGTATTTTATATAATTTTAGCTTTGATCTTTTACGTGTAAACCTTGCACGTTCCTCAACAAATCGAGTATATAGTTATGTATAACCACTTAAAACATTTTCAATATGATTGGAAAGTGATTACCTATAATTTCCCTTCAATAAACCCCCGTAAGCCACCGAGTTTAACCTCAACACCCAACAACATATCAATAAAGAGACAAAATTTCCTAAAAGGTCACTTGTTCTTGTCGGACTTGTACCGCTTTATTTGACACACAAATACAATGCGGTATCACTCAAAGAAAAATGGCGAATTAAGGCGGGCTGTGTTTGCTAATTTTTTTTTTGTAAACCCCATCATGTGGTATCTTGTTGAATAGCTTAATTTTGTACAGAGTATATTAATTTGCTATAGAGGAGCTTATTATGTCGTCGAACTTTGACATTCAAATGTCGACTTTTTTTTCTTCACGGGTTGCTTTATAGTTCTCGAAACCGTGTACGTCCCAGGGTACCCAGCGAAGACCAAGCCTCCTTAGCTGATGGTATTTGTGAGACTATACATAACAAGTGGCCAGTCTATTAAGGTATATTTAGATGGAAAAGCCTCTGTGTGGTTTGTCGGATTATTTTAGTTTTAAAAAACCCATGTAACTTCTTTCAATATGTACTATACTTGGCTTCTTACTGGCAAAAAACTGCAGAATTAATAAATTAATTTAGAGATTAAAGATAAGTTCATACTCAACTTACAGAAATCCTCGCCTTAAGTTTAACTAGTACGAGAGAATAGGTTGTTGAGAAAGCGGTCTACCTCCGTTTATGATAATCGATAATTCTGAATGCATTTTTGAGACCCGTTCACACTGAATCGATTTTCTTAATTGATTTATTAATTGTATGTGATAAAAGTACCCTATTATATGTAATTATTGTAATTAACTGCATGTCTGTATTTTAAAGGCATGTGATGATATTTTGGTTTGTTTAATTTAAGCCGAATTCACATCACAAATTTTTTGGCTCAGGGCTATTTTGTAGTCACTTCACTACCAATCGTTTCCATGCAGCAATGGATCAAGATTAAAATTAATAAAACTTTTTTTATTTCGATCAAACTGGGCGATTTTAATCTTTTTATTTCTAATTGTTAGCTGGCGATATATGAGCGCCCCGCGTCATCAAAACCTAACATTATTCCAAACAAATTACTACGTTATAATTTTCGAGAAAAGCCTCTGTGACAAACGGACGGACATGCACGAGAGTGATCTTGTAAAGACTCTTGCTTACACTAAAAACTATTTTTGAGTTACAATTTGGCTTTGATAAGAAATGATAAGCACATCATTGCATCTCTAATAGAACGATAATTAAGCTTTCTTAAATCAATATTAACTTATAGAATCTCTCAAGACAACGAGATAGCACTGAGGATTCAGTCAGTATTTAAGAATACCTATCTATACTAAAATTATAAAGAGGTATAGTTTGTAAGTTTGGATGTAGAGGTAATATCTCAAATTACTGAACCGATTCTAAAAATTATTTCTAAAAGGAAGCCACATTATCCCCGAGTGCTATAGGTTATATTTATTTTGTTCGAAAATATCCACGGGCGAAGTCGGGGGCGGACGGACAGCTAATCAATTCATAAAATTTTTTGATCAGGCTTGGTATATCACAAGTTCCCTTATCAGGTTTTACAGTGAAAATTGCCTCAGCTTGACCGAAACTTGTCGCAAGAACATCAAAAATCTGGACATAGGTAAACAATTAAGTAATTTCCAAAAATAAAATGACACGACATATAGATATTTAGGTTCGTTCAGATAAGATAATAGAAAATATGTTTAGAAAGAGGTCAGTGTGAACGTGAGCTTAGTGCAGTGGCTGGACAAAGATTGTAATAATTATGTTGGTGCGCGATTAATTAGTCGCTGTTATTTAAACTACATCTCATGGATTAGTGCGAGATTTTTTAATTATTGCTTTAATTGTTTGTCCTCGCTCTTAGTTTTTTTTGTTTATGTCTTCTAATTCCATATCCGAGGCATATTTTGTCCTATTGACCAATGGTGGGACTTATTTAAAAATTCCTAAAAATAAAAGCAGTACTTTTTTTAAGCAGTAAGCAGCAAATTTTAAATGCACTATCACTCTTATTAATAAACTCGAAGTAGCGACGTAGTAACTAAACTGAGTTTCGTCTCCGTCTATCATAATGAATTGCAGATGTTAGACGAAGACGAAATACAGTTTAGTTACTACGTCGCTACTTCGAATTTATTAATAAGATAAGAGTGTATATGAACGCGGTCTAGGTTGCAATATAAATATAACGAAAATAATAGTGAATGGCCTATGTGAGTCTAGATCTCCGCCGATAACACCAACTATTATTTATACCAATTTTCTACAAAAATAAATTAAATAATTACCACTTATCGTATGAATTAATTTGATATATAGACTAGAAGACAAAAACCCCCGGCTTCGCCTGTGAATTTTTTTGAAATGTAAAGAGAATTTATAATATGAGAAAGGATTTTCGGGATAAAAAGTAGCCCATCTCACTTTCTCTGCAAAAATCCGTAGATCCGTTGCTGTTTCGACGTGAAAGAAGGACAAACAACCCGCTTTTATAATTATTAGTTAGGATGAAAAACAGTCAATTTAAAACTACATAAATAATATAAACGACATGGGAACGAGCCATCACGGCTTACACATCTTGTGGCATTGTCAGAAACGTTATCATTGCCTACAATGTGATTTTTGTTTTTGTTAGGTTTTTATCGAAGGAAACTCCAGCTCTGGTAGCTCTAGCAGCATAATTTCATCCAAATCATCTCAGTTATTATGATGGATATAAGAGACTTTTATTTTTTCAACGATTATAAATTTCTCGATACACATATTCTGAGATTTTAATACAGGTTTCAACGAATTTAGTCACCTTTCACAATTCCTTCACACTCACTCAAGTCATATGATACTGTAGACTATAATACAGGCTACCGTTATTCACCTTTTTTGGTTTTGAGTTGAGAAATCCCATTGACAACTTCTCAGGAACCATCCGACCTTATGAGATTTATTTTTTTAAATAATGAAATAAGTGTTATTTATTTCTTTTGAATACTATCCATATTTACAAAGTGTCATCATTTTAACTTCTTACCACCGATTTTCACGCCCTTTATTATTATTATTATTTATTTATTCACAGATAAAAAATCCACAAAATAAGAAACACTAGCAGGTGTACCTAAACCCTATCGGGTTTGTATGTACACCTGAATTACATTCGTCACATAAATACTAATTCACAATAAAATCAAACAATCAATACAACAACAAAACAAATTGAACCTAGGTATATCTAACCTATACAATGTGGGTAGTCACACATTTGCTGCAATATTTTTTTTTTAATATATAATACCACAGACTGAATGTCAGATACAGCATGCTCCAATATAAATTTCTAAATATTCACGGTTTATATAACAATCTATATTGTATTATTTGACTAATTGTAATATGACTAATTTATATAATTTATTATAGATTTTCATGAATATATATTTTTTTTTATTAATTAAATGATATGATATATAATATATAATTTCAAAAAAATCCCACCTTAAGGATTTTTTCTTCCAAATTTAAAATCTCTAGGTTCATCGGTTTAGGCTGTGCGTTGTCTATAAGAGTTATATTAAGTACATTTAAATATCACTCACTAACTTTTGTATTATTATGTTGACACTGCACCAGTCGTGACCTCAAGAGGCCCCATACAATTAAGGTATTATGTATTTGTAAAGTGCATTTCCACGCAAGTATGCACCAACTGTACAAATTTGCTAAGAGTCTGCTACAAAATATTCTTGCGTAATTCTGAGATTCCATCGAAATAAGTCACATGTGTTATTAGAGTCGAAATTTGGTTGGTTTTGTATCGTACTGTCTGGGTTCGAAGTGACGTCCCTGTGACATTGAATTAATTGAAAAATGACTTCATTCCGACCTCCAAACTTGTGACCTGTCTTCCAGCTAAGATGACAAAATCCTGAGGGAACCGACACACACACAGACTCACAGTCGCGGTCACGGAGGGTAATACTCAATAGGTACAGAGCAAGCATACAACAAAAGGAAACAAAAGTGTCTTCATGCTCAATAATTTATTCATAATAATTCCAGATTTAATACAAATTTAACAAAAGCATGTCCAATAAATAATCTTACTTAATAAACAAAAATTCAAATCAACAGATTGCATAATCAAATTTTTAATCAAAAAAACTAAAATGCAATCCCGGGTATGCCATGCAACATTCAAAAACTTGGATTTAAGTATGATATTACACACGATTACCCAAATCAAGTTTTATAGAGCAAGGCGATCCTAATGCTAACAAATCATTTTAAACACTATCTACAGATTCATTAACTGTTGATTTAAATTGTTGAAGTAAATCTCTCATTAATTAATCAATAAATAATTATAAATAAACATGTCAAATAAAATAATGATCAAATAAAATAATAAAACAATAATCCAAATAATATAATATCTTACATGTCATGCAAACTCGCGAGTTGATAAATTTATGAACTAAAGTCATGCGTTAGAATGTTTAGTTGTGTTAGTCAGATCATTGAAACCATTGACTCTGCCTACCTAGTTACATCCAGCAATAAAATGACACATCTCGCGTAAAACAACAATAAAAATAACGTGGACGGTACTAAGGTTGCGTAGAAAAATAAAAAACAACTGATAAAATATAAATAAATGACTAGCCACACGTTAAAATAGAGCTTTCTTATTTTTCACAAAACCTATGTATTCCTTGACGTGGTAGCTCTTAATAACAACTTGTAAGTGAAACGAATAAAATCAGACAGGAGAAAGTAAAAGTGCAGTCGAATACTGGCATCATATCTAGTTAAAAAGTTGATTTAAAAACATCAAGTATAAAATAAACGGCAGTAAATTCGATTACACGGTTTACACATTCCTGATACATTCAGTTGTAGATTGCGTGGTTAGAAATATGTGGTGCCGCTGGCCGCAGACTCGAGTAGAGAAATAAATGTTGTTCATTAAATAGAACTCGTTGCTGACGTTGTTGAACCTGAAACAATAGACAAGACACTATTAAAAAAAACTATCAAATATCTGAAGATCATAATAGTGAAAGTTTATTTAATGAAGACGTAAAGGCCGAATTGATTTGATTGATATTTGAAACCGACAATAGTCTACCATATGGATAGCCATTTTCTTTAATACTGTTTTAGAAGATTGTGTCATCAGAGACGACTTTTAGAAAAGTTCCAGTATTTAAAATTGTTAAACAAGACCGATTTTTTAAAGAATGACACAAAAATTTTAAAAATAGACAATACTACGAGATATTCCTAAATAAATGATGGCTAACCCTGTCACAACTACACAGTAAGTAACGACATAAAAATGAACACAACACAACGCAGCTGACAATACTAACAAACTTCAAAAGTCACGCTTCAATACGACACAACCGGTGCATAGAGAAACTTACAAAAATGTGAACCGCTAAAAGGAAATAATGATAAGTCACGACTAAAAAAATATTCTAATATTTAGGGATTGAGCCTTTGACGCGTCTCATTCAAATCTCAAGTGAGGATGAGTTGAGAACAAGTGAGAATGAGATCATAAATGGGCGACAACAAAGAAGAAGCTCTACCGTGTAATGTAACAGAATGATACAATTCTGATGACATTAGTGCATTACACGCTGCAGGGGGTCGCGAAAGATTGATAACTCAGCGATGACTAGGAACTCTCATAGAGAATAGAATTTCACATTATCATCTTTAATTCTCCCTTTTATGTTACATAGGAAGTTCGTTTCTTTATATATGAACAAAAATAACACAGATCAAAGTAAAGTAGGCTTTGGTGCGTATCAGTGTAAGTGTGATTTAGATGACGGGTTCAAATCTATCTATCTATCATCACTCTTTTAATCCCATGAAAGGTTGGCCGAGACATTGTAATTTCCTACTTATACTATTTATATTATATTTTATACTTATACTTAAAACATATACGCATATTGATCTAGCATAGATATATAAAATTCCCTTAACAATACGAACTCATTAAGGACCGCGTAGTGACACTCGGCGCCCCAAATCAACATAGGAACAGATGTATCACGAAATCTCATTGTAACATCGCTGAATGGAAAATTTATGTTTGTTTAATATGGGTATAAAACGGAATTTTTAACAACCGTGTCATATAAAAAGAGGTTAGGTCTATAGATATGTTGCATAACTTACAATTTTTACAGAAGTATACGCCTGGCATTCTACCCACTTGTGCTTCTTTGCAATCTTCGCACACCGGCGAGCGAAAAAAAAAACAACCAATACTATTGTGAGGCTAAGAAAATGAAGCAATGCTATTGGCGGCTTTTTTTCCAGCTTCATCGCAAAGATATTATGGAAAGCTCTGCCTTAAGAGTTTGGCTCTTTACGGTATAGCAGCCCTATGGTGCCCATTGGAAGACAAATTTACTCTTTCAATCAATGTTTTTGAGGTTACCTAAAGTGTCGCCAGCTCTATTGTACTATTTAGAGATAAAAAGGCCCCTTGATTCTGTTTGTCGGAATGGACATACATTTTAAATAAAATGCACTAGCTTATAGCCATGCACCGAATTATCAAATTATTCGAAACTGGAAGGGCAAATCTACAAATGCGAAGTACAATACTATTTCTGCAGACATTTTTTACCTTAGTAAGTAGGTAAATCTAATATAGGTTATATAACAAAACATACACATAGTGCTTAATCCCTAAACAAAATGGGTAGGTACTTGTATTTTTAAAACACATATTTTGTGGTCATTAACCATTGGAAACCCAGATGAACAACGAGGGGAATGGGACAGCTTCAGAAGAGATGGTTGGTTTGATGATAATATAAAGACTGTCACTGGGACGAAGTGGTATGGCATAGGATTAAGCGATGTAGAAAAAGCTGGAGATGCCTATGTTCAGCAGTGGACAAACGGAGGCTAAAGCAGAAGCATTCGCTGGGCCAAACTGTCGTTCGCTATATCCATTTTTATAGTCATATCTGAACAACAGAATTTAAAGTATTAAAACAGAGAACACAACCAATTCACAACTTTACGTATATAAAGTATATATAAAAAATATATAACAAAGTGTGAAATTGCAGACAAATTAATGTAATTCACCGAGTCAAGTGTGTGACGAGGGTGCTAATGTAATTATTATGTCGTATACGCAATAACGCAACGAGTCAAGGTACGGCTTAGTTAGCAAGTCGCAGTCGCGGGTGGCAACAGGCTGCGATATCTATGGAACCGTT
Organism: Nemapogon koenigi; assembly: GCA_963924495.1. Classification (NCBI taxonomy): domain Eukaryota; kingdom Metazoa; phylum Arthropoda; class Insecta; order Lepidoptera; family Tineidae; genus Nemapogon; species Nemapogon koenigi. Next base: position 1,930,586 of record OZ004640.1, on the reverse strand, counting down.
ATCAAAATGATAAGATGTTTTTGGTGTATACTATGGTATGGACTATGGATAGAATGGATGATACGAGGCATACAAAAGCTATTTACATAGGTTTTCTAAGACATTTATAGCCAAAGGCATTAAGCAGCTAATAACAGTTCCGATCAGTGAATGGATAGCATGAGATATTTTTTTCGTGGTCATATCAATATCCCTGTCGTGTCAACTTCAATGGGAATTTGAAAGCACCGTCATCCGTTGTCAACAATTGGGGTAATTTTGTAATTTCATAAATAATGGTGAATTAATGACGACGAGCTTTTCTAACCCTCTACCCGAAACCAATCATGCATCGTGGAGGTCCTTAGTCTCCATCTTGATACGGTCGTGATACAGTCCCAACTCCCATCAGCCAAAATTTGCGACCAACAATCAGTCGCGAGTCGTCAATCCGTGCCCTTATTACGTATACGGCATAGCAACCGGTCGCAAATTGGAAACACCTGTTTTATTTGTTCTTTTTTTATAACTAAGATGTTCGCTAGCTTCGGTTGTGAGTCTTGTGCCGTTAAAAAAAAGTCGTTATGTCACTGAAGCGATCTGGACTGGACATAATTCGCGGACGTTTTCCTAGGTGTCTCGGATGTTTCGACGTTTTGGGAGCAATCTTTGAGCAATTCGTTGCAGTTGCTAGTTCCATGATAAGACTGTGTGCGTTATCAATATATTTCTTTAGCGTCACACCGCCCACGTTGGCGATAATCCGACCAATTTACCCCATTTCATAATACCAAACTGTAGGCCGGCGGGAATATTGCCGGCGTTGCCATTTATATATTCTAATCGGACTTTTAACATTTAATAAATAAATAGAAGATGCCCTCAATAACTTGGCAACGAGTCGGGCCAATATAAAAATTCTATTGTTGTGGAGCTGAAAGGTTTGTCGTATTATATACGTATTATACAATTAAATAAAACTGATATTGCTCTCTTCCTAATTAGGATAATCTATTTATACAGTATTAAAGCCAACACATGAAAAGTCGTAATTTTACGAAAGTTGACAAAAGTTAATAAAAAAGGCTGCTAACAAACACCAAGAATTTTCAACCCAAACACATGCATGTAAAATTTAATTATTCTACGATAAATACTAACAATAACTATTTCAATACCGTATCAGTTAGCAACAAGTATTATTTGTTAACGACAAAGCCACCTGTGTATACCGACTTTGTAAATCAGTCGGACGGATGACGCACTATGTCTGTTCAAACAACGTAGTCCAGAGATGAAATAGGAAGACTCGAGATGTATTGAAAAACTTAAAAAACGAACATTAAAAACAAGAGCAAGTAATAGATAGCTACTTTTGTCAAAGGACCACCAAAGACAGACAAAAATTACTTCTCTTATTTAAAATGCTACGCCATCAAAAGAACTGGGATCAAAGCACTAACATTTCTTTTATCGAGTTCTGATTTTATACTTGGTAACTTTCAATAGTTTCATTCAGATTAAAATACGAAACCCATTTGAATCCAGAAGGTAATTTGAGGAGTTACAAGTCACAATAAAGTTACAAGATTATGATGAGACGGAAAGTAAAGTGTAGAATAACAGGGATGTAAATAATGTGGGTGAGGAAAAGCCCACAAATTAGATTCATCAACTGAGATTCAAGAACTATATTTATTAAAGATATAGAATTTTATTTTAGTCCCAAATAAATATGGTTACCATTTGCTTTGGGTAAACGACAACACAAATATATATCACTATAAGATACGAGAGAGAAACAGAGAGATCTACTAGAAGTCTAGAACTAACCTGTCGTCAAACTAATTAGTTTACTACCAATAGTAGACAGTTTTCCCTTGACCTCAATTACATCGGCAGACCGGCACGAATAAAATAATCCCTGAAAAGAAACCGTGTGTGGCGGCTTAACAGCTCCGACTAAAATAAACATTAACTAACATATCTTACTCTAACGTGTAGCCCAAAATGTTATTTAAAATTGCTTTTGAAACACCTTGATAACCGTATCATCAAGTGCGCGGGTGTGGCGCTACTGTCCCTATCATATCATTTGCCACGAAACAGAATTAAACGTTAGTCGAAAATTAAATTATCATGTTAAAATTGCTTATCTGATTTCAACTAAATTCCATTTTATAACACGATGCTTCGAGGATATGTAAACCTACACCTACATACAACTCAATATTGATCTAAAAAAGGTTTTGTAAATAATATGGGATCATAAGGAAAATATTTACAGAGGGTAAAGAAACAATCAGTCAAGGCTTTAAACTAAAATCTGGAGGTGGAAGGAAGGTTTTGAACACCAGTGACCACTGACCAGAGTGCATCCCGCAAAAACAATGAAACCATGGTCAGTTTCGGTACAAATATCTCATGATAAAAATAACATGATACAACAAACTCAAAATAATTTCAACAATTCTCGAGATTTTTTTTTCAATAATTTTGTATCGTTTTATCTAATTTACGTAACGCTTAATGTATATGAAATAAAGTTTAAATTGCCTTGATAATTATCTCAGTTGTGTATGTGAGCTATGTACTTTTAGTAGTTGCTTCAATATCTAGTATGGAAGAGCGTAATTATGTAAACGAATTTTGAATGATAAACATTCCTCGATAAAGGTAACAAATCCGTTCAGTGGTTCTCGAGATTAGCGGTTCATCACTTAGTACTGTGTAGTTTTATAAGGAAAATTGTGATAAAAACCAAGTCGACTGGCTAGAGTTAGTACAAAAGTATAATACCCACCATTGCTGCAAGTGGTTGAACTTGGAGGGGCGTTTCTTGTACAAGTTAGCAGGCGCGGGTATTCAACTGTAACAAAAGGAAAAACTATAAATTAACTTGTAAACTTCACTTAACAATAATTTAAATTAAATATAGATGCTACAGAGAGACAACGTAATATTATACATAACGTGCAAAGAGAGTGGAATATACAGGACACTTGAAAAGAAAAGGAAGCCAAAGAAAAAGGAAAGACTGTGTCGCGGGAATATAGAGGGTACAAATAAGAATTGGGAGAAGGATGAAAAGAAAACAAGATTTATGAAGGGGAAGGAGAATTGGAGCATCTGATGGAACATGGATTTTAATAAAATGATAAAAATTTACTAGTTCTGATTTATTCCTTTGTTCACTGGGTTAGGAGTTTTGGTCAGTCAGTGATAAAAATTACGATTTTCCAGCGATTTAAATTTTTGGCCTAGAATCTAGGCCCTATATAGACTAGAGCTAGACAATCAATTATTATTTCTTTGAAACACCCTTGACTATGGTAGTCTATTCCCATCTGCTCTTCAAATAACTTTCGTATGTCTCCTCTCATCCATTAATACTGTTACTACAAACATTACGTCTCTCGACAATAAAACAGTAATAATAGCAAAGTTTCGATCGTAACCTGTCCGCCGAGAATGCGGTGAATAAATAAAATATGCGCGCGTAAACTTTAAAAATAAAACTACAAAGCGTATATTTCTAACCACCCCGTCTAAATATAGCAGCGCGTTAGTACAGCTAAAGCGAAAAAAACGAGGAATATTTAAATGGGATTGCACAGACGGGCGAGCAAATAAAATTACACAGGAATTCCATTCATAATACAGTTAGCACAAACACATATAAACGCAGACTGAGTGCATCGGTAGCTTCCTTCACACAGCCCCGCTCGATATACTACGTTTACTATATGTATAGTACGTATAGTAGTGTAGTAGTAGTTTACTACTGGATATCTAGATGACGGCGCCGCAAAGTTGCCGCGAATCCTCGACTAGCCCGTGCAATTCAAACTAAGCCGTAAACCGTAAAGCCAACAGTGCATTTTCTGTTTTAAGCCGTAAATGGAGCGTTCGGAAACGCCGCCGCTCCATTTCCGCGAAGGCACAACAATCCAGACTAGAAATAGTCGGACGGACAGTGGCTCGCTCTAATTATAGATAAACTGGTCGCGGTTACGGAACGTTACGCGGCTTGCAGCTGTACTGTTGTAGGCAGCTCTAATGCGAGAGGGTTGAACTGTCAATATTATATTGTAGTAGCTTTTCCCCCGCAGCATTATTTCCTCCAGTCATTTCGATCTAAAAATACCTGAACAGAACTAGGATACCCTGAGGTCGGTTATCGTAAGTTACTCAGTATTTGAAATATGTGGCTTTAGCAAGGACCAAAATTAAAAAATATAATGATATATCATTATAGCAATTTGTGTGAGAAACGTAGTATTTCTAATATGCTAAAATTCAGGATGCTATATTTTTTTAACTATGCTTTAGTTAGAGGAAGATATTTAAAGGAAGAATTATTGTTATGTATTTCTTTAGGACTCGAGCATTTTCTTATAACTTGAGGAAGTTAAGTTCCAAGATTTTACAAAGTACAGACTAAAAAGCGCGGTTAAATAATATGATATAGTCATCTTAACTTTTAGTAATGTCATACACTACACCCCAGGAAATATGAGTCGGTCCTTTTTGTAGCGAAATATTAATGTAACGATAAACATCACCAGAGTCCTTGCACCTGGGCTAGTCGCATCCAAAAATGGTTACTTGACGCGTATGGTGACATCAATGGCATGGCTTGGGCCATATCAAAATTGTTACGGATTATTTATGCAAGCGCAACAATGTTACATGTACCTACAACATTTTATGTGCTTTTGGTTACTAATCTACGATCAATCTGGCGTCAGTTGATTCCGAGAACTTGCTTAGATATTGATGTCTTATTTGATGTTTATTTAGGTAGGATATGTGAACTATAACAAACCAAAACAATTCAATATAATTTTCGTATATTAATTTAATTCTTTAACATTTTAAAATTATAAAAAAAATTATTTGTATTCCTTATAACGAGCCCTTTCTTTTTTTTGATAAGGCACATGATGCCCTATGATGTTTTTAACATTTTTCCATGATTGGGTCATGAAACATGTATGTACCAAGTTTCAACATTTTTCGTCCAGTACCTAGTTTCAGAGAAAATAAGCTGTGACAGACGGACAAACGGACAGACAGACACATGAGTGATCCTATAAGTCCATTTTTTCATCTGAGATGTTTGGAACCCTAAAAATAACAATACATATTACAAAGAGGGAGTCACTGATTATGTTGACTTGTTTCCCAAAGTGGTTTCCAAACTTTCCAATAGATGAAGCCTCATGACAGCGTGAAAAAAATTGGAGATATACGACATATTATTGGGAGAAATCAATATTTGGCATAAAGAGAATAAAAAGCAAGGTGTCTATGTATGATGTGCCGTGATGGAATAAGAGTCCTTACTTATACTTCTTCATTTATATTTATTGTTGGATTCTCACATCTACCAGGTACACAATTTACAGGATATAATAGTAGTATTGAGAGAAAGAAAGAAAGCAAGAAAGTACTCCTGAAATAAATTAAATACAGAATAAATATCTAAAAGAATTTCAGAAAGATAACATAGCATACACTTAATAATAATAAAAAATACTTACAATTGAGTGATTTCTTAATGTATAAATATTATAACAATATTTGAGACATTAAATTATAAAATTGAATTTGATATAAAATAGAACATTAAAATAAATACAAATAAGTAATTACATGAAGACAGAATTTGAAGGTCTGATCCATTTGCTAGGTACAATTCCAAAACAAAATAAATTTAAAAATATTAAAAAATCTAGAAAATATTAGGTTTTATTACCGACCAGTATAAACTCATTGATGAGTAAAAAGGAAGGAGAGCAAAGGAATAATAAAAAATAAGTCCACATTGTCACAGGGAGTCAAACTGTTTAGAACTTATAGATTGCAAATATCCAGAACTTTTCAGTTTCGGCGTCAATTTCGATGAGGTTGCTACAGTTGATGTCAGGTTTACAATATCGGATGATTCCTGTACAGGATCATTTTCCAAGGCCAGTTTGATCCTATGCATATTGCCCACGGCTTCGTACGTCTGTCGTCTATACACAGTGAAATGTTGACTTCGAAATATATAAGGGGCGGGGTGGGCAAGGGGAAGAGGAATAGAAAAATTAAATACAAATAGTCGATATTGCCCTGTGATAATAGCGATCTTAAAAAGCCGTCAGGAGAGCGACAGCCCGTCAGTTACGTAACAAGTTTAGTTCTCAGGAGAGCGGTTCAAAGTGTCGCAAGAGTGTATTATCAACGCGGATGGCGCCGCGGCGCCTCGCGCCAGATAGTCGCGGTGATAGCGCTCTTGATAACGGGGATGCACCTTAGTTGTGTAACTGCATACCGGAATGATTGCTATGTTTGTTGTCATTGTAGCCGGTAGTCGCGCACATCGCTGACTGGGTGGAAGGTGGAACTAGATCACCGCGTATCGTTGAAAATGTCATTAAATATCTATAATCGGGCCAAACCACCTGTATCCAGAAGTCTAAACTTAATATTTCTAAAGCTAATATAACTGACTCCTGGAAACCATATTACCTTACCGGCCCCAAAGTCTTCCTCATGTCAAGAGAGACTTCAAAGTCAGCTATTCTCCACTTTATCATATATCTATTATACCGCGAACTTGACTTTTTTAGGATATCAATAATTTGATTAACTACATATTTTATACTTATAATAAAAATATATAGTTTCTAGTGTGCGCTTCACTTCACAATCTGGTGCAGTCAGTAGGTGTTAGGCGAGCAGTTGACCTGAAAGTTTATGTAACGCTGATATGACAGCATGTCTATCTAACAATGTTTTGAGCAACATAGTCATAAAGTCATAGTAGATTGCTTATCACTGTTTCTAGTGGGAAATTACACTGCGCTTCACCTATGATAATTACTGTAAGATCTTTTTATCTGGATTACTTGCTTGTCTATACTAATATTATAGAGGAAAGATTTGTATTTTTGTATGTTTGTGTGTGTGTATGTTTGTAATGAATAAATTCAAAAACTACTGTGCCGATTTCAAAAATTATTTCACCATTGGAAAGCTACATTCACCCTGAGTGACATAGGTTATATTCTATTTTCAAAAAAATTAGGGATCCTTACTAAAACTCCAATAATAACCCAAGGTGTAAAAAAATGACCTAAGAAATTACTTATATCGCGTGCGCTGCGAAAACTATTGATGATATAATTGATGATATAGAGGTAGGGGTAGTGGTCGAGGGTAGGGGTAGGGGGTAGGAGAAGAAGTAGGGGTAGGGATAAGGGTAGGGGTAGGTATAGATAGGGTATATTTTATTTTGTTCGTAAATATCCACGGGCGAAGCCAGGGGCGGAATGCTAGTTGGAAATAAAGTTAAGTATTTCTGTACGGACAATAAATATCGAAATAAATAATAAAAATGCATAGAATATATAAGAGGGATTTCTAAAATCAAAAATAAGTCTTCTTCTGGATCTAGGGGACCTAAACTCCACTCCACTATGGAGAAAAGTGTTAGTACCACTATTTGTTTTATGTCATAAGATACCATTGGCCAGTCAGCCAGGAGTTCGTTGAACGCACCATATTCATTGGCAAATGGTTATCTGGTATGGAGTGTTGGCGCCAACGATACGATCGCGAACACAATCAGAGTTACGCGTCACAATCACCAGCTAAGTGTCGCGACGCAGTACAAATAGCGCGACACGCTCACCTGATTCTTTTAATCGCGCTACAAATTATAATCATCCTACTAGTACAAATCCGAACAAAGTCTACGCAATTTGTGCCATTATATTGGCATCTGGTAATTTGTGTGTTGATGTCGGGTTAGCACGGCACAAGAATTTCCAACCCTACAATGTCCGCGCAAATCCGTGTACTGTCTCTGCCCGACCCAGAAATTTGCACGGCTTTCTAGTGATGACATTCTTGGCCCTGTGCGGACGCGTCGATTTTGGCCTTCGAGTCGAAACGAAAGATGTCGCGGTTCTAAGTATGTTACCCACCTGGTATTTCTATGTTATCTACATGATGAAAGTACTAAGATTAATACGATTACGGAATAACCCACTTTACATCTCTCTCATTCTTCCAGATCTGCTCTTCAGAATATCACCCAAAAAATAGCATTGGGCTCTCCAATCGTTACTTCCGGTCCCGTTCGTTCCGTCATCATATAGTAATAGTTTTCTATAATACCGGTAACAGATGCATGCACAGTTCTGTGGCCAGTCGCTTGGATACATGGACGCAAAAAAAAACCCTAATTATAGTCATATCTTGAGGTGTGGTCAAAGATTCTGGTGATCAGAGTCTCATTTAGGAATTGGACCATGTTAAATTAGGGGCAAGCTATTCTGTCACTTTTAAAATAAGTTATTGACGCGCTTTTCAATAGTTGAAAAGTCAATTAAAGCATTATTCTTAAGCTACAACCTTCTCGGGACTATTGTCAATAAACTGTATTTTCTCTAATCATACTACGACTAGTACAAAATACACATACCTATTTAGAAAATCAGTTATCATTCGTTATCAGAATATCGCACAATTTAATAACATCGATAGTAACTGTATGTGATGGCGTAGTAGACTCCCAAAATTATACACCTGCAGTCTAATCTGAGTCTACAGTGAAATATTGTGTAACTTTGAAGTTTAAAACATGAATAATTTGGCCTGTAGTTCTTAGTTCCTGCCTTTCCTTCTGAAGCGAGAGTATTATTATTATTATCATCTTGTGTTCATACAAAATTCCCATAGAAAAAAGCGCTTTCTGTTTTTCCCTAATTTTCCAATTTTCCAGGCAACTTTTCCATTTTTTTCCCCTAAAAGCCTTATTCAGACTAAATTATTTTTTTAGACGTTCGTAACGTTTAAAAAAATTGCCAAATCTGAATACAAGTTTCTGAGACGATATTCATTATGATTAACCTGACAAACGTGACAAGTCTTCAGTTTGGGCGTTGGAGGAGGAGGAGAAATCCCAAGATTTCGCCTACGATATATTTAGTTAGAAATATCTATAATTTCGAGTGACAAAGTAATATTCACCATAATACCTTCGTCTAAAAGCAAACAAGACAACGCTACAGTCTGAAACCAGGCTAAAACCAGTTTGAAAAATTATTATTGCGTTAAATAGTCCGTTTATTGGAGAACATGATAGGCTATATAACATCACCCTACAACCCAAAGGTAGCCATCCATAAACGTCAACCAATCAAAACTTTCAAACGGGCGAAAACCTAGTTGAAAGATATTAATATTCGTAGAACAAGCAATAAGGTAGCAGTAGAACAGTCGTTCCCAGCGGGATAAGCGGTATAGGATGAGAATCTTCAAAGCGAACATTAATTTTCTACATTTAGTTTCAATTTTACGGTCGAGCGTCGCGTCGGAGGCGCCTAGAGCGGCATTCCCGATCACGTCATCGTGACATAACGTTTTGTGACAAAGGTCCACGGGCGCTAAACTAATTGATGTAATTGTTCACATTCATTCGCTCCTTACATATACATTTTTAATGATGCTCATAGTGATCTGTTATTTTTTTTTTAATTTCATTCAAGCTAAACATTAGCGGAATTTTCATGATATTAAAGCGAGAATGTCTGGCGGAGGTTGCGAGGCGGAGATTAAGAGGCGCTGTGTCCTGGCGAGATAGGCTGTAGAAAGACTCGGGAAGATTTGTAGCGCTTTACGGTGCTCCGGCTAGGAGATCTCAACGGCCAGTAGTGATCAAGGGTTGGTGGTGTTCAGGTGACGTGGAGGGAGACCCGTAGCGCAAGTAGAAGGTAGCTTATGGGGAGCCAGCTACGGCGACTCCTCAAGCAGGGTGTTATAAAGAATGATAGGAAGAAAAGAAAACAACAGAATAACTAAAAATACCAAGGTTCGACTCAGTAAGTGTTTGGTTTTTTAAATTTTCCTGTACGGTGCAAAAAAAATCTCATCGATCTATTGCTCTGTGTTTGAAGGGCAAACAAACATATTAATATTAGCTACAATTTTCGGGTCTCCAACAGAAAATGTAATAAAAATAATAAGTAGGTATACCTGACCAATGCCTAAATAGTTCCTCTAACGGGGCTCTATAAAAAATGCATCTCACGACTCTTGGGAGAAAAAAACCATCTAATTCAAATTCCGACCAAAGGGTTCCCGCAAACATAACCATATGTCTTTTAAAGGTTTATTACAAAGTATAAGTGAATTTAGTTTTATAACTTCCAGTTACTAGCTTATATGGCACGATGACATTTCCTTCGCACAGAAAAAAAAATAATTTAACTACATTTTATTTTACAACAATTCCTACCTACACTAAATTATAAATACGCTTATAACTATTCAACCTCTTTCAACCTCAAAATACATACCTCAATAGTCTCTGGCGAAAGTATGGTTGTATGTCCTTCTTTCACGAAGAGCCCGTTGCTCCGTTTTAGCGTGATTTTTTGCAGAATATTGTTAGAATAATAATAATTTGAGTACATTGTATATAGAAAATCACCGTACCTACCCATAACGGAACTTCAAGATTGGCTGCAAAAAACGCGATCGTCTTCTCAGAAATTGACTTTTTCGTGATTGAATCTTTAGTTTGGGTTGATTCGACGATAAAAACCATTCTAGTGAATGGCTTCACGTGGTTGCTAAGTTGACTGCTTTTTCAGGGAAGTACGATGTAAATTATATCACGTACTGGTTGACACAATAGTTTTCCTTGATAACTGAATCTTCTAACAATAGACATGTTTGTTATACAATCACACCGTAACGATCGAACGAATTTGGAATATTTTGGTGAAATTTTAATGAGTAGATATAATTTTTATGATTGTCAAGAGTCATCAACAGCCATCAAATATGTGAAAACGTACTCGCATTTTGTGCAATTTTTGACAGAACATTCTAGAATATATTTTCAAAAACGAATATAATAAAGAGATAAAGTTTGTAAGTTTGGATGTCTTTTACATCTCTCAAACTACTGAGCCGAATCTAAAAATTATTTGACTAATAGGAAGCTACATTATCTCTGAGTGCTATGGGCTATATTTTATAAATATCCTCGGAAGAAGCTGGGGGCAGAGAACCAGTGCCCGTTTCTTTACTCCTGTGCTAGTACCAAATAAATACAAATGATAATAATATATTGAAATAAAGCGAAACAGATATTTTTGGATTATATTAGGTAGTTTAAAGTGGGCATGAATCACGAAATAATCAAATTTGTGTAAACTAATCTTGAAATCGGTTTATCAACATTTACACCGGCATCAAGTTTTATTTGAAGTGACATTAAAAATTCCATGTATTTTATCTATTTTACGCAACGATATCTGTGTGAAACATGTTTTTGTATTTATGTTAAGAGGCCGTTGCATTCGCTGTATTATGGACATTTTTGTGTTCCGATTATGAGAAAACGCAAAATGTTTTTTTCTATGTTTTTAATACACGGGTTTACTTCAACTTCAATTTAATTTTATATCCTAAAATACAACAGTGTAGCATATTACATTATGATATTACACGACTTATCAGATTTCAATAATATTGTCGTTACTCTCGCTATCGCAACGAAATTTAACTCAGGATTTCAGGATTAGCATTTTTTACGTAAACTATACCTCCGGTCACTATATTTAAAGAAGTGTCTTTATTTGAAGTTACTACTTACTCAAACAAGATATTATACGACCAGCATAACCCGCCTTAATATACCCACGTGAATCATCCAATGCAGACAATATCACTCGTTATGAATGATCTAATGCATTTCTCAGGAGATAAGCCTCCGCGCACATGTCAGCTGCGTGAACCCAAAAACCTTTTCCGTAACAAAATTGTATCACAACAAAGGATATCCGTTTTTTAATTCAATAACAAGTCTGAGAAATCGTCCCACGCCCTACCTAATTTTTTTTTATGTAAATAGTGACAATTTAACAATGTTAAATTGAAGGCTTACGGAAGATGTATTCAGTTTTTTTTATAGAATCGGAAATAGATATTTATCGGTACATCCCCTATCATCAGTAAACTGAGTATGTTTTTTGTAGACGTGATTTTTTTACATTTTTACGTGAATACCTATGTAATCTATGAAGTATCATTTTTATTAAGTATTTAGTATGTGTAATGGACTTTTAAAAGTTCCAAATTTCAAGACAAGAAAAGACGTATGAGATTGCATGTGTAAGGAGTCTGTTTCAAAATTTGTAAACAAAGTAAGGAGATATATTTATATTCAAAACATAAAATAACTGCAAATTAACCACTATAGACGATTGTGAAATTAACTTATTTGTTTGTTTGATTTATTTGGGGTTTATTTGACAATTATATCTATCATTACGCCTTTTATCCCAAGGGGTAGGCAGAAGCAGTCGAATGTCATTAGAGAAGAATGCGGAGTGAAAGATGATGTTGTGACTAAAACGAAGAAAAGTAGTGAATGAAGAATGAAAGATTGACTAAAAAGGTTTATATGGCTGAAGTGAAAGGAAAAGCTAGCAGAGGACGACCTAGGTATAAAATATAAAAAATGTATTGATCGATGGAAATATTAAAAGTATGTGAACGTAATCGACGAGCATGATGAAAGGTATGATGAATATAAAAGAAGCGAAAGAGGTATGTCAGGATCGTAACAAATAGCATTTGATTGTCTCTGCCTACCCCTCTTGGGATAATTTAGGTTATTTTCGTTTTGTGAATCTGGCCTGAATGTGATTTAAATAAAGATTATCGAAGAGCTTCAACGATATGGTTTAGCTATTAGCTATAAACCTGCCGCCTATCTCCTTTTCGAAAATAATACCCTCAGTGCCAGTATGCTACCGGCACACCCACTTGCCGGTATTTTTTACAAGTTTCCTCGAACCAGAATAATTCGCATTGTTCGCCGCCTGCGCAATTGCTACAATTCCGATATCGGGTCCCGAAGCGTACATCCGGTGTCTTATGATCGATCATTGCCGAAAGGACGACACGACACGAGATAAATGACATAAAACGATAACAAAGACGCGACCGCAGCCTACAGCGGACTGGACACTTCCGGTCCGGGGCCGAATCTCGGAAAGTCGGAAACATGTAATCGCCTAACAAAACATATGTTGTGATAGCACCGCGCTCTATTGTGACGTCAATTTTTGTTTTGAGATGGATGGACTGTGAAATAGGAACTTTTGTGTTTTTTAAATGACAGATGTGTGCGCCGATACCATTTCGGACGCGACCCGTGACTGAGGTGGTAATAGATTTTATATATTTCGATTCATAAAATTCATAATAGACAGACAAGCGCGATACATATCTAGGATATAACAGCATGCAACAAACAATGTACCTTGTGTATTTTAAATAAGTAAAAATAACCAGGTGCGTCGGTGGCCGAGTGGTTAAGACGTCTGGTGTTACCTAGCCAGACCATGGGTTCGATCCCGGATCCCGACCATGTACCAAAGGGTTTTTTAATTAAAAACTTATGTACATAATCCGACAAGAGGCTTTTCCATCTAAATATTATAGCCTCACAAATACCATCGGCTAACAAGGGAAACTTGGTCTTCCGCTGGGTATACCCTGGAATCACCGAACTTGTAAATGTAGTAGACCATTAGGGATACATACATATTTCAAAGCTCGGTGCCTGGAATCGTAACACGGTTTCGGAAGCTGTATAGCAACCCGTGAAGAAAAAAAAACCTCCACTTTTAGGTAAATATTTCGAGATCGAAAACCTTCTTAGAACAAACCTGTCGGAATATATTGCGAATTGATGGCCCAGGCCAATCCAATTAATCCAATGTTACAGGCCGGTTCGACACGTCACCAAAATAATTGCGACAACAAAAATGTGCAAAAATCCGCCCGAGTCATGCCGGGAGACCAGAGTCAACTTTCACACGGGCGCACCGTCCCATATGGGCCTCGCGACCGAGAGAGCGGATGTCGCGGCAATTACCCGCCGTCCGCGACTGAGTATAGCTCGGTTAACAAGAGCTGGCCTAAACAAATACATTCAATTTTGCAAAAGAACAAAACTAATATCTCAGCTCTAATAAATTAAAACAACGAACGCGGTAGATCTTGTAAATTCAAACAACAAACGCGGTAGCTCTTGTAAATTCAAACATCAAACGCAGCAGATATTATAAATTCAAACATCGAATGCGGCAGCTTTTGTAAATTCAAACATCGAACGCGGCAACACTTGTAAATACAAACACGGAACGCGCCAACACTTGTAAATACAAACATGGAACGCGGCAACACTTGTAAATACAAACATGGAACGCGGCAGCTCTTGTAATTTGTAATATTTAACTCTTTTCGTGCTCAAAATATCTATCTATCTACCATCACGCCCTTTATCCCAAGGGGTAGGCAGAGACAGTCGAATGCCATTTGTTACGATCCTGACATACCTCTTTCGCTTCTTTTATATTCATCATACCTTTCATACATGCTCGGCGATTGTGTGTACTTTTAAAACATAGCCTTCAGTCTATAATTTTTTATATGTTCCGTCGTCGTCGCCCTCTGCCAGCATTTCCTTTGGCATTTTCATTCTTTCAACATGTCCAAACCAGCGTCCAACTACTGTTCTTCATTTTTAGTCACAATCACAACATCAAATAACGACCGTGTCAGCTCTTGTCAATCGAGCAATTCTGGTCAGTGTATTGTTGCTCCTCAGGAGGTATCCGGCCGACCTCCTCGAGAGCCCCTGGTATACCCTCTTTGTTGTACGTTTGTACTCTGCCATTGTGTGCCCGTTCTTTATGAGTTATTCGCTGATTTATCATCATAATATGGAAAGATCTGGGACGTTTGCAAGTTTGTTAATCAACTGAAATGGCTGATATTAATTAAAATTGTCATACATTATAGCAGGGTGCTTTTATGATACGGTAAATTGGGGGTAAGAAGTATGCAATATTCTGAAAAATGCAAATTTTAATCGACCGCGCACTATTGGTCAATCAGATAGTCAATGCTTTTGCATGACGCTTTACAAAAGTCTATTGTATCTGTCATTCGTAGTAGCTTTAGGCTAATTACTGTAAAACGATATTGAACAACTAATAGGGAAGATGGTAGACGGCGCAGACGCAGACCACACTTGACCACAGGTGAATAAAAGGCAACAATAGTGCACTCTCAAAAAGGGCAGATACCGTGAACACCTGCGGCGAGACTGAAAGACGCACTTCTGATTTACGGCCGACGCAGCATCGCTTGAGGCATGACCATGGACCGAAGACAATTTCTCCCTTTCTATAGTATTTTATAAAACTAGTCCGAACTCGTTTTGCGAATTGAATGAAACATTTGCACGCATTTTCTTAAGCACTTCCTTTTGTAATAATTTATGAATATTATTCATTGTGAGAATGTGAGACTGCACAGAGGCGACACGGAGCTGGTTCGTGGAATGAAACAATAAATCAATCGTGAACATTTTTTTAAGGTTTGGTCTTTATGAACCAAAGTTCGCATAAAGGTCGGTCATCTAGCTAGACCATCAATCAAATCAATTTCAGGGAATATAGTGGATACTTAGGAAAAAATAATATATCATTTCAGAAGCTATAAAAACCTATAATATTGATTCCTATTGTTTTTTATAATTGCAGGTCCTATAAATTTCAAAATCTATAATTTCAAGTCCTATATATATCTAAAAAAAAATTATATAAAACGGTAGTGTTGCTGACTGACTGACAATCAACGCACAGCCTAAACCACTGAAGTGAAAATTATATGATATATTCCTTAGGGAGTGTAGAGGTGCACTAAGAAAGGAATTTTCTAAAATCAAACCCCCAAGGGGGTAAAATAGGTTGTAAAGATTGGTACCAAAAATCGTATAATTCAAAACAAATAATAAAACACATGTTTTAGGATTTTTCGATACAACCCTTAAGAAGGGGTGCAACGGAATGCTGAAGTTTGTATAGGGAAAAATGTTGTTTTGGTCTGATCTACTTATTTGAAACTTAGCTAGAGAACCAAACACTGTTTCATAATACAAAACTCATTGGTCGATATTTATTTTAGCATTCTTTATTACAAGAAACATCTATCATACAAGTTTGATGTTTACGACCGTAGGCGATAGATAGGTACTCGTACCGTGCATATTACGAGTGTGTTCAAGTAAATCAAACGTCGGGTTTGGCAAGTCGCCCAATCAATGTGTTCACTATCACTACATATTATAAATGAAGTCCCCAGCCGCGTCTGTCTGTCTGTGACCGCCTCACGCAAAACTACTGAACGGATTTAGATGAGGGTTTTACGAGTAGATAGGTTCATTCAAGAGGAATTACGAGCATTAAACATGGATCTACAATGTTTAGGTGCTGAGCATTAACAGTATCAGTGAATCAAGTGGGGGAAAAGTTAACCCCAGCGAGTTTTCATGATGTTTAATCTCAAAATGATGTAGAAAAGAATTGTGTATAGAATAAAATGATCTACAAAAAAGTCCGCGGACGCATATATCTATATCTAATAGACAAGTAGTTACAACCGTATTTGTGTAGATAATTATGTATTCAAATTGTGAATGTAAACAAATATTGTACCCGTGCGAAGCCGGGGTAGCTAGTAGACTATAATGTCTCGATATAACCTGTAAATCAGTGTTTCTCAAAGTGGGCGATAACGCCCCCTTGTGGGCGCTGGAGGCCTAGAGGGGGCGGTAAGGGGCCCAGAAACACTAATATAGCACACTAAATATAAATTAAAGTAATGAATTTCATTGTGATTTTTAAAATGTGGTAAAGTAAAAAAAATTATCTACCTATCATAGTTTAGCGTCATGTGCCCTGATTCTAATCTAAATTAATTTTTATTTTGAAAACCCTATAAGATATTATCGAGACAATAAATGATCAGTGATTGCCGAGTTAGTTATTATTAACATCCAATAAGACAATAATGTCTGCTTAAATATTGTGTAAATACTATGGCTAGATGTGGCTAATCTGATTTGGAAACAGCTGGAGAACCTAGACACTCAAGGACCACCTAATCTCAAACATCAATGGATTTAAATAGTTTTGATTGGATATTTAAAGATCAAACCAAAGTATAATCGCAAAATTTTCTGCGAATATTCTGGAAGCTTTGCAAAATTGTAACCAAGGGGAGCAATTTTCTGAAACCTTTCTCGCTGGCAAAATTAACAATATTAATTAACTTTACAAGTTTAAAAAAGGAAGGTTTGTGTAAAGAAAACATCAGGCAATATTTAATATGAAACTTAGACAAAAAAAACAGTGGGGTTAGTATACTTAGGTCCTCGATATCTTTCTTTTCGACTCGAAGGCCAAAAACGACGGGTCCGAACAGAGCCAGCCAAGGAATGCACGGCCCGAGAATGTCGAACACTAGAATACCGAGCAAATTGCTGGGTCTGGCAAAAACAGTACATGGATTTGCCCGGCCATTGCCCTAGTTGGCCATTCTTTGGTTGGCCCTGTGCGGACCCGTCGTTTTTACAACCTCCTCATAGTCAAAATAAACCGTCATCCCAATACAGGTTCAAGTCATCTACGAGCTACGAGACAGTAATACGTGAGCACATCAATGAACACCGCGACATCTGCCATCCGCGACTGGTCTGACCGGATGTCGACGTCTCATGCTTCATCCGATCTACAGTACATGTTTTAATACTTTAATTAAATAGAATTGTATTTCAGAGTAATCATTTTTCTTCACTACCAAGTAATTTCAGAATTTGTTCACTTAAAACGGAAGTACAAAACGGGATTTTTATAATATTATAACAGTGCAACAATGGTCACATTGTATCCTGGCTTCCTTCTAAAAACAATGCAACAATGATCATATTTCTGCACTGTTTTTGTTTTTATAATTAGTCACTGGGTACTTTTTCTGTAGAAAGGTCTTTTTTGTGTAGATTTTGTTCTATTAGGTATTTTTTCTGTAGTGAAAATTGCGCGCGCATTGCTTTGTTGAAACTGATATACCTATTTTTAAGAACAATGCAGGATTATTATATAAAAATCGATTGCTTCCCGGTTTCTACTCTTTTCAAATAGAATTGTGTTCGGGAACGAAACGTATCGGCTGTATGGCTAGCCCCTTTGCCTTCCGTCAAAATGGAGAAGTGTACCAAAAAAATTAATGAAATATCAAAGTGAAATATATCTAAATAAAGATTTTTTTTTATTTTGTTGTAGTAATGTAGTTGATAGAAAATCAGATTGCGCACCTCGCTGAGAGTGACTCCTTGTTGCACTCGTTTTTTTAGAGGCCGAGGGCTCCAAACTAACACTCGATGCAACAATAAGTCTACTATTGTACCAATGGGTTTGTCTTAGAGGCTATTCTATCTGGAAATACCTGGCCCGGCCCCAAATACCATGGGCTAAAGGAGGTCTTCAGCTAGGTAAGCTGAGGCGTACTAACGATCGCTGATTTGTCAAAAAAACTAACACTCAATTTCCGATTCCTGAAAGTTAATCAGAGATCAGTTAAAGAATAACTGCTTACAGGAGGTGTAGTCTAGGGCAACCCGTTAAGTTATTAAAGATGTTGTACTGAAAAACGGTTTCCGGTCCCAGGATACCCAGCGGAATCCAAGTCTTTTTGAGGTTACCTGTGGTGGGTGACTAACTCAAGTCACAAGTTTTGTATTTCGGTATAAGAAAACTTGTGAATTTCAAATAAAAAAATACAAGGTAAACATAGACACTTAGGTACTGTATTTGAATTTTTTGGAACTACAGTTTGGTAGGTACTACATATAAACATCCTTTCACGACTGTTTCCCAAATGAGTAGGCAGAGAGTATGAAGTGCCACTTCTCTTGCTTCTTCCACATCCATACACCGTCTCATACATGCACAGTTCGGTACTAGCAGTGGGAAAATGTGGAATAGGAAGTTTTTGTACAGTTTATGGCATCCGATCTGCGGTCCAGCCGAACTCAGTCAGCCGAAGAAACTGTATATTATCCTAAAGATTCAAACTGAGCGAAGACGCCACAGTTAGTCATGTCATTGAGAAAATAATGGCCTCTCGTGTACATTTGTTACCGAACATCTAATTACGTTGATCGAGGTCAGGGTCTGTACCATCGGCTGTCATGCGACACACACCGGCTCACATATGGATATATACATGGGTGTAGGTGCAGGTAGAAAACTTTGCTGAAATATATAAACGTATTTTTTTTAAACCAGCCAAGTGCGAGTCGGACTCGTGCACGAAGGGTTCCGTACCATTATCTATAAAAACGGCAAAAAAAAATCACGTTTGTTGTATATATTAATTTTATTTTAATTTAATTATTTATTTTTAAAGTAAATAAATAAAACTCAATATTCTGTGAATATTTCAAGCGTCTACCTGTTGCCGTTATCAATATCAAGCAAAAACGAGCAAAAAAAATCACGTTTGTTGTATGGGAGCCCCCTTAAATATTTTTTTTATCTGTTTTTTAGTATTCGTTGTTAGCGGCAACAGAAATACATCATCTGTGAAAATTTCAACTGTCTAACTATCACGGTTCATGAGATACAACCTGCCTGGTGACAGACGGACAGACGGACGGACAGCGGAGCCTTAGTAATAGGGTTTTCGTTTTTTTTTCTGTTCGAAACAGAAAAAGAGGGTGTAACACGTTATTTGAAAACTTGACACTGTAAAGGTTAAAATGTAGAAAATGGCGTTCTTCCAATCGGAATAAGTTTATAAATTAACTTTAAAAAAAAGTGTACAGACTTCAAAAATTTGCACTGAAAAATAAGAAATAATAAATATTTCGTCGAATTTGAAGTAGGTTGGTGCAAAATTAGGATACAAAATTAAGTAAACATCTAAGAAGATAAAGATCTGTTCAATATTATCTATGTTTGTACTGATGATCGTAGGTTCCTACGGAATTGTCTAGATTAGTGAATTTGGAAACTAAGTTGTTTCTAATTTGGCACCAATTCGGAAGAATTATCTGTCGATTAAAAAAGAAATACGCGAACACACATAAAAAAATATATATACGGTCGAATTGAGAAACGCCTTTTTTTTGAAGTCGTTAAAAAAGAATATCAGCAACATTTTGTGTACGTACGTTTAGCTACTTCTTCAGTAGCTGTGGTGGTATCCGGGGCGGGCGGAAATCACGTAATGTAATACGATTTATTAGTGATTGTTTCAGGATTTCAAGACTCTAATGCAGATAGATACATTGTCGGCACTGGAGTCTAACAATTAAATAAATTAGGAACGTCTTACTAAATTAAATTAGGGACGTCCAGCAAAAAGTAGGGAAAAAAGCGTGAGATATATGTATGTATGAACGAATACCGGCCGAACGTAAACCTATGCACGGGCGTGAGAAGTAAACGCGTGCGAGAGTTACAAGTACTGGTGGCGCCATCTGTTGGCCACTTGAGTTTCATCAAAATATTTTTTTTCTTCATGTATTATTACATAATTTACCCCTAACATTTATACATTGTATATTTTATTACAGACTAACCTCTCCCCCTCGGTTTCGCCGGTGGAAACTTAAAAAATTTAGAACAGGATGACACCATGACACCCATTGGAAAAGGAAGAAAATAAAACAAAAATAAATGGAAAAATAAATTACGGACGATTTGCGGTCGGGAAGTGGAAGGGGTGGACTTTTAAGGGTGAAAAACGGTTTATCACGATACTACAATTCCTTTGGAAAAATTTTTAGGTAATTAAAAGATATACAACTTTTGTATCTATACTTTTTTTTTCACATAACCTCAAAATATCTGCGAAAAATGAAAATAAACTTGTTTTTTTTTTTAATTTGGTGTCGATTTTGGTTACGAATAACCTTTTTCAAAGCGATGTAGCATCGGGCGTAGTCAGTACTTGGATGGGTGACCGCCTGGGAACACTGCGTGACGTTATTTTTTTTGTTACAATTTAGAACATTTTTTTTTACGAAAGATACTTCAAAATATCAGTGCTTCCTTGTATCGTGAAGGTGGAACTTTTTCTCCTGCAAGAAATTGGTGCATTTTGGACCTTGCAGCATTTTATTGAGTGAAGTTTTTTTAGAACGGCTTCCCTTCTGAAAATATGCACCCTTCGCCATTGCGGCAGTGTCCTATTATTTTTTTGTTAGGACCACAAACGAGGCACAAAACAAACAATAATAGAACCTTACGCCCTATGATTTCCTCCCTACCCCACCCCGTGTAGAAGCCGTGAACATACGCGAGCCATATAAACCCAGCATAAAGGGAGTGCGTGCGAACCGGGTCACCGAGGGCGAGCGCCGCGTCTGACTCATGTCTGCGAATGCGCGTACATAATAATACTTGAGTATGCATTGCGTAGCGGAAATACAAGTACGTAGAGACCTACCGTGGTAATTCATTCATTTCACTAGTACTTACATTTGAGATGGGCCTCCAGGGTAGATGTAGAATTGTAGATGAGTGGAGAATAGTGGAGATGCCTTATTCCTTGCTAGCTCAGCTCAGGTAGAGGATTGCTCAATGTAGAGTTATCAAAGATAATTAATTGGTGGTTTCATTTTCATTTCCAAATTTGAACCGTAAAAGGTGAAGTAGAAGGCAAACTCGATTTCGCACGCGTTGTATTAAAAATACCATTTTACCTCCTTAGGTGATTTTTTTTCGAAAAATCGTTTATAAATTTATTCCAATTTTAATATTTATATCTTCAGTGGTTTAGGCTGTGCGTTGATTGTGAGTCAGTCAGCGGCACTACGGCTTAGATGATAACATTTTCTTACCATTTGGAATAATAATAATTTGTAATTAGAGGGGTGCATTTTTTGGAATTTCAAAATTATCCACGAGCAGAGCTGAGCCATAAAGCTAGTAGAAAAATAAATTGGGATTGAAAAAGGAATTGATTCTTGGAAAATGGCCTTACCAGTAGTTGGCATCGTGTATGCGGTTTGACATTTCCCCATCGAACTGAAAGGAACCGCAATAAAATAATTTTTAATATAGAACATAATATGAAGGTAGGTAATTATTATTACTTTCATATTGACAATGTTGTATAATTTTTTTTTGCTTTTTCCTGTTGCTGAGTCGGAATTATTATACCCAGTGGTAATCCGTACATCGGCATCGTAGGTTTCAAACTTACAACTGGAGGTGCACCCATTGACCCCCCCCCCCCCTTCTGTATCCGCGTCTACAAAATTCGGTATGTAAAGTAAAAGTTAAGGTATGCTGAGAATCCAAAACCGTTTCGAGACATTGGTTTAATAATCCGTATTTTTCAATTTATAGTTCTTAAAATCGTGAGATTGTCTTTATTTTTTCAAAAACAAATAATTAACTTAACCTACATTTCACCTATGAATGACGTCATTATATCGCTTGTCAACTTGTCAACCAATGTTACCCTGTTACTAGATATACTACTATTTCAGTAGTTTTTATAACAAATTTAGTTTATTATTTAGGAAGAATGTTTAAGCATTTTTTATGGTAGGATATTCTTTGACCTTTGTATATATTTTGTATCACAACAACTATGCAGACTGCGGTATAAAAGCCGTAAATATGTGTTTCTTTGTTGTTGTTTTAATATGTTTTATGTAGAAGTGGTAGGTTTTGGTAGATTTTGTAGGATTTAGAGACGGCAACACTATTGTTTGTTAAATGTCAAAGTCAAAGAACACAGATGTTCTTTTTTCTGTACCAACATATCAAAGGTATTGAAGTATTCAGCCGACAAAATGACGTCATCAGCGCTAAAACTTTGATAATTTATTATAAAAAAACTACTGTACAGAAATCAAAAATATTCAAATTAGTTTCTTAAAATAGCTTAATCTTTAAAATAAAAATATAAAAATCGTACCTTAGCTTTTACTTTACATACCGAATTAGAGCCAACTTTAGTAGGAGGTGCGTTGATGAAAGCCAATTTTACAAGGAAACGATGACGTGTCGTGTATTAAAGCCTTAATATGACTCATAGGGGTTTTGGTAGATTTTGTAGGATTTAGAGACGGCAACACTATTGTTTGTTAAATGTCAAAGTCAAAGAACACAGATGTTCTTTTTTCTGTACCAACATATCAAAGGTATTGAAGTATTCAGCCGACAAAATGACGTCATCAGCGCTAAAACTTTGATAATTTATTATAAAAAAACTACTGTACAGAAATCAAAAATATTCAAATTAGTTTCTTAAAATATCTTAAGACGAGGCTTTGCAAATTTTGAGGAGATTTGTTTAAATATGGAGAGGCAAGTAAACATCTGATCGATGTAAAATTTTAATATATGCTTAATCAGACCTTTATGTCTCGATGACCAAGACAGTTTCGTAATTTGAAGATTTTCGTTCGATAGATTTTATTTTTGAAAATGATGCTGTTTTGACAGTTTTTTTAATTTTACTTATAAACGGCATGTGTTTTATGTCTAAAATAACAACACACCGCAAGAAAATATAGTTTATTATCTATTGCTTAGATGAAATTTTCCTAGATATTATAATTATTTTTTAAATGAAGAAATAAGTTTTGAGACTTACGGCATATATTCCGAGACAAAATGCGTTCAAAAGCCACACACGATATTCAACCATAATGACGCACTACTAGTGCCCCTCAAGTAATAAATTAGTATGCGCTTGAGTTTACCAACCAGTACTGCGTTGTGCGCCGAAGAGGAAGGATGTGTGATTTTGTTCCGCGCACGCACATAGCAGTTACTAAATCAAATAAACAATGGGAAACAATAATAGAAAAAACAATCCCTCCAAAAAAAAAAGTAAAATAATGAGAGAATTAAAAGTACTTACTACTTTCCTTGTTTTTTTAAATAACAAACAAAAAAAGTTAGGTAAGTTCGTAAGTAAGTACACGAATTGGAATGGAGTCGCCAAATAGACCACTATAAATATTTGTATGTAAAAATGATCTACAATCATGTACCTATATCTTCCCGGCACTCTTCCCATTACGAGGTGGCCAAAGACTTTAACTAAAATGTATGTATGTACGTGTGATCAGTTGTCGATTATTAGTAGGTATGTATGTGATGAGTTGTCGCCTATTAGTAGTATGTATGTGATGAGTTGTCGCCTATTACTAGTATGTATGTGATCAGTTGTCGCCTATTACTAGAATGTATGTGATGAGTTGTCGCCTATTACTAGAATGTATGTGATGAGACTGATGAGTTGTCGCCTATTACTAGTATGTATGTGATCAGTTGTCGCATATTACTTAGTATGTATGTGATCAATTGTCGCCTATTACTAGTATGTATGTGATGAGTTGTCCTAAATAAAACAGAAGAAATCATAACTTTCTCTGAACTGTCTACGATACTCTCACAACCACTGTTGCCAGGTCTACTGATTTATCAGGAGATCTCCCGTTTTAGTTCCATCACTTACGTATGGAAACGAGACTTGGGCATAAAATTCAGTTGAAATGCGGTCTCTACATAGAATGTGTAAAGTAAGGCGTATTGACCCCATTAGAGAAGAAAATGGATTGAAAGATGATGTTATGACTGAAATGAAGAAAAGTAGTTTACACTGGTTTCGACACCTAGGAAAAAAATCGAAAATATTTTTTTTTTTTAATTCGAAAAATTAATATTCCTAATATTAATATAGTCATAGTTTACCTTTGCCCTACCCGTCGTCATAGCGTGATGGTATATACATTAGTATTATATAGGATTATAGGTAAGTAACTAATCGTCATCAGTAATGAGACATTGTCCACATATAATATATATCTGTGCACGGCATGCGTCGCAATGTCTCTTTTTTTCTAAGTAGGCATTTTTTGTCAAGTAAGCGTCGCAGGCGTGTCCACAACAATTCACCAAAGTTTCATCGTAATTGAATGAATAGTATAGGAACGCATAAATTACGACCGAACGAGCAAACAAAGACATATTTTATTTATAACATTCAAGTATAAATATTCCTACCAAAAATGAAAAAGGATAGGAGACTCCATGACATCTATGTTCCAGCGCGAGACCACGGAGCGCGCCGATGGCTTGCGGACACTCGCGGTTGATCGCAAATCGCAAGCCGCGTAATATTAGCGGGGGGTGTGAGCGGGTTCCGGGGAGCGGCAGCGCCGATTTGAGATTCATTGTTTATCGCTGCTTCACCTTAATCTTTAAAATAAAAATATAAAAATCGTACCTTAGCTTTTACTTTACATACCGAATTAGAGCCAACTTTAGTAGGAGGTGCGTTGATGAAAGCCAATTTTACAAGGAAACGATGACGTGTCGTGTATTAAAGCCTTAATATGACTCATAGGGGTTTTGACGGTAACTCATGAAAAAATCCACAAAAACAGTAGTCACGTCACGTTCTAATTTAGTTCAGATTCGTAGTCTATAAAATATGTGATAAATTCACCACTCTACACATGTAAGTACATGAAAGAAGAGTTTTTGTTAAATTTTAAAACATTTTGCTAATAATAATTTTGGATTGTTCACGGCTGAATAGATTTTAATCTTAGAAAAACGGAGCGGGGAGGTGTGTAATTATATATTATATAGCCAAGAGAAGACTTGTATTTTTGATAAGTGTGTTGATGATGGCATTATATTTCAGACTTGATGAAGCACAGTAGCGTCATACCTTTGTACAACAGACCCCACTAATTTTATGCCCATATCAATTCCACAGTAAGTAAAAATTTTGAAATTAATTTAAGAATATAATAATTTAGTTAATTGGCTAATTTTGCAAAAGGGCTGATACCGTGTGATAAGTAAAAAAAAACTGGTCGCCTATTACTACAAAGACAAATTACTTACCAAATAATAATCAGTGTCAACTCTCTCCATGCAAAAAGGGTATCACAAAATTGATCTCTTCAAAAGAATATTTTCTAATGACTTTTTAATTTATTTCGGGATGTAGGCCAGGATCTAATCTAATCATTATTATATTATTCGTCAGAAAAAAAACTGATGGGAGTAGGAAGTGACTTTTTTGTAAATTCTTAATTGCAAAGGAATATAATATTTTTCCTACCAAGGGTCTTTGCCTTATCTTATGCAAAAAACATCATATACCTAGTAGCTTTAAAAAAAACTAAAAAGCACACTTTCGTCAGTAACGGACACATGCACAAATCAAATGAGCCCAAACTCGAGGGGATAGAATGGCTACAATGTAGCCGCTACCTTCATACAACAATCTAACGACTGTGAGTAAAAGGGAATACCGCGCGTTGTACATACATATTATTATGCCAATCTATTAAATATTTTCACTAGCGCGATACAGGATTTAATTTCAATATTGTGAGACAGTAGTGATGCGACATCTATCAACGCAATGTGCCGCTACACTAGTAACTCAAATCGATACGACAATCAGAAAGAAGTATGCTAGATTTGTTTATAATATACTTACTTAGTTTGTAAGTTACATACAAGTGAAGTTAACATATATAGCGTGTCAAAATAAGGATCAAAGGAAGTCGCGGGCAGCTGCTATCAAATATGATGACTCAGCGCGTAGTACATTTCCGTGTAGACGCAACTTATCATCCACGATACCAATACATTAGAAAAATCCCTTTTATCTATTTCTTCAATATTTACTCGGGTTGGGGAGCGACAAAGGTTTGCCCTTTTTGTACAATTTAAAGATAAAGCTAGCTGTTCTCCGACGGCGTCACTCGTGTTTATGTATACTTTTTATCTATGAAATTCAAAAATAATAATGCTGTAAATTGTTGCTGGCTACATTTTTTACACACATGTAGCCTTAATGGAAAATTACATTAGTCCGGTGAAGAATTTCTGACTTTATTCCCATTTTATACCCGCTAACCAAGGGGTTGTAGGATGTATAATGAAATATCGTGAGCAAAGTCATCTGCAACCGCTAGTACCCGAATCATTGATAACTCAATATTCGGTCGACACATTAATAACTATCGAACTACAGGGTGTGTAACTGTGTATACCTACTAGAATATTAGTATTATTACGTTAGAGCGAGGTTATCGGATGGATAGAGTCGCCCTTCGCGGAAGCGTCGCGGGTTATCGAGTTGTGATATTTAGACATTCGTCGGCGGGGCCTGCGATAATGCCCGTTCGCGTAGATACGTCAATGACGGGGGAACGCGGTGGTTTTTTGTAACCATATGTGTACAAAAAAAACATAGTTTTAATAAATGCAGACTGGCTCTAAAACTAAAAAAATTGTCGATTTTCGTCATCGGCATTTTCGGCAACCTGGTTCAAGCTGGTATCAATTTTCTGCACTTCTTTCTTATTCAAACGATGAAGACGTACCTTCGCCGGGATGGTATAACAATAATAACATTTTTGTAACTAATAAACACCTTGTATTGTAATCAGAAAAAATATTAATATTCTGTGCAAAAAGTATCGTGTAAAACCGCGTCACATCACTACAAATATGTGCATAATCCTCCTACGGTACACAGTTCGGTCACAACTCGCGGAAATGCGTCGCACTCGCACTGCCAAAAAGGAGCGTTACGCCCGATTTCTTAGAATTTAAACACACACGAAAAGGCGAACAGGAAAATATTTAAAAACTGATATAAATATTGCACTCACGTTGTTTTTTAGTTTTTTTGTTGGCGAAACGACGTGTAGCTATGTACCTGGGGACAATAACACCACTGTTAAAAACTTGGTAAACAAACAAATAAATATTTAAATACTAGTCATCGCCCACAGATCTGTCGTCAATTTCATTTTCCCGGGATAAATCGATCCGTTCCTCCGTTCTGGCGTGAAAGAAGGACTTCCGTATTTATAATATTTAGTTAACATTAATATAATTAAATTGAATATGCAATTTTGACAAGGGCATATTTTGACAAAAAAATGAAAAATGAAAAGAAAAAAAAAATATAAATGCAGGTCTCACTCTAGATGAGCCCTTGTCGAATTTATTTATACACACGCCATGACGTCGACAGTAGTATTAATACCAGAGATGTAGGTACCCTTTTCGTGCATAATAGGTGCAGGGAAACGTTTAGATTACATTTATATAAAAAGACATTATTGAATTCAAGAAATGGGCTCAAATAAATTTTGAAGCTAAACCTTTATCAGTAAGAAGTTACTTGCCTTAGTTACCTTAAGTTAGATACCTAAAATAAAAGTATCGCAAAATTTATATGGTTTTTTTCTTTAAATTGTGTGTACTAAATACCGTAAATTTCCAAGAGGGCATATCTCATAAATATAAAATATTTCTGTAATTTTCGATGGCTAATTGACCCCAAAATGTAACTCAAAAGTAATTTTTATACTTTAGAAAATAATTAGTTTTTTTTTCATTTCCTGAACATTTAAAATTTACAGACATGTGCCCTTTTCGAAACTTGGATATTCCATTAAACTCGTCTGCCTAATCCTCTCTCCTTATTTTAGCGGAATGATAAATAGCAGTAAGTGCATCGTGACAAGACTGACAACCCTTCAAAGCATTCCTTTACTGCTGAAGTCAGTTCAGGACGCTACCCCTTACCTCCCTGACCACATGACCTCTTGCCTTCCGGGCTCTGTGGCGTTCAGACGTCTGTATTTATTTAATAAAATTTTAAAAATATTAAAGTATTAAAAGTACCTCCTAGTGAGTAAGACAAGGAAAGTGGTGAGACAAATATATTTCCTTATTGTGCGTCCCGTGCGGTGACAGACCGGTTACTCCGCCCACTACTTGCATACATGCAACTGCCGTAGTAAACCTACGTGAACTTCACGCACACAACAACGTCTGCGGACTTTGACCCTAGCAGCGACACATCGGCGCCGCGACGGCTACAGCTTCATTTAGGCCTACAGTGATACTTATATTGAATTATTACATTACAATGTCGCTTGCTCGTTCTCCTAACAAGGTTCTGCCGATCTCATCTAATCTTCAGTCCAGTAACTATCATTCAGACCCTAACTTACACACTGAAAATGTTAATTTGGAAGGTTATCATATTACTCAAAGATCTAAGCGCAAAAATCCATACGATTATCAGACAGTTGAAAATGATGTTTCAGCTTTAATTATGCAGTTTAAATCCCAGCAGGATTCTAAACTTGAGATGTTGATGTCCACTATGGCAACTATATTGGAGCAGAACTCTGATATAAAGAAATCAATGGAGTTTATGTCCAGTAAGTATGATGATATGCTCAAAAAGCTGGATAAACTTGAAACTGAAAATTGTAGTTATAAACAAAAAATAAAGTCTCTTGAAACGAAGATTGAGTACCTTGAACGTAACTCCTTATCAACCTCAATTGAGCTGAAAAATATACCGAAATCCGGATATGAGAATCAACAAAAATTGTGTGAACTTGTTAAAAAAATTGGTGATATCACAAGTCTCCCGTTACAAAAGTCGGATATTAGAGAAGTTTTTCGTCTCAAGACCAAATCGGAGTCAAACAAGCCAATAAGGGTTGAATTTGTGTCGTCCTTGATGAAGGATCAGTTGTTAACTTCGGTAAGAAAATTCAACAAAGAGAATAGTACTAACAAGCTAAACACCTACCATCTAAACCTTCCTGGAATATCAAAACCTATCTACATATCTGAGGCCCTTACTCCTGGAGCTAAAAAACTTCACTATTTGGCTAGGCAATTTGCCAAAACAAATAATTTTATATATTGCTGGACTGCTTTTGGAAATATATACTTAAGAAAAAAGGATGGCTTCCCTACTATAAAAATTGATAACGAAGAGGATCTTACTAAAATTGTGTTGTGACAGCTATATCATCATTGTGTAAACACTTTTTATATCTTTACTTTATGTACCCTTACTGTAAATATATACAAACATATATTCTTGCTACAGATTACTGAAGTTGTAGTTTGCATAGGTTCTGTAAGGACTCTTGTAGTTTGCTATGTTGATTTAAAAAACTTACTGAACTATAAAACTTTTTATCTAACCTTTTTTCAAAATGTTTTGTTGCGGGTCATTTGTGTTGGTGTCAGTGGTTGTGGTTTTGATTGTTGTATTTCTACTTATCTGCAGTTGTTTTGTGCCTTAATTGTTAAAAATATTGATTGTTTCATACCAGTTGGAAACAATAGACATGAATATAGATCATATAGTCTAATATTGTCATTTGAAAATATTCCATGCATCGCATGTACCATTTTATTACTTATATACAAGCAAACAATTGTGCTGAATTTGTTGTGGTCTGGGCAGGGAGAGTTGTGCGCCGATAGTTGTTCCTATCATAATAATGTCTCAATTGCTGTTAACTACCAAACACTCAACTTTTTCCCTCTTTATATGCTAATTATCGATGTACAATGTGTGTACTACAGATTGCACAACAATGTGAAGCTATTTATGGTATTTACATGTAATTCCATTACTTGTTACTGCCCCTGTACTAATCCTAGTACATTATTAAATAACAAGTATTATTTAAGGGTTAACTTTTTAATAAATGTGTATTTTCCGACATTTGCGACATTAAAGACCTCTGGTACATTTAAATATCTCCTGTTCTTTCTTATAAATATGATATATATTGCTGCACCCTCTAACATTTGTTGTAACACACGATAACATAAAACACTTAGTGAACAGCATAGATGCGGTTTCTGTGTCGGATTCATTTGTTTGCGAACCTGAAAGTTGTCTGTCATACATCAGGAACACATCTAAATGCTTAAGAGTCATAACACAAAATATTAGAAGTATAAATCGTAACTTGCCGAGTTTGCTAACATTATTAACTAGAATGAAGATTGACTATGACATTATTGTGCTGACTGAGTGCTGGCTAACATGTGTTGGAAACATCCCTATTCTACCAGGTTACAGACACATGGCGACAAACAATAATCGCAGTCAAAATGAGGGTGTGGTAATTTACTACAGTGGTGACCTTCATATTGATTCTGTCACTGAGCCCAGTTTCTTGGATGCTAACTGTTTGATTCTCAAAATTTCTAAGGTGACTGCTATTGTTGCTATATATCGCCCTCCCTCTAATAGAAGTTTAGGTAATTTCTTGGTATCTTTAGATGCTGCACTACAAGACCTGGGCTGTTTTGCCAATGTCATGGTGATTGGTGACATGAATATTGACATTTCAGATAAGCAAACTGATCACCTCAGCTATGATTATCTGAATTTACTGGCATTTCATGGCATCCTAGCGGCACACAATTTTCCCACTAGGGAAAATAGCTGTCTCGACCACATTATGATCAAAACAAAACTACCCTCTACTACTCTAGTTATCCAATCTTCTCTTACAGATCATTTTTCTGTGGCAAATTTCCTTACTTGTAATACCCCTAAACATAATACTGAATCTAATATAACCCGTATAAATTATGAGTCTCTAAACCTAGATCTACAAAACTTTAACTTCAACGACATACTTCTTATCTCCGATGTAAATATAGCAACGAACACTTTTATTAGCTCTCTGACTAAAATCATTGATACAAATTCTGAGACTGTATCTTTAACTAGACGTAAAAAAATTATCAAGCCGTGGATAACTTTAGGTTTACTTAAATGTATGAGAAACCGAGATCGATTATATGTCAAATATAGGAAAGATCCAGATAACGAAATCAACAAACTAACATATCGGCGGTATCGTAATTATTGCAACAACCTTCTTAAAAGGTCAAAACGTGTATATGAATCATCTGAACTTCTGAGGTCTTCCTCTAATCCAGGTAAATTATGGTCAACTATTAAGACTATTACAAACATGAATGTTACCAAGGGATCAGCCTCGGACTTACTGTCCATTGCAAATTCCCCTGAGTTATCAGTTGACAGAGTTAACTTGTATTTTGCTGGTGTTGGCAGAGAGCTGGCCGAGAATATCTTAAATAAACATGTAATTGTTGGATTCCATAAATCCCTTCCATCTATTGGCAACTCCCTGGTCTTGCACTGTACAGATGAAGGGGAGGTTAATACATTAATTGATTCACTCAGAACCAATTGCTCGGTAGGTTGGGACCATATATCAGCTAGATTTCTCAAGGAGCACAAACAATTGTTCATTCCCCCAATAACCCATATCTGTAATTTGGCAATGGCAACTGGGGTGTTTCCATTGGCTTTCAAGAAGGCACAAATACAACCTATTCACAAGGGCGGTGACCGAGATAGACCCATAAATTATAGGCCCATATCTATACTCACTGCGCTGTCCAAAATTCTAGAAAAACTCATGAACAACAGACTGGTTAAGTATCTAGAAAGTCACGATCTACTGTCTCCACATCAGTATGGCTTTCGTAAGGGCAAATCGACTTCAGATGCTGTTTTAGAATTAACTGATTATGTGAGCAAGAATTTGGATAACGGGAAGAAGTGTTTAGCCATTTTTCTGGACCTTGCTAAGGCTTTCGATACTGTCTCGATCCCTCTGTTATTATATAAACTTGAGAGGCTTGGTGTAAGAGACGCGCAGTTGGAATTGTTTCGAAGTTATCTAACGGATAGGACGCAATTTGTTAGGGTGGATAATGTGCAGAGCCGTGCCCTCCCTGTTTCCTATGGAGTGCCCCAAGGCAGCATCCTAGGTCCTACTCTCTTTCTTACTTATGTCAATGATTTATGTAACATGGAGTTTAATGGTAAACTTTTGGCCTATGCAGACGATACTGCTCTCCTCTTTAGTGGGGATAGTTGGGAGGATGTATACAACTCTGCCCAGACGGGGTTTAATAAGGTGACTGATTGGCTGCACAACAATATTCTCACTCTAAACACAGAAAAAACCAAGTATATTAACTTTTCTTTGCGCGTTCCTAAAATTTCATCATCTGCTAACATTGTTGCTCATTCTTGTGTTGTCCCAGTGAATTCCTGTTGTAACTGTCCCTCTATTGACAAAGCATGTTCTGTTAAGTACCTGGGCGTGGTCTTGGATGAGAGACTCAATTTTAAGGAGCACATAAGACTTTTAACCTGTAGGGTCCGTAAGCTTATCTTTGTCTTTAAAACCCTCAGACATGTGGCGGACACAAATATAACTAAAATTGTATATTTTGCACTGTGTCAGTCACTGCTTACGTACTGCATCACAGTGTGGGGTGGTGCTGCTAAAACGCATCTGCTTCCACTGGAGAGAGCTCAAAGAGCAGTTCTCAAGGTTGGGGCATCTCTTCCTTTCCGCTTTCCTACTTTAGAGCTGTACAACAGGTACAAAGTGTTAACTGTGCGCCAGCTCTTTATATTGAATACCATACTTAAGAAGCACTCCCAACTAGTGTATAATCCCGCAACTAACATGTTTAGAAGAACTCCTTTACTAATATCTCCATCCATAAGGTTCAGTACAGCATTTGCTCAGCGTCAGTTCTGCTTTCTTGGTTTTCATTTATATAACTTGGCTAATAAAGACATTAATATATATAATTTAAATTATCATAGCTGTAGACGTTTGGTGGTGGAGTGGCTGCAGAACAGAACTTATTATGAAACAGAGTCACTAATCAGTGTAGTAAAGTAACATAGTTTGTATAATACCTTATAGCAGAATTTATTTGCAAGCTATTTTCACAAATTTCACATTTCTTTGTTAATCTAACCATATATGTAACCTAGTTTTCGTAATCATTAGTAAACATTATTTAATCTATGTCATTAGCTTATATGTATGACTTCGTATTGCAGACCGGAGAGGGAGCCTGGTGGCCTGAGATACAGGCTTTTTGTCCTACTACAGGCACCAGCTCTCACCTAGTAAATACTTTTAAGTGTCATTGTATAAGTTTTAATTGATGTGAGAGAAATAAATTTATTTTTATTATTTATTTTTATCTAGTGGTCAAAGTAGCCCTGAATCCAAGCCATTAACGTCTTATTCATCTATAAAGTTCTACGAAGAAATTGACACAGGAATTTAACAACGAAAAGAAAGACAGACAAACGTTTCATTGCACATATTAGTAGAGAGGTGATTGTTTCGCTTGGCTCTAAATATTTATGCAGATCAGATCGGCATTTCGTGGAATATACAATACAGTCACTTCCCGTATAGGCCGCCAATTGATTACGGTGCTGGTATAGATCGAAAAAAGAGCGACTTGTCGATTATTTTTTTGACAGATTTTTATTTTATTGTAAGACAAGCAAATGACTGTGTGGTACAGCCTGGCATTGAGCAAAAGTGAGGAGGCTATGGAAGAAGGCAATAATCGATCGATGGCAATGAGAATCGCAATCGTCACATTCACTATAGAGTTGCCCTTTCACATTTCGCTTCAAGGACCCTAGGTTGTATGAAGCTGGGAACACGGAAGAATAAAGCTCTTAGCTCGTCTGCCGAATGTATTGATGGTGTGTGGGTGCATCTCGTACTCCGGTTGCGAAATGGGGAAGGAAGAATAAGGTCGTGTCTGTTCGGAGCAGTCACCATAAGAGCCGTTACGTACGTCTAAATTAAATAAATAAATCGACATACTCTTGAAACCCGCCAGTAACACTATTCTGTGTATTCCCTGTAATACCTAATGACCTTAATGAAATCCTCGCAAGTTGTGTAAATTTCGCAAGCATGCAGCATTACAAATATTTAGTAGCAGCGTTATCAAAAATCAAGATATAAAACATTACATTTCAGTTTAATCTCTTTCACGTGATATCAGAACGAGCTATATGTAAATACATAAAAACATTCCGTTGATCAGTAAAGATACGAATAGCGTATTTCCTACATTTTCAAGATGAGATTTTTATTTCATTCAAGGGCAGAGACACTGGTAACAATGACCGCATTTAGTCAAAGCAAGACATATGGAACGCCTACGGGACGAGAACAGCTGGCACTTTTTTAAATGGCACAATACCTGGTCACTGAGGTCAATGTACAAAATGCCTCCTTCCTACAGTAACTAACAAACACACCTTTACTGCCTTTATACTTTGCGGTATGGCCAAAATATTAAATTACTATTCGGTATCCGAATCGCGAAATGTGAAGATTCCAAATCTTTAGGATAAAGGCGCGAGCGTTCGTTAACCATTCGTCAGACAATTAATCGGTCGAACACTGATCGGTCATTAACAAGTAAAGTCCGTACAAGGACCCAGGTAACTAAACTAGCGCATACCGATGCGCCACCGGTAACGATGCACGCGCAAAAGGCATGCCACATATTTCAAGGAAAAATTTACTATGCAGCTAAAATCGAGCGGCCACGGCATTTCAATGGCTGTTGGAAAACTTTGTGGAAATGCAATGGAATGCCGTGTTAGTACTTTTAAAAACAATTTATACACCGCGCCGTATACATTTACGCGATTGAGCAACTAATTAATCGCACATTTCGCAACAAAATAGTGTAAAGTATAAATTTTCATTAAAATTAAACGCAAATCGTAAACAAATCATGTACTTTGTAGTTTGTTGACGTATAAATTTAACAAGTAGATTTTGATACTGCAAGCCATGCGCGCTCGAATTAAATTTCTTTGCTGGAAACGTACACATTCCTTCCTAACTAATATTATAAATGCGAAAGTGTGTTTGTTTGTCCTCCTTTGAGGTCAAAACAGAGCAACGGCACAGGCAAAGGATCGACATGTTTTTTTTTTTCACAGAGATAGTTGGAAGGCCTGCTGAGGCAACATTTAGAATTATTTGTAACGTAGTGGTGATATTTATTAATATTGACAATATGAATGTAAACAATAAAAATGAATTTCCAACAAATTATATAAAAATACAGTGAGTACGTAAGTACATAACATATCACTGTAAAAATATTAATCTCTGCACACCTTCTCCATATAAACTTGCTACCAAATCTACTCGGTTTGTTTTTACGTATTATTAATATAGAATTTCATGCTTTGGAACAATAAACCCTGAACCTGCTTATGCTTATGTCATCTATGGTACTTAGAAGTCACTTAATCGCTGTTCTTATTAAGTCCTGCCGATAAGGTAACTTGGACCGATTTTTGCACTAATCCTAACCTAACTAATATTATAAATGCGAAAGTGTGTTTGTTTGTTTTTCCTTCTTTTACGTCAAAACAGATCGAGGAGATTTTGCAAAAAGATAGAAGGCCGGAGTGACATTACGTACTTTATATCCCGGAAATCCTTCGGGATAATTCCTACCTGTCACATTTCAGCCGCAGGCGAAGGCGGGGTAGAAATCGAGTATATATAAAATTATAAACATATACAAGTGAAAGTGACCTTGACAAACAAAGCTCTTTGATACGAGAACATATATCAATAAACGGTTATAAATAAAAACGTCTGCATTAGATGAGTAAGATTTGGACGTTCGCGGTTATAAAGTCAAACTGACTCATAGAGTCAGCAGAACACAATGATTCAAACATACACTTTGCAAAAAATACATATCATCACGCCATCATTTCCCTGGGGTACAAATACATAGCTGTAAAGAAAAACTAACTAACGAGGAGGTATTGACGATCGTATGAGAGAAGAGAGCTTGCTGTCTACAATGGATACGATACGATAATTTTATAAAGAATATTATAACAGAAAAAATTGAAGGGAAGAGAGGTAAGGAGGAGGAGGGGAGACCAAGATGCAGTTAGTTAGAACAAGTGGAAGTAAAAAGGTAATGTCGTGTCTTACGCGGAGAATAGAGAAACAGTGGGCTATACTCACCGAGCTTTGAAATATGTGTGTATCACAAGAGCAAAAATGTAGACACCATAGACTTTGCCGAAGATATCCACTCAATCATCATTCACGTCTATAGAGTTATTTACATGCATGCTCGGCGATTTCGGATGCATTTCATGTTCCCTTATTTCAAAACGCTACTCATTTCACGACTCTTTCAGTCACATGAAGGTACGTCTGTTACACATATTATTGTAGAGGTGTGACAACCAAAATCAACAAGACATTATTAAAATTACTAAATAATCTCGGTTAAGAACTACCAAAAAACGTTAAAACTGTATACAAAAATGTGGATATTATGCGTCAATTACAACCAGCTCAATACGTGTCCCTTCACATATCGATCCGAGTCCAAAGGTTATATTAAACAAAGAGCTGAGAGAATAATGACCCGCCTCAAACGTTACACCCAGGGTACAAACAAAGCAAGTTAAATCTGTCTTCATTGTCAACCTATGAATTGTTAATCAAAATTATGTCATTGTTTCAGAACAATATGTTGATACGATAGTTTTACAGCTATAGGTATTGCTTTTATAAGTTAACGCAAGCAAGCGAAACGCATAAAAATAGCTAGTGAAAACCGTAATATATATTATTCAGCACTTTCCGAGATCAATCGACAAACAGCGGTCGTAAACATGTATATCGTGACGGTCTTTAGTAGGCCTTGATGCGTGAACATGGAGTCAGATTTACTGGTAACAATGTCCACATTCGTGTAGAAACACTTTATGGGAGTAAAGCTTATTGTAAAAATAATGTAAGGTCTTGTCAACAGGTGGATTTCCACAGGGTTTACGGTATATATATCAAGATGTGTTAATTAATTTTAAGAAAGTAAGAAACTAGGGGAATTTCAGGTGTAACTAACTATATTTTGTATTTTAACAGAGAGAACAAAGCTACTCACTTCAATATTGTCAACTATAGATAGTACCGATTGGGAGGATTAATTTTTTGGCGTAAGAATAAGAATATTCGTTCGAAAGATTTTCATGAAAATTGGTTCAGTAATTTTCAATAATCCAGTGAAACTTCATAGGATTGTCTACTCCTAAATGACAACAAGCATATATGGCTATTTCACCACATATTGACGTTTACCAACAATGTTGTACAATGATTCATTCAAATATATGCGCGACAGACACCAAATTAAACTGAATAAACAGCTCCGTCATCCTGAATAAGCCTCCGCTACGTGGCTAAGCGGCAACTACTGCGTTGCATTGCTAATATGGCATACACCTGTCAGAGAAACCACCAATATATAACTAAGTTTATGAGTGAAGTGTTCAGTGACTTTTCGTACCTTAAAAGGACCCATAGAAGGCACAGTACAAAGAAAAATTATAACTGCGTTGAAATACTAAAAAACACGCTTTTGTCAGTAACGCACACTTGCACAAACCAAATGAGATAAACTCGAGGGGTATACTAGCAGCCATTGAAGAGTTTCCTGGCTCCATGATCAGATCACCTCGATGGTACCAAATGTATTTGTCATCCGAATTACATAAACTTGGTTTCATATCAATACGATAATGGACAACATTTCATTTTTCGTAAGGTACCAAAATTCGAAAACCGTTTGGAGATTACATGCTAGAAAGCTTATTTTTCATTTTTTTTTATTTTTATATCCTTTAATTTTCGAGTTATTTTAAAAATACTGAAATATTGAAAAATGAGGATTAATAGGTGCCCTAATCTGTGCTAACCCTCTAATTTAAAAATACTAATGTCTGTTGGCAGAGTTGTTAGTTATTGAACTCAGGTGTTGCCTTCTATTAATTTTACCCATTTTTATTCCATTTGAAGCTAAATTAATAATTATTCTTTAAATAATATTATTAAATTACTTCTTTTATATAATATTTTTTGGAAGTTTTGCTAGTTTCGAATGGGCTATCACAGGAAATATATTTACGAGTGAAACCGCGGACAAAAGCTAGTATTATTATATACATTATGAATAATGTTGTGGGCGATTTGAGTTCCGGCTACGGCAACACCTATTTGGAACACGGTATATTATACTCTTTGCATTTCTATAACGTTTACTCTGTGGCTTGACTGACACTATCAGTCACTTTCTTTGGGTGACAGTTTATATTTCTTAATTTTAGTCCTAGCTAAGGTTTTTAGTTTATAAGTCCTCAGAATTTATAAAAATTCATAATTAAATTAAAAATATAAAAACTCAACCAAAAATAAAATACAAAAATACGTGTAACTTATTTTTTAATATATTTTTAATTAAAGTAATAAAAATGGGTGATTAAAAAAATGAAATGTTGTCCATTAATTCGTTGTGACAAAGTGAAGCTAATAAATGTGATGCGTGTAATAAACGGTGACCCATAATTTTGCTGTACGATGCTTAACAGTTGTTAATGTCCTCACTACGAATGCCTATCTATTTTTTAGAGTAAAGCATCGTAATACATATACTTAATAATAAAATAAGGAAGTTTAACATTCATTGTGACAAGGACGTCGTAGCTGGCAATACTGAAATACCTCATAGTTTACTTTGTATGTAATTACATAATATACATATTCCGAAGAGTAATATTACATCGGGTATAGGCATGACTTTGAATAGTTGACCTGAATCATTAACTAAGAAATAATATAAGAAAAATATATTCGACATCTTGACGATCGTCTTTCTACCAACACGAATAGATAAAACAAGAAATCCACTAGCCAGAAGCTTGCCTCATAGACCTACCAGCCCATAATGTGGCCCCGTGGAACTCAGTAGGATAAAAATAGGACCGGGCACAGGTAAGGAAGGATTTGAAAGATCAAACTAAACCTAATTTCTCCATAGATAATACTAAAAAAATATCTATGCTAAAGGAGGAACCAGCCAGCACACACACAGTGAGGCGTAGGTCTCGAGACGTCCTTGAGCGTAGGTATTATATATTATTGAATTATGTGAATGACTCGCCCACGGCCGCGTCACTAACACTTTGATCACCTAAACCGACAAGGTCACCGCTTCATTACCACCAATGACCATATAGAAAATACAGGATCCTAGTATGTTGAGATCCATGATCTGCATACACTGCGTCTACACCAGCATGTCTATTCTGAACTTGCGAAATAGACATAATATCGACAGTGATGTTCAATCGTTCGCGCGCGGCACCGTCGTGGCTGTACTTATCTTGGTCCGGCTCTGGCTATAGTGGTATCCAGGTTTTCGGACCATTGATTCGGGCAATGTCCTCGAGGTATCTTTTCCTCCACCTTGCTCGTCATCACAAGCTTTAATAAATTGTTTACATCTTTTAGTTATAATTTCACTGATTTAGGAGTTGTGTCACTTCTTCTGAATCTTTTTGGTTGATCGTAAATTGAAGCAGCAGGAGCAGAGGAGTTGAAGATATTAGAATGCAGTATATTCACTTGGATGAAACATGGATCCATTACTACACGCCTGAAGTAAAAAGATCGTCAGCCGGTGAAGGCGTCCAAAGCGACTAAAAACTCAAACGTCAGCAGGGTAAGGTTATGACCTCCGTATTTTGGAATGCTTATGAAAGTTTGTTCATTTACTACCTTGAGAAAGGACATGGCGTTATTGGATGGATTGAGTGAAAAAATAAAGAAAAAAGTCCTCAAATTCCAAAGAATAAAGTGCTGTTTCACCAAGACAATATGCCGTGTGTCACAAGTCGATGAAAACTATGGTCAAATTGAACGAATTGCGCTTCGAATTGCTTTGCCAACCGTATAGTTTTGCAGATCTCAAAAGAATGCTCCAGGGAAAGAGGTTTGGCTCAAATGAAGAAGTGATTGCTAAAGTTGAAGCCTATTTTGAAAGCAAAGACAAATCGTTCTACGAAAAAGGTATAAAAAAAAGGAGCGCTAGACTGACTCTTGAATATGATGAATAAAGTTGAATTTTGCCTAAAAGTTGTTGTTTTATTAGAGGACCGGGACTTATTGAGTGATGTGTTATGTCAGGATCGTAGCGTTGAAAATAGCATTCAACTGTATCTGCCTATTCCTCCTGGGATATATACTTTTATATTATGCTTGCAAACTTGTCGATTTATGAAAACCTTACCCTATCCCTACTATTAAATAATTCAGCACAATCGATCGTGTACAAAGAAATTAGACATGAAAGAAAAGTAAGGTTTAAATATTGAATGTGCCCGATGGTCCCAACTTTCACATTTACAACTAGAAAATAACGGAAAGCAAAACCATAAATGAGAAAAAATATATCGTGGAAGGTACACAATGATAACGATTACAAAGCGATTACAGAGAGAGTAAATGAAGTAGGTAAATAAACAAACAATTATTTATTTGGGAAACAATCAGTGCGCGGAGACCACCCGCGCCACTTCTTTTACAATTAGCCGACAAAACACTCGAATATTTGAAGCAAGTTGAAAAAATCACTGAAGCGGCAAGCGGCCACAAACTATGAAAACTATTAGGTCAAATAAGGATGGGTGACTGCTTGTACAACTTCAATAAATACCACAGGCTAAATAGCTGAATGATCTTCTTCTTCTTATTTTATAATGGCTCAATCAATGTTAATCGATGATTTGTATAGACGTTACAGTAACAATAGCCAATAAATCGGTAGATAAGATGTTCCCGCCGACTGTGATATATCTTATTAATCAACGACTAATCACAACTATCACAGTGCGGGCGGGATTAAACTGGATTCCGCGTGCGTTTGTCGCCATGACAGGGCGTGGAATCCCTAGCTGGATGATATATGATAATCATGGAACGGTAAAGAAACCTTTAATTCCGTCACAAAGTTTATACTCAACGGGACAAGAGAGATCAGAGACAAGGGAAGGGCTTATGTCATCGGCTGGCTACTCTGAGGGCTGGCATTGCTGTTTTCGGGAGCCGTAAGGCCAACGTAACTATCGATGAACGGTATTCTAAACGAACGCATCGGTGGCTGTGGCCGTTACGATAAGATGTCATTTGCCTGGGGGGGTCAATCTGGGGGGTCGTCCAAACGTTGACACCCTTAAGAGCATAGTGCACAAACCAGACTGATTTCATCGTCTTAGTTAATAGTTGTAGTGTATGGTGTACTAGCATTACGCAAGCGGGGCGGTGCTCGTTGCGGCAAAAACTAAAGACGAACGACCGCGCCGCGCGCTCGCCCTTGAACTTACCTCGGGTAAGACAAACACGTGCCGATCTGCACTCGCGCTGGACAAGACAAGTGGACAGTGGTGGACATCTCACAAACCTGTATGTTAGACACGCTAATGTACTTCTTTTGTAGGATGACAGCCCTACACTTCATAGGTTCTCCGATATACTACGCAATATGGTTGAAAGTTGGAGTATTCTGTCATCAATCATCTCATGACACACACATCGCTGACAAATAATACCAAGATAGTAAACATAAGCTTTTTCTCGGGGTTTCATTTTAAATATTGCTATTTTTAAATAAACCATGTCTGTCATCTCTCCAAAATACCTCTACTAGAGTTTTAAGAGTTTTTACACTGAGGTTTTAAGTTGCCTTAAAAATATCGCCATAAATTAGGAAGACTGTCTTCCGCTGGGTAGGGTAAACTAGGGCCTGTAATTCCGGAGTCGTAAGCCATGATGGTGATGATGGAATATAATCTTCCACAACTTTTGAGGTAATAAATCGACCGACATGGAAAAGAAAAGGCAGCAAAATTTTCGCATAAAATAGAGAAATCCTAGCTATTAAAATATTTTGCACAGAGATAGTTGGAGGTCCGGAGAGTGACATAATTCGGGATGTCACATTTCAAAATTTTCCACATCGAAGCCGGGGCGGAAAGCTAGTCTGTTTATATACTCAGTACAGTGCGTTTATCCGTTGACAGAATTGTTTATTTGTTAAGCGGTCTTTTGGCCTTATACATATGTATTTTCAAATACTAGCATGCAAATGTGTGTATATAAATAAATATTATGAAGACGGGTCATGGGAACAAATTATTCCGCTTTGTGCACACATTCTATATGGTGACACCGTTAAACAACTGTGTAACCTTTTACATAATTACAGGCAGGAGCCGTATTTAACTATCAAAATATTGTTATCATATGTTGAACACCCGTATATTGAAAATAATGCATACAACACATTGTCGAAAACAGATAGTGGAACAATTTATTTACGAAATTAAGTTAGAGCTATTAAATTAGCTAAATTAATATTTAAATAGGAGTCGATAGCCTGGACTTGTGGCAAAAATGCTAGGCAACAATTTTAAATTAGTTCCGCCTTCTTCTAAAAATAAAAGTTAAAGAAGTGATACATCTAGGTCAATCAAGTGCAGCGACAGACTTGCCACCTGTTCTTTTTAATATGGACAACTGATAAAAAGTGGACACTATTACAGGTGTTCCCGGCCACACCGCAAGATGTGAAGCCCGTGAAGATATGTTTATTTGTTTAATAGGAGGATCTTGACAAGTATATCGTGGTTCATCTTGATTCATGCATCATTCCAGATTCAAAAGTCTCGTGACTCATATACCTTGTCCGACTAAAATATATGCATGTAATAATTAATTCAGAGTCTATTAATTAGTCGATATGCGGGATAGATCGTTATGTACAAGTTAATTAATTTTGCATTAAGCTGAAAATTGCTATGGTATATCCATTGCACCATTAGAGAATTTGCAAATAAGAAACTCCCTATAAAATAAAAGAAAATATTATGTGCATAATGGCCATAAAAGAAAATTGGATCTATTTTAATGCAAGGACGTCTAGGACATCTGAAGGAGACTTTGTGGGTGGTGGGAGTATACTTCAGCCATTAAACTTTTGATAATGCAAATAAACATCTAATTTGGTGCAATGTATCCAACCACCAAATGGCGTGTTGTGCGTGTTTTTTCGTGGAATCGTGAATTCGACACTTTTATTCAGTCCTTGAACTTGGAAATTATATGAACTGTGCTGCCCAGATAGGTATGCAAGCCAATTTTGTGTTTCATGCTACGAGGATCTTTTTATGTGAGCATATTATTTTTGGACAATGTTACAATAAACGAACTGTTATTGGCCGAGAAAGTTTAATTAACTCAAAAATCATAAAATCAAAATCAAACAGAAGACAGAAGAAACTAAAGCATTATATAAGGTATAATGAATATAATCGAGGTGAAAGAAGTATGTATACAGTCCAGTACAAAGAGAGCGGGTACAAAAATAGGTATTCATTCTCATAGTAACATAATATAGATTTTCCATCATGTCGTTTTTATGTTTTCCTGCTACATTATGACAAAGAGCATAAAATTGGCAAAGATCTAAAGGCATCGGTTTCGTGGGAGTATTTAGGTATTCTTTGATGAATCGCGTGTTAGTAATATTATTTTTGGCAATAAGCTTCATCGACCGCCCTTGAACTCCACCGTTCATACACAATTTGTATGTGCTACGACTGGCTACGTAACCCAATCGATACGATGTGATATTTAGAAATACAATAATACAACCCCTCTTTCGTGGAATTAATTGACTATATCGACCTTGATACAAAGTAAATTACTTGCAGGTTAACATTTGTACTGATTCTAAGCTTCATTCTGTTATCTAATCAATGTAATATAATAAACATAATACATTGGAGGTACCTAATGAGACCTGGTAAATCTTAGACATTTACTTCTAGGCATAACGCAAAGTACTTGGCAGCCAATTTGACTTTAGCTCTTTTCTAAAAAGACTAGAAACTTCTTGCGATAGCTGCCTGGCTTCAATTTGCAACTCCTGTTGGAACAACATTACGTCAGTACCCGATTTACAGTCAAATAAACTAAATTTCCATAGCCTTTCGGTTCTCATTTTGAATAGCTAGCAATGATAAAACTTTGACTTGACAATCTTCAACTTGATATCAATGTAACTTTGTATTTCCACATAAGAACAGTAATTCCTATTCAATAACAACTGTAATTAAAGTAATATCTGTT
This sequence comes from Nemapogon koenigi, assembly GCA_963924495.1. Lineage (NCBI taxonomy): Eukaryota > Metazoa > Arthropoda > Insecta > Lepidoptera > Tineidae > Nemapogon > Nemapogon koenigi. The sequence continues at coordinate 1,885,936 of OZ004640.1, read as the reverse complement.
CCAAGAAAGTTATCCATAGGAAACTATTTGACGAAGTACCTAATCAATCAACTTCTAGAATTAAGGGTCACAAACTAAACTAAAGCACTTACCTGTAGATACGAAAAGCAGTAATTAATATTTAGTTAATTGGGAATACTTATGAAATTGGGGAACATTTTCATTGTAGGGGGAGAAAATTCAAAGGGGACGTGAAAACGAAGTAGTTTATATACCATCTATCTATCTATCTATCATCACGCCTTTCATCCTAAGAGGGGTAGGCAGAGACAATCGAATGCCATTTGTTACGATCCTGACATATCTCTTTTGCTTCTTTTATATTCATCTTATCTTTCATACATGCTCGGCGATTGTGTGTACTTTTAATATTTCCTTCGATCAACATATTTTTTATATGTTCAATAAAAGTACATCTAGGTCGTCCTCTGCTAGCATTTCCTTTCACTTCAGCCAAATAAACCTTTTTAGTCAATCTTTCATCCTTCATTCTTTCAACGTGTCCAAACCAGCGTAAACTACTTTTCTTCATTTTTGTCACAACATCATCTTTTACTCCGCATTCTTCTCTAATGACATCGTTTAATTAATTTATATACCAATTTTCATAAAACGTGCTTTCGATCAGTACCCTTAGCTTTTGGATAATTTACTTCGACAAGACAAGCTCTTGCGTAGTTGAAAACTCAAATGTTTCATTAAAAACTCGTTTTTGTGTTAACTTATATGACATCAAGTTCTTAGATTGGTTTTAGAATTGGTCTCTAAAAGATGTAGGAAAAGATGTATTCTGCTGGACCGATTATAAAATCTTACTGTTAGGAAGCTACATTTATCCAGACGGTTCCTTTAGCTAGGTTTAACTTATACATAATGCCGATATCTTCTTCAAAGTCAGACACCCACTTAACCAATTTTTAAAAGTCACAAAACCAAAACAGTATCGTAGTTGCTTAGTTTCTCGAACGACCGCCCGTGAACCTGCCAAGTGGCAAATTAAAAATGGACATGTATCAATACTCGTACATACGTAGACACATCGTAATGTATGTTAAACTCTAGTAAAAACCGACGCGAGAAAAAACTGCACAACCGGTCAAGTTAAATGAGAACGTCATTAATTTATTTGACTACGATAATATCTATACTAAACTAAAATTATAAATATAAATTGCGAGTTTGTGAGATATTAGTAAGAAATGAACTCGTAAGCAACTGGACCGATTGGAAAAATGATTTTACTGTTATAAATCCGTATTTAGAAAAAGTTTGAGTTTCGTAAGTTATATTAGCAATATTTACAACTAAAACAGGATTTCGCATTTTTAAAAATCTACAGACGCAGCCTGGACCGAATGCTATCAACTTTTGTCTGTCTCTTCATTTAAAACTAGAGATGTTCTACAAATCTACATACTTTGTTACTACCAACTGTCGTTGCTATTAAACCCTATATTACATAAGTAGAAAATATCAAACCGGTGCTTTATGATTCCTCCAAATTTAGGGCACACCGTTCCGCCGCACGACCCCATAAACTATACCTCCATAGATCCGAACGCCGGATGTGGTTATGTGTATTCTATAATCTAATTTTTATCGTACGTTATTATCGTAACTGTGACACCGAAACAAACACACAGAGCTTTTGATGAGTCGGCAATTTGTAAATTAAAAATTATGTTTATGGAAATGAAACATTAGCTTTAAACTTAAACAAAATATACGTCTTAGCAACATGTGACTTCACAGCTTTTATGCGGAAAGATTTTAACAGAAAAAAAATTACTTTGTTTGGAGTAGTATAGGCAGAGAGGATTTTACTTGATCCATTTATAACAGAGTGTCTCAAAAGTGAAATAGTACTGCGTAATTTTAAGCTAATAGGCAATAAAAAAACCTGCCTCGGTAAAGGTTCCTAATATTATCTATAGTCTGACGTACAGACAGACAGACAGACTTTTTGAAATAAAATATCTAATAAACGATAATATAACCTTGTCACCCATAACCCTGAAGCGACCCTCGCTCGACCTATAACTTCCAGAACGAACAAACTTTTTTATCATCACCTCTTAAACAAACAAGAAGAGAGAAAAATGAGGCATTAAATTATGTTAAGGAATAGCTTCACTTACAAATGGGGCGGAATGTGGAATAGATTGAATATTTTAGTGGTTTTTCGATAGATACGCTGTTATTTGTCAATGTAACACTCCATTTCTCAAATATTTGAGGTACCCTGACTTCCAAAATTCAATTCAGCAACTTAAATTGATTACATGTTTTTTATTCAACACAGTGTAGTGTGATGTACTCATAGACAACTAAAGTTGCGAATTGAAATGAATGAATTGTGGTGCTTAGTTGATTCCATGGCAACAAATAGAGAAGAGGCGGCCGCGGTCGTATGCGGGTACAAAACGAAAGCTCAAATACACTTTGGTGCAGCTTCAATCAAAGTCAACGAACTCTATCAATAGATAAAACGGATATCACAGACAGACAATAAAAAGATTATCTAGAAAAGAAACTTTAAGCATGGCCCGAAATAAGTGCAAATCATCCAGGGCAGCAAACTCTGCGAAATGCCAGTGAAGTTCTACTTAAATACTTTAGGGATTGCCATTTAAAGTGTGTGAACACTGGTTAACAGTTCCGATTATTTCTTTTCACTTCATAAGGTCACGTTTCTTGAAGAGCGATGGGATAAAACATAATCACGACCGCCTTACGGCAACGGACCCAGGGTGTCCAGCTGAAGACGTCTTCCCATTAAACAGACGATATTTTCTGAGGATACCTTCTGCTAACTTTTTTCCATCAATTATGTGAAACCTTAACGTTAGTATTACGATACGAGACGTAGAATATTTTACGCGCAGTGGGCTGTAGTTAATAATTGTGTGTTGTGGTTGTTGATTAATACAAGGTACTGATATTAATACCTTAATTAAAATATTCACAATATTAAGCTTAAATAAAATAAATAAAAGCTAGGAAGCTGACATTTTGCACAGGGGTTCCCTTTATTATGTAGACAAGGAATAAGGAAGGAAATTTCGATATTCAACCCCTAAGGGGGTTAAATGGGGTAAATACCTTTGTATGTAAAATCTTAATTCCTGCGTGAATCAACTTGAAACTTGGTACAAATATTCTTTAAAACAAATAATAAAATACATATTTCTGGATTTTTAAAAACAACCTTTAAGGAGGGATGCAACGGGGTGTAGAAGTTTGTATAGGGAAATCGTATTACCTTCGTGTATGAACTTGAAACTTGGTACAAATATTCTTCAAAACAAATAATAAAACACGTATTTTTGGATTTTTAAAAACTACCCTTAAGGAGGGTGCAACGGGGTGTAGAAGTTTGTATAGGGAAAGCCTACGTGTATCAACTTGAAACTTGGTATAAATATTAACAAATAATAAAACACGTATTTTTGGATTTTTAAAAACGACCCTTAAGGAGGGGTGCAACTGGGTGTAGAAGTTTGTATAGGGAAATTGTATTACCTACGTGTAGCAACTTGAAACTTGGTGCAAATATTCTTCAAAACAAATAATAAAAACATGTATTTTTGGATTTTTAAAAACTACCCTTAAGGAGGGTGCAACGGGGTGTAGAAGTTTGTATAGGGAAAGCCTACGTGTATCAACTTGAAACTTGACAAAAATACTATTTAAAACAAATAAAAAAACACGTATTTTTGGATTTTTAAACACGACCCTTAAGGAGGGGTGCAACGGGGTGTAGAAGTTTGTATAGGGAAATCGTGTTACCTGCGTGTATCAACTTGAAACTTGGTACAAATATTCTTAAAAACAAATAATAAAACACGTATTTTTGGATTTTTAAAAACGACCCTTAAGGAGGGGTGCTACGGGGTTTATAACTTTGTATGGGGATAAATTTTGTTTTGGACGAATCTACTTGAAACTTAGCTAGAGAACATAGGAGTTGACCTAAAGGATTTTTTAAAACAACCCTTAAGAAATTGTTAAATTGGACATGGGGAAATATTTTTACGGGACTGGGAATAAATTAATTTATAGGTACCGAATTTATACTTTTTGAACTTCTGACTGACGGGGGTAAAAGATAAAATTAAGGGAAATCTCTGCGTATTTACATAAATTACTTACAAAAGCTAGTCGTGTATAAAATCATTAACTTAAAAGTATTGTCGAAAACATTTAATTATTTATTTAGGTATAAGACCTCCACACTATAATGTAACTATCCAACTGAAAGAAATTCACGCTTTAATTTATGTATGGGATGGTTATCATCAAAGTGCTCATATAAGCCTAATCAGCTGCTTCCATTAAGGTTTTTGCGAGAGGCAAGACGGCGGATAAATGTAAATATAAGGAACGATACATCTTAATTGGCTTTTAATCGCCAACGCTAACTTTGATGGATAACTTTTGTCCTAATTCAGATATTTGATCCAGTGCCGCCTTCACATCGTGTATTAAGAAATTAGATGCCTACTCAAAAGTAATAGTGTTCAATGACAAAATCGCGTCAAGTTACAACGACCTCATTCCACTTTTTCCACTCAATAACACCACTAAGTGGCAATTGAACTCCTTGTGACATTCCCACTTCCGCGCCGCCTGCCCCTGATACGGTTTGGAAAACCATGTTACAAATGCAAGGATCAAAGAATCAATACTCGATATTGTACATTAAATTTGTGCGTTGAATAACCGATCTATCAGTTCGTCTATTCCTGGCCATCAGTATATTTAGTTCCTGAGCAACAACAAGGTATGGCAGTAAAACTTAAATAAAACAACTTCTCTGGAAAATGCAATTCACAGACAGTCAAATATTCGTAAACTTTCAATTTTTATTTTGATTTCTATTTTGTGACACAACACAAAACACTTCTATAGCAAAATACAATGTAATAGACACACCTTAATTGGCTTTTAATCGCGAATGTTAATACTGCTTGTACATACCGCTATAGAATCGCGTGCGCATGCGATCGCCTACGATGAACTTTAGGCCGGACGCGAAAAAACGCGACAAAAACACGTCTGTGCGCTAATGAAGAGCTGGAAGGGCACGTCTTAATTAGTTAGTGCTCGTGGCACGTGGCGGTCTCACTCAATAGGGGCCGACTCCTGCTATTTGTTAAGTGCTTAAGGAATAAAAAATAGCCTCGTAGCACCTCGCAGTTTTTGGAATGTCTATGCAGTATTATGTCAGCACATTGGAAAAGCTTGTGGTGACGGGTAGGGTTAAGAGAAAGAAACCTCGACGACAGACCCCTAAATGATATGGTCCGAAAACCTGGACACCACTAATAGCCACAAGCTCTTTATCAGACAGAAGACTGCAGCTGATGAAAGAAAATAGTTGGCAACAAGCTGCCGCGCGGAAGTCTCAATCCTCAAAGAAGTAGGATACCAGTCCTATAATATTACTTTAGAAAGAGACTTGTAAATCGAGGACCAAATTTAGTTTAGGGGCCCAAAATCGATTCATAAGAGAAATCTTTTAGATATCATAGCTCCTTGTTTTCGGGAGCTATTACACATTGGACTGTCAAATCAAGTACCTACTTTAACCATTCACGTCAAAGAAATGTTTGTAAACTTAATGCCAACAATGGTTAACGAACGAAGCACTCTCGCACCATAGACGGCAGCACGACACTGAAATAGCATTTGGGCGACATAACCTATTACGCAATCAAGTACTGACTGACAATACCATCGTCGGGGCGGACAATCCCAAATTAGCTTGAAGTCGTCGACTCCACCAGATTTAGAAATGTCCCGCCGGGAGCAAAAAGTGTGAGACTCTCGCCCAGCTTAACTAGCCAGATATTTTGAGACGCGATTAGTGATGGGTAGAACCGAAATAGGTGCATTCAAAGTATCGTATTCGAATTTCCTGAATACCAACTGAATTGCTAACTAAAGATGTCAAATATTTTTGTATGAAAATTTTGCAGCAACGTCATAGAGGGTTGTAAGTGAAACTGAAGTAAGTAGTTCAGGCGAATTCTCACACAAACAAAAATCGATAGTGATTTCCCCTTTTAATTAATGTCAATCGTAAAATGCCTCTAACAAGAATTAAAATAATGATGGTGCATGAAATAGATAGGTAACATTTAAATATTTAAAATTGCCCACTGATTTGATTTGAATACATACAAAGTACGCGAAGAGAATCTGAGCACAAGCACAATGCAAGTAACAATCGTTGAGAAACGGAAAACAGATCGATTTAATGACGCGGTTAGAATATTAAAAACCGTGCCCAGTGTTAATTTCATTTGGTTTATTTTCTTTAAAAATTTGGAGAAATAAAATTTCTTGACTTGTTAAATCCAATATTCAAAAAAGTACATTCCAAATCTATCCCCGGTTGATGACACCGAACACTGACGACGCAGTAATGGATACGTTCGTCCAAAAAAGAAGTGAGACACATCTCGAAGCTGACTTATATGGGGACGGGAACGAAGCGAAATTGACTGGAACCACAACAACTATTTATTTAATTTAACGGAACTTTCTCTTATTTCTCGGGAAAAATCTGAAAAGTTACGTAAAATATTGATACGATTTAGTGTATGAAGTACTATTTAATGTAGAGGAAATATCAAGAGTGATTGTGCAGTGGCGTAGCGTAGTTTGTCACCAGGGCCATAAAATATATAGGGATTAGGGATCCCTCCCTCCCCCCTATTTTTGCAATTATGAAATTAAACAGTCTTCAAAATCGTACACTACTTAATCAATGGTATTAATTACGTTATAACTGCTCTTATCTAACGAACTTAATGCACTATAGTGGGTACTACTCAATGGTGCTACTGGACTACATATATTATGTTTTATGTAGGTATACATTTTTTTTCTTTAATTTTCCACTATTTTCACTATGGTCTAAAATGTGTGCGACCTGCCGCCCACAACTCCTTGAAAAGCCACCCCATGAAAGGAACCTAGTCTCGGGAAACCCCCATGGGATACGTATATAACTAGGGTTGCCATCTGAAAAATCAGAAAACTAGGACAAGAAGCTCGAAAACCCCGGATTTTTGAGCTTGGACTGTTGTCCGGATTTTTTTTTGTAATAATAATTTGTATTTTTTTTTTATTTTTAACTTCCCGTTATGAAAATTGAAGGTTTCTAAAAAACAACGGGAATTATTAGTTTTCTTCTTCCATCGTCCAAATTCTAGTTTACAACAAATCTGGTTTATCTCTCGACTTTAAAATCCGGATTGTTTATAAAAACCCGTCCGGACGTTCCCCGGACGCCCTCCAAACTAAAACAAATCCGGGGAAACCCGGACGAATGGCAACCATGCATATAATTAAAGCTTATTTTCATAATTAAATAAATTTTAACATGGCGCTCCCATCGGTTGAAGGGAATACTAATCTCTCACCTCATCTATATATTCTTTCTACTTAAATACAATCGTGAAAGATTGACAAATAAACGGAATTAAATCATTAAAGCACCTACAGAAGTACAATGACGAAAGAACAAATTGCACCATAAATCTTAACTGATACGACATTATTTCAGTTTTACAAAGTTAATTAGACATTAGGGTTCGTAGTCTAGACATGCAATAGGGAGGTGCGTACTGCGTACACTGGGAATTAGTTAATTATCCCCGAACCTGACCTTGACTCTCGAAAAGTCAGTTCGTCGGTCGGCGACCTCATTAAGTATACGCATATTTAAAAGGTCCAACTAATACACCAACAGGCGCAGGATTGTGTTACGACCCCGACTAGAATACTAATTGAACTTTTTTAACTGGACTTGGTATGGAGGAATCAATATAATTATATTCTAATCAATTGACAAATTTTAATTAATTGAGAGATGCAAAAAACAGAACTATTCGGATATATTAATAATTATATGTGCGGCGGATAGGGAAGTCATTTCTCAGTAAATGATATATTGATGTAATTCCTGCCAAATATCGGCTTATTTAAAAAAAATGGGTTGCGCACCGACTGTCAAAAAAGCTCAGCTAAACTTATTATTTTAAAAGTCTAACCATAAAGTTTTGTCAATGTCAAGATAGACTTTAATGCAAAGATCCAAATTCTAATGGGTACCTAAATATTATTTAAGACTTCGATAACCAATGACCATCATGATCTAATTTTGTCACGCATGAAAAAATGCTGTAAGAAATTATATAACAATGGATAAGCTTCAAAATTCCATATCATAAAACATTAATTTTCTTAGGAGAATCCCTTTAAGGGTAATAACAAGATTTCAAAAGATCTTGCCCGATTTCGCTAATCACCCTTATTGTTTTATTAGGAAGTTATAAAAAATACGTTAGGAGCTAAAAGTGACGCCCGGCTCGCTCGTTCGCTTCCTTTGATTGACGGGGTGATTATAATGAGAATGAAGTGATTTATATTTTGTTGACAATGTAGTCTGCTGTTTTGGATACTTGTGCAAAAGTAGTTGTACTTTATCATAGATCTAAACAAACTTTATAAAGATTTTTTGCAGTTTTAACAACATTTTTCAAATATGAAGAATTCAAGATGGGAGAAGTGAATTCATTCAAGGGTCACCTTTAACATTTATTATAATTATAATAGGATTAATGTTTCTAATTTATGAAGATTTCCCTCGGTTTAAAGCTACATTTTATCGCTTCTATAACTGTAGATTAATTAATTAGAAATTACTCGTAAATAAGGTACGATAAGAACACAAATTAAGCCAAATTAATTATAATTAATAATTGTGATTAAACAAACAGTAATGTTACAATGTTACAAAGTGCAGTAAATTCATGGAACAAAACGTAACCAATTTGTAAATTGTACGATCAAAACCCACTACCACCAGCCCTGTAATTATTTCGCCATCAATTTTCGATCAAAGACCTCGGTTTACGATGAAAAATAATTTGATCTACGTGTACCGGATGCATAAACAAATCCATTCATCGTATCTGTTATAAATTTTTGGGTGAGACCCGACATTTTTCGTACAAATAAAGCGTATAAATTTTTTTAGCGCCTCTACGCGAGATGAATTTTTTTGCTACCTCGTTATAGGTTTTATTTTCAGACATGTGGGTGGGATACATAATTCTCGTTGGTTTGTAATTTCCGTTCGAGATGAAGGTATTCTTATATTATTTCTTTCTTGGAAACTCTTTTGGTACAAATTTCTGTCAACTACTCTGTAGTTCCGTACTCTGACATATTTCTTTTGCAATAGTTGCAATGCCATCAAAGCATAGGCGGCCTTCAGTTTTATTTAAAATGCTTATGTAAGTAGGATAAGGATATTGTATCATGTCGAATTAGGTACATACCTACCTGTAAGGACTGATGTAATTGATGCTTTAGAAGTATGTAAATAAATGATATGAAATGTAAAAAAAAACATTTTGTCAGAGTTTGAAATTTTAGAGTGAATGTAGGTACCTGGTTCTCAACATCAGCACATCATTAATCAAACGGCTACCAACAACGTGGAATGTTAAAGTATCCTCATGAAAGGATGCAATATCATAGAATCTAAAATCATAAAACCGAATACTTTTGCAGGATTTTTTATTTAAAACGGGAAAAAACCATGGCGCACGGTTTTCAAGGCGCCAAAGGGTACCGCCAAACTAGTTCCCAGAATATCGGCCCCGTTCCCTTTATAAAAAAAGCTAAATACTCAAACAGCCTCAGGCATCTAAAATTTTCGCATTTCGTTTCACCAATATTGTTTAAATCGGGGCAATTTACTGATAAAGGTTTCTCGACAGGTATTGTCTCTAAACTAAATCATTTCAAAGGGAATTAATTGGTTGGATAAACTGTTCAAAACGGGTTAAACAAAAATGTTAAAGTTAAAGGGGACCTTGTTACTAATGAATTCAGAATTATAAATGTTACAATTCCAAATTGGTCAACTCTTTCAAATTATCATGACGATATCAGTGTCGCATCTATTACCCATAAAAAACTAATAATAAACAATGCAAGATATTCCACCCAGTCTACACAAAAACTTTTAGAAATAAAACAACACCCTCGCCTCTTGCTCTAAACATAAAGCAAAAAATAATTTAGTTTGTCGGTAACGCTTTTGTCAGAAAGTGCCATTATTGTCCCTCAAGGTAAAAATATATTCATCAGAAACATAAAGAGATCTAACAAGGAAGAGCCGTCCATTTCACCGACTACCCTCCACTCGAGGGTGGACTGTAGAGTTATTGTGCTCGGGTTTACTATTGTGAAAGAGTCTTTGTCTCGGAGTCGCGTTTATGAATCGAGCTATAGGTGGTATATGGCCGGCGCTGTTCCTCAATTACGGTCATTTTCTAGGAAAGGTTCATTTATATGCAGCATCTGTTACAAGCAGTAAAACAATTTGGTGTCAATAGAGGAGGCGTCATAGTCAGCACCTAATCGCGAGAACGCGGCCGGCAGATGCTCGAGTACTTTTAGGAAACAAAAACGGAAAGGTGCATCAAACGAAGCATTGGGAAAGGTGATAAAAGTAAAGGTTGTATTGTTTCGAGCGTCCGACCATCTGCTCCATACGGATAATTAGCTGCACCTGCCGTCCACGAGCCTTAACAAATCTATATCGACGTTCGCGAGGGTCAGGAGTCATTATTTTAATTGTGTCTGTTGCTCCTTGGTGGCATCTGTATCAAGCAATCACGTGCCACACGTCAAGTGCTTTTTGGATCATTGATTTTGTACCCTTGATTTTTTACTATTTTGCCATGTATAGGGTTTTTGAAAATTAATCTACGTCTATTCAAGTCAGTAATTTGAATTTTAAAATATACGTTAGCTTTTTATGTTGAATTGATACTATACAAGTGTTAATTTTATTTTAATGGTATTAAGTATATTACGTACTGTCATAAGGACAATTTATTGTCATGGAATCATGAACAGTTAATACAAATATTTTATTCGCAGTACCTTAATATAAAACTGAGATGCATTTGTCTTAAAATAAAAATTCAAGGATACAGAGCCAAAGAAATCTAATGGAAGAAGATTTTCAATTTAAATTAATTACTTACATAAATTAAAGTAAAAAGGACGATGAAAGGATTAAAATAAGAACCTATCAAATACAATAACATATCAAATACAAAATTATGTATGTCAAACATAGATATATATATTTACTAGATGTCAAACGAATTAAAAATCAAGTGGCATTTGATCCTTAATAGCCAGGGTTCAAACTAACGGATGTCAACTTTTTCTAGAAGACAAAAAAACGAAAATAGGATTCGGAAACAAAAAACGTCATTCAGTAGACTGCATTAAAAAGGCATTCGAATGAAATTAACACACACAATAGTGCCTCATTACAAAATGGCCGGGATTCGTGGTGGTGATAAAGTTTACGACATTCCGTTTGTGGATGGGTGACCACCTGCGTGTCAAAAACCTATAAAAGTCAGCTCGGAGCTTTAATATGAGCTTGGATCCGATTGTACAAAGGAGTATTCTCTTAAAGGAAGTCTATTATATGCACATTACAATGCAGTACTAAGTCGTAGTTTACAGTTAACGTCGCTTCGAAACCGCAACACATGTAATTCTATCCGGGGTGCTTGTACAAATGGCTCACACTAGCTAATATGATAAATGCGGTATCAAAGTTTGTATATATCCTGCCTGAATTAAAACATTAAAGTAGTGACATTTGATGCTGTAAAACTGGACGCGAATGAAGCCGCTAGCAAACGCTAGTAATTTTATATATGAAAAAAAAAATAAAGAATACAAAAGCAAACGCAACAACAAAAATTTACTTCACGTGTAAAACATTAATAAGTTATAACGTTATTTAAAAATTTATGGGTGCAGTGCAGCAGCAACAAATAAATCTCGTGAATTTAATACTAATTAGGGCATAAAACGGCGACCTAACAAAACGTAAGCCTAAACCAGAATTATTACTTCGGCAGACACTAACCAAACATGGGCCGTAAAACTGTCAGCATCGATTATACAATTAACCAACACTCAGCTTATAAATAACAGACATGCTTCAAAAAATGCTGCAGGCTTGCACCGTATCGATTTCAATGTAGCGTAATAAATTATTTTGTGGACCGTTTTCGAAAATACTTCATAGCGCGCCTATATTTTCATGTTTCAGTTTTTTTATACACAACCCGTGCTAGGGTAATCCTCTTCTGTCAAAGCAAAGAACATTATGTAGTTTATTCATATGTATATCTAGCTACAGACTTCTGATTTTTATTTTCGTTAGGTGTAGATCAATGGGAGGCGCAAATCATACAGTCATTGTTTATTTTGGTATCCGTGCGCGTAGACGATTGTCACCCATTGAACTACTATTGAACTATTGTTAAATTATGATTAACGAAAGCCAGTGTGCGATGATCCTCCGGATGTTCACATTAACCATGACTATCAGCCATCATACCAACAATCTCCGACAGCAGTAGGCCAAACGCTAAACCCCTGATTATATTATTTTGTTCATAACCATTTTTTCCGCCACATCTCAATAAAATAGGATTTGCATTCGTTTGAGGTGTTAGTATATTATTTAATCTATGGCAGTATTTAAAGTATACAATGTTCTAAAATTGTACTTTAAACACAACAAACTACAACAGAAGGTACCCAATTTGTTATTGACTGAGGCAACAGTATTAATTTAATATTAAACAATTTTGTTTATCTTTAAACAAAACTGTTTACCAGACAGTTTAATGAAGAGGGTCTGTCAGTAATCCAATCTACACGCAATACTATTGTTTATATTGGTAATATCTTTATAGAGGATTGTGGCGACCTGCCCTGACTTCGCACGTTTGATTCTCTTCCGAATTAACAAAAGGCAAAGGCGTTATTAGGAATAGAAGAGCATTAGTTATTGACTTAAATAAAAAAAAGTAAGTTTGAAGCCAAAAATCTGAATATAAAAGATATGTTATTGCGCATGCACAAATTTTGATGAAACATAAACTGCTAGATTCCTACCTCGAGCAAAAGATAATAAGCAATAAAACATTGTGAAATTACACAATATCAGTAGATAACGCCACTGAAACGCAAAAAAAAAAATTAGGCGCAATACAAAATACGCAGCATGCACTAATCAAGCCATCAATCAAGAGAATCAGATACACGTCCAGCGACAATGAATAAGCAAACTCGTAAATTCAAGCTCACTTATCGGCACCAAAAATAAATCAACAATAAAACTAGCAGTGACAACAAGTGACCGCGTCAGCTCATAAAAGTGTCAAAGCCACATTCAATTAGCTCACCGCATCTCGCCGCCCGAACTAAACTTTATTGTGACCCAAACAGGTGGTCCACTCGATCTTCTAAATACTTTACGATGTAAGTAATGTTGGATTGATAGATTTCAAAATGTATACAGAAGTGTTGAGTTTTATGTCTGTCTATATCTAATAGACTATCATGCAATAAAGAGTTTTCATAGGAGATAAGGAGATGCATAACCAAAACTATGAATAATCTTATTACTAAATCATAAGCAGAGTCAGTAAGAGGAAAGCATAGAAGATTTGTCAATATGGTATGTACCCCAGATTAGGCAGTAATAAAATAATATAAGTACTGATTGCGTTTTAAATTTGATTTGCGATAAGTTTTTATTCTTTTACAGATGGTTATTTACTATTTACTGATGCTTGAAATCATAAATTATAACAAATAGGACTTGCTTCTTTCTTATTATTTAATTATCTTCATTAATCTTCTACAAGTTATAACTTTCCTTCTTTCATTATATTTATTGTTTCTAGTATCACATTTGCATTCTAACTTATAATATAGAAGTTGTCCTGGGGTACTTTCGGATTTTTTTTGCGGATAATTAAGTGGAAGACCTAGAATAGTTCAATGATCTCTCACCTCATCAGGGTAAGATCCTGATATATTTCATTTAGATTTTAAAGTATAAATTTTAAAACCAAGCATCATGTTGTTTATCAAAAGGTTAAATAATGCAACGTACAAAGTGACAATTTAGTTAATATCAATTATACTTAATTTAATTACTAGTGATTAAAGCTTAAGTTAATAATAATAAGCTTGGGATGTAACGATGCATGTCGCAACCCAAGAAAGCTCACGCGAGCCTTTATCGCTAATTATTTCCTCAATGAAAAATGACTGACCATCCATATACTGACGCCACACACAAAGCGTTTAATCCAAAGTGTTTTTAAAATTATACCTTTAACAGAATACACATGGATATTTATAATTTCGTGTAATTTGAAACCAGGTGTAAGCCCCACAAACAAAACGCTACAAATTACTCTGTTTAGAAAGAAGATAGACGGAAGCGGCTCCTGCGCACGCGTGTCTTTCAAGATTTTTGTAGATATTATAGAGCTTTGCCTCCCTGGATATATTATTATAGAATAAAAATTTCTGTTTTAGACAAATATTTTGTCTAAAGAAATTAAGCAACAAACATAAAGACTGCAAATTGTGTACTTGAGAAGCAATAAAGATAAATCTAAATTGTGTCAGACAGGAATGTGGCTGCTAAGATTCATTTCTCTGCTTAATTGAACCACCCTATTTAATTATACAAGTAAAATAACTTGATCAATGCCAACAGTTCTCATCGGAGACGAGATTCCCCTAAAATTACAATTAACAACATAATTAAATGCAAATTAAATATGAAATGAAACCGTCTTAAACAAAAAATACCTCCCATTGTACCACCGGATTACAAGAGCAGCCTAATTATTTTTTTCTTCGGTCGCAAGGCTGTCGACCTGCGTAGATGTGAATCAGCAATTCATAATAATCTTATTTCCCCATTAACATATTAATACTATTCGCTTGTTTTACATAGGACAACGCCCTAAAGTAGAGCCCTAAGGGGGAGCCGGATGAATAATTTATATTACGATTACGACAACATTAAATACGAGTAAATGAGGAACGACAAACGTCTCCTGATGTGATCGTCTGGCACTCCTCGCTCGAGATTTATGAAACATCACCGTTATGTAATCTTTGCAGGGAGGTTTATTTGCATTTTGATGTCTAATTTATATTATTTGATGGACATTGCGTTGATGGTACTATTCCAGACGGAGAATTCTACTCCTGCCACCAATGACCTTTTATATATTTCCCTGCCACCCTGTAATTATACCTTAACCAACCCATAGAAAGCATATCCATAAAACTATGACAATAAGCCAATTAATATTTATAGATCGAGGAAGCTAGACTGCCAGACGCAGCAAATGAGCAGAAAAACATAATATAAGCAGGTACATACTTAGACGTTTGTGTCAGTGTTCCTACAATATGTGAGACTTAACTCAGGAAACTTCAATAATATAGCAAAGTTTAAAGATCTCTGGAATCTCCAACTATTATTCCTTTAAATTATTTCTTGGTTCACCTTTTACTTTATGTGCTTATTCATCAGCTTCAAATATAGGTAGTTACAGTGTATCGAGTATTTCATGAAAGCTACATGAGTTTGAAAATATGTAAATCTATTAAATATGCACCCTAACCAAAATGGTGGTTTCATTTCCCACGATAAAATGTGACAATATTGACATTTTGATACGAATGTGGTAAAAACTTCACATATCGTGTATTATTTTTAATAAAAAAAACACAATTTTGGGAAGGAAGTTTTATTTTGCTAACTGGAAACAAGAATCATAATACATACTAACTTTGAATTAGCCATTAATTTTCTTTTACAAATGTCAGTTTCTTTAGAAGAAAATTCAAAATAAGCAAAACGAAGTACATAATAGACATATTATATACCTTTTAAGTAAATCTATATGAAGACAAAATTTTCTACCCCTTTTTAACCATGTTGCGCGTCACGGAGGAGTCTCATACTCATAGTTAAAGTTTATATGGAGATGGTGTGCATACATTATATATTATGCATTTATATTATATAAAGTGTTAAAAATTTATTAAACAAAATTAAATAATAAAAGTTGCCAACAACGCCCGACCCGAGAATGTACCGGGAAGGAAGCCATGTAGGTACATTGGCGTTGTAATCCTAGGGTATTTCTAGTCATACATTTTTGGACCGGACATTATACAAGTACATACAGTACGTAACAAGTACCCCAAGTAACATGCAAAAATACGTGATTTATTTAAATGAATTATGGTTGAATTTTCGAGTGACTAGTTAAATTTAGATCCATGATCCAGTTTCTGAAAAGCTTCTCAAATAAAACAGAACAGCTGTCAAAATGCATATATTTTTACGTAATTGATCACCTTTATTACTTACTAACAACCTCCAATGGAAATGAAAATAGGAGCTAACTAACAATAAACAAACAAATTAATAAAACATAAATTTAGAAATACCTATAATAAGCGACGTTCCGTGTAAATAGGTGTTTCGCGGAAGTCCTCAGCGACGCGGCCCACCTCGCGACCATCCATCATCTCGGACAATAGGATCCGGTGAGCGGTTCAAATTTGCAGGCGCCCTGATTTATTGGTTCCCAGATAACGGAGTGATGCTATCATGTGAGTTATTGCCATTTTTGTGTCTGATGTACACTCGGCGACAAAATAGCGCGTCTAGCCGGCCGCGATTGAGACGTGTCGACTGTCGAATGATCATTTTGATTTGTGTGTCAGTGAAGCGATCAATCAATGATGGAATCTGTCCGGTACTTCTTTAAACGCTTTTTACGGTGCAAAAAAAAGGACGTCGATCGCCGATCGGTATGTTTTAACATGAACATAGGACAAACAAAAACAATTTCGCGTTTATAATATTAGTTAGAATGTTTACGGGTTGCCGCCTAACGTTACGTATTACCGGGCCTCAGATAAGAGTTCCTCATTCAGTTGATTACGTTTTTGAACAAACTAGTTCTTTTGAGGCATTTTGAAATGAAAAAAGCCTTTTAGTATGGTTTGTCGGATTATATAGAATATATACATACATTCATAAAGATTACCATTGTATAATAGCAATAATTATATTTAATCAACGGTACGGTATAATCAAATGAAAATATAAAAATAATTGTAGACAACGTACTTTAAATTTATTGAACACGACTGTACGTGCCCATGCAATATGAAAAAGTGCAAAACGGCAACTACAATAATAATCAAGCAATTTCACAGATCGCAACCGAACATTGATTTATTTTTATTACTTCTTCCTTACGATACCGCACATATATCTAACTTTTGTGTTATTTCCAACTAGAGAGGTATATGAACTAATAAAAACTTCAATAAAGTTAAACTTTTCCGTTTATTTAATTACTGGCGAGCGACCCTCTCCTGGTTTCGCACGGACGTACAATATCGGTTAACAACAATTTGAATACGCTTATTACTACTTATCTATTAGAGATAGATATTATGCTGACTATATATGTACATTATTTTGTTTATATCCCTGACGGATTAGCCAGCATACGCCACGATAACTCGCTGGAGCTAACTTCTTTTCCAATTTGATTTAATACTGTTAATGCTCAGCCACTGAACATGCTAGGACCATGTTTAATACCGGTAAACCTTCCTGGTGATTCAACCTATGTAATCGTGAAAAACACAAAAATATCCGTTCCGTAGCTTTTGCGTGAACAGGGCACAGACAGACAGACAGACGCGGCAAGGGGCTTTGTTTTATAATTTGTAGTGATGGCCAGTGATTGAGTATGTATTAGCCACTGTCAATTCATCATAGTAAATAACGAGCTTTTGATTGAAAATACAATTAATAATTAAACTGTCATTTTATAAGTACATTGAACTATTACTCACGTTTAAGTTTGCATTCCGTAGACCGCGCCGCCAGAGAATAAATAGTCAGAAAAACAAATTGATAAATCATATATCATTAGGTGGAAGCACCTTAGTATCTATTAAATAATAAATAACCAGTACTAAAAGTACGAGTACAAGTAGATTATGGTAATATTTCTTTACATTTTGAAATGAAATAACTTTTGTTTTATTATATTTTTTTTAGTTACTAAATTTATTATTTCCTTTCGACTCCCAGAACCGTGTTACCGGCCCAGGGTACCCAGCGGAATTTTAGCCATTTAGCCATTTGAATTACCCCAGTTAGGAAAGAAGGTGTTTTTAGACTAACACGTAGGTATCTAAAGTAATTATTTTAGACTTTTCTTATTGGTTCTGCCGAGTGGTTAAGACGTCTGGTATTAACTAGGTTGACCCATTGATCTAAAGGTGGACCACGATTCGAACGCCGCCATGTATCAATGGTTTTTTTATAATTCAAAACTTATGTACATAATCTGATAAACCACACTTAGAGACTTTTCCATCTAAATATACCTCAACAGAACTGGTCACTCGCTTCATAATTACCATCGGCTAAAAGAGGAAGACTTGGTCTTCCGCAGGGTACCCTGGAACCGATAACACGGTTCCGGGAGCCAAAAGAAAACCCGCGAATAAAAAAATAGTAAAGTTGTAAATGTTTAGCAAATAAGGCAAGGCTAAAAACGTATCTTAGTGCATGCTTAGTACGGTTACTTTTAACATTGAGTTATTCAACAATCAACTAAATCGACTACGACTCTCGTGATGACCTACCTTTTGTTATACAACTCCAAATTACATTGCTTAGTAACTGCGAGAATACCTTTAAACAGTGTCAAATTTTAATCAGGCAAACGTTGAATTGATATTGTTAACATTATTACGCAACCGACACACTCGGCCATGCGCAAACGTCGCGTAGCAACAGTACGTAAGATTGAATTTTAATATAAACCACTCACCCCACGATATCGTCCACAGCGGCCTTATCAGGCGCCGAACTCGACACAAAAAATCTGAAACAATCCAATAGATAAAATTACTAAAATTAGCATGAAGAGGATCTTGATGATATAGTGCTTAGCAACAGAAGCAACGTATCAGTGAGTGATACACTGCGGTATTTCACGTACAATTATCAAGAATTCATTGTGAATTTGTAGCAGACATTTTCTAAAGTCGAGAGATCTATTTTTATTGCTTTTGTTCTAGTTAAAAATCGGTGTTTTTAGACTTTTCATCTATGTCTGGAGTGGGATGTTTTTTCTGAACAAGTTATGTGTTTTAGTAAACAGCTGTCATATTTACAATGTAACTTTAGGCTACCTAAAAAAGAAAATAACCTCTTAATTCGTTAATCTATATAAATGAAAATTAAATGGTGTTCTTTGGTAAACGCATTGATATATTATGTTACATTAAGGGTGAGTAGTAGCCATGTGACTGAGAATTGTCAATTTTTTCATTTTAATCAAAAATAAAGATAGATTGTTATCACATTGGTAAAATACTACCTGCATATTGTAGTATTTGTTTATAATTAAACGTCATTACATTTATTTCAAGGAAATTGTTAGTGATCACCAAGTAAATTTGAATACAGAAAAGAAATCGCGTCTTCAATATTAAGTACTCCGTGATCGCTATTAGTTTTATTGAAATATATGCACTGATAAATTATTAAATATTAATAGTTACTACAATATGCAGGTAGTATTTTACCAATGTGATAACAATCTAGCTTTATTTTTGATTAAAATGGAAAAAATTGACAGTTCTCAGTCACATGGCTACTACTTAATAAAAACGGCGCCTGGACTGATTTAGCTATTTTTTTAAAAATGCTCGTAATAGCACAGAATATTCTGAATAAGGTTTTCAGGGAAAGAAAAATTAGAAAAGTTGCCCGGAATATTGGAAAATTCGGGAAAAACTGAAAGTGATTTTTTCTATGGGATTTTTGTATGAACTCAAGACCATAATAGGGGATGAAATTTAATATGGACACCACAAGCGAAGCCGCGACGGAAAGCTAGTATTATATAATTTAAGGAGTCGATAGCCAATTTGGTTGTGCATTGTCTTGAAAGAGGTCCCGGATTAAATTCCCACTCGTGCCACATCTAGGTCCATTTCCACTGTTCTGCTCAATATGGGCAACTGGCAAAAAGTTACCGTTGTGTCTGGCCACACCGCAAGTTATAAAGGCCGTAAAGGTGTGTTTGTTTGTTTGGCTAAAATATTTAAAAAGGCCTTCTATAGCTAACATTACGTTCTAATGCCTAATATTCATGCATATTGAGAGCATTTTCACCGTCCATAAAATCGTTCACGCTTAATAATATACGATCATAAATTACTTTCGTTAGTACAGCACCTACAATACTTCATGGTACACACCGGGCTTCATTCAAACTTTCTCCCGTAGAATAAATTACAATCTCAAACATGTCTATCTACATATCTGATATCGAAACGACCGCCACCGAGGTTAAAGTTTGACGCGTTTTACCAACATTCCAGCCGAATCGGGCGACCGAAAAAAACCGGCCAAGTGCGTGTCGAGCCACGCATAGAAAATAGAGTTCCGTTCCGTAGACGTATTTCTCTAAGTGCCCGTTATAATTTTCATTGGGAGTATTTACTAAGGAAGAGCAACATTCCTTGATTTCTTTCAGATTATTTGTTTTATTTAAAAAGTTACGGGGACACTTTGCAGACCACTTTGAAATAAAAAATTGTCAATGAATAAATGTAAAGCTATATAAAGTTTTCCACAAAGTAATCTAATATATAAAATTCTCCTGTCACAATGTTCGTTCCCATACTCCTCCGAAACGGCTTGACCGATCCTTATGAAATTTTGTATGCATATCCGTTAGGGTTGAGAATCGGCTACTATCTATTTTTCATCCCCCTATAGGGGTAGGGGTAGGGGTAGGGGTAGGGGTAGGGGTAGGGTAGGGGTAGGAGTAGGGGTAGGGGTAGTGCGGGCAAGTCAACGTTTGGGCAGGACAACGTCTGCCGGGTCAGCTAGTAAATATATAAATAAAATGTATTTTTAATTGACACTCTACGGGATGGATTACATAAAAAATTTCATCTCAACTTTACATTAACTGGGCCGGATCGAACGATCTTATAAGGCTACCTTGTTTCACTACGGAACCCTAAAACGTGGTAAAGTTTCCGACAGTTCATTATCCAAATATGTCGGCACCAGTAACACGAGTCGATACACTGATACGTTATCTGGCGTTCACACAGGGCATGACGGATGGCTGGGAAGATTCCAGCGGGTGAGAGCGGCGTGCCCGGGCGCACAGGACTCGTGACATCAAAGGTTGCTTGCTCGAGTGGTAGGCAAACAGTGCCTGTGTCATTACACCTTACTTAGATACCACTGTTTTGGTTCAAAAAAAATATAAATCAGACGTATTCAATCTTTTTTGTTCAATGTTCAATTTTTCCACCTTACTAGCGACCCCGCCCCCGGCCCGAGTACAATATCGGTTTATAATACACACAAATACGCTTATTACTACTTATCTTTTAGATTAAGATATACCATACCATAACTCGCTGGGGCTAACTTTTTCCCCGACTTGATTCACATAATACTGTAATGCTCAGCTCCTAAACATGATAGGTCCATGTTTAATACTCGTAAACCTTCCCGGTGAATCAACTTATCTAATAGTGAAAACCGCAACAAAATCCGTTTAGTAGTTTTTGCGTGACAGAGTAAAATACAGATACATTTGATATATTTTGTACACCAAATGATTATTTTGTATGATGAAATCGTAATACAATAATACAATTAAATATAAAGAAGTCTAATCTTTGTGTTAATAAAATGTAATCTATACTAATATTATAAAGAGGAAAGATTTGTATTTTTGTGTGTGTGTATGTTTGTAATGAATAAACTCAAAAATTCTTTCACCATTGCAAAGCTACATTCATCCTGAGCGACATAGGCTATATTCTATTTTCAAAAAAATTAGGGATCCTTACTAAAACTCCAATAATGTAACCCAAGGTGTAAAAAAAATGACCTAAGAAATTCCTTACATCGCGTGCGCTGCGAAAACTATTGATGATATAAAGGTAGCGGTAGTGGTAGAGGGTAGGGGGTAGGAGTAGAACTAGGGGTAGGGATAGGGGTAGGTATAGGGTATATTTTATTTTGTTCGTAAATATCCACGGGCGAAGCCGGGGGCGGAATGCTAGTATTATATATACTGAGTGACATAGTAAACGGCGTGTTGTGAAAACACGAAAACTTAATTAAAAGCAGATAGGAACGTCCATTACTTCGCCCTCCAAAAATATTTCCCAAAATGTTTGTTAAATAAAATTAATTTCACTCTAGCCAGGCATTATGCTGTCTAGACGACGTAATTTTTTCACTTTACTCACGTGAAATTTGAATATTTATTTCTTTTGTGATTTAATCTACGAAATCCGCACGAATCACCCCCACAAAGTAGCTAACAAAGAGTATGTCAACCAGTGTAACAACACATTATTTTTACCATAATTCTTACAGATATTCTTTTTAACGAATTATATTTTGCCAGTTATACATATTAAACAAAACTGGTGGCAAGTCTGTAGCAGCACTAGTTTTCGAAGGACGAGTGGAAATGCGGTCTTTATGTAGAATGTGTGATATAAAGCGTATTTGACTTGACCGCATCCGGAACGATGTCATTAGACAAGAATGCGGAGTGAAATATGATGTTGTGACTAAAATGAAGAAAAGAAGTTTACGTTGAAAAAATGAATGATGAAAGATTGACTAAAAAGGTTTATATAGCTGAAGTGAAAGGAAATGGAAATGCTGGCAGAGGACGACCTAGATGTTCTTTTATGGAAATATTAAAAGTACCTACATATGAATATATAAATTAACTTTTTAAAAAAAGTGTACCGACTTCAAAAACCGTCTTCAAATTCTACGACGGAATATTTATTATTTCTTACTTTTCAGTGCAAATTTTTGAAGTCGGTACACTTTTTTTTTTAAAGTTAATTTATTTTTCCCTTTTAAGTGATTTTGTTGCCCTGAGAGACAAATAATAACGCAAATAAAAAAAAAACTGCTGTGGATGGGATTTGAACCATTTGCATCCTGAACTGCACCATACCATACCATACCTTTAGCCGTTAGACCACCGTCGATACAAAAATTGACAACTTCGTGTCAATAGCAACCGTTGCTAAGGCTTTTCTCTGATACATAATTTTCAGCCGTAAACAGAGACAAATTACTGAATTTCTGAAAAACTACTGAACCGATTTTAGTCGTCGAGAAATTATTATATCCTTAAAAAAATAAGTCGTTAAAATCGGTACATATTTCATCGAGATACTGATAATTTACTGTATAAAGTCAGTTTTTTTTCAAAATTATTGAGAAACTAATGATCCAATTTTTATGACACAAAAATGGGACCAATCCGGAAGAATTATCTGTCGATTAAAAAAGAAATCATCAAAATCGGTTCATAAACGACGAAGTTATCCGCGAACACACATAAAAAAATAAATATATAAAAGACGTTAAAAAGAAGCGAAAGAGATATGTCAGGATCGTAACAAATGTCATTCGATTGTATCTGCCTACCCCTCTTGGGATGAAAGGCGTGATGATAGATAGATAGAGACGTCGATTGTTTAAAAAAATTGGTGCCTAGCATTTTTTGCGCAAGTGATATTTGAACTCGGATCCACCCGGTTCGCTCTTACCAATTGCAATTTATTTATTTTTGACAGAATTGAGTAAAATAAAAATTGTAAAAAGGTCAAAAGGACACAAATGTACGTCTTAACTTAAATCGCATTCTCCAGATCTCTGCAATGCACCAAAAATAAACATGTTGAAAGGCTCAGGATAGCTTTTTCGAGAAAACTGCAATTTCTTTGGAGTTGTAAATTTTCTGGGGGATTCGATAAAGAAAACTATAATACAGCAAAAAAAAATGTACATTAAAATCTAGACATATCAATCCTATCCTAGCTACATTCTAGGTTTAGTTAGGAATAATTCCAATTAACTGCGTAGGACCAAGTTGAATGTACTCAATTTCCAAGAATTTGGCAAGCTTGCGTAGTTGAAATTAGCTTAACAAAATTATACCGTTTCCAACTAGATATACCTACCAAGACATTTCAGCTTCAAATTAAAAAAAATGGTTAAACTGAGTTACAAGTATTTTTCTACTCTTCACGTAAGAGAGTATATTATTTACTATTATTACAAACGAACACAATATATTCACGGCCTTTATTTATACCTTGTGGCCAGAGACACTAGTAACAGTGTCCACTTTTTGCCAGTTGTCCATATTGAACAGAACATGTGGCAAACCTGTTGCTGGACTTAATGGACCTAGATGACCTAAATATCTGTTAATTTTGGAAGAAGTGCTTTACGTGAGCAGTCGATTAAAGCATATTTTCTTAAATTTGTTATTCATGGTATGATTTTGTTTGTTTGGATATAAACTAGAAACTACTGGACCTATTTGAAAAATTATTTAACTGTTATGATGCTCTATATTTTTCCATATGGACGTTTGCTATTTTATTAAAAGCTTATCAAAGCTCGGTGATAAAAATAAAGTTGGAGTAATAACAATTAATACCTATATTTTCGCATTTCAAAATCTTCTACGGACAAAAGGTACATTTAATATTTACCTACGACTTTGAAAAATATGGGTTTATTACGACTCAAATAAATTATTTCTAAATTCATATGGTACATACTATGTGTACTTTTAACATGGAGACTATTGAGAGGTATGCCAGGATCGTAGCAAATGGCATTCGATTGTCTCTACCTACCCTTCTTGGGATAAAAGGCGTGATGATAGATAAAATATGTAAATACTTACAACTAATGTATATTAGTTACCATTAGCAATATGAATAAGTATATATTTTCTAGTTTAAAAAAAATACAGTTAAGTGGTTTTAAAACTTCCTTCAGACTGCTTGGACGCTATTGTTACAGTCCATTATTTTTGGACAAAACCGTATGAATGGTCTAATAATAGACAAAGCAGCAATAAATGGTGCTATTTTACGAGGGTGTCTGCAGGCAGGGAAAACCAGAACAATAACTCCCATTTCGTTATGGCTCCGTGACGATAAAAGATGTTTTAAAATTTCAAAAATAAATACACTGTCAAGATCTAGCAGCAAAAGTGTATCTAATTTAAATTAATTTTAGTAATAAATGCTTCGGCCTTGGTAATATTTTTGAAACGAAAAAACAATTACAATGGAATAATTTATATAAATAAAAATTATATGCTGTTTCATTGGTAAGCAAGCGCATCACTTGAGAACGGCTGGATCGATTTTTTTTAAATTGGTAGGTTTTTAGGGTCAGAACAATTTGGAAAAGTTGGAAAATTCATGAAAAACTGAAATTGTTTTTTTTTATGGAATCGGTCCAGTACATTTCGATTTTACGTGTTACAAACAAAATAATAAATTCACACACTCTCCTTTAATATTAGTACCTATAGATTCAATAAATTTTACTATGATTATGAGGATTTTTGAAAAAAAAACGCGTTAATTAAAAAAAGACTCCAAAGTATAATTTTGGACATATTACAACCAACGGTTTAATGTGTCATGTGTCAAAGGAACCCACAATCAAGACAATTAATGTCATTTCAGGCGAAATTGAAAACTCAAATAACAAGCCGCTTGCAATTATGGCATAATTGAGCAACATTTTGTATGTGATAACATCGCTTGTAGCAGATGTTGTATTTGAACATTTTTAATTCTTCCTGAACTATATTTTTTTTATATATAGATTACAATGTTATTTGGCATCCATATGATATGGAGGTATTGTTTGTCACAAGATTGCATAATATATTCCTATGTTTATCACATCCACTATAACACAGTGGTTATGCAGGAGCTATAAAGGCAAGTGAACTGGATGTCCTCAGTGTACGTAAATGTCAGTCATATTATTGTATACTCATCGTCTGACCAATACACAAACCGGTAGAGACTGACTACATAATTATAAAACAAAGTCCTCAACCGCGTCTGTCTGTGACCGCCTCACGCAAAAACTACTCAACGAATTTTGTTGCAGTTTTCATTCACCGGGAAGGTTCACGCATGGAGCTATAATTTTTAGCAGCTAAGCATTTATTTACAGTTATATATAAGTGAATCAAGTCGGGAAAAAAGTTAGCCCCAGCGAGTTTTCATGGCGTATGCTGTCTAATCCATCAGAGATATAATAAAATTATGTAGGAAAGAATTGTGTAGAATAAAATGATCTACAAAAAAGTCTAAAAATCTATCTCTAATCTAGTGGTAATAAGCACAAGCACGCAAGCACCGTCACACAAGCAAAAGTAAGAAAATTGCGATACTTTGAATCACTTGTCATCACATTGTTGAGCTATCGGTAAGTTCGGGGTTATAATTGCGCCGCGTGTCGTGTCATATTTCCAAACAAAAACACATTTAGTAAACTAACTGAGTCAGCGTTTGTTTTATTTTATATCCATTCAAAGACGAATAGAAGTGACTTTGACTCACATTGGGGGCAACACCCCCCGTAATATCCAGACAAATTCAGTGTCAAGGTAACAATATAGGAGTGCTAAGTAAAAAGCCACCACGCACATTTGTTCGGGTTGTATGCGCTATAACAAAAATGTACATTTCCACGAAAATCTCAACGATTGAACGGTGTAGGTGGATTTAGTATGTCTAGCCACGTTTTGCCAAATTAAACACAATGGACGAAATTTACTTTTGCTTTGTTTCTCTTTTGGAAACGTATACATTTTATATCAAATTATTAATGCGAATGTTGGCGTAAAATAGGTTATTTCAGCAAATAAGCTTTTTAAGTAATACTCGATGTTGCTCACTACTTCGCCCGTATTATTTTCATATCACTGCTCTCCCTATCCCAAATCCAGTTCACTCCCTATTCTGGGACAAATATATCGTGTAAATCACATAATATGCTTAGATATTAGTATTAATTTTGAAATCACCGACAGACATTCAATTTTATTTACAGATTGGAGCCCATATTAACTTTCATGCCCTATTATGGTCTAGAGTTCATATAAAAATCCCACTTCAATTTTTCCCAATTTTTTTAATTTTTTCTTTCCCTAAAAACCTTATTCAGACTATTACGAACATGTTTCCAAATCGGTCCAGCCATTATCAAGTGATGCCATGCCACAGATTGGTGATGACCAACGAACAGCATTTATTTTTTATTTAGGTACCTATATAGATTGGTATGTATATTTTGTATGAAATGTCCCGTAAGCTTTTTCTTATTATTATTTTCCAATAATTTATTATCAATTGGTTTTTGTTAGTAAGCGTCCCATATTCACTGGAGATAACAAAAGTGTTAGACATCTCAGGTCGCGACCTCCCAAACTTTCTGTCAATAACTTCCTGACAGATTTCGGTTAGAAAATAATGGTACTTAAGTGTTGATAAAATATTGTGAAACGCTGTAATATAATATAGTTGCGATAATTCATTTACGTTGTCACGAAGGATAAATGTAGACTTTTTAACGAAAAAAATTATTTAGATGGAAAAGCCTCTATAAAGTGTGGTTTGTCGGATTATGTAGGTACCTACATAAGTTTTTAATTATAAAAACCCATTGGTACATGGCCGGGATCGAACCTCACAAATACCATCGGCTAAAAGAGGGTGACTTGGTCTTCTGCTGGGTATGGTATCCCCCGTGAAGAGGAAAAAAAGATCGGATCGAGCCGTATGACATAGAAGAGATAACTTTTAATCAATTCACGGGAAAATTATATTTTTCATAAACAACTTTTCTACAAGTGCGAGGACAGCGGGTCGCTAGTAGAATAATATTTAAAAATTAAATTTGAATGATGTAATCCTAAAAGTCAACCGGTTTTCTCTTGTCAAATAGGGTCTTATTTTGTCCGTAAGTAGTTTAGATCTCAAATCACGCCATATATAAAAAGTCATTTTGAATACTACTTTCACTGTCGGTTGTTTCTGAGAAATCATTTCCTAATTAAACTTCGAGAACCGGCCTTTAAAGTTATTTTATTTTAAAATAATAATTGTTGTAGACGTTGTTTTTGTCTTGCAGTAATTCTTTTTTTTTCATGCAAATTTTGAATCTATCTATAATCACGCCGTTTATCCTAAGAGGGGTAGGCAGATACAATCAAATGACATATGTTATGACCCTGACATACCTCTTTGGCTTCTTTTATATTCATCTTGTAGACCTAGTGAGTGGAATTCTCAACTGCAACTAATCTATCAGTTCGTTTTTAGATAGACCTATAAGCGTTATAAAACAAAGTCTGTCTGAACTACTGTGAAAACTACTGAACAGTATTAATCATAGACCTATCATGTTTAGGAGCTGAGCGCAATTAACAGTATTAGTGAATCAAGTCGACCAAAAAGTTTGTGGCAGGCCACTAGTAGCGTTATAAAATCATCGATCTAGAAAAAAGTTCGATGTATAAAATGTGTTGGATAACAATTGCGCACTTTATCTAAGTACATAGTACAGTAGTGAAACAGACAGGGGATGGTTACTATCTCTTTAAGAATATTTTTCCACTTTACGAGTATGTATCTAATATAAAATACGCATTAAATAAAATTTACGACAAACTAAAGTCCAAAAATATGATTTGTGTCACCCCAGCACGTATGGGGGACAATGGCTGCATTATCTCTCTGCGCGGATTATGACTCCGTAGTCTTTTTTGGGTGGTCAACTCTGTCAATTTTTTTTTCTGTCGAAACTAATTGCAAGTTCGCAGAAGGATCCTTTTTGACAAATCTGTGACACTATCTGCCGTCGGTTTCCGGAGTTTGTTTAAAAGCTTTTTGTAATGCAACGCCATAAAACCAGTTCCTATGAAAACTCTTATTTTTGACAACTACTTAAATAATATTAAAGGGGCGTGCGTGATCGAGTGGGTGTCTTACGCAACTGAAGAGTCGCGGGTTCAATTCCTACATCCGACCATGTACCAATGGGTTTTTTAAAATAAAAAATCTATGTAAATTATGCGACAAACCGTACCTCCAAAAAGGCTTTTCCGTCTACATACCTCAACAAAGCTGGCCATTGCACTCGTTAGGTTTAGCCTCAATAAATCATTGGCTAAATGAGGAAGGCTTTGTCTTCCACTGGGCACCCTGGGGCCGGGAACGGTTCACGGGAGCTGTAAGGCAACTCAAAATCCTAACTAATGCGAAAGTGTGATTGTTTGTTTGTCCTTCATTCACGCCACAACAGAGCAACGGATCGATGTGATCGATTTCTTGCACAGAGATACTGGGGACCAAATTACGTCACACGAATTACCCCTTGATTTTTGGACCCTTCCCCCGTCTTTGTCACAGGTCACACACTTTGTTGACCCACTCCCTCCCCCTAGACCTGTGACGTAATTTATGGATGGCAAAGCGGCAGGACCAAAAGATCCTTCGGTATAAATTGTTGTCACTATAAAAGAAAAAGAAATTAAATACTGTTTACCAATCAAGTTAAAATATCGATCGACCCTAATTCGGTAACACGCTACATACAAGCAATAGTGCATGAGCCGGCGGCACGTGGCCACCTAAACTAAAGAGAATAACAAAGGGCTACTAAATTACGTTAGAAACATGCAACGGGCATGCGGGCGCATATAATCACTCAATAATCATAATTGCCAACTCATATTTTACAAAATGGATGCAGTATAAAACTTTCATCATTGTCAATTGAGCTTAAAGTTCTTATTTCTGAAAATTCTATGAGTAAAACGAATCTTTTGCTAAACTAATGAAATCTGATTGGTGCCGTCGATAAATAGACGGCAAAAGACCCGATGATATGACGCTGATTCCTGTGCGAGGTCGGCCCGTTATATGGGATGTTACGTGCGTGGACACATTAGCCCCGTCTCATCTCAGGGAAAGAGTATCAAAGTGGGAGGGAGGCAAAAATCGTCGAGTCCACGGTTTAGAAACTCCAGGTCCGTGGAATTCAAATTTCAAAAAGTGAATTAAAGGTATATATAGGTATATCCCTCCTACGAGTAAACCGAATCCAAACCCGTCCACTGTTCTCGAGATTAGCGTTTTCTACTACATCATATTAATGTAGTGACAAACAGAACATTCTGTTAATTTTTTTAATAAACATTAAATGAACAGTGGACACAGCTGCCGACAAAAAGCACAAGAAAATAAATATCACGTAATTTTTGAAGGGAATTCATCAATTAATCTCACTCCCCCAAGAACAAGCGAGGACAATCGGCGAGATTCGTTCACCAGCACTGGCCCGCTCGCATACATCACGCAACTTAACAAATGTGGGTAATTTACGTGATAATTCGCCAAGTATTGTTGTCGAGGGCGGGCCGGGATGGCATCGCATGTATGTGTAACATTGTACAACCACAGAGTATACAGAGGGTCCACAACGCCCTCTAGGTAGAGCAAGGGTGTGGTAAGGGGGGAGGGGTACTGGTCTTAGCAGAAAATAACATCGACAGTGTTGTCACGATGCACTCACGTTTATTATAATACTAGCTTCGCCCGTGTATTTTTTTAATGTGACAACAATTTATCTCGAAAGATTTCCGCGATAAAAAGCCCTCCTACTATCTCTGTGCAAAAAATCATGTCGATCCGTTACTCTGTTTTGACGTGAAAAAAGGACAAACAAACAAACACCCTTTCACGATTTCACGATAACACCGGTCCGTAAGCAGTTTCACTATGATTGTCAAGAAAAGACAATTTGAAGGGCGTAATCTTACGGCCTTATTCATAAACGTTTATTAGCAACGTTTTTGTTAAAATGTGTTTTGTTTCTTTCTATTATTAGTAAAGACAGGTTTGTTAGAGTGACAAAACATATTTTAACAAAAACGTTGCTAATAAACGTTTATGAATAAAGGCCTTACTGTATAATTTTTATACTGTGGTACAACCGACAATTTGAGAGTGGTTAGAGTCATTTAAAATATACTCAGAGATAAATATCTACATTGTTTGGTAATTATTATACTGTTATTGCCCAATGTTATACAATGCCTGGTAATAAATGCGACGTTTTGGTAAATAAAAACGTGACGAAATGACTGAGAAACGAACTCGAGACTTCGGAGAAAGAATCTTCCCTCATTCAATTCAGTCGTCACTCGAGCTAAAAAATTCAATTTCCTTGGCTTCAAGTGCTTTAATCGACTTCTCGTGCTTCGGAGGGAGGGCAAATATAAAAACGTAGGAATTTAAGAAGTAACAGCTCTATTCCAGTGCAGGAAAAGGCTAAGGCCTTGCCACTTTTTTTATTGTTATTGAGTCTATGAGTGAGACAACTAAGTGCAATGAGGATTACAATTGGTTGTATAAAGCTGGGAACACTGAGGAAGGCAAACTTTCCCACTTCTCTACAGCATGACCTATAAAGGAGTCACCGATCCTCTTAGCTCGTCTGCCGATTGTATTGCTGGTACCTCGAGTGTGCATGCTGTGGAGTGATATCTTTTAGGGATTTGGAATGAAAACTGTACACAATTTCAAACTAGAAGCAATTATTCTCTATCACATAATGGAACTCTAACTAAGCAATTAATCTTTCTTAGAGAGCGAGTCACCCCTTATTACCGACTAAATTGCAGTTTCCACTTCTTAAAGCACCTAATACATACACACCTCATACAAGTAATATATAACTGTCAAGCGAACAAGAGGACGCCCCGCGCATTGCGTTCTTATTATGTTAAGCTTAAGAAAAAAAATAACCACAAAATATCCGTTAAAATATTAGAGCAAACATTTGTCTTTTGGTGGCGGTGTGATTTTTTTCGATATTGCACACATCATTTGTCATTGCGTCGCTTGCCGCGCTACAAAGAACTATTTGAATAATAACTGTAATGCCACAAGTCATGAGCTATAGCGAACATTTTAAGATGTTCCATAGCAGAGCTTAACAGTCGTCTACAGGGCAGCGTGACGCGAATTCAGTTTAATCCACCGTTATTGTAATTTGAATGTGTGTATGTAGTTGATATTCACAATTAATAATGGCTTAGTTTGCATCCATCCATCCATCTATTTATTTCTTTCACTTGTTTGACAACATCAGTTTATTTGTTGTTTAGCGATTAGTATAATTAATATTATTAAATTAATTTTAGTACAATTGTGCATTGTGCCTAATTAAATGGATTTTTGACCTATGAGACAAAGAGATAGGCCAATGTACGTCCCGCACTTATGCTAATTTCACCGCCCCGTTTCGTGCGGGCTCGCCAAAGGTGTTCGCGGCCATATTCTGAAAAGTCGCTACGCTTATCGCCGAACCTCTGGCCACACTAAACTAGATCGTCGGCCTGCGTACTGTCGATAAGTAGTAGATTTAGCGGCATTATGTCGTTTTATATATTTCCCTCAACGATTATAATGATTAATGTGGTCGGTAACAGCGACAAGACTCGGCGATGCAATTTGTAACATTGACAAGTACTTTGTGGTCTTTGCAAAAGTTTGTCAGTTGCTCAACACATTTGTGTAATCCTCAAATGAAAGAACTTTTCTGGCTTTAATAAAATTATGGAGGCGAAAACAAAAAAAAAATCCGATATTGGATTTAGAAAATTCCATTAATATTAACAGCTTATCCGTACTGTATGTTTCCAAGCGAAGCCGGGTTCGCAGCTAGTGTAATGTATAAATTCAAAGAGACAGAAAAGTACTTGGAAAACTGAGAATCGCCATAACAGTCACATTCTCAAGTCAATCGTTTTCATGCATCTCAAGTGAACGCGGCGCGGAAATCCTGCAGTTCGCAGTAACTAACGGACAGAACATTACAGTCTTCAGAGTTTACGATTTTGGCACCGCACCCAGCGCAATGCAGCCCTTAAATTGTATGATATGCTACGAGCGTCGCAATGCGATAAATTTGGGGGATGCAAACTCATAACGCCATATAAAAAGACATAAAAATTATTGCACGAGAAGCGCATAATTTTCTCTACAAGTTATCCTTAAAGTTGTCGGGGTGTTATTTCCAATTACATTATTAAACGCGGTATTACTGCTGCACCCGGTTTAATGAACTTTTATTAGGATCTTATTCACGGATTTCAGATTTCACTTTCTGTGGGAATATTGGTAACTTTTTGTTGATTCGCCGAATATCACGTAAATAAAAAAATAAAATAAAATAATATAAAGGAAAATAAGAACCAATAATATGAGTAGGTATTAAATAATGTATCCCTGTTTGTTATTGTATATATATATTTTCTATTGTAACTATTTGCACCCTCCTATTTACCTAATATTATAACGATAAATAAATACTTTTGCTTGTCTTTTTTAACCGACTTCCAAAAAAAGAAGGAGAAGGTTCTCAATTCGGACCGTATATGTATGTATGTACATCGATAACTCCGCCAATTGTGAACCGATTGTTTATTGATGGTTTATTTTTTAATCGACAGATAATTCTTCCGGATTGGTCCCATTTTTCTCTCATGAAAAATTGGTTCATTAGTTATTCAGAAATTTTGAAAAAACTGACTTTATAAGTACATTCTTCTTGATATCTCGATAAAATATGTACCGATTTTGACAACTTATTTTTTTTTTTTAGACATTATAATTTCTCGACATTATCACACAGACATATGACGAAAATCGGTTCAGTAGTTTTTCAGAAATTCAGTAATTAATTTCTGTTTACGGCTGAAAATTATGTATCAGAAAAAGCCTTAGCAACGGTTGCTATTGACACGAAGTTGTCAATTTTCGTGACGATGGTCTAGCGGTTAAATGTAATGGGGAGTCATAGGATGCACAAGCACATGGTTCAAATCATGTGTCAAAAGCTGCACCAGCATTTATACCCCACCACAAAACTAACACATGCAGGATTTGTTACACATTAATTACAATTTATTACAATAGAAAAAAATTTATTACACCTCCCGTTCCTGAAATATTAGGTTGTGGGCCAGGTTTCACCTCAAGCTAGCCCACACCTGTCCAAAAGGCATTAGATCGAATGGAAATGTATCCAGAATTTCATTACAAATTTATTACACCTGATAAATGTATATACACATACATATATACAGAAGAATGCGGAGTGAAAGATGATTCTGTAACTAAAATGAAGATAAATAGTTTACGCTGGTTTGCAGCACTTGTATACCCATCCCACCACAATACTAACGCATGGAGTATTTGTTACAGATTAATTACAGATTATTACAATTTATTACAATAGGTAAAAAAAATATTACACCTCCTGTTCCTGAAATATTAGGTAGTGGGCCAGGTTTTACCTCAAGCTAGCATACATTCGTCCAAAAAGCATTAGATTGAATAGAAATATATCCAGAAATTCATTACAAATTTATTACACCTGATATACCTATGTATATATATACAGAAGGATGCGGAGTGAAAGATGATGTTATTACAAAAATGAAGAAAATAGTTTACACTGGTATGTAGCACTTGTACCCATCCCACCACAATACTAACACATGGAGGATTTGTTACAGATTAATTACAAATTATTACAATAGAAAAAAAAATTAATACACCTCCCGTTCCTGAAATATTAGGTGGTGGGCCAAGTTTTACCTCAAGCTAGCCCACATCCGTCCAAAAGGCATTAAATCGAATGGAAATATATCCAGAAATTTATTACAAATTTATTACACCTGATATATATACATAAGAATGCGGAGTGAAAGATGATGTTGTGACTAAAATGAAGAAAAATTGTTTACGCTGGTTTGGACACGTTGAAACTTTTATTACATCGGCCCACTTAGCTTTTCTCGTGATTGTTCAATCGGGCTATTTTTCATCAATGGGCTGATGTAATAAATGTTTATTCGAGTTTTCGTGGTGCACCATCGCCGGAAATGCATCCAGCTTTTTATTACACCGGCCCACTTAGCTTTTTCGCGTTAAATAAACACGCATCGGTCTCGTGATTGTTGAATCGGGCAATTTTTCATCAGTGGGCTGATGTAATAAATGTTTATTCGAGTTTTCGTGATACACCATCGCCGAAAATGTTCCAGCTTTTTATTACACCGGGCCACTTAGCTTTTTTGCGTTAAATAATCACGCATCGGTCCCCTGATTGTTGAATCGGGCTATTTTTCATTAGTGGGCTGATGTAATAAATGTTTATCGGAGTTTTCGTGGTGCACCATCGCCGGAAATGCATCCAGCTTTTTATTACACCGGCCCACTTAGCTTTTTCGCGTTAAATAATCACGCATCGGTTTCGTGATTGTTGAATCGGGCTATTTTTCATCAGTGGGCTGATATTACGAACGTTTCGCATACGATATCTTTTCACTACTTATGCGTAAACTCGAATTTTACGCATACGTAGTCAAAAAACATTTCTGCCCTTTGTAACAGTACCTCAAGTATTCTTGAAAGCTAACACATTTATTATATCAGCCCACTCATGAAAAATAGCCCGATTCAACAATCACGAGACCGATGCGTGATTATTTAATGCGAAAAAGCTAAGTGGGCCGGTGTAATAAAAAGCTGGATGCATTTCCGGCGATGGTGCACCACGAAAACTCGGATAAACATTTATTACATCAGCCCACTGATGAAAAATTGCCCGATTCAACAATCACGAGACCGATGCGTGATTATTTAACGCGAAAAAGCTAAGTGGGCCGGTGTAATAAAAAGCTGGATGCATTTCCGGCGATGGTGCACCACGAAAACTCGAATAAACATTTATTACATCAGCCCACTGATGAAAAATATCCCGATTCAACAATCACGAGTCCGATGCGTGATTATTTAACGCGAAAAAGCTAAGTGGGCCGGTGTAATAAAAAGCTGGATGCATTTCCGGCGATGGTGCACCACGAAAACTCGAATAAACATTTATTACATCAGCCCACTGATGAAAAATAGCCCGATTCAACAATCACGAGACCGATGCGTGATTATTTAACGCGAAAAAGCTAAGTGGGCCGGTGTAATAAAAATCTGGATGCATTTCCGGCGATGGTGCACCACGAAAACTCCGATAAACATTTATTACATCAGCCCACTAATGAAAAATAGCCCGATTCAACAATCAGGAGACCGATGCGTGATTAATTAACGCGAAAAAGCTAAGTGGGCCGGTGTAATAAAAAGCTGGATGCATTTCCGGCGATGGTGCACCACGAAAACTCGGATAAACATTTATTACATCACCCCACTGATGAAAAATAGCCCGATTCAACAATCACGAGAAAAGCTAAGTGGGCCGATATAATAAAAAGTTTCAACGTGTCCAACCAGCGTAAACAATTTTTCTTCATTTTAGTCACAACATCATCTTTCACTCCGCATTCTTATGTATATATATCAGGTGTAATAAATTTGTAATGAATTTCTGGATATATTTCCATTCGATCTAATGCCTTTTGGATGGATGTGGGCAAGCTTGAGGTAAAACCTGGCCCACAACCTAATATTTCAGGAACGGGAGGTGTAATAAATTTTTTTTCTATTGTAATAATTTGTAATTAATCTGTAACAAATACTCCATGCGTTAGTATTGTGGTGGGATGGGTATACAAGTGCTGCAAACCAGCGTAAACTATTTATCTTCATTTTAGTTACAGAATCATCCTTCACTCCGCATTCTTCTGTATATATGTATGTGTATATACATTTATCAGGTGTAATAAATTTGTAATGAAATTCTGGATACATTTCCATTCGATCTAATGCCTTTTGGACAGGTGTGGGCTAGCTTGAGGTGAAACCTGGCCCACAACCTAATATTTCAGGAACGGGAGGTGTAATAATTTTTTTTTCTATTGTAATAAATTGTAATTAATGTGTAACAAATCCTGCATGTGTTAGTATTGTGGTGGGGTATAAATGCTGGTGCAGCTTTTGACACATGTTCAAATCACATCCACAGCTGTATTTTTTTTTAATTTTCCATCAATATTTTTTTAGTTGCGTTATTATTTGTCTCTCAAGACAGCAAAATCACTTAAAAGGGTAAAATAAACCTTTTAAAAAAAAGTGCACCGATTTCAAAAATTTGCACTGAAAAGTAAGAAATAATAAATATTTCGTCGTAGAATTTGAAGACGGTTGGTGCCAAATTAGAAACAACTTACTTCCCAAATTCATAAATCTAGACAATTCATTAGGAACCTACGATCATCAGTACATACAAACATACATAATATTGAACAGATCTTTATCTTCTTAGATATTTACTTAGTTTTGTATCCTAATTTGGCACCAACCGTCTTCAAATTCTACGACGAAATATTTATTATTTCTTACTTTTCAGTGCAAATTTTTGAAGTCGGTGCACTTTTTTTTAAAAGTTTTATATTGTAAAATATTTAAATAAGAGTTTAAAAAAATTATTAATTCGTTTTTGCGTGAAAAGGTCCCGCGGCGGGGGACTTTGTTTTATGATAATTATGTACTTAGTGATTAAATGTATGGTGGATGTAGATATCATAGTGGCAATAATAATATAAGTATTATTCATTAATAAATTTAGTTTCAACTTATTTCAAATACAATTTTTGAGTAACTTTCTGGCACAATATGAACAAGTTTTAAACAACATAAAATACTGAAAATTCTCATGAAAAATACATAAGATGGCACCTATAATTTCACGTGTTAGGTGCAAAATGAAAATTATATTTTATTCATTGCGGTTTCAGCATTGGTTTGCAGACGGAATGCAGGTCTGGCGAGCCACTGTCCTAATGAGTTTGTTCACACTACACGAGCGGGCGAGATTTACAAATATGTATTGATAGCTTATGGCGTATAAAAGTTTTAGTAAACAAACAAGTATATGAAGTTTAAAAACATCCATACTAATATTATAAATTCCCAAGTAACTCTCTGTCTGTCTGTTACGCTTTCACGGCTAAACCACTAAACCGATTTTGATGAAATTAGATATGGTGAAAGACATAGGCTACTTTTCTTTAAATCCACTCTTCTAAGGGCATATAATAGGTGTTGAAAGTTAGTATGGGCCCCACGGGCGAACAGCTGAGCTTCTATGACGAAAAAGAAATTATCAAATAAAGCGTGTAAAAATATAAATACTTTTTACATGTACTTATGTATTATGTACCTATTGATTTGACCTAAAGCCTGTTCTATGGACACCAAAACCA
This sequence comes from Nemapogon koenigi, assembly GCA_963924495.1. Taxonomy (NCBI): domain Eukaryota; kingdom Metazoa; phylum Arthropoda; class Insecta; order Lepidoptera; family Tineidae; genus Nemapogon; species Nemapogon koenigi. The sequence continues at coordinate 1,847,807 of OZ004640.1, read as the reverse complement.
ACGACATTCCAGAGAAATAACTTCCATGGCTAAAACCTATACCTAATACGAATATTAGGTACCTACTTATATTGAAACTAGTATTTTTTGTATTTTATTATTTAGTTACTATGTTTTCCCCCGGCTTTAAAATTTTTGAAATGTGACAAGAATTTTGCATGAAGAATTTCCGGGATAAAAAGTAGCTATCGATCCGTTTCGAACCTGGTATAGTCTGCTTTGTGGCCTACCCCTAACCACTTACTACTAAGGTCGTATGGTATGTGGGTAGAAAACATAGAAAGCGACAGAAAAACGCATAAGCTCATGATACATAGCTTAAACCGTATTTAACGCCAGATACTTAAAATCACGGACGACAAAGCTCGCCTGCTGAATACACAAACCAAAACTGCGGTCTTTTAAAAATACATAAAAATAGCTTGTTGCGGAAAAAGTCACCATATTCACTTGATCATGTTATACAATTGTAATATAATTGCTACATAAGAACAAATTATCTTCAGACATTCTTGAAATTTTGGTTGATATTTAAAGAATGTCCTAAATACATAATATCAAACTAGCGATCCGCCTCGGCTTCGCACGGGTAGACAAATTTTTCTATCAAATATCGATCATCCACTTCTATAATTGAACATTTCAAAAAAATAAGTATTGACTTTTGTACAGTATTGGACTTTTTTCTAACCAGTTAACAATAAACAAATAAATGAAAAAGTAAAAAAAATTCTATCAAATATTCCAATTAGAATATTATGAGATATTTTTTTTCGGGATATTTTTCCACAGGGATAACGGGAGGGCCGGAGAGTGACGCATGCCACCGGAAATCGGGGTAAATTGTTATATGCTACATTTAAAAATTTTCCACGGGCGAATCAGGGGCGTAAAGCTAGGCCAGTCACCGTCTAGTTACGTTTCGCAAGTAATAACGTTAATAGACACTGCATTCGAGAGTTGTTGTCTGAGCGCCGTCTAGACCGGAAAGCTTTTGACGACGATTAATTGTCTAAGTAGACAAGTCCTCTAAGTGGTCACAGATTATTTACTATTACTACTTAGAGTAAACAGACTAAATGGTACAATTCCGTTATGATAATGGTGTTTTGAAGTTTTTGACATTAACATTTGAATAAACTCAAAGAATTTTCAAAAACTCGAATTCACTGATTATACGATTACGATACGATCTACGATTAGCATTTATATTATCAGTAAAAGAAACAAACGATACGACATACGACAACTGTATACATATTGGCAACACACACATAGTTTTATATGACCGAGTTGTCAAACTAAGGATACCAAAGGCAACAATCTATGACCAGGAACAAATACTTGCAAAATATTTTTGCTCGACCTAGAATTCGAACCGGGACCGTATCTTTCGTTGGCAGATCAAATCACACCCACACCGCAGTCTCGGTCGGTTATTATTAAATAAAGCATGTAGTTGAGGCGGGTGACAGCTCGTCAAAGCAATAGCAGACCCCAACGAGGGTTAGGGCGAACTTCACCGGGCGGCGGGCATCTCCAGATATTACATCAGCAAATTGATCGTAGGACGTTCTCGCCCGCTAGATGTTATCTGTAATGGGACTCGAGCGCCGTGTAATAGCTTTATTGACCCACAACGATGGCCTCTTATGAAAGCCGGGGTGGCCCCGAATAAACTTTCCATAATGTTTAACGAATTGCGAATCCGAAATGTTTCACAAAATGAAATTTCGCCGAAACATCTGCCGGCGGCTGAAACTTTCTTCCCTAAGTCTTGCCCAATTTTATTGTTGTCTAAAATTTGTTGTAATTTTTCATAACGTTTTATTTGCTTTTTGGAAAACATTGCAAAGTTAAAATTAACATATTGAAAAAAGTTTATATAGAAAAGTGTATCCTTTTTTTATTTTTATCGAACGTAGAATATAGGTTAGGGGGAAAAAGGGAGAACGGAAAAAGATCCAACAGACCCCAAATAGGTAACTGGCTGGAAGAGGCTACAGCGAGCCTAAATGTCTCAAAATGTCTGGGTGCAGAAGGCAAGAAGGAAGTTAACCAATAAAGAGTCAATACTACGTGCAAGGAAGGCCTCGGCGAGAGAAACATCGCGCAAGGTTGTGCGTCGCGCTGTGGACCGCCATGATTGACCAACTGAGAGCACTACGACTGAGAAGAAGAGATGTCAATGAGTTCACGCAATTGAAACGAAACTGCTTGTTGTATGAAATTATAAACACACGGTGTACCTATGTACCTATAGGCTGCGGAAACGAGCAAACTTATAACTTTCCACCATGCAAAATATTTTTTGATACCTGAAAGTGTATGAGATAATCGAATGAGATAATAACAAAGTCTAGCGAAAGTACCTACATGAAAGTTTAGCTGAAACTATGCTTTTAGAAGATACAACGAAACGTCGCGCAGTTCAACTAGCCTAAGCAAGAACAAAATAGTCTAACGTGAGGCATGAGAATCCAACCAATATCCTTGTTAAAGAAACCACCGATGTGAGTAAATGTTAGATTAGTACCGATTCCAAACTTATAGGAAATGTCACCGAAAGCGTTTCGATGCGCGCCCCTTTTTACGGTCTGCTGATGATATTTATTGCAGTAAACCAAGGAGAATAACTCAAAAATAAATTGGGTGCTCCTCTATAATGGAGTAACTAGCACGGTCGTAACTTAAGTTAGGCATTCTTTAAATTTAACGGTAGAGAGGGCTGCCATTTTATTGTTAGGGCAATAGCGGCGCTTTCTTGAACGATCTGCTTATATTGGCTGCTATTCTGAAAAATTCCAACACTATTGCAATAATTTCAATTACAATAATTGCTGTTTTTAAGCAATGCAATCCTTATCCAATAGTGTCTGATTTAGTTATTCTGAAAGAGCTATTGCCTTGTTGTCGCAAAATCCCAAGCGCCAACTTCACGCCATTGCATTATTTTGTTTTAATGGCTTAGATGCTAGTCTTTTTAGCCAACTCTTTAGTTTATTATGCTGTGAAAGGGACAAGTTTTTATACCTGCGTAAACAAAAAGCCACAGGTACGACGTTACAAAGAGGAATAGATACTAGCTTTTGCCTGCGGTGTCACCAACATGGAAATAGAACAAAATAAAAGAAGTAATCCCTTGTCCTCTTTTCTGAGATAAAAATGCGTACATAAATTATTTATCCTCCAATTTTCATTAAAATCCTTTGTTTTTTTTAAATTTGTTATATTCTATATTATTATTATGCTAATATGTATTTATATATTTTTGTGTGAAAAAATGTTAGAATTTTATATATTATTCTTCTTATAATTAATTTTAAATATTTGAATATGTGTATTTAGCTTAATTCTTCTCTAAAGTATTTATATTAAAACTAAGCTGCTTATTATTGGGCCATATTAAATATAAAATCTTAAAGTTTATACAAAATTGCAATGAATACAATGCACAAAACGCTGTTGTCAGAAATTCCAATAATTGAAATAAAATTCCAATTGATAATTCCAATAGACTGTCACTGAGAATAACAATCTGTCTAAAATTACAACTGACGCCATGTTGATTGCAATAATTCCAAACGTCAATCGATTGGAATTATTACAGAATAGCACAGATAGTTTGGTAAAAATTATTGTTTACCATTGTCGAAACGTTCTGCGAACTATTGAGTATTGCGCCCCTGTTAAAGTTGGGTTTTTGGGCCATTTGTTCAAGTGCCCAATCACGACTTGTTTATGTTGTGTACCTACTTGTTTTGGAGATATTATATGCAGCTATTGAGCGGAATTTGAGGGCGTCACAAATAAGCCATAAAATGTCGGACGTACTTCATTCATGATACCTTTCTTTGCATTCGTTATGGGTTTTTAGTAGTTTTTACAGAGTAGACAGTCAATTAAAATTGTGTTTGCTTTTCTAAGAAGTAAATGTGCAAGAGTCTAGTGAATAAAATCAATACTAATAATCACTACATATTATAAAACAATGTATGTCTGTCTGTTTGTGATGTTTTCACGCATAAACTAGGTATACGTATTTTGATGCGGTTTTCACCATTAGATAGGGGTTGATTCACGAGTAGGGTTGCCATGTATCTTTTTCAGAAATTCGGGACTTGTACTTAAATTGAGTAAAAAAATACGGGACAAAGCATTTTGACGCGGGACACAAAAAAGCAAATAAAATTAAATAAAGTAAGTATATTTGAGGAATTGTTTTTTTATTGCCATATTTTAATTCGTTTTTCGTTCACTCACTGCAAATTCAGAGTGCTTTCAAACACCGCGGGAGTATTTAAACTATACGATACGTGCAAAAAATGTAAGACAAAACATAAATTCGGTTAAAAATAATAGTTTCTTTGTTTTGTTTTTGTCTAACTGATAAAATATTAAAGCGGGACACGTACCTGTCCCGGCGGGACATTTGAAAAATCGGTTGTTTCGCGGGACACCTGGCAACGCTATTCACGAGTATTAACTATCATGTTTAGGAGAAAATTAGCTCCAGCGAGTTTTCATGGTGTATGCTGTCTAATCCGTCTGATATATAACAAAATAATGTAGGAAGGAATTGTGTAGAATAAAATGACCTACAAAAAAGTCCGTGGTAAACTTATTTGTGTAGGTATTCAAATTGCTGTAACCCAGTATTGTACCCGTGCGAAGCAAAAAAATTAAAAAGTATGTTTGGTTGTTTATTTGTTCTTCTTTCATGTAAAAACAGAGTAAGGGATCGACGTGATTTTTGCACAGAGATAATTTGAGGACCGGAGAGTGACTTAAGGGTGAATTTACGGAAACTGGTGTTTAAGGTAGGTTTAACGTTAATTCTGTACAAGGTTCTTAAATGTTTTGAATACCTAAAGATACACTAAATCTTTATCCATGGAATGTGTTAAACGTATTTTTAAATATATAATAAAGTGATATTTCCTTACTCTCATTCCGCGAAACCAGGGTGAGTTTCGGTAAAAATATTTCTAAAACTACATAAATGATAAAAATAACATGATACAGTAAATATATTTAATATTTTATGTTCTTGATAAAATAATCAAAATATTTCAACAATTCTCGGAATCTTTTTCAATATTTATTATGAATTTCGTAAATTTCCTTAATTTACGTAACGCTTAATGTACCTATATGAAATAAGGTTTAAATTACTTTGATAATTTTATCAGTTGTGTCTGTGAGCTGTGTACTTTTAGTAGTTGTCTCAATATTTAGTATGGAACATAACTTTTTTTTTATAAATTTATATGTTTGTCTAAAAAATATACTTACATAAAAGTTGAATATACTTATAATTTATTTTAATATATTATAACTTCAATCTTCATAGGCGAGCGCGACAGTTCATCAACATTCCACTTTGTATGCTAAGCTATATATTTATGTCTCACACGCTATTGCACTTTATTGTTGCATAGTCAACTTTACGATAACTCGTAACTTAATAAGGTAAATGAGGAGTAGATCTGCTCATAAACCATTTTATATGATGTCTATCGTAAAATCACTCAAAAGTAAATTAATGGCCGTTTCTTATTCAACATTTAAGAACCTGTTAAGTAAATAATTTCATAACGAAGCTTGTTTTTTTATTATTAAGTATAAGTATATTATTATTTAGTTTTTAGATGGCGATCGTTAAATTTAAACTACATATTTAAACAGTACCTACGCTCTTTTGCTTCTTTAGTTTGGTTTAACAGTTATAACTGTTTTTTTTTATTAGACCTTCCTATTTAGTTAGTAGGTACTTAAGTATTATATTATAATATTTTAGTTGAATGTTTAGAATAGAATTATGAAAACGAGTGAATCAGTGAATTCCAGGAAGAAAATTGGGTTAAAATATTTATAATGTAAGCGGACAGTAAAATAAATCTTACTTCTGAAGTAGGTATCATAGAGATCTGTGATGTGGCCAGAGAGAGAGACACCACACCAGTAACAGTGTCCACTTTTTGCCACTTAACCATATTGAAGTCAGCCTGTTCTTTAACAGACGTAAATATTTGTTATTTTTAGAAGTGCAGACGTCGCTTTACGTGCCCTCCGAAGCACTCTTTGATTGTGATATTGTGAATTCTGATCGAGGGCATCCTAGAAAAAATTCAAAGATAATAGTATGTATTATGTGCTAGCAACACCAGTCTACCTAGCCCAATGAAATTCAGCCGTAAATAATATTAAAGGCACTTTTTCACCCGTTTCCTTTTGGTCACGTGAAAAGTTAAATAGGTGAGTTGTGTAATTTTTGAGGAAGCATTGTGCGTTCGGGAATAGTCGGGATGAGTCAGTCGACCTCGCGACCATCGCGATGGATTTATTTAGTTTTACATTACTTACAAGCGTTTTATACGGCTGTCTTTACTCCCACTGGCAGCCGGGTAGCGTCAGCACACAATTTGACCTATATTTGTGGTATTAAATTTAAAATATATAAAAAAAAATGGGTACTTTAGGAGTAGACGTACGTAACGAGCAAATATATTTCAAATAAAAAGTTAGAACGAGCCGATGGAGGGCCGATTTTTTCATTACTTTAAGAGCGAAATATTAATTTTAGAAAAGTGGAACCCAGTAGAACCTATTTGAAGATCTAGATTTCGCAATGCGCTGCCACATAATGGGAGCTACCTTTAGCGAATATATAAGGAGTCCGTTGTTGTCTTCTCATTTCGCTAAACTATACTAACTATACTAATAATACTATACTAATAATACTATACTATAATACTTGAATACGCTAAATCAATACTTAGGTAGCAAAATTCACAAAAAAAAATCGTGGTTAGGAATTGTCAATAACAGGCTCTGAGTTATCAGCAAGTGTCTTAGTACCTCTTAGTATTTATTAAACTAATCTATCAACCAATTAGTTACAAACACTTGATCTTATCCTTGATACCTACGTACACTTTTTATCTTAGATCTTTAAAAATGTATTGAGGGATTTTCCTTTGACTCATAATAACTTTTTGTCAATTTACTATTGATTGTTGATAATTTTACACAAAATACCCATCTATTTTCAGAAAAAAAAGTGCTTGTTGCAAAATTATTTTCCTATTATGAAGGTAGGTACATTATTCCAGATGGACATAGACTATGTTTTATTAAAAGTTAGGGTTTCCTAAGATATATAGTAAGTAAAATATGTATCTGCAACTAAAACCGGAAATTATTAAAAAATATAATAGTAGACGTCAATGCTGACCGTACCGCCGACAGAATTATGAGCACACGTGATTAGATTTATAACAACTGAACATTTTTCCGCTGTAACACTTTTTTCGTGAAAATGAATGTATTTATGAATTACCCCTTTCAATGTCACGGTGTAGGTATATTTAGTGAAACATGTGCCAATTTTTGAGTGCAAATTCGATTTTCAAGGTTAGGTTAGGTACTACGGAAAGACAAGTGTCTCGTTTTAACACCTTATCGGATTACAGTACATTTATGGACATTATAGAGTGAAAAACTCTGGGAGGATTTTTCGTGGTAGTATCGTCACCGCTGACGAGCCAATTTCAATAGAAATTTGTCAGCAAACGTCATCTCCTGTCATCAATTAACGTAATTTTGTATGATTCCCATATTGAAAAATGTTATATAAAATACGAGATGTTATCCATAATATTAAATACTTATTCGTTTATTTGTTTCTCCCTTAAGAGTATCAATGTCGCTCACAAAAAGTTTTATCTCAGGGAATTCCCGTCCTTTTCTCATTCCTTCAGGTAAAATCTTGTTGTAAATTTTCATAACATGGCCTTTCCAGATTTCAGACAATTTCAGTGGCTACATTGTATATAATATGAAACCAAAACAACAAAAACAACACAATCTTATAACTATTTCACTACAAAAACAGGTCACACGACACAAGTTACGTTTTGTTACGTAAAACTGCAGTTACGATAAAATCCGACTGCATTCTAGGTCTAACAAAACCATGATAAACTTTTACAAGATAAGGTATATACACTACAGCTATTATTAAATCTGAAATGTGTGGAATCGATTGTATGTGCCTACACCTCTTGGGATAAAAGGCGTGATGAATTGATGATAGATAGAATAGATAGATGAAAAGAAAAGTGTGGAATGAATTATAGTTTTCTATGTACATATGAAATTAAGAGGATCGTGTAGCTCAGCGTACGCAGCGAAATAGGTATTTAGAAAATCATATTCTGTCTCAAGCGCGCTCTTCCCCCGGGCATCAGTGCGACAGAGAACACTGCAGCTCGTGAGTGTTCGTAGGTATGTTCTTCGTTGAAAATTGCGTTTTGGGGGAAAACGATTTACACCTACTAAACTATAACGAAACCTTATAATTTTGGTGTCAAACGTTTTAGCAGATTAGCGTACGTACGTTTTGCTTTTTTTGAAATTTTGCTTTGTTTCTCAAATACAGACGGTTTATTACGAGCAAGTTATGAACCAAAAAAACCGAGATTTGAGGGGCTTATAACTTTTGACCTATTACGAATTTTGAAAAAAGGAAAAAATACGTACGTAGTTTTTCATTATGTCAGTAACATATTACAAAATCGTTAAAATTAAATGATATTTAGGGGTAGTAAAACGTTTTCTCCGTTTGTATGGACATGGACTCGGTACACTCACTCTTAACAGGGAATGCAATACCGAAAGGACCACCAACAAGACGAACATTCGTTAACCAAATTTCTGATGTCTTTAAAAAAGGTCAAGTACCTACTAAAAACAGACATGCATCTATGGATGTGGATGACGCAAGAGAAGTATGCAAAGATGGAGAGAAGTGGCGCTCTGCTCTCTGCCTGCTACTTTAGGAAACAGGCGTGTATGCATGTATTATTAAATGTCGCTTTCGTATGACGAACCGTGGCATCTGGCATAGTGACCGAGATGCGGCGCCGGCCCACCTACGCACATAGCATCCTAGTTACTAGGTACTAATAGGTTACGCCTCCACCAAAAGATGATACTGTTAATACTATAAATGCTAAAGTTCAAATGTAATATTTATTTTTCAATCACACCTAAACGGTTGAAACCGATTTGATTGGAAATATGTGTGAAAGGGGAGGGGGATATTTCAAGATATATATTAGTGGTCTTTGGAATGATTACATAATATATCTTTAGGTACCCCATTTCCAGTTTCCACGCGGAGGAATCCACGAACAAAATCTAGGTGCTTGATTATAATTATTGTCATGTTAAAAGTACACACAAACGCCGAGCATGTATGAAAGGTATGATGTATATAAAAGAAACGAAAGAGGTATGCCAGGATCGCAGATAATGACATTCGATTGTCTCTGCCTACCCGTCTTGGGATAAAAGGCGTGTAGATAGATAGATAGATAGATAGATTAATAAACACACTTTGGATCAAATTAGTGACATTCTCAGTTTTCAGTATTTTCACCCAAAGAATAGTAGGTAACCTACCTAGAAGTCCATACATTAGGTATATCATAGGCTACACGAGGAAATACTTGTATGGGGTTGGTAACCGAAGAAGAAACCGAAAAACATTCCTATGTGTCGTACACATTGAGCTAGCCTAGCTTCCGGTGGAGGTACGCCCTAACATCGTTAATTACCGCTTTTATAATGTTAAAGCGCCGCCGCACTAGAATTAGATATAAATGTTTATTGCTCTAACGTGAAAAATAAAATTCAATATAAAACGTTAAATTAACATACATACGCATACGTTACTTATTTCAGAGACCGTTTCAGCTCATAAATTAAGGTCACGGTAATATAATTGTCTCAGATGTAAATAAACATTTTACCTAAAAATTTACTTTTATGTAGGTACGTTTGTATTCTAATCCTAGGAACTTCTAAGATATATTACAAATGTGAAATTTTTTTTTTCCATTTCACAGGTTGCCTTAAAGCTCCCGAAACCGTGTCACGGTTCCAGGGTATCCAGCGGAAAACCAAGTATCCCTCTTTTAGTCGATGGTATTTGTGAGGCTATACCTAACTAGTGGCCAGTTCTGTTGAGGCAATTTAGATGGAAAAGTCTCAAGTCAATAAAAAACCCATTGGTCATGGCCGGGATCCGGGATCGGCCACTGACGCACCTGTTGCGAAATGCGTAAATGTTGATCCTTATTCCATGTGAAAAAAGAGCAATAAATCGACGTGTTTTTTTTTCACAGTTAGGTATATTATAGTTGAGGGCCGGAGATCATTTGGGATAAATTCTTGGTAGCTTCAAAAACTTCCACGACTGAACCGGGGCGGCAAGCTAGTACTTACTGATATCTACTATTGAATCGTATTGATAACATTGATGTGTATTACCTACCTAACATTTTTTATTTTATTTAGTTATTACATTGAACCATTTCCTTATATTTCATGAACGACTATTGACGTTTCTCATTACGGCCACCTATGAGATGTTTTATTATAAATTAATGAAAAAGAGGAAAGGCAACAAAACTTCACTTATTTAAAAAGTAAAAAACCTCGCGAAATCCGTCCAAAAACAGGTTGTCTGACAGAAAGGTCAACGACCCCTTTACGAAAAAAGGCCATTACGAAAATTAAAACAATATTTATAGAAGCGTATAAAATAATTTGTTGCCATTATAATATAATACGAGGTGTGTACGGGGGGGTGTATTTTATTACGCGCTTTAAATTTTATAGTCGGTCGTAACAGTGCGGTATCAAATCAGTGAATGGATTGCAGCGAAGCGCTTTATTTCGGAACTCGCGTTTGTTTACATGCACGTATAACTTTGTTATTTATGTACTTCATGAAAGTTTTATTTACCCGTCAAAACGAAAGTCGTGGTCCGAAAGGGCGATTGTTGAGGAGTTCTGTCTATCCTAGTCATGGATCGTAGCAAATGGTATTCGATTGTCTCTGCTTACCCCTTTTGGAATAAAGAGCGTGATGATAGATTATTATACAAGTATGAATTCATGAGCCAATGTGTTTCGGAGACCGGAGTAGGTATATGCAAAGACGGTGTCCGTACCATTAAATACAGCGACAGAGTTGTCACTTATGGGATTAGCATGCATATTAATCACGATTTCGCTTGATGATTTGATCCTATTTAATATAGGCAGCTCGCTAAATGTGACCATTGCTAAGTGTCTCTGGCAACGCCGCAAGGTATAAAGACCATGATGACAATGTTTACATAACATAAAATGGTATTAATGAGTTTCGGTTCAGTATTCGTGACCGCGAGCAGGTATTCTCGCAGGTATATCATCGCAACCATTAAAGGACATTGTGTCAACAAAACCATCCGCACGACCGTATAGCCGGCACGACCCTATGGACGGAACCCTACAGGCGGAATGTGTTCAGACAATATTTGCACTATTAGTTACAAATGGGGGATATTTCCTATCAGAGGTAAGTTGTAGTCGGTAAGTAACGTCGATTCAGAACTTGCGAAATTGACATATATCGCCTGTGATAAAGTGCAACCCGACCAAGATAAGTAGAATCAAGACTAGTATGACGCCGCTTACTAATATTGGTTCAATTATCTTAGTTAGAATATTTCGCATTTTCAGAATCGACGTGTTGAAGAGATATGGAGATTTTCATCTCAAAATATCTAAACAGGAAGATAACTTTTGACGTAAATTTCAATCCTAATTCTAAAACCCTGAGTTTAATTACGTTGTCTCCGCGACAGTAGCGACAGTTTTATTGAAATTGAATTGTGATAAAATAAGTTGTCTCATATGATACTCGATTTAAATATAATTGTCACTGTCGCAACAAAATTAAAGTCAAGAGTCAAGAGTAAGCTACCAGAGTTGATGAGGACAACTCAAGTGGTCGGTAATACGATACTGATGTTTTTTTGTAGAAATGCATTAACTAGAGAACTTCTCCTGTGTTGTCAAATACGGTGACAATTATTATTAAGGCCTGCTATTATATATTAATAACAGTTTATGGTAAGCCGCTAGAACTCGGTGATGACATATTAAATGAAATATCGCCCCAGAAAAATGGTGCTATGTCCATATCCCTAGAAATATCACAGTACATGTATAGAGAATACAGGTACCAAATTGGAAGCCGGGTGGGCCAATGATCGAAACACCAAGCCTCACACGGCAACACTAACAAAGATAATTAACATAACGCACGCGCCTCGTGTTTTGGTGCTATTTAACGTGCTCCTAACTTCATCACCGATATCTAGACTAATTTTCCATTGAATCACGACGTAATACAGGGTTCAACAAAGAAAAATGTTTGTGGTGTACCTTAACCCCCTGACTTGGAACGAATTATTTTACAAGAAATGCATTTCTGCAACAACTTTGGACATGCCTAACGCTAAGGAGCATAATTATGTGGTAAGATATGAAGTACTAGCAGTTGCCCGCGACTTCCTACGCGTTGTATTAGGAATACAACGTTTACATCCCATTTCATCCCCTTATGGTAGGTAACATGATGTTAAATAGCCTAAAATAACCTTCCTCAAGAATTGGGCTATCAAATGAAAAATTGATTTATATATTATATTTATTTAAAATTCGACTGGTAGTTCCAGAGATTAGCGCGTTCAAACAAACAAACACTTCAGCTTTGTTATTAGTATAGATTACACAAAATCCCAAAATGTGACACCTCTTAAAAGCTCGACACTATTAAAGCTGTCTCAGCACAAGGCTTGATAGTGCCTAATCTATTTGAAAACTTGCAAACACCACGCTAAGCTGCTATGCAAGGCATATTTGTGTTATTTTAGGATTTTAATACATCTCCAAAATAAGACGTCAACTATGGAGTCAGTGGTGATAACTGATAGATAACGATACTCGGGGCGGGGAAAGTTTAAAGTTCACAGATAACACGGATTCCTAGAAACATTAATGTAATTTAAAAATACATTATCGGAAGGAGACGTCACGTCCGGATAGTTCATGTGGGAAATGCAAAGTCCGTTATAATGAATCAGTTTCGACACCAAATGTGAAACTGCCCCCGCAATACTGACTCAGAGTCCAGGGAACCAGATGGTTACATTACAAGACTTGCAACATGATCTAATACTAGGAATTAGCTAATTTGATGACTAGATTTTGCCTGCAGTTAAGAAATAAGTGGGCGGTAGTATAATAAACTTTTACGGTTTCAAATGTACCCTACGTATCCCTTCATTCAAATCATTGATGATTCAAATCAGTCAAGACAATTTGTAGTGATTGGGAAATATACCAACTATCGCATACCCACCAAAGCTGTGGAATTATATGTTCCTAAATGACTGACTGATTGATTAGTTCAGCAAACATTCCAGAAATCCCGAGTCGTCAATGTCAATATTAGGCCGGTCAAGTCCATTGTGGACATTTACAGCTGTAAACCGAGTACGTGGGCCAGCGGCGCAGTCAAACCGACGACATGTTTATTGGGCCATTACTCAGTACTGGCGTCGTTATGAGGCTAACATTCCTCACAGATTAAACCACCCCCCACTCAGGGACATTCAGTGCCTAAACGTGACTGGAATCTAGATTGGATACTTCACTACTTTAAAAATATATAATTAGTAAAAAATAGACTGACATGTATGAAACGCTGCATAGATCATAGATAAAGCATTACTTAAACCTCTCTGCTTATGAGAAATTGTGATACTCATAAAAATCTACATACATTTAATAGCATATTCAAACACCGCCCAAAGTCGTGATAATTTTATTAAGCGTCCGTAGAAAGCTTTGAAATGAAATTCTCGACCAAAGGAAACTGCTACAATAGACCCTAATCAAAGCAATGTGCGACAAAAACTTTTACTTGTGCAAGTGTCTGTACGTAACAATAAATTTAATGAAATATGTACTTTCCCACAAGCTAATCCCGCCGTAGTTGCCTTTACTAGAAAAGGTGATCGCAATCCGAAATGCAATTTGTCTAAGTCGCTGTAAAATCACACAATTTCCCCAAAATCTCAGACAATAGTGCCGGTGGAACAATACCCGGTTCAACAATAGACCAGATTCTGGACCAAAAAATCGAAGCATACGAAACGGCCAATTGAAAAGGGAGCAAAGAGCCATCTGCCGCAGCCGGCGCGTCTTAAACTCGCATACATAGATGAACATACATACATCATAGATAAAGTGGTCGCAACAAAAGCACCTACAGGCCCGTAATTTCTTGAAGGCAGCACGTGTTACCTTTCAATGGCGCAATTTGGGAGGAAAAAAAAACAAGGTATTCTTTGAGGATCCCGTCTCTAAAGAAAATATATTTAAATGACAGTTTCTGGATGAACTTCATAAATAATAAATTTGTGCGATGTTCGATTTTGCCTGCGCTTTTATTATTGTAAATAGCACATAAAGCATTGCCGTCCTTCATCTACATATTCATTCTTTGATTTATGTTGGTCGTTAGAATTTGGAATATTTTTGTAGGTTCTCTATAATTAAGTTTGGAATACTACCGATGCACGGTGACTATCCTCCAAGTATGCTCCTCATTATTAAGAAGCAGACAGGGCCTGTAACGACATATAGTGGGTAAGTTGAAAGTACATTTAATGTCGGTAATAGTACCGGTTCCGGTTCCCAAAGTGACCGGTCAACAAACTGGCTCGCAGCATCCTTCCAAATTCCAAACTCGTTAAGATTGCAGTCTTAAAGTGAGTATCATTTGGATGTGCTTCTACTCGTTTCTTATTCAAATACGGTTACACTTTCACGATTTAACAAGGCACTGCGATTGGGCACTCCATCGTCTCCATCGGAGTTAAAATCTGTATTTCAGGATTGCCTTTCCCACCATTACAAAATGTTTTGGGCACCCACAAAAAGTCCACAACGCCTCCCGTAAAGCTTGTTCGGACGCTCGGCACAACAACGCAAATTTGCATAATAGTTATTGACACAAAACGCCGGCCAGAAACCACAAGCAAGAACCGTCGCCCTTGGCGGTCACACGTAAAAACCAAAATAAGGTATGTGCAGAGATTACTGATAAGTATCTACCTAACTAAAACAGTAATACGGTGAACATTTTCGGAGATCGAATATCATTTTCAAAATACTTAATGTAGTTTCTTTGCAATTATCTGCTTATTACTGTTAAGAAGTCTTTCACTCACAAAATGAAAATACCTCAACAGAATTGGTTCGAAGACGGTTAAGGAACGAGGGAACTCGTGAAGATATAAAACAAGTCATCGGAAGTGCCGAATAGTACTTAAAAAGTGTAATCCCTAATTTTAAATAATTCTGAATCTTTCAGACGCTTGTACTCGGTAACTGCAATAACAATCAAGCTTAATTTGCAACACGACCAACATTTTACTCCCACGGGTAATAACGACTTGCTCGAAATACGACCTTTAAAATTACAATAGCGGGAACAATATATTGACATTATATCCACCAGTTCAATTTTCCATTTAGTCACTGTGTACTTAATTTCAAAAGCATCTTTACCTGATTTTAGGGTTCCGTACAAAAAAATAACCCATAGTATGACTTTGTTTGTCCGTCTGCCTTTATTCTTTACAATATCCAACAAAACTCTTAAAAAAATAATTAGACACTCAGCCAAAACAACTCAATCCCTAAACAGCAAACATCGAGAAACATCATAAAATAAAAATTAAGCGTAAAACAAATTAAGCGCAAATTATAATTTCGGTCTTGCTTTTTTTACCACCGCCCCGAATGCCAAAGCAGACGTACCGAAATGAGAGACTTCTCGACCAGTTTCTGCCGGGGCAGTGTTTCTCACGCGAACCGCCATCATTTTTATATGTTCGGACTTAACCTGTCACGCGGACGTCGGCTTCTGACGTACCAAGTACGAAACACGCACGTATCGGCGACTTTAATAACTTCGAAATAATCATCGGCGCTTTTAACTTTGACAAACCTGTTGTAGTCCAGCGAAAATATAATATGAACTACACCTGGTTTGTGTTAGGTTTAGCCCAATTGTCAAATATTAACCATTGTCTGCAATGTCAGCTATTGCATGACTCGAACATCACCGGTCATTGCTTTTGCCCATGCGTTATGTGGTTTGATGCTTGTTGAAATAATAATTAATATTGGTAGAGCATATCAGTATAATCGCTCGGGTAGTCACCACTACAGATCTGCTAACTTCCCGTAATATTTTCTAAAAAACCGACACATGCATGCATATGGAGTTGCTTGTCTAAACGATGGACCGATGGAGTATCCCGGCCCAGCATAACACGGAACTTTTATATGGAATTTATTTTACTTAATTCCCATAAATATGTAACAGATATTGGATTTAGTACGTAATAATATTGATTCATGATGATTAGTTCCATTGTAATAAATATCTTTGGCCTCTTTGTGTAGTTTGAAAGTACCTAATTGTGAGACTACAATAACATATACAATTATGAACAATATTTAGAGTGTACCTACATAGAAATATTGCAAAACACTGATGCAACATTTTTATGTTTTTTTCTACTGGGGATATTATATTTTCTTCAATCGATTCATCACACCTGAATTCCGTAATAGGCAGAAACTGTTTTTACCCGACTAACTTTTTTTTGATGTTACCGATTGAATAAAACTTTATTTTACAAATCGCTTGCTTAGGCTACAAACTAAGATGCTCTATGCTACGATACGTCACTCACTTGCTTACCAATAATAACCATAATTCAAGATGGCGCTGATCAGTAAATTATCATCGTATGAAGTCTTATTATCTTTTAAAGCGAAACTGTATTATCTTCGAAAGTATGCGTTCCCATTTCGACAAACCCCGATCCCGTTTCGGCAGCTCTGCCTGCAACAACAATCCTGTCTGACGGGTTACTCTTGACGTTTTCAATTTCAAATCCCAAGTTTTATTTCGTTTCGAAGGCGACAGCTTCAATTTTGTTGAATTCGAATTGTATTTTAATTAATAGACTATTATATTTCGCTAAAATCGCCAGCGCAACGAAATTAAACTCGGGATTTAAAGTTTTGAAATTGAAAACGTCGAGAGTGGTCTCGATATGATAAAAAGCAAGATACACCGAGCATGAACTCCCATATTAATGAACCGAGAATTAATTAAGTACGCTTATTATTATTATTCAAATTAGAGTCAGCCACTGGACAAGTTTTCTGTTTTTGTTCCCCTGCAAGGGATTAGTCGAGGGGTAGATATATTGCCTGTATGACCAGATTTTATGAAATCCATAAAAAAGTGTTACAACTTCCTGTCTAGACGCGGTCGCGTGCGCACTAACGATCAGTATTAATATTTATACGGCTCTTGTACATAAATATTTAGCTTTACATGCTACTGAGCTTCTGTCGGCTCATCTCAACTGGCCGTATTATCTCTCTAATTGAATGCAACGTCTGTATGTCTGCTTCGCTAAAAACTGCTTTTTTGCTCAGCTCTAATGTAATCTACCGTCCAATCCATTGACGGCTTTAATTCCACTTTTATTTCACAACCTACTAATTATAAATGCCAAAATGTTTTTGTTTAAGTTTCTTTCATGTTAAAACAGAGGAACGGATTAAGGTTATTTTTTTCACACATTACTTGAATAAGCTGGAGAGTGAATAGTGCCGTCATAAACAACTTTTCTAATCGTGCGGAGCCGGGGCAGGTCGCTAATACCTAATACCCAAGATTTTATAAAGTCGCTTCAGTAAAATTGCATTGATATAATCAGACAAAATTTACAGAATTTGTGTTACCTTACCTATTAGTTTTGATCAGTAATATTTAGTATTAATTTCTTTGTTCGGTAAATTATGTATCGAAAGACAAATCCAGGTATGAGCGACCAATACAAGTCCAAGAAAAGCGATTAAGAGGGCGTCCCATACAATAATGTTTCCATGAAACGGAACGGTTCAGTTACGGGCCGTTACTGCTGGAGAATGTACAAAGCGGACTGAGAATTGATTTGCGATTAAAATCGAAGAAAATCGAGAGATTTGTATCGGCCGCCGTACCTTTACATTACAACAACAATTGGACGACTTATTTTTATCAACAGATTATTTGGAATTGCTTGGCAGCAAAACTATTTTCTTGGTATAAGGGTTCTTGTTTCTATACTAAGCATTCGTAGAAACATATTGTTCAGCCACGTTTGCTTATCGACAGCAATTCAAGATAATTAAATAATCCCTAGTTAAGCACCAGTACGATATTAAATTCTTTTTAACCAAGCCAGGAAATAACTGCAAGCAATTATAAGGTTTTTTTGTAGCGTATAAGTTACCGATTAAAAAGATTACAACATAACAGAAGAAATATTTGAGAGAATGCGCGCGCAAGCACAACGAGGCTCGCTCGGAATGCCGCCATACTTCACTCGGGCGGGCGAGGTGAATATTCATAATTAAAATAAATACTAAATATGTAAATAGCAACACACAATTAATACCACCGAACACTTTAATAAAGAACAAATAATATACGAGCGAGCGAGCTTCATACTCTGTGAACAAATTGCATAAAACAATGTAACCTGGGACTGGAATGAATCGCAGACCGTGCAAATAGATAATAGAGAAAAAAAAATTAAACATCTAGTAACGTTAAAAAGAAGTTGGAAATGAAAGAGAACTCTTTTGAAATTTTAAATTAAAAAAAAAACCATAAACACGGTATGAAATTAAATTGCAAACACAAGAAATGACAAAGGATATGCCCATACAGCCAGACCAAAGGCAAGGAACACGGTCGGCTGCACACCATCTTTTAACAATCGGCATAATCCTTAAACAAACACAGTTGGGTTATTTAAAACTTTCGGTTTGCTATAGAGAGCACTCCATCATTTCCGTCTAAAATATTGATCCGACCTAATCTCCAGACAAATAACGCAGTTTACGTGCAACTTCACAATATTTTGAAATAAATTATCTTTTTATTGAATTTATTTTATTGTATTTACTTAATACAATGCAAGCCCGCAGCGTCTCTAGTTTGAAATTATGTAGTAGGACTAAAATGGTCCAAAATTGTCGTTTAATGAAAAAAAGATGCAATTCCTTTCTTTCGATAGAATTTAAAAGAAACGCAATAACGTAGCCATTGAACCCGATTGCTTCAAAAATATCCCCCAGAGCCAAAACATTTGTTTTATTTAAGGGATAATTTAAATACACGAACAAAAATCTGGGCGCATCGCCTTCGGGCGGCGGCAATAAACACTGTTATTTAGTTATATCGGCAACACTGTTGCGGACATGCCGGCGTCATCCACTCAGATGGAATTTATATAGGTGCCGCTCGATAAACGAACCAAAATACTATACAAAGGTGATACAAAGATACCGCGCAGAGTAGCAGCGATGTCTTACCTTCCGGGGTGTGTCGTAAAAGACGACGGGGGTATTGTAGTGGGCTAATATTGGGCTAGCAACAATATTTAAAAACTCCGCCAATTCAATTATTAAGAAGCTACAAACTAATCTCACTTTTAAGACGAATCCATGAATACACGTCGATTTTACTTTCAGAGGGTATTCAGCGAGAAAAAAATTGGGAGGTACTCGACGTAGTATTGGGAAGATTCTGTTACCAATTGGATAAATAGGGGTCCACGGGCCAAAACAGTTTCTAAACCACAAAAAATAACGTAAACTCTGTTATTTGACAATATCGAAGCAACATGGAAAAATAAAGTAGTTATCCTAACCAGTGTAATAAATGCCATAGTGTGTTTGTTTGTCTTTCTTTCATTTGCACAGATAATAGTAGTACTACTTTTGTCCTGCAATTCCTTCTTAAGTCGACGCATCACAGCGTAACGAACTCAGATTTACGCGAGGCTTATTTTGTCCATATCTCTCTAGAAAAATGTGAGCGAGATGGACTACTATTAAAATTGATAAGGTAGGTAACCATGGATAAGATAAGATAGATCAATATTCACATACTTACCAGAAATATGAGAAAGTAGGATTTCTCAACAAAATCGGTATTTTGAAAAACACGAAAAGGACTTCGGCTTTTCTATGTTTTTACAAAAACTATTAAAATTATCAAATTCTAGTTAGTGTATTCTTAAAGTATGTGAAATTAACTATCTTTTAATGTCGAGAAAATTTAAAAATTGTGAATATATTAAGAGAACTCGAGTCGCAAACTTGGCTGAAATACCCGTGAAATTTAGGATTTTCAAGGCTTCATAAAACTTAGGTGTAACTGATTTTGGTTATTTTCTTTCCATGAAAAACTTTAGAATTTATTTATCTTTGAAAAGCAATTTTTATTTCGAGCCTAGCACATACAGTTATCGCGTAAAACTAGAAAAACGAAACATCTGATTTGTATGGGACAAAAATCATGAGGCGGCCCCTTAAGTCACATTTAAAAAAAGCTGGTGAAGCCGGGACGGATAGGTGATAGTTTCACCATACTTTCGCCAACGAACCACTGTTAAAGTTTGTAAAAAAGACACTTAATATACACTTCTCTACATGCAGCGATAAAGAGCTTGACACGTGACGTGTCTCCTATATCTTGAGAGAGATATGTCAGGAGCTTCCTCCAACAACAATGGTGCGCCGGCGCATGAATGACAGTCAGGGGAGTCGCCGCGGGCGTCCGGCCGAACTATTGTAAAGTCGCGGATGAATGAACGAGCCTAACACAATATTGACTTAGACTGAGCAGGCCCTTGCTGGGAGCACGTGTTTTACTTGATCACTTTTTTATCTCTGCATTACGACTCCAAGTAGGTACCTATGCTACGTCTGTCTATCTACTTTCGTAACAATATATTGTTTTCGTCAACTTTCCGCCTCCGGGTCTATACACGACACGACACGACAAAATTTTGTATGGACCATTTTTCAACCTTTTAATTTGGCTATATCGTTACGTTTTTAGCGGCGACGATATAACGATAGTACAAAACCTAGGCCTTTTTTCAATACGCACGACACGACAAGACATACTTGCGTCATAAGGGCGTTTTGCTCTTATCAGACCGCACTTCCAAACTTAAAACCTTTCTTTCTTCTTCTCAGTCGAAGTGATCTTCACAGACAGAGCAGTCGTGGTCAATCATGGCGGTCCACAGCATGACGCACCTTGTATTGAGTCGCCATAGTGAACTTTCTTGGGAAGAATATCGCAGTGATTTCTTCTCGTCTTCTGCACTAGACATTTTGAGAATAATTAGGTCTTCAGGCTCGCTGTAGCCTCTTCCAGCCAGTTGCCTAGGTGTATGGTTATACCGCCATTGCTCGGTCAAAATCCTTTTTGTCAATGTGTAATTTCGAATTGAAATTCCAAACGCATAGGTATTAATGTATGTGCGTGTATATTCGATCTTATAACGATACTTAGATGCTAGGTTGTATTCAATTACTTAATTATAACATAACGGAATCACGCATCCAGATAAGACAAGTTTGTTAGTTTACTTTAGAGCTGCGTATCTCTAACGGAAGTCACGATAACAATACGGTAGTGGCTCCGGACTCCGGGTTAAAGGACTAACTGATATTGTACTTGAAGATAGAGGAAGGAACTTCTTAATTTATTAATGCGAATGAACGGATTTCATTGAATACGGAACTTATCAAAGATCTAGAAAGCTATAGAAAACGTCAGGATCGTACCCTCAGACTACACGACTAGAAACTCGCGCATATCTTAAAACAATCTGGTGTCTGGCTTTTTCTTGACGTACGTAAATTTCAATTTCGTATCCCAAAACCTCGAATGAAATTATGTTTGGTAGATATGTATTTGTTAAAATCGATTACCTAAACATAAGATACAATTTCAAAATTTTAACACCCTAATTTTATTAGCTTATATGAATGTGGAATAATGCTTGGCTCTATGAGTAGTATCTCGAGAGTCAACATTGCATAAGTATTAAAAAGGAAGCAATGATACAGGTCAGACGAATATGAAAGACGAGAGATGAAGTTCGATTGGATTATTTAAGATATTTAATTTGGTTTAATTGTGAAATGTAATAAAATATAAACGATAAGATCTGGGGTTTAATTTCCCACATCCCACATGAATGTAGGTGAAAAATTAAGGTACCCGTATTTTTTGCTTTTCTAAAATTTTAACTTTAACACTCTTAAATTAATTTTTAAATATTTCATTTTTAGAAAAAGCCGATAACGGCTAAAAGTATCAGGTGTCTATGCGTATTCTGTATTAAAAAAAAAGAAATGACATGAGCTGCGTGCGTTCGTTCGTTTCATTCGTTCAATAGTTTGTTCATGGTTCTTTTGTTTCATTCATTATTGTTTATTTTTGAGTTTATTAATTTAAAATTAAATTTTATTCACTTTCATCAACAAAGAATGGTAGAGAAGCACGTAAATTAAATTCCCTTGTATCTATTCTATTCTATTTTTTCGTGTTATGGCTCCATCAGTAGTCCCCTTGTATCCTGTTTTGTTTTTACAACTACAACTAATACTTTTTAATGCCAGTTACCCTTGAAGGCAGAGAGTATAGTAGCTTTGAGCGGTACTCGTTACACAGTGTAGTTTTTTCAAAATATCTCTTAAATCACTGAATAAAAAAATAATTAAATATGTGTATCGTGTTAAGCAAAGGAATATCTCCAAACGGATTTTTAATTTTGGTACTTAACGAAAAATGAATATTGTGAATTAAGTGATACTTTGGATTTGAATTAAACATCTATAGGTGAATTAGGATTGCAATTGCAGTGAAATTGAGTTCGGTCCCATCGTACTTATTTTTTTTTTCACCCAACCATTTCGCAGTAGACGCGATTTAAACACGAAATCCGGTAACTTTTATATCAAACAAGATAAGTACAAGACTAGAAGGGGTGGAAAAAAAACGGTAATAAAAAAAATTAAAAACGCGGCACGCGACGTCTCGCAAGAAACGTAGACGTTGCACCGGTCGCTGCTCGCTTGCATTTCTCCGCAGTTTTCCCCCTCAGCGCGCCATTATGCCAACTTTTTGTGCAAAATCTCGCATGCCATTGTGTGAGAATATAGATCGACAAAGAGCGGGAATCGGTCAGCACCTGGCGGGAAGAAAACGCGTCGAACGTCGCAAGCGTCTACGCGGAACGACATAAATCAAATCTTATGCCTATTATAAATAAGTCCATAATTGCTCAATAGAAGCGTACCCGCGAAACTAAACAAAAGGTTCGACATATAAAAGAATCGCAAGACATTGGAGTAACGAGAAGCCAAATATTATTGGGGATCCGCTCTACATTTTTTTCTTAAACATTTTTTTCTTACGCAGGTGAGGTTACTGTTATAGAAATCTACCAAAAATTCAATGATTGTACACTGACAATGCGAGTCTGCGAGACTAATCCTGTTGCCAAGGGACGCGGTGCGCCGGGGTGCATTATCATATCGTTATGTGCTCTTAGAGAGCTATAAAACGGGCACTTTTACAAATTGATCGTAAATTAAGGGTCTGTCGGTGTAAAGGGTGTTCGATGACATTAGGAGTAAGGTGGGACCGGATATATCTGATATGGTTGCAGAAATATGACATGGATAAAAACAAGAATTCTAATGGATTACAATTAGTTTTTTAGTACTAACACCACGTTATGGAACATCAAGATGGCCTAATCGTAACTTTCCAAAAAAAAAAAACTAAAAATAAAACAACGATACGAGTGCGTTTCTGCCAAACTATAGCAAAAAATTAGTACTTTTAAATTCCAATAAGAATTATCCCAAAGAAATAAGATATTTTACTGAGATAAAAAGTAGCCAATGGCCCTCTAACTATAACTACTTGTGCAAAAAATCACGTCTATTCGTTGCCCAGTTTTGACGTGAAAGACGGACAAACAAACGCACATCCGCGTCGTAAAGTCGCGGGCATCTGTTTAGTTCCTGTAAATTATATTTAAAAAAAAAACAATACCCTTTCACAATTGACCACAAAAACGTGCATTTCCGTCTCAATGTCGACACGACAAAAAAAAAGAGCTTCATTTACAAAAACAACACGTCCAGAACCCAGATGCACATTTACAAAATAAGCCGTTATGGATCATATTCACATTGGTTTAGGGCCTTCCTAAAATAAAAAATAAAATTATATGGTTTAATATTGTGTTTGAAATAGTCGCAACACTGTCCGACAAACTGTACGCCTTTCGATCTGAAAATACCTTTAGCAGAACTGAGCCAGAGAACTTTTAAACTACTAAACTGGGCCACTCTTTACTCAAAAATGTCACAGCGAAGACGCTTATAGCTATTTATTATCAATTAGAGATATATATAGGCACCGTAGAATTTGACGAAAATCTCCTTTAGTTAGAGTCAGATCTAGATTGGTTTTGTAATAATATTCTAATATGACACGTTATTTTTATGCTGGCAGCGGACGACCTAGGTGTACTCTTCTTGAACATATAAAAATTGTATTGATCGATGTAAATATTAAAAGTACACACCATCGCCGAGCATGTACGAAAGGTATATGATAAATATAAAAGCAGCGAAAGAGGTATGTTAGGATTTAACAAATGTCATTCGATTGTATCTGCCTAACTAACCCCTCTTGGGATAAAAGACGTGATGATAGATAGATTTTAATATGAAATGTCTTCATTTATTGTTTATAATGAACAGAGTGAAAGAGTCAAAAGTCACATTGAACTCTGCTTTTACCAACTTCCGTTCGCTTCCATTTCGGGTGACTTATATCCGGTGGACACTTCCCTTTTGTCTGTAAATATAAACTCTTTAATATGTTAAGTGGGTATATGTGAGTCATTGACGGTGTGTTGTGTTTCTTCGATGGCGTAATTAATGCAACGTTTTTTATTAATCACTACATATTATAAAATAAAACCCCCCGCCGCGTCTGTCCGTCTGGGCTCTTTTCACGAACATAGACCTATCATGTTTAGGAGCTGAGCATTAACAGTATTAGTGGATCAAGTCGGAGAAAAAGTTAGCTCCACCTCGTTTTCATGGCGTATGCTGGCTGCCTAATATAAATATGTAATATAAATGTAGGAAAGAATTGTGTAGAAAATTCCGCGGAAGCATATATTTGTCTCTAGATAAGTATTATACCCGTGTTATTGTGTTGTTGACTTTTATATTATTTACTATTATATTAGTTAAAGATTCACTTCATTAGTAAAGTTATGTCCTTTATTAGTCAAGTAATGTATTTTGTAATTTGTAAATCGATTGGTTGTTTGCTTTGACCAATTGATGTTTAGCTCATGTTGAGTATATAATCCATGTATTTGTAGAACCAAGGAAGGACAGTCGATCAAGTAACAAGTCTCTATTAAAATATTTCTATATAAAAAGTTGTTGTCATTCTGCCACGTACCCTAAGCGAAGCGAAATGCGAAGCCGGAGGCGGGGTCGCTAGTAATAATAAAATCACATGTCAGTTTGTCTATAAAAATCTCATAGAGGTTAATTATTACCTATAATATATATGTATATCATAGTTTATCTTGGAAACAATAAATGTCACGTATTGACAAAACCAAAACAACACAAGTGGCTCTGACTTTATACTCCTAGCCTAGACCAATGGATGATCACCTATGTAGCGAAATAATATAATAATAAATAGGTATACCTATTATAAAAGTCTATTGCCGTGCGTGCGTTAGTCTCGCAAAATCTCGAAAATTACTCTACTGATTTTGATGAATTTTTTTATGTGTTGTGGGTCCCTGGATGGTTAAGATTAATTTAGGATTTTTCTTTTTTTTTACGAAGCAAGCCATGTTCGTTTAGGGCAACGTCTGTCGGGTCCGCTAGTCTTATAAGTAGCCGTAATTTTTTGTGCAAAAAAATCACGTCGATCCGTTGCTCCGTTTACTTTCACATTTATAATATTCATTAGGATTATAGTTACCTATCTAAGAAGGTATCTACAGATTTAACCAAAAGTTCACCTTTCCTGAACCACCACGAACACAGTCTCCCAATCTACGTATATAACTTAAAGTATTGAAACGTTATTCCGAGTTACCTCACATCTAGGCTTGCCAACTCATATTGATGGACTAGAAATTTATATGCGGGACATGGCCAAAAAAGCGGGACGTGGCCAAAAAAGCGGGACCTGCCTACAAATGTACAGAAATGAAAGAAAAACAATTGTGATTTATTAATCACTTTTATTTAAAATTTTAAATAAAATTAACAAAATTAGGACTTTTTTATTACAAACTAAAGCACTAGTGAGGTGTCGGTGTCACCATGTCAATCAAGTGTGTCGCACGGTACTCTTACTTCATTTGAATGGGATATTATGTCTGTCTAACCTAGCTAGCAGACAAATTTCGCGGGACGCACTATTTGAGTCCTGAAAACGGGACGGTTAACAACCCTACTCACATCCTACCTGTTTGTCTTTCATCAAATATGGATGAAATTTGAAATTAAAATGTTTCATAACTAATCTACCTCAGCAAAGGTTCTCGACTCGAGTTTAAAATATACAAAAACGCGAAGATGCCTCAGGCAATTTAGCTAGTTTCACAATAATAATAATAAGCCAAAAACGACAGGTCCGAGAATGTCCAACAAATGCCGAGCAAATTGCTGGGTCGGGCAAAGACAGTACACGGATCTGCCCAGATATTGTATTGATAACGAAAGAGGCTAACCCCACTGTTACAAATAATAATATCGAATAGACTCAATGGACTATTTTATTAGTTCGTTGTATATATTTTACAACGCTCCACCATAAACTATGATTACGATTAAGTACGTAATAACCGCTTATCTTATGATAAATTACTGGAGTTTACAGTGCATTTAGAATATAGCTTGATTTGTCGAAAAATTGATTAAATATGAGGTCAAAATTAAGTACCTATTTAGATAAGTATGAAAAGGAATTTTCCTTCAACTTTAATGACTAATTTATAAATGTTATAAATGGTTGCCTTACAGCTCCCGAAACCGTATTACGGTCCCACGGTACCCAGCGGAAGACAAAGTCTCCCTCTTTTAGCCGATGGTATTTGTGTGCTCAGAAATGCTAGATGGAAAAGCCTCGTTTGCTGGATTATTGTATATAAGTTTTTAATTATAAAAACCCATTGGTACATAGCCGAGATCCGGGATCGAACCCTATGTACGATATTAAAAATAGGTGAACCTACATTATTGTGAACTACGGTGAACATCGAAATTACACATACATATACTAGGTAGCTACTTATTCTAAAAAATTACCAGAAACGAACTTGTCACCTGTTCTGTTCAATATGGACAAATGGCAAAAGTGGACACTGTTACTGGTGTCTCTGCCCTCTGGCCATACCGCAACATACCTAACCTATATCTTAATATTCCCTATTTCATGATAACTTGGGTAAGTATGTTTCTTATTTCAGATCAAATTTACGAATTAATTTGCTGATTCATCATTAAACTGCCTAAAAATATAGACCAAAAGTCAATCTACACAATTTTTACAAACATTGCACCATCATTTTTATTAACCAAATATATCTCGTGGCGCCATCTAACGATCTCGCGTATAAAACTTTTTCCGTCTACTTGACATTAGATGGCCAAGGTAACCGATTACAGCGCCATCTAGCGGCAATAAGTGATAAAAAGAAACAAAATAACTTACCAGCTCCCTCTAGTGGTGAATAGCGGAAACAAAATCCATTTTGCAAAAATCCCCAACAGCGCCACCTAGAGAGAAATCACTGCATCCATGTAACACAATATTTTCATCCACGGCACCACACTTGCACATTTTTCACAATTTTCTTTTCATTTACTTATCCATATTCCTTATAATATTTGTACACAACACAATGGATTCCACAAAAACACAACATACTGGATACAATTAATTCGATATCTGCTACACCTGAAACAAGAAAAAGTTTATATTATTATCATTGTTCCATTGTAATATAGTCTGATCAATAAGGGAAAACAAAAAGTAAGTAATAGAAATTAAAAAAAAATGATTTAAATGAGATGACAGAGATGGGTCAAGATAATAGTGTGTTGATATCTTTGGTCTCTGCCTACCTTACATGAATTAAAGCATTTGTACACAGTACAGTACTTGTTTAGGATTTTTTTACCTGACTATGGCAAATCAAAACTAGGGTTACAGTATGGAGCCCTGACAATAATTATTGTGAAAGCTAGCATTTTTATAGTACAGATCACATATTATGTGGATGTAATGAAGAAAATACCTGCATTATCTGACTTCAGCTGTAAGATTTATTTCATAATAACCTCCAACTATCTCTGTTTTGACGTGAAAGAAGGACAGACAAACAAACACGCTTTCTCCCATTTATAATATTAGTTAAGATAGACAGAATATATTAAAAGGCCCATTCATTGACTGATCATCAAAACCTATGGGGCAATTCGCAGTAACCTACAATCTTGAAATTTGGCACAAGTGAAGGAATAAATACAAGATTCATTAATTTCAAATCCTGTGTGAATTCTGTACCTCGCAAATTTTGCAGTTCAACATACCTATTCTATGCAAGAAATCACAAAGGATTAGTAAGGAATTTGTAAAAAAAAATGCAAGTCTATATAATATTAGTGAACTAGACATTATAAGGCAGTGTTTCAGTATTTTTTATGTTTTTATTGTCCTCACCATATTTTAATCCTCATCAAAATATAATTTTATTTTTTAAACAGATTGCGACACCCTTATGCCTACATGCAACCCCCCCAAGGTTAAGAAAAGATGTTATAAGCAAAGGTAAAATAAGCATGTGCTAGATATATTTAAAGGCAACAGTTTTTATTGTATTTGAATGATATCATGCCATATATTTGATGATGTGAAAGTATTGATTTGCCTTCAAATTTATTGCATTTTTTATTTATTGAAGAGGTTAATTATTAGACAAAGGGGAAGAAAAACCATAAATTCTAGAGTCAAGAATAATCAAAACAGTTGTCACATTTTTATTTTAAATTATTCATTACACATACATATATATAAATATTAGCTTATCTTTTACTTCAAGGGATACATTATCAATTTCATTAATATATTTCTTTGAGGCCTGCATGTTTTATTTCCTAGGAATAAGTTATACCTACTAATTTAGGATAACAATATTTATGTGCAAACATTGCTGATAGGATTAAGGCTGTATTAATCATTTAAGTATATTAACTTCACACTTTCACATAAATAAAGATTCTACCAATGCCATGCTGGTGAATGACTATAGTGAAATTACAGTTTTAATGATTTCTGTTAGGTAGGTAACTTATGTTTACAAAATGACAAAGGAAGTGGTGTCGCTGATTCTAGTTTAGGTAATACTAAACCTTAATATTATTAAATCATTATAGTATATTTAAAATCCTTAAGATTAACAAAATAGGTACTTGCATAAAAACTTATGAGCTAATTATTTTGGTATAGACTTAAACACATAACCTCCTTACTGGACATGTGACTGACCATATCCAATAAGTTTCTCATCAAAAATGTTGCACTTACATCACTAATAAGTATATTTTATAAGATAAGAAATAAAGGCAAAATAAATATTTTTATGTTATATTAAGATAGAATAGATGCTTAATGTGCAGTAACTTTCAGTAGAACATTTTAATGTGCAGAAACCCCATAGGAGTAATAAAACGTTGGTCACAATATTTAATTGGAGAAGCACATGGCTTATTTCACTTTACTAAATTAGTGTATTATTCTATATTAAATAGTAACCAGTATTAGAAAAACGTGTTCTTAGGTAAGCTATGGCACACAGTCACATTCAATGATGTGGTGTGACGTGATTAATTAACCTCTTAAAATTACTATAGCTAACAACTATATGGTTTCAACATAGTAAAAGTTTTATAAACATTTATATACATACCACTGTCACTGCTACTGCAAAATGTTGTTCCCATCGATTATTAAATAGAAATTTTAACTTGGGTACAAATCTACATAACCACTAAACTTTAACCAAAATAACGTTTTAGGAGTTATTTATTTTAATGCTTGGAGGAGCTCAAAGGTTATAGATAAACGTGTGAATTTACGGAAGAATGAAATTCCTTGATTATTAAATATTGAAGTAATATTACTGAAAGCAAGCACGTGCATTTACAAGTGCATTAGAAAGATTATTTTACGTGATAAACAATGTGACTTGTCCTCCTTAGGTTCACTTTGGTATAAGCATGTATATAAATAGGATAAATATAATTAAATTAGACGAATTAAAACTTTAAAGAGAAAGTACTATTGAAATAAACTACACAAAGAAAAACATATGATCGATCGAATTTGAAGTGCACACAGGCAGGTGCACATGGACTATTGTCTATGGTTGCTGTCAATGTCAAATACAGGAACTGTCACTTATTAAAAAAAATGTTTTAGTCTATAGACTTCAAAAAGGAACAATAAAATTCGTCACAATTTGTAATGAAACGATATGAAGATAAATTGGAAATATAAAACTCACAATATTCATTATTCCGTTTCGTTCTTAAATTTAAGTCGACTTATATCAATGAACATCATTTTAACTACATTACTCTGCCGACAGCGCCTAAAAGTTTTAATACAAGAAAATTAGAAATTTTAAATATTCAAAATTAGAAATCATAGCTACAAGTAGATAACAGAGTGATATACTTGTAGGGCTGAGCGTCAGAATAAAGATTCGAGCGGGGATGAGCATTCGCTGGTATGGACTAAGAATGCCCCTTTGTTGCTATAATAAAAATTGTTTTAGTTGGCCATTATCTTTTAAAAAACTTCTTAATGAATAGCTTCTCGTGCTTCGCTCTCCTTCTAGAGATACTTAATAGATAAGCATTTACGTAAAGAAGTGACATCTAGGTCCATTAAGTGCAGTAACAGGCTTAAGCCACCCTGTTCTGTTTAAGATGGATAACTGACAAAAAGTGGACACTGTTACTGATACCAAACCGCAAAGTCTATAGGCCTAGAAGATATGTTTGTTTGAATAAATACATTTTTCTTACCAATGGGATATCGCTGTCCATCCAAAGACGTCCAAACTCTTTTTCAAACTTGGCTACAACTACTTCATTAGATGTGATCACGACATTATCATGATTCTCAATCATCGCCTGTGTGGACCAATTTAGTGATCCAGACATTATGAAAGCTTTAATCTTTTTATCGGTGTTACTTTTGCAAAATGAAAATGTCTTCCTACCGAACACATTTAGGTTTTCAGCTTGATTCTTCAGTTTTATCTTTCGTTTAACAGCCATTGGACCATCGATGATGCAAAATTTGTGATGCATTAGGGCAGACTTTTTGCTCGTTTGAACTTGAATGAAACCTGAAAATGATTATTTTAATTTAACAATGAGTGAACTCCTAAATCGGGAATAATTACTTTAGTACGATACTTACTATATTGCTGAAGTCTCTGTATTTGTGAGCCACTAGTACATGCCATGTCACTATCTACTAAAATTCTCACCAAGACGTGTTTCTGTCCCAACCTGATGATGTGCTCAGCTATTTCGTTGCTAGTCAGTAAATACATACAAACATCCAGAGTTTCGCGGGCCGCTTTTATGTATCTTATCAATTTAAAACAGTTTAATTCTCTGCTATCAATTAACTTCTTTTCCTTTCCCGGAGATATTTTAACATTTTGAGTTGATGGTATATCGGAAAACATAATCACGTCATTTATTTCCCAGTCCTTCATATTGGTTAATTTTGTACACATTTCATCCGCTGACATGCCATTGAGATCACATTTACCCTTGGTGAATCTCTTATACAATTTGAAAGCAATCTGGGAAGCCAAGGCAGCGGTTGCCGTCGAAGCTAGAAGTAACTTCATACTTCCCCAATACATTATGCACAACAATTTTCATTCGCACTTGTAGAAAATAGTAACTTCTAGGCACTAAGTAGTTCACACAGAAAAATATTTATAATTTAAGACTATTCTATGTCCACCATGCTAACCACGCAAGGAATACAACATGCAATAAATTGATACCATAGACATATTTTTAAAATTATTATAGTGAACTACCCTCGAGTTTGAACTTCACGTAATTTTCAATCACGATCATAGATATTCCATCTTACTATACTCTTTGATTCCATCATACCTGTGCATTGTACTTAAAGGAGTGATCCACTTGACGGAGAAACGGGGATAAATTCTTCTTATCCGTCAACTCTCGTTGCAAAAGAGGTCATCCATTATTTGCCTATTCCATTGCATTCTATCATTCGTTTTTTGTCACTATACAACGTAGACAGAGAAACCAATAGACAACTGGTTGGCGTGGCCACATGAGATAGAACGATAGTAGAATCCTCAGGTAGGATCACTAGCTGTCAACACAGAGCAACAAAAGTATGACTAGCTGTCAAAACTCAAAGTTGTTTAGCACCTAGCCTTAGTGCTTGCCTTATATTCCTTGGTGCTTGCTAAGTGCTAAATTTACATCGTCCTATCTACCTTCTTTACAAGTCGTATGCATAAGTTGTTCTTTTTCTTGTGTGAAGGAGATGGAGGCTAACAAATTGTCTATTAGTTTCTCTGTCTACGCTATATAATATGTGGTCAACGTAATCTTTAATTACATAGTCTGTGACCTCAATGGTGACGGAAAGCAGCTGACTGATTGAATATTACAGAGTATTTTTTCAGTGCTGAAATAAATAAATAATGGAAAAATATTGATAAAAAAAATCGTTAAAAATCAATTATTTTATTGATTAATTGAGATTGAGAAATTGTGTTTGCTTGTGTTAGTATTGCAGATATAAATTAATAATGTTCACTGTGCGAATAAAGTGACAAAAAAAACAAAATGGAAAAGATAAAGACTCCTGAAGGTGATGATTATGAAATTATGTCCTTTGAGGACTTTTGTAATAAAAGTGATAAACTGAAGATATTATTGCCGGAAAACGACAACATAAACTACCGCCTTTGTTACGAAAGTGATCTAGGTGAAAATTCAAATGACAAAGAACCAAAAGAAAGCTCCTGTGGTTTGGAAGAGACATCACTTTGTAATGATAAAAAGGTGACATGGAAGAAAAAAGCTACTGGTTTCGTCCCATTTGTCAGAGACCAACAATACACCGATAGAGGCGAATCTGCCAGCCATGATAAAACTGAAACTGACAAAACTAAAATTCCCAGGTAGATACACTCAATTTTTTTTATAAGTTTACATATTGCCCTATGGTTTCCAGAACCATAGTTTGCTCAATTGTATTATTACTTTTAGGTATGAAAGATTCCCAGAACAAAGAAACCCGTTGTGGAGATTCTGTAAGAGGCCAGAATTTTACTCTTCGGTACTGATAATAGTGCTGCTACTAGCTCTGTCTATTGGTATGTGGTGGATGGTGTGCTGGTTTATTGGAAGTGCTTGGGGAGATGCTCACTACAAGTAAGTGACAGACATTCATAACATTCATTTTTGACAACTGCATAGAATCTGCAATAGTTGCAAAATATATGTGGCCTAGACATAGTGAAAACAATGCATGCTTGAGTTTGGCTAATTGGGCAAAAGAAATGTAGGATTTGTTTACATGTGCAAAGCAAGAAAAACATTACTGGTTGTACTGCATATCCATTGTTAATCAAGTTTATGCAGATTTTCCAATATAAGAGTTTTCTAGTCAAGTTTATGACACCCTTCATCTCTCTCTCTCTTCCTCTCTCAATCACCAACTTAAAACTTAAAGTACATAACAATAATCTATTATGAAATCACTTAATTTTAAGGAAACTAAAGAAAAGGTCACAAAATATGTAAAGTTGAAAAGAAACCATTTTAACCAATAGTGCACAAAACAATATTCATTCCCCATTAAGTAACCCTAAAATAACATAGCATCATGACTATTTTATTTCATTTCTAGCAAAAAAAGTAACCTATGTCATAGGGGGTTCAAGTTTCAATATGTTTCACCAAAATCAGTTTGCTTCCACCATGAAAGTGTAACAGACAGTTTCTTTCGCATTTATAATATTAGTATGGATTATTTTCAGAAAACTCTGGGAGCGGGCCCACCCTGATGATCTGCAGAGACATGCACCAGCCCCGCCAGTTGTGCCATTTACACATGAAAAGGTTTGTTTAACAAAATATTTTAAAACAAGCATTTGGTACATTTTATCATTACAAATAGTTATGTAAAAAAAACAAAAAAACACTGCATTTATACTTTGAGTGCCCACCTTTAGCCAGTTGCCCTAATTAAACGGAATAGGTGGCAAGTTTGTGGCTTAATGGACTTAGAATAGACTATTCCAAAATTTATTTATGTTCAGGAGTATGCTGATTGCGTTAGCGGTATTTTTACATAAATATAACTTTTCACCTTTAGCCAGTTGCCCTAATTAAACGGAATAGGTGGCAAGTTTGTGGCTTAATGGACTTAGAATAGACTATTCCAAAATTTATTTATGTTCAGGAGTATGCTGATTGCGTTAGCGGTATTTTTACATAAATATAACTTTTCACCTTTAGTCAGTTGCCATAATTAAATGGAATAGGTGGCAAGTTTGTGGCTTAATGGACTTAGAATAGACTATTCCAAAATTTATTTATGTTCAGGAGTATGCTGATTGCGTTAGCGGTATTTTTACATAAATATAACTTTTTAGTCCATTAAAAAATACCAAGAACTTTCTGAGATATTTACAATCAAAGTTTTAAGTAAAATGTATGTACCAAAAAAAAACTACTATACTTGTATTTAAGTTTTGAAAATATTGTAAAAGAAAACATGTCAGCGAAATAAAGGCTATTTTTATTTTATTGATTATGTACCCAAAACGCAAGTCCGGCGACCTTCATTGCCACACGACCATTTCCACGTCACACCGCACTAAACACCGCCACATTGTGCAGACGCACCACGTTTGTATAGAGCGCAGTGACATCACTAGGTTCACGTCGCGTGGGAGCATCGTTTCTTCTCGCGCATCAAAGAAGTAAACTTTAAACTGCCATAACTTCGTCAATTCGTATCTTATAATAATAAAACTTGTGGCAAAATTTAAGTTTTGGTTAGTTCTTTTATTCTAATGAATAAAAAAAATTGGGTGGAAATGTCTATTGTCACTTTTTTTTATTCTTCACGGGTTGCCTTACAGCTTCCGGGAACCGCTGCCCGCCCCAGGGTACCCACTGGAAGACAAAGTCTTCCTCATTTATCCAATGATTTTTTGGATACTATAGCTAATGAGTGGACAGCTCTGTTGAGCTCTGCAGATGTCACTTCTTTAAGAGTGTAGTGTACGGCGTCCATGTCCATACAAACGGAGAAAACGTTTTACTACCCCTAAATATTATTAAATTTTAACGATTTTGTAATATGTTACTGACATAATGAAAAACTACGTACGTATTTTTTCCTTTTTTTAAAATTCGTAATAGGTCAAAAGTTATAAGCCCCTCAAATCTCGGTTTTTTTGGTTCATAACTTGCTGGTAATAAACCGTCTGTATTTGAGTAACAAAGCAAAATTTCAAAAAAAGCAAAACGTACATACGTAGATTATAATCTGCTAAAACGTTTGACACCAAAATTATAAGGTTTCGTTATAGTTTAGTAGGTGTAAATCGTTTTCGCCCAAAACGCAATTTTCAACGAAAAACATACCTACGAACACCCACAAGCTGCAGTGCTCTCTGTCGCACTGATGCCCGGGGGAAGAGTGCGATTGAGACAGAATATGATTTTCTAAATACCTATTTCGCTGCGTACGCTGAGCTACACGATCCTCTTAACAACTGTAACAAAGTATCTGTTATTTTTAAAAGAAGTGCCCTCCGAAACATGAGAATACATCTTGCCTTATATACCTGAATAACATTAAAGTTAAAGCATGCTAAAAGAGTTGTTGCTACTCCCCCAGTATAGCCTTTCCCTAGGGTTCAAGCTTTCTCAGTATCAAATCTCATCAAAATCGGTTCAGTGCTTTAGCTGTGAAAGCATTTTTAATATTAGTATGGATTTAACAGCATACATTGTAACATTTTTATTGAATAATTTATTACAGATATTACCTGACATCCGCTACCACGACCACAACAACCTGAGTGCAAAGAACAAAGCGATGCCAAACCAAAAAAAATCCAACACCAACAACAACACAGAAACCCTTTCAAAAGCTTGCAATTTATTCAGAAATGAAAGGTTTGATTGTTATCCACAAGACGGGGCCACGGAGGATAATTGTATGGAACGAGGCTGCTGTTGGGATGGCACTGTTCCAGATCACATGCCATACTGCTTTTTCCCCTCGGGCTACACACCATATGAATTTTATAATTCGTCTAGCTATGATTATGGCATGACGGTGTTTTATAAGAACGTCATACATTCTGGGTATCCTGACGACTTCAAATTAGTACGTGTGGATTTTGTTTTTGTGTCACCTAAAATACTGCAGATTAAGGTGAGTTTTTTCTTTCTTTCTACACGGGTTGCCTACAGCTCCCGAAAACGTGTTACGGTTCCAGGGTACCCAGTGAAAGACTAAGTTTCACTGATGGTATTTGTGAGGCTATACTTAACGAATGGCCAGTTCTGTTGAGGTAACTATAACTTAATTAGGGCGCTGGTGTCGCATTTATTTGTTTTTTATTTTTTACTTGAATCAAATTAAAAATATTAAAACCAAACGATACTAGCGCCATAATATATTCAAGAGGATGGCCCTTGACGTGGAATGCAGTGGAAATGTGGTCTTTACTTAGAATGTGTCATATAAAGCGTATTGACCGCATCCGGAACGGAATAAAAGATGATGTTGGGACTGAAATAAAGAAAAGTAATTTACGCTAGTATGGACATGTTGAAAGATTGACTAAAAAGGTCTATATGGCAGAAAATAGAGGAAATGCTGGCGGAGGACGACCTATGTGTACTTTTATTGAACATATAAAAATGTATTGATTGATGGAAATATTAAAAGTACACACAATTGCCGAGCCTGTATGAAGGGTATGATGAATATGAAAGAAGCGAAAGAGGTATGTCAGGATCGAAACAAATGATATTCTATTGTCTCTGCCTATCCCTCTTGGGATAAAAGGCGTGATGATAGATATATAGATAGGCATTGTAGGGATGAGGGATGCTCTACAAATTTGATAATTATGTGTAGTAATTTAAGTTTGTCTAAGTCAAATTTTTTTGTTTGTAATGTAAATAATTACAAAAAAATTTAGAGAAAATAACTTTTATGTTACAGATAGTAGATGCCAACAAAAGACGGTTCGAGCCGCCGTTCCCCCAAGTGGCTGTTAGTGGCAAGAGTCGTAGACAGGATAATTTCTACAGAGTGAAAATGGCTAACAATACATTCAGTATCATAAACCTACTAACCGGTACTACCGTGTATGTGTCTAGACCTAATATTATAAATGCGAGAGTATTACGCGTGATTTTTTGCACAGGGATAGTTGGAGGTTCTGAGAGTGACATAGGTTAAGTTTTTTCCCAGAAATCCTTTAGGGTAAATTTTCATGTCATATATACATTACATACCTTCAAGCCTATTTCCTAAAGGGATAGGCAGATAGTATGGAGCGCCACTTCTATCGATCTTTGCATACTTTTCTTGCTTCGTTCAAGCCATACATCGTTTCATACGTGCACGTCTATTTTTAATTCTACGTCTATTTGACCTTTTTTAAGGATATCAGATAATTATTCCATATTAAAATACTGTATTATGCATGAATTTCTTGATATCACTACATACTATAAAACGAAGTCCTCCGCCGTTGTCTGTCTGTTTGTGCCCGATTCATCCAAAACTACTGAACGGATTTTGTTGCTGTTTTCACGAGGAAATGAAACTGAAAGTCAATCGAGTCGGGGGATGGGGACGGACATATCTGTCAGAGATATTATAAAATGATGTGAGAAAGAATTTTGTAGAATTCAGTAGAATAAAATGAGCCACAAAAAAAGGCCGCGGTATCATATTATATCTATTAGCGTATTTATAATCAAAATACATTTGATTAGAAGATTTCTTTTAAAAATTCACCATCGGGCATAGTAGACCCATTTTCACAGCACCATCGATCACAGCGCATGATGACGAAAAAATTCTAATTAGTCCATCAGTTAGATTATCAGAAAATATTGGACACGTATTTTTTCTTTTATCAATTAAACAAAAAATGATGAAGATATTAGATAGCGGGCTAAAGTTCCGCGTGACGTCACGCTGTGGTACAATTTTTAGCAAGGCGTGACGTCACCAGCCCCCACTCCCAAACTTTGACGCGCTTTATCTCTTGTCATTTTTTTGTTTGATTGACAAAAGAAAAAATACGTGTCCAATAATTTTTTTAATAATCTATTCCGACGATTGGTCGCTTTGTAAATGTCAAAACAATTTTTTTACACCTTGTACTTACATGTCATACAATTCGTATTTTTTTTAACTTATTATATGAACACTATGAAATCAATAAGGCTCAAAATTTTTCATTTTCTTGTCATCTCACTTTATATTAAATGTATCTAGGCTGTGGCGGCACATCGCGTCGCGTCGATAGATGTCGCACCGTTACAAACTCATTGAAACCTGTATCGCGCCATTGAAAATATTTAATATATAGGCTTATATGCAACTTTCCAACGATGTGCGTTGGGGAGTATTCCTTTTACTCATGATCGCTGGATTGTTGTATGTATTGCCATTTCTATAAGGCTTTTTCAAGCTATATTCAGCACTATTATGCATGTTAATCCAGTTAAACAGGTAATTTTTGTATTAGTACACAGATGGACTATCCAGACACAGATTTTTTTTCTTTCCAGCATGGACATAGACGAAGCCGGCCCACTAATACTATCGGACAAGTTCCTGCAGCTGTCCTCAAAGTTGCCACCTGGACAGTTCTACGGTTTAGGGGAAAGGAGATCCAAACTAGCATTGAATATGAGTTGGAATACGTACACTATATTTAACCATGACACGGCTCCTAGAGATAATGTAAGTTTTTAAGATACTGTAGTAACTTTTAAGCCGAAAAAAATCGCCTGCGCCTGGTATTATTTCGTTCGAGTAAAAAAAAGAGCCAATAAATACGATACTAGCGGCACCTATTGGGAGCTAATCAAAACGTTTGCTTTTAAGAATAAGTCCTAATCAACCGCAGTTCTGTAAAAAAATGAAGTGAAAGGAAATGCTGACAGAGGACGACCTAGGTGTCCTTTTATTAAACATATAGAAAATGTATTGATTGATGGAAATATTAAAAGTACACAATAATCACCGAGCATGTATGAAAGATATGAATGAATATAAAAGAAGCGAAAGAGGTATGTCAAATGGCATTCGATTGTGTCTGCCTGCCTCTCTTGGGATAAAAGCGTGATGATAAATAGATTCTGTAAACAGTATACATATTTATATTTCTATTGAGCATGATCCACAACTAAGAATATTATAGAACAAAGTCCTCGCTGCATCTATCTGTGTCAAAATCTATACGAAATTTGATAGATTGATTCACGAGAAAGGTGTCACATTTAGAAGCTGTACATTAACAGTATTA
Organism: Nemapogon koenigi; assembly: GCA_963924495.1. Classification (NCBI taxonomy): domain Eukaryota; kingdom Metazoa; phylum Arthropoda; class Insecta; order Lepidoptera; family Tineidae; genus Nemapogon; species Nemapogon koenigi. The sequence continues at coordinate 1,808,226 of OZ004640.1, read as the reverse complement.
GTGATTAAAGTCGGGGGTAAAGTTAGCGTCAGCGCTCTTCATGGCGTATACTGTCTAATCCGTCAGAGATAAGAAAATGATGGAGGAAATAAATCTGTAAAAACTAAAATAAAATGATCTACAAAAAAGTAGCCTTAGCACATAAATCTATCTGTAATTTAAATTATATTATTTTTCATTGGTCCGCCTGCACATACAAAATCGATTTTAATTTTTTTACAGACAAATTTATATGGAAGTCATCCATTCTACATGTGTTTGTCAAATAGTTCACGATTCCACGGAGTGCTACTGCTTAACAGCCATCCAATGGGTAATTTTATCTATACTTCTATACTAATATTATAAAGAGGAAAGATTTGTATTTTTGTGTGTATGTTTGTAATGAATAAACTCAAAAACTACTGTGCCGATTTCAAAAATTCTTTCACCATTGGAAAGCTACATTCACCCTGAGTGACATAGGCTATATTCTATTTTCAAAAAAATTAGGGGTCCTTACTAAAACTCCAATAATATAACCCAGGGTTAAATAAAAAAATTCCCTAAGAAATTCCTTACATCGCGTGCGCTGCGCAAACTATTAATGATTTGAGGTAGTGGTAGAGGGTAGGAGTAGAAGTAGGGGTACGGGTAGGGGTAAGGGTAGGGATAAGGGTAGGGGTAGGTATAGGGTATATTTTATTTTGTTCGTAAATATCCACGGGCGAAGCCGGGGGCGGAATGCTTGTTATTTATATTTTGTAAGTTGGCCAAAGTGAGTTAGAGCGAGACATCAATATGTACCCGGCCATTGAATATTGCAGAAAGATTATATAATATCTAAAGAGATATTAAGCTATAATATTATAAATACGAATATGTATGTATTTGTTTGTTTGTCCTTACAAGTCAAAATAGACCAACGGATCGACGTGATTTTTTTGCACAGAGATAGTTGGAGGGCTGGGGAGTGACTTAGGCCTATTTTTAGGTTTCCGGGTTCTGTTGCCGCTATAACAACAAATACTAAAAAACAGAATAAAATAAATATTTAAGGACAACAAACGTATTTTTTTTTTTTTTTTTTTTTTTTTTTTGCCGTTTTTATATAGATAATGGTACGGAACCCTTCGTGCGCGAGTCCGACTCGCACTTGACCGGTTTTTTTTATCCCGAATTCTCATTAACATTTTTTTTAATTCCCACGGGCGGAAAGCTAGTTAATAACCTAATCCTAACTAAAATTATTATTAATGCGATGGTGTCTTTGTTTGTTTGTTCTCCTTTTACGTCAAAACAGACCAACGGATCGACGTGATTTTTTGCACAGAGATAGCTGGATAATTTTTCATCACGGGAAAATTGATTTTTTTTATATATAATATGTACATTATGTTTCAGACATAGTTTTACAGCCCACCCCGGCTATCACCTACAGAACCATCGGCGGGATACTCAATTTCTTTTTATTCTTCGGGCCGACAGCTGATGATGTTACCAGTCAGTATTCGGAAATTGTCGGAAAACCCTTCATGCCACCTATTTGGGGGTTAGGATTCCATTTAAGCAAGTGAGTATTTTTTTATATATAAATATATATATTAAACATTGAATAACCTCATAAAAAATATCACAGTCAGTTACACCTAAGTTTTATGAAGCCCTGAAAGTAATCAATATCACGCGTCGGTTCAATCGACTGCGTCTCGAGTTCTCTTAATATATTTACTAATGTACAATTTGTTGAGTTTTTTATATAGATAATTTCACATAGTTTAAGAATACATTTATTAACTACAACTTGCTTTTTCTAATAGTTTTTATGTAATACTTGAAAAAAAAGCCGATTTTTTTGTGAAATCGTTCTTTCTAATGATTCTGGTACATGAATCTTGCCCTATCTTATCTTATCCTTGGTTATATTATGGCTTCTAATAGTACATCTCGTTTACATATTTCTAAAGAGATATGAACAAAAGAAGTCGCGCGTTTCATTCAGTTCGTTGCGCTGTGATGCGTCACCTCAAGTCTAACTGACCTCTACGAGCCCTGAAAGTTTCATAAAAAAATAATAATCCATTCAGCCATTCTGGACAAACATTGGGATTGGGATGTAATATAAATACATAGATATAAAATAGTTTTATATTATAGTACATTGTGATACAAGTGTGCTATGTTGGTCATTACGTACGAGGCGGTATTTTCAGAAAAAAACAAACTTTATGTGGTTTTAACATTTAAATATTAAAACAATTAATGAAAGTACAATTCTCAAATGTTTTGTTTTTTCCCTCGTCGCGCTAGATAAAGCACGGGTACCTTCACCAAACAACCAACAAAGTCGTGGTTAAAAAATAAAAACTGTATTATGCGGTTAAATTAAGGATGCTTTGTGGACACACATACAATTTGCAATCTTGTACGAATTTAACTTTATTGGGTTATATTATAACTCTTGTGCTGTAATGTAAAGTAAAAAGCACGCGTATTTAATATATGGGATTATGGGTCTAAAAGTGAGGTAATAAGACTCACATTACGAGCAAGTGTGTTGAAAAGTATATTATATAATTATGTACTTAGAGATACATAGTTACTGTAATTTTGTTGTAGTTTACAGTTTTCTGTAATTTCCAAAATCTCTATTAGTATATGTAATATTATAAAATGACAAGGCAGTTTTGCTTGAATGGTTGTTTTACTGTTACAGATTCAATTATGGATCTTTGAACGTGACGCGAGCTACATTTCTAAATACTGTTAGAGCTTTAATACCGATCGTAAGTAGTTTTATCTAATCTTATATCGTAAAGTCTCTATTACAAAATCGAATGGACAACATTTCATTTTTTCAATCACCCATTTTTATTACTTTAATTAAAAATATATTAAAAAATAAGTTACACGTATTTTTATATTTTATTTGTGGTTGAGTTTTTATATTTTTAATTTAATTATGATTTTTTATAAATTCTGAGGACTTATAAACTAAAAACCTTAGCTAGGACTAAAATTAAGAAATATAAACTGTCACCCAAATAAAGTGACAGATAGTGTCAGTCAAGCCACAGAGTATACGTTATAGAAATGCAAAGAGTATAATATACCGTGTTCCAAATAGGTGTTGCCGTAGCCCGAACTCAAATCGCCTACAACATTATTCATAATGTATATAATAATACTAGCTTTTGTCCGCGGTTTCACTCGTAAATATATTTCCTGTTATAGCCCATTCGAAACTAGCAAAACTTTCAAAAAAATATTATATAAAAGAAGTATTTTTATAATTATATTTAAAGAATAATTATTAATTTAGCTTCAAATGGAATAAAAATAGGTAAAATTAATAGAAGGCAACACCTGAGTTCAGTAACTAACAACTCTGCCAACAGACATTAGTATTTTTAAATTACGAGGGTTAGCACAGATTAGGGCACCTATTAATCCTTATTTTTCAATATTTCAGTATTTTTAAAATAACTCGAAAATTAAAGGATATAAAAAATAAAAATAAATAAAAATAAGCTTTCTAACATGTAATCTCCAAACGGTTTTCGAATTTTGGTACCTTACGAAAAATGAAATGTTGTCCATTATACTTCATAATGATATGTTTTATTTACACGCGTCTGTAAAATGTCAAACTTCGATACTATAATGTATTATAGTACCGAAGTTTTCATACAAAAACGATATCGTAATGTTTTGTTTTTTTTTTAAATGCAGAAAGGGCAGAAGATTTTTTTTATACAGCCACATTAAACTCTATGAAAATATCGACACGCGCATGTCTGAGTTACTTTTTTTTACAACTTGGGTTACATTATTGGAGTTTTAGTAAAGATCCCTAATTTTATTGAAAATATAATATAGCCTATGTCACCCGGGGATAGCTTCCCAACTTATTCAAATCGGTCCAGTAGTTTCGGAGCCTATTCAATGCAAACAAACAAACAATCAAATCTTTCCTCTTTATAATATTAGTATTGATATAAACATACTTTTGCATTTATACTATTAGTTAGGATGTTCACCTGGAATAACATGTAGATTTATAACAGTAAAGATTGTCAATTTGTTTTAGAGTTTTCTTATAAACAAACAAACAATTATAATATTAATATATATTTAATTTGAAAATATTTCAGGATGTACAATGGAACGATCTGGACTATATGGACAATGCTAACATGTTCACATATGACAAAAATCTATATAAAGAACTGCCTGAGTTCGTAACTCATGATTTGCATTTTAAAAAGTATCATTGGGTGCCTCTTATTGGTAAGTTACAACACAATGCCTATACATTTTTGATAACGATATCTAAACGGTCAATTTTAAAGTCAAACTTAAAAAGATAAGTAAAATCTATACATTTTCACGCATTTCGACAACTATTATGTTTAATGATAGAAATGTTAAATAATATAAAATGTAATAATATTATTGACATTGAGGAAAAGTAGTTTACGCTGGTTTGGACACGTTGAAAGAATGAAGGATCAAAGATTGACTGAAAAGGTTTATATGGCTGAAGTCAAAGGAAATACTTTTATTTTATTGAACATATAAAAAATGTATTGATCGATGGCAATATTAAAAGTACAAACAATCGCCGAGCATGTATGAAAGGTATGATGAATATAAAAGAAGCGAAAGAGGTATGTCAGACCGTAGCAAATAGCATTCGATTGTCTCTGCCTACCCCTCTTGGGATAAAAGGCGTGATGATAGTTAAATAGATAGATAGATAATTATTGGCAGAAATATTATTACTTTTACAACAATTATTAATGTAGACCACTTGCAGTCAAGGTCACGCCTTTTCTCATATGAAACGCATAATATATGACAATATTAGGGTTGCGAGAAGTGTTGTAAAAAAATTGGATAAAATAAAAGAAATTGTCACGAAAATCAGAAAAAACAATGACGTCAGATTGTTTCTACATAATTTAAATATTATCTTTCACAGATCCTGGCGTGAGCGCATCAGAACCAAATGGCAAGTACTTCCCTTTCGACCGCGGATTGGTGATGGATATTTTTATTAAGAATAGTTCTTCACAACCGTTTGTTGGAAAGGTAAACCCTCTTTTATTGACAACTAGTTTTCCGCACCGGCTTTGCCCGTGAAGCCCATATTAACTTTCATCCCCTCTTATGGTCTTGAGTTCATACAAAATGCCATAGAAAAATGCACTTTCAGTTTTTCCTGAATATTTCGGGCAACTTTTCCAATTTTTCTTTCCCTAAAACTAGACTATTACTAATATTAAAAAGAAACGGTCCAGCCGTTCTCAAGTGATGCACTTACCAACTCCTCAATTGCTCACCTGCCATTACCTGTGGAAGCAAATAGCATTGAGCAATGCCACTCTTTGGGTGAACGTTTTGGTCTAGCTCCAAATAGATGGCTCTTACATTACCATTAGAAATCGCCTGCGCTTGGTAATATTTAGTTTTATTTGATTAATTAAATTTCGCGTAAAAAATATGATTAGTGGGTTCTAGGTTCGATACGACCCCCCTTGAATAATCGGCTTTATTTCGCTTATTTGTTAATTAAATAAAATAAGTATAATTAGCCCAATGTAGATACCCTGCCTCTTAGGTTGGTTTTCCACCATGCTGCGCCATGACTGAGAAACATCCACCAATACTATTACGAAGCTACAAAAATGAAGCAATCCTATTGGTTTTTTTCCTTGCACAGCTTTGGTGGAAAGCTAGCCTTACCTATGAAAGGCGATGGCGTCCTTTTGAACCTTCGACGAAAAGAAGATTGGTGTTATAACTTTGAAGCGTATGTGTATCTGTGGCATCGTAGCGCCCAAACGAATGCACCGAGTTGAATACGGTTTTATTTATTTGAAGGCTGGTTTAATCGGGACCGTTCTTAGCTATGTTTAATTAAAAAACGTGTAATTCGTTTCCAAGATCTTCAGGTTTCATCAGACTATTGTATAAGGATCTCGGCCTCTACCGCAGGTTCTAGTTTGTGTTTAAATATTTATAAAAATTATAAATAAAATAATAATTATAAAAAATAACAAAACCCTTCAAACGCCCCAAAAAGAAAATCCCCCTACTAAAGAAACTTTAAAAAATGTTTTTTTGTTACCTTTTTTTATAAACAAATGTATCTCTGACACAGGTGTGGAACAAAGGTTCGACAGTGTGGCCGGACTTCACACACCCGAACGCCACCAGTTATTGGGCGGACATGATGAAGGAATTATATTATCAAATTAAATTCGACGGCGCTTGGATTGTAAGTATAACCTGATTCGTTGAAGAATGAGATTGAAAATGGCGGATTTTCTATTGGCCTCTCGCTCACATACTATATTGTGTGAGTGAGATGCTTTCGAGAGGCCCATACAGAAGCCGCTATTTCTAAATGCTTTTGACGCATTTGCTTGCAATCTGTAAATGTGTCAAAAATAGTTGAAAAAATTGACAAAATTGGCCCACATGATAAATTATATATTGTTATTGAAAAAAGTGACCGTTTACGTACCTAGTAAAATAGCTCATAAAACCATATTATTTATAAAAATAAAAAAATGCATTCTCCAAAAATAAATAAACCTTAGGACATGAACGAGCCGTCCAACTTCTTGTCCGGCCCCAAGTACGGACAGTGCGCGGACGAGGCGCTCCCGTACAGGCCACACACAGACGGTCGCGACGTCGGACTGCGGTACAAGACGCTCTGTATGGATGCACTACATTATGAGGGGACCCACCTCGAGTACCACAATCTTTACTCGTCGTTGGAGGCTGTCGCTACTAACTTGTGAGTTCTAAATTTTGAATTTTTGAAAAAGTACCCACTTAACCAGTAAACAAAATACACCAATTTTAGTTTCAGACAAAATAGAAAGTCCACAAAGAAAGTATGTTCCTATCTATTTTAGAAATATAGGCTGCCATAGGGTCCACAGTTAAAAAAAAACTCTGAATAAATACTAATATTTTAAAAGAGTGTGAGTTTGTTTGTACGAAAGACACTCAAAAATACTGGACCGGCTAGAATAATTAGCTATCAGAAATTTTATTTTGCTATTTATTTTATATTTTTATGATGTAGACTTTATTTAAAGAAACCAATTTAGTATTTTTTTTAATTGCTTAGTTTATCATAGTCAATTATTTTTGCATTGGTCCACATTAGGCCATCTTTGGTGTTATGTTAAATATGCCATTACCTATCAATATTAAAACAAACAAACGTCATTATTTAACCACAGAGTATATTTTATTTTAGTCATCATGCTACAGGATTGCCAGACTATATAAATTTTTTTCTATTCTTTTTATACTTACACCAAACGAAATTTTCTACGTTTCCCTTGATCTCAACTAATTGTCATGATACCTATTAATTTGAATCTGAAAATAATCATTATTTTGTTTTTATTTAATTCACGGCTGATGACTTTTTCTGGCCGGTAAACAAATTTTTTGCGGAACTATATATATAAGGTCAAATGTAGATAAATCTTTTTTAACACAAATATCAGCGATCTATACTTACGTAAAAAAATCGAAATATAGAAAAATGCTATTTCGGCATTTTGTCTCGAAACGGTTTCCGATTTAATCCCCCTTGCAAAAACTTTACATGCCGAATTATTTTACTGTTATGAAGGTATATTATTCGCGTACCCCCTGGATCTAATCTGCCCCTCCCTGAATCTTGGAGTCAAACAAAAAATTCTGTTTTCAATAGTCAAAAATTATATGTATCCACATAAAAAGTGTTATGAACATTAAATTATTGTCTTATAGAGCAAAAATCGACCGGTTCTTACACTATTACGCCGATAAGATGGCACCTTAACATCTGGTATGGCGCCACTACCGTCTCGTGACGGTCAGTTATTTTATCACGAAGCTAAAACCGGAGGTTTGTTTTATTTTCTTACATTTCCACGAGCCGCGGTGAGTAATCAAGTTACTTAAACGTTACAGCGCCCTCAAGGAGCTCCGCCAGAGGAGGCCTTTTATAATATCGCGGTCTACGTTCGTGGGGATCGGACAGTACGCGGGACATTGGAGCGGAGACATCGACAGTAGCTGGGACGACATGGCCATGTCTATACCGGGTAACGACACATCTTTTCAGCACCCCTGTAAATTTTTATAACGTGACAATTTTCCGGGATAAAAAATAGCATAATATGTCACTCCCCGGCTCTGTATCTATCTCTATAGGTACAGCAAAAATATAGCTAAATAGCTAGCTTAATAATAAAAAAAATACTCTTCATTATCGACTAAATCTTCATATATTTTGCAATACTTATGTTTTCTTCTTTATCTGGGTTGAATATCATGATATTTGGTAGATCATTTCAGGTTACTAGAAAAGCAATGGCCCAAGTTTCTAAACATATCCACTACAAAGATATGGGTGGATCAAAAGTACCGTGAGATGCTTCATAGGATAGGATAGTACGGCTGTGCCTTTGCTCGACTTGAATATCACTGATTCACTGACTGACTCATGGATTATCAAAATGTTTGTGTACTTCAAGTAGTCCCAGATACGGTAGAAACAAGAAATCTTTTAAACCCCCTTTTGAATGTATAGGCCATTTTTGAGATATATTATTTGTGACAATATCTATCTCATTTCGTTTACATTATTGGCACTTTTTTGTCATGGAACCCTCAAAAAGATAAGTAAAAAAACTTTTCAAATACTTACCTAAATCTGGATCAAAAATATATATATAAGCTTTGTAGCAGATAATCTACATTTGGAAATTTGATACTTTCCCATAAATGAAATGTTATCAATTCTGCAGACATCCTCCGCTTCAGTATGTTCGGTGTGCCGCTAATGGGCGCGGACATATGCGGGTTCCGCGGGAACACCACCGTCGAACTGTGCACAAGGTGGATGCAACTCGGCGCCTTCTACCCGTTCTCGAGGAACCACAACTCTGACGAGTCCATTGTGAGTACAGTCTGCACTTGCTTCTATAAATCATTGGCCAAGTTGCGCTGAGGGTTCCGTACCATTTTTTTCGATCAGAAATTTAAGACAGGATTTTCGTTTAAGTAATAAACTATATTCGCAATTTTATTTTAATTTTAGACTCAATAGTTTCGGAGATAAGGGGGGATCAATTTTCGTATATTTTCTTTTATATAATTTAAATTTGAAATTATAAAAATATATATTTGTATCCCTTTCATTTGATGTCACATCATGCACTTAAAAAACATGTTTTTTTCACGTTTTAATTTTTCCTCCAATATTAACCCCCAAAATCGAAATTCGATGATTTACGCTATACGTCCGTTATTGGGTCATATATATGTCGACGCCAAATGGTTAAATCAGCCCCTCAATTGGATGGATTAGGCATTTCATTAAATGGCGGCATTGCTTAGCCAAATTGTTGAAAGAAACGTTTAACATAATGGCTGAACGTCGCAGCCTCTTGGTTGTTCGTCGTATTCGTAATATTTAGACTCAAAATTTTGTTTAAAACTAGTGTCCGGGTCATTATTTGCAGGTAAATCCATTATGTGTATCTTTTTCTTTCATTATACTGTCTATTTTAATTCGAATCAAAGCACTTTACATAAAACAACACACAAATAATCGGCTGTTGACGCTGTTGACGCCATATTTGTTACAGACTGTTAGCGCTATATAGTGGCAAAATAAGGAACTAAATTTTTAAATTTGATTTGATTCATCCGTTTCTAAAGAGCTAGCTTTCAATCAGCCAACACATTAAACGTTAAGATATCATAATTCATTTAACGAACGACCTAGCCATTCAATTGAATGCCGCCATTTAATGAAATGCCTAGCCATCCAATTGAGTGACTAATTTAACCATTTGGCTGCGATATATATACCAAGTTTCAACATTTTTCGTTCAGAAGATTAAATCAGGAGTAAATAAGCTGTGACAGACGGACAGACAGACACACGTGAGTGGTCCTATAAAAGCGTTTCCGTTTTTCATCGGAGATGTAAATCTTCACGGCTTTTGTGTGTTATACACCAGTATCAGTGTCCATTTTTTGCCAGATGTCCATATCAACTGAACATCTTGACTTAGTTTTAATTTTGTTATTTTTAGAAAAAGTGTTCATTCCATATCAACAATGTGTTGTTTTTTTTCCAAATTCCAGCCGCAAGACCCTGTGAGCCTTGGCGAGGAGGTGGCCACAGCGAGCCGCAGCGCTCTGATGCTCCGCTACACTTTCCTACCGTACTTGTATACTTTGTTCTGGAAAGCGCACATAGAAGGGGTGACCGTGGCCAGGCCGGTCTTCTTTGAGTAAGTGCTGTCCGATAGGGTGTATGACATTACGCTGCGACTTAAAAGAGCGGAGCGGGGCGGAATCATAAACTTATGTACGTAATCCGACAAACCACACTTGAGACTTTCCCATCTAAATATACCTCAACAGAACTGGCCACTCGTTAGGTATCGCCTCACAAATACAATCGGCCTGGGTATCCTGGAACCGTAACAAGGTGTATGTGTGTGTGTCCTTTAATGAAACTTGTTTTCTATTGCAGATTTCCCATGGATGTTAACACGCACAATATTGACGACCAGTTCATGCTCGGTCAACAACTACTGATAGTGCCCATACTAAAACAGGGCTTCCACGGTGTCCGCCCTTACCTCACCAATTGGACAGAGTGGTTCAACTTACGTTCTGGCGAGAGGGTTAAGTCCGGGCAGTGGCTTGACGAGAGCTCTACTGTTCTAGTGCGGGTAAGTGGCTAAAGTGTTTTTTAATAGATTATTCGCCAAGGGAAGAAAGTGGCCAATTACCAACGAGTGTGTAGTTTGAGACCCGAGCACTTCTCCCGAGCGATAAATTGTACTCTTCTACGAGGAAAATAAAATAAATTATAAATTCCCTTGATACAATTTCACAGAAAAAACACTTGTTAAACATCGTTTTGTGGTAAGGCCCTATATGTTTATTGTATACCAAACAAAGACATACACTACTCGCGTATCTTAAACACAGTACAACTCAACACTATACTGAATTCGCATTCGAGCTGCACACATATTTATAAAGACGTATATTGGACAGGCAACCGGATGGCGAGTGGTAATCTGAGCCTTTGAGTGGTACAGAGTCCCCTGGTAGCAACCCCTCAAAGTCGCCGAAAAACCCTTTTATTCGATTGTTTCAACAATAATTTAAAAAAATAAAATAAAAATTATTCAAATCGGATGGCATTCGAAATTTATACTGCCCTAAGTACAAATAATGGTGTGTATCAATGCCATCCGATTTCGATTAAATTAACCCCTATTTAGCCACCCCCCCAAACCTCATGAAAATACCAATAATTCCATACGGTGCAAAAAATTGTTGAAAATCCTTTTCAATGAATATTTAACGACTGCTTGGACTTTTAAAAGGTCTGTGTATGCTCATTATCTATTAAAAACCCCCCTCCCGCCCCAACAACCCCCCCACATTTGAATAGTATAGGTTGTGAAACAATAAATTAACGTTGACAAATCAAAGTCCATTTGACATCCGGCTCCTTCATTCGCCTTGTCATCTATTTTTTTGCATTCCGCTGCACAACCCGTAGTAACATAAAAGCTATTTTTCATAAAAATAGGTATTAAGAAAATGTGCGCTAACCGTTACTGTAATATCGTGTCTGGTACGCAGGCAGGCGCCATACTTGTGGGGCGCGTTATTATGTCCTCAATAATTAACACCGGGATCATGCACTCGTGGCCGCTGCAGCTGGTCGTCGTGATGCCTACCTTCAAGATCGGGACATATGAAGAACAGTTCTACTACGACGACGAGGACAGTCTTAGTGAGTTTTGTAAATAATTCAATTAATGATGTTATTGGTCCCAGGCTATTCAGCTGAAGACAAAGACTTCCTCTTTGGTATTTATAAGGCTGTACTTAACGAGTGGCCAGTTTTGTTCTGTTGAGATATATTTACATTGAAAAGCCTCTAAGTACGGTTTGTCGAAGTATGTACATAAGTTTTTCATTATAAAAACCCATTGGTCTGCGTAGATATATACCAGACGCCTTAACCACTTAGCCGCCGGCGCTCACGCAATATTATCATCCTGATCCCAACTTATATTTATTTATAATGCGAAAATATTTTTGTTTCTTTGTTTGTCCTCCTTTCACGTCAAAACAAGAGCTACATATCGACGTGACTTTTTACACAGATATAGTTGGAGGGCCGGAGAGTGACATAGGCCACTTTTATCCCGAAAATCCTATGTTACATTCCGAAAAATTGTACGGGCGAAGCTGGGCCGGAAAGTTAGTAAGATATAAACGTACTTGTACATTTTGCAGACAACTACGAAGAGAAACGATACAGCGTCATAAAGTTCCGCATGGACGGTCAGAGGAAAGTACTGGTTAGCGATGTCAAGTGGTGGGGATACGGCGTGCCGCCCCTCAAGATCATCACATTCTATAACGTTATTCGGAATATGACCAAGGTCACGATACGGGGAGTCGATTGTAAACCTGTGACCTCCCATGAACCCTCGGTGATGTGCTCCTTCATACAAGAGAAGAATATAGTGATTGTTGAGCATCGTTCCTTGAATTTGGACAAGGACATTCGCATTACCTGGAGGTGGTGAGATGACGCGACTGGAAGACTTTGTTGTTAAGCGGCTCAAAGCCTAACAGGTTCAGGCCTGACTCATTTTGTAAATTTTTGTATATTCTGTGCCGGTACCATAGATTAAGTAATACCTGCACAATACATCTGCAGTTTGTCGTACGACCGTGGACTGCAGGTATTCAAGATATGCGCGTGTTTGCCCATTCGAACTGCAGGGAAACTGTTAGTCTATGGGCCGCTTTATGTCTCCCACAGACGGTGTTATTTTTGTCGAGCGAGTGCAAACCGAAGCGTATAAAGGTATTATTTTCTGCGAGATACTGTATTTTGTCTGTGGAAGGTATTCTGTAACAAAATGCTGATTTTGGCAAATTCTGTCATATTTTTCAATTCAGTCATACGTTTTATTTTGCTGCTATTTACTATTGATGCATGATTTAAGAATAATTTAGTGTAAGAAGTGTAATACTAATATTTCATTGACATGAATTATAGATATAACTTTATGCATTTTTAAACATAATTTAAAAGTCTCATGTTGTTGTCAATCATATATCTCTAGTCATGTACATGCCAGAATCCCACTAGAGTAGGCAGGATCGGCAAAATATAATTAAGAAAATTGTGCCATAATCGATATGGTTAACCATTTAACATAGTCGGCATTTGCCAAAAAATATTATTGTGTAGATAATTTTAATGATGGCTTGTCATATATTAATTATCTCTTACGTATTTTTAATTAGAAGTTTAATCCAAAATCCGAATTTCTTAGGTAATCCTTATTATATTTTGACCAAAAATGTTGTCATCTATTGCAACGTGAGATCAGGTCCACTATTACGTATATCGGTTGCTAACAAAAAACTATGGTAACCGTTCACAGAGTAGTAATGTACGATATACTTGAGAAGAGCGAGGGTACACATTTGACTTTTAGTACGCCAATGTGACTGATGACTATCACTTTTCGTTAGCAACCGGGATACGCTCACTCTATTCAAGTATGCCAATAAGCCCGGTGGCGATCACTTTTCGTTAGCAACAAAGATAAGTAATTAGGCGGCTGTTTAATTTAATATTTTATTTGCATTCTTTAAACATGCAAAAAACCCTCTTTTATAATTCGATTTTATTTTTTTATAAAAATAGTATACATATAGTTTTGTTTTAGGTTTCATTGTAGGTTTCATACATAGGTACATCATTACCACAAAATACTTTAGTGCTACAGTTTAGTTTTACTGGTAAGACTATTGGGATGAGAATTCCCACTAGTCTTACTGGTAAGACTATCCGGTAAGACTACTGGGAACAGCCCATATTTTCATATATAGTCTTCAATAAAATACATTATTGTTTAGTAGGCCCGTTTCTTTATATATACCAATCCGTTAACAAATGTTCTGGTGTCGTGTTAGAAGCACTTTGCACGTGATTTTTCTTACAAAAAGTTTGCAACACTGCTGACGGTTTCCTATTTTTTTGTAATTTGCGATCAAATGATGCTACTAAGAAACTATGTGCTCATTGTATGCGTATAAGTTTATCATTACTACCGTTTATGCTCGGTATACATTACTATGTATATAACAATTTTCTTCTTATTTTGTTATTACTCCATCAAAATGTTTACGATGATTTGCCAATGTCAAGTTTTAACATTCTTCCTTTTCACTGTTCTTTGTATCATATATGTTGTTAGCCGTGCGACTCCGTGCGAGCATGACTACATAGACAAAATCTACATGTCGTAACATGACGTCCTCAGTTGCGTCAGTTTGTCTATTTATGACATCTGTCACGTGATCTCTTAGAAGACAAATTCTCTAGGGATCACGTGACATAATTTGTAATTTTCTCACGCGGTATGCTCGCACGGCACTTATTTCAATATTCTTCTATTATATTACTTGTAAAATATATTCTGTTACATAAAAATATTTGAACAACGTCATTAGACATGTCAGCATGTAACAATGTAGACATTTAGCTAGTTGTTCATATTAAACAGAGGTGGGAAGCGGTGTTGTTAGTTCGCTACACAATAGGACCAACCTGTCATTTATTATTTTATAAGGTGCTTTGATTTTGGTCATATAGGTTTACAAACAAGGACATTAAAGTTCCTAAACCTTGCACAGCTTGCACTTGTAGTTTTTTTATTGTTGATGATAAAAAAAATTCAAGGCCATTATTCATAAACGTATTTTAGCGACGTTTTTGTTAAAATGTGCTTTGTTTCTTTCTATTATTAGTAGACATATTTCTTCTAAAATGTGTTTATGAATATGGCCATTAGTCTTTAATCTTTATGTAAATTTAAATCAATTTCATTTTAATACAACATATCAACATGTTAACTAGAATTATTATTTTTAAGACATTTTTTAATAAGTATAAGATTTTAAATGTCAATTGTTGAGTTTGATGTGTTTTATCTGCGATATATTGCTTTTACTATAAATGTTGATGTATAAAATGTAATTTTGTACTTGTATTATTTGGTAAACAAACTACGAGTGTCTTTTTTAAATAAGTTGTCATTTAAAATTCTTAAGGCTGCAGTCTTGCTGTACAAAACTAAGATTTCGACTTTTTAAACTAGCAGCGGCTTCGCTTCGCTGATATGCAGACGGACGGTCGCGAAAGTTCTCTACTTATAATTCGACACTCGCTTAGGGCTACTTATGGAACAAATGATGACATGGTGTTTTAGAAACACTATAACATTAAATTTATTTACACAACGTTAAGAACTAATTAAATTAAAATAGTTTTTTTAAACGCAACTAAATATTTAAAAAATACAATAAAAAAGTCGCCATATTACACAGGTGAACCCTGAAGAAAAGCTAGTATTTCTTTTTATTCTGGTCACGGATATCGATTTTGGGAACAATCGGTCCAGGTAAAAGTATACACTTCTAAAAAATCTTTTTTCAAATCACGTAAAATAAATCAAGTAGAGCGACTTTCAGTACGAATCAATTGTACGCCATAAGACTCTGTAGAGTGAAAGAGAGATTTGTTAGAGCGAGAACGGGAACGAGCGTCATCCCTACGTCCATTCGCTGCGGCCGCTCGGCGGATACTAAGGAAGGAAGTGAACTAAAGGAAGAATTATTTGTTTTATATCATAATTTTAGCGGCTTTTGCAATTTATTGATTTTTTTGGAATTATTTTTCTTTTGGAATTTGCTTACCAAAAACTTGTTGTTTATTATATTTAATTATAAGTTACTTAGAATAAAATTTAGTAGCCAAAACACTCGTTTACCGGTAGGCAAAATTACGGGAAATTTGACAATTTAAAGCTCTTTAATTAAGCAAATGAAAGATTTTCTGAAAAATCTAGCGAGACCACATTAAAATTGAACATATAAAGATACTTCTGTACTGATTTGATTTTACAATTATTTTATCAGTTTCGTTTGGTAAGTGCTCAAAAATTACAGTTAGTGCATTAAACCAAATCAGAGGTATGTCTTGGTCAGGTTTTAGACAAGATAATTAGTATATTATAAGTGATATATAATTTTCACTAAATTACAATAAACCAAACATTATTTTAAAACTAAATTCATTTTTGTAACATTTGTCTATGAAACAAAATAAAATATTTAATCTATCACAAAATCTATGTGTAGCTTGCACAGACAGACTGGGGCCTTAATAATAATAATATTTATTAAGCTCTTATTTAAAAAAAATACAATAAAAAGACATGCAGTTTGTTTACAAAATAAGATAGTTAAAAAAATACACTTTAAAAGCTGGTCAGTGTCAAAATAAAGTTAATTAACAGTTTTTAATAAGACTGTTTAAAAAAACTGTTATAATGTTGATGCTGACTGTAGCTTTATAACTGTGCTATAGTTTTATGCTTTGCTTTTATTATGGGTCATAAAATAATTATGTTTTTGTAAAGACAAAATAAATTGTAATATTTTAAATTGAAATCATAGTGCATATTATTTTGAAATTATCCCTAGAAGTTAGATTCCACCTATCACCTATGTAGGAAATCAGTTAGGGTCTGCATTTGGACTGCATTAATGTAACAGTTTGCAACAAGATTGCAGTTTTTATACCCCAACTGATTTTAGCCAAAGACATTTTTCCAAAATAAAAAATCTGAATATTGAATAACAATTTATTAAACTCTATTTTTAAAACTAATTAACCAATTATCTCCACTCATTATGTATGCTCTTTATCAGCATCAGTTTTCAAAAACACCTCGTACTTCTCCTCATCCATCAGATCCTTAATTTCTTCTGGCTTAGAAATCTTCAATCTAAACAGCCAGCCCTGTTCATAACACGACGTGTTAATCAAACCAGGTTTTTCTTCTACATTCTTATTTTTCTCTATCACTTTTCCACTCAAAGGTGTATATATTTCACTTGCTGCCTTTACACTTTCTAGCGCCCCGCATTCGTCGCCTGCTTTAAATTCCGTTCCAATGTCGGGTAGTTGTGCAAAAACAACGTCTCCTAAGGACTCCTGCGCATACTGACTTATGCCTACAGTCCCTATATCATTGGCCACAGTTATCCACTCGTGCCTATCTGTGAACCTTCTGGACTTGTCAGTACTGTATTGATGATATATTTGGCAATATGTTGTAGTCTTCAATTTTGACTTTACTAAACATGTTCTTGCTAAGTATTGTTTGGTAACTTGAAATATGTGCCTCTGTAGCACCATAGTGTTCTGAAATTAACAAAAATAAATTAGCAAATGTTTAACTGTCACATTTGTAAAAGATATTAAATCTGAAAGTATGGATCAATCACACTGAAACAGCCAAATCCAAGATTCATAAATTAAAAATTTAATACTAGAGAAATGCATTATACGAAGAGATTATATGGACTTGTAAGTAGGGGACTAAGCACCAATTTTCTTTAAGAACATGTCTAGGTCCATTAAGTGCAGCAACAGGCTTGCCACCTGTTCTGTTTCATATGGATTACTGCCAAAAGTGGACACAGTTACTTGTGTCTCTGGCCACATTGCAAGGTATAAACGCTATGAAGATTTGTGTGTGATAGGAAAAAGCCCTAATTTGGTACCAACAAAGCAGTGGAAAAAAGTGATTATAATTATTATAACTGAATATATGAATGCAATGGTCTGCGAGTTCTGTCAGTTGCTCAAAATATTCCTTTTTCTACATACCAAAATAATGACACTAGAGAAACTAAAATTGCACAAAATTTTACAATAAAATTGCCACAAACACCAGATCAGTAATGAGAATACACAGCTACTGTAGGCACATCATTAAGATAAGGTGAACTTATGAACCTTGCTTGTATACAAGGAACAATCTTAAAAATAATTAGATAATGTAACTACGTAAATATGTCTGAGATTTATGTATTAGTATGGCTATTATTGAGACAGGTTTGATTCCCAGCTTTAGTATATTCAACTTCACTAATCATTTTTTATTATTAACTATAGGGACCTGTTTTGGCTTTGCAAATTTTTTTTTTAATAATTCTATTTTCCCACAGATATCCCAGGGTAAAAAGTAGTCACTCTCGGCTCTCCAACTATGTCTGTGTTAAGAAATTCATGTTGATCTGTTTCGACATGACAGAAGAACAAACAAACATTAATATTGGTATTTTGTGTGATAATCTCATAATTTTCAAAATTTTAATACCTTTGCAAAAGGTCGACCATAGTCTTTACACTTTTGTTTTTAGTTTTTCTGAACTGACTGACTCGGAATATCTAAATTATTCCCAGGTAAAGCCTTCCCGGGTTTATAGTCTTAGGATATATAAAAGATCTACACTTCTTGTTCTCCTTTTGAAGTTAGATGAGAGAGGATTGATGGATACCACAGAAACCTATTTTTGTGACATTTCAATTTTAAAGAAAATGATTGCTAAGCTTTTTGGCTAGTTTCAAGTGAAATGGTATTCTGTATGTTAGTTACTTTATAAACTCTTTCTTGCAACTCAACAATAATGGTTATTCTGTCAGCATTCTGATTATTTGACATATTTATTACAATTATTATTCTGAAGACACAATAAAGTCTTTTTATAAGTAGGTTATAATATTATTTAGATAGATTGTCTCTAAGCTATATATACTGATATAGTTGATACTAATATATAAAGCTGAAGAGTTTATGTATTTTTAACAAGCTCAGGAACTACCAGTCCGATTGGAAAACATATTTTTGCATTAAAAAGCCTATTTATTGAGGAACTTCACGCTACTAGCCAAAGAAGCAGAGCAGTAACCGTAAAGGCTGGATAAAGATAATTTATTGGTTTTTGGCAGTAACAGCTGTAGTTTTAAAAAAAGCAATGAAAGGTTTGCCACCTGTCTGTCCTGTTTAATAATTATGATGGGCAACTGGCAGAGGAAATAGCAAATAAAAATAATTTGATGAATAAAAAGGATTTAAAATCTTCTGTGTGAAAATTTGCTGCTGCAGTCGCTGATGGATCTACAGGACACCAGGAAATTGTGAATTAAAGCTAAAGGAAATTAAAATAAATATATAATATTACCTACAAAATCAATTATACACCTTATAGATTGGATTGTAATTGTGAAAGTGTGGCAGAGGCAGGAACAATTTATATGGTAAGTTTTATTTCTAGAAATATAAATATTATTATATTAGATTTATAGGAATTTTAAGTAGTCTGTGTTTGTGTTTGTAGGGTTATGTTAAAGTAGCGTTCAGAAACCCATAGTCATACTCAAGGAATTATCTGTGCCTACAGTTCTCAGTATTAATAAGTTACTTTACTCTGTGCCTATGTACAGTCAGTCAGCAGTCAGTATTTTAAAAGGGAAATTAAATTTGCTTAAATGCGTTTTTTTGACACGAGTTTATTCTGTGATTGAAATTACAGATTAATTTATTTTAATTATATTTTAAAAATAGTTAATTATATTTCTGAACGCAATAGTCACATGTCAATATGATTAGTGTTGTACGAACTGTATTATTTGTCGATAAAGTATTATCACTATATTACTAAGATACTATAATATGAGCAATAATGAGCATTAAGTCCCATGGACTCATGAAGGACTTTATTTGATTATATTGATCAAATACTGTCTCAACTTGACTGTACAACAACCGTCTATTATCTGGCATCTTGGAGGATTGATTCCTATTGAAGAAAAATAAAACGGATTCGACATAAATAAAAATGGTTGAAGAGGAAATATAATGGATTTTTCTGAAGCAAGATCATAAACACTGAAGACGATTTCATTGATTTTGACTTAAGAATATTAATAAACTGATGACGTAATCTTATTCGTCTAACATGAAGAATTTACACGAGCAGACGTATTTTTACTTAGTCAATGGCGCTTTCTGGATTATGTTGCGTAATTCGTGAGAGATATTTAACTAAAATGTATAATGAAAGAATTGTGTATAATTAAATCATCTATCAAAATCATATATATATCTTTAATTATATTTAGGCTAAGAATTGGTAGGTATTGAGTAGGTACCTGTGGTTTACAAGCACGTAGCCAGGGGGGCGGGTCCAGTGGGTCCGGACCCCCTCCCGAAATCCGTCACCGACACTATTTGAAATTGAGAATTTTAAAAGTAGGTAATTACTATCAGTTCAGCTGAGCTGATGAGGTCGAGTCAAGCGAGCTAGTATTTGACCTATTGCAGAAAAGATGTAATAAAAGGTAAAGTCGAACTTTGTGTTTTATTTTTTCAAAATAATGGCTTGGTTGGTGGTTGGATTAAAACTAAATATTTTAAAATCTTTATTTTTTGTATTGTGATTTCACCACCGATCTATTTTAAACGATTATTAAATATCTTAAACTGTAAACGAATATTGTGAATCTACCTACGCGCATAAGACATTTAGGCACAACAAAAATGCACATAAATGAGATGATTTACATTTTCGCTTAAAGGATTGTCAATTGTTAAATGTAGAAACAATAAAGACATTTTATTGGACACCTGTAAGAATAACAAAATTGACAAACTTAAAACTATTGACATAAATTACCGCTACAACTTATCGCCACAATTTTTTATTTTTTTTTCTTTCTTCACGGGTTCAGCTCCCGAAATCGTGTTACAGTTCCAGGGTACCCAGCGGAAGACCAAGTCTCCCTCGTTTAGCCCATGGTTCTTAATTTATTCAATAAATTATTTTTTTATTCATATTTTTGTGGTTTATTTCACTTCAATTTTATGGTATCGTAGTTTGAGCGCAATATGAAATGTGTTTACTGTTTATTATAGTAAACGGCAAATAAGTAAAACCTACTACTGAATATCGATATTAAACACATATGTCATTATTATTGAATTAGGCATCACTAGTCAGTGTCAGTAGTATTGTCATGATGTCCAAAAGATGTCAAACGAAGTTAGCAGAAAAATTGAAAATCAAAATTTTATTGTTTTTAGTAGTCTAGCTGTTGCTTCAATTGCCGTTTTATATTTCTACAAGTAATTACATTCTATGTGCTTTCATAAAAGTGTAATTTTCATTACTATAGTTATTATATGAGACATCTTGTTTCAGATTTCACTTTGCTACTATTGCTGTCAGCTATGTGTTGGGATGTTTGGCTTGCTACTATGGGTTACAGTGGAGGACGTTGCTTGGAGCCATAGAGACGTTAGGACGGAGATTGGGAGACGAAGCTGCGGACGTTTTAGAAGGGCCACAGGTCAGTTATGACTCATATCATAACCGGGACCTTCACCAATATTTACCTGCTTGTGATGAAACTGTAAATCAACCTTGGTAGTGCTAATAATGATTCAAAGACGTAGATTTCTACATTGATGTATCTTTTCTCAACCTGGGGGTCGCCAGGCTTCGCCCATATTAACTTTCATCCCCTTACAGAGGTGGATTTTAAAAAAGTAGCCTATGTCCTTCTCTGGGGTTCCAGCTTACTATTTAATAAATTTCATCAAAATCGGTTCTGTGGTTTAGCCGTGAAAGCGGAACAGACCACTTCGCATTAATATTTACTATGGAAACTTTGATGGTGAATAAAATATTATTGACATAATTACAAAATGTTGCTACTAAAATGGTTGTGAAACACTGCATTTATAGTTTTTCAAAAAATGTTATTTTCTAAATATAATTTGCAGGGTTGTGTAACATGTGGGTTGGAGAATTGTTCCCGACATGATACCAGTGACACAGATGAGCCTTGGGTGGGCCTTAAAGTGCACAAACAGTTGGACCAAGCTATAGAAGATGTAAGTTTACTTTATTATAACTGATTAAATTAAAAATATATCATCAGCATACTTAAGCTGTCAAGTATTCAATTTACTGACCTGGGGTTAAAAATAGAATGTATTTTTTTGTATTTTGCACTTTTCCAGCATTTTCCCAGAAATTTTCTTCTAGAAAACATATTATTTAACTAAAGTTCCATCCAATTTAACAGTCATAAATAATATGGATAATTTAAAATAAATTTAATTTTGAAACTTGGCATATTTTATCATGTTCAGACAAAATGTCACAGACCTACAGAGATAATACAAAATAGTAGTTTATGAAACTGGTGCATAATTGGGGTTAATAAAACATAGTATCACATTAGTGTTTTAATCCCTTGTATTTAGGTATAGGTAATTATATTCTTCTATACAAACATCTAAATACAAATAAAATTAATAATAAACAATGACATTATTCTACGTAGCGATGTCAGTTGCAGTATTACATGACTCCACAGTAGTAAATTATGGTGCCAAAATCCAGCCTCAACAAAAAAATTATTGAAACTTGGTGGCAACATTATTTTGTTGAGAAATTAATACTTTAAATGAAAATTATAGTACTAATTTTAAATACCTATATTAGAGTTTTATAATTTTTCATTCTTCACAGCTCCTGAAACAATTCACTATAATTTGATTTTGTAATATAGACGTTAAAATACATGAGTAGATAAATATTATTTCTTGCCTCAGGTCAATGTCCTACAATACAAAACATAATTTATATTCTTCTGAACTGAACTTCTTTGAATTATCTTACAATATAATAATACAATGAACTATTTACAATATTTTTATAGCCAAGATAAATATAATCTGACCATAATGTTTAAACATCTGTTTAGCTGACTTAATACTTAATTTCTTTGGTATGTGTGAGATCTTAAACAATTTTATGAATATGCTGTTCATCATCATCATCAACCTTTTAAGATCCACTGCTGGATCATGGTCTCCTTGATTATTTTATTATGTGCATTTAACCTACATGCATACCTTTTACCTGCCAGTAATATTTTCTAAAGAGTTTAAAAAATATTTAATTATAAAGACTAGACTAGACTTTTTTGATGTGTGTATAACAAAATGATGTAGAAAATAATTGTGTACAATAAAATTATCTCCTTACAAAAAAGTCTGTGTAGCATATAGCATGTAGGTATTGAAATTGTTGTAAACACATATTGTACAGGAAGATGCGGGAAGATGTTTGATTTGATTCATGAAATTTTTCGTTAAAAAAAACTATAAATGCACCATCAGTAGGATTGTATCAATTGTATATTTATTATTAAATTTTTTCTTTTCCAGTTTTACAATGCAATTTTAGAACAGTTTGTAAGCACATGGTATGTTAAGATAACTCCGCAGCCTTTCTTTGTGGACGAGCTGCGACAACAGCTCAGATATGCATCGGCCTGTTTACTTAGGAGAGCTATTAAGGTATGCTGGACCACTTAGGTCGCTGCGATGACTATGTGCCCATAAATATCTATTTTCAAATCACTACATAGGTACTGGCTATTTTTGCGGTTTTCACTATTAGATGGGCTGGTTCACCAGGAAAGTTTACAAGTACAGTCAAAGCTCCTTATCCACGGTTCCGTTATTCAGGGATTAAAAAATTGTGACCACTTCCTTGTAGTCCCGACGGAAAAATTTCTTTATTTCGCAGGTCCAAAACAAATAGTACTATTTATTTAAAGAATGCGGTTTTGTGTTATTGCCCCTTGTCTGAAACTTCTCAGATGAAAATCGCCTCGTCGATAAAAACCTCCTTCGCGCGATCGCTTTATTTATAATACTAGCTGTTTCCCACGACTTCGTATGTGACTATTTCAGAATGTTGGCAAGCATACACTTCATACATAGCCTTTGTCATGTTTACCTCTGCCCACCCCGTTCCCATCGTCATGCCGTGATGGTGTACAGCCTATGTTACTCAGGGTGAATGTAGCTTTCCAATGGTGAAAGAATTTTTGAAATCGGCACAGTAGTTTTTGAGTGTATTCATTACAAACATACACACAAAAATTCCTCTTTATAATATTAGTATAGATAATATTTTGTTTTCTTGCCCTAACTTGTCATTAGTCACAATAATTTCGAGTGACTCATAATGGTCTTTGTGCTGTCTTTATAAAAACAGATCCTTCCATGCAACGATGTCTTCTTTTTAAAAAGCAATCAGTTTTTTTTATTTGTCACTTTTTAAAGGTCTCAGATTTGTCAAATTCAGATTGATTAATTCTGTGGTAGTTTAACTGATTTTTTTAAACCACTGGCATGATAATAATTAATATTGTTAAACAACCGCTCATTAAAACTATTTTGTAAACTTGGTACCTATCCACTGGTAGTCCTATACAAATTACCATTCTATTCACGGTATATTTTTGGAACATAACCCACGCGAATATGTAGCTTTTACTGTATTAAACATGTACCTATCGCGTTTAGGAGCTGAGTATTAACAGTATTGGTGAATAAAGTCAGGGGAAAAGTTATAAGAAAAGTTTAAGTTTGGAAACTTAGCAATCTCATATTTAGCTTACTAATTTCATTAAAATTTTTTGGTTTAATTTTTTTTTATCTTCTTCTTCTTCTTCTTCTTTTTTATTATGGCTCCACCAATGTTCATCGGTGATTTGCCAATGTCAAGTATTATAGCCTTTATAGTGTATATAGCCGATAAATCGGTATTTAAGATAATCCCGCCGACCGTGATATGTCTTATTAATCACTGATTAATCACAACCATCACAGCGCGAACAGGATTAAACTGGATTCCACATCACGCCACGACGAAAACGCGTGCGTATGTCGCCATGACCGGATGTGGAATTCTTTTTTTTTTATCTTTATTGGCCTCTTATCAATTTGATGTTTGTTTAGATTCATAAAGCTAAGATCAGATCTCACACTGATGTCATTGTTAATAACTGTAGATTTAACTGACTTAATGAAAATGTAAGGTCATAGGTTGCTTGTTCGCATCATTTAAGAAAGGCGCTGGCGGTTTTTTTTTAATTTCAAATAGACAGAATCAACGTCTATCCCAACTAATTCATACTTTCCATACTAATATTATAAATGCGAAAGAGAGAGCGACTGCCGACTCGTCGAAGCAAATTACCTACGGTTTTCGTGTGTGGTGGTGCTAAGTACTGCCTAACTTTATGCATCTCAGAAACTAAATTGTAAATTTTCAGATAAATTATTCTAAATTAATAACTGAGAGGCTATTGCCTTGCGCGTTGCGACACTATACCATGTACGCGGATCTGGCTGAGGGTGTGTCGTTGGTAGACAGCAAGTTGGCGGTACACCCGGCCGCTGCCAACAGGAATGCTGAGCTGCTGTACCTGAGGTCCATCACTAATGCTGTTATGCCGTATCTGTTGAAGAATGATGATTTGCAGAACTCGTAAGTTTTTGTTGGCTTTTTTTTTCCTTTAAACTGGAGTTAGTAAAAATAACTGTTTAGTTAACAGTTTAATAGACCTATGCGTTGTGATAATAGTGATGCAACCATAATCTTTACCTTTAATCCATCTGTAAGCATTGTTTGCAATTTTTATATATCTTTACCCATATTGGCTTAATTTTAAAATAATATTACAGTAAAAACGGTGCGTGTATGTACAGGCATATGAAGAACATCACTTTATTTTACCACTCTTTAGATTTTAAATGTGTCATTTCATTTTATCTCTTTAAACAAATTTATCATAAAATAAATAACAAATGGGATTACAGTACACGTCATGTTGGGTTGTTTGACGCACGGCCTTAGACCAATGTGACTGATTACTACTGTAATTAATATTCATAGCATCATCTTCTCCAGTGACAAGAGGGCTGGCTCCTTCCTCGCTCAACCAATGAGCATCGCGATTCAGTGGGGAAATGCAGCCACTATTCCACGCGGACGGACGTGGTTTATTTATTTATTTTCAATGTGTAGATTTATTTTTAAGGTTTTTTATATTGTTCTGTCAGTTGTGTGTAAAATAAATAAAATAAAAAGTGGGTTGACGTTGGCTTATTAGATGGGCTTCCTATTAGAATAAAAATGAGATGAATATTGTAACGAATAGGTACTTAAATCGCACAAATAAATACCTAAACACATCAAGGTCGATAGACGTCTCTAGAAACATCCAGAGAGAATCAAGTACAAACGAAAATGGACCGTATGTGCCTAGCCATAGGTACCAAAATCGGGCGCGGTCGGTGTGTAGGTATTTGGCACCGAGCCGCATCGAGACGCATCTACAACTCTGTACAACAATCTCGGCGTTTCTCGAATGTTCGGAGGGCAATATAAACAGAGGATCGTCGCCGGGAGAACACAGTGCGACAAAGAGCGACCAAAGCGAAACAGTGAAGTGGAATTTAGTGCGACTAAGTGATACTCTAGTGTTTTCATTTATTTAACTGTATTTTTGTGGTGTTAAAGTAAAGTTTGTCTATTTAATCGGTATTTTAAATCTCTTCGAACCCTAGCTCGTAACAATATTCAAAAAAATGTAGAATGGACGTAAGAATTTGTAAAGTTATAATCGACTAAAAGAGGGAGATTTGGTCTTTCGCTGGGTACCCTGGGACAGATATCACGGTTTCATGAGATGTAAGGCAACCTAAGATGGAAGAAGGGGATGGTATTTATGAGGCTATATAACGGAATTCTGTTGAGGTAGAGTGACCTATAAATAGATGGAAAAGCCTCTATGTTGTTTGTCCGAGAATTATAAGTATTTAATAAAAAAAAAACCAAACTAGACGTTTTTACCACTCGGCCACTGACACATCTTAAGGTTATTTTCTTTATTTTTTTTATTTTTTTTTCTAATTCTTCACGGGTTGCCTTACAGCTCCCGAAACCGTTGCCGACCCAGGGGGGACAAAGTCTTCCTCAATTAGCCAATGTGATTTTGACGCTATACCTAACGAGTGGCCAGCTCTGTTGAGGTATATAGATGGAAAAGCCTCTTCGTACGGTTTGTCGGATAATGTACATAGATTTTTCATTATAAAAAACCCATTGGTACATGGTCGGATGTAGGAATTGAACCCGCGACATTTCAGTTGCGAGCCGACGTCTTATCCACTCGACGTTTTCTTTATAAACAATCAGATTGAATTTCGAAATATCACATAGTTCCTAAAGTAAATGGCAATTCACACTGCAAACATCTATGTAATTTCAATAGTTGCAAGTTGGTAATGACGAATCTCTTAGCACAAGTTTCCCTATATATGACAAGATGTTGTACAACTTTCAGGGTATTCCGTGTGTTAATAAGAGAGATATTCTCTGGCTGGGTGCTCTTACCGTTGACTGATGTTCTAGCGGACCCGTACATATTGAACACACTCATTGTGCTGGCCACGGGCGACGACAAAGTCGCGCCATTGCCTGACACACCTAATTACAAGGTAAGTTTTAATTGTGTATATGTGCCTTCCTTCCACCTGATGGCAGTTGGAAAGTAAACTCCATGAACAACAATGAAGCCTCTGTCCAACTGTAACAAAATTGCTATAAAGACATTTCGGGTAAAAAAGCATTTTAAAACAAATAATCTTAAAATTGTTTTAATTCATTAATATTTTTTAAAATGCGTCCCTAAATAATTTTCTGTCGTTACTAAGTTTGTTTCCATTCTTTTTCTGGATTTTTCTAGATGTGGTACCTATATGTCATAGCTCAGAATGAAACATCTCCTTTCACCAAATCCAGTTATTATTAGCTAAACCAAACTTCTAGGAAGGGAACGCTTTCATGATACACACAACAGCAACTTGCTTTATAAGATTATAGTATTCCTGTTATTTGAGTAGGTTATTATAGTTTTCTGGAACTACCTGTTTGCCCCTACTTCGCCTACGTAAAGTTTTGAAATAGATCGATCGTCAATTCGGTATGTAAAGTAAAAGCTAAGGTACGATTTTTATAATTTTATTTTAAAGATTAAGCTATTTTAAGAAACTAATTTGAATATTTTTGATTTCTATACAGTAGTTTTTTTATAATAAATTATCAAAGTTTTGGCACTGATGACGTCATTTTGTCGGCTGAATACTTCAATACCTTTGATATGTTGGTACAGAAAAAAGAACATCTGTGTTCTTTGAGTTTGACATTTAACAAACAATAGTGTTGCCGTCTCTAAATCCTACAAAATCTACCAAAACCTACCACTTCTACATAAAACATATTAAAACAACAACAAAGAAACACATATTTACGGCTTTTATACCGTAGTCTGCACAGTTGTTGTGATACAAAATATATACAAAGGTCAAAGAATATCCTACCATAAAAAATGCTTAAACATTCTTCCTAAATAATAAACTAGATTAGTTATAAAAACTACTGAAACAGTAGTATATCTAGTAACAGGGTAACATTGACAAATAAATATTTTGCTTTTATTTAGCCGATATAATGACGTCATTCATAGGTGAAATGTAGGTTAAGTAAATTATTTGTTTTTGAAAAAATAAATAATAAACTAGATTAGTTATAAAAACTACTGAAACAGTAGTATATCTAGTAACAGGGTAACATTGACAACTAAATATTTTGCTTTTATTTAGCCGATATAATGACGTCATTCATAAGTGAAATGGAGGTTAAGTAAATTATTTGTTTTTGAAAAAATAAAGACAATCTCACGATTTTAAGAGTTATAAATTGAAAAATACGGATTATTAAACCAATGTCTCGAAACGGTTTTGGATTCAGCATACCTTAACTTTTACTTTACCTACCGAATTCGCTAGATTTTCTCTGGTTGTTTAGAACCCCAATTTTTTTAAATAGAATATAGCCTATATTACTCGAAAGATAGTGTATGTAGCTTTATATTAGTGAAGTAATTTTTAGAATTGGTTCAGTAGTTCCAGAGATTATACTCCCTACATTTTTATTGTTATTGACAGGTAGAGTTCCTTGAGACGTTCGTACGTCAGATAGACAGCGTGTACGGCCGTCGCGGTAAGATGCTGCGTTTAGACTTGGAGTCGGTGCTGAGCGAGCAGGAGTACTTCTACGGGTTCATGCAGTTCATGAAGTCGACGGGACACTTTCATCTGTTGCAGTTCTGTAAAGATATTAGTGAGTGGCTTTTGTTGTTACTTCCTTACACACACACACACGCTTTTTATCGTTTGTCTCCAAAACGCTGTCGTCGTCATGATACGATAGTGCGACTATTACGCCCGCCTCACATGACCACACTCGCACGTTAGTATAAGTATAGTATAGTATATAGTATAATAGTATAAAAAAAAATCGCGTATACCTACGTCCATTGCGCTCGCAATATGGCATAATAGTGGCGACTGTGGCGGTCATGTGCGGTAGGTGCTTACGCTATAAATTGCAAAAGAAAGTGTCTCTTTTTAAGGAGGGGAAGTATTCCTAAAAATCTATCTACCTTCCCGTCCTTTATCTCAGGTGGGGTAGGCAAAAACAATAGAATGCTAGTAGGCTACCCATTGGCTATCCGAATACATCAGAAACCTATTTTTACTGTACTAAACAATTTGTACTAGATTTAATATTAATATATCAGCAAAACATTTAAAAAAGATCACCCTACTAAAGTTCAGATTATATAGCAAGAATACCTATAAAAAATCAGTTTAGCACGTCATTTATGACAGATAGATCTATCTTTCTATCATCACGCCTTTCATCCCAAGAGGGGTATGCAGAGACAATCGAATGCCATTTGTTACGATCCTGACATACCTCTCGCTTCTTTTATATTCGTCATACCTTTCTTACATGCTCGTCGATTGTGTGTACTTTTAATATTTCCATCGATCAATACAGGTGTCGTGAATGTATATAGATTGTGTTATTTTCTCAATATTTAAATTTTATGAAATTGATCTCTCTAATTTGCAATTGTTACCAAGGTCTTCAAACAATAACGACAGAAAAACAAAAACGCAAAAGCAACTTAATCAAGTATTGTACAAACATGAAGTTATATGGTTGATAGTAAAAAGTTATATAAATTCGATAGGGAGAATTGTAAATTTCATAAACCACTTCCAGAATCATTCCAAATCCGCATCCTCAACCCGGAGCTGTCTCGCGAGCAGCAAGCGGCTCTATTCACTGAAGCATGGCAACTCTGGGTGAGATACTTCGACCCAGAGAGTCCCACCGCGGTCCCACTCGAAGGTGGTCTGGCCGAAGAGATGAGACTGTTGCTGGCGGCTGGCACTCCGGATGTGAGGAAACTGCAGACCAGCCGCGCGCTCTACCAGGCGGCCAGGCAGGCGCATCTGAGGCTCGAGAGGCTGATGCTGCCCAGGTTCCTGCATAGTGACGAGGTACTTGCATTGGTGGTTCTTTTACTTCTGTCACTAGGCGACCCGCCACCGGCTTCGCACGGGTACAATATCGGTTTACAACAATTTTAATACAA
Organism: Nemapogon koenigi; assembly: GCA_963924495.1. Classification (NCBI taxonomy): domain Eukaryota; kingdom Metazoa; phylum Arthropoda; class Insecta; order Lepidoptera; family Tineidae; genus Nemapogon; species Nemapogon koenigi. The sequence goes on along the minus strand of OZ004640.1, from coordinate 1,777,859 downwards.
CATAAACACGCTTGTTACTAGCGTAATGGCGCCAGTGTTGGACATGGCATCCACCAGTGATGAACAAGAAATAATCAAAATTTCATAATTACAATAAGTTTTCATGTGATAGAACCTTTTTTTATAAGTTTGAAGTTTAATAAGGCTAAACCATTTTGATTAAAAATATCAGTAAGTTACTAGTACTATTAAATATTATTTTAGCTGTGTTTCTTAGTAAAATATTTAAGGAGGCAAGTCAACAAATGTACACATACATTCTTTTTCGCCATATTCATACAAAATTTGTTATATCTGAAGTTGCTATGCTGAAATTTATACGCAGAATCTTATGTATTTATGTGTTATAGGTTTAGGTTAGATTTTTAAAAAGATGTTCTCCTTGATAATTTTTTTGTTATAAGCCCGTAACTTAATTTAAGCACATAAGGGACACTTAAAAATGCATTTTTCTTACTCGTAATCAGTGTGTATATGAAACAAGCAATAAACTAAATGTCTAATGTACATATTTATTGTCATCGCATTGCATTTCGCACGTAGTATCATGACTCACAGCAAACTCTCAAGTGTAATATCAATGGTTGTCAAACTGTTATTTCATTGTTTCTCAAACACCAATTTCTCAAACACTACTTACCTACACGCCGCGCAGTGACTCCCAAACTACTTACCTACACGCCGCGCAGTGACTCCCAAACTACTTACCTACACGCCGCGCAGTGACTCCCAAACTACTTACCTACACGCCGCGCAGTGACTCCCAAACTACTTACCTACACGCCGCGCAGTGACTCCCAAACTACTTACCTACACGCCGCGCAGTGACTCCCAAACTACTTACCTACACGCCGCGCAGTGACTCCCAAACTACTTACCTACACGCCGCGCAGTGACTCCCAAACTACTTACCTACACGCCGCGCAGTGACTCCCAAACTACTTATCTATTAGAGATAGATATATGCTACCGCAGACTGTTTTGTACATCATTTTATTGTTATATTGTATATGCTCAACTCCTAAGCATGATAGGTCCATGTTTAATACTCGTAAACTTCCCGGTGAATCAAACTATCAAACTAAAGCCGCTACAAAATCCGTTCAGTAATTTTGGCGTGAGAAGGTCATAGACAGACAGACACTGCGGGGGACTTTGTTTTAGATTATGTAGTGATGATGACAAAATGTTGTTTTGTTTCAGTATTACAAGTTAGCATTAGGACAGAGGACACCACTAGGATATCATAAGAAAATGACAAAGTGAGTAAAACTACTATATATAGCACAATATTACTACGGAATTACAAGTGGCAAGAGAGCAACGGATCAACGTGATTTCTTGCACAGAGACAGTTGGAGGGCCGGAAGGTGATATAGGCTACCTTCGGGGTAAATTCTTGTCGCATTTCAAAAATTTCCACAGGAAAGATAGTTGAAAGATATAATTTCATTAATTGTATGCCATAATTGATACTAGTCTGAACGACCGCTCCGTTTGAATAACGCTCCTATAACGTTGAATCCATTAAAGTGGATTCCGTGTCGCACTGTGCCCTGTAGACGTCCGTTAAGACCAGCAGGAATTCCATTCTTAGAGTGATTTTATCTATCTTCCAGAAAATTCGTTTTAGTTTTAGTTGTCTGTCTTGAAATATATATGAAATGAAATAAAGTGAAAGAAAATAAGGGTAATAAATTTGGAGCTCAATTGAAATAGATCAAAATAATGTACTAACCTAATATTTTACTTTTTTTTCCAGGCCCGACGCCCAAAAGCCCGGCACGAAGCTGCGCGGCGCTCTCCGTACCCGAACACTCGACGGGCGGCTGGTGGACATGACCAGCTCCAACCCTGACCTGAACATGGACCTGATGGACAACATCAACCTGCTGAAGTACCTCGCGCAGGAGGAGGCGCTCCGGGAGCAGGATCTGAGCACGTGCAAGGTCGTGTTGACTCATGTGGAGACGAGGCCGGTGAGTTGGGTGGAAACCATTTTTATAGTTCCGTGCTAAAAACGGAACGCAATTAAGGTGGCGCCAGGAGAAGATAGAAATTGTTGCGAATGTTGTTTTGATAGGTTTTTTTCAATATAGAAAGTAACAAAGAACATGAAATTCAAATGTTGACAACTTCTGTCATCGTTACAATACATTTCTATAATTATCTAAGTATAAACCGTCCAAATTGAATAGTTTGCAAGTTTTGAATAACTGAAGCTTTAAATTGTCTACTAAGTTATAAGTCATATTTCTATTATTGCATATAAACTACAATTGGAACACATTTACAAAATTTGAATAATCTCCTGACTACTACTTTATGTCAAGTTTATAGTGTATAAAGGTATTTAAGATGATCAAGGCCGACCATAATATGCCCTATTAATCACTGACTAATCACAGCGCGGACGGGATTAAACTGGATTCCCCATCATGTCACGGCGGGACGCGTGCGTTGGTCGCCATGACATGACGTAGAATCTACTTTATGTGTCTGTGCGTCCGTCATAGGTGATTTTATCTGAAAATATTTTTGTTTCTACATTTGCTAAAGGCACACGGTGGCATTATATACACAAACCAAACAAAAGAGATATTTCTTATGTTTTCGACTAAATGTATGGCAGGGGTAATTTACCATTTAAATGTTCATAATCAGGCGTTAATCGTAGCCTAGTCAAAATTACACGCTAAATTACCTAAATTGATAACGCAATTCGAAATAACAGTCGCGCTACTAGAAGTGCACATACGTCCTTATGTGTGGGACAGAAAAATGTTATCAGTTTGAAAAGTCTGTACAACTTTACATTTATCCCCGCAGCAAGCGTCACCCCGTCGCGGCACAGTGCGCGTATTCACAATAACTGTACACCGTATAGACCCGGTGCGCGCGGACGCCACTCTGTGGACGTTACAGCGGAGCGAGCACGACTTCCACCTGCTGCGGAGTAAGCTGCTCGAGTTTCACGGGGAGGCGGTGCTGCAACACTTGACGCTGCCATCCAGGAGGTACGGATGATAATTATGTAACAAGGCTAAGACTGACTGTCAACCAAAGCCAAGATTAGCAGCGAGCGAGGAAATACCTTTCTTAACTGTGGAATATTTTTTCAAATCGGTTCATTAGTTCAGATATTACAACATATACAATTATTGTATTTATATATTACCTGCTTTCCGCCCTGGCTTCGCTCGAGGGCCTCATACAAAAAAGTAGCCTATGTCTTTACCTAGGGTTCAAGCTTTCTTCGTATCAAATTTAATCAAAATCGGTTCAGTGGTGTAGCTGTTAAAAGGTAACACACAGACAGTGTTACTTTCGCATTAATAATAATAGTATGGATTAATTTCAGAGACAACAGCCCTCTAGAGACGATCCGCTACAAGTACGAGGACTTCCTTCAGCGTCTGTTACAAATGAGCTTACTGCAGACCAGCGAGTTGTTGAGGATATTTCTGCTGGACGAAGGTGACTTCAGCGCCGCAGTACACGCTGCCAGCCTCAACGTGAACAACTCTGACCTGACCAACATATACCAGTCGGTGACGCATCGCCTGAGGAAAGAGAAAGGACAGCATTTGGAGAGCTTCATGAACGCTCTGCTCTTGTCCTCGGATAAGGATCGGTGGGATCAGGCTAGGTGAGTCGTTGGACTTGGGTTTTAGCAACAATGCAACATCTAATGCAAGGCAAACATTATCCATCAAGACTTAAGTCAAATGGATCTTGTACGCTTCTGTGATCTGTGAAAGTGAAGTTTTAGCGTTGTTAAAGTTAGACGCCATACCAAAGAGGTTAAATAGGTACTTTACTACCAGTGGCGGGATCACCATACAAGCCAAAAAGCCTGGTTTGCCCTAGCGTAATAATTAACTGATACGAAAATCCAAAACATTTTAAAAGCGCGCCAAAAAACAGCTGAGCTGTGTCAATAAACTCAATGCTCGGCTCGCGTGCGTACCGCGTGAGTGAGACGGGCCGGAGAGAGACGTAGTCGTCTCGCTTGCACCCGTGGGCTTGCAATCGGGCTTCGCGTAACCTTATCTCCGCACTCTTTTAACCTATAACAGATGTATGAATCTATTGCGATTTGTATGAACGAAAAATGATGCTGTGGTCTGAAGTTGATGCAAGTGCGTGCGAACTTCACGCCGTTTACGGTGTCACTGTTTTATTTTAGTTGTTCGTTGATATTTGATTGAGCGGGATAATTACTTTTTCATTTCTTATTTTTTGGATTGTGAGTTAAAAATGAGCGCAGATACCGTTAATATTATTGAGCCTAGTGATTTTAAGTGTGTAAGCGGGGGAAAGGTAAATTCTTTGATTTTTGCGGATAAATTCCAGCTTATATCTTCGCCAAAGCCCACACCGGATTTGTGCATTTTGCAAACAAGTAAGTCTCATAACAGGCAATTTAATAGATCTGTGTATAAAATTCATCTAACCCTACAAAAATATATCATGGCTTGCCCTGTCGTTAGAACTTAGGCACGCCGCTGTTTACTACCTGTTTACTGTGTTCTGTTCAACATAACAGTTTTAGTTGTAAATGTAGATGCACATACACATTGTTTTTGTGTGCGTAAGCTCGCGAGCCAACGAGAGCGCTCAGTATCGCCTGAGCCGTGTGCATGTGTGTCTATACGCATCACAATTACAAGTATGGCACACCCGCCTTCGTGAGATGAAACATATGTTACAAAAATTAACTTAAGATATTTAACATCACAAATAGAAAGATTTTTATTTCAATATTGATTATTTACATCTATATCTAATTATTTAAATTGGTTTTGTAATCATAGGAATACTATTTTAATATTAATTTTCTTCATTTATACTTTATCAGTCAAAATGAACAGAGTTTAGGCAAAAAAATAATGAGCTAGGTACTTATAAATTTACTTTCTTAATTGTAGCTACAAAAAAAGTTGCTTTAAATAAGTTGGTGCTATTATTATACTTTAGCGTTTCGATGTTCTATGTAGAACTTACTTAGCTTATTTTTTCCGGACCGATCATTTTGATGATTATGAAGACAAATTCTTTCGAGTCTGCAAGACGATGACGTAGCCCTCTTTGCGCCGGCTGTGATAAACGATAGGAAACCTACCCATCGAGATCTATTTGATGTAACACAAGGTTGATGATTATTTATTTTTCAGGCGAGAAGTGGAAGTGGCTCAGGAGGTCGACGAGAAGTACGAATTGTCTGAGAAGATGTCGCGCGACAGACAGCACAGCGTCCGAAATATACATTCCAGTGTGTTCGATAATAACTTTGGTGTGGAACCAGAAATTGGTGGCAACGTGGCTGCTGGCGGACATCAAGACGTCATTGTTGGGTTCACGCAGTGTTTTATTTATTTGTGTGGGTAGTTTAATATCCTTCTATTTTACGTACAGTGGCGTGCGGTAGTTAATTTTTGACGTTAGATTAATTGAAATAACTATCAGCAGATAACAACAGATTAGGCGAGTTGAAGCTTGACTGGGCAAATCTGGCTTATATGAAATGCACGCGTAAGACACACATCCATTTAGGATTGGTTTCCATTAGTTCGCACTGCGCCTCTAAAAAAAAACGTTTACGAGCGCGTTCCGTTCAATCGTGAAGTTATTTTGAATCCGCGCGTTAATTTTAAATTTCTTTTTTGTCTGTGGTTTTGTTAAGAACTTTACAAGAAGCTGTTTGTCGGGACACTTTGAATTTTGCCGGGAGTCTAGACATCTCATATGAAATGTCGGGACAATCCAGACGAATCCCGACCATCTGACAACCCTAGGTGTAGCTGTAGGAGCATGTTTAGAGTGTAATTGTTTTCTGGGCACTATACAAACATTTACAATTATGTTATCAGTCACTGAGTGAGTTTTTTCAAGACACACGACACGATACAAAACAACGGCCTGTCGTTCGTTCGTTTTTCCACTACCGACGATTCCAGAATGTTGTCCAATGTACGCGAGAGAATTTTCTGTCGTGTCGTGGAAAAACGGCCTGAAAGGATAACTGTAGCGGCACCATCGATTTAACCAAATTACTCGTACCGTTTTAAAAACGGTCCATATGTATGGCGCTCTGAATCGTCTCCGTAATTAAGCGTATTATGTCGGCCCGGTTTATAATTGATCGTAACGATAACATTTGTCGATTTTCAGTAGTAAAAGTGGTCCGGGTGCGCGGCGTGTTGGTCAACATAGTGGGCAGCGTCGCGAGTGTCGCGCGGGCTGTGGTCGACTACACGTTCAACAAGTATCTCACGCGGGCGCTCGCAGGGTGGCTGTCCGAGAGGAGGCTGGCGCACTTGATACGACTGGGACATGGTACATACACGCATCTTTTTTTTCTTTCTTCACGTGTTACGGTCCCAGGGTACCCAGCGGCAGACCAAGTCTCCCTCTTTTAGCCGATGGTATTTGTAAGGCTATATCTAACGAGTGGCCAGTTCTGTTGAGGTATATTTCGAAGGAAAAGCCTCTAAGTGTGGTTCGTAGGATTAATATACTACATTATCTGTATAGAAGCATGAGAAATCGATAAAAACACATATTCTTTAAGAAAATTAGGTTATTTTTCTTAGCTCGCTTATTTTGTACATCTCAATATTATTTTACAAAATAGCTATTTTTTCAATAAAGAAATTTTGCATTATCCTCAGGCATACTTTTCGGCAAGAAGTCAATGCTCGGGCGCGAAAACGCCGCGTCCCGCCGCGAGAGGGCGCACGCGTCGCTGTCCGGGTGCTTGCCGGGTGTCCTCGCGCTCTTGACGGGGGGAGGGGCACCGTCCACCACCTCTGTGTTCCTGCTCATACAGAATCCGCAACTCAACAAACAGGTACGAGCCAGGGTCTAGTGGCCAACTAATGTAAACTAAATCCGTTATTTTCACAGAACATTATAGAGGTATATAGAAATAGTATAGCTTTTCATATATTATTTGCGCACATCTTCATAATTGCTCCTGAAACTTAGCCCAAAAAAATAGAACAAATACACTTTGTGCTAGATTTCAATGCAAAAATAAATAAATCACAAATAAATAATAGCATAATATAATATACCATCTTTAAATTTAAAAAATACTGTGTTAAGGCTCCTATACCCATATTTTTTCTGGGATAAACTATTCCCAATTTCTCTGTAAATAATCCACCTGTCACTGTAATTTAGCATAGTTTGGTACTTATTCAATATATCTAAGTGAACTAGCTGTTATTTTTTCAATGGGTTTTATAGAATAGGAAATATGGGTGGTTAAATTTGCCCCCATTTTCTCTTTCATAATCTATCACAAAGCTCTCTAATAACCATGTACAGTGACACAGGTGGATTATTTACAGAGAAATTTGGAATAGTTTATCCCCATACAAATTATGGATCTCTGGCATCGCATGATTCAGAAATACAAAATTTCCTCTGACGGCGCCGGGTCGGGTTGCTAGTATTAAATGAAGTTGTTTCATTACAGTTGGTGTACAACTTGCTGGATCTCTGTCTGGTCGAGTTATTTCCTGAGCTAGCTGCCATACACACCGACACAACCAAAGAGTGATTTACTTATAAAGTGGAGAGAGCTCTGCTTGTCTGTGATTGACCGCGACGCGCGACACTCGATATTGCCGCAAACTTGTGATCGCAACAACTGGCCAATTAGAATGAGTTTTTCTACAGGTCTACTATGGAATTCTGACAGGTGCTATAAATAAGTTATGATTATTTGTGTCAAAATTATACTGCTCTGTACATATAGTGTAGTTGCGGTCAAGGGAGCAGACCCAACTTCATCTTAATTTGTGGCACTTAAAATCATGTCATATCATAAATAAGAGATTTTACTGTACCAAGTGGTTATAATACAAGCTTTTTTCCTTTGTCACGTAAGCATTTAAAATACAGTTGAAATTAACTCCCTAAGGTGGGCAATGGGCATGCTTCCTAGACCGTTACTGTGCATATATATATTTTTCAGTTTTAGTTACAAAATCATTAAATGAAATAGGTAAATGAATCTCAGACCATTGTAATCGATCTCAAAATGTATAGCAATACAGAATAGTGCTTTTTCAAAATTTATTTGGATGTGATGGCCCAAATGACATTACCTGAAATGTTTTCAACAAGTTGGCGATAGGGTACAGTACAAATATTATAGTGTGGCGGTTGAGTTTTTGCCGACTGTATGTGCAGTCCGAATTGAGTAAATATCAAGATTATCAATAACAGAGCCGGTTCTAAAGCTTGTCACACACGACGCAGATAATATACCCAAAGACAAGCGTCGTCTGTGACAAGCTTAACTCTCTCGACCGATAGCACTGTGAGCGCTCTGTAACCAAACGTCAAAGTATACATTTGTGTTATAACTCTTTGTATGTGTGATATGTCAACACTGTAAGCGTTGTTGACGCAACTCGGACCACGCTGCTAAAATTAGTCATTGCGCAGGCATTTGCGGCTAACTTCACAACCGCCACAATATAAAATTTGTACTGTAACGCAAGGAACTCGTGTTAGACCCTCTCCAACTCGTTCCAAATGTTGTTGACGCGTGATGGCGTCAAGTGACAAAAGCAATATAGTTACGGACTGCTTGTAAAATGTAATGTTCTTGCGGACGGTACTTAACTACCACAAAATAATAGGCCGCGAACACAAAGAAAGGTTTTGCCAGGTAGGTGAAGTTAGCCGTGCCACTTTTAATTAATATTGGAAACTTATGCTAACTTCACCGACATCGCTCTTGTGAAGTTTCGAAGCGCATTTGGAACGAGTAAATATAAGTTTGTCAGCTGCTCCATACAGGAAATGTTTCAATTAAATTAAACGATATCTGCCAGTTCCTTGTGGTTTTCTCAATGCTCCAGTGCAACTGTGCAATAATGTACTTACATATTGGTCTGAGAGAGTCTTTACAACTGAAAATCTATCATAATATATTTAGCAATAGTACATTAGATGTGAAATGAGCCAGTTTGTGGCATTGCGACACGTGTCGGTCGCGGTTGTGCCACAAGTAGACAGGCACACCATATTTACCTACAAGATGTAAATTGTAACGTAATCCAACGAAGTATTAGTAATAAATAATTGTTTATTGACAATTTTTCTTAATTTTAAATGAGATTAATTTATTGCATCTGAGAAATGTATGTATCTAATTTTTGAAAGTTTTGATATTTATTGTGCAGAAGAGTCTATTTAAATGTAAATATTTATAATTTAACTGATTAAATATATTTTTCTACAAATTGTATTGTCTTTAATTGGTTGAAAAACTAGAATAAATTAACCCGTTTATGTATTTTGCACTCTGTTTACCTTAACATAATACATTATATTTACAATCAGGCACATAAAAAGAGCTCCGGTTGCCAGTGAAGGGATATGTTTGCGCACATGTCAACGAGAGCAAATGTCAACTGACGAACCAATCGCGGGCCGGCAAAGTCTCGCGACGTGTCCCTTCTGTCGCGCCACACTACACACCACCAATTTGCTCTGTAATAATGGTCGCCCGGAGCTCTTGAAGTCTCAGTAGTTCAAATGTGCCCTGTATCATTGGCATAGTGATGTGAGAAAATATCTAATACTGCATTAGCACTAACATTTCAGAATTTTGCAACTTACATTTTCCAGAGTTCTGAAATGTTGGCGCTAATGCAGTATTAGAGATTGAATGTACTGTAACTGTAAATATTAAAGTGATCTACTGAGACTTCATGAGTGTAATAAACAATAATTCATAAGGTTCTTTATGAATAAAACAAATCCAAAATATATCACAGCCAGAGAGCGGTTAGGCGAAGTGCAATGCTCAAAACAGTTCTCAAAATTAAACATACTTTATTTTTCACACCTTAAGTATTAAACATTGAGACTTAAAAATTATTTCTTTGCGAACGTGATCTTCATGGCGTGTGTAGGAGTTATCTTAAATCCTTGAAGAGCTTCCTTAGCGGCCGCAGACTGGGTCTCGTTAGCAAACTCAACAAAAGCAATGTCATGTCGGTTTGGTACAAGACGCACCTCTTTGAAACCAGGGAACCTGTAATACAAAATATTAATGTAAATCAGCTTTCTCAACCAACAGAAACTAAAGATTGCTATTTATTTTATTTGCCCAATTCACCTTTAATAGTATTCTTGATCTAATATTACAATAAAGTGGTTTTTTTTACTTGTCCCATTTGGTAAACAAACTTTGCATATCATTTTTGAATAAATTTTGATCGAAAATATCTGGGCGATGCTGGGGACAGAAAGCTAGTAATATTATAAACTAGCTTCGCCCATATTAACTGTCACCCCCTATTATGGTCTTGAGTTCATACAAAAATCCCATAGAAAAAAGCCCTTTAAATTTTCCCCAATTTTCTAGGCAATGTTTCTTTCCCTACAAATCTTATTCAGACTATTAAGAATTTTTATTGACAAATTAGTCCAGCCATTCTCAAGTGATGGCTTACCCACAAACAACATTACATTTTTTTTATATAGATAGATGCGAAAATGTGTTTGTCTTTATTTCACAACCAAATGGACCAACAAATCAATGTTTTTTTGCACAGAAGAGCTTACTTATTTATATCTTGGGAAAATTGAATTGAATAGGTCTTCTTGCAAAATGAACCCTATATTACTGACTAACACTGGCTTGAAATCTACAATATGCAAATTGTCATATGAATATATCATGAAGGTGTTTTATATTTTTCTTAAAATATACTTACTGGTTGAACAACATAGACAACATCATCTCCGAGGTTTCATCAGGAAGATTGGTCAAGAACAGAATTTGGTTAGGTGGCTGTTCAGCATTCACATTATTTAATGCAGCAGCAGTGACAACACTAGGTCTGCCATCTTTCTTCTTCTTCTTAGCATCATCCACAATTTTGGGCAATTTTGGTTTTTTGGGGCGCTCTTGGAATGTGCCCTTTACTTTAGCAATAATGTCACTGTCTGATTTACAATATTGGATTCTCTGTAAATTATCAGTGCCAATAAATTAATTTTATACAATACTAGCTTTTGATTGGTTGACATTTATGGTCACTGCTCTGTTTCTTTGGGACATACCTACCTTCCTCAATAAACAGGATATTTAATGCAAGAATATATTTTAAAGTCTGACTAGTATTTCAATCATACAAACTCTTCACTATTCGAAGTTATACTTCTTTAGGCACGTTATAAAAATGATGAAATTTTACAATGGAACAAAAATCAACAGTATGAAGTTGCGGTAGAAAATATCCACAGGTGAAGCTAGTACTTTATAAAGATTGGTTTTATATTAGCATAACATAAAAAATTATAAAGCATTAAAAGAAAATATAAAAATTATAAACTTACCATAGGTTTATCATAAAAAGGAAACCCTTGCATACTTCTCAAAGCAATAGTAGCACTAGAGATCTCTTTGAATATTACAAAGGCCTGTCCTCTCATTTTCAAAGTTTTTAAAGCCACTATGTCTAAAATTTGACCAAATTGTGAAAATATCGCATAGAGAGATTTCTTCAGTTCATCCTTTTTTATTCTTTCGTTCAAGTTATTGATATAAATGGTGTGGTTTGGTCGTATATCCATGACTGGAAAAATGAGGTTATGTTAGTATACAATAATAAATATGCACTTAAATTAATTTATGTAAGTATATTATAATGGCTAGTATTTTACTAATTAAAAGCATTGATTAAAATATAATAAGTATGAGAAGTTATAAAACTGCCCATTTGAAGGTTAGCATCACATACCTGTAAAGTTATGCAAATATGTGTTTCGAAATTAGAGCACATACACCAGGTATGATCTCATGAAGTTAATGTTTTTAATATTAGTCCTTTAACAATAATAAAATCATATATTTTCACACAAAATAAAATGCACAACTTGGCGGCTTGGCGGCAGGCAACATCATATATAGTAGTCTGTGGCTCAGGTGGCTCTGTGTGTGACAGGTGACAGGCGTCATCAACCACAGAGCAAGTGTAAGTAAGTGTAAATAATCAAAGAGAAACGTCCCCTCCATAGGCTTAGTACTCTATGACAGCAAACCTACAGCGCGACTATACTACAAGTTAGTTTAGATTTTCTAAAAATTGTATAGTGTGTCAGTAGTATTTTCCTTGGTTTAGTCAGTCAATCTAACGGCTACTGTGCTCATCACTATTAAGAAAGTGACGTGACATGCCATGTGACGTTACAGTTTTCTTTCAGTCAGGTGAGTCTGAGTCAGTGGACTGTGGAGTCAGTTTTACCACAAGTTTTAGTTTTTCACTCACTGCTTTACTTGCTCTGTGTCACTGCTGCGCAAGGAATAACGTAGGGAACATAGATTAGTATATGTACGGGAATAAGGTACTCTTTGGTTTCAGCAGTGTTTGTTTATGAAGGGGATTGCAAATATTTCGCCAGTTTCGCTCCTATAAAATCGAAATCGATCGATTTCTCTCAATATACGAATGTAACTTAAAGCAATAATACATTATGTCTAATAAGAATAAGTCACAAGATGCCGCCAATAAGGCGAAACCCGCGGTTTCAGTGTGGAAGAAAGCATTCATCGCGAACACAGAATGGCCAGATAAGGTTAGTCTTATCTTTGTTTTTGTCGCTGCCTTCATTTTAGAATACCCAGGATTTTAATTTAACCAAAAATAATCAGAAGTGCCCAATTAAGGTTATGCTTGCTATAACTTATGCTTTAATTTTCAGGACGAATTTCTTGATGTGATATACTGGATGCGGCAAGCTATGGGCATAGTGCTTGGCCTATGTTGGGGTCTACTACCTTTTAAGGGTTTTGTAGGACTTGCATTGTAAGTATCTTCTTTTAGAGTTTTGTAACAATATGGCAAAAAGGAACCTTTATAATTTGATTAAAATCTCATACAACACATTCAACTTGACCTACATTTTCAATATAAATGTTTCTTTCAGATTTCTGCTTGTGAATGCTGGAGTGATATATGCATACGTAAACAATTTTCAAAGTATAGATGAGGAGGAATATGGTGGCATGTGGGAGATCACCAAGGAGGGGTTTATGACTTCATTTGCTGGATTCTTGGTAAAATATTTTTCTTTTGTATCTCATAATGTGGACACTCTGTCTCTGGTCACACTGCAAGGCATAAAATAACTAATTGCTTAGAATAAAATATGCCTAAAAGTTTTACTTTAGATACCCTTGAGTTTCATTATTTTTTACTATATACTTAAAGGTGTATAAAACACACATTCACAGCCCATATATGTTGCGGTGTGGCCAGTGTAACAGGGTCCACTTTTTGCCAGTTGATAAAAAATATAATGAAATCTTGGGTATGCCCATGTACTTACACTTTAAATATTATTTTTATTTCAGGTAACTTGGATCATAATGTTCACAGGGCTACATGGAAGTTTATGAGGTTAGGTTAGATTTTACCATTTTGTTCTAATATACTCACTCAATGCCAATATAAAGTAGTACAAAGTGGAATGTGAGCAGTTTTAACCGGCAATGCAATTAAAAGACAATAATAAGTCTAATACGAAAAATAAGATTAAAAAATTTTACTGATACAGTGAAATTGTCCAACATTGTCCTCTTTTTTTATATTGGTTTTTATTTATCTTGAACTTTTTTTGCCCTACATTGTAATGCAGCAATTTTTTGTATTTTATACATTGTATATAACAATTGTAAGAAAAGTGGTAAAAATATTCAGTACATACTTATTTGACTGACTGAATATATCTTATTGTTACAGTGGCACCCTTTTTGGTGAGGTATCTTTCTTTTTTTTTAGTGAAGTCTTTAGGTATAGGTGTTTTAAAAGTATTTAAAGCAATGTAATACTTATTTAATGCTACAGGAAATAAATATAGTGACATGTTAGTGAAAAGAAAGTAGAAACCATTGTTATATTATTATGGATTGGCAGTTGCCCGCGACTTCGTACGCGTTTTATTAGGAATAGTGACGTATTTTATGATACACAAGGAATACAATTTTCCATGCATACGTTTACACCCCCATTTCACCCTCTTAGAGAGTTCATTTTGCAAAATCCTTTCTTAGTGCATCTCGGACACCATTAGAATATACCTTCCAATTTTCATATTTATATCTTCAGTGGGTTCAGCTGTTCATTGATTGTGAGTCAGTCAGTGACATGAGGTTTCATATATTTTGATGTTTTGTATTGTTCCAATCACTTACCAATGTAGAACTATTGTTAATACGTATACCAAATTGATTTGATTGATCATGGACAATGTTGGGCAATTTTATGGTAACAACATAATATTTGTTTACTTGGTTCCACAGATTAGTAATGTATGATAAACAGAGAAGAGCGATCTTGCACGGTACTCACTCTCGACCTGCTGTATTTACTAATCTGTGGATGGTAACCTTAGCTTTTTGTTAGTAACTGAGATACGTAATACGGGGACAGGTCATCTCATCAGGTTGTAAAACTTGTGTTCCTATTGTTACATTTGCAAAAAGTAGAAGATATAATTTATGAATCAATATCAATTTTTATTTTGTAATATCAATATACAAAGGCAATACCCATTCAATTCATAGCCAATAAACAGTTGAGACCTATCAATGACACATTTTTTCAACAATTTAAAGTTAGTAAGTGGGACTATAAATGTAACTATACGGACCCTTCACTATAACTTGTCCCCTGTCATCATAATTCAGACATGAAGTGTTCTCGGGACTTGATTTTAAACATACCTATTATGAAGTTATAGGCAAACTATAACATGGTGAATTTTACCTGAAGGGATAGCAATATTATTATGCAAGACTACCAATAAAATTATTTTTTGTAGGGGCCAATTTATAGTGAAGTCTGTAGGTATTTCAAAAGTATCTAATTTATATGATTTGGAATAATCAATAATTTTATGAGACAAAAAGCTTCAGGCAAAAATATAGTGTCATGTTAGTGACAGCCGTAGTTGAACCCATTTAAAGTTAGTCTGAATCATATTTATTCCCACTGTTTTCATGAACTGTATATAATAGTATGTACATAATGTTTTAACGAACCACTGAACTATCCTAGATACTCTTTTGAAGTAATATTTATAATTGTTAAGTTTGTTAATTTTTTTTCCAAGTGAGTCAGTATTGAAATGTATGTGTGAGATAATTGAAAGTTAATAAAAAATTTGGTTCATCTAAGAAAAATGTAATTATGTATATTTATTTCTACTGAAGAATGGAGTGTTAAAATATTTGCAAAAACAATATACATTGTAATACAATTTTGTTGATATTGACATTTTGTTTAATTTAATCCCCCTCAACTCATAAAAAAAAAATTACTCCACTTTTAACAACTCGCTCCTAGAGCATATACTTTCAGGGAAGATATGGCTGGACCCCCTTATATTGCACCTATTGGTACTTTGATTAACTAATTTCAGATAGTTTTAGCATTGTGCTAGGAATTTATTATATAATACCTAAGTATATAGAATTTGTACTAACATTCCTTTATAAAAATGACACCTATAAAATGGTGTACTTGATGCCTATTTCTATTTGTAGTTCTTAACTGTATAGTTTTTAGCTTAAGGTTAGACAAGTCCATAATAAAACAACCAAATATATAATTTAAGTTTAATCATCCCTCCATGTCACCAAAACCTCGTCAGTCCTGTATCTCTGTGTTATAGTACTCTCCTTAAAGTCCATCCTACTACCACTCTGGAAGGCGAGGGCGCCAGCATAAGCAATCATAACACCGTTGTCTATACAAAACCGTTCGTCAGTTGCAAAGACTTTGGCTCCTCGTTCCTTACACATAATCCCCATCATTTCTTGTAACCGTTCATTGCAGCCAACTCCACCCACAATCAAGACCTGAAAATATATTAGTTGAGAGGCATGAGAGACATTGGCAAGGATAAATAGAATGGACAGGTACACTTCTATGATAATTTCTAAGTATGGGACTTTGTTGCAAAATCATTACCTAAATCAGTTCTAAACTTTGTCCTTTATAGACTTATAAACTACTGGACCGATTTTGTTCTGTTTGCACAATAAGATAGATTGATTAACAAGGAAGGTTTAGGTGTATAAAACATCAAACTACGTCTCTTGGGAACTGAGCAATGATATAATATGATTTAATAATCTGCAGAGCGACTGCCAGTTCTGGTTTTACATGATGCAACTTATAACAAGATGTTTTTACAGTTTTACCTCATCAGAACCGCAATGAGCCATGGCCCTCTCAGTGATCTCAATCAGCATTGCAAACACAGTCTCCTGCAGAGAGTAGCAGAGGTCCTCTGGTGTGTAATCTGTCAGTAGACTGTCTATCTTGTCTTCCATGAATGACAGGATACCCGAAAAGCTCACATCCATACCTGAAATTGTTTTATTACCAACAATGAAGCCAATGTGAAGATGTCTGACATAGAAATTGCTCTTACAATGTTGTAGTGCTAATTATAATTTGTTATTAATAAAAAAAAAAGCCACACTAAAGATGGTGGATGATGATATAGTGGTAAAAATTCCTTGTCAAGATATGAATTATTGTGACACTGACATTATAATTAGACTGGTACTGTTATGCAAGAGGAAAAAGTACCTTTAACACAATATGGCAGTTGTAAATATTTGTTTCCTTTCTTAGCTGCTTGTTCTATGTTGTAGCCAGGACTTGGTGCATTGGATAATTTTAGTACTCTGGCAAATCTGAAAATCAATATCAATTTCAAATGTGTAACTATTTTTGAAATAGTATTTCAGTGCATCAAGCCTTTGAGTCTCATAACATTGTTAATGTGTGACAAAATACGTTTTAATTAATACACAATTTAAATCATTTTACTTCACAAAAAAATAATTATAGGAATAATTATTTACCTGTCAAGACAATTTCCAACAGCAATGTCTATAGTTTCACCAAATATCCTGTACCTCTGTCGCGAGTATGCAATCACTTGTGTGTTACCTCCGCTCACATACAGCACTGTAGGGTTGTTGGCTTTGGTTATCAGCCGACCCATCTCTATATCTGATAAGTGCTAAGGTGGCAATATTCTGTTTGCACTTAGGATGTCATTCCTATACATTGTTATATGAAGAAAAAGTTAAGGACCCATCTTGCACAAATAGTCAACATCATTATAATTTTTTTTAAAGATTCCAATAAGATTTTTTCCACAGGAATAAGATCTGTTGCAGGGATAAAAAGTTGTCCATCCAGCCCTCCAAGTATCTTGATGCCAATGAATATTGTATATCAGTTTTGAAATGAAAGAAGGGCAAACAAACATACATACCAACACCAACACAATTTCACATTTGTAATATTAGTGTAGATTTATGTCTAAAAGGATTTAAATTAAATTGTTAAGAAAAGGATACGGCCAATACAATGATTCACACCTAAAATAGGTTTGTTCCATAATAGAGCTACTGTCCTCGCCACAATAGCACACACCATAAGAGGTGCTCCCATACCAGGCCCCTTTGTGTAACATACAACATCTATGTCCTTTGGTGATACACCAGATTCAGTTAATGCTTCTTGTAATATTTCATGAATGTTGGCTTGGTGGTGTTCAGCAGTTTCTCTTGGGAGGAAGCCTGAAGTTACAAAACTAGCAATAATTGATAGATTACTTTTCTATTCCACACACCCACTGGTTGTCATTACTGTATAAATATAAACAGAGCTATTTTGCCTTGTAACATCTTCAACTATCTTGCCCACCAAATAACCCAAGCAATTTTACAGCATAGGAAGCTTTTCAATATAAAGAGCAATGTACCTACCTAATAGAGAGTCTACACTGTAGTAGAATAGAAGAAATAGTAAACACTATCACTCTTATTAATAAACTCGAAGTAGCGACGTAGTAACTAAACTGTATTTCGTCTCCGTCTAACAAATCTGCAATTCATTATGATAGACGGAGACGAAACACAGTTTAGTTACTACGTCGCTACTTCGAGTTTATTAATAAGAGTGTATAAATTTAACCTCAAAATCTCACCTTCTCCGGGTGGGGTAATGTATGTACGCCTGCAGTTTGCTAGAACATCGCCGTCTCGGACAATACCTACTCCGATTTTGTTAGCGCTTCCTTCAAAACCAATAGCAATAACCATTTTAATCAATAATTAAGAGGAATCAAGAAATCAATAAACAACAACCTATTCGCCAATTTTGGTGATTGAAATTTGTGTTTGAAATCACAGAACGAAAGTCGAAATTACTTTTTGATTGAATGTCACCACAGACTACGCAATATCACGAACGTCAAAACCTCAGTCAAAACAAAATTCAAGCCTTTGCTAGACAAAGGAATAAAGAAGAGTTCTTCTTTTTTGTTTACGCTGAGACGCCAGCCAACAACTTTGAGTATTTAAGACGCCAACAAATAAAAATCTTCATTTTGTCAGTCGAACGAAATGAGTGAGAATTGAGAATATTTGCAACACTAGCTGTCAGTCTGTCACTCACTTTTTTACTTGCCTTGCGTGCTTTGAATCATAGAGTAACTTATGGTTGCTCTGTGGTTGGTTGTTGTGTGGTTATTGCTTCAAAATAAAATTTTCCAAATTTACACTAAATTATGAACAAATACAGTGTTGGGTATGCAATAATACCAAAAGTGGTTGATGTGGATTGGAAGTTAGAGATAGCTGCTAGCGGTGTTAACGGTGGAGAGTTACAATACGTTGTGGTCATCAAAACTGATGCTGAAGATGTGAACTTCACGTGTGGCCCGCAGCAATTACAGCATTTAGTTTATAAACTGAAGGATTTGATTCGCCATTGTGAAAAAATAAAGTCTGATCTAAGATAGGATAAGAAATATATTATAAATAATATTATGTATAGTACCTTAAAATAGATAAATAAATAAATATTATAAAAATCCTCTTTCTTTCTAACTCCCATGTAAACCTTATGTAAATTATCTGCAATACTGGCTGAATGGTAAGACCTGCGGAGGCGTGGGCACTTTGGTGACCAAATTTTTCATAATCATTTAATCAGTAACAGAAAGCTTTGGTTTGATGATCCATATTGTTTCTACTGCAAGTGCTGCAGAGTCCATACACAATTGGGAGTGTTAGAGAAGTTACAAATCTTAGTTCTAAAGTGCAGCAACAGGCTTACCACCCATATTATACTTAAGTTACTCTATGTTACCATCTGTTCTCTTTAATATGGACAACTGGCTAAAAGTGAACACTGTTACTGGGCATCTCTGGCCACATTGCAAAGTACAAAAGGTTGTGATAGTGTGTGTGTAAATATATGTTTCCAATAAATATATTTCCAACAAATCGGCGGCAAAATGCAACCAGTATTCTTGCCACTATTCCACACACGGACCTGGTTTATTTAGTAATTTTTAATCTTTAGATTTGATATAAGGTTTTTAATTTTTATATTAATAAAAAAATAAATATAGGTATGTAATTGTAAATAAATCTAAAAAATCTGATACCTGTTGGACTTTTATTAGTCTCAATGGGCTAACGTACACATTCTGCCTGCATTGCAGTTACACATACTACCAGTAGTGTATGTTTATCAAATAACTGAAAGAGTAAAAAAAGCCCATAATAGTTTGTAATATTTTTATTAAAAAAGTTAGTATTTAAAGTACCTACTTATGAAAAACAACTTCACAAAAGTTGTACATAACAATATATTTATAAAATATTTTAGTTAATTTATTTATGTAAATTGTTTTTAAATAATTTAGTACACATATAAGGCAATCTTACTATAACAAGCATTACATATAAGGCACATTCATATACATACATAAAGAGAGTCTTTGATTTACTTACTTCTGGTTCAACATTTCTGTCTCATTTCATTAAGTTACTCCTTACAAATGTATGCTAAGATGTTACACATCAAAAAAGTTAGGCATCTTACACATTTCAAATGAGTACAAGAGTTTTTGCAACTCCTGAAATTTTTTATCCTTCTAATAAACAGCATATAATTAAAGAGGCTTAAATTAATAAGCAGTTTCTTGTTATCCAACTTTATTTGTTACTAAAGAGTAAATATTCTTCCCCAAAAGACATTGCGATTTATTTACCTTCCTTAAAGGTATGATGAATATAAAATAGATGAAAAAGGTATGTCAGAATCATGCATTAAATTCTCTCTGTCTACCCCTCATGGGATAAAAGTCGTTATAATAATATATAAATTACTAAATTTTCGAAACATAACTTGACTGACTATAAATAAGTATAGCTTTTTAAAATGCAGAAAGTAATGATATGAGCTATTTTTTAATCTGACATTGGATTGTTATTAAATAACATTAACATATTATTTGATTGAAAAATTATCAAATTTAGAAAAACAAACCACTTTAAAAACATTTAAAGATCTTGCACCCAGTATTAAACTTGTTAACAAAGAATCACTTTACCTTCTTGGAGCTCCGTTATTAGAAAAAAGTATCGAACCTCTTTTGGAAGCAAAATTTCAAAAAATTTCGGATCATTAAAATAGATTGGCATTACTAAATTCTCACATTGCATATACGATACTAAAATACTGTCTTTTCGTCCCCAAATTTACATATATTTTACGCACAAGCCCAATCTGGAAATTCCCAAACCTATTAGATCGATTCGATACAACTTTAAAAGATACTCTACAGAAAATTCTAAATTTACACTTTAACAATAACTCTTGGAACCAAGCAACTTTACCAATTAAGTTAGGCGGTATCGGAGTTCGCAAAACCTCAAGTGTTGCTCTACCTGCTTTCCTGTCCTCTGTAAATAGTGCCTATTCTACATCCGTAAAATCTTCATCTATAAAATTGGCCTATGCATCAGAGGCAGTTGAAGCATGGAAATCAATTTGCCCTAACGAAGACATCCCAAAGGAATCAAATGTACAAAAACTTTGGGATGCCCCGTTAGTGCAAAAAATCCATCAAGAGTTGGCCCAAAAGTTCACAAATAATATTGATAAAGCTCGCCTACTAGCTGTCTCTGAAAAGGAATCTGGCTACTGGCTTCATACAATACCAGCAACCAACCTTGGGACCTTACTAGACAATAATACGTTTAGAATCGCAACTGGCATTCGTCTCGGGGCATCGATATGCATGCCACATAAATGTCCGTGTGGTAGCGACGTCAATGCTCTCGGCCTCCATGGACTCTGCTGCCAAAAAAGTGGAGGTCGTTTTTCGCGCCACGGCTCTTTAAATGAAGTTATTAAACGGGCTCTTGCCACCATCAATGTACCAGCTATGCTGGAACCCTGTGGTCTTGTACGTGATGATGGCAAGAGACCGGATGGCATGACGCTGGTGCCTTGGGAGAGGGGTAGGGCCCTAGTATGGGACGCAACTTGTGTTGATACCTTGGCGCCCTCACATCTCTCGAGTACAGCGATAAGAGCCGGGGCAGCTGCAGAAACAGCAGAGACTTGCAAACGGCGCAAGTATATACAAATTGAAAAAGATAATATATTTGTGCCGTTTGCAGTAGAGACTCTAGGTTCATGGGGGCCGAGTGCCAAAAAATTTTATAAAGATATAACACCAAAAATTGTCGTCGCTACGGGTGACAAGAGGGCTGGCTGTTTCTTCGCCCAGAGAATTAGCATAGCTATACAGCGAGGAAATGCAGCCAGCGTTCTTGCCACCATGCCACGCGGACCAAATATTTTTGATTATTAATATTATTTTAGGTTTATATTGTTATGTGTAAAAAATTTTAATGTAATAAAAAAAAAAAAAATATTATTTGCACATAATACATGACATACATTAACAAATTATGGCACTAATAGTTAAAATAATACACAACACATAGACCATTAACTAAAATAATAACTGATGTTATTATTATCTTACTCTATTTTATTAGATTTCAACAACACAAGTTAATATTTTACACTTAGGTAAGCCTAGATAACTAATGTAAAATTTAATACAAGACAAGCATGTAAAGATCGAGAGAAGTGACACTCTATCCTCTTTGCCTACCCCTTTGGCAAACAGGTGTGAAGGTATGAAGAAGTAATTAGACATATGAGGGTAATTATATTAGGCCCACCACCACACTGGTCACTTTTTGTGGTTGGTGATACATGTATGAAAATTTAAAGTGGGTGATCCATTGGCATACTAAACTTTGTGATACAGTATCACCCCCTTAAAATCATGCAGCGGGTTTTACCTCATATATTTATACAAGCTTAAACTACACACACATACACTCTCTTATAAGATTTAATGATACTCTTATTTCTAAGGCACCAGATTTCACTGAACTCTCGCATTTGCGTATTTAGTTATTTTCCTTAAAAAATCTATAGTACACAATATTACAGAGGTAGTAAGTACAGAACTTCATTTATTTGAAATTCTAATGAAAATGAATATACAAAATGATTAGATTCAGTATTCAGATGAGGCTCACTTTGTGTTGACAGTAATCACATAATCGGGGAGTGTTTTGTTTCTGGCCAGCGTTGCCAATCGCGGGGACAGAGCGGGGAATTATTAAAATCGGGTAATTTCTGGGAATCAAGACCATCTGCTTTTTTAAATAAAATATGTTGCCTTAGTCGAAAATTTGGCAAGAAATAATGGAAAAGTGGCTAAAAAAAGCGCACACACTGTTAAGGAACAGGTAAGTTGCATTGCAAGCTCAGCACTAATTTAAGGAATATTTAGTTGGTAGGTTCTTAAGCAGAATTCAATTTTTATTTGTAAAATGTTTGTGTTTTATCTATGTACAATTGTACATTGTACTAAATTGTATAATTTTTTTTTTAGTTTATGTAAGTCATTCCAAATTCCAATTGAATAATTCAATATATAGCATTTCGGGGAATGCATCAATGGAAAGCGGGGAATTTCGGGGAATCTAGAAATTGACATTGGCAACACTGTTTCTGGCTATACATTTTGCCCACGGAGTGGGTACTGCGGTGGGAGGTAAATTTCGTGAAAATTTACGAAGTGAGACAGGCCTGACAGAGGTGCTGTTCTTTTTCCATACAAAATAATCAAATACACAAACGCGATTGCAAACGATGTAAGATTTAATCTTCTGTTATAGATTTTAGAAGGATGGCTCCAAGAAAATGTTAACATTCTACATACATTATATAAATATTTTCTTAGGTTATTTCATTTCATGATTAGGTGATACATTTACAGAATTTACAAAATAAATGGATGTATTATTTTGTAGTATATTAATCAGATCTAAAATATATTATGTAAGTACATTATAAATTGGTCAATTCCATTGTTCCTCTATTGGTAAATATTATTTGTTTAGCACCAATTGAATAGTCAAACATTACATCTGAACACACAAAACAAAGTCAGTACATATCGTACCATATCAACAGTTTCTCTATAGAATTCACAACATTTCATTTTTCGTTACGTACCAAAATTAAAAATCCGTTTGGAGATCTTCGTTTGCTTAACACAATACACATATTTTTTTTTTTTTTTATTCAGTGGTTTAAGAGATATTTTGAAAAAACTACACTGTGTTACGAGTACGGGTTAAAGCTACTATACTCTCTGCCTACAAAGGTAACTGGTAATAAAAAGTATTAGTTGTAGTTGTAAAAACAAAACAGGATACAAGGGGACTACTGATGGAGCCATAACACGAAAAAATAGAATAGAATTGATACAAGGGAATTTAATATACGTGCTTCTCTACCCATCTTTGTTGATGAAAGTGAATAAAATTTAATTTTAAATTAATAAACTAAAAATAAACAATAATGAATGAAACAAAAGAACCATGAACGAACTATTGAACGAATGAAACGAACGAAAGCACGCAGCTCATGTCATTTTTTTTTTAATACAGAATACGCATAGACACCTAAAAATTCAATATTTAAAAATTAATTTAAGAGTGTTAAAGTTAAAATTTTAGAAAAGCAAAAAATACGGGTTCCTTAATTTTTCACCTACTTTCATATAGGCTAATAAAATTAGGGTGTTAAAATTTTGAAATGTTGTGGATTCTGTCATTTGCTATTGTTTTTATCGTGCCATCAAATTTCTGTACAAAAGTTCTCGGCGGTTTTCGATCAATATAAAAAATATATAAGAGCATCATAGCGCGTTGGCATACAAACACGCGTGACACTGTGCGAAAAGAGTAACAAATAAGCGAGACAAAGATAGCATATGGCAGGCTGAGCAGCTGTGTAGCTCAATCTATTTCTTTCGCCATCGAGGCAAGAAAATTGTGCTTGGGCCTTTGTCATTCGTACGTTTTCTCATTAGCGATGATTTCACATCTCTATTGATATTATATTCAGACAACTTGGTTCCAAATGAAACATTGTTGGTACTATTTTATCCACTTTGATACCTTTAGAAGATACCAACGACATTGATACTAAATAAGACGATTAGTATAAAATAATATAGAACTAATGGCAGTAATTCACATTAAAATAAAAAAAAAATATCAAAGACACATCCTGTTAAGTCTAAATTAAATGTGGTTACAACCATTTACTTAATAAGTTAAAAAGTTATATTCGAATACTTTCTATTAAAGATTTTTCAACGTTTCATTTTTTCTAAAATCGGTACGACCATTTCAAAAGATGGTCGTTTGCCAGGGTCCTCATTCATGCATATCTTGATCAACTTAGAAATATGTGGAGAGATTCCAGGAGATATGGTGACACGGAGTCCTTCCAATGCTATCTTCATACCACACTCCATTGGCGATAAATCGGCGAATGGGATCTGTAATATACAGATATTACTTTATTACTACTATAACTTTTAGCTTGAACTGCGCGTGCGTTGATACTTGACTTGCGTGTATTAGTATAATGCGACAAGGATCTAAATGAACGTGATCAAAAGTGGAACTAGCGCCGTCAACTTGTGAAACGTCACATTTTGTATATTATTTGTTACAATGGCGCCCAAATAATTTAATCAAGCAATTATTTTTGGCTATCCTTATCACCATATAGTCAGCAATGTTTTTTTTAATAAGAGGCAAATAGACTCATCGCTATCTCCAATAGCATTATTTAATGAATCAAGTTATATAGTATTTGACACCACTCACCTCCCTAGTAGCCAGCTCCCACAGCAGCACAGAGAAGCTCCACATGTCGGCCGCCTCCCAGTTCCGTCGCGCGGCCGGTTTCTGCAGCGTCTCGGGCGACATCCAGGCCGGCGCGTACACCCGCCCGCGCTCCTGGCACGAGAACTTCGCATCCGCCATGTTGATGCGCGCCGTTAGGTCCTCGTCGATCTGGACAAAATTGTTTACTACTAGCTTTCCGCCCGGTTTCGCCCGTGGAAGTTTTTCAAAGGTGACATAAGAATTTACCCTAGGATTTCCGTGGTAAAAAGTAGTCTATGTCACTTTCCGGCCCTCAAACTATCTCTATGCAAAAAAGATCACGTCGATCCGTTGATTTGTTTTTACGTGAAAAGAAAAAAGGAGAAACAAACAAACAAACTTTCGTATTTGTACCTACTATTAGGATGCGTTTCAAATAAGAATACGCGTGACCTTGGGTCATATTGTA
Organism: Nemapogon koenigi; assembly: GCA_963924495.1. Taxonomy (NCBI): domain Eukaryota; kingdom Metazoa; phylum Arthropoda; class Insecta; order Lepidoptera; family Tineidae; genus Nemapogon; species Nemapogon koenigi. The sequence continues at coordinate 1,752,252 of OZ004640.1, read as the reverse complement.
ACGTCCCACTAGGGGGACCAACAGGGCGGGGCTCCAAGCCCAAGGTATCAGGCGCCTAAAGAATACCTTAACACCTCCCGTATTTTAGGCACCGAAAACACTATTGATGGTGACAAAAAACAAATCAGTTGTCATTTGTTGTAACTATTTGACAACATACCATAACATGCTTGCTATTCAGATGATAGGTGGGCAGTATCTTATCCCGGTCCAGAGAGTGCAGGTAGGCCATTCCCTTAGCGACGTCGTGGGCCAGCCGGACAGCAGCCCCCGCGTCCACTACGAGCGGCCCACCGGCCCCCGCACTTGCCCCGCCGGCTCCGTGCAGTAGCGAGTACAGCGAGCCCCACGCCATGTACTGGGATATCACTACCAGAGATGGTGGCGATATGCAACAGCCGACCTGGAATTTTAATAGCGGTCAATTATAATTTTTAGCGTTCCGTACCAAAAAAGGGGCCCCTGTTGTGCCGTCTGTTATAAGCTAGAGAACTAAATGAAATTATGTAGGGACTTGAATATCACGTGTTACCGCGGCCCAAACACGGAGTGTACAAAAGATTTTAAAAAAGTTTTGCAATTATTCATTGTGGATGATTATCGTATGTGGAGCAATGGACAACATTTCATTTTTTTAATCACCCATTTTTATTACTTTAATTAAAAATATATTAAAAAATAAGTTACACGTATTTTTCTATTTTATTTTTGGTTGAGTTTTTATATTTTTAATTTAATTATGAATTTTTATAAATTCTGAGGACTTATAAACTAAAAACCATAGCTAGGACTAAAATTAAGAAATATAAACTGTCACCCAAAGAAAGTGACAGATAGTGTCAGTCAAGCCACAGAGTATACGTTATAGAAATGCAAAGAGTTACCGTGTTCCAAATAGGTGTTGCCGTAGCCGGAACTCAAATCGCCTACAACATTATTCATAATGTATATAATAATACTAGCTTTTGTCCGCGGTTTCACTCGTAAATATATTTCCTGTGATAGCCCATTCGAAACTAGCAAAACTTCTAAAAAAATATTATATAAAAGAAGTATTTTTATAATTATATTTAAAGAATAATTATTAATTTAGCTTTAAATGGAATAAAAATGGGTAAAATTAATAGAGGGCAACACCTGAGTTCAATAACTAACAACTCTGCCAACAGACATTAGTATTTTTAAATTAGAGGGTTAGCACAGATTAGGGCACCTATTAATCCTTATTTTTCAATATTTCAGTATTTTTAAAATAACTCGAAAATTAAAGGATATAAAAAATAAAAAAAATGAAAAATAAGCTTTCTAGCATGTAATCTCCAAACGGTTTCGAATTTTGGTACCTTACGAAAAATGAAATGTTGTCCATTAAATTTCAATTTCAACGCGGGCAAAAACTAAAAGATAAAAACAAAAAATTTAGTTTCAACTAAATGAAGTTTTTTTTATAGAGAAGACTTATGACCTTATGGCCGATAGATATGTTTTTTCACGCGCCGGAGGTGCGTTCTAATTTTTGATGGTGCGACACAGGGACGGTGTGTGGATGCTAGATTGCATCCTTTGTTTCTTGGTCAAGTTCGGATTTATTTTTTTATTTTTTTAACAACTTTGGAGTTTGGTACCATTGCACAAAACCAGTTTTAGAAAAAAAATCCGTCTTCAAGTATCAAAGGGTAAAGTTAGAACAATACCCACCACAGGCAGTATGTTGGGGTGCGAGAATATCCTCAGTTTGGGGAATTCTTCGTTAAAGTCGCGCTGGACTCGCGGAGTGCACTCCCTGATGGCCAGTATCTTGGCCACAATGTCGTTCTTCTGCCAACGACCGCGCCATGTTTCACCTAGTGAGATAATAAACATATTCAGCAATTACAGCAAGCCCTCGATAATCCGAATGCCGTCCTTCGCGCCATGGAAAATGTCTTTGCGTAACATGAGAGACAAAGTATCAAATTATATTTTCTGTTTATATTCCTGACAAGATTTCCGCCCCGGCTTCGCACGTGGATTTTCGAAATGAAACTAAGTCTAAGTACCATCTATGATTCCTGAAAGTTTTATGAAAATCCATTGAGCAGTTTCGGGGCCTATTCTGGACGAACCGTAATTACTGTGTAAATGCCATATCTCGCTAAGACATTTTGTATTAAATTTGAAATCACAGACAAAACTTCAATTTTATTTATTCGTATAAATTTTGAAAACTAATTGTTTCACTCAAAGATTCGCAATCTCTGTATGCGGTCGACCATTGGAACCAGTAGTTTACTTTAGTGTCCATACAACTTCTAACCCCACCACTCTTAATAGAACAGATCCATGTTTCAATTTATAAGAGAAGTATCCATGCATACCAGAGGGCGTTTCAGAGATGCGTGTATGGAGCGCCAGGTCGTGTATATTGATGCCCTTGTGACGGGAGAGGGTCGCATCTCGACTGCGAGTCTTGAGCCCGAGCCACGACTGGTCCTTGAAGCGGATCTTCTTAAGATCCTGGCCCTGCTGGATTGCCATTTCATGGAGTCTGAGGAGAAGAATCAATATGAAAACAGTGTATTTATATGCATGGGGCAAATGGTTATGGATTTAAAACAAAGTTGTGTCAGTACATGTTAGTGTGAAATCTATTCTTTGTGTTTGGATGTTTGTTTACTCAATTGTTTTGAATGGAATAGGTATAGCTATAGGCACATGGAGTACTGTCCATGTTTAATTTTGATTGATTGTTATAAGCCAGGATCTAGACAAACATCAAAGAGATATTATAGAGATTTGATTCATGGTCAAGTTAGATTAAACTAAATATTTACAATAGGTGGGTAGGGAGCAGAAGACAATTTCGGTATGTCCTATTTAAGAAAGTAATTTGAATATTGTTTTCTATGTAGTGAACTACTGCATAAACTTTCAAAGTTCTGCAGACAGACGAAATTACTTTATATACCTTAGTTTTTACTTTACATACTGAATTGTTATTGTTTCCCAGTCACTTTTTTTATTCTAGTGCATGACAGATTATCATTGTATACCAACTACTATGGGGTTTCAATTAGGGTTGCCAGGCCAAAAAAAAAGGCTCATTTATTAGCTAAATGAGCACAACTTTACAGCCCATTTATTAAGGAAGGTTATAACAGGCAATATAACATCATGATAGGACCCAAAGGAGCAGTAGCTATAAACATCAACCAATAAAAAAATATGTCTCCAAAAAAACATACCTCTGCACAAGCTGGCCCCTCGTCTTGTCCAACGGGGTGTCCCCATCTTTGTTGGCCAGAGACACAATAGCGCCGGCTGCCAGCAGGTCCTCAGCGATGGCGCTGTAGCCCCAGAAGCAGGCGTAGTGCAACGGCGAGTTACCATGCTCGTTGGTGAAGTTCACATCCACACGGTTTTGGAGAAGCTGGAAATTATTGTGTTATTTATTAACGCATGAAGTTAGAACTACAATTAGAAATAGCACTAGACATTATGAAATATGAAAATCATTGGGGTGGAGTACGAGAAGCAAAAGTGTATGGATTTTGAACACTGTATATTTCTTAATACATTTAGAACATTTTGGCATCAAGAGGGGTATTATATTAAAAGTACACCTTTTTAGATGTAGTTTTTTTTCATACGGGGATATCAGTGTTAGTGTGAACTCTATCTATCTATCATCACACTTTTTATCCCAAGAGTGGTAGGCAGAGACAATCAAATGCTATTTGTTACGATCCTGACATACCTCTTTCGCTTCTTTTCTATTCATCATACCTTTCATACATGTGTGTACTTTTAATATTTCCATTGATCAATAGATTTTTTATATGTTTAATAAAAGTACACCTAGGTCGTCCTCTGCCAGCATTTCCTTTCACTTCAGCCATATAAACTATTTACCAGTGTATCTACAAACCAGCATAAACAACTGTTATCAATTTTAGTCATAACATCATCTTTCACTCCGCATTTTTCTCCTGAAACCGTGTTATAGGTCCCAGGGTACCTAGCAGAAGACCAAGCCTCCCTCTTTTAGCTGATGGTATTTGTAAGTCTATACTTTTTTTTTTATTTTACTCCCATCTTTTAAACCTAGTATCACAATGTTGTTTCTTAGAGTACACCCTAAAAAGCACTTTTATGTTCAAAGTGATCTTACCAGTTGCACAATGGACCTGTGGCCATGAGCTGCAGCCAAATGCAGTGGAGTATCATCACCCATGTTGGTAACATTGATTCTAGCACCTCGTCTTATTAGCATCTCAACTATTTTCAGATGGCCCTCCTTGCATGCCCAGTGTAGAGGACTGAAGCCATGGTCATCTCTGAAATTTTGCATTTAATTTTGTTTAATTATAGGGATTTGGGGAATAAAGGTTTGATTTCTCCAAAGGGGAAGGATAAGCGAAAATTGGCTCAAATGTTCTAATAATATGGAGGCCAATATCAAAGGACAACCTAACCATAATACAGAGTTATAAGAAAAGTAGAATATACTTACTTAATATGTGAAAGATTTAGATATGAAGATATTGCTAAAAAAATTAGGGAAATAAAAGATATTTTAAATTTATATTTATTTATTTAATAAAGGGATTTTAACTATATAATGATAACAGATGTTTTCCTTCCTCATGGTACTTTGTCGTTCAACAATAATATTTCAATTCTGTATTTGGTCAGTGTAAGAGGAGGACTAGATAATGATCCATTGATGGATCATCTCAAGAGATCAAAGTGAAATAAGCAAGGGAAGGGACTTCGCATACTAGGACTGTCGTCATAAAGTCATTCTTTCTTCCTCCAAATGTTATATACTTTTTTATTATGGAACTAATATTATATCAGAGATAATACTATATAAACATTCAGCTGAAAACAATACTTATGAATCTATTTTAAACATGTGTTGACACAGATTCAGACCTTCAATATTATTGCACAGGTGGGCGTGGATGTTACCTTATAGGATTCTATACAATACACATGGGTTATTGAAATAGATATAGAAAAAGATTTACTTACCCCTGATTCATATCATGTTCTGTATCGTCTAGCCAAACTCTAACTTGCATAGCATTTCCTTCTCTGCACCATTGAAATATATCCTCCATTTTAACGCTTTATTATTTATAAATAGGCTGCGTTTTTAAATGATACGATGTACAGTTTCTAGCACAACAAAATATTAAATGGACAGTTTATTTACAACCACAACACAACAATATAATTTTAATACAAATAAATAAATGTAAATAGAATTAATACAAAACTTTCATACCTACTAATATTTTTGACCAAAATTTGACAGTTTCGCAATACCTAAAAATAACATTACTACGAAGAAAATTAAAAGTCTTGTTCACAGTAAGTAAAAAAAGGAAATAGTTAATACGATAGGATTCACGGGTGAAAGAGATAACAGGATGAAGTCTGCATCTCCTTAAATTTATAGAACTACATTATTTTGTGTCTATAACCTGAAACAAATTTCACTGGAAATAATAATTTGCAAAATGAAAATAATATATAAGACCAAACTTCACCCAATATATATATATACCAAATATATTGAATTGACTAAAAAAATTATAGTCTGTAGCGGGTAAGTAAAAAATATAACAAAATCATAATTTCCGTTCGATACATGATGCAATTTTAAGAAGTGGCTTAGTGAGAAGCATTTGCTATTGAGTCGTGTTTATTTTCGTTTGGTCTGTTAATACTTGTTGTGTGCCACAAAAATGTACTTACTATATAATTTGGAACGTAATTGCTCACTCATTCATTTGTCTTGTTTTGGTTCGTTCCTTTGTTCGTTCGTTTCGCTCAGTTAACCAAATCGTAATTTCATTCAGTCAGTCAGTTTTGGTGAAAAGTAGTGGAAGTGTTTTTGTTTGTAATTTATTTTAGAAATCTGTAAAATGCTTTGTAAATACAATTAAATTAATGAATGTTCCCTTAATCATTACACATTTACCAACACAAATTTAAAGTAAATGCACGAAGAACTAAAATTGATGGTCGTGTCTAATTGGAATGCGAATCTCGACTAAACCAAAATAAACTTCTTGAAGTACAAAACACGAAAATATTTGGCCAGTTTCCTATCGAATTCATAATGTGTATACATTAAGTCGATATTTACGGTATGTTAGTGTCAACAATGATAATGGGTGTTGTATTAGAGATTTGTGAGAAATATCAAGATGAGTGCGAAGGGCGTTTGTGAAGAAAACAATGTCTGGAGGTCAGGCGAGGCCCGTCACAGGGCTGCGACTCAGCGAAGCCTTAGACAACATGCAATTAGCATACAACCCTATAACAAAACAATTACACTTTGTGAGTCCCAAGGTAGATAAGCCTGCAGAAGAATCAAGTGATTTCATAGATAGTTTATCAAAAAAGAGCAGTTTTAGTGATGAGGGTAACTTTTCCATATCAACTTGTGAGAAAAGTGATACGAGTGATTCCCCTAAAAGTACTTTACAATGGGGCGGCAGTGTGAGTGGACACAAGCGAGGTAAAGATGGTGGATCCTTCTCCAGTACTGTGTCCAGTTTATCCGAGTGTTCCTTGGGCTCTAACGTATCTCGTGATGAAGGAACTGTAGATCCTACTTCAGATGAGCAGGAGCAGAAGTTGAAGAAGAAGGGACTCTCTGGATTTTTTAGCAGGTACGACTCTTTTTAATCTGGGGCTGCTCCACAAACTTTATATTTTAATAAAAAAAATATAGGTCAAAATGTTTAAACTTTGGCACTAAATAAAAAGTTCATGGTAGGCCCCTGTACTTAAATTATTAAATATTCTTATTGGATTCTTTTTCAGGTTCTCTTTAGGGTCATATTTTTACCCATATCTTTTCAAGTGTAACTTATTATTATTTTGTTTCATAAAAATATAATATAAAAAAGTTGAAGCACCTACTTTATTTGTTTGAAATAATATACAGATAACATTCATAGCTGATAAGAGAGTTATTATTTTTTGAATCAAGTATTTTGTGGGAGTCTATGTGATTGGGTATTCATTACATTTAAATAAAATAACTTAAAGATAACAATGTTCTTGACAATGTATGATTTGCTAATACACTTGACTTTATAAGAGGCAATCTATTTACCATTTACCAATTAGGTATTACTAATTATTTTCATTAAGAAAAACACAAATTAATAATTACAAATTTTATTGACATTTGGAGACATTCATTTGTAAAATTATACATAAATGCAATAAATAAATTAGCTATTACTTAGCTAGCACAGTATTAAGCACTGGACATTGGCAGAATTGCGACGATAAGTCGGCACTGTTGCCATTCATCAAAAGAAGAAGAAGAAGAAGAAATTAGCTAGAAGTCTTAATTTTGTTTTTAACTGGCAAAGGAATCAATTTTGATGCCTATTAGTTGACATGACAACTCATGCAGCCTCCTTTGACTTTCTACATTTTTAGATAAACTATTACTGAATCCTTCAGCACAATTACTAATGTATAGACCACCATTTTTCTCTAATTCTTTGTTAAAACAAGTATACAATATAGATGTGGCTCCTTGTAGAGGCGTTTTGAAAAACAATCTTGTGACCCCTGGTAGTTTAGATATCAAGGAATGTTCAAAGAGGTCTGTGTTCACCATTCCAGGATGGACAGCATAGCATCGCACTGGAATATTTTCATTCTCCATCATTTTGTTTATGTATCTTGCGCTCATTATCTGAAAGTATTTAAAAATAAATTAGATGTTTTCACACAAAATTATTGTCAACTAGCTTTGAAATATTGAAATGTGACGTAAAAATTGCTCTGTTTTGAAATGAGAGGACAAACAAAAAACAAACACATTTTTGCATTTATAATATTAGTTAGGATATAACTCTGTAACTGAGTCATTGTTTGTTTACCTGTGCCAACTTTGATTGAGCATAAGCCGCAGTAGTGTCATAGTGGTTTTTTGAGTTGATGTCTTCAAAATTGATATTTCCTTGAAAGTGGCCACAGGAGCTCACATTGACCACTCTGGCCATGTCCTCCACAGTGCCGGCCCTCTTCAAAGCTGGCATTAACAAATGTGTCAAGTAAAAATGACTGACATGGTTGACAGCAAATTGTTTCTCAATCCCATCCTCGGTCAAACAGAAATCTCCGAACATGATTCCTGCATTGTTCACCAAATAGTTTATTCTCGGATACCGTTTAAGTACCTCCTCAGAGAATTCTTTAACCGACTTCAGTGATGTTAAATCTAATTTCAGGCCATGTAAGTTTTGAGGGTTCTCAAAGGTTTTGGTCAAAGAGTTGAGCAGCTCCGGGTTTCTGATTCCTATGACCACTTGGACGTTGGCTTTTAATAATTGCCGGACGACCTCCTTGCCAATGCCGCGTCCGCCGCCCGTGACGACGGCGACTTTGTTTGTCCCGTCAGGCAACACTAGTTTGTTCCTCCAGAAGTGTACCCAGTCGTCGATGATGCCGACGAGTCCTGCGCCATTCATGTCCATTGTGGAGCGTAGTTCGTTCAGGATGTGTTTGACTGGTTTATGCCTGTTGACGTACCAATAGGTTCCGGCGGCAGCTAGAGAGATCAGTACTACTACGAATGCCATATTTTGAGGTTATGTCCGCGCAGTTTCGTATCGTCCGCGGCCGCGTCGTCGACTGATGCCCGTCGGCTCTCTGCTAGCTTTCACCACGATGTAAATTCACCTGCTTTCTCCGTTTGTTTACCGTTGTATGAAGGTCGCCGCGCTGCCGGAGAAATAAACATTTGAGAGCAATTTGACATTGTTACTTTGTTACAACATTATAAATATAAACAGTGATTTACTAGAAAAGAAAGATGAATGAAATGAAGAAGTAATTTCGTTCATTCATGGTTTAACTACTATCAATCAACTCTATCAGGGGATGAAGGGACTCTATGGACGCAACGCAATCTGTCAAGTTTGGACTGTGGATGGATGACATTCTAATTTTCATGAAACATGAAGCTACCCGCTACTATTCAATTAAATTTCATTGTAATTCTTTAGTCAAAGATTTTTATTGGATTTAATATAATTATGGGTCTTGGAAATAGTTACAATATATTTTATAAGTGTCATAAAGCAGTGCAACAACGTCGTAATGTAAAAATGTTTCATTCGATAAAGAAATAGTCATTGTCACAGAACTTAAAATTGTTTTTCCAAAATCGCAACGCAAAAAACATTATCAAAAATAAATCAACAAAGTTGTTTAATTACCTAGGTAATATTATGAGTGAAATCATTAATAATTATAAATAGACAAGAGGAAACAATTAATAAATAGGTAGGTACCTAACTACCTAAGTACTAACATTCCCTTCAATTAATTTAGTAATTGCTCATTTGTCGGTAATTATTCAAACAGGATTGTAAAGTCTTTATTCAATTAATTTCCCCGCTCTTTTAGTTGGGTCCAGTACACACACACACACCCACAATTCTCACGATATGTGGCCTAAATATTTATTACCTACTAACTTTCCGGCCCGGCTTCGCCCGTGGAGCCCATATTAAATTTCATCCAATATTATGGTCTTGAGTTCATACAAAAATCCCATAGAAAGAAGCATTACAGTTTTTTCAGAATTTAATAATTTTTCTTTCCATAAAAACATTTGTCTCACTATTACGAAAATTAAAAATATTTAATTAAATAACTACCTATATTTTATTTATATTGATAACTAGGTACAAACAAAGTCTATCTGTCTGTCTTTTTGTTTTCTCCGAATTTGGCATCTGTCAACTTTTTGTCACTCAATTACGACTTTGATAAGGATTGCAGTGATTTTCTTTACAAAACTAGATTGAAGTGTGACGTGGGAATTTCTGTGACAATATCACCAGACTATGAATAAAAAAAATCGATTGAAATGGACCTAAATTGATGAACGACACATTTGTAGGGACAAAATAAGTTTCACACATAATATTTATTTCAGCGGCCCAAAAACCTAGAGAGTAATAAAAGATTTAAGGGTCCTATATTGGGAATTTTTCTGGGATAAACTATTCCAAATTTCTCTGTAAATAATCCACCTGTGTCACTGTAATTTAGCATATAGTTACTTATTGAATATATCTAAGTGAAATAGCTCTTATTTTTTTAATGGGTTTTATTGAATAGGAAATAGGGGTAGTTTAACTTTGCCCCTGCTGTCTCTTTCATAATCTATCACAAAACTCTAAATTTTTTTTAAAGCGCTCTTATACCATTACCCTTCAATTATATATGTCGAATTTTTTGGTAGCTTATTGAAAATTTAAAATAATAATTATTTTATTATTTTTGCCAAATTTAAAAATCATAATTTTTTTTTTATTTTGAATTTTTAATAAGCTACAAAAAAGCGATATATATAATTGAAGAATAATGGTATAAGAGCGCTTTAAAAAAAAATTAGAGTTTTGTGATAGATTATGAAAGAGACAGAAGGGGCAGAATAATCCTTTATTCTACCACCCATATTTCCTATTAAATAAAACCAATTGAAAAAATAACGACTATTTCACTTAGATATATTGAATAAGTAACTATATGCTAAATTACAGTGACACAGGTGGAGTATTTACAGTGAAATTGGGAATAGTAATATCTCCATACAAATTCCCAGTATAGGACCCTTAAAAACATTATTTAAGGGCGCGCCCACACATGCAATTAGCTTATAATAAAAGATTTTGAAAAATCGACAAATTACTGACAAACCTACCCTTTGTGTGACTGACACAGCTGACACTCGACACGACACGTACCTACTGGGCCAATTATTTATCCCTTGGAAAACGGCTACGTGAATGCCTATTGCTGTGTAGTGTTTTTTTACTTGTCTTACGTTGCATCTCTTTTTTAATTAAGTTGTCATTTAAAATTCTTAAAAGATGTTATGTTAACAATTTTACATAATAATAATTAATATTTTAACTTATTTTACATTTTTGCACAGCTACTTAATAATATTTTTTTTAATTACAAAAAAAGACAAGCAAAGTTTGTTTACCAAATAGTAAAAAATAAACACTTCGACACAGGTGAATCCGCGGGCAAAAGTATAGTTATTATGAAACAGTTGAATATATCCCGGAGTCAAAGTTAATGAATGTTTGTGTAATGAAATCGCTATGATGTTGCTTTATAGTTCGCCGCTAATGTCAACTTTTATCATCTATTCTCCAGTGTTATCATTTATCTAACTCTCTTATCATTTAGTTTGTGTGCTCATAGTTGTATAATATCTCTACGATACTTTGTGGTAGATGTAGAGTCAGACGTGAATTTAAAACTTTATTTATTTATTTATTTATTTATTTACAAGGAGAATTTACAAAAGGTGTAGGTAACGTTATGTACGCAAGATAATAATAATAAAAAAGACATACACAAGATAAGAATAATAAAATAAAAAATAAGTGAGAAAGTGCCCTACCCTTTAAACTATTCCCACCAAGAGTTATAGAAAAATTCAACGACATTAACATATTATACCTAATCCAAATTCTAAACAAACTAACAATAACACATACATTTATTCTATTCGATTGTCGCGTAAATAGCAAATAATGAGTGAGAACATTATGGTGCGTCCTCAGATCACTGATCTGAGGTTCATACCTACCTAAATATAACTCATTTCGTTTATAGCATCGATATAATAAAATAGGCTTGCTTGTGTGTGAGTTATGGTGTACTTGTGACATACTGACGTGTGTTGGCATGAAATAGGTTCCTTTCTGGTATAGAAGCCTAAAAACAAAATCAAGGTCTGTGATGATACGACCTTATTTTCCTGGCCGCTTACAAGCTGGCCATCATAAATAGCATTTATTTTGATTTTAGAACACGATATTGTTCATTTTAATTCAATAGAACATTGTATGGAACCTAAATTAAAATTTTACTCATTCCTTCACAAACTGTTGACTTAGGCAGTACTCTGCCAATTGTAAAATTTATTATATTTCTATTTTATCAACTAAGTAAATAACTATATAAAATGTATTGAATCAATATTCAAGAACTAATATCTATGTTAATATAAAAGGAGCGCAAATAAGTATTGTAAGTATTTTTATCATACTTTGTATTGTGTTACTTCAATAGCTTAACGCCCTGTAGTAATGTGTAGTTCATTTTTATTACAGTGCGCTCCTTGCTCCTTTCTCCTTTGACGGCTCCTTGGCTCCTTACGGATCCTTTTACTGGTTGTTCTTTTGCTGCTCCTGCTTGTTCCTTCCTTGTTAATTCGACCAATAAACGAATGGTGAAAGTTTACTACGAGTTTTCCTGCTATACCTACCCGGCCTGGCTACCCCAAACCCGACAGGTCTTACAAATTAATGATGGCATTAACCTGTCAGGATAAATCGATTATCGATTATTATTAGTTAGAAACCGGCTTTGGTGTTATTACATAGGTGATTATGAAAATGTTCAAGTAAATGTTACATGTTTCCTTCCTGTGTATTAATTAAAAATTTATTTTTCTTGATACGGAAATCAATGCGTAAATAATTGATTTATTTTAACAGCGTTTTACGTAAAAAGCTACATTTTACTACATACAGTGCGACATATTTTTTGTACATTTTGATTCCGAATTTTATCTCTGTTGCTAATAAAAAAAACATGTTGTTAACCGTCATTAGAGAAGGGGCCGTCTCCACGAGCGAGAGACTCGCGGCGATAGCCTCGTCCGGTGCCACCAAATTCGATACAAACTCTATGGGCCAATCTCCACAGGGCGATACTATCGCCTATCTATAGAGTTTGTATGGCACGGAGAGACTATCGTCGCGATTCTCACGTTCGTGGAGACGGCTCCTTAGTAATGTACTATAGACCGAGGGACTGATGCCACAATAGAGATGTAGGGCATCCCCAGTCATGGCAGATAGGTGACTCTGGAGAAGTTGGTTCTATATAATTATTATGTTATAATATTCAAACTACAAGTCGCTAACTGTAATAGAGGCCGAGATCCCTACACAGGCTCTGATGAAACCTGAAGATTTAGAAAACTGCTTACACGATTTTCATGAAACATAATCTGCCGTGCGAGCATGACGTCTCTCAGGTACGTATACAAAATCTCAGTTAGAAGAGAAAGAAACGCGGAAGTCGCGGAAACGGGTCCTTTTTGTCTTGCTTTATATCTATTATCTCTTTCTATCTGAGATTTTGTCTACGTACCTGAGATGCTATACACCGTCATGCTCGCACGGCTGGTCAACGTACATATTGCCTTACCTATTTAAGTAGGTTCACATTCACATTGGAGCACAGATTATAAAAGTAAAATTATTATTTTAATGTATGGAAAATAACTGCAATTTAACTAGATTACGATTGTATCCTTGATGTTTAGTTGAAGAGCAAACGGAAACATTTAAGGCATGTTATCTATCACATGATAACAGTCTTTAATTACTTTGGCACCAAACTTGGTGATCCATTTTGGTGCCAACGCCAGCATGTAATAGGTATTCATGACCTGGAACCAATATTTAAAACTCTACTTTTTGACTCCTATGGGTCAAAAATTAAAAAAAAATATGAAGCTATACATCATGCCTAACTAAAAGTTGCGTTGCAGAAAGCTACCTACTGTATAAATTGTATTTTGCAAGCACATAGTATATTCCCTACCTACGTCAAATACAGGTACAAAAAGTACCTGCCATTGTTATAATAACATTTTGTAGGCGGATCTGACATCTGACCTTTACATCTCCTACATTGTAGGCAGATATTGAATTTGTACTTTTATAGATTGAGTGTGCTTGTATGAAAATTACTGCCCCGGCTTTATAAGGCTAGACAAAGTTAAATCAAAGATTTCAATAAGTTTCCCCGAAGTATTGAGATATTTACTGGGAAAAAATAGTTCTCCTAGCTATCTGTGCAAAAAGATCACAGAGATCCGTTGCTCCTTTTTAACGTGAAAAAAGGACAAACAAACATGCTAACTTTCATCCTCTAGTATACCACCTTGGGGAGGTGGATTTAAAGAAACAAGTAGCCTAGATGTCCTTTCTAAAGTTCAAGCTATTTCCTTATCAAATTTCATCAAAATCGGTTCAGTGGTTTAGCCGTGAGATCGTAACAGACAGCATTTATAATATTAGTATGGATATAGGTTAAAGTTGGATAAAAGATTTCGAAAGAAATTTAGATACAATTTAAAAATCGACATAAAACTCCAGGTATTAGACGTAGAGAAGTATGTATGTATCTAGTCATCTCCATCTATCTACCCCATATATGTGACAGGTGTGAAGGTATAAATCCGGGATGAGTCGCTAGTATTACATACATATTTAAAAGCAATCCCACGGGCGGAGCAGTACATTACAAACATAATCAAGTATGTATGGGCTCATCTCACTCGTGACTATGAAATGCCAGATTAATGTCAAACGTGAGGTTGTCAGTTTACATGGCAGACGGTGCAATATGTGGGATATATTTAATTTTATATGTGTACTAGCTTTCCGCTGCGGTTTCGTCCGTGGAAAAGTGGCATTAAATTTTTTCTATTGTTGTTACTCTCCCACCCTCCACAAATCTTCTTTTTTTTTCACAGGTTGCCTTACCGCTCCCGAAACAGTGTAATCGGTCCCAGGGTACCCAGCTGGACGACAAAGTCTTCTTCTTTTAGCCGATGTTATTTGTGAGGCTATACCTAACCAGTGGCCAGTTCTGTTGAGGTATATTTAGTGTCGGATTATGTACATAAGTTATTAAATCCAACTATCTCTGTGCAAAAAAACCGCCTTGGTTTCGCCCGAAATTAAATTGCTTTTCAAATATATTCTAAAGTTTCTCATCTGAGTTTTATGAGGTCTTGAAAATCCTCAATTTCACGCGTATTTCAACAAATTTGCAACTCGAGTTATCTTAATAATTATATTTACTAATTTACAATTTTCTCGACATTAAAAGATAGATAATTTCACATACTTTAAGAATACACTAACTAGAATTTGATAATTCTAATAGTTTTTGTAAATCAACATTCACGTATCAGAAACATGAGAAAGTACGATTACTAAAAAAAATCGGTATTTCGAAAAACACGAAAATTTACAAAAACTATTAGAATTATCAAATTCTAGTTAGTGTATTCTTAAAGTATGTGAAATTATCTATCTTTTAATGTCGAGAAAATTGTAAATTAGTAAATATATTAAGATAACTCGAGTCGCAAATTAGAAAGAACGTCTATCTTATCTTATCCTTGGTTACCTTATCGATTTTAATAGTAGTCCATCTCGCTAACATCTTTCTAAAGAGATTTGGACAAAATAAGCCGCGCGTTAGACTCGTTTTTTATATTTTTTACGCTGACGGAGTTCCGAGAAAAATCACTAAAAATATTTACTAAGTAGGTATGTATGTATGTACAACGTACATGATATCAAATGACGCCAGACTATGCGCCTGCGTCTCCCCGCGTCATCTGTAACCGGTTGATTCGTTGCATGAAAGAAAAAGAGACAAAGAGAAACGGGCTACAAAAACTTGTCTCGAATTTCCGAGAGGCCTTCGAACGGTTGTGCTTTTCATATATATCTATGTATAGCATATTATAGCTTGTAAACAAAAATGTTATTTTTAAAACACCTGACTCTTGTTTTAGATTTTACCACTTTTACTGACGACTTCGCACGTTACTAATACTAATCCTGCATCATTTTATTATATCTCTGACGGATTAGACAGCATACGTCATGAAAACTCCCTGGGGCTAACTTTTTCCCCGACTTGACTCACTTAATACTGAGCTTCGTAAACCTTCCCGATGAATATAGTGAAAACTGTAGTATAGTTAGTTATGCAACAAAATCCGGTCAGTTTACCTGAAAAGGGCACAGATAGACAGACGCGGCGGGAGACTTTGTTTGATTTTATATGTAGTTATTTGGAATTTCCATGATCTCCCCTGCCCAGTGCACAGTTTCACCTTCTGTATGATACTCGTTTAGCCGTTACGGAGTGTTTGATTAACAAAGGTAACGAACGTAGTTAAACTAAGAACAAAGTTTGTGGTTGAAGCTTTCAACTTGACATTGAATTTAATATTTTTAACAATTAAATCGAAAGAAAACGTGCTTTATGTTTTGAATTGTAAATTGCTCTTTTTGTGGTTAAGTCCCCATTCACTCTGTTCTTATCCATATCCCTATTAATATAAATGCGAATGTAAGTTTGTTTGTTACGCTTTCACGCAAAAACTACTTAACCGATCATCATGAAATTTTGCACATATATTCTTGGAGGTATTAGAAGTAACATAGGATACTTTTTATTATCACGGCATGACGACGGGAACGGGGTGGGCAGTGTATGAAGTGTATATGTTTGCCAACATTTTGAAATTAGAAGTCGTGGGAAACAGCTATCAAATATAAAGTAAAGAATGTGTCAAATCAAAATCTTCTTAAAAAGGAACTCTTTATACAGCCAAAGAGATCGAATATTATTCATTTCGGTCAGCTACAATTAGATACGAATTATAGGGTATATTTTATTTTGTTCGTAAATGTCCACGGACGAAGCCGGGGGCGGAATGCTAGTATATAATATATGCATGTATGTATTTCGGAATGCGGAATTTGGGTGTCCAATGTAGGTGTGAACTGTTCAAGGTGTGAATATATCGGCACAATAATTAAATATAGACTAGATTTATAGGTACTTATACACAGAACATTATAAAAAAGTGTATATATAGAATTTTCAGAACAGTCCCTGAAACTTATCCCAAAAAAATAGAACAATTACATTTTGTGCTATATTTCAGTGCAAAAATGATAACCGTCACAAATAATTTGTTTAAAGATAGCATGATATACCATATTTAACTATTTACATTAGTTTTTCAGAATATTGTCATTACAGTAGAAAAAAATTATTACACCGGTTTTCATGTATCATGCTACTTCTTCTCTTCTTTATAATTTTCTGTAGTAGTACTATTAGTCGAATAGTAGCTCTATGGTTGTGAAAATGGCTTAGACTTCAATACAGATATCCACTAAAAATATCATATCGGTAAAATTAGAGCAGATTTTTCGCAGACTTTATATCTATTAGAAGTTGGTTGAAATTGAGTGAAATTTCGCATTTTATACTTATTCAAAAGTCTAATTGTTATATTTTTAAGTGACCCTAACATAAAAATCAATAGAAGTTCCCATTGGATAGACCAGTCTGACTACCAATCTGACCAACGGGAGTGGCTCAACCAAATCAATGCGATGCAGAACCACTATACATTTTTTATTTCACAGTTTCACACCAAGTATAGTATAGAAACATGTATAAAGTAGATACCGCACGTAAATGGATGCGTGAAAGCCTGTGAATTGAAATGTTACAAAAACCTTACGTGAACTCAAATTTCCTTTGTTAATATTCCAAATGTAAACTAAACCATGGGGTGATTAGTCACATAGGAACTTTGTTCTCAATTACTGACTCACTGATACAATGACTTCAGGTGTTGACTCATTTTCGTAGTAATTGTAATTAAGTTTACATGATAAATACCTAACAATGTGTGTACTTAATAGTTGTTCATTATAGTGTTTATTTGAATTTTGTTTCCGGGTTACCTATCCTACCAGAAATTCCATGCCTGGCCTTATAAATAATTGTCTTCAAACTACAATTCGCTAGCTTTAATAGGGGCCAAGATCCCTACTTGATGAAATCTGAATGCCTACTGCTTACCCGATTTACATCAAACATAGCTAAGGATCTTCCCGACTAAACCAGTCTTCAAATAAAAAAAAACGCAATGTAATCGGTCCATCCGTTTGGGAGCTACGATGCCACAGACAGACGTAGGCTTCAATACGGGTCGGGTCAGCAGATTATAGCCAAAACGGGAGAAACTCTGGTACTCTGTAGGAACCTTAATTTTTTTAAGCGGGTTAAAATGCTACTATAATAAGGCATTAACAAATATTATCGTGATATGCTTAATGCTATAAAAAAGTCAATTTAGTCAGTTACTCCATAGGAGTTGGAATTGGAAGTATATTCAAAAGAAATGCGTTACGGATTCTCTTATTGTGCATATCTTTTCTGGATCGAGAAAGGGTTGAACCCGGGATTTCTGGTTTAAAGTCTAATACTCTGACCACAGCGATATCGAATTTCTCATTAGTACCTTTACTTATAAGAACGTACCTGCCTTTTTAGCGACAGTTCTTCAATAAAAGAAACACGCGTGCATGTGACCAATGTTTCGTCAATGCAAATTCGTTTCACGGACCATGAATAAGTGAAAATGTTATTACGACACAACAATATTTTACTTCTAAACAGTGAGTGAAAGCAGAGATAAAGCACAGATTACGATCTGAAAGTACTCGGTCGGTGAACGAACTATTCGATACGGTGGATAGTAGGTTAAGTTACATTAACTAGGCTCACAAGAGTTACAAGCTCCATCTATTATGCTCAACACCTCATTGCACTTATCGTTGGCTTCGGATTGTAAAATACACTTTCCCAATTTTCTGAGATATGGTGAATACATAAGAAAACGTATCCTACTTCTGAACAAGTCATAGATCAATAACAGAATTGTTAACAGCCTAAGCTCATAATGATGTAATCAATTCAATTTATTTTCTTGTGAATCTATAGTTTTCTTGGGTCTACGAACAAATAAATAAAAATATATTTATATTCCCATAGATAGGGGAATGAAGAGAGGATGGAGCAATACTGTTCATAATATTGCTTAATTAATGTCAGATGAAGTTATTAAAAATAAATTTCAAATTATTTTGGCATTGTAAATTGAAAACACACACGAACTCCGAAGAATGCCGACCTCCACCTCCGAGAGGCGCATCTTGTAAAGGCCATTGTATTTATTTTGCTAATGTTCAGAATTTAACGAAGATCTAATCGTGGATCTCTAAGTCACAATAGCTTCAACTTCTTGTGTACCTCTTGATGTGAGCAGAGAGATAATGGAACGCCATTTGTTACGATTCTGACATACATCTTTCGCCTCCTTTATAGTCATCATGCCTCAACACACATGCCCCGCGGTTGCGTCTTTTGTATATCGCCCTCAATCACTTCAATTGAAGTAAACCAATGGTGTCATCTATTGGAATTTAGGGACATTTCTGTCATGTTGCATTCAGTGCCGGATTAAGTAAGCGCGGGGCCGTAGCAAAATGTTATCAAAGGGCACCAAGGACCAGGGGACCATGCCCCCCCCCCTATTTTTTCAGACGCAGATCTGTTAGTATTTAAAAAATCTAGACATGTTTTTAAATTGTTTTTTCGCTTTATGAATAATTTTATGTTTAGTAGTATGGACAACTGGCAAAAAGTGGTCACTGTTACTGGTTATCCATTTTTATGCCCAGGGGCGGGGCCCCTAGTGGTGCGGGGCTTGTAGCATTTGCTTACTCCTGCTACGTGGTTAATCCGGCACTGGTTCAATTTACTAAATTTTTAATCGCGTACATTTTTAATACAGTGTTTCTAAAATAACGCAACTGCTTTTCTTCAATTTCATCGCTTACATTAATACTTAGATATATATATATTTCAATTGTTAGGTGATTCTTTGTAAAATCAGAAAATAGTGACCTCCGTCTTAAGAGCTTCTTGGTTAAAAATTATCTCTTTTGAAAAGGCTTTACGAAGACGTAACGGTTCTACAGTACAACTATCACAAAAGAATATTGTCGCGTTGTGACGAAGGACGTCTGAGTGTATGTCAGTATGTGCCTATAAATAAATGTGTAACGACGCTTGGCAATGAATACAATTTGTCTGGTTTCCCAAGTAGGTAGAAGGTCGAGTACGGTCGATATAATGCTTAATCAAGTGTGGATCTATCTCGAGTCACTTGAGACTTGTTTATCGCCTGGACAAACTGATAGTAAAGGAAAAATACACTCTGTAAACATGTTCACAACTGCATTCTAATTCCCACATTGAAGTATGTAAGTGAATCTTCCATATGGCAGCTGTGTGTAAATGAGGAATGATGAGATACGAGAAAGGTGTGAGGTAATGATAATGTGAAGTATAAATTGAAAGGGGAATACAGAAATGGTTTGGACATATTGAGCAGATGTGTTGAAAAGCTTACAAAATAAATACTAAAATCGAGCTGTAACAATCCAAATAGAATAACGAAGATTTAAAATTAGCTTGCATGTATGAAACGCTGTATTTATGTAAAAGAAGCAAGAGCAAATATGACTGACTGACTGAGGAACACTACTTCCTCTATCAAACAGCTATGTCTCTAAAGGTAAAGTGGCAACCTAGAATTATGTCGTTAGCAACAATAATCTGACTTATTCCGATTCAAGTTTGGTTGTTTCAGTTGTTTGACGTGCTTTTCACGTCATGTTCTTTCCTACGTTAGCTATTTGTTTGGTGAGAGTATTAGCATAGTTCCTTAAGGGTCCTTGGCTGTCGGCCATCTTATATCTGTCAAAAATATGACAAATCTCATTGAATCCTAGAAAAATTAGTATATACAACATTTACAATTCAAATTGTTGGTACTTAATCTTTTAAATTGGATGAAGCCATATTTTCATTATTAATGTTGTGTAAATATACTCGTTTTTCTAGGATTAATTAAGATTTGCCATATTTTTGATAGCAGTAATTTGTAAAAGTAATTTGACGCAGCCAAGCTAAACATGAAAAAAGAAACAGTTGTTTCAAAATTAACAGACTATCTTTTAAAAAGATATTAAAGTTCAAAATTCATTTTTAATTTACATTTGGGAATGCGTAACAACGTATGGGGGCACTAAATGCCATTTTTTCTGTACATATTCACTTTTTCGCAAAATTTTTAACACATTGTTTCAAATAATATCTTATTACAAGTAACTTATTGAACAGAATATAGCGGTAATCCGTAATGCTTAATCAAGGGTGTCTTAATATCTTCAAGCTCTAAGAAATAATTTTATCATGTAACCTGAGAGGTGCACACTCTGTTAATTAGGAAAATTAAATTGAGGAAGTGAATGTTTTATACGTAACTTGACATTTAACTAGGTATCTGGGAATTAGGAATCGTTTTTTTATGATAATGTTAAAACAAGAAAATATCCTTCTAATGATAACTACATAGTACAGTTTTGTATGTACGATTGGGTAGACTAAAAGTGTTCAGATCTGATGAAATAATTTGACATTAAAATGAATACAAATAATATTATACAGTTCGTTGTACACGAGGCTCATGACGACGCTTATAACAGTAATAATATATATTTTATTGAAAATTGCCTATTTATAAATACTGGTGCGATTGTTTCGATTTTATTATTGAAGCAAACGTTATTGAAAACAATTGACATTTTCTAATATTGTTTAAGTGCTGTATAAGGCTGATGTACAATGAGTATTGTTTTGTAAACTCCAATAAATTATGATCTACGAGACCCAATTCACCCAACACCATTGTCGTAGAGATGACGCTTTAGCTTCATATAAATAACGTTCTTTGCTTGCATCTTCAGAAACTATATGGCGGACAGTGCCATCTGAAGACCTTGACCAAACACATGTCAGATGACTTGATACACCTGTTCTCATTGCACAGAATCAGAATGAAATAATGTCTGAACGAACAATAACAAAGATAGCATAATCAGAGACTTCTACAGAAGCGGAATATTTCTTATGCAGATTGACATACTGAATATCCACAGTATGTATACATTTGTGTGTATCAATATACATAATCTATTTGATTTTTTTTTCATTTCAGGAATGTAAAGATTGAAGTAAAAGTTTAAGTTGCATAAATGAATTACTTGCTTTTCACTTCCACATTGTTACGACATGTTTATATTTATGGTTACTTTTGTTTTCTCTAGTTTAGCTTGTATATTTACACTTTTACATTTACTTCGCAGTATGGAACAACTGATGATCGTAACTACTGTAGGAGACATGATAAACTTAATGTAACTGTAATACAGTCACGCCAGTCTACGCCAAATACTAACATTATAAAACACTTGCCGAAAGGTAGTTACAAACGTAAAACAATGCGCTCCAAATCGCAAGATAATGATGTAACTGCTAACAGCCGCGTAAACAGGCGTCACAGAAAAAAAAGAAAATTAAGAGGATCGTGTACCTCAGCGTACGCAGCGAAATAGGTATTTAGAAAATCATATTCTGTCTCAAGCGCGCTCTACCCACGGGCATCAGTGCGACAGAGAGCACTGCAGCTCGTGAGTGTTCGTAGGTATGTTCTTCGTTGAAAATTGCGTTTTGGGGGAAAACGATTTACACCTACTAAACTATAACAATACCTTATAATTTTGGTGTCAAACGTTTTAGCAGATTACAATCTACGTACGTACGTTTTGCTTTTTTTGAAATTTAGCTTTGTTTCTCAAATACAGACTGTTTATTACGAGCAATTTATGAACCAAAAAAACCGAGATTTGAGGGGCTTATAACTTTTGACCTATTACGAATTTTGAAAAAAGGAAAAAATACGTACGTAGTTTTTCATTATGTCAGTAACATATTACAAAATCGTTAAAATTAAATGATATTTAGGGGTAGTAAAACGTTTTCTCCGTTTGTATGGACATGGACGCGGTACACTACACTCTTAATGCTTAGATAATTATGAATGGAGAAATAATTGTAGTATGTATTGCGTAATTACCACTTGATGGCGACTAATATCACCGGAAGATCATTAGCGCATAGTTTGTGCTCTAAGCGTGTTGTATAGGAAATTAATGCTTAATTATTGCTGTACTGTGCCCTTTGGAATCTCGTTCTAATTGTTTTAATTAACACGAACGTCATGGGATTGTTACTAGCAGCGTGTCCCTGTGCTCATTTGGGATTGATTGTGCTTATACTTCGTTATATTTTCTATATTTTTATTCAATTTGAAGAAAGAAAGAAGAGGATTTACTGAAATAGACTGATGTTAGTCAAAATAGAATTCCTAAATGGTCCTTTGTTTAAAATTACTTATTAATTATCCACTGGTCTGGAAGGCATAAGACAAGTTTCATCGAGTAAATGTTGATGATTCTACATAGTGACCTAATAGTCTTGACAAAAATGCATCCGCTTCATGGAAATTAGTTAATAAACCTTGACTGGACCATCAAATATTTGCAACTCCGTGTCAACAGTCTTGTGTCGCAACAATAAAGAGTCTCAGATTAGCAAACCTCCGGCTGTAGACGGCTCGTGAGAACAGACAGCAAGATCTGTCGTAACAAGGCGTGACTGAAATGGAATAAAAAAGTCAATGTGATCAGCATACATTTGGAGATGAATTAAAATAGATGAATGAATGTCTATCTATGGTGATACTAGTTGTATTCTAATAGAACCAATCAAATGAAGTCCATTGATGCATCTACTTGCTGACAAACGGTGACATTGGTTGCCATTTTAAAATGAAATTTGTTTGTTAAATTGATTTTCATTTCATGGCCAATATTGGGAGACATACAATATACACAAATTTACACAATACACACACTATAGACACAATAACGATTTCCCTGTTTAACATTAATTTTAACAATTTCCATAGTAATAAGTGTATAATATTCTTTATGATCATGCATGCTTATCGTGTGGTCCAAAGAACAAGTCTGTTTAACAAATCAGTTTTTGTGTATGCACGAGTGAGCTCAGTGTTCAACCACCCGCATATATATCGCATAATAATTTTTAGTTAGCATACACACATACATTTGCTCGTGTCTTTATGTAACCAGATTCTAAGACTTTAGGATTTATTATTGAAAGAAGAATTGGTTTTGACTGTGGATAATCTTTTAATTGAAGGAATTAATCAGCATCATGAAACCTTATGTTATTTTGTTAATCCCGGATATACTTGGTTTGTATAGCGTTTAATTGAAGGCGTGTTCATTCAATTAAGAAACCTTTGGTTTTAGGTACTAACAAATAATCAACCTTTCACAATTTATATTATTAGGATTTGGCGACATAATAGTCAAAGTACACTTACGTATGCTTTGGTCATGACGCAACGTTGTTACCACTGGGAGGTTTATTTATGAATGTGGTATCCCTTTTACTTCATATCTGAGACTGTCATCAGAATGTTAACTTTTTGATTTGTTTTAAGATTATGTCACCGTTAACTTATGTAGTAGTTATCAAACGGGTTTCACTTCTAACTTCCATACAGGTCATGAAATAGATTCCCAAAAAATAGACCCGTCTTTCGTTTTTTTTTCTTACATAAGTCTGTAACTCTGTATTCTATATTGGACTACGCAGATATTAAGGGTCTCTCTAGCTTTTAACGACAGCTAGATTTAATAACGACAATGTGCGAGTTTGCAATTTACATGTCTATATTAAAATGGTCATTACATGACATTGATTCATTTCAAGGTTTCCAAAAAATGTATTGCAATTACATTTAAGTATCAAACAAAAAATGCACGACATGACCGCGTTGTTTTTCCACATGTAACAAACACATTAATACATAAATTGCCATTTTTATTATTAACACTAACATTTGCTCACTGCTTCACCGCTATTTGCCTCTTCACGTTGTAGTTTATGTCTGTATTTAAATTCGATATGTCGTAATGGAGCGTTTACATAGGCAACACACATCCACAGTTGTAATCTTAGTAACTTTTTATTGCTAATAATAGAATGGTCAACCCGCTTATCAGTTTTGAGTGGTTGACTTTTAGCATTAAGTCTTTGGTATTATTACGAGTAATAAATTGTCACTCATTGTTCTTAGTGATGATAGCGATGACGCAGGCAGGTCCACAACACGACATCCTAGAAACGTGAATGCTAAAACAACAATTATTAATTACGTAAGGGAAAGACAGGTTGTATTATCCTCGTGCCCACGCGCCGTCTACTTACAGGTATTCTATGGAATGCACTCAATGATATACGAGGTAAGGTCACGAACATAGAATGGAATGTAAGCAATCACGACTATGGATGCGCATGGGCAACGCGAATTGAATACATTTTATTCTCAACATGCGACGACGTAGAAACACTTAGAGATATACATGCATAATCAATACAGTCGGTACATCATTAGTTTCTTTGTTATTTTTGACAACATCACGTTCACGTATATGCAAATTGATGGTCAATTCAATACGATGATTAACATTTTATTTTAATTTAAAAGTAGCGATTTTCCGTTTTATAGCAACAGTTAAATAAGAAAGTATGTAGGTACAATGTTCCCATCATGTCATACAACTATTTTTAGATCAATATCATTGTTCTGAGCTAGATGCAATAGTAGTTCTTTGTGTTTTGTTGTGCTGGGTTTTACTTCTGTTGCGTATTGTACGAGTATGTGTACTTTTGTATTGTAATTATTACAATGAGCATTGGTTGCGGAATGTGTTTAATGGTTACATAGGCTACAGTCTAGGTACTTAGTACTACTGAATTGTATTACATACATAATTTTAAGATGTTAAGGTGCGTCGGTGGCCAAGTGGTTAAGACGTCTGGTATTGATCCGGGATCATACCCGTGTAGTCAGACCACGGGTATGATCCCGGATCCCGGTCGAGTTTTTTAATTAAAAACTTATGTACATAATCCGACAAACCACACTTAACAGAATATTAAATCGATGTCAATGATAACACCGGAATCTATAATACCACGTACCTACCTACTCTATCTAAGCCTGTACTTGATCTAATTTTATCTTACGCAAATATTTGTACATATCTATTATTGACAAATAATATTAAATATTCAGTGAGTGGTATGCAGCGTTGAGAAATACATAAAAACTGAACTGGGCAAAATTAGTAACACTAAAATAACTAAGCAATTAAATTTCCGAGAATAGGAATGTTTAGAATGTTCTCTTAAATTACATTGAAATTGTCCGCGTGTCTTTCGTAAAGTACTTTCGCAAGTTTAAGATTTGAACTGGATTAAGGCAAATGTCGATCTGATTTCTATTTATTTTGAAATTGTCTATTCTTTGTTTTCTTTCTTCACGGGTTGCCCTACAGCTCCCGAAACCGTGTTACGGTTCCAGGGTACCCAGCTGAATTGTCTAATGCATAATAAATTTGTTCATGCCTTACTACCTGGAAGTAAAAACTAAGGGACTAAATTGTAGATGATTGTCTAACGGGTACAATTGAAATGATTTATCCAGCTAGAATCTAGAATATTTTAGATCCACAATAGCTGTTTCCCCGTTACACTAATAATGTCTGCAATTACATAGGCTACAGTCTAGGTACTTAGTACTACTGAATTGTATTACATACATAATTTTAAGATGTTAAGGTGCGTCGGTGGCCAAGTGGTTAAGACGTCTGGTATTAACTAGTCAGACCACGGGTATGATCCCGGATCCCGGTCGAGTTTTTTAATTAAAAACTTATGTACATAATCCGACAAACCACACTTAACAGAATATTAAATCGATGTCAATGATAACACCGGAATCTATAATACCACGTACCTACCTACTCTATCTAAGCCTGTACTTGATCTAATTTTATCTTACGCAAATATTTGTACATATCTATTATTGACAAATAATATTAAATATTCAGTGAGTGGTATGCAGCGTTGAGAAATACATAAAAACTGAACTGGGCAAAATTAGTAACACTAAAATAACTAAGCAATTAAATTTCCGAGAATAGGAATGTTTAGAATGTTCTCTTAAATTACATTGAAATTGTCCGCGTGTCTTTCGTAAAGTACTTTCGCAAGTTTAAGATTTGAACTGGATTAAGGCAAATGTCGATCTGATTTCTATTTATTTTGAAATTGTCTATTCTTTGTTTTCTTTCTTCACGGGTTGCCCTACAGCTCCCGAAACCGTGTTACGGTTCCAGGGTACCCAGCTGAATTGTCTAATGCATAATAAATTTGTTCATGCCTTACTACCTGGAAGTAAAAACTAAGGGACTAAATTGTAGATGATTGTCTAACGGGTACAATTGAAATGATTTATCCAGCTAGAATCTAGAATATTTTAGATCCACAATAGCTGTTTCCCCGTTACACTAATAATGTCTATTATAGGTACTTATTATAATTATTGTTTATCGTCTTATTCTAACTTCAAGTATTGTTTGTTGGTCTTGGTATACAATAAAAACCCAGTTGTTATAATGGAAACTGAATAAATAAACATAATTATAGTTCCATTATGCTGTCTGTAATTATAATTTTAGATTATGTAATATAGACGGAGTGGCTACCGTTATCTAGTCTATCTAATGTTATTGTAGAAACCCAAAGGCATTAAAATTTGACACGCTTCTTAGAAGCAATTGCATAGTAATAACATGAATTTTGATACTGTAAATATTAGCTAAGATTTCCTGGTACATATTAGATTGATCTCGTCGTGAGAAAAGGAAAACAATGGTACTCGATCCCCGGCTGCGCCTGCGACGATTGATAAGCTCGGGGCCGGCGGCGTACCAAGCGCGGCCAGGCACCGACTGGTTCCTCGGTCGACGTGTTTTTATTGTGCTCGTATATTCCGCATACATTAGACTGGGGCCGAGTCTTGTGAACTTTAACCGATTGTAAATATAAACACACCTGCTGAACTGATTTGACAATATTTCATTCATTGTTCAAACGGCTAAACAATAACTAAGCGTTTATTAAAAACAAAGAATGAATGTATTTCATATATGCAATATATATTGTGTTAAAGAGTTATTTATGAAACTTAGCGACGCGACGGCAGGTGTCACGTATTGCTGCACTGCGATAAAATAACTACAAATATGGGCTGATGGAGGTAGCAGCAGCTTGCTTAATTTGCCTGCTTCGCTCGTCGAGGCACACAAAACAGTATTTCTACATATAATTAAAGACCATCTCCAGATTGGTGAGTCCACGAAGTCATATCGAAATGCCTCAAATGAAGCATTCCATTTCGAACGAATGTTTTTCAGCAATGTTATGCCACATAGTGATTACATTTAACGTGTATATGTCAGGCATGCTAAAGCTAATCCGTAATTTCAGACGTAGCTTACCATTTGGCATCTGGTCGATCAGACAAACAGTGTAATGTTTGTAAAGTTCAATTGTATGAAGGCCACATGTTTAACGTTCACTCTCCAAAAGGATTTATTGAATTATTATGCGCCATTGCTATTAGACCGTAGTGCTAATAGGTTTAAAGTATAAATTACATTGATATATCGTGTCGTTTATGATAGATAAATCGTGTAGTCTCTGTTTGTACACAAACCGTACGTATATGAGTTTTGTTACAGTTTACACAAATTGTTCAGTATATGGTTAACATTCTTTGCGCTGAAACCAAACACTTTAGACTAAAATATATTTTGTAGATTTTCTTGTTTTTCGTGAAATAATAGGGAACTCAGACAGACAGATTGGTATAGCTTATCTAACACCCACACGCGTCCGCTCTAAATAACAGAACAGTAGAATACAATGACATTTCAATTAGAGACGAGCGATGTCGTAGTGTTGATTCGTCATGAAAATCGATGGGTAAACAGTCATTTTAGTTTTTTTATTCATCTTCCATTCTAGGATCATCCAATAATTATATTTCATTGTCATAATATGACAATTAACCTTTAAATTTTCGTTGTTACAGAGGTGTTTTTCCATGGAAGAGTAACGGATCATCTGGCTCAAAATCACAAAGACCGGCGACTTCGACTTCCAGCGTTAGTTGGAAGCTGTTCGGCAGTAAATCTAGTGGTAACCTAGCTAATGCAGCTAAAACTTTGGGTGCTGATGGACAGTCATCACTCACTCCAGCTTCTTCTGGAGCCAACACACCGCATCATCACAGACGACAAGGCAGCTCCGCTAGTGAAAAGCAATTCGAAGACCTTGTTGCCAGTTCCATCGCCCTTATTCAACATGACCGGTGAGTATTGACAAATTATATCTATCTATCATCAATGCTCGTATACCAGGAGGGTAGGCAGATACCGTTTATGCCTAGTGAAATAATGGTAAAGCGGCATATATATTTAATTTACTGATCCATGTATTCAATTTACAATAACAAGTGCCAAGACTGCCAAGTCGTTACCATTATTTTCCTTTACAACCTAGAAAAGGTTGAATTTAATGTAACTTTCAGCCAATTACCCAATAGGGTCAGTAGAGCATGAAACCGTAGGCCGTTAAACCCAGAAAGTTAGCAGGATCCAGTGGTGGCATCGTTAACAAACTGGAAGTATCACGTCATGCCCTCGTAACATTAATCGTGATTCGTGACCTCAAGAATTGGTTGGCCGGAAAATGGTGTAAGACATTTTATGTAATTTGTGGTATTTCATCGAAGCATACGATTGTTAATGACAGCCTAATGCTTTTGAAGTCTGCAAACCATAAGAAGTTTCATAAGTCATTAATTTATCGGAACACTCATACTGGATTAATAGGATTCCAGTTTATATCTTTTTTTTCTTGTTTCTTCACGGTTTGTCTTACAGCGGAAGACTCGCTCGCTTAGCCGATGGTATTTGTGATCGTTTTGTATCTTATTTGACTAAAATAACGTACGAAGTTGACTGACGGTCTCCCGAACACGGCCTGACCTACATTTCATTGTTTGACTGTACGTGTAAACTCCCCCAAATTTCTTTTTGCTTTTCCTATAGGAAGATCGATAATAGGTGTGTAATAAATCGTTTCAAAATTTCCTGGCTCACAACACACCGATTTCCATTATCAATATTTCTTTTAGTTGTCGAACTTTCTAACCATGCAGGAAGCCTACTTTAAATATAATGCTGATAATTTCCGTGGCAATTGTTTTGACAGCTGTTTTTATAGTATTCAATATTATTTACAGTCTTTTTCCTTAGTCCATTTGGTTTTTCCATTGGTGTTCCAAGTTGTTAAAAGACACTTGATCTCAAAGTATTAACATCTCGACATATCTCTTTTGCGTCATATAAAAGCATAGGCAGGTGTTTCATAGTGTACATAATATTTTATTATTCATTAGTTTTGGGGAAGCTTCTAATTTATTAAGAGGGGGTGGGTTTTTTATCGATTTCTCAATTGCTGCCGAAATTGATGGCCGTTTGATTGACGTCATTCATAATAACGTACTAAAATACATTTGTTTTTACAGCTGAGGTCAATTGGTTCAACTGGTTAACTCCAGTTTATTTGTAGGAAAAAGCAAAATATGTCCGGTATTACAGACAAGCAATAGAAATGAAATTATGTATATAATTGAAAGCTATTAACTAAAGTATTTTAAGTAAAAAGACAGGATGTGAAGGAAAATAGTTGATGTACGGGTGTGGTTTCAGTAATTTAGTAGTACAGCACTACAGCTGCCCCGAGGCGCGTGTGATTATAGTGGTTAGGGCGTTCGTCGGACAGAACACGATTTGCTCGAACGTTCCCGCAATGCCAATGTAAATTGCTTGTCGAACTTAAAAATTGAACTTCACTGCGGGTGAATCGCTTTACTTCATAATCTTTGTACCCAGAAATAAGCTTTCTCGTGGCTGCAATCCCCGCTGATCCCGTTATATTGTAATGCAGAATATAGTTAATTCTGTATGTTTTACTATATTCGTAGTTATTATTTTTAATAAGGTTATTGCTAAAATACGTCAGTAAATCCAAATCTAGTGAATTGTGTATTATAACTGACTGATTTCTAACCGACTTCAAAAAAGGTCCAACTGTCCAACTGTATGTCTTTTTATGTAGTTCACCGATTTCTCCGTCAATTGTGAACCGATTTTGATGTTCTTTTTTAATTTATAGAGAATTCTTTCGGGTTGGTCCCATTTTTTTTGGTAAAAGTTGGTTTAGTGGTTTTCCAGAAATTTTGAAAAAAAACTGATTTTTCAGACAATTTTAGTCAATAACTCGATGAAATGTAAGCCGATTTCGATTTTTTATTTTTAGGAATGATGTTATATTATGATTTATGATTATTTGGTATACCGACTTCAAACATTGTTCACTGAAAAGCAACAAATAATTAAATATATCTTAATTTTGTAGCCTAATTTGGCACCAACCGACTTCAAATTCAACGGCGAAACGAAATATTTAATTATTTCTTGCTTTTCAGTGAATGTTTGAAGTCGGTATACTTAAAAAAAACTTAATTTATATCAAAAATATTGTAATGAGCTGTTGAAGTATCTGTTTTAGTGTATGATGATGTCTAGATCTAAAGTATTCCCTAAAGTAAAAAATACATTTCAAGGTATAAAACATAAGTTTTTAAAAACATGACACAAAATACAGTACATTATTGTTATTCCAAAGACCACTTTTTGCCCGACTAGAATGTAATAACTGCTCAAATATATAGTTTACATAATTTCCTTGAAATATTTCCAAACTATGTGGAGTAGTGTATGTATTCTGCTTGTGAATTTCATTAAATGTTCATGTTTACTTTAGTGGGGGTTCAGTTTGTGTACACACTTTTACGTTAATAAAAATACCAGAGCGTTTCTTGGAAGGTTTTTATAGGTACCTTGTTTATTTCTCAAGTAGATGTACGATGCCTGTAGTCTGCCGCCACGCCTGGGAATTCTTTTTAATCACATTATACTTCCTTTTATTACCCGTAAATAATACATTAACACGCTCTAATTTATGATTGGAATTACGAGGGCTTGTTTTGTTTGCGCGGGAAATGTTGAAAAATGTTGTCTTTGCGTTTCTTAATGTTGTATGCTTACATCTGAAGAGTTTGTCTTGCTTCACACATAAACGTATCTTCACCTTTCATCCAAATGCATTTAGGCTTTCTATTTATAATATTTGAAAGATAAAATACATTAAACTTGATCCACGGAACCCTTAAAATGAAAATTTGTAATTCTTTCTCTTCACTTCAAGTATTTACAAAGCCAATTATTCGTAATAAACTGTAGGTGTATCGTATCGTATTTTGTTAGTGAATGCATTGTTATTGTGACCGCATTCTGGGAAATACATTCTAAATCGATATCAAACCTGACCGTAGCCATTAAAGCACTTGGTTACTCAACTCACTCGAATCTAGCTGGCATAATCATGTCCTTTTAGGAATTATTAACACCCATTGCGTTAATAAGATTGGAACCTATGAATCAGATGAACTGAAGAAAAATAAAAGTTATAGTTGCAAACCACATTGCAAGCGTGAGGCGTGTGAATTCGTTCTCATGAACTCTGCAATCTGTTTATATTAACTTGTTCACACCTAGGATGCTCGCACGGGACTGCTGCCTATGTACGCGACTGTCTGATGTGTCAACAGGAATGTAGGTATATAAATGATTCTAGTACTTTTTTACCGAAATTGTTAATTTAATTTTGCTTGACCAAGCTTGGATTCAAGCACTTTTTTCAATCCCAGAAAGAGTTTAGTATAAAATTATATTTATTTAGTAAAAAGAGAAGACATCGCCAGGATAGATAAAGGCTAGTGAGTCTTACTCGACCACAGACAAGTTATCAATGAAGAGAATAGAAAATAAATAAGTGAAAAGAAGACCTACGACAGCCTCGTATATTGGCATTGTCAAAAAAGCTGGGTGCTGCTGCTTATGCTGTTAAAAAAATTAGGCAGCTAACTGCAGACATTGACACAGCAAGGTTAGTTTACTATAGTTACTTTCATAGTGTAATGTCATACGGTATCTTGTTGTGGGGCAGGGCTGCTTATGCCGAATCAATATTTGTTTTACAGAAGAGAGCGATCAGATCCATCTACATACTGAACGCTCGATTCTCACTTAAAAGGTTCAAAGAGATAAATATACTTACGTTTGCTTTGCATCACAATTTATTTTTGAAAACATTATGTATGTGCGTAAAAACATAGATCAATATGTCAAATTCCGCGATGTACATGATGTAAATACTCGCAACAAAAATAAACTGGTAATACCCAAACATCGTTTGGGTAGAACCAATAAATCCTTTTTGGTTCTAGGAATCCGCATGTACAATAAGGACTGATAGCTTATGAAAAAGGATTACTATACTGTAGAGTGTAGACGAATATTTAAATGATAATAATGCATGGAACTTAATAATATGATTTGAACTGATTCTGTACTGAGTAAATTATTTTTGACATTTTAATTATAAGGATTGTATTTTGGACCGTCTATTCATGACACATTTTATAATTTTTTTTACTTCTTACTTTTTATTGCAGACCTATTTTAATTATTTTATTAATTTTTTCAGACATTTATTAGTCGAGTATGTATATGTACTTATAGTGTAAAAATAAGTGTATTTTTTTAAAAATTTAAATTGAATTAATCAAAAGTGTATAAGCTATTTTTGCGGTATTTCGATTTGACTATTTCAAGTGTGCATTATGCATCTACGAAATAAATATGTTTTAATTTTGATTTTTTTTTCGGAACGGAGTCTGATAGGTTTGTTGTCTAGTAATCTTGAAATCGTTGCATTTTACTTTGTGCAAAAAAGATGAAAGCGAAATGAAATCCCGAAAAGGCTTTTCCACCGGTATCAGTGCATAACGAACGTCACCGTCGCGTCGTTATTGTTTCGTCTAACAATGGTTATTCTTTGGTCTGGTAATATGGACATTTCACCGGAGATGTGGATAATGCTTGTTTTATGGATATGCTGTGTGGGCATTATGCTATTTACTTGGCACAAACGTTCCCTTAGTTAGTAGGGACATTATATTGCTTTTGCCCCAAATATCCCAAACTGGGATACCCTGTACTATGGACATCAAAAGAAACGACATCACAACATTCACAACCTCATATTTAGCACGATTTGGGTTTTAAACTTTAAACCAAGAACCGTCTGCTACGTAAGTAGAATCACTACTATACTAGGCTTAGCCTGTAGAAATGGCAGCGGGACGTGACGGTGGCCATTTGACCAGAACGAGTATTTTTGTGAACAATCCACGGAAGTTTCGGAGCTATATTTAGATACGGCATTCCTCCGCGAATAGCTGCTGTTGTTGGTCCAATACCCACCTTACGTGGTGATTTATTTGAAATTTGTTGGTGCTGTGTTGCTAATTTACGCAAAATCCTATTCTATTTTTTTTTCAAAATGGCTCTATCAGGGTTTTGATGATTCCGCTAACAATAAGCCGATAATCGGTAGGTAGGATGCTCCCGCCGACCGTGATATGTCCTATTAATCACTAACTAATCACAACTATCACAACGCGGACGGGATTAAACTGGATTCCCCCTATTCACCTATGTGGAATCCTACGCAAAATTACAAACAGCAAATTCAATCTACATAATATGTCAAGTACTACTTTAGATGTGAGAACAAAGTGGTCAAAAAAGAAGGTTAGCTCTAGTAAAACATTTATTTTGCTGAATACCTACGATAACGTGATGATACGTTACGTTACGATAATGATACAAAGAAATTAAAATCTAGTCAAATCTCAAAATCTTCCATTATTTTGAACAGTAATCGTGTTTGACCTCAACGTCTGATTCAATCAGACTGATTTTATTATAGTAGCTACCTACCTCTTCTATACAAGGTACTAATTTCCTTTTAATCCCTCTAGTCTCTAGTGTTCTCAAGCGTTCTTCAAAGATTAATCTTTTTTTTTATCATTTCTATCAAAATATATCGTAATGGATTAAACAATTACAATAATAGATGTTGCGTGCGGATTGTTCACACATCCGTTCTCTATCGATGTTCATTATCGGTTACGTGACTGCCGATCGTTTCGTCCTTAGTTATGCCTGATATATGTTTATATGTAAATTGATATGCCATCACGGCCCTTATATCTTGGAAAAGAAGAATGAAGTGAAGATGAAGTTCAAGCTCTAGAGAAAAGTTTCCATATTCGACTACGTTCAAAATTGGTTGAAATGGTATTCGCAGCAACATAATCATCGTGCACAGTTGGGTAGTTTTCTTTCTCACAAGTGAACCGATGAATTGACTGGGGACGGCTGACTGGGAATAATAGTTCTCACATGATAATATAACGATTGGCCTCATTCAGTACGTTGCTCTTGTATAAAATTATTACGAAGGCATTTAATTAACGCGAAAAGCGTGCCGCTTCCAACTTCCAACAAATATCTACACCTCTGTAATTAATTTAGCTGTTGATGGTATTATGTCACGATTACACCACGAAACATTATGGGGCTTCTTTGTGGAAACTTGTGTATTTCTTAAAACTTTTTGAAAGCTTTCAACATTTTGTTCTGCCATATATAACGTATTAAACCTTATTATTGCATATTAAACATCTACTGTAGAGGTTGTATTCAAAGAGCCCTAAGCCCACCATGAAAACCATGACAAATGTGTGGAGACGTTATGAGTAACCTCGAGAGGGTAGTGGGCCTCTTGGTTTTAGGATACAGGAAATACTGAAGATGCAAGTCATGGCTGTTACTGTGAATGCCAAACAACTTACCCGGTATCAATTGGATACAAGTGATAACTTATAAAAAAAAATCTTTATGGGTTGCCTTACGGCTCCCGGGACCGTGTTACTGGTCCCAATGTAGCCTATGGCCGAAGTTTAGCAGAGGTAATATTTTAGATGGATAAGCCAAGTGAACTACATTTATTTGGCCTCATTCATTGACCTTAATCTTTCTGTTAAGCCATGTTGCTGTGGTCATCCATTAATGCCCCGACCATCACTCGTCATTTCTGCTGTCTCAATTTGCTTCAGAAAATCGGTATAGGTACACCAGCAGTGTCACCGCTGTCCTCAATAACTTCATTTTGATATGTGCTCAAAAGCCTTCAGCCTAGACAATGGACAACATTTAATTTTTCGTAAGGTACCAAAATTCGAAAACCGTTTGGAGATTACATTCTAGAAAGCTTATTTTTATTTTTTTTTATTTTTTATATCCTTTAATTTTCGAGTTATTTTAAAAATACTGAAATATTGAAAATTAAGGATTAATAGGTGCCCTAATCTGTGCTAACCCTCTAATTTAAAAATACTAATGTCTGTTGGCAGAGTTGTTAGTTATTGAACTCAGGTGTTGCCTTCTATTAATTTTACCCATTTTTATTCCATTTGAAGCTAAATTAATAATTATTCTTTAAATATAATTATATAAATACTTCTTTTATATAATATTTTTTGGAAGTTTTGCTATTTTCGAATGGGCTATTACAGGAAATATATTTACGAGTGAAACCGCGGACAAAAGCTAGTATTATTATATACATTATGAATAATGTTGTAGGCGATTTGAGTTCCGGCTACGGCAACACCTATTTGGAACACGGTATATTATACTCTTTGCATTTCTATAACGTATACTCTGTGGCTTGACTGACACTATCAGTCACTTTCTTTGGGTGACAGTTTATATTTTTTAATTTTAGTCCTAAATAAGGTTTTTAGTTTATAAGTCCTCAGAATTTATAAAAATTCATAATCAAATTAAAAATATAAAAACTCAACCAAAAATAAAATATAAAAATACGTGTAACTTATTTTTTAATATATTTTTAATTAAAGTAACAAAAATGGGTGATTCAAAAAATTAAATGTTGTCCATTTGTGCTGTCCACCAGGGATATATCTCACCTAATACTTTCACTGGTTTCGCTGACTATTCTGACTGAGTGTTTGATATTTGGTTACATGAAACTTGAACTCTTCAACACGAAAACACAAATGGAAACTAAAATCTCGATACAAAAAAAAACCGAAAACCGTCGTTCCTATATTATGACATTTTAAATTTTTTAGTTTTCTTTGTAAATAACAATTATTTAATTACTTCTTACGTCGCGCGTTTATTACTCTATTTTACATGCGAAAAGTATCACTGTTTCTTTTACTTTGCGACATTATAGTGTAGACGGGTATATGTGGCCTCTTAACTAGTGATCAGTGAGACCTATGATAAAATCTATATGAATGAAATAAAATATGAAATAATATTCTATATGAAGTTATCATTCTGCTCCTTTCCAACTCGCAGACCATCGAACCTGCCGGCCAAGTGTTCAGAGGAGGCGCTTCGTCACCGAGCTGAGCACGCGCGGGTTGTCGCCGCCGCCCGTCGCCGGGTCGAGCGCGAGGCGGCAGCGAGACACGCCCGCCTGCAACACTCGCTTCGACTCGAGGAGAGGCTCGCGACGCATGCAAAGGAGTGGGCCACGGATATACTGCCGCGGTGGACTCAGGCGTATGTATTAATTTATTTTTAAGGCTTCAGACCACGATCTCTTAACCAAAGAACATTTTT
Organism: Nemapogon koenigi; assembly: GCA_963924495.1. Taxonomy (NCBI): domain Eukaryota; kingdom Metazoa; phylum Arthropoda; class Insecta; order Lepidoptera; family Tineidae; genus Nemapogon; species Nemapogon koenigi. The sequence continues at coordinate 1,714,954 of OZ004640.1, read as the reverse complement.
ATTTTGGCATTTTTGGCATAGTCACCGATGAATGAAAAGTTGTGAGTTGTGCAGACAGATGCGGTCGGAACTAAGTGCTTCGGAGGGAACGTAAAAGCCGGAGTCCGCACTTAAATGAATAGAAGATATTTAAGTCTGTTAAAAAAGTGACACATATAGGTCCATTTAGTTCAGCAATAGGCTTCCCACCTGTTCTGTTCAATATGGACAATTGGCAATTAGTGGACACAGTTACCAGTGTATCTGGCCACACCGCAAGGTATAAAGGCCGTGCAGGCGTGTATTTGTGGAACTAAGTAAAGACTGATGTCTCGACAGAAAATGTTTGGCTTTTACCTAAAGTTTTAGTTAGTTAGGCTGTTGACTTCAGATAAAGTTGGAAACGTAGACTTGTGCGAGAGGTTCTCCTGCTCAGCGATTAAGTGGTATCAATCGTTAGAGTCTGCTAATTGGAACCATAAAAAAAACGCCAAAGCAAATCTAATATAAGCAATCTTGATGATCTTGACTAATACTACAAATTGCACCTGATTTAAACATATTTTTCAAGCGTTGAACAACAAGTTGATCGACTCGTTGAGTTGCTTACAAAACACGTACAGATAGATCAATTAACAGAGCAATGGTATAATAGCAGGGGCGACCCCGAACTGTTCTTTATAAAGTGCAAAAAGTATTGTGTGCTAATTAATTGGTATTTGACCATGGTTGCTATTGCTTGATTTAATATTCTAAATGGTCATTGGTCAACTCTACTGGCTATTTTTGTTTAATGTTTTATTATGCTTATTCATCAAGCGTAGGCTTTCATGCTAAATGTTTTCTTTTGGAATTTTCAGAAAAAACGCAAAACGTACTCACGAGTTGTGGTGGAGTGGTCTACCTCCATCAATACGCGGTAAAGTTTGGCAGCTGGCCATTGAGAACAAACTGGGCATCACCCTCGAAATGTATCAGGATTGTGTAATCAGGGCCAAAGAGAAGCTCTTAGAAGCGCAAATAAGGAGGCAGAGATTAAAACTAAACAGGAAGCACAGCTGCACCGATTGCGACGCGAAAAAAGAGGTCGTGCAGACGGAGGAGGAAAAAAACAGACTATCATTACCGAGGAATTTTAGTGAGCAGAATTTGAAATCACAAACTTTAGAGATACAGCCAAAGTGCTGTTCCATATCGAATCCGAACCTTCTGGAGTACAGCGAGGAATGTAGTATGGAGTTGATACAGTTGGATATTGCAAGGACTTTCCCAAATCTGTGTATATTCCAGCATGGCGGACCCTATTTTGATATTTTGCACGAATTGTTGGCAGCTTACGTGTGCCATAGGCCGGACATTGGTTATGTACAGGTAAGGAATTTAAGCTTTTATCCATTCGATAGTAAATTACTATTACTATTGAATGTGACGTCACTTCCCGTTTGCGGTCACGTGACCGGAAGTATGAATTAAAGATTTTTCATTTAGATATTTTCTTTCACTGTCAACACTCCAGTTTATAAGTTTTTACTAAGTTGTGAAAAGTCAATGATAAAAACGGCTTATTCCATCTTGTATAACTATTTGGACACAAATAGATGTCCTTCTATATTCTAAATCCATTCAACAGTTACGTCGTTTTTATCATTGACTTTTCACAACTTAGTAAAAACTTATAAACTGGGGTGTTGACAGTGAAAGAAAATATCTAAATGAAAATCTAATTAATTCATACTTCCGGTCACGTGACCGCAAACGGGAAGTGACGTCACATTCATCTAAATTTTAAATAACTAAAAGACTAACTATGGTATAATAACTGCCTATCAATCTGTCACTGGTGACCATCATGCTGTTGGTTTGTGTAAATGTGACGTCATCATCGCGCCCAGATCGTTTTCGCAGGAATTTTAAAGAGAAAATTAAAAACATATTTTTTATATTTATTTTTTTAAATTAGTTTATTAGGTATAATAAACCTTACAGCTATAACTTAAAAGTATTTCCAAAAAATTGTCAACACTCCCTATTCAACTTTCAAAAACTGGCTAAGTTTTAAGGGGAAGTCAGTCATCAAAATCCAATTTTTAATCATTTTTTTCAGAAAACCTGATCTATTTACGAAACTGAAAAAAATAAATATTGATTTTAAGAATATAACAAATATTGTTATTGTTTTGAAAATATGATTAGAAACATTTTACTCGATAGAAAAAATCCTAAATACACCTCTGAAAACTTTATTTATCAAATTTTAAGGCTATAATATAGATGGTACCATTACAAAAAATTACATGAATATTTTTTTGGTAATTATCTATCGTTTCATTGTAAAATTATTTATATGTTGTATAAGATTAAAAAAAATTATCGCTTACGTTGAATCGCTTACTGTTACTATTCTGCTCGCGTGCGCGCGATTCTAGATAAATGCGTTCTGCTCTTTCATCACTCATTTTCCCATCGACCACTTCACCTTAAGGCTATAAAAAAACCAGTAATGCAGAAATCCATTGGTCGTTTTCAGGGTATGTCTTTCATCGCGGCTGTGTTAATATTGAACATGGAGGCGCCACAAGCCTTCATCTGCTTCGCGAACTTGCTCGACGGACCCGTCATGAAAGCTGCCTTCACAAGGGACGGTGCTACGATGCAGGTACGATGATATATTCTCTATTAATCTATCTATGATCACGCCTTTTATCCCAAGAGGGGTAGGCAGAGACAATCGAATGCCATTTGCTTCGATTCTGGTATACCTCTTTCGATTCCTTTATATTCATCATACCTTTCATACATGCTTGGCGATAAGAAGCTCGAAAGTAAGATAATGTGTGATGTAAGACGTATTGACCGCATCCGGAACGATATCATTAGAGCAGAATGCGGAATTAAAGAGGATGTTGTCACTAAAATGAAGAAAAGTAGTTTACGCTGGTGTTTGGGCACGTTCAAAGAATGAGTAAAATATGGCAGAAACGAAAGGAAATGCTGGAAGAGGATGACCTAGGTGTACTTTTATTAAACATAAAAAAAAATTGAGTCAATGTTATAAAACTTTATATTATATTGGGTGCAAATATGGTTTGGCTGGGTTCAAATTTCAAGTTGAGTAAATCTGTACTAATATTATAAATGCAAAACCCAATTAGATGGCGATAGATTACGCGTTTAATGAATAAACTTAAAATGTTCTATTCTATTGTATTTTTTTTATTATGGCTCCATCAGGGTTGTGATGATCACTGACTAATCACAACTATCACTGTAGGGACGGGAATAAACTGGATTCCCCATCACGTCACGACGAGACGCGTGCGTTGGTTGCCATGACGTGACGTAGAATTCGCAACTTAAAATATGATTTTTTTATTCCACAGAGACTATGGCAGGCGTACACCAAGCTGTTAAAGTACAACCTTCCCGCCTTAGTCGACACAGTGGCGCCCGAACTGTACTTGTTGGAGTGGGTGTACACGGCGTTCGCCAAAGCTATGCCTTTGGACGCGGCGTGTCATGTGTGGGACGTGTACCTTCGGGATGGCGACACGTTTTTGTTTCAGACTGCTCTTGGTAAGTTACCGATTATGCCATGCCAACTATTGTGCCAACTCTGTCATATTTATATATTACTATGGAAATTATTATGTTACTCCTGACCAGTGGGGTTAATAAGCTTAGGACCGCGACATGGCTAGCCAAGAAATGGCAGGACCGAGAATGTCCAACACTAGAATACCGAGCAAATTGCTGGGTCGGTCATCCCATTAACACAGCCATATCTAGAGATGAAACAGAAAGCAAATTCTACTGTGCGTTTCTGCCTTTTGCCATCTTGTGATGTTCATATTTGTAAAATGCGTGCGCAAAAAGACATGATATAAATAATAATAATTATTGATAAACACATTATTAGTTTTACAACTATTATTTATGGTGGGGCCCTTCCCTACGGTTCAAGCTTTCTTCGTATCAAATTTCATTAAAATCGGTTCAGGCGTTTAGCCTTGAAAGCTGAACAGACAGATAACTTTTGCATTTATAATATTCAAGCAGCTACACACGCCCCTAAAATCGGTAGCAATATCGGGGCAGTGGTGGGGAGGGCCCTAGATCGCTACCTTGATCGCCACGTGTATAGGCAAATCGGCGCCATAAATATTATTATTACCCTAATTTTGAAATCGGTTCGGGCGAAGCCACGATCTAGGGTCGATTATCGGGCTAGGGAGCATTGTCGCATCGTGTGTGGGCGATTACCCGCAGTATCCTGCTAGCGGTGCGGCTGCTGCGGTGATAGGACGTACTCTAATATTCGTATTTTATTTTAATTTATACGTCAACATGACGAAAGAAAGGCTTGGACGAAAGTTATAGATTTATTTATTTTTTAATTTTATCATATCTTTATGACAAAAACAATAAAGAATATTTTAACTGTGACAAAAGGCAGGAGGCCTATAAAATGCTTCTTCAAGTTTTGAATGAAAATCTTGGCAAGGAGATTAATAGAAGAGTGTCGACGGCATCTTGATCGACGAGCGCTTCGCTGCACGGTAGAATTTATACTGATCGGTAGGGACGTGTGTAGAGTAGCACGGTGCTACTGGCACCCGATTTCATCCCCACCACTACTGCTCCGATATTGATATTGCCACCGATTTTCGGGGCGTGTGTATCTTTTAGTATAGATTATTGCAGACCGTAGTTATCCGCTAAAGTTCGTCTGATTAAGGTCACTCGCGGTGAAGGTCACGCCTATTCTTATTTCAAACGTCTAAATACCCACTACGGTCTCTGAAATCTTCATCAAAATCCAACTAGCTGTTTCTGATCCTAATATGTATAGATAAACATAAGACTTTATTTATTTCTTCTTTCATAGGACATAGTATTACTGGCAAGAACGCCAGCAAAAAAGCAAGACCTGCCCTTTTTAGAGTAATCATAATCATAATAAATATTATTGTCATTCCAGGCATTCTCCACATGTACCAAGACGAGTTACGCGACATGGACTTCATATCTGCCGCCCAGTTCCTCACAAAGTTGCCCGAGGACCTCTGCTCGGAGGCACTATTCCGGAGTATATCCAACATTACCATGACCCTCGACGGTATGGGATTCCAGGAGTTGGCTTCCTGCTGCCCTCTCGAAGATGAGGATGTCAACATCAGGTTATGATACAAGCACTCGTGGAAGGTGGATGTTTGGGGCGCGATTCAGGTGGTCGCGATGAGGTTTAAATTTTAACAGCTATGGAAAATAAAAATGTAGGTAAAGGTAAGCAGCTAAGAACAGAATAAATTCTACTAATTTTGATAACAGTAACGCAAGGTATTAAGTATTAGATGTTCGTTCTATCTCAATACATCCAGGAGCAGAACATCATTTCAAAGTTACAAAGTCATTTCGTTTAATTTCTCAAGGGTGTTTTTTGTCGGTACACCATATTTCCCTTAATACTCCATCAAAATTAATTTTTGATACGCCATTTTGAAGATTATATTCCCCTCTAATGACGAAAAAAAAAAAAGGTTTTGTAAAAGACGCCATCTGTTGGAGATCAATTGAACTAACTGTGCGAACTTTTCGCACGGGTCATCTAGTCGCAAATAAACAGCCAATATATAAATGTGACAGATTTCAATGACGATGTCGACGAAAAGCCCTCTGTCGGTAGAATTTGACAGTTGTAATTACCTTGTGTATGTTGCTATCAACATTTAATAGATTTTACTCAGGTACACATAAAGAAGTGATAATTCGCTTTAATTTAAAGCAATATACTTATTTATTCTGTTTTAGGATATGATATAAGAACTTATTGCATCACTCATAAATACTATACTACATAATTGTGCTCCGCCGGGGCTGTTCTTAGCATATCTTGAAAAATGCCACTATGAAATCGACAGTGTTTGCATGTATCTGGTTCCCAAAATTAGTCCTACCTCCTAAATTACTAAAAGTATTTTAACAACAATTTAGTTAAAATAATTATATTTTGTCACTTTTTGGCAAACTTGACATAATTTTGACTTTGTTTAAATAAAATATGTTTATGAATTTAGAAAAGTGTCCCCTTTAATATAGAGCATTTATAACAGGAGACGCCATAGACGGGCGTTCCCGTCTGCCAACTTGTGTGACCATATGGCCATATAAATTACAGAGAAAAATAGTTAAGGCGATCTAGGACGTCTAATTTGCGCGACATGGTGTCTCCTATCATTATTTATAATTATTATGTTTGTATTTTAGCATAATCTCCATATAAAGTAAAAGCCGTTGCGACAATAAAACGACAGAAAAATACAGTGGTACGGGTTGAATGATTTCTTAATAAATAAATAAATAAGTAACTCCGTTATAAATGCTCTACGCCTTTTAAAGTGTATGTGTATGATTTTTGTGGTATGCCGATAGAAAAAAATATCTTTTGCAATAATTATGTTATTTAAAAAATGTAAATTGTAAATATATGAACTTTTCTCAATTAATGATCTTGTCGTTTGTAGGATTTATTTATATGACTTGCCTGCGTTGTGTTTGTAAGTCTCATTTCAAACATATCATAGTGTTATTTGATTGTAATATATGTTGTATATAATGTATTATTATAGCATTTTTTTATAGGAAATCGTTTTATAGCTAATGTATTTGTAATTCAGTAAACTCTTTAAATTCTCTACCATCAATTTTTCCGGGACTTGTTACAAATCTTCATTTATTGCTAAATCCGGAATTTTCAGAGTACCGTCGCTGCTCACTACAAAATCTTCAATATAGCGTGATGGCATGGTGTAGCTATCTTTAGCCAAATCAATTTTTATTAAAATAAGTAATTTTAAGTGCATGTGACGAGTCCATGAATGCATGTGTTTGCTCTCTACGTGAGTTTGCATAGTAATAATTACAATTTAATGAATTCGGTAGAGATTAAGGGCTTTAATAAACGTAGTTAAACAACTGTATAGTTATACTATGTTCGTCTCCCTTTATCATTTTGAATGACAGATTTGTTAGAGAGAGACAACACATAAATAAACAGTTGTTAAATATCGTTTATATAGGCGATAAATATATATTATGTAGTTTAAATTTTGTATAATTTAAAAACACTATGCAACGAGTAGTAATACCGGCCTAATAGTTAAGAAAAAAAATGGTAATTTTATTGTAAATAATAAAATGTATAATAAATAGAAAAAATAATGTTATATTTTTATATTCTTATTTGTATTTTGATGGCTTTAATGGATGCTGCAAAGTTTTAATATTATTATTTTGATTTTGATTTATTTTAATGTATTGAATATTTTTACTAATGTTAGAAGTATGGAAGTAATGCTCAAGGGACCTTAAAGATTCCCGAGTATTGTTTTTGTATATAAAAGCTTGAAGGACTCTAGGTCAAACATTTCGCCCCGCACTGTAGGCGCAACTTTAGCCCTGTTTTAAGGCTGTTTTGAAAATTAGTAATTATTATATTTAGTCTCAGTTTAATTGGAGACATTTTATTGTAAATTTTTCGAAAATCAGCTTTAATCTTGATGATATTTAATGTCTTGCCACAACACGTTGGGTTTTCAAATTATTGTTATATGTATTAGATTTTATATGGGTATATTATATTTCATTTGCTTGTCAATTAAAAATTAGCCAAGAAATTTTGAATAAAAATGCTATAAAGCAATATTACTTTATTTATAAAATTGATTAAAAATACGTTTTATAAAGCTGACTGTTTTGTAAATAAAAATAAAATAATGAACACTCAAAAAGCTACTCAATTTTGTACATGATAATGCTCAAATTGGTACTGCCGAGGTTCCTACATGAATATAAATTATATGTCAAGGGTCGCAGTTGTACCAGCTTTTAAATTCAATGATAATTCTAAAATTAGTCGTTACAAAAATCGGACCAGTGATTTTTCCTTTTTAATTGTCATATATTTGGGCAAAAATATTGTTATATAACTATATATATTATGTTTGTATTTATTATATAATTATACTACATATTTGTCTAAATATTATACTTACAAATGTCTGGTGATTAAAATAAAATTATAATGATTAAGAATCGTAGGTATCTATAATTTTATTCGAAGTTAATTAATGTTTCGTCTCATTCTCTCAATAATAATATCAGTGTAATTTGGCATCAGAATGATTTATATACCTCAGAATAACGTTACTACAGACCGACAAGGGTCTATTGGCGTGCGGCAAAAAATGGAACTATATTATTTTTCTACATTTTGATTCCAATAAGTTTGACATTACATAGACGGTGGCGCTACCGCAAAATGCCAAAAGATCCTTGTCGGACTGTACTAGAATCCATATTAAATACGCAACAGAAAACATTAGATTGCTCTATACTATCTTACGGCGTTCATAATGCGTTAGAAAGAGAAGTATATAAGAAAAATGTTTCTCAAATTCGTAGGTCGTATACTACTATACTAATATCTAAGCTGAAGGTTATTTGGCTATAATTTATAAATATTAGCCACAGCTTGCAAAACAATTGAATTAAACAAAACTTTTTGTTTCTTTCTCTCTTAGGTATCATATACAAATTCCGAGCAAGGTATAGGTTGCAAAGTTCTTATTTTAGCCTTAATTCTAGTTGTTAGAGAGCCCCGCTTGTTTCCAATTTCTTGTACAAGAGAAAAGAGTGGTGTCCTTAACTCCAAAATATTCTAAATACGAAGTATATTAACACAAGTTTGATCTAAAACCATACCCTTCATCCCGCATACTCAGGCTGCTTGCATTAGAGAATGAGATAGCTAATGTCATAGAAATTTGTCGAATTACGATAGATGTCTTACAACTTTCAATCGTTATTGATAATTTTTGAGCTTTAAAGTACTCATACAAAATTTAACTAAAATGTATATCTAATAGTTGTGATGAGGACTGATATTTTAGATTTATAAGGAATGCCATCTCATTTTTTAGATTTAAGTCATGGATATAGGTACTGTGTAAAGTCCGTTTTTCTGTGTTTGTCTTATTTCATAAACAAACTTACAAGTCTTTTTATTGTAAAATTAGTTTTCCGCCCCGACTTCGGGGTCTTGAGTTCATTAAAAAAAACCTATAGAATGAGCACTTTCAGTTTTTCCCGAATTTTTCAAGTTTTTATTTATAAAATTTTGAAATAAACGTTTAAAAAATATGATTATTAGTTGTGCAAAAGAAAAATAGCTTAAAATGTTAAATAGTAAATGACAACTTAATTTTAAAAGACGTGCAAAGATTGTTTAGGTACTAACTAAAACAAGTCTAGAAAAATGGACTATACATACACTGTTTGCCAGATTTTATGATTGCACTTATTGGCCTCTATTTGATAAATTACATTTTTAGCTAATAATACATGCATGGCCAAAGTGTGTTGAAGACATAAAAATATAGGTAACTTATTTATTATAATGCAGTAAAAATAAAGTTATAAAAATACTTGTGATGTTGATTTTATTTCCAATTTTCCACAATAGACAACGCAAAGCTATTTACAAACGGCTCTGCATATACTAGACTTTACAAATCAAGGATATCACGTTGTGTATCCCACATGGACTGTTGCACAGTAAAAAATAGAGTTGAAGACTCGAGGAGTGTCTTTAAAATGTCGAAAATAGAATTGTGATATTTGATCCAAATTTTAATTGCTTTATTAATAATCTAGAAATTAAATTTTAGCTTATTTTCAAATAATCAGGGCGCCAGAGGTGCCGAGCATGGAAGTGTTTTCCGACGGAGCGAATTTGGGCTTAAAATTTTAAAATTACAAGAAAAATACAATAGGTACATTGAGCGAGGTCGGGAAAGTTGTTTTTTTTTTAAAAACATTTTTTTTACTCTTTTTTTACGGTTTTTGTTAAGTGTAGCGAAAAGTATTGTTCCTAAAAATGTTGACAGTAAAAGTTGTGCAGGTGATGATTCTGCATGAGGATTGGGTAGGTATTAAAAAAAATAAAAACCGTTTTCATTGTTTAAACAATCAAAAAAAAAAACGGAAAACGCAAAAATATTAAAACAATTAAAAGTAATACTTAAAGTGCTTTAAATTTGATAAAAAAAATTAGTAGGTTATAGACTTTTGTATGTTTAACAATGTGCGCCACGTCCGTTAAAGATATTTCAAATTGGCGGCCTATTGCAAAATTGTTAATTTGAAATTTCGATTGTCTGTACAGGTGGTCTATCAAAACGAATCGCAACCTGCTTTACTGGAATCGGTAGGTACTAACGGTGTCTTTGATCTCCCAAAAAATCAGATTTTTAAATAAAGGTATGTTAAAAAAACCCATAACTAAGGACCGTATTTTCGCCAATCGTCAACTTATAGATTTGCAATAAAATGCATTCAATTGCACTGATATTTTCATGAATTTGAAAATAAAAAAGTTTATTGTAGAACCAATAGAAGCTGAGATACGGTACTCTTAGTTGCGTGTAGCGACCGTCCTAATTACTTTTATAACTTGATACCCGGTGTGAACCTTCTTTAATGTATACTTTATAGCAGGTTTTTTTCCGAGGCCATTCGATCAACCCTTTTGTCATAAACAACTGTTACAATGACAGAAAATTGCGCGCGGTAGCCAGCGGTCACTGTCGCAGAGCTCGTCTAGCTACTGCCAGAACCTTAAATTAGTTAGGTACTCATTAACACGTTGAGCGTGTGTATTATTGATTTAGATACTTCGATATTTTCCTAAACTTCGTTCAACATACAAAGTGGTGCTTACAATTTTCTAAAAGAAGTCAAGTAGGTACCACTTCTTGAAGATGACCTCAAACTTCTGTGCATGTTTGAAAAAAGGCATTATACTTAATTCTACATTTGTTTTGTATTACTTACTTAAATATCGTCAGAATGAAAAAGCCTACATGCTTCTCGCTCTCTAAATGCGAAAGTGTTTGTTTGTCCTTTTTCACACTAAAACGGAGCAACAGATCGGCGTGATTTTTTGCACATAGTTGGAGGGCCGGAGACTGACATAGGTTACTTTTATCCCGGAAATACTTCGGGAAAAATACTTATGTCACATATAAAAAAAATCATGGACCAAAAATATTTTTTTTACGTATTCTACCACCGACCTAAAGTATAGGTCGGTGGTATCTACGGTATCCATCGTCTGGGGTATCGATAAATAGGTCGCAATACTTCGTAAAAAATATGGAAACATGGATTTTTTTACGTATTTTCTAAACATATGGAAATGTTATTATTTTCAACGGTTTTATTAGATATTATTTATACGGATTTCTCGCAACATGTTGAATAAATGATGTAATAGTTTTGGTTCAATTGTACCTAAAAGGTTAAACTCGGTCCTATCTTATCCATACTAATATTATAAAGAGGAAAGATTTGTATTTTTGTATGTTTGTTACGAATAAACTCAAAAACTACTGGACGGATTTTGATCATTCTTTCACCATTGGAATGCTACATTATCCCTGAGTAACATAGGCTATATACCATCAAGGCATGACGACGGGAACGGGGTGGGCAGAGGTGAACATGACAAAAGCTATGTATGAAGTGTATGTTTGCCAACATTCTGAAATAGTCACGTACGAAGTCGTGGGAAACAGCTAGTCTTTATATAAATAAGTATACGGACATTGCCCGACTATGCCCGTGGGCATTTTTTAAATGTGAAACCTACATACAAGAATGTATCCCGTTAATTAAATGTATCCTCTCCAGCCTTCCAATTACCTCTGGAAAAAAATCACGTCGATCCGTTGCTTTGTAGTGACATGAAAGAAGAACAACTTTCGCATTTACCGCGTTGCCTAATAATTAAATAAAAACCTTTCTTCCACAAGTTTGTGTAAAATACTTCTAATCCAGACAAACAAACGAGTTTTTTTATTTTGTGTTCGTCCCTGTAGGTAGTAGGTACAGGAAACTTTGTAACGCAAAATTATATTGTGAAACTGTATGAAACTCCTCAAGACATTTCCACTCGACTCTTATAAATAGTGTAAGTACAGAAATAAATACAGTATATTCCAATGACTTTATATACCTAAGTATATCATTCGCTCCGCTCTGAATTAAAAATACCGCCCTCGCCGTAAATATATTATTTTACTTACTCCCTTCTGATACAATCTACTATTTCAACACACTTGCTCGTAAAGTGACTGTTATTTCACAGTTTACTGATACACAAAGTAGCATAATAAAACACATGGGCTTTTTACATTACCATTACGCTTTTTTATTAGGGTTTTAATTTTACATATCATCAAAGACTTTGTAAATCTAAAATTTTTTTTAATAAATAAATTGATAATTAAAATATGATAGATCAACATTTTATTTTTATTTCATCAAATTATTTAGTTTTCTTTGATTTATGTTATACTGTTTGTCAGTGTTGGTATAACAACAAATAAAATAAAGTTAAAAAGTAAAGGGAGTCCCCATACAAGAAACGTGTTTTATTTGGCGTTTTTTGCTCGATCTTACATGTCAACAACGACAATACATACAAACGTCTAACTAGTATATGCATAAAAACTGGTCAAGTGTGAGTCGGACTTGCGCTATTAGTTCCTAATACACAGGCGTCAAACATGGTCTGCCCTTAGTGTATGTATACGGTGTACGTAACTTTTCGTGTGCAAGTCCGAGTGTGAGTGACCGCAAGCGGGAAGTGACGTCACATTCATGTAAATTTCAAATAAGTAACCACAGACTATTAACTATATTATATTGACTCTCTGTCAAGTTATTTTCTTGTTATTTTATCTAATTTATGACCATCATGTTGTTGGTTTGCGTGATAGTGATGCCAACATCGCGCCCAGAACATTTTCGCGGAAATTTTAAAAATAACTTTAAAAGTTTGTAATGAAAATACTAATATACATTTTTCTAATTATTTACTACTTTACTACTAGGCTTTCACAAAAAGTAGTTTAATGTAATTCAGGCGTGAGTCAAACCCTCAGAAAACTTTTAAAAGGTCAAAGTTCTATGCAACTGATGTAACAATCGATTCTCCGACGAAATTACTTTCTTCTCACAATACTGACGCAACAATTACCCATATAAAATATATCTTTTAAATGTTTTTAACAATACAATATGATAATAAACTATGGAAGTTGAAGTCTTAAGTAGATAATGGAGTCAAGAGTTATCTGTGTCCATTAAATGTAGGGGTCCAAACGATCACTTAACTGTCTTTAGTTAGTGCGCATGCGTGCGTCTATCACAGGGGTTGTATAAAGGCTACTAGATTTAGAATTTTTCGTGATTATAAAAATAAACATTGAACTTTTTTGTGATGACAACTAATGAAGAGAATGTTGAACCTGGGGAGACGATTGGACTGCTGGAGAAAAAGGTAGGTTTAATTTATTTATTATAATAACTAACTAAATGTCATGGAAGGTCATGTGGTTGAAAGGTTAGAGGGTGAATTTTATTAGATAATATAATATGCATTAATGTAATTTTAAAATATATATTGTGATGAATTATTATTTGTAAATAATTATTGTATTCAATTCCGCCTTACTTTTTAGGCAGAGAGATTATAATTTGATTTTAGGTTATATTAGGGGTGTGTTCTGTTTACGTTATGTTAGGTTAAATATCGGTACATTTTTATCGAGATATTAAGAAAATAATTACATGTGAAAAAAATGTGAACAATCCGGAAGAATTGTCTGTCGAATAAAAAAGAAATCATCAAAATCGGTTCACATCTGGCGTTGTAAGTAATCAGTGTACATAAAAATCTACATACATAAAAAAATATGGTCTGAATTGAAAACCTTCTACTTAATTTGTTTTCGAAGTGAGTTTTATAATCAATAATTTTAAGTTTCTGCTTTGTACAGGCCTGAATTTTTCAATTTTCTTTCATCCCCTATTATGGTCTTGAGTTCTGACAAAATTCCCATTCAGTTTTTCCAGAATTTTCCAATTTTCCGGGAAACTTTTCCAATTTTTCTTTCGCTAAAAACCTTATTCAGACTATTACGAAAATTAAAAAAAAACCAAATCGATTCTTATTTAAATTTTATTTATAAATTACCTATACCTATATATATTTTAAATATTCTGACAAGAAGTAAAACTTTTCCTACTAATGTAATTTAAACATAATATACGATAGCGTAATTGGTAGAGCGTTTTCCGTTTAAATCGACTTCTCCTGCTTCAGAGGACACGTAAAGCAATACAACAGACGCATACCGAAGTGACACATCTAGGTCAATTAAGTACTGGCTAAAAGTGGACACTGTCACTGACGTCTCTGGCCACACCGCACGTCATAAAGGCCGTGAAGATGTGTATGTGTTATGCTATATATATATAAATGATTAAGTAGCTATATCCGTTGACATTCATTATATTGTGTAGTTACTGTAGTTGAATGAACGATGTCCTGTAGACTGGACAGTGCAAGCAGTAACCACAATTTCTCAACTTTTTGGTGAATATACTTATAAGTAGTAACTATATTATTTTTATTGAAAGACAAGCAGATGAGTTTCAAATGACAAAGATGTGTAAACTGTAGCCCTTCCACAATACATGCGGTTGAAAATCCCATCGTACAATTCGCACAACGCATCGTGGAAATCTATATCTATATAATAAATAATCGAAAATCCATAACGAGATAAAAAATCAGAGAGAGCGGGATGGCGCTATACAAAACTTTCTTGACAAGTTTCCCCCAAACGGCGTACTCCTTCTTAGAAATTTGTATATAAATATAATTCGATTCCTTGATCACGGAAATCGCGAAAAACTTAAGAATTTATAAAAGTTCGAATTTATAGCCAAAGGAGAGCGAATCGATTGTCTATGCCAGTGTTGTCGTTTGAAAAAAACGTGACATTTCTTTGGGCCGTTTTACACAATATATGAACTTATCCCAAACATGTGCACAATAGATTCTATGCGGGCGGAGCCGCGGGAGGTCGGTTTACATATAATTCGTATTGCGGTGCGACATCGTTTATGCGATGCGACAATCGCAATCGTCGAATTTTTTTTTTTTTTTTTTCATTTGTAGAGATGACCAAATGCAAGACTTAAGATGAGACCTTACAAGTCTTGGTCCCCGAGAAACTTTCATGTTCAGGACATGCAAGAGTCTTGCTGTTGGGTTGGTCTTGCAACGACATGGCTGGTCATGGACTCGTTTTGCATTTATTGCAAGATGAAGACGAGACTTGCAAGAACAATACCAATTTTCACGATTTATTTGAAGGTGTGACCGGAACGTGGAGGAGGTCAATCGTTTTACTTCTAGCACGACGTAGTTGCCTCTGGTCAACCGGCAATATTATTTTGTGATTTGTGATAGTATATTGTATGTAAAGAAAATTTTGAAATGTGACATAAGAATTTATCCCAATTTATCCAACTCCAACTATGTGCAAAAAAATCCGTGCTCCATTTTTTCGTGAATAAACAAATAAACACACTTTGACAGTTATAATATTAGGATTTATTTATGTTCAATTTAGGTAAAAATATTTAGTATTGTTACCCTAGTCTACTTAGTATAGTTACTGTATCCTCCCAGATTTAGTATCTCCCACTCCATCTTCCTACGCGATTCTTCTAAATAGATTTTGATATAGACTGACTCATAATAACTCCTATAAGGCCCACTTGCGCGTTCCTGGGTTATCCTATTAAACTCTGGGTTAGTTGCAAATCAAGGGTTAAACTAATAATTAGCGGTAATAAATTAGTAGTTTAACCCTTGATAACCCAGGAACGCGCAAGTGGGCCTAAGTAAAGTAGGTACCTATATATTTATGTCATTTGTTACGATCTTGACATACGTCTTACGCTTATTTTATATTCATCATTCCTTTTCATACATGCTCGGCGATTTTTCCCCCCGACTTGATTCACGTAACTATTAAAGGTCAGCTCCTAAACACGATAAGTCAATGTTTAATACTCGTAAACTGCTACAAAATCTGTTCAGTCGTTTTTGTGTGCTTTACACAGACATACAGACTTTGTTTTATAATATGTACTTAGTGATAGTGAGAGTATCTAATTACTAATATTAATATTAATGAACATAGTAAACCAAGTGCTACTAAGTTCATTTAACGATATCCATATAGTACAGCAGGTAGTTGTAGAATGAGTTCCAGCTGATAGTAAGTCATTATTATGACCATTATCTGACTGCTATAATAGTTTTGGACATTAGTTACAGAGTGTTATTCTTGGCTTTTAGTTGTTATCAGTACAAAAGTGTATCTAAACGTTTGTGGAATGCTTCAATTTAATTTTGTTTGTTCTAGTTATTTATACTAGGACTACGCCCGGAATTGTGATCGAAAAAAAACTCGTGTGCACAAAACTCGCTAAATGTGTTCTCCGACTTTTTGTTCCTGGTTGCTGTGTTTGCTGGCTTTGAGGATTATCAGAAGGCGACGGAATAAAAGAAGGAATGTGATTGCAGATGATGTATTTTGTTTGTTTCATGTTTGTTCAGGAGAAGGATGCAGCTATGAACTACGATACCTACTCGAGATATCGATGGGTGACTTGTAGCGCGTTTATATTGTGTGTTTTCGTTTGTGCTGAACTGCTGACCGCACATGTGGACTTTATTACCAGTAAGATTTCTTCTTCTCCTTCTTTTTCAGCTTGTGCCATTTCTCCCTATCCTCAGCAATTCTCCACGCTCTACCGTCTCTCTTCACGATATCATCACTCCATTACGCTGGTGGTCTGCCGACACTTCTGTGGCCCATTGTAGGTCTCCACTCAATAACCTTTGATGTCAATTCAAAATTATTTAATAACATTATAATAATTTAAACTTACAACGTGGACTTCATTTGTCCTAGAGAAGTTTTTTATGCCGGTTATATGGACTGGACTGGATTGTTTCATTGTCTGAACCGAAACGCGGTACTATGTATCACTTGATGGCATTTTCAACTATGAGCGGTGGTACTTCTCAACCCCTAATAAGAATCTATACACTTGTTTATCTTTCTTCTGAGCCGTTTTCCTTGTATTTTTGTCACAGGGGTCGATAGCGTTTTGGTAGAGCGTTGGACTTGAAACCGAGGGATCCGGGTTCAAATCTTATCCCAACAATGCTATACTATTTGCAATATCTTGCTACAGGCGCGACAATGACACTACGCGTTGCCATAAGACCTATAAGTGCGAGGGAGCGCTACATACCCCGCTTTGCTCACACGTTTTATTGCCGAGCCTGCAGCGAGATATTGCGAATAATAAAAAAGCTGGCGCCCGCACATCATCTAAAAGCAATAAACCTCTCAACAGTCTTGCTATCTACTGGCAAAAAGTGAACTACTGGGTCTCTCTCTGGCCACACCGAAAGGTATAAAGGCCGTGTTGTGGTTGTGTATGAAAAGTCACATATTTAGATCTATTAATACCGCAATTAAATTACAAATAGCTTACGAGATTTCTAAACAATTAAAAGAATTTTCTTGTGTAGTGTTCACTGCTTTGTTCATCGCCATAATAGCACGTTATTGTGAGTTTTCTTTTATAATAATGGATACAATAAAATTAATGTTATGCGTCGGTGGGCGAGTGGTTAAGAGTGTAGTGTACCGCGTCCATGTCCATACAAACGGAGAAAACGTTTTACTACCCCTAAATATCATTTAATTTTAACGATTTTGTAATATGTTACTGACATAATGAAAAACTACGTACGTATTTTTTCCTTTTTTCAAAATTCGTAATAGGTCAAAAGTTATAAGCCCCTCAAATCTCGGTTTTTTTGGTTCAAAACTTGCTCGTAATAAACCGTCTGTATTTGAGAAACAAAGCAAAATTTCAAAAAAAGCAAAACGTACGTACGTAGATTATAATCTGCTAAAACGTTTGACACCAAAATTATAAGGTTTCGTTATAGTTTAGTAGGTGTAAATCGTTTTCCCCCAAAACGCAATTTTCAACGAATAACATACCTACGAACACTCACGAGCTGCAGTGTTCTCTGTCGCACTGATGCCCGGGGGAAGAGCGCGCTTGAGACAGAATATGATTTTCTAAATACCTATTTCGCTGCGTACGCTGAGCTACACGATCCTCTTAAGACCTCTAGGCAGACCCCGGGTTCGAACTCGGATCCCGGCTATGTACCAATGGGTTTTTTTAATTAAAAACTTATGTACATAATCCGACAAACCACACTTAAATGTTTTTTTTATAGTCATTGAGATTCTATTTGAATTCTATTATTCTAATTAATTGTGAATTTCCACTTAGTTTAAACCTCTTTGAACAACGTTTGATTTTTACAATTTAAGAAATTCTAATCTCAATTAAATATGGATGATGCCATGAGGACTGCTCAGGACTGGGGCACTTGGAGGCTTATTGTCCCGAAAGTGATAAACTGTACCTTTTCATGAATAGGCACGACCTTCAGCAATGAATGACTAAAAAGATGAATCTCAATTAAAAAAAAAAGAAAGTATTTTGGCATTATTAAAAGTACAAACAATTGCCGAGCATGTATGAAAGGTATATAAAAGAAGCGAAATAGGTATGTCAGGATCGTAACAAATGGTATTCGATTGTCTCTGCCTATCCTTCTTGGGATAAAAGACGTTTTGATAGATAGATGCAGATAGATACATATTATAAAATGCTGCGTATGTCTGTCTGTCGTGGTTTACTCCGTAACTAACAATAAAGATCTAGAATTTTGTAGCGGTTTTAACGATAATTCCATTCACATACCTACTCTATAAGAGCTGAGTTGATATTAGTAAAAAAAAATCAGTAAAAATAACAGCTATACCTACGTTTGTTAAAGAAGTGACATCTAGGTCCATAAAGTGCAGCAATAGGCAAAAAGTGGACACTGTTACTGGTGTATGTCGCCACACCGCAAGTGTGTTTCTCTAATCTTACTCTTCTTAAAAAAAGTAACTTTTTATTTTATTTTTTTTGTTCGCGGGTTGCCTTACAGCTTCCAAAACCGTGTTACAGTTCCAGGGTACCATTATTTATAATTAACATTATAAGTGATCAAGTCGGGAAAAAGTTAGATTCATGGTGTATGCTGTCTAATCCTCAGATCAGGGTCTAATCCGTCAGAGATATTGAATTGTGTACAATAAAATGATCTACAAAAAAATCAGCGGTTGCATCACAGAACTTCTATAAAGATCTGTGGGTATATCTATCTCTAATAAATAAGTAGTTATAAGCGTATTTATTATGTACTAACCCGTGCGAAGCCGAGAGCATGCACAAGTCTTTTACAAAATAACAGACACTTACGTTTTATAAAGAATAGTGTTTTTTTTCTTGACGGGTTGCCTTACAGCTTCCGAAACCGTGTTACAGTTCCATAGGGTACCCCAGCGGAGACCAAGTCTCCCTCGTTTAGCCGATGGTATTTGTGAGGCTATAATAATAAAAAAGTAATGTAACTATGATATAAAAGTCACATTCACTTCAGTGGGTTGCTATATATGGAGTATGTTAATTTTTCTTGTCACTCCTTGTTATATTAAACATTTCAGTCACGATGTAACATTAAACTACCTATTGTAAACTTGCGGTTATTTATTTGGTTTAAATCAGATCTTTGTGGCCAGTTAGCGTTCAATCAACAACCGCGCCGGGTGTACTGTAACGTAGTTACATTTTGCCGGGAAATTTAAATTGGCAACGGTTCGAAATTGACTTTACTAAAGTTGAAAACTGAATCATTTCTTTTTAATTTTCAAATTTGGAATCTTTAAATGTCACAATGGTTGCAACCGTTTATTACCATAAACAATAATGGATCATAGACTAATTTAAAATTAGTTTTTTGCGTTAACCGGAACATGTGATAAAAAGTTTTATATTCACGTTCTAATTATTATTTTAATTGTAAAATTGTCAAGGTTCTTGAGCAGTTCAGTATCAGTTAATAAGTGCTACTCAGTGTATGTAAACTCAAAGATTATAGAATCATACAATGGATAATAAAATTGTGTCAGAAGTGGGAGTGACGGGGAAAACGAAAAGTTCTAAGAGTTATTATGATAATTATGGATATGTCCCGTCTGAGAAAAATGCTTTCGATGTCAACAAGGTGTGTAACATTAATACTTTGTTAACTTTGTTATTGTTTCGGAACGATCTCATTAGAGAAGAATGCGGAGTGAAAGATGATGTTGTGACTAAAATGAAGAAAAGTCGTTTACGCTGGTTTGGGCACGTTAAAAGAATGAAGGATGAAATATTGATTAAATAGGTTTATATGGCTGAAGTGAAAGGAAATGCTGGCAGAGGACGCCTACTTTGTTTTTGTTCCTTTATTGAATATATATTATTGATCGATGGAAATATTAAAAGTATCTACACACAATCGCCGAGCATGTATGAAAGGTATGATGAATATAAAAGAGTGCGTCGGTGGCCGAATGGTTAAGATGTCTGGTATTAACTAGGCAGACCCCGGGTTCGATTCCGGATCCCGTCCATGTACCATGTACATAATCCGACAAACCACACTTAGAGGCTTTTACATCTAAACATACCTGAACAGAACTAGCCACTCGTTAGGTATAGCTTCACAAATACCATCGGCAGAGCTGTAAAGCAACCCGTAAAGAATGAAAAAAAAAATAAAAGAAAGAAAAGAATATAAAAGAAGCGAAAGAGGTATGTCAGGATAGTAGCAAATGATATTCGATTGTCTCCGCCTATCCCTAGGCGTGATAGTTAATAAAATAATAAAATATTATAGGTAGTTTTTTTAGGGTTCCGTACCCCGCTGTCCGTCCGTCCTCTGTCTGTCTGTCTGCCCGTCTGTCACCAGGCTGTATCTCATGAACCGTGATAGTTAGACAGTTACAATTTTCACAGATCTATTTCTGTTGCCGCTATAACAACAAATACTAAAAAACAGAATAAAACAAATATTTAAGGGGGCTCCCATACAACAAACTTTTTTTTTTTTAGCCGTTTTTATAGATTATGGTATTCGTGCGCCTGTCCGACTCGCACTTGTTTTCTCCTTTACTTATTGCAATCTGTAATTTTCCAGATAATGAGCAATGTTATTGGTTTTTAAAAGGGCTACGGCATTTCGGTTCTGGTATCTATCCTGAAGATTATCGTAATCTTATCTTTAAGGACCCGTGGCTCTCAGTCATCTTGTATCTGTCAAAAATATTGCAAATCTAAGTTAATCCTAGAAACGTTAGTTTATTTATACAACATATCACCCCAAAAGGATTGTTATTATTTGAAATTGGATTGAACTTTAGAACCCTGAATAATAAATTAAATCCAATTTCAAATAATAACAATCCTTTTGGGGTGAGGAAATGTTGTATAAATAAACTCACGTTTCCAAGATTAACTTAGATTTGCCATATTTTTGACAGATACAAGATGACCTTGACCACCGCCCCTTAAGAGAGATCTTGAGAGCTCTTCTCTTGAATATTTTAAAACCTAGCCGTTCTGGGTTGCATTAAGCTTGACGCTAGCGGATTAGGATGTTTCACTATCAGTACTATCACAACATATTATAAAACAAAGTCCCTCGCCGCATATGTCTGTCTGTGACCTTTCACGCAAAAATTACTGAACGGATTTTGTTTCTATCTATGTACCTACATTATCCGACAAACCGTACAAAGAGGCTTTTCCACCTACATACCTCAACAGAGCTGGCCACGTTAGGTATAGCCTCACGAAATCATTGGCTAAATGAGGAAGACTTTGTCTTCCACTGGGTACCCTGGAGCTGTAAAAGAAACCGGTGAAGAAATAAAAAAGGATTTTGTTGCGGTTTTCATTATTATATAGGTTGATAACAAGGAAATTGAAAGGGCGTATGCTATCCGTCAGATATAATAACAAAATTATGCATATACTAAGGCAACCAGTCCAGTGATGATTTTTTAATGTAGGTATTGAAAGGTGTGAAATTATGAAATTGTAAATTATACTGTCGTTATAATTCTATTACATACATACCGAAATATTATGAAAATTGAAGATTTTGGAAATAAGAGGGAAGTTCCGATTTTTGGACATTTTCTCGACGTTTTGAGATCCTAGGAAGCTATTCCGCCCATTTTGGGGTGAACACGGACGGTACGAATGGGTTTGTAAACAGGTTTATATTGCATAAATCGTAAATTTATTATTTTATTGTCTCAAAATTTACTTAAATCAAAGTGTTAATGAACTCTATTAATCCCCGTAAAGAACTTCTAAATCAGTTGATTAGTTTTTAAATAATCGCGCGATAAAAATGTAATTTTTGTCGTAGGTACAATATCTTTAGAATGAAGCAGTCGATTTGGACGTTCAATATGGCATTCGAAATAGTTTATTTAGGTTAAGATCCGATTAGTTCTTGGAGTTGACAAGTCGAGTAGTTTCAAAGTTATTAAAAAAAATCATAGATCTCATGCATCACATGACCTTGCAAATTAATTATTCGGTATTAAAAAAGGATCGTAGCAAATGGCATTCAATCGTCTTTGCCTACCTCTCCTATTAACTCTTGGGATAAAACGTGTTATGATAAATATAAAAACTTGAATAAACTTCATATTATAGAACTATTCGTAGCATGTAATTCGAATTAGTATGTTTCCAATTAAAGTAGGTACAAGGTCAAATGAGCTTTTCGGTTTAATCTAAATAATTCTGGTTTTAATTTCAATTTTGAATTTGATTTTGATTTGAATTTTTGATTTTGATTCTAGTTTTAATTTTAGTTTTGATTTGATATTGATTTCAGGTTTTTATTTTGATCTAGTTTTTGCTTTTCCTTTCTTTATATTACAATTACCTATGTACTTTTTCTCATATATGATAACTTGTAGTCAATAACGTGTAAATGTACAGCCATGTCGTGTTCACTGCCAATTGGAATATCTGTATAAAAAGTGTTCTATCCTGTTAAGTAATTTTGTGATATTTGCAGTTATTCTGTAATTGTGAACCTTATTTAAATAAATAAATAAATAAATCTATTTCTTATTAATTGACCAAAAATTGTAGTTATAATTAAATCGTAGATAGTTTTTTTTTAATTTTAGGTTTTTTTTGATGTTAACTTCTCAGAATAAGAGAGGCGGGTTTCACTTGTAATATTTTAATTATTTTTTGTTCTAAATTTACATATATAATACGAGTTCTAATGGCTCCATGATCAGATCAGCTCGTTGGTACCAAAATATTGTATTGTCATGTATTATATTATTATACATTGGTTAAATTCGACTTCCAATATTTGTTAACATACATAGTTACAGTACAAAATGAAGCTAAAAGAGGTCAATCCACGAATAAGAATCTAAAATCCAATATTATCAACACAAAACTTGACCCAGATTACAATGTGTCACAATACTGAGTGATTGACACTAAACTTCCACCCACTATTTCTGACTATGATAATAAAAACAATTTGTTTTTATCGACTCCACAAAATAATAGAGAAATCTCGTTACAAATATAACATTTCCATTTTGACCTCGCAGCGTCGCAGTCCGCGGTGTTTCCCGATCCATGACCGATTTTTGTGAATGTTTTTTGACGTAATGAGAAATATGTGCACGTAAACTTTGTATGTGACGTAAACAGGATACAGGATAATATCCGTGTTACGTAGGTACTCAATTTGGTATTATAATAAGGGCACGTAAAGACGGCTGTACTTCTAAAAATACCAGCTACGTCTGTTACACTGAGAGGCTTATCTGCCAAAAAATTGATTTTTTTTTTATTTTATCAAAGCCCAGAGCGAGTCGAAATCGCGTGGAGAGGATTCCGTACCATTCCGTTTTCCGTGAGAACTTTAGGCCCAATATTGTGCATTTTAAAATTATAACTAAATATAGGTATTTTTTCATAACGAGCCCTTTCATTTGATGTCTCATGATAAAAAAAAAATTTTTTTTACTTTTTAATTTTTCTCCCAAAATTAACACTCAAAATCGAAATTCGATAATTTTCGCTATTGCGTCATCAAGCTCTACATATGAACCAATTCTTTTTTGTCTAGTAGATTCGGAACAAAAAAGCTAATCTTATATCTATACTATCTGTGGCTGTGACAGACACATCACACAAGGGTGATCCTATTTATTCATCGGATGTACGGAATCCTAACAATGGACAAAAATACTTACCGTGGATATATTCAGCCGTTCAGCCATTTCAGTGTGGCAAATTTACTTATATTTAAATTGTTATAGCGAATTAGACTGTCTGCAACTTTAATATGACTATAATAATTATGACAAATTTTTAAACATTTTTGTGAGCATTTTTGTATGCTACACATGTGTCACAAGTAAGTTTTCCTGGTTCCCTGTCGAGCACGGAAGATACATTCATTGACGTTTTATTCATTGTTTGTTTATATGTTTTACCTACTCTTTTTGTCAGACCTCCGGGATTCCCACTTTGTCTGTAAGCAGAAGCTTATCTCTACTACGGTTTCAATCTTACTATTGTTTCTTCTGTGCCAATAGTTTTAATAGTCTAATATTATTAAGTTACTCTAAATTCACGGGCATATACCCGGTCCTTTGTAAGGCTTGCATGGGGACATAGGTCCAACACGTAGAGGCCCTTAAGAGTGTTTAATCTGAAGTGTTGTGACTAGCACCCGTCGGGACCTATCTTTGAATGCATCAAATACAATGCGCTCACATACAAGCCCCGTCAGGTGCCTGGACTTATGCTGAGATAAAATTAAATTAAAATCGAGTTTTGAGATGTTAAATGGATTGGTTTATCAAGTTTATTGGTTGAGACTACGGTCACCTGCCGGTATCACAAGCCGCCCGTGTCCATATTAATTATTAATAATATTATAATGAAGCTGAAAGTTAGTATTACCAGACCGATTTGAAAAATTATTTGCGTTAAATATATGCTACATAACAACATGAAAATTGGAAGATATATTCCATAAAGGGTGTAGAGGTGCACTACGTTGTATTCCTAATATAACCCGTCACGAGCAACTGATATCTTACGTAAGCTGAAGGATAAAAGGAGGTATTTCATTCAGATTTCAACCGAAACCATGGTTGACCACCACTAGTTGTAGATAAAATACAATTATGATATATCTCGGCTATTTGGTTCCAAATCACGTATTTTTTTATATTGTACGTGACATATTAAAATGTATAAGTATGACGGAAGCAGGAATACAATATTGTTTAGTTCTAAATGGCACGTTTGTTAACACAACTGTTTTTTTGATGTTTAATTAATTTTAAAATTTAAGCACTACCAAGTTAGGGAAGCAAAACAACCAAAGAAATTAATCCTCTATTTGGGATATTGGGATATTGAGTGTAATTGGTATGGTATGTGGCAGTAAGGAAAATATTTTGTAGACACTCACAATGGATGGATGGAGTAGAAATAAAGAAAGAAAGATAGACTATACTATATTGTATCTCAAACTTTTTTGACGACGGAACCCTTTTGGAAAGCAAAATATTTTACGGAGCCCTAAAATAATCAAAAACTGGTTTATGTGTATTCTTTATTAATTATCAAATATCTAATGGGCGCTCTCTTATTAGGCATTCCACTACTATAGGTATTTATGTTGGAATATTTAAATAGATTTTATTTTCCTTTGCAACCTTATAGTATTTTTCATTATATTTTATTTATTTATTTAGACTTTTTTATTTTTATTTAGACATTATATTTTTAGACATTTTTAGACATTTGTCATTTTTTTGTTGTACTTTTTGACATTTAATTTTGATTTTAATTTTGATTAAGTATTTATTTTGTACTAGCAATCCGCCCCCGGCTTCGCCCGTGGACTTTTACGAATATCTAATTGTAGCTGACCGAAATGAATAATATTCGATCTCTTTGGCTGTATAAAGAGTTCCTTTTTAAGAAGATTTTGATTTGACACATTCTTTACTTTATATTTGATAGCTGTTTCCCACGACTTCTAATTTCAAAATGTTGGCAAACATATACACTTCATACACTGCCCACCCCGTTCCCGTCGTCATGCCGTGATAATAAAAAGTATCCTTTGTTACTTCTAATACCTCCAAGAATATATGTGCAAAATTTCATGATGATCGGTTAAGTAGTTTTTGCGTGAAAGCGTAACAAACAAACTTACATTCGCATTTATATTAATAGGGATTGTCTATTTTTTTAAATTTGTTTGATGTAATGATATAATGTCTTCGTACCTACTGTAAAGCCAACAAAGTAGAAATCCATTTATGGCAGTAAGTTTTACTTGTTTTTACTATTTTTTTTTATATTGTGAAGTGCTGTGGATTTTTATAAATAAATAAATAAAAATAAATAAAATAAAATAAAAAATTAAATAAAATTATGACCAGTATTTTTGCGGATCCCCCCACAGAGGCTTTGCGGAGCCCTAGATGACTATATGTATGCATATAGTGCCTTATTCCTTCCAAGTCTTAAAACATTATCAAATAATGTAGTAACAAAACATTGTGTAATGTTAGTTATTGAAACTAGCTGCAGTTTATGTTGTTTCCAGCATAAATCATAGTTTGATCTAATCTATAAGTACCTACCTATATAACCTACTGGTCGAATGTATGTTTGTTATCCAGTAAAAATATCTCATTCATTCGAGAAAAGTCTTATTAAAACAAATCTATATTTATTTTAATATTGATGTGAAACATCTATTAGATGCGCGCGTTAGACTAGGCCGGGTAAAACCAAGACGTCTCAAAATTCAGGAGACGCTTGGTTTTGGCCTACGTCGTCTGCGCCTAGGGTTGTGCGCAGGTAGAGGGGATAACGCGTTGGCATGAGGCAAGCCCAAGCGTCTCACGCTTCGGAGACGCTTGGTTTTGGCCTACGCTGCGTGCGTCTGGTAGTATATTTCTTCAATTATAATAATACTGTTGTACCCATACTAATTTTGATGTTTCACATCTACCGGGTGTCCCCTTTTTTTTTACGTGGGGAAAACCCACTAAAACCCCACAGTACTCCATCGCGCCGGTAGTCGGCGGGCCACGGAGACGCGTTAGCATTCTTCCGCGACCCGCCGCCGGGTGGCCATAAGGCCCCATCTCGCTCTGGTTTTACCCAGAGCTGGCGCAGCAGGGAATACAACTGCTGCGCCTTCCACCTTGGTCCCCGGTTGAGCAGCAGCTGATTTCCCCCTCAACCGCCACCAGAGACCGCGGCGACCCGACCGCGTTGTAAAGTGCAGTCGGGTCATGCTTCGACCGGCAGAGCAAGCGTCACCGGCGTCCGCCTCCAGCCACATGCGCGAAGAGCCCTGCCAAATCCACAGAACCCCTGCGCAGCGGCTCCACCTCGGGTGCCGCTTAGCTTCACCGTGGATAGTGTGACGAGCACTACCACGGTTACTAAGCCCCCCCGCCACGACAAGGCGGGCACCCTCGGGGGGGACCGGGTGTCCCCTTTTTTTATGATATTTTACTTGGCCTGTCAAAAAACGGGCCGTGAGAGATTAACATAATAATAATGCTTCGAGTAAAAATGTTACCTATATACCTAGCTAAGTAATACTTATTTAATTTTTCCATGCAATCCGTTTTTTCCTTATAACAAACACCTTGCTAACGTATTTGACAAGCAGACACTAATTCAGAAATACAACGTGTCTATGTAAACATGTTTATCTCATAATTGCTGTTTTTGAAGCCCTTTTGACATTATCTCGTTATATTTTGACTACACATTAAGATAGCTTCAATGCTTCATACAGTAATCTCCTCAAAACTTCTTGTAAATAACTTTGTTGTACAACAAAGTTGAAGCCATATTTTTAAAGCAATTCTTTTGAAAATCATAGCTAAATGTTGACAAAGGTTGACATAGTTTTTTTTTTTAGATATTGCATTTCCCTTTATTAATATAAAAACCTTAAATCAAATCTAAAGATTAAAAATAACTAAATAAACCAGGTCCGCGTGGAATAGTGGCAAGAATACTGGCTGCATTTCCTAGCTGAATCGCGATGCTGATTCGTTGAGCGAGGAAGGAGCCATCCCTCTTGTCACCAGAACAGATGATCAGTCGAGGGGATACATCTTTAATAAATTTTTTGGCATTTGAACCCCATGGACCTAGAGTTTCTACACCAAACGGCACAAATTTGTAGTTTTCAATAATTGAACTATATTTGCGCCGTTTGTTAGACTCTGCGATTTCCGCCGCAGCTCCCGCTTTGATTGCTGTTTCCCTGAGATGAGACGGGGCTAATGTGTCCACGCACGTAGCATCCCATACAAGGGCCCGACCTCGCTCCCAGGGAATCAGAGTCATTCCATCGGGTCTCTTGCCGTCTTCCCGGATTATTTATCTGTTATTTATCTGTATCTATTAGTTATCTGATGCGTATTTCTGCATACATTATTTAGGGTCATCATTCTTTTTTTTAATGTATCTGTACGCATGAGGATGCGTGCTATGCTTGGAACACTTTCTGACCTCATGTGTATCGTGGCAGGTCTCTATTTGGGTCACTCTCCAATAAAAGATGGTACTGTCTTACTGATTCTATATTAATAACTTAAGCACCTGCTTGCTAGGACAGGACCAACGAGCGACCTAATTGTTGAGTTACGCTAGCCGGGCCGGGGCGCGTCCGGTCGCGTCGCCCACTAGAACATAACTGAAGTCCGGCGCGGGAGTGTCCGTTAACTTGCCCCGCGCCCCTGTGTCCTAATTAACTACCTGTGCGGTCAAGCCGCTACATATCTAACATTTTTTTAACCTTTAAAATCGACGAAATAGTACATTTCTCTAATGTCTTATAGTTTCTGATTTCCCCATATTGATCGTATTCAATCTTATTTTCGATTAAACATAACTGAAGAGTAGGTTTGAACTAAAAAAAATTAAATGCTGTTCATTGGTAAGTGCATCACTTGAGAACGGCTGGACCAATTATTCTATGGGATTTTTGTATAAACAATTAGCGCGGGCGAAGCATGGACGGAGAGCTGGTTAAAAATGTAAATAGTTATAACAAAGCAAGTGGGGCATCAAAGTACTGATTTCGAGGTCAGTTAGAACTCTAGATAAAGTTTCTTCAAGGTTTATTTTATAAAAACTGCTAATTTTGAACGTCATAAATATTAAATGCTTCAAATACATGATATCTGTCTGTCTGTCACATGTCTTTGTTGAACTGTTAACCTTTCTTAGGGCACGTATTCTATGTTCTTATTCATTTTTATGGTTTCGTATATCCGATGATAAAACGGAACCCTTATAGAATCTCTCTTGTGTTTGACTGTCTGTCAGTCTGTCACAGCTTATTTTCTCCGAATGTACGAAAAAGGTTTTTTGGTATGTAGAATTGATGATCCAGATGTAAAGTAATGTAAATGATAGGATATGTCTGCACATGACGCAATTATAATCTAACACCAATAATTATTGTAAGACTATATGAAACAATAAATATAAATATTTAATTTAATAATATATACTTAAATAAATAAAAAAAATCTGCTACAGATACACAGATAGAATCGCTTTGCAATTGCTTTTGATAGGTGCAAAATTAATTGTGTCACATCACTGCCACTGTGGAGGTGGATGAGCTGGGCCACCACGGTCTTTCGTGTATCCGTAGTTCAGGACGCATTGCAAGACACGCCAGCCTTAATAACATCATTCGTCGAGCCCTCGTCAGCATTAATGGCCAGTCATTTTGGAACCTAAAGGGCTGGCACGAGATGATGGCAAAAAGCCCGATGGAATGACTCTTGCACTTTGGAAGAGAGGGCGACCATTGGTATGGGACGCAACATGTGTGGACACCCTCGCTCAGTCTCACCTTCCATGCACATGAATTGAGGCTGGGGCTGCCGCTTGCAAAGCCAAAGCTGCCAAACGTCGCTAATACGCATACATATTTGAGGCGTTTGGGGTGGAAACACTGGGCCCGTGGGGACGTAGCGCATAACACCTCTATAAAGAAATCGCCAAAAGATTGGTAGAGGTGGCTCAAAGAACCTGCATTGCCATCCAACGTGGCAACGCAGCTAGCCTTATGGGCACTCTCCCAGAAGGCAGCGATCTTGATGTTTTTTTTATTTATAGGTTTATTTTTAGCATAGTTTGTATTTTATTGTATTTTTCTGGTAATAAACCTAAATATTATCTGGCACCAACAATGTACTCTTACAGTAATTGTAAGTAAGTTTGTATTGTTCTGTTTGTGTTACCAATCTATCAATGTTTGCAGTTAATGGCATGTGTTTATTTTTCCACATAGTTACTTAGTGTGTCATGTCGCGTTACTCTATTGATACTAATAACAGCTAAGTGTAAATTACTAAATTGTATCACTCAGTTACTACTTATTTTCCTTCCATCTTCTTTCTTCACTTAACTTACTTAACAGCCAAATTCTTCCTCTTTTAGTCGATGGTATTTGTGAGACTATACCTAACGAGTTGTATTGAGTTCTGTTGAGGTGGATATTTAGATGGAAAAGCCTCTAAGTGTGGTTTGTCGGATTATGTAGTTTTTAATTTTAAAAACCCATTGGTACATGGCCGGGACTGTGGTCTTACAATATGTAATAGTATGTACCCTAAAATCACGTCCAATCTTATATTAATTTTAGTGTTTTATTCCAAGAGTGGTTGTTCATACAATAAAAACGCTGTACAATGTTTTGTATCTCTTTCTATCATAATGAATTAGTTATAAGGATTGTATAACTTTGTCATGTCCTTGGATCCCTTGGATATTTTGCAAGGAAATATACATAATCCGACAAACCACACTTAGAGTACCATCTAAATATACCTCAACAGAACTGGCCACTCGTTAGGTATAGGCCTCACAAATACCATCGGCTAAACGAGGGAGACTTGGTCTTTCGCTGGGTACCCAGGAACCGTAAAACCGATTTTTTTATTGTAAGGCAAAGAAATGACTAATACTGTTAATGTGGTGAATTTATAAGTGAAGATAATTATGTTACAAAATGTCTAGGACAGTGGTTTAATTGTTGATCCGCTTGATTTGTTACCGCAACATACTTTGGTATCGAAGACAACAATGTTTTTCTCGGGAATTTAAATGATCATCTCGCGCACGCTTCGTTGATTAGAATAATTAGATAAAAATACTTTTAAAAAAAGTTGAAAATTACACATTTAAAAATAAATCGAAGGTTTTACTGAAGAATATACGCAAGAAGGTTATTATACTTACATACATAAAGGCTGAATGAATTTTTGTGACACTTTCAGCAAACATCTCTGTTAAATAAACAAATCAAAATTTAAAGTTTCTTTTAAAATTATACCAATATATTTATTTTAAATCGTGGATTGTGGAAGTAGTGAAATATTTATGTGTTTGAAATTGCACCAGCACATCCCACTAGAATTATTAAAAAAAATATATATTAAGTTAGGTACATTTTAATTATTTAATTGTATTCCTTGATCTGAGGTCCACACCGCAAAATAAACAATATTAGATTCAAACCCAGGACAGTTAGGATCACGTATCAAAGGTCAAAACTGTTGTCAAATTCCAAAATGTAATTTATTAGCGAAATGATTACTGTTATTATGTCCTACATAATACACATTTACATAGAAGTCACTGCCAAGGTTATTTGCAATTATATAATGAGAATAGTTGCAGGATGTTGTCTATCACTGTACAAATTGCATTCAAATACTATTAGCCGTTACGTCATTGATAACTGAAACTGGAGGTAACGGGTTCAATACCCTAGTAAAAAAGCTTCGAGGGACACGTAAAGTTGGCGTTCGCACTTCTCTGCAAACAATAGATAGGTATTTGCGTTTGTGATGATATTTGTATACCATTTTATGATTTGGATTTATTATCGTTATTTCATTTTCAAAAATTGCTCAAAAAATCGAGAACTCTGAAGTAAAATTTACGTTTTGTTTTTTTCTTCACGGTTTGCCTTACGGCTCCTGAAACCGTAACGTGTTATCGGTCCCAGGGTACCCAGCGGAAGACCAAGTCTCTCTCTTTTAGCGGATGGTAGATATTTGTGAGGCTATACCTAACGAGTGGCCAGTTTTGTTGAGGTATAATTCTAAGAAAGAAAAGCCTCTAGGCTTGGAAATATCTGAGTAGAGTATCATGAGAAAGGAAATAGTAACGTCAGCATTGGCCCTCCAACTATCTCTGTGCAATAAACAACGTTGGTCCGTTGCTCTGTTTTAACGTGAAAAATGTCAAACAAACACAATTTCGCGTTTATAATATCAATTATTTATTTACTACTTAGTATTAGGTGCGTCGGTGGCCGAGTGGTTAGGATGTCTGGTCATTGATCACCCGTGTTCGATCCCGGGTGTTTAAATTAAAACATATGTCTTGCATATTTTTTTTTCAGCTGAAAAACGTATTCATATGTACAATACATTACATCATCGTAGTACAATGCAGCTGCTACTTGTTGAAATAATTACCTTCACAATAGAAAATGGCGGTCCTAATCATTCAGCGCTTGTTTTAAAGATTTGCATGAAAGTTGTGGAAAATTATATAGAGTCCCCAGTTATTGAAATCTGACCTAATTATCTAAATGATAAGGCTTATTTTCCTGTCCCACAATATTTATGCCTTTTTCTACAATAATAATAGCCGTGACCTGCGATTACGCATGCGTTATAGATATTAGATATATTAGCAGATTTTTTAAACATATTTGTTTATTTTACCGTGTCGTTCACATCGTTCACTATAGTCTTCATGGTACTATGGTCTTCCAGGGTACCCAGCAGACCAAGTCTTCCTCTTTTAGCGAATGGTATTTGTGAGGCTATACGAGTGGCTAGTTCTGTTGAGGTATATTTAAATGGAAAAGCCTCTAAGTGTGGTTTTTATATAAGCTATAAAAAATTAAGCAAATCCATAGCCTCCTTGTATCATCATCATCATCAACCTTTTAAGATCCACTGCTGGATCATGGTCTCCCTCTAGGTGCACCATTTTTAGTGGTGCTCATTGAGAGGAATTGCCATAGTCACCACGCTTGGCAGGCGGGTTGGTGACCGGATGCCGGCTTTACGTGCCCTCCGGAGCACGAGGTGTCAATTTATGCACATATTATTAAAGAAAATTGGTGCTTAGCATTTTGGCAAGGGGTACCTCCGGTTTCAAGTCCACCGTCCTACCAATTAGGCTATACCTATATCGACTACCTTGCCTTGTATATCTACATATTCAATTTAACGTTTAACAAAACGAAGTCGGGCCAAAAAGCTAGTATTTCATAAAGTGATCATGTACGCTATGTGGCAATAATGCATCTTGGTACGTAATCTATAATTATCATCACGTTTACAATCTTTTCATATTTACACGTGAAATAGGCACGTGTCGTTTGTAATCATTGTGTTACATAACTAAACGACTATAACTAAATACTAAATGAGCTCCTCATAACTTTTGTCCCATATAAATTACATGTTTCACGACTTCTTAAATTACACAATAACTATAATAAACTGGGAGCGAGGTCGGGCCCTTGTATGGGATGCTACGTGCGTGGACACATTAGCCCGTCTCATCTCAGGGAAACAGCTATCAAAGCGGGAGCTGCGGCGGAAATAGCAGAGTCTAACAAACGGCGCAAATATAGTTCAATTATTGAAAACTACAAATTTGTGCCGTTTGGTGTAGAAACTCTAGGTCCGTGGGGTTCAAATGCCAAAAAAATTATTAAAGATGTATCCCCTCGACTGATCATCTCTTCTGGTGACAAGAGGGCTGGCTCCTTCCTCGCTCAACGAATCAGCATCGCGATTCAGCGGGGAAATGCAGCCAGTGTTCTTGCCACTATTCCACGCGGGCCTGGTTTATTTAGTTATTTTTAATTTAATTTAATAAAGTTAATTTGATTTAAGGTTTTTATATTAATAAAAAATAATGTTATTTGTCCACTATAATAATATGTCTTAGTTTCGAAATTTAAATAATTTAAATTAAATTGAATTGGGGACCAAGCGCTCACAGTAAAGAAATTTCAAAACGCCTAATTAAATCTACAAATGACCAGAAGGCTGGTACGTACTTCGCACAACGCATAAGCCTTGCAATTCAACGAGGAAACGCAGCCAGCCTTCTGGGTACACTTCCAATGTCTGGGAACCTGGGACAAATTTTTTTATTTATAAATTTAGTTTTAGATTTTATAATTGTATTAGGTCTATTTTAAGGTTTTTATATTATATTCTTTTTTTATGTAAGTAATTATTGAACAAATAAATTGATTCGAAAACACCTTTAAAAATATTTTATTATTTTGAATTTCCAATAAGCTACAATAGACGCGAAATATATAATTGAAGGGTAATGGTATAACGACGCTTTAAAAAAATAGTTTTGTGTTAGATTATGAAAGAGAATACAGGGGCAAAATACCACCCATATTTCCTATTCAATAAAACCAATTGAAAAATAACAACTATTTCACTTAGATATATTGAATAAGTAACTATATGCTAAATTACAGTGACACATGTGGATTATTTACAGAGAAATTGGGAATAGTTCATCCCCCATACAAATTATGTATATATAGGACCCTACTAATGTACCATTTAGTGTATTTTTGCAAGACCGATTTTTCTTTCTCGTGTTTCTGGTACGTGAATCTTGGCCTATCTTATCTTATCTTATCCTTGGTTATTTTATCGATTCTTTTTGCAGTGTATCTCTCTAATAAGTTATTGAAGAAATATCGACAAAATAAGCCGAGCGGTTTACCGAGTTCATTGCATATTATGCAATAATAAACTTAGGACGAGAACCGTGTGGGTTTAGTTAGTAAGTTTCCTGTTATATCTGCTCGTATCATTCTTTGAAAGAAGTCGATAGCGTCATTGATAGATCGTTGGACCCAGCGAGGGTTCAAATTAATTCAAATCTCACTCATACATGCATACATACCTTCACGACTGTTTACCAAAGGGGTATTCATAGCGTATAGAGCGCCACTTCTCTCGATCTTTCTTAGCTTCATCCACATCCATACATCATTTCATACAGGCACGATTTAGCTAGCCTATTTTAGCCTCGAATATGTATCTTTCTAAAGATATGCATGTATATAGAAAATTTGACTAAAAAGCTTTATATGGCTGAACATTTTATTGAACATATAAAAATGTATTATTCGATGGTAATATTAAAAGTACGCCGAGCATGTATGAAAGGTATAATGAATATAAGAGAAGCGAAAGAGGTATGTCAGGATCTTAACAAATGGCATTCGATTGTATCTGCCAAGCCTATAATATATAAAATATACTTCAATTGTCATCATAAATATTGTAATATTATTTATTAGTTTTCCGCCCCGGCTTCGCCCGTGGAAAATTGTATAATGTGACATTTTTTTTTTTTTTTTTTTTTTTCTTCACGGGTTCAGCTCCCGAAACCGTATTACGGTTCCAGGGTACCCAGCGGAAGATTAAGTCTCCCTCGTTTAGCCGATGGTATTTGTGAGGCTATACCTAACGAGTGGCTAGTTCTGTTGAGATATATATTTAGATGAAAAAGCCTCTAAGTGTGGTTTGTCGGATTATGTACATAAGTTTTTAATTAAAATAAAAATTTATTCCGAAGAATATCCGGGATAAAAAGTATGTCACTCTCAGCTTCAGCTATCTCTGTGCAAAAAATCACGTCGACCTCTGTTATGGTATAAAAGAAGAACAAATAAAAAACAATTTCTCATTTTAATATTAGTTGTTATTTATCTTGATTTAGTACCTATCTACTATTTTCAGGAATTACCAAACGTAAAATATTATATAACATCAAGAGATAACATCAATTTGATATATTGAAAGAATTATCTCCACGTATTGTTATCCACAGGCAGAGGTTATAAACATTTAAAATCATTTTATATTCTATTTTTTTTTTCATTTCACGGTTGCCTTGTTTATTGGTCCTATTATAACGGCTGAATGGGATTAGTATGACATATATAAAACAAAGGGGGGGTGGGGGGGTATTGCGATTATATAAATATCCTAGTCTATCCTGTATTCTGAAGTCTTTTACTATAAAGAATATTTTTTGTTTTTTTTATTTTTTTATTTATTAATATAAAATCCTTAAATTAAAAGATTAAAAATAACTAAATAAACAAGGTCCGCGTGGAATAGTGGCAAGAATACTGGCTGCATTTCCCCGCTGAATCGCGATGCTGATTCGTTGAGCGAGGAAGGAGCCAGCCCTCTTGTCACCAGAAGAGATGGTCAGTCGAGGGGATACATCTTTAATAAAATTTTTGGCATTTGAACCCCACGGACCTAGAGTTTGTACACCAAACAAACTTGTAGTTTCCAATTGACCTATATTTGCGCCATTTGTTAGACTCTGCGATTTCCGCCGCAGCTCCCGCTTTGATTGCTGTTTTCCTGAGATGAGACGGGGCTAATGTGTCCACGCACGTAGCATCCCATACAAGGGCCCGACCTCGCTCCCAGGGAATCAGAGTCATTCCATCGGGTCTCTTGCCGTCTTCCCGGATTATTCCCGTTGGCTCTAGGAGAGCAGGGACGTCTATTGACGCAAGAGCTCATTGAGGGAGCTGTGGCGAGAAAGCCTGCCTGCACTTTTTATGCAGGAAAGTCCGTAGTTCACATGGCTACAACCCAATGGTCGTAATGAGGTTGGCAAACCCTGGCTCCGATGCCTTCGATGGAATAATATGAACTGCCACGTGGAACTTAGATAAAGTTACAAAATATCATATGATATCTTATTTAACGCATCTTGACCTAGCTTTGGGTATATCTTATATAAAAAACCCATTTAAAGAAGCTAACAAGTATCTACCAAATAAATAAGACAATTTTCGAATTATGTAACTATTGACATACTTATTTGTGGACTTAGTTCTTTTTGTCTAAAATTAAAATTAACCGTTTGTCGGTGGCCGAGTGGTTAAGACGTATGGTATGTTCGGTTTTTTGTGGTATTGACTAGGAAGACCCCGGGTTCGATCCCGGATCCCGGCCATGTACCAATGGATTTTTTAATTAAAAACTTATGTACATAATCCGACAAACCACACTTAGAGGATTTTCCATCTAAATATTCCATCAGAACTGGCGACTCGTTTAGTATAACCTCACGAATACCATCGGCTAAACGAGGGAGAATTGGTCTTCCGCTGGGTATCTACCCTGGAATGTGTGTTCCTATCTCTTTTAGAAACGTAGGCCGCCATTTAAAAGAAAGATGCGTTCCTATTTACGATTTTTTTAACTTGGATCATTCGATTATTCGTCATCGTATTAGAATACGAACAAATCATCATGACTAAATTACTTACCACAAAATACCTACCTTACCTACCACAGTGTATATACCTACTCACTGGAAATATTAGCAATAAAACCATTATTTTCAATAAAAACAAGGAAAAGTTTTGAGGATTGTGTGACGTAATTAATTTATGTTATTTATTGACCACGTGATCAATTTACAATCTGTCAAAATTCGCACGAAAGTTGGCAACGTCGCAAATGAACGTTCGAAATATTCAAGTTTTAGAATTTGGTACCTATCAAAAATACAAGACTTTGCTATCTGTCAAAACTATTTGTAATTTTGACAACCAACGCTAGAGTTAACGTGGCGGAGCGGGAAAGTGTCTGCTCTTATAATGGAAGGTGCTAGGTTCGATTCCTATGTCACACAAATATTTTTTTATTTATCCTTTTTATTTTTACACGTATTTCAGAATAATTCAAAACAACCCCTAACAAGGGAGTGTTAAAATTTGTATGGGGGAAAATTTTTTGACCGGGTCTACTTGAAACTTTATCAGTAGGTACATAGGTTAGTTACCTACCTATGTAATTATAACTAATAATAAAAAATTCACATTTCACAAAACAATTTGCACACGTGGTACTTATGTTACCGAGGTCAAAAAATAGTTTTTAGAATTTTTGTCTGCGTTTGTGCAGGCCAATCTCAGAAACGGCATGCTGTTTTCACTGATGTATTGTAGCAAGCTTCCCGTGTGTTTGTTTATTCCAATCAGTTCACAAACAAAAATGTTATCCGAATTCCACACGTACAAAGTCGTGGGCAACAGCTAGTAATAAGTAATAACGTAACTGTCCCCCGGTTTCGGACGAGTAAGTGTCGATTTACAACAATTGAAGCTGTTCCAAAAACCCTCACTCAACAAAATGCTGCAAGGTCAAAAATGCACCAATTCCACCTTCATCATACAAGGAAACACTGACATTTTTTAATTTTATACCTACGAAAAAAAAATTCAATGCGAAGTAAGAAATCGGTCTGCTATCATAAAATCAAAAACTTTTTATTTCTCAAGCAATCAGGAACTGATAAGAAATAAATACTTATTGTCCTTCAAAATAAAAGATGTTACACGCTCGCTGTATTTGACTTTCCAGCGACAACACTCTTCACTTATGAAGCATTATACCGATCTACCTCTCTCGTTTCATCTCGTTTACAGTTCAATTATCTTACTCTGTCATGTCAGAAGCCGTCTTGAGCGATCGGCGCATGCTAAAACGAAACGGAGAGTAAACTTTTTTAATACAAATGAAAGAGACAGATGTTTATCTATACTAATATTATAAAGAGAAAAGATTTGTATTTTTGTGAGTGTATGTTTGCAATGAATAAACTCAAAAATTACTGTGCCGAATTCACCCTGAGTGACATAGGCTACCTATATTCTATTTAAAAAAAAAATAGGGATCCTGTCTAAAATTCCAATAATGTAACCCAAGGTGTAAAAAAATTACCTAATAAATTCCTTACATCGCGTGCGCTGCGAAAACTATTGATGATAGAGGGGGTAGGGCTAGGGTATATTTTATTTTTTAGCTTTATAATTTCTATACTTATTGAAAATCAGTATGTATGCGTTTGTTTAGTTTGAAGAAAGTGGGATTATGGAGTAGGTAGGTATGTTTGGATTGATAAAATAGTATGAAATGTCGTTGATCCGTAGGTTGACAAATTCCTAAAAGGGAAGCCGAATGGAATCGGCTTGTATCGGCACTTCGCCTCTAGTACCTACACAATAATACGGACTACAAAATAAAACAAAGCTTAGTGAATAACATAATTTTATTTTACATAAAAATACAAGCTTATCTTAGGCAGAGGGAGGTGGGGCAAACTGATATACAGGGCACATACTACGGTTGTCTTAAAATTTATATTTTAGTCACAAATTTATTTATTGAAATATAAAAATTCAAGTAGGTACATATTTTTTCTGACGGTTAATTTTAGAATAATTATAGAATAAAATATCACATGTAATGTACAAGTATAAAATAGCTCATAATATCTAAAGAACATAATAGCAAACTCATTAGTCTCAGCTAAATACGAAGGAAGGGACAGACCTAAATATAAGTGACCTTCATTCATTAAAAAGACTGTCTTTACAATTTATTATAATTTTACAAAAAATCGACTTTTCGTGCTTCGTATGACGGCACGTAAAGCCGGGCACTTCTTCTAAAAATAACAGATAATTACTCAGCTATAAGAAGTGAGTGTAGCTTGCCACCTGTTCTGTATAAGATGGACAACTGAATACTGTCTTTGGCCACACCGCAAGGCATGAAAGCCGTGAGCATGTTTCGTATAATATTCTATATTTTAAGCTATTAGATATAATATATTGAAACATAAGAAAAACGTATTACCATAATGTCTCATAAACAAAATAATGCGTGGCGCAAAAACCAAATTTGACTTTGTTATAGACATATATATAAATGACATATGAAATGACAGTCTTTGCCTTTTACGACCTTTCAATCAAATAGCAGCTGCATTCAAAGCGCTTGTCTTTATTTTTTTCTTCTCTTCTATAGCTTGTGTTATGTACACAGGATCCCTGATATCCATCGAACGAGAGACACGGGGATCTACCAATTCTGGGAGCAAACAATCATAATAAAATTTTACTAACTTATTCTTCATTTTCGACTCCCAAAATTGGTCATCTCGGAAAATAAGATGGACTTTCATGGGCCTATCTTTACCAAACCAGATTCCAAGCATACATGTGTTTTCGCGGGTAATATGTAACTGGCCTTGTATTTGATAATACCAATTATGATTTACATTAATAATGTAATCATTTTGGCTACTACTAAACTTCCAAAAGGGATGTTTTTTTAAAGCATCTTCTAAGGCAAGAGTTGCTAAAGAAGACGGGCACTTAATTTCGACTATACCATCTGTATACTTGCCATCTGGTGTGGTTCCAAGGAAATTAAGCTCTTTATCAACGAACAAACCGCAATCTATTATAGTTACATTTTCTTGTTTTTCCAGTTGCTTAATTGCAACTTCTTCGTTATCTATACCATAACGTACAGCAGGAATTGTGGAGATATTACTACCATATACGATTTTTTTTACAAGAGAAGCGCAACTGGTAGCAATTCTCCTCTTGCAAACTTCACCAAAAATCGAAGATGTTAGTAACTTCCTCCTCCTGGTCATCCACTCTGCGCTGTTTCTCTGTTGTACTGTTTGTCTTTCAAGTTCCTCGCATTCAGCACAAGACATTTTCAAATTATCTAGAAAATGGGCCTTGGCTTCTTCAAACACTTCTGGACTCATATCGGGTTGCTGACTGTTTAAACCATAGTGGGCATCTTTCGATACAGAATGATGGAGTCTTTTTGGATGCGATACCGAATTAAGGACAAATTGTCTTCTACGATGCTCCACCTTCGCGATCAAATTTGGTTTAGAACCTAAAATAAATTCATGAGTAAAAGTATGAAGCGTACCCGTATTGAAAGATATAACAGCAGCAGCACAACGGCCTGCATAAGAACCACGCAGCGAGTAATTGATTCGCTTGCCTCCAACATACTTGGCAATCTGTGCATTAAAACTTTCAACTATATTACTCGTATGATTATGAACTAAACTTCGTGAATGATAGGACAACTTCCTACATATACCCTCAATTGCTACCATCAACCCAGAAGTAATCAAATCTGACATAACAGCCACTGATTCTATACGTCGAGTTTCTGGTAAACAAAAATAAATACTACAATTTTGATGATTGCCAAATACGTGTTGTGGACCATTTAGGATATCTTTTTTAAGATTTGAAACCATTTCTTCGAAATTTATGTTTTGTACACCCCAGTGTTTAATCGCGGAAGTTACACCCTTTCTTAAACGTAAATACCTATCTTTTAGGTGTTTTCGTAGATTGCTTGGGTAAGATGTGTCTTGTGACAATTTTACCAAAGCGTTACAAAAGTTACGTAAAAGATGATTTTTACATTCAATTTTTTGAACAGTTAAATTTCCATACGGTCTCGAATCTAAAATGCGTTTATATGTACTAGAATCGCCGTCTGCAACAAATTGATGATATATGATTCCGTGGTCGGCCACGGAATTTTTAAACCCCTCTACAATAATAGACGATTCCATCCCGGAAGATGAACCTGAATAGTTCTTGAAGCACTTGTGCTCCCGAGGCAGTTGTTTCTTACTAGCAGCTCGTGCGCAGACCGTGCAATATTTATTTCTAACACCTAAATATAGCACTTTATTAAACTTCAAACCAACTATTGCTCCTGCACCCGATAGAGCCGAATAATTTTTGCCATATGATCGTTTTGACCAGCATCCATCAAGAGCAACAGCAACTAGTGGTACTCCATCTTCGTTAACATTTCCTATTGATATTGCATAATCTGCTTCCTCCGTAGCCGCTGTGGACATAGAGTGTGCTGCTGCCGCTTCCCACCAATCGCAAACTTGGTTATGTAATGTAATATACAAATTTGGTGAAATTCTGGGTAAATCTAATGATGCCGTTAAAGTTTCAAGATGTGTCTGACCCGACCCACATGACATGATAGCCGAAACAGCTTGATGATTAATATTCATTCGATCATCTTTTTTATCATCTAATCTTACAGTAAAAATTTCCGCACACATTCTGCATTTAATAGTAATTTTAGAATCCAGCCCATTTACTAATTCGGATATAATTTCAAGACAACTAAAATTACATCCGAATATCGAACCATGATCACTTATACTTTGAAATTGCCTAAATAGATAACCTATATTGGCTATCCTTCTTCCAACTTCTACACCAGTGGAAAGTTCTTCGACGGAGATTTGTAGCGAAGAATCATCCTAAACAAAAATAAAATAACTGTTAAAAAATAATACCCCCCCGAAAAGTATGAATCTTTAAAAAGTATCTGTATAAAGGCCATGACAGCTAGTATACACATATAACACACTAACTTACCGTCTCTTTGGCGTGAAGGACAAACAAACACACTTCCACATTATATTAGTATATATTACTCACCACTGGATCCGTGAGCTCGTGTCCGTTGTTCACGTGCGGCGGTAAGTCGGGCAAAGCGGTCGCGGGCAACGGTATGTTCTCCATGAGGCGGGGGGTGGGGACGTCCA
Organism: Nemapogon koenigi; assembly: GCA_963924495.1. Classification (NCBI taxonomy): domain Eukaryota; kingdom Metazoa; phylum Arthropoda; class Insecta; order Lepidoptera; family Tineidae; genus Nemapogon; species Nemapogon koenigi. The sequence continues at coordinate 1,672,423 of OZ004640.1, read as the reverse complement.
CTACATCTTGCCCGCCCTCCGTACTGGACTCGTTTTCTTTGGACGCCTGTGGTTAGAAATATCGCGCATCGGTACCAATTCGAACAATATTACTAAACAACAAAGCACATCTTATGGCCAGAGGCACCAATTAACAGGTTACCAAGCTAAAACGCTTGAAAGCTGAAAAGAAATAATCATAAAAGTCGATCCTGTAGTTTCTAAAAAAATCGCGTACATACAAATATACATACTAGGGGATAAGATCAACCTTCCTTTTTTAGTTAGTAGGAAGATAAATATGTACTATTATGTAGTACCATATCATAGACTAATACCATATGAACTAGGTAAATGACCGCTGCCACTCACATACCTTATATATCTTGTCCGTGGGGCTTTTTATTATTAATGTATCATACTTACCACTGTTCGTCGATTATTAGTTAACACAGCAAAAGGTACTCTAGAAAAAAAAATTACCTGTTAGCTGGGAATCGAACCTGAAACTTACTACCTACAATAAGTTAATTCCCCAGTGTCGCCCTTGTAATCCCTAAAAATGGTTTATAGAAATAATTTATTTTTCTCTCTAAGAATAGGTTCATCTTACCCGAATTACTACCTTGCCCCTCCCTACCTTGTTTCACAAAATACCAAAATCAATAAAATTTATATTTACTTACCTATTTTTTGCACAAAAATTTAATTGTCTCAAATGACGTCTTAGCTTGGCACCACTTTTTGGTTTTGGCATCTGAAAATATATATAAAAAAGGAAGGAGGAAACGTGGCACTAAGAAAAAAGATTTTATATATGAATCAGCGACCGAAGCTCGAAAATGCAAAAATATATATCTTACATCCTATGGCACCATAAAAAAATCGTGTAATATTGAGTAGGTAATAGTGCCCCACTTGCTCCACTTGGTTGACATTTTTCATTATAGCGGCGCGGGGAGTAGTCTAGGTAGAAAGTTTCTGGGATAAAAGATTCTCCTTGTGATGCCTTTCATCCTATGGCACCATAAAAAAATTGTGTAATATTGAGTAGGTAATAGTGCCCCACTTGCTCCACTTGGTTGAAATTTTTCATTATAGCGGCGCGGGGAGTAGTCTAGGTAGAAAGTTTCTGGGATAAAAGATTCTCCTTGTGATGCCTTTCATCCTATGGCATCATAAAAAAATAGTGTAATATTGAGTAGGTAATAGTGCCCCACTTGCTCCACTTGGTTGAAATTTTTCATTATAGCGGCGCGGGGAGTAGTCTAGGTAGAAAGTTTCTGAGATAAAAGATTCTCCTTGTGATGCCTTTCATCCTATGGCACCATAAAAAAATTGTGTAATATTGAGTAGGTAATAGTGCCCCACTTGCTCCACTTGGTTGAAATTTTTCATTATAGCGGCGCGGGGAGTAGTCTAGGTAGAAAGTTTCTGGGATAAAAGATTCTCCTTGTGATGCCTTTCATCCTATGGCACCATAGGAAATGGGTGTTATATGGAGTAAAAAAGTCTTTATGAAAATCATGAAAAATCTTTTTGCACTTTCGAGCTTTGTCTAAGTTTATCCATATAATGGTTAAAAAATATTCCAAGTCTTTTTTTCTTAGTGCCCCGTTTCTTCCACTCTGACCCATTATGCTATATTTCTCTCTTCTTTTATATGTACACTATAAGACACATACAAACTGATAGAAATCCGGCAGACTGTCTCTGGATCACCCACATTATAATAATTATATAATATAATAATGATAATTATGATGAATAACTATTTAACTATCATCACAAGAGGGGTAGGCAGAGACAATCAAATGCCATTTGCTACGGTCCTGACATACCTCTTTCGCTTCTTTTATATTCATTATACCTTTCATTCATGCTCGGCGATTGTGTGTACTTTGTAATATTGCCTTCGATCAATACATTTTTAATATGTTCAATAGAAGTACACTTAGGTCGTCCTCTGCCAGCATATCCTTTCACTTCAACCATATACACCTTTTTAGTCAATCTTTCATCCTTCATTCTTTCAAACTATACCTATCTATGGAATAATGTACAAATTAAATTGACAAAAGTAATATTGAAATTATAAATTGGGAAATGATTTAAATAGTAAAAGAAGATAGGTAGGTATAGCTATGATGGGTGGCCATACAAACAATTTAAATAAAGAAATGAAACCATATTTTATGAGGAGAAATGAAATAAGTGTTGATAGAAATTGTATATTTTGGGGTCACAAAATAATAATGCCAGAAAATTTAAAATGTCATGTATTGCAAGAATTGCACAAAAGTCATTTTGGGGTACCTACTAGGATCCGGATGACAGAAGTGGCTAAGTCATACCTACTTTTGGAGGCCTAAATAAAATGAGTGTTTGAGTTACAGCAATAGACCACACAAGGTATCTTTAAAAACATGGCTAGTCCACCATCTCCACCATCACATACATGCAGATTACTTAGCACCTCTTTGTGGAAAAATGTTTATGATAGTTACCAATATAATATCTTTACACTTTTAGTATAAATTATGATTTAGGTAAGTACTTACTTTATTGAAGCATATAGAAGTATTTTCCAGTATCAAAAATGTGGTTGTTGTTACAAATGTTTATGTATGTAATAAATAAATAACCATAAAAATAATCTGCAAAGATGCAAACGTCACAAAATGTCAAAAAAGTAAACAAACGCAATTCAACTCTCGTTTCATATACGATTTACAGATGGTATGACGCATGCGTTAATGCAAGCGTCACAGAGAAAGACAAAAGATATAGATTCTATGTTCATATTCAAATTTGCCTAGATGATAGTTGACAACGTTGTAATTTTAAACTTGAAACTCCTGAATTTTTGGTCTAACTTGATTTACGTAATTATTATTTTGATATTTCAATAAGCTACCAAAAAACGCAAGACGTTGAATTGAAGGGTAATGGTATAACAGCCCTTAAATAAAATTTAAGAGCTTCTTGATAGATTATGTAAGAGAAAACAGGGGCAAAATAATCCTTTATTTTACCACCCATATTTCCTATTCAATAAAACCAATTAAAAAAATAAAGACGTTGTCACTTAGATATATTCAATAAGTAACTATATGCTAAATTACAGTGACACAGGTGGATTATTTACAGAGAAATACGGCCTAGTTTAGCCCATACGATTACAGGATAGCCTCCTTAATAAACAAATTTAAGAGACGTCGCACTCGTTTTAAATGATCCGATGTAATTAATTAATTAATTTAATTATTAAACAAGTGATTAAAAAGGTTATGGAGCGAAATAAATTAACAGATACAACAGTGAGTTTTTAAAATGCAAAAATAGCTTCGGATCTTTTTCTTGATCGATGTTTATTAAGGAGACGCCTTATAACTTTTGTCCCATACTAATTACATGCTGCAGCTATATGTAAATTACGTGATAACTATATTTTTGTGTTCAAATTTAAAATTGCTTTCTAAAGATTTATGTATTAAGCATGATATAAACGAAATAAAATTTTCAGAATGAGTTAAATACAAGTTTTTTTTAAATTTTTAAACGACTTTGCGGCTCAATTTCTTTTAATATATTTATTAATGTACAAATTTTAATTCGTTTATTTCATAGAGATAATTTCATATATTTTAAGAAAACATTAAATAACTTGTTACAAGTTGTTGTATGATACTCATACAGCCGAAGTCCGTTTCGTGTATTATCGCAAGACAGGTTTTCTTGAGAAATCGTACTTTCTTATGTTTCTGGTACGTGAATCTTGGTATATCTTATCTTATCCTTGGTAATCTTATCGATTTTAATAGCATTCTATGTCGCTTTCTAAAGAGATATGGACAAAATAAGTCGCGCGTAAAACTGAGTTCGTTGCGCTGTGATGCGTCGCCTTAAATTCCTTGCTTGGGGCCAGAGTCACTGGTAACAAACACGGCCTTTATATCTTGCGGTGTGGCCAGGGATATCAGTAACAGTGTCCAATTTTTGCCAGTTGTGTGTCAAGCATATAATACCTAATTTTTAAGCGTGCCTCTAGAGCCACGAGTGAGATTTAAACCGCAGTCCCTCGTTTTCAAGTCAACCAGCCGCCATAATAACAAGAATAAGTAGCAAGTACTTATTGCAAAAGAAAATTAGTGATTGCTTTTTTGACTCGAGTGAGCATTGAAGCCGTCATCTCCGATTGCAAGTCCAACGCTGCAATGCAACCGATGCGCTATCGATGCTAATTTTAGTACAAAACATTGAATAATCATTTTAAATACGTAACATTGGTTTTCAGGTTATTTTAATTAGTTTATGTTTAGTATAAGTCGTTATAGTTTTCCTCTTAGAAATCTGCAATGTGGACCGCCAGTCCTAAGTACATAATGAAGTAATTTAATAGATTTTTTTATTTCTCTACATTGCAGATTCCTAAGAGGAAAACTATAACGACTTATACTAAACCTAAAATAATTAAAATAAGACCTATCGTTTTTGGTTTTCGTATCAAATAATTAATCTCTCTCTGTGGCTAACCCTATCTTGTAGGTTTACCGTATTAAAAAAATTACGGCTATTCCTTTTCCCTTTTTTTCGTTTTTTTTTATAAACACTATATGTACTACTTTACGTACACTACTTTTGAGCTTTTAAGTCCTACATATGTGTAAAACCACAGAACATTATAAAAAAGTAGAAGTTGCATGTTAGCATATTTATATGAAAACAGGTGTTATAGTAATTAAATATTTGTGCTGTGATGACAATATTGTGAATTCTAATTAAATATGGTATAGCATGCTATCTTTAGACATTTTACCTTTAGACAGGTTATCATTTTTACACTGAAATATAGCACAAAATGTATTTGTTGTATTTTTTGGGTTAAACAGGGGAAATTCTAAAAATGTGCGGTGATTATTTAAACATTAAATATATGTGGTAAGTAATTAATTATATATGGTACAGCGCATATGTGTGGTTACGCGGGAACGCCCACTTGCTGCTTCTATTATTTTTATATAATGTTCTGTGGGAAAAACTGTGCTCAACACTCCCACTGCGGCGTTTAGTTGGTTGGTAAACTTTTGTGTTGATGCTTTTATTTACCGATTCAAACAATTTTCTAATTCAATTTTTGATTTTAATTTCATCTCCTGAGATAGAAATATTGATCTCAATATGATCAATAATAGGATCACTCTCTGTCTGTCCGTCTGTCCCAACTTATTTTCTCCGAATGTACTAGACGAAAAAGATTCAAATTTGGTACAATGTTAGAGTGTGAAGACCCAATCGAATTTCGATTTTGGGGAATAAAAAATTCAAATTCATCATGTGACCTCAAATGAAAGGGCTCGTATAAGAAATACAAATATACTTTTTTACAGTTTTAAATTAAAGAAAATATACGAAAATTGGGCATCCCCACCTTATCTAGGTAACTAACTACTTGGTCTAAAATAAAAATAAAATAGAAAATCCTGTCTACTTCGACTAGCTTTTTTTCTTATTTTGGCTAAATGTGAACATTGAGACCAGTGTTTCATTTATGTAAGTCGGGGCAGACCACACTTAATAATAATATACTCACATAGATAAACAGCAAATTTATTATGTTATTGTAAAACAATAACTTTTTAATATATGCAGATAGGGTATAAATTCTTTATTAATAACTAGCTTTCTGCACCCGACTCCGCCCGTGGTTATGCTATATTACTCAGGGATTTAATAGCTTTCTATTCGTGAAAGAAATTTCAGAATCGGTTCAGTAGTTTCAGAGATATTATGATATTAGTGTAGATACTAGTATGATGATATTGATGATATGACCGACCATATGAACTATTCATGGACTCCCATTGCCACTTTCCAACAAGTGGATGGCGAGTCATATGTCATGCTATCTAGAAAAAACTTAGATTTAATTAACTAATTGAAAATAACTAAATTAATTATTTTGCTTTATCTGGGATTCGAACCTTATCAAAATCGGTAGCTACATATAATAAATATACCGACTGCAAAAAAAATATAAACGCACGTAGGTAAATACAAATCGATTTTTTTTATACTTACCCAAATATATTTTTCTCGAACTCGGGACCTCGTTATGGGATCATGTATTATAATTTCGTAATCGATTTTTCGTGCTTCACAGGGCACCTAAACATCAGCACTTATTTTTATATCTGTTAAAAAAGTGACACATCGTGCTTACCACTTTGGACAACTGGCAAAAAGTGGACACTGTTACTGTTTTCTCTGGCCACACCGCAAAGTAGGTATAAAGGCTGTAAAGATGTGTATGTGTGTAATCAATAGAAATGCATTTAGCATGACACGTTTGACTTGATTAAAAATGATAATTTTATCAAATATGTATATTTTATTACAAAATAAGTACCTATGTTTTATACCGCCATCTTGAATGCCTGAGATTATTGTTGATAAACAGCATTTAATTGTTAATTAGAGGTCCCATACAACGTCATTCACAATCAAAACATCATTTTGCGAGTTTCCTGTCCGGCGCACCCATAGGAAATATTACTTATTCCAATGTCTTTTTCCATTGGGGGATAGATGAAGTAAACGAGTTTTTTTCCATTCATTTACATTTTGTTCTACTTTCATGTAGGATTTATTAGTGTATAATGTAGAGTCTCAGGTTTACAACACTTTGAATACCTACAGTTAGTTTGTTGTTTTGCACAAAACAAGATAAATATGTATATATTTTCCCTGAATTTAACAATAATAATATAACTTAATAATTAAAAAATGTCAAAACTACAAATTAAAAGTTTCTTCCAGAGAGTCCGATATATAAATACGCTTATAACTACTTATCTATTACATAAGATATATGCAACTAAGGACTTTTTTGTAGATCATTTTAATCTATACAATTCTTTCCTACATCATTTTATTATATCTCTGACGGATTAGATAGCAAACGCAATAATAATGTTATTGCTCAGCTCCTAAATATGATAGCTCCATGTTTAATACTCCGTACCGTAGTTTTTGCGTGAAAAAGTCACAGACAGACACAAGAGTGATCCTATAATTTCCAAACTTACCAATCTTTTATAAGGGCATCGAAAAAAAAGAAACATATCGTAAAGGGAGTCACAGTATAAGAAAGATTGGGAACCTCTGCTATAAGGGTTTCCGTTTCTTCATAGGAATATACGGAACCCTAAAAATAATCCTATATCCTTCCCTAGGGTTCAAGCTCACTCCGTATCAATATTTCAAAATTGGGTCCTTCCTTAATTTAGATGGGAAACCGTAACAGACAGAGTTGCTTTCGCATTTATAATATAAGTATAGATTATAGATAATCAGAAATGACAAGACAAGAATAGGTTTTTCATGATTTTTCTTGTAGGAGTGGTTCGGTTGCGATAGTGTTTGAGATATTTTGATCAAAAAGGTAACTCATATATACAGAGGAAAGAGATAAATATGTGCAATCTGATGTTTTATCATCTCATAAGATTATATCCAAATTAGAAAATTCTTAGTAGGTACCGAGTATAGCCTGTGCAAATGATTTTGCTTAAATCTATGCAAATAATTAAAAATTAACTGTCTGTTGATGATTTCAAATAATAGATATTATATTATAACTACTTTTCTATTAGAGATAGATACATACTAATGCAGACTTTCATGTAGTAAATTTTATTTTACACAATTCTTTCCTACATCATTTTGTTATATCTCTGACGGATTAGACAGCATATGGAAAACTCGCTGGGGCTACTTTTTTCTCCGACTTGATTCACATATTATACTGTTAATGCTCAGCTCCTAAGCATGATAGGCCCATGTTTTATACTCGTAAACCTTTCCGGTGAATCAAACTATATATTAGCGAAAACCACAATAAAATCGGTTCAGTAGTTTCTGCGTGAAGAGATCACAGATAGACAGATAGACGCGGCGGGGGACTTTGTTTTATGATGATTTTAGAATTTTTGTATATTTGTCCAAGAACGGATGTTGATAATGCGAGAGAAATCGTTGGCAGCATCTAGTTAATCATTAAAATTTAGGTACTAGATTAGTCCACGCCTCGGGTGACCTAAAGGCTGGCTCTTACCTCGCTCAAAGGATCAGTTTAACCATTCAGCGAGGTAACGCAGCCAGTGTTTTGGGAACCATGCCACAGGGAGGGGTTCTGGAAGAGGTATTCTTTTTATAATTTGTATATATAGTTTTTAAATATATTATTTATTTATTACCATTACATTTAAGTTATGATGTAAATATTTAAAATAAATATAAAGTTAATCATTAAAATTAGAAAATTATAATCTAATTCTCTTTCCTAAACGCAAATCACAGTTGTTTTCTAAACTACTGCTTCCGTAGATTCTCCTAATTTGTGATTGTATTTCGGGTATTCCTTTGATTGACGTCAAATTTAATTATCTATGATATCTCAAAATTAAAATGTAATTAAAGTATTAAGTAAAGATACGACAAGCAAAATATTGTAGATGCCCCAGTTTGTTCGTGATATTTCGCACATAAACTAACTCGGGCCGGAGTGATAAAGGCTACCTTTATCCAAGAAATGATCTCAATTATTCACGAAAATTCTTATTATTGGGAAGTTTAAAAAATATTCACCGGCGAAACCGGGGTCGAATGCTACTTATAAGTTACTAGCTTTCATCCCCTATTTATATTCCCTTAGAGGGGTGGATTAAAAAAAAGCCTATGTTCTTCCCTAGAGTTCAAGCTTTCTCTGTATCAAATTTCATCAAAATTGGTTCAGTGGTTTTGCCGTGAAAGCATAAAAGACAGACAGACAGAGTTACTTTCTTTATATTAGTATTAGGCATATTAATTAATCTTTGAAATTATTCTAATACAGTACTTAAAAATAAATATGCGAGTGAAGCTGGAGCGATATTTTAATAGTGGTCCCATGAGTATGTTGTTTGATCTGGGATTCGATCCCAGGACTGCTTTCACAGCTAAACCACTGAACCGATTGTGATGAAATTTGATACAGAGAAAGCTTGAACTCTAGGGAAGGACGTAGACGATTTATTACTTAATTCATCCCACTAAAAGAATATAAATAGGGGTTGAAAGCTAGTAAGTTATAAGTAGCTTTCGACCCCGGTTTCGCCGGTGAAAATTTTTAAAACTTCCCATTAATAAGAATTATCGTAAAGACTTAAACAGGAAGATACCAGTTTACGGCCAAAGCAAGAAATATAAAGTACGTTTCTTATATTATTATCACATAGAGTTAACAAAACATAGATTTTCCAATAATTGAGGATATTACGAGTAATGTTGTATTATGGAATGTTTCCATGTCATGTATTGTATCAGGAAATTTATTTTATTTGAACTTCCGATTGCTATAATATCTTCACTTACCTCGTAAAATACTATAATATATTACTTCATATATCAAAAGTATTCTACTTATTATTATTTTTAAATAATACTAGCGACACGCCCCGGCTTTGCCCGTGGAATTTTAATATCACATGCTCGCCCGATTCTGTTGATACAATAAGGAACATTGACATTTATAGTTACTGCTCCGCCCTCAAAAGACGTAGCGTGATGTTTTATACACCTAAACCTTCAGTCTATCTATTAGTGGAAACCGTATCAAAATCGGTTCAGTAGTTTTTGAATCTATAAAACACAAACAGACAGACAGATATACCAAAATCCATTTTTGTATAAGGCGACAACAAAAGCTTTTATATAGAAAAAAAATATTTGTAACTATAATAGACAAAAACGACGGGACTCTTACTCTTAATTTCAATCATTTCCACGAACGGAACTAGCTGCTAGTTCTGTGTGTTTATTTCTTTGTTTGTTTTTCTTCCACGTCAAAACAGGGCAACGGATCGACTTGATTTTTTGCACAGATATAGATATTTTCATCCCGGAAATCCTTCGGGGTAATCCTTATGTCATATTTCAAAATTTTCCCTGGACAAGGCGCGGCGGAAATCTTGTAACACATAAACAGTGGGCGTATTTGTTTTCTTTATAGATGTAGTATGTTTGCGCAGACTATAGGTATGTAGTACTAAATGCTGAACAGTATATTTACAAGTAGTGGCATGTATCGCTCGGCACACGTCGCTCGGCCGGCGGTGGCACGCGTTTTCATGAAAAACATTGAAAAAAAAAATAGTAAAGAATTTCTGTGTTAGTTAGTGATCAAGTCGATAAGGATTTGTTGCTGAATTTTCTGCATTTCTTTATTGTTTTTCTGTGCCTATTGACATTGGTCAGCGTTTGATTCGGTGAGTTTTTTCTTAAATAAATTGTTTTTGTAATCATAAAGATACCTTCAACTACATTAATCGGCCTTATATATCTCAGCGGGAGATATGAACTTCTTCCTACATTTTTCTTGTTATGATTTAAGTATACAATCATTGCCTTTGCTCGCGGTTCCGTTTGCTTGTAAATATTATATAAACACGGAAAAAAAATCAGTAACTATTCAAATCCGTTCAGTCAGACCTTATGGCATATATATAATTGGTAAAAACAGGTTTTGCTTTCAAAGGACTTGAATATCTTTGTTTTCTATGCAGTAGTCAAAGTTTTGCCGATAGACGACAAAATGACGTCATTATTTAGGTAAAGCAACGTTTCTGTTGTCTGGTACTACTAGTTTGTGATAAAAGTGTGGCCCTTAACGTGCCCCGTGGTACTAGGTACCAGTAAGAAATGGGACAGAATGCCTACTTTACCTAAATAATGACGTCATTTTGTCAAAACATAAAATTTATTATAAAAAATCTACTGCATAGGTAACAAAAATATTGAAATTTCATAATAGCTTCTTCTTTGAAATAATAATATAAAAACATGCTGGCTGCGTTGCCACGTTGGATAGCAATATCCTTCGGGCCAAATATCTTTTGGCTATTTCTTTGTAGAGGCGTCGTGCGTTAGGTCCCCACGGATTTTTTATTTATAGGTTTATTTGTATATATAGCATACCTAGTATGTATATTTAATTGTATTTTATTATATTTTATTGTTATGACCAATAAATACGTAATAATGAGAAGGCAAGCTCTTTAGCGATAATTGCCCAAGCCTAAGATAAATAAATATTCAAAGTAAAAACTTCATTGTACCTATCTCTTTACTTTACGTAGTAAACATAAAATTGCAGGAAAATAAAAACTGCTATATATATAACAGCTGTTTAATGGCTCTTGTTGTGTTTTAACAGCTTTACTGTCAAATTTTTGTTGAAAAAATGTTTGGTGCCACCAAAGTGAAAAGATTAGTGGATAGTTATATAATTAAGTGATAATGTTATATAAAAACTTGTGATATTATAAACTTAGAAACTGTAAACTTGATCATTATTTTAAATAAACCGTTTTACAATTTTAGACAATCACATACTTAAATAAATGTACTTTATAAAATAGGTATGTTTACCAGGGAAATCCCCTGCAGTGTATATTAGTTATAACTTTATTTTCTTTAAGAGATTATCCTGTATTTGCTTAAATATCCTACAATCACAACCTAGAAATCATTAGGTTTAGATTGTGAAAGTTGCAGTTTAAGAGATTTTATAAATTGTATATTTGTTACAAACAAAAACACGGCCTTTCAGAGTTACCAGTTGTCCAGATGTGTCACTTCTATAACAGACGCCAATATCTGTTATTTTGAAGTGCCCTCCGAAGCACGAGTAGTCGATTAAAGCACATATTCTAAAAGAAAACTTTTGGCGCGAGTGAGATTTGCTCGTATATAGGCTATCGACTACTTTTTTGATAAAAAATACAACAAATATATATTCAGTCAAACGTGAAAATAGAATCCATCAATACGCACCATAACTAGAGTTGTCATCTACAAAATCAGTAAACTAGGACAAGAAGCTCGAAAACCTTGTTTTCCGGAATTTATTTTCCTAACAATAAAAAAGAAGTTTAAATTATATTTTTGCTAAATATTATATTATTTATATATATACCATGAGTGGCTCTCTAATCATGAATATGTAATAAGTAGAAAACCTTCTCGAAATCACTGTCCTGCGGTAAAGTGCCAAGAAGGCTAGCAGCGTTTCCTCGCTGTTTAAATTATTACACTTAATTTGTTAATTTTTACTCCGCGCTTAGAAAATAAAAGGTTTTAAAAAAAATTGCCAATTGTTGGTTTAGGCAGATTTTTCAAGTAGTGCTCTGAACTTTAGAACCCAGAATGTTTTCGAAACCCCGCCCGGACGCTCCCCGGACGCCCTCCAAACTAGGACAAATCCGGGGAAACTCGGACGGATGGCAACCCTGACCATAACAAGTAGGCAGACCTCGAGAACCAACGTAACAGACGCTTTGTTTTATAAATATAAAATGCGGCATTAGACTTTTTCGCTTATTGAAATTCTCAAAATACATAACATCTTATACTATTTAGTCCTCAACTTATCCGTTGGTTACATAATACGCAAATTAGCAAAACACAACAATCTAACGACTGTGAAAGGGAATACTCCCCAATGTGTTATATTGTATTTCGCTGAAAAAATCGGTTTCTCTAATTTTGAAAAATAAACCTTTTATCCTCAGAAAATATCTATTTCTCTTGATGAATAAATTTTCTATTACTAGGTACTTCTATCTAATATTTATCAAATTAGGCTGAAATATGATGTCTGCATCATATATGAATACGTAATCATGTACCTAATAGGGCGTAAAATGCGACATAAAACGAAGTTAGTAAACAAAATTTTAAGATTTAAATATCAATGAACATGTATGTCTGGTGTTTTGCGAGTATAGTCGTTACAATTCTTAGTTTTTTTTCGTTGAAGGTTATAAAAATTTTGCATGAAAAATATTTAGCACAAAGTAACTAGAAGATTAAAAAAGATATATGTATTAAACAAATAAATAAAGATAATTTTGCGTGATTATACACGTTATTATGTTTTGTGTGTAAGGCTGAAAGTGTTATGTTGGTATTCCTGTTGTTTGTGTTGTACCCAATATCAAAATTCGATTCTATATTATGGAAGTCCCAACTCTTCTTTCACTTGCTCTGTGGCACACACTGTTGGCTGACAGTACCAACCTCTCGGATAAATCCGCGCGCGCTCATTGGTCAAATCAAATATACATTGCACTTCCGTCCTTTTTCACTAAATCACTCCCACAGATTGCAGGAAAGCGAGAGGAATGTTACACATCAAAAGTAATATTTGTTTGTTTGTTCGTATTCTAAGGACTCAAAAACTACTGGACCGATTTGAAAAATTCTTATTGCATCTTATTGTTCGCACTTGCGCGAAGGTTTATTGACTATTTAACATGACGCTACGTACCCAATAGGGTACATAGTATTTTTAATACAACGCGTACGAATTAGCGGGCAATCAGCTAGTACTTGTACTAATATAAAAAATATTATTGTGTATTTATTTTCATTCACTGTCAACACTCCTATCGAGTCATGAAATTACTATATAGAACCGCCTTCACACGGATACAATATGGGTTTATAACAATTTGAATACCTGAACAAATACGCTTATAACTACATATTTATTAGAGATAGATAAATGCTACCTCCGACTTTTTTGTAGACCGTTTTATTCTACATAATACTTTCCTATATCATTTTGTTATAGGTCTGACAGATTAGACAGCATATCTACGCCAAGAAAATTTTAGCCGGGACGAATAGGTAGTAAAATGATACATTGCACGATATATCTAATCGGAAAGCTTGCTATCTTCATATACCTACAATACATAATATATGAGTTATTACACTCGGTTTGAATTTGAAGTTAACGCAACCTAAATTTGACACTGCTAGCAGCTTCACACGCATAGTTTTCTGAAAGACCGTTTGCTATAATTTGGCCCCTACAAAAAAAAATTGTAATAAGTTTTGCATATAATGTTTGCTATCCCTTCAAGCAAAATTCACCTTATTATACTGATCACCGCGTCTGTCTGTCTGTGCACTTTTCACGCAAAAACTGAACGGATTTTGTTGCGGCTTTTAGGATTAGAATGATTGATTTACGAGGTTCCTGTTAGGTATTAAACATGGACCGATCATATTTAGGAGCTGAACATTAACAGTATTAGTGAATCAAGTCGGGGGAAAAACTGTAATCACACAATATGGAATAGGTACCTATAACAAAAGATCTACAAAAAAGTATAGTGAGTAATAAATAAGCGTATTTATTAAAAAAAAGTACATACAAATTAAAAAATAAAAAGAAAAGAAAAGGATTTGAAAAACCTCTAGCTCTGAAGAAAGTCCAACCGTTACTAGAACACTCGCTGCGTTACCTACCCATTTGAATCTCCAAGCTTATGCGGAGAATGGAGAAACTCATAGTTTGGTGTTCACCAGATTTTATACCTAGTATCTACCAATCCTCACTAGTTATGCTCGTCTTATTTAGTAAACAATCTTTGCATGTATTTTTTTTAATAATTTTTTTAAATTAATATTTTTACTAAAAATTTAACAATACAAATATATGCAAAAATTGTTTACCAAATAAGACAAGTACAGAAAAACAGACTTTAGGTATTTCCTACCTTCACCCTATTTGCCTACATTAGGTTCAAATAATAACTATTTCTATTCTTTACCTAAGCAACAGCAAATATTTTAGAAACGATTTTTATCGTGTCACGGTAGGTTTTGTTTTGATTAAAATAATGATCGATAAGAATTAAATAGTAAAATTTACATCACTAAATATCTTTTGCTAATATAGGAACTCTACATATTCATTTTATAATAGGTCTGTATAGTATACTAGAGTCTCGCCCCGGATTTTCCAGTGAAAGTCGTCGAATAAGGAACATTGCCATTATTGGCTGCTCGGCTCCCAAAACACATAGCGTGATGTTTTATACACATAATACTTCCTTGTGAATCTATTAGTGAAAACCGTATAAAAATCGGTCCAGTTGTTTTTGAATCTATAAGTCACAAAATAATCAATACCCTATGATCAATACAGATATTTTCCTCACTTGAGCTTGACTGCTTTTAGGCTTTCGTACACCCGATGAAAAAACGGAACCCTTATAGGATATCTCTTGGTCTGTCTGTCTGTCATAGCTTACATTTTATTATTGTCTCCGTATCTACTGGACTAAAAAAGTTGAAATTTTGGTACATTGTATATGTAGTATGTGATGGCCCAATCACGGTCGTATAGCGTAGGTAGATAATTCGAATTAGGGGCGAAAATTTTTTTTTTTCAAGTGTTATCTTTTTTTGTTCAGACATTTATTGATCACTCTGCGTTAGTAGAGTCGACTCCCAAACTTTTTTACCTCGTAAGCTCGTAGCTTGCCAATTTTTGAACTGAAACTTCTTTAGGCAATGTAGAGACAAAGTTTTTCTAAGAAATACAGATTCTACAACATTATATTAAATTTGTACCTAAACATTTTCTAGGGAGTGTTACATGTGTTTGGGGCATGACTCTCTATTTATGGCGTCTAAAAAATAAAAAGGAGTTTCATTTATTACGCGTGTACCTACACAATTTTTTCCATTGCCTTTTACTTTTATCAGAAATGCCAAAAATATAGAAGTACCTACCTACCTACTTATACTAAATTTCATCCCCTATTATACACCCTTAGCCTTAGGGCTTAAGCTCTCTTCATATCAAATTTAATCAAAATCGGTTCAGTGGTTTAGCGGTGAAAACGTCGCATATTCGCTAATATGGATTAGCATGAAAATATGGATTAATCTTTTTTCGCTTTGTATTGAAAGTATTTACAATTTAGTTTATCTTACTTTTCTTAGTTAAGTAACGTAATCATCATGTGTTATCATCTAACACACCTAGCACAATTCTAGATATATAATATATCTTATCATGTCCTATTAAATATTATGTGTTTGAAATGACTGTGTATTTAGATAGAAAAATACATTATCAATAATTAGCTTTTCCCCCGCGGTTTCCCTCGCTTTTACTTATTTTCCGTGACAATGCTACATTCATTGATGTATAATATACTCGTATATATAACACTTCACCACCCAATCTATGAGTAATATGATATGACCAGTGGTAGCCGTGTCAACATTTAGCCACTTGTACATATTAAAGGGGGTTCTAAATGGTTGGATAACGGCGTTGCCCAACCAAGGTCGATTGAACGGCATATCAATTTGGTCGCCCAACGCGTTGCACAAAGCGCATGCAGTAATGATGAGTGCTGACAATCGAGGAACATCCTTTACGTGCCCTCCGAAACACGAAAATTTTAACATCATTAAAATTTAAAAAATGAGTCGGTAGCCTAATTGGTAGAGTGTTGACTTGAAACCGGGAGGTACAGGTTGACGTCCCACTCGTGCAAAAAATGCAAAGCACCAATTTTTCGACCCCACGTGTTTCAGATGGCACGTGAAACCGGCGTCCCCACTTCTTTTAAAAATAACAGATATTTGTATCTGTTAAAGAAGTTAATATTGTTCTGTGCAGTTTATATTTCAAGTTATACTTATAATGAGATTACAGTAAATTATATACTAATGACTTATGATAAGGTAATTCACATTCAGATTCCATGTATCACAAGCTCGCATTTATCACAAAATCTGTACCTATCTATGTAAGTATATACCTACAGAATCAATCATATAAATGAAGTATAGATATTCCCTTCGCGTAGCACATTTAATAGCTACGGCGTAGAGCCGACGTCACAGGCGTAGACGTTGACGTCATAGCATAATCTACACAAGATCCTCCCACCATATTTCCTTAGCCATAGTACCTACTACTTTTGCATGTAAAATAAATTGATAATATCAAAATTGGTTGACGTCTATGATTACTGCTCTGATCCTTTGTTATATGGGTATATAGCCTAAATTTAATAGATGAAATTACAAATGAGCCATCGCCCCCCTAAACCACTTCAACACCCCCCAATTTTGTCTGCGCCCCTTACCGCCCCCTCTAGGCCTACAACGCCCACAAGGGGACGTTTTCAAATAGGACTGGTACCTAAGTTCCTGAGATCTATAGTAGGTTAGGTACCTACATATTTTTTGATAATTACATCGATAAATACTCTTGCAGGGAGTCCTCGACTGATATGAATATTTCTTATCAATAGAATATGAAAATAATTGGTTTAAATAATGCGATTATCTGTGACCTTTGTTGAGCGAATACAATTTCATGATACTTAGGTATCTGTTTTTATAGAACAATCAAGCGTTATCTGTCTTGCCATTATTTACATAAAAAAATAGGATAAGTATAGTACTATTATATACCTAGCCGAGCAATGTAATATAATATAGCTTTTCTTTAGTAAGGTAAGGTAACTTTCACTTTTAGCTACTGTACTTTAAGTTTTTTTATTTCAGATATAAGTACACGTAACATTAGAAAAACCTTAAACTATATTAATTATAATAAATAATAAAATAAAAATAACCGTCCGGGCTACACTCCGGTTTGGCCAAAGAGGTCTTGCCCAAGTGGCATGGTACCTAAGACGCTGGCTGCGTTCCCTCGCTGTATGGTGATGCTGATTTTTTGAGCTAGGAACGAGCCAGCCCTTATATCATCTGACGCGGTTATTAACTTAGGAGTAATTTTTTTCAAAAATGATTTTGCCGCCGGACCCCATGGACCTAAGGTTTCAACGGCAAACGGCACAAAAATGTATTCTTTCATTAAAGTCTCATATTTGTGCCGTTTGTTGTTTTCTGCCGTTAAAGCTGCCGCCCCTGCTCCTGTTGCCGTTCCCTTGAGGTGTGACGGGGCCAAAGTATCTACGCACGTTGCGTCCCATATGAGAGCTCGGCCCCTTTCCCAGGGGATTAGTGTTATGCCGTCTGGCCTCTTGCCATCCTCGCGACTAATTCCAGTTGGTTCTAGCATGGTTGGTATGTTGAGGGTGGCTAGAGACCTCTTAATTTACGAATTTAAGGTGGCGTGGCGGCTTATTCTTCCTGCGCTTTTAGAACACGAGAGTCCATGGAGTCCGAATTTGTCGACACTCCCGCGACTTCGTCCGCGTAGAATTAGGAGATGACGTATATAGTTTATGTAAATACGCAGAGATTTCCATACCGCATGGGCATTGATGGGGGTGACAAATCGGTGTACCTAATCGTATGCCTATTGCATTGTACTTATGTATATCTTATCACATCTTTCTGAAATGCAATATTAATTAAAGAGTATTCCTTTTTTCGAACACTTAATTTTCACGTATTTCCCGCGTAAAAAGCTCCGATATTATAGCCTATATATACCATCGGCTAAACGAGGGAGACTTGGTCTTCAGCTGGGTACCCTGGAACCGTAACACGGCAACCCGTGAAGAAAGGAAAAAATACCACCGATAGCATTTATCTCCTTCAAGTTCTTTTTGTACTTACCTAATTTTGGTCGCTGTGCAGTGTCACATTGTGTAAAGTATGAGCACTCATTCATACTTTTTGTAGAAAATACTGGCTGTATGTTTTAATACTGGCAACTAATCTTTTGGACAGAGTTTCAAATATTTATAAACTATATTTGAAGCTCTGTAGAATTCGAGACTGAAGGGAGTCCGGCATCAGCAACGCTGGAATGATGTAAAATAGGACTCACTGAAATATATATATTAATATAAAAACCTACTCTTATCATTGAAATCGCCTTAAAACCCGTTATATGGTGGAGGCGCCGGGTAGTATATATTCGATTGATAATATTGTATTGATCGTGTATATATATTTAAAATACGGTATTTACGTGATATAAAAAATAATTTAATAATATATCATAGTATAGTGTATATTCGGGATTAGTGTAAAATCGCGAGTGTACCAAGAGAAGAAGAAGAAGGTATACCCAGATTGCAGTTTTGTGGAGACAAGAAGCTGTTACGGAGTTGTTGGAACTTGAAGTATAATTCGACAGAAAAAATAATAAGAAACAAGAGGATAATATATAAAGCTAAGTGGTTTGAAATTAATAAAATGTCCTCAACATCGAGATACGACGGAATCTCGACTTCCTTTGAAAATTTTTTGACCCAATTTTCAACACTAAGTGCCTTGAATTCATGGACTGATGAAACTAAAGCTCTCATCATTATAAACTATTTAACAGGCCCAGCTCTTAATTTTTTTAAAACTAATTGTGATGCTTCTACGACTTATAATGAAGTTTTACAAGCATTAAGGGAAGAATTCAGCACACAGACTGATTATGCCGCTCAATTTTATACATCAAGGCAAAATCAAGGTGAAAGCACTTTAGATTTCATATATCGAATGACTCTATTAGCAAAGAAAGCCGAAATTACGAATGAGTCAATTATTATTAAACAAATATTATCCACATTGTCCTTTTATAATAAGCGAAAATTTGGTACGCAATTGTTTACCACCTTAAAAGATTTTAAAAATGCGGCCAAACAAGAATATGAGATTTTTAACTCTCAGTCACAACACTTATCATTGCCTTTAAAAATACAAACGGTTGGCGATAAGGACACTTGTCCACATACTTGCTCGCGGGGTGATTTCCGTGACGAGACCCAAAATGCACCAATTGTGCATTTCGAAAGTCAATTCAGTGATCGACGGGCACCAACTGATGTTTTTTCAACACCAGTTATGTCTGGACCCTCACGTAGGTTCCCACCGCCAATACGCCCTATGGAACCCATGTCTTCTGCTGGAAGAGGAAATAATTTCTCGACGCCCACTCAGAGACCGACGTTTCAAAACTCTGAGAAAAGAGACTCATCAATGGTCGCTCAGCAGCCAACGCATGGATATGCCTTGCGAAATAGACAACATCCATCTCAAGATGTAAGGCAACAGCACCCAAATGCTCGACGGCACTAGACACCGGGACTATGCTAGCCGCCGAGGAAATTGAAGGTCCCTCTATTTCGTCTCTGACGCCTTTTATTGAAGTGAAGATACACGGAATTACTACGTGTGCTTTACTGGACAGCGGTGCCAGCGTCTCCGTGATCTCCGAGAAGTTGTTTTTTAAAATATTAGATAAAGTAGATATTGGTTCATGTCAATTAAATAATAATAAAGTGCCCTATGTGCGTGTCGCCAATGGCAAATTTCTTGAAACAACGTTTTCATTAATATTAAAGCTTTCTGTGTCAAATTTATTACTAGAAAATAGGTTTATTGTAGTTAAAAATATAACTTCAGATATTATTTTAGGGTATAACTTTATCAGAAGGTATGGAATAACAATGGATTTCAGAAGTAATAATGTATTATTTCCTGATTTAGGTCCTATATCTTTTATGAACAAATTACGAACAGATGAGTATGAAGAGTTACCATATTTATCTGAATCTGATAATTATGATAAATCTTTAAATTGTGCTATGCCTTTAAATAAAAATTTAAATTCTATTTCTTGTCCAGAGAATATTAATGAATCTCTAGATATTTCAAGAATTTTTTTTATAGAATGTAGCAATAATTTAATTAATGATTTGTGTGAATATAGAAATGAAGTTACTTTTGATAAACATGAGATAGAGTCCAGTGTAATTTCAGAAGTTGAAATTAACACTATGGATGCTATTCCCGTACATAAGGCTCCATATAGGTTGTCGTACGAGCAGCATCGTTTATTACGCGAACATGTAGATAAAATGTTGTTGAATAATATTATTTGTGAATCGCGAATTCCTTACTCTTCACCAGCCAAACTCGTTAAAAATTCTGATGATTCTTGTTATTTTGCTGATTTAGATGTAAATTCGGGTTATTGGCAGATTCCTTTTAAAGAAGGTATAGGATAGGTCATTCATGTGCTCGTAATTTTATTCATCATCATAAGTCGATGAAACCTTGTAAGTTACGGATTTGATGATACTAATAAAATATCATCACGTTTATTTTATTTATTTCACAGGATTTGGTCTGTCATAACATTGTTATGTCATATTTTCTGACGGTCAAATAAAATGACACATTATTTTTGATACCTTCACATATAACGGGTTTTAAGGCGATTTCAATGATAAGAGTAGGTTTTTATATTAATATATATATTTCAGTGAGTCCTATTTTACATCATTCCAGCGTTGCTGATGCCGGACTCCCTTCAGTCTCGAATTCTACAGAGCTTCAAATATAGTTTATAAATATTTGAAACTCTGTCCAAAAGATTAGTTGCCAGTATTAAAACATACAGCCAGTATTTTCTACAAAAAGTATGAATGAGTGCTCATACTTTACATCCCCCCTTCTACGAAAAAAGTTTAGAACTCGTTCGAAACTGAAGCTTACAAAAACTATAAAAAGATCTAACCTACCTAAGACTGGAACAGTTTACATCAATTATGACCCAATATCAGAAGTTACTACTAATAACCGATTAAGATAACAAACCATTACACCAATTATTATTAAAGAAAAATTAATAAAAAGAAAGACAATTAAATAAAATAATTGAAAATGGTTCAAGTTATTTTAATCCTAATCAATCAAAACCAGTCAAAAAATATTGATCATACTGATTGTTAGGTCAATCTACTTTAAACCAAAAGAACAAAATATTTTTAAAATTTGAAAAAAAAATTTAAATCCTAACTATAAATAAAAAACACAGGCGCACTAGTTGTATAACAGCTGACAACCCCAAGGCTGTATAGGCTGCATGGACCTGCAAATGCTGCATCAGGCAGCATATGGTAGTATATTACCATATGGTAAAACATCAGTCATCATTTTATTTAAAAAGAATCTGAAAATTACTAATGTTAATTCATATCCAACAAATATATTTAAATAGACTATAAGAAGTATCAATATATGACTGATATTCTTTCTAAGAAACAGTTGTAGTAACCTATTTTATAAAGGATAACTTAAAAAGAAACAAACTATTAAATAGTCAATATAGAAGTTCACTCTCAATACCTATCTCAATATCAACAATTAGGATAATCTTACCTACTCTATATCATATAAAATTACCTTACCACCCCCGGGAATAAAATGTCAACCATGTTTAAGTAGAGCTAAGATATTACTCCCTCCATGAAATATCTTCATATTGGAGTTTTAAATAAATATGGAAGCTATCCCATAAAGTTTTACTAGAATATTATAAAACCCCATCAAATAAATCCTACAATAAGCTATTATCCTATCAAAGACATCACAATATTAAGATATATCCAAATAAATTGTAATTTGTTTACAAATTAGTATGACTATATACTACTATTAGTATATGAAAATTAATACTTAAAATCAATTAAAATAAATTTAGAATTTATACCATTAATTATTGTGCATAAATAACAGTTAATAAACTATAAGTATTAAATTACAATTATAATAAAATTCCAATTTAATAAATTCAATAAATAATCAATATTGACAAAACAATCACAGAGCAATCAATATTGACATTTGACTTTACTCTTTGTCAAAGTCAAAGAGAATATAATCACGTCAAAGTCATAGAGTAAGAAAAATTAAAATGACAAAACTTTTATTGAAAAAAAATTTATAGACAAGAATGTCATATTCATAAGACACAAGTAATTGTCATTGTCAACTATGACAACTTACCAAAAAAAAATTATATCTACATAAAAAAAATATTAGAGGAAGTATACTTTTGATACCTTCACCTGTAGTAGGTTTCAAAAATAATGTGTCATTTTATTTGACCGTCAGAAAATATGACATAACAATGTTATGACAGACCAAATCCTGTGAAATAAATAAAATAAACGTGATGATATTTTATTAGTATCATCAAACATTGCAATTTGCTGTGATATTTAGAACATTAAAATGTTGTAAATTCAAATATTGATGATTCTAATAATTATAGATATTGGTTGTATAAGAATTATCATTGCCTAAAAGGAAAAATGGGAAAAATTTATTTACCTTCAACACTTTCTATGATGATCCAAATATCACAGTATCAGCCTTAAAAACTGCTATGTGACAACAGGTCAATGTCAGAATTTTCCATAATTTTCACTGTATTTAGCGGGTTCGGATAATCCGTCAAAAGCGAGGCAATATTCAAAACCGTCAATTCTATTGGTGTATTTTTCTTTCGTCTCGCTCTATCCGATGCAATCTACCGATCACTATGTCCGGACCGAATAATTGCCGGCCAGAAATGCACAGCCAAAAATGCCCGACCCAGGCATACGTGGAAGCCATGGTGCACGAATTCCTGCCCAAACATTCTCGGGTGGAGCATACTCAGGCCGGGCAATCCATGTCGCGAATCCATAACATTTCTCCCTACCAAAAGTTGCCCAACACTTCAAAAATGTAAACGTAATTCCCTGAAAGCGCCATCAATTATTAACATTTCCCTTATACTAGTTCGATATGCAAATGCAACCGAATACAAAATACACACATTCATCATAAAGTTGATTTAAAGCATGTTTACTTGCCTCGCCCATCCGGCCAGCCCTGCGGCTTATTAAACAACGATATTGTGGACATGTTTTCCAAACCAAGTGGAATTTTACTCCTTGTTTTAATTATATTTACGTAGATAGACGAATAATATATACAATATAAAAAATAAATAAAGCAGGTTCGCGTGGAATAGTGGCAATAATACAGTAATACTGGCTGCATTTCCCTGCTGAATCGCGATACTGATTCGTTGAGCGAGGAAGCTCGTCACCAGAGAAGATGATCAGCCATGAAGATGTATCTTTAATGAACTTTTTGGAATTTGGACCCCAAGGACCTAGAGTTTCTACACTAAACGCCACAAAGTAGTCTTCAATACTCTGCGATTTACGCCGCAGCTCCCGCTTTGATACTGTTTCCCTAAAATGAGACGGGACTATGTGTCCACTCACGTAGCATCCGATACAAGGGCCCGACCTCGCTCCCAGGGAATCAGATCATTCCGTTGGGTCTCTTGCCGTCTTCCGGTTTATTCCCGTTGGCTCTAGGAGAGCAGGTACTACTATTGACGCAAGATCCCTTTTGATGGTATGAGGGAGCCGTGGCGAATTAATGTATAAACATTCATGTCGATTTAATATTTTGTTGCAAATCATTATTTTATTACCTATCTCATTAGGTAGGTATGAGCCACATTGAGCGCTAGAGTGGGGATGAAGCCCATACAAATCGTATGGAGCGCAGTCCAATTGAAATTTCTTGGCTCAAATTGAATTGAATTGAATTGAATTGATGATGAAAAAGTATTTTTTTAATTTATCAGTCGATTAGATTTTGTACTTCCCATCACTAGTCGGACGGAAACGTCAAAGTGACTTTAGTGACGTCGTCTGTCAGTCAAAGACGTCAGAGTAGCCTTGACGATATGCAAATTCAAAACAATAACAATAAATATTATTTTGTACACAATAACAAATCAGTTTAATATTAACATTATCCTTAAACTATTGTCTTTTATGAGTTTATATACCGTGTCACAAAATTACCGATTAAAATGTATTCGCATATATTTCAAGACAGTTTTCTCAGTAGTTCAGAAAGTGAACCCTTGCTTGTAGCTCGAGAAGCACAAAGACCACAAAGGATTCAATATGGGGCCTCCAGTGAAGAAAGTTTTAATAACGATCGCGTCCAATATGTAGGTGATATGAAAATGAAATGCGAATGTCCTTTTGTGAAAGAAATTTTACCTGATAAAGAGAAATCAATTGATAAAGTAAAGATTTCATTACTTGATTGTTAGTAGGGTTCTACCGACTAGACGGTCAATTAGTCAGCCAGCAGGCCAAATTCATAGTTGGTAGATCACTAAAATTGTTATAGTTAGAGCAGTGTTTCTCAACAATCCAAAAAGCCAAACATTTTTAAAAACCTAGCAACTCCCTCATATTATTATAATCATAGTATTATATTATATTGTAAACTGATTGCGAGCCCCTTAAAACCTAAACATGACAACCCTCAGGTTGAGAAACAATGAGTAGAGAATATGGAATGATAATTAGAATATTTTGTAAATATATGTATATTTCAGTTTCAGACAGGAGTGCCAAACAACGGAGCTATGGCTGAAATGGGAGTGTCACAAACCCAGCTTGTGGAGCCCAATCCTGAAGGAGGGAGGAAACTACCGCAGTACATAGCTGCTCTCTCAGGTAACTAATTTAATATTTTTTTATACACATCACATTGACAGTCAGTTTATAGTATTCTAAACATATTAAGAGTGTAGTGTACCGCGTCCATGTCCATACAAACGGAGAAAACGTTTTACTACCCCTGGTTCTGGTTCTGGTTATCGGGCTCGGTCTCCGCAACTCGACGTCTTAGCGCCTATTTTGCGTGAGGCGGGAATTTAGTTACTCCTGCCATCCCAGTTCCTCCAGGAAGCCGATCAGCCCCTTGATGTTGCTACATGCCTCCTGAAGGGTCCTCGGGGCACCGAGATGAACAGCCCTGTATTCTGTCAAACCTACACACTCCAGAAGGATGTGGGTGACCGTTTCTTCAGTCTCCATGCATGCTCTGCATAGTGGACTATCTGTAATGCCGATATTAAAAAGGTGTTTATTAAAGGGCCCATGTCCTGTAATGACTTGTGTCATTTGTCTCAAATGGTTCCCTAAATATTATTTAATTTTAACGATTTTGTAATATGTTACTGACATAATGAAAAACTACGTACGTATTTTTTCCTTTTTTCAAAATTCGTAATAGGTCAAAAGTTATAAGCCCCTCAAATCTCGTTTTTTTTGGTTCATCACTTGCTGGTAATAAACCGTCTGTATTTGAGAAACAAAGCAAAATTTCAAAAAAAGGAAAACGTACGTACGTAGATTATAATCTGCTAAAACATATGACACCAAAATTGTAAGGTTTCGTTATAGTTTAGTAGGTGTAAATCGTTTTCGCCCAAAACGCAATTTTCAACGAAGAACATACCTACAAACACTCATGAGCTGCAGTGCTCTCTGTCGCACTGATGCCCGTGGGAAGAGCGTGATTGAGACAGAATATGATTTTCTAAATACCTATTTCGCTGCATACGCTGAGCTACATGATCCTCTTAAGTAGCTCTAAAATGTATGCTATTACCTGTTTCTCACATTCAATCATTTTCAACACATTTTCGTTTTATTTGAATAAAGTTTTAAGGTGACCTAGGCACTGTGAGTACATCTCTGATATACTATTGTATTAAAATATAAATAATTTGGCAATATAAATAACTATGTCATTTGATAAAAAAATATTCTAGTAAACAAATAAATGTTGTATGTATATTTCCTTGCACTAGAGAAGAGATTGAACTTAGTAAAAAAAAATTATAACATTGTATACTATAGTCTATCTCACTCCAGCACCATTAGTCACAACTGTGTAGAACTGTTGCATGCCTAATCTTTCAGAACACTATTTTGTAATATGCCTCTTAAAATGCCTGGCAAAAAGTTTTATCAATTTAATAGTAGCAGCAAAACAATTATTAGTTTATCATATTGTAATTAGATTAACCTTGTAACATTTTTTTATAAATACCATTGATAGATCACTGCATTTGCACACAGTGCAGCAAAGTTTTAATGGCAGTGAACAAGAATCAGATTCTACGTCATGTCATGGCGACCGTCACAGGCGTTCCGTCGTTACATGACAGGGAATCCGGTTTAATTCCACCGCTGTGATAGTTGTTATTAGTCTATGATTGATATGACATATCACAGTGGGCAGGATCATCTTAGATACCGATTATCGGCATATTGAAACTATAAATAAACTATAATACTTGACATTGGCAAATCATCAATTAACATTGGTGGAGCCACAATAAAAGAAGAAGAAAATGACAATTTGAAATGAATTTCTATACAAATATCAAGAACTAAGTAATGTTTATTAGCTGATATGCAAATTATTGAAGTGAAATTTCTTAGGCGGCGAATCGATAATTTTTATTGGTTTAGAATTGAGAGTAAAATTTCAAGAATGCGTCACATTTAGGCACATTTCGTTACATCAGAGAGAAGAGAGATATAACATAGAGAGAAGTAGAAAGAGAGCTGTCTCATTGTATATCTAAAGCCTCTTGTACACAGTGGACCATTATGGCCCAGAAAAAGTTTCACTTTTATCACTTAGACTAGTGGTTGGCCGTGACTTCGTACGCGTTGTATTAGGAATCTCTGTACGTATACAAAATATCTATACTAATAATAGAGCTAAAGAGTTTGTTTGTTTGAACGCGCTAATCTCTGGACCTACCAGTCAGATTTGAAAAATTGCACGCGCAATTTATTATTATCTCTGTATAATTTCGTGAAATGGGACTAATGTTGACGCCATTGGGACAGAAATGTGTAACCGAAAGTAAAGAAATTCAAATGAACTATCTAATAATTTGAATATTCGAATTAGTGAGGTCATTGCCATAATCTATGTTCTAACCAGTAACTTCTCTATCCACAGCAACTCTGGGAGCCTTGGCAGCTGGTACTATGCTCGGTTGGTCCTCACCCGTCATCATCAAAATCACACAAGCAAATAGCACCGATTACGACTTCTATGTGACCGAAAGTCAAGGAGACTGGATATCTTCACTCATCAACTTGGGAGCTGCGGCAATATGCTTCCCCATCGGTCTGATCATGGACAGTATTGGGAGAAAACGAACCATGTTACTCTTAGTTCTGCCGTTCACACTGGGATGGGGTTTAATAATCTGGGCCACCAACGTGGCTATGCTGATGGCGGGTAGATTTATAATTGGTGTGGCGGGCGGAGCGTTCTGTGTGACCGCGCCCGCTTACAACAGTGAGATCTCTCAGGACTCCATCAGAGGCACTCTGGGGAGCTTCTTCCAGCTCATGATCACGCTCGGTATTCTGTTCTCGTACGTCGTAGGCAGTTACACGTCCGTGTTTCTGTTCAATATTCTCTGCGGTCTGATACCTCTCGTGTTCGGTTTGGTATTTTTCTTCATGCCCGAGAGTCCCAGCTACTTAGTTGTCAAAGGTAAGAATGAGGAGGCTCGCGCTGCGCTCGTCCGGCTACGTGGCAGAAATTATGACGTCGACAGTGAATTGAACAATTTGAAACGTAAAGCCGAACAAAGCAGCTCTCACCCGACCTCGTTTCTGACTAACATCCGCAAACGGAACGTGATCAAGGCGCTCGTGATCTGCTACTTCTTGATGGTGTTCCAGCAGTTGTCCGGTATCAATGCTGTCATATTTAACACCGCCGCCATTTTCACCGCTGCCGGCTCTACAATTGGCCAAGAAATCGCTTCAATAATAATCGGTGTCATTCAAGTTGTTGCGACTTTCGCGTCGAGCATGGTGGTTGATAGATTAGGGCGACGTATATTGCTGCTGCTGTCAGCTCTCGTTATGTGCCTGTGTTTGACCGCTCTGGGTGTTTACTTCTACTTACAAAGCGTTCACGGCGAAGATTCTGATATAATACAGTCCATATCTTGGCTCCCAATAGTGTCTTTGTCTGTCTTTTTCATCGCATTCTCTATCGGCTTCGGTCCAATACCCTGGATGATGGCTGGAGAGTTGTGCTTAATTGATATCAAAGCGTTTGTTGGCTCTACAGCAGGCACACTCAATTGGTTGCTCAGTTTCACAGTTACAAGCACCTTTAATTCGCTCAACAACGCCATTGGACAAGGCCAGGTGTTCTGGATGTTTGCCGGGATCATGGTATTAGGGTTCTTGTTCATATTCTTTGTTGTCCCCGAGACGAAGGGGAAGAGTGTCGATGAAATACAACTGATGTTGGGCGCCACTCCTGCGAAACCGCTAGACGAGATGCAGAAAACGTAACTTAAACTCGAGCGCTGTACGAATAGTTGAGATGGTGAAGTCTTGTTGCCATATTTGACTTTCGTGAGAGGACATAGTGTTACCAAAGAGCCATCTTTATACTGACCTTTGATATCTAATCTAAGTAAATTCTAAACTATAAGCTATGTTAACCTATTTATTTATAATATATACCCTTGTTGTATTTGGTGGAGTTTACAAAAATAGATTTTATATCTACTACCTGCATATTGTGACTATTCAAGTTAGGTTAATATTAAAATGAACTATGGCAGCTATTGTGATCAATATTGGAACTTGTGTTGTAGCCACTGATTACTACCTTATGGAAACATCATCTCGAACATGTGTAGCCGACTGATCATTCATTCTCTTATATTTTTGTAACTGAGAGAATGGGAATGATAAAGTTGATGTCAACTACCCATAAGTTTTTGTTTGACATGTTGATTCCATACAATCCTGACACAATATTGTTAATATTTTAATGGTTTTAGTCTCAATGTTCAGCTTGACTTGTGAATGTGTGGCTTGTACCAGTTTGTTTTGTATGTTAGACAAGTGGAATTACATTGTAAAGTCCATTAGTCTTATTTTGTAAACAAACTTTGCATGTCTTTTTAAAATAAGTTGTCAAAGAAGGGACCTTATGTTTGTATATCAAATATAATAAATAGAACTGTTAACAATTATCAATACAGTAAAAAGTTGAAACTACAAAACTTATTATTCAGATTAAAAATAATTTTCCTAATAAAAGACAATATTAAATGAGTAAGTACTCATCAAATAGATACCTAGCTAATGTTATTCTAATGAACCTATATTTATAGCCAGAAATTAAAAATATCAAATAGCTTTAGGAGAATTTAGAAAAAATATTCAATCTATTATTGGAGATGGAAAACATATCAATTTGAATGCTTACCTACATTGCAAACATATATAATTCATGTATTTACCAATCTATAGACATTTTTAATTTATTGTCTTTGCATTTAATGGTAACTTTTTATTTAAATAACAATTATTATTTTAGGTGCTTTTGAATTGTATATGTATATTTTTTTTAAATATTTATACATTTTGTTAATAATTATTTAATGAATATACATCACATCAAATGAAACTGATAGTAGGTTGTAAATATTTAGTGTTAAATCAATAAATTTTTAATTTAATATGTTGTATTTTATTGTACCAAAAGCATAGATTTAATAATAATTACTAACGTAACCGAAAGGACGACCAAGACGAACGTTCATTAATCAAATATGCAGTACATACTAATAAACCTTTTAAAAAAAGTGTACAGACTTCAAAAATTTGCACTGAAAAGTAAGAAATAATAAAAATTTCGTCGTAGAATTTGAAGACGGTTGGTGCCAAATTAGGATACAAAATTAAGTAAACATCTAGGGACAGTTTTACAACAATTTTACTTTTCAGTGCAAATTTTTGAAGTCCGTACACTTTTTTTTAAAAGGTTTATTCTAAATACGAGAAGTCGTTTAGACACATATTTTTGAATATAATTCGTACTTAACAATGTTGACACGTGAGATGTATGTTTATTACAACTAATAATAATAATAAGATCTGTTCAATATTATCTGTGTTTGTACTGATGATCGTAGGTTCCTAATGAATTATCTAGATTAGTGAATTTGGGTACTAAATTATTTCTAATTTGGCACCAACCGTCTTCAAATTCTACGACGAAATTTTTATTATTTCTTACTTTTTAGTGCAATTTTTTTAAGTCGGTACACTTTTTATTAAAGTTTTATTTTTCCCTTTTAAGTGATTTTGTTGCCCTGAGAAATAAATAATAACGCAACTAAAAAAAATGATGGAAAATTAAAAAAAATACTGCGGTGGATGGGATTTGAACCTTGAGCAATGTGCATCCTGCGCTGCATCCCATACCTTTAGCCGCTAGACCACCGTCGATACGAAAATTGACAACTTCGTGTCAAGGCTTTTCTCTGATATAATTTTCAGCAGTAAACAGAGACAAATTACTGAATTTCTGAAAAATTACTGAACCGATTTTCGTCATAATTATGACTGTGAGATAATGTCGAGAAATTATTATATCCTTAAAAAAATAAGTCGTCAAAATCGGTACATATTTCATCGAGATATTACGAAAAATTGACTTAAAAGGTCAGTTTTTTCAAAATTTCTGAAAAACTAAAGAACAAATTTTTATGAGATAAAAATGAGACCAATCCGGAAGAATTATCTGTCGATTAAAAAAGAAACCATCAAAATCGGTTCACAACTGGCGGAGTAATCGATGTACATACATACAAAAAAAAAATAAAAAAATACGGTCCGAATTGAGAACTTTCTCCTTTTTTTTTTCGAAGTCGATTAAAAATAGACGTGCATGTATGGATGTGGTGTGGATGAAGCAAGAGAATTAATTATGCAAAGATCGAGAGAAGTGGCGCTCCGTCCCTATTGGGAAACAGCCGTGACGGTATGTATGTGTATTTTATTGTCACCACTCACCAATCTCTCGTATTTTTACGCGAAATTCAATTAATAAAATTTCGACTGATCATCTCTGGCTCTTTCTTCGCTCAACAAACCAGCATCGCGATTCAGCAGAGAAATGCATCCAGTATTCTTGCCACAATTCCACGCGGACCAGGTTTACTTAGTTATATTTAATTATAAAGTTTTATATACCTATATAATTGTTATTTTAAATATTATCTATTAGGTCATTACATAGGTATGAAATTGGCGTTTAATATGGAAAAAACAAAATGAAAAAATATGTAAAATTATATATTTAATCAATCAAAGCATGAACCATTGTTATCTATGCACTTTTGCCATCTCATAGGTATATCATTGATTTCTTTGCTAAAGAAATTGTGGGAACGAGAATCAATAAAAAAATTTAAGGCGGTTTGGACTGCCTCTGAATTTTTTTACTTGCAAAAAGTTGTCCAAATTCCGGAAAAAGTTGTAATCTGTTGGAGCAAGGTCCGGGGAGTATGATGGGTATCGGAGACATTCCAATCGCAGCTCCTCTAATTTAGCGACCGTCTTTTGTGCAGTGGGTGGTCTAGCGTTGTCCTAAAGCAGCAGTGGGTTAGAGTAATTGACCAGCCTGGTTTGTTTAACGACTAGCTTTTCCATCATGGTTTGCAATTGTTGACAATACACATCTGCCGTAATTGTCTGGCCAGATCTTAAGAAGCTGTAGTAGATGACACCAGCACTAATCCACCAAACACTCACCAGTATCTTTTTTTTAGTCAACTTTCGCTTGGAGCAGGATTTGGCCAGTTCTCCTGGGTTCAACCAAATCAAATCAAATAATGTTTATTGATGTAGAATCCATGGATTGCTTATCAACGTCAAACCAAAATAAATAAAATAAAGTTACATTTAGGTAGGTATAACAATTTAGTCCCAAGCTTTACCATCCTTCAAATAATCATCTATATGGTAATATGCTTTGGACAAAAGTTTACTTTTAATAAATAATTTAAATTTCTTAATAGATAAATCTTGTAGGTACATGGGTTGGAAGTTTGTTATAAAATTTCCCACAACAACATTTAAATGAACCTCCAACCTTATGGAGCCTAGCAGAGAGCGGTGCAAGCTTATGTTTCTTGTATTTACATTATGCCTATCACTATTTCTTTTAAATGTAGAAATATTTTTACGGACATACATTAAATTTTTTTGTTAGAAAATATCCACGGGCAAAAAGATAAGTCACAAATAAATAAATTGCAATGTTATTTTGGTTTCATACTTGTAGATATATATCTTGGATCAAGAGTCCATCCATATCAAGTATCATTGTATTAAAGTAGGTCAAACAAGTGATTAGGTACAAATAAAATGCTTTGTCTTTAGTAAACATATTTATTGTAAATACATATCTCTTATAACTTGAAGTATAGTAGCAATAACAGGAAAATATAAGGAAATCTATTACCTTACTAAATAAAAATCTTTAACTCAAAATGAGTGGTGGCAAACCTTTCATATTGATTATTGAGTATTAATTGACAATAATATCTAAATATTATGAAAAATAAACATTTTAAATGTGGTCTTTACATAGAATGTGTTAAGTATTGACCGCATCCGGAACATTGTCATTAGAGAAGAATGTGAAATGAAAGATGATGATGATGGAAAAGTAGTTTAAGCTGGTTTGGACATATTGAAAGAATAAAGGTTGAAAAATGTACTAAAAAAGTTTATGTGGCAGAAACAAGGAAATGCTGGTGTACTTTTATTGAACAAAGGCAATGTTAAAAGTGCACATAATCACCAAGCATGTATGAAATGTGTGATCATATGCCAGGATCTTGGCAAAAAAGGTTGTGATGATAGATATTTGGTAGATTGTTTGAGAAGATCCTATCTTTGGTGATTTAAAAAAAAATACAGTGACAAATGGGTTACAATTTTCGTAAGCTATGCCAGTCTTATAAATATTGCAAAAAGAAAATTATTAAATTTTATCCTCTGCCACTGATACCGATTTGTTCCATAATTTACTTTGGACAATTAAAACCTATACTATACATATCACACAACTTAACTAATTCACTTATAAACAAACAAAATTTCATCTAAAATATACAAAATGGACTAAAAATTTGTTATTATGATAAAGGATTACATACATAATGACCTAAAGGCTAGCTAAATTTCTGCTGACCTTGGTACAGGAGCCCTTGTATCAATTTTAGTATACGGACTTCGAGAGAAATTAAAGCAACAAATTGAATTCATAATAGCATTTAGTGATGACGAACTATGTGTTCTAAAAAACCCAGAAGACAACTCTTCTATACACGTCTCACCCACAAACTCTTGTAAATCACTCTTCGGAAAACCTTCATTATAGTACTGCTTGATGGTGTCATAAGCATCCATTATTACTGATATAAACAAACTAAGTACCACATAGATATATAAACTTATAAAAGAATATAGATATATCCTACTGAACCACCACAGCATGTGTGACTTAGTAGACATAGCAGCAAATGTAGCAAACATATCATCACCGTTTATAAGTGAAAACAAGCACTCTGAAGTTGTTGCCAAACTTCTAAACTTCATATGGTACGGTCCTAATATGAGCCAGCCACAAAACATGAACCCAGCATACAATAGGAGTGCACAAATGAGAAATCGGAAGATTTTGGGTGCAGCTTTCTTCAATGTTAATATGACAACATTATATGTCTTAAAGAACCCTAGGTAACGGAGCACTCCAAACCATACAAGCAAGTTACCTGTTCCCAAAAATAAAGAGCAAATATTCCACTGGTCATTAGTAAAGTGGTTCCTTTCTATTTGTTCCTTGATAGCAGAACCCATTATGATCAGAATATCATTGATTATGATCATAATGTACCACATGTTGAGGAACTCTAGTTTCCCATCCACACTGAGGTCTTTCTGAAAATGTCCTCGGAAGAATTGCACTGTTAGCTCCTTCAGCAGTTGTGCTCTGTATATAGCCCGACTGCACAAACAAAATGATGCAGTACAAATCAGAATCACCAAAATATTTAGTATACTTCTCAGGACTTGGTCAATTTTGTTGTTGGTCACATAAGCTGTGTCTCCATTACATTCCAACTTGTAAGGTTCAGCATCTAGGGAGAGAGATACTTGACCATCATGGTCTTCATTTTCAAAAATGATTGAAATATCAAATCTGTAACAATCTGGTGGAGTAATAGGACCTGCCGCTCTAAAGTTAATAGTTTTCAGTGAAAAAGTTAACGTAGCGCGGACTAAGGCAGCAAAGTTGACATCCAATTGAGCTTCCTTTAGAAAATGCTTGGATTTAAAGCCTTCAAAGTCTTTTTTAGTGAAATTAATACATGATTCAATAATTTCTGAATTAAATTCATAACTTTCATTGAAGCCATAAATAATGCCTCTCTTGAAATGGTACTGGCAGAACACTGGGTCAGGCCTTTTATTATTTTCATTATTGTATGAGTAGGAACCTATGGCATTAGATAAATTTGAGTACCCTTCCACAGCATAGTCCAAAGTATTATAAAATTCATCAACCCTGTAGACTGCCAATGGGCCAGCTCCTGGTGGGTAGGCATTAATTTCCCTAGTAGAATCCCAGCCAAGTAAAAACAGATGAGAAAAACTAATGCGGTTGTCCCATGTGTAATTAACATGAACATATCTATTGTGGGCAAATAGACATAACTGGAAGGTGACAAGAACTATCTTTATGACTTGAACAACAAACTTGTATGGAAACTTCCTCTTAGCCTTCCATTTTTCTATAGGATTCATGAAGAAAAACTGCAGTTTACGTCGCATTTTATGTTCCAGTTCATTGGAGGCTGTCTGGTGATATGGAGAGCTGCTTTGACCTTGTCCATTGTTCCTGAAGCTTGGAGGGAACTCACAATCGTCTTCTCCATCTGATGCTGTGTTCTCGTCTTGTGATGACGCCATCGCTTCCATAATTATTGTCTCTTTCTCTATTGTAGTAAAATAGATAACTTTATCAAACAATGGAAATAGTCACTGTGTGCATAAACGTCTATTGATAACTAAATTGGTAAACAAATGACATTGCACCTGCATTGCACGAATTATGTAGTTAGTTCTGACGTTATAATTACTTATTTCACAGTTTTGCAACGTCGTTCCAGAATTATAAATAAAATAAATCGTTTAAATTAAAACCATAACTTTACTTGCTCTGTGTACCATAATAACAAAATTGAACAAAGAGATATTCCTTGATAGCTTGATAGTGAACAATAGGTGAATTGATTGACATTTGATTACACAGAGCAAGAGCAAATGGATCTGTCATTAGTCTAGGGTTGTCTATTTTCTATAAAAAATAATTGATAAAAAAAGTTAGTATTCCGTGGCCATTGGTGGATATAAATTTTATACATACATTGCCGATCGATGGATTATCCTCGAAACTTCGAAAGAATATTTGTTTTTCTGCATTGATATAATATAGGTATCAATGTTTTTCTGTGATTATTTTAATTTTTCATGAACCCTGTTTTGTATATTAGGTATTATTAAGTGTGTCGTAAGTGTGATATATTATGTAAATAAATGTGTTATATTGTTGTATTTAATTTGAAGTTGAATTTTGGAAGAAATTTTACATATTTTTTATCTGAGAGAAACAGTTAGTGAATATAATTATTATTATGTATAGGTACCAGGACGGTTCTTGAGCGGTGGTCGTTAGATGCGCGGAACACAATTTTTGGGTCTGCGTGACGTTATGAGGTACCTATTAATTTTAATTTTACCAGCAGTAAAAAGCAATCGTAAAAACAAACACCAAATAAATCAATTATAATAAATAGGTATACAAGTTATATTGCGCAAACATTCCCCCACTTTTTCGTCGAGCGCTCAAGAACCGTCCCAGTACCTATAGTAAATGAGTAGGTAGGTACCGTATACCTAAACTGGTAGATATACAGTGGAGTGTTATTTTATATGTAGTATGTCCTAATGTTTATCCAGAATGAGATCAGAAACGCCTGACTGATTTTGAGGAAACTTTCAAGGATCGCGTATGGCGGGAATTTAGACTTGGAATCACCTTATTCTAGTATAGCTCCGAAACGGCTAAATGGATTTTGATGAAACTTTTAGGGATCATTTATAGTGGGTATTTAGACTTTAATAAATATAACAAAAAGTGTAAATATACCAAGTTTAGTTTACAAATATTCTTAGCTAACGATTGCACAAACAAAATATTGTTCAAGAAGTAAAGTAAAACTACGGAACCCTACATGACGAATCCGTTTCACGCTTGAACTTGCCCATAATGCCCATTCTTACACTTTTTTAGTATGGCAATTAATAAATTGACGCAACTGACGTGCATCTTCTATCTTCTCTTTGGTCAGTCTTACGATTTCCTTTTTGGTGTTTTTACAGTTTTTTGTCGAAATTATAATTTAATTAATATTACATACTTCTATGTACTTGTAAGTTATATTAATTTGTCGTTAACATAGTTAGTGGAAATCTAACTTATGCGCCATGACTCTCACTGCTGACAAACTCATCAACGACGAGAGGTAACTAAATTATTTTAGACTATAATAATTAATCAATCATAATCTGCTGTTTTCTTGCCAATTAATGGACGAAAGTCAACATTCCTTCTTACACGTTTTCATACCAAGGTAAAGTCTCTCAAGTACAGAAAATCAAAATATCTATTTTATTATTTATTATCGAAATAAAACATTTACCAATACATTATGAACGCCATAACGGGGTCACTAGAATATCCATACAAAACTCATTTGAAATAATGTACACAATGATTAAAGAATATGTTGTTGGTACTACATTGTTAAATTAATATTTGCATTATCTTAGAATTTCCTGAATAGTTGTTGGCACTCATTCAAATAATGGATATAAATATAGATGCAATTTACCATTAATACATATATTGTTTATTTCGCACTGATCACATATGAAAAACAATCATTCATAGCTTATCTCCTTTATGATAAAGAAATGTCTATAGTCTATATGAAGGGAGAATGGCTTTATTTTTTAAAATACATATCAATGGCTACCAATAAGTGACCATGAAAATTTTGGCACTTTTAATGATAATAAAATGTTAAATGGGATTCCACATCCGGTCATGGCGCCGACCGCACTCTTTTTCGTCATGGTGTGATGTGGAATCCGGTCGCTCTGTGATGGTTGTGATTAGTCAGTGATTAATAAGACATATCACAGTCGGCGGGATAATCTTGGCTACCGATTTATTGGATTACTATTGCAAAACACTGGAGACTGGCAGAATTGCGACGAAAGTCAGCACTGTTGCCATATATCAAAAGAAGAAGAAAATGTTAAATAATTTTGATACAATGATTTGGTCCTTATTCTGATTTTTTTATCACAATTTTCAATACAATAAGTTACAATATATGCAATAAAACCCTAAACCCTCTTATTGCCTACTAGCAACCCTGCCCCAGACTTTGCATGTGTACAATATTATATGGGTTTTATTATATTATATTATTCTTCTTCTTATTTTATTATGGCTCCATCAGTGTTTCCGATGATTTGCCAATGTCAAGTTGTCACTGATCAATGGGTGGCAATGATATTTTTCGCTTCCTTCTATATTTATTCCATCAATATAGAGTATGATTGGTAACAAGGGTTCTTCCAGTGGCAGTATCTGATCAACGTATACCAGGAATAATCATATACCAGGAATAATCAGTTATTATATTATTATAACTTTTATCTATTAGAGATAGATATATGCTGCTGCGGACTTTTTTGTAGTTCATTTTAATCTACACAATTCTTTCCTACATAATTTTGTTATATCTCTGATGGATTAGACAGCCTATGCATTGAAAACTCGCTGGGGCTAACTTTATCACGACTTGATTCACTTATACTGTTAATACTCAGCTCCTGAATATGATAGGTCCATGTTTAATACTCGTAAACCTTCCCGGTGAACCAACCTATCTAATAGTGAAAACCTCAACAAAATCCTTTTAGCAGTTTCTGCATGAAAAGGTCACAGACAGACAGATAAGCAGAAGGGGGACTTTGGTTTATATATGTAGTGGTATTGGTAGTGTAGCTTTCTAATTAGCCTGGAAGGGATTTGGGACTAAAGGTATAGAAATACTGATATAGTAGAACTTCAATTATCCAAACCTCGATTATTCGAACCCTCAATAATCACGATGACTTAGTATAGTTGGCGCGAAAGTTACATTGTTGCTAGCTGCCAAGGCAAATTAATATATGTATTTCAAAATTTAATATTTATGTATGTAAAAAGGTGTTGTTTATGATCTCGTCCCAACAAACTGGTGTTTTGATTATCCAAACTAGTCTCGGTCCCAATTGGTTCGGATAATCGAGGTTCTACTGTATTGCTGAATTTTGAAAATCAGCAAAATAGCTGTTTCATTAATTTTGTTGAAGAAGAAAATGCATTCATCTAAATTCCTATGTGTTTAGTCCCAGACACAATGTTGTATGATTTTCTTTAAAAAAAATTCAGTGATAGATTTGGTCCATTAAACCACATTATGTACATAGCCCTCTTTCCAGCTACAACTGTTTCAGCATTCCTATACATTTAGTCCCAAATCCCTTCCTGGCTCTGGTTCTAATTTGTGAAATACTTTTTAGAATCAGTTCAACAAAAAAATTACCTCTTTGTAATATTAGTATAGATAAAGATCTCAACTGTAAAAATTATGACAAGTGAAAGCTCAGTTAATTTTTTTTTACTAATTGTGGAAAATAATATTAATTTTGCCTGAAGCAACCCAAATAGTTGTCTATTTTCATATGTTTTTCTTATTCATTCATAAAGCAATGAAATAATCTAAAGTAAAATTTTTTCAGATTTTCAGGAGATCATGTGATACAGTTCCTGTTATATTTACCATTTGGTCTGGTGTTGCTATTGCTCAGAACTGTACTAGGCCTAGTTTTGTGGGTGGCGGCCATTATACTGCCTGATAAGTCATCGATCAGGCAAATATTGTCAGTAGTGGCTGGTTGTACATTTGGTGAGTAGTGGTTATTTTATTATATTAAATTGTTGGTTTTATTTCAAGTTGTTGATGGATTTTACGTCACGTCGGCGGGAACATCTTAGCTACCGATTACTCGGCTTATTGATACTATAATGTCTATAAAACCCATAACACAAAACATTGAATTGTACCGAAAATGTAATTTTTTTTCACATATTATTATAGAGATTTTTTTTAATTTTCAGGTGTGTATGTGAAGTTAAAAGGTGAACGTGATCCCAGATCCAGTCTTCTGGTAGCTAACTATGTGTCTGCTATGGACTCGCTTGCTGCCTCACACAGTCTTGGGGCTGTCAGTGTAAGTTTCTGGTTGTTCACTATTTCGTAAGGTACCAAAATTCGAAAACCGTTTGGAGATTACATGCTAGAAAGCTTATTTTTCATTTTTTTTATTTTTTATATCCTTTAATTTTCGAGTTATTTTAAAAATACTGAAATATTGAAAAATAAGGATTAATAGGTGCCCTAATCTGTGCTAACCCTCTAATTTAAAAATACTAATGTCTGTTGGCAGAGTTGTTAGTTATTGAACTCAGGTGTTGCCTTCTATTAATTTTACCCATTTTTATTCCATTTAAAGCTAAATTAATAATTATTCTTTAAAATATAATTATAAAAATACTTCTTTTATATAATGTTTTTTGGAAGTTTTGCTAGTTTCGAATGGGCTATCACAGGAAATATATTTACGAGTGAAACCGCGGACAAAAGCTAGTATTATTATATACATTATGAATAATGTTGTGGGCGATTTGAGTTCCGGCTACGGCAACACCTATTTGGAACACGGTATATTATACTCTTTGCAAGTCTATAACGTATACTCTGTGGCTTGACTGACACTATCAGTCACTTTCTTTGGGTGACAGTTTATATTTCTTAATTTTAGTCCTAGCTAAGGTTTTTAGTTTATAAGTCCTCAGAATTTACAAAAATTCATAATTAAATTAAAAATATAAAAACTCAACCAAAAATAAAATATAAAAATACGTGTAACTTATTTTTTAATATATTTTTAATTAAAGTAATAAAAATGGGTGATTAAAAAAATGAAATGTTGTCCATTATGTCTTTCTGTTGCATGACCACTAGGGTTTTCGCGTACCCAGACTTTTAATTATTATTTTTAATACACGGGTGGTATCTGCATTTGTAAATAAAACTTCACATTATCCATGTCGCTATTTGCTCATTCAAATATTATATATTTATAAAAAAAAACAAAAAAAAAATCTTCACAAAATAGTAAATGTTTTTTTTTAATCTAAAACTGAACAATATTTTCCTGCCCCCAATAAAGATCTGTCAAACAAAATAAGATACGACATAAAAAGATCCATCTCTGGAAAGACGATGTAGGTAATTGTCGTACTCGAGATCAATCAAAGTTATTAATTAATATCAGACTTGTTAAATTGTTAAATAAGCTTTCAAAAATACAGAAAAATAAAATATTTTTTGTTGATTCTCGGGTACCCGGGTTTTTCGTCAAGTATTACCCGGGTCCGAAAACTCTTGTATACCCGGGTATATCCGACCGAAATCCCTAATGACCACACTTGTACAGGAAACTGAAACAAAATATTTGCTCTGTATTATTAATTATTATCACTAGCTGTGTCTATGGTTACTGCTCATAGCCTATAACCTTCCTCAAGAATTTAGCTAATGAATACAAAAATATACTGGTAGTTGGGGGTGCAGTTTCCCCGCACGAGAAACCCAACAGATTTTACCCCTTTCATTTTACATAATCCACAACATTTCAAAATTTTAACACCCTAATTTTAAAAGCCTATCTGATAGTAGATGAAAAATTAAGGTACCCGTTTTTTTGCTTTTCTAAAATTTTTACATACAACTGAAAAGTCGCGGGTTCGATTCCTACATCCGACAATGTACCAATGGGTTTTTTATAATGAAAAATCTATGTACATTATCCGACAAACCGTACAAAGAGGCTTTTCTATCTAATATACCTCAACAGAGATGGCCACTCGTTAGGTATAGCCTCAAAAATCATTGGCTAAATGAGGAAGACTTTGTCTTCCACTGGGTACCCTGGGGCCGGCACCGGTTCCGGGAGCTGTAAGGCAACCCGTGAAGAATATAAAAAAAAATGTATTCACATTCACATTTATATTTTAAACAACTTCCCCAAATACTTTAAGACTCATATATTAAGAGTCAATCAAACTCAAGTGTCTGTGCGTATTCTGTATTAAAAAAAAAGAAATGACATGAGCTGCGTACGTTCCTTCAATAGTTCGTTCATGGTTCATTTGTTTCATTAATTATGGTTTATTTTTGAGTTTATTGATTTAAAATTAAATTTTTATTCACTTTCATCAACGAAGATGGGTAGAGAAGCACGTAAATTAGGTCCTCTTGTATACAGTTTTGTTCCTGCATCTACAACTAATACTTTTTATTGCCAGGTACCTTTTGAGGCAGAGAGTATAGTAGCTTTGTGCCGTAATCCTTACACTGTGTAGTTTTTTTCAAAATATATAAAATTAAGCAAAAGAAGATCTCCAAACGGATTTTTAATTTTGGTACCTAACGAAAAATGAAATGTTGTGAATTGTAAATATCTGTTACTATAAGAGCAAGCTTGTTAGTGCTACCGCGCTACTTATTTTCTCTATACCTCTTTAAAAAGTTGTTAGAGATTCGCACTGCAAACAGAATCGATAAAATAACCAAGTATAAGATAAGATTCACGTACCAGAAACATGAGAAAGAACGATTTCACAAAAAATCGGTCTTGCGAAAATACACAAAACGGGCGAGCTCTTCCAGTATTATACAAAAACTATTAGAAATAGCAAGTTGTAGTTAATGTTTTCATAAAGTAGGTGAAAATATCTATAGGATAAATACGAGAAAATGGTACATTAGTAAATATATTAAGAGAACTCGAGTCGTAAAATCGGTTGAAAATACGCGTGAAATTTCACATCAAAACATTAATCAAATATTTTCGAAAGCTCTTATAAATTTCGAAACTAAGACATGCATAAAGTTATCGCGTAATTTAAGAAGTAATGTAATTCGTATGGGACAAAAGTTAAGAGGCATCTCCTTAATTGGCACTACTGCTGCAGCTGAAAATGGCTGATGATTATTTATTATTTTACCTTTTACTTGAATTTGTCAGAAATATTTCCTCTGATTTATTATATAAATGTTAATTATTATTTTTTACAATTTCAGCTCAGAAAATGGAAGGTGCCTCCGTTTTTCGCTTCCACCTTAGGTATTAGGAATGCTGTTCAATTCGCCAGAAAGTGAGTATCTCATTTTATTATCCTTACTAATATTATAAATGCTAAAGTGTGTTTTTTTATTTGTCTGTTTGTTTGTTTTTTCACGTCAAAAAAGAGAAACAGATAGACGTGATTTTTTTTGTAGATAGTTGAAGGGCCTGCTTTTTATGAAGGAAATCTTCTTATCACATTTTAAAATATTTCCACGGGCGAAGCTGGGGTCAAAAGCTAGTAAAAATATAATGCATATAAAGTGCGTAGGTGTGTGGATCCCCGTTCCACACATTGGCCATGTATAACTCAAGCCAAATAGTTTGAGCTGAATTTTTCAATAAATAGTATGTACATAAAACGACAAGAGGCTTTTCGGTTTCAAAAAGCACTCAAAAATTACGCCCAGTGTCCGGTAACACGGTTCTAGGAGCTGTAAGATACATGAAATTGTAGATTTCTTTCATTGAATAAGATAAATTAAAAAAAATCACATAACCAATATGACTTTATATTCCAGACAGCACTTCTCAGAGTGCACAAGTAGGCCGCTCCTGTTGCAGCCCGAGGGAGGTCCCACTAACGGTCGCGGGCTGCTCAAGTTCACGGACTGGCCCTTCCAGCTCGGGAATAGGGTGCAGCCGGTCGCTATTAGTATGTATTAAGTATAGCTTTTGCCCACATACATAGTCACGCCTGTTTTCCAGAGGGGTAGGCAGAGATCACGGATTTCCATTTGCTATGATCTTGATATATCTCTTTCGCTTCATTCATTCTCGATATATTTTTCATGCATGCATGTTTAGGGTACTTCTGATAGAATATCTCGTAATGCCAGAGAAATAAAATGGCGAAGTTTTGTTGCTATATTTAGTAGGCGCTTTATAATATATTCAAATAAGTATAGCCTGTATTACTCAAGGGGACAGTGTAGCGAAATATTTTTTAGTTCTAGTTGTTATATTATTTGTTGTTATAGCAGCCATAGTAATATACACTCTGAAAATTTCAAGTGTCTACATATTACAGTTCAGAATATACTCTGTGACAGACTGTTAGTAAAAGAAACACCTTTCTTGTATGTGAGCTCCTTTAATTTTTAACTTAATTTTATTTTTATTGTTTGTTGTTATAGCACCCATATAGTAATACACACTCTGTGAAAATTTCAAGTAACTATGGGTAAACCACTGAGAAAGTAGCACTCCCATGGTCCGCGCGGGTGAGAGTGAGAGTGAGATACACGATATGAAGTTTCACGCGATATATCTGTTGTCGACGCGATCCACCTCGGGCTATCCTCATACCAAATTTCATCAAAATCAAAACCTACTCGCAAAAGCCCGAGGTAAATCGCGTCGACAACAGACACATCGCGCAAAACCTCGCATCGTGTATAGCAGATTCACGCCCGCCCCTCACCTCTCATGGACATTTCTCAGCGGTTCACCTATACCAATTCGGTAGGTAAAGTAAAAGTTAAGGTATGCTGAATTCAAAACCGTTTCGAGATATTGGTTTTAATAATCCGTATTTTTCAATTTTTAACTCTTAAAATCGTGACATTGTCTTTA
This sequence comes from Nemapogon koenigi, assembly GCA_963924495.1. NCBI lineage: Eukaryota > Metazoa > Arthropoda > Insecta > Lepidoptera > Tineidae > Nemapogon > Nemapogon koenigi. Next base: position 1,628,138 of record OZ004640.1, on the reverse strand, counting down.
TTTTTTCAAAAACAAATAATTTACTTAACCTACATTTCACCTATGAATGACGTCATTATATCGGCTAAATAAAAGCAAAATATTTACTTGTCAACCAATGTTACCCTGTTACTAGATAGATATACTACTATTTCAGTAGTTTTTATAACTAATCTAGTTTATTATTTAGGAAGAATGTTTAAGCATTTTTTATGGTAGGATATTCTTTGACCTTTGTATATATTTTGTATCACAAAAACTATGCAGACTACGGTATAAAAGCCGTAAAGATGTGTTTCTTTGTTGTTGTTTTAATATGTTTTATGTAGAAGTGGTAGGTTTTGGTGGATTTTGTAGGATTTAGAGACGGCAACACAATTGTTTGTTAAATGTCAAAGTCAAAGAACACAGATGTTCTTTTTTCTGTACCAACATATCAAAGGTTACTTCAGCCGACAAAATGACGTCATCAGTGCCAAAACTTTGATAATTTATTATAAAAAAACTACTGTATAGAAATCAAAAATATTCAAATTAGTTTCTTAAAATAGCTTAATCTTTAAAATAAAAATATAAAAATCGTACCTTAGCTTTTACTTTACATACCGAATTAAGGTTCAAAAGATAAAGCCCTGTGACAGACCGACGGACGGACAGCGGAGCCTTAGTAATAGAATTTCCGTTATCACGGGAACCCTAACGGACTTTAGCTTCATGACACTGAAATATTTTTCTAATTAACTTCTTACAAACAAAGAGATTCACACTTACAGTACAGCACAGTACAATTTGTGGTGTATGAGCTGTTGTTATTACCTGTTATTAGAAACTCGCATAGAGTTCCTTTTAATGGGATTAACTTTGACATGTTTTTTTATTATGAATAATTGACTGTGTGATTTTATGGAAAAACTAATTATAATTATAACTATATTTGACTGATTATATTTGATGCTCTGTTTATTGTAATTGTTTGGTGTGATTTATTGATTGAGTTTTTGATTTGACATTGAATTGTATTGATGTGTGTAATATTGAATGTAATATTTGAACGTCCCAGACTTTGTTTGTACCTACTTGTTATTAAATATTTATACACCGTAATACGGTAGAATGTGCTACACTTCTAAGATTGCTCCACCTGTGTTATGTACCTACTTATGCCATATTCTGACAAATAAATAATCATTTCATTTCATTTCATTAGAGGTTTCATATCCCACGAACGAACATCATGTAATGAACACATTTTTAATTAAACTGAAATAAAAAATCTAAGTCCTTTAATGTAGCTGACTACATGACTTCTTGAGTAAGAAATAGAAATCCCACGAATTCTATTAGACCATGTATAGTAAATAATCCGCACTTCTCGCTGTGCAGGTGTGGAGCGCATGTTCACCCATGTGACAGTGCACCGGTCGAGTGACGCGCCACACAAGTTCCCCTGGTCCGACGTGCTCTGGTACTTGTGGACACCCCTCACTGTCTACACGGTCACACTGTTGCCGGCCGTACAGCGAGCGGACTTAGCAGACGCGGACTATAGCGAACAAATACGACGCAGTATAGCGGACTCGCTCAATGTAAGTAGTTATGATACAAACATTAAAGATGCGCTAATGTGGTGATCCCGACGTGATTACAAACGCCTTACGTTAGATTTTTGAAAAGAACGACTGGCTTCCATGTCGCAAGGATTTTTATTTGATGGTTTATTCCAATATTTGTAGAACCTCTTTTATGTCGATGTATTCAGAAGAAAAATAATAAATAAATAATGTATTGCCCCACAGTCCACATTATTTAAAGGCGATTGGGTGAGCAGATATATCAAAATAATACGGGTACAGCTGAGGAGCTTCTAGTTGCTTAAAAAAAGTAAATAAATAGCTTCCCGAGTATTGCCGATCCGGCTTCCTCCATATTTTTTTCCCCCATTTTATGCCACTTTCTGACCCTCCAAATATCTATCACGTCGATCCATTTCTATGTTGTGACGTGAATGAAGAGTAAACAAACAAACTTTCGTATTCATAACACATGTTATAATTGTGTGTATGTTATGCCGCAGGTGCCACTGACGGAGTTGACATGGGAGGAGCTGCGAGCGCGGGCGGCTCGGGGCGGGGAGGTGAGGGGGGCGCGCGATGGGAGCGGGGGAGGGGCGACACGAGGTACCTCCCCACGCACGTCGCTCGCCGCACACGTCAAGGAGGTTCTACCTAACGTGCCCATGGCTGACATACTCAAGGATCTTGGTATGATACTATGTTATTTTTTAATTAATTAATTTATTTATAAGCACATACAGATTGACAGTTTATATAATGTAGCTTTCTAGTAGTGAATATATTTTTTAGAATCGGTTCAGTAGTTAGAGCAGTCGTGGTCAATCATGTCGGTCTACAGCGCTTAACTTTGGTTAACTTTCTTGGGAAGAATAGTGCAGTGTTGACCCTTGCCTTCTGCACCAGACATTATGATACTATTCAGGCTCGCTGTAGGTAGCCTCTTCCAGCCAGTTGCCTAGCTAGGTGCATGGTTATTAGTAGGGGCGCTAGAGGTGTCGAGCAGTCGAGCGTGGGAGTGTTTTCCAACGAAGCGAATTTGGGCTTAAGAAAAATACAAAGAACAACATCCTAAAGTCTTGACATTTAGTGAGATCGGGAAAGTAGTTTTTTATTGCAAAATAATTATTTTTTTGGCTTTCTTTTCGGTTTTTGTTAAGTATCTCGAAAAATATTGCACAACGACAAACATTAAATTGTCTATGCTTATCTATCAAAAAATGCGCTCAAAACTGTTTTTTCACGAAGTGTGTACAAAAAATGCATTTTTTGGTACCTTAGAAAGGAGATATTCCACTCGTTAGGTAGCTTTACAAACTCCATCGTAAACATGCTAAATACAGTAGACGTGGCAACGTTGCGCAAAGTCGTATGATCCTAGACAAATCCTAGAAACACGCGAGCTATGGTAATTGTAATTACAGTCTCGGCTCTGTAAAACCCTCGTCTTAGACTTTGCCTCGGCTCCGGCTTATACTCTCTGCATTGCTGTAATTACCAACTTGTATCATAAAGTAGTATAGCACTTTTTTCTCCACTTTACAGCCCGAACTCACAGCGTCGACGTGACTATAACGAACTTCTTGGAAGGCGTCACACCGTACACGCCCGAGGTTGTGCCCGCGCCCGAACCCAGCACTTCGCACTCCGCACCCAAATACGTAACTCTCGCTCCCACGGGCACTTTCCCTAGCAACGCCAAGGACCGACAGAAAAGTTTTCAGGAGAGAAAAGCAGAAATGATCGCCGAGGCCAGGAAGCGGTATATTGAGAAACACAATGTTAGTATGGCGCAGCAGTGTTGAGATAGGGCTTGGTGGCTCTATAGATGGATAAGATATCATTATTTATGACAACTTTCGATCAGTTTGCGCCACATGGACAGCTATAGTAAAGACGATGATATAATCTTCCTCTGTCGACTCTGGTGGTAGTGAAGTGTACTAAAAACTAAATTCCATCCAGTAGTTTTTCAGTCAGACGCGGTCGGGGATTTTGTTCTACAATTTGTAATGAGATTTGTATTCTGTTGATGCAATAATTGATACGGACCGTAAAATTAAAAGGAGATGTTTTTAAATAATATGGGCTCTGACCAATTTCGTTATTACTTTTTCATAATTTAAGATAGTTTACAAAATTCTAATTTTTCATTATAAAATGAAGTAGACTTTCCGCGCCGCCCGTGGATATATTGGAACAATATTAAAATATCACTCGGGGATATCGTAGCTTTCTATTAGTGAAAGAATTCAGTAGTTTTTGAGTTTATTCATTACAAAGAAAAATACAAAAATACTAATTTTACCTCTTAGACAAATTAAATCAAGATGGCGGCAGTATACAGAATAATACTTTACAAAAACTAATTTAATAATTTTATGTCGCTACTGAGATAGCCCAAAATGCAAAGAATTTGGAAGTCTTGGAAAAATCTTTGCTAAAATGAACCATCTCCTTTGTTAAGGCTCCTATATCCATAATTTTTCTGGGATAAACTATTCTCAATTTCTCTGTAAATAATGCACCTGTGTCACTGTAATTTAGCATATAGTTACTTATTCCATATATCTAAGTGAAATAGCTGTTATTTTTTCAATGGGTTTTACTGATTAGAAAATATGGGTGGTAAAAATTTGCCTCCGTTTTCTCTTTCATAATCTATCACAAAGCTCTTAATTTTTTAAAGCGTTGTTATACCATAACCATTCAATTAAAGGTCTTGCGTTTTTCTGTAACTTATTGAAAATTCATAATTATTATTTTATTATTTTTGACCAATTAAAAAATCATAAAACAATTGTTATTTTGAATTTTCAATAAGCTACCGAAAAACGGAAGACGTTTAATTGAAGGGTAATAGTTAAACAGCGCTTTAAAAAAAATAAGAGCTTTGTGATAGATTATGAAAGAGAAAACAGGGGCAAAATAATCCTTCATTTTACCACCCATATTTCCTATTCAATAAAATCAATTGAAAAAAATAACGATTTAGATATATTAAATAAGTAACTATGTGCTAAATTACAGTGACACAGGTGCATTATTTACAGAGAAATTGGGAAAAGTAATATCTATATACAAATTATGGATATATGGGGCCCTTAACATTTTATTAAATTGTCAGACATGTTGAGTTTTTGAAATAATATTTATTTGGTATTTGTCATAATGAAGTATAAATGAAGTTTTCCATGCTTTTGCTAATAATACAGACAATAACAATATTTTATGTGTGTGTTAGTTCCTCGCGTTGTTCCTCACGTCGACACAGGGTTCCTTTAACCTAATTAACAAGCTAGCAGACACGTGGCCTTAAATATAATTTTGATGACTTGACAATTTAATTTTGTAATGTATTGACCTGGGAACAACTCTTGTGTTTGACAAAATATAATTTTAGCAGTTATAGTTCTCAAAGAAAGTTGCCTTATTTCCTTTATTTAGACTTAAATAGAAAATAGATATTTATCAGTGTTTATTTTGTTTGTAATGATTGTGTACTTTGTGTACAGATTTGTTATACAAATAACTAACAACAAATGTGATAAACAACAGTTCAGACATTTTGTTCTAGGAATGTGTAAAGGCAAGTATTTTTGTAATGTTTTGTGTAAGATTGTAGATATTTAAGAAGTTGCTTGGCGACAGTTTTTCTAGAAATATGTTTAAAATATCTTAACTCTTTGTGTACACTAATTTACTTCTAGAATTATTTTTCGTACTAAAATCTGGAATATTCTAGTCGCATAGTGTGTTTCTAGATTACTAGAGGCTTAAACTTATGAAATTACTCAAATTTATAATAAGAAACTGTAGCCAAGCAATTTTTGTGAGTAAATTTTTTGCTCTTTTTTTGTTAAATATATTATTATAAATTAATTTCCATTCCTGTCTTTATTGTTTTAATTATTGTAAATGTTCAATCACAAAATCAATAATAATTTGTGTATTTAAAGTCTATATAAATAGATCTCATTTCTTATTCATTAAAAATTCACGATATTGGATTAAAATTATTTTTATTATAACTTATATTTTATTTTCGAAATGTTTTAACTTTTGAGATAATACTTATCGCGCCTACATTACCTACCTATAGTATAATATGTTAGTAAACATAAATTATGCATCTTGCTTTTCTTAATGATTGTCCAATTGGTTTTCTTAATTTTAATTTTATGTCTGAAAGTTTCTGTCATTTTAAGTTTGGTATTAGATAAAAAAATAAATTTATTTTAAAGTTTTCCATAGTAGTTTTATTTTATGAACAATAAATTGGAGACTGATCATCCCTAATGAGAAACAGTATAAGTATGATCTGTGATATATCTGTGAAGAATGCAAAATATTTTGCAGGACATATAAAGGTAGAAAATGTAGTAGTCTCATACATATACATACATATTTTTTGTTTCATCTTTGTAATTCACATCAAAGACCAGCGTGGAAAAAGTTAATTATTTTTCAACACACTTGCTCGTAAAGTACCGTGTCTTCTTATACACAAAGAAGCATATATAAAACACATGGGCTTTTTTACATTATATATTTCTTTTAAATTTCAACAAAGAGTTTGTACCTATATATCTAAAAATTTTAAACAAATATTTTTGTGAATAAATAAATTGATAATTAAACACTAGGGTCACGAATGGCGTATGCTACTTAGAAACCCCAGCGTATCTCGCTATATAATATTTCGGACACCCTAAATTTTTTGACGTTATTTTCAGAATATGTACCAGGCATACATGAGAGAAAGTTGACATCTACATCTGCACTTTTTAAACTACCCAACGTTTTCTTAGAATATGTAACAGGGATACACGAGTTTGAGGCGCGTTTGTTCAAATTGGCGCCCGCACACTATTTTTCAGACTCCCCACGTTTATTCAAATTTATGTACCAGGCATACATGAGAGAAAGTTGGCACCCGAACTAACCAACGTTTTCTCAGAATATGTAACAGGGATACACGAGTTTGAGGCGCGTTTGTTCAAATTAGTTGGTGGCAGAAACGCGCCTCAAATTCATTTATTCCTGTTTGATAATAATGTATATAAATAGAGAAGTTCCGATTCATTCATTCCATCAACGCCCAGCCCAAACCCTTGGACCAAGGAAGCTGAAATTTTGCACAGAGGTTCCCTTTATTATGGAAGGACATTTCGATATTCAACCCCTACTGGGGTAAATACGTTTGTATGGAAAATCTTATTTTCTGCGTGAATCAACTTGAAAGTTGGTTGAAATATTCTTCAAAACAAATAACTTACGGAGGGGTGCAACGGGGTTTAGATGTTAGTATAGGGAAATCGTATTATCTGCGTGTATCGACTTGAAAATTGGTACAAATATTTTTCTGGGACTGGGATGATATTAATTTATAGGTACCGAATTTTGAACTTCTGGCTGACAGGGAATTTACGAGGTTAAATTACTCATTATATACTCCTAATTCTACACGAACGAAGTCGCGGGCAAAAGCTAGAGTTGAATAAAAAACTCTTATTATGGAAAGAAACAATTTATTTTACACATTGATACTTATCTAAGTACATGATTAAATTACACATTTTGAAACTACTTTTATAAGACTTGGGACCAATGAAGGATACGATCCTAGGTTCAAATCTCAGGTTTCGCAACTATTTTATGAATAATGTAAGTATTTATATTATATTAAATGTATGGCTGCGTCGAACAATGGATGTTATTACAGTATCAGGCAGCTAAAAACAGATCTGAGTAACTAAATGAAGTTATTTTCTATAAGGGAATCTTTTCAATTTCAAAATAGGGTCGACGATACCACAACGAAAAAATCTAGTCTTAACCCATCAGTAGAGTTCTTGGCTCAAACAAATTAAAGTCCAATCCTATGTGGTGTACGTCGTGGCGTACTGACCCCGGGCGTGGCTATTTCTTGTTTAACCGGCACATCCTGATCTTTCTTCTTCTTGTCCTCTGCCATCTTGATCTCTGCCTGTTTCATTTCTTCCTCCATCCGCTGTAGGTGCACGGCAGCTTCCTTGCGTTTGTCGCGACCAGATCTGTGAAAAAAATTAAATTAATAATAAGGTACCAAAACTTTTTATCCGATGTCTGCTATAAAGCTTATATACAGGTGGAATTTATAGACGGGCAGTAAACGGAAAGTACCTTCATTTTGAATGCTAACAAATTTTACTCAAAAGAAAATTTCCTTTATTTTTTTAAAATAAGTAAAACTTAATTTTTAAGTTCTTTGCTACATAAATTGACTGAAAAAGGTTTAACTTTGCTAAGCTATATTTAAAAAGTAATAACACGTTATTAACATATTATCGCTTTGCCTTAACGGGTTGCCTTACAGCTCCCGAAACTATCACTTACTTTCCAGTTTCCTTGAGTGAGAAGAACATAGGTCCAAGTTCCGCCAACCAGCGACCGTCGACAGCCGTCACGCATGTCATGTATTCTTTACTGGTCATCACGAGCTCGTGGTACACCTGGGGGAGGGGGAAATATTAGTCAAGCGTGAATCGGACTCGAAAATTAAACAAGGTTTTTAAAAGTTAAATCTAAAAACGACGATCCCCAGTTTCTTACGGCTAGGCGGTTCCCGGAAAGGTTTCCTCATTTAGCCGATGTATTTTTTTAGTACATTTCAAATAAGACTGTAAACTGTTGTGATATATCAGATCGGAATTGTTATAATAACAATAAAAAAAATCTGTTGAGAGCGGCGACAAGTGATCCCATACCGTGACTCCAACTTGATATATCTAGTCAGTACGGACACTTGCCCCCAGTTTATGAAAGGATGATCAAGAGTAATATATGATTAACAAAAATATGGCATTTAGAAATTTCTAAATGACTTTGACAAGCATTTCAGAGGCTGGACGATAATGACAGACCCCAAAAAGCTTCCAATATTTCAGTTCAGTCATAATAGAACCTATAAAAACATTTACTAACCACATAGTCAGGTGAATTCCCCAAACCGAAGAGCGCTGAAGTGGGGTGAAGGTGACACGGCATCCCTGTTCGACAGTTGACGTACTCGCCGATACCTTTCAGGCGAGCTGCTTGCTGGAAGTATGCTGCAAAAATAACATTAAAAAAATTAAATAAAATAGACGATTTAAACTTGCTGAAGGCAGCGGAAGACCAGAGCAGAATCTTATTCTTCTGATTTATTCCGTGTCCTTTCTGAATCAGAAGTTCTAATAATCCTCGAAGTTCTACAATTCAGCAGAAAAGAAAACCCAGCACAAGGATAAGTGGTGACCCCGACGTAATCAAAAGAAGAGATAGAAATTGAGCCATTTTGATTTGGAAAAGCAGAAAGTTGTTAGCGTTAGTTTTTTTTTGTAAGAAGTAAAACTACATTATTCCAGATGTTTTATTAACATAAATGTAGGGTTCCGTAAGATATACCTAACAATATTTGTAACGAAAACCGGATGGTTATTATTTCGTCGCATTTCGAAAAGCAGCCGGGGCAAAAGACTAGCCCTTAATATTAAGGGTCGATACTACTCGATACATTGCTTCGGAAAAACATTTGCTGTATCAACAATACTGTACAGTACGACTAGATAAATAATGCGCATAGAAATCTTCGCCATACTTCGTATTTCCGACAAAAACCGAATCACAAAACGTAAGTGCCTAATTATTGCACTTGCACTTTAAACCTTATCTGAAAGGCATTAGGGTTCAAGGGTAAAAACACGTGCAGAGTACATACACTTGCGCTGTTCTACTTTGATCCATGGAGTTATTAATAATACCTTAACAGAACTGGCCAGTCGATAGCCTGAAAAAGTATCATCTGCTAAATGAGGAATGCTTGTTCTCCCCATCCCCACAAAATAGGGTATGATCGTATACTCACCCGAGCAGATACACTTCCGGACCCTGTCCCAGTCAGTGCCGCACGACACGACGGGCAATCTCTGTTGCTGTAGGATGTCTTTAAGTTGTTGCCGCACCTCCCTGACCTTCCTCATCGCCTTGCCGTGCACAAAGTGCTCCGTACACCACGACATTGAGTAGCTGCAATTTTAATGAAATATGGAAAAGTTATTGATGTGAAATCGGAGTGCGTTACGTTATTACTTCGTACAATAATGGTCCGTCTACACGCTCCGTCTTGACTGCACAGTTAAAATTGCACAAGTATTACTGAGGGAAAGACTGAACACCGAAGAGTGTCCACACGGTACAAGAAGCTCGCGCAAACCTCATTGTCATTTATGTGAAACCGTGCAAACCCAGAACTGCGCACTCCAATCTTTAGCAAGTCAAGCGCTTTTGGGCTTGTGCGAGCTACCGTTTTTCCGTCCACATGTACGAGCTTACTTGTGCAAACTGGTTTGTACAAGTAAGCGCGTAGGAATGACTGTGCGTGTAGACGGGGCTTAAAACGATGCAACGTTGCCAGTAGCATTAATCGAAAGATCAATACACAAAACTTATAGACGTGGGTTGAGTAAAAGAGGTTCAAGTTGGGTGATGGAATTGCAGAACCGATCTCACTAATCTATAGTTTGTTTGATAGCTATTTTACAACCTGACAACTAAATATCGCCGTAAAAAAATATTTGAGACAATTTTGTAAAACCTTTTTTAGCGATTTTCATCATATCGTGGTATATGCGTGGTAAATTGGAATTAAATTGTAAGCACAGAGAAACTTAACACTGTTCGTGTTCTACTCGTGCCATTTTACCACAAATTTCCGTTAATTATGTATGTTCCCGATTACTTGAAGACGACTGGACCGATTTGGATTTTTTTTTTGTTTGAAAGGGTACACTTCCCAGTTGGTCCCATGGTCATCAGGTCAGGATCTGATGATGTGATCCTGGCTAAATCGAGATCTCTTTAAATTTTATAGGCACACTTGAAGCGATTTGGGTATTTTTTTTAGAGTGACTTGTGCATTTGTTTTCGGAAAGCACTTTTCAGTGCATAATTTTTGAAGTCGGTAAATATTTTTAAACCGAGATACGTATTACGGGGGCTGGAATTTCCTTACTTGTTAGACTTCCACTGATTGTAAAGATGCAGCAACGTGAGATGATCAGACTCTGGCACTTGAAACTTCTCCCTTACAGAATCTGCCTCCTCCTCGCGACCTTGTGGACGGTAGAACACCGACGGGACGGACAGCATTGACACTGGTGAGAAATATTTATTTATTTTTATATAATTGCAGAAGATTCCAGGGTTAACAAATTAGAGATGCTACAAAATAATATACATAAAAATAACAAATCTCACCAATGATAAGCACTTCAGCGCTACATTGCATTTCACAGGATACAATCAGCATATGACATTGTGGGGGGTCCAGTGGGAACTCGGCCATCTGACGTCCGAGAGACGTGAGCGCGCCAGTCCCATCTAAAGCACCCAATATCCACAGTTGGTACATAGAGTTCAATATTGTGTCCTGAAAATATATATTCAGCAAATAAGAGTAGGTAGATAGCGTAATCTAAATATACCTCAACAGAACTGGCTACTCGTTAGGTATAGCCTCACAAAATACCATCGGCTAAGAGGGAGTCTTTGTCTTTAGCTGGGAACTCTGGGACCGATAACACGGCATGACCGTGAAAAAAACCAAAATAATTGGATAAGTAGCGAGTACGACTCGCGCGCTGAGGGTTTTCCTGTAAACTATATGAAAGGCCCTATTCCCTATTGTTTTTTAACTTTTGACTTGTCGTTTCGGAGATAAGGGGGGGGGGGGGGGCGGCCAATTTTCGTAGAAGTTCTTTAATATAAATACAATTTGTCCTTTTATTTGATGTCACATGATGAACTTGAAAAAATAACTTAGATAGGTACTGGTGGATACCTGAGGTGGTGGATCCATAAAATGAAACGACAATAGATCCTCGACTCCCAACGACTTGAGCAGTAGCACGGTGTTGGCCAGATTGGTCCTCTGTATTTCAGGTACAGTGGAGGACAGTAACTCTTGTTGGTATTGTCTCTGAGTGTACAGACAGAAGGCGCGCCCGGGCCCCGTCCTGCCAGCTCGGCCGGCACGTTGACGAGCGTTCGCTTGGCTCACCGGGTATATCTGGAAATAGTACAATTTTAAGTAAGTAATACTTATGTACAAACTATACCAAAAATGCAGTGGGCAGAGGGTGGCCCTGGATTTACTTCCATTTTAAGCCATTTCAAATAGAAAACAAATTATTAATTTCATGGTATATTTTGTAACGTAATACTAAAAAAAAAAAAGAAAATGTGTAATTGTACACGCGTAACTTTTTTGGCTTATTATCATTAATAATTGAATATCCTAAATTATCTATTTAACATTATATTATTGGTGATTTTTTTTATTCTGGTCACGGATTCGTATACGGAGAGAATAGGGTTCTGTCAGGTATCTATTTTGAAAACAAACCAAAAAGTTAAAAGAAATAAAATAATATGAATTTATTGTTAATGGGAGCGCCTATCTGTATTTTTTAAGAAGAACACCTTACGCGTACGAGAATTTTTCTCTAAAGAAGTATTCACTTAAAAAATTCATGAGCGAAGCCGGGGTGGAAATCTAGTATAGCATATGTGTGTAACTTTCTCTTTTATTATCACAAGATTACCTGTAGCGCGTCCATGCCTATCCGGGGATTATACACTTTCAACTTGCAATATCCGGAATCTATCACGAACATGATGCCGTCCACGGTCAGCGACGTTTCTGTAATGAAAAATCATTGAGTTAGGAATTTTTTATATACTTTCGACGCCAAAGAGTATGCAGAGTATACTGACCAAAGAATTATCTACCTATGTTCTTAATTCATACCCTTCCCTTAAAACATTTTCGTAGGTATTTCATAGTCTTGTGCCGGTTAGCACATACATATAACACACAATAAAAACGCGCCACAACGCAGACCCCCAAGACAAACGGCCCGCGTACGGAAAATGTAGATCTCAAAGGATCGAAATCACCCGTCGCTATACATCATCTGCAATCAGATTCCTTCTTTTATTCAGTCGCCGGTGGAAAAGTGGTGATCCCAGACGAAGAAAAACAAGGAAGATAAAGGAGTAGCAGCGACCTGTAACGTTCAGTATTCTCAAACGAGTAATGACCATTCTATCCACGGCTTCGCGGGCGTGACTCAAGACGAAGAATCAAACGATCTGCATCAGTCCCAGGAATTCTTTAGCGCCATGGTCAACGCTCATCATGGAGACGACATCTCTTGCAAGGACCGCTGAGATATCCAGAGCCCCACAACATTCTTCACATGCATCGGACATTCTAGAAGAACTTCAACAAACCGATTCTGCGCATGATCAAGCAGAAACAACGCGGTAGGACAATTTTTGACATATTGCGTACAATGCAATAATATTAGGTACTATCAGGAGCAGAATTGCAAGGACAACTAGAAAAAAATTTCGCTTGACACTTTAAAATGACATGAAAACGAAAATGAAAACTATGTCAGTTGTGATTTGATCTGATTGGTTCACATCTATTTGAATGTCGTTGAGCTTTAATGTGATAGATTGACATTAGAAATGAAACAATAGGAAAACTTTAATGTGCAAGCGAATATAGAAGCGATTCTACCTAGAGCATACATGTTTAGACATAAGTAAAATAATGTAAAATAAAACCCAACAAACATATTGTGCAACATGACAACCTCATTGTTTTGAATGCTATAATTGTATCAGTATTTTTGCAAATTAATATTAATTGTATGATTTTAATTGTATTTTTAACTGCAACTTCAACAACATTCCTTTCAAAATTTTTTTCGTGTATGCATATTTTAACTGCTTATGTGTAACATTTTAAAACTATTTAAGGCTGGGACATTACTTTTACGACTCTACTATCGCTTTTATTACTAAAGAAAATTGTACACTAATATGTAATCTCTGAATTTTTTCGAAAACGGGAGGCTGTATGAGTTGTTCACGTACAGTCGTACTATTTGGTACTCTTGACATCTTCATCGCTATCATTACTCTGCGAACCACTGACTCCACTCGATCTGAAACCGAGGACCGAATTGTGCGCAACATGGGTGGCAGCAACACTAAGGAGCAATCAGAACAGACACAAGCGAACCAAGTCACCGTGAACATGGACTCCGTGCATGACTCCCTTGGAGAATTGTGTGCCACGAGATTCGCCTGATCGTCATCTCAATATTAACGGTATTATTATTTTTAGTCCTACTGATGATTTCAACCCGTCTTAGTAACTATATTTCTAAACGTTTGACGAAACTTATACAGAGGGGTACTGACGTCAAAGTAGTTATCTAGGATAATTTTATTTGTATCAAATACACGTAAATATACATATGATCCTATCGTCTCTTTCATTTTTTTTCCTTTTTCACGGGTTGCCTTACAGCTCCCGAAACCGTGTTACGATTCCAGGATACCTAGCGGAAGACCAAGTCTCCCTCGTTTAGCCAGGCGAATCTCGTGGACTTCGGCATACAATTCTCCAAGGGAGTCATGCACGGAGTCCCTGTTCACGGTGACTTGGTTCGCTTGTGTCTGTTCTGATTGCTCCTTAGTGTTGCTGCCACCCATGTTGCGCACAATTCGGTCCTCGGTTTCAGATCGAGTGGAGTCAGTGGTTCGCAGAGTAATGATAGCGACGAAGATGTCCAGTTATCCTTTTATATGTAAAGATTATCAAATAGTACGACTGTACGCGATATACTCATACTGATAGGAAATCACGTATTTTCAGAAGACACGTACGACACGACCAAATTCGTTTGAGTCAGCTGAACGCGTGAATATGTATTTTGTTTGTATTTTATATAATACTAGCTGTCCGCCCCCGGCTTCGCCCGTGGATATTTTCGAACAAAATAAAATATACCCTACGGCACTCATAGATAATGGCTTGCCTGCACTACTCCTACCCCTAACCCTAACCCTACCCTGTTTCCCACGACTTCGTAGGTGTCTATTTCAGAATGTTGGCAAACATACACTTCATACATAGCTTTTGTCATGTTCACCTCTGCCCACCCCGTTCCCGTCGTCATGCCTAGATGGTAATATGGTAAAAAAAATTGCATCAAGTAGTAACTCTCTCTCTACTCTTTGCCTAAAACGCATTGTGACAGGTGATGATAATAAAAGTAGCGATCCCGCCCCCGGCTTCGCACGAGTGCAATATGGGTTTACCACAATTTGAATACCTTAGAGATAGATATATATGCTACCGCGGACTTTTTTGTAGATCACCTTATTCTACATAATTATTTCCTACATCATTTTGTTATATCTCTGACGGATTAGACAGCAAAACCATACAAATTCGCTGGGGCTAACTTTTACCTCGATTTCATTCACTTATGTTAATGCTCCGCTCCTAAACATGATAACCTTTCCCGGTGAATCAACTTGATTGATTGACCATGACCTAACCGGGATAACTAAGAAATATTTTTCCTCATTGATAACCAGTTATCAAACTTGGTTATCTAGGAGGAACAACGGGGATTTCCCTTCTCGTCTCGCGCGATACCATGCTGGTCCACCAGGTCTAAGTATAGTCAAAAGCAAGAACTATAGATAATAGAAGTAATAAGTGAGGGTACCAGAGTTACCACATATAGCGCAGCGTATCATATATGATTTCTGCACATCTTCAGAACTACCCCTGAAACATAGTCAAAAAAATTGAAGAAATACGTTTTGTGCTATATTTCAGTGCAAAAATGATAATCGTACCAATAATTTGTCAAAAGACAAACATATACCTAATATATTTTTACATTGATGTTTAACACATTTACATAAATTAGTTTTGTTTCCATTGGGTGTTTTTAAACCGTTATTAAATACATTTGAATGTTGCTTTTTACTTCAAAAAGCTATCTGGCGTAGTTTCGGAAATATTTCACGATAAAGTTAGTGCCCTTTTATATTGCTCGTTAGTGTACATTAGTTTTTCACAATATTATCTTTAAAGTAGAAAACTTTGGTTACACCACTTTTTCATACAACTAGACTATAAAGCTACTTCTAGTCTTCTTTATAATGTTCTGTGGTCGACATCCACCTACCTGCAATATTAGTAGCGACAATGCACTTCCTCTGCCCAGGTGGCGCCCTCTGGAATATCTTAGCTTGAAGATCCGCCGGCAGCTGAGAGTATATAGGCAGCACGGACAGTGGCGGGGCGTTGTCTATCTCGCCGAGTCTTTCTGTCAGCACCTGAAAAATATAATTAAAAATATACATCAATACGTTTGTATCTTTGTTTGTCCTTCTTTGACGTCATATCAGTGTTTATATCTCATATATCGCAAGAGGGCCAAAGAGTGACATAGGCTACTTTTAATCACGGGAAAATATATAATTCCTTTGTATATGCAGCAATACAAATACAAAGAAGTATAAGGTAGAAGTAAAAACCGGTCAAGTACGAGTCGGACTAGCGCACGAAGGGTTCCGTATCATTATGTATAAAAACGGCAAAAAAATCACGTTTGTTGTATGGGAGCCCCCTTAAATATTTATTTTATTCTGTTTTTTAGTATTCGTTGTTATAGCGGCAACAGAAATACATCATCTGTGAAAATTTCAACTGTCTAACTATCACGGTTCATGAGATACAGCCTGATGACAGACGGACGGACAGCGGAGTCTTAGTAATATATAGTTTCCGTTTTTACCCTTTGGGTACGGAACCCTAAAAATGGATTATGAATCTAGAGTTGCTCCATCCAATCTGCCTACCCCGATGGAAATACACAATTGTGGCGACCAAACGGATAATAAACCCACCAATACGTTACAGGAACTAGCCTATTTTTAGTGTGGCAACCCCACGACGTTTCCACCGGCTGGCAACACTACCGACTGAGCGGAGAGTTTTTCCAAGCCGGTGAAGCGAGCTAATCGTTAACGTGTTTTAATTTGTTTAATAATGTGTAACCATGAATATAAACATAGTAAAGTATTTCACTCTTTAACTTTCAACCCGAGTCTCATGGCTGCCGCCCAGAGCTAGTCTAAACAATAGTTTAAAGAAATTTAAATTTTCATTGCAAAAATCTTTACAATATAATTTGTTCTATCGATGTACTGCTCAGCTCAGTTACATTTGATATTTTAAATACACACTAAATTATTATTTACGCAAGTGCCATTTACGCAAATACCCAAAGTAATTTAAACAATGAATGTTACCATGTGAACTAATTTCCAAATAAATAAGTTTATTAATAATTACCTCGCATGTCACTTCAATGTCTTCTTGGCCCGGCATGAATATCAGCATATCGCCTTCTTCAGGTTGCAAGTGGATTTGTAGCGCCTAAGGACAAACAATACACATTTTTATATGTTTATATATAAAAAATCCTCCCACACAAAACTTTTAAAAAACATAAATTTAACCCATATTCACTGGCTCGAAACGCAATCATAAAAAAAATCATAAATGCATCGGGGAACTTGCATATAAACCTCTTTTTTCGTCTGATCAACCATGTACTACCAATGGGGTCTTTCATAATTAAAAACTTATGTACATAATCCGACAAACCACACTTAAGAGGCTTTTCCATCTAAATATACCTCAACAGAACTGGCCACTCATTAGGTTATAGCCTCACAAATACCATAGGCTAAACGAGGGAGACTTGGTCTTCAGCTGGGTACCCTGGAACCGTAACACGGTTTCGGGAGCTGTAAGGCAACCCGTGAAGAAAGACTCCCATAGCTGTAGGTATGATATGTCTAGTCCAACCCCACCCCCGTTGTTCGTATGTTAATCAAGGATAAGTTTAGCAAATATTTTAATGAAAATATTAATATTTATTTTTTTAAATCGATTGGTATATAAATATTTTTTATCACACTTGCCGCATTCAGTTTGTTTGTGTGCGTGTGTGACATAACAACCTATCTCTATGCAAAAAAATCACGTCGATCCGAAACAAACACTTTCGCATTTATAATATTAGTTAGGCAGTTAGGATTGACGACATATATGTTAAGTATATGCTAAGGGCCCAGTAACACCATTTTACAACCAAAAAATATAACCTACGTCATAGTGTGACACGTGTCTTCGTATAAATAAAGATGTGACGCCTATTCATACTGGAAATACGAATCGAAATTTATATATAGAGTGTATTTTTAAACGTGATAATGAAATAGCTTAGCGTGTACGGAATTTACTAGCGACCGGATTTGCACTATTTCAGTATTCTGTAGATACTTTCCTTTCAAAAATTAATTAAGCTATTTTCCTCGCACAAAGGATCGGTATGGCAATACAGCGCGGGAATGCAGCCAGCGTTCTAGGCACGCTTCCGTACGGCAGCAGTATGGAAAAATGTTTAAATTATATTTAATATTTTAATGTTTAGATTAGATTTAAGGTTTTTGGAAAATTAAACTACAGTCAAGGGAGGATCCAGCTTTTTGGGGTCACATAGTCATGGTTAAGTCACAAGAAGTTATAATTTAATTTTGATAATAATAGATACAAGTAAAATGTAGGTATTTTATTAATAAATGTAAGTAATGTACTTAAAATCTTTATTGTGACAAAAAAAATATAAAAACATTATGTTTAACAATTTTAATTAGTGGTCCCCCTAGCCCCGGGGGAGGGTCATGTCCCGCATGACCCGCCCCCTGGATCTGCTCTTGACTACAGTCTTATACTGTTAATGCTCAGCTCCTTAGGAGTTAAAGTATTTAGCGGTATTAGTGATGGACTTAAATAATCTGTAATAAAAAATAATTTTAAATCAAATTAAGCTATTTAAATTGAATATTATGCAGTAGTTTTTTATAACAAATTTTCAAAGTTTTGCCGACGACGACAAAAATATTATAAGCTGACAAATATACCCCACGAGTATCTAGTATCTTGTCGGAAATTATTGCATTGCATTTTTCATGCATTGAAAGATTTTATTTTTTAAATGATAAGGTATCTAACAATTATATGAAAAAGCAAAAAAAAAACAATATTGTCACGGGACAGGATTATTATCTCCAATCAAAATCTATTTTCACACTTAGTTTATTTCGAGAGGCGTTGATGAGAGAATTCGCAACAATAATTATTATTGTAGCGTGCCCGGTGCCCGCGATGTCGTAACGTCTGACGTCAAGCGCAACGTTGGTCAATATAGATTAGATATAGATTGTCTATTTGGAGCATCTTTCAAGTCCATTGGCCTTTGCAATTTTGTTGCTCGCAGATTCCGAATTAAAAAAAAGTGCAATGAAAAGCCAGAAAACCATTAAATATTTCGTCTTGGAATTTGAAGACGGTTCCTGCCAATAGGATACAAAATTATCACGGTCACTAATTATGTAGATACCTACCGTGGAAGCAAAATAATTTTTAATTTGATTATTTTCTTGCTTTTTCATTATTGAAGTCTGAAATGTTAATTAATTTTTCCATTTTCTGCGATTTCTATGTTTGTTTTGAAGTGATAAAATAATAATGTATGTGAAGGAACATTTCTGAATTTATCATAGAGAGTCAATGTCTTTTCTCGAATACGACACAACAAATCAGTTTTTCAAAATTCTTAAAAAAAATAATGAAACTGAGAAATCACGAGAACTAAATCTTGCGGCTCTCGTAGCAATAGTTACCTTCACTCATAGAATCTCACCTCACTTTGCTTGTCTTACAATAAAAAAAAAATGATCCTGAAATAATTCTTTCGTCTTCTATTTTCGAACATTGCCCTCAATCATAAAGGTTCGAGGGCGTTCTCTGCCGGCTTTTCCTGTAATCTCTTTTCCTCCTTCACATAGAGTAAACTATTTTTCATTTCACATTACATTTTAATAGGCCACGTAAACCTATTGTTTAGAGATTGGCATAGGTAATGTATGGAAATGAGTGCAAATACGTTGACTAGCTGAATATTAATTGCAAGATTGACGTCAATAAATTTTATTAATATTCCATAGAACCCTTTCCCTCGTGGATAACCAAGTTTGATAAGTGGTTATCAATGAGAAAAAATATGGCATAGGAATCTCTGTATTATTATTTTCTTTCCAGTTTTATTTTATTTAATTTTACATATCAGATGATAAATTTACAACGAGGAAGAATTATCCCATTTAATAACAGGTTTGCTATTATAAATATTTTTTTCTTGAAGAAACCTAGACAAGACATTGAACTCAGTTTTCTACCATTTGATAACCGAGTTAGCTAAAAAGAAATATATTACCTCACTGATAACCAGTTATTGAGCTTTCTTGAATAAAATTGAGTGAATATTGAACCGGACTCTTGTCCAGCACCCTAACCACTGCGCTACCGGTGCTCTAATAAACAAATCATTCGAATAAATTAATTTGCCAAAGTACTTTCTCAAAGAACAAGGCTGGTCGGTCGCGCACTTCGTTATTTGCTAGGGTCAGGGCGAAAAATGGTGCTATATGTGCTTAGATATATTATAGGAGAGACACCGTTTTCGTTTGGGATTTGTTCACAGAGGTAAAACTTTTTGATTTGATTTTCGAAAAATACTTTCTTGGTGCACTTCTTCACTCCCGAAGGAATATACCTTCCAATTTTCATATTTATATCTTCAGCGCAGCGGTGTAGGCCGTACGTTGATTGTCAGGAAGTCAGCGACATGACGGTTTTACATATATATATATATATATATATATATATACAATATCTAGAGAAAACCAGGCTATCGTTCGGTTCGGTGAAAGGTTAATTAATTATTTAATAGGATATGTTTTATTTAAGAATTCCGTAAAAATAGTTCACATTTAAAAAAATCCAGGGGCGAAGTTGATACAGAAATCTAATATTTAATAATATACCGAGACGAACCAAAGAGCTGATTGTAAATACCCACAGACAAAAGAAAGGATTCCACATCCTGTCATGGCGCCGAACGCACGCGTTTTCGTCATGGCGTGATGTCCCGGCCGAGCTGTGATGGTTGTGATTAGTCAGTGATTAATAAGACATATCACAGTCGGCGGGATAATCTTAGCTACCGATTTATCGGCTTACTATTGCACAAGATTAAACACTGGAGACAAGCAGTTATTTTGCTTACCAAACTATCTATCTACTCTACCTAAAAAAAATTAATAAATACAAACACATCTTCACGGCCATTATAACTTGCGGTGTGGCCAGAGACATCAGTAACAGTGTCCACTTGACGCCAGATGTCTATATTGAACAGAACAGGTGGTAAGCCTGTTGCTGCATTTAATGGACCTAGATGTGTCCGTGTGTCACTTCTTTAACAGTCGGGTGAGCATATATTTGACGTGACATCTTTCGTGTCGACCAAAAGGCCAAAAACGTTTATGTCGCTACAGGACCAGCCAAAGAATGCCCGGTCCGAGAATGCCCGGCCCAACAATGTGCGGGTAAATTTGCTGGGCCGGGCAAAGACAAGTACACAGAATTTGCTCGCACATTTTGGGTTGGACGGTCCGGCCCGTGCATTCCGTGGCAGGTTATTGTATGGACATAAACGTTTTTGGCCTTTCGGTCGACCCGAAAGATGTCACGTCAAATATATGCTCACCCCGCTGTTATTTTTATATACACAGTTTGTTTTAGTGTTCAATTAAAAAAGTTATCCCATCTGCCTACCCCTTGTGGCAATCATGTCATAAAGGTACACAAAGCTAAAACATTATGAACAAGTCCCAAGGTATAAAGCGGACAACCACCCAGACTTAGTTCAGTGACACGCAAAATGGGTGCACTAAAGGTGTGCCCTATGCATAGGTTTAATTTACGGCACGTTTGCCCTAGTGATACATTTGACTCACGAAGCGGTCGGTCGCGGTTTGATACCCAGACAGGGCAAGTATTTGTATGATTAAGAAAAAGACAAGTAAGTATACTTTATGTCTTGAGTTGAGAGACATAGATACATAATCGGCTTTTCCATCTAAATATACCTTACAAATTACAAATTAGGCTAAAAGTGAAAGACTTTTTTAGCTGGGTACCTAACCTGGGTACGATAACACGGTTTCGGGAGCCGTAAGGCAACCCGTAAAAAAAAGATACATACCTCTCGATCATTACATACTTCTTTTGCTTCATTCACATCCATACATCGTTTCATAAGTCATGCACGTCTATTTTTAGAACTTGACCTTTTTTACGGACATCTCTTCGGTACTATAGCTTTATATGTTTGACACATTCGTTCAACATGTCCAAACCATTACCATATCAGCATTTCCTGCATGGTCAATTTTATTAACCGGCTTCAAAAAAAGGTTATTTAGACTTATTTTTTTAAGGTTATGATATATAACACTATCAGTCACTCCACACGTTTCACGTACATCATAATTTCTCAACATTGAGAAACACTATAACCAAATTACAACGTGACTCAATAGGATTAGTAGTTTTTGATTAGTGAAATGTTACATTGTATTTAATCTTTAGTTAAATATTTATTTTCCATTTTGATTCACACGTCAGTCACATTTTACAAAATAACGCAATCTGATTTCATAGAGATTACCTATTAGTACGCAATGTAGGTAATTAAACTAAGTAAGTATGACGTTTGTTTTCACAACATTAAACATATGAGTTTCCTACTGCTTTCGTATTTCCGCATAGATCCCGGTATTACCTACTATTCAAGGCAATGGCACGTCAAGCCGATGTTGGACAGGCAACCGGATGGCGAGTGGTAATCTGGGCCTTTGAGTGGTACAGAGTCCCCTGGTAGCGGCCAAAGTGACCCCAAATGGACAGGTTCGGCGATATGGGGGAGGGGCAAAATCGAATTTTTTTTGAAAAGGCAACCGGATAAAAATGCGGTAGCATTAAAGGAAATACCCTAATTATATAATAATTTTTTTTGCCAGCCGAAACACGCGGGCCGTTCTTGCACTAGCGAGTACAAAAAAAAAAAAAGGATTTTCAACCATTTTTTGCACCGTATGGAATTATTGGTATTTTCATGAGGTTTGGGGGGTGGCTAAATAGGGGTTAATTTAATCGAAATCGGATGGCATTGATACACACCATTATTTGTACTTAGGACAGTATAAATTTCGAATGCCATCCGATTTGAACAATTTTTATTATTTTTTTTTAATTATAATAATTGTTGAAACAATCGAAAAAAAGTGTTTTTCGGCGACTTTGAGGGGTTGTCTCTCCGAAACTGCCCATCAGGATCGGATGGCAATTTTTTCCCAACGTTTGGTGGTGTCAATAAGTATGCTCACTAATTTTGAAGCGGTTGCCTTTTCACTTTTTTTTTGTACTCGCTAGTGCAAGAACGGCCCGCGTGTTTCGGCTGGCAAAAAAAATAAATTATATAATTAGGGTATTTCCTTTAATGCTACCGCATTTTTATCCGGTTGCCTTTTCAAAAAATTTTCGATTTTGCCCCTCCCCCATATCGCCGAACTTGTCCATTTGGGGTCACTTTGGCCATTGCCTTGAATATACGGTCTTTATACGGCTCCTATAATATATCCTTTTATTTTTCGCTTTTAAGTGAGTTTGCTGCCCTGAGAGACAAATAATAACGCAAATAAAAAAATATTGATTGAAAAATAAAAAAATACTGCTGTGGATGGCGTTTGAACCATGTGCATCCTGCGCTGCACCCGCTAGACCACCATCGATTTGGAAATTGACAACTTCGTGTCAATAGCAACCGTTGCTAAGGCTTTTCTCTGATACGTAATTTTCAGCCGTAAACAGAGGCAAATTACTGAATTTCTGAAAAACTACTGAACCGATTATCGTCATATGTCTGTGAGTTAATGTTGAGAAGTTATTATATTAAAAAAACAATAATTAGTCGTCAAAATCAATACATATTTCATCGATATATTAAGAAAAATTGACTTATAACCAATTTCTACCTATGTGATAAAAATGGGACCAATCCGGAAGAATTATCTGTCAATACAACAAACGTGATTTTTTTGCTCGTTTTTCACAGAATATTTAGTTATATATTCACTTTAAAAATAAATAATTAAATTAAAATAAAATTAATATTTAAGAGAGGCTCCCATAGAACAAACGTGATTTTTTTAGCAGTTTTTATAGATAATGGTACGGAACCCTTCGTGCGCGAGTCCAACTCGCACTTGGCCGGTTTTTTAGTATTCGTTGTTATAGCGGCAACAGAAATACATCATCAGCTGTGAAAATTTCACCTGTCTAACTATCACGGTTCATGAGATACAGCCTGGTGACAGACGGAGGACGGACAGCGGAGTCTTAGTAACAGGGTTTCCGTTTTTACTCTTTGGGTTCGGACCCTAAAAAGACATGTCAACAAAACGTGTTATCACTTTTTAAATATGGCTTAGCAAAGATAAACCCCCATTATTCCTATATTCAGTCAATTTTCATATTTTTGAAAATCATTTTTTTGATAATCTCCAAACGGAACCATCCCAAAATTGAAATGATGTCCATTGTCCATTCTTAACACAATTGTTTGCTTTTTCCGCCACCGAAATTGAGGGATCGGAACTTCGGAAGCGTGTCTTATCTTACTTAGCATGACTCAACTTATTCATATCGATTGTTTCTTAGAATGGCATCGATTCATGTTGCACATCAGCACGTCCACAGATGTAATATTAATTAAAATAAAAAATAATAAAGAGACACGTTCTGCTACATTGTGTAAAATTAGGAAATTAATTGAATCACGATATAAAGTTGAGCCATCTGACCAGCTGTGCGTGTGTCATTATCAGTATTTGCAGCGGCACGGAAAACTGAAAAACGCTGATTATATAAATGTCATTTGAACACGCACTTAAAGTGACGACATCTGATACCATACAGTTTATCTCTAATCATAGCATCTAGTATCTGTGACAATTCAAATTTTAAATTAAAAATTATGATCCAATGGCGCCTTCTAGGGAGGGGCTGCATTTTAATACAAACAGTATAATAATTATAAGGGAAACCATATTAATAATTTCCCTGCACGTCGATTCTGAACTAGTGGAATGGACATATCGCCTGTGATAAAGTGCAACCCGACCAATATTAATTGAGCTAAAGTTAGTAGGCGGCGACATACAAGTCGTGGCTCTTTATCTTGGTCGGGTTATACTTTACCACGGATACCTCATAATGTCTATTTCGCTATGTCAGAATCGACGTGCTGCGAAGAGAAAAGTTTCTATTCTAATCCGCTAGATAGCGCTCCATACTATTCTATTCAAAAATACCATCGGCTAAAAATCTATCTATCTGTCTATCATCACGCCTTTCAACCCAAAAGGGGTAGGCAGAGACAATCAAATGCCATTTGTTACGATCCTGACATATCTCTTTTGCTTCTTTTATATTCATCATACCTTTCATACATGCTCGTCGATTGTGTGTACTTATATTTCCATCGATCAATATATTTTTATATGTTCAATAAACAAATAAATCTAGGTCGTCCTCTGCCAGCATTTCCTTTCATTTCAGCCATATAAACCTTTTTAGTCAATCTTTCAACCTTCATTCTTTCACGTGTCCAAAACCAGCGTAAACTACTTTTCTTAATTTTAGACACAACATCATCTTTCACTCCGCATTCTTGTCTAATGACATCGTTCCGGATGCGGTCAATACGCTTTATTCTAACCTGTTTAACAGCCCCATCGACGTAATCCTCGCATACGTTCTTGGCGTAAAACGTCTCCACGGGGAACGTGCGGCCTGGTATGGTAAACGTCGGTACGTTGCCGAAGAACGTCGAGAACTTCGTGGAGTCCATAGTGGCCGATGTCACGATCAGTTTCAAGTCGTGTCGCCTGGCCACTACCTGTTGACAAAACAAAGTTTCAGGTTAGAAATTTACAGAATACAATCCGACATCATCAAAGCCAGTTAGGTACCATGATCAGCTGAAGATTATTGTCTGACTAGCGAAATTGCATAGGTATCGCCGGTGATAAATGACAATCCGGCCAAGAAAAATAGAGCCTCGACTAGATGGCGCCACATACAAACTATAGCTCAATACAACTTGGTTCGGTTGCCTTTATCATGGGCGATGTGTCTATTTCGCTAGTTCAGAATCGACGTGCTTGGGTGGGTAAGTATATCTATATATATATATATATATATTACATTGTTTTTTGTCGGTATCAAATACTGTATAAAAGTTAATGTTTGTCAAACATTTGAAGATTATTTTTCCCTCTAATGACGAAGTTAAATCAAATTTCAATGTTTCTTTTAAAATTTGACTAATTTATTTATTTTGTAAAGGACACCACCTATTGTGTTCAACAATAGTAGATAAGGTTTTAAACCTCCAGAATAGTCAATAAAAAGCACAAGATCTGCACAACATATCTCGTTTATTTACATAGTCCCATAGTAACCAATTTTTTCTCAAAACGTCAGTTTTTAAAAAAATTAAAATAAAATTCTGTCCAGTATAGCTGGCATATAATTGGCACAGGTTATTTTCTATCGGCCACAATCTCCTCCTCAGCATGCTTCTGTATTGGTGGAGGCCGACAATTATATCTCACGAGGACAACAATCTTGGTCGCCGGACGACGCAGCACTCCACCTTTTGTTGCTACATCTACTATGCGTACTCTTCCGTCATGTCCTGGAATTGTTGCAATAATTTTGCCTCGTGGCCAAATATTTCTAGGAGCGGTCGAATCTGCAATCAAAACAAGATCACCTACACAGAGATTATTGACCTTACTGTCGACCCATTTCTTACGGACATGTAAAGATGGTAAATATTCCTTGACCCATCGAGACCAAAATTTATCAGTCATTTGCTGAGATATTCGCCATTGTCTTCTCAAATGCATGTCGTCATCGGTAAATTGACCTGGTCGCGATAATCCGTTTGAAGAACCAATTAAAAAATGGTTCGGGGTGAGAGACTCCTCTTCATCTGGATCAAGTGTCACATGTGTCAAAGGACGACTATTGACGATATTTTCTGCCTCTAATAGTAAAGTAATAAGTACCTCTTCTCTAGGTTCTTGACAGTTTAAGGTAGCCTTCAAGGCTATTTTAATTGATTTTACGAGCCTTTCCCATACTCCTCCCATATGTGCGGCATCAGGTGGATTAAATCGCCAATCGATTCCACGTGCAGTCATTTCCGTCATAAATAGTTCATCTTCATAAATGTCTTTCAACGCTAAGCGAAGTTCTTTGTCAGCAGCATGAAAATTTGTGCCATTATCTGAATACATTTGAATTGGTAAACCACGTCGAGCTGCCATACGACGAATGGCTAGTATAGTAGAATCGGTGGACAATGAAGAAGCTAATTCAAGGTGAACTGCACGAATACTCAGACATGTAAATATAACACCCCACCTCTTTTCTCTTCTACGTCCAATCTTTACTATCATCGGTCCGAATAAATCTATGCCACAATAAGAAAATGGTTTACAGTGATGTTCAAGTCGTGCAGGGGGTAGTCTTGCCATCATAGGTTGTTCATATTGCGATCTTCTAGCTCTACAAATAATGCAATTTCTTATTATATTCTTGACAGTAGTACGAAGACCAAAAATGTAAAATTGCTGACGTAATTCATTTATTAAAGTTTCGTGGCTATGGTGTCCTAACTTTCGATGTCGATACTCTATCATTAGTTTTACTCCATAATTCTTCCCATCTAAAATCACAGGGTTTTTAAAATCATATGGTACTAGTTTAGTGGCTTCAATTCTACTATCCAATCGCAGTATTCCGTCGATATCAATTTTAGGATTCAACAATCTTAATTTACTTTTATTTCTTAAATTCTGTCCTTGCATCAATAAATCAATGTCTTCACTAAAATCTTTGCTTTGTATATCACGGAAAATAAGAAGTTCAGCTCGTCTTTCGTGATATGGTGTCATTCGTGTGCATGATCGTCTGCATTTGTCAATAAACACTAGCACTTGTGCTACAGTTCTTACTAAACGTTGCCAGTTAGAGAATCGTTTCAAGTCAAATAAATCAGTAGGATTAGTAATTAATAGCACTGTGTTGTCTATATTATCTTGTTTCTCCATTTCTTTCTTTTCAGGTTCACTTTTCGGCCAGTGTTCTTCTGAAAGTTTTAGAAAATCAGGTCCTTTAATCCACTTAGATGTTACTTTATCTCTACTATCACATCTAGTAGCTTCATCAGCAACGTTTATTTTTCCAGGCAACCATCTCCATTCTTTTAATTGAGTTAATTCATCAATTTCATGTAAACGGTGTGTTACAAATGCTTGATGTTGTCGTGGATTATTTTGGATCCAATAATAAACGGTTTTAGAATCGGTCCAAAAATAGCGTCTTTCAATATTAAAGTCCAATTCATCAACAATTGTTTTTCCAATTCGGCTGCCCAGTAGTGCTGATTGTAGTTCAAGTCTAGGAACCGTAATAGCTTTAATTGGAGCTACTCTGCACTTTCCCATAACGAAAGCAATATGATTTTCACGACGCAGATATGCTACAGCCGAGTAAGCCTGTTCAGATGCATCCACAAATATATGCAGTTGTAAATGATCAAATTGTTTAAATCCATAACATCTTGGGATAGAAAAGTTTCGACATTTTCTTAGGTCTCCCAACCATTTAAACCAAATTTGTGAATGATCATCATTAATTTGCCGATCCCATTGAACTCCACTTCTCCAAACCTCTTGCATTAAAAATTTAGCTCGTATCAGAAATGGACATAAAAATCCAAGAGGATCAAACACTGACATAACGAATTTGAGCATTTCACGTTTAGTTGGTGGACGTAATCCTTCGACAACTTGTTTATCAATTCTTTTCAAACTTAGGTCAAATTCAAGGGTATCCTCCAGTGGTCGCCAGTTTAATCCTAAAGTACGTTCAACGTCATCATTTTGCTTTAAAAGACAAACAACATTTTCATTAACCTGTCGGCGTGGCAGTACATCAGGTTTGTTCGAAGCCCATCCTCTAATTTCAAAGCCTCCAGCTTGATGAATCATCGCTACATCTAAAATTAATTGCTGCATCTCCTCCTCAGTGTTAACACTATCAAGATAATCGTCTACGTAGTGTCTTTTCTTTATTCCCATTACAGCTCGAGGATGAGATGCCTCATAGTCATCAGCATTGCGTCGTATAATATAAGTTGCCGTGCATGGAGAAGAAGTGGCTCCAAAAATCATCGATGTCATCTGGTACGTTCGCGGTTCATTGATTCTATCCATGCCTCTCCATAAGAAACATTGTGCTTTACGATCTTCTTCTATTATTTTAACTTGGAGAAACATTTCTCGTATATCACCGGTGACCGCAACAGCCCTTTCTCTAAACTTAAACAACACACCAACTAAAGAATTCAATAAATCAGGGCCAGTAAGTAATTCACTGTTCATTGATACTCCTTGAGTTTCAGTTTTTGCATCAAATACTACACGAAGTTTATTAGGTTTGTTAACATTAACGACACCAAAATGAGGTAAGTACCACACATTATCACCAGTAATATTATGTTCTATTTCTTTAGCATATCCTTTTTGTAATATATTATTAATCTCCTTTATATAATCATTTGCATATCTACAATCTCTATCCAATTTCCTTTCTACAGCATGCAATCTTAATTCAGCATTTCTTCTATTGTTAGGAAATTTTATTTTGTCATGTTTCCATAATAACCCGGTCTCCCATTTACCTTCAATCCTTTTAGATTTTTCATTTAAAATATGTAATGCTCGTTGATCTGTGACAGTTACTCTATTCTTTTTATCTACACCAATACTCTCAATTTTGAAGAAATTTTGAACTAAATCATTAAGTTCCTGGTCACGATCTTCACGAAGATGTAAGTTTACTTCTGTATATGATGAAGTTAGAGTTGAAACGAATCCATGTAGGACCCATCCTAGTCTAGTACGTGAAGCAACTGGCTCATTTTTCATTCCTTCACGAGTTTCTCTTGTCACGATTAAATGCCAAAAATCTTGTCCAATTAACAGTTTAGGTTGTCCACTGAAGTATTGTAAAGGTATGTCTTTAAGATGTAAACAATTAGCAAAAATATCCTCCTTAATCCTATGTACAGGCAATGAAAGTGTATCTACAGTACGGACCTTATCAAGTTTATAGGTTCCCCCTGGCGATCGCAAAGTAAAAGATACATTGCGGCTTGTTATAATGTTACTCTCGCCAATTGCCCCTTGAAGTACAAGATCGCCTGGTGGACCTTCAGCTCCTATTTCATCAGCAATCTGGCGGTCAAGTAGTGTAACAGTAGATCCCTCATCCAACAATGCAAAAGTCCTAACTGTATTTCGTGGCCCATCAATATCCACAGGAAGAACCTTTAAATAAACTTTTTTATTGTTATTAATTAGATTAGCTGTAGTTTCCTTTTCACCGATGGTATCATTTTTATTATGTCTATCTTTATTCAATGTGTCTTTATGCAGTAATGTATGATGTTTCCTCTGACATTGACTACATCTTGTTTTTTGTCTACATTTTTCAGCTCGATGCTTCGATTTTAGACACTTAAAGCAAAAGTTGTTGTCACATACCCACTTCCATCGTTTGTCAACATCCTCTTTAGAAAATTCTGCACATTTAGTAATGACATGATCAGTATGTCGGCAGAAATGACATAAACTTGTCTTGGAATATTTTACAGGCAGTGTCGTATTGCGGTCATTATCGTCATGATCCTCAGTTAATGAGTGCACAAAGCGTTTAGTTTTATAATTGTTCTTATTATATCTTTGTGGCAGTTCAACAGCACCTGCTCTACATAGACGTTCAGCTTCCATCATCAGATAATCAGCTAAAGCTGGCAGTCTTGGTTGAGAATCATCAAGGTCTGTGAAGTAATCAAGCCAACGATATACAAGTGGTTCAGTCAATTTGTCAATAATTTCGTGTACTAGTTCAGGACTATGTAAATAATTTAGCTGTTTGGTCGCATTAATCGCAGCTACACAGTTGGAAACTTTGGTGGCAAGTATGATTAAATCAGAGCGAGATTCCATATGTGGAGTCTTTCTCATATCGCTAATTAGATTGTTCAATATTAAATCAGGTCGTCCAAACCTTATTTCAAGAGTTTTCATTATTTTCTTAGCTGATGATACCGTCATAAGTTGAGCAGCCACCGACTCCCATGCATCACCCTGGAGACATTTCTGTAAGCGTGCGATGTTTTCGGCGTCAGTGTACTGTCCGATCTCGGTGGTGGTGGTATAAGCGTTTTTAAATCTCAGCCAGCTCAAAGGATCTCCTGAAAAAATCGGCAAGTCTTTTGCAGAAAGGCGTCCCAGTAATTTATCACCTATGGCGGTTGATGAGGTTGTCATTTTAAAAGCATTAGTTATAGCATCTGTCAATTGTGATAGGTCTGGATTTTCTCTAGTTACGTGATTGGAATTATTTTTTAAAATGGAAGGTTGTACCTCGTTTATCTGTGCACAGTTGGTGTCCGCATGAGTATTAATAGTCTGATCGACCCATCGGAGTACACTCGCCTGGCTCGAGACAGCTTCACAATTTATAGCGACTTGCTCCTCTTGTAACTGAGCTTCCAATAAAAGTTGTTGAGCTTCTAGTTGCTTGACCTCCATCTCTGCCCTCTTAGTCGCGGCTCTGGCTTCGAACATACGTTGCCTGATCGTACTGGTTGTGCTCCGTATACTTCCTGTTCCACTTATCGCGGGTGGACAATCAGTGTCCATCTTGCGACCACTTCTCACGGTTTCACAATCAGTGTCCATCTTGCGACCACTCCTTAATTCCATCAGTTCGTGCTCCCCGTTAGGGCGCCAATTATTGTGTTCAACAATAGTAGATAAGGTTTTAAACCTCCAGAATAGTCAATAAAAAGCACAAGATCTGCACAACATATCTCGTTTATTTACATAGTCCCATAGTAACCAATTTTTTCTCAAAACGTCAGTTTTTATAAAAATTAAAATAAAATTCTGTCCAGTATAGCTGGCATATAATTGGCACAGGTTATTTTCTATCGGCCACACCACCTATAGGAGATCAGTTGAACTATGACAACAATATTGACTAGTAACAACTAACGATGTGAAGTATTCACACTAGTATACTTAGTTGTTTTATCGCAGCTTCGCCCGTGTTGACTTTAGGATTGTAGAAAAATTAATATTTTTGTGTTCAAACGAAATAATTTTATTTTCTTGTCACTTCTGCCATGTAAAATCTTTTCAATGTTTGTCTATTCTTTCAATTATTCAAAACAGCTAGTTTAAGCTTTTTCCTAATCATCATCTGGTACGAAACCATTAGAACAGTGAAGGTCTTTTTGGCTGAAGTTATAGAATAATACTTAGAATTTTAAGTTCAACCATAGCTCTAACAACGCACTACACAATCTAGATAACCAATAATGAAATACGCCTAAAGAGGCTAATGTCACGAGAAAATCTCAAGTCATCCCAACATGATAGACGGCGTGTTCATTCTACAGAAAATTGCGACCCAAATACAAGCGACCGTGTGAAGATTACCACGCAAACTCGCAAACGCTCCGTGAAATTGGATTCCATATCGTATTAGAACACTTTCACATAGAAGGTAATAAACTATTGAATATCGGTTAGCTGTGCGATGAGCTAGCAACCTATTACCACACAATCTGTTATTTACCGATGCCCATTGATTACTAAAACGTGCCTCGATGTAACTATAATAGGGCTTTATCTACCCCACATGGGTTTAAAGGCGTTATGATAAGTACAATGGCTAAACTTATTGATAATTTTTCTGAAATAAACTATTCCCAATTTCTCTGTAAATAATCACTGTAATTTAACATAGGTATAGTTACTTATTCAATAATAATAATATCGAAGTGAAATAGCTGTTATGGGTTTTATTGAATAGTAAATATGGGTGGTTAAACTTTGCCCCCGTTTTTTCTTTTATAATCTATCATAAAATTCTTATTTTTTTTAAAGCTATACCATTACCCTTCCATTATATACATCGCGTTTATTTGTAGCTTACTGACATTTTAAAATAATAATAATTTTATTATTTTTAACCAATTTTACAGTGACACAGGTGGATTATTTACAGAGAAATTGGGAATAGTTTATCCCCATACAAATTATGGATATGCTCTTAACAAAATAGAAAACTATTACACTCTGTTCATTATATGATGGAATGACTGTTAAAGGATAAATAAAGACATATTAAAATATTATTATAAAACCAATGTAACTTTTTTTCTTCTTCACGGGTTGCCCAGCGGAACACCAAGTCTCCTTCTTTTAGCTGAAAAGAAACCACAGTCATGGACACTATGGATGGGGGGGGGGGGGTATGAAGACAACCAAGGGGTGTGTACTTGGGAGGGGAATGTTATAGGGACACATGAAACCTGTACCAAAAATTGGTAACAGTTATATCTGAGGTCCCAGACTCCCAGTTGTGTATTATTTCCACGCGGGCGGAGCTGCAAGCAAATTATATAAAGCTATGAGTTACATTTGCACGTAATATGCCATGTGAACTATTTCAATTAGGTGCTACTTGCTAGATTATGCATCATCGTGTGAACATATCTGTATAGTCAGTAACTTAGACATTATTCTTTAATTGAAAGATAAGCGTCAATGACCCAAAGGCTATAATACGAAATCTCGAGCCTCTACAATTACGCAGAGACATAGCCTCTCTTAGCGTCTTCTATCGACTCTGTTATGGGGAGTGTTCAGAAGAATTCCATGACCTCGTCCCTCCATGCCCTTTTCGCACCCGCACTGCTCGCACAGGATATAGATTTCATCTTTACACAGTGGACACGTTCTGCATACAAACTGGTGACTCGTTCCTGTGTCGCACTATCAAAAAGTGGAACGAACTTCCGGCGTCGGTCTTTCCTGCTTCCTACAACCTGGGGTCCCTAAACAGGCGGTGGTAAGGTCACATGTTCAAAAATTAATTAATTCTGAAAATATATTATTCTGTAAAAATTCAAAGTGTCTACCTACGGTTCAAAATATATAAGCCTGTGACAAACGGACGGATAGACAGCGGTAATAGGGTTTCCGTTGACACTCTTTGGGTACGGAACCCTAAAAACAATAGCATTGGTCAGCAGAATAAGGTTTAAGGACCGTTGCTCTCAGTCATCTTGTATCTGTCAAAAAAATGGTAAATCTCAGTTAATCCTGGCACGGTGTGGGATGGAAATGTTGTATAAATAAACTCAACTTTCCAGGATTAACTGAGATTTGCCATATTTTTCACAGTGACGGTCACCAACCAATTAATAGTAAAAAATATATTTCTTGGAACCTTAGTAATAGAGAAAACTAATTTTCTAAGCTGTATGATATAAAAATAATTTTTTATCCAAAAATTGCTTCAACTGAGTAAGTGAATGATTGCTTTCAGTGCTTAGAGTACTAAGCCTATGGAGGGGCCATAGACGGGCTCCCCCTTTCGCCAATTTTTTCCCCTTTGACCAGTTAAACTGACCAGGTGCGCAGTAATAAGTTACCTTAGATTTCGTTGGTATTTGTGTCGCGAGACAGAGCTCTAGGAAAATAGTTAATTGTGATGTTTTAAACAGGAAAGGCGATCTAGGGCGTCAAACTTAGTGTTTCCAATCATTAATTATAATTATTATGTTTGTATTTTAACATAATCATCATATAACGTAAAATCCGTTGCGACAATAAAACGACAGAAAAATACAGTGGTACAGGGGCTAGTACTAGACGTTTACCTCCCCCCGCCAAAAGTGGCAGAAAAAATTGTTCGTTGATTTATACGCTTCACGTCTCCTTTGCTATATACTCAAAGTTTCAGTGGGGTGAGCACTGAGCATATATTTGACGTGACATCTTTCGTGTCGACCGAAAGGCCAAAAACGTTTATGTCGCTACAGGACCAGCCAAAGAATGCCCGGTCCGAGAATGTCCGGGCAAATTTGCTGGGCCGGGCAGACAAGTACACAGAATTTGATCGCACATTTTGGGTTGGACGGTCCACCCCGTGCATTCCGTGGCAGGTTCTTGTATGGACATAAACGTTTTTGGCCTTTCGGTCGACACGAAAGATGTCACGTCAAATATATGCTCACCCCCCAGGACACGGGATAGATAAAATATTGAACAAAATTTCGAAATATGTCAGGGGGAGTTTTATAATTAAACAAACTATAGTAACTATTAGGTAGAACATAATTCTGAACCAATAAGATGACATTTCACGTGGTTTACGCAACTGATCCGTAGAGAATGTGCATCGAAAGCTATTGATTCGGTTTATTGACATTTCGGAACAGACTGGTTATATAAAACCACTCTACTGAAAGTGAAGTGCATGGATACTATGTCAATAATTATGATCCTTCCCGTCGACGACTTTCCTAAAATGACAATTTGAAAAATGATTCCTGAAATTACCACTTGGTACCGAAGGCAAATTTAAAAAATGCATTTGTGACATCTAGTGGCCCTGGGTTCGATTCCGAAGTGGAACATCCATACTATATTATAAATGCGAAAACCACTGAATCGATTTGATGAAATTTGATACGAAATAAGCTAGTCTATACAAATATTATAAAGTGGTAAAGTTTGTATGTAGTGGGTAATCTCTCAAACTACTGAACCGATTTAAAAAATCTTTCACGAATAATATATCTATCATCACCCCTTTTATCCTAAGAGGGATAGGCAGAGACGACCCTGACATACCTCTTTCAATTCTTTTATATTCATCATACCTTTCATACATGCTCGGCGATTGTGTGTACTTTTAATATTGCCATCGATCAATACATTTTTATATGTTCAATAAAAGTACACCTAAGTCGTCCTCTACCAGCATTTCCTTTCACTTCAGCCATATAAACCTGTTCGCGACAGAGTGTAGTGAAAGTGGAACAGTGCTAAAAAACATAGTGAATTGTGTAAAAGGCGAAAAACGCCAAAGTGAAATATAGACATTAAACGGTATGCGTAGACTTAGGCCGAGGTGTACGAGTGCACTGCGTTGCACTAGAGCGGGGTAGGCACCCCGAGGCAAGCTCACACCTCGGAGTAGGTTTGCGAGAGCCTCTAGCGCGCGCCCGCCGGCCAATCGCACGTCGTCTGTCTGTGACGGAGCGATCGGACCAGCGGCGCGCGAATTGTACGATTTGCTAGTCTGCCC
This sequence comes from Nemapogon koenigi, assembly GCA_963924495.1. NCBI lineage: Eukaryota > Metazoa > Arthropoda > Insecta > Lepidoptera > Tineidae > Nemapogon > Nemapogon koenigi. The sequence goes on along the minus strand of OZ004640.1, from coordinate 1,592,396 downwards.
TTAGCCCAGCGCCTGGAATGCGGTACCCAGGCTGCTGTGGCATAAGGCTTTTAGGTCAAAAGGATAGATCTACAATGTAGGCCGAAATAATATGTCTGTATGGAGGGGTGAGGATATGTTGCGCTAATTGAACGTAACTTAGATTCATTTAGAGGTATATAAGCCTAACATAGAAGCAAGCGCATCATAAACTCACCCCAGATGTATCACTACACGAACACGGCACTCTTGTCTTCCATCAAAGCCGTCAGTTGAACTTGTTGTATATGTAAATAATTGTTGCTGTTCATTATAATATTGTGTACTTGTATAGTATTTGCTTGTATTATGTTTGCTTGTATTGTATATTTGAAACTTGTTATACTTAGTGCCTAAATAAAGAGATTTAGGTATTTCATAGAGCCAGAATACTGGATTCAACCTGAGAGATAGTCGTACTTCCATTCGTGGAAAGAAACCGCACGAGATTGGTTATCGAGTTCCAACCAATCCCCAATAGGGAACAATATCACGCCATCCGTGTTCATTGGTCGGACAAAAGAGTCCACAGCGATTGGCCCAATATCACGCGATATTTGTTGAACATTTGCATTTTCTGAAAGTTGTTGTATATTATTGTATGTTGTTTTATTGTAACCTATAACTTGTGTTTATATGTGAATATCCTTTGTATATATAAATTGTGTGCTTTAAATGATAAATAAACGATAAAACATGCGGTGTTTCACTGGGCGGTGGGCTCTGATTGGTCGACGCGCGCGCGTGGGAGGTACTCTTGCCGCGGCCCCGGTCCGACAATAGATCGTGCATATAATAGAGGTCGGCCGGGTGCTTAAACACAGTCGGCGTCAAGATCTCGTGGCAAGAGGACCTCCAGCGAACACCGAGAAGAGCCCCGCCGTCAAGTGGCCACCGTGTGTTCCATGTGAAACCAAGAAGCGTTTTCATTTCCTTCGAGTCTTCGGAGTTCGAGCCACCTACCCGTACCCTGCGGTCTCTCGTTCCCTACTGCTGCGGAACAGGCCCTATCGCGTACAAAACCTTTTTTCTTTCAACGTGTCCAAACCAGTGTAAGTAAACTACTTTTCTGCATTTTAATCACAATATCATCGTTCACTCGGTATTCTTTTCTAATGACATTTCACGAATAGAAAGCTACTATATCCTTGAGTAATATAGGCTATATTTTATTTTGTTTAAAAAAATCAACGGGCCAAGCCGGGGGCGGAGAGCTAGTAATAAATAAATAAACAAAAACTCTTTTTGTTGCCTTCAATTTCCTAACCCTTAAACAGCGATTACCTCGCCACTTAATGGACCGAGATGTTATTTGATATTTATAGAAGTGCGGAGCGCCGGCTTTATGTGCCCTGCCGTGGCTCTCGTGAGAAGTCAATTAAAGTACATTATTCTTAAAGAAAATTGGTGCTTAAAGTTTTTGGCACAAGTGAGATTTGCCAATTACGCTATCGAAATATTGGATATTTTTTAAATGAAATTCCATCTTTTAGGTCCGTTCGTCTGTCATGACAGGTTCCCTTGATCACTTCTCACACGTCATATTTTTTCTTTTTAAGTCCAGTATGACGACAGAGCTACGATTGTAATACTTTGGTGACGTAGTCAGTCACGAGCAACGGTTGCGTTTTGGTAAGTTATACCTATCTTATGAGATTTGTAGATAGGTAGGTATATTAAAGTGAATACTGCTTCGGAGTATAAAGCAATAGTACATTTTGATATAAGTGCGGAAAGCATGTCATTACGTCACGAGTGAAAATGACAGTTCCGCATGTGTATCAAACGACGTTTTTCAATACTTTTTGTTTTAGCACATTGGATGTCAAAAATATACTTTTTGGTAGGTATGTCTGTATACATTGGGATACCTTTGTCTACGAATTGGAACTAAAGACCTAGTATAGTAAATAAAAAAAAGGTAAAGTGAAAAGCACAAGTGCGCGAAATGTAAGTTTCCGCGCGATATACAACTACGTAAAGTAATACAGTTGGCATTGAAAAAATATTTTGCTTTGTGTTTCGCTATAGAGAGATTTTACTGTATTTATTTAAACAGACCTTAATACTTATTTTGGCATATGTGGACACGGGCCTTGACATAGCGAATATTATTGTTAATTATTTAGCCAATATTTAGCAGTGAATCTTTCTAAAGTTTTAATAACTTAACTTGTTGAACCTAAATCATAGCTAATTACAGTAAAGCCTCGCTGACTATATCAGCAACATGTATTTGTAAGCCAGCTACATACCAAATGGCATGACGCCCACAATGTTCTTGACACTGCTAGTTCCTATCGGTCGTTTAAAAATATAACAGCACCATTAACTTTCACTGATGCATTCCGTTAAACATCTCAGAACGACAGTGAAAATGTATACATTTCCATTTAATATATTAGTCAAAGAAAGGAATTTCAATAAAAAATGGGCACAGATTACGTAATTAATCTAACGGATATGATATAGTAGCTGAAGGTCCATTCTAAATATTGGTGTAAGAATTATTGAAATCGGATGAGTAGTTTTGGAGATAACCTCAAACATCCTTAGAAACGTTACCTATTTAAATAAAAAATATTGTCAAGGATGATGTTATTAATTTACTGTAGGTTTAGTGACGTGGGTGTTCAAGATGATGTAGACGGGGAGATAATATGGCAAAATGCATTCAAAACATCAAAGCTAAACAAAAAAATAATCGATCAATCTAACAAAATATTTATATACACGACATTTTTCCACAGTCAAACGTCAAAGTGTTTTTGCCTATATTAAATACTTAGATAAAAGACCATCATCACATATTAATTTACTTCAATTTTCATTTCAGTGTTTATTTCTGTTACCTTCAAAACACCCTAAAAAGTATTCAATCCTCGGTGTCAACCGACCAAGCCAGAGCAAGCAATAAGGCTAAGACCACAATTTTCAACTTTACTGAAAAACTGCTGAACCGACATTCATGATTTATCTTTAAAACTATATCTAACCTATACTAATATTATAAATGCGAAAGTAAACCACTAAACCGATTTCGATATAATTTGATACAGAGAAAGCTTGAACCCTAAGGACATAAACTACTTTTTGTTTAAATAAACCCCCCTAAGGGATAGGGGATGATAGTTAGTATGGGCCCCACGGACAGCCAGTAAGCTAATAATTATGTAATTTACGAATAACTATGTAATACTCGTTAAAACCGTGTCCACAAATTAACAAAACAGACATTTTTATTACTTTAGTGTGATATTTTAGGTTTAAATATAGCAAGATCACATGTTGTTTCTTTCATCTCATACATACAAATCTCAAAGAATCACGAGACAGGAATATTTTGAGATATATCCAATTACAAAAATCTATTGGATGTTTCAGTGGCAAAACTATTTCTTGGAAAATTGTGCTAAAATAATAACTAATACTTACTGTAATATAAATGTGAAATTTTGGATATACGAGTATGTGCGGATAATTTTTTTTCATGAATACATTCATGCCCAAGTTTCAGTGGGGTAAGCAGAAGATAAGAATATCCACATGCCACGATCCTGACATACAATTATCTAACGTTTGTTTATCACTAAGCTACAAATGTGCTATTTTTGATGCATAAAATGACTAAATTGTACTGTAGTGTATTATAAGAAGATCGACTTTGTCCACATTTGTCTATTTCTTTAATGAGTGTGGAAACACTGTAGTTTTAAATCTACGTCTAGCACTATGTACATAATAATAATCATTGCAAGAAAACTAGTGATTTTTAGTATTACTATAAATACATTATTTGTTCGACGCTCGTATAAAGTGACATCATTGACTTTATTGACATATGTCTACAGGGTATAATCATTGATATATTATTTTGAAAAAAAAAAAAAAAAGCAATCGAATGAGCTCAGAACATAATATACGCATAAACTCCATTTAGACAATCTATCTATCTATCATCACTCCTTTCATCCCAAGAGGGGTAAGCAGAGACAATCGAATTACATTTGTTACGATCCTGACATATCTCTTTTGCTTCTTTTATATTCATCTTACCTTTCATACATGCTCGGCGATTGTGTGTACCTACTTTTAATATTTCCATCGATCAATATATTTTTTAAATGTTCAATAAAAGTACATCTGTCGTCCTCTGCCAGCATTTCCTTTCACTTCAGCCATATAAACATTTTTAGTCAATCTTTCATCCTTCATTCTTTCAACGCGTCCAAACCAGCGTAAACTACTTTTCTTCATTTTAGTCACAAATCATATTTTACACCGCATTCTTCTCTAATGACGTCGTTCCGGATGCGGTCAATACGCTTTATATCACAAATTCTACGTAAAGACCGCATTTCCACTGCATTTATTTTACTTTCATGCCTCTTATTCCATACCCAAGTCTCGCTTCCAAAAGTAAGTGATGGAACTAAAACAGAATTATGTATATTCATTTTACTTTTAGTTGTAAGTTGTGTATTTCTGCATACATTGTTTAGTGCACCAAATACCTTGCTTCCCGCTTTCACTCTTCTTTCAATTTCCTTATCTATCTTTCCACTTCTTGTAACCATACAGACAATTGCCCATATAAACAGATGTGGCGAGTCTATCGATGCACTTTATGGGGAAATGAAAATGGAAATAATCAAAATACAGACACATAGAAGAACGCAGCAAAAATTGTGATTATTTCTTTTAGCTCGGGTTTGATCCTAAAGAATAACCGCGTTCGTTATACAGAGATTTCACTGTATCATTTTCCAAATACACTATTATATTTTGTCATATGTGGACATAGCATAGCATCCAGGACACGGCCTTGGCATAGTGAAGTGAGACGACACTGAATACAAATCACACACTCGTACAAATGGTCTGTTTTATTTTATGCATCAACTGAGACAATAATATTTACTTGCATATCTATTTATAGAAGAATTTCTACTCGGAGGTCGAATGAACACGACTGAATCCTGCCGGGGTAGACAGACATCTTGCTCACACTAGTAACAATGTCCACATTTAGAGCTCATTATCGGAACAATCGGTCATCTTGACGTTGCACGTATCATCGTATACCAGCTTTAAGTGCTCTCCGAAGCATGTTTTTTGTCAGATCAAAATTATGCAATTCTTATTGTGGCCAGGTGAATTTCGGTTCATAGTTCCATAAGAAAAGTAGCTGTCACGGGACGCCCGGCTGATGTAAATTATCGAAATTGACGCGTCAAGTATACTGTAGTCGAATAGAGGCACCCGCAATACACACACTCACACTGAGAAGCAATTAAGTATATAGTATACGCGCCACGCATACACAAGGAAATAGAGAGCGGCGGCGGAGAAGAAGCATGACAGCATATGACAGTGTCACGGCATACGAGTCGTTCTTAACCCCCAATGTGATAGATGTTTTACATCCAAAATACAGTTTTATTCATTGATGAATAGTACCCATTTGTGTTAGTCCAGAATCAAATCCGTTCAGCCGTTTCAGCGAGTACTAACATCTATACTAAAATTATAAAGAGGTAAAGTTTGTAAGTATGAACGTAGGGGGTAATCTCTCATTCCAAAATATCTTTCACTAATAGGAAGACATTATATCCCTGAGTGACATAGGCTATATTTTATTTTGTTCGAAAATATCCACGGGCAAAGCCGAGGGCGGAAAGCTGGTAAGTATAGTATATTTTATGAAACCACAAGTAAGAGGTAAGTACTTGTTCTATACATGCGCCGGCGCCACCTTTAACGGACACATCAATCATAGACTATCAATTACTAAACTAGATTATGAGATTATGATTAATTTATTTATATACTTACTAGCGGACCCGGCAGACGTTGTCCTGCCCAAACGTTGGCTTGCCTGCACTACTCCTACCCCTACCCTACCCCTACCCCAACCCGTACCCCTACCCCTACCCCTACCCTTATCACTTAGGGGTTCGAAAAATAGATAGTAACCGATTCTCAGACTTACTGAATATGCATACAAAATTTCATAAGGATCGGTCAAGCCGTTTCGGAGGAGTATGGGAACGAACATTGTGACACGAGAATTTTATATATTAGACTAGCGGACCCGGCAGACGTTGTCCTGCCCAAACGTTGGCTTGCTTGCACTACTCCTACCGCTACCCATACCCCTACCCTACCACTACCCCTACTTCTACCCCTACCCCTACACCTACCCCTACACCTACCCCTACCCCTACCCTTATCACTTAGGCGTTTGAAAAATAGATAGTAGCCGATTCTCAGACTTACTGAATATGCATACAAAATTTCATAAGGTTCGGTCAAGCCGTTTCGGAGGAGTATGGGAACGAACATTGTGACAGGAGAATTTTATATATTAGATAATAATACTAGCGTTCCGCCCCCGGCTTCGCCCGTGGATATTTTCGAACAAAATAAAATATACCCTACAGGCCCTACAGCACTCAGAGATAATGTAGATATTATAGGTGGACCGCTGTGAAAGTAGCACTCCCATGTCCATGAGGGGTGGGAGGCGGGCTTGATTCTGCTATATACGATGCGAGGTTTCGCGCGATGTGTCTGTTATTGACGCGATTTACCTCGGGCTTTTGCGGGTAGGTTTTGATTTTGATGATTTTTGGCATGAGGATAGCTTGAACCCCCAAATTTTTTCAAATTTCATCAAAATCAAAACTTATTTGCAAGGGCCCGAGGTGGATCGCGTCGACAACAGATATATCGCGTGAAACTTCGTATCGTGTATGGCAGAATCACGCCCGCCCCTCTCACCCGCGCGGACCATGGGAGTGCTAACTTTCTTAGTGGTTTACCTATAGTGAAAGAATTTTCAGAATCGGATGAGTAGTTTCAGAAATTACTCTACACATACACACAGACTGACAAAACGTTGGCTTGCCTGCACTACCCCTAATCCTTATAATAATACTACACTTGAGTGAGTGTTACACTAGCTGTGCACCCGTGTTAAGAGTTACTGCTCCGCTCCTTTGGGTCGTAGCGTGATGTTATATAGCCTATAGGCTAAACGGTGGGGAGTTTTGATTGGATTTTTAAATTATACGCGAGATTATTGTTGGAATCGCTTCGTTTTCGTAAAATCAAGCAGTGCACCAATTTGTAAGCAAACTTAACAAAGTACAAATTATATAATTAACAATATTAGTAAAACGACGAATGCCGTTGGAATTTTTGAAACAAATCAATAATGACCGATTTAGAGTACTATGACAAAGGAGGTGCCAAAGTAGGACCCCCTCCCCCCTCCTCCGCCAAATAATCTGGTCATTTGACCATAAGTTTGCCCATTAAGGTACTTATAAGTTAGTTTAGGTTTCGTTGGTCTCGTTTTCTGTCACGAGACAGAGCTCTAGAAAAATGAATTTATTACGTTTTCATTTTAGCATAATCTCCATATAAAGTAAAAGCCGTTGCGACAATAAAACGACAGAAAAATACAGTGGTACACACCTCCATTGGCATATACTTCGTCTATACTCTTTATAAAGTCTGCCATTTATACAGTAATTGAATTAATTTAAAACACTCCGAGTAAGCTAATCAAGCATGTCCAGTTTATTTATAACTGAAGTTATCTAGAGCGAGCTGCGCGGGCGCAATGCAACGATAATAATCTCATAAAATTAATACTTACCTAAATAGATGTCTATAGTACTTGTTTATCGGCTGTTATGGAATATTACGGCGTTTATAATTAAGTCACGAGATTAAACATCTTATCGCTATCCTCTGTATAAGCACTGAATATACAATGGGTAAAATAAAAACTAAATAAACTTTTTCAATAAATATACCTATATACACGTGACATTTTGCGTAACAAACGCTAACATAAAATCTTATATGCTTAAATAAAAATTTAATGCTGTTCGTTGGTAAGCGCATTAAGTACTTGAGAAAAGCTGGACCGATTTGTATAATTTGATGTTCGAAATAGTCTGAATAAGGCTTATAGGGAAAGTTACCCGGAAGTATGGAAAATTCGGGAAAAACTGACAGTGATTTTTTTCTGAGGGATTTTTGTATGAACTCAAGACCATGATTGGGGATGAAAGTTAATATCCGCTCCACGGAAATCTGGCAAAATACATTAAGTGCAGCAACAGACTGGCCACACTGGCAAAAAGTGGACACTGTTACTGGTGTTTCTGGCCACACCGCAAGATAAGGTCGTGATGATGAAGAAGAAGATATATTGAATATGCTAAAATGCGAAAACAACATTGTATATCATATCGGATAAGTATTGAGCGGGGTTATATAAATAAATTGCATGCCATTTGGCATTTATTGGACGGGTGTAAAGGGGGAACCTTTGGGGCAATATGATAAATACGCGTGCACACACTCGTCCAACATCTTTTTATGATCAATTTTGTATGACATATTTTTTAGCTGCCTTTTGTCTATAAATTCCAGGCTAAAGTCCGTTTCCAGATCAGGCGGAAAAACGGACAGCATCGGTTAGCAAACGGTTAGCATCGAAATTTAAATACAATACTTGTGACATTGACCGTTTTTGAAACAGACTATAATTAAAGCCGTAAGTAAAAGTGGTAGTGAAATAGTAGTTTATGAAACGGGTTCATAATAGGGGTAATTAAATCACAAGTGGATTTTTTTAATAGCATCCACGAGTGTTTTTATTCCAAGTTATGTGCCCGTTCATACACTACTACAAAACAAATTGAACCAAGATGTTGTTCTTAATCGACAAATTGGTGGCATGCGCGTTAACTGTCATGTGACTAGCACATGCGCGTGTCGTTATTTTCATAGAGTTTAATGTAGCTGTATAAGAGATATTCTCTACCCTTTCTGCATTAAAAAAAAACCAAAATATTTTTTTGTATGAAAACTTCGGTACTGTAATACATTACAGTATCGAAGTTTGACATATTACAGACGCGTGTATATAAAACATAATATCATTATGAAGTGAGTAGATAAAAGCCATTATACTTCAAACGAATAATATGCCATCTGTATTACATTGGGGTAGGCCTAGGTCTAAGCTAAGACTAACCCAAGCTTCACTATTACTCAACCATGGATATTTGCCAAATAGTTGGTCGGTAATGTGGCTAAGGTGTTAAAGATCATAATGTTAATTTACGAGAGCGTTGGTCCTTAGATAACAGTTTTATGTTAGTACAACGAACTATATCATAACACGTGCGATACCAATTTCCTGTCACATGCGGTGAAAACGGGACGGGGAAGGGGTATATTACGTATATACGTATATACGGTTTGGTTTACAGATGGTTCATAACTATGTACACATTTAGTGAACAGGCAAAAAAACCATGTCTCAAAATAGTTAAGAAAATCTTGTCTTCTGCTGGGCACCCTGGGGCCGCTAACACAGGAAGTGAAGATATGAAATATATTGTATGACTGTATGACTCAGCCGGGAACAACAATTTCTATTTCCGCCAGTGCAATGAAATCGCAATAAAACTCGAGCAAAACGTCGTATCACAAAATCTCGACCACTAAAACGACAACACTGTACCAAATTATGTATGCAACGTAACGATAATCAATTTTGCCAAACAGCGGTCTACAACTTGATTTAGTAGGCGACGCGAAATGGCGTTGGCATTGTTGGGAGCGCATAATGTGCCAACAAAAATGTATACAAAGATTTTAATACGGATATGGACGTCGAAACACGCTCACATGGGTGCATATTTACTAAATTTAATTATGTGTATCAAGGTCTGTTATTTTACTATTTATAATTAAAAACTTATGTACATAATCCGACAAACAACACTTAGATGCTTTGCCATCTAACTATACCTTTTACGCTGAAAGAAAAGCAGATTGAGAACCTCGCTGAGAATGGCAATGTTTTTAGAACAACCTAACACTCGGAAAAAACACAGGCTGTATGTATGGCTAGGCCCTTTGCCATCCGTCAAAATAGAGAAATGTAACAATTAATTTACCTATTACGAACCTAGTTGTGAGTGGTTTTTTGTTGCACTCGTGTTTTCAACTAACACTCGATGCCACAAGAAGTCACTTTCTGCACGGGTCAGTAATCTACTAATATTACAGCACAAAATATCTTGTATAAAATTCTCTTAATCTTCAGACAGGCCTTGAAAATTTCCTCAAGCTACTTAAAATTCCTTTTTAAATGATATCGTATCACATTTGTGTTTATGAAGGTTCTATTATGTAAACAAGAAATGCATAAATAAAGTTTCTATCTCTAGAACAGTGTTCTTATTCGCAGCAGAATACTTGTTGGTGAGGTCAGTTGAAATGCGAAAATACCTCGGACTCATTACGACCGTCTAATTAGAAAGGGGTAAACAGGTAAGGAATTCTTTGGAAGAGTATGTCGAGGGCTCTCCTTATTAATTCATTGATTTCATAGGGAAAGGATATTACAAAGAAATTTAGCTAGTGGGCCAGAGAGTGACATACAAGGCAACTTTTTAAACTACCGGGAAAATGGATTCATTTATAAACAACTTTTCTACCCGTATGAATAAAAAAGAAACAAAACACACCTTCACAGTGTCACTTCTTACCAGTTGTCCATATTGTAAAACAGATGAAAAGCTATAGGTGTGTCACAGACGTAAATATCTGATATTTTTATAAGGCACTGATTTAAAGCGGCAGTTGTATATAGTAGTTTTGGTAAGTTAAAAATTACAAAATGCATGTTTATTAACAAGTTCGGCAGTTATAACTTAGCAGTAAAGTAAACAGAAATAAGTCGTAAAAAATAATAAAATGGATCATTTAATAAATACTGAGCAGTGAAATAACTAAATGGGCAGTTACGAGTGGGCAGTTGACAAATCGGAATTAGTGGTGTAATGTATTTTCCTCGTATATTCAGCGTATAACGTAAAAAATGAGCCAAGTGCGAGTTTGAGTCGCACACGGAGGATTCCGGAGTTAACTGCATATATAGCCGCAAATATGATTTTGTTTTACATAGTGCTTCTATAAAAAAGTATGAAAACCAAAGTTAAATGTTTAAAAAACAGTTCAAAAAATTAGTTCCCTTTTTATAAGAAGTGCGGACGCCGACTTTACGTGCCCTCCGTACCACGAGGAGTCGATTAAAGAAAATTGGTGCTTAGCAAGTCAAGGATAAGATACACGAGGTTGGTCCAACGGTATCTGTATACCTCGTGATTATGTATAATTATTACATCGCACTGAACACACTAAACATAACGCGGAGTAAAAAATGTTGACATTGGCAGTCCCGGAAAATTTCTACAAGTATTGTTGAAAACAACACTATCTACTACTAATAGCATAAAAGGAAGTCCCTGGCGCGAGTCTGTCTGTATCGAGAACAATTAAACGGATTTGGTTGAGCTTTTATCATGTTTTATGTGTATTAAAGTTATCCTATCCTTATCCTTACTAATATTATAAAAGCGAAAGTGTGTTTGTTTGACCTTCTTTCATGTCAAATCAGAGCAATGGATTGAGGTGATTTTTTTCACAGATAAGGTTTGAGGGCCTGAGGATGATATATGCTATTTTTTATACCGGAAATCCTTCGGGATAAATTCTCGTCACATTCCAAAAAAATCCACGAGCGAAGCTAGTCATTTCTACAAGATGACCCATGCGAATACTTCGCACCGTTAGTTCAACTGATCTCCAACAGATGGTGTATTTTGAAAAATAAATAAATAAATCTAATTTTAAAAGAAACATTTAATTTTGATTTGTTTGTTTATTTTTCGTCATTAGGGAAAAATGGCGTATTAAACATTAACTTTGATACAGTATTAATATTTGATATCGAAAAAAAAACTCATTTGAGAGAAATATATAATAGGTAATTTATGGGAAATAATTATATGATCTACAAAAACGTCCTCAATAGCTATTGCTAATACTTACGTTTTTTAATACCAAAATAATAAATATTGGTGATATAAATAATTAAAAAAAGGTGATTTCCTGAATTGTACCAAGGCGAAGCCATGCGGTATGGTGGTGAAAAAAGTTTTTATTTATGTGGCGCTTATTATATAATATAAATAACAAATCGTATAGTTTACTATAGTACAAAGGGCGTCTTTTGACATATTAGACCAAGAGCTAGCAACTGATTTGTTTAAAAGCTCATAAACTTAATAAGGAACATTTTTGGTGAATTTCTCTCTTCATTATACATGGGAATACCGAGCTCATTCATATTTTCTTGGTCACTTTGTAAATAAAATCCTAACTCGATTCGTGTCTGACCATGCAAAAAACTACTGAAGATATCGCGATGCGGCTTTTAAATATTCTTTGTGAAAATTCAGAGATAAAATTGCCAAGCTGTGTTTATTGAGAATATAATCACAGGAAACGGGAAGTCACTGAAATATAAAGTAAAACTTTGTGACGTTTCTATTTGTATATAAAGTATATTGTTGACATTATGGGCAATTGCAAAATTTATTTCACTTGCTGCGTGGCCAGCGACACAGTTAACAATGTACACACTTAGCGAGATGGCCATATTAAATATCAAGTCAGTGTATACTTATTATTTCTTAAATATACATCATTCATTAGCATAAGTGCGGACATCGGCTCACGTGAAGAAAGTAATTTTTATTAATAAAGAAATAATAAAATGTTTGATAGGACCGCCTTGATGACGATTATTCAGGCTTACTGAAACACTTTAAGAAAATCCATCGCCAGCTCTTCGTCTATACGTCTATCATCGTGTTTCCGGTAGAACATCGCGTGGGAAGTTATATTGTTGCGAAGTAAGTGGGTGGACACATATGTCTTCGCACGTAAGCATTGTCCCCAAATGCGTCATGTCATACTATCTATAATACCAAATTAGAAAAATTAGAATAAGTGCTCATCACTTAATAAATAATTGAGGGTTTTTCTAAATTACGGTTGTTGTGGGTTTTAGCAAAATACTTAATAACCTATTAGAATTACTAATACGTGCAACAGTAAATGTTTAAAAAAATGCATTTAAGATAAGTTTTTGACGTGTAACATCTTTCCTGCAATCTGTGGGAGTGATTTCGTGAAAAGAAACGGAAGTGAGTAACAGGAAGCCGGGGAAGCGCATGCTATTTGATTTGACCAATGAGCGCGTGTGGAATTACAGTTGGCCGTCAGTGGTATCAACCCATTTTCCGAGAGGTTGGTACTGTCAGTCAACAGTGTGTGCGTGTGTGTGACGAGAAAGAGAAAGGGAAATAGAGAAGGAGAACCCATCAGGTGTTGCCAGAGTGTAATAATATAAGATGTAATTTAATAAAAAAAGAGACAATTTGACAAAATGTCATCAAAACCTAGGTGGCGCTAGTATAGCTCTATACTACTTCTTAGCATTGGTTTTAGTGGAAAGTTAAGTTTGTCAAGGGTTGAAAGAAAATGTCGTACTGTTGTCAATCATCTTAAAAATCCTTTACCTCTATTTTTAGATCTCAAATATTCAACGCGATCCTGTAAGCTACGATTTGGGCAACCGTCCAAATATGCCGCGAAAAAGATCTTGTCACTGAAATGTGATTTTTGCTTGTAACAATATTGCACGATAAATATTTTTAAATTTAAAATTGTTAAAAGGCGAATTATTTAGTAATATTACGAAGGTGCGGAACGGATTTGAATGATATAATACGATAGCTTGTACTAAAAAAACGGCGCGGGGGAGGTCTGTGAAATTAATTAAAGTCACTTGGGGGACTAATTTGTTTCAACTATTTAGAAGCGAGCAGAATGGCGGATTTAAAAGTTAATTACATTACTTGGAAAAAGACAATTACTGTTAATAACTTAGAATACATTCTAGGAACAACGAAACGTATGCATTAATGTCTGAAACAATACAAACATTTTTGTTTTTTCTGAGAATCAACACGGTTTGTTGTAATTACACTGATCGAATTACAATTTCAACCTAACAGCTATGTCCGCACATACCTTCTATTATGAGCCGAATAAAATCACAATTAGGAATTTGACAGATTAGCAGGCATGCGTACAGGCTTGCATTATTTATATAAATTTTGAAATTGCTATGGAATTAACGAAATCCGCCATAATTGAAAAATAGTAGTTGGATAAGGGTCGTTACTACCTCACGTTGCTTCGCATAAACATTTGCTGTATCGACAATACTGTGCCATTATTTTTGTAATTAATACACAATATAATGGAGGATATATACTAAGCGTCATATGGATCAAAAATGCGAGTACTCAATATTTTCGCGACAGAAAAAAATCCAAAGTTCACCTCTTAAATTACAAATAAACCGCTGACATTACGTAAGGACTATTGACACAACATCACACAATTTTGAATAATAACTAAACTTATACTTAGTTATTATATGGTTTAGATTTTTAATACGCGCGTATTTATTATATACGATTGCGCGCTCTATACGACCGGCAACGACCTGCTGAGGCGAAGGAACTAAAACGAACTTTATGCCCTTTACAACTAAGATCAAACTCGTTTGCGCGAGTATTTGCTGACAACTAATCGACTCTTAAATTAATTCCAAAAGAAACACAGATATCATAAAATTACTGAAAAGCAGCGGACTAAATTATAGGAAACAGCAAGTTTTAAGTAGAAAATAAATAAAATCGCTCCTATAATATTGATAAAAAAAATGTATGATGTCATGAAAAGGGTAACAACTCAGATGATAATTTAAGAAAGCCGTGATTTAATTTAATACAATGAAATGTAAATGCACTTTTTCAATATTTCTGGCATGCGTCACTTGTGAAGGGCATTAGGGGTAAGCCATATGATACGTCCCATGTGTGGACATAACTAAAGATTACTGAGTGTCAAGAATGCAGTCTGCGCTACGAGAGACTAGAATATCTAAAAATAGACCAGACCAGGCTATATTAGAAACTATTAACTGCTCGACTCTTTACATGCGACTTGGGAGCGAAGTCGTAAAGTGGCCCACATGAATGCAAATAAATAAGCTTAGACTAAAAAAATCGCACCATCATGTCATTAACCATATCTTCATTATAGAGTGATCATATTTATTTCCATGGTCTCCAACCTTCAAAGCACAATAAATGTATCTATCACGCCTTTTATCCTAAGAGGGGTAGGCACTAGGTAGAAACAATCGAATGACATTTCCTACGATCCTGACGTATCTCTTTCGCTTCTTTTATATTAATCATACCTTTCGTACATGCTCGGCGATTGTGTGTACTTTTAACATTGCCATCGATCAATAAAAGCCTGTGCTCGACAGTGGCTCAATCTCAGCGGGATGAACGCGGTGTTCGCGTCTATTACTTTATTTATTATTAATATTACAATTCTATTCAACCCAAAAAAATATTTTCCGCCTACATAACATTAAAAACTTAGAGGCTTTTCAATCTAAATATACCTCAACAGAACTGGCCACTCGTTTAATAGCCTCACAAATACCATCTGCTAAAACAGACAGACTTGGTCTTCCGCTGAGTACCATGGGACTGAAACACTGTATTGGGATCTGTAAATGCAACACAAAATGAAAACAAAATTGCTCTTCATTGCACTGCTTTGCGAATCCTTCGTTCATATATATCATCCCGATTTCAGGAATTTCTTATGCCTAGATACCGAAAACTCAACCAAAGCGTACCCGAAAAGTGCCATTGGCGAAACATTTCGGTGCTAGAAGCAATTGCACAAGGTAATTCGTTGACCAGAGAGATTCGAGGCCAGCGTTAATACACCGCTGAGGGAAATGTCGACTACATTCCGATATTAAAACAACAGTTACTTGTGTGCATTCGACGCGAAGCGTATCGGATTCCGATGATTTTTCATTTTAAAATACATACATATTTACGCCTGTATCCAACAGGAATAAGCAGAGGATCGAAAACTAATGCCATTGATCGACACAATACTCCCCTTTTTCTTGGTCATATCTAAATTCATAGTTGTTGATGATCACATCAGTTATGAATGAAAATAAAATATCAATAATAAAATGATGTTATGTGACATTTGACTTTTTTTACGGAACGATATAAAATCGTGTTTCGGAGGTCATGTAAAACCGGCGTCCATACTTCTTCTAACAAAAAACACCTATTTCAGATAGATATATAATAATAACAGATAGATAGATTTGTTAAAGTGACAAATGCAGTCAATCAAGTGCAGAAACTGGCTTGCCACCCTATTTTGTCAAATTTTATCGGACACTGTTACTGATGGCTCTGGCCACACCGCGAAGTGTTAAGGCCGTGAAGATGTGTAATAGTTTTATTAGAATGCAAATGCATTGTTGCATAACTTTTCTAGTTCTAGAGTTCGAATTCATAATGACTTCATTAGTGACTCTATACAAATTGTTGATGAACTGCCAATCAAACAGTATGCGACAACGCCCATTTGTGGATGGCTAGAGAATGCATCTGATGAAATCTATATACATATCGTTGATATGTTCTAAGCTTTTTAATGACGCAACCAACAAAATAGCAAAAAAAAAAGGATTTTAGACAGAATGCGACGCCCCTTAACGCGACACCCCCAGGTTGAGAAACGTTGGTCTAATGGTTAGTATTCTACCAAGCGAAAGGTCCCAGGTTTGAACCCTACACGTGACAAGTAAAGAATTTGTATGAAGTAGGTGATTTATTTTAAGTAATGAGAAAAATAGCGCAAATTAGCGAAAGCATTACACATTTATTTTCCGCATCATGGCAATAAAACAAAGTCCTATGTAACCCAGTCCAGTGCTCCAGGAACCCCGAGTCTAACCTATGGCTCACTACCATCAGGAAGCTGTTACCGCTTCCTCGAAGCCTGGATAGCTGCATCATATGTAGGTAAACATTGTGTAGAATTAAATGATGATACAGTAAAAGCGGCTGCAATATAAAACCACCTAAATATCCTATTCAATAAAACCCATTGAAAAAATAACAGCTATTTCACTTAGATAATTGAATAAGTAACTATATTTATTTACAGAGAAATTGGGAATAGTTTATCCCCATACAAATTATATGGATATAGGATTCTTAAATCTAGTCAAGAAAATGTCTATCATTATAGATATATTTTGTGACAATATAAATTAAGCACTGACTAAGGAAATCAATCATATTAATAACCGAAGATTTCCCAAGTGAGCCAGTTGTATCTAAAAATTACACATATATATTTCTATCTATATTGGAACAAACTAATGACAACATTAACTGTGTTGGATACTTAATTTATTGGTCAGTGTCAAAGGTAGAATTTTTGTTTATTTCGTGGCAGATCATAAATTAAGACACGTTTGGTTAACGGCCGTTTTCGAAGTTAGTTAATATGTTACTGTCAAACTAATTGATGTTCCAATGTTCGTCCGGAATAGGCTTAGAAACGACTGAAAGGATTCCAATGAAACTTTCAAAGATTTTTAGTGAGTATTAACACATAGATTCTGCTTTTTGTTTCGTCTCGATATTTGAAAGGGTTCTGTAGATAAAGAAAAAAAGTATTGTCCACATATGGTTGTGCTAATGAGATTAGGTAAGCAAGCAGTGACATCAATAACGAAGGGTTTGCAGTTTGATAAATAAGTTTTACACAAAGGTCTGAACGGACTATTGTTCCATTTTTTTGTAATAGCCAGGGTATAAAATGCCACACCTCCCTTCCCCAGAACCGCACACCCACCATGGAGGACCCTTTTTTAAATTGGAGAGCTACAACAATATTTCAATTTACGCCTTAGAAGAGCAGACGGAACAAATACTAATGAAGAGAACAATTACAATGTATGCAATGCAGGTTTAAATTATAGTGCCAACATATCCGAATTCGGCCCCAGCGGAAAACATACCTCAACAGAACTGGCCACTCGTTAAGTATAGCCTCACAAATATAATTGGCTAAAAGAGGAAGACTTCTTCTTCAGCTAGGTACCCTGGGATGGGACCGCTAACACGGTTCCGGGAGCCGTAAGGCAATCAGTGAAGATTAAAAAAAATTGGTATAATTATCTAGCAAAGGTAAAGTGATTGATACGAAGTGACTTTAAACCAAAATGTGCCGCCTTGGTTGGCAACGACATCATGAATAGGTATATAACATTTATGACTGGAGAAAATATCTGCATTCCACTAGGCCAAACGATAGATGATTTGATTATACGTATTCATTTTACATATTTCAAGGCAGTAAGTTAAAAAAACCTGTTTGTCGGACATCAGAGCTCTTCCTAGTGTATGATAAGAAATCTTATAAACAAAATAAACATCCGTAAAATTACCGAATAACTATTTAAAGTCTATTAGAGGCTTTAATAGAGGTCAAAGGATTGATGAGGAAGTTGTTAATAGGAGGAAAAAGATGCGGGGTGAAATGACAATATACGTAGTAAATTATTTTTTGAGGAAGAGTTTATTCTGCTCAAAAAATGAGAAAGTGGAATTCTCATAAATGGTAGACGGAGACAAGAATTAGTCGAATTAGAGAAACTTCGACATATCTCTATTCCCCGCGTACGACATGGTGTCAAGTGGTCTTTTGTACATTTTCAACATCCTGCAGGATTCCAGTAGTTGTAATATCTAACGTGAGACAAAAAGAGTACTTAATCCATATCCATTGTTACCATGAACTAATTCTATTCAAAAGTAGATATTTATGTGATATTTTGGCGCAGAGATTTCTCTAATTCGACTAAATATCGAAATAGCAAGAATCGCCCAAGTCAAAGTGGCGATTACTCCACAGATAATGTGACTTAGTAAACAAAAGATATTAATACATGTCACATTATCAACACAATATGGGCAGACTTCGCACTCTGCCAAAAGCCATTATCGGGATAATATGTTTTATTCCGTCAACAATCTATTAAAAGGTAGAACGCAGTACTTCTGTTGACTTAGATTAGCGCATTCTGTAATTAATATGAATTTAATAATATTCATTGTGCATTTATCAGCTTTAAAGACGTAATATCAAATTGTAATAGCCCGTCCAAGGCGTACAAATCGCAAAAACTAATCTATACTAATATTATAAAGAGAGTGCGAGATTGTTTGTAATTTAAAGAAGAAAATTGGACTGTTAGAAAGCTATATTATTCCAAAAGGACACAAGAAAGCCGCAATATATAGGAATATTTACGCATTGCAAAAAATTCCACAGACCAAGTCGAGGCGGAATTTTGATGCGGTTTTCACGAGTAGATAGCTTAATTCACGAGGAAGGTATACGAGCCTTAAACATGGACCTATCATGTTTAGGAGCTGGGCTGAGTATAAGTGAATCAAGTCTGGAAAAAAGTTAAATCCAGCGAGTTTTCATGGCGTATGCTGTCTAATCCGAGATATAACAAAATGATGTAGGAAATAATTGTGTAGAATCCGTGGTAGCATATTTCTATCTCTAATAGATAAATATTCAAATTCTTGTAAACCTATATTGTACCCGTGCGAAGCCGGGGATGGATTATTTTTGGAATTATAGAGATAGATGAATATAATGATGAGAAAAAATATAATGAATGATCAATCAATCAATAAACCTTTTAAAAAAAGTGCACCGACTTCAAAAAGTAAGAAATAATAAATATTTCGTCGTAGAATTTGAAGACGGTTGGTGCCAAATTAGGATACAAAACTAAGTAAATATCTAAGACGATAAAGATCTGTTCAATATTATCTATGTTTGTATATGTACTGATGATCGTAGGTTCCTAATAATTGTCTAGAATAGTGAATTTGGGAACTAAGTTGTTTCTAATTTGGCATTCCAATATGTCTGTGAGATAATGTCGAGAAATTATTGTCACTGTTCACTTATACAAATTACAAACATCGATAGCTGACCCACTTCTCTAATAACGGGTGTACTAGGCACCATTTCATTAATCTTTCAAACACTTATTTGGGGTTGCCTTGCTATAAATAGGCCCTTCGCATTTCTAGGTCATATCCAAAACTTCCACACGCAGGGTAGAATTAAAACGTAAATCTAGGTCATAAGAATTTCTCACTCGAGCCAAAACTTTAAGCACGATTTTTTTATGAAAACATTAACTACAACTTGCTATTTATAATAGTTTTTGTATACCTAATACTTGTATAATATAAATGCTCATATGTCCGTTTTTGTGAAATCGTTCTTTCTCATGTTTCTGGTACGTGAATCTTGGTACGAACGCGGTTTACCTAGCTGTCTGTCTGTTCCCCTTTTGCACGCAAAAACTACTGAACAGTATAAGTAAATCAAGTCGGGGAAGTTAGCCCCAGCGAGTTTTCATGGGGTATGCTGTCTAATCCGTCAGAGATATATAACAAAATGATGTAGGAAAGAATTGTGTAGAATAAAATGATCTACAAAAAAGTCCTTAGTAGCATATATCTATCTCTAATAGATAAATAGTTATAAGCGTATTTACGTAGATACTCAAATACCTGGCGAAGTCGGGGGCGGGGTCGCTAGTGATCCATTATAATTATTTGGGACAGGATATGTCTAAATAAAATAAATAAGAGCAAAACACTTCATTGCGCATTTTAATGTCAACATGGTATTTCGTGAACAAATATTAAGGTAGGTCAAGTACCTATTTAAAGTAATAAATTAAATTATATCTTCGCACAATGTCACTTATCATTTAGGTACATTGCAATCAAATCTAAATCGCAGCTATAAAGTGGAACAAACAATTTTTTGAGCGCAAGGACGTTCAATAACAAAGTCAACATGCATTTTTATTTTGTTAACTAACTTTCCGCCCCGGCTTCGCCCGTGAATTCCATATTAATAGTATAAGAGCTAGCAAGTGAATTTTAGGTAGAGTGGTTTTTTGATATTTTCCTTTCTTATTGAAGTAGGTATAGGTAGGGATGCGGTACTGCGGTATCAAGTAACAAGTAATAAATTAACTTTTAAAAAAAGTGTACAGACTTCAAAAATTTGCACTGAAAAGTAAAAAATAATAAATATTTCGTCGTAGAATTTGAAGACGGTTGGTGCCAAATTAGGATACAAAATTAAGTAAACATAAAGATCTGTGTTTGTATACATGTACCTACTGATGATCGTAGGTCCTAACGAATTGTCTAGATTAGTGAATTTGGGAATTAAGTTAGTTGTTTCTAATTTGGCACCAACCGTCTTCAAATTCTACGACGAAATATTTCTTACTTTTCAGTGCAAATTTTTGAAGTCGGTGCACTTTTTAAAAAAATGTTTATTTTACCCTTTTAAGTGATGTTGCTGCCTTGAGAGACAAATAATAACGCAACTAAAAAAATATTGATGGAAAATAAAAAAAAACCGCTGTGAATGTGATTTGAACCATGTGCTTGTGCATCCTGCGCTGAACCCCATTACATTTAAACGCTAGACCATCATCATGAAAATTGACAACTTCGTGTCAATAGCAACCGTTGCTAAGGCTTTCTGATACATAATTTTCAGCCGTAAACAGAAATTAATTACTGAATTTCTGAAAAACTACTAAACCGATTTTCGTCATATGTCTGTGAGATACTCGTAATGTCGAGAAATTATTATATCTTAAAAAAATAAGTCATCAAAATCGGTACATATTTTATCGCGATATGAAGAAAAATGTACTTATAAAGTCAGTGTTTTCAAAATTTCTGAAAAATTAACGAACCAATTTTTATGAGATAAAAATGGGACCAATCCGGAAGAATTATCTGTCGATTAAAAAAGAAACCATCAAAATCGGTTCACAACTGGCGGAGTTATCGATGTACATACATACATAAAAAAATACGGTCCGAATTGCGAACTTTCTCCTTATTTTTTTGGAAGTCGGTTAAAAATATCTGCATTTTGGAATAATTTTAAGATAATAAAAAATGTTTTTCATTATTTATTTAGGAATATAAAATAGGTGCCAGACTTACCGCATCCCTACCTACTTCAATAACAAAGGAAAATATCAAAAACCAATCGACCTTAAAATTCGTTCTCGAAAACTTTGCTAGCTCTCGTACTAGGTATATGGTCTTGAGTCCATACAAAAATTGCATAGGAAGAGCACTTTCAGTTATTTCTGAATTAAAAAAAAATGTTGTCGATTAGAAGTTTTTTTTCGTCTTAAATAATTTGTGATAGATTTAAATCAAGTCTACCATACCATTTTAGTATCTATGATTCAGACATGAGGAAATGTTAGGAAATAATTTAAGCCTTGATAAGACGATCATTTATCTTGAGGAATAAAGCGTTGCCAAAATTTACAAACAATTAATCAGTGATAAATGAGATTATGATAATAACATCATAACACCATATCACTAGGAAACTTCATTGTCGCAAATTCAGTTTAGCCAGTGTCAATTGAAAAGAAACAACGAAAAGATGATCCCGAGGGTTCTATATAAAATAACCTTTTACACACACATATTCGCGGCCTTTATCCTTGCGGAGTGGCCAGAGAGATCAGTAACAGTGTCCACTTTTTGTCATTTGTCCCTATGAAACAGAACAGGTGTCAAGTCTGAGATGTATCACTTCTTTAACACACGTAAGTATCAGTTATTTTTAACTGAGTTTTGCAGGTAAAAATAATATATGTATTGGTATTTATTTTACCGAAACCAGAAAGCAAAACTCAGTTTCGTACGCGGCCGAAAAAATCCACATACAACGAGCAATTATTGATTTTATAATAGACATCTTTTCTCTCGCTTTCCTGCAATCTGAGGGAGTGATTTCGTGAAAAGGGACGGAAGTGTGTAACAGGAAGACGGGGAAGCGCGCGCTATTTAATTTGGCCAAAGAGCGCGCGCATTGGTAGAGTTGATCGTCGGATGGTACCAACCCATTTTCTGAGAGGTTGGTACTGTCAGCCAACAGTGTGTGCGTGTGTGTGACGAGAAAGAGAAATAGAGAAGGATAACGCATCAGCTGTGCGCTTAACCTACAGTGTTGTGTATAAAATGTTAATGTTTTCAGGATATAATGTTAATGTTGCTTATTACCAAGGCTCGTTTTTTAGGGTTTCATACCCAAAGGGTAAAAACGGAAACCCTATTACTAAGGCTCCGCTGTCTGTCCGTCCGTCTGTCTGTCACCAGGCTGTTTCTTATGAACCGTGATAGTTACGTTAGACAGTTGAAATTTTCACAGATTTCTGTTGCCGCTATACTAAAAAACAAAATAAAGTAAATATTTAAGGGGATCCCATATAACAAATGTATTTCTTTGCTCGTTTTTGCTCGATATTGATAACGGCAACGGTAGACGCTTAAAATATTCACAGAATATTTAGTTATATATTCACTTTAAAAATAAATAATTAAATTAAAATAAAATTAATATTTAAGGGGGGCTCCCATACAACAAACGTGTTTTTTTTTTTGCCGTTTTTATAGATTATGGTACGTGCGCGAGTCCGACTCGCACTTGGCCGGTTTTTTTTTATTTTACTTACTTCGAGGTTGGAGTTAACGTTAAAGACAGACAGATTTACAAAATAAAATTCTAGTGCGGTTCGGTAATTTTACACAACCGTAAACTCTAAACAAATTAGATGGAAGGCCATCGCAACGCAAATTTTCAGTGATATCAATCTTATCACATATTTTTTTATAAATCACTCAGTTTTCTGATTAAATTCATTTATTCATCGTGATGCTTTGAGAATACCATTTGAATTTAATCTGGCGGCCTTGGTAATGTAATGATTTGTATATTTGTAAGAATAAAAACACGATATATAATATACATACGCACTGAACAACTTTCAAAGAAAAGTCGCAAAGAAACCTGAAATCGGTTTAAAAAAGCCTGGAGTGACGATTGACACACTTTAGTAAATTTTAAATCACTATCGCTTGCCCTACAACACCCGAAAACGTTTTACGGTCCCATGGTACCCAGCCGAAGGAATCTCCCTCTTTTAGCCGATGGTATTTGTAGTGTGTTTTTAAAGAGGTTAATCGAGCCGATTTATAGGCTAGTAAAGTCTATACGAAACTAGGTTTTCGCCACGGCTTCGCCCGTGATTTTTTAAAAATGTGACATAAGAATATATCCTGGAGAATTTCCGGCCCTCCAACTACATATCTCCGTGCAAATCACGTCTATCCGTTTGCTCTGTTTTGACGTGATAAAGAGCAAACAAAGAAACACACTTTTGCATAGCTTCTCTGGTCAGACAGCAAGTTTATGTAACAAATAAAAGATTGCTATTGTAGAATAATGTGCAATTTTTATTTATAGACAGACATATGACTCCTGACCGACCTTGTTGCATCAATTTAAAGGTCAATTAAGAAACAATAGAGATAATTATGAGCAAGAAAGTAACACAATGGACTTTAATGGAGAAAAAATATATGTGATGCAAGGTAGATATATATTATTTCTCAAAGGTGTTTTTTTGTCGGTATCAAATATCTTCCAGTTAATGTTTGATACGCCATTTTGAAGATTATTTTTCCCTCTAATGATGACACAAACAAATCAAATTCAAAAGTTTTTTTTAAACTTCGACTTTTTTTTTAAATCGCCATCTGTTGGAGAATGGTTGGAGATCTGTATGCTAACCCCACTGGACAAACATTCATACAGACAGAAAAAGATCAAAAAACTGTAATTTATAGTAAATAGCGTGATATTGGTATTCATTTTGAAATCACAGACAAACACTTAATTTTATTTGTTTTATTATATTTGAAGTGTCTACCTACGTGCTTGTGTCATCACGTCTATCATTACATTATATATTATGTAGCAAATAAAGGAATTGATTTCTATAGGTATAGAGGAAAAGTTTTATGTGTAACATATTGTAGCATTTGGTCGGACTAATTTAGTGTAATGTGACAAGAAACGTACTAGGAAGTAGGCAGAAGTTGACCAAACAATCCGAATTTTCATTGTCCATTTTTGGTGGACAAACAAACCTGATGAAAAAAAAAACTGAAAAATCGAATTTGGGGGTGCCAACTTCACCCACCTGGTGCAGCCTACAGTTGGCACTTGTTCTGATCGTGTTAGCCAGCACTGTGAACACAAATATTTTCATAATGTTTAAAGAGAGAGAAAAAAGGAGAAAAATAAAGAATATTAGTTATAATACACTAGCTTTCTGCCCCGACTTCACCCGTGATGCATAGTTCCTTCCCTTTTCCTTTCATGCCCTATCATAAATATAGAGGATAAAAAGAAAAAAATTATTCCTTCAAGTTCAAGCTTTCTCCGTATCAAATCCGTTCAGTGGTTTAGCCGTGAAAACGTAACAGACATACTCGCTCTTTTTTTGCCAATTAAGATAAAGAACATAAAAATACCTTGCTACTTTTCGTAGTACTGTTTTATAGCAATTCTTGTACAAAACCAACTTTTCCGGGATCAAATATAAAAATCCAATTACATTTTCTAAGTATTACACAGATTTAGAATATCTATTGTGTTATCAAGGTCTGATTATAAAACACCAAGAAAATAGACCAAGAGCCAGCTACCTATTTCGAGTTGTCATTTCAACAGTCATCGATTAATAAGACATATCACAGTCGGCGGGATAATCTTAGCTACCGATTTATAGGCATATTAGTATATTGCACAAGATTAAACATTGGCAGAAGATAAGTCAGCATTGTTGCCATATATAAAAAGAAGAAGAAGAAATGTTTGTTGAATAATAAAAGTCGATAAATACCCCAAAATTATTTCCCTCCGGTGTGGAAAAAATGTCCCAAAAAAAATATCCCGGCAAACAGCTTCTTGTAAACAACAAACTTCTTAACAAACCAGAAAATTAAAATTACCGCGCAATTTCAAAATCACTATCACTTAAGGTTTTTTGTTATTATTATAATTTTAATAATAAAAAGTAACATCTTGATTTGTAATATTTATTTGTCCCGACAATAATCCGACGTTTTGAAATTTTGCCCAGATATTTTACTGTTCCAATCTGGCAACCCTATTCACATGGCAAACATAGCGGCGTCAGCAACAATTTCTGAACTGAAATTCCCGAAGTTTATGAATGCTATAAACATACAATTTGGGCATTGAAAACTAGAGGATTTTATCTAGTATTGTGTAAGATGAAAACATGATTGGTGAACATTTTCTCGATAACTTAAATTTTTGAAATCATCTCTTCAAAAACACCTTTTTAGTCATACGACCATACTCTGAAGGGATTTACGTTTAAATTTTATACGAATCTGTAGGTAATTTCAGTACCTAGTATTGATTAAGAAGACGTTTCCCTGCATGTGATCGTTTTTTAATAAATTATTCATTTGTAATGTACCGCTTATGTCATTTATTCCTAGAAGCGGTACATTATGCCCTTCTCACTTCTGCAGCAAGAACGGACAAAGCGCCGTCGTTGTCTTGCATGACGCGATCAGTTGCGCCCGATCCACTCATGAACCACGAGGCTTACGATTAGGAATTTCTGAGTCGTTCCTCGTCTTATCTTGAAGACGTGACATAATTATATGGGTCTATTAAGTGCAGCAACAGACATTGCATCAGGCATCTGTTCTGTTTAATATAGACAACTGACGAAAAGCGGGCACTGTTACTCTGGCCACACTGCAAGGTATAATGGACGTGAAGGCGTACGTTTGTTTCGAAAGTAACCTCCTGAAATTTCATAACTTTTACTTTAAATAGGTAGGTAACTACCAAATTTTTACGGACTAATAAAATGACAACTCAAATTATGTTGCGGGCTCTTCCTCTAAGTATGTCTAGACGAGAAGTGACAACAAAACATCGTTTTTATGATCAACGAAAAAAATGTGGTATAAGTTTTATAAGTATTTTGTCTTTTACCATTTTCAGAAGACATGTCCTTGGTCATTGCGAATGGCACAAGCAATTTTTTTTGTTTATTATTTGTTGTGTACAAACAAACAAAAAATACTTTGTAGAAACTTGTATGTTTAAGAGCATAAAACATATGATGCTTTTAATCAGTTGTCGAAGTTGTTAAATGAAAAACTATGCACATAATCCGACAAATATCTCAGTGCTTGACCGCTTCTAATATATTTAAAAAACAGACTAGTCTTCCGTTGGGTACCCTGGGGCCGGTAACACTAAATGTCAAAGTTCACAAATAATGTCCGTCTGCTTTTTGTTATGATCTCGAATTCGGTATGTAGGTACCTACAGGATCAATGAAGCATTTTTTAAGGTTCCTATATCAGTATTTTTTTTTGGGATAAACTATTCTTAATTTCTCTGTAAATAATCCACCTGTGTCACTGTAATTTAGCATATACATAGTTATTTATTCAATTTATCTAAGTGAAATAGATGTTAATTTTTCAATAGGTTTTATTGTATAGGAAATATGGGTGGTTAAACTTTGCCCCCGTTTTCTCTTTCATAATCTATCATAATAATAATTATTTTTAACCGACTTCGAAAAAAAAAAGAAGGAGAAGGTTCTCAATTCGGACCGTATTTTTATGTATGTATGTACATCGATAACTCCGCCAATTGTGAACCGATTTTGATGGTTTCTTTTTTAATCGACAGATAACTCTTCCGGATTGGTCCCATTTTTATCTCATAAAAATTGGTTCACTGGTTTTTCAGGAATTTTGAAAAATCACACTTTATAAGTATTTTTTTCTTAATATCTCGATGAAATATATACTGATTTTGGCGACTTATTTTTTTAAGGATATAATAATTTCTTGACATTATCTCACAGTCATATGACGAAAATCGGTTCAGTAATTTTTCAGAAATTCAGTTATTTGTATCTGTTTACTGCTGAAAATTATATCAGAGAAAAGTCTTAGCAACGGTTGCTATTGACACGAAGTTGTCAATTTTTGTATCGACGGTGGTCTAGCGGCTAAAGGTATGGAATGCAGCACATTGCTCGAGATTCAAATCCCATCCACCGCAGTATTTTTTTTAATTTTCCATCATTTTTTTTTAGTTGCGTTATTATTTATTTCTCAGGGCAACAAAATCACTTAAAAGGGAAAAATAAACCTTTTAAAAAAAAGTGTACCGACTTCAAAAATTTGCACTGAAAAGTAAGAAATAATAAAAATTTCGTCGTAGAATTTGAAGACGGTTGGTGCCAAATTAGAAATAATTTAGTACCCAAATTCACTAATCTAGATAATTCATTAGGAACCTACGATCATCAGTACAAACACAGATAATATTGAACAGATCTTTATGTCCCTAGATGTTTACTTAATTTTGTATCCTAATTTGGCACCAACCGTCTTCAAATTCTACGACGAAATTTTTATTATTTCTTACTTTTCAGTGCAAATTTTTGAAGTCGGTACACTTTTTTTTAAAAGGTTTATATTATTTTTGATCAATTATTTTTAATTTAGCATTTTCAATAAGCTACAAAAAACGCGATGTATATAATTGAAGGGTAATAAATAGTATAACAGCGCTTTAAAAAAAATTAAGAGCTTTGTGATAGATTATGAAAGATAAAACAGGGGCAAAATAATCCTTTATTCTACCATCCATATTTCCTATTCAATAAAACCAATTGAAAAAATAACGGCTATTTCACTTAGATATATTGAATAAGTAACTATATGCCAAAGTACAGTAACACAGGTGGATTATTTACAGAGAAATTGGGAATAGTTTATCCCCCATACAAATTATGGATATAGGACCCTTAATTTCACCTGTATCTTAACGTATATTCTTTCCCTACTTTAAATACTCACGCCACATAAAGAATACCGTAAAATATATTTTATTTATGATATGAAAATATTTTAAATGCCACAATTAGGGTGTAGGTGGGCATGCTCCTTTGTCCGTGGCATGTTTTTTTGAGGCAAATGAGTGGAGAAATGGGTCAGAATGGCTTTTTTTTACCTAAATGATGATGTCACTATGTCGTCTGTCGAGAAAACTTTGAAAATTTATTCTAAAAAAAACTACTGCACAGAAAACACAATCTAAACCACGTAACAAAATTACAGCTAGGTAATGCCCTAATTATCATTCCTTTACTTGTACATACATTAATGATCGATTGAAATTTATTTTATGAAAATGTGACTAGTCTATGAATAATACGATATTGATGTCACCTTAAACTAGGACACATTGTATTAGTTGTACTAGAATATAGATTAGCGTGTGAGCATGACGGGCGTAGAAATAATCTAACTATCTAATAAATCAAGCAAACATACATGCATTCACAACCTTTGTTAGTTGCGGTGTGGCCAGAGACACCAGTAACAGTGTTCACATTTAGCCAGTTGCCTATATTTGCTGCATTTAAAGCAACTAGAGTTGTCACTCGTTCTTCTTTATTTTCAGAAGAGGAACGGACCCTTTACTTGCTCTGTGAAAGACGAGAAATCGATTGAAGCTGAAATCTGGTACTTAGCGTCAAAAAATTAAACACCAGATTAGATAGAGAGCAAGGTTACATTTGAAACTGAAGGTTCTGCTGTATTCAATTGTATCACGAGACAAATGAGGTAATTAACAAGCTTCGGAGGGCACACTTTTCGCAAAATGTGGGCATTGTTACCAGCAACTTTTAATAGCTTTGTTGTATTATTGACAAAACTAAAAACCCACTCCCCTCCACTAACTAGGTCACGCACCTACGTGCCACCAGTCACGATGCCGTCGCATCTAAACGTGACTGCGGGCAGAGTAGCTGTTTGGCAACTAAGTATGTAAAATATAGTGACGCAGTGCATTGTTTACGTATTAAAAAAACTGCTAGAAAACCAAACCATTCCCGCCAAATAAGTTTGAGCTTTTGACATTTGAGCCATGAAAACTCGCTGAGGCTAACTTTTTTCCCCGACATGATTTACTTATACTATGTTAATGCTCAGCTCCTAAACATGATAGGTCCATGTTTAATACTCGTGAATCTGACAAGCACATCAAAATCCGTTCAGTAGTTTTGTGTGAAAAGGTTACAAACAGACAGAGAGACGCGGCGATGGACTTTGTTTGATAATATGTAGTGATATTCAATCTTCATGGGTTGCCGCCATATGGCTCCCGAAGTCGTGTTATCGGTCCCAGGGTACACAGCGGAAGACCAAGTCTCCCTCTTTTAGCCGATGGTATTTGTGAGGCTATACCTAACAAGTGGCCTGTTCTGTTGAAGTATATTTAGATGGGAACGCCTCTAAGTGTCACATAAGTTTTCAATTATATAATACCCATTGGTACATGGCCGGGTTCGAACCGAGATCCTCAGCCACCGACGCACCACTCCTTGACCGTACCTACTTCAGCTTATGCCATATTTTGAGGTTACCTAACGAGAACTAATCGTCTGTCACAGAGCTGTATATTTTGAACCGTAATAGGTAGACACTAGTCGCTATAACATCAAATAATAATAATAAAATAAAGTTCAAAATTTAAAGGGGTCCCCATACAAGAAACGTGTTTTATTCGGCGTTTTTTGCTCGATCTTAATAATGGCGATAACTCATAAGTAAATCAACAAATAATAAAAACCGCGTCATACAAACTTAATCTGACCTTAGTGCATACTATTGAGTTGCGGAACCCATCGGCTGATTTTTCATAATAAGTTTCAAGAATAGCCCTTAAAATAGTACTATATTTGACATCCTGAATGGATGGTATCTATAAAGTAGCAGATTAAAATGATATCAATTTAAAAAAATCTAGGTCTCAAATGTTGATAGGTACGAAATTTTTGCGATTAGATTTCCAATTAGTATCTTAACTAATATTATAAATGCGAAAGTGTGTTTGCTTGTCCTTATTTCATACCAAGGCGGAGCAACGCATCCATTTTTATCCCGGGAAAATTAAATTTTTGATAAACAGTCTTCCTCCTTCCAGTTCTGTTAAGGTATTTTAGAATCTAGACAACGCGGTAGCGTGTCAAGCCAAGTTCAAGCCAACAAAACTGGCAGCACCGTGTGTAATAATTACACGAACCATTTGGAGCCACTTTTGACCCCCTCATCACTAAACACACCAATTTGGTTTATATATTGAGACCCCCTAGATATAAACTAGTACCTATTTTTTTATAAACCCAGCGAATTATTTACACAAAACAAATAAACTTATTTGACCTCTATTGAACCTCAACATTTGCCTTGGCTAGTTTTCACATACTAGTCAACTTATATTTAGCTAATGAACTTATCATCTTTATGTTATATGCAAGTTATTGTTTCTATATTGTAAGGTTATATTCCTCTAAATATTTTATATGCTGGTAAAAACTAGCCAAGTCAAATGTTGAGGTTCAATAGATCATAAGTTATTTGCTTTGTGTAAATAATTCGACTATTCAAATTTAAAAAGTCATATTTTTAAATAGCAAACACAAGCAGAAAAAATCAAGAAATTGTGTTTTATATTTACAAAGAATGTTATACGTTCTTATAAATAAATTTCAGGATCGTCTACAGAACTTGGCACCCATTTAGATCTCAAATCTTTTGTCGGTGAAGCCGGCAACCACACCATAATTATCATAATATTGAACTTGGCTCCCATTTTCACATTTATGTTTTTGCTGAGATAATCATTTTCCTGTGTGGTTTTCTTAATTTTATTGTTGTTTCGTTGTTTTTGTGGCAGGTACCTAAATAACAAAAACATATTGAAATTGAACCTTGTCGACAAATCCTAACTAATATTATAAATACGTAATTCTTTCACGCCAAGACAGAGCAACGGATCGACGTGATTTTTTCCAAAGAGTGACATTGGCTACTAGTTATTCCGGAAAGTCACAATTCAAAAGTTTCTGCGGGCAAAGCAAAGTAGTTTTAAATTAATAAATGTTACTGATTTCAAATTTAGCCGTCCACCAGAATGGCAATCCGTAGATTTTCTCTAAACAAATGGTAGATGGACGTCATACTGAGTGGAGACCTAGAATGGGCCATAGAAGTGTCGGCAGTCCATTAGCGAGATGGAGTGACGACACCGTGAAAAGAGAGGGTAGAGCGTGGAGGATATAGGGAGAAGTGGCCAAATGCTGAGAAGGCAGTGGACGGACACAGGCTAAAGAAGAAGAAGAAATGAATCTCCTAGTATAATAAAAGAGCTGTATTCACGTCAATCTTCTGCAACATCTGCTGTGCATACGTTTTGAATATATCTCTGCAGTGTTAATAAAATGTCAAACAAAAAAAAACCTGACATATTGCTTTGGTTTAAAACTCAATAACAACGATTCCATTTGGTTCCGATTTTTGAATGGAATACAAATTCAGCAAAGTGTTATACCAGGTTTTCAATAGAAAGTAGTGTATTTACCGGATTATGATGAATATGGAAATTTAGACACTTGGAAGAACTGATAGACTTTAAGGTTTTACCTAAATCATTATATTATAGAAGTGGCACAATGGAAAGAGATATATATGCCAATCTATTAAATATTTTCACTAGCGCGATACAGGTTTCAGTAATATAAATAGCGATTAGTAAAGTAATATTCTAACTCAAGAGGTTCCCAAACGTTTTTTCGCTCTAGATCCCCTTGCTAGATTTTTTTATTTCGTAGTACTTTTTCCTTGCTGACGTGGACCCCTGAGCAAGTAGAAATCGACCCCTGGGGGTCCATATATACCACTTTGGAAACGATATGCTAACTTATATTATGCACCAATGGGTTTTTTAATTAAAAACATAATTATACATACATACATAATCCGACAAACCACTTTTCCATCTAAATATACCTCAACAGAACTAGCCACTCGTTAGGTATAACCTCACAAATACCATCGGCTAAACGAGGGAGACTTGGTCTTCCGCTGGGTACCCTGGAACCGTAACACGGTTTCAGGAGCTGTAAGGCAACCCGTGAAGAAAGATAAAAACTTATATTACTTATATGTAAATGCGAAAGTGTGTTTGTTTGTCTTCTTTCACGTCAAGACAGATCAACGTATCGACGTAATTTTTTGCACAGAGATAGAGGACCGAATAATATAGGATACTTTTTATCCCGGTACTATTATGTCACATTAAAAAAAAACCACGGGCGAAGCCGGGGCGGAAAGTAATATATACTCTACTAAAGTAACCCACGCACTGGTCCGGTATCTCACCGAAAATTTTCGGTCCGGCCAGCCGTATGATCGATCATCACGGACCAGCTCGAGCTTGAATACAGGTCACACATTAGCGATGTAAATCATAAAACATGCAATTCACTCACACAGACACACAAGATTCGATTAAACAAAGGCCGTCGAAATCAACCACAAATACAACGATTTGAAAACGGATGGCGGACCGTTCGTTACAAGAATTGGACGAGGCTGTGGCCACCTTTAGGTCTACTTTTTACTCGTAATTAAAACAGACAAAGACACTTGTAAAGATTACATAGGTAGGTATATGTAATTTCTAGAACTATTCAATAAATATTGCACAGATAAAGCCAACAATGTAAAAACAACAAGAAGTTAGTACCTACATCACACGATAATGTATCAATTGTTGTTTTACATACAATTGTTGTTATGCGAGTCGATAATCTCAGATAAAAAAAAACGCAGACTGAAAAATAATATGTAATTTCATAATGATTTCCTCAGATTCATCTCGTATCTTGTTCCTATGACAGTATCTGCAGTCTGTAAATGTGGATTTGGACAGTGGAAATGTACCATTATCACGCCTTTAATACTGTGCGGGGCAGGTAGAGGGATACAAGTAAAAAAAAAAGAAAACATATTATAGTCTGGTCATACTCCTACGTTGAGCATCTATCTATCATCACGCTTTTTAAGAAAGAATGAAGGATGAAAGATTGACTAAAAGTTTGTATGGCTGAAGTGAAAGGAAATTGCTGGCAGAGGACGACCTAGATGTACTTTTATTGAACATATAAAAATGTATTGGTCGATAGCAATATTAAAAGTACACACAATCACCGAGCATGTATGAAAGGTATGATGAATATAAAAGAAGCTAAAGATTTTGTCAGGATCGTAACAAATTGCATTCGATCGTTCTGTCTACCCCTCTTGGGATAAAAGGCGCGATGATAGATAGATAGATAGAAAATAACCGCGACATCTTTCGTTTCAACTCGAAGGCCAAAATCGACGGGTGCACTATCTTTACCCGACCCAGCAATTTGCTTGGTTTTCTAGTGTTGGACATTCTCGGGTCGGGCATTCCTTTGCTGGTTATTAGTCGTTTTTGGCCTTAGAATCAAGATAAAAGATGTCGCGGTCCTAAGTATGCTATCGTGTAATACAGTATCGTGTAAATACGATATCTCGCATGCATATGCTTCGGAGGGCAAGTAAAGCCGGCTTCAGATACACATCTAGGTTCATTAAGTGCAGCAAAGAGCTTGCCACCTATTCTGTTCAATATGGACAATTGGTAAAAAGTGGACACTGTTACCATTTTGAAATCACAGACAGACACTTCAATTTTTATTATTATTTTGTACCCTATACACAATCCGAAACACCTGCCCGCCCCTAATCGACAAAGTAGTCGCGATATTACGTCATATTACG
Source organism: Nemapogon koenigi (assembly GCA_963924495.1). Lineage (NCBI taxonomy): Eukaryota > Metazoa > Arthropoda > Insecta > Lepidoptera > Tineidae > Nemapogon > Nemapogon koenigi. The sequence goes on along the minus strand of OZ004640.1, from coordinate 1,557,843 downwards.
ACAGAACGATTTGTCGCCCGTAAACGTAAAAACGAGTCAAACAAAGTTAGCCAAAGCAGGTATCAACATTCCATTGTCGGCCAAAGAACCGGTGAACGGACTTTAATGTGCTAGAAAAATGGAGTTTACCTCGAGACAAACACACATACTGTTGACTGCGGATCCAAATTCGATTGCGGATTATTAGAGATATATATATATATGTATGCTACCGCGGACTTTTTTTGTAGACAATTTTATTCTATACAATATTGACAGTGAAAGAAAATAAATACACAATAATATGTTTTACATAGTTTATAACGTATATTCACTGAAAATAATGTTTATTTCTTTCTTTTATAATATCTACATCAAAAATTTTTAATTCATACTTCCGGTCACGTGACCGCAAACCCATCTAAATATCAAATAAATAACCACAGACTACTAACTACATAATATATTATTTTCTTGTTATTTTATCTAATCTGTGGCCAACATTTTGTTTGTTTGCAAGATGTGACGTCATCATCGTTTTCGCGGGGATTTGAAAAATATAAAATTTTATAATTATTTTATTAGGTATAGGTAATAAATCTTACAGCTAAAATTTAAAAGTTTTCCAAAAAATTGTCAACATCCCTATTTTTTCCTACATTATTTTGTTACGGATTAGACAGCATATGTAATGAAAACTCGCTGGGGCCAAGTTTTTCCCCCAACTTGATTTACTTGTACTGTTAATGCTCAGCTCCTAAACATGATAGGTCCATGTTTAATACTCGTAAACCTTCGCGGTGAATCAACCTATCTAATAGTGAAAACCGTATGAAAATCCGTTCAGTATAGTATTTTGATGAAAAGGGCACAGACAGACAGACGCGGCGTGGACTTTGTTATATTTTAACCGTCTTCAAAAAAAAGGAGGAGGTTCTTAATTCGTCGGATTTTTTTTTATGGGAACCCGATTACTTGAAGACGCCTGTACCGATTTGGATTTTTTTTTGTTAGTAAGGGTATATTTCCCGGTAGTCCCATGGTCATCAGGTCAGGATCTGATGATGGGATCCTGGAGAAATCGAGAACTCTTCAAATTTTATAGGCACACTTGAAGCGATTTGGGTATTTTTTTTTATAGTGACTTGTGCATTTGCTTTCAGTGCATAATTTTTGAAGTCGGTACACTTTTTTTTAAAAAGCATTTATTTTATATGTAGTGAAGTATAGAAAACACGACGAGGGTGAAACAGTGTTTCTTTTATGAAGCGAAGCCGTAAAACAGTGCTGCCAACTATGAGAATGACAATGAAAGGCGAAGGAAAGTCAAATTGATTTTAGCAAGTTGCTATGCCGATAACATTCATTGACTCTATCGCTGATTATTCTTCTAAATTATCAGTAGGTAAAGAAACAAATAGGTTTCTGACGCAATCAAAGTTTTAGGACAAAGTTAACACCTGGTACAACAATCAAAATTAATGCTCTTATTGAATGAATGCAATGAAAACTTAACTATATACGAGTCATCTTGAGAGTTGAGATCGAAAGGCCTCTTTGTAAAGTATATATACAAATAAATAATTGGTGGCCGAGTAGTTAAGACGTCTGGTATTAACTAGGCAGACCCCGGGTTCGATCCCGGATCCCGGCCATGTCCAATGGGGTTTTTAACTAAAAACTTATGTACATAATCCGACAAACCACACTTGGAGGCTTTTCCCCATTCGTTAGATATAGCCTCACAAATACCATCGGCTAAACGAGGAAGACTTGGTCTTCAGCTGGGTACCCTGGAACCGTAACACGGTTTCGGGAGCTGTAAGGCAACCCGTGAAGAAAGAAAAAAAAAAGAAAAAACGTTCCGTACCACCGTACAATATAAAAAAATAATTAGTTTATTAAAAAAAATTTAACGAGTAAGACTCACACTTGGCCGGTTTTCATAATTTGTTGTTTTACCTAAAATTATGTTATGCTGGCTTCCCACGGTGCGTGATAGCACGCACCAGGCCGCACGACAGACCAAAGAGTATAGTAATATCAGAGGACCGCGGACGGCCACGCACGAGTACGCACGAGCACGGACGAGCACGCACCGCACCTTTGAAGTTACCGACTCGCCGCGGATCGGGCGCACCGCGACGCACAAGCACGCACGAGCACGGACGAACACCCTTCCCACGGTGCGTGTCGGTGCGGGCTGGTGCGCGTCCGTCCGCAATATCACGCACCGTGGGAAGCCAGCTTTAGACGTATTGCCATTATTAAGATCAAGCAAAAAACGCTGAAAAAACACGTTTCTTGGAATGGGACTCCCTTTAATTTTTAACTTTATTTTATTTTTATTATTTGTTTTTATAGCGGTCATAGCAATACCAATTATTATTTAATCTATGGCAATACACACAATGTGAAAACAAGTGTCTACCTATCCTATTACGGTTTAAAATATACAGCCCTGTGAATGACAGACGAACGGACTGACAGCGGAGCCTACTAATAGGGTTTCCGTAGGCACCCTTAGGCAGGAACCCTATAAAATCTCTGTGATTTCTTGTCGCGTGATTTTTAGTATTTTTGTCTGTCTGTCCCAATGTTTTTCCAGAATAGCATCTGAAACGACTAAATTAATTTTGATGAGCCTTCTAGCGATTGATGTTGTTTCATTCGATAATTTTGATAACAAATAATTTAGATATTTTGTTCCTATCTTGTAATGAATCCGGATGCAATGTCCACATGTGGCTAATTGTAAATAGAGTAGTGACTATCAAACTAAAACTGTGGTTAGCACCCAGCAAGGTGTTAATATAATTCTATATGTGCACGTAGGTACAATACTCATAATATGTTGACGTCGAGGTCAAATATGTACGAGTTCCGACATCTCGGAAGTGATTTATTTAATATCAATTTAAGATTTAAGAATGAAAATTTGAGCCAAGTGGAAGGCCTTGTATTTGGAAAATTTAATAGTCTGCGATAGACTCGCCACCTAGCAATAATTAATAACATAACTGACATTAAGGTACAAATTCGAGTAAGTTGGGAAGCCTTTGTATTGTTGAGTATCGAATCTTATATAAAAAAAAATTTTTTTCAGGTCTTATTTCATATTTTAACACGACATGTCACGCGGTGAACTTCAGCAAGATTTAAAACTCGCAAATCTGGAATAACAACCAAACCGTGCCAAAAAAAAGCACTTAAAAAAGTGCCACACAATTATCATCTCAAAAATAAAATTCAATTAAACTAATTATGTACGCGTATTTTGAATTAATAATATTTAAAAAAAACTCGTTTGTCCGTTGGCGCCATTTAGACGCCGCAGCACAGTACGGTGAAGGTGGGGAAGGGGGGAGACCTCACTGAGGGGGGCAGGGGGCTGACTCTGCGACGAGACTGGTGAGGTCAAGCTCAGAGGATGGGAACACTGGTATTAAAAGTAGCTGTGACAAATGAATTTTAAACGGCAAGGTATCCCAACCAATATTATGAACGCAAATACGGAGCAACGGCTCGACGTGATTTTTTTGCACAGAGATAGTTGGATGGCCGGAGAGTGTGCCATAGGTTTTTTATCCCGGAAATTCTTGGAGATAAATACTTGTTAAATTTCAAAAAAATCCAAGGCCGAAGAAGAAAGCTAGTGTAGAAATATTTCAATGAAATATCTCCAATAAGATTACCTAACATCATCTCCTATTCGTGTGAGAAATACTCGTATATAATAATGTAATAACAAGAATACCAGACAAACTGTAAAAATAGCTGTGACAAATATTTTCAAACTAGGATAAATGTTGTAGAAATAATGTAATAATATATCGCTAATAAAGTTAACTAATTAACGTTGGTGGCCGAGTGGTTAAGATGTCTGGTATTAACTAGGCAGAGCAAGGCAAGGCAAGGTATCCCGGCCATGTACCAATGGGTTTTTCAAATAAAAACTTATGTACATATACGACAAACCACACTTAGAGCCTCACAAATACCATCGGCTAAACGAGGGAGATTTGGTCTTACGCTGGGTACCCTGGAACTGTAACACATTAAATCTTTATTCTCTTTATTATTTATTCGTTGTTGTGTTTTAAAGACTGTGACAGTTACACTGGCAAATCACAGATTGAGTAATCCGTTATTAGAAAATGTAACAACGATATGATTTCAAAAGTGATAAAAAACAGTTACAAATGAATACTTGTTACAAATAATTGTAGTGAGCGCATCACTAGTATAGCCGGCTGCGCCCTCCCCTCGTCCTCATGTCGCTATATAACCGGCCCCACGCCGCGCGCCGCGTCTTACGTTACCGAACTGCGTCCATGTCACAGTCTCTCATAACAAACTCGCCGAGTTAAATTGTGAAAGTGTCTATAAACGTTATTAACGGGACGCCGAATACGTTCAGAAAGTAGAGCCAGAAGAAGCCGAAGAGTACAGTCAGTGGCGCGGAGTAATATTTGTCCAAACAACCAGACAGGGTTCAATGGAAGCGAGGTTTGTGACGTGCCGAAGTTTCCAGCAGTTGAAGCCACCGGAGAAGAGTCTCGCGCCGCAGCAGCCGGCGACGGTCAAGGGCCTTTTATCCCGATTCGGGAGTCAGGCCCAGGCCTTGTTCGCGCCAAAGAAGCAGAGATTCGGATCATCGGTGGCGATACATAAGCTGCGGGAGACCAAGTGGTTCAGGCATGACGAACAGAATATCCTGTGCGCAGTCCTCGAGTCGGGATTCGTGTTGGAAGTCCGCGCAGAGGATCCGCTACCACCGGACGCTACTCTCTCTGCAGACTACCATATGTACGCAATCGCCATGTGGAAAAAGGGCAAAGGTCGGTATCATGTTAATCAATAAAATCATTTTACAATAAAATTGAGGGAAGCGGAAAGTAAAAATACAGTAAAATGAAATACAAATGTAGCAATGTTTATCAACAGTGTAACAGTACGATAACGATGGCTCTACATCCATAAAACGTACAGTTGCACCATAACGCGTGTGTGTTAATAGTTATCTGCACACATACACAGACACCATTGTCGACAAACGGTTAAAATCCGGTTCTACGGTTTTGTAAACAAGATCCATTGCATAGGGATCTGAGAGCTCGAACTTATAAAGAGTGAAAGTAATATAATGATCTATGATTGGGACGACATACGTGCCTTATCTGTTCTCTTTGCAATATATTTAATCTCTGAGAGATTCGGCCTTGAATTGATACAGACACCTAATCGGACATCAGATATATTGTGCATTTTATCATTTTCAGAAAAAACAAAGAACCCGGAACAGATAGAAGTATACACGGTGCAACAAAAAGGTGTACGAAAACGTGTCATAAGGACAACCCTTGGTGCCTTTTGGAAAAAGGACTCTTTGATTCGTATCAACAACGTTGATGACAAACAGGAGACGCCAAATAGTGAAAAGGACATCAGAGCGAAGGTACTAATCTATGAAGAATATAATCTATAAGATACAGTCTTATATAATATAATAAATAACTTAAAGAAGCTTTTCCATCTAAATATGCCTCAACATAAATGGCCACTCGTTAGGTATAGCCTCACAAATACCATCGGCTAAACGAGGGAGACTTGGTCTTCCGCTGGGTACCCTGGAACCGTAACACGGTTTCGGGAGCTGTAAGGCAACCCGTGAAGAAAGAAAAAAAAACTTATCATAAATTATACACTAACTGCAAAATATATGAAAGATATTATGTAGGCGGTAGATAGTGTGCCGATAAATATTTAACGACATTTCAAGGTGAGATTATAATTATCTTAGAAACAAAAAAAAATGTGTTTATCCACATGTGTGAATATTTTATAACAAAATTGACATTGCAAGCAATTACTAGAGATCTAGCGTGTAGCCCAATTCGCTTGCAAAACAATTTTTATTAGTTTTAGAAAGTTTCCAAATCGTTTGTAGTATTTATTTCAAACTGAAAAAAGACTTGGGATTTTTTATCGTCTAAAATTGCTATGAATGCCATTATTTTTCGTAATATTTAGTGTAATATTCAAAATAACGTTGCACAAACCTTTAATCATAATTTAAATGAACTAACAACAATCATTGACCATAAACTTTATTGTCTGGGTCACGACAGATGTGGCCTTTGTAATTGTAACATTTCTTTTATTGTTTCGTTAAATAATGTAACTAACAGCACGAATGATATAGAGCTAGACCGCGTGTTTCAAAATGTAGGCTTCCGAGACGTTAGAGGTGGAAACTTTCGTTTCAGATTGGGAAAGCCATACGTGGGCTTTCGTTCAAATCTGACAGACGACAGTGGAACGCCAACTAAGGAGGTTCTGCTTATTGCAGTTGGACATGGCAACCAAATCCCGATTCGAGAGGAATTGGCACAACACTCTTCACTTCGTCCACTGGTGTCGGTACGGAGAGACTCCGCAAGAAGCTCGCATGAGACAGGTAAACTAAACAGACTTTATACCATTCATGTTGTTTATGTTGTGACGCATGCCAGACTACTACAGACACGACGGGCAATTCATTATTGTCTCTTTACAAAACACAAGTGAAAGGATTTTGCATGATTCAATCATTCCGCAATGTTTTATTGATTGCATTTTAATTTTATCATTGATAGGAATATTCTTCGGATAATGAATAAGCCATTTAAGCTATCAGAAGAATGTCATTATTTACTTGCTTAGGAAGCTTATTGTGATTTTGTTTAATTTGTGCCCTTAATAAATGTAATGTGGTGCTTAATATTTTTGGTTTTCCTTTTTTTATTGGAACAATGGACATCTTCGAGTTATTAAAATTCACACATTAAATTCATACAGATATTGTTAGAAGAATAGTCATAAGTAGTGATAAGAACTAATCTAGATGGAGATCATACATGGGTTGAAGGTGTCGACATTAGCTGGTGGTTGCTTGCATGGGGTCCATCAACATTGGTCAAGAAGATAATGGGAACAACGAAGAGATAAAAAAGAGATGGCACAACGTAGCAATTTTGTTACAGATCAGCTTAACGACATCGAAAACACCTATGATTATCATCTTTTGATGGTAATTGATGGGAGACAATGCTGAGTAGCCGGCGACTTAGTGACACCCGGTGAGAGATTTGTTTTATTATCGAGATGTCCCTGGGTACCTCGCAGTTGTTACTTATGTTGTAATTCTACTGTATATGTTTGTTCATTTTATTACTTGTGACGTAAACCACTAAGGGCAACTATTAATTTAGTTGATACGTGTTATTCATTAGAACAGTGTGCAATTACTCCTATCCATCTAACAAGACACTCCTTCCTTTTAACTAAATTAATGTAATTGATGAATGTACGAGGAATTTATGTAAGAATGTGTTGCTAGAAATATTTACGAGCAAATTATCAATGTAATTTATTAAAATAAATGAAGACACGACCAAAGTATTTGGGTCATGCATTTAACAAAGTGAGATAAGACGACAATACGAGGAGTGCTAAATTGATAACTTTATAACAAGGTATACAAGTACTTATAATGTTGGTTAAGGTTTATTAAATGGTGGTAGAATTGACATTGTAATCACACATATATTTAAATCCAATACAATAGAATATAAACGAGATCATATTTGAACAGTTTGTCGAATATCTGAAACAATACAAAAACAGAAGGCGCCCGCCATGAAGTTCATTAGTATTTACTTGATATAAGTTATTAATTTTTATTACGCAGCAAATGAAGAAATATGTACTAGATTATATTATCGTCAGTGCAAGTTGTTAGTAATCCTTAACAAGTTTCCTTACAATTAACAAAAAAGAATGTCCAGATATAGTTTGAAATTTATTAGCTTCTTTTAACATTATTATTTTATCACTTAATATTATTAATCATTGCATTCCATGTCTTAATTTACATAACATTTGTTGATTTCATTCATTAAATATGTATTCTGTAGTAAGTATGAGAACCTCTTTATAATAACGTAGATGTAACAGCGTCAGTATTGTAGTTTGTATTAATATTATTCAAGTCGATTAATAAATTGCTTGTATGAATCATTTTACCAATAAAGGTGGCTCGACTGACTTCATCACAAGGTTATTCTTAGATTATTTAATACTAGTTATGTGATGCTTTTAAAACTTTACATTTCTTATTATTTACTATACAAACATAAATATCAAAATATCTAAGCGTAATTTGACCTTTGTCGTTACCGTTACTAAATATAAACAATGTTAGATAATTAATATTCCACTTAAAGTCAATTGTTATGACAACCTTATTAATATAATATTAATTTATTTCTGATTGTATACTATTTCGTTGTTACAGATTAGCGAGTCGCTCAAATGGGGTAACATTGGCATGAACATGGGTGTGATCCTTGTCAACCAGAACAACGCGAGGGCGAAGGCAAAATCCGTCTGAGTAACAGCTACCAGCAGTCACGCTGCTGGTTCCAGTTCTTGCTATCTTTGTTTTAAGTCGCCAAAAGTCAGCAATATTGACTATGTGTAAAATCTCTTTTCTGAATAATCAGAGCACCGTAACGTATCGGTTGCATAGCGCGTTGGATAGGCGCTCTAGACAAAAGTTCCTTTTTGTTCTGAAGCAGTATTTATTTTTTAACGCCTTACTTTTCAAATTGCTCCACTAAACATAATTTAGTTGTTAGGATTTAGATGGATTAAAAAGCTTTAAATTGGATTGGCGGATTAATGAGTAACAAAATTATCAAAAATTGCTACATTCCTGTGTTAAGAATAATAATCTCTAAAAAATTGCTCTATCTAATGTTGATATTAGAACGTTATCATATATGTTATCGTATTTTAAGACAGTTGATGTTTAAGATATATTATATCGTGAAGGTCCAAGTGTGACAACACTAGTCTGTTCAGTACCTTAATTGTATTGTAAAATATTTTTTCTTAAATTTTGGATAGAAATATGTTGTGAGCCAATTTGTTTTGTACTTTGAAAAATGTGATTAAAAGGCCTTTTTTGATATTTCATATAAAAATATAGTACAGTATCATGACTGTTGTGAAAGTATTGTAAGTTATTATTATTTTTTATTTATAATGAAGCATTTTATAAATAAACTTGATTATTAACTATCTTATTGTCTTATTTTTCAAGTATTTATAAGTTTGTTAGTATGTAGTACACAATATATATGTATAGCTGTAGTATTTGTCTTTACTACAATGAGTTAATGGCTAAACTAAATAATAATGCAGAAAAACAATACGATTATTAAAATTTGGGGTAGGTTCGTGGACGATTGTCGATCATGAATGAATAGATATGGTAGTACGCCCGTGGCGGTAGGGGTTAAATTGATATGTTAGGATCGGCATGTAGACAACATCTATAGATTTTATTTTAAGTCGACGCATCACAGCGCAACGAACTCAGTTTTACGCGCGACTTATTTGGTCCATGTCTCTTTATAAATATGTGAGCAAGATGGACTACTATTAAAATCGATAAGATAACCAAGGATAAGATAAGATAGACCAAGATTTACTTACCAGAAACATTAGGAAGTACGACTTCTCAACAAAACCTGTCTTGCGATAATGCACAAAACAGACTTTAGCAACTCAAGTATTGTACAAAAAAATATTAGAAATAGCAAGTTCTAGTTAATGGATCCATAAAGTATGTGAAATTATCTTTATTCAAAATGTAAAAAAAGACACATTAGTAAATGTGTTAAGAGAACTCGAGTCGCAAAGTTGGTTGAAAATAAGCATGAAATTGTTGACTTTCAGGGCTTCATAAAACCTAGGTGTAGCTGATATTGACATATTTTATACATTTACGGTCTTATTCATAAAAATCCCCTATTAGAGGTTTATAACCTTCAATAGTTTTCTATCTATTATCTATTCATAAACACTCAATAAACCTTTTTTATTTTTATTTTTTTTTCATTTTTTTTCCTTCACGGGTTGCTTTACAGCTCCCGAAACCGTGTTACGGTTCCAGGGTACCCAGCGGAAGACCTAGTCTCCCTCGTTTAGCCGATGGTATTTGTGAGGCTATATCTAACGAGTGGCTAGTTCTGTTGAGATATATTTAGATGGAAAAGCCTCTAAGTGTGGTTTGTCGGATTATGTACAATAAACCTTTCATAACAAAAATGACTTTATATGACAAGTTTAATGTTTATGATTTTTTTATAGGTCATTATAAGTTTCCCTGCTCCTAAACATAATAGGTACATGTTTAATACCTGTAATATCCAATTACTACATGAGAAAGGAAGCTACTAATACACCGTGGCACCGCGAGCGTAAATAAAAAATCAGCTGTTCGTCTAAAATCCGCCATGTTTTCTGCCTATTAGAGGTTTAAAGTAGGATCCATCGTTCTATAAGTTATGAAGTCGTTATTGAGAACTTATTGATTATGAATTGAGAATGATTTTCGGGATCTGTCTTATAACAGGCTCATAAAGCTTCAATAACTTTTTATGAATAAGACCGTTAGTATAAAGATAATTTAATATACATTTAGGATCCATTAACTAGAACTTGCAATTTTTAATAAGTTTTGTACAATACTTGAGTTGCTGAAGTCCGTTATTGTATGGGACAAAAATCATGAGGCGGCCCCTTAAGTCCACAAACATCTGGTAAAATATAGCTATCAAAATATTCTAAAGTCCGTCCGGGTTAGCTAAGGTATATAGGTACCTACCCCGCCCCGGTTACCGTAAGAAAAAGTATGTATTATAAAATCATATCGTATTTAATTTCATCCGAATCAGTTCAACTACGTAAATGAGTAGCTATTCATTGTAACACTAATAAGATACTTTTGTATCAGTAAATTGTAATCTGCTAATAAGTGATAAAATGCAGAGTTATATGTGTAATCAATCATATATTTCTAAATCATAATTGATTGCAAGGAAATACCCGAATCAAATATTTCAAGGCGATAAAAATGGCTTATCTCTGTAGCATTAACTGAGCAAAGCTTATTAAAATTTAATAATAAAACAATAATTCTAAATATTTCATTTTATCATATAGAAAATATTTGTGGTATGCACTACTAGAATACCTATCTATCCATCATCCCGCCTTTTATCCCAAAATGGGTAGGCAGAGAGAATCGAATGCCATTTGCTACGGATCCTGACATACCAATTTCGCTTCTTTTATATTCATCATACCTTTCATACATGCTCGGCGATGGTGTGTACTTTTAACATTGCCTTCAACAAAATATATTTTTTATATGTTCAATAAACGTAAGTTAAAAGCAATTCTAAATAATAATCTTAAATATACTGAAGGAAGATTACAAACACTTGCAACTTCTTTAGAACATCCTAAAACGACACCAGTCAAACCAATTAGACTTCATTAGTTCAGGGACCTTGCCCACGAATCTTAATTTGTGATAGACCTGGTAATAAAATATATATTTTTTAAATTTAGCACTGTGTGTAACTTTAGCAAATTTAGAACCCTTTCAAACACCGTTGAATAAAAAAACACCCACTGACCTCTCTAAGCAGTCCAAACAGCATATCAGTAGACAAAGATCTCTCGTGAGCCTCGTCCATGATGATGGCGGAGTAGTTGTCCAGATCGGGCTCCCTCAACCCCTCACGGAGCAGGATACCGTCCGTCATATACTTGATTACTGTGTCGGGACCCGTGCAGTCCTCGAAACGAATGGCGTAGCCAACTTGTTCCCCTGAAAAAAAAAAAAAGTTCGATCAAAATACATCGAAAAATATATACAAAATAATTTTCTTTGAGGTTATGTTAATCTATTGTTGCTAACGCGAAATCAATGGACAACTAAATTTTTTAAACCGTCCGTTTTTTGTTTCAATTCTAATTATATGAAAAACGTATTTTTTTATTGTAATTTTTATTTAGTATTAAATTATTTATTTAATTTTATGTCATAGGCAAAATAACTATGTTGCCTTTGCCAAACCTGGCCAGTATGACAATAATAATTGGGTCAAGTGCGTGTCGAGTGTCAGCCATAGATAGGTCGATATTTTTTTGAAACGCCCTTTGACATATCTTAAAGGGCCCCGTTTAATAAACTTTTTAAAATCTTTTGTTACTCTCTATGCCTGAATGGACCGCTGAAATACATATTATGTGTGATTTTCAAGTCACTATCTCATTTAGTTTAGAAGCCCGGAACAGACAGACAGGCGGACAGACATCGTTGCCGCAACAATAAGGTTCCTTTTTTACGGAACCCTAAGAAAGGAAATCTATCAAATAAATGTTAAGAAACATGTTATTACTTTCAGAGGTATTTGACCTACTTAAATTTTTGATCAAAACGGTCTTTTTGTGGCGTTGTAGTTGTCTACAGAACGTGCCCTCCCCGAAGCACGAGAAGTCGATTAGAGCACATTCTTAAAGAAAACTTACCTAATTTAGTGTGCATTTCATCGGAGACTCGCTTCGCCACCGACATAGCGGCGACACGTCTCGGCTGCGTACATCCTATGACGCCCATCTTGCTGTATCCTTCTTCATGTAAATACTGAGTCAGTTGGGTTGTTTTACCGCTACCCGTCTCACCTGCACAAAGTTTAGCATGTCATCAGCATCACATAAACATAAAATTACATGTATCATAATTAAACACTTATATAATCCAAGAAACCAGGCTTTTCTATCTAAATATACCTCAACAGAACTGGCCACTCGTTAGGTATAGCCTCACAAATACCATCGGCTAAAAGTGGGAGACTTGGTCTTCCGCTGGGTACCCTGGAACCGATAACACGGTTTCGGGAGCCTTAAGGCAACCCGCGAAGAAAAAAAAGATAGAAATCTTTATATATCACTCGAATAAGAAACATTGACATTATTGCTTACTGCTTGGCTAACGTGATGTTTTATACACCTAAGCTTTTTTCTTTTTCTTCACGGGTAGCCGTACAGCTCCCGAAACCGTGTTACAGTTCCAGGTACCCAGCGGAAAGCCAAGTCTCCCTTGTTTAGCCGATAGTATCTTTTTCGTGAATCAATGTATGTAATCGCGCAAACAGTAACAAAATGGGTCTAGAGTCTATAAGGGACAAACAAGCGTATAAAACTATATTATATAGTATTATCTCACTTAGTAACAAATTATTTTTCGTATAATTTCGAACAGTAAATAAATAAATAAATAAGCCTTTCTGCATAGAAACTGTCACTGCAGATATGTTTTATCAATAATCCTGTTTGTGATAATTGCATAAATCCATATAAATATAAATTAAATACATCTTGACAAGGCTGGATCGATTTAGCATTTTTTTTAATGTTCACGGGTTGCCTTACAGCTCCCGAAACCGTGTTACGGTTCCAGGGTACCCAGCGGAAGACCAAGTCTCCCTCTTTTAGCCGATGGTATTTGTGAGGCTATACCTAACGACTGGCCAGTTCTGTTGAGATATAGGTATTTTTAGATGGAAAAGCCTCTAAGTGTGATTTCGGATTATGTACAAAGTTTTTATAAACGTAATTTAAATTGTAAATATGAATATCTATTAAAGATACATACCTATATATAAAGTAGTATATACTGCCGACTTTTTGTAGATTTATTTTTACTCGTGAAAACAGCAACAAAAATGGACGGCATTTCGGAGTGAATCGGGCACAGACATTGAGAGGGACTTCATTTTAATAATACGTAGTTAAATATTTCTATTGAAAGAACTCCTACACTCTTATTAATAAACTAGAATTAGCGAAGTATTAACTGAACTGTATTTCGTCTCCGTCTAACAAATCTGCAATTCATTATGATATACGGAGACGAAATACAGTTTAGTTAATACGTCGCTAATTCGAGTTTATTAATAAGAGTGCTATAGTTTAAGTCACACACCACCCGGAGGTGTTAAAATATTAGATATATTCTTACCGACTATAATGACTACGCTGTTTTCTCTGATCACTTGAAGCAACTCCTCCCTCACTGCAAACACTGGCAGGTATCTGCGTTGCTCCCCTATAGTTTTCTTTTTCACGAAATCCGACTTCGATTCCGGTTCATTATCTGAAAATGTGTGTAAGTATGTTAAAATCTCTTGATATAAGGTCTATATGTAGAATGTGTGATATAATACGTATTGACCGCATCCGGAACGATGTCATTAGAAAAAAATGCGGAGTGGCTAAAATGAGGAAAAGTAGTTAATGCTGATTTGGACACGTTGAAAGAATGAAGGATGCCAGATTGACTAAAAAGGTTTATATGGCTGAAGTGAAAGAAAATGCTGGCAGAGGACGACCTAGATGTACTTTTATTGAACATATAAAAAAAATATTGATCGAAGGCAATATTAAAAGTACACACAATCGCCGAGCATGTATGAAAGGTATGATGAATATAAAAGTAGCGAAAGAGGCATGTCAGGATCGTAGGAAAATAATGGCATTCGATAATCTCTGCCTAACCCTCTTGGGATAAAAGGCGTTATGATAGATAGATAAGTATTATTTTATGTTTTCACCAATGTAAAGCCGGCGTCCACACTTCTTCTAAAAATAACAGATGCATTAAGCTAGGCTTGTGTTAAAGTGGACGCTGTTATTGGTGTATCTGGCCACACCGGATGTTATAAAATCCGAGAAGATATTCGATTATGTTTTTTACCAATGTAAAGACGGCGTCCACACTTCTTCTAAAAATAACAGATGCATTAAGCTAGGCTTGTGTTAAAGTGGACGCTGTAATTGGTGTATCTGGCCACACCGGAAGTTATAAAATCCGAGAAGATATTCCATTATGTTTTTTACCAATGTAAAGCCGGCCGGCGTCCACACTTCTAAAAATAACAGATGCATTAAGCTATGCTTGTGTTAAAGTGGACGCTGTTATTGGAGTATCTGGCCACACCGGAAGTTATAAAATCCGAGAAGATGTGTGTGTATATACCTTTACTGTCCATATGTTCTGCGTACTTGTAAGCTCCCTTTGTCGGTCCGTCGTCTTCCTCATCTTTGTCCTTCTGAAGACCCATGATGTTACCTGAAAATATGCATGACATTGTGTTATTAAATAAACTAGGAATTATTATCAAACTACGAGTGGCTGTGCCGGCGATTTCATGGACTTAGTAACTGTGACGGATTGCATAAAACTTTTTGTTAAAACGCAACCAAAGTGCTCCAACATTAGTGCTCCTAAATTAAAATAAAAAAAAAAAATGACATGTATGTAGCTGCAAGTAGAACAAAACTGGGTTAATTGTTTGCAATTTGCGGCCGGTTGCTATAGCGACCGAATTGCCATCGCACTACTGGTTGTTAGTTGCAAATTTCGTTTCGTAGTTTTTAGTGGTGTAATTAGGTGTCGTTTAAAAAACTTTCAGAGGCGGAACCATGATTGAAAACAAATTACAATAACAACAATGCCGATCAATATCAGAATATCTTTCACAAACTTTTCGCATGTTTGTAACTAATAAACACTAACGGATTTAGTTGGAAACTTGATACAGTGATAAAACGGCATCAAATCACAGTAGATATTTAAGAAAAAAAGTATTGTAAACAATTTATCCAAATCTAACCTATTTTAGTTCCCTCCAACTTCCAATGTTTCTTTTGCGCCTTCCTCCTTTCCTTTTGCTCTCTAAAAGCTTTTACCAAAGCGGAGCCCTTTCTAGCATTGAGTGCTATATCGGAAGTGGGATCTTTAACCTGAAACCAATATCAAATAAAATATTAGAAGGTAAAGGTACTCAACTAACCCTTAAAATTATAGATCTAGAAAAAAAATATCTAGATCCTTTACTAACTCGTTGCTTAAATTCATAAACATATTTCAACAATGTTTTATTTAAATTATGTTTTGTCTAGCTCTCTCTATTATTTATAACTATTTATGCGCCCCGGCTTCGCCCGTGAAAATTTTTGAAATGTGACCTAAGATTTCATGTCAAAGGACTAAAAAGCCTAGTCATACTCCTCCATGGCCTCCTAGCCTCCTACTATCTATGTCCAAAAAATAAAAGATCTATTGCTGTTTTGACGTGAAATAAGGTAAACAAACATTTTCGCATTTTTATTAAACAAGCTTTCCGCCCCCGGCTTCGTCCGTGGATATTTTCGAACAAGATATAACATAGCCTATGTCACTCAGGGATGTCGTAGCTTTCTAATCGTCAAATAATTTTTAGAATCGGTTCAGTAGTTTGAGAGATTACCCCTTACATTTTATTATAGATTAGTCCAGAGGTTCCCAATCTTTTTTATACTGCGACTGCGATGTTTTTGCGACGCCCTTCTAAAAGAAGATACCTTTACTTTAAGATTATAGAATCTTAATTATTAATATTATATATTATAAAATATAATAGGGCGTCGCGACGCACATTTAGGGAACCCCTGAATTAGTCAGAACTAGTTAGTCTGTGCTATTCTATAATAATTCCAAGAGATTGACGTTTGGAATTATTGCAATCAATATGGCGTCAGTTGTAATTTTTGACAGATTGTTATTCTCAGTGAGACTCTATTAGAATTATCAATTGGAATTTTATTTCAATTATTGGAATTTCTGACAACAGCGTTTTGTGCATTGTATTCATTGCAATTTTATGTAAACTTTAAGATTTTATATTTAAATGGACAACATTTCATTTTTCGTAAGGTACCAAAATTCGAAAACCGTTTGGAGATTACATGCTAGAAAGCTTATTTTTCATTTTTTTTTTATTTTTATATCCTTTAATTTTCGAGTTATTTTAAAAATACTGAAATATTGAAAAATGAGGATTAATAGGTGCCCTAATCTGTGCTAACCCTCTAATTTAAAAATACTAATGTCTGTTGGCAGAGTTGTTAGTTATTGAACTCAGGTGTTGCCTTCTATTAATTTTACCTATTTTTATTCCATTTGAAGCTAAATTAATAATTATTCTTTAAATAATATTATAAAAATACTTCTTTTATATAATATTTTTTGGAAGTTTTGCTAGTTTCGAATGGGCTATTACAGGAAATATATTTACCGCGTGAAACCGCGGACAAAAGCTAGTATTATTATATACATTATGAATAATGTTGTGGGCGATTTGAGTTCCGGCTACGGCAACACCTATTTGGAACACGGTATATTATACTCTTTGCATTTCTATAACGTTTACTCTGTGGCTTGACTGACACTATCAGTCACTTTCTTTGGGTGACAGTTTATATTTCTTAATTTTAGTCCTAGCTAAGGTTTTTAGTTTATAAGTCCTCAGAATTTATAAAAATTCATAATTAAATTAAAAATATAAAAACTCAACCAAAAATAAAATACAAAAATACGTGTAACTTATTTTTTAATATATTTTTAATTAAAGTAATTTAAATGGGTGATTAAAAAAATGAAATGTTGTCCATTGGCCCAATAATATGCAGCTTAGTTTTAATATAATACTTTAGAGAAGAATTAAGCTAAATACGCAAATTCAAATATTTTAAATTAATTATAAGAAGAATAATTTATAAAATAATAACATTTTTCACAAAAAAATATGTGAATACATATTCGCATAAAAATTTAATAATGAATATAACTAATTTAAAATAAAACAATGGATTTTGATGAAAATTGAAAAACATACGCATTTTTATCTCAGAAAAGAGGACAAGGGATTACTTCTTTTATTTTGTTCTATTTCCATGCTGGTGACACCGCAGGCAAAAGCTAGTATCTATTCCTCGTCGTACTTGTGGCTCTTGTTTACGCAGGTATAAAAACTTGTCCCTTTCACAGCATAATAAACTAAAGAGTTGGCTAAAAAAGACTAGCATCCAAGCCATTAATATAATTATAAACAAAATAATGCAATGGCGTGAAATGGCTTGGCATTTTGCAACAACAAGGCAAATAGCTCTTTCAGAATAACTAAATCAGACACTATTGGATAAGGATTGCATTGCCTAAAAACTTGCTTAAATTGAAATTATTGCAATAGTGTTGGAATTTTTCAGAATAGTAGCCAGTATTGGCTTTGTTCGTATATTTTGAGTATAAAACCCTAAAGTACTTACCGGTATAACAGGTTCCGGTTGCTTAGTAAATACTATTCTTCCGTCTAAGAACGGCGGTACCAAATTGTGCACCAATAAATGAACGCGATCTACATTTTCCTGAAAAATTAATAAGTAAATATAATTACATATTATATAATAAATGCTGTGCTATGGTACGCGGTTTCTCCTGCGTTAAATTTCAATTTCAATCAACCCGCCCCAGCGCTGCCGCACCCGTAGCCCTCTCGTTTCTACGGTTCGCCAGATTGACGTTTATGGTTACTGTTCAGCGGCCGTATTCTATATCTATGGTTTTATTGTAGTTATCGACTAGTTACAATTGCTTGTTTTGGCATTCACTAAGCCTCTGTCAAAATATGTCTATGC
Source organism: Nemapogon koenigi (assembly GCA_963924495.1). Lineage (NCBI taxonomy): Eukaryota > Metazoa > Arthropoda > Insecta > Lepidoptera > Tineidae > Nemapogon > Nemapogon koenigi. Next base: position 1,539,444 of record OZ004640.1, on the reverse strand, counting down.
CGTTTTTACTGTGGTTTTCTGTTTGACACGAAAGTTTAGGATGTGGTTTCGACGTGGTACCTATCAATGTAGAAAGACATGCCATCGACATTAGTGTCGATAGGTTTTAAAAACCATGGATAGAGAATAGGGCCGCAGCTTCTTTGGGTCGTATCGTTCTGTTATATAGCCTATAAACCTTGCTCAATAAACATGTTATATAAAGCAAATATAATTTATTTTAATCGGACTGGTAGTTCCTGAAATTAGCGCGTTCAAACTCTTCAGCTCCATAATATGCGAATACTAGCGACACCGCCCAAGGCTTTGCACGGGTACATAATGGGGTTTATAACAATTCGAATACCTACATAAATACACTTATAACTACTTATCTATTAAAGATACATACATGCCACAATGGACTTTTTTGTAGATCAATATATTCTACACAATTCTTTCCTAGATCATTTTGTTATATCTCTAACGGATTAGACAGCATAATATTTTGCTGAAAATTCTTAAATACGGGCACCGCTCGGTAATATAGATCATCTTTTTCTCTTAAGTAATGGTAATGACGTCGCCAATGTCAAGTAATATACACGGTGGTCACATGATGAGTTTCCAGTACATAACCGATACTTACCTATATACCTTGAGTCGAACGCAGTTCACTTGCCATGGCTCGTGCATAACCACTATGTTATCAATAAGCCGGCAAGGCATGTTTGGGACTATACGCACTCTGGTTTGTCACATCCATTCATGGACTTCCATAGCCACTTTCACCAAGTGGATGGCAAGTCACATGTCATGATATCTAGAAAAAAATGTCCTCAGACCTTACCTCATCCAAATCATTGTTAACATTGATAGAGTGCACCACACCGCTGGTCAACATTCTGTTTCTCTCCCACAGCTCGTTGTCCTTGTCTATCTGCTGGCGCTGGGCGGACACCTTCCTCTTGCTTCTCTTTTCAATCTGTTCCTCTTTCGCTCGCACGTACTCCGCGCTGGTGCCGGCGAACGGGTCCGACTCGTCTGTCTCGCCTGTCATGAATACAATTTTAATGACAATATCATGACTGGATGAGGGACATGTAGACCACATTTTCCTCAATTGCTCTAAATTTCAACCATCCCTGTATGACATTATCCCTCCCACAGTCCCTCGCCCCATTAACTTTAAATTTGTATTATCATCTGTACATAGCCTCATATTTATGAAACTAATCTACTTTATTAGAATAAATAGAATAAAACTTTAATTAATTGTTATTAATCTTTTTCTTTTTTTGTTTATTTGTCTTATGGTCTTACTAATGTATTAATAGGTGTGCGTTTTAATTTGTGTGGTTTTGGGTGTTTGCATTGTGCCGTCTTTTGTCCAGGTCAAACTAACAGTATCTCAGACTGGTGGCCTTTGATGTGAATCTACATTATCTACCTACTGATTATGGAGCTCTAAGTGTATTCCTCGAAATCACGGATATTTGCAGAGAAACAGTTGTCCCGTATGCTAACAGGGACTGTAAATGTGAAAAGAGATACATCTTTGCCCACTGATCAGCTGCCACAACTTGACATTGGCAAATCACCGATGAATATTGGTGGAGCCACATTAAAAAAAGAAGAAGAAGAAGACAATATCATACTTTTTGATTCCAGCCATGTATCAATGACTTTTTTTAATTATAAACGTATGTACTTTCAAGAGCACAAGTGTATATCACAAAAGTTTCGCTCAACAACAATAATAAAAGAGAGAAATATTATTTTCAATACTTATCTTAAAAATACTGTGTATTTATTTACTTTCAATACTAAATGAAAATTATGTAAGTATCAGAAAAAGCCTTAGCAACGGTTTCTATTGACACGAATTTGTCAAATTTCGTGACGATGGTCTAGCGTTTAATTAAATGTAATGGGTGCAGCGCAGGATATTTTTCCATAAATATTTTTTTAGTTGCGTTATTATTTGTCTCTCAAGGCAGCAAAATCACTTAAAAGGGTAAAATAAACCTTTTAAAAAAAGTGCACCGACTTTAAAAAGTAAAAAATATTTCGTCGTAGAATTTGAAGACGGTTGGTGCCAAATTAGAAACAACTTAGTTCCCAAATTCACTATTCTAGACAATTATTAGGAACCTACGATCATCAGTACATATACAAACATAGATAATATTGAACAGATCTTTATCGTCTTAGATATTTACTTAGTTTTGTATCCTAGACGAAATATTTATTATTTTTTACTTTTTTTTTAAAAGGTTTATTCGTATCTGAATTATCAAGTTATGACATTCCTTCAGTGTCAAAATATAACAATGGAAAAAGTAAGCTGAGATTTGATGTGATTGGTTGTGGTTAACAATTTGAATGTCATTGAGCTATTATGTGATTGGTGGCAATAGAAAGGAAACAAAGTGAAAAGTGAAACAATCCTGCACTTGATAGTTCATAATCCAACAAACCACATTTAAAGGTTTTTTTTCTATCTAAATATTCTCTAAACAAAACTTTGTCTTCAGCTGGGTACCATTAGGGTCCCCAAAATACAAAAATAATTGCTACAACCACAGCCACACCAAAGAGCACGCAAGGGTTAGGATACACTGTTTTCACAGTTTCTGTAAGGTACCTAAGTACTTGTGATGATTTTTAAATAGGAGGGCTAATTTAATTTAATTTAATCTAACTTAATTTCTGTGTATAATGTCTCACCTTCACCCATATTATACCAAGCTCTGTCAAGTTTCTTCTCAGCTTCCTGCCAATCGGGATCTTCTTTATCAACACCTCTTCTTGAACTGGCAAATCTGAAAATAGGAGTCATTGTATGTTAGATAGAGTAGGGCATATATTTCAGATGGCTTTAGTATGTACACAAAACATTATTATATGTTCCATTTAACATAAAATACAGAAATTTAACACCTTATTTCACCCCTCTTTAAATATTGTTTTGAAAAAATCCAAAATACTTTAAAACAAGTGTCAACTTGATTATATACATGGAATAAAAAAGACTAACATTTAACACCCCATTTCACTTCCTAGGGGGTTGAATTTTGAAAAATCCTATCTTAGTGTACGCTTTAGAGACTAGACTCTAGCTAGACCAGAGGTTCCTAAAAGGTTTTACACCGTTTTAAGACCCCCTTGCTAGATTTTTAAAATTTTCTGTAGACCCTCATAATACTATTTCCTTGCTGACGTGAACCCCTCAGCAAGTAATCATCGATATTTCAATTTTATTATAATATTTACTATATCTGTGCATTGTCTGTCAGTCAGCCAGATCATAGTACTGTTACATAATATTAAAATTCCCATGGCCAGAAATCAAACCCGGGCTGTCAAGCAAAGTAGACTGGGCTACAGCTACACTTTTTCTATACACTTTGAACAAGTGCAAATTAAATAAAACATAAGTCCCTTTAATTATCCATTTATACTTACTTATGAGGTGAAGCCCTAGGTGTATTCTCGTAGAATCTGCCTCGAGAGTCCCTTAAAGGTAGTTTTGACCGTTCTGATCCTCTGTACCCCAAGTCTTTGAGATTGGGGGTTGGGAAGTCCCAGCTTGACTTCTTTAGGGGACCTTTGGTATCATCATCATCATCATCCCAGGGTGTCTTGTCTGTGGGCTTCAAGACTTTCAGACTGAAAATGTGATAGTATGAAATTAATATTAGGTCTAAGTTTTACAGTTTATCTCAAGTGAATTTAACTTTTACTAGGAACCCACCCCGGGCCCATTGGGTACTTACTGGCTTATTTTATAATATGTAGTTTATAATATTAGTATCAGTTCAATACAACCCACTATTATTTCTGTCCACCCTTTCTTCAACTTTATATTAATGGTCTTATACTATATCCATGATTTTTCTAGGATAAACTATTCCTAATATCTCTGAAATTATCCACCTGTGTCACTGTAATTTAGCATTATGTGTCACTGTAATTTAGCATTATGTGTCACTCTAATTTAGCATTATGTTACTTATAGAATAAAGATTTTTTTTAACAGGATGTTATACCATTACCAAATTTTCAATAAGCGTTTAATTGAAGGGTAATGGTTAATAAGCATTTTAAAAAAATTTAAGAGCTTTGTGATATATTGTGAAAGAGAAAACAGGGGCAAAACAATCTTTTATTTTACCACCCATATTTCCTATTAAATATATTCAATTGAAAAAATTAGGACTATTTCACTTAGATATATTGAATAAGTAACTATATGCTAAATTACAGTGACACAGGTGGAGTATTTACAGAGAAATTGGGAATAGTAAAATCTCCACACAAATTATGGATATAGGGCTCTTAATGCTACAGAATAGCCATTGTGGTAAAAAGGCTACCTACTTAAATTAAATCTTGTGTAGTTGTCAAGTTCAAATGTCTGGCTTTTGCCCACCTAACCTAGTGCCCAGGCCTTTGTGCAGATTTACTTGCCTGATATTATAACATGCCTATCAACCATAATCCAACTAATATTATAAATGTAAATGTGTGTTTGTTTGTTTGTCCTTTTTATATGTACAGAGACAGGTGGCGGTGACATGAGAGTGACATAGCCGACTTTCCATCCCAGAAATCATTTGAGATATATTCTAATGTCACATTTAAAAAAAATCATATTGGCCAAACCGGGACGGAAAGCTAGTACATAAAAAGACATTACTTGGGTGTTCTTGGTTCATCTTTAAATCTTGGCTCATAATAACTTCTTCTAGAGCTATCTCTCTCAGAGCCTCTATCTCTTTCTCGCCTGTCAGAATCTCGTCTATCCGAATCTTTTCTTCCGTCTCGGTCCCTCTTGTAATCATATCTATCTCTGTCTCGTCTATCTCTATCACGCCTGTCATAAGGCCTTTTGTGATATCTGTCATCTTTGTCATCTTTTGAGCGGGATTTCTTCTCTTCTTCAGTGGAATTATACATTCCCTTTTCTTTAGATTCTTTTTCTTTTCTGAAATTGAAATTATACATTTGTATGTTTTTTTTGAGTTTTTAATTGGAATCTTAATATTTAAATGGTAAGAATAAAACTATGATGTCAAAGGAGATCAACATACTCCCATACATAGTTGGGCTAGTTGCGGCCGTATTTTACAGTATTTTTACTTATAATGTTTAAACACTAGTAACACTCGGAACGTATCTACTTAAGGAGGCTATCCTGTAATCGTATGGGCTAAACTAGGCCGTATTTCTCTGTAAATAATCCACCTGTGTCACTGTAATTTAGCATATAGTTACTTATTGAATATATCTAAGTGACAACGTCTTTATTTTTTTAATTGGTTTTATTGAATAGGAAATATGGGTGGTAAAATAAAGGATTATTTTGCCCCTGTTTTCTCTTACATAATCTATCAAGAAGCTCTTAAATTTTATTTAAGGGCTGTTATACCATTACCCTTCAATTCAACGTCTTGCGTTTTTTGGTAGCTTATTGAAATATCAAAATAATAATTACGTAAATCAAGTTACGACCAAAAATTCAGGAGTTTCAAGTTTAAAATTACAACGTTGTCAACTATCATCTAGGCAAATTTGAATATGAACATAGAATCTATATCTTTTGTCTTTCTCTGTGACGCTTGCATTAACGCATGCGTCATACCATCTGTAAATCGTATATGAAACGAGAGTTGAATTGCGTTTGTTTACTTTTTTGACATTTTGTGACGTTTGCATCTTTGCAGATTATTTTTATGGTTATTTATTTATTACATACATAAACATTTGTAACAACAACCACATTTTTGATACTGGAAAATACTTCTATATGCTTCAATAAAGTAAGTACTTACCTAAATCATAATTTATACTAAAAGTGTAAAGATATTATATTGGTAACTATCATAAACATTTTTCCACAAAGAGGTGCTAAGTAATCTGCATGTATGTGATGGTGGAGATGGTGGACTAGCCATGTTTTTAAAGATACCTTGTGTGGTCTATTGCTGTAACTCAAACACTCATTTTATTTAGGCCTCCAAAAGTAGGTATGACTTAGCCACTTCTGTCATCCGGATCCTAGTAGGTACCCCAAAATGACTTTTGTGCAATTCTTGCAATACATGACATTTTAAATTTTCTGGCATTATTATTTTGTGACCCCAAAATATACAATTTCTATCAACACTTATTTCATTTCTCCTCATAAAATATGGTTTCATTTCTTTATTTAAATTGTTTGTCTGGCCACCCATCATAGCTATACCTACCTATCTTCTTTTACTATTTAAATCATTTCCCAATTTATAATTTCAATATTACTTTTGTCAATTTAATTTGTACATTATTTCATAGATAGGTATAGTTTGAAAGAATGAAGGATGAAAGATTGACTAAAAAGGTGTATATGGTTGAAGTGAAAGGATATGCTGGCAGAGGACGACCTAAGTGTACTTCTATTGAACATATTAAAAATGTATTGATCGAAGGCAATATTACAAAGTACACACAATCGCCGAGCATGAATGAAAGGTATAATGAATATAAAAGAAGCGAAAGAGGTATGTCAGGACCGTAGCAAATGGCATTTGATTGTCTCTGCCTACCCCTCTTGTGATGATAGTTAAATAGTTATTCATCATAATTATCATTATTATATTATATAATTATTATAATGTGGGTGATCCAGAGACAGTCTGCCGGATTTCTATCAGTTTGTATGTGTCTTATAGTGTACATATAAAAGAAGAGAGAAATATAGCATAATGGGTCAGAGTGGAAGAAACGGGGCACTAAGAAAAAAAGACTTGGAATATTTTTTAACCATTATATGGATAAACTTAGACAAAGCTCGAAAGTGCAAAAAGATTTTTCATGATTTTCATAAAGACTTTTTTACTCCATATAACACCCATTTCCTATGGTGCCATAGAATGAAAGGCATCACAAGGAGCAACTTTTGTCACATAAACTTTCTACTTAGACTACTCCCCGCGCCGCTATAATGAAAAATAAGCGGGGCACTGAAAAAAAAAAAATTTTCGATCGTTTTTTTTTCTATGTAACACCCATTTTTTATGATTCCATATGATGAAAGGCATCAAAAGGAGAATTTTTTATCCCAGAAACTAGACTAGTCCCCGCGCCGCTATAATGAAAAATTTCAACCAAGTAGAGCAAGTGGGGCACTATTACCTACTCAATATTACACTATTTTTTTATGATGCCATAGGATGAAAGGCATCACAAGGAGAATCTTTTATCCCAGAAACTTTCTACCTAGACTACTCCCCGCGCCGCTATAATGAAAAATTTCAACCAAGTGGAGCAAGTGGGGCACTATTACCTACTCAATATTACATTATATATATATTTTTGATAGGTACCAAATTCTAAAACTTGAATATTTCGAACGTTCATTTGCGACGTTGCCAACTTTCATGCGAATTTTGACAGATTGTAAATTGATCACGTGGTCAATAGGCCCCTTAAGAGGATTGTGTAGCTCAGCGTACGCAGCGAAATAGGTATTTAGAAAATCATATTCTGTCTCAAGCACCCTCTTCCCCCGGGCATCAGTGCGACAGAGAGCACTGCAGCTCGTGAGTGTTCATAGGTATGTTTTTCGTTGAAAATTGCGTTTTGGGCGAAAACGATTTACACCTACTAAACTATAAGGAAACCTTATAATTTTGGTGTCATATGGTGACAAGAGGGCTGGAGCATACCTTGGACAACGTATTAGCATAGCTATACAGCGAGGAAACGCTGCTAGCCTTCTTGGCACTTTACCGCAGGACAGTGATTTCGAGAAAGTTTTCTACTTATGAGTATGTATCCTACATATTCATGATTAGAGAGCCACTCATGGGGTTCCCTGTGTTTAATTTTTATTATATTTAAACTTTGTATGTAGATATATATTATTTAATATTGTTTTAATAAAGTATTCTGTACCTTAAAGTTGAAAGTGACAGGTAAATAATTATTGCCAGCAACAAATAATGTTGAAATAGGTGTTCAAAATCAAAATCTGAAAACTATTAATTCAAGAGCTAAAAATACTGGACCACAATTTTTTAGTTCTATATCTTATATCAAACAACTGTGGGTATTATCGGTTCTGTTCGCGAAGATAAAAAAAAATGGCCCAAATCTAGGGATCTCCTTTTGTGACATTAAATAATTTTTTGAGGTTATGTTGATGGCATTTCTTGCAAAAGAAGTATGATAATGGATATATATTTTAAAATATAATCTAGTTGGGTATTAATACGGTTACTTAAGTATAACACTGTTTTCTATAAGACAAAAAAGCAGTACTTACATTTTAAACAGAACTTTAGGAATTTATTTACCTTTGTAATCGCTCCAGCATCCGTTCCCTGGCCTGTTCAGAAATTCCTCCTGTATAAGTGGGAGTCTCCTCATTAGGTTTGCGGTATTTTCTATCTCTAACCCCTTTGGATTCATTAGATTCATCAGAACCTTGTTCCTCTTGATTAAACGAAATCAACCGGTTTTGCTGTCTTCTAGCAGCTGCGAGTTTATCTAAACCTAAAAGAGATGGTTTGGCGAATTGAAACTCTTGCGGTTTATCCTTTTTAATTATAATTAGCCCCCCTTTTGTTTCGCCAGAAGTTCCTTGTAAACGATGGATGTTTTCGTCGTTATCTGACATTGTAACACTTATAACTACTTTACAGACAAAATAATACGTTTTTACTAGTATAAATTATTGTATTATTTCAATAAATTACATTTAAAGAAACCAATAAATTAATTTGAAAAGAGAGACAGATTGACGAAAATAATTGTAAACATTGCACAATGATGACTGACAGATTGATTGAAACGACTGTAAAAAATATTTGATTGATTAGGCAAAGAAATTATCTTAAAAGGTGCATTGAAAAAGTAACCGACACCAATAAAAGATTGTTGAAATAATAAGCCGCAGTCCGGAGGCGGGAACCCTAAATAGGAAGTTGAGTACTTAATGTCATGTCATCTTATCATGTCATTATTTAAATGTGTCGATGAGGGACCCGTTTTAACTTTTTACCCCCGTAGTTGTAGTCCGAAGTTTCAAAATCTGTAAACTCGGTAGGTAAATAAAAAAGATTTAAAGATTATTTATGACATTTATTTTATTTCTATTGTAGAATGTTTTGCTTATTAGTCGATCGGATTGAAACATTTTTGATGTGTAACATCTTTCCTTTCGCTTTCCTGTGGGAGTGTGGTAGATTTGGCCGTCAGATGGTAGGTAGGTACCAAGACCTATACCAACCCAATTTCTGAGAGGTTGGTACTGTCAGCCAACAGAGTGTGCGTGTGTGTAACGAGAAAGAGAAAGGGAAATAGAGAAGGAGAACGCATCAGCTGTGCGCTTAACCTACAGTGTTGTGTATAAAGTGTGCTGTTAATATACTAATTTGTATGTGTAAACTATATTAATAAATGTATTTACTGTTGATTAATAAGAGTCTGAAAAAAGTGCAGATCATTGATAAAAAAATGCAAGTAAGTAATATTGAATAATTATTCTAATAAATATTTCAGTAGGTAGGTATTTTTTAAATTTTGAGGTTAATTTTGCTTAATTCACAGAGCAAGTAAAAAACTGCGCAAGAGGCTAGACTCACGACCAATCACATTTTTTTTCAGGATACTGTTAATGCCGCTTTAAGGTACAATGTCAGATGTTACACATCATATGAATATTTCTATAGGTACTGTAAGGCTCGCTTGTTTTTTCCTATAGAAATTTAAATTTTGAAAAATCCACTAAATTTGACTTTTAAGATGTATTTGTGCCAACTTTCAAGTTGATACACACAGTGAATTCGATTTTTCTAGTAGGTAATAAATATCACTGGTTTCAAGAGATTTTAATTTTTACGCAGAAACCCAATAAATCTAGACCACTGTGTGAAAAGTACTTTACCTGCCTATGAAAATCCCAGGACAGTAGGTAAGTGCGTTCAAACATACATAAAAACAAACAAACATACCTACAAATTCTTAAGCTTTATTATTAGTATAGATTTACAGACATCGACTTCTCGTGCTTCGGAGGGAAAGTAAATTGTGCACTTAATCTAAAAATAACAGATTACTTATTATTACCTACTTACTTATCTACGTCTGTTAAAGAAGTGGCACATGCAGCAACAGGCTTGCCAAACACTGGCAAATAGTGGACACTGTTGCTGATGGATATGTGTGTAGGTATGTTTGTGAATTGGCAGTAAATTTTAAAGGCCAGATTGGCCATTATCTATTGGGCTGATGAACCACCATTTTTAGAGGTAATTTTTACCAAGCATGTTTCTTTTCATTCACAAATTAAAAATATCAGCCTATCGCCATCTAATTGTAGGTGCGAATAAATCTTTTTATTTTGCCGCATCGTCTACTAAAAGAAATACAGAAATAGATTTAGTACGAAAGTGACTCTATCGGTGTACAGTCGCTGTGAATATAAAATAATAAACATCCGCGATATTCCGTACGCGTTTTATGAATATAAAATAAAATAAATAAAGAAAATATAAGGAAACAATATACCACTTGGTAGAAAAATATTCAAAATGGTAGTTTTTGTGAAAATTTTACTTTTATGTGATGCGTGACAAGGTCAATTTAGGTACAATTTATATGATGACATATAATTTTATAGTGTGCGTATGAGTGTATTTCTATTGTGATTTAGTGTATTTTTGTGTGAGACTATCATGGCTGATGAATCTGGCGAACACACTGTGCCAGGTATTTTTTATTTTTCTCTACAATTTTATAGCTCAAACTTCTGTCGTATCCTTGGGATGATTCTTTAAACTGCTATGATCTGAATGTCATTTTAATTTATTAATCCTACATCGGCCTATAAATTATAGAAGAAAGAAATTAGTACATAAATCTTAGAATCTAGACAGCTCTACCTAGAATATAATACTTATCATATTACAATAATAGCTTACTTGCTCTGATTTTTATTGTAAAGGTATTTTGATAAGAATATTTAATATATTTTGTTAAAAAAACCGAGCCGAGGAGGGGGAATGAAACATATAAAATGTGTGCTACGAAATGCAAAATGAAAATAAATCGTAACAAGAACGAGTTTTAATATTTATAATATTTTTAACTTATTTATATTATATTAATTATTTTACTCGGGGAAGGGGGACGGGGGAAAGGTTAAGACTTAACATTTTAAAAATCATTAATGAGTTGACCTATTTTTAAAAAACGTGTTTTACGGTTTTGAGGAAAACTAGAAAAATATCTAGAGTGAAATTAGGCAGATTTGTTTTAAATTATATTTGATACATGAAAGGTAAAGTAAGTAACATTTTAAAAAGTGGTCTAAACCACAGTTTAGTATGCCACGTACCGACCTAAGTAATTTAAATTATTTTACATTGCCCCAATTCATTACTTTAATATCATTTACAATTTAAATAGCTACCGTACTATAAGGTATTCCTCACCGAATTTCAATAGAAATTCATTTTCTAACACCATTTCTTATAAATTTAAATTATCGTAGTGTCTGTGTCCTTAATGAAGTCAAGAAAGGTCAATAAATGAATAAATTATTTAAGTAAGTACTAGGTAGGATTCATAACAAAAAAAATTGTGATATTTTCAGTATTTTTAAACGAGCCATACAATTATACCTGATTAGCTTTCCGCCCCCGGCTTCGCCCGTGTATATTTTCGAACAAAATAAAATATAGCCGGATGCTCAGCTCAATATAGCTCAGGGAAATTATTATATTACCTAGCTATTAGTAAATTAATTTTCAGAATCGGATCAGTAGTTTCAGAGATTACCCCCTACGTCCAGACTTACAAAACCTTTTACCCCTCCCCCGGCCCCCAAGTAAATTCCTAGATACGACCTTGAGACAGATTGACATGACACACACGGCGGTGAACTTGTTTTATAATAAGTACTTACCTATAAGTAAAATCAAACGAATCTATAGTAAATTAGAAATTAGGTGCAATAATTTATGTCTTGGTAAAATTCGGTATGTAGGATACTCTACTTAGTAGATGCTCTACTAACCCCTTGCTTTTTTTTATTTTCTGTAGACCCCCGTAGCATTTTTTCCTTGCTGACGTGGACCCCCAGCAAGTAGAAATCGACCCCTGGGGGTCATATATACTACTTTGGGAAACGATACTAAGTAGGACCTGTCATCAAATGAAAAACACTTTGCTTACATAAAAGTTTGTTTCCTCAAAACTTTCCGCGACTTATCCAAGTACTTATTCTCTCGTTTCATTATTTGTATTCATATTATGTCTTTGTATTGATTTTATTTATAAGAAGAAACCGAAAAAGGTTTTCTCACTTGAAACAACTTTATTGTTAGATAAGCCTAGTAGAATTTTATTTGAGTCTTTGTGATCAAAGGAGGTGTATTACCTAATTATATCCCAAAGAAGGAAAAAACAACTTCATTTATGGAAATTTTACGTAGACATTTTTTGTATCATGAGATGGTATCAACTCAAAATTGGAGCTTCGTGATTTTAATAAATATATTAGACTGGCTTTCCGCCCCTGGCTTCGCCCGTGAATATTTTCAAACAAAATAAAACATAGCCTAGGCATATCACTCAGGAATATTGTAGCTTTCTATTTGTAAAATAATTTTTAGAATCGGTTCAGTGGTTTGAGAGATTACCCCCTACATCCAAAACTTACAAACTTTACCTCTTTATAATACTAGTTTTAAGACTAGCGATCCCGTCCTCGGCTTCGCACGGGTACAATATGCGTTTACAACAATTTGAATACCTAACATAAATACTCTTATCTATTAGAGATAGAGATGTCACGGACTTTTCAGTAGATCACATTTTATTCTACACAATTGTTTCCTACATCATTTTGTTATATCTCTGACGGGTTAGACGGCGGGATCATCTTAAATACCGATTAATCGGCTTTATACACTATAAACACAATACTTGACATTGGCAAATCACCGATTAACATTGGTGGAGCCATAATAAAAGAAGAAGAAGACTTGATTCACGTTTAATACTCGTAAACCTGCTTGGTGAATCAACCTATCTAATCTTGAAAACCGCATCAAAAGTAGTTTTTGCGTGAATATAGTGATATAACATGGAATAAACAAAGGAATAAACATGTTTCATATTTATCATTTTTTTATATCTTCCAAGGGTTACCCTAAAGCTCCCGGAACCGTGTTCTCGTTCCCAGGGTAATCAGCGGAAGACCAAGTCTTCTTCTTTTAGCCGATGGTATTTGTGAGGCTATACCTAACATTGCTAATATAGTACTATAAGATCAGAAGTCAGTTTTCAGTTAGTTTACAAGGAAGCATTAATTTTACTTAACCGCCCACTGTGAGCCTCTTTCATTTGGTAGCTCATTTAAAACAAATTAATAGACCCATCTCAAGATCAAACGAATTGTCTTGGCATTTAAATATTTATTTTACGTGAATTAATTTAGAGCATGGAGTATTAAAACCATGGAAATAATACATCAACTTCAAATGTAACTTTTGATCTTTGACTGTACTTATATACCTAATCTACTAACTTATTATGTTAAATACTAGTTTTCCGCCCGGCTTCGCTTCGGTTTGTTTTAGTTACACATACCGTACGGGATGCTAACTTTCTTTTAATGAAATATCTATCTATCATCACGCCTTTCATCCCAAGAGAAGTAGGCATAGACAATCGAATGCCATTTGTTACGATCCTGACATAACTATCTCTTTTGCTTCTTTTATATTCATCATACCTTTCATACATGCTAGTCGATTGTGTGTACTTTTAATATTTCCATCGATCAATATATTTTTTATATGTTCAATAAAAGTACATCTAGATCGTCCTCTGCCATCATTTCTTTTCACTTCAGCCATTTTTTAGTCAATTTAGCCAGGTTTATACCTTTTTAGTCAATCTTTCATCCTTCTTTTTTTCAACTTGTCCAAACCTACTTTTCTTAATTTTAGTCACAACATCATCTTTCACTCCGCATTCTTGTCTAATGACATCGTTTTAATTAAATAATGTAAGTAATAACTGGGATATATTTTTTCCTGTATTCAGTAGGTACCCACTTAGTTTTTGAATCCACGTTTCTTCACACACTTTAGCTTTATAATATTAGTGTACTTGAAATTCATTTGTTTAGACTTTTGGACGTCTTTTTATAGTTACATTTTTAAATAACCGTTTAAAAAATACAATTATTAAAAGTTTTAATTAATTTATAGAATTAACTTATTTAAAATATACATGTAAAGTATGTTTTACAAATAAGATAGACATGGGAGCGTTTTGGTTAGATTGTTGGACTCAATTGGATCCTGTGGCAAAAAATCTAAAAAAATATCTACTATTGCTGTCAATAGATACGCACCGTAGTGTGTAGTGTTCTGGTAGAATCTATCTATCTATCCATCATCACGCCTTTTATTACAAGAGGGGTAGGCAGAGACAATTGTTACTATCCTGACATACCTCTTTCGCTTCTTATATATTCATTCAGTGGTTTCGGCATATGCTCGGAGATTGTGTGTACTTTTGCCACTGATTTGGAAATTAAATAGTTTTTATTTTTTAGTGTCTTTTTGCATGACACATAGATTAAGTTTCCAATTTCATTTATAATCAAAAAATAATGTTTGCCTTTGTTTAGACAAAGTTCAACGAGTTGCTAGTTGTGTAATATTTCTGCAATAGTTTGTTTGATAACAACGTTGTTATGGCTATAATAGAAACTCTCTATAATATTCATACCTATTATTCACAAATCACAATGAAACTCATGATCATGAACAACAGATTATCATAGAGACCATGTGTCCAAAAAATATAAAAAAATTGTTTTGGAATCCCTAGAGGTAGCTCTTTCAAATGTTACAACACAATATATCAATTAGAACTTTTTGTGTGCTTAAGGGGAGGTTGATTTCTGAACTGAAATTACCGAATTTTACGAATGCTATGAACATACAATTTGGGCATCGAAAACTAGAGGATTTTATCTAGTATTGTGTAAGATGAAAACATGATTGGTGAACATTTTCGCGATAACTAAAATTTTTGAAATCACCTCTTCAAAAACACCTTTTTAGTCATACGACCATACTTATATACTTACATATTTATACGAATCTGTAGGTAATCTCAGTACCTAGTATTGATTAAGAAGATATTTCCCTGCATGTGATCGTTTTTTAATAAATTATTTATTTGTAATGTGCCGCTTACGTCATTTATTCCGAGAAGCGATACATTATGCCCTTCTCACTTCTGCAGCAAGAACGGACAAAGCGTCGTCGTTGTCTTGCATGACGCGATCAGTTGCGCCCGAAACACTCATGCGCCCGAGTTTAGGGCGTTGCTTACGATTAGGAATTTCTGAGTCGTTCCTCGCCTTAAACCAGACCTAATGTTATGCCTTTCAAATTTCTGCGTTACATACCTAGTTTTTGAGAAAAACGTCTGTGCAATTGTTATCCTAGACAATTGAAATAAAATAAAACTGATATGAACTATCCATTGTGAAGCAAAAACATGGGGTTTTAGGTTAACTGTAAATTTATCTATACATGAGATTCACGTTGCGAGATAAGAAAAATTCTCACAAAACACGTAAATAAAATAAATTGTCTTTTTTATAAATTGTTTTAAGAGTAAACACTTTGGACAGACGTCTTTTAAACAAATCAAGATTGGCTAAAACAAATATCAAATTGAACAAAAAATATGTCGCTGCTGGATCAAAATATCGCATTATAGTTTACAAGAATAACATGTTCTCAAGTTCAGTGTGACGTGACTGTTGGATCTATGCCAGAGCAATTGGACGCTGAATTGTATGTAACTGCCGATACTTAGGTTACTTTTTAAGGACCGTTGTATTTATTAGAGCGCGAAGATAGATTTATCTATCTATCTATCATCACGCCTTTTATCCCAAGAGGGGTAGGCAGAGACAATCGAATGCCATTTGTTACGATCCTGACATACCTCTTTTGCTTCTTTAATATTTATTCATACCTTTCATACATGCTCAGCGATTGTGTCAGTGTGTACTTATAATATTACCATAATTTATTTTTATATGAAATTTAATTTAAATTGTATAAATTGTGTTATTCTAAACTACTTTCAATCACTAAAACAATTTGCAAGGTTTCAATTACGTATTACGGTTTTACACCATCATTATAATCAGTAGACGAGAAAAGAAGTTCGACGACTGTTTATATGTAATATTACAGTTATATGGAATGGTCTACTCCCTACAAATTAGTGCCATAAATCGACAGTTAAGATGTTACACATCCAAAACATCTCTTTATGCCGCCATGCAGTTGAGTACATGATAGCGATACTCGTAACAATAGTTGCTTTTACTTATGGACAAAACATTAGTAGGTATGTCACTTCCATCCCCCTTTTATTACTTTTAAAGATTTTCTCTGGATAATCATAATCACAATCCAAAAACAAAGATAATGGATTAGGTATAACATTGTATTATTTATTGTCGGTTGTCTAATTTATATTAACTGAAAATATTTAAAATATAATGACAGTTACTTACCTAAAGCGTGTTTTAGTAGTAATTACCTTCGTGACACTATGTAGCAAATGAGTGAAGTAACATTTAAGAAAATGTATGCAATTTACTTCTTTACACCTAATTACAACCAATTACAATACTTATATTATATCGTATCATTTCCGCATTATATCCAATTGTGATTAGTATTAAAAGTACACAGAATCGCCGAGCATGTATGAAAGTTATGATGAATATAAAAGAAGCAAAAGAGGTATGTCAGTATCGTAACAAATGGCATTCGATTGTCTCTGCCTACCCCTCTTGGGATAAAAGGCGTGATGATAGATAGATATATAGTGATTAGTATTTACAAGCTTGCATTTATATTTTCATATGGGAAATTTTTAATTGAGCTTTATTACGAATTTCTAAATGGTATTAAAAATACCAAGTGAGCATCTTTTTAACTGATTGATCTTCCAATTTATCATCTAATATTTGATGTCTATTGGTTTATAATTATTATAATATCCACCCCTCGCCCTATGATAATGTCCTAGGGATATAAGATCAAAAGATTCCACGTCACGCCTTGGTGTATAACGCACGCGCCCGCGGAGACGTGATTGGGAATCCAGTTTAATCCCGTCCGCGCTGTTATAATTGTGATTAGTCAGTGCTGTCAGTGATAGGACACATCACGGTCGGCGGGAGCATCCTACCTACCGATTATCGGCTTATTGTTACTGTGACGCCTATATACTGGACATTCAAAGCCCTGATGGAGCCATTTTGAAAAAAAAAAAAAAAAAAAAAGGATTCCACATCCGGTCATGGCGACATACGCACGCGTTTTCGTCGTGGCGTGATGTGGAATCCAGTTTAATCCTGTTCGCGCTGTGATGGTTGTGATTAATCAGTGATTAATAAGACATATCACGGTCGGCGGGATTATCTTACTCGGATTTATCGGCTATATACACTATAAAGGCTATAATACTTGACATTGGCAAATCACCGATGAACATTGGTGGAGCCATAATAAAAAAGAAGAAGAAGAAGAAGAAAAAAAAAAATAGAAAATAAGATATTGTCTCTGTCTTGTGTAGGTATATCCCTTCTGTAATAAAATTATTCAGATCCTAAAATATCGTACATTTTTTATAGTGATCCTAAAGTATCGATATAAGCGTCAATCAAAGCATCAAGATTTTCCTCTTCCCCGACTTGATTCACAGTTAATGCTCAGCTCCTAAACATGATAGGACCATGTTATATACTGGAAAACATTCCCGGTGAATCGACCTATCTATTAGTGAAAACCGTAACAAAATCCGTTTAATAGTTTTTGCGTGAAAGGGCACAGACGGTGGACTTTGTTTTATAATATGTAGTGAAAAAGATGTTACAAAGACAAAATACTCAAGCACCAAACCCAATAATTTCAGGTTAAAGTAGTAAACCATTTTTACCAAGTCGTATAGAGGGACTTTTCATGATACGTCTTGCAATCTTCCCAAAATATCTGAAACCGAGCTCGTGGGAACTGAATCATAAAAACATCACAATGTAGCTCCCTCCATCTATTGAAGGGTCAAAGGAATCATTCTACATAACTAGTCTAACACACAATATAGTCTTGTATACTGGGACAAGAGGTGATGGCACAAATATTTGCTTTTGTATTTAAGAGGATGTATAGAGCTAAATGCGAGTTTTATGATGCGTAAAAGTACATGATCCACTGCAGTGACCATAATCAAAAAAATATATGACATTCTTGAGGTTATGCGTTATTAAGATACTGTGTTCAAAACATAATACAACTATATTGATTCGATAGAAAAAAATCACGAATGTACCTCTAAACAAATATTTTAATGTTTAGAAACAGTACTAAAATGCATGCAATGATTCTGATTTTTTGCCAGATTTTTTATCTAGCAATATACTATCGTAATACTGTTCTATTTTTTAATCAAATTTTCAGCAAGTTCCTTTATTCTCATTTTCGAGATTTTATGTACGCACTACACGCGTGTGTGCGTAAGCGCTCGTGTAGTGACAGTACCGGCTGCAGGCTGATGCTATATTATTAGTGGCAGCCACGTTGTTTGGTGTGTATGTGTACCCGCGTGGGGGCGGTGCCATCTCTCAAGGTCTTTGGCTCTATCCAGCGTCTTAAGGTTTCGTACCTCGTTTAAGGATCCGTGGCTCTTAGTAATCTTGTATATGTCAAAAATATGGCACATCTCAGTTAATCCTGGAAACGTGAGTTTATTTTTACAACATTTCCTCACCACACATTGATTGTTATTATTTGAAATTGGATTGAGCCATATTTTTATTATTTAGGGTTCTAAAAATGCGTTTTGGAAATTATGGCTATTTAGAACTCTTAATAATGAAAATATGGCTCAATCCAATTAAAAATAATGACTATCAACTGTGTGCTGAGGAAATGTTGTATAAATTGTATAAATAAACTCACGTTTCCAGGATTAACTTAGATTTGCCATATGTTTGACAGATACAAGATGACCTTGACCACCGCCCCTTAACAAAACCTTTATAAGTTCACCTTTGTGTCCGTCCGTCTGTCACAGAGTTTTTATAAACAATATTTATCGAATCCTTAAAGCAAGTTTTCATGGTAAATAAAAATTGTTAGTTTGTTCGTATTCTATAGACAAAAATATCGAGTTCTGAATTTGCCCTCAGCATTGATAGACATCGGCAGTTTTTTAATAAACTGTCATAAAAGAAGCGAAAGAGGTATGTCAGGATCGTAACAAATGACATTCAGTTGTCTCTGCTTACCCACTTGGGATAAAAGGCATGATGATAGTCTACAGAAAAGTGCCGTCTTATATGTTAAATACTTAAACAAATAAAACAACATGTTAGATATGAGTTTTCATATTCATAATTTTGCATGAAAGTAATGACATATTTGCCCAGTTTTTGAAGCAGGAGCATTTTCCCAGCGGAGCGACATCAACAGTTGCCCCGACGTTTTACTTGAGATTGTAGCAAATTGACCCACAGATCGCCGCTCTTTGAATAGCATCTATTATATAATAAAGTTTGTGCTGCTGTAGATGCTTTAATAGAGTTTTTTTTCACATATTTTGGTTATTTTTGTAGTAAATAATGTATTGAGATCCCAGGTTCAATTTCCACTTGTGCCAAAAATGATAAACACAAATTTTCTTTAAGAATATGTGCTTCAATCGACCCCTCGTGGTTCACTTCTTCTATAAATAACAGATATATATATATACGTCTGTTAAAGAAGCGACACATCTAGGTCTATTAACTGCAGCAACGGGCTTGCCACCTGTTCTGTTTAATAAGGACAAATAACAAAAAGTGGACACTGTTACCGGTGTCTCTGGCCACACTGCAAGTAATACAGGCCGTGAAGGTGTGTTTTTTGTATTGAGGAAGACAGACGGTTCCTCGTTGGTAACTGTAATATTACCTAGTCTTTTACTAATCTACTTATAATAATATAAATGCAAGAGGTTGTAGGAGAATCTCTGGATCTACTGAACCGATTTTGAAAATTCTTTCACTAATAGGAAGCTACTTTATCCCCGAGCGCTATAGGTTATATTTTATTTTGTTCGAAAATATTCACGGGCGGAATGCTAGTATTAGAGATAGTTTGAGCGCCGGAACACCTCTACAAACGGGAAAATTCTTACCTAATTTATCTGGAAAGATAGCTTTTCGATTTCCGCCCCCGGCTTCGTCCGTGGATATATTCGAACAAAATAAAATATAGCCTATGTCACGCATGGATATCGTAGCTTTCTATTCTTTTAGAATCGGTTCAGTAGTTTGAGAGATTATATACCCTTCATCCAAACTTACAAACTTTACCATCCACCTGCGCCTATAGCGCAACGAATCACTTCATCACTTTGGTCGCCCACTTTCTCGACTTCCACTCGGACCTGTCTTAATGAAGAAGGTACAGATAGCCAAATAAGTTGAGCCTTTTGCTAAATGTCAAAACGCTTCTCTATTTCAATTTTAGCATAATGCTTGGGGTGGGCATTTGGTGAGCAATAATTCTGATTTTAGACAAAGCAAACCAGTGGGCAACTTGTATGCAATCTCAAAACAGTAACATAGACACATAATTTACAGTCAGTTGACCAGCAAGCTTATCAGCTAAAATTTTGCAACTAACAACTAGTCGCGCTACGACAATTCGATCGCTATAGCAACCGGTTGCCAATTTTGAATTCTAATAACTCGCAAGTAAATTACATTTCTAGTTTATTTATGTCTTCTTCTTCTTTTTCTTTTATTGTGACTCCACCAAGATTGGCCAATGTCAAGTTTATAGCATTTGTAGTGTACAAGCTTCTGTCCGCGGTTTCACCCGCGTGGAAATAGATCCAAAAAGAAATAATCCCGTGGCTGTATCTTGCCCCTACCTCGCCCGCTTTCCCGGTAAAAAAGTAGTATATGTCATTCTCGGACCCCTAAACTATACCACTATGCAAAAAATCATTTCGATCCCGTAAAAAACAAAAACAAATCTATCTCACGGGAACCATATAGATTTTTTCCCGGATAAAAGTAGCCTATTCCAGACTATAATCTATCTCTGTGCCAAATTTCATCCAGATCCGTTCAGCCGTTCTGGAGTGATTGAGTAACAAACATACATACAAACTTTCGCGTTTATAAATTAGTGGGATATGCCGATTAATCGGTACCTAAGATGATCCCGCCGAATGTGATATAGTGGATATAATTAGAAATATCACTGCGCGGACGGGATTAAACTGGATCTCTCATAATGTCGCGACAGAACGCGTGCGTTGGTTGCCATGATATGACGTAGAATCTTTATTTATGTTATTTTTTAATTTCGTTGTTCGGTAGGAAAGCTAGCGTTAGTTGTGAGTTAGTTGCGTTTTGACCCAATCCGTCGCAGTTGCTAATTTCGTACTTGCGGTACGTCTACTCATACATTGTTCGAGCAATAAAGCAATTTCACACTCCCTAGCTCTGTCATCTAGAATAGCTTGTAAATGATCACCCATTATTTGTCATACGGATCTCTTGTAAACGGCCCCGGTTTTACGTAAAATGTTTAACGGGTCAACGGATATGAATACATAGAGATGCCTAAGTATATGTAAATTTAATCCGGAACGATGTCATTAGAGAAGAATGCGGAGTCAAAGATGATGTTGTGACTAAAATGAAGAAAAGTAATTTACGATGGTTTGGACACGTTGAAAGAATGAAGGATGAAAGATTCACTAAAGAGGTTAAGATGGCTGAAGTGAAAGGAAATGCTGGCAGAGGACAACAGAGTACAAAAAAGTGTACTTTTATTGAACATAAAAAAAAAGTATTGATCTATGGAAATATTTAAAGTACACACAATCGCCGAGCATGTATGAAAGGTATATTCATAAAAGAAGCGAAAGAGGTATGTCAGGATCGTAACAAATGGAGTCGATTTGAAACCAATTCAATCCAAATCACACTGGTGCCAAAAATGCTAAGCATTACTTCTCGTGCTTTGGAGGGGGCATGTAAAACACTTCCGCATTTCTTTCAAAAATATCAGATATTTACGTCTGTTAAAGAAGTGATACATCTAGGTCCATTAAGTGCAGCAACAGGCTTGCCATCCGTTCTGTTTAATATGGGCAACTAGCAAAAAATGGACACTGTTACTGATGTCTCTAGCTAGCACGTGTGTGTGCTAGACCTATTTGAAAAGGCTATAGGTATTTTATTTAAGAGCAAGCTTGTTAGCGCAATGAACCCAATAAACCGAGCGGTTTATGTTGTCGATATCTCTTAAAAAAGTTTTTAGAGAGATACACTGCAAAAAGAATTGATAAAAATAACCAACGATAAGATAAGATAGGCCAAGATTCACGTACCAGAAACACGAGAAAGAACGATTTCACAAAAAATGGGTCTTGCGAAAATACACAAACCTTCCAGTATTATACAAAAACTATTAGAAATAGAGTACTTATGTGAAATTATCTATAAATACGTGAAATTGATGACTTTCAGGGCTTCATAAAACTTAGGTGTAAATGTTTTTCATATTGTTTTTAAATTCATACTGTGTCAAATATATGTGTCAAAGCTATTTAAATTTCGAAACTAAGACAATATACACTATGTTGCAAAAAAAACGAGCACTTAAGAACACCAATGTTATGTGGCACGGCGACTTGGAATTACATGTTCTAAAGTTTAAAGGATTTGGAAGAGGTTCCAAAAGACTGATTCTCTCTGTAGAAGGCCTGGTTCTGACAGAAAAAGATGTACGGAGCAGAGGGGTGATCGATCTCTTGTCAGTCAAGCTCTTAGAAATCGACGAAAATCTTACAATTATCTTAAAAACCCACCTACAAGAAGTGAGATTGGTGAGAGTTAGCAAATGGACTGTACGGAGGAGACTTATCGAAGCAGGCATAAATATTTGCTTTTGTATTTAAGAGGATGTATAGAGCTAAATGCGAGTTTTATGATGCGTAAAAGTACATGATCCACTGCAGTGACCATAATCAAAAAAATATATGACATTCTTGAGGTTATGCGTTATTAAGATACTGTGTTCAAAACATAATACAACTATATTGATTCGATAGAAAAAAATCACGAATGTACCTCTAAACAAATATTTTAATGTCTAGAAACAGTACTAAAATGCATGCAATGATTCTGATTTTTTGCCAGATTTTTTATCTAGCAATATACTATCGTAATACTGTTCTATTTTTTAATCAAATTTTCAGCAAGTTCCTTTATTCTCATTTTCGAGATTTTATGTACGCACTACACGCGTGTGTGCGTAAGCGCTCGTGTAGTGACAGTACCGGTTGCAGGCTGATGCTATATTATTAGTGGCAGCCACGTTGTTTGGTGTGTATGTGTACCCGCGTGGGGGCGGTGCCATCTCTCAAGGTCTTTGGCTCTATCCAGCGTCTTAAGGTTTCGTACCTCGTTTAAGGATCCGTGGCTCTTAGTAATCTTGTATATGTCAAAAATATGGCACATCTCAGTTAATCCTGGAAACGTGAGTTTATTTTTACAACATTTCCTCACCACACATTGATTGTTATTATTTGAAATTGGATTGAGCCATATTTTTATTATTTAGGGTTCTAAAAATGTTTTTCATATTGTTTTTAAATTCATACTGTGTCAAATATATGTGTCAAAGCTATTTAAATTTCGAAACTAAGACAATATACACTATGTTGCAAAAAAAACGAGCACTTAAGAACACCAATGTTATGTGGCACGGCGGCTTGGAATTACATGTTCTAAAGTTTAAAGGATTTGGAAGAGGTTCCAAAAGACTGATTCTCTCTGTAGAAGGCCTGGTTCTGACAGAAAAAGATGTACGGAGCAGAGGGGTGATCGATCTCTTGTCAGTCAAGCTCTTAGAAATCGACGAAAATCTTACAATTATCTTAAAAACCCACCTACAAGAAGTGAGATTGGTGAGAGTTAGCAAATGGACTGTACGGAGGAGACTTATCGAAGCAGGCATACATTCTCACAGACCCGCTAGAGGACCAAAATTATTCCGTGGGCATCGCGCAGCAATACTAAGTTTTGGGCAAAATTTGTTACTATGGAGAATTGAGGATTGGGGTAGGGTTCTGTTTTCTGATGAGGCCCGTATATGTCTACATGGTGAAGACATACATCGGAGAGTACTGAGAAGACAAGGCGAACGTTGTGCCGACGTGTGCTTTGAAGAGGTAACGCCATGCGGTGGAGGGTCCTTAATGCTCTGGGCAGGAATAACTTCTGAAGCTCGTACGGAGTTAGTTTTTTGTCAAATGGGACACTTAATGCACATCGCTATATCTCAGAAATTCTCGTTGCACATGTGCAACCTGCATTGGTTGTTATGGGAGACAGGTCCATTTTTATGGATGATAATGCTCGTCCTCATCGTGCCGTTGCAGTATCCACCTATATGAAGGAGGTTGGGATTCCTCGATTGGATTGGCCAGCGAGGAGTCCCGACCTTAACCCTATAGAGCATCTATGGGACGTACTAAAACCGGGTTTTAGCTGGAACTCCAGCTCCATAAAATCTGACAGAGTTAAAAAAAAGTGATTCAGGCTGAATGGGAACTTATACCACAAGATATCATAAGAAACCTGATCGGGAGTATGAGAAAAAGAATTGCAGCTGTCATAACTGCAAGAGGTGGAGATACTCGATATTGATTTTGGTGTAGGTTCATTTAAAAAAGATTATTTAAAAAATATTTAAGTTTAATTTGTCACTTCATTCTCATTAAAATTACTTAATAAACTGGTTTTTCATTTTTTATTCAATTTACCTCATATTTCTACTTGTGATAATTAAAAAAATGTAGAAATTTGATTATAATATGTTGAAACATCATAAAAAATAATTATTAAACCATTATTAACTTCAAAATATAATAATAACCAATAAAGTTTTAAGTGCTCGTTTTTTTTGCAACATAGTGTAGTTATGGCGTAATTTAAGAAGTCGAGAAGCATGTAAATTTTATAAGACAAAAGCTATGAGAAAAAAATAGAGATCCGCCTCCCGATTAGGTAGCTTCAAGACTATCGTCGGCTAAATGAGAAACACTTGTCCATTAAGCACTTCTCAAAGATAGACAGACTTTGTTTCCACTACATAATAATTTACAAGCGATACATATAAATAACAAGTACTTTAGTATGAATGTTAGAGAATTGAAATATACGGAGTATATTTATGTGGAGGTTTATGCCAAATGTCTCTGTCCATTATTTTGGCCTGAATAAACATGAACATCAAAATTACTTTATATGTCGTTGGCCGATCGTAGAGTTCAGCCATTTCATGATATGGCCAACTTATATCTGCCATAATTCACGTTGGTCAATTTGTCAGACCACTATCATAATGTAGAGTGTTTATAAACGACTTTGTCTTCCACTGGGTACCCTGGGGTCGGCAACGGTTTCGGGAGCTGTAAGACACCCCGTGAAGAATTAAAAAAAAAAAATATAAACGACTTTTAATGAGCATTAAAAAAAACATGTAAATTGCTTTAAATTTTGAATGCATTCAAAGTTAATTGTCTGTACGTGCCCTATTCACGCAAAAACTACTAAACGGATTTTGTTGCGGTTTTCACTATTAGATAGGTTAATTCACCAGGAAGGTTTGCGAGTATTAAACATGGACTTATCATATTAAGGGGCTGAGTAATAACAGTATTAGTGAATAAAATCGGAAAATTTCTGCGCCTATTCAATTTTATAGAAGGTAAAAAAAACAGGTCGCGCGGCTCCCCTGTACGGTGACGGTATACACGGAGTATTTTTAACCGACTTCGAAAAAAAAAAGAAGGAGAAGGTTCTCAATTCGGACCGTTTTTTTTTTATTTATTTTTTTTATTTTTTTTTGTATGTATGTACATCGATTACTCCGCCAGTTGTGAACCGATTTTGATGGTTTCTTTTTTAATCGACAGATAATTCTTCCGGATTGGTCCCATTTTTATCTCATAAAAATTGGTTCTTTAGTTTTTCAGAAATTTTGAAAAAACTGACCTTATAAGTCAATTTTTCGTAATATCTCGATGAAATATGTACCGATTTTGACGACTTATTTTTTTAAGGAAATAATAATTTCTTGACATTATCTCACAGTCATATGACGAAAATTGGTACAGTAATTTTTCAGAAATTCAGTAATTTGTCACTTTTTTTTTTTTTTTTTTTTATGGCAATCGTTGTTTACTGCTGAAAATTATATCAGAGAAAAGCCTTAGCAACGGTTGCTATTGACACGAAGTTGTCAATTTTCGTATCGACGGTGGTCTAGCGGCTAAAGGTATGGGATGCAGCGCAGGATGCACATTGATCGAGGTTCAAATCCCATCCACCGCAGTATTTTTTTTAATTTTCCATAATTTTTTTTAGTTGCGTTATTATTTATTTCTCAGGGCAACAAAATCATTTAAAAGGGAAAAATAAACCTTTTAAAAAAAAGTGTACCGACTTCAAAAATTTGCACTGAAAAGTAAGAAATAATAAAAATTTCGTCGTAGAATTTGAAGACGGTTGGTGCCAAATTAGAAATAATTTAGTACCCAAATTCACAAATCTAGATAATTCATTAGGAACCTACGATCATCAGTACAAACACAGATAATATTGAACAGATCTTTATGTCCCTAGATGTTTACTTAATTTTGTATCCTAATTTGGCACCAACCGTCTTCCAATTCTACGACGAAATTTTTATTATTTCTTACTTTTCAGTGCAAATTTTTGAAGTCGGTACACTTTTTTTTAAAAGGTTTATTATAGGATTATACACTTATACATACACTCCTATGGTATGCCCCCCCCAACCAAAATATGGGGCGGTCCACTCATGTACGCCCAGGGCGCAAAAATCTCTGCTTGCTATGAAAATAATGGGTACTAACTACGTGGACAGATGTGGCCATTGTTACCAGTGCTTGGTCATGCAGCAAGGTACAAAGAAATGATAAGAAGTCGATAGCCTAATTGGTAGAGCGTTGTCTTAAAACCGGGAAGTTCCGGGTTCAATTTCCACTAGTTCCAACTAAATGCTAAGCACCAATTTTCTTTAAGAATATGAGCTGTAATCGACTCTTCTTATAAAATAACAGATATTTACGTATGTTAAAGAAGTGACAAATCTAGGTCCATTAAGTGCAGCAACAGGCTTGCTACCTGTTCTGTTTAAATGGACAACTGGCAGAAAGTGGACACTGCTACGCTACTGGTGACTCTAGCCACACTGCAAGCTATAGAGGCGGTGAAGGTGTGTGTTGGCACTTTGATACTTAATAATCTCTAAGTGACATTTTATCTTCAGGAATCCGCTGTAAAAATCCTGAAGGTAAACAATCCGTCATAGTAACTGAGGATCGACACAAAACAACTGTTTTAGAATGTTCGCGGGACTTGATTGATCGCTCACTATAAAATGTGTCCAATTCTCTATGAGTTAACGCGATGTCGTTAATTAACGTGAAGAGAAGATTAATTTGTCGTATTGTATTTTTGATATTTTCTTTTCTTTCTTCATGGGAACCTTTACAGCTCCCGAAACCGTGTTACAGTTCCAAGGTACCCAGCGGAAGACCCAAGTCTCCCTCGTTTAGCCGATCGTATTTGTGAGACAATATCCGAGTGGCCAGTTCTGTTGAGGTATATTTAGATGGAAAAGCCTCTAAATAAGGTTTGTCGGATTATGTACATAAGTTTTTAATTAAAAAACCCATTGGTACATGGTCGGGATCCAGGATCGAACCCGTGGTCTACCTAGTTAATGACCGACGCACTTTGTTGTTGTGTTGATACCATCCCCTGGCCTCCTCACATCTCTCGAGCACAGCTTCAAGCAGCAGCGGCCGAAGCAGCATTGTACTGCAAGCGGCGCAAATAGAAATGGGAAATATGTATTGCAGTAGAGATTTCTAAGATGCATCACTCCAAAAAACGTCGTCACCACCCAAGGAATGCCCGGCCCGAGAATCCAACCCTACAATTTGCCCGACCTAGCAATTTGCTCGGCATTGTTGGACATTCTCGAGCCGGGAATTCCTTGGCTTGCCCTGGTATAGCTTAGTATAGACCCGTCGTTTTTAACCTTCGAGTCAAAACGAAAGATATCGCGGTCCTAAGTATGCTAACCCCACTGGACTTCAATTTCAAGGCTCTACCAATTAAACAGAAATCGTCTTCGCTTCGTCTCACCTTCCATGCACATCTATTAAGGCTGGGGCTGCCGCTGCATTCCATTTTTGTATGGCCAAGCTGATACGTTGACCTAGATACGTACCAGCCTTTCTATCACCCGATACTTTTGGAGTCAAGATGTTTGAAAATTAAACTGTTAATGCATGTGAGAAAGAAATGCTTTCCACGAATACCAGGTCAAACTAAAATTCTCCTTTTTAGTATTTTTTACCTGCCCCCTGGGACTCCAACCGACTAAACCCCACGGTACTCCTTTCTGCCTAGATCTGCGGTCCACGGGAACGCGTTAGCAGTATTCCGCGACAGATTCTGATGTCCCCCTCAACCGCCACAGGAGACCGTGGCGACCCGACCGCGCTGAATAGTGCAGTCGGGCTATGCTTCGACCGGCAGCGCCAGCGTCCACTTCGGGCTTCAAAACGACGACTTTTTTCTGTGTTTTGTCCGTTTTTAGGGTTCCGTACCCAAAGTATTACTAAGGCTCCGCTGTCCGTCCGTCCGTCTGTCTGTCTGAACCATAATAGAGACAGTTGAATTTTTTTTGATTATGTATTTCTGTTGCCGCTATAACAACAAATACTAAAAAACAGAATAAAATAAATATTTAAAGAGGCTCCCATACAAGAAACGTGATTTTTTGGCTCGTTTTTGCTCGATATTGATAATGCCGATAACATTTACGCTTGAAATATTCACAGAATATTTAGTTATATATTCAATTTAAAAATAAATAATTAAATTAAAATAAAATTAATATTTAAGGGGGGCTCCCATACAACAATTTATTAGATAATGGTACGGAACCCTTCGTGCGCGAGTTTTTTTTGTGTTTTCCTACTTGTCTTATATATTTAGTAAATAATTTTTGCATGTCATTTTAGTGTAATTCGTCATATAAAAATCTCAAAAGAATAACAGTGCTATGTTCTCTGGAGTATGACGTTACTATGCGATAACGTCTCTTTGTTTTACCATAAGAATGCTTACCACCTGTCATGATGAGATGATACGAAGATATTAGGTAGTCGTAACTATATTTTGAAGATCACATAAATATTGTACTGAAATTTGCGGTGTTTGCCAACTCGTTCGTATTTTATTACCAGTTTCATCCAAATGATATTCATATCACTGATTCAACGTAAATGAAATAAATCACACCTACATGCGTGAAGCGAAAATAGGGTTCCTTGGGAAATGGATATTTAGGGTTCCACACAACATTATTAAGGCAGGGAACAACCTCGATAAAAATACGATGTTGACCCCGGTGGGCGGATGCTTATGAACGACAATATAGGGTTGAATAATGTAAAAAAAAAAACAATTGATTAATAAAAAAAGAATGAAAGGATGAAAGATTGAATAAAAAGGGCAATACTATATGAACTGAAGTGAAAGGAAATGCTGGCAGAGGACGACCAAGGTGTACTTTTATTGAACATATAAAAATGTATTGATTGATGGAAATATTAAAAGTACACACAATCGCCGAGCATGTACGAAAGGTATGATGAATATAAAAGAAGCGAAAGAGGTACCTATGTCAGGATCGTAACAAATGGCATTCGATTGTCTTTGCCTACCCCTCTTGGGATAAAAGGCGTGATGATAGGGTTACCTTATACCTATGTCCGGCAGTAGATGCATACCCAAGGTTACTACGATTCTAAAATGATATGGAATAGGTATTATCAGTACAAATATAAAAAAATATTGAACAGCTATTACTTGGTATCAACCACAGGTATCAACCAACTCCAAATTCTACGACGAAATATTTCATTATTTCTTGCTTTTAAAGTTTTCAGTGTACAATTCTATCGCCATACTTTTTTTAAAAGGTTTGTTTAACAACAAGACAAATGCATTTTTAAGATTAATTTTGCTGAAACTTGATATTTTGTAAAGTAGTAGTTTTTGTACAATCC
Organism: Nemapogon koenigi; assembly: GCA_963924495.1. Classification (NCBI taxonomy): domain Eukaryota; kingdom Metazoa; phylum Arthropoda; class Insecta; order Lepidoptera; family Tineidae; genus Nemapogon; species Nemapogon koenigi. The sequence goes on along the minus strand of OZ004640.1, from coordinate 1,509,177 downwards.
GGTTTAGCTCCAAATTCTAATTTTTCTTTTTTTCTTTTGATAAAGCCCTTGCAAATAGTGAAACAGGAAAATAATTTGTTCTTTCTTATTTAAAGTATTTCTCGAGGATATTACAGATTGAAACTTTCACATTGATAATATCTTCTACTTTTTTATTACCAACCTGGGTTACGAACTCAACACCACAATCTCTAGAGCACACCTTTCATCAAACAGCCACAAATAGAGGATCGGGTATAAAAATATATATTGCGAGAGAACGCAGTCTAAAATTAACCATCAAAGGATATTAGTTTAATCAATACACGTCGGGTTCCCCACTGTTTATAATTTTGGGGATAATTACGACTTGTAACTCAGAGTGCATCTGGTGGAAATAAACTATATTTTCACGATTTTTAATCATTATGCAGGGTGGGTAGAGGCCTTGAAGTAAGCATCTTATTATGCGCTGGCTTCGGGATGAGAGTCAACATAGAAAAAATGACTGTCTCGAGACAATGAAACGACAAGGAGACAATGTATAATTGAATAAGTAAAATTTTATAGTAGCAAATTTAAGCTAGAACACACACCTATTTTTGAAGTGAAAACTTCTTTAGGCGCGTATTTTTGTCTGGGGAAATCTTATGGATTCGCGACATGCTCTCGTCACAAATGCCGACCACGGATTGCCCGGCCCGAGTATGCTCGACCTGAGAATCTCCGTGCAGGAATTCGTGTATGGCTTCCACGTATGCCTGGGTCGAGAATTTTTCTATCGATGGCGTTATTTTGAAGTGAAAACTTGAGTCCCCATGAGTGCCTATGCCTTTTTTTGTCTTATTGCTTTTGAAAACATGTAATCAGTCCCAAGATACCCAGCGATAGACAAATATTCATCAATTAGCCGATGAGCTATTTGAGGCTATCTAAAAAATGCCTAGTTCTGTTTTGAAAACTAAGTCTGTCTATACGTGTGAAGTCGGAGTATATGGCTAGTTGTAGATATACAAGGTAATCTGATAAACGTGATTGAAGGCACGATTTGCATCGATAGTTCTCTTTGACTAATACAGTTATCGTCTGAATGTAGGTACATAGTAGGTATTGTTCTTGCATTTCCCACCAAACTATATTTGAATTACATGTACACCTACTGAAAAATAATCGCGCGCTGAGGATTCCGTACCATTTTTTCAGTCGGAATTTTAAAACAGGATTTTCGTTTAGGTTTTCTAGTAAACTATAAGAAAGGTCCTATAATCCTTATTTTTCAAAATTTTAGACTCAGTAGTTCGGAAATGTTCGAAACAATAAAAAAAAAGGCAGAAATTGATACAGATATTTGGGATTTTTAACCGACTTCCAACAAAAGAAGGAGAAGGTTCTCATATTATGTATGTATGGACATCGATTACTCCGCCAGTTGTGAACCGATTTTGATGATTTATTTTTTAATCTACAGATAATTCTTCCGGATTGGTCCCATTTTTATCTCATAAATTTTCAGAAATTTTCAAAAAACTGACTTTATAAGTAAATTTTTCTTAATATCTCAATGAAATATGTACCGATTTTGACAACTTATTTTTTTATGACGAAAATCGATTCAGTAGTTTAAAAAAAAAACATAGTAGCTATCTTCTATGGAAGGTGTAAATTAAGTACCATCCGCGTAACGACTGACAAAACGCAGACACGAGTTCAAAACAGAAACGAATCTCCAAACACGTAAACAAATAAAGCAAAGTGATTTTCTACCTAACTGAAATAGATAAAGTGTTTCTACTAAATATGCAGTACATACGGTTCTCATGATAGGTGGGGTTATTTTTAATTGCACATCAGAAAATACTTAGTGCACATAAAATAAATTATTGAAATTACGATCCTGTTGTCACGTAGAGGTAGGTTAAGGTTTTTTTTATATTATAATCGCACATAAACTCACCCTGGGCAGAGCCTGTACAACCTAGCATGTAGGGATAGTGCAATACGTTAATAATATTTGAGGTAAGTATTTTGCTGTCCAATCTGCAGTATCTTTGATGGAAAATTTTAGGCAAATAAATAAAAAAAATCGAATCCTTTAGCTTTTAGCAAATAGAGAGGTGTTATAAGTTTAACGTGTGTATCTGTGTTTGCGATTTTGATTTAGTTTTTTGGTTTGAAAGGTGACTTGATCGAGAGTGTTCTTAGCTATTCAAGAATATCGAGTTTGAAGATCATTAGCTTTTTTCTAGTTGTTGAAGGCATTTGAGCAACTTTACTGGTCTGATCGATTCGAAGTTTAGTATGATGTTATACAATAACGCAAAAGGTAATAGAGAAAAATTTGACTTCGAAGTTCTCGATGAAAATTTGTTTTTGCTGAATATGAGTATCGAATCATCAAAAATAACAATTAAACATAAACAAGACTGGTATCCTAATGGCTCCCCAGACCTCAGAGTACTCACACAGTCCACTTGTCACCAGAGGAGATATTAATATATATATATATTTACATTTTTGGAATATATTTTTTATAGTATTATGTTTAGCTTTATAGTAAAATATTTTTTTAAATTGGTTTAGTACCGTTTCGGATTTTCTTTCTAAGAAACAAACAAACTCACACCAGCCTCAATGAGTCACTAGGTTTTTTTCATGATTTTCCTCTTAACTCTCACGACAACTAACAAATAAAAATTGTTTACAAATCTTGGCATCCGACTCGCATAAAACTCACATAGCATTTCTGTGGTGAAAATCTTGGAAATATTTTCAATTTTTGAAACCCACAAACCATTAACGTCTTCTTTACATACTAAATACATCCGATAATCGTTAAAATCTATTTCTCATAAGACGCAGATTTTTTTCTGCGCTTATTTCAGGAATTTAATTTAGGACGGTCTCCGTCATTTTTATAATTAAAACTTGAAGAGAAATGTCCATTGATGCTTGAAATAAATCAGTATTGAAGATAGGCTGGAAAAGCTGCAAGTCATCTAAAAAGCGGAATTTTGTTTAGTGCTTTCTGAAAAACAGTATGAAGCTTTGTATATTACAATTACGATTTGTTATTGTATCCAGATTAGAGAAAAAAATGTATTTAGATCTTTTTTCTAGTTTTATCCATCTATCATAACGCTTTTTATCCCATTTACAGGAATATTCCTGAAATACCGATACCTGAAATATCGACTGTATTATTAGTGGAGTGTCGTAAGACATAAAAATGTAAAAACCTCAGAACCCGGTTACACTGAATGGATTTTCGTGAAACCTTTTCGATTGCATTGTTAAAAGCTTCAATTAAAAAGTCTACCCATCAACGCGATGGCAAGGTCACATGTCGTCTTTTTCTATAAAAAAACCTTTTTGCTTCTTGATTGTGTGTACTTTTAACGTTGCCTTCATTCAGTCAATATTTATTTTACATGTTCAATAAAAGTACGCCTAGGTCGATCTTTGCCGCATTTAATTTCTGCCATATAAACTTTTTCACTCAATCTTTCATCCTTCATTCTTTGAACGATGAAATGTACCAGCCCTTCTGGAATTTCCATAGAAATAACTCAAATAACATATTGACTTGACCACAAAAACTTTTAGGTCCCTTTAGAACCCCTGTCAAATGTTATATAAAAAGTTACTACCCAAGCTTGCCAATTAATGAAAAATCTCTGAAAATTCACTTAGCGGTCTCATTTTAAAAGGCTTAACTTGAGTCAAGAATTTTTGAACAGACTTAAAACTTACTTAAAGCGGCAATCCTCTTACTGTCAAAATAATTAATACTGAAAAATTTAAATACAACAATTTTAATCTTGTCTCTAGGGTAAAATGTATTTTCAATAATTGGACATGATTGCGTTCGTACAAATGGATATACGAAAATAAATGAAATAAATTGAATACTTTGACGGCGTCGGTGGCCCAGTGGTTAAGGCGTCTGGTATATAAGTACGCAGATCTCGGTTCAATCCCGGCTATATTTTTTTATAATTAAAAACATTTATACGTACATAATCCAACAAACAACACTAAAGGCTGTTATATTTTAGTAAAATATTTAATACGGTGAAAACTGTCATTAGAGACTTTTCCATCTAAATATACCTCAACAAAACTGGCCACTCGTTAGGTATAGCCTCACAAATACCATCGGATAAAAGAGGGAGACTTGGTCTTCCGCTGGGTACCCTGGAAGCTTTAAGGTAACCCGTGGACCATGGAAATATAAAAACAAATTCAATACCAGCGACTGGCCGGCTTTGCACGATTAGGAAATTTGATTATTGACAATTCCCTTTACCTTTTAATTATATTTTCCCGGGATAAATGGTAGCCTATGTTACTATATGTACAACATGATCATCTCCTCTGGTGACAGGAGGGCTGGCTCTTTCCTCGCTCAACGAATCACTATCGCAATCCAGCGAGGAAATGCAGGTAGTATTCTTGCCACAATTCTACGCGGACTTTTACTTAGTTTTGTTTAATTTTTAGATTTAATTCAAAAGTTTTTTACATAGTTGTGTTATTTTTAACCTGAATAATTAAAAATATATAATATATATTCATAAATTAAACATACATTATGGACCAGCTGTACCTTGCGGTTGCACCCGCGATAATGGTTACTGCTCCTCTCCTATGGGTCGAAGCGTGATGTTATATAGCCTGTAACCAAATGCAAAAATATTGAAAAACAAAACAAACAAACACTTCAAATTCATTATTACTATAGATTTTGAACTCGTGCGATAAATTTGCTCTTTTTTTTCTGTAAGTGTTAGGTTAGGTTAGGTTAAAACCCTAAAATACATCTATAGCTTCTGAAATATATCTATATTTTTATAGTAAATACAAACTACAAACTGTAGTAGGTATAATCATTTACACCAATATATAATCAGCTATATTGAGTCAACCGAAAATATAAACGCTTTTGTGTTCATTTGAAGGCATAGAGTGATTATTATCTAACAAAAGTATATTATGTACGAACTAATCACTTTAACTGGTTAATAATTCATCACAATTACTTTGTGTATAGCGTATGTAAATGACATATTCAATTTACATAATTGAAATATAGAAACAAACTAAAAATAAATATTTGTTTAATAACTTATATTTACAGGCTCGAAAAACAATTATAAACAATGATAAGTGCAGAGGACTGCACTGCAATGAACTATCAATCTATCGTATGTATAATATGTTAATTATGTTCGTACCTACTTAATGTATTAATTGCATCTTCGGAACAAGAGCTGCAATAAACGAGGAATGCACGAAGGAATTTGTGAAAATTAATAATTCGATATCAAAAGTACTATTTGAAAAAGATGATGAAAGGACAGAGTGTAACATTTGTGTGAAAGGATGTAAATTAGAGCAAGTGAATGATTATTTTTTTTTAGGTAGTATGTTTACAAGAATTGGAAAGATAGACAAGGAAATTGAAAGGAGAGTGAAAGCAGGAAGCGAGGTATTTGGTGGACTAAACAATGTATGCAAAAATAAACAACTTACAACTAAAAGTAAAATGAACATACATAATGCTGTTTTAGTTCCATCACTTACTTATGGAAGAGAGACTTGGGTATGGAATAAGAAGCATGAGAGTATAGATAAATGCAGTGGAAATGCGGTCTTTACGTAGAATGTGTGATATAAAACGTATTGACCGCATCCGGAACGATGTCATTAGAGAAGAATGCGGATTCAAAGATGATGTTGTGACTAAAATGAAGAAAAGTAGTTTACGTTGGTTTAGACACGTTGAAAGAATGAAGGATAAAAGATTGACTAAAAAGGTTTATATGGCTGAAGTGAAAGCAAATACTGGCAGAGGACCAAAGCGAAAGAGGTACATGTCAGGATTGTAACAAATGGCATTCCATTGTCTCTGCCTACAACTCTTTTGGGATAAAAAGCGTGTTGATATATAGGTATATAGATATATTATAGTAAGCTAAGAGCGCTCCCTGAAGCATTTATGATTCTTTATTATTGTTTTTCGAGCCTGTGAAGTTAAATTAATTTTTATTTCCCTCTTACGAAATTAATTAATCGTTTTGAGTGAAACCTAAAGCTCTTAGAAATATAGAAAAAAATACATGTTATAATTAATCATATTTCATAATAATCTGTTAATCATAAAACATATTTTAAGAAACTTTGCTCGATAGAAAAAAATTGTAAAGTAGCCTCTGAAAATAGTCTCCTTTCCAAATTTCTCAGTAGTACATGAAGTATTGTTTATTAAATAAAGTACAAATTTGTATCATCTATTACTAAAGTAAGATGTTAATTTAGATTTTCAATAAAGCTACTCTTTTAATTTAAATAAATTATTTTTGTTCCAAGCACCTTCCGTGCGTCTCTTCTCTTTTGTTTCTATTCAATGCGACAGAGAGAGATTCAGCGGAGAGACCAATCGATCACGTAGCGCTGGGTAGCGCTAGAGTATCGTATGCAGCTAGGCCACGCCCCTCAAACTATGATTTTATTTGAATGTATCATCTTAAACGGCTGAATACTCTAGAATCTAGAGTCTAGATCAAGTCACTTTTCAAACAAAAAAAAAAACTAAATCAAAATCGGTTTAGACAGACACACAGATACACATTAAACTTATAATATCTTTTTGCGTCGGGGGTTAAAATACGTTTAGTGATAAAATATTGAGTTCAAATTTATAATTATTTTGATGATGTTATCTTATACCTACATTAGAATAGCACATAGACAAGAAAAGTCAGCGGTAGCATATAATACCAAATCCGCGGCAGGGGACTTTCTTTTATACTATGTAGTGATGATAGTGAAGTGATAATAAAGTGATGATTTTCATGAACTATAAATATAAATTAAAAAAATCGTGTGTAATGATTAGTTTTTCCTATTGTACCTAATAAACAAAGTGTATTTGGTAGGCGTAGTGAAATGAAATATGATATTACGTAATCATAACAAGATAAATTTGGCAGAATCCAAAATTATCTCATAATATTATTTATCAAATAACATATCAGAAGAAAAAAAACGAGATAAATATAATAATATTATTATGAGATGTCTGACATTACTTCTATACAGTGATAATAAATATAATATTTATAATTGCCTTTTAAAAAAAAGTGTACCGACTTCAAAAATTATGCACTGAAAAGTGTGCTTTCCGAAAGCAAATGCACAAGTCATTATAAAAAAAACCCAAATCGCTTCAAGTGTGTATATAAAATTTTAAAAGAGTTCTCGATTTCTCCAGGATCCCATCATCAGATCCAGACCTGATGACCATGGGACCACCTGGAGAGTCCAGGCGTCTTCAAATAATCGGGGAACATACATAAAAAAAAAGATTCCGACGAATTGAGAACCTCCTTTTTTAAGTCGGTTAAAAATATAAACACTGAAGATTTCAAGTTAAAAAAAAGATTATATGTCATATCATGGCGACCAACGCACGCGGTCCGTCGTGACTAGGGTTTTCGGACCCGGGTACCCGGGTCGGGTATACCCGGGTATACAAGAGTTTTCGGACCCGGGAAATATTTGACGAAAATTTATTTTATTTTTCTACGTAATCGGATCGTTCTCTTAACGCCTTAGTATTTTTGAAAGCTTAGATATTAATTAATAACTTTGATTGATCCCTTTTCTATGTAATATTATTAAGTATATAAGTTTTCAAGTGCCATTTTATTAGGAGTAGGTACCTTCGTTACATGTTATTGTTTTATAGAAGTTTATTTTTATTTTTGTCACTGTTTGATTTTGCATTCCAGTTGTTCAGTTATGTTCTCCAGTTGAGTTAAAAATATGTACTCGAAATACGACAATTACATGGTCTTTCCAGAGATGGATCTAGTTATGTCGTATCTTGTTTTGTTCGATTTTTTAACATTTAAAAACATTTATTATTTTGTGAAAATTTTTTTTTTGTTTTTTTTTGATAAGTAAATATATATTTGAAAGAGCAAATAGCGACATAGATAATGTGAAGTTTTCATAAAGTTTTATTTACAATTGACGATACCCGGGTATTAAAAGAAAAAATACCTGTTACCCGGGTACGAAAAAAGTCTGGGTACGCGAAAACCCTAGTCGTGACATGATGGGGAATCCATTTTAATGTGATAGTAAATAAAATATCTATCTTTCATCACTCCTTTTATCCCAAGAGGGGTAGGCAGATACAATCGAATGCCATATGTTACGATACTGACATACCTCTTTTGCTTCTTTTATATTCATCATACCACAAAATAGATTGTTGAATAACTTGTCTATGCCCGACTGGGATGCAAGTGTGAGTATATATATTAAACGTTATTTTATTATCGAACTTTATAAAAAATAACTAGGTACATAAATAAACAATTTTATATATACACATGACTAGCAAAAAAAAATAGCTGTACATAAGGTAAATGCACCTGTTCCTCACAAAACAGATTATTCGTGTAAACAAACTTCGTGTCAAACGTTTAGGGATGGACGCTGAAGGAAATTTTACCTTGAGGGTGGATTTTCTCCGTCAAAGCGTCAGTTGTCAGTTCAACCCCGAAAGCGGCAGACGGCGGTCGCGTTTCAAATACCTGCTGCAGAAATTTTACGAAAAAGTTGTCGAAAGTTTATGTGATTTGTGAATATGAACGATACGGAGAGAGATGATGTGGAAGGTAAGGTTTGTTTTTTATTTTGTAAATTTTTCTTCCCGGATATGTAAAAAACTAAAAACACAACGGGCCTCACCACAAAACAGTGTTTATCTAAAATATGTTTTATCCATGTCTTATCACTCTCTTACAAATCTGTCAATCAATAAGACTATGACAAAACGGGGTAATTTTAAAAGTATATTATCTTACCAAATTTGAGAAATACTGAAATACGTGTTTCATTAATGTTAATCGATGAATTGCCAATATGCCGATTAATCGGTATGTAGACTAATCACAACTACCACAGTGCGGACGGTATTAAACTGAATTCCCCATCATGTCACGACAGAACGCGTGCCTTGGTCGCCATGACATGACGTAGAATCGAAATACGTTTACAGCGGTTTCGACTGATAATGAATCAGTCAAGATTGAAGATATTATATAAGCCTGGATCTTTAGAGAGGTAGGCAGAGGCTAATGATGTTCTGTCAGTTCTGCTGTATTTTCTTTAGTTTTTCTCTAAAATCAGGCATGTTAAGATTGTTATGTTTTTCTGACAACAGACTAGCTTTTGTCCCTTCATTTCTTATCAAATTTTGTGTAGAGATAATAGCTATCAATTTATATAAAACTAGCATTTCTCACGACTTAACCCGTGGAAAAAAAAGTTTTTTTTAGGTTTTATACATTTAGGAGAACTTTTAAATCGGTCCATATGAGTCTCTATCTTTATAAAGCCACCGTCTTACTAATAAATGCTGTACAAACTTAAACAATGTTTTGGCTCCCTCTGTCATATTGACTGATATATTTCTTAGAGGGAGACACTTTATACAACGTTATTAAGGCTCCTATATCCATAATTTTTTCTGGGATAAACTATTCCCAATTTCTCTGTAACTAATCCACCTGTGCACTGTAATCTAGCATATAGTTACTTATTCAATATATCTAAGTGAAATACCTGTTATTTTTTCAATGGGTTTTATTGAATAGGAAATATGGGTGGTTAAACTCTGCCCACGTTTTGTCTTTCATCAATAATCCTTTATTTTACCACTCATATTTCCTATTCAATAAAACCAATTGAAAAAATAACGCCTATTTCAATTAGATATATGGAATAAGTAACTATATGCTAAATTACAGTGACACAGGTGCATTATTTACCGAAAAATTGGGAATACTTTATACCCATGAAAATTATGGATAAAGGGCTCTTAATACAATACCATATAAATAAATTTTTAGTTTCATTGTCTGTAAGTCTGTCTAAGACAGGTGTCATACAATAAATGTAGACTTTTTTATTAAATAGGGAAAATGGCCGGTAAACCTCGAATAGCCCTTCGACGATATGCACAGAAATAGATGCGGAGGTCCTTTACCTTCTTTGTGGGTAGAATCTTAAAGAAAATTTTATCTAACCCAGATTTTCACGTAATTATTTTAGGACTTCGTTTAAAAATAAGTATTTCTGAGAGGAAAGATTTGTATTTTTGTGTGTGTGTATGTTTGTAATGAATAAACTCAAAAACTACTGTGCCGATTTCAAAAATTCTTTCACCATTGAAGTGACATATGCTATATTCTATTTTCAAAAAAATTAGGGATCCCTACTAAAACTCCAATAATGTAACCCAAGGTGTAAAAAATGACCTAAGAAAGGGGTAGGGGTATATTTTATTTTGTTCGTAAATATCCACGGGCGAAGCCGAGGGCGGAATTCTAGTAATGTAATAAAGTGAAATAAACATAGTTATGGGTGGGTAATGAAAAAAAACCGGCCAAATGCGAGTCGAACTCCGTACCACCGTAAGTGCAACAACATGCTTGTTCTAATCAACTAGCAAAAGTGGGACACTGTGTCTCTGGCCGCACCGCAAGCTATATTGGTCGTGAAGGTGTGTGTGTGTGTGTGTGCGCTGAAATACGTGTTTCATTATTTATGTCCTCAGAATAAAGGTGCGTCGGTGGCCGAGTGGTTAAGACGTCTGGTATTAACTAGGCAGACCAATGGGTTTTTATATAATTAAAAACTTATGTATATTATCTGACACTTAGAGGCTTTTCCATCTAAATATACCTCAACAGAACTGGCTACTCGTTAGGTATAGCCTCACAAATACTATCGGCTAAACGAGGGAGACTTGGTCTTCCGCTGGGTACCTTGGGACCGTAACACAGTTTCGGTAGCTGTAAGGCAAGCCGTGAAGGAAAAAAAATTATAACGGGTGCGTCGTAGTAAAATACTTTTTTAATTTGTCGCTAATAGCAGTTCAAGGTTATGTTATATGAGGTACAGATGATAATGAACTTTAATACCACGCAATAAGGTTGATTGAACACAAAGCTTAATTCCCATGACAATCCTATTTGATAAATAACAACTTTTATTATGATTTTTAAATGGTATTATTTAATAAATTGGTTTCTACGACCTAAACATATTAACTTCAATTTTGGGAAGGTATCAAAATTCAAAAACCGATTGTAGATTATCCGATACAAATTGTAGAGTTACTTATTTGAAAATCCGATTATTAAATAATTTGAATACTTGCTCATTATATATTTTCTTCTTAACGTGTTGTCTTACGGCTCCCTATCCCTCTTTTAGCCGATGGTATTTGTTAGGCTATACCATCGATGGGCTATACCTAACGAGTATGGGGGTAAGGGGGAGGACGGAATAAGATCTATCCGACCCCAAATGTCATCCTCACCTGCACGCTTGGTACCCTCTGCTAGACAACAAACGAGGCTCTGGCGACCGAGCAATGGCGGTACAACCATACACCTGGAAGAGGCTACAGCGAGCCTTAAGAGCTCTCAAAATGTCTGGTGCAGAAGGCAAGAGCACTGCACTATTCTTCAGAAGAAAGTTAACCATGGCGAGTCAATACAAGTTGCGTCACGCTGTGGACCGCCAAGATTGACCACGACTGCTCTGTCAAGAGCACTACGACAACCTAACCTAACCTAACGAGTGGCTAGTTCTGTTGAGGTATATTTAAATGGAAAAGCCAATGCACATACGTTTTTAATTACTTATAAAAAAACCCATTGGTACATGAATGGGATCGAATGCTATATTTGTATATGTTACTGTTAATTTTTTTGTAGATAAATTCATTCTACACAAGCTTTCCACCCCCGGCTTCGCCCGTGGATATTAAAATATATCCTATATTACTCAGGAATATCTTAGCTTTCTATACGTGAAATAATTCTTGACAATAGAAGAAATATTAATAAGAACCTAAAATAGGTGTTATCTTTTATGAATATTATTCTATCTGTTGATAAATAAGAAATTATCCTAAAATTGGTAACGGGTATTTAGTATTCAGTGCGCATGAATATTCTGGTTTGTTCTATATTCTGAGTATGTTGGTTGTTTTGTTATTGATAGTTGTAAACACTTGTAATTTTTCAGATAAGCCTAAACATCAAGAAGATTGTCTATAGATAGATATAAGAGGAAAATGGGCATTTTTACAATCACAATTTCTAAAAATAAAAAGAGACCTATTTGTATGAAGAACTAGTTTTCCGCCCTGGCTTCGCCCGTATTGAAAAATGTATTGACGTGAATGAAGAACTAACAAACACACTTTTGCAATATAATAATTACTAGGAAGTTAGGTTATAAGCATTGTAAGCCGCCATCGGGGCGAAGTATGCAGAGCGAAGGGTATTATGGACTATGGAATAGAACAAACTCGTATCAGTACACTTTAAATTTAGAACATTTTTGCGTCAAGTACACCATTTTATAAGTGTTGTTTTGGTAAGAGGATGGCAGTGTTAAGTAGCCCACGCACTGGTCCGGTATCTCACAGAAAATTTTCAGTCCGGCTGATCGAGATTGAAGACATGCACATTAGCAATGTATATCATACGATCTAGATCACATGCAATTCACTCACCCACACAGACACATAAGATTCGATTAAACAAAGGCGTGTGGATGTGTGTGTGTGTGACAGATCGTTCCGGTCAGCGAAATCAACCACAAATACAACGATTTGAAAACGGATGGTGGGCCGCGCGTACAGGAATTGGACGACTCTGTGGTCGATTTCCGTGGACCGTACGGCGACCGGCCGGGGATTGGACAAATGTGTGGCCACCTTTAGGGCGCCTTCAAATTAGACGCACTAGATTTTGTATGAAAATTCCGCTGATGTTTATAAAAAAAATATTTCAAACTCTATGTAACAACGGGGAAGAGCTAACATAGAATCCAACCAGTGGGGTTAGGATACTTAGGACCGCGGCATTATCTTTTCGACTCGAATGCCAGTAATGCTCGGCCCGAGAATGTCCAACCCTAGAATCTCCGGACAAATACGTGTACTATCTTTGTCATTTGGCATTTCAAAACGAAAGTTGATGCGGTCCTAAGTATGCAAATCCCACAGTAGTTTTGGGGATTATACTGAGCAGAGACATTCAGTTTATTTGATTATATTCGACCCAAAAAAGAAATATAGAAGTTATATCTGGCGTCGTAAATGTGGTCATCATAATTTATGTTGATTTTGGCAACAGATGATGTCTTTGGTAGGTTGGCAGTCTTACTTTTGTTCTTCATTTTGTATGAAACTGTATGTAAACGTATATATTACTAATCGAGCGCACTATCACGGGCTTCATAACGTGCGGCGTGGCCAGAGACATTTAAGATCCTACCTTCATATTAAATCATATTTTTCAAATCGTTTTGAGTGAAACCTAAAGCTCTTAGAAATATAGAAAAAATTACATGTTATAATTAATCATATTTCATAATAATCTGTTAATCATAAAACATGTTTTAAGAAACTTTGCTCGATAGAAAAAAATTGCAAAGTAGCCTCTGAAAATAGTCTCCTTTCCAAATTTCTCAGTAGTACATGAAGTATTGTTTATTAAATAAAATACAAATTTGTATCATCTATTACTAAAGTAAGATGTTAATTTAGATTTTCAATAAAGCTACTCCTTTAATTTAAATAAATTATTTTTGATTTGTCACTTAGGACGTTTGTTCCAAGCACCTTCCGTGCGCCTCTTCTCTTTTGTTTCTATTCAATGCGACAGAGAGAGATTCAGCGGAGAGACCAATCGATCACGTAGCGCTGGGTAGCGCTAGAGTATCGTATGCAGCTAGGCCACGCCCCTCAAACTATGATTTTATTTGAATGTATCGTCTTAACAATATCTACACTAAAACTGGAGCTGTACCTACTCACGAAATTAAAAAAAGCTATAAATCCTACAAGGCTTGCTTATAAGACGTAAGCATCAGGCATTTCCTAAAAAAAAATCTTAACTGAAACACTATAAAATAAGATAATAGCGTATTAATTCACTTTTCTCTAATAGTTGAGAGGCAGTGGCAGATTATTAGGAGATACTTGATAAAAGCTGAAGCTTTCCTGATTATGGAAAAAGTACATAATCCGACAAACGACACTTAGAGGATTTTCCATCTAAATATACCTTAACTGTCCGCTCGTTATGTATAGCTTCACAAATACTATCGGCTAAACGAGGGAGACTTGGTCTTCCACTGGGTATCCTGGGATCGATAACACGGTTTCGAAAGCTGTAAAGCTGAAGGGGAAAAATATGAATGTAAAAAATAAGTGGCAGGTGACTCTGCTAGCTACCAAGTTGGCAGGTCAACAATTCCATAATCAGGAAGAGTATAAACTTTTAGCTTTTTCCTTCCAATATTCCACTGCGTCTTAAGTAGTCCACGCGCTGGTCTGAAAATTTTCGGTCCGGCCGCCGTATGATCGAGAACACAGGCCACACATTAGCTATGTAAATCATACGATCTAGATCACATGCAATTCTCACACTCACACAGACACACAATATTCGATTAAACAAAGGCGTGTGGATGTCTGTGTGTGACAGATCGTTCCGGCCATCACGATTTGAAAACGGATGACGGACCGTTCGTTACAAGAATTAGATCTGTGGTCGATTTCGGCGGACGCTACTGCGGCGCGCCAGCGATTGGACGAATGTGTGGGCTATTAAGGGGTGTCAGTTTTGTATTAAACTTCTGAATAAAACATTAGGTACAACATAGATTTTCAAAATAGATACACTTCAGTTTCGTATTACTTAATTGTATCGCGTGTAACATGCAATTAATGAATGAAGTATTTCTCTATAGTTTCGTATGATTGTGTCAAGGAGTGTCGGCTATAAAAGGTTATTCTGTTTGATGGATGAGTTATTTTATATAACATATTACTTAGATTATACTATGGCTACAATATGGGTTTAAAATAATTTGTGTACCTACGTAAATACGCTTATAATTACTTATCTATTAGAGATAGATATATGCTACCGCGGACTTTTTTATAGATAATTTTATTCTTCCTAATTCTTTCCTACATCAATTATATCTTTGATGGATTAGACAGCATACGCCATGAAAACTCGCTGGGGCTAACTTTTTACTCCATTTGATTCACTTATAATGGTCAGCACATAAACATGATAGGTTCTTCATAGGTACATGTTTGATATTGCGTGAAAAGGTCAAAGACAGACAGACAGACGCGGCGGGGGACTTTGTTTTATAATATGTAGTGAAGTGATATTATTTATATTATAGTCCTAATATGGTCCTAATATAGTCATTATATAGTCCTTCATTCTAAACCTTGTAAAATGAGTAGGTATTCATTGAAACGTAAAATCAGTTTATTTTCAACCGACTTAAAAATAATTGCCTTTTAAAAAAGTCGGTACACTACCGACTTCAAAAATTATGCACTGAAAAGTGTGCACAAGTCACTATAAAAAATACCCAAATCGCCTGCCCTGAGAGACAAATAATAACACAAATAAAAAAAATTAATGAAAAAAAAAAAACTGCTGTGGATGGGATTTGAACCAATTGCATCCTGAGCTGCACCATACCATACCATACCTTCAGCCGTTAGACCACCGTCGATACAAAAAAAACTTCATGTCAATAGCAACCGTTGCTAAGGCTTTTCTCTGATACATAATTTTCAGCCGTAAACAGAGACAAATTACTGAATTTCCGAAAAACTACTAAACCGATTTTCGTCATTATGTCTGCAAGATAATGTCGAAAAATTACTATATCTTTAAAAAAATAAGTCGTCAAAATGGGTACATATTTCATCGAGATATTAAGAAAAATGTACTTATAAAGTCAGTTTTTTCAAAATTTCTAAAAAACTACTGAACCAATTTTCACTAAAAAAAATGGGACCACCTGTGAAGTATACCCTTTCAAACAAAAAAAAAATCCAAATCGGTCCAGGCGCCTTCAAGTAATCGGGGAACATACATAAAAAAAAAAGATTCCGACGAATTGAGAACCTCCTCCTTCTGTTTTGAAGTTCGGTTAAAAAAAGTTGTATTTCTCAATTCGTTTGTTTTTTTGGGTGACCTCAGAACTTCGTCATTTGTACACCGATTTGGAAGGATATACTTTGGTCACATAGATGGTCACATTTTTGTTTTAGTGAAAATTGGTTCAGGTGTTTTTAAGGCAATTTCATAACTCGATGAAATTTATGCCGATGATTTATCTTTGTAATGATATTAATTAACAGCAAAATCACTTAAAACGGAAAATAACACAATCGACTACCTCAAATATAACAAGTGCAAAACAATGCAACATTTAAAACCCAACACCTTGTAAACTTGATACATTATTCATATTCAGATTATAACATAGTAATATATTAGTAGTATATTTATTAGTAGAGATTAGACGACCTCATAACTACCACAATATCTGTTTATTTATTTAAAGGTAATCCATACAATAATCCAATAGTAATGTGTTTATGCTCATCACGCTTGTCAACTTGTCACGCCATGATTTATTCGAAGATTACGTTGAGCGGAAGGCAATCTTCACAAGAATTGATCTCGCACATCAATGTTGTATGTAGTCACAAAATATAGGTTTTGAGCAAATTGACCAATTATTGTTACGGCTTTCCTTATATATAGTACCTACTATCTATAAGATCATAAAATCAATTCATAGAAATAAGATAAAAATAATAAATAAGTAGAGGCTTTTCTATATATGTACCTCAACAGAGCTGGCCACTCGTTAGGTATAGCCTCAAAAAAATTATTGGCTACATGAGGAAGACTTTGTCTTCCACTGGGTACCCTCGGGCCGGCAACGGTTCCCGGAAGCTGTAAGGCAACGCGTGAAGTAAAAAAAAAGTTGTAAAACAATCTATTTATACAAGTATTACATATTACTATACGCAATAATATCCCGCTAATTAAGGAAGCTTATAAGTATCACATGAACACACATTTATATAAAATGTATTACTTATACACTAATAGTAGCAAATACATATAAAATAAATTGTCAAATATCCATTATCAAATAATAATGTTTCAATAATCTTAAACTAAAGAGTGGTACACCCACTGATGATGGGTGTAGGTAGGGCTCCTCCATCCGTTTCCAGATTTGTCTGTTGCCAGTAAACTGAGGGTCCTGCAAACTGTGCGATATCGTCACTCCAGCGGCGCGAGGGGCGCCACGTGGTCTGCGTGCGTCTCTGGTTCGCCAGTGCAGCACCTTTTCGCTTCAACGATTATCCTGTTTGCGAGCCACATGACCTGCCCACTTCCATTTTAGTCTGCATTCCATCACCCTGCATTCCATCACCCTGCATCGATTTTGGACGGATAACCTGACTTTTTTCTGTCTTTCAATTTGCGTTCTAGCAAGCTTGTTTCTGTAGCAATCTTATACTTGAACTTAAATTCGAGATATGGGTATATTTAAGCTTAGCAACTTGGTACATTTTTAGTGAAAACTTCTTTAGGCGCGGAATCCTTATGGATTCGCGACATTCTCTCGGCACAAACAAGTTTCTACCCGAGAATTGCCGGTCAGAAATGCGCAGCCAAAAATGCCTAACTGAAGCCAGTACACGAATTCCTGCCCGGAGTTTCTCGGGTCGAGCTAACTTGTTTGTGCCGAGAGAATGTCGCGAATCCATAAGAATTCCGCGCCTAAAGAAGTTTTCACTAAAAATGTACCTATATCTAAGGATTAAATAAATGATTTGATTTGATTTCTTATGTCGGTTAGATATTTTCCCTAAAACCAATGTCGGGAGTTTGTCAACAACTTGAATTATAATAACGGTATACCAATTTTACGATTGACGACACATAGTACGACAAGGATGAAGGATGATATTATTTAAAATAACTTGTACGAACTCAATATAACTAGATCAGTCATATAAATGACTCTGCTGCATATAAGCGAGGTCTAAACATAGGTTATACAATAAATAGCCCGTGCTTTCTCTATCTATAAATTCAAAAACTACTGTGCCGATTTCAAAAGTTCTTTCACCATTGGAAAGCTACATTCACCCTGAGTGACATAGGCCATATTCTATTTTCAAAAAAAATTAGGGATCCTTACTAAAACTCCAATAATGTAACTCAAGGTGTAGAAAAATGACCTAAGAAATTCCTTACATCGCGTGCGCTGCGAAAACTATTGATGATATAGAGGTAGTGGTAGTGGTAGTGGTACGGGTAGGGGTGGGGGTATGAGGTAGGGGTAGGGGTAGGGATAAGGGTAGGGGTAGGGGTAGAGGGTAGAGGTAGGGGTAGGTATAGGGTATATTTTATTGTTCATAAATATCCACGGGCGAAGCCGGGGGCGGAATGCTAGTGTGGTATAAAGCTAATTATGAAGAAATTACTTTTAAAATTCAACTTTCAATAATTTGCTAAATGCTATTTTTCTATCTATCTATTTATCATCACGCCTCAAGAGGGGTAGGCAAAGACAATGCCATTTGTTACGATCCTGCCATACCTTTTTCGCTTCTTTTATACTCATCATACCTTTCATAGATGCTCGGCGATTGTGTGTACTTTTAATATTTCCATCGTTCAATACATTTTTCATGTGTGTGTTCAACAAAAGTACACATAAGTAGGTCGTCCTGTGTCAGCATTTCCTTTCACTTCAGCCATGTAAACCATTTCATACTTCATTCTTAACCTATTTTTCTTCATTTTAGTCACAACATCATCTTTCACTCCGCATTTTTCTCTAACGGCATTTTTTGCTATTTTTAATGAAAAAATTAAATAATAATTTGGCAATTTGCGAGTGCGACGGTTCTGTACCATTTTTTCGGTTTTCCTGTAAACTATTTATTACATAGTAGTTTCGGAGATGGGGGGGGGGGGGGGGAGGAATTGCATCGGAGATGTTCGAAACCCTGAAACATATCCAAACAACATTCTTGTAACATCATGACGTATGAAAGTACATCAAGCTTTATCTGTTATCATTTTCAACTTTTCTTTGTTTTCTAATACATCGAAATACTCAGAATTTTTAATGACCTGTATTTTCTATCACCATTCCACTATAAATCTATCGAATAGCATCGCAATTAATCCAAAATCAGTTTAATGATATGTGTATCCGGTAAACAGTATTGGCAATAAATATACGCAAACCAAAACTGTGAATTGATCAAAGCTACAATAGCCACATTCGCCACAAATAGTTTATGCAGGTGATGGTAAATGCGATCGCTTTGTGGTTATTACGTAGGTAAATAACTCGTGATTCCAAAAGGAAACAAACAAACAAACACATCATTACGACCTTTATGCATTGCAGTGTGGCCAGAGTCATTATCCCACTAACCAGCAAAAACGGATGAACGGATCTGGATAAAATTTGGCACAGAGATAGATTATAGTCTAGAATAGCACATAGGCTATTTTTATCCCGAAAAAATGTATGGTTCCCGTGGAATAGATTTGTTTTTGTTTTTCACGCGATCGACATGATTCATTTGCATAGTGGTAGTGTTTTTTACCGCGAAAGCGGGCGGGGGAGGGGCAAATTACAGCTATTACAGTAAAGCACTTCTTATAAAAATATCAGCTTGTCAACCTTTGGATACGGAAGCCTAAAAATGGACCTTATAAGTGCCGATTCATTTTAATTAATATGTCAATTTATTTTTTCATGTAAACGCCTTGTCTTTTCATGCTAGGTTCATGAAACTAGTTTTTTATTATTTTTTATTTTATTATATTAAGAAACAAACAGTCACACACAATTAATATTACAGTAAGAAAATAATATATCTAAAGACCTATAGTTTCCATAATTGTTTAAATAAAAAGTTGAGGAGACAATAAAATATAAAACAAAAGAAAATCAAAGTGAAATTGCTTATTGCTTAATCACATATTACCTACTCATCACCTAATTACTTTAAGTTTAGAAATTTTACAGTTAAATATATCAATATCGGAGTCATTATATAACTTACAGGCGCGACATATGAAACTATTACTACCATAATTTGTTCTTTTTTGAGGTATTGAGAATACCCTTTTTTACACATCCTTTCTCGCGTCGACGTGGTACATGGAAACAAATATTTTGTAATAGTGCGGGGGCATCCACGAGATTGTTCACCAATTTATACAAAAATATAGTATCATTGACCTCGCGACGATTACTCAAAGACGACATTCCATAATGCGATAGGGCCTCTTCGTAGCTGTCATGCATCCTGCCCATCCTAAAATCTAGTGTTTTTACAAACTTCCTTTGCAGTCGCTCTATTCTGTCATTGTGAATTTTATATAGAGGGGTCCATACAGTAGATGCGAATTCAAAACGACTGCGAACATAACTATTAAAAAGAAGTCCATAAGTTGTTGGCAATTTGAATGGCCTTCCAATACGCAAAATAAATCCTAGTTAAGACGCTGGATAGAGCCAACGACCTTGAGAGATGGCACCGTCCCCACGCGGGTACACATTCACACCAAACGACGTGGCTGCCACTAATAATATAGCATCAGGCTGCAGCCGGTACACGAGCGCTTACGCACACACGCGTGCAGTGCGTACATAAAATCTCAAAAATGAGAATAAAGGAATTTATTAAAAAATAGAACAGTATTACGATAGTATATTGCTAGATAAAAAATCTGTCAAAAGATCAGAATCATTGCATGCATTTTAGTACTGTTTCTAGACAGTAAAATATTTTTTTAGAGGTACATTCGTGATTTTTTTCTATCGAATCAATATAGTTGTATTATGTTTTGAACACAGTATCTTAATAACGCATAACCTCAAGAATATCATATATTTTTTTGATTATGGTCGCTGCAGTGGATCATGTACTTTTACGCATCATAAAACTCGCATTTAGCTCTATACATCCTCTCATAAGTAAGTTTGGAGTCCATAATAACACCAAGGTCACGGGCTTGATATACTCTAGTCAATGGATTGTAACGTTAACCCGAACTTTCGTTTTCATGGCATGTCAAGTCAGCGATATTAAAAAAGTTTTTGTCTAACTAAAAGATAAACCTTTTAAAAAAAAGTGCACCGACTTCAAAAATTTGCACTGAAAAGTAAGAAATAATAAATATTTCGTCGTAGAATTTGAAGACGGTTGGTGCCAAATTAGGATACAAAACTAAGTAAATATCTAAGAAGATAAAGATCTGTTAAATATTATCTATGTTTGTATGTACCTACTAATGATCGTAGGTTCCTAATGAATTGTCTATATTAGTGAATTTGGGAACTAAGTTGTTTCTAATTTGGCACCAACCGTCTTCAAATTCTACGACGAAATATTTATTATTTCTTACTTTTCAGTGCAAATTTTTGAAGTCGGTGCACTTTTTTTTAAAAGGTTTATTTTACCCTTTTAAGTGATTTTGCTGCCTTGAGAGACAAATAAAAACGCAACTAAAAAAATATTGATGGAAAATTAAAAAAAAATACCCCTGTGGATGTGATTTGAACCATGTAATGTGCTTGTGCATCCTATGCACATTTAACCGCTAGACCATCGTCACGAAAATTGACAACTTCGTGTCAATAGCAACCGTTGCTAAGGCTTTTTCTGATACATAATTTTCAGCCGTAAACAGAAATTAATTACTGAATTCCTGAAAAACTACTGAACCGATTTTCGTCATATGTCTGTGAGAGAATGTCGAGAAATTATTATATCTTGAAAAAAATAAGTGGTCAAAATCGGTACATATTTTATCGAGATATCAAGAAAAATGTACTTATAAAGTCAGTTTTTTCAAAATTTCTGAAAAACTAATGAACCAATTTTTATGAGATAAAAATGGGACCAATCCGGAAGAATTATCTGACGATTAAAAAAGAAACCATCAAAATCGGTTCACAATTGGCGGAGTTATCGACGTACATACATACATAAAAAAAAAAAAAAAAAAAAAATAAAAAAATACGGTCCGAATTGAGAACCTTCTCCTTCTTTTTTTGGAAGTCGGTTAAAAATGAAGGCTCTTTGAGCTGTATTGTCATACATATTGTACACATGAATGTATATTGCAAGCGTAAGCAGTTACTAAATAATAAAATTCTATCTCTGAAATGTACTTTTCATCCAAGTTCGTTTAGGTCGTCCTCTTACTCCATCATGAATAATGTAGAATAAGTAATGATGCAGGTAGTCGATAGCCTAATTGGTAGGACGGTGGACTTGAAACCGGAGGTCCAGAGTTCGAATCCTACTCGCTGCCAAAATGCTAAGCACCAATTTTCTTTAAGAATATGTGCTTAAATCGACTCCTCGTGCTTCGGAGGGCACGTAAAGCCGGCGTCCGGTCACCAACCCGCCTGCCAAGCGTGGTGACTATGGCAAATCCTCTCAATGAGTACCACTAAAAATGGTGCGCTAGAGGGAGACCAATGATCCAGCAGTGGATCTTAAAAAGGTTGATGATGATGATGATGAAGTAATGAAGCTATGATAAATAATAATTGGCCAAGAGCGAGTCGAACTCGCGTGGAGAGGGTTTCGTACCATTTTTTTCAGTGAGAAATTTATACTTACAGGATTTTCGTTTAGGTTTTCCTGTAAACTATGAGGCCCTATATTTCTTATTTTTAACCGACTTCCAAAAAAAGAAGGAGAAGGTTCTCAATTCGGACCGTATTTTTTTTTTTTTTTTTTTTTATTTTTTTTTTATGTATGTATGTACGTCGATAACTCCGCGAATTGTGAACCGATTTTGATGGTTTCTTTTTTAATCGATAGATAACTCTTCCGGATTGGTCCCATTTTTATCTCATAAAAATTGGTTCATTAGTTTTTCAGAAATTTTGAAAAAACTGACTTTATAAGTACATTTTTCTTGATATCTCGATAAAATATGTACCGATTTTGACGACTTATTTTTTTTAAGACATCATAATTTCTCGACATTATCTCACAGACATATGACGACAAACGGTTCAGTAGTTTTTCAGAAATTCAGTAATTAATTTCTGTTTACGGCTGAAAATTATGTATCAGAAAAAGCCTTAGCAACGGTTGCTATTGACACGAAGTTGTCAATTTTCGTGACGATGGTGTAGCGGTTAAATATAATGGGGTGCATAGGATGCACAATCACATGGTTCAAATCACATCCACAGCGGTATTTTTTTTAAATTTTCCATCAATATTTTTTTAGTTGTGTTATTATTTGTCTCTCAAGGCAGCAAAACCACTTAAAAGGGTAAAATAAACCTTTTAAAAAAAAGTGCACCGACTTCAAAAATTTGCACTGAAAAGTAAGAAATAATAAATATTTCGTCGTAGAATTTGAAGACGGTTGGTGCCAAATTAGAAACAACTTAGTTCCCAAATTCACTAATCTAGACAATTCATTAGGAACCTACGATCATCAGTAGGTACATACAAACATAGATAATATTGAACAGATCTTCTTAGATATTTACTTAGTGTTGTATCCTAATTTGGCACCAACCGTCTTCAAATTCTACGACGAAATATTTATTATTTCTTACTTTTCAGTGCAAATTTTTGAAGTCGGTGCACTTTTTTTTAAAACGTTTATTTTCAAAATTTTAGACAAAGTAGGGGGGGGGGAACTTATTTTTTTTTATATTTTCTTTAATATGCATTTTAAAATTATAAAAAAATAGATTTGTGTTTTTTACAACAAGCCCTTGCCCACATGGTGTACCTACTAGTTAATCGCACAAAAACATGCCAGTTACTGGTAAGAACGAGCTACTGGCATGTGTATCGAGACTCTGCCAGTAACAGGCGTGCCAGGAGATCGCAAGACGTTTGATTTTTTCCCCTTGCGGGGAAGTGGGGAGGGACACTCGCATTCATTTTGTGATCTACTCGAATGTCACTGGCACGCGTTCTAGAAGCTGGCATTCCAGGTACTGGCATGTGTATCATTTCGACACAGGATGCCTGTAACTGGCATGCCAGCTTACCAGCGCCTGGCATGCCAGCTACAGGCATGTGTATCACGGCCTTTATCGTCCAGTAGATTGGGAGAAAATAAGCTGTGACAAACAGACAGACAGACAGACAGACACAAGAGTCATCCGTCAAAAAATCTATATATTTTCATCAACCCTAGATATATCTATAATCACGCTTTTTATCCTATGAGTGGTAGGCAGAGGCAATCGAAAGCCATTTCATACGATCCTGACATATCTGTTTCGCCCCCTCTCATAATCGATTCACATTTTCACGACCTTATACATTGCTGTAACAGTGTCCACATTTTGCCAGTTGTCTATAGTAAACAATGTAACATTAATCCTTTTTTTTATGACGACAGAATAGTAGAATGCTGCGTTATTACGACTAAGCCAGTACTTAACGAAGTTACACAATTTAAACTTAGTTAATTTTATCTCCGCCGCTCGGAACCAATTAATTCCGGGCGATTTACCTCAAAGTTTACGCATCTTGTTGTATATTAACAGATAGGTATTTTATTGCTCCAAGAGAAACAGGTAGCGTAAGGTATACCTATATGATAAGAATATAACTGCTTTTAAAAATTGGTGGTCTGATGATATGTCTATAGTTGAAATATGGTTGAAATCGAGCAACAAAGT
Source organism: Nemapogon koenigi (assembly GCA_963924495.1). Taxonomy (NCBI): domain Eukaryota; kingdom Metazoa; phylum Arthropoda; class Insecta; order Lepidoptera; family Tineidae; genus Nemapogon; species Nemapogon koenigi. Next base: position 1,484,547 of record OZ004640.1, on the reverse strand, counting down.
TTTTTTTTATTAGATAAAAGTGAAACCTTAAAACTATGAATAACAGTTGCTTTTAATTTATAAGTATATAACGTATAATAACGCTTTGGGGGTAATTAGATAATCTAGCGTGCACCTAAAGAAGTTTTTACTTCAAAAAAAAGAGAATTGCCGGCCAGAAATGCGTGGAAGCCCGTACACGAATTCCTGCCCGGACATTCTAGGCTGGAGCATACTCGGGCCAGGCAATCCATGTTCTTGTGCCGAAAACATGTCGCGAACACAGGGCGCGAATCCATAAAATTTCCCCATATCAAAAATTGCTCAAAGCTCCTAAAGAAGTCTGTGTTTTTCTTGAAAGAAACTGTAAAAAGGAGGGCGTCGTTCTTCATTCATTACAAACTTCCTTAGTGACAAAAAACTCATTTATTGTGACACATCTTGGTCCATTGTCCAAGTGCAGAATCAGGCTTGCCACCTTTGGCTAAAAGTGAACACTGTTACTGGTATCTCGCCGTGATGATGTGTTGTGTTGTTGTTGTTTGAATTTTCAGATACTGAAGATTTTATTATGTGCTTTCAAATTCTTTCAGCCACTTCACTTTAAGGTTTAAAAGATACGCCTGAAGCATTTCTTAGTAGATTCGTTATGGTTATGTGTGAGTTAGGTAAATACTATAACATCATATTTTCCGCTACTGAACATACGAGCTGTAATGACATTTTACAGAAAAGAAAGATGAAACCGCGGAAACTTGACAAAATTACTGAACGTAAATTGAATTTGTAAGAGAAAAGCTCTCTCTTGGGAGGACGCTGTTTTATCCTTTACTTTGCAGTATGTCACGAGAATTTTTTAGCTTTTATACGACAATTTTTCTAGAAAATATAGATTAAAGTCTATCATCACGCCTTTCATCCCAAGAGGGGTAGGCAGCGACAATCGAATGCCATTTGTTATGATCTACATACATATTTCTTTCCCTTCTTTTATATTCATTATACCTTTCATAAATGCTCGGTGATTGTATGGACTTTTAATGTTTCCATCGATCAAAACATTATGTTCACTAAAATTACACCTAGGTCGTTCAGCCATATAAACCTTATTAGTTAATCGTTCATCCTTCCTTCTTTCAACGTGACCAAACCAACTATACTTTATATCACACATTCTACGTAAAGACCGCATTTCTACTGCATTTATCTTACTGATTCTTATTCCATACCCAAGTCTCTCTTCCATAAGTAAGTGTTGGAACTGAAACAGCATTTTGTATATTAATTTTACTTTTAGTTATAAGTTGTGTATTTCTGCATACATTGTTTAGTCCACCAAATACCTTGCTTTTCGCTCTCCTTTCAATTTCCTTGTCTATATTTCCACTTCTTGTAAACATATTACATATTATATGAAAGTTCAAGTAGGTACCTATCTAATAACATAGATAGAGTTGAGTTTTCAGTACGATTCCCGATAATAATTAGCATAATCATACTGTTTTGATTATATATAATTTTGGCCTCAAACTAATTTATTACTGACAAAACAAAACAAACAAACTATACCACGGAATATTGGTAAATCCACGGGGTAAATCAGAACAAAATAAATACAAATATTAATACTCTCTTTATAATAATTAAATGTTGCCTCTTGACAAGTTTAAAGCCACTATAAAACAAAAACTGTGTACAAAAGGTTATTATAAAATATCAGATTAAATAGAAGAAAAATACCTTGGATGTAGAATTATTATATTATGTGTACTTCTGTGAAATTTTATTTGTTATTTTTTAATTTACATGTATATAGGTCTGCTTTTTTATTTTTTCAGACAGAGATTATATAATTATATAATATTGTATTTTATATTATTTCAGACATAATTGTAATATTTTATTTTATTTTTTTATTATTTCGGACATGAATTGTCTATTTGATGTTTTATTATTGACTATTCAAGAGCGTATAAATGTAGGAAATATATTAATTAATTGTATTTTTTATTGACTATTTCACGACAGTAATTTTAACCATTAATTATAATAAATTAACCACACTTAGAGGCTTTTCCATCTAAATATATCTCAACAGAACTAGCCACTAGTTAGATATAGCCTCACAAATACCATCGGCTAAAAGAGGGAGACTTGGTCTTCCGCTGGGTACCCTGGAACCGTAACACGGTTTCGGGAGCTGTAAAGCAACCCGTGAAGAAAAAAAAAAAAAAAGTAATTTTGAATTTTGGAAATGCTGAAATACGTTATTTATGTGCTCAGAATACAGAATAAAGCAGAATTCCCCTAAATTCTTCAAACTGAGACTAAAAATAGTACACTAAACTGGAGTACCCGGTTGATATATTTCTTGATAAAAAGACAATATAAGACTAACCACTTCTGATGAAGAAAAAAAAAACCGCCTTCAAAACCAAATATGCACTTTCCGAAAACAAATCACTATAAAAAAATACCTAAATCGCTTCAAGTGTGCCTATAAAATTTGAAGAGTTCTCGATTTCTCCAGGATCCCATTATCAGAGCCTGACTGATTACCATGGGCCACCCCTTTCAAACAAAAAAAAAATTCAAATCGGTCCAGGTGTCTTCAAGTAATCGGGGAACCTACATAAAAAACATAAAAGATTCCGACGAATTGAGAACCTCCTCCTTCTTTTGAAGTTCGGTTGAAAAGACAATATAAGAAAAAATAATAAGAACCTAGAATAGGTGTTATTTTTTACACGCTTTAAATTAAATATTATTTTATAAATAACTGTATGTAAACAAATTTTTAAAATCGAATTTAACTTCTTCTATTTTTCGTATCGGTTTGAGACTGTGCAAATATATGTAATTTGGATGATAATACAATAACTTGGTACCATCGATTTTATCTGATGATGAAGCCAGGAGGTGGGCTCGTTTGATTTGTTTTCACAAGTACTCTGGATCGACATGATTTTTTGCATAGTGGTAGTTTAGGAGTCCGAGAATGACATAATTAATTTTTAAACCGCGAAAGCGTGCGGGGGAGGGGAAAATTACAACCACAGGATTATTTCTTTTTGGATCTATTTCCACGCGGGTGAAACCGCGGACAGAAGCTTGTATTATTATATTTTTGTCGGTCTGACTTCTTCATGATACTGAAAAACAGCAACAGAAGAATATTCTGATCTATCCTTGAACATTTATTCATATTATAAAGTATATCTCAAAACGGATTTTGTTACATTAATTTCAGTAATTAAATTAAATTTATTAGTTCGTGTCTGAAAAGCGTGTTTAGAGAGCTCTTAAGAAAATAACATTTTAGTCCGCGGATAAAAGGACTCAACACTTGAAATTAAAGTATCTTGGAGTTAACAATATTATTTAACAAGATAGGAAGGGGCAGACATTGCGCGTGGCAGGAATTTAAGATATTAGGGTCTAATGAAAAACTTACGTAAAATGATATCGACGTAAAAGCTGACCGGATTTGTTTTAAATTTAGTACGGGGACTTTTGGGCACAGTTGATTTGTTTTGTAACAATTAGTAGAATGAAGAATACAAAAAATTAGACCAATTTACAATTTATGAAACTAGAACAATGAAAGTAAGTGAATCTAGCGATTAAAAGATTTAAAGTAATTCACGTGAATGATTGAATCGCTTCAAGTGAAAAAATTGTATGAAAGATGAGTAACATTATGCAATGATTTATTCGATATCTCTAATTACTTTTTGGCTGGCGACATGGCGCGAGCGGAAGCTATTCCTCGAGGTCTGTTTTAGGACGAGGTAGGGCCAGGGGTGGGTCATTATAGTAAACATTAAATACTATGAAAAAATATCCAATCATAAGTCACTAATCATCTGTTTTGAAGTATGATAATACATAAACTCACTTTTATTTAAGATCCTACCTTCATATTAAATCATATTTTTCAAATCGTTTTGAGTGAAACCTAAAGCTCTTAGAAATATAGAAAAAAATACATGTTATAATTAATCATATTTCATAATAATCTGTTATCCATAAAACATGTTTTAAGAAACTTTGCTCGATAGAAAAAAATTGCAAAGTAGCCTCTGAAAATAGTCTCCTTTCCAAATTTCTCAGTAGTACATGAAGTATTGTTTATTAAATAAAATACAAATTTGTATCATCTATTACTAAAGTAAGATGTTAATTTAGATTTTCAATAAAGCTACTCCTTTAATTTAAATAAATTATTTTTGATTTGTCACTTAGGACGTTTGTTCCAAGCACCTTCCGTGCGCCTCTTCTCTTTTGTTTCTATTCAATGCGACAGAGAGAGATTCAGCGGAGAGACCAATCGATCACGTAGCGCTGGGTAGCGCTAGAGTATCGTATGCAGCTAGGCCACGCCCCTCAAACTATGATTTTATTTGAATGTATCGTCTTAACCCTTATCTACGTTTTCATCTTATTTCACCCCCTTAGGCTAGCGTGATGTTATGAACCTAAACTTATTGAATGTGCTGTTATTGTGTTTTATGGTGTTATCTAAGTTAAATTGCTTCAGATTTTTTTAAACGTATCGAACTAGATTCTAAATCTCAAAGATCTGTCCAACTTTTTAATAAAGAAAAAAAAATAAAAATTGTAAACATTAATATTTTTAAAATCGCCTTTTTGTCATTAGATATGAGTATATCAAGAGACATTTGGCGTATGTTTTACAAAAAAATACTAATCGTCTCCTACCTAAAAGAGCGCAATGACAATCCTGTCGTTGCACGTACTCTTCCATCAACAACTGCTCTATAATATAATGAAAGGATATTAAACTTAATAAATTTAATTTAGGAAAGATGACAAAATGTTTCAGAGGTTCTAAAGGATCTTCAGGAGTGCCTCCGTAATCCATAGCTCGCGGGCTTTTTCAGTAATCAAAGACTAAATCAACGTCGACAATTTTGTGTCCAATTTATGAGGCTTTGGGATAAGCTTCAAATTATTTCATGGAATTGATTTTATTGTTTCAGTTTTATGTTTAATATATATATATATAGTATTAAAGACTAGAATACACCAGATGACCCATGCGAATACTCCAACCATTGTTGTCATCATAGTTCAACTGATATCCAATAGATGGCGTCTTTTATAAAATACATAAATAAGTCTAATTTTTTTCTTCTTCACGGGTTACCTTACAGCTCCCGAAACCGTATTACGGTTCCAGGGTACCCAGCGGAAGACCAAGTCTCCCTTGTTTAGCTGATGGTATCTGTGAGGCTATATCTAACGAGTGGCTAGTTCTGTTGAGATATATTTAGATGGAAAAGCCTCTAAGTGTGGTTTGTCGGATTATGTATACATAAGTTTTTAATTAAAAAAACCCATTGGTACATGGCCGGGATCCGGGATCGAACCCGGGGTCTACCTAGTCTACCAGACGTCTTAACCACTCGGCCACGGACGCACCTTTTGATATTTTGATTGCTTACTTTTCGTCATTAAAGGGAAAAATATCTTCAAAATGGCGTATCAAACATTAACTTTGATACAGTATTAAGGGAGATATTTGACATCAACAAAAATACTTTTGAGAAATATTATATATAGATAATAAACTCTAACAACCTTATATTTTTTGTTTCATTTAGACTCAAAACCTAATGAACCGATTTAGTTACTGTTTGCGCAATCAGATAAATTGATTCATGAAGTAGGCTTAGGTGTATAACATCACGCTAAGTCTTTTGGGAGCTAACCAATAATGTCAATTTAAAACACGAGCAAAGCCTCTCCCATCTTCCATCCTCGTATACAATGTTTCCTAAAATACCACGTTGCAATTTTTTATTTTAGTAATTTTCATAATTAGTGAACACATTAGGGTACCAATTATCATTAGCTTTTGTGGAAGATTTCGTTTGAATTTTAAACAGAAAGTCAATCGAACAATGGTTACAGGTTTTCCAGGTTCATTACTAGAGGCAACTATTGTGATTTTTTTAAAACAGATATACATGAATTTGGGAAATCGGAGATATAGAGAAACATCCCGAACGATGTCATTACAGACTAATGAGGAATGAAAGATGATGTTGTGGCTAAAATGAAGAAAAGTACTTTACGCTGGTTATACAAAAATAGAACTAAAATCGCGATAAAAAAATAGTTACATTTTTAACCGACTTCCAAAAAAAGAAGGAGAAGGTTCTCAATTCGGACCGTAATTAACTTCTGTTTACGGCTGAAAATTATGTATCAGAAAAAGCCTTAGGAACGGTTGCTATTGACACGAAGTTGTCAATTTTCGTGACCATGGTCTAGCGTTTAAATGTAATGGGGTTCAGCGCAGCATGCACAAGCACATCCACAGCGGTATTTTTTTTTAATTTTCCATCAATATTTTTTTAGTTGCGTTATTTGTCTCTCAAGGCAGCAAAATCAATAAACCTTTTAAAAAAAAGTGCACCGACTTCAAAAATTTGCACCTTTATTTGTACCTTGCTATTAATCCTTGTCAAAATAAATTACTTTATATGCACGACTGCTAAAGGTATTGACCTTTATATAACTTTTTGAAATATTCATTTCGGACATTCCATTCGAAAGATATCACGAGTTTAAAAACCTTTAAAAAAAAGTGCACCGACTTCAAATATTTGCACTGAAAAGTAAGAAATAATAAATACTTCGTCGTAGAATTTGAAGAAATAAAAAACAACTTACTTCCCAATTTCACTAATCTAGACAATTCATTAGGAACCTACGATCATCAGTACAAACATATATAATATTGAACAGATATTTATCTTCTTAGATGTTTACTTAATTTTGTATCCTAATTTGACACCAACCGTCTTCAAATTCTACGACGAAATATTTATTATTTCTTACTTTTCAGTGCAAATTTTTGAAGTCGGTGCACTTTTTTTTAAAAGGTTTTTAAACTCGTGATATCTTTCGAATGGAATGTCCGAAATAAATATTTCAAAAAGTTATATAAAGGTCAAAACCTTTAGCAGTCGTGCATATAAAGTAATTTATTTTGATAAGGATTAATAGCAAGGTACAAATAAAGAGCCTTTTCTAGCGGCTGTTTAATGAAATTTTTAAAATAAAAGAACACTTATTGTGACTTAACTATAATAGTTAGACATATGCCATCGCGACACTTTTTGTAGATAATGATGTGTTCTGCGAAGTCGTAGTACATTATTTTGTTCTATCATCAATAGTTTTCGCAGCGCACGCGATGTAAGGAATTTCTTAGGTCATTTTTTTACACCTTGGGTTACATTATTTGAGTTTTAGTAAGGATCCCTAATTTTTTTGAAAATGGAATATTGCCTAATAATGTTTATTCATTATAGATACATACAATAATAATTAATTACATAAAAAAAGAATATAATATAAAAACCTTAAAATAGACTTAATACAATTATAAAATCTAAAACTAAATTTATAAATAAAAAATTGGTCCCAGGTCCCCAGACATTGGAAGTGTACCCAGAAGGCTGGCTGCATTTCCTCGTTGAATTGCAAGGCTAATGCGTTGTGCGAAATACGTACCAGCCTTCTGGTCATTTGTAGATCTAATTAGGCGTTTTGAAATTTCTTTACAAATTGAATGAGCGCTTGGTCCCCAAGGCCCAAGTGTTTCAAATCCAAGTGGCGCAAATATGTAGTCGTCGCTGAGGCCGACTGCGCCGCTTTGCGTTTTCTGCTATGGCTGCTGCTGATCCTGCCTTAGAGGAAGTAAATGGAAGATGGGACTGGGCGACGGTATCGACGCAAGTTGCATCCCAAACTAGTGATTGTCCCATCTTCCAAGGTGCCAGCGTCATGCCGTCGGGCCTCTTTCCGTCGTCTCGTGATAAGCCGTTGGGTTCGAGTATAGCAGGTGCGTCTGCGGTTACAAGGGCTCGACGGATGACGTCATTGAGGTCAGCATGTCTAGGGAGGCGTCCGGCACTCTTACAGCAGGACAGTCCATGGTGGCCGAGTTGATCCACAGGTCGGCCACATCGGCATTGATGTGTCTCGTTACATGGTGCGCCTAGGCGCAGAGCTGTGGCTAACCTGAAAGAGGTACGATCAAGAATATTGCCTATGTAACCCGGGGCTAGTGTAGCTTCCGAACGGTGAAAGAATTTCTCAAATCGGTTTTGTAGTTTCGGAGCCTATTCAATGCAAACAAACAAACAAAAACTTTAACTTTATAATATTAGTATAGATAAAATAAATAATTATGACTTTGAATGTTTTATTCAAGCGAAGAATTACGTTGGTCGTTAGTCTGCAGATCTGAAACAATTTTTTCCACCTTAACTGACTCAGCTAGATACTCTGCACTTTAACTGATTTAGCGGTAACATATACATTTATATTTGAGCAATGTACCGTGACAAAATATACTTACCCTATCTCCCTGTTATCAAAATTTGAATATTTCTTAACTTTGGATCTGATATTATATGAACGGTAGGTAATGGGGAAACTTTGTTCCTTTCAAAATAATGTCGATCTAAATAAGTTTTCCTAGAACTGTAATTTAATATAGGTACTAAGTATGGTTTCATTTAGGTTTCAGGTAGACATTTTTTCAGTTGATAAAAATTCAGATATCTAGAATCTGTTAAATTTTTTTATACTTGCTTCCCGCCCCCGGCTTCGCCCGTGGATACTTTCGAGCAAAATTAAATAAAGCCTATAGCACTCGGGGATATCGTAGTTTTTTATTCATGAAAGAATTTCTAGAAACGGTTCAGTAATTTGAGAGATTACCCCCTACATCCAAATTTAGAATTTCACAAACTTTACCTCTTAATAATATTAGTATAGATAATAGGTAGAGAGATGGAGACAGAAAGTGGTTGTAAACACTTGCCGGCAGAAAACCTCTTTTTTGTGTAGTCTGAGCTCCCCTCTACAAATTCTTGTAGACGAGTAGGGGTCCAGCGCTTGTCGGTACGCCGCTGAGCCGATTTAGAAGAAAAAAGAATTAAAAAAAAACCTCTCCTACCAGCTGGCAGAAACTGAGTGAACAGCATTCCGTCCCTTTTCACGAAATCACTCCCACAGATTGCAGGAAAGCGAGAGAAATTTGTATTTACGCTGAATCACGATGCTGATACGTTGAGAGAGGAAGGAAGCAGCAGAGGAGATGATCAGTCGTGGGGATATTTCTTTTATAACATTTTTGGCATTTGAACCCCACGGATTTAGACCTAGATTTTAATAGTTATTTTTTATTTTTTCCACAGAAGAGGAGGGCATAGAACTAGAAGCTCTCTACAGAAGATACTGCGTTCGTCTCAAACACGCGCTGTTCGTGTCTTCATTATGCATCACATTGTTGTGTTGCTTAATTCTGCTGTGTGCGGTTTTCATTTTACATTCAGAGGTAAGTTATTATTACTTTATATGCAGTTAGGGAATTTAATTTTGGACACATAACGTTGGTTAGCTAACAATGTTGCGATTTCGTATAATGTTTTGGTTTTATATGCAGAATACTCTACATTTTTTATGTGCCGTAGTCGCAATATATATCTGCCCTCTTATAATATACGAAGGCTAGCATTCTATTCTCTCGCAACGCTAAATCATAATATTATATGCATAAAGATACTTTGCACGCGTTGTACTAGGAATACAAGAACAAATAAACAAACAAATATTATTTTTTATGTATTAGATGTTACTCTGTGATAATAAAGCATTCTACTGATGAAATAATTTTTATCTACTCTTATATCGCAAAGTCTCTTATACAAAATCGAATTATACTTCATAAAGATATATTTTATTTACACCTAAGATTTTGCAAGACGACGCCCCTGGCGGGCCACGCATCGTCTTATAAAATCTTAGATTTACACGCGTCTGTAATATGTCAAACTTCGATACTGTAATGTATTACAGTACCGAAGTTTTCATAAATAAACGATATTGTAATGTTTTGTTTTTTTTTAATGCAGAAAGGGCAGAGGATTTGTCTTATACAGCCACATTAAACTGTATGAAAATATCGACACGCGCATTTGTTTTGTACTATTGCATTGGATTAGATAAAGTAGTGTATGAACGGGCACATAACTTGAAATTAAAACACTCGTGGATGCTAATTCCACTTGTATTTGTATTTTAATTACCCCTATTATGATCCCGTATCATAAACTACTATTAAAATCGGACTAGTTTTTACGACATTGTCATTCCAGTACAAAAATTTGGTTACACCGATTTTCATATAGTTAAATATGCTAACATACTACTTCTTACTTCTACTCTTCTTTATAAAGTTCTGTGGCCATGCTATTTATGAAGTGAAATATTTAATAAGAATAAATAAATAAATAACAATAACATTCTGGAATCCATTTATATTAACCATAGTAAGAAAAAGCTAGGAAAATTGTCGTGTCGCAGTCGAACGACCAAATTAATTGTATCCAACTGGGGTTAAGCTGGGCAAGTCAAGGATGTCTGCCGCAATTAAATGTTATATTGTCCTGAAGTATCGTGTAAAACCTTATGTAATATTCGCGTAATATGTACCTATGATCTATGGGATTTATTATTGCATAGGTATATTAAAAATACTAGCGAGTTTAAAAATAAAATTCTTGCTCATATTGTAAGTTAACGTAAATTATTTATACCTAAGTCGGATAATAGGCGATAGGGGGGGGGGTGGGGGGAGAAACGGTCAATTTTCGTATTTATTATCTTTAAATAATTTAATATATTTAATATAATATTTTTAATAATAAAAAAAATCTACGACGAAACATTTATTATTTCTTACTTTTCAGTGCAAATTTTTGAAGTCGGTAGGTACACTTTTTTTTAAAAGTTAATTTATTTTTCCCTTTTAAGTGATTTTGCTGCCCTGAGAAACAAATACTAACGCAACTAAAAAAAAATATGAAAAATTAAAAAAATACTGCGGTGGATGGGATTTGAATCATGTGCAATGTGCATCCTGCGCTGCACGCTTTAGCCGCTAGACCATCGTCGATACGAAAATTGACAACTTCGTGTCAATAGCAATCGTTGCTAAGGCTTTTCTCTGATATAATTTTCAGCATTAAACAGAGACAAATTACTGAATTTCTGAAAAATTACTGAACCGATTTTCATCATATGACTGTGAGATAATGTCGAGAAATTATTACCTATATCCTTAAAAAAATAAGTCGTCAAAATCGGTACATATTTCATCGAGATATTACGAAAAATTGACTTATAAGGTCAGTTTTTTCAAAATTTCTGGAAAATGAATATACCAATTTTTATGAGATAAAAATGGGACCAATCCGGAAGAATTATCTGTCGATTAAAAAAGAAATCATGAAAATCGGTTCACAACTGGTGGAGTAATCGATGTCCATACATACATCTTCTCCTTCTTTTTTTGGAAGTCGGTTAATAAGTATGAAAGATTAAATCATACGAGTATGTCGACGAAATATTTAGTTTTACCATGCGTATATTTGATAAGACACAATATATACAAACCTATACGCATGCCTTTCATACGAATTGGCAAAGAGGAGTTCTATATAAAGGAATAAAAATTTAGTTAATTTTTTCGTACCTACTTTTAATTCTATTAATTTTTTAATACTAGATATATGTAAATAATATATTTATCAAAGAATAAATAACATTGAAAATAGTGGAGTGCCTTATTGCCTGGAGATTTTGACCTCGGAATAAATTTTTGAAAAAGGTGTTAAAAAATGACATAAGAAATTCCTTACATCGCGTGCGCTTCTGAAATAGTCACGTACGAAGTCGTGGGAAACGGTATCCTCTCAAATGCTCTAAAAAAATATACATAATTTCAGAAGCTATAATTTTAGTTGCTATAAATATTCATTTTCTATAAATTTAGATCCTGTAATTTTAAAAATCTATAAATGTGTTTGATATAATTTTTTAAATCTATAATATTAATTCCTATAACGTATTGTTTTCTATAATTCCAGTTCCCATAATTTTCAAAATCTATAATTTCAAGTCCTATAATTTTTATAATGTCTAATTTCAATTGCACTAATGGCTACTTTTCTATAATTGCTGTTACTATAATTTTGAAAATATATAGATAATCTCAAGTCTTATAATTTTTATGATCTCTAATTTCAATTGCACTAATGGCAATTAGTTTCTGGACCCACAGACCTATCTACGGCAGAAGGCACAAATGTGGGGTTTCTATTGATGACTTCATATTTGCGCCTGTTTCATCCCACTAATATTATAAACGCGAAACTTTGTATGGATGTATATGTTTGTTACTCAATCACGCCAGAACAGCTGAACGGATCTGGATGACATTTGACACATAGACAGATTATAGTCTGGAATAGCACAGAGGCTACTTTTTATCTCGGAAAAATGTATGGTTCCCGTCGGATAGATTTGTTTTTGTTTTTCACGGGATCGACATGATTTTTTGCATAGTGGTAGTTTAGGGGTCAGAGAATGACATATACTACTTTTTATACCGCGAAAGCGGGCGGAAGAGGGGCAAATTGCAGCCACGGGATTATTTCTTTTGGATCTATTTCCACGCGGGTGAAACCGCGGACATAAGCTTGTTAAATATAAATTCACTAAGTTAAACTTAATCTATTGTTTCAGGCACTGTCAACTCAAGTAAAAGCTATCAGCGCTTTGTCAGTGATGTCGTGGGTTGTAGGTTCGGTTCTTGCCGTGGCCCTTTTGCCAGCTGCGCCTGAGTGGGAAGCTTTAGCGTTGGCTGGGTCATTATTGGTGACACTCAGTTTGGGTGCTGGCACACTACTTGCCACTCATCATGCCCCGTTGCCGCTCTTCGCTCTGATACTGGTAATTTTTTTGGTTTAATTTTTTTTAAATTAGAAAACTTAAGCAGACTTTAGTACATGTATAATACGTCGGTTATTAATAAAAGAAATGTCACTATCATTCGAGTCTGTGACCTTTTCACGCAAAAACTACTAAACGGATTTTGTTGCGGATTTAATTATTAGGTAAGTTGAATCACTGGGAAGGTTTACGAGTATTAAACGTGAACCTATCATGTTTAGGAGGTGAGCATTAACAGTAGGTATAAGTGAATCAAGTCGGGGAAAAAGTTAGCCCCAGCGAGTTTTCATGGCGTCTAATTCGTCAGATATATAACAAAATGATGTAGGAAATAATTGTGTATAATAAAATGATGTACAAAAAAAGTCCGCGGTAGCATGCCATATGTAGGCATTAAAGTTCATTGTGTGTGCAAGTCTAAAGTTATAAACCGGGTTTAGTTGACAAAGCTTTCAGTGCGACACTCCACACCAAGTAGTTGGTATTGTGGCGTTAACAATAGGATCAGGCTAAAGTGGCTTAAGACTTTATTATCTAGTGCGTACACTGTATTGAATATGAGAAGCCTTAGGTATAGTTTTGAATACGAGGCAAGTTCTGTTTAAACTCTCAAAATTTTATAGGCACACTTGAAGCGATTTGGGTAGGTATATTTTTTTTAGTGACTTGTGCATTTGCTTTCGGAAAGCACACTTCTCAGTGCATATTTTTTGAAGTCAGTTCACATTTAAAAAAAAGCAATTATATATAATACTAGCATTCCGCCCCCGGCTTCGCCCGTGGATATTTACGAACAAAATAAAATATACCCTATACCTACCCCTACCCCTATCCCTACCCCTACCCCTATCCCTACCCCTACCCTTATCCCTACCCTACCCCTACCCCCACCCCTACCCCTACCCCTACCCCTACCCCTACTTCTACTCCTACCCCTACCCCTACCCCTACTTCTACTCCTACCCCTACCCCTACCCCCTACCCCTACCCACTACCTCTATATCTTCAATAGTTTTCGCAGGAAGGAAGGTAAGGAATTTCTTAGGTAATTTTTTTACACCTTGGGTTACATTATTGGAGTTTTAGTAAGGATCCCTAATTTTTTTGAAAAAAGAATATAGCCTATGTCACTCAGGGTGAATGTAGCTTTTTAATGGTGAAAGAATTTTTGAAACACACACACAAAAATACATTTCCTCTTTATAATATTAGTATGGAAAGTTACTGTCTATCCGGTTTGGCTTTGCCGGTGGAACATTTTAAAAGGTGACATTAAAATGTAACCTTTGTCACTTTCCGTACTTCCAACTATCTTTTGCTCTGTTGTGGCGCGAGTGAAGGACAAACAAACAAACAAACTTTCGCATTTATAAAGTTAGTTGGGATAATAAAAACTTTACATATAATCTCAATAAAAATATTTCTGAAATCAAAATTACTAAATTTTACATTTCTTTTTGGCATTGCATGCTACGTTGTACTAATCGAGTTCAAATGAAAGTAAACATTAAATATTGTATCAAATGGGGATTTTCACCTTTGTGAGACCTTCGAGGTACAAAATAAACAACCGAAAAAATTCAGTTCTAAACGTATTCACTCGCCATACAAAGGTTGAGTTGAGAGGATATGCAAATTTTATTGTGGGCTATTGTTTTTGTTAGATTTTAAACTCAGTGAAAAAAAAAGGTGAAATTAACCATGTACCAATGGGTTTTTTATAATAAAAAATCTATGTATATAACAAAAAATATACAAAAAAAACTAAAAATCCAATTGAATCTCATCTCATGCAAAGTTTCAGTTGGTCCAAAATTTACTGACAAAAAAATTATGTAGCAATTTCATATTGTCATAGACCATTAACGAAAAAGTAGGCGCTTCAAGAATTTCAGAATTAAGAACATCTACGACTTCTATTATCGCAACAGTATTGAAAATATCACGGCCTTATTATTTTGACGCGTGGCTAGATACATCAGTAACAGTGTCCAGATCTTGCCAGTTGTCCATATTAAACAGAACCTGCCTGTTACTACACTTAATGGACAGGTGTTTCTTTAAAGAAGTGAGGTCGCCTGCTTTATCCGCCCTCCGAAATACCATAAGCCGACTAAATTTAAGCACATAATCCATAATTTGTATGGGGATAAATTATTCCCAATTTATTTGTAACAAATGTGTCAATGTAATTTAGCATATAGTTACTTATTGTAACTTATTTAATTGAAATAGCCGTTATTTTTTCAATTGGTTTTATTTAATAGGAAATATGGGTGGCAAAATAAAGGCTTATTTTGCCCCTGTTTTGTCTTTCATAAACTATTACAAAGCTCTTAAATATTATCAAAGAGAAAACATAACAGCTATTTCACTTAGATAATTTGAATAAGTAACTATATGCTAAATTACAGTGACACAGGTAGATTATTTACAGAGAAATTGGGAATAGTTTATCCCAGAAAAAATATGGATATAGGGCTCCAATGACATTTGAACCAATCACGCTATCGACGACAATATCCTAGTAAGTTCAGACGCAGGTTTTACGTGCCCTACGAACCATCTTTGAAACTTGAGTCAATAGAGCTAAACACCATCTTTTTCTAGAATAAGTGCTTAAATCGAATCTGCACTCCAGAACCGACTGTTCCTGTCAGGCTATTAGCGAGGTTCTAGTTTATTGGCTGCACTTTACAACATGAAATAAAAGGTCTGTGGGAAATCCAATTCCAACAGCCGCACGTATGAGAGACTTCGATTGTCAATTTAACTAGGCATGCACTCAGCTTCTATTGTGGTTCCGTAGGTAATTGAATTATCGCTAATGCTTTATTAGGTATTATACTTAGTTAAATTGCTTTGTGATTTGTCCTATCAAGGCGAGGTGATTCGTGTCAGAGATTTGTATAGAGTAATTTTCCATTTTCATGAACTATTTTTTTTTGTAAAGTTCTGTCATCTGTGCCCATTAAAAGAAGTGAAATTAATTGATAGTCAAAGTATATGTATTTACGTTTAACCGTTTCGGAGGCTTGGGGCCTAGTCTGGATAACTTTATTTTCTTGCTTTAACTTAGGACTCTGTCAGCCTAGCTTTCTAGAGGAGATAGGAACATCTTTCTTTGTGGACTTCAGCTTTTTTATTTGAAACAACAGCTGAAACTTCTTTCTTCTTTTCTTAAAAATTTAAAATTTTGAATAATATAAATAGAGCTAATTATTTTTATGAAAATGTGTTTGTTTTGCATTTCTTTTACAATTCTCTCATAAGACGGGTCAGATTTTAATGCAGGGGGTGTGCTGAGATAAATATTCGTATTTGAATGAAACAGTGACTGACCAACTTCTGCCGCCATGATTTTTTTCCTTCCGTATATATTCCATATTTATACAATAAATTGATCCTTAGTTTCGATGCTTTTGACCTATAAAGAAAGTATGCCAATTTTAATTATAGAGAAAAAGCGCTGACTTTCGGAAATAAAGTACATATGTTCCTATCTCTTCTAGGAAAGGAGGCTGTCAAGTGTAGAAACAGAGAGCCATAGAAAGATCCTAAAAAATAATATCTTGTAAATATTATATCTGAACGTCAAGTTTGAAAAAAAAAGACAAACTTATTTTTTTGTCGATTCTTAACAAACGAAGCAAAGCTTGAGATGATCATAAACTTTTTATATCTTATTTCCCAATTAGATGTAAGCTCAGTATATCATGTCCAAGATTGTAAAATATGAATCCCAGTGGTACATGATTTGGTGCGCACTAGATTGGTCTGCGGAATTGTAAATTTATGGTTGACGGGAGCTGTAAGTTTTTCTTTTTTCTGAAATATGTGCTCGAGTATCATTGAAACTATTTAAATATTGATGAATATTGAATAGGCATAACTACATCTACAATTCTACATTTTATAAAACCAAGTGCCTCACCGCGTCTGTCTGTCTGTGCATGGATTTTGTTGTGGTTTGCATGATTAGATAGGTTAATTCACGAGGTAGGTTTATGAGTATTAAACATAAACCTATTATGTTTAGGAGCTGAGAATTAACAATCAATAAAATCAACTCCGGGAAAAAGTTGGCTGCAGTTTTTATGGCATATGCTGTCTAATCCGTCAGAGATATAACAAAATGATGTAGGAAAGAATTGTATAGAATAAAATGATCTACAAAAAAGTCTGCGATATCATTTATATATCTCTAATAAATAAGTATAAGCGTGTTTATGTAAGTATTCAACTTGTAGTCAACCAATATTGTATCCATGCGAGTCGCTAGCACCTAATAAAATATATACCAATGGGATATGATATATATATATACGAATTACAAAGAGGTAAGTAATTTTAGATATTTGTTCTCTGTTCCGATATAGTTCAGAATACGATCCAAAGTGGCTCAATTATTCAAAATTCAAATTCAAAATAAATTTATTGTTTCACATAGTATTGCATATTATATGTTCAGTTGTTAGTTTGAAATTGCGTCTACTCAATAATAATATCTATACATTTACCAAATTATCCCATACTTATTCCGTCAATATTTCATTAATTTACACAACAATCACATAGCAAGAATAGCACGAGAAAACTCAATAAACCTAATAAATCATCATCAACTCTAATTTCATAAATATATCATTAATCCATAATATTTGTATAGTTATTATAGTTTTATCGTATTGTAATACAAAATTAGTCAGGTGTACAATAGATTACAATAATTGGCTCATTCAAAAAGTCGTCAACCATATAATAACATTTTTCAATGAGTAAATTTTGTATTTTACATTTATAAGCAGACAAGTTAAGGTCCTTTGTCATTAGGTAGGTGATTATAGAGTGTGATAGCCATTATGTTGGTGTTTTTATAGAATTGTGTCCTAGCCTGAACTTCATATTTGTTTCTATTTTTACGTGGCCTTTTATTGACAATGATATTAAATTCATTAAAATTTAAATAGATATACATCGAAGGCAGTGTTAACAATGCCCTGATGCACCTTTTCTGTAACCTAAATAGAGGCATTATATGTGCTCTTAGAAGATAACTTTCATCACAATCCATTAAACCGTTTCAGAGGCTATTCTAGACAAACAATGGTTCTAAAAATTTATGTTTCCTTCACAGTCAGTCCTTCATTACTGAGGATCGTACCCCGACTCATCAGCTTCTCCTCAATTATCTTCCTCAATCGGCTGCGGTCCTCTGCCTGATGAAGGACTGTGGTAATAGAGGTGTCCAGGTTTTCGAACACTTGATTTCGTCCTCGAGGTCTGTTTCCCTCCACCCTGTCCATGACCACAAGCTTTTCTGTTGCCCTCTCTTCGTGCAATGTGTCCGAAATACTGCAGAATTCGTCTCATGCACACAGTGGAGAGCCATGGCTTAGACCTGATATTCAGCTCTGACAGCATTTGTGCGACGTGCAATCCATAAGGTATCCGCAGCATACGCAACACCGCATCTCAAAAGCATTACTCGAGCTGTTCCTGTCTCTCCAAATTTTATTAATCTGGGTCTTCGCAGTTTCTGCCATACCAATACGACGCCTGATTTCCGCAGCCGCCCCTGTTACTGATGACTGAGTCCAAGTTTTGGAATTGCTCCATCGCGTCATAGTCTCTCAGTACATCGGAGTGCGAGACCGAATTGAATCGATCCACTGTCATTAGTTTAGTTTTACTTTTATTGATAGTGAGCCCAGATTCCAAGTCACGCCTTGGTGAATAATGCACGCGCCCGCCGATACGTGATGGGGAATCCAGTTTAATCCCGTCCGCGCTGTGATAGTTGTGAATAGTCAGTGATTAATAGGGCATATCACGGTCGGTGGGAACATCTTAAATACTGATTAATCGGCTATAAACACTATAAAGGCTATAATACTTCAAATTGGCAGATCACCGATGAACATTGGTGGAGCCATAATAAAAAAAAAAGAAGATAGCGACTCGCACCTTGCCGGTTTTATTAAATTCACTCCCTACGGAGTTATAATATGGAATTAAAGTTATTTTGTTTAAATTAAGTTCAATTTTATTTATTTGTATGAATTGGTTTTTTCCCTTACAGATGGTACATACAATGATGCCGGTATCAAGATCAATATCTCTCGGGTTGGCCGGTGCTCTAACATTGGCCTATGTTGGTCTTGCTATTGGGTTGGACACAGATCCTGTAGGACATCTCTTTTATCAACAAGTAAGTGTACAGTAGAAAAAATCGAAGCGAAAACTCAAAACTATGAAATAGTATATAACGTATTTCAGATACACCTGTGATTCATAGTAGGGTCCAGACCGGTCCAGTTCAGCGGATAGATGGCGCTGCTATATCTGTTCCACGGGCTTTGTTCTAAGATAACACAGCATGTCGGTGAAGCGAACCCATAATATTTCCCCTAACGAAAATCGCTCAATGCGCCTAAAAATTTTTACTTTAATAATCTATCACAGGGATGGCGAACCTTTACGTACCAACGTGCCATTTTTCTAAAGAAATGTTTATTGAGGTCATAGACGTGACTTGAAATAATTTTGACTTTGTGATTATTAGAAAAATAATAATAATAAATACTAAGTAAACTCTTTATTTACTACAAAAAAATAGAAACATTTTGCAATGTTTCAATTATACGCGTAATTTAAATTAAAGTAAAATTAGTGTGACTTCTGTTGTTGTGATCTGCCGAGTTAGCATACATTTTGACAGCGACACTTTCGTTTCGGTCGAATGGCCTTGAACAGGCCAAAACGTTCATGTCCAACAAGGACCGGCCAGAGATAGCCCGGGGCCGAGAGGTCCGGCCCAACAAAGTGCGGGAAAATTCTGTGTACTTGTCTTTGTCCGGCCAAGCAAATTGCTCGGCATTCTTGTGCAGGGCATGCCCGGTCCGAGAATGTCCGGCCCAACAATGTGCGGGCAAATTCTGTGTACTTGTCTTTGCCCGGCATAGCAAATTTGCACGCACATTGTTGGGCCGGACCTCTCGGCCCCGGGCTATCTCTGGCCGGTCCTTGTTGGACATGAACGTTTTGGCCTGTTCAAGGCCATTCGACCGAAACGAAAGTGTCGCTGTCAAAATCTGTGCTAACTCCCCTGCAGTGACTTGCCCAAAATATTGTGTCGCGTGCCATTGGTTCGCCATCCCTGATCTATCATATACCTACCACAAACAACAAACACATATTCACGGACTTTGTAACTTGCAGTGTGGCCTGAGATACTGTAACATGGTGTCAGGATTCCACATCCGGTCATGGCGCTGACTGCACGCGTTTTCGTCATGGCGTGATGTGGAATCCGGTTTAATCCCGGCCGCGCTGTGATGGTTGTGATTAGTCAGTGATTAATAAGACATATCACAGTCGGCGGGATAATCTTAGCTACCGATTTATCGGCTTACTATTGCACAAGATTATACACTGGAGACTGGCAGAATTGCGACGAAAGTCAGCACTGTTGCCATATATCAAAAGAAGAAGAAGAACATGCAATGGTGTCACTTCTTTAAAAGAAGTACGGAAGTTTACGTGCCCTCCGAAGCATAACAATTCGGCAGTACTGGGATTTGAACCGGGGTCCCCTCGATTTCATGTCCAACGGGCGTTAGTTTCACATTCACGGATTTGATAAAAATAAATATTATTCAAATTGCCCCCTTTCGTAAAACTCATTCAGATTTAGGTCATAAGTCATAAGACGATGTACTTTGGAGTGCTCTTTCTAGCTGTAACTATTTCAGAATCTGGCTCTAGGACCTAAAGAACATTTTTAAATTATGGAATCGTAAAATGACACCATACATGGCTTCTGTTGCCTTGGAAAAATATGCAGGCGTTTTATTAGTTAACTGAAAATAGTGCCAGATTTATATTTCTAAAGGATTTTCTATCTTAAAACTGAACTGGAATTTTAGAACTGGCTATTTTTTCTATATTTATTAGTACACCCTCAAAAATGCCATCGGCTGATTGTGGACACCTTTGGTCCGTAGAAAAGGGCCGAGGCAGACCTCTAGTTTCAAATCTAAGCATAATTTTCGTAAATAAGCAAGAAAAAATTAGGTCATATTTCCCTATAGCAAGTAACGTAGGAAGTAAATTTTATTATTAAGATTCAATTATTCAGTGTATGTAGACTGTAGCGCCTGCAGCGTTTATAGTACTAATTATGTCATTAATAGCGGAAACAAGGCTTTGATGAAAATTACTTTAAAATACACTTTACATAATTATCTTGTCTATAACGTTTAGTTGTTAAGGATTCTATAATGGCTTGTATGGCAGATCTATTTATCTATCATCACGCCTGTTATCCCAAGATGGGTAGACAGAGACAATCGAATGCTTATTTGCTACGATCCTGACATATTCGCTTCTTTTACATTCATCATATCTTCCACTATTCATCATATATCCACTATTTTATTCCTTCATGGGTTGCCTTACAGCTCCCGAAACCGTGTTACAGCCTCAGGGTAACCAGCGGAAGACCATGTCTCCCTCTTTTAGCCCATGGACGTATTTGTGACGCTATACCTAATGGGCTAGTTCTGTTGAGGTATTTAGATGGAAAAGCCTATATAAGTATGGTTTGTCGGTTATGTACCTACATAACCCATTGGACGCCCTGGAAATGTGGTGCTGGAGGAAAATGCTTGGAGTGTCGTGGACGTATATTGGACGCCCTGGAAATGTGGTGCTGGAGGAAAATGCTTGGAGTGTCGTGGACGGATTTTCGCACCAATGTATCAATACTCCGGGAACTTGACATCGGGTAGCGTTTATCAGCCATAGTCCAAACTAGGATACTCCAATTCTTTGGACACGTGTCGCGGCGGGACAACGACTCCATAGAGCGCCTTGTCGTGCAGGGTAGGGTCGAGGGCACAAGAACACGCGGCAGATCACCCATGCGATGGACCGACCAGATTAAATCTGCGGTGGGTGGCAATGGCATGAGTGTACACGTGTCACAGCCGACAGAGAGGGGTGGCGCCGCATCGTGAGACGAATCATGGCAGCCCGGAATCTTGCTGCAACATGAAGACGCTCTGTCAAGAGTGAACCGACAAGGAAGAAGAAGACTTGGCCGGGGTCCGGGATCGAACCGGTGGTCCGTGGGGTTAGCATACATTTTGACAACGACACTTTCGTTTCGGTCGAATGGCCTTGAACAGGCCAAAACGTTCATGTCCAACAAGGACCGGCCAGAGATAGCCCGGGGCCGAGAGGTCCGGCCCAACAATGTGCGGGAAAATTCTGTGTACTTGTCTTTGTCCGGCCAAGCAAATTGCTCGGCATTCTTGTGCAGGGCATGCCCGGTCCGGGCTATCTCTGGCCGGTCCTTGTTGGACATGAACGTTTTGGCCTGTTCAAGGCCATTCGACCGAAACGAAAGTGTCGCTGTCAAAATGTATGCTAACTCGGCTGCTTAGTGTCTCAACCACTCGGCAACCTACAACTCTATAGAAAAAAGTTTAAATATTGCGAGTTTTCTTGGAAAAAAGTCTTCTAAGTAACCTAAAAAATAACGGGCAAGTGCGAGTCGGAGTCGCTTACGAACGGTTTCGTACACTCAATAGTATGGCGCAGGAACAAATTAGGAAAAAATTAGGCTAGTTTTTATTGTTTTACTCAAGAGTATGCTAGTTAGACGTTTGTCAAAAAACCGCTGAAACGCGAGAAACATCCGCACTTCTTGTAAATATAACAGACATTTTTGGAAGAAGCGCGATCGCTGGCTTTATGCTCCCTCCGAATTACGAGGAGTCAAATAAAGCACATGTTCTTGAAGGAAATTGGCGCTGAGTATATTAATATTTTCAAAATACTTTTTCTTTGCAGTTGGTGTGTGAAATCGCCTTACTAATGTCAGCAAGTGGTGTGGGTCTTTATTACCGTGCTCTCACAGAACGAGCTCATCGCAACACGTTCGCAGGGACCCGCACTTGTCTGGAGCAACGTGTCAAGTTGGAATGTGAAAGGGAACAGCAGGAAAGGTTGCTGTTGTCTGTCATTCCTGCTTATATTGCTGCTGAGGTGAGTTTTTTTGTTTTTAAGCTGGTAATACTGACAATGTTCCTACTGCATTTTTCAGGAACCGTAAAACGATTTCCTATCCCAACTGGTAGCCTTCCTTTCCTTAAAATTCATAATTTCAGGTGCTCTTTTGAGCTATTACGAATTTTGAAAAAAGGAAAAGCTTCATCCAATGTTTAATAGATGCCCATGTACAGTTTGCAAAATGTGTCACTTTTTCAACAGGCAAACGCTGGTTTTACGTTCCCTCCTAATCACGAGAAGTCGATTAAATTACATATTCTTGAAGAAAATTGGTGGTTTCAAATTCAAAGCTACACCAATTAATCAACTTATTTTTCTTAATTATTTGCATAGGTTGTTGGCCTGTGCCTACCCCACTGGGATAAAAACGTGACGATATTTAAGCACGACATAGCAATATTCTTGAAACTTTCTAAAGTGTTTAGCTCAAAGATCAGCTCTTTCTATAGTTTTACTTGTTTTAATCAAACAAGTAAACTTGTTACTTTTAAAATAATGGCAAGCTGTATCGAATTTTCTAAGCGTGAAGAATTTTCATTAACGTAAGAGCTATAGTGCGGGGGTTATTATGAGAATCGATATTGACCCCGCTTCGATGACATTATTGAATTTGCATCTCACATAAAAACTACTGAACCAATTTGAATAATATTGTAATATTTGATCTATCTAGAAATCATCATGCCTTTTATCCCAAGAGGGGTAGGCAGAGACAATAGAATGTCATTTGTTACGATCCTGACATACCTCTTTCGCTTCTTTTATATTCAATTTAACTTTATACATGCTCAGCTATTGTGTGTACTTTTAATATTGCCATCGATCAATACATTTTTTATATGTTCAATAAAAGTACACCTAGGTCGTTCTCTGCCAGAATTCCCTTTCACTTCAGTCATACCTTTTTAGTCAATCTTTCATCCTCCATTCTTTCAACGTGTCCACACCAGCGTAAACTACTTTTCTTCATTTTAGTCCCAACATAATCTTTAACTCCGCATTCTTTCAGATGATTAATATTTAATGTTTATTTAATTTGTATCTGCCTATGGAATAAAAATATTCCTGCCTAGTGCCTTATGATGGCGCCCAAGAATGTTATCGGCTCCAGAGTATACCCAGTATAAGATAGTCTTCCTAATTCAGCAGATAATATTTAGATCTTTCCAAGCCGTTTTACTTATATTCTTATCTTAAGTTTTGTAGAGCTATGTCTCGAATGACAGAGAAGCCCTTTGTTCATAATTTTCGGTCAAGTTCCTTGCTTTTTATCAACATAAACAAAAACAAAATAAACACCAGAAACACCAGTAACAGTGTCCACTTTTAGCCAGTTGATTTTAAACAGTCTGTTACTGCACTTAATGGACCTTGATTTGTCACTTTTTTAACATATATAAGAAACTGTTGCTTTTAAAAGAAGATTTGCAAGAACATTAAAACATAATATAAAAAAAAAAAAATGAAAAAAAACACGTCGGTGGCCGAGTGGTTAAGACGTCTGGTATTATCTAGGCAGACCACGGAGTTTTCAATTAAAAACTTATATACATAATCCGACAAACCCCACTTAGTGGCTTTTCCATCTAAATATAAACTAAACGAGGGAGACCTGCTCTTCTGCTGGGCACCCTGGATCCGAAACACGGTTTCTTGAGCTGTAAGGCAACCCATGGAGAAAGAAAAAAATAAATATCAAAGTATTGAAAACACATAATAACCGCTCACGTATTTATGAAGAAAATGAACAAGTAAATATTATATGAAGTGTAAAACCATTACAGGCGGTAATTAAATTGGGAACTCCGCCGTAACATTCCTTTGATATTATTGTATATAGACTAATTAGCCATGTCTGTCTGTCTTCTGTTATCATCTATCACGGAAAATCTATTCTTCTATTTGGAGATTGGCTTATAGGGTTTGCATTGAATTTGGCGGCACGGACGAGACTATCGCCGCGATTATTTCGCTCGTGGAGACGGGCCCTTAGCTTTTAGCCCCCGCTTTGGCCATGGAAAATATTAGAAAGGTAAAAAATTAGACCCTGTATTTTAAACCCCTGACGCAATTTTAGAAAATATTAAGTGTTATTTTAATTGCAAATTATTTAAGCTAAGTTTCAAGTTTTTTTTATTATTCTTCACGGTTTGTCTTACAGCTACCGGGAACCGTTTCCGGCCCCAAGGTACCCAGTGGAAGACAAAGTCTTTCTCATTTAGCCAATTAAATTTGACCAAAATAATATACCTACCTACCCCTTTAAAACCCTTTAGGGTTGAATTTTGGAAAACGCACTTTCTCCCGAGTGATACATATAATTTTATATGAGGTAAATACAAGAAGTCAAAATCATTTTTTCATACGAATTTTCTTCTCGGATATTTGTATGACCGTAATTACGTACTTTCGGCTCTGTTTTTGATGAAGAAAACAAGTACTTTCCGAGCAGGTGTAGAATACATGTATGTGATAAAATATACATCGTGAGAAACATAGCTTGTTTGATCAAGTTGTACCTAAGTGAATATACCACAAGGATCCTTAGTTAGTTGCGTTTGTCTTGGGTAATATAGCTTTGCCTAATTATTTTATAGACTTAATATAAATTTAACGTAAGATTAGAAGTGAAGAACACATTGTTAATGTTTAAAAGCTCGAGAAATATTCTGCAATAAATTAAAAAATCTCTATAAATATGAATATAAAAGAAACGAAAAGGGTATGTCAGGATCATAGCAAATTTATTTGATTGTCTCTGCCTACCCTCTTGTGATAGGCGTAATAGATAGATATATATTCTCTATATTAAATATAATATTCTTATATAATGTTAAATGTAGTTTAGTTACAAAATTGTATGGCGGTTTTTGTGTGAATTTTCATTAGAATCGATGGAAAAATGGCTGAGTGACGGATGGACGAATTTATAAAAGTCAGGAATTAGACGTGTATGCTTGGCCAGTGGCATTTGAGCAAAAACTGGAAGAGGCCAAGATCCTTACACAGGCTCTGATAAAACCTGAATATCTTGAAAACTGCTTGTCCTATTTACATCAAACGTAGCTAAGAACCATCACCAGTAAACCAAATAAAATATACTGCATTGAAATCGGTCCAACCGTTTGAGAGCTACGATGCCACTCGCATACAGACACAAGATTTTTTAAAGTACTTTTTACCACTTTTTTTTAATAATAATAATTTATTTATTTCCAAATATTTCATTATGAACAGTTACTAGAGCTTTTTTAGTTGGGAGTTAAAAATAACCATGCATTTGATTGGAACCCGACAGTTCGCTTCGTGCATGAGTTTGTACCACTAGTCTAAATGTATATAATAGCCAACACTGATTTCGTTACATATTTGAATATGTCTTCAATCGTTTCAGAAATCACGCAACAGATTTTTGTGCAAATAAAGTAACAACTTAGAAAGGGTTTTAACTTCATTTCTTCAAATACTTAGGGATAAGAAAAGTAAGGCAAGTAAAGGACAAACTCAACTATCTCAACAAAACTGACCACTTGTTAGGTGGCCTCAAAAAATCCATCGGGTACCACTGTACCCTGAAGCCGGTTCATGGTTCCCGGGAGCCGTAAGGCAACCCTTAAATTAAAAAAAAAAACTAAGTAAAGGATTTATGAATCTGAAATCTGACCTAGGAATAAAATTGAAGAACCAATTTTACAGAAGATATTTTTAAACAAATAAAATGTAGTAGTAATGTTATGGACCAAGTGATTAATGAGGTCATTATTTATAATGCCCGGGCATTATGAATAATGGCTATCTATATCAGACAATGTGATTAATTATTATACAAAACTTTATTATTTATCACATTGTCTGGTCATTATGAATATTGCTACCGGACCATTGAGCAATTTGATAATACATTTACGCTACATTTGACTGTTCTAATAAATCTGTTGTTTTCAATTGTATTCAAACTTAAGATTACTTTAAGTTTTGTGTTACTTACTTATATTTTTAATTTGATTTTTATTAAGTTTTAAGTGTTAAAAACTAGTGCATTCTAACTATAGTAACCCTTGATAAATAATGAATCTTTAAGTTTACTTCAAGTATGGTTTTTCAATTATGGTTTAATGTCAAAAATAAAGAGAATAGTATTAAATATGTTTTTTATTACTCTGCCCAATAGGTGATAGACATTATGTATAATGCCCGGACAATTTAATTACTTGAATAGTTTTTATCACATTGCCATCTCATATTGGTCATTTTCACAATGCCCGGGCATTATGTATATTAACCTATTTATCACTTGGTCCGTAACAGTAATAATAGTTTCCGTTTTCACCCGACGTTCGCCGTTTTCACCCCTCAAATAACTTATCTGACTTATAAACAAATACAAACTCTATGAAAGTCTGCAGCGATAGTTACTGCTAGGTCTGCTAAATGTGGACAGTGTTGTAATTTCCAAAGTGTTTCAGTAGTTTTCACTGACAAATCGTTCTAGATTTCTTTAGGTCATACCGTTTAGAATATTTAGCGACGTCCTCGTGTTAACGGTGAACATACTAATTACCTGTATAACGTTTTCGGTTACACTTTCATTGTGTGTTTTGTCGTTTAGATACGTAGAGATCGTCAGTGAATTCCTATACGGTGACGGTATTATTGAAATAACAGTAAATTTAATGAAATATAGGAGTCGATAGCCTAATTGGTTGAGCGCTGATTTGAAACCTAAGGTTCCTGGGTTCAATTGTCACTCATGCCGAAAATTGTAATTTAATCGACATCTCGTGTTTCGGAGGGCATGTAAAGGCGGCGTCCGCACTTCCGTTCCATTATCTATAAAAACGGCGAAAAAATCACGTTTGTTGTATGGGAGCCCCCTTAAATATTTATTTTATTCTGTTTTTTAGTATTTGTTGTTATAGCGGCAACAGAAATACATCAACTGTGAAAATTTCAACTGGCTAATGGTTCATGAGATACAGCCTGGTGACAGACGGTCGGACAGCGGAGTCTTAGTAATAGGGTTTCCGTTTTTACACTTTGAGTACCGAACCCTACAAAGCAGGGCCTAATTACATTTCTCAGAGCGTTTCGCCGTACTTTCAAACCTTCATAGCATCGGCCTGGATAATACTAGAGAGACCAAATTATGAAACACAGTTTTTTTGTCTAGCTTTTATACTTCAGATTTTATTAATACCTAAAATACGTCAAACAGATTTTGTTAAGGTTTTCACTATTAGATAAAATCTAATTTAACTATTAAAAAAAAACACCAAAATACACTCTAAATATTAGTCATGCCAGGCACTCACATAAAAATAATAAGCACACTGGCTCAGACATAAATAATTCAGATGTAAAGACAAAGAATTGCTACTAATTCCTACTGTATTGAGATTTTTGTCACGTACACACATACCTCTTGTTGCAGGGTTTCAGTGTTGTGAAGACTAGAATTGTAATGTAGGTCATTAGTTCGCCGGCACTATGTGATACTAGAGCGTTGAACGTGAAACTTGGCCAGAGTTTAATATTTATTTCGTCACGTTACAGCTTCCGAAACCGTGTTACGGTTCCAGGGTACCCAGCGGAAGACCAAGTCTCCCTTGTTTAGCCGATGGTATTTGTGAGGCTATACCTAACGAGTAGCCAGTTCTGAATTTAATCGGTGTCCAAATTAATTCGTTGTAGTGGTTTTAACTTGCAACTTATTATAGACAGACAGACAAATTAAAATCATGGTAATTCTACTAATATTATAAACGCGAAAGCATAAAAAAATAATGTAGGAAATTTATTAATTAATTGTATTTTTTATTGACTATTTCACGTGTACCATTATAATGTAAAATAAAATATCTTTTGAATTTGAAAAAAAATGAATTTGTTAAAAAACTCAATACAGGTGAAGCAGGGGACAGCATCTACACTGACGAGCAATATCAAAAAGCCACTTGCAAAGTGCCTAAAAAAATGTTTTTACATTGTTTAACACATTTAATTACAAGACAAATATTTATTTATTGAAACAATATTAATTAATATAATATCTACTTACAAAATAAAAAAGAACATTTTATGAAATTTGTTTTGTTTCTATTGGGTGTTTTTTTAACCGTTATTAAATACACTTGAATGTTGCTTTTTACTTAGTGGTTTTTTTATATTGCTCGTCAGCGTAATTGACAATATTAATAATTGTTGTGCAAGAAGGCAACAAGACAAGTAAGTAAGTAATCCAATAAAGCAAAGCCCCGACGGCAGACTACAGTGTCAAGGCTAAAACGATCCTAACTTTTAGGTGTCCTGTCACGCGATCCTGTTGTTTTGTACACGCGAATAAAAACCAGCTGTGTGTCTACCAATGTTTGTATATAATAAGCTCCGAAACGGCTTTATGGATTTTGATAAAACTTGACACGAACATAGGTATTTAGAATCTGCTTTTTATTTAATTTAAATATTTGTGTTTCCATACAAACGGAGAAAACGTTTAACTACCCGGTACCCCCAAATATTATAATTTCAATGAAATTTTAGTAGGTATTTTGTTGAAATTTTTGAAAGTTTTTTTTATATTTATCTTTTAACTGATTTAATATCATTACAAAAATATCAGATAGATTAATTAATCGGGAAAGTTTACGAGCTGAGCATTAACTTAATAAGTGAATCAAGTCAGGGAAAAAGTTACCCCCAACGAGTTTTCATGGCGTATGCTGTCTAACCGTTAGAGATATAACAAAATGATGTAGGAAGGACTTGTGTAGAATAAAATGATCTACAAAAAAGTTCACCGAAGCATATGTCTATGTCTAATAGATAAGTAACGAAGCCGGGGGCGGGTCACCACTGTTGCCAGGTATACAATATGACATACTCTACCGTCATTAATAAAGGTTTCCGATAAAATTATTATTACATTCGTGACTAAAGACATTATTCTTTATTACTTTTACACATATAACTTATAGAAATGTGTTCACGCAAGATGTATGGAAGTGGACCAAATTAAATTATTGTAAGTAAACTTTACTTGCTGAAATTAGGCCATAGGAGAGCAATTTAATAATCTTGTAAAAAATGGATGTTGGTATTTTCGAACTCTAATACAACTTGATGGATTGAGCTCTATTGAAAATTTCCACTGGTGAAGACAACTTATATTAATTTTGTTTAAAAGTGTATATAGGCGTAACAAAAAGACGTATTCACACTTAGCACCTATTCTATTTGACAAGCTATAATCCCAAGCAAGTTTCCAATAACCATTGTCTCTGTCTACCCCTCTTGGGATTTAAGGCGTTATAGCAATTATAATTTAGTTTTTTTTTATAGATATGCACTAATTATTAACATTTGACTGCGTAGTGCAAATTATTGTAAACAGACTTATTATTACTTATCTATTAAATATAGCAGATGAAGATTTTTTAAAAATAATTTAATTCTATACAATTCTTTTCTACATGATTTTGTTGCATGAGAGTGCGCTGATGGCATACATTTTCCTTACTAATATTGGGGGTAGTATTTCGCTGCAATAAAAAAATGCCCATTTCCCATCAAAAAAATTAATTGCACAACAAAATACTTACCTCAAAATATTATTATCATATTGCACTACCTCTAAGTAAAAGGTCGTACGGGCAGACCCAGGGTGGGTTTATATGCGGTTATAAAAAAAACCTTAACCTAAGTGCCAACAGGATCGTAGGCACTTTCAATAATTTTTTGATGTAAATAAATTGATGTGCAATAGGTATTTACTGATATCCAATTAAAAAGGAACCCTAATATTATGAAATAATATATATACAAATAATAAAGATAATACCTCTTCCAGAGAGGTCCCTTTGCCATGGTTCCCAAAACACTGGCTGCGTTACCTCGCTGAATGATTAAACTGATCCTTTGAGCGAGGTAAGAGCCAGCCTTTAGGTCACCCGTGGCGTGGACTAGTCTCGTACCTAATTTTTTTATGAATATTTTCATTTCGGCAGCCCATAGACATATTGTTTCTACTGCAAGCGTCGAAAATAAGTAATTTGTTATAATGCTAAATTATAAAATATATAAAAGTGCGTCGGTGGCCGAGTGGTTATAAGACGTCTGGTATTAACTAGGCAGACCACGGGTTCGATCCCCGGATCCCAGCCATGTACCAATGGGTTTCTTAATTAAAAAGTTATATACATATAATCCGACAATCCACACTAAGAGGCTTTTCCATCTAAATATACCTCACAAATACCATCGGCTAAACGAGGGAGACATAACACGGTTTCGGGAGCTGTAACGCACAACCCGTGAAAAAAAAAATATATATATAAAAATTGCTAAAGTGTGTTTGTTTCTCCACATTTCACTTCAAAATGAAGCAACGTATCGACGTCATTTTTTTCACACATTGATAGTTAGAGGGCCTTAGAATGACATAATTTTTAAAATGCCTTGAGAAATGCAGTTCAGTTATTTTCGACATAAGATCAGTCATACAAACAAACAAACAGACGCGACTTTCTTTTATACTTATGTAGCGATAACTCCTATATTAGTACTTTGACCATTGTCCTTGCCCTCTATCGACATTTCCGCGCATTACTGTCATGTCAATAGTAAATATTGACTGAACTAATCTACTATTTTTTTTTATAAAACAAAATCCCCGCCGCGTCTGTCTGTCTGTCTGTCTGTGACCTTTTCACGCAGAAACTACTAAACGGATTTTGTTGCGGTTTTCGGAATCAAGTCAGGGAAAGCCCCAGCGAGTATGCTGTCTAGTTCGTAGAATAAAATGATCTACAGAAAATGATCCGCGGTAGCAAATTTCTATCTATAATATTAGGTACTTAATAGAATTAAAATCTAAAAAACTGTATTATAAAATTCTTCTGCAGAATCCTGGGGCATAGTACCCAAGACACTAGCTGCGTTCCCCGTTGTAGGCTAAACTTATACCTTGCTTGAACGCACCAGCTCCTGGGTTACCTGTAGTATCGACGAACATCTTATGTAAAGTTTTGGCTCCCAAGCTTCACGGTCCCATCGTTTCAGTAGCGAAAGCGACGAATTCGTAATTTTGTAAGATGTTGCTATATGTCCCAATTTTGTTCGCTTCCGCTTCGGAGGCAGCTGTACCAGCCAGAAATGACGAACCCTGAAGGTGTGATGGTGCTATGGTGTCAACACACGTAGCGTCCCATACCACAGCAGTATCAAGAGTATCAATGACCGTCCGGTCTCCTTCCATCGTCTCTTGAAATTCCAGTCGGTTTCAGATTAGCTGGAACAGATACCGTGATATGATGTCGTGCAAGATAGACCGTGATGTCGAGATTCGTCGACACTATAACTGCTGCAGAGACCTATGAGCTAGACACACATACACATAATTTTTTTACTATCTTCACGGGTTGTGACGGTGTCACGGTTCCAGGGTACCCAGCGCAAGACCAAGTCTCTCTCATTTAGCCTATGGTGTGAGGTAACGAGTGGCCAGTTCTTTTGAGGTATATTTAGATGGAAAAGTCTCTAAGTGTGGTTTGTCGGATTATGTACATAAGTTTTTGATTAAAAAACGATCAGGATCAGGATTAGGAATCGAACCTATCCTAATAGTAGGTTATCTAATAGTATTCCGATGTTTGGTGAAAGCCTCTAACCAAGCACTTCCAGATTCCCTTTCCATAGCAGCGAGACGTGCTTTGTCTGAGGTGTTAGTGGCATTGTTCAGCAAACTATCTACAACTGTTTTTATGATTGGTTCGTCCCAACTTTTCTGACTATTCGATAACGGTAATTCGGTATTTGAACTTATTTTCCAAACTTCTAATAGCCTCGGTAATGTCGGAACCTCAATATCACTAGAGAGTGATGGACATAAAATTTTACGGGACGAATTTACCGAGGCTATGTAAGCTGACAGTGAAATACCTACTGGTTAATTTTTGAATATCAAGTCTTCCATATCCAACAGGTAGAGTTGCTTGTTCCCATGAAGTCTGACGAAAATTACTATTGATTACCAACTTTTTGAATTAAAACTTTTAAATCGTTATGTAAAAAAAAATGGTGAATTTTTGGAATTTCAATAATGGGGAACAGTGGAAATAAGCAATAACAAATTATATAAGATCGTATTTATGTATTCAAATTTTATTGTTGTAAACCCACATTATACCCCTGCGAAGTCAGGGGCGGGTCGCTAGTATACATAAGTATAGTCCGAGCAACAAAGGGCTTATTCCTGAATCTCAGCATTGTCATGCAGCAGAGTATGAATATCAAGTAGATAATAAATACAAGGAAATAAAATAATAAAAAACATGATATAGGTACAGTTCTTATACATTTAATTTTTTAATAATAATCTATTTACAAAATATCTCTAGATCTCACATTTCATACAAGTACCTACCTACTTCAGTCACATTTAAAAGCCAATAAAATACTTTTTATATAAATTGATCGGGGTTTTTAATTAAAATTATTTAAACATACTGGTACAAATATTAAAATATTTTTTTCTGAAAATTAAAACGGGGCGGAGAAGGGGCGTGACATATCCAACTAGCACACAAGCTGTATAAGAGGCCTTATACAGCCAAATTGTTCTAGAACAGTTGTTTAATGTCTTTGTATCCACTCTAAGCCGCATAATGCTCTGTGTTTCATGCCATTGCATTCCACGCGAGCGCAGCCGAGGGAAAAAGGTAGCTATTCACACCTTATTTTCCAAATAAATCATAATATTTCAGACTTCCCTATATTAACATGAATGGTAATAGCTTCATCATTTTCAGTTTTCAAGACCACATCGCTCCACTGAATTTCAGCTTTTTTGCTGTAATTTTCATTTTCAATCATAACAGCGGACTTAGTGCTTAATGATTTACTCTGGAATTCGATTAAAGCGCAATAATCGCTCTTTTTCGATTCCTTGATTTCAGCTGAATAGCCAAGTTTTCTTCTCATGACTTCAACGCGAACTGAGTAGTTGTAAATACATATTTTAATAACGAATGCAGATTTGTGATGAAGCAGCATGATTTTGTATTTAGTTCTACAGCAGGCAGTTTTCTTTAGTTTTGTTTGGAAATTTTCTATTAAAATTTTGATTTTTTGAGAATAAACTGCTATTATATTGTGGTTGGATTGTAGATGATCTGATAAGTCTTCAAAAGCTACCGTGGAACAGTTGGCACCTATAGGACATGCGATTTGGTCGAATTTGCAATCTTCTTCATGCTTAGCTCTCGTATCGGCTGTTAGGAACTCTGTGCAGCCTCGTCTGTAACAAAATTAGATGAAATTAGACGAATGAGGATGATAATAAAACCATCTATCTCTACGTGATTGGATTTAAACAGGAGTATGTATTTCAAAACTTCAAAGGATTCCATGGGTTGTAGTCCGAATTAATCAGGACAGGAAAATAATTGCAATAGAACCGACAGAAGCACTAAAGTGTTGGCTTACTTTGTGGGTTAACCACCTTAGATTTTATTTAAGTTAAACGATCTAATAATTATTTTTTGTTAATTTATTATTTATTACGTAGGTATAGATATAGCCTCACAAATACCATCGGACAAAAAAGAGTTGTTCTTCCGCTGGGTATACCATGTAACCGATAATATGGTTTCGGGAGCCGTAAGAAGGAAAAAAAAGATCTAAATATTATTTCGCTCTTCTATCTATTCTATCAACAACTAGGTGTAAAATCTGGTGTCACTTATAAACTTAAAAACTACTGGACCGATTTTATTACTGTTTGCACAATTAGATAGATTGCTTCATGTGGAAGGTGTATATATATCACACTGGGGCAGAAAACTAAGTAGGTACCTATGTCATAAAAGGTTGTTTTCAAACCCGAGAACTATGAAGTTAAAAATATACTCAGAGTATTGCCTAATTTCTTGTCTACGTAACGTTTATAAATACAAAATTTTATAGTTATGTAATTTAAAAGACGTAATGTTATTCTTTATTACATTGCTACATGTATCTTATTTATTATTTTGACGAATGTATTTTGGTTTATACATTATACATTTAGCCGATGGTTATTTGAAGAATACTTTAAACAAGTGACCAGCTCTTTAGTTAGTACAGTGGGGTTAGCATCGCTTTCGTTTCGACTCGAAAGCCAAAAACGACGGATCTCCTCCAATGGCCACCCAAGGAATGCCCGGCCCGAGAATTTTGACCTGATTTCGTTATTATCCCATCCCACTAATATTATAAACGCGACAGTTTGTATGGATGTATGTATGTTTGGGATGAAATTTGGCACAGAGATAGATTATAGTCTGGAATAGCACATATTCTACTTTTAACCCGAAAAAATGTATGGTTCCCGTGGGATACATTTGTTTTTGTTTTTCACGGGATCGGCATGATTTTTTGCATAGTGGTAGTTTAGTGGTCAGAGAATGACATATATTACTTTTTATACCGCGAAAGCGGGCGGGGGAGGGGCAAATTACAGTCACGGGATTATTTCTTTTTGGATCTATTTTCACGCGGGTGAAACCGCGGGCAGAAGCTTGTATATATTATATCGCTACGATATTGTAATACGAACTAATTTTCCACTCTCTGCACATATTAGCATTGGATCCTGTCCATGTAGCAAAAAGTCACGGGTTCGAACTCTATGTGTACCACAAAATACGGTTTCAATAATCAAATCTTCGCGATCTTAATATTTTATGAAAATTTTAAATGAAGTACGTGACCAAAATGTAAGGTGATCCAAATGAATAATTCAATCTCTTTTACTTTTGATTAAAGAGAATCTGTTATTATGCACAACAAGCTTCTGTCCGCGGTTTCACCCGCGTGGAAGTAGATCCAAAAAGAAATAATCCCGTGGCTGTAATTTGCCCCTCATCCGCCCGCTTTCGCGGTATAAAAAGTAGCATATGTCATTTTCTGACCACTAAACTACCACTAGGCAAAAATTATGTTGATTCCGTGAAAAACAAAAACAAATCTATCCCACGTGAACCATACATTTTTCCGGGATAAAAAGTAGTCTATATGCTATTCCAGACTATAATCTATCTTCTGTGTCAAATTTTATGCAGATACGTTCAGCCGTTCTGGCGTGATTGAGTGACAAACATACATACATCCATACAAACTTTCGCGTTTATAATATTAGTGAGATGAACTTAATTCTCCCCTATAGCTTAGTGGACTATTTATTTGAGGTAATAAATTCGATTTTCATAATAATATGTATTTTTCTGTCTCAGCCCATAATAATTATTTTTGAAAACTCAACATCTACTGAACTGAGATCGAGATGAGAAAGACTATTTTTATTGCAATAAAGTATTTTTTTCACATTTTCAAAATTTCCACAGACGAACCCTGGACCAGAATATATGTATACGACAAACAAAATAAATTTAGAGGTCATTTTACGGATTTAATTATTAGACATTTAATTTGTATCCCTTTTCATGATAATGAATTTGAAATTTCACATCGTATATCAGAGAAAACCCGCTCAGCTTTCAGCCTGAAGCTTTGATTTGAGCGCCTCCCTTTTTACTGTCCAGTGTAATAAAACTTTTATATGCGACATCACTTTATTAGAATGACGTTTTTGTTTACCCTATAAAATTGGATGTCGTTAGCGGCAAAAGTTATTGGGTTAGCCGCATTAATATAAAGTAATCGAATCTGGGCGATTGGGATACTTGTAGACATTGTTACCAATATCTGTCGAAAATTGTGGCTATTTTGACCAAATCTAAAATCTACTATAAATACCTAAGTAACTACTTTAGCCTTTACCAAATGCTTTTACCAATATTAATTATTAAATCCTACATTTTCTTTATTGCGTGGCTGGAATATCCCATGCCATGTTGATCCTCAAGAAATGTCTACGTCATTTATCAGTATTCGTTCAATCGTTGCGCTTGATTGAGTAGTATTTGTAAATGTCCTAAGAAAATATACTTGGTCTAATCCCATGAATATAGAACAGAATTTATATCCTTGAAACTTTTATATTAACTTTAACAAGCCTGTCAGAAACTAGGCGTAAAATAAGGTGCATCGGTGACTGAATCTTGAGACCACACCCGGTTCATGACACGGTTACCGCATAAAAAATAATTACCTGTAATTCCGACAAGGCAGCATCATATCGTTGACTAGTCGTTGTAAAGCCGGTATAGGCAGTGCGGGGGTTCTTAGTGGAGCGCGACACCAAGCACACCGGGATATGCGGCGAGTACACCGCACGCACCATACACCACCACACCATGCGCACGCGCAGGGACCGCAACACTGGAAGACAAAAACACGTTTTTAATAAAGATGCTTATTTTACAAAGCACAATTTTGAAAGAAACATTGAAAGGAAGAGAGGTAGGGGAAGACCAAGATGAAGTTACTTGGAAGAAATGAAAGAAAAGGTTAATGTCGTGTCGTACCAGGAAGTCAAATTGAGAGCGGAGAATAGAGGAGAGTAGAGATTACTCCACCGACAAAACTAAATAGATGCTAATAATGAAGATCCAGATATTTTGATTTCAAATCCTAAAACCATACGATAGAATTGCTCCAGAATAGCAGACTAATATTTGCTATTATTGCCATACATTAGGTAGTACATAGCTTCTCGACAGACATTGGGGGACAAACAGACAGATAGACAAAAACATACTTATAGTTACTTATAGGTTCCCACTTACATATTCTTATAATTTTTAAATCACACACAAGCACTTCAATTTTATAATATTTGTGACTTATGTACATAAACCAACTGATTTCTATTTAATTTTGACATGAAATTCTAACTGAAAAATATACGCTACTCTCTGCTAATACTAAATACCTACTAAACGTGACACATTTTTTGCACCTACGTACTACACAATGACCCCAATAAAGTTGAAAAAAAACTTGAAAATCCTTAATGCATTTACGAACTTGTTTACAAAACGGGTCCTCCTGTGGTTTAGCCATTTCATTGACGTCAATGGAAACAAGATATTTATTTATTCATGATTAAAATGCTCTTAGTAGTAACAGCAAAAAGTTTGTTATTGTTTTCTGGTATCCTAAAAAATACATATCCTTAATCCTAGGGCTTCACAACATGGCAATGTGTCGAAACTAATCGTTCAAGTCTTGAAATCTTAAGAACTAGTTCAAATAGAAGCAAAGGGTATAGTGAGGAAAAGGTGAAAAGAATAAGGCAAGGGATCGGAAAATTAGAAAGATGGATGCATCAGATAGGGACAATGGATGTACAATAAAATATTAAAAACGAGTAAGGTACAAAGAAGATAATGTACCGTTAATATTTGAAGAGAAAAGTGAAAGGTGAAGCCAGAGACTAGAGGAAAGACTAAGATACGGGAAGATGGCAAGAAATAAGTATTGAAAGAAGAAAAATAATGCATTATTTGTGATGGGGAAGGAGAGTTCGATATGTATCATGGGAAAAAGAAATGGAAATTGGATGAAAACGGAGATGAAAGGATTATAAGAATTGAGAGATTGAGAAAGAGAAAATGCAGCAAGTTCAGAGAATTTGTGTACATAGATAAGTTCTAGAACTAAGCCAAATACCATCAACTGACATGAAGTTCAAGGTACCAACATTTTCTTGGTTAAAAACCCCTTGTATAAAACATTATAGATTTTAATTTTCCCAATGATTCCTGATTACTTTGATCTCGTGAAAGAGACAAAAAACCTAAACGCATTTCATAATTTAAAAATACAAATAAACACAAATATAACACTCATAATTTGAACACACTCCCACATGCAATTTTACAAATCACGTCCAAATCCGTTCAGCAGTCATACAAACATACCTTTTAAACTAATATACAGAAATTGAAACAAACCTGAAGTGGTTCCATGCATATGCCACATTCTGAAAATCTTGATACAATTTCGTCACAGTTTGGACACGGACACTGGGAGGAATGGCTTTCTGAACTATCTACTTGTGTTGATGACACCACAGGTATTGCAATTGGTTTATCTGAAAATAAAACGGAAATAATATTAGGATAATAAATTTACAAGCTCGCAACGTAATTGTATATATTTCATTATCCGAAAAACCACATTAAGATGATTTTACATCTAAATATAACAGATTCCATCGCCTAAAGAAGAAAGACTTTACTTCCGCTGGGTATCCAGATACCCTGCTAACACAGTTCCGTGTGTTTTCCGGGAGCCGTAAGCCATCCCGAGAACTCTGGGATGGATGATGACATGACATATTTAGCGGATTAAAAAACTTCATGGTTGAGGTGAATGTATCTATATATCTGTCAGTTTGAATATTTGACCAGAACTCAGATGAAGGACTCGAGCGGTGGTCCAGAATAAGCTCCAGAAGTCAGAAATTTACAGAAGTTGGTATTTAGGTAAGATATTATATAAAAAAATATTTTTTTAAATAAAAAATAAAAATAAATTTATTTCTCTCACATCAATTAAAACTTATATATTGACACTTAAAAGTATTTACTAGGTGAGAGCTTTTGCCTGTAGTAGGACAAAAAGCCTGTATCTCAGGCTATTTGAAGTAAGGCATATGTATTTACAATGACCTGTGAACTTGTCTGTTTGATACGCAAAAATAAATATTAAATTTTATAAAATGGCATGACCTTGGCTTGGCCAATTATTCTGCAGTCCTAACACCGCAGTTTGTTCAGCCGTAACAAAGTCGTCTTTTAGTAAATACATATATGTCGTGATTTCTGCCCTATAGATTGTACCGTAATAGTGCATTACAAGATCTCCGAGTAATATAGTGGTTGCATAAGGTCGTCTTGCAAGAGCTAACTGTGCCAGCAGGTACACGAACCGAGTGAAAGGCTGTCGCAAACTTCCAACATTAACGAGCTATTCTCTACATTGACAATGATTAATTGTCGAGTTTGACAATGACATTATATTGATATAGTTGTGATTACGAGTGCAAGTATATTAATATTTATATATATATATATATATATATATATAGATTTTATATAGAAAATATTAATATACTTGCACTCGTATATATAACACATATATATATATAACACAAAAAATGTTTCTACCTATGTCCGTTATATACTTTGAAACCATCCAACCAATGTGCCCCAAACATTTCATTTCATTTGAATGGCAATAATGCGAAAATGGTTTAAAAAAAAAAGAAAACTAAAACAAAAAAAATGAACCTCTTCAAAATTAAAAACATTAGTGTAAAGTTTGTATATAAATTTTACCCCGGAGTAAGCCGCTAGTTTTCTATATAAATAAAATCGTAACTTATTTCTAAATATATGAAGAAAAGGTTTTTTAATTCAGAGATCGTTTTAAGCTGTGTTTAATGCCAATTTGACCACAGGAAGTCCCTCAAAAATAAAATAAAATTTTCAGTAAATAAAATATCGATTCTAAAAATTATTTCACGAATTAGGCTATATTCAATCTAGGTCTTCCGCTGGGTACCCTGAAACCGTAACACGGTTTCGGGAGCTGTAAAGCAACCCGTGAAGAAAGAAAAAAAAATCAATCTGAGGATTATAGATTTTTTATAACTATGTATGTAAAAAATATTCGCTATTATGCGTAGTGTTTATTTTTTTTATTAACTGTGTTGTTTTTTGTATGTTTACCACATTGTTTGTTGATTTGGAAGGCAGAATGTAATGTATTATTTTTTGTAATGTATTGTGTATTCTTTGTTTATGTAGGTATGTAATTTTATGTCCTGCTATTTTTTCTCCAAATAAATAAAGTACAGAATAGAAGTATGCTTCAATACAAAATGATTGTCAAGGTTTTTACGCAATGGGCGAATGGTGCTTTTTCCACAATAACCCATTTTTTGTCAAATATACGACAAAAACGCTATTCCTAAATAAAACATATTTTTTTAAATTGGATCAGATTTTTTTGTTACGTGTACGGAAATCATTTGAAACGCATTTGTGTTGCGTGTTTTGATATTAAACGAACGAAATAGCTACTTTAACTTCTGGGTTCCTAAATGAAAAATACTATTGAAATGTAGGTTATGCATGGGAGTAAATTGTATTGATATTTACCTAATTATATCACACGCGCTCAGCCTATCACACTTCTTATGTTAAGAGGGCCAAGATTATAGACACAGGTAAAATTTTAATTCCAGAGATTTCAAATAAACATTTCCTCCGAAAATAATAGAAATTTCAAAAAAAAATCCATCAAAGTCAACCAAAATCAACAAAAAAACAAAATTCAACAAGCTAACTACTACTAACTATTAACATATTCTGTTCTGGTCAAACATCCAGACAAGCAGACAAATAATAGTTATTTATATTTAAACTAGCAACCCCTACCACGGCTTTGCACGTATAATAAGTAATGATATCATGTAAAAAACAACCATTTTATTTACTTGAAGATTAAAAACTATTTAAACCATATTTTTTAATCTTGACCAGGGTGTCAATGCCGTCTTATGTATGATACAAATGTTATTATTTCTTAATTATAATTTTTATGTAACCTTAACACATGACATTGAATTTAATATTTGTCGTCATCATATACCTTGACACTAATATGTCCGTCTCTGTTTATCTTCCGGTTTTAAAGATTTTAAGGTCTCATACATAAAAATCTGCGTATTAGGTTTTACTATGTATGAAACTTTGTATGGATGTAGAATCTATATTGTAGATAAAGCTAGAATAAGCTATATAATCCGACACACCGCACTTGAGGCTTTTCCATCTAAATATATCTCAACAGAACTGGCCACTAACGAGTTATAGCCTAACAATTTACCATCGGCTAAAAGAGGAAGACTTCGTCTTCCGCTGGGTACCCTGGGCGCATTAACACAGTTTCAGGAGCCATAAGGCAACCCGTGAAAAAAAAAGAAAGAAGAAATATTTTAGTCGGATTTATTCTTTGAATATCTCTACAATCCGAAATTATTTTTTCCAAAATCCAACGCCAAATAAATTAGTCAAAATGTAGACTAATTTTCACATTGGATATCTTAGTTCTAGGAAACACAGGGCGTGGCAGGTTCGTCACTTAGTACATTAGGTAACGGCACTTTTTGAGTCATATAACTTCCAGAAAACTGACAAATGAAATTAGTAAGAAAATATGAGTAATTTTGGTTATATGTGGGTTGCAATATTTTAAATGTTGGATTCATTTTGCATCGAATATATTATGAGAGATAAAAGATATGCAAGAATCGTAGCAAATGGCATTCGATTGTCTCTGCCTTCCCCTTATGGGATAAATGACGTGATAGTAGATGATGTTTTTATTGGTTAATTAAAAAAATCCAACGTGTGGATACGGTGGGACCGTGGGGACTTGGAGCACACAGTCATGACCAAGGGGCTGGCTCTTATTTCGGTCAAAAACTAAGTATTGCCATCAAATGAGGCAATGCAACCAGTCTGTTGGGTACTCTCCCAGTAGATAGCGAATATTTTATTTGTAATTTAGTATAATTATAAGGTAATTTTAATACCTAATTCCTATTTAAATTAATCAAAATGATTGTTTCTGCAAAAAAAAATACTACTTATTATATTATTTTCTCAGAAATAAATAAATATAAAATTACATAATGAGAGGTATGGTAATTGAAATGATTATAATTATGTCAGGTGCAAATTACATAACATAACATTGCGTCTGCCTATCCATTCTGAGATAAAAAGCGTGATGACAGATAACTAAGCTTTTATTATAAGGCTATTAAATGACTAGATGTTTATCTAACTAACACCATATCAAGAATCTAAGATGAGAAATGAATGACTAATTTATATAAAAGATGCGTTCATACATTGACTATTTTGTTTGACTTAGTTAAATCTCTTTCCGTTTACATTATGACACAGGGCATACCACCTTATCTCAAATGAGTCAAGAATTCTAGATTTTGAACACAATATTTCAAATTAGATATTACTAATGTTTTCTTTGAATTTCATAAGAGAATTTCTCATTTTGATGTCGTCTCTTGTCTCTTTTTTTCTTCACGGATTACCTTACAGCTCCCGAAACCGTGTCATCGGTCCCAGGGTACTCAGCGGAAGATCAAGACTTCTTCTTTTAGCCGATAGTATTTGTGAGGATACCTAACGAGTAGCCAGTTCTGTTGAGGTATATTTAGATGGAAAAGCCTCTAAGTGTGGTTTGTCGGATTATGTACATAAGTTTTTAATTTTTAAAATATTTTTAAATTTAATATA
The DNA here is from genome assembly GCA_963924495.1 of Nemapogon koenigi. NCBI lineage: Eukaryota > Metazoa > Arthropoda > Insecta > Lepidoptera > Tineidae > Nemapogon > Nemapogon koenigi. Next base: position 1,441,375 of record OZ004640.1, on the reverse strand, counting down.
GATTATAAGTGGATCCTATTAACTTAGGTTCTTTAATCGATGCACAATTAAATATATTTGTAGGTGGGGTAAAATATAAAATAACTCAATAACAATAACAAACAAGAAAATTAAATGAATTATGGTCTCCGCGACCTCTCGTCGTAATTTCTTATTATCAAAATCCTACCAATTTTAATTTTGATTTTACTTTTATCGGTTTGGTCCTCACGAAGTCACGGGTTTGAATGCAGTTTCTCGTATTTTTTTGGTTACTTAATGTTTGATATCCCTACCCTAGCCCAGGTGTCATTTGTAGTTTTATATTTTTTACTTTAATTAATTCTAATTTGCTACGTTATATTAGATTTTGTATACTAAACAATGTTTGCAAAAAAGATGCAACGAAGGGTATTTTCACCAATTATTTTTATTGTTTTTCTCTTATAGATACAGATTGTGATAAAAAATAATTGCAACACTGAAGCATGCCCTTGTTTAAACACAAAGACGAGAAAATCAATGACTAATACAACCATCTTAGAGTTATTTTTAACAATGAGCATTGTTCCTGATTAGTCTATATGACCTTTGAATTGTTTTTTTAAAAGGAAACACAAAGGGTAAATATTCAACTATTGGGTAAAACTGGGTAAAACAAAGAAACATGAAGATATTGTTGACGTAGTTTTACAAGTAAACAATTCTTATAATTTTTGTCACCAATGACTAAACAGTAAATTATATTATAAAAATACTAACTACTATATCTTCACAGGTTTGCCTTACGGCTCCCGGTACCCTGTTATGAGTCCTAGGGTACCCAGCCGAAGACGAAGTCTCCCTCTTTTAGCCGATGGTATTTGTTAGGCTATACCTACCTAACGAGTGGTCAGTTCTGTTGAGGTATATTTATGTAGGTACCTACATGATAAGTTTCTAATTATAATTTGTAGGTACCATATAGGCGGGGATCGTACCGTGGTCTGCGTAGATATACCAGGCGCTTAAACCTAGGTACTAGCATATTGTTAAAATTATAACCCTAACTTGCTTTGACGTAGTCGGACTAAGTAAAGTTCAGTTGAATATATTCTACGTGGAATTAGATCCAAAAAGAAATAATCCCGTGGTTGTTATTTGCTCCTCCCCCGCCCGCTTTCGCGGTATAAAAAGTAGTTTATGTCATTCTCTGACCCCTAAACTACCACTATGGAAAAAATCATGTCGATCCCATGAAATAAAAAACAAATCTATATAACGGGAACCATACAATTTCCGGGATACAAAGTAGCCTATGTGCTATTCCAGACTATAATCTATCTCTGTGCCAAATTTCATCTAGATCCGTTCAGCCATTCTGGCGTGATTGAGTAACAAACATACATGCATCCATCAAACTTTCGCGTTTATAATATTAGTGGGATATTTCCATTACCAGGGTGACAATGTTTAGTAAACCTCTTAACGGCTCCACGGATTTGGAAATTTTCAAAACACACATACCTTCAATTTCAACATTTTCGCCACTTGAGGAGTCATCTTCTATTTTCTTGTCACTTACATTGAGTATAGTGACACTGTTCTCCCCGCAGTCTATACTCTGAGATCTCTTATCCGTAACGGAGTGAAACTGAAACAAATAAAAAAAGGAATTTAAAATGGTGTCCCAAAATGGCGTCTGTTTGTCTGTCTGTTTGTGCCTTTTTCACACAAAAACTACTAAACGGATTTTGTTGAGGTTTTCACTTTTAGATAAGTTGATCCACCGAGAAGATTTTCGAGTATTAAACATGAACCTATAACGTTCTGAAGCTGAGCATTAACACTATAAGTGAATCAAGTCGGGATAAATATGAACCCCAGCGAGTTTTCATGTCCTATGTTGTCTAATTAATATATCAATCTCTAATTAGATAAGTAGTTATAATCGTATTTATGTAAGTATTCAAATTGTTGTAAGCCCATTTTGAACCCGTGCGAAGCAAAGTAAATAATTATACATAAAAAATAATATGAATCACTGAAACCGAAATAGGGCGAAGGAGGTCCTGATTCCGACTTCTCGTGTTTCAGAGAGCATTTAAAGTAGGTGTCTGCGTTTGTGAAAATTTTTAACTCGCTAAACATCTAACATATTTTTGACCTGTTTTCAATAATCGGTTTCGAAACCAGCATCAGAGTCCATCATCTTGTCTATAACTTGTAAGCGATGTTCAGCATTTCGTCTATTATTGTGGAATTCCACACGATCAGATCTCCAAAGCAGGCCTGCTTCCCACTTATTTTCAACCCTTTAAGACTTAGCTTCCAAAATATTCAAAGCACAACGTTCGTCGCATGAATATCTTTGTTCACTGTGATATTTTATCCCCATACTGTCAAGTTCAAAGCATAGTCATGTATGAGATCATGACACGATAGTTCAAATTTATTTACCAGTATCTCTAGCCACGCAGCAAAACGTAGAAGCCGTGATAGTGTACATATATTCCTCATGCAAGATGTAATACTCTATTAAGTACATACATTGTATTAAACGAGGCACAAGTTCGTTATATAATTAAGTTGCAAGTGTTAGTTCATAAACTTGTTGTTAGTTTGAGTTTGAACACCTACTGTTATTTAACTGCAATGGCTTTGCCCGAGTAGGGTTGCCAATATTGCGCTCGGTCCGGGTTTCCCCGGATTTGTCCAGGTTCTAGTTTGGAGTTGGGAGGGGAGCATCCGGGGGGTTTTGTGAACAATCCGGATTTAAAATTCGAATAGTAGACAAATTAAATAAAATTTAACCCCATTGAAAACTTGAATTTCGAAAATTTGACGAAACCCATTCACTCGATTCCAATTTCTTTACTAAAACCAATATAATACTTCCCGATGTTTCATAGCGAGACATTAAATATATAACTACAAATTATAACAATATTTTTTGTTAATAAAAATTCTGCGGTTTTCAAACTTCTTGTCCTGGTTTAATGATTTTACAGATGCAATGCGAAAGTGTGTTTGTTTGTCCTTCTTACACGCCGAAACGGAGCTATTTGTTTAGAGATAGAGTGACATAGGTCACTTTAATCCCGGGAAAATATGTCAATCGCAATTAGAACTGTTCTACGCGTGCCAATGTAGGCATTTTTTTAGGAAATATTTCAATAATAATTTTCCTGAAGGAATGAATTAAACTGAATATAGAGGTGACTTTAAATTTAATAATTATGTATTATTATTCTTGGTTCCCTTTAGATTGCTAATTAGGATATTCTAGTTTAGGTTAGACCAAATAAATATCTGTTTTAAAAGTATTTTTGTTTTTTTTATTATAAGACACATGAATTAAAAAAAAACTATTATACCTTAAATAGAGCAGAAATCCAGTTATTTATATTATTTTGTAAAACACAGGTTTATAGTTTTTATCGCTTTGAAACAACGCAGCACCTGTCAATCAGGTGTGCAAATATTTACATTGTCATTATGAACCTTATTATCAACAGGATAAGGCTTACATTGTTCTAATAATTAATTTATTAATGCAACTAGTAGGTTTAACAAAAACTGGACAAAGGCTTTGTTACAAAAAAGTTGATAAACTGGATAGTGACTACATTATAAAAAAAACCTATTTTTGTGAAATTTTCTTTTAATAATTCTGTCATTTATACCTAAACAATAAATAGCTTTCAGCGCCCAGCTTTGCTCGTGAAAACATTTCATGAAAGAGTATGGGTTTGACTGAGGCGAAAGAGATGTGAAAGGATCGTGGCAAGTAGATATTATCTTTGATCTTTGTCTACCTGAAGGGAAAATATGTTTGTAAAAATAACTATTTTAAGCCCCCCTGATATAATTTTCAAAAATAATTCTAAAACAATCCAAGTTTTATACCATGTCTTTCATTATTTTAAATGAAACCTATTTTCCTATTTTAGCGGCACTTTATAATTATGTATGTAAACCATCAAACAAACAAACAAAACTTTCTTAATACATATTATTTAACATTAGTATCGAATTAATATTAGGTCTTTAGGTTACACGAACATTTGATAACCTACCTTATCTGTTAGGGCACTGTACCAGACCAAATCATAATTATCTGAGTTTAAAATTAAATATTATAAAACAATATATAATTTATGATCTTGCTTAAGCGGAAGTTATATCGATAAGATATGATAAGAAGCAAAATGTGATGGGATCCACGGGGGAACAGCAAGTATAAAAATGGGTAAATTGTAGGTACAAAGTAAAATAATTATACCCTTATAGAAAGTAAGCGTGAAGGTATGGTATCATTCTCATATTGAGAACCTAACCTAACTATACCGAAATCAAAGGTTAGGATTCATATAATATTGCAAATCTGTTGAATATTAATTATGTCAACATCACTATAATGTTATTTAATGGAATATTACAAAAGATACAATGTTAATTTAACAGCTATTTGTTAATGTCCTCAGAAACAGGTTCTTAACACAGTTGACAGTTGTACGTGATTATAATATTAAGTCGCGTGTAATTAAAAAAAGGTTTATAACTTATTTTAGACTATTATGATTTTTTTCTTACATTCTGTTCATGTTAATGACAGTATGACAGATACACTAAAAATGAATAAATATAATTTCTATTATCACTAAACTATTATGTGCTATAATTTCGTATTATTCGCATAAATACCGACGTCAGAAGTTCGTTCTACATTTTAAAGGTAAGAAACAAGAAAAAATCATCATAAGTGCCTTAAAAAAGTTGATTAATTGTCATTAGAAACTATAACTGCAGCAGCAATAACAGTTACCACCAATCTTCAGTGTCACTAAAATTCTCACTAGACACTGAAAACTCTAAAATTAAGTATACGCCACGAGGGCTTGTAGATTATTTGTCATACTGAAAAGGAAGCTGCAGTGATCAGCTCTGTATAAAGCTCAAATATCCCTAATCAACACCTAAGTCTTACTGCAAAGGAATCCTAAAATTATGTAACCAAACAGTCAATACGTAGACATATTCAATTTCATAAATCTCATTGTGTCAAATTGATTCATAATATACGGTTATTACATTATTACGCCCATAAATGGCAATCCGCGAATTTAAAATGAAATTTTCCTTTACACTGAGTGACTAGGTATATTTAGCCATACAAGTCAACGATTGTGTATGAATGTTGCAAATACATGAGAGATAATTAAATAAGCCAGGTCCGCGTGAAAAAGTGGCAAGAATCGCGATACCTCTTGTCACTAGAGAAGATGATTAGTGGACGGCCTACGTAAAAAAACCGCAAATCGATGTACAGGATAGCCGTTTGGCACACAGGTACCTACTTTAGGTTAAAACAATTCGAGCCAATTTGGCGTTGTACACCGTTCACTAGATCAGGAATGGATGTAATAGTTAGTTTTTGTTTTTGCATTGGAATCCCATGGACGTAGAGTTTCTTTACCAAAAGCACGTTTTCGTGAAATCATTTTCTTAGTTTCTTTTCTACCTTACTACAGTGGTCACAATCTAATAGGTACGTAATTAGAGATGTAAATTGATAACCAGGGTGACTGACTATAGATTCTTGCGAGCCCGCAGTACTCGCATTTTGATGAGGTGACCCTCTTTGCACATGCGAAGGAACACTAAGACGAATGTGAAAGTGTTTGTTAGTGTCCTTTTTCTCACAACAGAGCAACGGTTCGACGTGATACAGGGGACGAGAGTGACAATTAATTGTCATCTCGGATAACCTTCGGGATAAAAAATTACTTCATATTTCAAAACGCTAGTAGTGAAATAAAACAAATTACATACTTCATTATTATAATTTTTATTCACTTTCATCGGAAGATGACCCAAAATCATCAGTTGAGCTATCGTCACCTGTATATATAATTAATTGATTTTCAATAATATTATCAATATTAACATCTCTATCAAAATCTTCCTTTATTAACTTCCTTGTTTTTTCCACAACTTTTGTCCAGTCCTCCTTTGTGACGTTAGCACAGGCTTCTTTCAATAGCGACATCATTTTATTTGTGGAGAACGGTGGCTTAGTATTATGGCGTGCTGCATAGCCTGTAAAAAAGTAATAATAAAATAATCCAAAAGCCTTCTTAACAGTCTGTTAACGTAATAAGTAAGACTAGTATAAAAAAGTTTCACTATGCACAAATAAATTAATCATTACCTTTAACTTGAGCCCAAATCAACTCGATAGCATTATATTGACAGTGGTAAGGCGGTGTTCTTATTATTTTATGTCCGTGCTGATGTGCCAACTCATCAATTTCATACCTTAACTTTGTGTGGGTTTGTTCTCTCTTACTAATTTTAATAATTCCGCTTTTAACAAATTCATTTCGGCTTCAACGCCATTCCTCTGTAGCCATGCCACCAAATCAGCCTTTTTATTTGCCTGAGTCGGCGCTCGATCAACTTGGGTGGAATGATATGGTGCATTGTCCATAATTATTGTGCATTGTTCGGGGAGGTTCTGGAGTAATATATTAAACCATTCTTTAAATTTATTTGCGTCCATTTCTTCATGGTATTCTTTTCTACTTTTTGATTGGAATGCTAGTAAAGCATTGTCTACGAAACCTCCCCCGGCTGATCCGGCATGGCAAATGATCAAGCGTCCACCTTTTCCTATTGGCACTTTCGAGCTGGACGCTGTAGTATCGTCCGTCCACGACTGTGACACTGTATGGTTTGCGTTTAACCACGTTTCATCTATGAATATGACTTTATCCCAATTTGTAATTTTATTAATTTCTCTCAAGTATGTAACTCTTTGCATTATGATGTCATACCTTTCCATCAATATTTTTCTTTTGTCCGTCTTCTTGTACTTAAAACCAATTTTTTTCATGATTGTTATCAACGAGGTAGCACTTCCAATAAACAAGTCAGCTTCTTTAAGCGTTATTAAGAGTTTACTTACAGTAGGATATTCGTTTCTTGTATAATAGGCATATACATGATTTCGTATAGCATCTGCGTCGAACGTGTCAATACCTGTTACAGGTTTGCTCTTCTTTCTTTTTTTTGGCGTACGTAGTAGGTTTTCTTCACTGCCAGAAGGCCCATACTTTTCCTTTAAAATAGTCCGTATCGTTTTTGTTCCGATTCCAAGTGCTTCTGCAACGCGACCTTGCACTTGTGTCACTGGTAATAGGGGCCCACCATTATGTGATTCACGTTCAAAGTATTCGTGAACTTCATAATCAATTCACGAGATTGGCTATGGATAGTATGTCCTCTTTTCGACATAATTAAAAAGAGTTCACACAATAAGTGTCACAGCAAACTACGAAACTAATCACTATGCTCAATCAAAGTCAAAATAAAATAGCGAAGGTCAACGTGATACGATAGCGAAAAATACACAAAGAAAAAACAACAAAAGCAAATGAGCGCGCAGTCAGCTTCCAAGATGGCGAGAGACTGCGTCAGATTTTTAAATTTTCTGAACCAGTGTTGTCAATTCAAAATAAAAATTAATTAATATTTAAATAAGGTAAATATTTTTATTTGGAATCCAATTCAATCACTGAAATTAAGCGATCAACTGGTTACATCACTTTTATAAAAGAAAAAAAGATCTAATACGTAACTGTTTTAAACACGTTTTGTAGTAATTTCAAATTGCTATTCATTTTAAAGACGCCCGAAAATAAAACTTTATATCTATTCCGTTATATTATATAATGGTCATAAAATAAATATTTCTTTTTTAAAACCCAATAAGGTAATAAATTATTTGTTTACACTTTTCTTGATTTTATTTAAAGTTACGTTCTATTGTCTTCCTTAGCTGTCAAAACGGGCCTATTAGATTGTGACAACTGTAGCATCAGCAAGCTTGCCACTTATTTTGTTTAATACTTAGCTAACATTTTAGACAATTAGGCACCAGTGTCTCTGGCAACACTACAAGCTATAACGGCCTTGATAATTTGATGTAGGTTCAATGATCGTTGAAAATTTGTGTTTTATCAAGGAAAGACATTGTTGCTTTGATTACAAATTACGCTGTTATTTGGCCTCCGATTGGATTTATTTTAATTTGGCAACGAAATGGAGACCTGTAAAGCATGACGTTGTGTTCAATAAAAATGATTTTACTATTTGTCAACGAGTTGCTGTAGTCGTTGGGTAATTGAAGTGAAAGTTGAAACAGGCAATTGCGTTTCCTCATAATGTACGATAAAGGGAAGATAATCTATGATATAATCAATAGAACACCTTAAAACAAGCTTCTGTTTAGCCTGATTTTAACTGCAGTCAAGTCAACTATTGTAATTTGCAAGGATAGTCGCAATTCGCAATCGTTGCATTCACTATGGCCTGAAGAGGCATTTTCTTCACATGTATCATTATGTATAACTAACTCTATCTGTACAATAATATCCCTCTTGCATTCCTTGTACTCATTTTTTCAACCATTCTCTGATTTGTTAAACAGTTTACCTACAGTTACCTTATCGGGAATCTTAATTTCTAACATATATAAGTATTGTCTAGGCATTTTCATCTCTAGGTATTTCAGTTATTATGTAAGTTTTCGTCGTTTCAACATTTCTCTCTATTCAAAACTTTCTTTCACAAAACAGCTGGCCTTTCTGTAAAGGATCTTTTGAAATCTATTTCTGTTCCTGTTCACCTACCTACTTTGCTTAAATAAAGTAAAACATTGATAGCATCATACATTTTTTTCTTTCTTCACGAATTGCAGATTTCAGGTTACCTAGCGGAAGACCAAGTCTCCCTCGTTTAGCCGATGGTATTTGTGAGGCTATACCTAACGAGTGGCTAGTTCTGTTGAGGTATATTAGAAGCCTCTAAGTGTGGTTAGTCAGTAGTTATGTAAGTACATAAGTTTTTAATTAAAAATCCCATTGGTATCGTGCAGCATATTAGAGCATATATTTTTTAGCAACGCAGAAAAAAAAGATCGAAATCAGTTCTATGCTTATGCAAAAACAGTAAGGGTTTGTAAATTACCTTATTACCAAAAAGCTTGATTCTTCTAAAATAGCCAAGACTCTTGTCACAGCAAGCGAACTCCTCCGAACAAGGGAAATTATAGAAAACATGTTTTTTATTCATAATTATTTTGAGAAAAATAATGAAGACACTAATAGATCGAAATACGACCACCCGTTCTTAGATATAAATAGTGACTGTCGATTGAATTTAAGATTTGTAGAAAAAAATGTTACACAAATGCTTGAACATTGTCTGTGGCCGGAACAATGGCTTCCGATAGAATGTTTCTCAATACAAACTTCTTTGTTCTATCACGTGTTGAAATTTTTGTTAATTTACAATTGTCAATAATCAGCTATTGGCGCTCCACAACATAGGAAGCATTAGCACAGGATATAGATTTGTTCATGAGAATCGTGGTCAACAGTGGCTAAAGATGTTTTTTGTCTGTTACATCCATGAAGCTATAAAAGGCATAATATAGGTCGGCATATCGGCATATAAGTCTTAATTTTCATTTCGGAACAACTGACGGTATTTTTTGAGGTTACTAATTATTTTGAGTAATTTTAAGATTGAAATGCCAGTTTATACTCGTACGTTGCGAGGTGGACAGACACCGTAGACCCGTCTCTTTTTGCCAGTTGCTCATATTAAACATAACAGGTGGCAAACCTATTGCTGCACTTAATAAACCTAGATTTGTCACTTCTTTGGTACAAAAGAGATTTGAATTCGGGACTTCCCGGTTTTAAGCCCACACGTCCAATGCTCTAACAATTACGATATCGATGCTTTATATTTGTAGAACAGAGTAAGTATGATTCTTTGAGTAAAAAATTAAATTAAATCATGTGTAAAACTGATGTTTGCTAACGTTTTCTTTGATCGTGTATGTATGAAAAACTTTTAATTATGTTTGAGTCTGATCTTTTCTCTTTGACGACCTTGGTCCCTTAAACTTGGAAAAAGATTATATGCTTTGTTCACAATAAAAAGTTATAACTATAACAATGCTATTTAGCTAATAAAAATAGCTTTCTGATAATACTTGAATTTTCTCTTCTTTAATTCTGTAAATATAGGTAAGTTTTTTGTAAGTTTCTGTTAGTCTGGATGTCTGTCCTATTTATTTACCATCTGGCTTAACCTATCATCTTGATAACTTGCTCTAAAAACAAATAATGACCTAGTCATTGCAATGTCTCATACTTAGGGAAATCTTTTTATTTTCACGGGTTGCCTTACGGCTTCCAAAATCGTATTATTGGTCTCAGGGTACCCAGCGAAAGACCTCTTCTTTTCCTCTTTTAACAGGATTTTATATTATGAATTATCATAAGAATCTTTGTACATGGGACTTTAAAAATGGAAATATATACTTAAAAAAAAATTATCCCGATAGGTACTTAATTAAAAAATAATTAGCAAACAATTCGCGATTCCAATTAAAAACCAGAACGCGGAATTGAAATAATGATGAACTTACAAATCGTTGTAGACTGGACCAAGTCGAGCGTGACGCTAATCTTCACAAACCGGGCCAAGTTCATGCATCTTTGTTTTACTAATATTACCTGTTTCTACTTTAATGGCGTATTTATTATTTTTTGTAGAAATATTTAAATTAATATAAAAACATAAATCATAACACATATACTAGGAATTGCTTGGTTAATGGTTATATCAAAGGCAATAACGCACGTGTTTTACATTGAAGTTAATATCATGCTCACCACTAACACAATTCGTCGAATAACATTGCCATTATTGGACACTGTTCCGCTCCCAAAAGACGTAGCGAAATGTTTTATACACACAAACCTTCCCCGTGGCTTAATCTATCTATTAGTAAAAACTAAATTAAAATCGGTCCAGTAGCTTCTAAGTCTATTAATCTCAAACAGATATTTTAACATAATTTTTTATATTATATTGTAGATTCATATGTTAACATAAGAGATATGTATGGTATTTAAAATAAAACAATGCATCATAAATGTAGATCATTCTACATTGCATTGACAGTTGTTATCTTCACTGAGCTAAATAACATCCTACATGTAGATCACGATTTTGACTTCGTTCCTATTATGACAGTCCCTTTTAAGATTTCAATAAGATTTTTTCTGAAAGGTAGCCTATGTCACTTTCTAGCCCCTCAACTGTCTCTTGCAAAAGAGAAAAAGCTTAAAAGACTTTTAATATCCTTTTTTTTCTTCACGGATTGTCTTACAGCTCCCAAAACCGTGTTACGGTCCCAGGGCACCCAGCGAAAGACCAATAAGTCTACCTCTTTTAGCCGATGGTATTTGTGAGGATATATCTGACAAGTAGCCAGTTCTCTTATGGCATATTTAGATGGCAAAGCCTGTAAGTGTGGTTTGTCGGATTATGTACATTTAATTATAAAAAACCTATTGGTACATGACCGGGATCCGGGATCGAACCCATGTTCTACCGTCTAGTAAACCGATGTTGTACCCGTGCGAAGCCGACTGAGTCACAAAAGAGCTATATATTATATTTTTCAAGATATTTTTCTTCTTCTTCTTCTTTTTTATTATGGCTCCACCAATGTTCATCGGTGATTTGCCAATGTCAAGTATTATAGCCTTTATAGTGTATATAGCCGATAAATCGGTATTTAAGATAATCCCGCCGACCGTGATATGTCTTATTAATCACTGATTAATCACAACCATCACAGCGCGAACAGGATTAAACTGGATTCCACATCACGCCACGACGAAAACGCGTGCGTATGTCGCCATGACCGGATGTGGAATCCCAAGATATTTTTATGAATATGAAATATGTTGACGTTAATATCAACAAAACAAAACAGGAATGTTTTCTATAGAGTATGGTTGCGACGTATAGAAGTTCTGTGGTTGCGACATTCAGGGTTGTCAACACGGTTATCTAATAGATCAAATTGTTTATTGATTGTTTAATTGTTTAAATATTTAACTAATCAGTTTTCGAAATGGGATATTATCCATTATCTTGGTAGTTCAACTCCCGTTTTAGGATATTAAAAATCTTTATTTCTTTCTTCACGAGTTGTCTTACAGTTCCCGAAACGACCAAGTCTTCCTTCTTTAGCCGATGGTATTTGTGATTCTATACCTAACGAGTGGCCAGTTCTGTTGAGATATATTTAGACGGTAAAAATCTGAGAAAATTTTTTTCTCAATTTCTCTAAATTCATACAATGCATATATACATGCATGTCTGACTGACTGACAATCAACGCCCAGCCTAAACCACTGAAGATATAAATATGAAAGTTGAAAGGTTCCTTAGGTGGTGTAGAGGTTCACTAAGAAATGATTTTTCGAAAATCAACCCTTATGGGTATGAAATGGGGTGTAAACGTTGTATTCCTAATACAACTCGTAACAAGTCGCGGGTAAGTAACAAAAACTGCAATGTGACAATATATATATAAATAAACTTAAAACAGCGGATGGTAACTGTATAAATAAGTCCCTTTTTTCTAACTTTCCTTTTAGGCAATGGTAATAACCTTTAAACATCAAAATTGCTTTTTTTTCTAATATAATTATAACCATCAATAACTGAATTTACTTTATTTTAATAATCCAAATGTCACAAAAACTGCAATGTGACAGTAGCTGCTCGTTTTATATATACTCTATGATCAGTTTTGCTAGATACATACTACTTTCGCCTATTGAGGCTTGAAAAAGTGACACATCTACATCCAGCTGACAAAAATGGAGTCTCTGGCCATACTGCAAAGTATAAGGCTGTGAAGATTATTAGTTTGTATTATTTATTTATGAATAAAAAAGATCTTTTATCTGGCAACCCTATTTAGATATGACAATTATGTGGATCATTGGTAAACGTTGAATGCCTTGGGTAGGTTCGTGGTATGTACTGGATCTCGATATATCTTAGTGCAAACTTCTTGTATTCTCTAATAATGTCAACGATGAATTAAAAATATTCAAAAATGATAATTGGATGGATATTAAAACAAAACTGGCCACTCGTTTGGTATAGCCTCACCACAGATCTTCTATAGCCTCACAAATATCATCGGCTAAAAAGTATTTTAAGGTACTTAGTTAAAAAACTAACGATGAAAATAGAATAAAAGTTTTAAATATATTTATTACTATATGTACATTTTAGTTAAGATGTAAATATTTAAAGTAGTTAGTTTTTTGAAAGAAAGAAATACAGAAATATTTAAAGAATAAAAATATATAGTAAAACTATAATAATGCGCTTCGCACCGTTAGTGGTGTCAATATTGTTGTCATAGTTCAACTGATCTCCAACAGACGGCGTCTTACAAAATAAATATACCGACAAAAACACATTTGAGAAATAAATAATTGTTTACTATGTACGTTCGATGTTCCGGAAAAAGAAAAAAACCAAAAGAAAGATGTGTGTCCATTAAACCAATATCCGATCTTTTGGGGTCGTAGTTGAATTATTTTTTCCTGTTCGTCTCTTACATCCTTTTACAGCCTTTGTCATTTGTCCTTAATAGACAAGGTGGCAAGCCTGTTGCTGGACAAATGTGTCACTTCTTTAACAGACGTAAGAATCTGTTATTTTTAGAAGAAGTGCGGAAGCTGGCTTTACCTGCCCTCCGTATGAAAGAAAAAATGTGCATAGAACACGAGTACCTATTCTTAGATATATATGATGGCATCACGCTTAAATGTTCATAATCACATTTACATATAAAAAAAATATTTCAATGTTAATGTAATGTTACAATTATGAAGTACAGAATACAAATACTTAATGTAAATCTTTCGTGTTATTGCAAAATATTAGCACCTTTGCAATGGTTAGAATAATCTGGTTTTAGCATGCGGGGGACGCGTGTTACCCATGTGGTCGAACAAAGAAAAGAAATATTTTGTCACGAAACTTCAATTGACAAAGTTTGAACGGCTTGTATATGCTACCGTTAAAATAAATACGTAACTGCAAATTACTGGATACGATCCGTTTAAGAATGAAATTTGCACTTTACCTAACTAGTACTTTAATTAACTAATCTGCATATTAACGGATGCTACACCGTTAAATCGCGGAAGACAGTGAGCGAAAAACTTTTGTCTCATTTTCTCGGCCCCTCCTAACCTAACCTTACTTAACCTGTAAAGTTCCTTTTGTTAATTGCTTAATTTGATCGGTTATTTCAGTGGAGTAAATAGTAGTTAAAACTACAACTGTTTTGACTATTTTTATTACTTTGTTTATGCGTTTAACAAATTACATAAATAATTACAAATAATTCGAATGTTTTATTCAAGCAAATAACCTGTTTTATTAACCTAGGAAGTCTGTAGTATATCTAGTTAATGTAAGAACTAAAACAATTTTTTCCACTTAAACGGACTCATCCAAAAAACCGGCAGACAGCAAATGGCATTCGATTGTCTCTACCTACCCCTCTTGGGATTAAAGGCGTGAAATATATACTATAGATGAAATAAGATTTTTCATGGACTATTCCTCATCGTTCGAAGCCGCTAGCTATTCTAAACTAAATTATAAATAAAAAAATGTTGGCGAATGAAGCCGGGGTAGAAAGCTTGGGTCATATAAATTGTAAGTGACATTTGAAACAAAACTATTTTTACATTTACGTGACACATCTGTTATGAGAGACGCGGACCCTTTCCCTATTTGTAGCAATAAACGACAGACGGACGGACAGATATTTTAGGAATATCGTGAAACCAACGTTGAGTCATCGCGTGATTCAGTTGAGAATGTAAAGATCATTTCTTATTGGTTTTTTAAATAAAAGTACTAGATTATTATATCCTATTGTTGCGATGTTAAAATTTTTAGAAAAAATCAATATAGCAGGGTTTAGGGTCCAAAATGTAGGTCCTAAAAAAATCTTGTTTAAAAATAAGAAGCTTTATAACACCTGAGTACTTCCCACTCTTACACATGGCTGTCAGATCTGGGCGCTGACTAAAACGCAATACAAAAAATTACAAAACTGCTAGACTGCAATGAAAAGAAGCATGCTCAATATAATAACAAACAACAAAAGTTGCAGTAACTACCAAATTAAAGAAACCAGTAACACACACTGTAAGAGAAATCGAAAACTGGAAGGAAACGAGGGAGATAGTTTAAGTGAGAAGATGAAATTGTAGCAATAGCAGGAATAACAACGAACATATTATTATGAAAATGGAAACAGCTGGGGCTTTTGCCCTTTGTAAGGCTTGCATGGGAACATAGGTCCAACACGTAGAGGCTCTTAGAGTGTTTAATCTAAAGTGTTGTGGCTAGCACCCATAGGGACTTATCTCTGAATGCATTAGAGATCTATTTTTTATATTAAGTAGGTAAGTACTTCAATCTTTTTGTGCTTCGCAGGGCCTGTAAAACATCGTCCGCACGTATTACTTTCACTGCTACTATATTATCTATCTATCATCACGCCTTTTATACCAAGAGGGGAAGGCAGAGACAATCGAATGACATTTGCTACAATCCTCACATGCTTCTTTCGCTTCTTTTATATTCATCATACCTTTCATACACATGCTCGGCGATTGTGTGTACTTTTATTGCCTTCGATCAATATTTTTTAGATGTTCAAAAAAAGTACACATAGGTCGTCCTCTGCCAGCATTTCCTTTCACTTCAGCCATAAAAACCTTTTTAGTCATATAGACTGCTAATATATTGTTTCATAAAGGCATAGGCTTGCTGCATCGAAAAAAGCTTTGTTCTTCTAACCAACAAATCACGACGAAAACATTGTAAACACAACTTTAGGGATAAACGTTGTTCGGAGACATATCGTCTAATATTTACATATGGATGCATTGACCCATCGTATCTGGAGGATATTTTTATATGTTTCTACCTATGTCCGTTATAGACTTTGAAATCATCCAACCGATGTACCCTAAACCAGTTTCATCTGAAAGGCAATAATGCGAATATGGGTTTAGAAAAAGAACTCAAAATAAAAAAAACTTTTCTCATACAAAAATTTTCAACCTCATCAAAAACATTAGTCGAAGTCAGGGCAAGCCGCTTGTACATAATAAAATGACGAAGACTTTTTGTCTGTCTGTCTATCCTGAACTTGTGTAAAAGGCGTGATGATAGATTGATTTCGCATTTAAGTTAGTAAGGCATTCTTTATTGATGACCTTTGTTGGAACTTTTAAAGTAATTCTAGGAGTTTTTTTTAGATTTTTAGGGCTTCGTCTAGCTCCATGTTTTAATCAACGACGTATTTATAGTAATAAAATTATATGCCATATTAAAAATAAAAATAAATAAAACGGCGGAATGAAACGACGCCCAAGTTTTACATCTTACAAAAACTACTAAACGGATTTTTATGCGGTTTTTACGAGTGAATAGGTTAATTCACGAGGAAGGTTTACGAGTGTTAAACATGGACCTATCATGTTTAGGAGCTGAGCTTTAATAGTATTAGTCGATCAAGTCGGGAAAATAGTTAGGTTCAGCAATATAACAAAAAAATATAGTAAAGAATTATGTAGAATAAAACGATCTACAAAAAAGTCCGTCCGTCTAGATAAGTAGATATAAGTGTAGGTATTAAAATTGTTAGGCAATATTGAACTCGTGCATCTTATTCTCCCGGGATAGTATTTTCCTAAGCCAAGTAAAAAAAAAAGACTCCAGTGTGACTTTAAATTGCAAGCAAATAGTTCTTGACCTGTATTTTTTTTTATTAAATACTGGAGTCAAAGACATTAAGTGTAAGGCCATCTACTTTAAAGAAACCTGTAGAAGGCTTTATACGCAAACAACTTTTGCCTCTCGAGCCTAATTGCTATTCTGCGCGAAACAAAACTATAGTTTTATTTGCAAGTCTAGCCTAACTAACTGATTTAAGTTCTATTCCCAACTGTATCCCAATAGAATAAAGTCCTGTTTCTTTTGGCAAAATATTAGGGGGTGCTTTCGACTACCCTTTATTTTGAAAATAAAGATGTATCCCCTCGACTGATCATCTCTTCTGGTGACAAGAAGGCTGGCTCCTTCCTCGCTCAACGAATCAGCATCGCGATTCAGCGGGCAAATGCAGCCAGTATTCTTGCCACTATTCCACGAAGACCTGGTTTATTTTAGTCCGTCAGTTAGATTATCAGAAAATATTAGACACGTATTTTTTCTTTTGTCAATTAAACAAAAAAATATGAAGATATAGCCCGCTAAAATTCCGCGTGACGTCACATTTGAGTACACTTTTGACCTAGAAGTGACGTCGCGGCCCCCACTCCCAAACTTTGACGGGCTTTATCTCTGTAATTTTTTGTTTGATTGACAAAAGAAAAAATACGTGTCCAATATTTTTTGATAATCTAAATGTAGGACTAAATAGAATAATATTTTGTTTACTCTGTCATCTTCCTATATTTTGTATCTAGCCACATAATGATAGCCTACGCCGTAGGAGAGAGAGCTTGAAGATTTTAAAATATTTACAACCGAATCATACTTCAAACTAGGCCATAAGTCTATATAAACTTCGTGTAAATAAACTCTACCTACTCCAGATTTCATTTCATACACATACATTCCAAAAGGGATGTGGTTATCACATCCTACCTCAATACCACAATGTTAGATTATATTCTATTTTTATTTCTTTACAATTTCGTGACATTTAGTTATACATATCCTGGATTAACAATTTATATAATTAAATTATCAATGGACAAATAATAATTAAGAAATATTTTAAAAACTATGCAGTTTATTTTATATTTGTAATTTAGTATTTAAGATAATTTTAATACATAACTTATTGAAAGGTAGTAACTAAAAAAAAAGTTGTGACGTAGAGAAACTCATTTCTAATTTCAAAAAAGCTGATAGGAACTCTTGACGGGTTGAGGAAACCTAAAGAAATCTACGTGTACCAGGATGATTATATAATACCTACTACCTGTTCTCCACGGCTTCCCCGTAGGGCCCTTTCATCCTTTATTATACCCCTAAGGTCTATGTATAAAATTTAATCAAAAACGGTTCAGTGGTTTAGCAGTGAAAGCGCAACACACAGACAGACCGAGTTACTTTCGCAATTATATATATGGATTGGTTAGCTTAACACCTGTGTTTAAACAGGTCCTACAGGATGCAAATTATATCTACACGAACAAGCTCCCTATATGACATCCGGTACTTTACTTGTTATATGGATTCACAGGTGTTCAAAGTTTAAATTATTACTAGCGATCGCCCCCGGCTTTGCGCGAGTATATTTTATTTATTTTATTTTATTTTTATTTTTCTATATTTAGGAAATTAACAGCACATTTTATAAATTGAATTTTGTTACAATATTATCCAAAGAAAGCCAATTATAAATTTCCTATTTAGACCACAGATCATACATACAATAAACAGACATAAACAAAAAAAAAGAAGGTAAGTACCCACTTTAATTAAAAAATAAATAAGTACTGAAAATTATGCTGGGATGGTTGCTACTGTTAGATCGTTAGATCCTTGTGTGTGTGTATGTGTGTGTGTGTGTGTGTGTGTGTGTGTGTGTGTGTGTGTGTGTGTGTGTGTGTGTGTGTGTGTGTGTGTGTGTGTGTGTGTGTGTGTTGTGTGTGTGTTGTTGTGCGTGAGTGTGTGTCTGTGAGAAATTATGAATGATTGATTGTTTTACAACTTGTCTGGAATTATTATAAAAGTCCAGTTCGCCGAAGTATTTGTTGTAGGTTCTAACGCAGCGAGTCAATAGCGTGTTTTGGGTGTATCTAGATCGATGCTGGCGGCACTCGGAGCTCGGCCAGCAGGTGCGGAGTGTCGACGCGGCCGCTCATAACATCGTACAGGAACATCATGTCGAGAAGTGTCCGTCTATCGCGCAGCATTATGAGTCCGTGTTCTTCACATCCGCTTTCGTAGTCCACATACTCTCTACGGGTCTTATAACTCATGTACTTAACGAATTTTAGCTGGATCCTCTCGACCTGATCCGAATATGTTATGTACTGAGGACTCCATATGCAGCTGGCATACTCCAGAATACTGCGTACATACGCACAATATACGCTTTTCAAACATTGTGGATCCTTAAGCGGTTTGCAAGTTCGCATAAGGAAGCCGAGATTTTTGTATGCCCTGCTAGTTACATGGTCTATATGGTCAGTCATCGAGAGTTTACTGTCCAACATCACCCCGAGATCACGTACCACTCGGACTGGTTGTATGGTGGCGCCACCAATATTGTAACTGAACTCTAAAGGTGTAGGGCTGCGGGTAAACGTAATCTTCTGACACTTGCTAATATTGACAGATATCCTGTTTTCCACGTAATAGCCACAAACTGAAGCAACTGACAGTCAACATAGCCTCCAACGTCCGTAAATATTTTAGTGTCGTCAGCATAAAGAAGAAATTCTAAATGTTTGAAGCACGTATATATATCATACAGATAGGCATTGTAAAACAGAGGACCCAAGTGGGAACCCTGTGGAACCCCGGAGGTGACATCAACAAAATCAGATCTATATCCGCCGATGACCACAGCCTGAGAGCGACACCTCAGGTAGGACTCCACCCACCTGAGCAGATCCCCGCGTATACCTAGACACTCGAGTTTCCTAGCCAAAATAAAATAAATATGTTAAAGATAATTTTGATCTACAAATTCAATTAAAAAACCCATTGGTTAAAAAACATGGCCGGGATCCGGGATCGAACCCGTGGTCTGCTTAGTTAATACCAGACGTCTTAACCACTTGGCCACCGACACACCTAAAGTACTCTACTAAAGTGTACAAATAAAAAAAAACACAAATAATTTCTGTCCCCAGCCGCGTCTGTAGTGCTCTCTTCACACAAAACTGCTGAACGGATTTTGTTGCGGTTTTTGCTATTACATAGGTTGATTCACTGAGAAGGTATACGAGTATTAAACATAGACTTATCATGTTTAGGAGCTGAGCATTAACAGTATAAGTGAATCGGGGAAAAAGTTATCCCCAGCGAGTTTTCATGGCTTATGCTGTCTAATCCGTCAGATATATAACAAAATGATGTAGGAAAGAATTATGCAGAATAAAACAATCTAAAAAAAAGTCCGCGGTAGCATATATCTATCTCTAATATATAAGTAGTTGTAAAGCGATTGTATCCGTGCGAACCCGAGGGCGGGGTCTCTAGTACGATAATGAAATGGCAACTATCTGATTAAATGGTATATACCGTTATATCTAATACCGGCTTAATGATTTAAAGATCGTGGTGGCGATTTAATCGTCTATATTTAGAATTGCAGACTTTTTAATTTTTTAACTAAAATTATTACTAATTAGTCTTTAAGTATTAATTAGCCTTAGGCTCTTATTTGTCTATTTATCATGACGCCCTATCCCAAGAGGGGTAGGTAGGGACAATAGAATGCCATTTACTACAATTCTCACATCCTCTTTGTTTTTTTTTATAAAAAATCCTATTATTCTCATTATTTAGGTATATTAAAAAAAATTCCTTGGACATACATTTAGAGATTTATGAACAAAATTCTAAAACAGTTATTTTATGCTTAATTTGTACAGGTTCTTTTATACCTTTCATACATGTTCGGCGATTGTGTGTACTTTTAACCATTTACCAATACATAAACGAAACCCTATTAAATTTGTGCGTCGGTGGCCGAGTGGTTAAGACGTCTAGTATTAACTAGGAAGACCCCGGGTTCGATTCCGGTTCCCGGCCATATACCATTGGGTTTTTTAAATAAAAACTTATGTACATAATCCGACAAATCACACTTAGAGGCTTTTCCATCTAAATATACCTCAACAGGACTAGCCACTCGTTAGGTATAGCCTCACAAATGTCATCGGATAAACGAGGGAGACTTGGTCTTTCGCTGGGTACCCTGGAACCGTAACCCGTGAAGAAAGAAAAAGAGCAATAAAGTGACATACCATACACATACAGTTATTTTTTTTTCTGACACACTTTTAGTGACAATGTAATTCTAAACACGCAAAGGAGAGCCGTAGAAATCTATATGTAGGTACGCGCGTGATAAAATTGCATAGTTTGAGTTTTTCCTGCTTCCACATAGGTATCATTATGTAGAGTACCTACTAGTTATAGCCCCGGCTTCGTACGCTCATATTTGAGCAAGTCTATCTATATGAAAAACAATTAAAAAAAATACAAATAATTTATATAAATAAAAAGAAATTGACACAAACTTTTTATTTTTATTTTCTCTAGTATTAAAAGCATTTCAGCGAACAACAAAGACAAACAAAGGCTTATAACACCCATCCTTTTGCGTCAGTGATTAAAATGATACATTAATACATACAGCATTTCATACAAACCAGTATTGTAGCGACCCCTTGGTTTAAAAAAAATTTAATACCCACACAAATACGCGTGTAACTACTTATATATTAAAGATACATATATGTCACCATAGACTTTTTTGTAGATCATTTTATTCTACATAATTATCTCCTACATCATTTTGTTATATCTCTGAGGGATTAGACAGCATACGCCGTGTAAACTCGCTGGGGCTAACTTTTTCCCGTCTTCATTCACTTATACTGTTAATGCTCAGCTCCTAAACATGATAAGTCTATGTTTAATACTGGTGATTCTCAGTGAAGCAAAGTACCTAATAATTAAATCTGCAACGAAATCCGTTCAGTAGTTTTTGCGTGAAAAGGTCACAGACAGACATACAGATGGAGAAATATCTGTCTGTCTTTTCAAAATAATACAATTAGTCTTATTTCATTGTAATAAATTGTAAACGAGTAGTTAAATAAAATAATCTACAGTAAATTACACTTGAATAAATATAAATTCTGAGTAAATAAATAAATAATTAAGTATTAAATAAATAATGTAGGATATTTATAAATTAAATTAAAGTTTGTGGATGTAGGGGATAATCTCTCAAACTATAATACTGAACCAAATTAGATTTTTTTTACTAATAGGAAGCTGCGTTATCCCTAAGTGCTATATGTTATAGTCTAGAATAAAATAACTACTCACCAATCCTTGAATCCTAGGAAACATTTTTCTATATTAAAACACCAGGAAAATGAAGAAAAATATCACAGTTAAAATTTCACAGTTAAAATCTAGTACAATAACCTCACAATCACAGACACTTTAAAAAAAGCAAAGTTAATATTCAATCGTATTTATATTTTACAAGAGAATAATTTGTAGATACGTGCGCACGAGTCGATGTCGCGAACATATCTGAGTGGGTCTAGTCGATCGATGAATCAACATAAGGGGAGCATGTTATTGTCCCCTTTTCTTTATCTCGGAAAACGGAACGTGAATATATGAAACGTCAATGATAGCAACTTCGTGCGATTAAGTGTACTACTTAGAGTACGCTGGCGTTTTTAACCGACTTTAAAAAAAGGAGGAGGTTCTTAATTCGACTGTATATATATTCTTTTTCTATATATGTTCGGGCATAACTTGTTCGTTTATGAACCGATTTTGATGGTTTCTTTTGTAACGGACAGAGAATTCTTTCGATTTGGTCGATTTCGATGATTTTTGAACGATTTTTTGTGGTTTGCGTCACCGCGTCACCGACATTCGCCACATGCTCTCCGCACAAAGACCGGCCATTGATTGCCCGGCCCGAGAATGCTCGACCCGAGAATGTCCGGGCAGGAATTCGTGTAATGGCTTCCAATTGATGGGTCGGGCATTTTTGGCTAATTTCTGGCCGGCAATTCTCGGGCCGGACCAAGATTTTTTTGAATGTTTTTTCGTAGGAGAGAATATTATAGGTTCGCGTTTTCTACAATTTAAAATATATAACTAGTTATCTATTAGAGATAGATATGCTACCGCGGACCTTTTTTGTAGATACATTTATTCTACACAATTATTTTCTAAATCACTATGTTATAATATATCTGATGAATTAGACAGCATACGTCACTCACTCGCTATGGCTAACTTTTTTCGCGACTTGATTCACTTATACTGCTAGTGCTCAGCCCCTAAACATGATAGGTTTATGCTTTCCGGTGAATCAATCTATTTAATAGTGAAAACCGCAATAAAATTCGTTTAGTAGTTTTTGCGTTAAGGTCAAAGACATACAGACAGACAGAAATAAGCTGCGGTTACTTTGTTTTATAATATGTATAAACGAGGGAGACTTGGTTTTCCGCTGGGTACCCTGGAACCGTTATCGGTTTCGGGACCTGTAAGGCAACCCGTGAAGAAAGAAGAAAAGAAGAAAAGAAGAAGAAGTACAAATCTTCTAGTATTCTTACATACATACCTTGGATGTCTAGGAAACTGTCATTTGCAAAAGTAATTCACTAATAACTTAGTTATCTTTAACAACATCAAATTAGTTAATGTTTATTTGGATAGGTGATATATTGATGCCCCCAATTTTCTGGCGGTGTACCACTCATTCGTCCAATCGCCGGCGCGCCGCCATACGGTCCACCGAAATCGACCACAGACTCGTCCAATTATTGTAACGTACGGTCCGCCATCCGTTTTCAAATTGTTGTATTTGTGGTTGATTTCGATGGCCGGAACGATCTGTCACACACACACGAATTTTTGACACTTTGTTTAATCGAATCTTGTGTGTCTGTGTAGGTGAGTGAATTGCATGAGATCTAGATCGTATGATTTACATTGCTAATGTGTGGCCTGTGTTAAATCTCGATCATACGGCTGACCGGACCAAACATTTTCGGTGAGAGACCGGACCAGTGCGTGGGCTACTTAACGTCATTTGGAGCCAGTGGTTTAAATTATTTTAATAAAATCACTACATATTATAAAACAAAGGCGCCGCGTCTGTCTGTCTGTAATCTTTTGCTTTTAGTTTAGTTTAGTTTAGGAGCCAAATTAGAAACAACTTAGTTCCCAAATTCACTAATCTAGACAATTCATTAGGAACCTACGATCATCAGTACTTACATGCCAACATAGATAATATTGAACAGATCTTTATCTTCTTATATATTTACTTAGTTTTGTATCCTAATTTGGCACCAACCGTCTTCAAATTCTACGACGAAATATTTATTATTTCTTACTTTTCAGTGCAAATTTTTGAAGTCGGTTTATTTTACACTTTATCTTTAACCGACTTCGAAAAAAAAAGAAGGAGAAGGTTCTCAATTCGGACCGTATTTTTTTTTTGTATGTATGTACATCGATTACTCCGCCAGTTGTGAACCGATTTTGATGGTTTCTTTTTTAATCGACAGATAATTCTTCCGGATTGGTCCCATTTTTATATCATAAAAATTGGTTCTTGAGTTTTTCAGAAATTTTGAAAAAACTGACCTTATAAGTCAATTTTTCGTAATATCTCGATGAAATATGTACCGATTTTGACGACTTATTTTTTTAAGGATATAATAATTTCTCGACATTATCTCACAGTCATATGACGAAAATCGGTTCAGTAATTTTTCAGAAATTCAGTAATTTGTCTCAGTTTACTGCTGAAAATTATATCAGAGAAAAGCCTTAGCAACGGTTGCTATTGACACGAAGTTGTCAATTTTCGTATCGACGGTGGTCTAGCGGCTAAAGGTATGGGATGCAGCGCAGGGTGCACATTGCTCGAGGTTCAAATCCCATCCACCGCAGTATTTTTTTTAATTTTCCATCATTTTTTTTAGTTGCGTTATTATTTATTTCTCAGGGCAACAAAATCACTTAAAAGGGAAAAATAAACCTTTTAAAAAAAAGTGTGACTTCAAAAATTTGCACTGAAAAGTAAGAAATAATAAAAATTTCGTCGTAGAATTTGAAGACGGTTGGTGCCAAATTAGAAATAATTTAGTACCCAAATTCACTAATCTAGATAATTCATTAGGAACCTACGATCATCAGTACAAACACAGATAATATTGAACAGGTCTTTATGTCCCTAGATGTTTACTTAATTTTGTATCCTAATTTGGCACCAACCGTCTTCAAATTCTACGACGAAATTTTTATTATTTCTTACTTTTCAGTGCAAATTTTTGAAGTCGGTTACACTTTTTTTTTTAAAAGGTTATTAGTTAATATTTTGCAAAGAACTTCGAAAAGGCTGAATTAATTTTGATTAAAGTTTCAAAGATCATGGTTAGTTTACATCAAAGTAACTTTGTTTCGAGTAGTGGGTAAAACGTCGGCTCATAACTGAGAAGTCGTGGGTTTGATCCCAATATATATTATTTATATTTTATAATAAAAAATCTATGTATGTTTTCCATCTACATACCTCAACAGAGCTGGCCACTCGTTAGGTATAGCCTCAAAACATCTTCGGCTAAGTGAGGAATGCTTTGTCTTCCGCTGGGTACCCTGGGTCCGGCAACGGTTTCCGGGAGCTGTAAGGCAACTGGTGAAGATTTTTTTAATTTTTTTATTGAGTAAACCTATGTCTTCAAAATAATAGCCTTTCGCTGGTTATCCTGGGGGCCGGTCGTTAATAAATAAACAAAGAAAGATAAAATTTGATACTACGATTCTATTCAAATTTTTATCAATACGCAGCAAATAACCTTATTAGATTTGACACAATTTATATTCACTTACAATTACGTTTTTTTTAATATAATGTTTATTGTATTATTACACATAACAATATATAATCTAAACATTGAAAATAACTAAATAAACCGCGTGGAATAGTGGCAAAAATACTGGCTGCATTTCCCCGCTGAATCGCGATGCTGATTCGTTGAGCGAGGAAGGAGCCAGCTCTCTTGTCACCAGAAGAGATGATCAGTCGATATCTTTCAAATTGGTCCAGTAGTTTTTGAGTCTATAGAATACGAGGAAACAAACAAATATATTAATACACTATAGCTAAAGAGTTTGTTGTATGTATTGCCATTTCTATAGGGTGTAAACCAGTGTAAACGTATTCGAAATACAACGCATACGAAGAATATAACCAAAATATTGAACCAATTTGTATAATTTTCTGACATATTATATCCATTATGTCTACAAGATATTACTCCTTGTATATTTTTATTAATCACTATCTTATCAGTGCTCTAGTTATTGCTGTAGATATAAATATACAATAAACATTGCACAAATCTACACAATAGTAATCTAACATTTGTCTGCGGCTTCCTTCACCCCAAAACTACTGAAATTTTCACGTTTACATAAATACTTTACTAAACTAGTATAAAACATGGACCTATCATATTTAGGAGCTGAGCATTGACAGTATTATAGTGAATCAAGTCGATTTCATAATTTCATAATTGAATGAAAAATGATTTAAAAAAGCGAATTAATTTGTTTACTTCGGTAGTATGTTTACAAAAATTGGAAATATAGACAAGGATAATGAAAGCGGGAAACAAGGTATTTGGTGGACTAAACAATGTATGCAGAAATACACAACTTACAACTAAAAGTAAAATGAATATACATAATGCTATTTTAGTTCCATCACTTACTTATGGAAGCGAGACTTGGGTATGGAATAAGAAGTATGAAAGTAAGATAAATGCAGCGGACATGCGGTATTTATGTAGAATGTATAATATCTGAGAATAGTATATGCTGTTTTGGACACGTTGAAAGAATGAAGGATGAAAGATTGACTAAAAATGTTTATATGGCTGAAGTAAAAGGAAATGCTGGCAGAGGACAAACTACGTGTACTTTTATTGATCATATAAAAAATGTATTGATCGATGGAAATATTAAAAGTACACACAACCGCCGAGCATGTATGAAAGGTATAAAAGAAGCGAAAGAGGTCAGGATCGTAACAAATAGCATTCGAATGTATCTGCCTACCCCACTTGGGATAAAGGCGTGATGATAGATAGAATAATTTAAACTTATTGTTAAGGTATTCAAATTGTTGTAATCCGATATGTACCCGTGCGAGCCCGGGGCGTGTCGCTAGTCATATAAGAAATATGATAAAAATAATTTTATCCTATAAAATAGATTACATTGTGTGATTCAAATTGATAAGGGCATAAATATAATAGAAGATTACTTCCTTAATTATTATTTTTATTTATTTAAGAGCTTTGCTCTTGTCGGTGAAGTAATTTCTCTGTTCTCCACTCTCAATTTCTTACAGCTCCCGAAACCGTGATACGGTCCCAGGGTACCCAGTGGAAGACCAAGTCTCCCTCTTTTAGCCGATGTTATTTGTGAGGCTATACATGATGGAAAAGCCTCTAAAAACCCATTGGTACATAGCCGGGATCCGGGATCGAACCCGTGGGCTGCCTCACCGATGCACTCTAACGTCTTTAACTTGTTCTAAAGACGTCTTGGTCTGTCTCTACCTCTCTTCCTTTCAATTTTTCTTTCAATAATAGTTTTAATTAAATTATTGTGTCGAGTCAGGTGTGTCAACATCTTTCCTATCCTGTTTTCTACATGGTTTTCAATGGTAGACAACACACATCTCTTCTCTCCTACGATCGCCATTACTTCATCGTTAGTTAGATTTTCTTTCCAGTCTTCGCTAGCACAAAATCTCAAAGCTTCTAATTTTTTTTTAGTTTTGGGTCCAGATCCATTTAAAGCAATTTCATAATACATCACCCAGTGGAAGATAATCTTTGTTAATTTAGACGATTATATTTTTGAGCTTTCACGATTAAGGTCCCAGGGTACCCAGCGGAAGACAAAGGACCGATAAAACAGTTTCGGGAGCCGTAAAACAACTTGTGAAGAAAAAAAATGTATAATAACGATTGCGGTATTTTGAGGCCCAAAAACTATAGACAAAAGTTTTAAGTTTTCAAAGTTATTTGTACTATCTCATAGGATATTACTCAACGCGTTTGTCATACAAAAATTGTTCCAAATGACTCAAAATGATGATATAGATGTTCAAGGAATGTCATACATTGCTTTGGGGAAAAAAAAATTTACTCATCATTGTAAATATTGTGTAAATACTTCTATTGTACTTTTGTACCTAGGTGTAGGTATTTAATTAAACATTTAAAAAAATGTATTGATCGGTGGCAATATTAAAAGTACTCATAATCGCCGAGCATGTATGAAAGATATTATGAATATAAAGATATGTCAGGATCGTAGCTAATGGCATTCGATTGTCTCTGCCTACACCTTTTGGGATAAAAGGCGTGATAACAGATAGATAAATATGTACTTCTATTGTCAATCTATCCAGATTGGTCCCGTTATTGTTATGGTGAAAATTGGTACAGTAGTTTTTCAGGAATTTTGAAAAAGTGATCTTTAATTTCGATGATTTATTTTGGTAATGATATTATTTTGTAGGTTAATTTGGCACCATCGACTTCAAAATCAACGGCGAAACGAAATATTTAATTATTTCTAGCTTTTCAGTGAACAATGTTTGCGGTCGGCAACTTAATTTATTAATTCAAATAATACGTCATATAATATATAAATAATTTCGAATTATAATTTATTTTGTTCCGGTTACACATTTCACTTTATGCTACATAGTGAAAACTAAGATGTTTCAGTATTAAAAAAAATGTTTTGTTCCAGGTGAAACGCTCAATAATGCTGAAAATGGCCGACGCGTGCGCAGACAGCTCAAAACAAACACGTTTTCACGAAATGCACGTACAAAGACACAATAATGTCAGTATTTTGTATGCTGATATTGTGAACTTCACTCCACTGTCGGAACGACTGAGCGCATCTGATTTAGTGAAGACTTTAAACGAGTTATTTGGACGATTCGATCAAATTGCACAGGTACATTACATATATCTAATATATAAAATTTCCGTGTCACAAATTAGTTGCCATACTCCTCCGAAACGGCTTGACCGATTTTTATGAAATTTTAAACTTTTTTTCACCCCCCATTTTTTAATCGCGATTTTATTACTTCAATACAAAATGAACAATATCCAAAGTTAGTGGTAGGGGTAGTGCAGGCAAGCCAACGTTTGGGCAGGACAACGTCGGCCGGGTCCGCTAGTTATTTATAAGCTTTCCGCCCCGACGTGAAAACTTTTTGAAATTTGACATAGAAGTCAGTAGCGTTATTGGTATTCCAAAAATAAAACGCGTTTCGGAGAGCAGGTCAAGCCAGCGTCCGTACTTCTTCTAAAATAACATATATTTTATCTTAAGACGCTGAATAGAGCCAATAAAATCTCGAAAATGAGAATAAAGGAACTTGCTGATAATTTGATTAAAAAACAGAACAGTATTACGATAGTATATTGCTAGATAAAAAATCTGTCAAAAAATCAGAATCATTGCATGCAATTTAGTACTATTTCTAGATAGTAAAATATTTTTTTAGAGGTACATTCGTGATTTTTTTCTATCGAATCAATATAGTTGTATTATGTTTTGAAAACAGTATCTTAATAACGCATAACCTCAAGAATATCATATATTTTTTTTTATTATGGTCACTGCAGTGGATCATGTACTTTTACGCATCATAAAACTCGCATTTAGCTCTAAACATCCTCTTAAACAAGTGTAATCTATGTCCAGTAAGTGCAGCAACAAGCTTGCCACCTGCCGAGTTAGCATACATTTTGACAGCGACACTTTCGTTTCGGTCGAATGGCCTTGAACAGGCCAAAACGTTCATGTCCAACAAGGACCGGCCAGAGATAGCCCGGGGCCGAGAGGTCCGGCCCAACAATGTGCGTGCAAATTTGCTATGCCGGGCAAAGACAAGTACACAGAATTTGCCCGCACATTGTTGGGCCGGACATTCTCGGACCGGGTATGTCCTGCACAAGAATGCCGAGCAATTTGCTTGGCCGGACAAAGACAAGTACACGGAATTTGCCCGCACATTGTTGGGCCGGACCTCTCGGCCCCGGGCTATCTCTGGCCGGTCCTTGTTGGACATGAACGTTTTGGCCTGTTCAAGGCCATTCGACCGAAACGAAAGTGTCGCTGTCAAAATGTATGCTAACTCGGCTGTTCAGTTCAATATAGACAACTGGCGCCAAGTGGACACTGTTACTGTTGTTCCTGGTCACACCGTAAGTGTAACAGTGGCGAGATTTTGAAATTGTACATTAGGTTATTTTTAAGAGAATAAATAAATAAAAAATAAAAAAAAATAAAGACCTGTGTGTGTTGTGACATAAAAACTTCCTGCCCTCAAACCAACTACCACTGTGCAAAGATCTGCATTGATGTGGTATTGAGCTGAAAGAAGGATAAACAAACAAGGAAGGGGGGGGGGGGGGAAGGTAGACGCCTAGTACTAACCCCTGTACCACTGTCTTCGTTTTATTGGCTTTTACATTATATGATGATTATCCTAAAATACAAACATAATAATTATAATTAAATTAAAGGCTCAAAACGTTTTGTCCCTACAAGAGCCGACCACAGAAAGCCCGGTCCAAGAATGCCGAGCAAATTTGCTTGACCGGACAAAGACAAGTACACAGAATTTGCCCGCACATTGTTGGGCCGGACGTCTCGGCCCGGGCATTCCTTGTATAGACAGAAACGTTTCGACACGAAGACAAAGTTTTAACTGGTCAAAAAGCAAAAAATTGGCGAAAGGGGAAGCCCGTCTCCTTAGGCTTAGTACTCTCTGACTAATAATGTCCCTATATATCCCGATATGATTCAGGTGTGAGCGTATTCTACACACATTGTTTTAAATGCAAACAACAAAATAGAAAAATACGTACTATAAAAAGTTTTCCCTTTAAATTGTATCTACTATGTAATTTTAAAAGCAGTTTCAGTTAGTTTATACACGTAACGTAAAGTTTTATGTGAAACTATCATTTAAAACTTTATCCCGTAAATAAAAATATAAAAACTATTTTATTCGTAACTTCTAGCTATTATATATTTTATGCTATTCTATGGATAAAACCCGCCATTTATTCATAAATCTTTCAAATTACTGGTCCATGGGTACCCATAATAAAAATGTTCATTGTTCGAATCTTAAATTATTATAATCTAGCCTCTGGCTTCACACGGGTACAATTTGGGTATACAACTACTTATTTATTAGAGATAGATAGGTATATGCAACCTAGGACTTTTTTGTAGACCACTTTATCTATATATATAATAAACCTTTTAAAAAAAAGTGCACCGACTTCAAAAATTTGCACTGAAAAGTAAGAAATAATAAAAATTTCGTCGTAGCATTTGAAGACGGTTGGTGCCAAATGAGGATAAGAAGTAAATATTCTAAGTAAATATCTAAGAAGATAAAGATCTGTTCAATATTATCTATGTTTGTATGTACTGATGATCGTAGGTTCCTAATGAATTGTCTATATTAGTGAATTTGGGAACTAAGTTGTTTCTAATTTGGCACCAACCGTCTTCAAATTCTACGACGAAATTTTTATTATTTCTTACTTTTCAGTGCAAATTTTTGAAGTCGGTGCACTTTTTTTTAAAAGGTTTATTTTACCCTTTTAAGTGATTTTGCTGCCTTGAGAGACAAATAATAACGCAACTAAAAAAATATTGATGAAAAATTTAAAAAAAAAACGCTGTGGATGTGATTTGAACCATGTGCTTGTGCATCCTATGACTTCCCATTACATTTAACCGCTAGACCATCGTCACGAAAATTGACAACTTCGTGTCAATAGCAACCGTTGCTAAGGCTTTTTCTGATACATAATTTTCAGCCGTAAACAGAAATTAATTACTGAATTTCTGAAAAACTACTGAACCGATTTTCGTCATATGTCTGTGAGATAATGTCGAGAAATTATAATGTCTTAAAAAAAATAAGTTATCAAAATCGGTACTTATTTTATCGAGATATCAAGAAAAATGTACTTTTAAAGTCAGTTTTTTCAAAATTTCTGAAAAACTAATGAACCAATTTTTATTAGAGAAAAATGGGACCAATCCGGAAGAATTATCTGTCGATTAAAAAAGAAACCATGAAAATCGGTTCACAATTGGCGGAGTTATCGATGTACATACATACATAAAAAAAAAAAAAAAAAAAAAAAAAAAATACGGTCCGAATTGAGAACCTTCTCCTTCTTTTTTTGGAAGTCGGTTAAAAAGAGAAGTTCCGATTCACTGACTCATCAACGCCCAGCCCAAACCATTGAGCCTAGGAAGCTGACATTTTGCACAGAGGTCCCGGAAGGAAATTTCGATATTCAACCCCTAAGGGGGTCAAATGGGGTAAATACGTTTGTATGTAAAATCTTATTTCCTGCGTGAATCAACTTGAAACTTGGTTAAAATATTCTTCAAACCAAATAATAAAATAAGTATTTTAGAATTTTTAAAAACAACACTTAAGGAGGGGTGCAACGGTGTGTAGAAGTTTGTATAGGGAAATCGTATTACCTGCGTGAATCAACTTGAAACTTGGTACAAATATTCTTCAAAACAAATAATAAAATACATGTTTTTGGATTTTTAAACACGACCCTTACGGAGGGGTGCAACGGTGTGTAGAAGTTTATATAGGGAAATCGTGTAGGTATCAACTTGAAACTTGGTACAAATATTCTTCAAAACAAATAATAAAACACATATTTTTTGGATTTTTAAAAACAACCCTTAAGGAGGGGTGCAACGGGGTGTAGAAGGAAATCGTATTGGCTGCATGTATCAACTTGAAACTTGGTACAAATATTCTTCAAAACAAAAAATAAAACACGTATTTTTGGATTTTTAAAAACGACCCTTAAGGAGGGGTGCATAGGGGTGTAGAAGTTTGTATAGGGAAATCGTGTAGTATCAACTTAAAACTATACAAATTACTCTACATAACAAATAATAAAATACGAATTTTTGGATTTTTAGAAACGACCCTTACGGAGGGGTGCAACGGGATGTAGAAGTTTGTATAGGGAAATCGTATTACCTACGTGTAGATATCAGCTTGAAACTTGGTACAAATATTCTTCAAATCAAATAATAAAACACGTATTTTTGGATTTTTAAAAACGACCCTTAGGGAGGGGTGCAAC
Organism: Nemapogon koenigi; assembly: GCA_963924495.1. Classification (NCBI taxonomy): domain Eukaryota; kingdom Metazoa; phylum Arthropoda; class Insecta; order Lepidoptera; family Tineidae; genus Nemapogon; species Nemapogon koenigi. The sequence goes on along the minus strand of OZ004640.1, from coordinate 1,408,430 downwards.
GGGGTGTAGAAATTTGTTTAGGGAAATTGTATTACCTGCGTGTATCGACTTGAAACTTTTTCTAGAGAACATAGGAGTCGACCTAAACGATTTTTTAAAACAACCCTTAAGAAATTGTTAAATTGGGCATGGGGAAATATTTTTACGGGACTGGGAAGATATTAATTTATAGCTACCGAATTTATACTTTTATGAACTTCTGACTGACGGGGAATTTACGGGGGTAAAAGGTAAAATTAAGGGAAATCTCTGCGTATTTACATAAATTACGTCATTATTCCTAATTCTACGCGAACGAAGTGGCGGGCAAAAGCTAGTTCTACATAATTATTTCCTACAGTCATTGTTTCCTACATCATTTTGTTATATCTTTGACGGAATAGACAGCATACGCCATGAAAACTCACTAGGGCTAGCCTTTTCCCCGACTTGATTTGCTTAGCGAACCAATCCTATCTAATAGTAGAAACCGCAATATAATTCGTTCAGTAGTTTTTGCGTGAAAAGGGTACAGACAGACGGACAGACGCGGCGGAGGACTTTATTTATTGTTGTGATTAGGTAGTAGGTAGGTACTTCGACTTTTCCTAGGGGATTTTTCATCCTATGCTTAGTAATCCTGAAATAATGAGCGAAAAGTAATAATGGAGAGTACCTACCTATATCGTAGACAATTTTGACTGAACCTTAACTTAAATAAATAAAATAAAATAAAAAAGCCTTTTAATTTCCTATAACCTATTACATTAAACTTATTATTATTATTTTTTAAATATATTATAGACATAAATTATAGGAACCCCTTTGATAGGGCTCCTCCATTTTCTTTCATTTCTTCTTATGTTGGTGCTGCTTCCGTCCAACTGTTTCCCGCCACCGATTTTTATGTCGTCTATACCGAGGCATATGACTGTATAATAAATAAGTATTTGTCATTGAATTTTAGCTGTAGCAACGCAACTCTTTCCGATAGTCCGCAGAAATTTATAATATTTGTCTTGTATTCTTTCTTAATGAGAAACCCTACACCATGTAAACCGGGTGTTTCGCCCACAAAGCATAGTATATGATCATTGTACTCTTTTATCTTGCATCCCATTCTTCTTTCCTTAGGCCAAGTATGTCTATGTTTCAGATAGCGTGTACCAAAATGTGTATTTTTCCGTTGTTGAAAGTGATGTGACATAATATGTTGCAATTTTTAAGTGATCAGTTTTATTTGTTCTTTTCGAAGTAGTGTATGGAGGGTTGTGGTCATATTCTTCCACGGTGACCAACCGGGTTGCTATTCTGTGTTTGTTTTTGTGTAGTTAGAGTTTTGTGTTCTAGAAGGGTCTTTATTCTGGTACAGGAGAGTGGGCTTTTTTATGATATAGTTATTCATGTTATTAGTTTTAACCTTAACTTAGTTTCTTTTAATAAAATATAACCTATATTATTCAGGGATAGAGTAGCTTTCCGTTAGGGAATACACTTTATATATATAAAAGAAAGTCAGTTAGTTACATCATTTATAACTCAAGAACGGCTGTACCGATTTGGCTGAAAATTGGTGGGGAAGCTTAGAGCCAGGAGACGGACATAGGATAGTAGCGGTGCGGTAGTGGTAGGGGTTGGAGTAGGGGTAGCTAAATAATTATAATTTATAATTGTGAATATGTGGCGTCATCTTGATTTTTACATATGTACTAAAATGTATTTGCAAACGTCAATAGATGGCGCTGTATTATACTTTCTACCACGGAAATGTGTTAATTCCAGAGTCGGTAGGTTTGTTAGGTTATTTATAACTCAAGAACGGCTGTACCGATTTGGCTGAAAATTGGTGGGGAGGTAGCTTAGAGCCAGGAGACGGACATAGGATAGTAGCGGTAGTGGTAGTGGTAGTGGTAGGAGTAGAGACAGGTGTAGTGCTAGTGGTAGGAGTAGGGGTAGTTGTAGTGATAGTGGTAGGGTAGCGGTAGTGGTAGGGGTTGGAGTAGGGGTAGGGATAGTGGTAGTGGTAGTGGTAGTGGTAGTTGTTTTCCACGGACGAAGGAAAGTAAATAGCAGGCAAGCCAACGTTTGGGCAGGACAACGTCTGCCGGGCCCGCTAATAATATTAATATAAGTAGATTATTTGAACCAAAGTGTAAACATTTTCAGCTTGAGGTGTAGTCCCATAAAGTGAAGCGAGATGTTTGCTACCTGTCATGTTTATAATAGGCAACTGTATAAATGTAGCAAATGTTGTTAAAATATCTATGGCTACCTCACATCACAGATTAGGCACGTTTTGCAAATCCAACATTACACGAATGTAAAAAGGATTGGTTTAATTACGTTTTATCTCGAAATCGTGTTTCAGTAAAACAAATTTAATAAAAAAACGCGTGATATTGTTTATATGAACGAACAGCTGAATTCTGCCGCTTTTTAAGCGCAGATAAAATATATATTTTAAATTAATTTTGATAAATATTTTTATTCACCTGGAATAAGTCACCAGGGACAATTAAAGGTAACTATTTAGAGTCTGAGCACTTGGCAAAACCGTTAAAGATATGTAAATTGTTCTTTGTCTATACTAATACTATTATATCAAGAGGTAATTTTTTTTTAAATTAAAAACTTGTATATATAATCCGACAAACCACACTTAGAGGCTTTTCCATCTAAATATAGCTCAACAGAACTAGCCACTCGTTAGGTATAGCCTCACAAATACCATCGGCTAAACGAGGGAGACTTGGTCTTCCGCTGGGTATCCTGGAATCGTAATACGGTTTCGAGAGCTGTAAGAACCGTGAAGAAAGAAAAAAAAATGAATAAACTCATAAACTACTGAACCGATTCTAAAAATTCTTTCACTAATACAAAGCTACGATATCCCTGAATGACATAGGCTATATTTTATATTGTTAGAATATATCCACGGGCAGAGCCGAGGGCGGAAAATCTAGTGCTAGATAAAGCTAAGGGCCCTATATCCATAATTTGTATGGGGATATTACTATTCCCAATTTCTCTGTAAATAATCCACCTCTGTCACTGTAATTTAGCATAATATAGTTACTTATTCATTATATCTCTAAGTAAAATAGTAGGTAGTTATTTTTTTAATTGGTTTTATTGAATAGGAAATATGAGTAGGTAGTAAAATAAAGGAATATTTTGCCCCTGTTTTCTCTTTCATAATCTATCACAAAGCTCTTAATTTTTTTTAAAGCGCCTTCAATTAAACGTCTTGCGTTTTTTGGTAGCTTATTGAAAATACAAATAATTTTTTTATGATTTTTTTAATTGGTCAAAAATAATAAAATACTTATTATTTTGAATTTTAAATAAGCTACAAAAAAACCCAAGACGTTTAATTGAAGAGTAATGGTATAGCAGTGCGTTTAAAAAATTAAGAGCTTTGTGATATATATAATAATATTATGAAAGCGAAAACGGGGGCAAAGTTTAACCACCTTTATTTCCTATTTAAAAAAATCCATTGAGAAAATAACAGCTATTTCACTTAGATATATTCAATAAGTATCTATATATGCTAAATTACAGTGACACATGTGGATTATTTACAGAGAAATTGGGAATAGTTTATCCCAGAAAAGTTAGATATAGGAGCCTTAAGTCAAAAGTATTTTATTTATTTCAAAACAAGCTTTCCGCTCGGCTTCGCCCATGGAATTTTTTGAAATGATATCCTGAAGGATTTCCGGGATTAAAAGTAGCATATGCTCCATACTTTCTCTGGTGCAAATAAACACACTTTCGCATTTATAATATTGCGGAACCATTATTTTTTAAAGAAAATATTTTTCTTCAAAGAATTCTCAAGATTTTCCCTCCTACGTAGCACAATGGCACACTATCTTGCACCTGTTAAAGAAGTAGGTAAACAAAGCTTCATTATCCTGGATTTGTGCGGGGAGGATTATCTTTCTCGCACAATGAAATTTCTTTGCGGTTTTTTGTTGTGTACGAGAATTACTTCAGGTTGAATCTTCGCCAAAGGATATATATATAAAAAAATGTTTATCGTTTCCGGATTAAAATAATATAATTTCAATACTAGCTTTCCACCATGCTCACGGCCCATATTAACTTTCATTCCCTCCCTATTATGGTCTTGAGTTCATACAAAAATCGCATAATAAAAGAAGTTTCAGTTTTTCCTGAATTTTCCAACTTCCCGGGCAACTTTTCCAAGTTTTCTTTCCCTAACGAACATTAAAAAAATAACCAAATCGGTCTAGCCGTTCTCAAGTGATGCACTTACCAACGAACAGTATTTAATTTTTATTTATAAGATGTCAGATGCCAAATTTCATCCAGATCCATAATCAATTAATAATTGTAACTTATTAATCTGAAGTTGTAAAAATTATAGGAATCCTATCTATCTATCATCACGCTATTCATCCCAAGAGGGGTAGGCAGAGACAATCGAATGCCATTTGCTACGATCCTGACATGTCTCTTTCGCTTCTTTTATATTCATCATACCTTTCATACATGCTCGACGATTGTGTGTACTTTTAATATTTCCATCGATCAATATATTTTTATATGTTGTGATGATACGACCTTATTTTCCTGGCCGCTTACAAGCTGGCCATCATAAATAGCATTTATTTTGATTTTAGAACACGATATTGTTCATTTTAATTCAATAGAACATTGTATGTTATTTTCAAATATTCGATGTGTGGAACCTAAATTAAAATTTTACTCATTCCTTCACAAACTGTTGACTTAGGCAGTACTCTGCCAATTGTAAAATTTATTATATTTCTATTTTATCAACTAAGTAAATAACTATATAAAATGTATTGAATCAATATTCAAGAACTAATATCTATGTTAATATAAAAGGAGCGCAAATAAGTATTGTAAGTATTTTTATCATACTTTGTATTGTGTTACTTCAATAGCTTAACGCCCTGTAGTAATGTGTAGTTCATTTTTATTACAGTGCGCTCCTTTGACGGCTCCTTCTCCTTACGGCTCCTTTCTCCTTTGACGACTCCTTGGCTCCTTACGGATGCTTTTACTGGTTGTTCTTTTGCTGTTCCTGTTTGTTCCTTGTTAATTCGACCAATAAACGAATGGTGAAAGTTTACTACGAGTTTTCCTGCAATACCTACCCGGCCTGGCTACCCCACACCCGACAATGTTCAATAAAAGAAGGTACACCTAGGCCAGCATTTCCGTCCACTTCAGCCATATAAACCTTTTTAGTCAATCTTTCATCCTTCATTCTTTCAACGTGTCCAAACCAGCGTAAACTACTTTTCTTCATTTTAGTCACAATATCATCTTTCACTTCGCATTCTTCTTTAATGACATCGTACCGGATGCGGTCAATACGCTTTTTTATACGCAAGTTTAATAACGCCTACACTTTTAAGAAATAAGTGTATTATGGAACATAATAAATGCTGACACTAAAATTTGATTATAACTCTTTTTCTTAGACTGAAAATCATAACTTAACCCTTCTTTTTCTTCGCCTGTTGGCAAATATTAGTTAGAATTAGGCAAAAGAAAATATATAGTTTTAGAGGAGGCCTTTGTCAAGAAGCACACAGATCTTACCCAAAGTTATGATGTGTTTAGAAAAGATGTTCTTTGTAGCTGTCTCAGCTTACAGAACCCTGATTTTATTTAATCTAATTATATACTCTACTATCTATCTTATCTACTAATCTACATCTGGAATAAAGTAGCTTTGTAAGAAAGAATGAAGGATGGAAGATTGACGACTAAAAATGTTTAAATCGCTGAAGTGAAAGGAAATGCTGGCGACCTAGGTGTAAAAAATGTATTGATCGATGGAAATATTAAAAGTATACACAATCGCCGAGCATGTATGAAAGCTATGATGAATATAAAAGAAGCGAAAAAGGTATGTCAGGATCGTAACAAATGGCATTCGATTGTCTCTGCCTAGTTCTCTTGGGATGAAAGGCGTGATGACAGATAGATAGAATATAACAAAGAAAGTTATATAAAAATTTAAAACATTTAGCTAAAGCTATATTAAAATTGTGAAAGTTGGTGGCACTAATATAATTTTCTCTGAAAACGAGACAAAAATAAATTGAACAATTCTTTTGAACTACTAAGTAACTTAATATTAAAGTTATTTTCATGAACTCTGTGAACCCCAGACATAATAAATTCTGAAATACAGTATAAGAATATTTGCGTTGTATGAATTTTAACTGACTTTAAACTCGTGATGTTATCATGTTTATTTAAGGGCGCACACACAAGTAGTTTTTATTATTTTAAAGCAATTTTTAAATAATACCTACGTGAGTCCCAGAATTACTGCTCCCGAAACCGTGTTACGGCCCAGGCTACCCAAGGAAAGACCAAGTCTCCCTCTTTTAGCCGATGGTATTTGTGAAGTATTTGTAACCTTACCTAACCTAACCTAACCTAACGAGTGGCCAGTTCTGTTGAGGTATGAGCTGGAAAAGCCTCTAAGTGTGGTGTGTCGGATTTTGTACATAAGTTTAATTATAAAAAACCCATTGGTACCTGGCCGGGTTCTGGGATCGAACCCGTGGTCTGCATAGTCAATATCAGACGTCTTAACCACTCGGCCACCGACGAACATTTTTTTTCGAATTAAAATTCATATTTTTTTTATCATTATTTGAACGTCAAAGTAGTACGTACGCCTTAAATAAGTTCATCTTTTAAGCTAGTAGAATCTTAAGTAAAGTCTATTTTCCAATTTTCTTCAAACCTTCCGCTTTTGCATATTACAAGGAACTTGCGTTAAATTAATTCATTTTAATTTCAAGAGCCGATTTGAATTATTCCAAAACTGTTGAGTTTACAAAAGTAGGGAAAGACTCGTCGAAAATCGTTTTGATGTTTGGAGCAAGTATATTTGAATTTTTCAATAACCTCATGCCCTTTCTGGAAACATCAAAATTTAGTTAATATTATGGATGACATTATTTTAATTTCAATTTCTAAAATTTAAATCTAAGGGGGTGAAATGAGGTGTAATTATTGAGATACTAATTTAACGCGTACGAAGTAGGGGGCAACTGCTACTTTGACAATAAAACCATATATTTTTCATTGCCTTTGGCACTCAAACTATCTCTAATCATTCTTATTTCTTAAATTCCACGCGTAGCATAGATTATTAGACTAGGTACTTTATTTCTTGCCTTAGTAAATGGACAACTCATATCATAATGTTTATTTACAATCACACAAAAACATATTCACCGAGTGACCAGAGACTCAATTAACAGTGCCAATTTTTTTCCAGTTGTCCATATTGTAACGAGTAGGTACTTAAATCGCACAAATAAATACCTAAACACATCAAGGTCGATAGACGTCTCTAGAAACATCCAGAGAGAATCAAGTACAAACGAAAATGGACCGTATGTGCCTAGCCATAGGTACCAAAATCGGGCGCGGTCTGTGTGTAGGTATTTGGCGCCGAGTCGCATCGAGCCGCGTCTACAACTTTGTACAACAATCTCGGCGTTTCTCGAATGTTCGGTGGGCAATATAAACAGAGGATCATTGCCGCAAGGAACACAGTGCGAATCAGAGCGATCAAAGCGAAACAGTGAAGTGGAATTTAGTGCGACTAAGTGATATTCAAGTGTTTTCATTTATTTAACTGTATTTTTGTGGTGTTAAAGTAAAGTTTGTTTATTTAATCGGTATTTTAAATCTCTTCGAACCCTAGCTTGTAACAAATTGGTGTCAGGAGTGTGGGATTCAAAAATGCCGATTACACCACGTGACTCGTCGTCATCACGGCGACCCAAAACACGACAAACTACTGCTGGACATCACGGCGAGGAGGTCGACGAGGCTGCTGCTGCTGGAGCCGCTGCTGGTGCTACTGGGAATGCTGCTGGTGGTGCCGGAGCTGCTGCTGCTGCTGCTGGGACTGCTGCTGGTGGTGCTGGAGCTGCTGCTGGAGTTGATTCGGGTGCTGCGGGTTCTGCGGGTGCTCCCCAGGCAACCGACATGGGAATGCTGGTTCGGCTGATGGAGGAGCAGGCCAGACGTCAGGAGGAACAGACTCGACGGCTGATGGAGGAGCAGGCCCGACGTCAGGAGGAGCAGGCTCGACGACAGGAGGAGCAGGCCCGACGACAGGAGGAGCAGACTTGCCGGCTGTTAAAGGAGCAGTCTGCTAGCCTTAAGGAGCTGCTTTCAGAATCACTGGGAAAGGTGACTATGGAGGTGAAGCAGCTACAGAGGGTTACAGACATGCACGAGGAGAGAATCGAAGACCTCGACATCCGTTACGAAGACCTCCAACAGCATTGCAAGGAAATACAGACTAGGATGAGCAGAGAACTGGATGCAAGACTTAACGACCGCTACGGAGAGTTGGACAGCCGATGCGAGGGGCTCCAGAATGAAGTAAGGAAACTGAAGCTGTCCGCTCCTGTTTCTGGAGGCGTCGTCGTCTCCGGCCCTCGAGTCAAGGTGCCGCCGTACGACGGGACTACGTCCTGGACAGCGTACAAATTGCAGTTCCAAACGGTCGCCTTTGCCAACGGCTGGACAGACGAGCAATCTCTGACCGCCTTGACAGTGGCTTTAAGGGGCCGTGCACTATCGGTTCTGGAGGCCTCTCCAGATAGCTGCACCACGTACGGGAACCTGATCGAGGCAATGGACTCCAGGTACGGCGACAAACACCTGGAGCACGTCTACCGAGCGCAGCTGAGGGACAGGACGCAACATGCTGGTGAGAATCTGCAACAATGGGCTCTGGAGATCGAGAAGATCGTAAGGAAGGCGTACCCATCTGCCGGACAAGAGTTCATTGCTGCGAACCTCGTTCAAGCATTCATCGACGGCATCCGCAGCATGGAGGTCAGAGCTGCAGTTCGACTGGGCCACCACAGCGCCCTGAAAGATGCACTGGCCCATGCTCTAGAGGTGGAAGCCGTGAGACAGGAGCCTCGTTCTCAGCGATTGCGACAAGTGGCGGAGGAGGCTACTCCAACAACGACACCTGTAGCAGAGAGGCGTAGTTACTTACCCCGCTGCTTCTACTGCCACAAGCTAGGGCACCTTAAAGCAAGCTGCCCGACGCTTAAACGACAAGGCACGGATCAACGAGTGCCGAAACGGGACGTCGGAGCTGATGTCCGTGCCGTAACTACGGAGCTTCCGGGAAACGAGTAACAGCCAGAGCCGTGGGGCGGGTACTGGCTGATTGTGACACAGCCCCAAAAGTTACCATCCGACAAGTTTTCGACGGGAACAATCTGGTGATCGCAGGCGAGGTCAACGGGACGCCATGTGAGATGACGATCGACACAGGAGCAACGCGTACGGTTATGAGACCTCAGTTGTTGGGACGATCTACGAGCAGAACCAGAGGTCCATCTTCCCATCTGAAACTCTTCACGGCAACCGGTCAGCCAATACCCGCATACGACAAGCTGCCGGTGACACTCAAGGTGGGTGACGGGGAGTATCCACACACCGTCATCGTGGCCGACATTATAGACGACTGCATTCTCGGACTCGACTTTATGAAGCGGTTCCAGTTTGGCATCGACTTGCGCAACGGTGTACTGCAGTGCGGCCAGGAACAGGTATTTTTGAAAGGTGGTTATGCTGGCTATGTGCGCTGTGCCAAGGGCGTCAAACTGAACCCATATTCGGAGACGCTTGTCGATGTGGAGTTACCAACTAATGGGGACCCCTCCAATACGAGGTGCTCTATCATCGACCACCTGGAACGTTCTAAACATAAAGGCTGGTTACTCACTCCAACTTTAGTAAACAGCCAGAGTGGACGAGCTGTAGTAAGGGTGACCAACTTCAATGGCGCTCCTGTCACTCTCAATAAGGATCAAGTCGTGGCGAAGTGCGACGAGGCGAATTGGATGCGGAGCTGCACCCAGGGGAAGCTGTCGGCGATGAAAAATAACAGTGCAAACCCCTTGGAACTCGTCGACATTTCGAAGAAGGACTTGTCAATCTCCGAGTACAAACGAGCGAAGGAGATGCTCACTCGTTACATTGACATCTTTAGTGATAGAGATGGGCATCTCGGCAGGACGTCATTGGTGAAACACACCATCAACACAGGCAACGAGTTACCTATACGTCAACGTGCTCGACGAATCCCGGTAGGAAGAGAAGCCGAAGTACAGTGCATGCTGGAAGACATGAAGAAGGCTAATGTCATCGAACCTTCTTTGAGCCCATGGTGTTCTCCGGTTGTGCTAGTTAAGAAGAAGGATGGCAGCACTCGCTTCTGTGTGGATTATCGTCGACTGAACGACGTAACCAGAAAGGACAGCTACCCTCTACCCCGGATTGACGACACCTTGGACAAGTTGAGTGGGAATCAGTGGTTCTCAACACTGGATTTGAAGAGTGGATACTGGCAAGTGGAGATCGATCCCAAGGACAAGGAAAAGACTGCTTTCTCGACCGGAAATGGACTGTGGCAGTTCAACGTCATGCCTTTCGGGTTATGCAATGCTCCCGCTACGTTCGAAAGGCTGATGGAAGTTGTGCTTGCGGATCTCGTTGGAAAAGCTTGCCTAGTCTACCTGGATGACGTCATCATCATGGGACGCGACTTCAACGAGCACCTGGGGAATTTAGAAAGAGTGTTTGCCAAGTTGAAGCTCGCGAACCTGAAATTGCATGCCAAGAAGTGTAGCTTCTTCAAGAAACGTGTAAATTACCTCGGGCATGTAATTACAAAGGATGGCGTAGAAACCGACCCTGTAAAGACAGTAGCTGTACGAGAATGGCCCACCCCACGGAACAAAACAGATGTTCGGGCGTTTCTTGGTCTGTGCTCATACTACCGCCGCTTCGTATACGACTTCGCGGGAGTAGCCAAGCCCCTACATCGACTGACGGAGGACAAACGTTCGTTTCAGTGGACTGAGGACTGTGAGAATTCGTTCCAGGAACTGAAACAACGACTGTGTGAAACACCTGTATTGGGCTACCCGGACCAAGTCGGCGAGTTTGTGGTGGACACAGACGCAAGCAACATCGCCATTGGAGGTGTGCTGTCACAACGGAAGGGGGACAAGGAAGTTGTGATAGCGTATTTCAGCAAGGCTCTGTCGAAACCAGAAAGGAACTACTGTGTAACCAGACGCGAACTTCTGGCCGTAGTGAAGACAGTACGACACTTCAACAAGTATCTCATCGGAAGGAAGTTCAAGCTACGGACAGACCATGCGGCGTTGAAATGGTTACTTCAATTCAAGGATCCTGAAGGACAAGTCGCTCGGTGGATCGAGCAGTTACAAGAATTCGATTTCACGATCGAACATCGACGAGGACGGATGCATGGCAACGCTGACGCACTGTCACGCAGGCCGTGCCCTGAAGATTGTAAACAGTGCTCGAGGCGTGAAATCGGTGATTCTGTCATCAAAGTGATTACGACTAACAACCTTAGTGACGAATGGGCGAACGAGAGGACGAGAGACGATCAACTCAAGGATAACAACTTGGCGCCGATAATGGAATGGAAGACGCAGAATGTTCCAAGGCCCGGCTGGAATGTTGTATCAGCAATGAGTTCCACCACGAAAAGCTACTGGGCTCAATGGGAAAGTCTAGTGCTGCACAACGGGTTGCTGTACCGCAAGTGGGAGTCGCCAAGTGGACAGGAGACATTGATGCAGCTGGTCGTGCCTAGGTCAAAGGTGCGCGCAGTGCTTGAGTCCGTGCACGATGGATCCTCGGGAGGACATCTGGGCATGAATCGAACCCTGGCGAAAATCAGGAAACGATTTTATTGGGTTCATTGCCGGCAAGATGTCGAGGATTGGTGTCGCAAGTGCACAGTATGTGCGGCCGTGAAGGGACCTACGACACGTACGAGGGGACGTATGCAGCTGTACAATGTTGGCGCTCCATGGGAACGAATTGCGGTGGACGTTGCTGGACCGTTCCCGGTCACTGAAGACGGGAACAAGTACTTCATGGTCGTGATGGACTACTTCACGAAGTGGCCGGAGGTCTTCGCAATTCCCAACCAGGAAGCGACAACAGTGGCGACTAAGTTGGTCAACGAAGTATTCTGCAGGTTCGGGCTACCAATGGAGATACACTCTGATCAAGGGCGTAACTTTGAGTCGCAGTTGTTCCAGGAAGTATGCCGTCTCCTGGGAATAAATAAAACGAGGACTACGGCGTATCATCCACAGTCCGACGGAATGGTTGAAAGGTTCAACCGCACTTTGGAGACTCATTTGGCGAAACTGGTTGAGGATCACCAGAGGGACTGGGACCGATATATTCCCTTGTTCTTGCTCTCATATCGATCCGCAGAGCATGAAAGCATAAAGGTGACTCCTGCTTATGCCAACTTTGGGAGAGAACTCCGACTACCAGTTGATCTCCTGACCGGCGGACCTCCGGATGCGCCGCAACCTGTAAGTGACTACGTATCGAACCTGAAAAACAAGATGTGCGACATACATGACCAGATTCGTCAGAGCAGTCTTGTGGCCAGTACAAAGATGAAGACCAGGTACGATAGGAACTTCAATAGTAACGGTTTTGACGAGGGATCGTTGGTGTGGCTACACAACCCGAAACGCCGAAAAGGGAAATCTCCCAAGCTGCAGAACCGCTGGGAAGGTCCGTATAAGGTCATCACGAGGATCAATGACGTCACCTATCGGATCCAACGATGCCCGCGTGGACAGTTAAAGGTTGTCCATATTGATCGACTGGCTCCTTACAAAGGCTCGAATATTGCTCGGGACGAGCAAGTCTAAGCGGGGGGCAGTGTAACGAGTAGGTACTTAAATCGCACAAATAAATACCTAAACACATCAAGGTCGATAGACGTCTCTAGAAACATCCAGAGAGAATCAAGTACAAACGAAAATGGACCGTATGTGCCTAGCCATAGGTACCAAAATCGGGCGCGGTCTGTGTGTAGGTATTTGGCGCCGAGTCGCATCGAGCCGCGTCTACAACTTTGTACAACAATCTCGGCGTTTCTCGAATGTTCGGTGGGCAATATAAACAGAGGATCATTGCCGCAAGGAACACAGTGCGAATCAGAGCGATCAAAGCGAAACAGTGAAGTGGAATTTAGTGCGACTAAGTGATATTCAAGTGTTTTCATTTATTTAACTGTATTTTTGTGGTGTTAAAGTAAAGTTTGTTTATTTAATCGGTATTTTAAATCTCTTCGAACCCTAGCTTGTAACAATATTAATGTCTTTTTATAAGAAGTGTGGACGTAGACTTTTTGTTCTCTCCGAAACACGAGAAGTCGTTTAAAGCTCATATTCTTAAAGAAAATTGGTGCTTTTCAAGTTCAACGCTCAAACAATTATTTACGTAATTTTTCATTTCACAGGAGAACCAGTGTATGCGTATAAAGATACTCGGTGACTGTTATTATTGTGTTTCCGGATTGCCAGTGTCAAGACCTAATCATGCATACAATTGTGTGAATATGGGTCTCCAAATGATTGATGCTATCCGGTGAGTTCGCCTGGTTTACTTTTCGAGGACTATTAAGAATCTGTGACAAATTCAATTGAATGAGAAAATGTGTACACTGCAAACACAAACAAATTGCTATTTACAAACATTTGATTTTCGAAGTGAAAAATTCTTTACGCTCTTTCAGAAAAGTAAACGAAACTGAATCGTCACGTTTGTGTCGGTCGGTGACGCCGAATCGGGTAAACTCGGCTCAAGTCGTCATCTGTCACGTTTACCGTCTAACAAAGAGTGTGCGAGTCCCACTACTTGTTATTTTATTATATTATATACATATATTTTAAAATTTGAAAATCCTATATGTTTTCACTTCTGTCGTGTGGTCATAAGCACGTACATTTTTTATTTTATTACTTAAATATTTGTTGATATCTCGGGGTCTATTTCCAGCACGGTGAAGTCCGGCAATGAAAATTATAAGAAAAAGTTGATTTCATTCCGATGTTTGAGCATTTATTTGCTTAAAACCTAGTATTATTTTATATTAAAAAACACTGGGTATTTATATATACCTAAATATTAAAAAAAAAATTAAGGATTCAATCATAAGATTTTAAGAAATAAGTGTGTTTGCAAAATCCCATAGAACTCTCGACGCTGAAGTACGACTCACACTACCAATTTTTGTCTAGATTTGTTCGAGAAGCTACTGGCTTCAATGTAGACATGCGGATAGGTATTCACACCGGCAACGTCTTGTGTGGTGTTCTCGGGTTGAGAAAGTGGCAGTTTGATGTGTGGAGCGATGATGTGACTTTGGCCAACCATATGGAGTCTGGTGGGATAGCGGGGTAAATATACTTATCATGACTACTTAGATAAACAAAAAAGATAGATAGATCACGACGGTGGATAGAAGTGGAGACCAATATTATAAAAATATTATAAAATTTATATATTATATATATTATAAAAAAAAATAGATATCCAGAAACTGCAAAAGAGTTTGGGAGAACATTTAGCTGCAGTAAAAAACCATTGCACTCACTGCAAAACCGTGCTGCAATAAACGGAAATACCTAAGGGAATTACCATCGGCTAAAAGAGAAAACTTGGTCTTTCGCTGGGTATCCTGGGTCTGATGAACACGGTTCCGGGAGCCATAAGGCAATCCGTGAAGAAGAAAAAAACACCTAAGGGAATAAGTACATAATAGACCCGCAATATATGGTAGGCAATTTAATCTCAAAAAATATTGAAAAGAAAAAAATTAATACTGTTATAAAAAAATTGCTACATTTTATAGAATCTAGGCCATAGGCAATGTTTAATTTAAAAAAGTTAGGATTCCGTAAGAAATTCCGCAGACCGTTCCACTTTCCCGATATCCTAGTATTTACGCTTTGTATTTTTTCAAGGAGTTTTCTTTATATTTTTACTTGTTTTACAGCCGAGTCCATATAACAAAAGCCACGCTGCTTCAGCTTGGAGGAAGATTTGAAGTGGAGCCAGGTGATGGAGTGTCCAGAGAAGGGTATCTAGCTGATCATAAAGTTGAATCATACTTAATTATTCCACCCAAGGTATGCTTTGGTTATTTTTAGGGTTCCGTATCAAAAAAGAGCTAGTCTTACAGTAGTCGCCAATGATGTAAATAACCTTTTGAAGAGCCTCAAAAATTATATTCGTATACCTACCGCTTACGCATTTCCGGTTCTTTGTGCTTCCGGTGGCTTGTGTTCGCACCCTTAGACAGGACGGAATCCTAACGTTCTGCGTGGCTCAACATTTAAACACACTTGGCCCAATTATTAGAGTTCTTTAATTTCTGAAAATTAAATAATCTTTCTGTGGCTGAGCGTTTTGAATTGGAACCGGAAGGCATGTAAATCATTTCCTAGCTCTAAGTCCGTTAAAAGTTCAGCTACAGGTTTGGCTAACTGGCTGAATACGTACACTGTTACTGGTTCCTCTGGCCACATCAACACAAGATAATATTAAACCTGTGTTTGAGGTAAAGTTTGGATGTAGGGGGTAATCTCTCAAACTATCTCAACGATTCTAAAAAAGCTACCATATCCCTGAGTAAAATAGAATATATTTTATTTTGTTGGAAAATATACACGGTCGAAGCCGGGGGTGGAAAGCTAGTTTTATATAGTTTCACCATCTTACTTGACCAAAATAGCCTATATTACTTATAGCCTTACTTATAGCCTATTTCCTTTCTAAATTTCATAGAAATCCGATTCAGTAGCAAACCTAAAACCTCACGTTTAAGAGCCATTGGAACTTTCTGATCCCTATTTTTTGTAGTACAAATTCGTAGAGTCTTTCGACCTTAAAATACATGAAACGCACTGGCTGCTCCTCCGGTGGGTACCTACCCTGGGGCCGGTATAAAACAGAACTGAAAAAGACACGTGAAAAACAATCTTTTAAAATACTAATTTAGTCAACGTCAATATCGTTTAACCACATACTAAAATTGTCAAATTTATATTTCACACAATGATAATGAAATCTAAGTTAAAACCGGATAAGATGAGCTCACTATTTTGATTCTTAAACCAAGAATACAAATAACATTTAGGAAAATAACCAGAAAATTCGACTTCAAAATTATTATATTTGCACAACTCGTTCAGTAAATTTGCTCATAATAAGAAGGTAGTAATTACGATTTCATGAAAACCACTTCAGTCTTTCCACGCTTTTACATAATCCTTAGCCGTGCAATATAGAAGATATTTTATGGAAATTTATAATGCTGGTGAAAATTTATTGCCAAAATTTTACCCTAATTAAGCACTGAGGTTTCCACAAAATGTAAAAATACATTATTAAGGTAATGGCAGCCGGTTACCATGACTTTTGACGTCTTTATTCAGTTCTTAGACTTGGAGAACTAAAAAAAATTCAGAGTGGCGGAAGTTTATAGCTCGTTCAGAATATTATAAAGGTAATAGGCCTTCAAGAGAAGCCTAAAATGCTACAGCCGGACCACACGTAAATTTCGCATCTTCTTTGCTTCTGGCTAAATCCTCCATAGTCCATTAATTACTGATGATCGTGACTCCGACTCATCAGCTTCTCCTCAACTATCTTCCTCCATTGGCTGCGGGGTCCTCTGCCTCATGGTTGTGGTAATTGGACACTTGAAAGACTAAAAAAGGCATACCTATGTAATGTTTTTGGGGGTTTTCATGAGATGCATTTCCAGTGGAAAGATCATATTTGTATGTACTATGCTGGGATGCTAGGTATTTTGAAGTTCCTGCATATGAATAGCCATACAAAATGTCACGACTGTTTTATTCACTACAGCAGAGCTTTTGCACTTTTCAATTCAATGACAGAATAGGTGGAAAAGAATAGGGGCACGATATGCGAACAATTGTTCTTTGTTTTCATAGAGATTTTTTCCAATGAGTCGTGTCTCTTTGGAAACATATTATTATTGTCTTCGCACGGGTACAAAATGGGTATGAATTTGAATACCTACATAAGTACGCTTGCAACTATATTATAATATAGGTACCGATTTGGAAAATATTTTTTTGTTTGAAAGGGTATACTTTCCAGGTGGTCCCATGGTCATCAGGTCAGGATCTGATGATGGGATCCTGGAGAAATCGAGAACTCTTCAGGCATACTTGAAGCAATTTGGGTATTTTTTTTGTAGTGACTTGTGCATTTGCTTTCGGAAAGCACATTTTGTTTTGTAGGCGGTTTTTTTTCTTTATCAGAAGTGGTTATCTATGCACAATATTGAATTTATATTGTATACAATTCTTTCATACTTAATTTTGTTATATCTCTCGGATTAGACAGCATACGTCATAAAAACGCGCTGGAGCTAACTTATTCATTATCAGCTCCTAAATATGATAAGTCCATATTTAATAATTATAAACCTTCCTCGTGAACCAACCTATCTAGTAGTGAAATCCGAAAAAAATGGTTCAGTAGTTTTTGCGTGAAGTTGGCGCTTTGTTGTGTATGTAGTGATGATGAGATTTTCCTAAGTTTATGATGGCTTAATGGCAATAAATGTGCTAAAAATATGTTTAGGTTAGGTTAAGTTAGGTTAGGTCCTATGTTCAATCCGTTAATCTAGAATTTTGAGCAATGCTTTGAAGGAAACTGAAAGCATTTGTCTCTCACTAATAATTATTTTCTACAAGACACCTCCAACTGTTTCTACATTTTCATCATTAAGAAAATGTATTCTTGTTAACAACAATGCGACATGAACTCGTGCTGCTCAAAATTAAACTATAACGTCTAAGGAATAAGGTTTAAAATAATACAACTATATAAACCTTACTCGCTTGTAATTAGGATCCCGGAACGTATTTCTAATCTAAAGGGTCTATCACAACGGATCTTGTACAATTAAGATAAATGTAAGACATGCTTTGCTTAATCATTTAGTTGAATTAATTATAATCATTAATAATCTCAGACAATAACTTCTTCCATGTCAAAAAGTGTTTTTTTTTTGTTGTAAAACTATATTATAATAAAAAAAACAAAATTAGAAAAGTGATTGAAGATTTTCTGATACTAATCTATATTATATATAAATAAAAACTTGAGAACGGCTGGAAGGTTTTTCGGGAAAGAAAAATTGGAAAAGTGTTTTTTTTTAATGAAACTTTTGTATGAACTCAAGGGGTGAAAATATCATATGGGATGGGATAGCAGGGGATAAAACCTAGTCTTGTGTAAAAATAGTAGGTTTTTTAAACTGTTTAAAAAAAATTATTTTAATAAGTAGGTACCTAGTTATTTTGATCATAAATATAATAGTCTCGTAATAGAAAAATGACATTTCAAAATAGCAACGACTTTATTTATAATCCTGAAACCAAGTCTTTTTAACATTGAAATTTTTTTTCAATCACTTCTGTAGGGGTGGGGTCCCTTTACAGCAAAAGTGCAAGATGAAAGGCACTATAAATGATTGATGCATCAAAATCTTTGTATTGACGAGGTCTACATTCTAATAATTGCCTTTTAAAAAAAAGTATACCGACTTCAAAAATTATCGTGATTTCCGAAAGCAAATACACAAGTCACTATAAAACAAACCCAATTCGCTTCAAGTGTGCCAATTCAATTTGAAGAATTCTCGATTTCTCCAGGATCCCATCATCAGATCCTGACCTGATGACCATGGGACCACCTGGAAAGTACACCCTTTCAAATAAAAAAAAATTCCAAATCTGTCGAGGCGTCTTCAAGTAGGGTTGTTGTACATTCGTCACAATGTAAATTTCACAGGTAGGTAAAGGTTATTGTTAATTCGTCATAAATCCTCATTTTACATTATTTTTGCATAAAGTAGCGATAGCAAGCAAACTTATTGGTTTTAATCGGGGAACATACATGTATAAAAAAAACATAAAATATTCCGACGAATTGAGCACCTCCTCCTTTTTTTTGAAATGGTGTATTTTTTGAAAAAAAAGCCTATATATACTATACCAAGCTCTCTTCTATTTTTAATACCGAATTATTCTTTGAAGGTGGTGCATGAGATCTGTGATTTTTTTACACCTTCACGCGTTTCCATAAGGATGAATAGATTTGAGGGTTTTAAAAGGAAGTTATAACAAACTTTTACAAATGAAATGTAACGCGAGTGTATTATTGATTATAATAGACATTGGAAAAGAACGTCCCATAAATAATAAATTTGTTCTATAAATAAGGCGATATAGTGAAAGTTAAAATTAAAATTTGGAACAGTATTAATATGTTAGTCAGGTTCTGTTTTATAGTTCTTCGGAGGGCAAATAAAGTCGGCCTTCTTCTTTTAAACCCTGTTTAAAACTCTAGGTCCATCGTAATGCGTCGGTGGCCGAGTGGTTAAGACGTCTGGTATTAACTAACCCGTTTCGATCCCGGATCCCGACCATGTACCAATGAGACTTTTTAATTAAGAACTTGTATACGTAATATGACAAACCATACTTATCTAAATATCTAAATATACCTCAACAGAACTGGCCACTCGTTAGGTATAAACCTCACAAATACCATCGGCTAAAGGGTGTACCCAGGAACCGTAACACGGTTTCGGGAGCTGTATGGCAACCCGTGAAGAAATAAAAAAAATGTAGGTCCATTAAGTGCAGCCTTGCCACCTGTTCTGTTTAATATGAACAAATGGCAAAAAGTGGACACTGTTACATCTCTGGCCTCATCACAATGTATAAAGGCGTGAAGATGTGAAGTAATAAAATTATCTTTAAAATGTTATAGATTTTATGTAAGTCTATCCATATTATGTATTTAGTACAAGCTTCTGTCCGCGGTTTCACCCGCGTGGAAATAGATCCAAAAAGAAATAATCTTGTGGCTGTAATTTGCCCCTCCTCTGCCCGCTTTCGCGGTATAAAAAGTAGTAAGTTATTATATGTCATTCTCTGACCCCTAAACTACCACTATGCAAAAAATCATGTCGATCCCGTGAAAAACAAAAACAAATATATCCCACGGAAACCATAATTTTTTCCGGTATATAAAGTAGCCTATGTGCTATTCCAGACTATAATCTATCTCAGTGCCAAATTCCATCCAGATCCGTTGAGCTGTTCTGGCGTGATTCAGTAACAAACATACATATACGTCCATACAAACTATCTCGTTTATAATATTAGTGGGATTATTGATGATTTTTTTACGCATAAAAAAATCCGTTTAGAATTTTATAGAAGAATAGTTGACGGAGGCGGATAATAAAAATTTTTGGTTTCCTTTTTTGTACTTACTTAAATTTTAAGTCTTAAAAGAATGCGGTGTGACTTAACACTGGTAACCTTATTTGGTTCGACTGGCGATTGTATTTCCAAAATTCTTACCAAACCTAACATTTTCTTTTCGTTATTTGGTATGTGCATTGTGCATACTGGATATCGCGCACTTTTTTATTATAGTGGATTTTTGACACTCTACTAAGTAGCTGTATTTATTAATTCTTTTTTTATATATGTACAATAAACAAAAAAAAACCCCTTCCAAAATGCCACCCTGCGGCATGATTCCCATGACTATGACTGAATGTGCAAATTCATAGTTGAATGAGCTTAAAAGTAGATAATATCGAAATTAAAAGTATTGGTTCTTTAAAAAAAAAGGTTTATTTTGATTCGACTGGCGATTGAACCCTGGACATTTTCTTTTAATTAGAGTACATGAATGATTTCCCTGAGTGTACCTCTATGAGTGAGTATAAACAGACATCTTCTGCTAAGGTATTTAAATTCCATAGTCTCCTTTGTCTTTGTACCGAGAAGTGTCTTTGACGTCATACATTTACTAAATAAACCTAACATGCCAAGACACTATCACGGCATTAATGTCTTGCGGTGTGGCCAGAGACACCAGTAACTGTGTCTATATTAAACAGAACAGGTGGCAAGCCTGTTGCTGCACTTCATAGATCTCATGCACCACATGATCTTCAAAGAGCATTGCAAATTATGTTCGGTATTGAAAATAAAAAAAAACATGTATATTTTGACAGCTGTCATCTGAAATGAAGATCTCATCGAGACCTTTCATTTTGGTAAAGACAAGTTTCAAGAAACAGCCTTTTTTGAAATTACGAAAAACTCCCCGAGATAACCTTTCTGTCATAAATAAGACCAGATATACCCCAAAAAAATACCATTTTAATACACGACTAATTAATTTTTTTATATTGTAGACCTCATAAATAATAAATACTATCAATACATACATTATGTTACCTCTACATCTAATGACCTACATACATACATAACTTCCGGAGATGTCAGCATGTCGCACTATTGCTGAAAAAGGGGCCCTTACAGAAGCAATCGAAAAAACATTTAGTAATTCGAACTAAATACCGCGCTTGACACTTTCATGGACTCAGCATAAACTTGGTTTTCCATGTCTTAGGAAACCCCACTTCAATGCACTTTAACCACTCTTTGACCTTACAAAATTACAGAAACCGGCTGGAATATCAGAAAACGGACGTCTTTCTGTGTGCGGAACGGAACGTAAAGCCAGCATCGTCAGTTCCATATACCAAGCTGATGTCTCACCTACCAAGAAGGATAGCATATCTCCAGCCCCGTCACAAAATAGTTTTGGAGCTGCAGACCAAGTTTTGCCGTTAGAACCTACGAAGATTTTACGAAATGAATCCATCAGGACTAGTCCCGGAGGTAAATATTTTATTCTTTACAATTCTCCATATGATAAGCAAAACTAGATTACAGCATATATCCCTCATAGATCTATTATTCACATCCTGAAATCCTGAATTTTGTGGATCAAAGTTATTATAATTTTTTCGTCCACGGAACTTTTTGAACCACTGCAGCCGAGCCGATTCCTAACATGGCCATATCTTTGGAATCCATAGAATAATCAGTAGATTCATTCATAGTCATAAAAACTTTGACAAAAAGTCTGTTTCTCTCCAGCCCTCCTATTCCGTAGTATGTAGGTATCTCTGTTTTATTTTTATTTATTTGTTATGTATAGTCTAAGTACATGATATTAGTAACTTAGTAGATGCAGTGTCAATAGGGCTATTAACATTCTTAAAATTACAACAAAAAATAATAAGAAAAACAATAACAATAATAAAATATATTAAATGCACAATGTTTGAATAATAAATTGATGTAATAATAATAAAAATAATTAATTACATTGCTACAAAATAAATTCATAATAAATCCATTTGCACAACCATGATCCTGAAAGAGGCCCGAGAACCAAACATATCCAAGTCATGTTGCTAACAAAAACGAGTTGGTAACCGTCCACTTGGTAAATGTGTGATAGATCGAGAAGAGCGAACTTGGTAAATGTGTGATAGATCGAGAAGAGCGAGCGTTCACGGTACATTCACTCTCGGCCTGTCTTATTTAGTAATCTGGCAACAGAGATTCGTAGGGGGCTGAGCGAAATTTTAAGAGGCTTATGCAGATATTAAAAGTATAAAATTTTGTACAGTACTTACTCGGCACCATAATCAGCAGTTGTTGTATTCGTCGACAGAGATATATATACCTCTATAAAACCGAAGTACTTTCTAAAGCCCGATTGGTATTATCATGTGCTGGATAGTAACCTTCAGCTGTAACCGGTTGGCTCTGACTTGTCACCAAACGACTCCAAATTTTTGACAGTTTGGTGATCCATACTAATTTTGAAATATTGCATTTGATATGACTACCCTAGAAAACCCAACAGACCCTGAACACGCAACTTTTGTTGCTAGGTAGATATACTTTTATGTTATATTATTAAATTCCTCATTAATTACATAGATATCAGCCGCCGTGCATCAATGAAAGTTGAAGGTGGAAAAACGGTTGCATTCGAAAACCATAATATGGCAACGAGTCCTGGAGAAGGTCTTACCAACGGGACTGCGGTTCCCACAAAACCTAAAAGCCGGAGTGGTTCCATAATTGGTGCTATTAGCCCAATAATGGGCACAGGTTGGGTTTTATAAAGTACATTATGTGCTTTCGCTTTGCTAATTCTTGTTCTATGCTTTCACAATGCAATGCTATAGTTTTCTATTTTCACGATTTCCACTATAGTTGGCATTAATTCTGATTACGCTGGGTACCCTGGGACCAAAGAAGAAGTGTAAAGATCATCAAAGAGTCATATGCTCGCGCTCTTATTTTATGGTGCTAAGTATGTTGGTAGATCAGATATCTTTGTATACATTTTGTGCCAGAGTTGTCAAATTACCAGGAAATTTTAAATAGGTTCGCGTCCCTATTCTATTATTTTTACGAGATTTCATTTTACTTATAAGGCAGAGGGAAGTCATTCGTGAATCTCACTTTAGCACCAAGTTTTGGGTGGGTAATAAATTTACTCTTGGTTTAACCATTTGAACATATAGCAGTTATACGACGGGGTATATTAATGCAAAATTACTCAAAAATCTTTTTCCTTGGCGTGTTTCTTTTACCTAATGACCTATTAAATGTATCCTATATTTTAACTAGTAAAATTACTAATATTTAGTAGCCAAATGTTCATGTCTTATTTTTATTTTTAGCAATTCCAGGCATGCCAAATAGATCGCGGCCTTCTAGTAAGATGACGAAATACGTCGAATGTTGGGGTGCAGATAAACCATTTGCTAACATCAATGATTCTACGTTAGCAAAGAATATCGGAATTTCTGTACGTACATGAGCGTCTTCATATTTTCAGTTCAGTTCAGTTTATGAGTGAAACGGAATATTTTGAAATCCACTTACGACCACGGGTTTGATCCCGGATCCCGGCCATGTACCAATGGGTTATTTAATTAAAAATTTATGTACATACGACAAACCACACTTAGAGGCTTTTCCATCTAAATATATCTCAACAGAACTAGCCACTCGTTAGATATAGCCTCACAAATACCATCGGCTATACTAGGCAGACTTGGTCTTCTGCTGGATGCTCTAGAATCGTAACACGGTTTCGGGAGCTGTAAGGCAACCCGGAAGAAAAAAAAAACAGAAGATTATAAATTTCTGAATTTATTATTTGTCTCAACTCTCGAGACTTGTAAATCTACAAACGTAAATACAATATTGATAATGATGATATCTTTTGCAGAGTTTAGCAATGATAGAGCAAAATTTACTTCCACAAAGGACTACGTGCTGCGATTGCAGGTATGAAATATAGTAATCGTTTTAATTTGAAGTTTCGACTGAAGTTTACCATTACTGGCTGCATTAATATTATATATTTTTTTTGATATAACCACAGGAAGGCAAAATGCTATAGTAAAAAATATTATATTTATTTACGTAGCACTACATCTAACACTATTGGAACCTGTTGCAATGTAAATGTTTTTATGGTAGAGTCCATGAATGAAAGTGACAAACAAGAGTAGACAAGACAAGAATAGGCAAGGCTTATTGATAACACAGTGGTTACGCATAGGGCATAAGGGCAAGTGAACTGTGTTTAGTGAGTGATTTAACTTTTATAAATGCTGTTTTAGTTCCATCACTTACTTATGGAAGCGAGACTTGTGTATGGAATAAGAAGCATGAAAGTAAGATAAATGCAGTGGAAATGCGGTATTTACGTAGAATGTGTGATATAAAGCGTATTGACCGCATCTGGAACGATGTAATTAGAGAAGAATGTGAAGTGAAAGAAGATGTTGTGACTAAAATGAAGAAAAGTCATTTACGCTGGTTTTGACACGTTGGAAGAATGAAGGATAAAATATTAAAGATAAAAGAAAAGAAATGCTGGTGGAGGACGATCTAGGTGTACTTTTATTAAACATATAAAAAAATTCTTGATCGAAGGCAATATTAAAAATACACACAATCGCCGAGCATCTATGAAAGGTATGATGAATATAAAAGAAGCGAAAGAGATATGTCAGGATCGTAACAAATGGCATTCGATTGTCTCTGCCTACCCCTCTTGGGATAAAAAGCGTGATAATAAATAGATGGATATATAGATAACATATACAAAATTATATTTTTTAACGCTTGAAAACAGAATTTTTATCTTGACTCCAGAATCCATGGGACTTCGTACGTCCATCTAAAATAACTACATTTTATTCCAGTAACAATTCAGAAGGCATGAATCCAGTAACGCTATGGTACAAGAACTCAAACTTAGAAAAGCAGTACAGAAACCAGGCTGATCATCAGTTTAAATATAATGTGGCGTGTGCTGCTGCGCTGTTTGCTCTAATAGCTTTTATACAGCTGTTAATAATACCCAAGTAAGTAGCATTAATAATCTTTCTTATGGTATTTTTGCCAAAACTTTTGTTGGCGGTTGGGTCAAGGGCCAGATCCAGATAGCAGTACTCCTCAGCACGGCCCGTATTGTGAGGAAGTTCCTCTCTCTGCAGTCCTAACCACCGGTAGTTTGGGTATTTACCTCGCTTCCGGGGGATAACTCCTTTTTTATATTTTTATATGTTTTTGTTTTTTTTTATACCTTCCTTCCTTCCTTGTCGGTTCACTCTTGACAGAGCGGTCGTGGTCTTCATGTTGCAGCAAGATTCCGGGCTGCCGTGATTCGTCCCACGATGCGGCGCCACCTCACTCTGTCGGCCGTGACACGTGTACACTCATGCAATGGGCCACCCACCGCAGATTTAATCTGGTCGGTCCATCGCATGGGTGATCTGCCGCGTGTTCTTGTGCCCTCGACCCTACCCTGCACGACAAGGCGCTCTATGGAGTCGTTGTCCCGCCGCGACACGTGTCCAAAGAATTGGAGTATCCTAGTCTGGACTATGGCTGATAAACGCTGACTGATGTCAAGTTCCTGGAGTATCGATAGATTGGTGCGAAATTCCGTCCACGACACTCCAAGCATTTTCCTCCAGCACCACATTTCCAGGGCGTCTATCTTCTTCTTCTCAACTTCTCTCAGCGTCCACGTCTCAGCAGCGTACAGGAATATGGGGAACACCAGTGACCGGACGAGCCGTGCCTTTGTAGCTTTGGTGACATTGCGACTCTTCCAGACTTTCCTCAGCTTGTCCATAGCAGACCTAGTTATGGCCATGCGCCGTTTGACTTCGTCCACGCAGCCACCGTTGTTTGAGATCAGCGCTCCTAGATAGATGTATGACTGAACGACATCACAACCCTCCAGTTGTGTGATTTCGGGCGAGTTGTTGTTTGCACGGTCGATAATTACAATACCTATATATATAAAAATATGAATAAAAGAAATGAAGTGAAATAAAGAGTATAATAATAAGCATTATTATAACCTAATATAAAAACAACTGTAGGTAATATACAATCATAAACAAAAAATAAAAATAAAAGAACACTATTGAAAAGTAAATATGGACCCCTTTTGGGTAAAAGTTTCCTCCTTCTTTTGCCACTTAGTACGATCTTCCGCCTCTATCATCCACCTGCGCCCAGCACAACGAATCACTTCATCAAACCATCTTTCCTTTGGTCGTCCTCTTCCTCGAATTCCACTCGGACCCGTCCATATGGTTGCTCTTCTTGTCGAACTGTCATCAGTTCTTGCGACATGTCCTGCCCATTTCCACTTCATTTTTTGTGCATGCTGTAGGAAGTCTATAACCTTTGTTTTATTTCTTATATCAGTGTTCCTTTGGTTATGTTCAGAATGCTGCGTTCCATAGCACGTTGGCATGTCTGAATTTTGTTTTTTATGTAACTGTTAATGGTCCATGTTTGGCCAAGTAGCATTACCTTAGATTAAATAATAATTACTACGTAAGCATACCATTATTTTTAATTTTGTCAAAGTTATTTTGGACCACGGTGTACAAATCGGAACAAATGGAAACTCTATTACCAAAGTTAATATTATCATTTTTTTATTTTAGGGGCTTAGTACTGTATGCATCATTTGGACCGACTCTAATTACACTACTTGTGTTTGTGTACTTATCCTGGTATGATGGCTACACACGTGAACATGATATGCATCCATTATCAAATATCCCATTGAATGGATCTATATATGCTGAGAACTGTACTAAACCTGGACAGGTGAGTTTCTAGGATTTTGAAGGGTCTTGGTTTACTCTTCATTTCAATACATACATACATTCACGCCTGTTTCCCTAAGGGGTAGATAGAGAGGATTAAGCGTTACTTTTTTGCTTCATCCTCTGCATACATGCTACGTGCACGGACACATTAGTTCCGTCTCGTCTCAGGGAAACAGCAATCAAAGCGGGAGCTGCGGCGGAAATCGCAGAGTCTAACAAACGGCGCAAATATAGTTCAATTATTGAAAACTACAAATTTGTGCCGTTTAGTGTAGTTTAGGTCCGTGGGGTTCAAATGCTAAAAAGTGTATTAAAGATATATCCCCTCGACTGATCATCTCTTCTGGTGACAAGTGGGCTGGCTCCTTTCTCGCTCAGCGAATCAGCATCGCGATTCAGCGGGGAAATGCAGCCAGTATTCTTGCCACTATTCCACGCGGACCTGGTTTATTTAGTTATTTTTAATGTTTAGATTAGATTTAAGGTTTTTATATTGTTACCTATGTGTATTAATTAAAATAAATTAGTCAAATAAAATTATTATGCATAGGTACCTACATTGTTTATAAGTAGATATTATTATGTACTCTACTTCAATTTCACAATTCAACTAAGGTACATGTAATTCCAATCCAACGTCCAATTTGATGATCAAATCTATGGATTTTAATTAGTTTTTTTATTTATTTGATCGACTACTCAATTTCAACAAAAATATTTGAGGATTCGAAATTGAAATTTAGATCAAGATTAATCATAAAAGTCAAAATCAGCTTAATCTGTGGTATAAAAATATAAAACCACATACCTTAGTTTTTACTTTATTGAAAGTGAAATAAGAAATAAACCATCCTGCACCTGATATACCTACCTACAAATTAAAATCTCTTTTTTCATATTCATAGGCCAAATTTCATCCATGTCTGTTCAGTCGTTTCGACGTATTAGGATTGCACACACCTTTCCTACATTTTTCAAATATCATCATGAAGTGTTTACCATTGCAGGTTGTAGCAGACAGTAGATATATAAGGCTTTCAATGTTTATTGTGTCAGTATTCTTAATTGCTGCCTGCGCTGTGGTTAGTCTGGTAAGTTGTATAGCAACTCTTTGATTTTATTTAGTTTTAGAAGTCCCATAACAAAAAAATATTTCAGGACGTAATAATGGTTGGAGTTGGATGAAATATATGAAATTTGGTCCCAGATTTTAAGTTTTTTAAGTAGTGCACATACTGTTTGGACATTTATGAGATATAATAATCTCCTTCATATTAGTTACTGTTTAATATTTTTAAAGCTATGGCTATTAAAGGTTAGGTTAATTTGGTTAATATAATTTTCACGAATCCCTAAAAATACACAAAATTAATTTCAGATGGGATTGGTTCCTGATATCTCAACAAATCATGCTCATACAGACAATAACACAATAGCTGTTATGAATAAAAGTATTACCACTTACAATGAAACAAATGTAAGTATATTAAGTTTTTTTTAATTTTAGTGACTTTTATAATATAGAAATCTGCTCCGCTCCTCGACGCGTGTAGAAAGAATCCCTCTACATAGTCAAGATCTCAGTTAGGAAGAGAAATATATAATGTCTCAAGAAACAAAGCAGGACAAAAAACAGCGTCGCGGAAACCTATCTATTTGTCCTGCTTTGTCTCTATGGGACATTATCTTTTTCTCTTTCCAACAGAGACAATATCTCACGCGTCGTGCTAGCCCAGGGGGTCGATTCTCGCTCTTTTGTCGAATAGTAGAATAAGTGAAATCGCTACGTCAAAATATCACAAAAATATCTGCTTTTGATAAAAGTTAATTCTTGGGAACGATAGAGTTGGATGTCGTATGTCGAGGGATAAACTTGCTTTTACTCGTTTTGTCTCAAGTTAGATATTATTACTACTACAAGATGTTGACAGCTACGTCATTTGAAATCCGCCATGTTTTTTAGACATATCTCTATATTCCTAGCGCACGACATGTGTCGAGTGGTCATTTGTAGTCGACATTGATGTCGCATGGACTTGTTTTAACCTCTTTATAATATATTTTATTTGGTAAATATTTAGCGAGATATGAGCTCTTAAAACACCGAGGTACATAATAACACATTTTTTCACATTGTCAAAAAGATTTCAGTAATTTTCAGGATATATGAAAAAGTACAACTAATTGCTTTTGTATAAGGTTTTCAGGATTTTTCATGAAAACGGTCGTACGTGATCTTTTATAGCTTTATTAACCTTTCTCAATAAACGGGCTGTTCTTTTTCAAATCTAAAACAAACGTATTACAAACTCTTAAGCTTTATAAATTAGTATGGAAGTGTAGATAAAGCACACCAAAGTAAGAATATTTTATTTATCTTCTATAGGTACTAATAATGAAGGCGAACATTTTGTTCGTTTGTTTGATTGAATGCGCAAATCTCTGGAACTACTAGCCGGATTTGAGAAATTATTTTGGCATTTGATAGCCCAATGGACAACATTTCATTTTTTTAATCACCCATTTTTATTACTTTAATTAAAAATATATTAAAAAATAAGTTACACGTATTTTTATATTTTATTTTTGGTTGAGTTTTTATATTTTTAATTTAATTATGATTTTTTATAAATTCTGAGGACTTATAAACTAAAAACTTTAGCTAGGACTAAAATTAAGAAATATAAACTGTCACCCAAAGAAAGTGACTGATAGTGTCAGTCAAGCCACAGAGTATACGTTATAGAAATGCAAAGAGTATAATATACCGTGTTCCAAATAGGTGTTACCGTAGCCGGAACTCAAATCGCCTACAACATTATTCATAATGTATATAATAATACTAGCTTTTGTCCGCGGTTTCACTCGTAAATATATTTCCTGTGATAGCCCATTCGAAACTAGCAAAACTTCCAAAAAATATTATATAAAAGAAGTATTATTATAATTATTTTTAAACAATAATTATTAATTTAGCTTCAAATGGAATAAAAATGGGTAAAATTAAGAGAAGGCAACACCTGAGTTCAATAACTAACAACTCTGCCAACAGACATTAGTATTTTTAAATTAGAGGCTTAGCACAGATTAGGGCACCTATTAATCCTTATTTTTCAATATTTCAGTATTTTTAAAATAACTCGAAAATTAAAGGATATAAAAAAAAAATTAAAAATAAGCTTTCTAGCATGTAATCTCCAAACGGTTTTCGAATTTTGGTACCTTACGAAAAATGAAATGTTGTCCATTCTTGAGCAAGGTTATAAGCTATATAACATCACGCTACGACCCAAAGGAGCGGAGCAGTAACTATTAACGTAGGTGCAACCGCAAGGCACAGCTAATAGTCTTATTATAAATATACCAATTTTTTTTCTTTCTTCACGGGTTGCCTTACAGCTCCCGAAACCGTGTTACGGTTCCAGGGTACCCAGCGGAAGACCAAGTCTCCCTCGTTTAGCCGATGGTATTTGTGAGGCTGTACCTAACAAGTGGCTAGTTCTGTTGAGGTATATTTAGATGGAAAAGCGTGTGGTTTGTCGGATTATGTACATAAGTATGTAAATTACAAATAATTACTTTCAGATTGATTTAAATGAAAATTACACAGTAAATAACTTATATATTAATGACTCCATGCTGATACCAAACGTGAAGAGGGCATACGCAGAAATTGAATATGCACCGGTCAGTATTCTTTACATATCATAGAATCACCAATCCTACTTGGCAGAAGTACCTACTTATGACCCACAAAAAACACACCTTCACAGCCTATAAACCTTGCAGTGTAACCAGAGAAACAAGTACCTTACAGAGTAGATTTTTAGCCACTTATTAATATTAAACAGAACAGGTGGTAATCCTGTTGCTGCACTTAATGGACATAGATGTGACACTTGTTTTACAGACGTAATTTAAGTAGGTATCTGTTATTCTTAGAAGTAGTGCCCTCCGAAGCACGAGTTTATTTTGTCCATTTCTCTTTAGAGAGATGTTAACGAGTTGCACGGCGAAAATAACCGATAAGATAAGGAGAAAGTATACGATTACAACAAATCTGTGTGCGAAAATACACGAAAACGAATATGGAACAGAAGTTATTAGGCATGTTCTTAGAAAAAAATTGTGCTCAGCATAAAAAAAAATCTTCACTGGTTGCCTTACAGCTCCCGGGAACCGTTGACGGTCCCAGGGTACCCAGAGGAAGATTAAGTCTTTCTCACTTAACCGAAGTTTTTTTGAGGCTATCCAGCTCTGTTGAGGTATGTAGATGGAAAAGCCTCTTTGTACGGTTTGTCGGATAATGTGTGTATAGATTTTTTAATATTAAAACCCATGGTTACATGGTCGGATGTGGGGATCGATCGAGTTATGAGCCGACGTTTTACCCACTCGACCACCGACGCCACCATTTGTTCGTTCTCAGCATGTTTGGCACTTGGCACTATGCTCTATCCACGCTCTATCAATTAAGGAGCGCCTCATTATTTTGTCCCATACAAATCAGATGTTTCGTTTTTCCAGTTTTACGCGAGTATGTGCTAGGCTCGAAATTAAATTGCTGTTCAAAGATAAATATATTTTAAGTTTCTTATGGAAAGAAAATAACCAAAATCAGTTACACCTAAGTTTTATGAAGCCTTGAAAATCTTCAATTTCACGCGTATTTCAGCCAAGTTTTTTTCTCGACATTAAAAGATAGATAATTTCACATACTTTAAGAATACACTAACTAGAATTTTATAATTTTAATAGTTTTTGTAAAAACATAGAAAATACAAAGTCCTTTTCGTGTTTTTCGAAATACCGATTTTGTTGAGAAATCGTACTTTCTCATGTATCCGGTACGTGAATATCTTATCCTTGGATACCTTATAGATTTTAATAGAAGTCCATCTCGCTCACATCTTTCGAAAGAGATATGGACAAAATAAGCCGCGCGTAAAACTGAGTTCGTTGCGCTGTGATGCGTCACCTTAAGCTATTAATGCCTTATTATATTTTTTTCCAGAGTTACCTATACAGTTCTGTGTTGACGTTGGCATCGATATCAGTGTTTCTTCGTGTGGGCTTCATATTGAAGCTGTTCCTAATGATTCTGTCGTTGACAGTACATATCTCCTTGTTCAGTACAGCAGAATTGTTCCAGTTGTACCATGCTCAGTTTGAACATGATGAGTAAGTTTTATTTTGAATACTTCGCACCGTTAGTGGTGTCAATATTGTTGTCATAGTTCAACTGATCTCCAATAGATGGCGTCTTTTACAAAATAAATAAATTAGTCTAAATTGTGACCTAGTGCACACAGTCTGTTCCAAGATTAGTAAACGACTAATTGAAAGTTCACATGACCAACGGGCTGGCTCCTATTTCGGTCAAAGAATAAGTATTGCCATCCAACGAGGTAATGCAGCCAGTCTTGGGTACCTACTCTCCCAGTAGATAGCGATTTACATGATTTTTTTTATTTGTAATTTTATTTTTTTTGTAATTTAGTTCCTATTTTAATGCCTATGTAAATAAATAAACTTTTGAGTCTCATTTTAAAATAATCTATACTAATATTATAAAGAGGAAAGATTTGTATTCTTGTATGTTTGTTACGAATAAACTCCAAAAACTACTGGACGGATTTTGATAATTCTTTCACCATTGGAATGCTACATTATCCCTGAGTAACATAGGCTATATACCATCACGGCATGACGACGGGAACGGGGTGGGCAGAGGTGAACATGACAAAAGCTATGTATGAAGTGTATGTTTGCCAACATTCTGAAATAGTCACGTACGAAGTCGTGGGAAACAGCTATCATTAATAAATCGAAAGAAGAAGAAAACAAATAATTTTTGTGTTTATTTTTCGTCATAAGAGGGAAAATATAATCTTCAAAATGGCGTATCAAACATTAACTTTCATACAGTATTAGTAGATATTATTTTGATACCGACAAAAATACATTTGAGAAATAATATACCTACCTATAGATATTATAATCACACACACTATGAAACAAAGTCCGTCGCCATGTCTGTCTGTCTGTCTTTGTAAGTTTTTCACACCATAACGAAGCAACGGACGACGTGATTTTTAGCACATAGATAGTTGGAGGACCGGGAAGTGATATAGGTTACTTTTTATACCGGACATCTTTTGGGATAAATTCTTATGACATATTTTTTTTAAATGCCGAGAGCTAGACACCGGTTCTCATACCATCGCCAAAGGTAAGCAACACTGAGCGCGGTTAGTAATAGGCATGATGACTAAAAAATTCTAATTAGTCCGTCAGTTAGATTATCAGAAAATATTGGACACATATTTTTTAACCGACTTCCAAAAAAAGAAGGAGAAGGTTCTCAATTCGGACCGTTTTTTTTTATTTTTTTTTTATGTATGTATGTACATCGATAACTCCGCCAATTGTGAACCGATTTTCATGGTTTCTTTTTTAATCGACAGATAATTCTTCCGGATTGGTCCCATTTTTCTCTCATAAAAATTGGTTCATTAGTTTTTCAGAAATTTTGAAAAAACTGACTTTAAAAGTACATTTTTCTTGATATCTCGATAAAATAAGTACATTTTGACAACTTTTTTTTAAGACATTATAATTTCTCGACATTATCTCACAGACATATGACGAAAATCGGTTCAGTAGTTTTTCAGAAATTCAGTAATTAATTTCTGTTTACGGCTGAAAATTATGTATCAGAAAAAGCCTTAGCTATTCACACGAAGTTGTCAATTTACGTGACGATGGTCTAGCGGTTAAATGTAATGGGGAGTCATAGGATGCACAAGCACATGGTTCAAATCACATCCACAGCGTTTTTTTTTTAATTTTTCATCAATATTTTTTTAGTTGCGTTATTATTTGTCTCTCAAGGCAGCAAAATCACTTAAAAGGGTAAAATAAACCTTTTAAAAAAAAGTGCACCGACTTCTAAAATTTGCACTGAAAAGTAAGAAATAATAAAAATTTCGTCGTAGAATTTGAAGACGGTTGGTGCCAAATTAGAAACAACTTAGTTCCCAAATTCACTAATCTAGACAATTCATTAGGAACCTACGATCATCAGTACATACAAATATACATAATATTGAACAGATCTTTATCTTCTTAGATATATACTTAGTTTTGTATCCTAATTTGGCACCAACCGTCTTCAAATTCTACGACGAAATTTTTATTATTTCTTACTTTTCAGTGCAAATTTTTGAAGTCGGTGCACTTTTTTTTAAAAGGGTATTCTTTTGTCAATTAAACAAAAAATGGTGAAGATATAGCCCGCTAAAGTTCCGCGTGACGTCACGCCTTACTACAATTTTTAGCAAGGCGTGACGTCACCAGCCCCCACTCCCAAACTTTGACGCGCTTTATCTCTGTCATTTTTTGTTTGATTGACAAAAGAAAAAATACGTGTCCAATATTTTTTGATAATCTAAATAACGGACTAAATAGAATAATATTTTGTTTACCCTGTCATCTACCCTATTGAATGGGTGACGTGAAAGTACTTTTTATATATTTTTGTGAAACTAATTTACCGATTTAGAGTTTTCAAAAAGATACGTGATTTTAGTAATAATATTTTTTTTTCTACGTTTATAGGTTTTCAATGTTGCCTTATGCAGCCAAAGCCGGTCTGATACTAGTGTTGGTAGCTGCCTTACTCCACGTGTTGGACAGACAGATAGAATTTACCTCTCGCACTGATTTCTTATGGAAAGATAAACTCAAGTTTGAACAAGAAGAAGTTGAAACTATGCGCGGTATTAATAAGGTAATAGTAGTTTATAAACGCGAAAGTTTGTATGGATGTTTGTCACTCTATCGCCCCAGAACGGCTGAACGGATATGGATGCAATTTGGCACAGAGATAGATTATAGTCTGGAATAGCATATGCTACTTTTTATCCCGGAAAAATGTATGGTTCCCGTGGGTAAGATTTGTTTTTGTTTTTCACGGGATCTACATGATTTTTTGCATAGTGCAGTAGTTTAGGGGTCAGTGAATGACATAAAATATACTACTTTTTATACCGCGGGCGGGGGAGGGGCAAATTACATTCACGAGGTTATTTCTTTTGGATCTATTCCACGCGGATGAAACCTTGTTTTATAATAAATTGACAAACTTACTGTGTCTAATACCTCAACAGAACTGGCCACTCGCTAGGTACCTATAGCCTCACAACTCACAAGTACTATAGGATTAAAGAGGAAGACTGGTTGGGTACCCATCTTGGGACCAATATCACGAGTCCCGTGAATATATATAAAAAATACTAGGTATCTACTGTGTTTCTGTCATGGCGTAGGTAGATAAACACTCGCTTAGTTCATCATTCATAAAATGGTTGATTGTGATATATAATTGTGTATACAATATATTTATACATCTGAATCATGGCATCTGTAAATATTCTGAAATCATTCCAGTAGCAATAACTAAATTCAATAAGCAACTCTTTCGTGAAACGCCTTCTTAATAAAGTCGCAGGAGGTCACTCTGAAATGCTGCTAGTCATAATGGTCGATTTTATGTAAAACTCAGAAAGCCTAAATGATATCTTTGTAATATTTCAGATTCTCCTAGAAAACATCTTGCCGGCGCACGTCGCTCAACATTTTCTCACATCCGTCGCATCTGAGGTACTTACTTACATATTTATTTGCTATAATTTTAATACTAGGCGCTTTGAATAGAGAAGCGCATTTATTAATAAATAAAGTGGTACGAAGTTCAGACGGCGGTACTTTCCGCATTCTACAGCTTGAATTAAAGTTACTGAAAACTCCTTCACATTTATATTTGCTGTAAATCAAGCTGTACCTACTAATATAGAAAGCTGAAAAGTTTGTATGCAGGTATGTTTAAACGCGCTAATATCAGGAACGACCAATCCGATTTGATAAATTATTTTTGCGTTAAATGGCCCGTTTTTTCCAACCACCAACCCAAGCTATTATTTTGAAAAAATAAACCACAAAGTACGACTTTACCTTTTATTACCTACATCTTTTCTAAAATAGGTCGATATCCTAGCTCGCTTGACTCGACCTCATCAGCTCAGCTGAACTGATAGTAGTTACCTACTTTTTAAAATTCTCAATTTCAAAAAGTGTTGGTGACGGTATTGGGGGGGGGGGGGGGGTTCGGACCCACTGGACCCTCCCCCTGCCTACGTGCTTGCCGAGCAGTATACGTAAACTTCAATCAATCAAAAATTTCCACGGCTATAACGTATTTTTGGTAGGGGAACAATGACATGCTCTCGGCACAAATGCCGACCATTGCCCGACCCGAGAATGTATGGGCAGGAATTCGTGTACTGGCTTCCACGTAGGTAGGTATGTCGGACGTTTTTATAAATTAAAAACTTCTTTATAAATTAAAAACCACTGATATTCATAGTTTTCAGTTTTCATTTCTGTCAAGCCCATGACTGCCTAGTGCCTATGCCAATATTTTAAAATTTCAGGAAGACCTATACCACGAACGATATTCAAGTATAGCGGTAATGTTTGCGTCAATACCCAACTATAAGGAGTTTTACGACGAGACGGATGTGAATAAACAAGGATTGGAGTGTCTCAGATTGCTCAACGAAATTATATGTGATTTTGATAAGGTATGTTTGAGTTTTCAGTAATGTTCTCACACATTTTCACGGTCTACTTCTTTGCGGTTGGCCATGCAGAGAACAGTGTAGAATTTTTGCCAGTTTTCCATTTCGGACCTAGAAGTGTCACTATGGTATATGGGTAATATGGGTATGGAATAAGAAGCATAGGGGGATTCCACGTCACGTCTTTGTGAATATCGCACGCGCCCGCCAAGACGTGATGGGGAATCCAGTTTAATCCTGTCCGTGCTGTGATGATTGTGATTTGTCGACGACTAATTATATCACGGTCGACGGGATTATCTTAAATACCGATTAATCGGCTATAAACACTATAAACATTGACATTGGCAAATCACCGATTAACATTAGTGGAGCCATAATAGAAGAAGATAAATGCTGTGGAAATGCAGTCTTTACGTAGAATGTGTGATATAAAGCTTATTGACCGCACCCGGAACGATGTCATTAGAGAAGAATGCAGAGTGAAATTAATTAAGAAAGTTTAGACACATTGAAAGAATGAAATGATAAAAGATTTACTAAAAATATTTATATGGTTGAAGTGAAAGGAAATGCAGGTGAACTTTTATTGAATATATAAAAATGTAACAATGTATGAAAGGTATGATGAATATAAAAGAAGCAAAAGAGGTATATGTCAGGATCGTAACAAATGGCATTCGATTGTCTATGCCTACCCCTCTTGGGATAAAAGGCATGATGATAGATAGATAAATAGAAGTGTCACTTCTGAAACAAACTTAAGTATCAGTTATTTTTATAAGAAGTACGGAGTCGGCTTTACATGCCCTCCCAAGCACAGGAAGTCCATGGTGCTTAGAATTTTTCTTTAATTTGTTTCTGTTGTAATTTTTCAGTTATTGCTGAAACCAAAATTCAGCTGTATAGAGAAGATAAAGACTATCGGCAGCACTTACATGATTGCTTCAGGTTTGAGACCCGGGAAGGAAGAAAAAATCGTTAGTATTATTACGACTTTCCTTGCTCTCTTTACGCTTGGTGCCAGTTTGTTCGTCTATTTGTCACTAGAGATTTTCTCTGAAACTATTTCGTCGGTTCTACTACTTGGGCGTCGGTGGTCGAGTGGGTAAAACGTCGGCTCACAACTGAGAAGTCGCGGGTTCGATGCCCACATCCGACCATGTACCAACGGGTTTTTATAATAAAAAATCAATGTACATTATCTGATAAACCGTACAAAGAGGCTTTTCCATCTACATACCTCAATAGAGCTGGCTCACAAATACCATCGGATAATAGAGGGAGACTCTTCCGCTGGGTACCCTGGGACCGTAACACGGTTTCGGGAGCTGTAAGGACAACCGTGAAGAAAGACACTTATTTTGTCCATATCTCTTTAGAAAGATGTGAGCTGGATGAACTGCGTCAAGATAATGAGGAAAATAACATGGTTTATGAAAAATTTTACATAGTGATAGTCTATCTCAGATAGACTTGGGGGCGGGTAGGTTAAATTGAGAAATAATTAAAATAGTTTTTTTTTTATTTCAGGATGCAAACAGGAAGGAGGAGCACACTGTGGCTATCTTGGTAGAATTTGCTATAGCACTCATGACTATTCTCGATCAGATCAACAGAGAGTCCTTTCAGAGGTTTAAATTAAGGATAGGTCAGTTCTCATACTTTTATTTACAGTTTTATCATTTCCGCCACAAATATGACGAATTCGGCATTTAAAGTAAAATCTATTTATCATCATGTCTTTTATCCCAAGTCATTTGTTACGATCCTGGCATACCTCGGCGATTGTGTGTACCTACTTTTAATATTTCCATAGATCAATAAATTTTTGCATGTTCAATAAAAGTATAGGTACCTAGGTCGTCCTCTGCCAGCATTTCCTTTCACTTCAGCCATATAAACCTTTTTAACTCAATTTCGGTAGACCGTACGGCTTATAGATCTTAGTCTTAACGTGGCCACACATTCGTCCAATCCCCGGCGCGTCGCCGTGAGGTCCACCGAAACCGACCTCAGACTCGTCCAATTCTTGTAACGAACGGTCCGCCCAGATCATGCCAATGAGTGGTCTACTTTAATACCCTATGTTTGCCCCCAGGTTTAAGTCACGGGCCAGTAATCGCTGGAGTAGTAGGCGCTCAAAAACCTCAATATGATATTTGGGGCAACACTGTTAATGTTGCTTCGAGGATGGACTCTACGGGCGTTATGGGGAAAATACATATCACAGAGGATACCGCTAAGTAAGTATGAATTTGTATTTACTAGTGGACAAACTAAAAATTTAAGTTTATGGTAATCCTTGACGTTAAAAAATTGGTTTAAGGAGCACCTCATGATTTTTGTCCCATAGAAATGGTGTTTCGTTTTTCCAGTTTTACGCGATAATGCTTTTTAAAGATAAATATATTCTAAAGTTTTTCAAGGAAAGAAAATAACCATAATCAGTTACACCTAAGTTTTATGAAGCCTTGAAAATCCTCAATTTCACCCGTATTTCAGCCATGCTATTTCTACTTTATTTATAATGTTCTGTGGTACATCCAAATTCTCAATTATAAAGATTTATATATTTATTTATGAAGCTAATACCTATGCTATGCACACTGCACAGTACCATAACGCCTAGTTATCGGATGAGGGTGACCAGTAATTACTATTAGCTAAATTTTGGGTGAGGTTTGTCGAAATTAATGCGAGAACATAGTTTTAGCAGCATTCTATACTTGGTATTACGAAAGTCTGTTTTAGTGCGCCTAAAATATAAAAATCTCGGTATCCAAATTACTTTGAACTTGTTGGATCTCCGAGTGTTGGATTGTCAAAGTTACCCATTAAATTTTTTTTTTTTTTTTTATTTAAGCGAAGCGTAAAAAAGCATCTCTAGTGGGCGCGACTGGCGGACTGTATTACGATCTGCCAGTCGCGCGCATTCATGGACCAGCCACCTATGCTTAACAATCAGGCGGTGGCAAGGTCACATGTCGTCTTCTCTATAAAAAAAATAAATAAAAATACAGATATATGCATATAATCTAATACTAAACTAATTTTGAGCAGAAACTTTGCTACTTTTTGCGACCTAGGCTGCTCCTTACTTCTACGACCCTTTTTTGGTCCTTGGCATTTACAAAAGATGTTTCCTAAAGTCTATTTTAGTTAAAATGATTGTTATATTATAAAAATATGAGGAAAATATATTTATTTCAAATGAAAAAAAATTAAAATTCACTAAAATTACTGAAAAAAATACAAAAGCAACAAAAAAGTGTGTAATTAGTATTTGATCTATACAATTTTCGGTTACCTCGTCAGTTCCGGGTTCAGCAGCTTGCATGGCAGAGTCACGCAAGCGGACGAAATACCGGGACTTGACCCAAAATTATGAATTTGTGGCATTTGGCGTTGAAACTTCGGGAGTACTCGGATCTGAAGCTCAAAATTTCCTCCAAAAGCTTGGAAGACGAGTGTTCCTAGAATGTGGTGACTCCAAATGCCACAGTTATTTAAAACAAAAAATCAGCATTCCATTCAACGAGGCAATGCTGCAAGTGTATTAGGTACACTGCCAAGTGGTGTCCCACTTATGGACCTTTTTTTTTACCTAGTTTAGAGTTTTTAGTTTTAGTTTAAATTTTATTTTAATTTTTGTTTAAATTACATAATTCAGAAGGTATTACATTAATACACTCAAAGTAATTTGATTCCGAGGTCTAAATCTCCAGGCACGTGTACAGATCGACTTGAATTTTTTCACAGTTTTTTGGGCAGCTACTTTTTATCCGGGGACAATTTATATTTTTTTTATATACAACTTTTCACCAGTGCTGTCGCTTTTTTTTCAGAGTCCTCATGAACGCCGGGTATACGTGTGAATGTCGCGGACCTACCTTTGTTAAAGGGAAGGGAACGCTGACCACATACTTTGTGAAAACTCCAATGAGTGGTTGATTTTTAATTTTTATTATTAGTTAAATGCCAAAGTATTAATAGTTAGCTATGTTTTTAGGGTTATATGCCAAATTAATTAGGAATTTTCATAACTCGTACATTTTTTTAAAATATTTTAAAAGAATTTCAGTAATCTTAACTTTTACAGACTATAATTTGAACTTTGTGGACTTTTTATTATTTAGCTAGTGTATTTTTTTAAATATTTCGGTCTTTAAGATCTCTGCCTACCCTTTGTGGGAACTTAGGCCTTAATATTTAAGAAGAAATATGTTTTCAATAAGCAATTTTAAAAATCGGTAAGGATTTTGAAATTCAATCAGTGTTGTATGCCGTTTATATAGATTTAAAGAAAGCATTTTAATAGTTTAATTTAGATATAAAATTAATGTAATACATACTTAGGGAAAGCTTGCGATTATTTTTTTTGAGAGTATTTAGTAGGTTGTGAGAATCAGATAGATTTTTTTTATGTACCTACCTATAGCCTATATAAAAAAATAAGCAGAAGAATATCGATAACATTATATTATTCAGATATTAAAAGAAAATATATAAACAGCAAATATACAAAGATATTACATTAAAAGATATTGAATAGTATATTGAACACCACTAAACCTGCCCTTTCTCTCTTCGTAGTCCTAGGACAATATTTAATATATTATTATATTAATTTCCAGGATAATAGATAAATATAATATTTATTTAAGTAATTAATATTTCACTAGTGAGTTAAGGTAATTTTAGAGGCATGAAGGCAATTTTAAAATATTAATAAAAATCTTAGATAAAATCATTGCAAATTAATGAACGAACGTATGAAAATAATATTGCTCCAAAAATTGCACCTGCTTTATAATACCTTCTCTCTCATTCATGAGAGAGAGGGTGTGATAGAATGTTCATGAGTCAGAAGTTTTGGAGAACAAGTAATCCATACTAATATTATAAATGCGAAAGTATTCTGTCTGTCTGTTACGCTTCCACGGCTAAACCACTGAACCGATTTTGATGAAATTTGACACGGAGAAAGCTTGAATCCTAGAGAAGGACATATGCTACTTTTTTTAAATCCACCCACTAATAAGTTAGTATGGGCCCCGCGGGCGAAGCTGGGGGCGAACATCTAGTATATATATATAATTTAATGGTATGAACTATAGGTACTAAGTGAACATGTTAACAAGAGGCTATTTTGATATTAATTTATATTGAAAAATTGTTAACTAAACATACATTTACATAATACATTCTTTTGTAAAAGTATATCTCTACCTGTTATTTATTATACGAGTTTTATTTAAGTGGTCATGGAAAAATGTATTTATTTTCCATCTAAATATACCATCGGCTAAAAGAGGGAGACTTGGTCTTCAGCTGGGTACCCTGGGACCGTAACACGGTTTCGGGAGCTGTAAGGCAATCCGTGAAGAAAAAAAACCCAAATACCTAAAACCAAAGAATATTATATTGCATATTATTATATATGTAGTAAATACGACTATTATATGATACCTATATCGGCCTGTATTTTGATATTAATATTACTTAACGAATTTCTATATAGATATATTATTAGATTATTTATATATAAGGTTTAAAATATCAATAGTGTTACGGTTAAATTATTTTCTGTGTGTATTTTAAACTGTCTCAAAGAAAACATGAATATATGAATATTTTAATGTCGACTTGTAGTTTTATTGTGGCGAAAAGTAATACCATACAATATTTATAATCTATATATATAAAAATGAAACCCGTTTTCCGTTGTCACGACATAACATGAAAACGGCTTGACCGATTTGGCTGATTTTAGTCTTAAAATATTCCTAGATATCCAGGGAAGGTTTAAAAGGTGAGATAATTCGAATAATTGCCGAAATATCCCTAAAAACAGCCCTTTTCTTTTTCCCATAATAACGTTATCTAACAAAAATGTTTTGAACCTTATTGCTATTCAATAAAGTTCATTTTAAATTAAAAGCACTCATTGTTGTCTATGCAATGTAGATGTGTTCCTAATGTCACCGCACAAAGTGTAATTTAATAGATCATTAGTAGTACCTACTGATTTTCAATTTGGTCGGCTTCGCGAAACTTAATTTTGCCTAGGAGTAGGGGTAGGAGTAGAGGTAGGGTAGGGTAGGGTAGGGTAGGGGTAGGGTAGGGGTAGGGGTAGGGGTAGGGGTAGGGGTAGGGGTAGGGTAGGGGTAGGGTAGGGGTAGGGGTAGGAGTAGTGCAGGCAAGCCAACGTTTGGGCAGGACAACGTCTGCCGGGTCCGCTAGTAATAAATAAATCCAAAAGTTCTTCTTTCACGCCAAATTGGAAACATATTGAACTGTTTTTTTTTATTTGGGAAATATTACATTTGACAGTCTAACCCATTAGTTTGTAAAGTAATATACGGATTACACATCCGGTCATGGCGACTAGCGCACGCGTTTTCGTCGTGGCGTGATGTGGAATCCAGTTTAATCCTGTTCGTGCATGCTGTGATGGTTGTGATTAATCAGTGATTAATAAGACATATCACGGTCGGCGGGATTATCTTAAATACCGATTTATCGGCTATAAACACTATAAAGGCTATAATAATTGACATTGGCAAATCACCGATAAACATTGGTGGAGCCATAATAAAAAAAGAAGAAAGTAATATACAATTGTACTTTTTCAGGCGCTTGAACAACAAGTGGCATGTTAATGTGTTGAGGTTCTTTGGAATTAGAGATATAGCGCCTACAAAAATTATTAAGTTTACTGAAAATGATTTTTATTATTAGGCGTTTCAAAATGGTGTACTTTACGAAACTGTGCTCCACAGCCAAA
Source organism: Nemapogon koenigi (assembly GCA_963924495.1). Taxonomy (NCBI): domain Eukaryota; kingdom Metazoa; phylum Arthropoda; class Insecta; order Lepidoptera; family Tineidae; genus Nemapogon; species Nemapogon koenigi. The sequence continues at coordinate 1,364,998 of OZ004640.1, read as the reverse complement.
TGAAAATCTTTCGTAATAAAATGTAAGGAGCATAATATTTTGTTTTTATTTTATTTATTTTTACAATAACTTAAAAATAACTCTAAACATTAGAAATAACTAAATAAACCAGGGGAATAGTGGCAAGAATACTGATTGCATTTCCCCGCTGAATCGCGATACTGATTCGATGAGCGTGGAAGGAGCTAGCCCTCTTGTAATTTTTTGGCGTTTGAACTCTACTGACCTAGAGTTTCTACACCAAACGGTACAAATTTGTAGTTTTCTATAATTGAACTAACTACATTTGCGCTGTTGAAATATTGTCGGCTAAATGTAGAATAGTTGTTGTAAGGTCAAGTTATAAAAAAATAACTACTTAATTAAAATCCTTCTTAAATTTTAGTATCACAAAATGTAGCGATAGATTCCTATTCTATTTAATATAGGAAATTAATTATGTCAAGGAAAATATCATGATGATACTTACATATATTAATTTTATTTTTAATTAAAAATACTATGACCTTATTGAATTTATTTTCAAAATAATTTATTCATGCATGAACCTTAAAACCTTGTAGCATAATATTAAAAAACACCAAACAAGTTGGAATCGATCTTCCATAGAAAATGGTTCTGTGTGAAAACTGAAAATTCAGAGGATTTCAGCGACGTAGTAAATATTCTGTAAGTCTTTCGGTTATCTATTATCACGCCTTTTATTACATGAGGGGTAGTTATTCAATCGAATGTCATTTACTACGAATGTCATTTTCTAATATTTAAACAAATACAAAAATCTCATAGAAAAAAGTCACTTTCAGTTTTTCCTGAGCTTTACAATTATCCGGGTAACTTTTTAAATTTATTTTCTATGGAACAGGTTCGGACTATGTAACATTAAAAAAAACCAAATCACGGATTAAGCCGTTCTCAAGTAGAAACGAACAGCAATTTATTTTTATTTACAAGAAGATAGACCCTCTGTCTGCGAAGTATTTAATTTTCCCAATACTATGTCGTGTACCTCCAATTTTTTTTTACCATGGGCCCCACAGAACATCATAAGGAAGAGTAGAAGTAACAATAGCCTATTTATATGAAAACAGATGTTGCACTACTACTACTAGTTCTGAAGATTTTCTGAAATCATATTATATGCTGCGCGGGGACGCCGCAAAACTTGCTACTTCTATTGTTATTTATAATGTTCTGTGATGGACCCCCAGCAAGTGAATATCGGACCCTGGAGTACCATTATACAATAGTTTGGGAACCTATGACTTATACTGCCTATAGGACCCTAAAATCACCATTTCACGGTGCCTGAGGTGTGACTCACTCGGTGTCTGGTACACGACTGATTTCATATTTCGAACTTGAATATAAGGCAAAGTTAATTGGTAATTGTTGGGTCGAGGCCCACCTACGCTTGCATTTTGATTTATTTTAGTTGCGCCGCCTTCAAGAGCACAATATCAGTGTTTCCTGTGCTTTTAAAATACGTTCGTTCAAATGTGATGCGGGGAAATGAAATTGGGACGGGCCAATGACATGGCAACAATGTTTGTATTATTTTATTGTAACAAGAACAGATACTGGATTTACCTGCCCTCCGAAGTAAGAGAAGTCGACTAAGGCATAGGTAGCTTTTTTGATTAAGTGAATCCGAGGCTTCTATTCGAGTCCATCGGTCTAACCAATGTGCTATAGACATTGTATCTAATCTAACATTCACAAATACTCAAAATATGGTGAAACTATGATATGGATTTACTGAATCTATATTGAAATTATTTTTAATATGGCTCCTTCGGAGACGCTTGGTTTTGGCCTACGGCGTCTGCGCCTAGAGCTGTGCGCAGGTAGAGAGGATAACGAGTTGGCATGAGGCAAGACGCTTTGTTTTGGCCTACGTTGCGTGTATTTCTTCAATTTTAATAATACTTTCTGTTGTATACTAGTTTAGATATTTCACATCTACCGGGTGTCCCCTGACGCACTGTTCTTTTTTTTAGGTATTTTGTTAGAAAAAAAAAGTTCAAATTAGAATATTTCAATTCAAAGCAACGGATTGACGTGCGACATAGGCTACTTTTTATCCTGGAAATATTACGGGGAAAAAAAATCTTAAGTCACATTTCAAACATTTAACAACGGCGAATTCACATTGTCTTATATATGTTTTTTTCAGCCATTCTAGATCCGAATTCAGAAATTTAGTAATTTTATTATCGTTACCTTAGATACCTATATAGATGTTTGGGAACAGATCATTTTTGATGTTGATAAGTGAACCAAAAGCCGCGACTAACCAGCCACGCACTCTAATTGAATATACATACTATATAAGATCAGTAAAGCACAGAGGTGCATGTCAAGATATAGATGAATGCTAACCTATTATCTCGTTTACTAGAGAACGAGAGGAGTGATTTTAATAAATAGGTACTGAGAGGAACATGTATTAAATAGACATTAATCCGTGCAGGCAACTTGAAAGATCTGGGTTCGATATTTGAGAACTAACGTTTTATTTTGTTAATGAAAAAAAAAAAAAAAAAAAAATGATACGAAGAAAGCTTGAACTACAATCTCCACCCCTAAAGATGAAAGTTAATATGGACCCCACGGGCGAAAAACGATATATATAAAACTAAAAAAAAAAACTTTTCCCATACAAAAAATTTCATCCTCTCATAGGCTAGTGTAAAGTTCTATAAATTATTTAGTAGGCGCTTTGTTACATTCGTCCCCGTCTTTTTCTTTTTTTTCTTCTTTCTTCACGGGTTCAGCTCCCGAAACCGTGTTACGGTTCCAGGGTACCCAGCGGAAGACCAAGTCTCCCTCGTTTAGCCGATGGTATTTGTGAGACTATACCTAACGAGTGGCTAGTTCTGTTGAGATATATTTAGATGGAAAAGCCTCTAAGTGTGGTTTGTCGGATTATGTATATAAGTTTTTAATTAAAAAAAACCCATTACATGGCCGGGATCTGGGCTCGAACCCGGGGTCTGTTTAGTTAACACCAGACGTCTTATCCACTCATCGTCCCCGTCATCTTTCCGGTATTTGATGGTAACCTCTGGTAATCTCCTGTCAGCAAAATACTGGCGGAAATGAAGCACGAATACATACAAAAATTTCCTGCCGCAACGAAACCTACTTCGTCTCGAAACATAAACCTATCATGTTTAGGAGCTGAATCACGTCGATGAAAATGTTAGCCCCAGCGAGTTTTCATGGCATATCTATGTTGTCTAATCCGTCAGAGTATAACACAATGATGTAGGAATGAATTATGTGGAATATAATGATCTAAAAAAGTTTGCGATAGCATATTATATCTATAAGTAGTTATTAGAGAATTTATGTAGGTATTCAAATTGTTATAAACCCCATTTGTACTCGTGCGAAGATGGGGGCGGGGTCTTACTTACATAAAATAAATATGCGTCGGTGCGTCGGTGGCCGAGTGGTTAAGACGTCTGGTATTCGATCCCAGATCCATGGAGCAATGTATTTTTTATAATTAAAAACTTATGTACCTACATAATCCGACAAACCACACCTAGAGGCTTTTCCACTTCAACAGAACTGGCCACTCATTAAATATATCCTCACAAAAATACTAGCGGCAAAAAGAGGGAAACTTAATCTTCCGCTGGGTACCCTGAGACCACGGTTTCGGGAGCTGTAAGGCAACTTGTGAAAAAGAAAAAAAAATAGTCTGTATTATCATCATTAGCAATGCAGCAAAAGCAAAATAATATTCTCTCAAAAGTCCAAGGGCAGTATTTAAAGAAAATATTCCCACAAAGCTTAGACAAAACATTATAAATTATAACTCACTTCATATTGTTATTAAGTCATAAAATCATGAACACCGGTAGCCACAACTGCCTCTACCATTATCATACAGAACCGCAATTTAAAAATATATTTCAATACACTTCTGGTTTAATATCAACTATTTGCGATACATACTAAGAACATAGAGCAATGTATAGTAAATTTTGTTTTAATTGTATAGCAAATGGTCTAAAGCCCTAGGGTGTCCGACATTAATCAAAGATTATCTAACACGCACCAGTAGCCAGTGCATTGCATTGTTCTTGTTTGCGTCATATACTAAATAATGTAAGTTATTTTTACTTTAATGCCTATTTGCTTCATCTAGGCAGAGTTTGAAAAGAAAACAGCAGGATTGAAGCCAGCAGAGTCCAATCCATCCATAGAGTAACTTATAATACTGAGAATAGAGACATCAGTTACAAGATCAACACTAGCGCCTTCTGACGGAAAATGATTGTCATACCTATTTGTTTACTTTTTAGTTTATTTTTGTAACTTTTCTTCTATATTCATAAACGTATTTTAACGTTTTAGTTACTTATAAAAACGTTGTTAAAAATACGTTTATGAATATGGGGGTTAGAAATTTTCCATTTTCAGCTTCTTGTTGATAAAATGATAAGACGTATCCAGATCCAGATTAATGTAATTCAAATCTTGAAACAAATTACTTCTTGCGTAGGTAGACAGTCTTCAAAGTCCATGGGAGGTAAAAGTTGATAAAAACGCCGAAAAATAGAATACAAAACAAATACGTCACGAGATAAACCTAAGAACCAGAACATAAAATTTTTAATTTAATGACCAAAGAGAAAATAATATTAAGGGACAGATTGAATGAAATCCCGCTTTTCAATCTTATTTTTAATTTAATGACCAAAGAGAATATAATAATGACCGACAGATTGAATGAAATAATCTTTTCGTTCATAAACGACCACAGCGACATCTTACGCAATATGACAGAATTAAATTTCTATAGAAATAAATATTTGTATGGAGTGATATCAGTGTGGTCCAATCCTTCAGTGCTTCAGAGAGCGAGTAAAGCCCTAATAGCCGTACTTCTGAAAATAATTGATAAGTAAAAGGTAAACCCATTAATTTCAGTGACAAGCTACCATTTTTTCGTCGTGGGCCAAGTGGTTAAGACGTCTGGTTATAACTAAACGGGTCACAATTCGATCGCGGGTTTTTTACAAATCCGACAAACCACCTTCTCCTTGGCTTTTCCATCTAAATATACCTCAATAGAACTGGCCACTCGTTAGGTATAGCCTCACAAATACCATCGGCTAAAAGAGGAAGACGTTTGGTCTTCCGTTAGGTACCCTGGAACCGATAACACTGTTTGAGGAGCCGTGTGAAAAAATAAATTAATGCCTCTAATCACTCCACAAAGGCCGCGATGGTGCCTTTTTTGCGCGAATCCTTTCATTAGTGGTTCTACTAACAGCAGAAATAGGAACATTAGTTGAAGCAATTTTATTGTCATCTTTTTGTAAGTTTCCGTAACTCGCAACTTGGTATGCAAATCATCAACTGCTAGTTGCGGATTGCCAGTTGCCCAAATTTTCCGCAGCCTCTACGCATCTAGCCCACATCACACACTGTCTTATCTATTCTAGAGTAGTTAGTTATTCTTTGTTGTGTTTGTGCTAAATAATATATTAGACTATTCATCTAAACCAAATGACTTCCAAGTAATATTTTAGTTAGTGTTGTGCTTGTAAGAGAATAACGACTTCCGGCTACTGTTTGCTGGTCCATCCATATTAATAATATAAGTAAATACGAAACGTGAACGAAATAATCATTGTTTGTTCGTCTGTATGTAGGTAGATAGTACTAAATTACGAATGTTTACATTTTACGACGATTGAAAAACAAACTAAATATTCAGTCTAACAAGAAACAAGTCCTTAATGAAATAAGAGCGTCGATATTGCATGACCCTGGTTCAGTGTCACCAAGCCAAAACAATTTTGTTTAAAAAATGCTGAAAATGTAATGTCTTGTGTATAGCATGAAAATTATCTCTTAGCTGAAATAAACAAACACATTTTCACGGCCTTTACACCTTGCAGTGTGGCCAGAGACACCAGTAAACAGTGTCCACTTTTTTCCAGTTATCCATATTGAACAGAACAGGTGGCAAGCCTGGTGCTGCCCTTAATGGACCTAGATGTGTCACTTCCATATTATATGTTACATTTTGAATTTGTTTTTTTTTGAAGTTTCATGCAGAGTTTGCTGGAGAAGTGAATGTGAAAGCTTTGAACCTGCTAAATTCAGCACCAAGTGACAGAATATACAATAGTGACAAACAAACACAATTATATCGAGTGCATCGGCGATTTTATAGTAGGTAGTATCTCAACGCGTAACTAAATACAATAATTTTAAGAACCTCAAATACCCTATTGTCGAAGTAAAGGACCGTATAATTTGAGAGCCATAAAATTTTCAAAATACCCTCCCTCATTGATCTCATTTAAACTGTTCCTTGAAACAATTATTCTGATTCAGTATAGGTAGTAAATCTTGCTACCGAGTGGTTCCGGGGAAATCAATTTTGCTGTTGATTTTGTACAGTTAGCTGGCTCGTTCTGTCTACGTTTTGAAGTTAATTTCTTGGTGGCAGGTGTTGGGAACATTTTGGAGTTTTGTAAGTTAACAATATTCTGATGCCTGTGACAGCTGTCAAAGTGCTTGGAAAGCCGTCAAAGTCAACACGTTTTCCTTAATTTACTGGTTTATATGTCTAGCACTATGTTAATTATGATTGTCATTGCAAAAAATATTGTGAGTTTTGGTATTGCACAATAAGTTATTTGTTCAACGCTCGTCTTTATACGACTAACAATACTTTACGACTTTATACATTTATACAACTATATCAAATCATCAAAAGTACTGCTACATCAAATATTAAAATTGAAGTTTAAATTCGTTACATTATCTCAAAATGTGAAAAAAGTGAATTATTAAAAATATAAAAATAAAAAAATGTGATCATAAAAATTGTGGTATCTACTCAAACAAAATTAAATATGTTGATTATTGAGCTTGATTTTTTTAATTATGTACCTACCATTTTGCCGCTGTAAGAATCCGTTTTTCCCAGCCTCAGAGCGAAAATCAAATTAGTTTCTTTTGCTCCAGACATTGGCAAAAAATGGCGTTATCGATATTATTTTTGAAATATTGTTATCCTATACCCGATGTATTAAATAGACTACACGGAGGACTAAAGAAGCTATATTAATTATTATTAAATCTTTTACTTTAGCTTCTGTGCAAAAAATAGTTGACGAAACCTGGCCACGTACTTTCGATAAAACTATTCGCGGAACTGGCGAAAAATTGAATTTATCGTTGTACGATGTTTCGGGTGTCATAATGGAGTTTTTGGAATTTTACGGACACCAACGTCGATCGGTACTGGTGATTGAAATAAACACGTTAATTTTAATTTTAACATAAATGCAAGTGTTATATGTATGCTATCTTAAGATCAGAAGATATTTTTAAAGAAAATATTGCACCTATTTAAATGACATGAAATTGCCTCATGGTAGGAAAAATGCCTATAGGATAATTCTATCTATCTGTCTATCATCACGCCATTTATCTCAAAAGGGGCAGGTACTGTAGGCAGAGAGAATCGAATGTCATTTGCTATGATCCTGACATACCTCATTGCATACATGCTCGGCGATTGTGTGTACTTTTAATATTGCCTTCGATTAATATTTTTTTTATATCTTCAATAAAAGTAGGTACACCTAGGTCGTCCTCTAACAGCATTTCCTTTAACTTCTGCCGTACAAACCTTTTGAGTCAATCTTTCATCCTTCATTCTTTCAAACTAGCGTAAACTATAATTTTCTTCATTTTAGTCACAACATCAACTTTCACTCCGAATCCTTCTCAAATGACATCGTTCCCTATCTATCTCAGTAGAGTCTCAGAATTTTAGCCTACCGAATTGATTTACAATTAAAAAAACCGAGGAAATAAGTATTTTTTAATTTTTGCATATTTTTTTTTTTTTTTATTATGACATATTTTACGAGAGCCTTAACTTAAGGGCGTGTTGTTTTTTTATTTAAAGTGCGAATTGGAAAGGTTTCTGGTCGTTCATCATTAGTAAATTGACGCTTTGCAGTATAAAAACATCTTTTGTAGCAATGCTTTAGTAAGGAAACGTCAAGTGCGATGACTGGATTTTTAGAAAGGTTTCTGTATTATTCACTAACTTTTCGACCTGTATTTGTAGTCTGATAAATAACAACCTGATTTTAAAATTTTCGTTTAATTATTTATGAATTAGAAATGTGGAGACCGTGGTATTTGTGCTAAGTTTCAAATACGATAATTTTTTTTTGCGTACCTACCTAATTTTTTTTTTCATACTTTTTACTTAACATATTTTCCATACCATACCATTTTTTCAACGGGTCCTACTACATTCCTTTATTTTAGTCCCAAAATCATCTTTCATACCACATTCTTCTCTAATTACATCGATCCGGATGCGGTCAATACGCTTTATATCACATATTCTACGTAAATACCGCATTTCCACTGCTGTTATCTTACTTTCATGCTTCTTATTCCCAAGTCACGGTAAGTGATGGAACGAAACAGCATTATGTATATTAATTTTACTTTTAGTTGTAAGTTATCTTGCTTCCCGATTTCACTCTCCTTTCAATTTCCTTGTCTATCTTTCCACTTCTTGTAAACATACTACCTAAATAAACAAATTCATTCACTTGCTGTAATTTACATCCTTTCACACAAATGTTACACTCCGTCCTTTCATCATCCTTTTCCTACTTTATGATATTTACACATTTTTTCTACATTATGGTAGAGGCACATTGCCTGAGGATCCCCAAAATAAGTACCGCCAACACTCTCAATCTGTTTATACCATCTCGAAGTCCCGGCTCGTTATTTTGTGAATACTTGTTTATGTGTTAATTTGTAATAATTGTAGGGCGGTATGTTACAAATCAGGCAAAGGATGTCTTTATTCCGTTACTGGATGATAACAAGTAGTTACTGATGTAATTCTGTGAATTGCATGATGTGGACAAGATTTGTATGAGAAAGTTTGGATATTGATATAAAACATAGTTGAACAACACACAAAAACACAACATGCGGTATTTTTACGTTGTGGCAAGATCAGAGATCAGTGACAGTGGCCACATTTAGCGAGGTGTCCAGGCAGGAGTCCAATTCTTGTAACGAACGGTCCGCCTAGATCATCCTGCGGCCGGAATGGGAAATTTTCGGTGCGATGCCGGACCAATGTGTGGCTGTTTAGGCTGAATGAAATTGCATCATTTAACTATGTCAAATTCACTGTCGATTCTCCAGTTTCTATCAACTTACGATTTGTTTTTTTTAAATAAGTCAGTAGAATCAGTTGGGATAACACTATAAAATATAGAGTCAATTATGAGGTTATTTAAGGTTAAAAATTAGATATACTTAGATATACCGTGGCCTTTTTGTAGATCATTTTAATCTACACAATTCATGAAAACACACGCTGAAACAAACTTTTTTTCCGACTTGATTGATTAACACTGCTAATGCTCAGCTCCTAAACATGATAGGTATTTGTTTTATACTCGTAAATCTTTCTAGTATATCAACCTATCTAATAATGAAAATCGCAACTAAATACGTGAAAAGACGCGGTGGAGAACTTTGTTTTAATATGTAGTAATATGATATAGAGTTAAATACATACCATTGTACTTTCCCTTACAATTCAAAAACACCATTAAATAAAATAGCCTATAAAAATCCACAAATCGCCTTATCAGCATCAATTTTTGCAAACAGTGCCTCGTAAGTAAAACGGTATTTTTGTACCAAAATATACTTCCCTGGTTATTATCTCGCGGTTTGCTCGGGTTAACTAAATTTATTTACTTATTCAGTAATAAAGTATGTTTTCGTTGTCTTATTACTGTTGTCTAAAATATGTTTCACGATGTTATATGTGGAGCTGCCATGGATTGTTTAACCGTTGGATCAGCATCATGCATTTTGAAAAATTACGCAAAGAAAAGCTAATCTTCTGTGCTGCTAAAGGTGACCTCTCATTCATCCAATCGCCGGCGCGCCGCCATATGGTCCACAGAAATCGACCACAGACTCGTTTTCAAATCGTATTTGTGGTTGATTTCGATGGCCGGAACGATCTGTCACGCACATACGGATGTTTGACACTTTGTTTAATCGAATCTTGTGTATCTGTGGGAGTGAGTGACCAAATCGTATGATTTACATCGCTAATGTGTGACCGGGCTGTGTTCAATCTCGATCATAATTTCTATTTTTTTTTCTATGAGATACCGGACCAGGGCGTAGGCTACTTAAGAGTCATGCTCTTATATCAAGGATTGAAGTACAATATATACTTATCGCACTACTGGCTTAACCCGTAGTCAACTGACCTTTGGTCTTAGTACGCCATCTGTTCACGAGTAGTGTGAACCTTAAACCTAAACTTAACACCTTAATGCTTGAAAATAAATGTTACATGAATTAAGGAACGCAAAAATATTTTCGCGCCACAATAAGACATTTATCAATCTCCTTCCTAAAAAAATTCTAGTTTATTCTGAGAAACAGTGAGAAAACGAAAGCTATACTATTATCGTACGAATTTGAAATGTAAGGATTTATTTTACTTTTGACATTAGCATGCCTATGAAGTTTTCTTCTTCTTCTTTTTTATTATGGCTCCACCAATGTTCATCGGTGATTTGCCAATGTCAAGTATTATAGCCTTTATAGTGTTTATAGCCGATAAATCGGTATTTAAGATAATCCCGCCGACCGTGATATGTCTTATTAATCACTGATTAATCACAACCATCACAGCGCGAACAGGATTAAACTGGATTCCACATCACGCCACGACGAAAACGCGTGCGTATGTCGCCATGACCGGATGTGAAATCCTATGAAGTTCTATAATAAATTATTATTGACAGGCAACCATAACAAAAAAATGCTATACTTCATGTTTTTTTCTTTACAATAGTGAAGCGATGTACCTAATCTTTAGCTCCGATATTTATCGATATCGATATTTATTGAGCCTACAGTTTATGTAACGAAGATTATTCAAAATGTGGCAATGTAAATTAAATATTTTCATTTTATTTACATTTTAAGCTTAAAATTTGAAAAAGTTATATTGGATATAGAAAAAAAATTATATAGCAAATAAAACAACAGAATCGTCTCCATATGAACTGGAATCATCACTTGAATCCTTAGTAACATGGATGATTAATTCTTGAGTACACAAATTGTCAAATGTAACATTACGATCCTAATCAGACAATATCTTCTTTTGTGTTCTTTCGACGACACTCGCCCAGTTTTCAGGCGTCACATTAGCACACGCATATTTTAGCATGAATGTATGTGTCAATACAAATTGTTGAGCAAAAATAAAATGTAACACATTAGGACATTACTAATCGAGCTGTCAAAAGTAAAATAAATGGTTGGATTTAGTATAGTAAGTTCAAGTTATGTAAATGACATCTTCTTGAATTTAGCTATCTACTCTAATCCAGAGTATTTGATCATTGCCACTGCAACATGCTCTCATTTCGTCGTCGGTAAAGGTGCAGGCCTTTTCAAAAAGGGCAGCGGACATAATGCAACAAGATCACCATCATATTTACGAGGACCCGCCTCAACTCGGTTGCTCGTACGTGCCTTTGGGAGGGTGACCAGGAATTTTGGAACATTTCGTCTGCTTGTCTGTCTGCGTAGTATAGGTAGCTTGATTCCGAATACCTTGTGGTCTTTTTTATCTTCATGGGTTTCCAGGATACCCTGCGGAAGCCAGTTTTAGCTGAGTGGCCAATTCTATTGAAGTATATTTGGATGGAAAAGACTTATTACAAGTATATTTTAGTTATTAGCTTTCCGACCCGGCATTGTCCATAGAAATTGAAATGTAACACGAGAATGTATCCCGAAGGATTTCCGGGATTAAAAGTACCCTATCACTCCCTGGTCGTCCAACTATCTCTGTGTAAAAAATCCGTTTCTCTGTTTTGACGTGAAAGGAGAAACAAACAACACGCTTCTAAAGGTTGTCTCAATAGGAACGAATAATTTCGGTTGATTTCTGAACTGAAATTCCCGAATTTTACGAATGCTCATGTTCATAACATACAATTTGGGCATCGAAAACTAGAAGATTTTATCTAGTATTGTGTAGGATGAAAACATGATTGGTGAAAATTTTCTCGATAACTTAATTTTTTGAAATCACCTCTTCAAAAACACCTTTTTAGTCATACGACCATACTCTGAAGGGATTTACGTTTAAATTTTATACAAATCTGTAGGTAATTTCAGTACCTAGTATTGATAAAGAAGATGTTTCCCTGCACGTGATAGTTTTTTAATAAATTATTTGTAATGTGCCGCTTACGTCATTTATTAAGAGAGGCGATACATTATGCCCTTTTCACTTCTGCAGCAAGAACGGACAAAGCGCCGTAGTTGTCTTGCAAGACGTGATCGTTGCGCCCGAACCAATCATGCGCCCGAACCACGAGTTTAGGGCGTGGATTACGATTAGAAATTTCTGAGTCGTTCCTCGTCTTAAATATCTATCTACATACCTCAACAGAGCTGGCCACTCGTTGGGTATAGCCTCAAAAAACCTTCGGCTAAGTGAGGAAGACTTTATTTTCCGCTGGTTACCCTGAGGCCAGCAACGGTTCCCGGGAGCTGTAATTTGGGATTTTTTAAATTCATTAAAATTTTGTAGCACTTTTTTCTCGTGCAAGTGGTAACACTGAAATTTGACAGTTGTCACCTATGATTGTTCCGATTATAAAAAATCGTAGACAGAGTATAGTAAATGGAGCGATTCCACATCCGGCGCCGAACGCTTGCGTTTTCGTCATGGCGTCATGTGGCATCCAGTTTAATCCTGTTCGTGCTGTGATGGTTGTGATTAGTTGACTACTAATAAGACATATCGCGGTCGGCAGGATTATCTTAAATACCGATTAATCGGCTATAAACACTATAAAGGCTATAATACTTGACATTGGCAAATCACCGATAAACATTGGTGGAGCCTAAATAAAAGAAGAATAAGAAAAAATGGAGCGCTACACAAAAGAAGAGCGCGTTATTATTGTTGAAACCCATTACATTAATGTTAGTTAGGATTTTCTGTCGTCCTGTGGCTAATATTTTTTTCACTAATATATAGGCAGGCTGATTAACATCACGCTTTTGGGAACTGAGGATGTATCCAATAATATCAATGACGGGCGATACCGGGGCGGTTGCCGAAAAATGTCCTTGGTAAATATTTAAAAATGCTGCACCTACTACCCAGCAAGTATTAACTAACCGATCGTGAGATTCATTTAACACATTTCAGTTATGTATAAATTGAATACTTTTACCATTATCTGAGAAATCACATGTGTTACAATTACATGGGAGCAGAAAGTACAAATATAATACTTGTTAATTCTCTTTATAAAGGCGTTCATACAAATAAATGTGACGTTACTAATGCCCAAAGAAATTGGTTTTCAACAACTATCTATTAGAGATAGATATGTGCTACCGCGGACCATTTTTGTAGATGATTTTATTATACATCATTATTTTCTACATCATTTTGTTTAATCTCAGGCGGATTAGACAGCATACGCCATGAAAACTCGCTAGGACTAACTTTTTCGTCGACTTGATTCACTTATACTGTTAATGCTCAGCTCCTAAACATGATTGGTCCACGTTTAATACTTGTAAATCTTCCTGGCGAATCAACCTATCTAATAGTGAAAACCGCAACAATATCCGTTTAGTAGTTTTTGCGTAAGGGCACAGAAAGACAGACAGACGTGGTAGGGGACTTTCTCTTCGTAATCCCAAGATCAAAATCAAACACGGAGCACCCCATCGCAAGATTATACTATGCAACCTTTGTATGAAAGATTACAGTTAACATAACAATTATTTATTTATCTAAATTTGCGTATATGTATATTTGAGTGAAAACTTCTATAAGCGCGTTGAGCGATTTTTGGTTGGGAGAAGTCTTATGGATTCGCGATATGGAGTATGCTTGACCCGATAATCTCCGGGCAGGAATTCGTTATAGTGGCTTTCACGTATGCATGGATCGGGCATTTGCGCATTTCTGGCCGGCAGTTCTCCGAGATTTTTTTAAATTGAAAACTTTAATGTAGGTACTGTTCTGTTTAATATGGACAATTGGCAAAAAGTGAACACTGTCACAGTGTCTCTTTGATCCGCAAGGTATAAAGACTATGTCATTAATATTTCAATATAAAAAATCGTTGGAAATTCTAACACGAGTTTCTTGCGTCTCGTCCTATCATCATGATCAAGAATTTTTCTACAGGCATCTTAAAAGTTCTTAGCAAAATATATTCTGTGAGAAGCCTCAGGCAATGCCTAGTGATGTATTTCACATATAAAAGTGGGTCACAGATGGAGAATAAGAATAAATAACGTATTGTGTACGGTCAAAAATAATTTACTTGACAATATGGAGGTCTCATGTGCTATATAAACTTATATAAATAACACTACGAGCTATTTACGACTTCTGTTGTCACACAATTAAACGGTTTTCGTTCACGAAATTGGTTAAATTGATTTTTTAAAGATTTAGCTTGGTGTTCGATGTCAGGGTGGGAAGTAGGGTTTTTTTCAAGATTGTTGTCCTAATTATCATCACTACATATTGTCTGAAGGACTTTTTTTGCGGTTTTTACTATGATATAGGTTGATTCACCGGGTAAACTTGGATCTGTAATTTTTAGGCGCTGAGCATTAACAGTATAAGTGTATCAAGTCGGGGAAAAAAATTACCCCTAGCGAGTTTTCATGGCGTATGCTGTCTAATCCGTCAGAGATGTAACAAAATGATGTAGGAAAGAATTGTGTAGAATAATATCTATCTAACATCACGCCTTTGATCACAAGAGGAGTAGGCAGAGACAATCGAGTGCCATTTGTTACGATCCTGACATACCTCTTTCGCTTCTTCATCATACTTTTCCATACATGGATCTACAAAAAAAATCGTGGTAGCATACCATATCTATCTCTAATAGATGAGTTGCAAACCCATATTGTACCCGTGGGACGGAATTGCTAGTAATATAGTACCTAGTTGAGATTTGCTGATGATCTGGTAGAAGGAGTAGAGAGCAGTTGGAACTTCACAATTTTTTAATATTTTATCAGCTAATCTCATCATTCTCGGTCCCAGGAAGAGTCAAATATCATATTTTTAAGCCTAACTCTCGAGTAGGTAACCAGATTTTTGAAATATTTTGAGATGAAAATGCCTCTTACCTATTTAATACGAAATCGAAATGTCTAATCATGTAGGACGTTTAAGTAGGTGCATAAGTTAAAACCCAAAAGCCATTGGCACATAGCCAACATAGGAATCTACCAGCACAGGCTCCTTCTGCCCGGAGGAAGATTCAGCAGAACATACCCTATTCCAATGTGATGAGTTCTGCAATGAAAGAAGAGAGTTCTTCGATAAGATGGGATTCCATATTCGCAAGGATAATATGATAGAGGCGATGATAGAGTCAGAAGAGAATTGGGACGCGGTGGTATCCCTGGTTATAAAGATCATGCGCAGCAAGGAAATTAAAGAGCGCGCAATGAAAAAAAAACAAGGTGAACTATAGAGAGGCGGCCACTTAACTCTTGACAGAATTACTTAGAAGAAGTCCCAGTCAAGAGGGAATAGAAGTGGCGTAGGAGGAGGGGTTTTAGCCGGTAGGAGTCCGGCAGTACCCACGTCCAGACGTGGGTGTTCAATGCAGGATTTCCCCCCTCCTCAAAAACGTAGAAATCTCTTTATAGAATAAACATTAAATGCTGTTCTTTGAGAAGCGCATCACTTGAGAACGGCTAAAAAAATTGGGAAAGAAGAAAAAGGGAAAATTCGGGAAAAACTGAAAATGCTGTTTTCTATGGGATTTTTGTGTGAACTCAAGACCATAATAGGGTATGAAAGTGAATATGGGCTCCACGGGCGAAGCTGGGGCGGAAAACTAGTTCTAAATAAATATTGGACCATAGGTCCGTTCTCAGTAGATCCATTGACAGATAGATCTAGATTTATTCTTATTATTATCATCACAACTTTAATTCCTTGAGTCCTAAAGAGACCACATAACAATAATAATATCCAATAGAGAATATTATAAGTAGTTTAGAATTCTGCAAGCTAAAGTACAAAATATGAGCTCTCAACGTAAATCGCAGTCTAAACATCAATTCAACTAAGCTAGAGCTTATATAAATAAATTCCATTGAATATTTATTGATATAAAACATCTAAATCTGTGAGAAATAACGTAACATATTAGAGCGGGTTGACTATATTAATATAACGACGCAAGCTGAACAATAAGGACCTTACCACAAAACGGTATTTAACAAGTGTTTAGTTAAACTATGTTTTATCACTCTCTTACAAATCTGTCCTTCAATATGAAATGACTCTAAAACTGGGTTCGGGTCGGACGGGAGACGACGGGACATCACAGGCTTCACCGGAGGCCACGGTACACTTGTCAAAAAACGGACCGTGGCACCCCAGATATAGAGGGAGACAATTTGTTTTTTCTTTTTCGTTTTCATGTAGAGTTATGCCGAAAAAAC
Source organism: Nemapogon koenigi (assembly GCA_963924495.1). NCBI lineage: Eukaryota > Metazoa > Arthropoda > Insecta > Lepidoptera > Tineidae > Nemapogon > Nemapogon koenigi. The sequence continues at coordinate 1,348,408 of OZ004640.1, read as the reverse complement.
CGAAAAATATAATTTCAGTCTTATTGCCACGCGTCATATTTTGCGAATTCCCAATACAAATATTAAGAGCAAGTGAAAGCTCTTCAAAAATTCAGTAAATAACATTTTATTACGTTATTTTTCATTGAATACTCGCTTCCATCAGATATTTAAAGTAAAATACGGGCCTTAATGTGATCCCATTAGTTTTAATGTTTTAATATTGAGAAGGTTTGTAATCGAGATATATAATTACAGTATACATGGCGATGAGAAAATAATCGATTATTAAAAGGGAGTATATTTAAGAAGAACTTGAAATTACTCGACCGAATTAAAAAAAGATATGCAATATTTGCAGCTAAACCGGAGAAAAATTAAGAAAAGGTTTCAGAAATTTCCACAAGCGCCGTTATCCTTGGAGATATAGGCTTTTACCAAACTAGATAAGTGCAGCAATTTTTAAATTAATCTGATCTTTAGAAGTTCTAAAAAGTTTGACGACTAATTCTCATCTAATCTTATCTATTTTTTAAGGTAATGGAGTTTATTAATTTCATGAAATATTGTCTCATAGATTTAACTTACATCGTGTATACCTAGTATCTAAATCTCCAAACTAATACATTTTTTAGTCTAATATATTTTTCATACTAGTGATCCCGCCCCCGGATTTTCACGGGTACAATATGCTATGCTACCGCGGACTTTTTTGTCTACTATAGCATAATGTATAAGCTATAACATTGTAAAGTTCCATCAAAATCCGTCCAGTAGTTTTTGCGTGAAGGAGTAACAAACATCTATCCATCCTCACAAACTTTCGCGTTTATAATATTAGTAGGACTAGTAGGATTAAAAATACAAAAGTACATACAAATAAAATCTAAAAAAAATCTTTAAAAAAGAAAAGAATTAAAGGTAGAATAGAAAGTCCAACCGTGCCTAGAACACTTGCTGCGTTACCCCTTTGAATCTCTGAAGAAACTCTTAGCTCGGTGATGACCACGCATTCCGATAAGAAGTTTACCAATTTTATCAACACACTCCTTAGAGTCAGATGACCACGGGCCAGGAGTCTCAACCGCAAAAGCAAGATAGTGATCCAGGAGGAATTATTTTGGATTTTTAAATGTGCCGTCTCAGAAGCTGCAGAATAACTGGCCACTAACCTAAAATATACGGCCAAATGAGCAATAATGTTGCTGGGTACCCTAGGGCTACTAACACGGCTCCGGGAGCCCTAAGGCAGCACCTTATAAAGAAATAGATAATTCCAGCCGAACGAAGCTCCAGTGAATGTCAACGCAATAAGAAACGTCAACAACGAGAGACAAGTGGCTGACAAATGATCGACTGTAAACAGGTGGATAATGCAATCGCAAGATCCCAAGATATATCTTAAGATTCATAGATACAGTCTCAGATTATGGTGCTCCCACATACATTTGAATAATTCGAGTTTATGATGTAAATAATCGTGCGTATTGAGAACTACTTGCTATTGCTAGATTGTGAATGAGAAATGTTTATATGGAAATTATTCTAGTGTTACACTTTGTTAGGGTTCCGTATGTCAATGAAAATAATATTATTTTCCTACCTATTTAGTACATATACCTACTTTCTTTTATATCTGTATCTAAAATAACCTATAAAGTTACACAATACATTTTTCAAAATACATAAAGATATTTTCTCAACTTGCACTTCATATCAGACTCTATTCATGTTAAATACTTTATTTAACTTACAACATCAGACTATAAATTAAAATAAAATAAAACAATAATAAATTAAATTTAATTAAATCAAATCAAATAAGTAGAGTCAAAATAAATCAAAATGGAATAAAATTACCTACTTAAGTAAAAAATAAATTAAGTGAAATATACATAATCAAGTCAAAATTAATGAAATAAAAAAAAAAGGTCAAATAAAATAAATCTACTTATATAAAAATCTAAAAAGTTTGTATGTAGGTATGTTTGAACGCTATTATCTCAGGAATTCGAATTGATGAGTTAAATAGCCCAATTTTTAAGGAAGGTTATCTTCACGCTATGACCCAAATGAGAGGAGACCGAATCAAAAATTTCCAGGGTGCAATGTAACCGGGGCAGAAAGCTATATAAATATATAATAGAATTGTGCTTAAAAATAGATTTTATTTGTCTGTGTGGATGTTTGCCAAAAATAGGCTTCGTAACAAATTTTCATGAAATTTTCAGCAATTACTTTACATTTACAAAATGCTCTTTGTATCATTTCGAAATGTTAGACTGTTTAAAATAGCAGTTTATATATTTTTATAAATGAACTCGTATTATCTTCCTTGCTCTATTTTACAAATTACACAAAAATGCTATGCTCCAATTTTTTTGAGAATATTAGTTAAATCGACATCTCTTGCTTCGGATGGAACGCACTTCTTCTAAAAATAACCGATACCTACGTCTATTAAAGAAGTATCTCATCTAAGTCCATTAAATTCAGCAATTTACACCTTAATGTGGACACTGTTACTGGAGTCTCTGGCCACAACGCAAGGTATTTCTTAGTTTGTTTACAGTAACACCAGTTTGTATGAAATATTGTCTCAAGGCAGACATTACAATCGGTTTATCACGTCTTTTATCCCAATAGAGGTAGGAGAGACAATCGAATACCATTTGTTACGATCCTGACATACCTCTTTCGCTTCTTTTATATATTCATCATACCTTTCATACATTATGCTCGGCCATTGTGTGTATCCTTTAATATTTCCTACATCAATCAAGGGTGGCAAGAACCAGGCATATCGATTTCAAAAAGTCATTTACTTACAAGAAAGACAGATATATAACTGTACCATATTTAATAAGTAGTTATATATGTTAAAAAAATATAAAATCCAAAAGCCACGATAACTTCTGCATTTTACCTGATTTTATTCTCTACCTCAATCAATCACTTTGTTGTCTTATAAGGCTGTATACACATTTAACTATTATTTTGTAACACTAACTCATACCTTGGTGAAATTTTAATGCTTTAACTTTGTTTTTTTAACTAATTTTAATTAGGATTGCGATTTTTTATTTTTTATAAAATATTTCACATACATATTTGACGTATATGTTTATTAATCGTAGATGAACTCTTGTTCATGTATGGTTTTAAAAGTTCTAATTGAACTAATCTCTGATGAGATATATCACACATTTATTCAGGTTAAAAATGAAATAACTATATAAAATATAACGAAAATTAAATAAAACTAAAGTAAACCTGTTCCGCGTGGAATTGCGACGAGAATACTAGCTGCATTTCCTCGCTGCGAATCCTGATGCCACCAGAGGAGATGATCAGTCGTGTGGACATTTCTTTTATAAAGTTTTTGGCATTTGAATCCCATGGACCTAGACTTTCTACAGCAAACACAGGCACAGATTTGTAGTTTTCTATTATTAGACTCTGCGATTGCCGTCGCATGCAGCTCCTGCTGTTACCCTGAAATGAGACGGGGCTAATATGTCCACACACGTGGCATCCCATACAAGTAAGGGCTCTCTCTCTTTATCTCTGATTAACTTTGACTAACAGAAATTGGGCGGAGATCGATATAAAACGTTTATTTAGACAAATCTGAGATCGCTTTGTAGGTAGTTTTTGTTTATGTTTGCGCCAGTTTGAGTTCATACGAACGGGCATACCAACGTTTCCTTTTTTCTCATAAATCCACACTGATTTGACCGCGTTTGACAGTTGAATTGACTGACAATCGCTCTAGTGGCAAAAAAAAACCCGTTCGGCAGTGATTTTTTTCTTCTAATAAATAATTAAACTAAAAATATTCGCAATTTCGATATCCTAGCGCACGCACGCATAGTTACAATAATTTTCCATACTTCGCAATCCGCCCAAAGTTCATCTAAGTAACAGCCGGCCGGCTAGTGAGTAAACAGTTACAGCGGAAGAGACCTACTGCAAGCCAATTACCAGCGCTGGGAGAACGAGATTGAAAGTCCCGGCAACGTCAGAGCTCACAGGTTAGTGCACAACTGACCAGAACTTCCATATATATCCTGTCTCCAGGTCTACCACAAAAATACAGTCCACTAAGTTTCCTCCCGGGCTAGGTTCTACCAGAAATCCTTAGTAGTACCACCATGAACAATGTGTTCACGTCTTTATGAGTCGAACGTTGATGCAGCGTGTTGCAGTTACTATCACGGACAGAGTAATGGCGTTGCCATGTATCGTTTTTGCTCCAAATTTCGAATTTTATTTCCCCCGAAAGGGTACAATTAATCATCACATGGGCGTACACTTGGGAGTAACTGCAAATATTTTTAATGGCTTTATAAACTGCGGAACATTCAGCCGAAATATTAATCTGTCTTTAATCTACATAAAGCATGCACTTGTATGATAAATTAATATTAATTGTAACGAAACGAGAGACACCATCACGGATTTTACTATGTGGCGTGGCCAGGGACATTGGTAACAATGTGGACAGTTAGTGTTCCAAGACTCGACAGCATGACGGTCTTCGAAGCACGAGTTTTTTTTTATAATTTAGTGAGGTCGCAATATGTACGTTTTGTTTCTAACTCTAGGACTGATAAACGAAGTAAACATGAACGCCGGCTATACCTGCCCTCCGAAAATACGACATGAAAACGTTTATTCGTGAATCTGGGAACTCCGATTAAAACTCCAATATTCTAGCCATTGTGATATCGACTCCATTTATTAAATTCTCATTTTACATCCAAAGAATGTAATTATATATTTATTACAAATACAAATTATTATTGTTTTTTTTTTATTTTTATTTTATTTTTTCTTCACGGGTTGCCTTGCAGCTTTCGAAACCGTGTTACGGTCCATGGGTACCCAGCGGAAGACCAAGTCTCCCTCGTTTAGCCGATGGTATTTGTGAGGCTATACCTAACGAGTGGCCAGTTCTTTTCATTTTTATGTTCATATACATATATAATTAAGATTTATGAAGAAGATGTACAAAAATTTAATTATGTTTCATATAAATTGTATGTTTACCTTGGGCGCTTATCTATAGCATAGATTTATTTTCTTTCATTGCACAGTTTCAGCTTTTTACAATTAGTTTTTAACCCATTATTGTAGGGGAAAATATCCATATTTTCAGAGGATTATTTTTCCCAAGTTCTCTTGAAGAAGGCTCGTTATATGACCTTAAATCGTTGAATGTCTCTGCCTACACCATAAGTTACAAGGCCCGTGAAGCTGCTTTTTTGACACCTTATTATTCATCGAATTATATTTAGACAAGGTCGTTATAAATTAATCTTTAAATATCTGTACACAGCCTTGCTCTTCTTTTGAAGTAAATCAACGTTGATTGATTACCAACTCGCGGAGACAAAATTGGTTTTTGTCGGACACTTCCATTACAATATTATATCGGTCATTTGCTTAATAATTTTCTCAGGCCGTTTCAATTTAACTTGTTTTTGCGATGCACCAACGTAATTGAATTCCGCTGTGAAATGCTTCGTATGTTGCAGATAGTGTGATGAAACTGGTTAATATTAGAAATAGCTGAAAATATACCTCAACAGAACTGGCCACTCGTTAGGTATAGCCTTACAAATATCATCGGCTAAACAAGGGAGACTTAGTCTTCCGCTGCAATGGGTACACTGGAAGCTGTAAAACCCGTGAAGAAAGAAAGAAATAGCTAAAAATGAGTCAATCCCAATATCAGCCTTGTACGTGGAATCCTCCTCCACAGTCGGCAACTCATTACTGAGGATCGTGACTCCCACTCATCAGCTTCTCCTTAATTACCTTCCTAAATCGGCTGCGGTCCTCTGAAATGAAGGGCTGTGGTAATAGTGGTGTCCAGGTTTTCGGACAATTGATCGGACCATTGTTTGGGGCTTCGTCCTCGAGGTCTTTTTCCCTCCACCCCATCACCACAAGTTTCTTCAGGTTGTTGCCTTCTCTTCATGCAATATGTCCGAAATACTGCAGAACTTGATTAACACAGTGCAGGAGAGTCGTGGCTTAGACCTGATGTTTAGCTCTAATATATTTCAAATATCTACCTTTATAGAGCCATTATCTGCTTAGCAACCTCACATATTAAAAAACAAAGTCCCCTTTCGCGTTTGTCTTTTTCACGCAAATACTACTAAACGGATTTTGTTGTTAGTTTTTACTATTAGTTGGTTGCCCAGGAAGGTCTACGATTATTAAACAAGGACATATCATGTTTAGGAGCTGAGTATTAACAGTCGAGTTTTCATGGCGTATGCTGTCTAATCCGTAATGATATAACAAAATGATGTAAAATTGAGTTGTGTAAAATAAAATTATCTACCAAAAAGCTTGAGGTAGCATATATATTTTCCTAATATATAAGTAGTTATAAGCGTATGTAGATATTCAAACTGTTGTTTATATATTCATAGCTATAATTCTTTAAAGTAAGTACCAGATCAGATCATACGGGATTCAAACACAGGTTTCAGTTGTGGACCATTGACCGCTAGGCGAAACCTCTTGAGGAGTAAGAATAGAAAGTAACAAGTCGGACATCGAACCTGTATCAACAAAATTGCAATGTAAGGTCCTATTCAAAAAACCGAAGCCTTTATTCAACAACAATATATGGGTATCATTAAAACAAGATCGTATGGAAAAGAATGGCTTTTATTAGATTCCTTAAATTGAATGACTTGACAATTTACTGACGCAAAATAATAGATAATTTAAGAGCATTTGTAATACATAATTTATATATTTTTGTACACCTAGTTCCATATCAGTTAAACAGTGGAAAAACATATAAAAATTTTGTGTTAAAAACGCACCTGAAGTCCAAACTGTTAGGTTTTAAAATCCCAAAGTCCAACCTAAACATCCCTAAATCCAAAATCTAATGAACTAAGCCCAAATAATTGTATTTATATTATACAAACGAGAAGCCAAGTAATATTTTTTGACAGTAATTCATGTTCCTAAATATTTTAGTGTCGTTTCAAATCACACGCCATTCCGCGCCATTTCTAATGCTAAGAAAAAGGATTTAGGGACATCTTGAACTTGGCCATCCATTTGACAATCAAGGTACGTCACAAAAAAGTTAAGCGCCAATTTTCTTGACCACCTTTTGCAGAACAGGTCGATTACAGCAGATATTTCCTTACAGCTCCCAAAACCGTGTACCGTGTAATATACCTTCCCAACACACCTACTCTGTGCATGTGCCTATGGCCATATAACCCTGGCTGCGTTTCCTCGAATTTATCTTTTGAAAATTTATGTCTGTTAACGTTTTGTAGTCAGTCAAACTTAGATTACCTAACCTGATTAATATGGACAATGGGCTAAATGTGGAATTCGTGTAAAGACTAAAGCGAATTAGAATTAAATATGATACTTTGATCCTATTATAAAGTGCATGCGAAGCCAGGACAGGTAGCTTGATAGTTACAAAACAAGTAGTAACTGAAAATACGATTTCTTTAAAACCTAAACAAAAAGTTCTCTTCAACGCATAAGGTGTGATAATGAGGTTTAGGAAAAAATACTAATTTAATTTCTAGGAGTAGGGTAAAGGATCCAGTTGTTGGCGATATGTATTAGCAAATAGCAAACGAACAATGAACGGTTGATATTGTACAATCAACCTTAAAAATGCATGAAAAAAAAGAGTTTGTTATAAACTTTTGACGCTACATCTTTCTAACCATAACTAATATTATAAATTTGTTTGTTTGTTTTTTATTTGTTTTTGTTTGTTTATTTGTCTTTCTTCCATGCCAAAAAGTGGCAACAGTTCAATGTGATTTTTTGTATAGTGATAGTTGGAGGGAGACTACTTTTTATTCCGAAAATCCCTCCAAATCCTTTCCAAAATTTTTAAAAATTTCCGCGGGCGAAGCCGGAGGATGGAAAGCTAATCATTATATAACTACAAATGACAATGAAAACGGTATTGAAATCCATGCATCAGTTCCCGCGATTTTATTTTTTATGGTCACATACCGGCTATTTTACCCTAGACACTAAGTAGTCAATTATGTGGGTAATTATTGTCAGCGGTTTACGTGCTTTATAGGAATCTGAAGGCAAGAAATGAGGTAGGAAATTCTGAATTATGAAATTATTTTGGATGTGGTTAAAAGAGATGAAATAAATTTTACTGGGCCTGTTTGGAAGTAATTTAGTCTCATGCCCCCGTTTTTTCAACAAATGTATTTTTTCTAGGCTCATGGAAACTCTAAGTTCGAACTGAAAATTATTGATAAGGTACAAAAACAGGATGGGTAAGGAAAAGTAATATTATTTGTAATATTTTACAATTTTATTTGTAAATAGATGTAATAAAAATAATAGAATTGACACATCCAATAATAGTTCCTTCGTATATCCATAATTTAAATAAATTAACTTCAGTATAATTTATTTTTCTCACAAGATTTGAATTCCAATAAATTATTTCCTTTGAATTTTAAAAGGACAAAACAGAAAATTACTGGGATCTAAATAATTTTGTTTAGCGACTGGCTGTTTACCTGTTCTATTTGGGAAACTCACTAAATGTGGACACTGTTACCAGTGTATCTATCCACGCCGCAATCTATAAAGGCCGTGATGGTATATTTGTATGTTGTATTAATTTTATTTCAAGTGAAAGTTTCTTAATGAATCGTAACAATGCGATGCAATAATCGATATAATATATTCGTTGGAAAAAATATCGATTTAACTCTGGCATCGATTCGATATGGCTCGATTTATGGTACGAAATCTTTTGATATATATCTTATGTTTGTAGTAATTGTCAATATATTTTCTTATCGTCCGTATGGCTGTGTGTGGTATGAACTAAATTATTTTCAATATTCAAGGAAATAAATTATTTTTTCGTGACGTGGCATTTAAAGGAAGTGTTTCAAATACATATTTTAATTTGCACTTTCGTTATGTGAAACGAACTACTTTGTTTTTAATTTTGTTTTGCTTGTATTGCAATTTGCATGTTTCAAAGACTTTTTTAACTATAATTTGTGCTTAGGTATATAGGCGTAGGAAGCAAATACCTAATTATGTTAAATAATGTACTACTATGTCATTAAGTATGAGATCCCTAGAATAACCTAGTTTTGAGAAATAATAATTGTTGGCTGTAAACAATTTGAAATCTAAATAAGCCATGTTCTAATTAAAACTCTTCTAGAACTAGAACATCGAAATAATATTCACAAATATTATTATCCCCTTCATAAATAGGTACATAACACATACTTACGCCTTAATTCCCTTCTCGAAGAAGCGACGTATTAACTAAACTGTGTTTCGTCTTCGTCTATCATAATTAACTGCAGATTTGTTAGACGGAGACGAAATACAGTTTAGTTACTACGTCGCTACTTCGAGTTTATTAATAAGAGCGACCAAATAATATCCACTCGCAATGATCCTGGCATAACCTCTTGCGCCTTATATTCAGTGAATTTCCTTCAGGAGTACTCTCCATAAAACTAAAATTAAATCAAATTGGTTTTTTTTCGTTGACTTGGGTCCAACACTTTAACATGCGATAGAATATCTTAATAATTATTTTTCAATGAGATATTACATAAAGATATTTACACCGAAATTAAATTTAATGCTATACCAAAATTACAAAAATCAACATCCTCTATAAAATTTTAATCAATAAACTATTTACAATATATTTATTATGAAACTCTTCGATATTTAATAAAAATCAATAAGTCCCACGGGCCATATCGTTACTCAAACAGCGCCTAGTTAACGAAAAAGGAAAACAAGCGTAAACTTACGTTGCAATCGTAAAGCAAAGAGTTACCATAAATGAAGTGCTATGGCAAAATCTAGTATGTTTTACTACAACAAAATTATAACTTTAAAAGTTAATAAGATGAGACTTACTTAGCGCTGACATATTGACACGACAACTGAGAACCTAGTCGTCGTAGTTTATTAAATATACGGATTTTTATAAAATGCAGTGGAAATAAAAAAAAAATCCCTAACTTGGTCTCTTTGGACGTTTTCTGCAATTGTAGTTGTTTGACTATCTGGAATAATGTAGCTTTATAACAGTAAAATAATTTACAAAATTGATCGAGTAGCTTTTGGAGTTTACATACAAACACACAGCGTCTTTATTATATTAGTAGATATAGATATATTGGTGCAATAAGCTGATTTTATTAATATATTAATTATTTATTAAAGTTTCCAGCGACACGCGTTGGGGAGTATTCACTTTTACTCACAGTCGTTGAGTTGTTGTATGTATTGCCATTTCTTTAATATTATAACGGAGTGGCTTTTTTTCTATCTATCTATCTATCTATCTATCATCACGCCTTTCATCCCAAGAGGGGTAGGCAGAGACAATCGAATGCCATTTGTTACGATCCTGACATATCTCTTTTGCTTCTTTTATATTCATCTTACCTTTCATACATGCTCGGCGATTGTGTGTACTTTTAATATTTCCTTCGATCAACATATTTTTTATATGTTCAATAAAAGTACATCTAGGTCGTCCTCTGCTAGCATTTCCTTTCACTTCAGCCATATAAACCTTTTTAGTCAATCTATCATCCTTCATTCTTTCAACGTGTCCAAACCAGCGTAAACTACTTTTCTTCATTTTTGTCACAACATCATCTTTTACTCCGCATTCTTCTCTAATGACATCGTTCCGGATACGGTCAATACGCTTTATATCACACATTCTACGTAAAGACCGCATTTCCACTGCATTTATTTTACTTTCATGCCTCTTATTCCATACCCAAGTCTCGCTTCCATAAGTAAGTGATGGAACTAAAACAGCATTATGTATGTTCATTTTACTTTTAGTTGTAAGTTGTGTATTTCTGCATACATTGTTTAGTCCACCAAATACCTTGCTTCCCGCTTTCACTCTCCTTTCAATTTCTTTGTCTATCTTTCCACTTCTTGTAACCATACTACCTAAATAAACAAATTCATTCACTTGCTCTAACTTACATCCTTTCACACAAATCTTACACTCCGTCCTTTCATCTTCCTTTTCAAATACTAATACTTTTGATTTCGAAATATTAATTTTCATGAATTTCTTCTCACATTCCTCATTCAAAATTGCAACTAGGTTTTGCAGCTCTTGCTCCGAAGATCATTTGTCATTTGACTCATCGCCCACATATAATTTACTTTACTGGTCGTTAGAAATTTTAAACTTTGATTTATACATTTTTAGTTCCATTCTTAAATAAAAGTATTTTTTGTGCCAATTCAAATGACACGATCTCAAAATACGTATCTTAATCATATAATTATATCAATGACAAATTACAGTTGTCATTAAAAGCGAAAATTTGATTTATGGCATACACGATTTTGCTTTTATACAACACGAAATTATCCGAAAAAACATCCTTGTATTCCAAATAAATCGGAATTAAATCGCACAAATGTTATATTTACCGGTTTTGCATGAAGAAGTCACAATCACTAAATTATTTTTGAACAGACAATAATCGTAAACAAAAACCGGAAATTCAGTAGTTCATCAATAACAGCACAAGGTGTTTCCGAATAGGTATCTCGAAGGACGTTTTTAACACGAAAATCAGGATAATCTCTCAAACAAACTGAATCGATTCTAAAAATTATTTCACGAATAGAAAGCTACGATATCCCTGAGTGACATGCGCTATATTTTATTTTGATCGAAAATATCCACAGGCGGAGCCGGGGGCGGAAAGCTAGTGTATTGATAATTTTGAAATACTTTGACAATAATAATATCCAAAAGTTAAATCTTTTAACATGTAGATACTAGATATGCTAACTACTATCATAAAGGCGAAAGTGTGTTTCTTTGTCCTTTCGCGTCACAACACAGCAACGGATCGACATGATTTTTTTACAGATTAGAAGGGCCCAAGAGTGAAAAAGGCTACTTTTTTATGTAACCAATTAAAAATTTCGACGTACGAAGTCGGGCAGAAAGTTAATTTGCTAACATAACCAGATACATTCTCGGCTGAAGAACAAACAATAAATTTAACCTTTTAAATAATTAGGTGATGCATTGTGTTGTGTCGAACAAACTTTGCGACCTCCTTTCTCCTGTTAGGGGCTCCAGAAATCCCTTCTTAACCGATTCCTACAATATAAATAAAATTGGCCAAGAGTGAGTAGAACTGGTGTAGAGAGGGTTGGTACTATTTTTTTCCATGAGAACTTTAAGACAGGATATTGGTTTAGGTTTTTGACCCCCCAAAATTGACCCACACTATCGAAATTTGTTTATTTACACTATACTAAATTTTAACCATTTTCGTCAACGAGTAAAGGTGGCCACACATTCGTCTAATCCCCGGCCGGTCACCCTACGGTCCACCGAAACCGACCACAGACTCGTCCAATTCTTATCGCGCGGCCCACCATCCGTTTTCAAATCGTTGTATTTGTGGTTGATTTCGATGACCGGAACGATCTGTCACACACACACACACATCCACACGCCTTTGTTTAATCGAATCTTGTGAGTCTGTTTGGGTGAGTGAATGGCATGTGATTTAGATCGTATGATTGCCAATGTGTGGCCTGTCTTCAATCTCGATCATACGGCGGCCGGACCGAAATTTTTCTGTGAGATACTCGTTGATCGTACGTCCCGTAGATTCGGAGAAAATAAGGTGTGACAGACGGACAGATAGACACAGTCCTATGATCCTAAAAGGGTTCAGTTTTTTCATCGGCTGTAAGAAACCCTAAAAAGAATAAATATATATGAAAAATTATTTTCCTATGTCCTGAAAAGCTGTATAAGTCCATGAAGGTAAAATGAAGTCTGTTAAAATACCCATATGCTCTAATTCACAGAAGAATGCCCTAATGTTCGACTCAGGCGGCATCCAAAGTAATACATTGAAGGTTAAAATTAAGCAATAACACTTTACTCGATCGAAAAGCAATCGCTTTGATTTCGATATTAACATAAAGTTTTATGGGTGAACACAAAACTCCTTATTACACGGTCCTTTAGGGATCCTTAGGACACATCAAAGAAACTTTACTCAAATTAGTTGAACCATTCAAGAGAGGATAAGTATAACCTTAAACACAATCCGACGTAGAAATCTCAGTTTGAGAAAAACTTTTCAGTACAGTAAAAAATGGATTCTGCAGTTTGTATTTTGCACCATAATACGCATATTTATAAATTTTATTCCTAAACGTTGTCCCCAGAGCCGAGACTTTACGAAGAGGATTATTATCTATGTTTGGGGCAAATGAATTTAATAGTCTGTTACGATTCAGTGTTCAGATTCAGATAAGTTTTCTGTGTCACATGGATATGTCCGTAAAATAACATACATATATGAGTATTACCATGGCTGTAAAATAATTCTTTGCAATATTCTCTAATTTCTCTATATCAATTTTTATCCAAACTATTATAGCTGTTACTGCTTGAATGATTGAATTTCTAAAATTTTTGCATTACTACAAAGTCCCCCGCCGCGTCTGTCTGTCTGTATGTCTGTCTGTGGGATCTGATAGATCTGGATAGATTTTTTTCTCATTAGATCTATGTTTATTTAAAATTGATCTAACTATGAGACAAATAAATCTCATTAGATCCATCATGGATCTGGCGAAAGGATCTACTGAGAATGATCCTGTCTGTGACCTTTTCACGCAAAAACTGCTGAACGGATTTTAATACGGTTTTCACGAGAAGATAGGTTATTTCACGAGGAAAGTTTTCAAGCATTAAACATGGACCTAGCTGAATATTAACAGTACAAGTGAATCAAGTCGGAAAGAAGCATCGAGTTTTCATTGCGTATGCTGTCTAATCCGTCAGAGATATAACAAAATGATGTAGGAAAGAATTGTGTAGAATAAAATGGTCTACAAAGAAGTCCTTAGTATCACATATCTATCTCTAATAGATTAGTAGTTATAAGCGTATTTATGTAGGTATTCAAATTGTTGTAAAATGTAAACCAATCTTTACCAGTGTGAAGATGTAATTAAACTTTATGTAGCAGCATACCAATTCTTTTAGCATTGGTAGCCTTATTTTTTAAATATTCTGCAGAACCACTTGTCCAAAACACCATAACGACTGTTGTGGTAGATTTTTTAACAGCAGCTACTGATAAGTGCTGTGGGGAACTGCACATTTTGCCGCCAAATTATGTGTCGTAAACATTAAGGACTGTCGTAACATTTAACGAATAACGTTGTAAAATCGTCGCGTGCGCATCTACTTTATAATTTTCGAAAAAAACTTCGATTTATTATGTAGAACGGATGAGTTTCGATTATGACTGTGTACTTATTTTTTCCAATTCATTCAGCATTTAATTTGCATACAAGTTAGCTATGAACATTGAAGATTGCTTTATTTATTCAATATACTTTACATTTTTGGATAACGAAAGTTTTAGAATCAGTATAGGCCTAAGGTTAGGAGCACCAGTATGTTGCGAACATAGATGTCCGTGTGGAAAAGAGGTTGATCAATTTGGAACTCACGGACTTTCCTGCATAAAAAGTGCAGGCAGGCTTTATCGCCACAGCTCCCTCAATGATACCATCAAAAGGGCTCTAGCGTCAATAGAAGTCCCTGCTCTCCTATAGCCAACGGAAATAAACCGGGAAGACTGAGAGACCAGATGGAATGACTCTGATTCCCTGGGAGCGAGGTCGGGCCCTTGTATGGGATGCTACGTGCGTGGACCATCGATGTAAAATTAGACCCGTCTCGTCTCAGGGAAACAATCAAAGCGGGCACTGCGGCGGAAATCGCAGATACCAACAAAGGAGCAAATATTATTATAGTTAAATTATTGAAAACTACAAATTTGTGCCATTTGGTGTAGAAACTCTAGGTCCGTGGCCAATGCCAAAAGTTTATTAAAGATATATCCCTTGTCTGATCATCTCTTCTGTTGACAAGAGGGCTGGCTCCTTCCTTGCTCAACGCATTGCGATTCAGCGGGAAAATGCAGCCAGTATTCTTGCCACTATTCCACGTGGACCTGGTTTATTTAGTTATTTTTAATGTTTAGATTAGATTTAAGGTTTTCAAGCATAATACAGGGAATCCTAGCAGAAACCATGGAGTACCTACATTTCTGGTGTAACTTGTTTGAAAAAAAGCTTTATTAAAGCTCACGATTATTTTTATTATGGGACTAATTCTGGACTGAAAATTTACAACTGTTGTAACTTAAATTTGAAATTATAGACAAACATTTTAATTTTATTTAATTGTAAGTGATATATCGACTTAGGAATTCAATTATTTCACTAAAGAGAATCCGTGATAAATTGCAAGTTTATTTATAACACTGCTCGTGCAAAAATTCCACGACAACCCGATCAATCGTGAGGAGGAGTCAAGTGGTCGAGCGATTTTCGTATAAATCTGTTCAAAAGATCGTTCCAATCATAAACCGAACGGCGACTATATCGGCCGATTGAGACGATATTGCCTAAACTGGAGGGGCGGATTCACGACCACCCTACTTCTCACGGAGGATCACATGGATCTGATTAAATATGGAGGCGGTATATTTTTGAAACGAAATGATGGGAATTAAACTGTGAACTCACAGAAAGTAAAACGATACGAACGTGGCTAGCCTAAAAAGGCATATGTTACTTCAATCATCTATGAAAAAAAAAACTTGTCGATCTGTTGCTCTGTTTTGACGAGAAAAAAGTACAAACATAAAACTCGTAGGTACCTACTTCTGTGCCTCTTGTATGCTGTTAATTTTTTTTTTATTTTAAACTAGCTTTCGGACAAAATAAAATATATCCTATCGCACTCATGAATAATGTAGCTTCCTATTACTAAAATAATTTTCAAAATCGGATTAGTAGTTTCAGAGACCACCTACATCCAAACTTACAAACTTCACCTCTTTATGATATTAGTATAGATAAATTAAGAAAAGTAGTATTTTCATATTATACTATAACATATAATAAAAAAAGG
Source organism: Nemapogon koenigi (assembly GCA_963924495.1). NCBI lineage: Eukaryota > Metazoa > Arthropoda > Insecta > Lepidoptera > Tineidae > Nemapogon > Nemapogon koenigi. The sequence continues at coordinate 1,332,390 of OZ004640.1, read as the reverse complement.
TTTATATGGCTAAAGTGAAATTCAATTCAATTCAATTCAAAATATATTTATTTCGTAGGTACACAAGGCACACTTGAAACAGTCAATTAGAAATACAATACACTTTTGAATTAGCAGATTAACAGTAAAATACAATTTATATAATAAAATGTCTAAATAATATGTCACTAAAATACAATTACAATTGCTGAAAGGAAATGCTGGCAGAGGACGACGATATATTGATCGATGGAAATATTAAAAGTACACACAATCGCCTAGCATGTATGAAAGGTATGATGAATATAAAAGAAGCGAAAGAGGTATGTCAGGATCGTAACAAATGGCATTCGATTATCTCTGCCTACCCCTCTTGGGATAAAAGGCGTGATGATAGATAGAACATGGTATATAGTTAGATATAAATACCGCATCTGAGTTATGTCAGAGTGTATTTTATTAGATCCATGACATGATCGCTGGCAGATCTGTTTTAAATTACACTAAGGTTAAAGTCTAGAACGTGGTTAAACCTATTTAAGTTATCTTTAACCAGTATTTTACTGAGTAAACAAGGTTATTATGACAATGTCCGATGTAAAAATCTTTTATCTACTTCAATTGAAAAACTTAGCTGGTATTGCATATATACCTACGTACCTACAATCATGTCCACCAATCTATACAAATAAATAATTAACTTTAAAAAAAGTATGTATTCCGACTTGAATTATTGTTCTTTTTTTCAATTTTTTACAAAGACACTACTTTTACAAATCTAGACAATTATTATACAAGTTTCGTGTAGCTGTATGTTCTTTTATTTTCCTTCCTTGTCGGTTTACTCTTGACAGAGCGGTCGTGGTCTTCATGTTCTCTGTCGGCTGTGACACGTGTACACTCATGCAATAGGCCACCCACCGCAGTTTTAATCTGGTCGGTCCATCGCATGGGTGATCTGCCGCGTGTTCTTGTGCCTACTGTGCCTTCATGATGACTTTCTTGGGAAATAAAGTGTGCAGTGGTTTCCCCTTGCCTTCTGCATCAGTCCTTTTTGGAGTTATTTAGACCCCAAGGCTGCTGGGTCCACGTCTAGCCGGTTGCCTGGCCAGGTGTATGGATATACCGCCATTGCTCGGTCGCAAGAGCCTCGTTCGTTATCCAGCAGGGAGCACCTCGTGCAGGAAAAGTTGACAGTAGGGTCGGATAAGTTGTTGTTTCCGTTCTCCACTTACTTATTTGCCACCAATCGACTATAAATTCAACGACGAAATATTTAATTTTTCTTCCTTTTCAGTGTGAGTTTTCAGTTAACAATATTTGAAGCCGGTATAATAGCTAGGCTCCGAAAAGCATGAATGATTTGCATGGAACTTTCAGGATATGTTAATTTATTCCAATGGGAAGTTAAAATTATTATGTCCGCCTATCTTTAATTATTTAAGAATCATTGTGTTATTGGGACCGAATTATATGACAAATCATCACCTTTAGAATTTTATCTGTACAAATAACATTGTTCGAAACATATGTTTTACGTAATCAGTAGTAATTAAATTAAATTTCGATTGTCAAAAATTGTACTTAACCCGTTTAAACAATTGTTAAAGTAAATTGTATTATACATCCCATTATTTGAAACATATTTTCAAGCTAAAATAAATTGAGTAGTGTAGGTATGTTCCTAAATTATAGATTTATATATGCTTCGTCAATGGATTTTTTTGAAATGTACTCTAAGAATTTATCCCAAAGGTTTTCCGTGACGGCACTGGCCGGTCCTTCAACTATCTTTGTGCAAAGAAATCACCTCGTTGCTCGGTTTTGACGTGACAGACTGACAAACAAACATTTATAATCGTAAGCCACACCCTAAACTCATGAATCGGGCGCATGAGTGGTTCGGGCGCAACTGATCGCGTCATGCAAGACAACGACGGCGCTTTGTCCGTTCTTGCTGCAGAAGTGAGAAGGGCATAATGTACCGCTTCTCGGAATTAATGACGTAAACGGCATATTACAAATAAAGAATTTATTTAAAAACGATCACTTGCAGGGAAACATCTTCTTAATCAATACTAGGTACTGAGATTACCTACAGATTCGTATAAAATTTAAACGTAAATCCCTTCAGAGTATGGTCGTATGACTAAAAAGGTGATTAAAAAAATTTAAGTTATCGAGAAAATGTTCACCAATCATGTTTTCATCTTACACAATACTAGATAAAATCCTCTAGTTTTCAATGCCCAAATTGTATGTTCATAGCATTCGTAAAATTCGGGAATTTCAGTTCAGAAATCAACCGAAATTATTTGTTCCTCCTCTTAAACAAACCCCTTTTGTAATAAATAAAGAAACAAACAGCCGATTCTATTGGGATATCACTATCATCTTATTTCAATAACTGTTCTAAAACAAAGTCCGTTTTTCTGTTGTGCCCAGATTTTAATTGTAACTACTCATTTTTTCAATACACTTGCTCGAAAAGTGAACTTTCAATGTCAGTAAACATGGCTCGTAAGTTTGATGGTTCGTTTGTTCGTACACGGCTATACTTCGACCTCCGATTAAAACCTCCGATTTAAAAGTGTCGGAACCGAAGTCGGAGTCGGAGGTGTAAAATCAATCGGAAGTTCCGACATTTCGGAATCGGAGTCGAAGCTCCGTAACATCCCTAATATAGAGAGCCAGATAGACATACAGAGTTTATTTTGCATTTATAGTGTCAATATGGATAGTATGGAAATGTTTATGTATTTTACTTGACATTAGGATACAATAAACTAACAATTATTAATTTGATTTCTTTTTATTCAACATAAAATGCCTATTCATAATAATGACAATATCCTTCATAGGTTTAATTAACTAAATCTATCGCTAAGTGGACAGGATCATCAAGTAGATTCTAATTTAAAGCAATAAAACATTACATTATTAAATTTAACTTATTTATTTGTAATAATCGTGATATATAATACAGTCAACCTTGAACAATTCTATACATTTCTTTATACATACTTAATTATCTGGTTCATCAGTTCCGTCATTGTCTTCGGGAGAATCATTTTCTGGTTGGTCGTCCCCTGGTTGGTCATCTTCTGATTCGTCGTCTTTTGGTTGATCGTCATCTGATTGGTCATCTTCCGGAAGGTCTTGATTCAATTCAGGGTTTGGTGCAATTTGCTTATTAGAAGCGGGTTTTGGAGCCTGGCCCAAAGCTTCTAAAACTTTCTTTACAATTTCGTCAATTTGCTTATCAGATAATGGTATCTCTGGTGTGGGGCTTTCAGGTGGAGTTGGTGGTGGATTAGATTTTGGTGGAGAATTTTGATCTCCATTTGGTGTTGAAGGTTGATTAGGTGTGTTAGGATTTGGATTTGGTCCATTTTGTGGAATTGATGGTGGGTTAGATTTTGGTGGAGAATTTGGACCACCATTTGGTGTTGAAGGTTTATTAGGTGCATTTGGATTTGGTCCATTTTGTGGAATTGATGGTGGGTTAGATTTTGGTGGAGAATTTGGACCACCATTTGGTGTTGAAGGTTTATTAGGTGCATTTGGATTTGGTCCATTTTGTGGAATTGATGGTGGGTTAGATTTTGGTGGAGAATTTGGACCACCATTTGGTGTTGAAGGTTTATTAGGTGCGTTTGGATTTGGATTTGGTCCATTTTGTGGATTTGATGGTGGGTTAGAGTTTGGTGGAGAATTTGGACCACCATTTGGTGTTGAAGGTTTATTAGGTGTGTTGGGATTTGGTTTTGGTCCATTTTGTGGATTTGATGGTGGGTTAGATTTTGGTGGAGAATTTGGACCACCATTTGGTGTTGAAGGTTTATTAGGTGTGTTGGAATTTGGATTTGGTCCAGGATACGGTGGTGGGGTAGGAATAGCTCTCCTATTTACGGCTGGTGCAGATTGATTTGGATGTTTTGCGGGTAATGGTTTTGGTGGTTTGGAATTAGGATTCGGATGATAGATTGGGACTGGTCTTGTTGGAGGTGGCGGGTTTATTTTTGGAGGTGGCTTTGACTGTGGCTGTCCAGATGAAGATGATGCTGCTGCTGCTGCTGCTGCTACTGCTACTGCTACTGGGCTGTTTGGTTTAGGTGGGGATGGTGTAATTGGCCGGTGTGGTAGACTGGGCGCTGGTACTATGTGTGGTGGATTACTGTGCTGTGGTGGTCGAGGTTGAGGTTGATTCACAGGTACATTTGGTGCAGAAGGAGCTGTTGACAAAAAAGTTTGGTATTATTTTTGAGACATCTTCTAATTATTGGTAACGTGTTTTAGAAAATTTGAATTTGTGTTGATATTGATGCTAATATGAAAATATGTTCCCATTATCTTAATATCTTGTAAATAGTATCGACGATGATGGCGATTTAGAACTAAATTTCACCAATTTAAATAAAATATTTGCACGGAATGTGTGTATATAAATATCATGACTATTACCTCCACGATTTGGAAGTACTACAGGTCCCGGTCCTTGCTCATCTACAAACATAATTAAATAGATAAGAAATAATAAATATTATTGTCTACTTTCATCTTATTTAAAGTTTAAGAGAAACTCATTGAAATGTTTATCGTGTAACGTTGGTAAATCTTAATATGTTTTGATATTGATGCTAATATTAAAATACGTTCCCATTATCTTATGTTCTTGCTATTTAAAGCTATATTAAACTTATTTGAAAAAATATATTTGTGTGTATATAAATGTAATCCTGGTCCATGCTCATCTACAAATACAAATTGATAAGAAATTAAATATTGTCTACTTTTTACTATTTTTAAAAGTTTAAGAGAAACATTACGTTTATCGAGTCACTTACTTTGTGGTAGACTGGGTGGCGGTACTATTTGTGGTGGATTACTGTGCTGCGGTGGTCGAGATTGAGGTTGATTCGCAGGTACATTTGGTGCAGAAGGAGCTGTTGACAAAAAAGTATTGCATTATTTTTGAGATATCTTAAATTTAATCGTACCGTGTTTTAGAAAATTTGAATTTGTGTTGTTATTGATGGTAATATGAAAATATGTTCCCATTATCTTAATATCTTGTAGATAGTATCGACGATGATGGCGATTTAGAATTAAATTTCACCAAATTAAATAAAATATTTGCACGGAATGTGTGTATATAAATATAATGACTATTACCTCCACGATTTGGAAGTACTACAGGTCCCGGTCCTTGCTCATCTGCAAACATAATTAAATAGATAAGAAATATTAAATATTATTGTCTACTTTTATCTTATTTAAAGTTTAAGAGAAACTCATTGAAATGTTTATCGAGTCACTTACATATTGGTGCTCCGTTCTGGACTTGGATAAGTCCTGGTCTGTTAGGACTAGGGTTTGAAGTGAAATATGTTGTAACAACTGTAGCTGGATTGTAGGGGTACCGACCTGTTTAAAAAAAGAATGCAATTTCATTAATCACGATAATACTACGCAAGATATTAGTTTATCTATGATAATACAGTATTTTTAATGTATTCTATTCTATTTTCTCTTGTAATTAAGTAATGTTTTCTTAGATTTTTATGTTATAGTATTAACTCACTTAAACCATTGTTAGTATCTGGTTCAATATGTTGAGGTTGAACTTGTTGTACATTGACTTGTCGTGGTTGCGATCGTTGTAAATCAACTTGTGATAGTATCAATGGTTGTTCATTTTGTTGAAATTGCTGATTTGAATATTGTTGCTGAGGTTGCACTTGTTGATTTTGTAATTGCTGTGGTTGATTGGATGATATTCCTGTAAATTGTAATAGGAATTTTGTTTTAGTAATTATTTCTCCAATTTATTGTTTTGTCACATTATTTACCTGTATAATACCAGAAACGTAGATTACTTATGCATAATAAAAATAACTGTATGCATATATTTAAACAACCATTGTATCGGGTTTAGAAATATATAAATTAGATTACAAGAATATCATAAAGTATTTTTAAATAACACTTACCATTCAATTGTCCATTCTGTTGTTGATTGAAGTCATTTGGTTGATTAAAGGGATAATTGTTAAGCTGGTCATAGTTTTGGTTTTGAGGACCGTTGTCATATTGTGCATAATTTTGATTTTGTTGGTATGGAATCACATTAGATTCTAAAAGAAAATTTTACATCGTAGTTATATTTTGAGGTTATCTAATGAATACAAAAAATAAAGGAAATGAATATCAGTACTTATGGTTAAATAAATTTAAAACTTACCAACTACTGTAGAAATACTTAAAACTATAGCTAAAAAGCAAATGGAATATAATTTCGGCAACATTTTGTTAAAGCAAGTGTTACTTGCTTGGCTAACAAAATATATTTACCAAATTATTTAAGCTATGTGATATTTTATATGTACTAAATACATTGTCTTATGGCATCTGTTCATATTTAAGTTAAACCTGGTTTGCACTAGGGTAGTAATTTATTCGTGTGGCGAAATCTATTAACTAAATGTGTAAGAAACTATGAACTGACTTGACTATGACGCTTACAAAAATGTTTTTTTGGTGTTTTATTGATATTGTTTAATAAATTATGTTGTCCTCTTTTCTATAGTGTGTTTGGAAGTCTAATGTTCAACTTTTCTTTCTTTTGTATATCATGTTGTTTAATTCTGGTGATTTTTGCTAGTGTTTAAATGTCAAATACTCTGCTTAGATGCTTCAGCGCTTCAATAAAATTATGTTGTGAATTTATTTTAAATTCCTATTTTATTTCTATTTCTATAAGTATCTAGTATTACTATTTTATTATTGCAATATTTGTTATTGAGATACGTATACTTTGACAGTGTGAACAAGGCTTTAGGATATAGTCTATGTATTTTAAATGACGTACACGGCTGTTTCAATTTAATTCTAGTGAAATACATTTTTTTAATGCGTCGTTTCCCAGTACTATAAGACCAATTTGAAAATTTAACTAGATGATAAATCTATTTATTATTTTATTCTAGTTGCAACTTGCTATATTTTAATTTACGTAGATTTGAAATAGGTATCCGTATATACAATAATTGAAAAAAAAACAGATATACTAAAAGATATATATTAGAATAGGTACTAGATTAACTATCTCGTATAAGGCATCTTTGAAAACTTTTCTGTTTCAGATAAATCATGAAAAATATGCGCAAGTATACTTACCATATTTCCAGATATATTTGAATAAAGGGAAAAGGGATTACATAGGGTAATGTTAATAAAATTTGTATTTTTGTTATTAAAACACTTTATTAAAACAATATTAAATAATATATATCTACATACAAAGTTTAAATATAATAAAAATTAAACACAGGGAACCCCATGAGTGGCTCTCTAATCAAGAATATGTAGGATACATACTCATAAGTAGAAAACTTTCTCGAAATCACTGCCCTGCGGTAAAGTGCCAAGAATGCTAGCAGCGTTTCCTCGCTGTATAGCTATGCTAATACGTTGTCCAAGGTATGCTCCAGCCCTCTTGTCACCTGAAATGTCGATTAGACGAAATGATAGTTCCTTATATAATTTCTTCACTCCGAGGCCCCACGGACCCATGGTTTCAACCCCAAACGGTGCAAATAAGTAATCTTGTGCAAGGTTTGCGTACTTGTTTACGCCGTTTGAGGTTTTCAGCTGTTGTTGCTGCTGCACCAGCATTAGACGTAGCCTGGACGTGAGAAGCCGCCAATGTATCGACACAGGTAGCGTGTTTTTTTCACATACATTTTAAGATGTAGTCCTTTATGGCAACATCATACATTACTGACATCAATAGACACTATCATAAAAAAAACTCTTATAGAAATATTAAACTCTCCATTAAATGACAAAGCCTGGGCCCAAGCTTCACTCCCCATCCGCTTCGGTGGCTTGGGCATTAGAAAAATTTCACATGTCTCATTACCGGCATTTTTATCTTCCATCCACAGTACGCACACTTTAATAAATAAAATTTTACATACGTCTTCGGACGGTTTTAAGGTGTCGTGTTTGGAGGAGGCAATAAATGCCTGGAAATTGGCCTATCCAAATCAAAATTTACCTATAAATACAAATTTACAGAAGCAATGGGACGAGCCGCTCTACAAAAATGTACAAACAATATTATTACAAGACGCAAGTACTAAGCACGAACGTGCTCGTCTCCTTGCTGTGACAGAACGGGAGTCAGGATACTGGCTTCAATCTATTCCAAATTCTAAAATTGGTACTCAATTAGATAACATTACTTTTCGTCTTTCTGTGTGCTTACGACTCGGTATCAAAATTAATGAACCCCATCAATGTCGCTGCGGTCAAAATGTCGATTCTCTGGGACATCACGGACTATCATGTACGAAAAGTGCAGGTAGAATACCACGCCACGCCAGTCTTAATGATGTCATCCGTAGGGCCCTTGCCACTGTCCACGTGCCAGCTATATTAGAGCCGCCTGGTATAGCACGTGATGATGGAAAGAGGCCCGACGGTATGACACTCGTGCCCTGGACGCAGGGAAAAAAAAAATAAAAAAATAATTGTATTAGTCTATATTGTGTAAGTAGTTCCAGGAAGTGTAAGTAGTCCGATCGCAGAATAAATTTGATGTAGGTATTGTCAACTAACATCTGCATTATCGTTAAATTTAACTTTTTATATTTGTTAGACCACGCTTGGCTTATCATAATATAGAGTTAATATAAGTAAAGTAAACATAAGGTTTTATAAACAAATGCAAAATAAAGTGTTCAAAGATATGGTAAATTTAGTTGATCATAATCATAAAATTGCATCAATTTCAAGTTTTTTTTAGAATTGTACAATTATTCAATTTGAACGAGGAATGCGAGAAGAAATTCATGAAAATTAATAACTAGAAATCAAAAGTATTAGTATTTGAAAAGGATGATGAAAGGACGAAGTGTAACATTTGTGTGAAATCATGTAAATTAGAGCAAGTGAATGAATTTGTTTATTTAGGTAGTAGTTATGTTTACAAGAAGTGGAAAGATAGACAAGGAAATTGAAAGGAGAGTAAAAGTGGGAAGTAAGGTATTTGGTGGACTAAACAATGTATGCAGAAATACACAACTTACAACTAAAAGTAAAATGAATATACATAATGCTGTTTTAGTTCAATCACTTACTTATGAAAGCGAGACTTTGGTATGGAATAAGAAGCATGAAAGTAAAATAAATGCGGTCTTTACGTAGAATGTGTGATATACAGCGTATTGACCGCATCCGGAACGATGTCTGAGAGAAGAATGCGGAATGAAAGATGATCCTGTGACTAAAATGAAGTAGTTTACGCTGGTTTGGACACGTTGAAAGAATGAAGGACGAAAGATTGACTAAAAAGGTTATGGCTGAAGTGAAAGGAAATGCTGGCAGAATACTTTTATTGAACATATAAAAAGTATATTGATCAATGGAAATCGAGCATATATAAAAGGTTTGATGAATATAAAAGAAGCGAAAGAGATATGTCAGGATCGTAACAAATGTCATTCGATTGTCTCTGCCTACCCCTCTTGGGATGAAAGGCGTGATGATAGATAGATAGATTCAATTTCTACGCAATTGACGTAAATTGCAGAAAAAACATATTAAAATGAATAGTTTTCATCTGTTTCAATAAAGTAATTGTTTAATTTTCACCATATTTTACATCCTACATATTACTACGTATCTGATACAATAAGATTAAATCGCATTATTTTATCATCATTTTTAGAATGCAATTAATGTCTACCTTATGATATCATTATAATAATAATATAATAAATATCAGCTGTGCAAATTATAGCAACGAATTTTAAATGTATTCTTAGTCATTTTATATTATCCGCATTTAATTACTTTTTTTTATTATTGAATGTATTTTTTTATTTCTTATTAAAAATACAAAAGTACATACAAATTAAATCTGAAAATAATCTTTAAAATGTAACCTTAAAAACTGAAAAGAAAAAGAATAGGTAAAGAGTGGATCATTTAAAGGTAGAATACTTCCTTCTCTGTAGAAAGTCCAACTGTCCCTAAAACACTTGCTGCGTTATCACTTTGTATCTCCAAGCTTACGCGTCAACTTCTGTGGGCTAAGAAGCAAGATCCTTGAAGTGATTCAGCAGCAAGGAATAATTTTGATTCTTTATTTTATTTTTTACTTATTACTTTGTCTAATATTATCTAATAGTCCTGTTATTTTGTCTTAGAAGAAATGAATCAGGCATATTACTGTACCACCCACTTGGTATTGAGCTAAAGTGGCGAGTCTATGAAAGAAGGTAACCACTTCAACGTGAATCGCAATCGTCACATTTACTATAGATACTTTTTAGGGTTCCTTTTGAACCATAAAAGATAGAGATATTTGAAATTTTCACAGAGTGTATGGCCGCTATAACAAAAAATAAATAAAGTTAAAAATTAAATGGGGTTGCCATACAAGAAACGGCGTTTTTGCTCGATTTTATTTTACTAAACTATTTAAAAAAATATGTAGTGTTAAATATTTTTCAGTGATAAGGAATTCTAAGTGTGCGTGTCCGATTTCCACTTGGCCGGTTTTCACGTTTCACTTGAAGGACCCTAGGTTTTATGAAGCTGGGAACGCTAAAGAATTAAAGCAAACCGGTCCACTTCTCCATAGCAACATAAAAACTTTGAGTAGTTTTCTAAATTAAAATAAAATTCAGATACATTGATACTTAGTGATATTATATTGATTCCCATGATATCGCGCATCAAACTCGTTTTCTCCTTCATTGATACATCAAAGAAATTAAAACTATCTTGAAATAATTTCGGCGCTATTGATTTTTTGATTAGTCGAGTCATAATGAGTTCTACTAACGGCTAACTATTTTAATTACAACGCTACCGGTATGAAATTGGTATTGAATGGGAAACAGATCTCAAATAATAGTCCGGTCAATGTGGTTAATTTTTATTTATACTAGCTTTCTACCCCGTCTTCGCCTGTGGTAATTTCAATTTACAAAAACACACAGGTTTTTAATATTAGTATGATGATCGTGCTTCGGAGGGCACGTAAAGCCATCCGCACTTAGGTACTCTAAAAATAACAGATATTTAAAGATGTGACACATCTAGGTCCATTAGTGCAACAACGGACTTGCTACCTGTTTTGTTTAATATGGACAACTGGCAAAATGTGGACACTGTTACTGGTGTCAGGACGTGAAGGTGTGTGTTGTTTTAACTACATAATATATTATTTTCTAAAAATCTCTTTTAAGGAGACGCATCATAACTTTTGTCACATACAAATTACATTTACGCGGTAACTATATGTCTTTGTTTTGAAATTTAAATAGCTTTCGAAAGATAAATATATTTGACAATGTTTTATTTCTTATTCAATAAAACCAAATGAAAAAATAACGGCTATTTCACTTAGATATATTGAATAAGTAACTATATGCTAAATTACAGTGACACAGGTGAATCATTTACAGAGAAATTGGGAATAGTTTATCCCTATACAAATTATGGATATAGGGCTCTTAAAATATTTACTAATGTACCATTTTATATAATTTCACATGATTTATGAAATTATTAACTACCAATTGCTATTTATAATAGTTTTTGTGTAATACTGGAAGAGCATGTGTTCGTTTTGTGTATTTTCGTAAGACAGTTTTTTTGTGAAATCGTTCTTTCTCATGTTTCTGGTACGTGAATCTTGGCCTATGATAACTTTTCCTCGCTTATTTTATCGATTATTTTTGCAGTGTATCTCTGTAACAACTTTTTAAGGAGTTATCGACAAAATAAGCCGCGCTGTTTAGTGAGTTCTTAAAAGATATTTTCAGCTCATGAGACAACCAAAAGTATGAAGCTGGAGGTACTTCTTTTTCTCGTAACATCACGTGTGGTTTGTTTAAGATAAAAATTGTCAAAAAAACACAATATATTTGTATGGCAATGTGTAAATTTCGTTGTCGAGGCAAAGTACACGCGCTGTGTGTAATATAAGTGTTCGACTTTCTATTGTTGTGAAGATAAATATTTTTCTTGTACGTATTTGCTTCTAAGTAGTTCAAAATACAAGTTATTTTTTAAAATAAATAATAAGATATTTCCGGGAGATTTCATTGAATAGAAAACAGGCGAGTACAAATGGTAGAATCGCGCACAGAGGATTCCGTACCGTCGAATTTAAGATAATTGCCTCAAAATGATTTTCGTGGAAAACTATTCAGATTTTTCCTGATTTTAAGTTACAATTAATTATAGAAAAGTTAGAAGGATTACCACTTTGTTAACAACTTTAGGAAATCATATCTCTTAAAATATTTAATATTATATATAATGAAATAAGTCACTTAGAAACCTTTATTGATGTGTAACATTTCCTCTCGCTTTCCTGCAATCTGTGGGAGTGATTTCGTAAAAAGGACGGAAGTGTGTAACAGGAAGCCGGGAAAGCGCGCTCTATTTGATTTGACCAATGAGCACGCGCGGTGGTAGAGTTGGCCGTCAGATGGTACCAACCCATTTTCCGAGAGGTTGGTACTGTCAGCCAACAGTGTATGCGTGTACCAATGTGAGATGTCATATGTTACACATCATATGAAACTACGTTACTGTATTACATTGCACATTCTACGTAAATACTGCATTTCCACTGCATTTATGTTACCTTCATACTTCTTATTCCATACCCAAGTCTCTCATCCATAAGTAAGTGATGGAACTAAAACAGTATTATGTATATTTATTTTACTATTAGTTGTAAGTTGTGTATTTCTGCATACATTGTTTAGTCCACCAAATACCTTGCTTCCCGCTTTCAATCTCCTTTCAATTTCCTTGTCTATTTTTCCACTTCTTGTAAACATATTACCTAAATAAACAAAATTCACTTGCTCTAATTTACATCCTTTCACACAAATGTTATACACTCCGTCCTTTCATCATCCTTTTCAAATACTAGTACTTTTGATTTTGAACTATTAATTTATCATCTTATTCATTAACACAATAAAAAAAGAAGAAAAAAATAATTGGTTGGATTTAGTATAGTATGGACATTTAGGGATATCCTTCTAATTACTGACTAATCACAACTATCACAGTGCGGACGGGATTAAACTGGATTCCCCATCATATCACGGCGGGACGCGTGCGTTAGTCTCCATGACATGACGTAGAATCAGGGTTATCCTTTCTGACTCAGTTCTTCTTCTTTTGATATATGACAACAGTGCTGACTTTAGTCGCAATTCTGCCAGTCTTCAGTGTTTAATCTTGTGCAATAGTAAGCCGATAAATCGGTAGCTAAGATTATCCCGCCGACTGTGATATGTCTTATTAATCACTGACTAATCACAACCATCACAGCGCGGCCGGGATTAAACCGGATTCCACATCACGCCATGACGAAAACGCCGCCATTTTTATTTTATTTATTTATTTATTTATTTATTTAATTTGGACGTGCACAACAGAAATACATTCATTTATGCTTAATGTTAAAAATATTAGAAAACAAAGCCACAATGCACTTCCCACAGGATGCACGTACATCATGAACAAAATATTTAAAATACCATATATTACTATACCTACAAGCGGGACACACCAATATACAACTCAACAATACAAAATCACAAAAAATAGAAAACCTATAAATTAAAAAAACTAAAAATCACAAAATCAAACACTAAAAAAATCAAACACACATAAAATTAGAAATTAGAATTAGATTCAAAATTAGAGCCTACTGAGGAACCGAAAACAATGTTTATTTCCTTCTTAAAGGAGGAGAACCTGTTGTTAAATATGTCGACGTTGCCATATTTTATAGCCACCTCGTTGTACTCGCGACACATCCTGACTATCGGGTTGTAATATGAAGTGTTATTTTTGCCACTTTGAAGCACGAATATGTTAGGGTTACGTGACCTATGCCTTGTATTTATGTGTATGGAAGACAGAAGATGGGGAGAGTCAATGTGGGAGTGGAGAATTTTATGTAGGTACAGGAGGTCGTACCTGCTGCGTCTATCCTGGAGAGATATCATTCCGTACTCCATCAGCCTTTGGTTATAGTCCAACACAGAGGAGCGACGTCGGTACGATAAAATCTTTAGAAATCTCCGTTGGATCCTTTCTATGTTATTAATGTGAGTACTGTAGTAAGGTGACCAAATAGGACTACAGTACTCGAGTCCACTTCGGACGAGGCTGGAGAATAGCAGAAGTGAAGTCTCAGGGTCAGTAAACTCCTTGGTAACCCTCAACACAAAACCCACCATTCTGGCAGCTCTACCGATAATGTGCTCATAGTGCTGCCGAAAAGTGAGTTGACAGTCAAAGTATACGCCGAGATCCTTAACAAGTTCAACACGGACTAAGACTTCGTTATTAATTTTATAGTTGTGAATAATCTTGTTGTGCTTTCTAGTGAATGATATGACTGAACACTTTTTTACATTTAGGGTCATGCAGTTATTCAGACACCAATCGGAGACCGCCTCAAGGTCCTTTTGTAGAGCACGACAGTCATCGTCAGTTGTGATTGTGTTGAATATCTTAAGGTCGTCGGCGTATAATAGAGAAGAGCTGGTAAGTTTCTCTACCAAGTCGTTTATGAACACATTAAAGAATAGAGGCCCCAGATGTGAGCCCTGCGGAACCCCGGAAGGCACGTGAGTAGGCAGAGACTTATACCCTCCAAATGCCACCAACTGACTTCTGTTGCTCAGGTATGATTTGATCCATCGCAACAAACTTCCATGTATGCCATAACGAGACAATTTGGAACACAGAATGTGATGATTCACCCGGTCAAACGCTTTACTAAAATCCGTATATATAGAGTCGACCTGGTGAGACCTCGCAAACGCGCGACATAAATGATTTTTATACTCCATCAAGTTCGACAGAGTAGAGCGTTTTTTCACGAACCCGTGTTGATTTAGGTGTAAGATATCATTAAAGAAATTATAAAGTGGATCATAAATCAAAGATTCAAAGAGTTTCGCAAGACACGAGAGTATGCTTATTGGTCTATAGTTGCTACAATCAGATTTATCTCCCCCCTTATGTATAGGAATGATGTGTGCCATTTTCCAACGACTCGGAAATTCTCCACACCGGAGTGATTTTTCAAATATAATTTGAAGTGGTTCGGACAACTCACGTCTGCACTCAATGACCAACAGTGGAGGAATTCCGTCAGGGCCAGCACTTTTATGCCTGTCCAGTCTCTTTATCCCCTTCAAAACACCCTCCCTAGTTATAGTTACACCAGATATAACATTAGTAGGCAGATACGTGTCTTCTACACCAGCCGCAGCAACAACAGGTACTCCGTCATGAACAGAACCAAAGAACTCCGAAAACAAGTCACATACATCCTGACCACTCGACGATGCACGACCCCTATATGTCATCAATTGAGGCAAAGTAATTCGATTTCTCTTGTTTTTTACAAAACTCCAAAACACCTTAACATTTTTCTTTATTGATTCCTCAACTGATGACAGATAAGTTCTGTAGCAAGATTTGATAAGAGTCTTGCACCTGGTTCGCAATAGTGCATATGTATCGTAGTCCCTAGGGTTACCATACTTTACGTAACGTCTGTGATACCTATTTTTCTCATTAAGACAGCGTTTCAGTGAAGCATTGTACCAAACTGGATATGAGTTAGATTTACGATTGTTTACAATAGGGGTGTGTTTGGTAACGATGTCAAGCAACCTGCAATAAAATGAGTCTGTGATAATATTGATATCTGGCGATGAGAGTATTTCGCGCCATTTAGTAGAACTAAGGTCACATCGTATACCATCGAAGTCACTCTTGTAAAAGTTCAATCTATGCACGCTGGGAGGCCTCGACTGATTCATAATTACAAGTTGTGTTACATCTATAACCAAAGCTGGGTGATGCCTGTCTAAGAGAACGAGTGGTTCAGCCCGGCCGACATTAATACCGTTTATGGTAGAAAGGACCAAGTCTAGATAGCGGTGATTATGATTGGGTACGGAGTTAAATTGGACCAAATTACACAATGCAATTGTGTCATGTAGTAACAATGCTTTTCCATTTTTTGGCTCGGCGGAAATGTAGGCACCCGCACGATTGGATTCATGCCAATAAATATGTGGAGTATTGAAATCACCCATTAGGATGAATTCATCCGTTTCCTTGCCGTCAAGTAGGATGTGTCGGTATTTTGTGTAGAAGCTGGCTATATCACATGTTAGGAGGTCAGGCGGCAAATAACAAGCGCATATGTTTATCGTTTTCGTGTTCCTGTGATACGGTAGTATGCTGATCCAGATATCTTCAAGATCACTCTCCCACCGAGTCCGACGAACAGTAATGAACTGCTTCCTCACCGCCAGCAACACCCCGCCTCCCTCATTCTTGGACGAGGATGTGTCTGATCTGTCTCTCCCAAATATAGTATATCGATCATCCATAATTTCGCCATCAAATACACCATGGTTTAAATTAGTTTCAACCAGACATATAATGTCGTAATCATTATTCATAATGTTTAGGTACGTCTCACTAATTCTAGATCTCATTCCGTTTACATTCTGATAGTATATTTGAATTCCAGTATCAGAACTTGACATTTTGAGATAAAAGCTTTACTAAGTATATACAGCCGGATTAATTCAATTTGCTGAGTGTATCAAGAGATCTAATTAGGACAGCAGCTTTAGAGTCATCCTTACGCATGTAGATTTTGCCATACTTGACCCATACATATTTGTAATGCAGCTCTTTTGCTGCTTTTCTGGAAGCAGCATGTAACGATTTTTGTTCCGGAGATAGATGTTCAGCCACGTATATTCGTCTGGTTTCACCAGAAAAACCAAGATGGCGGGAGTTGAGCAGTTCGTCTGGGTGAGCCTTATTAAATCTATGAATAGATGAGATTATGCAATCTCTAAGTCTCGGGCTTGAAACAGTTACCAGGATATTACGAGGGCGGTCTGATACTGAGTTGCGTTTAGCCACTCTACGGCAAGCATGCAGTTCATCGTCCCTTACAAGGATGTTCACTGTTTCGCAGAGCTTCTTAAAAAGCAGTGTCACATTCTCAGAACGACTTTCAGGCACTGCTTGGATTTCGAGGTTACAGCTACGCGAGTGTTTTTCCATTGTTGTTAGTCGATCCTCCAGTGTTCTGATTTGACCCCGCAAATTTATACTCTCCGATTCCAGTTCTTTTATGTTTTCATCTCTCCTCGCAATTTCAGTCTTCATTTCAGCTTGTTCGGCACATAAAAAGTCGGTGGTGGTGGTAAAATCATTTTTAAGAGATTGCATAGCGACCTCAATTTCGCCCTGGACCATCCCCTTAACATCATTCACTATTGCCAACCGCATTTTTTCCATCAACAGTGACATTGCTGAGTTCAGCTTGTGATCTAGAAGATTACCAATACGTTCCATTGTAACCTCTGTAGATATCGTGGTTTCACCAACACAAGAGACTGATGTGTTGTCATTCGAATTATCAAAGGACATATTCATTGATTCCTCATTAGATTGAACAAAATTTTGACGGACAGGCGTACTCGGATTAGATCTACTACGTTGGGTTACATTCGTTTTGCACGCTGGACAGACCCAAGTTGAGAGGTAGGCCTTTGTAAGAGCCGAGAATTGTTCACTTGATAAATTTAGGCAGTGGTAATGATATAGTGCAGCACAGAGACGACACTTGAGTGTGTCATTCTTGGCCTCAATAGATTTTCTGCATCCGTGACAATTCATTTCTGTATTAAAATTGCTTTTTCGAAAAGAAAGGAAAAAAGAATTTTTTTTTTCTTTGGCTAATTATCTTTGATCCAGGCCACAGAAACTATTTTCAAAATTATATCTCTTAGCTAAAAAATGTTCATTTGAGGCCTTATAAAGATAATGTCAAATGCCAATGTCTGTGGATTATGGCCGTCAGCTGTCAGTGCATGACGTAAACTGAAGGTGCTGTCAGTGTCATTTCACAAAAGTCAACAAACAACAATAACAAAGTATTGAGTATTGATTTGATTAATTTCCAAATCTAAATAAAGCGGATTCCACATCCGGTCATGGCGACATACGCACGCGTTTTCGTCGTGGCGTGATGTGGAATCCAGTTTAATCCTGTTCGCGCTGTGATGGTTGTGATTAATCAGTGATTAATAAGACATATCACGGTCGGCGGGATTATCTTAAATACCGATTTATCGGCTATATACACTATAAAGGCTATAATACTTGACATTGGCAAATCACCGATGAACATTGGTGGAGCCATAATAAAAAAGAAGAAGAAGAAGATTAATTTCCAGCCAATTAAAACTGATTTTGATTTGATTCTGGAGAAAATTCAAATAGCAGGTGGGTATTCCAATATAATGGCCAAAATTTCTACCTTGAAATCCAGGTTTTTTGCTCCAGGCGACGACTATTCCTGGGATGTTAATAGCAGCTCATGTAGGAAATGTTCTCAGCCCCACGCTCCAACCCTCTCCAGCCAGTATAAATAGGTTTTCCAATATTTTATCAATATTTCAGAGAGCCACTGAGCAACTCGACCGACTACTAAGCAACTCGACCGACTACTCCATGACCGGATGTGGAATCCCTGACTCAGTTATTGTGCCATACAGGCTCTGTCATTTTTGCATTTGACAACGGAACCTTATTAGAGAACAGCCATAAAGGTATGAGTATATGTATTGTAAATTACTAAATAATTGCGCGACAATTTGTTGAAACTCAAATAAAAAACTGGCAACACTAAATGCCCCATATAATTAGCAATAATTATTTAATAAACTATCTAAGTGGAAAGGCAATTACTCAAAGTGTCATAATTATGATTAATAATTCGTATAATTAATAGGTTTAACGCATGCCTTGTTAAAATTCCTACGATTATAATACATTGCTTACTTTTTGTACTAGATCGTTTATAAATAAGAGAAAAGACATAACTCTTCCATGCTATTTTCATGTGGTTTTGCTTCGGAGGGCCCGTAACGCACTCGATTCTTCTGAAAATTCTATGCGAGTGGTTTAAAAAGTGACGGCCTCTATTTTCATGTCTATCTATCATCACGCCTTTCATCCCAAGAGGGGTAGGCAGAGACAATCGAATTTCACAACATGACAGATTTGTCTCCTATCCTGTTAAATATGGCTTTTACCAATCTTTGGTTCTACAAATAGGGTTTTTAGAGTTCCGATGCAGAGAAAACTCTAAAATTTATATTTTTTTGTAATTATTCATGCCATTATAGAAAGCATAAATCGACTTCAAAACGGCTGATAGTTTTTTGATGTAAACAATCCGTTGAGTGTTCTTTTTGATTTCGAGATAAACATTTTTTAACAAACTTATTGGTCGATAAGATAAGATTTACCTACTTTAAAAATAAAAAGTAATCGAGAAAAACATAA
Source organism: Nemapogon koenigi (assembly GCA_963924495.1). Lineage (NCBI taxonomy): Eukaryota > Metazoa > Arthropoda > Insecta > Lepidoptera > Tineidae > Nemapogon > Nemapogon koenigi. The sequence continues at coordinate 1,312,959 of OZ004640.1, read as the reverse complement.
AAATAATAAAATTATACTAATTTGAATACTGACTTTTTATTAGAGTTTTATATCACACGCCATTGAAATAAAGACACCTTAGATCAAGTAGATTTACGATATATGTTCCGGAAAACATTAATTTGTGACAAGTCTTTGATCTTTACATGATCTTGCAATATCAGATCCTTTGATAACAGATAGAGTCATTTTGGAGTGGTTTTAATTCTGATAGTATCTAATGAACCAGTTATGCAGAGATTGACTTAGTCAACATTTTTCTATGTTAAGGTGCCTATACTATCTCATTCGTCCAATCGCCGGCGGCGCCATACGGTTCACAGAAATCGACTACAGACTCGTCCAATTCTTGTACGGCCCACCAACCGTTTTCAAATCGTTGTATTTGTGGTTGATTTCGATGGCCGGAACGATCTGTCACACACACACATCCACACGCCTTTGTTTAATCGAATCTTGTGTATCTGTGTGGGTGAGTGAATTACATGTGATCTAGATCGTATGATTTACATTGCTAATGTGTGGCTAATCTCGATCATACGGCGGCCGGACCCAAAATTTTCTGTGAGATACCGGACCAGTGCGTGGGCTACTTTAAATGTATAGATGATTTTTTTTTCCCCATAAAAACTGGTTCAGTAGTTTTACAGAAATTTTGAAGAAACTGACTTTTTATGTATATTTTTCTTAATTTCTCGTTGAAATCTGTACCGATTTTGACTACAATTTTTTTAAGGATGTAATAATTTCTCGACATTATGTCACAGACTTATGACGAAAATTAGTTCAGTTTTCTGAAATTCAGTAACTTGCGTCTGTTTACGGCTGTAAATTATAAAGCCTTAGCAACGGTTGCTATTGACACGTAGTTGTCAATTTTCGTATCGACGGTGGTCTAGTGGTTAGGCGTATGGTGTGCAGCGCAAGATAAACATGGTTCAAATCCCATCCAAAGCATTATTATTTTTATTTTCCCATAAAGTTACAGTATGAAGTTTGCCGAGACTCGATGCCTGATTCTCAATTATAATAACACATTTAAAAATTTTTATTATTTAATTGAATTCAGGTTTTAGTAACAGTATTTATTATCACGCAATTTTATTGTCATTAATTATTTGAGTGCTAAATAAACTTATTTTTGTATTATGCCAAAAAAGTTTAACTTCTAGTGCGTGTACATAGTTACACACACAGTTTTATACCAAGTGAGATGTATTCTCGTGCGGAATATCATACAACCTTTAGGTAAATCCGTGTACTGCTTTTGCCCGATCAAGCAATGATCTCTGAAATTCAGGTGTTGGAAATTTTCGGGCATTCCTTAGCTGGCCATTGTTGCGGACCCATCGATTTTGGCCTTTGTTCGAGTCTAAACGAAAACGAAAGATTTCGCAGTACTTATTATGTGGTACAACGCTCTATCTACCTACATTATCACGACTTTTATCCCAAGACAGGTGTTGCCGATATACTGGCAAGCAAGAATTACTTGTCAATTTTATTAAAAATAAAATGTCACAATCTTTTTATATAGTCTTGATATGTTTGTAAAATAAATACATTCATTTAAAAGTGCGCTTGGTTTTTCTATAATTATTATTGGTGTCAGAAGTCATGGAAATTATTAATGTGCTCACAAGAAACCAGTCCGCCAAGACTCAAGACGTATCAGTGCCTCTGGGTGATATAGGTACCACCAGTGAATCCCCCCATGCCATACCACAGGAGACGCGCACGTCACCATCCAGCCTTTCTGAGTCGTCGCGACGACAACGACGCTCAAGCGAGTCCGCTAAGTCGACAGCCACGATTGTGGCGCAGCAGCTCGCAGCCAAAGCGCTCCATGCTCGCCGCCTCGCAGACATGGAAACCGAACGTGAGCGTATAGCTGCCGAGCGTGAGCGTATAGCTGCCGAGCGTGAAACCGAACGTGAGCGCAAAGCTGCCGAACGCGAGCGCAAAGCTGCCGATCGTGAACGTATTGCTGCCGAGCTCGAACTCCAGGCAGAGTTGGCCGCGTTGGAGACTTCCAGCCGCCAAGACAGTACCTCATTTGTGGAAAGCTGGGTACATAATCAAGGTGAGTATAACCCACTATATAATTGTAATAAAAACGGATCTTCTTATGTACAGGTACATCGGGCGAATTCGGACCACATTGAGGCAGCGGAGACATCCGCTCAAGAGCCTCTGTGTATGGCGCCACTACATTCACCACTGACCATGTCTGCCGCAGTGGCAGGCCATCCCGCCAGGTTGGATGTAGCGCCCTCCGAGCTCCATAACCCGACATCTACTACCTTACATACACATTTACCGCATTTACAACATTTAGGCACACAAAAACAAGATAGTTATAACAAAAATAAAGATCTATTATTAACAAATTCACATAAAAATAACGACTTTAGGTTGCTGGCCCAGGTCATCACGGATATAGCAAGCACACGTCCAAAGGTCAGTGAAATTAAATTACCTACATTTGATGGTCGTGTAGCCGATTGGTTGTCCTTCAGAAGAGCTTTCGACGAGTCCAAGATAGGATTCACAGTCGCCGAAAACATTTCAAGGCTCAACTATGCTATCCGTGGGACTGCACGGGACTCTGTCTCTACTCTATTAGTCTCGGCTAGGGATCCCGAAGAAGTTTTGTCGGCTCTCGAACTAAGGTTCGCGAGACCGGAGTTTATTGTTTTGCAAGAGATCGCCGCAGTGCGAGCCTTACCGAAGCTCCCACCTGATAATTGTAGAGAGTTAAATTTGTTTGCGTGTCGGGTTCGCAGTTGTGTCGAAACCATGAAATTACTTCGACAAAATGAGTATTTAGCTTCTCCTGAGCTAAGCAACGCCATACTTAGCAAGCTCACAATACTTTTACGCACACGTTGGATTGATTTCGCATCATCTAGGGACGGATCTAAATTTAAGTTAGAACTGTTAGCCAATTTTTTAATTCAAGAATCCGATCTGCAAATAAAATTTGGTATTTCTGAGTCTCTTGGTTTATCACGTCAATATGACTCGGGTGTATCACGTCAACATGATTCTTGTTTTTCACGTCAACTTAACTCGAACGTCAAAAACAAGTGCGTTCAAAAACAACATTTGAGTAACGATCGGTCCTATGCAGTCTCATCGGTTCATTCGTCCGTTCGTTTAGAGGATCATTGTCGGTACTGTCACGATAAAAATCATGATGTTGGTGAATGTAAAAAATTCCAATTAATTGGGATCGATGACAGGTGGAATTGGGTTATTGAAAACAAAGTGTGTCATAAATGTCTTAAGCGCGGAAAACATTCTTATAAAGCCTGTAAAAAGACTTGCGAGGTTGCCAACTGTAAAAACATGCGCCGGCATCATTCTTTATTGCACAAAGCAGTTGAAGTTTCAGCTCACGTCGAAAATGAGCTAGCTGAGCCTTCAACCAAGTTTTCTGACGTAATCATTGCACATAGTTCCTCAAAAAGTAATAATTTAAGGCCCCTGTTGAAAGTCGTAGCAGTGACAGTGACCGGCCCAAAGGGTAGCGTAAATACTTATGCCTTACTCGACGACGGCTCCACCGCAACCCTTATTGACTCCGATATTTCGACTGCCATAGGAGCAAAAGGTCCCAAGTCTTCTATGAGAATGGATTGCATTGGCGGATTATCCAGGGAGACTGACGTATCTCTAGTTAGCATCTCTATTAAGGGAAAATACAGTACGGAAGTCCACAGGTTAAACAACGTCCGCTCAATCCCTAATCTCAGCGTTGCCAGTCAGTCGTTAAAAACGAATGATATTAATAAGTTTTCTTATTTGGCAGACTTAGTTGAAACTCTTTGTTACGATGATGCTAAACCAATGTTAATAATTGGTAGTGACAATTGGTTTCTTTCAATTTCTCGTCTTACCCGAGAGGGCACACGCAACCAACCTGTAGCTTCTTTAACAGCTTTAGGCTGGGTCTTGTATGGGTTTGTCTGCAGCAAGACTACACCCGTGTATTTTGTTAACCACGTTAACACTTCGGAAGAGTCTCAAGAATCGGATAAATCTTTGGAAACACTTATAAACGATTATTACAAATTGGACTCTATTGGTATTTCAAAAAAAGAGCACCGAAGTGTTAGCGAGGAATACGCTTTGCAAATTTTAGATAGCACATCACGTAGAATGCCGTCAGGTCGTTTTGAAGTTGGTTTACTTTGGCGACCCGGTAACAAATCAGTACCCAATAGTTATGATCTCGCCCTCTCACGCTTTCGAAATTTAGAAAAAAGGTTTCTAAGAGACGAGGTTTATGCGAAGGTATATCGTGATAACGTAAACACGTCAATAGATAAGGGTTACGCAGAACTATGTACTAAACCGGCAAATTCTTCGAGTATTCTGTGGTATCTACCACATTTTGGTGTCTTACATCCTCACAAACACAAACTACGCGTAGTATATGATGCAGCAGCTAAAATTCAAGGAGTAAGTTTAAATTCTCTCCTTCTGCCTGGTCCTGATATTCTCCAACCATTGTTGTCGATTTTAATGAGGTTTAGGGAAAATCTTGTCGCTCTTTGTGCAGACATAAGGGAAATGTTTCCACAAATAAAGATAAGGCCAGAGGACCGCGACGCTCAACGATTTTTATGGCGAAATGATCCTTCTCAGCCTTTAAAGGAATATAGAATGTCTTCAATGGTGTTCGGTGCTACTTCTAGCCCTTGTACTGCTATATTCCTCAAAAATAAAAATGCTGAGGAGCACAAAGATCGTTTCCCAAATGCCGCATATTCTATTATTTATGATCATTACATGGATGATTTTCTTGGAAGTGTCAGCAATGTCGCACAAGCCGCTCAACTAGCCGCTGACATAGTTACGGTTCACAAAGCTGCCGGGTTTGAGATAAGAGCATGGGTCTCAAATTGTAAGGAGGCTCTTTCACTACTTCCTCCCGAACTATGTGCTACCGGTATCTCTGAAGTCGGTTTAGGTCCATCTAAAGAATACGTTCGCGTTTTAGGCGTTACTTGGAATTTAAATGACGATACATTGTGTTTCTTAAAAGACTTGCCCGATACATTTCCATCAAAATTGACCAAACGCATAGTTCTTTCACAATTAATGAGAGTTTATGATCCACTTGGATTCCTAACCCCCATTATTATTAAAGGTCGCATTATTTTTCAACAGACCTGGAGGTTAGAAATCGAATGGGATCAGAACCTTCCATGCCATCTAGTAACCAAATGGCTATCATGGTTTGACGATCTTAAAAAAATAAAACTTTGTTCTATTCCTCGTTGCTACATTATTTCAAACGACCTTAAGGAGAAGCAACTACACGTTTTTGCAGATGCAAGCGAGCTCGCGTATGCCTGCGTGGCTTATTGGCGTTTTCTTTATTCTAACGGCAGCGTGAAAGTCTCTCTTATAGGTGGCAAGGCTCGAGTAGCTCAAATAAAGATAACGTCAATACCAAGGCTTGAATTACAGGCCGCTCTCATGGCAACTCGGTTTTCAATATATATTACAGAGGCTCATAAGTTTAAAACCTCTAAGTTATTTCTTTGGTCAGATAGTTTAACTGTTTTAAAATGGCTGCGTAGCGACACCCGCACATTTAAACCATTTGTTGCACAACAAATGTTGAAAATTGGAGATATGTTCCCTCAGCTTTAAATGTCGCGGATGACGCTACACGGGGAGACCAGAAAGTCGATATTTCTTCACGATGGTTTGTTGGTCCACCTTTCCTACTTAAACCTGAAGAGGGTTGGCCAACAGAGCCATCCACAGAAGTTCCGCCAGTTCTCGAAGAACTTAAAAGAGCTTCTCATCAACCATCTTCTCATGAATCATCTCATCTAATTTCTTTAAATTCTGTTTCTAAGCCTCTTTCTGCTGACCCGCTACGTTTTAGTTCATGGATTAAATTATTAAGGGTAACAGCAAGAGCGCATAAATTTTTAACTTTAATTCAAAGGCGTGGTCCTAAAAGTGTAAGCGCGGAGGACATCAGAATTGCGGAAATACATACATTACGGCAAAGCCAGCTGGATTCGTTTCCTGAAGAAATCGCCATGATCAGAAGCAACAAGCCATTACATACAAGAAGTCGTTTATATAATCTATCACCAGTCATTAATAACGACGACCAGCTATTACATTTGTCGGGCAGAATTAATCGTGCTGATGGGATTGATGATAACACAAAAAGCCCAATCATATTGGATTCTAAACATCCCGCTGTCTTACTTTTATTGACACATTTTCACAGAAAAGCTGCGCATGGGAACACAGAGACTGTTGTTAACGAGATTCGTCAGACTTACTGGATTTTACATCTTCGTGGATCTTTACGGTCAGTCGCACACGCATGTCAAGTTTGCCGTCTTCTACGTGCCCAACCTTTTCGACCACCTGTTGGAGATTTACCTGAAGCTAGACTGGTCCATCATAAAAGGCCATTTTCCTTTACCGGATTAGATTACTTCGGTCCAGTACAAGTAACCGTCGGGCGAAGACGCGAAAAACGCTATGTTGGTCTTTTTACCTGTCTGGTAACCCGAGCTCTCCATTTGGAAGTGGTACACAGTTTGTCTTCAGATGCCGCTATAATGTGCCTTCGCCGATTCATTGCTAGACGAGGGACACCGACAGAAGTGTGGTCTGACAATGGAACTGCATTTGTAGGAGCCAACCGAGAACTAAAGAAACTATATAATGATGCAATTGTAGACTATGCAGCTAATGAAAGAGTTACATGGAAATTTATTCCACCTTCTGCGCCATTCATGGGAGGTTGCTGGGAGCGATTAGTACGAAGTGTCAAAACATCCTTAAAAGCAACACTAAAGGAACGTACTCCATCAGATGAGGTCCTACAGACTCTTTTATTAGAAGCTGAAGCGCTGATTAACTCTCGTCCTCTTACCCATGTACCATCAGACAGTTGTTCGCAAGAAGCATTAACGCCTTTTCATTTTTTATTGGGAACATCTTCGGGCCGCCCTATACCAGCCACAGTTAACGATGATTCATTGTCAGGTAGAGCTGCTTGGAGAAAAGCTGTTCGTTTAGCGGACCATTTTTGGCAACGCTGGACCCTAGAATATTTACCGACATTAACACCGCGTAGAGGAGGTGGATCCTCGATTCCCAATGTGCAAGTTGGAGATCCTGTTTTAATTGTGGATGGCAATTTACCCAGAGGAACCTGGCCCAGAGGTCGAGTAACCCGCTTATACCCAGGACGGGACGGCATAGTTAGGGTCGCTGATGTTTGTACTTCCGCCGGTGTCCTCAAGCGTCCTTTAAAAAAGTTAGTGCCCATTGGGTAGATGCCCTAGTTATTACTTTCTTTTTTATATTTATCTTTACGCTAAGCGTTATTATTTTCTTTTTTTTATCTTTACTCTAGAGCAGGCTTAATTATAATGTAAACTTTTTAATAATTTAAATCTAATTTTCTTTACTTTATTTTTGTACTTACTTGAAAATGTTCTAATTTATATGTTATTTTTATACTTTTGCCAGTTTATCGTCTCCCCTAATTTGGTGTTCCCACCGGGGCCCGCCATGTTGCCGATATACTGGCAAGCAAGAATTACTTGTCAATTTTATTAAAAATAAAATGTCACAATCTTTTTATATAGTCTTGATATGTTTGTAAAATAAATACATTCATTTAAAAGTGCGCTTGGTTTTTCTATAATTATTAACAGGTATACAGAGCAAATACATGATATCTAATGACATTTGCTAAAATTACAAAATTTTGTATGCAAAATGAAACAAATCGAATTAATAATAATTATACGAATAATGAATATGGAGCTAGCATAACATTAAACTTTTTCTCGATCAAACTTTCATCGATTTAATCGATACATTAAAATCGATTCAAAACCGATATTAGCCTTAATGTGCGTTGATGACGGTTCACAAACTTGATCGATACAAAAATCGCTCGCTCTTCCAAAATGTGTATCAACTCATGTAATTTATACATTATTACAAAGTGTTATTGAATGCTGTGGAATTACACTCCATTATAATATTGGTGGGTTTCAACGGTTACGTCTTTAATTTCAATTACTTGCCGATGTTTTGTGACCTCTGTTACAGGGGGTTTCAAATTATTTTGTAAAAAATAAACACTTAGTTACAGGCATTAGGTATAGCCTCACAAATACCGCTAAAAGATGAAAACTTGGTCTTAACCGCTGGGTACCCTGGAACCGGTTCTGTTTCGGGAGCTGTAAGACAACCTGTAAAGAAGGAAAAAAATCCACGATAAAAAGTAACATCTCAGGTCCTTCGACTATATCAGTGCAATCATGTCCATCGATTAAACATATACAAGACTAGAATTTTCGCCCCCCAGCTCCGCCCGTGGATATATTCGAACAATAAAAAATATAGCCTATGCTTTCTATTAGTGACATAGTATTTAGAATTGGTTCTGTAGTTTTTGAGTTTATTCATTACAAACAAAAAATTATAGTATATAGTAATAGATAACACAGTACATCGTCTATGGGTCCAGAGAACATAACCAAAGCAGGTATGCAACATTTAAGCAAGATTGTAACGGAAAATACGTGATGATGATGATGATGATGAAAGCTTCACGGTTTACCTTACAGAACGTTCCCGGGAACCGTTGCCGGCCCCAGGGTACCCAGCGGAAGACAAAGTCTTCCTCAGTTAGCCATTCCATCCTAATATACCTCAACAGAGCTGGCCAGTCGTTAGGTATAGCCTCAAAATCATCGGAAAATAGGTAAATTTTCAATTTGAAAAATAATAATTAGGAAAAAAGGTTATTTTTAAAATATTACCGTGTGCTTGAATTATGGTCCTATGCATCTGGCATTACCTCGCTGCTTGATTACTTTTCACTAAATGCTAGGGAATTACTACGGTACTGGTAACAAGGTCCACATGCAGGAGTGACAAAAAAAAACTAAACGATGCCCACTTCGTCTTTAATACCAAGCGTGGTAGGCAGAGATAATCGAATGCCATTTGTTACGATCCTGACATACCTCTTTCGCTTCTTTTATATTCATCATACCTTTCATATATGCTTGGCGATTGTGTGCTTTTAATATTGCCATCGATCAATACATTTCTTATAATTATGTTCAATAAAAGTAACCTAGGTCATCCTCTGCTAGCATTTCCTTTCACTTCAGACATATAAACCTAAAAAAAACAATCTTTCACCCTTCATTCTTTCAACGTGTCCAAACCAGCGCAAACTAAGTTTCCTCATTTTAGTCACAACATCATCTATCACTCCGCATTATTCTCTAATAACATCATTCCGATGCGGTCAATACGCTTCATATCACACATTCTACGTAAAGATCGCATTTCCACTGCATTTATCTTACTTTCATGCTTCTTTTTCCATACCCAAGTCTCGCTTCCATAAGTAAGCGATGAAACTAAAACAGCATTTTAATTTTAGTTTTAGTTGTAAGTTGTGTATTTCTGCATACATTGTTTAGTCCACCAAATACCTTGCTTCCCGCTTTCACTCTCCTTTCAATTTCCTTGTCTATCTTTCCTATCTTATCTTACAATATCACCATTTATCGATGTGCCGCCACAACTGTAAGTTAAATATTTTTAACACTAAACGACGACTGTGGAACGAAGCAAGTTTGCTTTTCTGAAACAGACACTCAGTAACAGTATGGACTGAATCTACTTTCTCTAAGAGTTTTCAATCACCCTGTAAATCATATTATTTGGCAACTGCATGTACGCGGGGTGTCGGACTCACGTACTATATTCACATTAAAATTATAAAGAAGTTAAGTGAAATTCGGTTCGGAACGCGTTTATAATCGAGCTGTCATTAAGTTCAGGTTGCCATCAGCTATATGCTGTTTGGAGAATGTAGAGGAAACTTTATTCTTTATTTTAGAAATTATGAAGGGAATTTTGCATGAATTTGTGTTATCATAAGGGACAGAAATTCCTATTTCACGAGGCTTTTAAGGTGAAAAGTTAATTGTGCTGATTCTCAATAAAATTATGTTTAAAGTATAATCAAATACCACAAAATTAATAAAAATAATTTACATTCATAGAGTACTAAGCCTAAGGAGGGGCCATAGACGGGCTCCCACTTTTGCCAATTTTTTGCTCTTTGACCAGTTAAACTGACCAGGTGTGCAGTAATAAGTTACCTTAAGTAGCCCACAGACTGGTCCGGCATCGCACCGAAAATTTTCGTTCCGGCCGCCTTATGATCGAGATTGAATAAGGCCCCACATTGGCGATGAAAATCATACGATCTAGATCGCATACAATTCACACACTCAAACAGACACATATCATTCGATTAAACAAAGTGTCAAACTATCAGGTATATATGTAATGGGTATGGATGTGTGTGTGTGACAGACCGCTCCGGTCATCGAAATCAACCACAGATTTAAACGATTTGAAACTGATGGTGGGCCGCGCGTACTAGAATTGGATGAGTCTGTGGTGGATTTCGGTGGACCGGCCGGCGACCGGCCGGGGATTGATCCAATCAGTGGGCGCCTTTAGGTTTCGTTGGTATCGTTTTGTGTCGCGAGACAGAGCTCTAGAAAAATTGTTAATTGTGATGTTTTAAATGGGAAAGGCGATCTAGGACGTCTAACTTGCGGGGACATAGTGTTTCCAATCATTAATTATAATTATTATGTTTGTATTTTAGCAAAATCATCATATAACGTAAAAGCCGTTGCGACAATAAAACGACAGAAAATACAGTGGTACAGGGGTTAGTACTAGGCGTCTAGCTCCCCCCCCCCGCCTTTAAATTACATTATTTATTAAATATATAAAATAAAATTAACTCAAATAGTATCAGTTCAAAACATTCAATTTTTTCACGGCTCCCGAAACCAAGTCTCTCTTTTTTAGCCCATGGTATTTGTGAGGCTATACCTTAACGAGTGGCCAGTTCTGTTGGGATATATTTAGATGGAAAAAAGCCTCTAAGTTAGGTTTGTCGGATTTTTAATTATAAAAGTCTATTGGTTCATGGCCGGAATCGAATCGTGGTCCGCCTACTTAACCACTCGGCCATGACCTCGTATTTCCCGTTTTTTCTGTAATCGGTTAAATATTTAGCATATTCCAAGTTCATACCCAATATATAATCGGTATCGATTAAAGATCTCGATTGTGCCGGAGAATCGGTGACCGTTGTCTCGTCTTGATCGAGTTACGATCTGTCACCGTACCCACTCGATGTATGCATCGATACATTTTGTGGTAAATCGATAAATATGTCTTGTTAACGACGTTATTGAAGGATCGAAATATTTTTCGTACTCTTACGTTAGCTTTCCAATATTATGGCTTAGTCTGTGATTTTTTTTATTTAAAAAATAATAGGAGGTATATTAGCTCAGTGATAAAATATTTTAAAATTGTGAAGTAATAATCTATTTACCTCAATCCAAAAAAAATAAATTTCAAATATTTTCCACAACTAAGTTTTAGGACTTAAATTTAGAAAAAATCTTTATGCCATGCGCCCGCAATTATTGTCCAAAGGAGTTTCTAGTGGTATAAGCTCGGCTTGGATGTGTCAGTAGACCGATTCATAGTTTGTAAAATTGCAAGTTTTCTGTGTTACATCAAACGATAAGCTGGAACTCCTTTGATTTGTAATAAACACAAGTTTGGACTTAGATTTGTAATATACGCTGATCAGTTTGGACTTAGATTTAATGTACATCGACCAGTTTGGACTTAGATTTGTAATATACGCTGATCAGTTTGGACTTAGATTAGTAATATAGGCCGATCAGTTTGGACTTTTTTATATATAATATCTTTATGTATGCAAATTAGAAATTTAAACCAAAATACGAGTTTACGAGCGAAAAAGAACATAAACCTGCCTTGTTTATAGGTGCTTTTGGAGAACGTGTGAAAAATATTTTTAATTCCGAAATTACGTCAGGGGCATAACAGTTAATTATGTCAAATGTCACAACTTTCATCTCTATTAAGGGATGTTGCAAAAAAGTTTTAGTAACAGGGTTGTCAAGATGCGTTTTTTAAGATTTTGAAATAAAATGGAATATTGAATGCATGATTTTTGTACACATAGTGTTGGATGGTCGGACAGTGACACTGACTACTTTGTATTCCAAGAAAAAAAAACGTTCATAAGTGAACATTCTTGTAGGATTTTTTCATATAAATATGATAAATTAAATTTTTAACCTAATTTGTACTGCATATAAATTGTTAACAAGCCCAACTCTCTTTAAAATTTTATTCTATTATGACAAAGTATAATAACTAAACAATTAGTTTTAGAATCAGTAAAGGCCTAAGGTTACGAGCACCACAAATAGATGTCCATGTAAAAATAAGTTTGACCAATTTGGAACTCACGGACTTTCCTGCATAAAAAGTGCAGGCAGGCTTACTCGCCACAGCACCCTCAATAATACCATCAACAGGGCTCTTGCGTTAATAGAAGTCCCTGCTCCTCCTAGAGCCAACGGGAAAAATCTGGGAAGACGGCAAGAGACCCGATGGAATGACTCTTATTCCCTGGGAGCGAGGTCGGGCCCTTGTATGGGATGCTACGAGCATAGACACATTAGCCCCATCTCATCTTAGGCATAATACAGTTATCAAAGCAGGAGCTGCGGCGGAAATCGCAGAGTCCAACACACGGCGCAAATATAGTTCAATAATTGAAAACTACAAATTTGTGCCATTTGGTGTAGAAACTCTAGGTCCATGGGGTTCAAATGCCAAAAAGTTTATTAAAGATATATCCCCTCGACTGATCATATCTGGCTCCTTCCTCGCTCAACGAACCAGCATCGCGATTCAGCGGGAAATTGCAGCCAGTATTCTTACTATACGCGGATCTAAATTTACTTAGTTATATTTAATTAAAAGGATTTTTAATAATATTCCTTTACATTTAAAATAAAAAATTAACTTTATAAATAATACAATAATAATTTAGATGGGGGGAGGGGGGCTATAACAGTAGGCATGTAGAGGTCGTTTAACTTAAATTGCGGCATGGTACCCAAGACCCTCTTTGAATGGCGAGGCCCAGCTTATTTGGTGATATGTATAAAGTAGATTACGGATCACGTGCCAACCCTAACATTTTAAAAACCAAAGCGGCAAAAGACACTGTCAAAAGATACCTGCTGATTGGTCAGTTGGGTGACAGCAATTTATGCTTGCGTTCGACAATAATAATTAAAGCACCAGATAAAAGCGTTTCAGTTTAATTTCTTGAAGTAATTTGTATTTAAAAGTTGCGGATGTCGCTCTTAATTATCTTGTTGGTTGGTTAGCACACTTCGATTTTTTTTTCTTTTCATTGTGTCAGTTAATTTGTTTAATCATGTCGGAGGATGCCGCGATTTTGAATAAAGATAAAAAGTACTTTTTATGATAATTTAGATTTCCACGTGTGGAGAAATGAGAATTCGATAGTGCGTTTTATGAAAGAGTTTCCTTTGAGGTTATGTCTTTCTGCTCTGGATTTCGTTAAGACGAGGAACGACTCAGACATTTCTAATCGTAAGCCACGCCCTAAACTCGTGGTTCGGGCGCCACGATCACGTCATGCAAGACAACGATGGCGCTTTGTCCGTTCTTGCTGCAGAAGTGAGAAGGGCATAATGTATCGCCTCTCGGAATTAAACGGCACATTACAAATAAATAATTTATTAAAAAACGATCACATGCAGGGAAACATCTTCTTAATCAATACTAGGTACTGAAATTACCTACAGATTCGTATAAAATTTAAACGTAAATTCCTTCCGAGTATGGTTGTATGACTAAAAAGGTGTTTTTGAAGAGGTGATTTCAAAAAATTAAGTTATCGAGAAAATTATCACCAATCATGTTTTCATCCTAAACAATACTAGATAAAATCCTCTAGTTTTCGATGCCCAAATTGTATGTTCATAGCATTCGTAAAATTGGGGAATTTCAGTTCAGAAATCAACCGAAATTATTCGTTCCTCCCCTTAAAATTTTATAGTGCAGTGAAATTAGGTAGGTACTATTATTCATCTAAAACCTATTAAAATTTGTGTACAATTTAAACTACCAAAAACATAAATGTGAAAATGGCAGCCAAGTTCAATATAATGATAATTATGGTGTCATTGTCGGCTTCAAGATTTGAGATCTAAATGGGTGCCAAGTTTTGTAGACAATCTTTAAATTTATTTATAAGAATGTATAACATTCTTAAGTAAATTTAAAACACAATTTCTTGTTTTGTTTTCTACTACAAAAATTTGATATTAAAAAAAAATACTTTTTAAATTTGAATGGTCGGATATATTTACACAAAGCAAATAACTTATGATCTATTAAACCTCAACATTTGATTTGGCTAGTTTTTACCAACAGATCAAATATTTAGAAGAATAGAACCTTACAATATAAAAACATTAACTTGCATATAACATAAAGATAATAAGTTGATTAACTAAATATAAGATGACTAGTATGTGTTTTGTGTAAATAATTCGACTATTCAAATTTAAAAAGTCATATTTTTAAATCTTACAATTTTCTCACTTTTTTCTAGATTTTCATTAGGTTTAGGAGCAATTAATTTTTTTACACAAAACAGAAGAAGTTATACCAAACGATGGGAACTCTTTTGTGAGACATTCATTTGAGGCTTTTTTTTAAGCTAGTATGTGACTAAACCATACGGCTCTCCAATGAGTGCATAAGTTCTGCAGTATTTAAGAAATATTGCACGAAGAGAGGGCAATATCCTGGAGAAGCTTGTGGTGATGGGCAGGATGGAGGGAAAGAGACCTCGAGGACGAAGCCCCAAACGATGGTCCGATCAAGTGTCCGAAAACCTGGACACCTCTATTACCACAGCCCATCATCAGGTAGAGGACCGCAGCTGATGGAGGAAGATAATTGAGGAGAAGCTGTGGAGTAGGAGCATGTGACTTGATGTGAAAAATGCATAACGTTTTAGTTGAAATACTTAAATCTATTACGGGACGGTAATTTTCGCCACCAGGGTCTCTAGCGGAAGCCAAAGCTTCTTCATTTAACCTATGGCATTTTGACGTTACCCAACAAGGGCCATAAACGCCTATCTTAGTATAGTTTTCAGCTTTTTACACGCTATATATTGGTTTCACCAGTAACTATGTAAACAAATCTTGGAAGTCGAATTTAACACTTTGCAAGCGTATGTCACTCGGATGACAATATAATAATTTGGTACCATCGATCTGATCAGATGATGGGGCCAAGATAACGATAGTGGAACTCTGTAACCAAACGATGTAACCTCATCGAGTTTGGGCTCGTTAGATTTGTCTTCATAAGTACCTACTCTGGTCCTGATGATGGAGCCGGAAAGGTGGCCACAGGAACGCTGTAACGAAACGTCGTAACCCTATCGCGTTTGGGCCCATTTGGTTTGTGTAAGTGAGCGTTACTGACAAAAGCGTGTTTTTTATAAACTATTATTAATTACTATTATACATATGATGTAGATAATAAAAAGTATAAATTTCCAATCTAAAAGCCAATAAACGCCTAAAAACCTCAAGTTACCATCTCACCCATAAAAGGCTAATGAGACGAAATCACAATTTATACGTTTCTTTTTTCCAATACATCATAATTTACACACGAAGAGCATTACGGAGCTCTCGATTCGGGCACAAAAATAATAAATACAGCTTTGACTTTTAACAATAAAATATATCACAAGCGACCCGCCCCGGCTTTGCCCGTGGAAATTTAACATCCACAATTCCGTTGACACAATTCGCCGAATAAGGAACATTGGCATTATTAAATAGCGTGATGTTATTAGACAAACCGTCATTGTGAATTATTTTAGTGAAAACCGTATCCATTCATATCATGATGGTATCTATAAGTAAGTGTTGGAACTAAAACAGCATTATGTATATTCATTTTGCTTTTAGTTTTACGATCAATGGCTACAGCCAAAATACCTGCTGTACTGGAGCCTCCGGGAATTAGCAGTTCAGACGGAAAGAGACCTGATGGTCTCACACTCGTTCCGTGGTCATGTGGGAAGGCACTCATATGGGACGCCACTTGTGTAGATATACCTTTGCACAATCACACATTTGGGTTACCACTTCAGTTCCGGGACTTGACCCAAAATTATGAATTTGTGGCATTTGGCGTTGAAACTTCGGGAGTACTCAGAACTGAAGCTCAAGATTTCCTCCAAGAACTTGGAAGACGAGTGTTCCTAGAATGTGGTGACTCCAAATGCCACAGTTATTTAAAACAAAAAATCAGCGTTGCCATTCAACGAGGCAATGCTGCAAGTGTATTAGGTACACTGCCAAGTCGTGTCCCACTTATGAACTTTTTTTTACCTAGTTTAGAGTTTTTAGTTTTAGTTTAAATTTTATTTTAATTTTTGTTAAATTTTGACATTAATTTATTAAGTTTAAATTACTTTTAATTGTACATTGTGTATTTCTGCATACCATTGTTTGGTCCACCAAATACCTTGCTTCCCGCTTTCACTCTCCTTTCAATTTCCTTGTCTAACTTTCCACTTCTTGTAAACATACTACTTTTATTACATTCGCACATAAATCTTGTTAATGAACCAATTAATCATTTAAATGAAGACATAAAATGGAAAAAACTTAAATAATCCCGGAACCAAATATAGCGTGATCAGTTAAAACATTACCTAAGATAAAGAGCCGTAGAATACCTCTAAGGACACGAGGTGCGCACTCTTAAAGAACTTTAATAGTGCCCATTAGCCCTCGAAAAGGCAATTATTGCCTCAAAAACAATTAGCTAGGCTTGCAGCTCTCTCACACGTCCTAGGAAAAGACATGTATTGGCGAGGTGAAAATTTCCACTTAAGGCGATGTTTTTTCTGCTATTTAATACACATTTAACTTTAAATCTAGTTAGTCTTAGGCAGGTATTCCTATAAACCTAAATATCTCTCAAAGCCTGCCTATATGATATCAATAATTCATAGGTCGTCCTCTGCCAGCATTTCCTTTCACTTCAGCCATATAGACCTTTTTAGTCAATCAATGGCCATATTAAAAGTACACACAATCGCCGAGGATGTACCTATATAAAAGAAGCGAAAGAGGTATGTCAGGATCGTAACAAATGGCTTTCGATTGTTGCTGACTACCTCTCTTGGGATGAAAGGCGTGATGATTGATAGATAGATAGATATCATTTACCAAAGTTTTATTGCATTAGTTTATGAAAATATAGTGAATTATCAATTATTTTATTGCCACGACTTCACAGTCACACTTTGAAAAAAAAATTTAGAGTTCCGAAGCCAAAATAGCAAAAATCGCAAACCTTTTAATTTTCTCATTGTATGTCCACCGATACTGACTGTACCATTAGTTTTGATAAATTTTCACAGGTATACAGTAAAGATGCTAAAGTGACTTTTTGTTTTAGCAAAATGTTTCTGATTCCACGTCCTGTCATAGCGACAAACGCACACGTCTCGTCGCGACATTATGGGGATATAATAGTTGTGATTAGTCTATGATTCATAAGACATATTATTATCACAGTCGGCGGGAAAATCCTAGCTACCGATTTATCGGCCATTGTTACTGTGACGTCTGTAATACTTGCCATTATAAGATAAGAAGAAGAAGAGATAACCTTTCACTTCCTAATCATGTGAATAAGAAATCAGAAAAAATCAAAATTTTTTTTTTCTAAACGGGAAACTTCTAATATTGTACTAGATTTTTTTTAATCCAATAAAATAATATATTATAAACGTAAAACCATCGCCTTAACTCGGCCAGGATAAGGCAAGGAATCCTATTGAACGCGCCGATAATATCAACTGTGTTTGAATCTAGATAGACTTTAGTCAAGCGAGGTGAAGATTGGCATGAAAGAGCACAACACTAGGCACATCTCTAGGTTTGGTCAATGATGGACGTCTTAAAGATCTATGGGGCCAACTGACTGAGGAATTTCACACAAATAATGTATGTGAGTTTTGTTTGGATATAGTACGCAAGTTAGAAGGGCTGTTGTAAATAGAACATTATTAAAGGCTAGGCAGACCATGGGTTTTTTTATAATTAAAAACATATACATGATCCTACAAACCGCACTTAGAGGCTTTTCTATCTAAACATACCTCAACAGAACTGGCCACTTGTTAGGTATAACCTCACAAATACCATCGGCTAATAAGGTCATGCCTATAAAAAGTATCTATTATTTGAGAAGGAGTGCGGTCAGTAGGCTTTACTTGTTCTCCGAAGCACGATAAGTCGATTGTAACACTTTTTTTTAAGACAAACTATATCAAAGAGGCCTTTCAATTTGTAAGAACTTGTAGGTACTTGATGAATATTAAAATTATATAATAATCTTCCGCTAGGTACCCCGGAGTACACCTAGGTACGGGGTTCCCGGGAGCCATAAGAAACCCATGAAGGTAAAAAAAGTAATAACATAAAGGAATCAATGGAATATTCTTTGGGACACTTAGGCATCCACTGCTCGTTATTTCAATTAAGTGAATCATTTTTATTTAATTTATTGTCCAACCGATTTTCGGATCCAGTTCCTATGGGACAAATTTTGTTGTCATATTTTTTTGACCAGTCGGTCTCTTGATTATGTTATTAACAAGTGACAGGCCGAACTTTTTGGGGTTCCTTTGGACAAACGTTTATATAAAACACATTTCATTGGCTATATTTTGTTAGTGAAGTAAATATTTACATAGGTATTAAAACAAGTATCAAGAAATATATAAAGCGGCATTAGCGGAAGAATCAAAGATCTTATGAAAGCTCCTATCCATAATTTGTCTGGGATAAAGTATTCCCAATTTCTTTGTAAATAATCCACCTGTGTCACTGTAATTTAACATATAGTTACTTATTCAATTTATCTAAGTGAAATATCTGTTATTTTTTCAATGGGTTTTATTGAATAGGAAATATGGGTGGTTAAACTTTGACCCCGTTTTCTCTTTCATAGTCTATCACTAAGCTCTTAATTTTTTAAAAGCACTGTTATTGCATTTACCCTTCAATTACCTATTTTATTTTTTATTTTTTTCTTTCCTTTCTTCACCTCTTTCGCTTCTTTTATATTCATCATACCTTTCATACATGCTCCGCGATTGCGTGTACTTTTAATATTACCTTCGATCAACATATTTTTTAAATGTTAATTTCCTTTAAGCATTTCCTTTCACTTCTGCCATATATCTTTCATCCTATATAATATAATTTTTATATTATATTTAGTTTAAGTACATGCGGAACCTAATGAATACATTAACAGAAACGCAGTAACCAGCTATTTTTAAATAACTCTCATTAAGTTTTGAGTTTTAATGATTTAAACTGTGATTTATTCGAATCGTTTCGTATTACGATAACTGTAGTTAATTTGTTCTGATTATTAAAAACCAATAAGTTTTAAAAACACAAACACACTACTTATAGTATGAGAAAGTTTTCGGTAAGACTGAAGAGCTAGCATGACCACACGAAAAAAGAAAGATAAAGTCGTTTGTCTATTTATGACATTTGTCACGTGATACCACACGAAGAAATAATCTAATTGAGAAGACCGAAGACAGAATTAAAAGTCGATCCCCAATGGGCACAAGTTCAACTTGACACAAATGTCTTCAGTAGTTTTTTCATGATGCTCGCACAGACACAAAACGAGTTACGATTTCATTCATAGAAGTTAGATAATGACTAACATACATTTTGGAGCTTAGGCCTCAACCACAAAAATATCATCGGCTAAATACGGAACAGTTATCAACCGCAACAACAACAATACAAACAGCATAAGTTATTGCTCGATTACAAGAAAAGGTGGTCCACTGTTTAACGACAACTTGTAAAAAGAAATGGGCTTTAAAATCACCACAGAATGATGTCTCTGCCATTCTTAAATACGAATTTATATCGTATCCAACCTTCAAACTGTTATCATAAAAGACATCTTTGCGGCAAGGCTTTTGAGCTTTTATGTATAAATACTCTAGTATTTACCCACGAACCAGGGAAAAAAATACATTTTTAAACAACCACGGCCTATGTTGATTTACATATGGCTCTATCTATAATTTTTCTAGGATAAACTATTCCCAAATTCTCTGTAATCTCTCTCTACCTGTGTCACTGTAATTTAGCATATAGTTACTTATTCAATATATCTAAGTGAAATAGCTGTTATTTTTTCAATGGGTTTTATTGAATAGGAAACTGGTTAAACTTTGCCCTCGTTTTCTCTTTCATAAAATTTATCACAGAGCCCACAAATCTTTTAAAAGCGCTGTTGTACCATTACCCTTCAATTAAAAACAGCGCTTTAAAAAAATTTTAGAGCTTTTTGATATATGACAGAGAAAACAGGGGCAAAATAATCCTTTATTCTACCACCCATATTTTCTATTAAATAAAACGAATTGAAAAAATAACGACTACTTCACTTAGATATATTGAATAAGTAACTATATGTTAAATTACATTGACACAGGTGGATTATTTACAGAGAAATTGGGAATAGTTTATCCCCATACAAATTATGGATAGTAGTTTTTTTAAAACCCTGGCTGGCATAGATTTTTTTTCTTCTTCACGGGTTGCCTTACATATCCCAAATCCGGTTCCAGGCTACCCAGCGGAAGACCAAGTCTCCCTTTTTTAGCCAATGGTATTTGTGAGGCTATACCTAACGAGTGGCCAGTTCCGTTTGTCGGATTATGTAGCTACTTAAGTTTTTAATTATAAAAAAATCTATTGGTTCAAGGCCAGATATCGAACCGTAGTCCGTCTAGTTCATACCAGATATCTTAATCAATCTGCCATAGATATTTACGCATAGATATTTCATGAAATCAGTTCAGTTGTAAATTGAATGATTTTTTCGTAGTTTTCAGTTTACTATATCCATAGTTTCCTAAAAATAAATATGAATTGAATTGTGCTTTTCGGTCATATAAAAATGGGAAATTGGTAGAGGTAGAGGTAGGGGCAGGGGTTAAACTCACCCTGGGCAGAGCCAGGACGATCTTTTACTTAGGGGTAGTGCAATACGATAATAATTATTTAGTGTGCAATCCAATTTAGTGTTAAAAAAGGGGAATTACAGTTATAGGATTAAACACTACCCTAAAAAAATATACCGATTTTGATTTAATGAAAAAGTAGGTATAAAAGTTTTCAGGAGTTCTGAAATTGTTATCATATTCACCTAAAATGTATGAATTTAAAATTTTTAGCAAATACTGTCTTTACTTAGACAGCGATTAATACAATATTTTTGTAGCTTATTTATTTGTAGTGAATATTATATTTATATTTATTTATCTTGATTTAATATTTGGAACAAATAATAAAATAATGTACAACTTTTTACTACTATGCTATATATACAATTAAACCTATTACACAATTTCAATTAGGTACAAACTAAAAAACACACCATCGAAAATACCCCTGTGGCATAGCGCCGAGTACACTGGCAGCGTTTCCTCTTGTTTTAAACATTATTTCCCAAATAATATAAGAACAATATAAGAACAAAAATTCAAGTAATTTAGTAGGTATGTATATTGTAAAAAAAAACTATTATATTTGTAGGTGAAAACGGGTTGTTATAAATTTTTATAGGTGTCGAAAGTGTAAAGTTGTAGGTCAGATCATGTGAAGACTTGCAGATAGCTATATATGGCATTAAGTTAACTGCTGGATGCCATCGATGGTATTTTACGACTTTTCTGGATGCTTTACGATTATTTTCCAAAAAACTCTTCACATTTCCAGTCAATTATTATAATTTATTTATTATAAACCTCTCATTTCAATTGATGTACGACTAAAAAAATCTAGTACAGAGAAACACACCTTATACCTTGAGGTATGGCCAGAGGCACCAGTAACAGTGTCCACATTGATGTGTCACTTCTTTAACAGACGTAAATATTTGTTTTTTTTAAAGAAGTGCAGACGGATTTTATTTACTTGTAACGTAAAGTGTATATTATGAAATCGAACGTGTTTAACGGCATACATTACACCCTGCGATGTGGTAATGAGCTCATTGCTACACACTGTAAGGTATTTATTTATTAAGGTATTAAATAGTAAAGTACAATTTTTGCTAAATGAAATCTTTCTAAAAATTATAACTTTACGAAGTTAATTTTATTAATAATTTCTCAAAAGTAACGAGAAAAATTGTTCTTCAGGAATTTTCAGGAATGATGAAAAATACAATTTTTTTACAAGTACAACATATTGATACTAAAGTACGACATTCACAAATAATACCATAATTGATAATACATAATTATTATTCCTGTTATATTTAGATGATTTTTTTATTTGCAACTGCTTTCGACTTCGCCAGTAGAGCCATGTAGCCCTTTCAGTTTTTCCCGAATTTTCTAATTTACCGGGCAACTTTTGGAATTTTTCTTTGCCTAAAAACTTTATTCAGACTATTACCAACATTTAAAAAAGTAACCAAATCGGTCTAGCCGTTCAAAATATTCAAGTAATTTTACAGAGATGGGTTATGTAGCGGTAGCTTTTTATCCATATTTTACCAAAATAAGTTAAATTTTTAAATACTGTCCCAGCTTGACATTCGAGTCTCACAATAAAATCATTCGCTTTAAATATGTCGTAAAGCCGAAGATGAAGTAATTATGAACATAATAATATAAATAAAAAATAAACACTTATAGTACGTACCCACCCGCAGAAAAGCACAAAGATCAAAATCAGTTGAAAAAAATTGCCACTTTTACGACATATAAAATTTCACTTTATGATTTGTTTATGATATGCCATTGTGGCATTTTATTATGCAGTTTTGGTGTTTAATTTTTATGTAATTGTAGTCGGGAGTGGCTTTAAAATATTTTATTAATTTTATATTAACATTCAGCAACACATGTTAATCTGTCAAATCTTTGTATGAAGTCGCAAACTTAGTTAAAAAAAAGGTGGCCGTCACGGGACGCTCGACAGATGTGAAATATCGAAATTAACGCGTTAAGTATATTGTAGTCGAATAGAGTGGTGCACACAGTACACACACTCACACGGAGAAGCAACGAAGTAAATAGTATAAGCGCCAACAACACACAAGAATAGCGACATGAAAAATTGTGACACTTAAAAGTGCATAAAATTCCATTGAATTAATCTGTAAATACACACAGATATGTAGGTATAAATATGGACTTTCATACTTAGTTTAATTAAAAAAACCCGCGCTTGTCTTATGATAGGATTTTCATATGACTAAGATAATTGTAGAAAGAACTTTCGCCTTGGGTATTTACCCCTCATATACAATTTGGGGACCTTCAAATCCCAGGAGTTCCATTCACAAATTTTCCTTCACTGCTCGTACTTCGCTTCTATGTATTTAAAAAGATGAAGCCACCAGCCCTCTTAGACAATGTACGAACGCTAGTCATGGACGTAAAAAAGTAGAGGACGGATCGCCGCTACGACAAAGTGAAGCACCAAGCGTGCATGATGTGTGCGTGCAGTATCTCTAATATATTTTTAAATTGTTGAATAAGTGGTAAATTACTAACTTACCTATGAAATGTGATTCCTTGAGATTTTTTATAAGTAATGGAGTTGTTTTTGCATAATTTTACTACACAAGACGGCATTGTTTTTTATTTTCTTAATGCGGCTGATCAGCATAACCGAATGAGAATGTGTGCGTGAGGCTCGTATTTACAATGAAACTGGCATAACTTGGTTGCTTCACTTTTGTCTTAGCGGCGATCCGTCCTCTCCTTTTTTACGTCCATGACGCTAGGTATTCTATTCTCTCGAAACACTAATTTCTAATATTTATATGCAGAGACTTAGAGAGATTATAATAATTATATGAAAAGTAATAAAAAATCGACTAAAACCTTCGCCAATTTGTCAGCGTTATCTACTATGGCTACGGGCAGACCTGACGCTAACTTTGCGTTCACGAAGACAAAATGACATAATTACGTTTCGTTTTCTACAAGGAGTTTATCCTTCAAGGAGTTTCTATACAATAGGAGTATATTATTCAAAATCATTTAATTAATTTATATTTATAATTATAAAATTATAATTAGGGTATTTCCTTTAATGCTACCGCATTTTTATATCCGGTTGCCTTTTCAAAAAAAATTCGATTTTGCCCCACCCCCATATCGCCGCCCCTGTCCATTTGTGGTCACTTTGGCCGCTACCAGTCAAAGGCCCAGATTACCACTCGCCATCCGGTTGCCTGTCCAATATCGGCTTGACGTGCCACTGCTTTAAATATAATGAACTCCTTGGTTTCGTCAGAGTGAAGGACAGTATCGTTAGGTCACGTGGTCCCATACATTTAAAGTTATCTATTCGTTTAGTTGTACATTGTCTAAACCACCTGTTCTGTTTAAAATACATGCAAGACATATTTTCTGTTGCGTCGTAGAACAAATCGACCACCATTCGGCCACCCACGTATTTTTCCATGCACTAAAAACAAAGTGAAAATTCCGTGTTAAATTTTAAAACAAGCCTTTTTATGTTTTACTTATGCTAATTAATCGCATCAGATATCGTCTTACAATGTGAACTACGGATAGACCAATACAAACAACATTATTTCGTTCGTGAGCAATCGAAAACATAGATTTCTTAACGGATTCTGTGAATAAATCAGCAATAAATTCAGTTGTTCATCATGGAAGGTGCGGTTTGGTTGCTCTGTGATGGCACGAATTGGGTTTTCTCACAATTTTGTTAAATACTATAATAGGTATTATATATCTCACTGATATTTCAAATTTACCTATAACTAGAACTGACCTAATAGACTCACCATTATTGCTTAACCAGGCAGGGGTAGTTTTTTTCTTCTTATTTTATAATGGCTCCATCAATGTTAATCGAATGTCAAGTATTATAGACGTCACACTATTAAGATGTTCCCGCCGATATGTCCTATTAATCACTGACTAATCACAACCATCACAGCGCGTACGAGATCACTTATCTCCGAAACTATCCGAGATTAAAATTTTGAAAAATAAAATAAAAATATAGGGTCTCTTTCATAGTTTACAGGAAAACCTAAACGAAAATTCGCTCTTAGCTAAGTTTTTAGAAACGGCTAAAATATACTCTTAGGAAGTAATCTTATTTAGCACAGATAATCCCCAGCTAAGGATCACAAACATAGCAAAGTATTTAATGATCACAAAATACACATTTGGCTAAAATCATCGTCTACCTTCCCTAAACTTTAACAAACAGAATTACCCATTTAAAGCACATACAACTAAACAATACATGAAGCAATAAATTCGACTCTGCTCTCAAATAGGTATGAGGTAACGGCGAGAAACGCACGTCGTTCTGTGCGCAGAGCGTGCGTGCGCGCACATAACTCAGCAACCGCCTAACGAGGCTTGGCTATCAGTCTAAATCTGCCGGCCGACCTAAGCACACAATGCATAATTGTCTATTAAACTAATCAATTGAACGGTAAAAAGGGCGTGAGTTTGAATGGATGCGGCAATTTAGTTGATAATTTAAACTTGAAAAATGTGTTGGAAATGTTTAAATTTGTCCTGGACAGATTCGGTTGCCTATTACATTTGATGTTTTAGAGCATCGTCTCTTAACTTGATAGACAAGTAAATTAATTAATATATATTATAATTAATAAATTAATGTTAGAAAATAAAAGGTTCCCAAGTAATTTTTCAGACAATGGGGAAGAAAACGCAAAGCTAATGCAGATGGCGCTGCATTCAATCTACATAAATAACAAATAGTTTGCGGTTTTGACGCTGTCCATTATTTTACGATAATTCAGAGAAAAGTAAATATAGTGGTGTTTTTGTCACTAATAGTGAAAATGTAGCGCGAACTGGACTGTAGCGCAGTTAAATGCCTCTAGCGTCGAGTAATGTCAGTTTACTTCCCCATTAGTCTGAGCGTATATTCAGCCTTTTCTAAACCAATATAGAGCTTACAAGCTACTTTCAAATTAAATAAAGTCGGTTTACTGACGATAGTTGAACGTGACAACAACGTCATAATAAAGCTGTCCACGCGGACGCATCGCTCACTCAAGTAGGAGAGAGACAGATGTCGAACGCTGCCGAACGCGGAGGCCGATTGTGCCTCTTTGTCGCTCGTTCCGCTCTCTCGCTTGCACTTCAAGCCTTAAATGGAACGCCTCAGAGCGAGGTAACGCCGCATGAGTCATGTTTTTTCGTGCGTGCAGCCGGCTTCATCGAATTATAAGACGTTGTCACGTCAAAAACAGAGATACCTAAATATTGACCACTAGGTATGTGACTTGTATCCATAGTTTAAAGTTATTGTCAAGACACAACACGAACCATTTTGTACCTAACTAATGTAGTGCCACATCGCGTCGATAGATGTCGCATCGCAATACTGTCTCAGTATTGACCTGAAAGCAAAATATTTAATAGATTGGCATAATATATACAACTTTCCAGCAACACGCGTTGGGGAGTATGCCCTTTTACTCAAAGTCGTTGAATTGTGTGTATTGCCATTTCTATACTAGTATTATTATAAATACCGTCTGTCCTTCTTTCATGCACAATAGAACAACGGGTCGATGTGATTTTTGCACAGTGATAGCAGGCTGACGAGACATAGAACAAAAAAATTGTTTTGTGCAACAATACTTCATTGGGAGGAATGCGTGAAACTATAGACAACCTGTGTGTTGCTGTTGTAAAATATGTAATGTGAAAGTGTCTATGGTTGAATGAGCGTTTTTAGCCAAACCCAATAGATATATTTTATTTTTGGCTCGTGTGAGTGAATGATCGAAGGACTTCGGACTTCCAAAGCAAGTTCAACTAATACAACTTGGTGTACTCGTCGCCCGGAATGCACGTATACCTAATATTCACGCACGGCGTTCACTTAGAAATTTTAGTCACCAAAAGAATCCTACTCAATTTCGTAGACAGCACAGACAGTATCTGAGGTACTGGGTACATATACACAGGTAATATGTACATAACTGGTCAGTAAATATTGGACCCAAGAAGACAACCATAAGGCGCGTGAGAAGATATAAGAGAAAGAGAGGCGCCTAGTAGGTGAATATAATTTTAGGCGAATAACACTGTCAGAGTTGAATTGCACTTTATTGCGTCGTAGAAGAGACGCTTTTAATTTAAATGTCTTTGCGGATATAGCTTTCTGTACCCTGTACTATTAAGTATTCTTTGGTATTACTATACCGCATCCAAAATGAGCACAAATCAGTGTGTTTTCTTCTGCCGATTGTTCTACTAAGGAATCCGATTTTATGGAGCCACAGTAGTTTCTTAATGGTATGATTGTTCGAAGGGAACGTGCATAATTGGACTCCCTCGTCATAACTCGCGAGAAATTATTGCTCCATTGGATCTTGATTTGTGGTTGCGATGCGGAATAGACCTTGTTTTAACTTACTGCGTTTGACACTGCCGCTTCACTTTTGGACAATGCAGGAATATTTATTTTTAGGGTTCCGTATATCCAATGAATGAACAGCATCAGTCTTGTGTCTGTCTGTCCGTCTATCACAGCTTATCTTCTCGATTGATCGAATAGAAAAATTAAAAAGTTAATTTTTTTTTTAAAAGAACATGATGTGACATATCAAATGATAGGGCTCGTTATTATAGATTTTTTTTAAATGCATAGTTTAAATTATAATAAAGAAAATATACGAAAATTGAGCGTCGCCCTCCCTTATCTCCGAAACTATTATGGTAATATAAGGCATCGCCAAGTTTACAGGAAAGCCTAAACGAAAATCCTATA
The DNA here is from genome assembly GCA_963924495.1 of Nemapogon koenigi. Classification (NCBI taxonomy): domain Eukaryota; kingdom Metazoa; phylum Arthropoda; class Insecta; order Lepidoptera; family Tineidae; genus Nemapogon; species Nemapogon koenigi. Next base: position 1,285,060 of record OZ004640.1, on the reverse strand, counting down.
TTAAAGTTCTCACTGAAATTAATTCTACGAAACCTTCTCAACGCAGATTTATCTGATATGACTAGGTACTTGTTTAGTCAAAAAATATCATTGGCATAATGGGGAGCCTGAGTACCTTGATGGTGAAGGTATATAAGAAAGTACATAGGTGAAGTTACTGCTCGATTAGATAAGATTAGATTAGATCAATGATATTTTTTTGTAGAATGTGTTAGGTTAGAAGTTTTAGGAGCAGAAGCTTTGTTTTAACTTAAAGTTCCTGATTTTATTATTTCCTAAACCGATCTTTTGTGATAATACGAAACTCGATGGCCGAGTGGTTAAGACGTCTGGTATTAACTAGGCGTAAGTACCACGGGTTCGATCCCAGATACCGGCCATGTACCTACCAATGGGTTTTTTAAAATGAAAAACTTATGCACATAATCCGACAAATCACACTTATAGGCTTTACCATTTAAATATACCTCAACAGAACTTGCCACTCGTTAATTTTTTTATTTTATTTTTATTTTTAGTAACTTACCTAGGGACTATAATACTAATTTCAGGAGCTTTAAGGCAAGCCGTGAAAAGAGAGAAGGAACTGTTTATAATAATATTTCATCACTTTCTAACAAATCTCTCATTCAATATGCTAGAGGAAAACAAAACATAACATAACTAAACATTTGTTAATCTACGTTTAGTAAGAAGAAAATTTACAAGCCACATTTCAGTCATATAACATTTTTATTGCCAGTTTCAAGTTGATCACCATATATTTCTGTCTCCATTAAACATTTCTGCGAAGTTATCAAGACACAATTTCTGCACACATACATTATTCTTGCAAAATCAATTTTCTTGTTTACTCTGTCAAACTATTGGGGGGGTATTCGAGTCGATCTGTTTTAGTTGTGGAGATGACAGCTAGGGTTGATACTTTACCATTGTTCATTCTTATTGTTTTAGTTGTTTCGCGCAGGTGAGAGGGGCGGGCGTGATTCTGCCATACACGATACGAAGTTTCACGCAATATATAAAAATTGCAGGGTTCAAGCTATCCTCATACCAAATTTCATCAAAATCAAAACCTACCCGCAAAAGCCCGAGGTAAATCGCGTCGACAACAGACACATCGCGCGAAACCTCGCATCGTGTATAGCAGAATCACGCCCGCCCCTCATCCCTCATGGACATGGGAGTGCTACTTTTTTAGCAGTTCATGCCGGCACCACACTTCGTTATGCGTTACGCGTTATGCGGCTTATTCGCCCGCATAAAACGAAGTGTGGAGGGTCTATTCGGCTATATGTGCCATACATGTGCTTTATTCGCACGCATAACGCATACGCTATCCGTCGACTTGTTCGAATTTTTTTTAAAGCAAACAACACACATATTTGGCATGTTCGGCACACAGACACGAAGTGTGGTGGCATGTTCCTTATTCGCCCACATACCAAATATTCTTGCGAATAAGGCGCAGCCGCATAACGCGTAACGCATAACGAAGTGTGGTGCCGGCATCACCTATAGTACAAAAAAATAATTAGATGTGTATTTTTTGAAAAAATATTAAAGTCTCTATGAATGGTGATTTTTGCGCTAACTTATGTCTAGTTTATTTATGATATACCTATTTCTTTGTAAATTCTAAGTACATAATATAAGATCTAAATTCGAAAGAGCCATATCTCGAAAACCACTGGCCCTACACTGGTCGTGTCTTTACCAAAATGAAAGATCTCAATGAGAACTTCATTTGTAGTGACAGCTGTCAAAATATACATGATACTTTTTTCATTTCCAATCGTCTTAGAAGTGGTCAATGCGTAGACCTCTGGTGATTGAGATCTGTGAATTTTCTTCCTCGTACGTAAATATATAGGTATATTAAATCTACGGTATTATTTCTTTCTTTGTTTTATTTCAACGCGAGCAAAGCCGAGGGAAAAAGCCTTAGGTATCTGTTAAAAACGTTAAAGCAACGCCTCATAACTATTGTCCCATACAAATTAAATGCTTAATGACTTCTTAAATTGTCTTAGTTTCTAAATTTAAATAGCTTTCGAAAGATAAATACATTTCAAACAATTTGAATTAAAAAAAAAATCAGTTACACCAAAGTTTTATGAAGCCCTGAAAGTCTTTTTTTTTTCAACCGATGTTGCGACTCGAGTTCTCTTAATATATATACTAATGTACCATTTTCTCGTATTTATCCTATAGATAATTTCACCTACTTTATGAAAACATTAACTACAACTTGCTATTTCTAATATTTTTTGTATAATACTGGAGGACTGTCTGTTTTGTGTATTTTCGCAAGACCAATTTTTTGTAAAATCTTTCTTTCTCATGTTTCTGGTACGTGAATTATGGCCTATCTTATATTTTTTTTTTGCAGTATATCTCTCTAACAACTTTTTAAAGAGATTCAGACTGAGTTCATTGCGCTAACAAGCTTGCTCTTAAGGCGGGTCATACAAAAAACGAATGAGTAGACCGTGCCAGCCCTGAGTTACATCTGGTTGGAATAATTTCTAGGAACACTCTTAAATCGGTCCGATACGCCCGAAAAATGAATTTTCAATTAAGTGTCATAATTGTTTCGTGGAGATTCAGGATCTGTGAGGTACTACACATTTATTATTGTAATTGGCACCTTACATACATATGTCAAGTTGCTGCCTCCATTAATGACCGTCATTTAAACCAGGAGAAAATAATTCCTTTTTATTTTAAGACATGTTTTTACATAACATTGCTTTTTACATGAAAAAAAGGGCGTCGGTGGTCAAGTGGGTAAAACGTCGCGGGTTCGATCCCCACATCCGACCATGTGATAGATACCAATGGATTTTTATAATAAATAATCTATGTACATTATCCGACAAACCGTACAAAGAGGCTTTTCCATCTACATAACTCAACAGAGCTGGCCACTCGTTAGGTATAGCGTCAACAAATCTTCGGCTAAATGAGGAAGACTTTGTCTTCCGCTTCCGCTGGGTACCCTGGGGCCGGAAACGGTTCCCGGAAGCTGTAAGGCAACCCATAAAGAAGATTTTTAAATGAACTATCATCACTACATATTAGTAAAAAAGTCCTCTGTCGCAAACAAAGTATGCCTTTCTGAACGGATTTTGTTAAGGGGAAGGTTTACGGGTATTAAACATCTATCATGTTTAGGAGATCAGCTGAGCATTAATAGTGTAAGTGAATGTAGTGTAGTGAAATACGAAAGTGTGTATATATGTTTGTCCTTTTTTCATGCCAAAACAGAACAAACGGATCGATGTGATTTTTTGCACAGATATTGCCCGGAATATTGCCCGGAAATCCTTCAATATACATTCTTATATCGCATTTCAAAAAAGGGGCGTCGGTGGTCGAGTGGGTAAAATTTTTGTAATAAAAAATCTATGTACATTATTTGACAAACCGTACAAAGAGGCTTTTCCATCTACATACCTCAAGAGACTTGGCCACTCGTTAGGTATAGCATCAAAAAATCTTCGGCTAAGTGAGGAAGACTTTGTCTTCCGCTGGGTACCCTGGGGCTGGCAACGGTCCCCGAAAGCTGTAAGGTAACCCGTGAAGATTTCTTTCTTTCTTTAAAAAAAAAAGCTAATATTGTATAAATAAGAGTCTTGTTAGTTTATTTTAATAACGGAACCCTGAAAACTTTAAAGGTTTTAGTGGGCGTATTTTCAGTCCCCATATGGATGAAGGCCTCGATTCCAATACCACCTTGGTGGTCTAGAGCGTGAATATAGGGCGTGTCCAAGTTTGATATCTGCAAGCACCAAACTTTAGATTAATCGACTATATCGATCCGGTACGATTGTTCAAATTGTGGGACTTACATATATTCTCACGCCTTTTTTCCAATACGGTAGGCAGAGACCATTCATAAAGAAATCAGAATCAAATCAAAGTAAAAAAAATGATTTTTTTACTTCACTGTAATTTTCACGAGGAAATAGAAAAATTATGTCAATTTTAATTGCTAATCTTTAGTTTAAGTTTCATACATTTTTCAAAGTTCTTCACCTTTTTAGCGCATTATTTAATACTACTTGATACTATTTTTGAGATAGTTTTTCAGAATATCTGAAAAAGTTTGAATTTAAAATTCATCAAACGTAAGCGATTCTTTTCTTCCCTCCAATGAAAGAATACGAAACGCCTCTCTCTGAATCAAATCCTCAGAATACTGAATAAACCTCATAAATTCTTCAAACTGAGGCTAAATAGTACACCAAAATAGAGTACCTACTGTATTTCTTGATAAAAAGACAATATAAGAAAAAATAATGGTAAATCGTGGCGGATACATGACGCTTTATACTATTCATTGCGCATGTGTATTCTGTATATTCTGAGACCAAATCCTAGCTATTTGTAGGTTGTTGTAGTTTTGAAGTAAGTTGTCATGAAAAACTGAAACTTTTCATATTTAGAACCTTTAAGATTGACCCCAAGTTTGACCACTCACAAATCCAGAAATATTAAAGCGATTCATTAAACAAAATGACCTGTCGAGATCAGTCCGAATTAAAAATCGGAATCATTTATTAAGGGGAACCGCATCGAATATATTATCGTGAAGTAGCACATTGTGTTGTGAGGCCAGAGATATCATCTATATTACAATTTAATGTGTTTCAATATTATTTTCTGACCGTGAGGTGCAATAACATAACTCGTATCGATCAAGCACATCAGCGGGCTTAGACATGTACAACTTAGGTAATAGAATAGAATGTAGAATAGATAATTTTAAATATATGGGACCGACTGAAATTCAACCACGTGACCTAACATTCATGAAAATGAACACATTGAATCTTAAATACCTGTTGAATATAAACCTATGGAGGGGCCATAGACGGGCTCCCGTAGATTTCGTTGGTATCGTTTTTTGTCGCGAGACAGAGCTCTAGAAAAATTGTTAATTGTGATGTTTTAAACGGGAAAGGCGATCTAGGACGTCAAACTTGCGGGAACATAGTGTTTCCAATCATTAATTATAATTATTATGTTTGTATTTTAACATAATCATTAATCATCATATAACGTAAAATCCGTTGCGACAATAAAACGACAGAAATATACAGTGGTGCAGGAAATAAGATTCAATATACTGTAATAGTCATGAAATTTCAGGACATTATTCTCGATAGTATTCTAAATTTTGGCACCAACCGTCTTCAAATTCTACGATTCTTACGCTTCTGTCCGCGATTTCACCCGCGTGGAAATAGATCCAAAAAAAAATATTCCCGAGGCTATACTTTGCCGCTCCCCCGCCCGCTTTCGCGGTATAAAAAGTATGTCATTATAAACTACCACTATGCAAAAAATCATGTCGATCCCGTGAAAAAAAAAAACTAATTTATCCCACGGGAACTATTCATTTTTCCGGGACAAAAAGTAGCCTATATCTGTGCCAAATTTCATCCGTGATTGAGTAATAATCTACATACATCCGTACAAACTTTCGCGTTTATAATATTAGTGGGATTTCTTACTTTTTCAGTGCACAATTTTTGAAGTCGGTACACTTTTTTTAAAGATTTATTGTAGTATGTACTCATTATTGTGTAGACTTATTTTTATTCGATACTAGCTTATTGCTGAGCTCCTTTGGGTCGTAGCGTGATAGCCTAAAATGGTGTTATTTGTTAGAATCACTTACAAAATAAAATACATAGCTTTTAGTATGTTCGTCCCAATTTAACAAGATATTTTAAAAAAGAAATATTTTTAACCTCTGAAATTCGTTTAGCAGCTGATAATTATCTCATGCATAATTCATAATGGAAATTAATAACCTTTACCCATAATTCATAGTGCATCTCAAAAGTGTAAAAAAATTCATTAAAATACTGTAGCATGTCATAAGGTGTGTGAGAAGTTTTAATGTTGTTTGACTGCCTAGTTTTTCGATTTTAATAAATTAGTTAGGTATCTATAGATTAGATACGTCTTAATTGTGGGATTAAATAATTAGGTGCGTCGGTGGCCGAGTGGTAAAGTAGGTGGACCACAGTTTGATCCCGACCATGTACCAAAGGGTTATTATAATTAAAAACTTATGTACATAATCCGAAAAACCACACAAGGCCGGTCATAGACGGTCTGCTTAGAGCAATCAGTGGCATCAGCTTCAAGCGGTTGCTGTTGGATGATCTGCAGTTTCAATACAAAATTGTTATTCTCAATACACGGACCGCTCAAGCTGTACGTTTGCAGTCGCCGCTAAAAATGCAGCCCGCGTGCGGTCGAGTTTCGCCGTGCTGCCGGCAGTATACAGCTGCTCGACTCACTGTACACGAACCGCTTGAAGCGGTCCGTTCCGACTGCTCGCTGCTTCCTCTCTCCGCGCCTTGCCACCCACCGCTCCCCACTCTCACTGTCTGCGTTCCGTCATTCTTGCATCGTCTTCTTATCATTCTTTTTATCATCTTCTCTGAGTTGAGGATGTAAATTATGAAATATTCCAATCTGCTCTTTAGATTGTAATATGGCGTGCACCCACGTTCTACGACGTTTTCTACGCCTTCGCTTGCGTAATAATAGCACAAGAAGTAGTGTTTCTTCGTCTGAATCCATGTTGAATGGGAGCAGTCGTATTGCGGTCGCACACAACTTCACAACAACCGCACAAGGACTGCTTGGAGCATTCGGGTAGAAGTCGACTCCAACCGCAACACGACTGCTCTCGTGCCGTTGGTGTCGACTGCTCTTAGCGGTCCGTCTATGGCCACCCTAGTGGCTATTCCATCTAAATATACCTTAACAGAACTGGCTACACATTACGTAGAGCATCACAAATACCATCGGGTAAAAGAGAAAAATTTTGTCTTTGGTTGGGTACCCTGGGCCCGATGCAATCTGTGAAGAAAAATAAATATATTTTCGCTTATATTTATTTAGGGTAATAGTTACAAACATATTATTCTTGTGTCGTGAATTACAGAGTTATGTCTGCTGATTTCTAAAATCAGAGATATCAGTACAATTCACTATTATATATTATTATAAAACAAAGTCCCCCGCTGCATCTGTCTGTCTGTGACATTTTCACGCAAAAACTACCAAACTGATTTTGTTGCAGTCATGTTTAGGAGCTGAGCATTAACAGTATAAAGGAATCAAGTCTGAGAAAAAGTCAGCCAATAGGGCTTTAGGTACGGGACCCTAAAAATAAATGAAAATCACACAAACTAAAATATAACCTACTCCCATTTTCAAAAACCGTAATTGTTTTTTAATATTTTTTTACAAATTTCAGAAACTTTCAGTATGCCCCACGTACATAGATGTAGGTGCTATATGATAATTGCAAGGAAATTTAAAGATGAGCGATAACAAGGTGTCGGTAAGAATAAAAATTGTTCCATATATGGTTTCATAACCTTTTGTGATATAACTAATTGGAAAACTTGGGTATTAAATTACTTGTCCAAGTGATGGCAGATGGACGAGGGAGAGCGAGTGGTGTTCGCGCTGCGTGACGCGCAGTCGAGGGCGTTCTGAAATTGAACAATGATCAAATTCTACGACTAAATATTTATTATTTCTTACTTTTCAGTGCAAATTTTGAAGGCGGTACACTTTTTTTTAAAAGTTAATTTATTTTTCCCTTTTAAGTGATTTTGCTGCCCTGAGAGACAAATAATAACGCAAATAAAAAAAAAATGGAAAAATAAAAAATTAAAACTGCTGTGGATGGGATTTGAACCATTTGCATCCTGAACTGCACCATACCATACCATACCTTTAGCCGTTAGACCACCGTCGATACAAAAATTGACAACTTCGTGTCAATGGCAACCGTTGCTAAGGCTTTTCTCTGATACATAATTTTCAGCCGTAAACAGCGACAAATTACTGAATTTCTGAAAAACTACTGAACCGATTTTCGTTATATGTCTGTGAGATAATGTCGAGAAACTATTATATCCTTAAAAAAATAAGTCGTCAAAATCGGTACATATTTCATCGACATACTGATAATTTACTATATAAAGTCAGTTTTTTCAAAATTACTGAAAAACTAATGAACCAATTTTTATGACATAAAAATGGGACCAATCCGGAAGAATTATCTGTCGATTAAAAAAGAAATCATCAAAATCGATTCATAAACGACGAAGTTATTCGCGAACACACATTAAAAAAATATATATATACGGTCGAATTGAGTAACGCCTTTTTTTTTGAAGTCGTTAAAAATAATTTCGAACGATTCAACGAAAACCCTTTACCAAAAAATCAAAACAAAAAGGCTTTAGTAAAAAAAACTTTATTCAAAAATAAACAAATTATCGAATATTCTCATTACTTTTCCACAAAAAAAAATACAAAATACAATTTCAAAATAAAAAAAATAGCTTAGCGAGGAGTGTTGTTCGGATGGTGTTAAAACAAACCGCGAGCCGAGTGAGCTAAGCGATTCGAGCGGTACCGCGGTAAGGGGCAGCAAAGCGCTGGACACCTTTTAGTTCTAAGAAATCTGTCTAATAATGTTATAGAAAAGGTAATTAAACAGTGAAATTTATGGAAAATGATTTGCTACATAGCCGGAAGTAAGTAACATAGGCTACATTTTATCCCGGAAATTCTTCGGGATAATCTCTAATGTCACATTTCAATAACTTCCCGGAAGAAACCGGGTCGAAAAGCTATTAGTTTTAGATAAGTTTTCTCAGTTCGAATTTATTTTTAACTTTGCTACATATGAAATAAATAACATCTCATGCTGCAATAAATACATAGGTGGCAAAAGCTACCGAGTCCATTTGAATTATATTACTTGAACGGATATCGTACGACCAATATTTATCGCGAGATCGTGTTTCAATTTACGATTTTCCTTACAGACCCTGTTCACGGGGCTGCATACATAAATCTGATGGCACTTAGCAGGAACTGATAACTCTATAATCTTGTGTTTTCATCTTAGATTTTATATTTCAAAATTCAATGTCACCTATGCATTCATGAGTGGAAATTAATACGTATAATTGCCTTATAAAAAAAAGTGTACCGTCTTCAAAAATTATGCACTGAAAAGTGTGCTTTCCGAAAGCAAATGCACAAGTCACTATAAAAAAATACCCAATTTATCCAGGATCCCATCATCAGATCCTGACCTGATGACCATGGGACCACCTGGAAAGTATATACCCTTTCTAACGAAAAAAAAAATACAAATCGATCCAGGCGTCTTCAAGTAATCGTGGAACATACATTAAAAAAATAAAAGATTCCGACGAATTGAGAACCTCCTCCTCCTTTTTTGAAGTCGGTTAAAAATGGTAAAAAGAAGCATAAATTACATAATAATTAAAATTTATTTATACATGGAATTTCTTGCGGTTTTGACGATTAGAAAGATTAAGTCAAGAGGAAGTTTTACGAGCATTAAACATGGATCTATCATGTTTAGGTTCTAACTAATAACAGTACAGTGCAGTATTAGTAAATCAAGTCGAGAAAAAGTTAGCTCCAGTAGGATTTCATGGCGTATGCTGTCTAAAAATTGGTAGCATTTTATTACCTATGTCTCTCTTTAATAAAGTCTTTAATATAAATAATAATAAGCGTAGATATGCAAATCGTTGTTGACTTGATAAGGGGATTTTTTTTAGAAAATAAATTGAAAAACAGAACATTTAATGCCTTCGTACCTGCGATCATAGAATTTCCGACAAAGGAAAGAAATATATTTTAATTGAAAATAAATACTACTATTTTTGAAGTAGTATGTAGTTTCTACCTTACCCATAATGATAGAAGCGAGAATAGCCATGTGCATTTATATTGCATCATACATATAGGTCTATTTGACAACAAATTAAACACAATCTATTCCGTATATATCAATGTGGGTATTTCGCAAATCTAATAACAGAAGCAATTGCTTCCTCCATAAATTACGTGTGCTGCGAATCTTGCGCCGCGCTAGAGGTTTCTTCCCATGGCCTTTACATAGAATAATATTGTTTAAAATTTTCATTAAATGCCTATCAGCAATTTTCACTCAGAGACATTCCTACTGTAATTATGCAAAAAATGTTAGTTAAAGTTCAATTTCATGACTTATTTTTCATCAAAAAGTACATCCATATAAGTATTTATTTGATTGCTTGACACAACAATCTTATCTATTCTTCTACTTCATTTATATTTTTATCTCCTCAATGACAGATTTATGCATGAACTATTACAATTTTATAACATTATCATTAGCTAATATTGTTGGAATTGATCTAACAATTTTAATACCAGAGAAACCTTTAGGAGCTAAGAGATACTATTTCCATTCCAAAATTAATTTTTAGAAGTTTCTTTTCCTTGAAGATTTCAAAGTATGATGACATGAAACAAATATGTCAGTTCTATTTATTAGGTATCTTTTATTCTTTGACAAAATTGCAAGTGTGGTATCTAAATACAAATTGATCTTCCAATAGCGTTGTCGCTTATTGATTTCTACTTGGGAGAGGCCATTTATTTAGTTTAATTAGAAATCATTATACCAACACACTATAATAATTATACTCTATACTATTTGCGAAACTTTAAAGAAAATATAAAATGTATCACATTTTTACTGTGAATAAATCCCACTAATATTATAAACGCGAAAGTTTGTATGGATGTATGTATGTTTGTTACTCAATCACGGCAGAACGGCTGAACGGATCTGTATGAAATTTGGCACAGAGATAGATTATAGTCTGGAACAGCACATATGCTACTTTTTATCTCCGAAAAATGTATGGTTCCCGTGGCATAGATTTGTTTTTGTTTTTCACGGGATCGACATGATTGTTTGCATAGTGGTAGTTTAGGGGTCAGAGAATTCAAATTCAAATTCAAATTTATTAATTCAAAAATGTATAAAGGTAAAGAATTGTGACGTGAAACCGTGGACAGAAGCTTGTTATCAATACTAGGACAATAAGAATTTAGTTTTATAAGAATCATACCATTACCCCATTGGCTTTAGAAAATATTTAAAAAATGCTTATGGATTAGGAAGAGACGATTATACGAGTACGAGTTAGATTCCCACATAAACCAAATAAATATAAAAAAGAAGACAACAAGAGACCCGATGGAATGACTTTGATTCCCTGGGAGCGAGGTCGGGCCCTTGTATAGGATGCTACGTGCGTGGACACATTAGCCCCGTCTCATCTCAGGGAAACAGCAATCAAAGCGGGAGCTGCGGCGGAAATCGCAGAGTCTAACAAACGGCGCAAATATAGTTCAATTATTGAAAACTACAAATTTGTGCCGTTTGGTGTAGAAACTCTAGGTCCGTGGGGTTCAAATGCCAAAAATTTTATTAAAGATGTATCTCCTCGACTGATCATCTCTTCTGGTGACAAGAGGGCTGGCTCCTTCCTCGCTCAACGAATCAGCATCGCGATTCAGCGGCGAAATGCATCCAGTATTATTATTAGTTTATTTAGTTATTTTTAATCTTTAGATTTGATTTAAGGTTTTTATATTAATAAAAATAAAAAAAGTTAATTATAACTTCAAATTCTCCATAGATTTTTTTGGGTTCCGAACATCTCCGATGAAAAAACGGAAACCCTTATAGAATCACTCTTGTGTCTGTCTGTCACATCTTATTTTCTATACGAATCTCCTGGACGAATAATGTTGGAACTTGGTATATGAGTAGGTACTCACTTTACACACTCAACTTTTTTATATTTGGTTGATGTGGGAATCTAACTCGTACTCGTATAATCTGTGTCTCCTCCTAATCCATAAGCATTTTTTCCCCCAAAATCTAAATTTGATTATAAATTTACGCTATACGTCCATGATGGGGTCATAATACTCTATATATATGTGTCACAGATGTACTTGTATATATAAAGTACTAGCATATCGCCCCGGCTTCGCCCGTGGATATTTACGAACAAAATAAAATATACCCTTCTAGTAGCTAGATTTCGAGATTTTTTTAAAAACAATTTTTTTAACTTTCGTAAAAAATATTTTTTTTTTAATAAAAAGTATCCTATGTTACTTCTAATATCTCCAAGAATATATGTGCAAAATTTCATGATGATCGGTTAAGTAGTTTTTGCGTGAAAGCGTAACAAACAAACTTACATTCGCATTTATATTAATAGGGATAGTAGCTAGATTTCGAGTTTTTTTGATAAACAATTTTTTTAACTTTCGTAAAAAATATTTTTTTTTAATAATAAGTATCCTATGTTACTTCTAATATCTCCAAGAATATATGTGCAAAATTTCATGATGATCGGTTAAGTAGTTTTTGCGTGAAAGCGTAACAAACAAACTTACATTCGCATTTATATTAATAGGGATTATGACCCCATCAACGAACGTATAGCGTAAATTTATAATCAAATTTAGATTTTGGGGGATAAAATGTAACGTAATTTTTTTTATTCAAGTGCATCTGTGACATACTAAATGAAAGGGCTGCAATGGTTATAAGAAATACATATATATTTTTTCTATAATTTTAAGCATAGTTTAATTTATATTAAAGCAAATATACACGAAAATTGACCCCCCCCTTATCTCCGAATTTACTGAGTCTAAAATAAAAAAAAATGGGTATATATAGGAAAACCTAAACAAAAATCCTGTCTCGTTCTGACCGAAAAAATGGTATGGAATCCTCAGCGCGCGATCGTACTCGCAATTTGGCTAATTATTATCTGTGGTTGATACTAAGGTGATTAAGATCTCTAATACCTTAATAGAGATGGCTACTCAATAGGTAGATTTTGCCGGTAACACTATACATAAGTCAGTCCATGAAATAATATTCATGCACATTGTCCTGGACTAATGAAGAAACAAACAAATACATCTTCACAGCGTTTATATAGGTACCGACAATTAACTAGAACATCTGTCACCTACTGCGCAGTACAAAATCTTAAAATGAGTAGGTATTTGTACTGCGCAGTAGATGACATTTATGTTCAAGTTAATTGCCGGGAATTATACCTTGCGATGAGGCCAGAGACAAAAGTTTTTTTTCTTTCTTCAAGGGTTGCCTTACAGCTCTGAAACCACATTACGGTTCCAGGGTACCCAGCGGAAGACCAAGTCTCTCTTGTTTAGCCGATGGTATTTGTGAGGCTATACCTAACGAGTGGCTAGTTCTGTTGAGATATATTTAGATTGAAAAGCCTGTAAGTATGGTTAAAACACCCGGGGTCTGCCTAGTTAATACCAGACGTCTTAACCACTCGGCCAAATTCTACGACGACATATTTATTATTTCTTACTTTTCAGTGCAAATTTTTGAAGTCGGTGCACTTTTTTTAAAAGGTTTATTTTAGCCTTTTAAGTGATTTTGCTGCCTGAGAGACAAATAATAACGCAACTAAAAAAATATTGATGGAAAATTAAAAAAAAATACCCCTGTGGATGTGATTTGAACCATGTAATGTGCTTGTGCATCTTATGCACCCCATTACATTTAACCGCTAGACCATCGTCTCGAAAATTGACAACTTCGTGTCAATAGCAACCGTTGCTAAGGCTTTTTCTGATACATAATTTCAGCCGTAAACAGAAATTAATTACTGAATTTCTGAAAAACTACTGAACCGATTTTCATCATATGTCTGTGAGATAATGTCGAGAAATTGTTATGTCTTAAAAAAAATAAGTTGTCAAAAACGGTACATATTTTATCGAGATATCAAGAAAAATGTACTTATAAAGTCAGTTTTTTCAAAATTTCTGAAAAACTACGGAACCAATTTTTATGAGATAAAAATGGGACCAATCCGGAAGAATTATCTGTCGATTAAAAAATAAACCATCAAAATCGGTTTACAATTGGCGGAGTTATCGATGTACATACATACATAAAAATACGGTCCGAATTGAGAACCTTCTCCTTCTTTTTTTGGAAGTCGGTTAAAAATTGGTGTGCTACGCAACGTTTTGGCAACGAGTAAAAATTGAAATCGGGGCCTCCCAGTCTAAGTCCAACTCCCTACCAATAAAATTTGGCTATCGACTAATGAATTCATGAGTGAGACCACCACCATAAAGTCAAACCTGTCTATATAAAATGTAACATTAAAATACCTTTGTTTTACTTTTAAATAATTGCTAATTTGTCCGGGCGAGCTTCAACGCACGCATGAATGACATGCACATAAGAATGCGTATTTCTCACATATTGCCATCTAGGAATGCGACCGGTAGAGGTTTTGCCGTAAACTGGGGAAAAAAATTGTCCAATTAAAAAGAGTTAGAGTGCCATTAAGCTGCGCAGGCGGTCTGTTTGCAGTCATTTAATTCATATCTCACGTACTACGTTTGAGTACTTGGAATTTTAGGGCGCACTATTGAAACTCGACAAACACTCTACATTGTGATAAGGCCAAGAATGGTCTGAAAAATTTAAAAACGCTAATTATTTGATGACAAGCTTTTCACCCCAGCTTCGCCCGTTGAGCCTATATTAACTTTCGTCTCCCCCCCCCCTATCATGTATGGTCCGGGAAACTTTATAATTTTTTTCCCTACAAACCTTATTCAGACTATTAGGAACATTTAAAAAAATGCCAAAACGGTCCAGCCGTTTGAAGCGATCTCTCAGCCGAATTCTACGATCGGCCCACGACATAATATTGATTTTGGGTGCGAAGTAAAAGTACCTACACCTATTTTGAACCTAATTTGTTCTGAGCTTCTAAATATTATGATTGGTCCATGTTTAATACTCTGAAACCTGGCGAATTAACCTATGTAATCCTGAAAATCCCAACAAAGTAGTTTTTGAGTGAAACGGGGACAGACAGCAGATAGGCAGACAGACTCGGCGGGAGACTTGTTTTATAATATAACAATGTAGTGATAGAAATAGTGATGATATAAACTGCGAAATTTCAGTGTTTAGCCAGAGTGAGGCAGTATCTGAATGACAGCCAATTTTTATACACGCTTTATATTAGTTCTACCTGTAATTAACTTGTATGTAAATAAATCTTAGAAGTCGAATTTAACCAACTTCTTTTTGTCGTATCGATTTGAGATTTTACAAGTGTACATACATTCGGATGACAATACAATAATTTGGAACCATCGATCTGATCTGATGATGGCGCCAGGAGGTGGATAGTGGAACTTTGTAACGAAGCGACGTAACCCCATTGAGTTTGGACTCAATTGGTTTGCGCAAGTCTTTTAGTTTTTTTATAAACTATTAATTATTTGTTATATCGTCGAGATTGATTGTCGAGTTTCCAGAGTATGCCCTACAAGTTGGTAGATATTTGTTAGTACCGTACCGGGTGCGGCCATTTGTTACCAATATGTTATAGTTCTTTAACGCCTTGTTAGGTGAAATACTTTCGGTTTTTATTGATTAGGTATTACATTTTATATCTGATTTGATTTATTGAGTCAGTTCTAATAATTACGTTTAATTATTTCTAGTTTAACAAGACAAGTTGGTTTAATAAGAATTTTATTAGAAAAACGCACGCGCCATTGCAATCTTCAGATCCAGTGGTAACAATGTCCACTTTTAGCTAGTTGGTTGTGTTGTTACTTCCTCTCTATATATTACTTCTCAAGGGTGGTTTTTTTGTCAGTACGCCATATCTCCCTTAATACTGTATCAAAGTTAATGTTTGATACGCCATTTTGAAGATTATTTTCTCCTCTAATAACGAAAGATAATCAAACAAATCAAATTTAAATGTTTCTTTTAAAATGAGACTAATGTATGTATTAATGTATGTGTTCAGAAGAACTCCATGGCCTCGTCCCTCCATCCCCTTTTCGCACCCGCACTGCTCGCACAGGATACAGTTTTCATCCTCACACACTTACTGCATACGAACGAAAAAATTCAGTGACTCGTTCCTGTGTCGTACAGCTAAAAAGTGGAATGAACTTCCGGCGTCGGTCTTTCCTCCTTTCTACAACCTTGGGTCCTTTAAGCGAAGCGTGAAAAAGCATCTCTACATAGTGGGCGCGACTGGCGGACTGTATTACGATTTGCTAGTCGCGCGCATTCATGGACCAGCCACCTATGCTTAACATGTGGCAAGGTCACATGTCGTCTTCTCTATAAAAAAAAATTGTAATAGACGCCAACTGTTGGACATCACTTAAACTAACGGTGCGAAGTTTTCGCACGGGTCATCTAGTCCTAAATAATACTAGTGTGTGTATCATCGCAATATGCAAACGTAGGTATATTATCTCTTTTCTTTTGAACTTTCCATTTTCAAATAATCTTTATGTACCATGGACATAACCAGAGACACCGGTAACAGTGTCCACGTCTAGCGAGTAGTCCTTAGTATTCAATGCATATAGTGGACTGAAGCTTTTAATTCCACAGCAAGTGCAGACGATAACGTGGGGGTGGGGGTGGAGGTGGGGGTAGGGGTAGGGATAGGGGTGGGGGTAGGGGTAGGGGTAGGGGTAGGGGTAGGGGTAGGGGTAGGGGTAGGGGTAGGGGTAGGGGTAGGGGTAGGGGTAGGGGTAGGGGTAGGGGTAGGGGTAGGGGGTATATCAAAAAAAGCACATGTCGTTGCACTATATAGGATTAAGTCACTTGTTATATAAACAAACTAAATTGAACATCGGCTTCGTTTGTGATTTTTTTAATAATGTGATATAAAAAATATATCTTGAACGATTTTCGGGATATAATTTTCCAAGTCTCCCTCTGGTATTATATTGTACCTCTGCCTAAGGTATTTGTGAGGCTATATATAACGAGTGGCCAGTTCTGTTAAGGTATATTTAGATGGAAAGGCATCTAAGTGTGGTTTGCGCCTAGTTAATACCAGATTTCTTAAAACCACTCGACCACCTTATTTTATGACCAACGCTGTTCATAGCAAGCAATCGATAATATCGATATATCTTTATTCATACATATCTTTCACAGCCTACCATACTAACATTTAGTAAAATATATCACTCAATACTAGAAATAAAGTCTCAAGACATCTAAATCTGGTCTAAAAAGACATCTGGTCTAGCTTCCGTCCTTACATAAATTCTGTTTTCTGTTACAAATTTCACAATTCAATATGAACTGTATAACTGTAGAGGCAAAGTTTAAAATAATGTCCTCTTGTCTAATCTATATAAAGATTAATAAAATTTAACTGACTGTCTGTAGGTTTGATTTTTTTTATTTTACAATAATATATAGAGAGGATCGTAGAAAATTTAATGAAAAATTTAGACAAACTTACTATTTATCTATTTTGTTACGCCGTTTATAAATGTTGTCATTTTAAAATCATAGGAACGAAGGAATAGTGCAAAATTTTCTCTGCTTTCTATTTGGGGATATAAGCTAGGTTATGCCACTAAACTTAACTTGTCGAAAAAACTTAATAATAGCTTTATGCCTGGCTTCGTCCGTCTAAATTATTTCAATGGCAACAATGAAAGAATATTTCAAGTCACATATTTGTTTTGTATAATTTAATACTAGCATTTCGCCCCGGATTCTCTCGTGAAAATTTTTAAATAAAATTTTGTTCCAAAGATTTTCCGGGAAGAAAAGTAGCCTTAAGTCACTCTCCTACCTTCAACTATGTGCAAATAATCACAACAGGTTTTGCGTTTATAATGTTAGTTAAGTTAAATGAGTAGAGTCAAAGAAAATAGCAAGTTAAATCTACTGTGCTACAATTATTTAGTTGAACTGTAAAATTGTTAACGAGGTATCGAAACGCTCTCCCGAGCTCTTTGCAAATGTCTGCTAAGTTGATTGTGCTCAAGTTAAAAGGAGAGACCGACAAATTGTTCTATTCAACCATTTTATATGAACGTAAATGGGTGCAGTGATTATACCTGCGTGAAATGCGGCATTCGTTTAATGAACATTGTGCCTTTGAATTTATTTACTCTAGGATTAATTCTGAAGATTTTAGTTTTTTTTTCTTTACGGGTTACCTTACAGCTATCGAAACCGTGCTATCGATACCACGGTACCCAGCGGAAGATCAAGTCTCCCTCTTTTACCCGATGGTATTTGTGAGGCTATACCTTACGAGTGTCTAGTTCTGTTGAGGTATATTTAGATGAAAAAGCCTCTTGTTGTTTGTCGGATTATCGTTATGGTTAGGTGCGTCGGTGGCCGAGTGGTTAAGACGTCTGGTATTAACTAGGCAGACCGCAGGTTCGATCCCGAATCCCGGCCATGTACCAATAGGTTTTTTTAATTAAAAACGTATGTACATAATCCGATAAGCCACACAGAGGCTTTTCCATTTAAATATACCTCAACAGATCTGGCCACTCGTTAGGTATAACCTCACAAATACCATCGGCTAAACGAGGGAGACTTGGTCTTCCGCTGGGTACCCTAAAACCGTAATACGGTGAAGAGGAAAAATATAAAAAAAATCGTTATCGTTTATCGTTCTATCGTTAACTACTTATCTATTAAAGAAAGATATGTGCTACCGCAGTCTTCTTTTATTCTGCATAATTATTTCCGACATAATGTTCTCAATCTCTGACGAATTAAGCAGCATACGCCATGAAAACTCGCTGGGCCTAACTTTTCTACGACTTGATTCACTTATGCTCAGCCCCTAAACATGGACCATGTTTAATACTCGTAAACCTTTCAGGTGAATCAACCTATACTGAAAACCAAATGTTTCCCAAAGAGGTAGGTAGAGAGTATGGGATGCTACTTGTTTCGATCTTTGCATACTTCTCTTGCTTCATCAACATCCACACATCGTTTCATAAATGCTTATTCTAAGAACATCATTGGTCTTAGTCATTCTTTCTTTGTTGGTGTTTTCGATTCTACAGCTTTATATATTTGCTTCGTCATTTTTTCATTCCACTCCAGTTTCAATTTTATATACAACGCTATCAGTCACTCCATAATTTTCATGTACATCATCAGTTCTCACTCTATCTCTGAGTGATATAATACATTTAAGTTAATCGGCAGTAATTCATGTTTATTAATTTAAACTTATTTACAAGTTTTGTATATAGAATTATACATTAAATAATTATGGAGGCATGCATCTAGGAGAATCTTAAAATATATTTGGTGTCGAAACACGTATAAATTTTCATGAGACGTCCATATCAAGAGCTGGCAATATTTTTTACATCGCTTTAAATTTCTGAACATCGCAAGGGAATGCAAGGTTATAAAGTAAAAAGCAATTTTAATCGCCACTTTAATATATCAGAACGGAAAAAATGCTTTAATTATTGTTTTATGTAATTTATCATTGTGAACAGAAATGGTATTCTTAAACGTAGTACTAGTTTTTGTTGGAAAATTTATTTGGTGTAAACGATATGGATGATACTACTAATTGTCATTTCGATGTCAAGTCAAAAGCAATTCATTCCTTGCAAAATTCCTTGCACACATCTTCACGGCCATTATACCTTGGGGTATGGGCAGAGACACCAGTAACAGGGTCCACTTGATGTCAGTTGTCCAATATAAACAGAACTAGCTAGCCAGTTGCTGCACATGTATCTAGTAGTGTCACTTCACAGACATAAACGTCTTCTTATTCTTAAATAAATTAATGCTTGGCACCAGTGAACATTGAACCCGGGACCTCTCGATTTCAAGTCAATGCTCTACAAAAATCTATGGGCTCGCACTGCAGCCAAAATAAGCTATCTTTAAGAATAAGGTATTCCATTGGACTTTTAATACGTGTGCTTCAGACATCAAGCTCAGGCTGGCTTGGACAAAAGGCAAAAGTGGACACTAAGCAAGGTAGGAAGTTTGTGTTGTTTGATCCTCAAAATACTTCAATGAAGTTGGCCTCGACATAAGCTAAAACGGGATGTCTTATGGCTTCCACTGGGAACCCTGGGGCCCGGTAATATTGCGTCTGGGGATTTAAAAACCATAGTAGTATTTTTCCCAGGTGTAGTTAAAGTTGGGTAAGGCGGAAGAAATACCGAATCGAGTGAATTCAATAGAAATTTGAGCATTGAGAAATATATGTGGTGTGACTTTGAAAGATAAAATAAGAAATAGTGTGATAAGAGAGCAGTGTGGAGTGAAGGAAGATGTTGTGAAAAGAATGAATGCAAGAAAATTAACGAAATAAGTATGTGAAGGAAGTGTGTAAGGAACAGTTGGAAAGAGAATAATTCGGATAACGCATGCAGATGAAATAGGAAGAGTCCTCGAGAAAAGCCAGGTCAGAAATACCAAAAACCGATGAGCAGAGATGATAAGAGTGAATGAAGCGGAAGAGATATGCCAGAATCGTAGCAAATGGAAATGGTTCCTGCCTACCCCTCTGGTAAACAAGCGTGAATTTTGTGTATGTATTTTTTCCAGACACTCTCGCACTAAAATTCCTTGTATTGCATGGAAGCTTCTTGGGCGGGTGGCATAGATAGACTTTTCATTTGTATAGTTAAAAAATACTGCAGACGGGAATCGAAACTGAGACGCCGAATTCAGCAGAATTCACTATGAAATCCTAATTTTATACATAATAAATAATAAATAAAAAAATCAGTTTAAAAGATCTAAGATAGGCATTTTAAAGTTGATTGAATGACAAGTCAATGCAATGTCTTTGGTCTCGATCTGCTAGTAAATCGACTCCTGCGCATAGTTTCACGCACTTATCTCTGTTATTCCAGATTTATATCATTACGCAGAAACTAACCATCACCTTTACACCTGGAAACCATGTCCACATTTACTGAGTTACCTTAATTCAACAGAAAAGTTAGCTGTCTGTGACCTTTTCGCGCATGAACTACTGAACGTATTTTGTTGCGATTATAACTATTAGGTAGGTTGATTCAACGTGAAGATTTGCGAGTATTAAACGTGGACCTATCATGTTTAGGAGCTGAGCATTAACAGTATAAGTTGATCAAGTCGGGTAAAAAGTTAGCCCCAGCTAGTTTAATGGCGTATGCTAATGTAAATAATAGGCATGATGACTAAAAATTCTAATTAGTCCGCCAGTTAGATTATCAGAAAATATTGAACACGTATTTTTTCTTTTGTCAATTAAACAAAAACTGATGAAGATATAGCCCGCTAAAGTTCCGCGTACTTTTTACCTAGACGTGACGTCACCGGCCCCCACTCCCAAACTTTGACGCGCTTTATCTCTGTCATTTTTTGTTTGATTGACAAAAGAAAAAATACGTGTCCAATATTTTTTGATAATCTAAATGACGGACTAAGTAGAATAATATTTTGTTTACCCTGTCATCTACCCCATTGTATGGAATAAAATTATCAACAAAAGTTTCGCAGTTTAAAGTTTGTCGTGTAAAATGCTAACATAAAAGTTGCCATATAAAAAGTAGTTCCCGTCTGGGTGGCCTTAATGAGATCTGTCGTTAATTCTATCTCCTGTATTGAATCGGCAGTTTTCGCGGCTGTTTAATTCAAACGATCACACCGTACACCTATTGTGAAGTATTTATCTGTTGCTTTTTGAAATTTATTTATATTGTTTGTAGGGTTGTCCAATTGTTAAGTTTTAAAATAAATAATAATAACCAATATTATAAAGGTTATTTATTTTAGTTACTGTTATTTATATAAACTTTATTTTGGAACATAGACGAATAAATTAAATGTGAATGTTACGAACTCTTTACATATTTAGATTAATATACACTTTAATTAAATTTTTGTCTTATTTTAGTTTATTTTTAGTTGCCTTCTTTGCGCTCTGCTCTCATCATGTTTCCTTAACCATTTTTCCACACCAGTGCCTTTTCTTCATACAAAACAAACAAACACGCGTTCTCAAGTAACAGTGTCCACTTTTTGCTTATTGAACAGAACAGGTGCCAAGCCCGTTGCTGCACTTAATGAAACTAAATGGGTCAATTCTTAAGAAAAAATACAAATATCTATTTTTTTAGAAGAAGTTGTCTTCATACCTTCCATCCTGGATGGAGAAAAGCTGTCAGACTTCTTCGACGAGTCGTATAGCACGATGAGTCGATTAAAGTACTGTCATATTCCTAAAGATAATTGGTACTTAACATTTTTTTTGGAACGAGTGGGAATTGAACCCGGGACTTCCCGGTTTGCTATCGACTCATTTTTAAAAACAACCCTTAACAACGGTGCAACGGAGTGTTTCAGTTTGGAAAAACATATTGGTCGGATCTACTTGAAATTGACTTCAAGAAGGAGTTTTTGAAAAACAACCCTTAAGGAAGTGCAACGAAGTGTTAAATTGTGTATGGGGAAATATTTTCACGGGGGACGGTAAGATATCAATAGGTACTGAATTTACATATTTTCAAACGTCTGACTCACGGGGCATTTACGGGCAACTGCTGCACCTAGGTTGTCCTCTTATAATTCGCCGAGTACACTGGAAGCAGCTAACACGATTTTCGGGAACCGTAAGTTACTTACTGACTTCATGACTGAAAAGTGTGCATACAACATTTTATACTGTGCCGCACGCAAGTCGACAACCTTAGCTTACCTAGCAAACATCTAATGTGAAAAAGAAAATTAATTCTCTAAGATCTTTAACTCTTAATACCATCAAACCTACTTTATAAGGTATGGCCAGGTAAGTTAATTAATTTTAAACCATAAACAAGTAATAATTATAACTACTAATTTTCTAACGCTGATCGTGGATAACTTTATCACCTTTATGTAGGAAGAAATGATGCGAAAAATTACTATAGAAAAAATGAAGGATGGAAGATTGACTAAGAAGTTTTATATGGATATTTATATGAAAGGAAATGCTGGCAGAGAACGACCTAGGTGTATTGAACATATAAAAAAAATATATTGATCGATGGGAATATTAAAAGTACACACAATCGCCGAGCTAGAAAGGTATGATGAATATAAAAGAAGCGAAATAGGTATGCCAGGGTCGTAACAAACGGCATTTGTTTTTGTTTTTCACAGGATCGACTCGATTTATACCGCGAAAGGGGCGGGGGAAACTTAGATCGGTGACTCAAGCCATCACTGGTCATGGTCCTTTTAGTCCGGCCGCACACCGATGACACACGCCACATGCACGACGCAAATTGCCTATCAAATTGAATGCTGCAAACAAATGTTGCGTCAGTGATATCATAAATGTGGCGTGTGTCTTCGGTGTGTGGCCGGACTTAACAAACACTTATAAAACATTGATATTACAGATATTCCGTTGCTCACATACTCTTGGAGTGTGAGGAAGTGGCCTAGATTCCACTAGAACGCTGATGGAGCCCTGCAACAACATCGGAGGTCGGCTGGGCTTTTTGGATGAACTGGGATGGGAAGAGTGATGTAGTTCCCCACCTCATGCAAAATAGGCGCTATCAGACGTCGAGTTGCGGAGAACGAGCCGATCACCAAGTACCAAGCGGGCAGGGGAGGGGCAAAGTACAGCCACGAGATTATTTCTTTTTGGATCTATTTCCACGCGGGTGAAACCGCGGACAGAAGCTTGTTTAATGTTTATATATATTTTGTAAATCCTAGAACACGAAACTAGCGCCATTTATGATTTCTATATATACAATCACAGTTATTTACATCCGCATCTACAAGTCACACATAAATCAGTGTTCAGTTAAGAATTTTAATTATTACATCGTCCAGTAGAAATGTATGGAGTAATAGGTGCAGATCATGCCCAGTGCCCACTGACAACAAAATTGCTAAATTACATCGCATAAACTTAAATTATCTCAATTTTGTTCAATTGATTTTGGATTTTAAAACCAAAGATTAAGGATGTGTTTTTAATATTGAGATAGTATTTATGAATAAGAAGTAGGCACGGTTTGAAAAGTATTTATATCATTTATAAACCTAGATTTAAAAGTTCACATGAGACTGTATCAAGTTCTATGTTGCTGAGAATTTCTTCATTGTAAGATAATTATTTATTTCTCTTATATTTTTATATATCTTATATAATTAAAGGTTTGGACACGATGCTGATGAAGGATAAAAGATTGACTAAAAAGGACATTTATTGAACACATAAAAAATGTATTCATCGATGGAAATATTAAAAGTACACACAATCGCCGAGCATGTATGAAAGGTATGATGAATATAAAAGAAGCGAAAGAGGTATGTCAGGATCGTAACAAATGGCATTCGATTGTCTCTGCCTACTTCTCTTGGGATAAAAGGCGTGATGATAGATAGATTCTCTAGAAAATGTTAGTTTCAATCACAGAACATAGAAGTGGGCGTTCCCGGGTAACCACATATTATGAGCTGGAGCATATATGATTCTTCAAAATTTATATTTTTAATATATTGTGTTATATTTCAGTGTAGAAATGATTACCGCACAATTTTTTAATTAAACTCGTTTTCAGAATATTGTACAATAAAGTATAAAAATTTAATTACACTTTATAATGTTCTATCCTATTCTATTTTTTGTATTAGCCCATCAAGTTTTTGATGATTCCGCCAATGTCAAGTATTAAAGACGTCACAGTATCAATGATGACTAATGGGTAGGTAGGATGTTCCCGCCGACTGTGATATGTCTTATTAATCATAGACTAATCACAACTATCACAGCGCGGGCAGGATTAAACCAGATTCCCCATCATCATGAGTGTTAATGTTCTGTGGTTTGAATAAACACCAATAATAACTACGTCGAAAATCTTATGAGTTTACAACTTTTTCTGAATTTATAGTATGTCCTCGCCAAAGCACAATAAGTTTATAAAAGTAAGAAAATTGGTGCAAAATTTTTTGTCCAAGTGAAGATTCCCAACCTCTGGCTTCCAATTAACCATTGTACTATCGACGCATATCTTATTAAAAGATAATCGATCTTGTTATGGAAACTCTACAGTTCACCTCAATCGATTTTATACCTCACCTGCTCGGAAAGTACCTATTTACTTCATCAAAAACAGGGCTGAAAGTACGCGATTGCGGTCATGGTCTATACTATTCTATTTTTTTTTCAATATGGATCCATCAAGGTTATGATGATTCCGCCAATGTCAAGTATTATAGACGTCACAGTAACAATGTGCCGTAAGATGCTAGCGCCGATCTAATCACAACTATCACAGGGCGCACGGGATTAAACTGGATTTCCCATCACGTCACGGCGGGACGCGTGCGTTGGTCGCCATGACATGACATGGAATCGCGGGCATGGGCATGCGAGAAGAAAATTAATATTATTTCATATATATTGATATTTTTTTTGCTTTCATTCAGTCTAGTCTTAAATTTAGATCCGTCCATAACGATATTTTTTCCAATACAAACTTCAACACCCTATTGCACACCCGTTAAGGGTTGTTTTAAAACATCCTAAAACACGTGCTTTATTATTTGTTTTGAAGGAGTATTTGTACCAAATTTCAAGTTGATACTTTAGAGATTTATTTAAATAACCAATATTCACACCACCTTCCAATTTTCATTATATCTTCAGATGATTATCAGTCAGTCAGCGATATAACATTTTTATATATTTAGATTACAAAAGCCAGCAGTTTCTTCAAGTCTAGATTCAACACCAAGATAGGTGATACCTTCTAGCTCTAGCATAATTAGGAAATAGTTTTAATGAAACAACGGATCGTATAGTGACAAACGCTCATTGGCCTTAATTAAGAGAAGTATATGGACTTAACTACCTTATACGGATTTTATGTATCCATTTTGTTAGGTGCGGATTACAATTCGGATAAAATAATTCATTAGCTTTTTTCCCTTGCGTTTTTGCTCCAGTAGTAGGGTTAAAACATTAACATTATTGTTTAGGTTTATCCGTCAACAGAGGCTTTTCCATCTAAATATACCTCAACAGAACTAGCCAATTGTTAGGTATAGCCTCACAAATACCATCGGCTAAACGTAACACGGTTTCGGGAGCTATGCAAGGCAACCCAAGAAAGAAAAAAAAGAGAGAAAAAAGACCCCCACCGCATCTGTCTGTGTCCTTTTCACGCAAATATTACTTTGAGTGTTTATTTTGTCAATGTTCCTAATTCTAGGCGGTCGACAGGTAGTTACTTGTTATCTAGTGAAATCGCGGTCTATGTACCTACTAGACACAACTTTTGCGAAAAATCAATTAGGTAGGTATATAACCACTTCCGAAGCAAATGCACAAAATACCCAAATCGCTTCAGGTGTGCCTATGAAAGAAAAATTCTCGATTTCTCCAGGATCCCATCATCAGATCCTGACCTGATGACTGAACATACATAAAAAGAATAGATTCCGACAAATTGAGAACCTCCTCCTTTTTTTAAAGTTTGGTTAAAAAGTTACTTTAAATAGACATTTATTAAAGTCCCGGATATGTCAAATAGATCACATAATAAAGTGTTTTTATATGCGCTCACGTCAGTAAGAAACCTGATATAAAATACATTTTTCTTTTAAATTTGCACAAAAATGACATCATATCTACACATTTAAAAACACATTATCAAGTTTACGAGGGTGAAATAAAAAGCTCGTATTAAGATAACGCGTAGATATTTTATGTAAAAGTTATTATGTGTTTTTAAAAATCTTTGTTAGTTTCCGAGGATTTTATATAGGTACTAGGAGTTTATTATATAATAATAGTACATTACTGCCGCGGTCTATAATGACTACTTTGCTGGTCGCGCTGATGATGGCCGACAGCGCAGCGTAGCGCAGCTCCAGGCCGACACAGCGCGGTCAGCGTGCAGCACTTGATGGACGAGGTAAGATGAAGGCCGAGACCGTAAGTCGAGGCCATTACAGCGAGGACAGCAAGGGCTGCAATGATGGCCAAGCTGGAAGGCCTAGAGTGTAGCTAGGCTAGCTCGAGGCAATCATAGCGTGACCAGCGAAGCAGTCATAGTGGGCCAAGGCTTGTATAGTGCTTTACTCAAAAATGCAAGTACCTAATCTAAATAAAACCAGCAAGTAATTTAAATAAATAAGAATAAAATTTTCGCTGAACCGCGCTTTTGTTACTTCTTTGTTTTTTTTAAGCAATGGTAGTTGGAACTATACAGCCAAATATCTCTATAAATACAAACAGCTGTGTTTTAAATAAAATCTTTTTGCATTTGATTTTTTTAAACGTTGAAACGTCAAAATAGCGGCCGGCATATCTTGCCGGCCTATTAGAGCGACCAGCAAAACTTTGCCGGCCGCTCCTTGAAACAGAACGGCAAGGTCGACTTTGCTCAAACAAGGTTGTCAAAATAATGACCACATTACATGCATCTTTGAGTAAATGTTATAAATATAACTCAACCATCATTTCATTGATTGTAATAAAAATTTTCATGAAAATTTATATGAACGGCTAGCTATATTATAATAACTGTCTGTCAATCTGTCACTGAGTAAGTTATTTTCTTGTTATTTTATCTAATCTGTGACCATCATATTGTTAGATTGCGTGATATGACGTCATCATAGCGTCCAAAACTAAATGAAAAGAAAATTAAATTTATAAAATGAATTTAATGAAAATGATTTTTATAATGAAAATATAAAATTATCTAATTATTTTGTTACTAATTATAAACTTTCAGCTATAACTTAAAATTATTTTATCAACACCCCTATTGTGAAGTAGTTAAATTTCGAAACTATTTTTAAGGGCAGATTTCTATAATTATAAATAAATCAAAATGTGAAAGATGATGTTGTGACTAAAATTTACGCTGGTTTGGACACGTTGAAAGAATGAAGGATGAAAGATTGACTAAAAAGGTTTATATGGCTGAAATGAAAGGAAATACTGACAGAGGACGACCTAGGTGTACTTTTATTGAACATATAAAAAAATTATTGATCGAAGGCAATATTAAAAATACACACAATCGCCGAGCATGTATGAAAGGTATCATGAATATAAAAGAAGCGAAATACGTCAGGATCGTAAGAAATGGCATTCGATTGTCTTGGGATAAAAGGCGTAATGATATTTCAGGACAAAAAATGTACTCTATCACTCTTATTAATAAACTCGAAGTAGCGATGTATTAACTAAACTGTATTTCGTCTCCGTCTAACAAATCTGCAATTCATTATGATAGACGGAGACGAAATACAGTTTAGTTAATACTTCGCTAATTCGAGTTTATTAATAAGAGTGAGCGTGTTTATCCGGGATCAATTTCATAAAACCATTCAGGCATTTTGGTGTGATTGAATAACATATTATATACAAACCTTCGCCTTTCAAGATGTAGTTATTGTATTATAATTCTTTTGTGTTTTTCAATAACATAAAATACATTTTCCATTTGATCTATAAATAACACATTCAACAAATAATTGCATTGTTTAATATGTGTTTATGCAAGTGTATGCAATGAATTGCAATGTATATCATTTACTTATAACAATCTAGGATTCGACCCTTGCTCTGTTCTGACGTGAAATAAAGTCAAACAAACAAACAAAAAACAAACAAAGACATATTCGTTTTTATAATATTAGTTACGATATTAATGTTTTTACCCCCAATGTAAGTCTTGCGTTTGTCTGTGTATGTGTCTGGGGCATCGTGGAGCCAAAATGGTTGAACCAATTTCAAAGATGTTTGGTGAAAACCGGGTATGCCAGGTTTTATCAGAGCTATTACAGCTGTCACAGCCGAATTGTAGAATCCGCCGCAATACAAAAAGGCTATAAAAAGGTATAAATGCCGTGAATATGTGTGTGTAAAACCGTGGGCTAAAGGTATAATATATTGGAGAGATCACCTGTTCTTATGTACCTCAAATTAGTACTTTCCATTTTCCATTGCATACCGATAGGCTCGACTGAATGCGGCATACGACCGAAACGCGTTCGAGGGCATCGTCGAACCTTATTTGGTGCAACTCGATTGTATATCGCGTTAGTATCTTAAGATAAGTCGCAAGATTTGGGTATTAAAATTTTAAGTACGTAATAAAAATCATGGGTTTTTATAATTAAAAACTTATGTAGATGTCGCACCGAAAATTTCTCATTCCGGCCGCCGGATGATCTAGACGGACCGTTCGTTACAAGAAATGGACGAGTATGTGGTCGGTTTCGGTTTTTCCATCTAAATATTACTCAACAGAACTGGCTACTCGTTAGGTATAGCCTCACAAATATCATCAGCTAAAAGAGGAAGACTTGGTCTTCCGCTGGGTAACTTGGGACCGATAACACTGTTTCGGGAACTATAAAGTAACCTGAGGAAGAAAAAAAAGTTTGTTAGAAAAATTGTACACGCTATTGCAATTAATACATTATTAGTTAATGGGACCAACTTAAATTGTCGTTAAATATTAAAACACTAGCTGTCCGCATACACACACTTCATACATAGCTTTTGTCATGTTTACCTCTGCCCACCCGTCGTCATGCCGTGATGGTATATAGCTTATGTTACTCAGGGATAATGTAGAATTCTAGTGGTGAAAGAATGATCAAAATCCGTCCAGTAGTTTTTGAGTTTATTCGTAACAAACATACAAAAATACAAATCTTTCCTCTTTATAATATTAGTATAGCTTTTTGGAAGATAGTCGTCAATATTCAAAAAATGAAATTTTGAATGTTCAAATAATGTAAAATGTCAAGATGTTGATCAACAATATCAGTATACTAGCATAACGGTTAAACGGATTTAAATACATACCTAGGTACCTAAATTTACATGCAAAGAATATCGACAAAGAAAATCGATTTCTGTGTATAATTTCCTTAAAATATCTACTAAAACTTCGTCGTGGTGTGGCTAGAAACATCAGTAACAGTGTCCACTTTTACCTAGTTGCTCATGAACTTAATGGAGTGAGTTTTGCCATATGAAGATAAAATAAAATAAAATCTTGCGATTTATCCTCAGATTACAGAACGTTTCTGTTAAACACTGACGACAATAAATCAATATCCGATGGAAGCGAGCAGTTTTTGGTCATGTTCATTGATGGCATAATGAAAGAAAGCCGCACACTTGCTTCTTTAGGGTGAAGCGAAAATGTTACTGGGATCGCTTTATTTCGGACACCGTTAACTACAATGCGGTTTTTAATATCCTGGATGTGATATCACTGATTTTAAGAGATAGGGGTATAGAGCTATGTCCTGGGTTTAATTCATGCTGGTTTCAAAAATATCCCTCAGTGCACTTGACAATAATCTTCTGGAGGTTTTATTTAGATTGTTTTTATCCACACAAATCACCCTTATCACTGTTCATATCCTAAGAAATTCTCCAATTTTATTAAGAAATTTATAAAAATAAATAATTTAAATTTTCTATAGAAATAAAAACGTAAGATAGACTTAAATTTCCAGCCGTTTTGTTCAATATATTAAATTCGAATTAAGGCATGAAAACAGTGATTATATAATTGTTGGTATATTTAAAAAAAAATCTTTTGCCGCTCAACAAGACAATATAACGTTTTTAAATACTAATTAACTGGATTACCTATGAAAATAATTAATAAGGGGCGTCGGTGGTCGAGTGGGTAAAATGTCGGCTTACACCTGACAAGTCGTGGATTCGATCCCCACATCCGACCATGTACTAATGGTTTTTTATAATAAACAATCTATGTACATTATCCAACAAACCGTACAAAGAGGCTTTTCCATCTACATACCTCAACAGTTAGCCTCAAACAATCTTCAGCTAAGTGAGGTAGACTTTGTCTTCCGCATGGCTACCCTGAGTCCAGCAACGGTTCCCGGGAGCTGCAATGGCAACCCGTAAAGTTCTTTTTAAATTCAATAACTTTCTAATAAGAAGACATAATCATTACCTATTTAATGTTTGATTAGCTTCTTGGGTTTTGCGTGCAATGAATGTAATGTTATTGTTATGTGCATTTACAACAATAGCTTTTTATGAGGCATAGGTATATTTTTGACATTTGAACAATTGCACAAGATTACACCGGAACTTCTAAACAAACAATGGATAACCTTGATATTATAAAAACACCGGATCTAAATTCTTTCATCACCCTTTTATCGAGCAAGGCTGCTTGTAGCCATGATAGGAAGTAGAATTTTAGATGAATTTAATTGATTTTCTGGGACATGGGCTGTATTTTTTATTTTTTGAGGACCCTACTTCTCAACGAATCAGCATCGCGATTCAGCGGGGAAATGCAGCCAGTATTCTTGCCACTATTCCACGCTGACCTGGTTTATTTAGTTAATCTTTAGATTTGATTTAAGGTTTTTATATTAATAAAAAAAAATATTGATAAAACTTAAAATTGCTTAAAAATTTCCCTTTTGAGGCCTTTGATTATTGATATATGAAGAAAATAACTTGGTATTTGTTTCCTATACATCTATACTAATATTATAAAGACAAACGTTTTGTATTTTTCTATAATGTTAGTAGAATGCTATAAGTAATCTTTAAATAACATAGGCTATATTTTATAATATATATTTTGTATATAATTGTTACCCCGGGCGAAGTCGGGGCAAGCCACTGGTAAATAATAAATGCCATGTTAGCAAATTTAAGATTTTTAAAGTATTGTATTTTTATTTAAATGTTGGTTTAAATTGGTCCTTCGAGCCGGATCTGAACCAGCGACCTACTACGAGCCTACACATAATGTCAAATCTCCGGCGCTTCGCTGTACGGTCCACCGAACCCATACACAGACTCGTCCAATTCTTGTACAAACGGTCCGCCTAGATCATCCGGCGGCCGGAATGGGAAATTTTCGGTGCGATACCGGACCAATGTGTGGCCTACTAAAGAAATCAGCGGTACAAATACGGTCCAAAACTGTGCTTATTTCACCAGTAAAATACTCCTTCTTTTAGGGATCGAACCAAAGACCACCGATTAAAAACCGCTAGTCAAATCCTTTCCAGTAACAGATATCAAGATCTTAGTAAGTCGAGAAATCACGATTTCATCGAATTACTAATTACCAAAAATCTCTATAAGCGAGCCGCGAGGACATAAAATTTTACGACGATCAAGATACCCAAACACAGTGTACCTTGGAAAAAATTGGATCAAAACAAGTACGGGAATGGTTCATAAAATTTAATAAGGTTTTCCTGCAATACGTGCTCTGGCTTTCAAAATCTCGTGTAAATGAACTGAATTTGTTTGGTGCTTTAATTCACATAAATCATTTTTGTCTTGGTAATTTTGGTCTTTGATTTTATTTATGGTATCGATATTTCCTGTGAATAACCCTCAATTAAGATTTACAGTAGTTATCGGTTGAGTTTTCGTAATTAAACGTTAATATGTTACGAATTGTTTCCGTGATATTCCTATACAAATACCAATATAATATTTCTTCAATTGTTCCTAGAAAAAGTTCTTTCATGGAGTTCTCGTGCTAAGTGCATACATACTTGCTAATAAAATTGTTCTATAGGTTTAAGGGACTATCCACAAACTACGTCATTTCATGACATGTGTGCCCCCCACCCCCCCCCATATGTTGTGACGTCATGCCCCCTTTGTCATACAATGTCACACTTGGTTGACCCTCCCTCTTGGATGGCGTCTAATTCATCTAAGTATGTATAAGTTTTGTCTAGTGTTGAAACAAGCTGTTGTGTTCTTTACGTGATACGCATAGAGTTAGGTAGGTACGCCTTTGGTCACCCATTGGTATTAAATACTTCCTTAACTTAAAACAAATTGACACTAGACACTTGAGTGGCAGCCCTGATTAAATGCACAATAACTGTATCTCCCATAGGTTACTCCAATAAGTCGACAAGTCCGCATAAATTCCGTAGGGCTGTCACTCGTAGCGGACGACATAAAGATCGCATCGTGTGCTGAATGTTTCATTGGCCAACGGATTGGCTCAACCCTTTTTACCGCGTCTCGTTTAATTTGTCTGTTATTTGCCGCTGAGACTCCTGTGATGCGCCGGCGCGTGATAGTAGCGCATCCATCAGTATAAATTGATGCTAGAGGAAAGTATAAGAAGTCGACTTGAAACGGGTAAGGGCCAGGCATAGGTGGAACCCAGACACGAATTCCTGCCCGGAATTCTCGGGTCTAGCATAATCCATGGTCTTGTGCCAAAAACATGTCAAGAATACCAAAAATTCGTTTAAAAAATACGGTCCGAATTGAGAACTTTCTCCTTCTTTTTTTTTTTCGAAGTCAGTTAAAAATAATAAGATGATACCAGTCATATGAATTAAGATTGTTTAATGGTTTTTAGAATTTTTGTTTGTCTGTCTGTCCGTAATAATAATGACCACCGTAATGCAAGCTTGTTAGCGCAATGAACTCAGTAAACCGCGCGGTTTATGTCGATATATTTTTAAAAAGTTGTTAGAGAGATACACTGCAAAATGAATCGATAAAATAACCAAGAATAAGATAAGATAAGCCAATATTCACGTACCAGAAACATGATAAACTATTGAAATAGCAAGTTGTAGTTAATGTTTTCATAAAGTATGTAAAATTATCTATAGAATAAATACGAGAAAATGATACATTAGTAAATATATTAAGGAGAACTCGAGTCGAAAAATCGGTTGAAAATACGCGTGAAATTGATGACTTACAGGACTTAGTTTTCCATATTTTTTTTAATTTCATACTGTGTCAAATATTTCGTAGACATGTAATTTGTATGGGACAAAAGTTTTGAGGCGTCTCCTTAAGGCGTTTAGTGTCGCCAATAACCTTGACCATACAAACGGTCACCGAGCGCTGTCCCCGTAACACCTTCGAAATTGACATATTTCGATATTATTTAAAGGAAAATGTTAATTGATTTAAATATACTTTGTTGTGTTTAAAGCACAACGTGTTATTTATTTTTAGGCATGTAAATATTTCCAAACGTCATAGCCGTTTAAGAGCAGTATATAATTAAAGCCAAAAAAACACCATTCAAATATT
Source organism: Nemapogon koenigi (assembly GCA_963924495.1). Classification (NCBI taxonomy): domain Eukaryota; kingdom Metazoa; phylum Arthropoda; class Insecta; order Lepidoptera; family Tineidae; genus Nemapogon; species Nemapogon koenigi. Next base: position 1,251,191 of record OZ004640.1, on the reverse strand, counting down.
ATTATTTTAAATATTTTTATTATTAGTTTTGCTCTTACAAAAATATATTTTTTACGATTTGTTGTACGAGAATTGATAATTACTACATAATTTTTTCAAACATTTTAGTCCATCAGTAAACGAGCAGTAGTCTGTCGAAAAATGCTCATTCCAGCGGATTTTAGGACACTAATCACCTTAATATGTATAACGAGTAAAATATCCAAGTGTCTCGGCCACTAAGAAAAGATGTATTTATATATTTTTTGTCGCGCTTGGTTTCGCTGATGTGGTCGCTGTGTTCGGTCATTAATTAGGGATATGTCCAGTGTCTGTCCATAGTACAGCTAGTTGACTACAAAAACATATAAGCTTATTCAATATAATGTTTACGGAGTACTAGTAATAACTAGAAAATTAACTCTAGCAATGCTGGATCACCCACGATGGCTATATCCTAATCTATCTATCTATCTATTTATCATCACGCCATTCATCCCAAGAGGGGTAGGTACGCAGTGACAATCGAATGCCATTTGTTACGATCCTGACAATATCTCTTTCGCTTTTTTTATTGTGTGTACTTTTAATATTTCCATACTAGTTATATTTGTGCAGGGCATTTTGTATACCAGAAATCTTTCGCGAAAAATTTCAATGTCACAGTTCAAATTCATTAAACATACAATTACCTAATTACAAACAAAAACATACTGCATGATAATATATCTATTGTCTGTTATGTTCCCTTTACACGCATTGTACTGTAAATTCATATAAGCCTGCAGCATGTAATTAGTATGGGGTAAACGTTATGAAAGGAATTCTTAAGCTTAGATTTTTTTTGGGATGAATGAGGATTGAACCCTGGACCTCCGATTTGAAGTCCAAAGTAAATTTTGAAAATATGAGCACGAATCAAAACTAGTTCTTCCCATGGTTTCGGTCGCGTAGACTTCGAGTTATTTTCTCTGCTTTATTTCTGAATAGATAAGTTCATATAAATACCGTCAGCCGTATTTAGAATATATTCTAGATCGAGCAAAATACTGATAATTTTTAATCTATAATCTACTAGTATATAGCAAAATCGAAAGTTTGTTAAAAAAATGGCCAAGAACGAGTCGAAGTCGCGTGGAGTATTTTCGTTTAGGTTTTCTTGTAAACTAAGATCAATGGCCTTATATTTCAATTTTTTTTTCAAAATTTTCGACTCAGTAATTTCGGAGATAAGGAGAGGGAATGCTCAATTTTCGTATATTTTCTTGCATTTTGAAATTATAACAAAAATATATTTGTATTTCTTATATCGAGCCTTTTAATTTGATATGTCACATGACGCACTTGAAAATACTCTAACATCAAACTCTACATATACTAAATTTCAACCTTGGAGAAAATAAACTGTGACAGACGGACAGACAGACAGCCACAAGAGTGAGTGAGTGATGAGTGATAAGGGTTCCGATTTTTAATCGGATGTACGAAAACTTAAAAACATTAGTTTTGGCTCCGAATTAGGATATTGGTACATACAAAAATAATACAGACAAAGTCGTGGGCAATGGTAGTTAACAAATAATGCCTCCGTTACAAGTAGGCAAGCACAGTAAGAATTTTAATGATGTCATCAAAGAAACAGAAGTCACTAAATAATTGTGTAAACTGAAGTGTGTACACTGCATTAGAATAGTTAAATTTCGGTTGTTGACATAAGTAGGCAGTTTTGTGTCAACTTTGTTCTATTAACTTTTAGACCACACACGATGGGCTTGAGTCAAACTTTGCTTTTGCTTTTGCGCTTTGAGATTTTTTTAGCCATTACTTGAAACTATAAACTCGACGACAATTCATGAAACATTTATTTCGTAGTTTTTCAAAATTTAACCCTTAGCGGAGAATGGGGGTGGCAATGTTTCGAAATGTCCACGGGCGAAGCCAGGGGCGAGAATAAAGGTTGTTTTTCAAAATTGTCGGTGGCCGAGTAGTTTGATCCCGTATCCCGGCCATATGTAGCGATTAGTTTTTTATAATCAAAAATCCGACATTTTTCCCTTTAAAGTATGCCTCAACGGAACTGACCACTAATTATAGGAATAGCCTCACAAATACCATCGCCTAAAAGAGGGAGACTTGGTCTTCTGCTGGGTACCCTGAGACCGTACTTTCGAGAGCTTTTAAATGGTAACCCGTAAAAAATAAAAATGATGAATAAAAGAGGTTGATGGTTAATTTATTAGTAAGTTGAACTAAGTATAAAAAGTGGTACGAACTTCTTCGGTATTTCCTGCAATCTGTAAAGGATTTGTCCGTTGGAAATTTATTTTTTATGTAGAGTGTTCCACTTTTTAAAGTTGTACGTGAAAATACAGTCAATTCATTTATTTGCCATATTTGGATACGATTATAAATGATTACATTTTAGCAGAAGGTTCGACATCCTTATTAAAAACCAGAATAAGTACCTTAAAGTTCCATAAAAATGTAATTCCGGACTCCAGGGTACCCAGCGGAAGAAGGTCATCCTCATTTTCTTAGTCAATGATCGCTTTTTAACCGACTTCAAGAAAGGAGGAGGTTCTCAATTCGTCGGATTCTTTTATGTTCGCCGATGACTTGGACGCCTGGACCGATTTGGACATTTTTTTTTGTTTGAAAGGGTATACTTTCCAGGTGTTCCCATGGTCATCAGGTCAGAATCTAATAATGGGATCCTGGAGAAATCAAGAAATCTTCAAATTTTATAGGCATTCTTGAGCGATTTGGGTATTATTTTTTATAGTGACTTGTGCACACTTTTCAGTGCATAATTTTTGAAGTCAGTACATTTTTTTTAAATTCAAAATTTTTTTTAATGACTTCCAATTTTTTATTTTTACGGATACTGTCTGGTTCCCGAGAACCCTATTCTGGCCCCAGAGTACCCAGCGAAGACAATTCCCTTATTTAGCCGAATATAAGCTAGAAAGGCTATTACGTAATATGATACTAAGTAGCCTAAGGACATGAGAATATGCACAAGTAGCCTGGATGTTTAAGCACGTAAAAACTTTCTCTCATCCAATATTTTACACAACTCTGAGTAAACTGATGCGACCGAGCTCTGTGTAACTTAAATCTCTCCAAAAAATTGTTTAAATTTATGCTCTGGAAATGCCATCTTTTATTTTTGCTCATGCTCTCGCGGCGTTCCAAAAACGTGCGCTTTAAAAATGAGAACGTGGCCGGAAATAACGTACTGCTCTTGAGACTCAATTTATTGTTTTCACCCTACGTCGGGTACTGTTGTTGTACGTACGCTACATTAAGATGCGATGCTTTAAAAAGGTAATTGACAGCGTAATTAGTAGAGCGTTGGACTTGAAATCGGAGGGACTCGTGCCGAAAACGCTAAGTACTGGTATTTAAGAATATGAAAGAGAAAACAGGGGCAAAATAATCCTTTATTTTACCACCCAAACCTATTAAATAAAACCCATTGAAAAAATAACAGCTATTTCACTTAGATATATTGAGTAACTATATGCAAAATTACAGGGTCAGGTGGATTATTTACAGATAAATTGGGAATAGTTTATCCCAGACAAATTATGGATATAGGAGTCTTAATCAACTTGTCGTGCTTCGGAAGGGCAAGTAAAAGGCGTCAACATTTCTTCTTAAAATAACAGATAGGTACCTCTACGTCTATTAAAAATTGATGCATCGAGCAACAAACAAAAAGTTAATATGACAAAAATTTGACACTGGAACTGATGTTCTATAACCAAAGCGACGAAGACCAGTTGGTTAGAGCTCTTGTGTTCCTCATATTCCTCTACGCCGCTGAGACTTGGACTCTGCGTGAAGGCGAGAAAAAGATAATAGACGCTCTCGAAATGTGGTGCAGGAGAAGAATGCTTGGGATATCATGGACGGAATTCCGTATCAACGACTCTGTCCATGTGCTTCCATTGAGCGCTTGGTGGATGAGGGCATGTTGCAAGGGTGGTTGAGAGAACTCGGGCGCGCGGACGATCACCTTTGAGATGGACGGACCAAGTAGGGCTGCATTGAAGGTTCCATGAAGCGAATGCACAAGAAAGACGGCTGTCAAGAAAATAATACTGATGTCCTGGTCACACCGCAAGGTATAAAGGATGTGAAGATGTGGATGTATGAATTTTGTCACTCTAATTTAGTGCACGAGTATAGAATGTGTTGAAATAGGACACCGGGCGGTCTGAATATATACTTTATGTGTACTTCATATGATTTTGTTATAAAAATGTAGAGTAGCATTGATTTATTGTAGGTTAAAGTCACTCTTTATATGTTATTTATGGTGGCATATGGAACATGATTCAGAATATGTTCAATGTTCTTGACTAAACGTTTCCTATCGTGGGGATTTTTTTACCTCATGATATCGCACAGCCCAAACAGAATTTTTAAATTTTTACACTATATTGTAGGAATTTTCACGAAAAAGCTTTGAGTATTTACCAAAGGAGATGTGAAGCGTGAAAATCACCGAACAATTTTTTCTGCCACTTTTGGGACGCCCTAGATCGCCTTTCCCGTTTAAAACATCACAATTAACTATTTTCCTAGAGCTCTGTCTCGCGACACAAAACGATCCCAACGAAATCTAAGGTAACTTATTACTGCGCACCTAGTCAGTATAAATGGTCAAAGGGGAAAAATTTGCGAAAGGGGGAGCCCGTCTTTGGCCCCTCCATAGGCTTAGTACTCTATGGGTAAAAGGGATGCGAAAAAAAAATAGAGGAAAAATAGACAGACACGGCGGGGGACTTTATTTTATAATGTACTAACTGATTGCCCGAATACAATTCACCTTGTGTGTGTGATGTTAAATAGCTAATCTTCACGCAAGTGCGAACAATAAGATGCAATTTTATTTTTCAAATTGGTCCAGTAGTTTTTGATTCTATAGAATACGAACAAATTTTTACATTTTCTTACATAACCCAAGAAAATTTGCGCCTTTAAGAATGCTAGTTAACGAATAAAAACAGGAAATGCCAGTACAATTTCCTAGTCTTCTGGCTTAACCACAACAATGAGCATGTGGTCACATCAGGTAGAGGTCATAGTTGTGAACATAAACTAGAAACTGTCTATCATATGATTTGTAACGCTCCCGGTTGTTTTACTTTAGAATCACGTACTGTTTATACACGATTGTCAGCGTATAACAATACAATAAAGCGAAGTACGGTAAGGTCAGGTTATGGATGGGTTACCGATTTAAAAATGCTTGGAATTTTCTTAGTTAGCCTCAGGAAATGTCATCGGCTAAATGATTTGAGTATAACGTGAGGTAGACGCCTAGTACTAACCCCGTACCACTGTATTCTTATGTCGTTTAATTGTAGCAACACCTTTATATGGGATATTTTGCTAAAAAAAATCTTTACGGGTTGCTGGTCACAGGGTACCCAGCGGAAAAGACAGAGTCTTCCTCACATAGCCGATGATTTTTTGAGGCTATACCTAACGAGTGGTCAGCTCTGTTGAGGTATGTAGATGGAAAAGCCTCTTTGTACGGTTTGTCAGATAATGTATTTATTTTTTTATAATAAAAACCCATTGGTACATGGTCGGATGTGGGGATCGAACCCGCGACAGACAACTGATTTAATAATGAAATGCCTCTTGCGCCTTGGAAGAGGGGGCGACCGTTGGTTGGGGCACAACATGGACAAGATTGCTCCGTCTCACCTTCCATGCACATTCTTTCTGAAGAATACATATTTGTGGGGTTTTGGGTGGAAACACTGGGCCCGTTGGGACCTAACGAACGACACCTTACAAAGAAATAGCCAAAAGATTACAAATTCGCTATCCAACGTGGCAGCGCAGCCAACCTTATAAGCACTCTCCCAGAAGACAGCGATCTTGATGATTTTTTTTTATTTATAGGTTTATTTGTATAGGTATATGGCATAGTAGGTATATTTAATTGTTTTGTTCTGGCCAATTTTGTATTACACAACACACACACACACAACGCGCAATACATTTTTTACATATTTCCCTATCTACCCTCAGTTTTCCTTATAACGGCCCTTCAGTGGAGATCGAGACGTTAATCGCAACGCACCGGTGTATACGGTAGCTTCGTGTCGATATATATGCAACGGTCGAGTCGCGCTATACGCATCCGTCGAGCCGCGGCGCCGCCCGCTCAAAATAACGCAAACACAAATACAATAATTGTATATACGCAAACCCGCGATCTCGTTAGTTAAGCTAGTTTATTAAGAAAAGTGTGGTGAAAGAAAGAAGCAGCCAACCAACGAAACCAAGTACAGCGACCTATGGATACAAATAACATCTCTAAGGTAAGGGCTTTTAATTTCTTCACCATGTATTTTATTTTATTCTTCTAGTTACGACTAATAAAATTATATTCTTGCTAGTGCTTGCCTGGACTACCCCTACCCCTACCCCTAATTTATTTTGATAAAGAGCCTTTTCTAGCGGCTGCATTTAAATTAAATATTTAAAATAAAAGAATACTTATTGTGACAGTTATGTTATGCGGGAGGTAAGAACGGTTCTCCTACTCAACTCTGATGGCTAACCGAATCCAGGAGCCCGAGGGAAGCTGCAATATCCTGATCCGTCGCCCTCGAAGAGATCGGCAGAAAGATTTGCTAGGTTAATACAGTGGGAGAAGGACTCACCTGGGATAGGAACACCGCCTCGCTTGCACTGATTAACAAGTTCGTCCTTCGACGCGCCACAAGTGTAGTTTTGTTGTTTAGTTCGCTTTTTATAATTTAATTTTAATTTTTAATTCTCGAGACACGTTCACGGTCGAGTTGGCTTTTCAGTTCTTTTTTCAATTTAGTACGTTTTCTATTGCACTCGTTCATACGACGACGTCACAGGCGGTGATTGGTTGTTCGCACGCCGTCGTATGTTTGTGGACATTGGATTGGTTAAATGGAAAGGGACAATGAAAACAAGATGTATCAAGTATCAAGCCATAACAGTGACATAAGACACTTTTTGTAGATAATGATGTGTTCTACAAAGTCGTAGTACATTATTTTGTTCTATCATCAATAGTTTTTGCAGTGCACGCGATGTAAGGATTTTTTAGGTCATTTTTTTACACCTTGGGTTACATTATTGGAGTTTTAGTAAGGATCCCCAATTTTTTTGAAAATATAATATGTGTCACCAGGGGATAGTGTAGCTTCCCAACTTATTCAAATCTCAAATCGGTCTAGTAGTTTTGGAGCCTATCCAATACAAACAAACAATCAATCAAATCTTTCCTCTTTATAATTTTAGTATATTAGGCGACACTATGTTCCTGCAATTTAATAAAAACACCGGTTGTAATTTTTCTCCTTCAAAAAAATTTAGATAGGTACAAAGCCGGGGTAAAAATCTAGTATGTCATACATATATCAAATATACATATTTACGCCAATGTATGTAGGAATTCAACATAGTATGTGATATGTTACACATTCGGATCAAATACGAACATAAATCAGTCTACACCAAATACGTATAGACCATACTGAGCAACTAGTATTACCACCGAAGACATGTGGTTTATGTACATAATAAAGTTTTTATGTAATTACAAGCGAACAGCCCCGGCTTTGCCTGGTTACAAACTAGTTTTTTTACCGACTTAAAAATAAGGAGGTTCTCAATTCGGTTCTATTTCTTTTTTTTAAATGTTTATTACCTGCAGAACTCCGTCATTTATAAACCGATTTGGAATTTTTATTTGAAAAGATGTAGGTACTACTAGATTGGTTCCATTTTTGTTTTGGTGAAATTGGTTCAGTAGTTCAGAAATTTTGAAAAAACTGATTTTTAAAGCAAATTTTTGTCATAAGTCGATTTCGATGATTTATTTTTGTAATGATATGATGATGTTATTAAAAGGGAAAAATAAATTTACTTTAAAAAATATATACTAACTTCTAAGTAATTATTAAATATTTCGTTTTGCTGTTGAATTTGAAGATGGTGCCAAATTAGAAACTACCTAGTACTGGAACCGCAACAACCAACTTAAATTTAATTATTTCTTGCTTTTCAGTAAACAATGTTAGAAGTCGGTATATTTAAAATAAAGTTATTAAGAATTATTTATAATTTTCTCATATAGCCAACAGTTTTTATCTCATTCATATTTTGTCATGGTACCCAAAATATAACAAAAACAACTTCACTGCCAGATACACTAGTAACATTTTTGCCAGCAGTTGCCCATATTAAACAGAACTGATAGAAATCATGTCGCTTTAATGGACCTAGATGTATTATTTCTTTATAAGAGACGTCAACTGTAAATTTTAGAAGAAGTGCGTAATAAATATGACCGCCTGTGACAAGGACGTGAGGGGCTCCAAAAATCATGGAATTCCTGTGACATAACGTTGAAGGAATTAAGGATGAAAGATGCTGGCAAAGGACGACCTAGGCTAGGTGTACTTTTATTGAGCATATAAACAATTTATTGTATGAAAGGTATGATGAATATAAAAGAAGCGAAAGGGGTATGTCAGGATCGTAGCAAATGGCATTCAATTGTCTCTGCTTACCTCTCTTGAAATTTAAAAGAAATCAGACAGGAGGCGGCGATACTTTATTTTATAATTATGTAGTAATTAAACATTTTATATGGATTTACAAAGTATGAGCGGTTTGCGTGAAATCTGTTTTAAATAATTCTGCCACATTCTTTAAATATCAATCAAATATATGCATTATTGCGGCATTTATGCTTATCGACGTAGGTAGAGACATCGCTAACATTATCTAAGGGCTTCTTTATTATACGACAAGCATTGGTTTCCATCTTAAATATATCTCAACAAAACTAGCCACTCGTCAGGTATAGCCTCAAAATAACATCGGCTAAACGAGGGAGACTTGGTCTTCAGCTGGTTACCCTGGAACTGTAACACGGTTTCGGGAGCTGTAAAGCAACGTGTTCGTGAAGAAAGAAAAAAAAATGAGTACCACCGCTAGGTATTGAGCTAATGTGGCGAGTCTATGAGTGAATTTCACAGTTGTCACGTTGATATTTTTTGATTCCTGAAAAATACTGCTTATATTATTTAACCGACTTCAAAATAATAATTTGTATGTACGTTACGCGATTTCTCCGACAATTATTGTGAACCGATTTTAATAGTTTCTTTTCGAATCGACAGAGAATTGTTTCGGATTGGTCCACAATTTATTTTGATGAAAATTGGTTAAGTAGTTTTCAGAAATTTCAAAAAAGAGAAAAATAAATAAATATATTCCCTGAAAAACAATAAATAATTAAAATATTTTATTGTTGAATTTGAAGACGGTTAGTGTCAAATTTTAAATTACCTAGCTCCAAATTTCTCTTTTTCCTTCCTCAGAATTTATTTAATTTTGTATCCTGATTTGGCAGTCAACCAACTTCAAAATCAACGTCGACATATTATAATTATTTCTCGTTTTTTTTTACAATATCTGAAGTCGGTATAAACTGTATTAAAAGTTTATTTTTTATGCTATTGTGAAATTTTAATATGAAAGTTCAGCGAAATTTGGAGATTCACTCGGTGTCGGCCCTTAATGGTTAATGGCATCAAACGCAAACGATTATTATTTAATTACAGTACAATCATACAGTGGAAATTTTTAACGTAAATTATTCAAATTTCTCTCAAAAGACAGAAACAAAATTTTGAACGGTTAATTTTCTTTCAACAAAAAATAACCAACACACCATCGCGGATTTTATATGGTGTGACCAATTGTCCATATTAAACAGAACAGGTGGCAAATCTGTTGTTGCCCTAAATGGACTAGATTTTTGTCAACCGATTTTAGTAAGTATTAGTTATTCTTAGAAGAAAAGTTGATTTATCTTTCTTGCCCAGATATACTTGGATGGTCGAAGGGTGACATAGGTGACATAGTTTAACCCAAAAATCCTTCGGAATAAATTCTTATGTCACATTTCAAAAATTGTCACGAACCAAACTGCAATGGAGCGGTAAATTATTATTATTAAAAAGTGACAGACTCATTAAGTGTAGCGATAGATTTGTCATCTTTTATTTTTAACAAGCTTCTGTCCGCGGTTTCACCCACGTGGAAATAGATCCAAAAATAAATAATCCCGTGGCTGTATTTTGCATCTCCCCCGCCCGCTTTTGCGGTATAAAAAATAGTATACATCATTCTCTGACCCCTAAACAACCACTATGCAAAAAATTATGTCGATCCCGTGAAAAACAAAAACAAATCTATCCCACGGGAACCATACATTTTTCCGGGATAAACAGTAGCCTATGTGCTATTCCAGAATATAATCTATCTCTGTGCCAAATTTCATCCAGATCCGTTCAACCGTTCTGGATTGATTGATAACAAACATACATATCCATACAAACTTTCGCGTTTATAATATTAATGAGATATGGACAACTTGCCAATTGTAGACATTGTTATATATTCTATACTCCAGGATCATACACAATATAGAGATGTAACCTCGTAAGATATCTAGTTTGTGTTTCTTATGAATAAAGTCATACAATGTGTATAATTCTACTACAACTTGTTGGTCCCCATAAAATGCGAGGAAAGACAGGTCAAAACATCTAGTTCAGTTGCAATACGCTACCTATTTCCTTATGACGCTTAGTCGATTATTTATGAACAGTATTTTGTAGATTCTATTTTATTATGCCACGTGACTAGCTACAATCCTACTATAAAGCATATAGTATAGGTGCGTCGGTGGCCGAGTGGATAAGACGTCTGGTGTTAACTAGACAGACCCCGGGTTCGATCCCAGATCCCGGCCATGTACCAATGCGGGTTTTTTTAATTAAAAACTTATGTACATAATCCGACAAACCACACTTAGAGGCTTTTCCATCTAAATATATATCTCAACAGAACTAGCCACTCGTCTAGCCTGGGTACCCTGGAACCGTAACACGGTTTCGGGAGCTGAACCCGTGAGTGCTTGTTTACGCTATTGCTGACTAAAGAAAGAAGAAGGAGGTTCTTAATTCGTCGGAATCTCTTTTTTTTTAATGTTTGTTCCCCGGTTACTTGAAGACGCCTGGACCAATTTGAATTTTTTTTTTTTGTTAGAAAGGGTATACTTTACAGGTGGTCCCATGGTCGTCAAGTCAGGATCTGATGATGGGATCCTGGAGAAATGGAGAACTTTTCAAATTCTTGATATTTATTATTCAAAAATTTTTTTTTATAGTGACTTATTGTGCATTTGCTTTCGGAAAGCACAAGTGCATATTTTTTGAAGTCGATACACATTTTTTTAAAAGGCAATTATTTATATATTACTAGCATTTGCCCGCGACTTCATACACATTGTATTGCCCAGCAAGTCATAATTTCGAAAACGTATAATAAGTCGGTTCTTATAAGCTCTACCGAAGTTTGAAATAGATCCGACCAAAACAAAATTTTCTCCCATACAAACTTCAACACCAAGTTACACCCCTCCGTAAGGGTTGTTTTCAAAAATCGTAAATCACGTGTTTTTTTTTAATAGTACCAAGTTTCTAGTTTTTACACGCGAGGAATACGATTGTCCATGCAAACGATTACTTCGTTTCATTAAAGTTATTTTTACCAAATAAGATTAAAAAAATACATTGTAGATCCCTAGATCCTGAAAAAAATCCTAATATTCTACTTCAACCCCTTATTTCATAGCATATAATTTACTCACACGTGCTTCCTAACTCATAAGACACTTTTGACATTCTTAAAAGTCCTTAAAATTGCTTAATGTTTCCTTATTCTTTAAGGGCAATACCATATCTGTCAATGAGACAAAATTGTTAACTTTTACATTATACTGTTGTAAAGATGTGGCTTTTAAAACATAAAAACTAATTATGGACACTGAAAACCGATTTAATTTTCCATTTTTATTGTAATGAACATCGATATGACGCCCTTCTTATTATTTATTTTTATAATTTTTGACGAAGGATAACAAGCTATTTTTTTATAATTTTATTTCGATGTAAACACTGTGTTAATTAAATTTTGTTTTAATAAGGTCTTTCTTGCGGCATGGCACAGGTAACGATGTCCACATTGAGTAATAATTTGCCCTCCAACAACAATACATATTTATATGACAAGAAAGCGCAGAAACTTAAAAAAACTTATTTTGATAATTAAATTAATAAATTGTATACAATCGAAAGGAATTAATTAATGAGTCAGTTAAAAATATTTAATAATGCAATGTGTTGTTTATAATTTTTATTAATTTATTATAAATAGCCCAACAACACATATGCATTAATTTATCAAAATGGAGAAAAATAATTTTGTTATTCATAACATTCAAGCAAAACAAAATATATTTTACATGAAGGGGTAGGTGACACATCCATTGCACTTGTTACGTTTCGTTAAATTATCATTATAAAAGAAATATAAATTATGAGTAATAAATATAAACTGAAAATTTAATACTATAGATGGAAAATCCTTCAAGTCGGATTATGTACGTAAGTTTTTAATTATAAAAAACCTATTGGTAAATGGCTGACGTCTTAACCACTCGGCCACAGACGCTCGCTTATTTATATTAAATTATTATTTTAATCGATTATAATTTGTACTAAGAAATAATCGATTATAAGATTAAGTCGATTCACTTAGTGCACATCTCAAAACAAAATATTTATTTACAAAAAATAAATGAATACCCCTTCATGTAATAAATAGAGTATAAGGTCATGATGGTAAAATGTATTAGAAAACTGAAATCAAATTAACATAAAAGGTTAAAAATAAATCAATTAGTATGGTACTATAGACAGCACGATAAAACTACGAATCTAGACACAGAATTACTTTAAATCACGCTATAGCCTATGTCGTGTCTAATAAACTAACTTTTAATTGTGTGACCTATAAAAGGGAACATTGTTTGAGATCCTCTTATATTTATTTATTATGCCATGTTTTATTTTATTTCTTACAAGCTTCTGTCCGCGGTTTCACCCGCGTGGAAATAGATCATCCCGTGGCTGTAATCTGCCCCTCCCCCGCCCGCTTTCGCGGTATAAAAAGTATAATGTCACTCTGACCCCTAAACTACCACTATGCAAAAGAATCATGTCGATCCCGTGAAAAACAAAACCAAATCTATCCCACGGGAATAAAAAGTAGCAAAAGTGCTATTCCAGACTATAATCTATCTCTGTGCTAAATTTCGTCCAGATCCGTTCAGCCGTTCTGTCGTGATTGAGTAACAAACATTCATACATCCATGTTTATAATATTAGTGGGATTAGCAACCGGCCCCCGGCCTCGCACGTTTGGATTTTCAAATAAAATACTACACAAACTTTACCTCTCTTTGTAATATTGGTGTAGACTAGATGTGGACCAAATATACCCGGGCGGAGCCTCATGAAATTGATAAATATAAATTCGAGAATTAAATAATATAATAATCCTGTATCCTTCATAGGTATCAATTAAGAATATAAAGCAAGATCGCGCTCCGAGCCCCGGGTCCCGCTTTCATTGCCTATTCGTGACTACTGTTTGAATATTTAATATTTGCACGAACACGAACAGTTCTTGTACACATTTGGAATATATCTGACTTCACGGGTGCCTGAAGGTTCCCGGTTATATGTTTTAGGTATTCTAGGAAACACAGCTGGAATAGATGGAAATAGTTTTTCTATTAGTCAAAGTAGTTTAATATTGACAAATTAAATAAAAAATTGAAAAATCAATTTTAGTCACATATAGACTCAAAAACTACTGGACCAGTTTTGTTTTGTTGTATAAAACATCACGATACGTCTTTTAAGAGCCAAGTAGTAATTGATAAATTAAAAATATGTATTTCCCATGGCGTCGGTGGTCGAGTGGGTAAATCGGCTCACAACTGAGAAGTCGCGGGGTCGATCCCCACATCCAAGTACCAATGGGTTTTTATAATAAATAATCTATGAAGAATCGTGAAGATTTTTTTCCCATGTATGTGAATGTGTAATGGAATCGGGTGAGCAATTCTATTAAATTTCCACAGGCAAAGCCGAGCGTAAAGCTAGTACATTACCATCACAAAGTCATTCTATTGGGCTGTGTGAAGTTGGCACCCCCAAATTCGATTTTTCAGTTTTTTTTCATCAGGTTCGTTTGTCCACCGTTAGTCCACGTTTGTCCACCAAAAATTTTTTTTTGTCCACCTCTCAAAAAAAAGTTATTCAAAAAATAAAAATTGGGGGTGGAAGTTGGCACCCCCAAATGCGAAATTCTATTTTTTTTTCATGCCGTTCGTTTATCCATCGTTAGTCCACGTTTGTCCACAAAAATTTTTTTTGTCCACCCTTAAAAAAAAAGTTATTTAAAAAAAACTAAAAATGAGGTGGAAGTTGGCACCCCCAAATGCGAATTTTCAACTTTTTTTCAACAGGTTCGTTTGTTCATCGTTAGTCCACAATTGTCCACCAAAAATTTTTTTTTGTCCACCCTTCAAAAAAAAGTTATTCAAATAAACATTTTTTATGAAAAAAACGATAGAAATTGAAATTCCGGGTACGTTCAAACTACACTAAAGGTTTGAAAATCAAGTTTATAAAGTGGGCAAACGATCCAACCCCTCAGAGAAGATAATCCACCCCTAGGAAGCTAGAGATCCCCCGTCAAAGTGAAAATACTTAGATATATACTGAATTAACTCGCGCATAACTACGTCTCTAAGGGTGGACAAACGAAAATATGTGGTGGACAAATGAGTTTCTGAAGTGGACAAACAGACCTACCCCTCAGAGAAGCAAATCCACCCCTAGGAAGTTGGAGATCCCACGACAAAGTTAAAATCCTTAGATACATACTTATATCACGCATAACTATATCTCTAAGGGTGGACAAACGACAATATGTGGTGGATAAACGAGTTTCCGAGGTGGACAAACAAACCAAAACTTCAAAGAAGCAATTTCACCCCTAGGAAGCTAGAGATCCTCCGTCAAAGTTAAAATCGTTAGCTATATAATTAACTCACGTATAGCTATATCTCTAAGGGTGGACAAACGACAATGTATGGTGGACAAATGAGCTTCTGAGGTGGAAGAATAGACCTACCCCTCAGAGAAGCTAATCCATCCCTAGAAAACTAGAAATCCTCCGTCAAAGTTAAAATCCTTAGATATATAATTAACTCGCGTATAACTATATCTCTAAGGGTGGACAAACGACAATATATGGTGGACAAATGAGCTTCTGAGGTGGACAAACAGACCTACCCCTCAGAGAAGCTAATCCACCCCTAGGAAACTAGAAATCCTGCGTCAAAGTTAAAATACTTAAATATATACTTAATTAACTCACGCATAACTATACCTCTGAGGGTGGACAAACGACAGTATGTGGTGGACAAATAAGTTTCCGAGGTGGACAAACAGACATACCCCTCAGAGAAGCAAATTCACCCCTAGGAAGCTAGAGATCCCCTGGCAAAGTGAAAATCCTTAGATATATACTTAATTAACTCACGTATAACTATATCTCTAAGGGTGGACAAACGACAGTATGTGGTGGACAAATAAGTTTTCGAGGTGTACAAACAGACCTACCCCTCAGAAAAGCAAATCCACCCCTAGGAAGCTAGATATCCTCCGTCAAAGTTAAATTCAGGGCTTTTTTCTTTAAAAATGTTTATTTGAATAACTTTTTTTTGAAGGGTGGACAAAAAAAAATTTTTGGTGGACAAACGTGGACTAACGATATACAAACGAACCTGATGAAAAAAAGTTGAAAATTCGCATTTGGGGGTGCCAACTTCCACCTCAATTTTAGTTTTTTTTAAATAACTTTTTTTTGGAGGGTGGACAAAAAAAAATTTTTGGTGGACAAACGTGGACTAACGATGGATAAACAAACGTGATGAAAAAAAAATGGAAATTCGCATTTGGGGGTGCCAACTTCCACCCCAATTTTATTTTTTTGAATAACTTTTTTTTGAGAGGTGGACAAAAAAAAATTTTTGGTGGACAAACGTGGACTAACGATGGACAATCGAACCTGATGAAAAAAAACTGAAAAATCGAATTTGGGGGTGCCAACTTCACAGAGCCATTCTATTGCGTAAATAAAATAATTTGGTATTTTTCTCGATTTATTTTCCTCGTTTATAGCGCCAGTATTCTATATCAACGGGATTTAAAGGATTATTACAAAACTATAACATAGCAGACAGATGGACAAAATTGTGATCATGTAGGGAATTGTATTGTAGGGAAAGGAACTTTAAGGTGCCCACTCATTCGTCCAATCTCCGGCGCGCCGCCATAAGGTCCACTCCACCACAGACTTGTCCAATTCTTGTAACATCCGCCATCCGTTTTCAAATCGTTGTATTTGTGATGATTTCGATGGCCGGAACGATCTGCGTGTGTGGCAGACATCCACACACCTTTGTTTAATCGATTCTTGTGTGTCTGTGTGAGTTAGTGAATTGCATGTGATCTAGATCGTATGATTTACATTGCTAATGTATGGCCTGTGTTTAATATCGATAATACGACGGCCGGAACGAAAATTTTCGGTAAGATACCGGACCAGTGCGCGAGCTACTTTAGAAGCAGTCCTTGGAAACCTTAAGGATCTTAGTGAGAATATATTTTAGTACCTAAGTGTGTACATACAGTTGAGCTAGGTGCGAAGTAGTGATAGCATCGTCTCATCACACGATTTATGAGCTGGCCATCCGTGACAAACGGACCTACTTTATGGTAAAATATTATGTTCACTGTTAAATTTAGGATGCAAAACTGTTTATGTTGGGAAATAGACTTGTTCACATTCTGGAGATGACTTCTATTGTTCTGGTCTTAATCTCTATGAGAAAGTGTATGTTGGTTTGACTTTTTTTCGCGTCAAAACAGAGCAATGTATCAAAGTGTTCTGTTGGAAGGGAAGTGACACAGCATCGGCTACTTTTTAACTCGAAAATGTTTCGGGATAATCATATGTCACTTTTTAAGTTTTCTTAAGGGAAAAGCCGGGCAGAAACTTAGTACTTAGTCTAGACAGACACAACTTGTAAAATTATAAAGGTCGTATTTTTAACCGACTTCAAAACTTTTTTTATGTATGTTCCCCGATTACTTGAAGACGCCTGGCTGGACCGATTAGTCAATTTTTTTTAGTTTGAAAGGTAATACTTTCCAGGTGGTCCCATGGGCTGATGACCAGGATCTGTTGAGGCAAATTTAAAGCAATTTGAGTTTTTTTTTATAGTGACTTGTGCATTTGCTTTCGGAACATACACTTTTCAGTGCATAAATTTTGAAGTCGGTACACTTTTTTTAAAAGGCAATTTATTATTAATAATTAGATATTAAAATAAAATCTTCAATCTACTTTGCATTCATAAAGCACCTGAGTCCAACCTGCTGACAGATGCAATAAAAGTTTACGAGGATCGAAGTTACGGTCTGGCTGCCAACAAAAAATTAGAGCACGCCCACATTTGGTACTGTCTCATGAAAATTAAAACTGCTGCCCTTATTTGGATGAACGATCGGGCGGCCGGCATAAATGACGCGAAATTGTTTCCGCGGTGTACGGAGCAAAAAGTTCGTGTTGCGCTCGTAAATCATTCGAAATGGCTCGACGCGTTTTCGTCTCTCGATTAAACAGCTACGTTGCGAAGATGCGCTTCTTATGTCACTATTTGTACTGATATGTTCACATATGGATTTTATTTTAAATTAATTAAAAAAATAACTGTCAAGCGTTTTTTTTAGAATCCTGTCAGAACCATATTAATCCATATAGCCGTTACGGTGTGAGTGAATAACAAATATAGTAAGAAGTAATTAAGTAAGAGCAGAATAAAAAGAAAGAAAAATGTTAAATTCATTGCACAAGTGATTTTACATTGAGATATGTTCACAGTTGAAATAGAGTTATAAATATTAACTTTTATCTGGAAATCTTCCCAGTTGAAATCCACTTTACCACTTTAATGTTAATCCGGGATATTGTATTTTCACAAAGCTATTTTTCGATTCGAATATTATTGTCTAAATTAGACCAAGTAGTATTTTTTACATAGTATATAACGTGCAATCATTGAAAATAATGTATTTTTTTAATATTAATAATTGTAGAAATTTAATTTATACAATTAACATCCATATAAAATCTAAAATTAACTAATGTTTGTTTAATATATCTTTTTTAATATTCAAATGAAAAATCTTTGACTTGACGCTGGTAACAAGAGCCTAGTTCAGACTGAAGTTATTTTCCCCCAATACCACATTTTATAGTTAAAATTTTCTTTACGTAATAAGTTATTATCCAACAAGAAAACTTGCTATTATAAAAAATAATCTTGACAAATTCCACACCATAACCATCACTCGATATATTTGTAAAGCAATTACAATCAATAAAATGGAAAGTTGTTTAAATCCACGATAAATGGACACATTGGTCATATAAAATATGTGGACACAATAAAATATCTTTAAAATTCTGTGTACTGATATGAGATTGGCATTTTCTTTTAATTTTCACACCAAGGAACTTAGAATGATTTGGTAATTCGTAAGGCTGTTACGTCAAAAATGAAATGGGTATTACTGCATCTAAATCTGCTTTCCGCCTCCGGTATCGCCTGTGGATATTTTCGAACAAAATTACTCAAGGAAAAAGCTTTTTATTCGTGAAAGAAATTTTTGAAATCGGTTCAGAAGTTTGAGAGATTACCACCCAAATACAAACTTACAAACATTCTCTTTATAATATTAGTACAGATATAAAAAAAATCGAAGGCAATATTAAAAGTACACACAATCGGCGGGCATGTATGATAATGATTAATATATAAGAAGCGAAATTGGTATTTTAGGATCGTAGCAAATTACATTTGATTGTCTCTGCCTAAACACCTCTAGGGAGAAAAGGCGTGATGGTAGATAGACAGATATTATATTGGCATTAAATGTACTTAAGCATTTCCAATCTGTAATTAAATAAATCAATTAATTAAATTTAATTAAATTTACAGATTGTAAATTATCTAATCTATCTACCATCACGCCTTTTCACCCTAGAGGGTTAGGCAGAGACAATAATCATATTTAAGATTTTTTTTATTCTGATACCCGCCACCTCAGATTCCTGCCATATATTATTTTATAGACTTTTATAGACTCCCATATAAGTATAATGAACTCTACCCCTAATCAAAAGTTAGTCGTTAAGTTTTGGCAAGTGTTAACTTTAATTGAAGTTGTTTGCGTGAAAGAAGGATAAAGAAACTAAAGATTATAAAATATTATTTAGAATTTTTCATGCAGCTAAAATTGTACGATTTTTAATTTCATGACGACCTTATACATTTGTATTAGACAGTGGCAAAAATATGTCAGCTTTTCTCTCGTCTCATTAACCATAAGGTAAAAGATTCCACAGGGAATCGAACTCCAAACTTTTTTTTTGTTCATCACGGTTTGCCTTACAGCTCCTGAAACCGTGTTACGATTCCAGGGCACCCAGCGGAAGACCCAAGTCTCCCTCGTTTAGCCTAAGGTATTTGTGAGGCTATACCTAACGAGTGGCCAGTTCTGTTGAAGTATATTTAGATGGATAAGCCTCTAAGTGAGGTTTGTCGGATTAGGTACATAAGTTTTTAATTAAAAAACCATTGGTTCATGGCCGGGATCCGGGATCGAACTCCAAACTTCCGTATAAAAATTTGTAATGTCAGTTTGTTTTAAATATAAATATGTTGTTGTCAACAAAGATCACATTCCTGTGTCATGTAGTAAAAGGTCACTTGACGTTATCTCTTCTTAAATATAATTAATAATTAATTTAATGTAATGCTCTTTATAGCTTGAGTTAATTTATAATATTGTAAACGACCGCCCGCAATATTTTTTTATCTCAAGGCACGGGGCTGTACAAATTTTTTTTGATACAAATGGGACAAAGAAATAGAAATGTTTCACTTTTACTTATATTTTATTGAAAAAATCACGGATTTAACATTTCGTACATGTCGGTGGCCAAATGGTTAAGAGGTCTGGTATTAACTAGGCAGACCACGGGTTCGATCCCGGATCTCGAATAGGATTTTAATTAAAAGCTTAAGTTCGTAATCCGACAAACCACACTTAGAGGCTTTTTCATCTAAATATACCTCAACAGAACTGGCCACTCGTTTGGTATAGCCTCACAAATACCATCGGCTAAACAATGGAGTTTTTTTTCTTCCGCTGGGTAACCTGGAACCGTAACACGGTTTTGGGAGCTGTAAGACAACCCGTGAAGAAAGAAAATATATGTCAATTTTCTATCTTTTCTATGGAAAAAATATAAAAAGGCTTTTAATGCGTGCGTGGTCACCGGACGCTATAGTTTTTGCAAATAAAATCGAGAAAATACTTCTAACGGAGACCGGCGATCCACGCTCCAAAGCCTTTTCATACAACGCATAGCGCTAGAAATTCAAAAGGGTAACGCGCTATGCTATGTGTTCTAGGCACTATGGCAGCGGATTCGGACTCTCTGGAAGAAATTTTTAATGTGTAGTTTTGAGATTTTTTTATTATTAAGTTATATTATTATTGATAAATATAAAATGTAAATTTAAAATTAGTTCGTCCGTGGTCCGAAATCGAATAAGTTCGATTTTATTTCCTTGTATGGTCCTGGAAATTATTGGCCCTTGTGATCCGATTTAGATGATTACTTTTTTATTCGACTTAAATATCTTCGGATTGGCCCCATTTTTAGGGTTTCGTAGATCCGATAAAAACGGAACCCTTATATGATCACTCTTGTGTTTGTCTGTCTGTCCGTCTGTCACAGCTCATTTTCTACGAATCTACTGGACGAATAAGGTTGAAATTTTGTGTAGAGTTTGATGACCCAATCACGTCCGTATAGCTACTGGTATAGCGTAAATAATTTTTTGGGTAAATTTTTGGGAAAAAATATAAAAGGAATAAATAAATGTGACGTATCAAATAAAAGGGCTCGTTATAAGAAATGTAAATATATATTTTTTAATAATTTTAAAATACATAGTTTACATTGTATTCAGAAAAATATACTTAAATTGAGCCCCCCCCCCCATCTTCGAAACTATTAAATTTAAAAAAAATAGGAAATATATAAATAATATAGTTTACAGGAAAACCTAAACGAAAAATTCAGAAAAATATACTTAAATTGAGCCCCCCCCCATCTTCGAAACTACTAAAATTTAAAAAAATAGGAAATATATAAATAATATAGTTTACAGGAAAACCTGAACGAAAAATTCAGAAAAATATACTTAAATTGAGCCCCCCCCCCATCTTCGAAACTACTAAAATTTAAAAAAAATAGGAAATATATAAATAATATAGTTTACAGGAAAACCTAAACGAAAAATTCAGAAAAATATACTTAAATTGAGCCCCCCCCCATCTTCGAAACTACTAAAATTTAAAAAAAAAAGGGAAATATATAAATAATATAGTTTACAGGAAAACCTAAACGAAAAATTCAGAAAAATATACTTAAATTGAGCCCCCCCCATCTTCGAAACTATTAAATTTAAAAAAAATAGGAAATATATAAATAATATAGTTTACAGGAAAACCTAAACGAAAAATTCAGAAAAATATACTTAAATTGAGCCCCCCCCCCATCTTCGAAACTACTAAAATTTAAAAAAAAAGGGAAATATATAAATAATATAGTTTACAGGAAAACCTAAACGAAAAATTCAGAAAAATATACTTAAATTGAGCCCCCCCCCCATCTTCGAAACCACAAAAATTTTGAAAAAATAGGAAATAGTAAATAATATAGTTTACAGGAAAACCTAAACGAAAATCCTGTCTTAAAGTTCTCACGTTCGACTCGCTCCTGGCCTATTTTTTATAAAAACTAATTGACTGATTATTCAGGAATTTTGAAAAAACTGACTTTATACTTATAAGGTACCCAAGAATCAGTAACACGGTTCTTAAGGCATTAATACAATCCTGAAAGAACAAAAAAAATCACTGAAAATTCAGAGAAATTCGTTCATTACGAAACGTCCACTGTCGATACATTACACCTTTAAAATTTTAAAGATGCGAAAAGAAAGCTTCCATAACATTTAATGTGGGCGATATTCGCAACCTACCTGTCCAAACCGAACAAGGCGAAATACTAAAAAGTTGATGTCGTAAATAACAAATACACCGTACGCATAATTGAACGAGATTCACCGGTTTACGACAAAAAAAACTACCAAAGAGTAATTAAATGTACCTACACAAGATACGTGGCCATATTCTGGATGCCGAGACGAAAACCGCATTGTCTTTGGACAGAATTGAGCAATAAATATTCTAGAAGATATCTCAGTTGCGAAAGTCATTTAAGTCATTTGCATAATATACCAATGTAAAGATCTCATCTGATCTGATCCTATGGGAAAGGTAGAACTTAAACTAAATCTACTCTTACTGTGTGCTAAAAGAGTCACTGAATATTTTAATAGCTTTAAAAATAAATAAACTTGAAATTACACAACATTCTTTTCATTTTTTTTTCTTTCCTCACGGGTTGCCTTACAGCTCCCGAAACCGTGTTACGGTTCCAGGGTACCCAGCGGAAGACCAAGTCTCCCTCGTTTAGCCGATGGTATTTGTGAGGCTATACCTAACGAGTGGCTAGTTCTGTTGAGGTATATTTAGATGGAAAAGCCTCTAAGTGTGTTTTGTCGGATTATGTACATAAGTTTTTAATTAAAAAATACCAATGTACATGGCCGGGATCCGGAATCGAACTCGGGGTCTGCCTAGTTAATACCAGACGTCTTAACCACTCGGCCACCGACGCACACAATTACACATTATTTCAGCATTAATTCAAATTTTAAAACAATTGTCTGTTTGTCCACTATAAACTCCGAAATTGTTGTTTGAATGTTTATAAATCTTTATGCATGAAATGAATTTCGTAGAAAAAATTATAAAATAAGTAGGTACAATTATAATTCTATATAATAAAAATTAAATGCTGTTTTTACAAATACCATCTAGCTAAAGGATAAAGATGAAAACGAGGGAGACTTGGTCTTCCGCTGGGTACTCTGGAACCATAACACGGTTTCGGGAGCTATAAGGCAACTCATGAATAAGAAAAAAAATGCTTTGCATCACTTGATAACTTCTGTACCGATTTGGCTAAAAATGGGAAAAAATGCCCGATAAATTAAAAAATTCGAGAAAAAGTGCATGAGCTTTTTTCTATGAGATTTTTGCATGAACTCAAGACTCAAGACCATAGGGTATGAACAATATTTTGATAACCCCAACGAAAACTTGGCAATCCAAAAAAATATCCCATCGATAAAATGAAGTAACCACATTGTTTCTTCAGTAAATTAAGCTATAAATACAGAAGTAAATTTGGATTGTGCAATTTAGTCTCGTATTTGCATATACGATGCCTTCACCGATTATCTGGTAGTTATCGAGATATGTCCGTGAGATAGTGGGATTTCGTACATTTTTTTGTTTGGGATGGTATTAAGTCAAATATTTGGGATGTTTTTGTGGGTTCAGTCTCATTTATTTAGTAGCCTTCTGCCCTCGGGTTCGCGCGGACCGTGGCACTATTGATTGGAAAATCGTGTAACTTAAATACGAAAAAACTCAAATCTGTTTCACTGTTTTATTGTCAATCTGTTTTAGTTTACATATACCAAAGCAAACCACAAATACCATCACCTAAAGGAGGAAGACTTGACGATATATCATGAATATACCCTTCAAACCATAAAATATTGGCATAAATCTTCAGCGCAAAATTAACATTTACAGGAAAATCATGGTTTCAAAACTATTATATTATATAAATCGGTTCAGCTGTTACATTGGGAAACCACCCACCTCACACCTCTATATGGTTGCAGAAGAATAATCAGCCCAAAACGAAAGCTTGGGAAAACCATGTTAAATACGCAAAAACCTGATACGAATCCAAGTCAAAAAAGATATGTCTCAAAAAGTTCTCGTGCCGTCACCGGCTACAATTAATTAAACAATTAATCAGCTAATTGGCAGATGATTTTACTTTTTTCACTCACATTGCGTTGTGTTCTTTTAAAGACAATTTGTTGAAAAATCTGGATCGCTGTACTGGTTTGTGAGACCATATTAAGTTGGCTCTGTTGAAGGTTTAAACTGTATGCGAGAGTTATTTGTCCGTTTCCTGCTTCAAAATACTTTAATTCAAACATGTTAAAACATTTTGTAACAAGTGTTTTAAAAAACTCGCACACTCAGGGTTCCGTATACGCCATAGTATGCACTAAGGTCAGACCACGTTTGACGCCCCTGTATGAGGCAGAAACAAATTAGTGCCATTATTGCTATAACTAAGATCGAACAATAAACGCCGAAACAAAAAACCTTTCTTGTATGATATATATATACATATATATATATATATCATATACCTATCTATATAATATATAGATCTATTATTTCTAGAAAAAGTGTAGACGCCGGTTATGTGCGTCCTTCGAAGCACGAATAGCCGATTAATATAGGTATCTGACAGAACTTTATAAAAAAACTGAAGGCATAAAAGTATAAATATGATTTAATATAAACTATTTCACACAAATAAATAGTTAGCGGGTTTTAGCTACTGTAGGCTTTGTCGGCGCCCCGTCGCTCCCGTGCTACGATATCAGGGATAGCAAACAATTCGCAATTGCATTTGCAACTAAATAAATTAGTCTAATTTTAAAAGAAACATTTCTGATTTGTTTTATTCTTTTTCGTCATTAGAGGAGAAAATAATCTTTATAAAGGCGTATCAAACATTAATTTTGATGAAGTATTAAATGAGATATGGCTTACCGACACAAAAGCACCATTGAGAAATAATATATACAGATATTTTCATATAGTCATGTTCAAAGATCATGTAGCATTCTTAGTAGTTCTTTAATAGTCGTGTTCCGCAAAAATAACTGTAAATTTAAAAATTATAAGAACTACACTGACGAGCAATATAAAAAAGCCACGTGCAAAGTGCCTAAAAAAATCTAAATATTTCCTAAACCATACAAGTTAGCTTCATGAAGTAAAAAGAATCCTGTAAACAGTTTCATATTGTACAATAAAAACTATTTACATACTGGCCTCTTTGAAGTCATGGATAGAAAAAAGTAGTGGCATGATGCCAAGAACAATGTATACATTTCCATTTTGCAATTGCTAAATCCAAAGTAACTCTGGAAAACACGAAACTTATAACTAAATGTCACATTAAATACATGAACTTTCCAGATCTCCAGATAATAGATGATTTGTTTCTGAAGTGTTGTTAACACCTGGCTGCGCCTGCACAACAGAAGCTAGTCGTGCTCGCAGACTTAATTTTCACGGAATGGATTCTTGCGGATCGATATTAAAGGGCGGTGATATAGTGGTAGATAATACTATTATTTATAATACTAGCTGTGAATTGCGGTTGCACCCGCGTTAATGGTTACTGCTCTGCTCCTTTGGGTCATAGCGTGATGTTATATAGCCTACGACCTTTGTCTATTAAAATCAAATTCTTTTCAAAATGTTGGGGGCCGGAGAGTGACATAGATAGGCTACTTTTTATCCCGGAAATTGTTTGGGATAAATTCTTGTCACATTTAAAAAAAATCAATGACAAAGCAGGGGCGTAAAACTAGTATAATATAAAACACGATGAGGACTATTTTGCATATTATATTTTTTAGGGCTCCGCTGTCCGTTCGTTTTTCCGTCCGTCTGTCACAGGGCTGTATCTTTTGAACCGTAACAGGTAGACGCTTGAAATTTTTACAGAGTGTGTATTACAATGGCAGCTATAAGATCAAATAATTAAAATGAAATAAAGTAAAAAATTTAAGGGGGTCCCTATACAAGAAACGTTTTTTGCTCAATCTTAATATTAATGACAATAATGGCAATACATACAAACGTCTAAATATTATAAATATAATGAAATAAAAACCGGCCAAGTGTGAATCGGACTCTCACTAATTTGTTCCTGCGCCACACAGGGCGTCAAACTTAGTCTGACCTTAGCGCATACTATTGAGTGTACGGAATCCTTCGTGTACCCGCCGAAACCGATCCCAGGGTACCCAGCAAAATACCTAGTCTCCCTCTTTTAGCCGATGGTATTTATTAGGCTAACGAGTGGCCAGTTTTGTTGAGGTATATTTAGATAGAAAAGTGTGGTTGTCGGATTATGTACATAAGTTTTAATTAAAAAGCCATTACTCGCGAAAAGCTATTTTACCAACTTCTTCTTTTTATCTTAGAATATCACGATGGTCCCATCAATGGAACAACCAATGGGACTTCGGAAAATGACACGAAACAATCACGAACTTCGAAAGAAGATGTAAATTTTATAATATTGCCATAGAAATAATTCTAAAAACAATTTTACTATAATATCTTGACCACTTATATTTCTTACAAAAAATTGTTTAAATTATTTTACTACTAAAATATCTATATTTGTTTTTTGTTCATATTCTATAGAATCAAAACTACTGGACCGATTTGAAAAAATAATTTTGCATTTGATAGCCTAATTCTTGGGGAAGATTATAGGCTATTTAACATTACGCTACCTACCCAAGGGGTTGATTAGTATTCCTAATACAACGCGTACGAAGTAGCGGGAAATCAGCTAGTAACTTATAAGAAACTTAGCTCGTAATTTCTCACAAACGAAATGGCAAAATTTCGCTAACAAGCGGTAGCCGATATGTACGTGTGATAAGTACTGTCATGCGCGTGCGCTTATTTCTTAGTTATGTGGGAATATAAGTTGGCATCTCGGATATAATAAATTGTTATATAGTTTACTAGACACCTGTCTTCGCCTTGCAGAAGATATTTTAACTAACTTTTTAACGGTTTCGCTTAGGACAGACTTAAAATCACTCACTTGTGCCAAAAATGCTAAGCACCAATTTTCTTTTCGGAGGGCATGTGATGCAGGCGTCCATAATTCTTCTAAAACTAACAGTTACTTACATCTGTTAAAAAAGTGACACATCTAGGTCCATTATGTTCAGCAACAGGTTTTTCGTTTTCAATCCTAATACTAAAATCCTAATTTCGTTGCAATGGCGACAGTAGCTATAATTTTATTGAATTTGAATTGTGTTTAAATAAGTGCAATATACAATATTATTTTGTTAGTAAATTAATTAGTAACTTTATAAATAGGCAAAATAAAAAAGGCATAGGCAGTCATGTCATCCTCACCTGCATGCTTGGTACCCTCTGCGAGACAACAAATGAGGCTCTGGCGACCGAGCAATGGCGGTATAACCATACACCTAGCTAGGCAACTGGCTGGAAGAAGCTACAGCGAGCCTGAAGACCTAAATAGTCTCAAAATGTCTGATGCAGAAGGCAAGGGGAAACCACTGCACTATTCTTCCCAAGAAAGTTAACCATGGCGAGTCAATACAAGATGCGTCGCGCTGTGGACCGCCATGATTGACTACGACTGCTCTGTCAAGAGCACCACGACTTAGAAGAAGCTATCTGTTATATTTGCATGTCTCTAGGGGATTTTTTGCGGGTTCAAATGTAAATAAATCTATCTGAGATTTCAATATTTCTACAATTATATAAAAACACAGAACTGAAGCATTAATTACAGTTTTTAGATTAGATTAGATATATTTATAGAGACCACAACATAATGACCTCGCCTTTGCAACGCCAATTAGCCAAGGTGTTTCGGTCAGAATGGCAGAACGAATAGTCTGCCAGTCGCCAAGATATCCTTTTTCACGCATTGAAGGACTCCAGATTGTAGGAAGCAGGAAAGACCGACGCCGGAAGTTCGTTCCGCTTTTTAATAGTGCGACACAGGAACGAACTACATGGATTACCAAATAAAATTGCTGCCCTTATTAAGGCCTGTTTTAAAAGATCTCGAGGAACAAATAAGGTTTGCGATCTCAATTAGTATAAGGTAACAAAATGGTGCTAGTGTTTGTCCTTAATACGGGTGCCGAATAAATCTCTGGAGATAAGTGTCTTAAGGTGCTACGATGGAGATAGGCCATACGGAGACCGGCGCCGATGCATGCCTGCAATCTGATTGTAGAGATATGTCCACATATTGTTATTTTTAATAAATGCGAAAACGTGTTTGTTTGTTTGTCTTCTTTGTTTTCTTTCCAATGCCACGAATCACATAAAAGTTCAATGATATTTAAATTGTTAAACATAAGCATTGACATCAAATCTCAACTGACTTCTTGTTCTTCTTCTTCTTTTTTATTATGACTCCACCAATGTTTATCGGTGTTTTGCCAATGTCAAGTATTATAGCCTTTATAGTGTTTATAGCCGATAAATCGGTATTTAAGATAATCCCGCCGACCGTGATATGTCTTATTAATCACTGATTAATCACAACCATCACAGCACGAACAGGATTAAACTGGATTCCACATCACGCCACGACGAAAACGCGTGCGTTCGTCGCCATGACCGGATGTGGAATCTCCTCAACTGACTTATTTTTTCTATATTTTTGACACCGACGGAACTTGATCATTCAGTTACAAAATCAACCCTAATGACCGTTGCTCTATAACTGTCAAAAATCTCAGTTAATCCTGGAAAGTTGAGTTTATTTATACATCATTTCCATCCCACACCGTTGATAGTTTTTATTTTAAATTGGATTGAAAGGAATGTATGGTAAGGAAATGTTGTATAAATAAACTCAACTTTTCAGAATTAACTCAGATTTGCCTTAACTTTGATAGTTGTAAGATGACCTTGACCAACAACCCTTAACGCCATTACTTTTGAGCTGATATTTTTAAAATAGGTATTGAAAACAATATTTCTTTTTTTTCAATCTGAATGAATAAACAAATCCAGTAAAGTTTTTTCAAGGGTATTGATAGTACGCAAAAAACTATCAAGTTCCTACTTCCTACATTTTCTTCTTTATAATCTCCTCAATTCTTCCAATCCATTCCAATGCTCTTTTATCCTACATGTCCCATCAAATTCTGCAATTCCCTATCACCTTCACAAATCTTACATCGGCTAAACGAGGGAGACTTGGTCTTCCGCTGGGTACCCTAGAACAGTGACACAGGAAAAATTAGTAGTTCAACTCGAAAATCCAAGCTCAACATTTCACGTAGCAAATCCGTTAATTGTAATATACAAAAAGGATTTTTTATTACGGGTACCCTAGGACCGGTAATACGAAGATAAAAAATGTAGTGTGGACATAGCCTAGCGATATGCGCCATCCTTTTGTACCTTATCGATTTCGGTCCTAGAATGTCTAACCAACGGAGCGTTACTAGAAATTCTTGGAGCACCTTTCGGAAATTTTAATGCTTTGCGTTTAGATAGTTGATATTATCTACAGTATTTACTCGACTTGTGAATCATATAAGATTCAACAGAAAAGGTGAATTCTATATTTTATTACATACTACCGTTGAGCCCATTTTAACTTAGTTCATACAAAAATCTCATAATAATTTCAGTTTTTCTCTAAGTTTCTAATTTTCCGGGCAACTTTACCAATTTTTCTTTCCCTAAAAACTTGATTCGGGAAGTTAAAAAAAACCAAATCGGTTCAGCCGTTCTCAAGTGATGGGCTCTTTATTGTTTTAAAATAATTGTAGTATTTTAGGAATTGAAATAAGTTAAATTCTCTCAGTGCATCAAATATTTCGTTCAATTTAATAATTTTTATATAGTATAATTAATAATGATCAAGTTTAATTACTTACCTATAAAGTCTGCCGAGGCGCAGTCGCTCACGGAAGTGTTTCTGAATAACTCACCGATCGATTAATTTTATCGCAACTCGTCAAAATATAAAGATTAGTTAAAATGTAGATGAGAAAATATGCTGTTTCCGCCATTTGACTCAGTTTGATGAACCAAGGCTTTTTTGTAAAATTCTCTCTGGCTATACCACAACGTTTAAAAGGCGTGATATTTTTAAATATAGAAATATTTCTTGTTATTTTAATATTCGCGTTTCCGGGTTAAAAAAAATCTTTAAAGTTTGAATAATAGTCTAAAAAACTCTAATACAAGGTTTTATTTTTCTTAAAAATGTGCGTCGGTGGCCGAGTGGTTTAGATGTCTGGTATTATCTAGGCAGACCACGGGTTCGATCCCGGATCCTAGCCATGTACCAATGGGATTTTTAATTAAAAACTTATGTACATAATCCGTCAAATCACACTCAGAGGCTTTTTCCATCAAAATATACATCAAGGCAACTGGCCATTCGTTAAGAATAGCCTCACAAATACCACCGGCTAAACGAGGGAGACTTGGTCTTCCGCTGGGTACCCTGGAGCCGTAACACGGTGAAGAAGAAAAAAATTCTTAAACGTTCAGGGTCGAAAGCTGATAGTGAAATTTCCATGTCAATGGGTTTAGATAATTTTCCGTGAATTCTCAGATCCGATTAGGCATAAAATGATCAGCTTTGATCTTAGAGATCTATGATCACGATCGGCCCAACAAAACTTCAGCGGGCACATAATCATAAAACTGTCGTCGCTGCTATATCTTCATTATAGAGTATTGACTAATGAAGGTGACTGCCTTTGAGGTGCCCGCGTACGAGCTTGACGGCGAATTAGTTCTCTCTGCTCTTAGTATTTTGTAGGTTGACTATCATTTAGGATAATCTAATATATGTAATCTAATAATGGTTAAATCAGCCACTCAATTAGATGGCTAGGCATTTCATTAAATGGCGGCATTCAATTGAATGGCTAAAGGCTGCTTAGTCAAATTGTTGAAACAAACGTTTAACATAAGGGCTGAACTTCGTAGCCTCTTGGTTGTTCGTCGTATTCGTATTATTTAGACTCAAAATTTTGTTTAAAACTAGTATCCGGCTCATTATTTGCAGGTAAATCCAATATGTGTTTCTTTTATTATACTGTTTATTTTAATTCAAAACAAATCACTTTAAAAGAACACACACAAATGATCAGCTGTTGACACCATATTTGTTAGAGACTGGCTAGCGCTATAGTGGCAAATTAAGGTACTAATTTTAAATGACCTGGCGGCTTTTGGTTCAGCCGTTTCTAAAGAGCTAGCTTTCAACCAGCCAACACATTGAACGTTAAGATATCATAATTAATTTAACAAACGGCCTAGCCATTCAATTGAATGCCGCCATTGAATTAAATGCCTAGCCATCCAATTGAGTGGCTGTTTTAAGCATTTGGCGGCGATATATATATATATATATATATATATAGATTTAAAAACACAAAATATGTCACATCACATCACATGGGCAGGTCACGTAGCCAGAATGACTGATGATGGATGGACAACATTAATAACATCATGGCAGGGAAGACCAATAACTAGATGGTAGGTTGACATGACACAACTATGTGGTGAAGAATGGATACTAAAGGAAGCCTTCACTAAAGAAGGGTTCATATAAAACACTTGACTAATGTTAATTTTAATTTGTTACTTCTTAATTGTTTTATTAATTTTATTTGATTAATAAAATACAATTAATTAACTAATTTAACTTTTGACATTTAATTTAATATTGTATTGTTTCTGTATAAATAAGGTAGTGTATGAATATAAATATGTTTTCAATGTTGTTAAGTATCTTTTAAACTGCAATTAATAAAAGGCTATTTTATTATTTAATAGATATAATTTGCCATCATTTCCTACTTTAGATTACTTAGAAGCGATATTCGATAGTCGATCAACTCATGAAATCATACATATTAATATAGTCATATACATTTTTTTCCTTCACGCCAGGGTACCCAGCGGAAAACCAAGTTTCCCTCTTTTAGCCGATGGTATAAATTGTGAGGGTATACGGAAGTTCTGTTGAGGTATATTTGGATAAAAAAGCCTCTAAGTGTTTCTTGCCGGATTATGTAGGTTGGTAGGACACCGCAAAAGCTATATTCGGTTGAACTTTGAAGTTTTTATATTGTTAAGCTATTGCATAGCTTCTATCGCGGGCCTTGAGCGCGGGGACCGAATCCAGAAATTCCGTAACGAAAAAACCTCACGCTCCCCACTCCGACGGGCAAGGAAGTGTGGCTTGAAGGCCGTGCATCGTCTAACGTCGTTTCAGTTCGGCAGTCTTCGACACGGCGTTGTGTGCGTGCGATTAGACGTCTTGTACGACTCTACGAAACTCGTTTTTATTTATTTAATAATAGAAAAAATTGTTTTCTTATCGGTCACCACGCTCAAAAAGTGTAACTTGAATTAATATCAAAGAAAAAGCAATACTGCATGAATAAAATAAATAAATAAAATTATAATTGCATAAGTTGATACAAAATGCTATGCAATAGCTTTACCGCGGCAGTCCCCGAGTGCCACACGTCTTTTTCATTTCTAATGTCAACCTATCACATTAAAGCTCTATGATATTCAAATAAATATGAACCAATCAGATCAAATCACAACTGACATAGTTTTCATTTTCGTTTTCATGTAATTTTAAAGAGTCATGCGATTTTTTTTTCTGGTGGTCCTTGCAATTCTGCTTCTGATAGTACATAAGCTTTGTTTAGTTTAGTGAGGGTTTGCACCGAGAACGAACGCGTCGGTCGTGAGCGCGTATTTTGGTACGTTGTTAAAATGTTGTATGGAAATTATTATATTATCTATCTATCATCACGCCTTTCATCCCAAGAGGGGTAGGCAGAGACAATCGAATGCCATTTGTTACGATCCTGACATATCTCTTTAGCTTATTTTATATTCATCATACCTTTCATACATGCTCGGCGATTGTGTGTACTTTTAATATTTCCATCGATTAACATATTTTTTATATGTTCAATAAAAGTACATCTAGGTCGTCCTCTGCCAGCATTTCCTTTCACTTCAGCAATATAAACCTTTCAACGTGTCCAAACCAAAATAACAATGATTATATTACATTGTTGGAATTCCTTTATAATAAATATTAAAAAGGTGTTTCAATGCCCGAGTGTTTAATTGAAAACACATACAAACATTAAAATTATAATTACAAAATAAATAGCTGTCCTATTTTTGTTCCAAAATATGGTAGCCCTATGATATACATAATATGACCTACAAGAGTTTATTAATGGTTTTAGTACAACGTTCAATGTCGAAAGTTCATCGCATTAAAACATTTGTTAAATAATGTAAAATCACCAAATTAAATTTAAAATACCTTGTAATGTGCGTTGTAATTTAATTTGTTTTGAATTAAAAGTTCATGTTTAAATTATAGAAATTAATTTTAGGTACGACAAAAATAGAATGCCAGTCAGATTGGAATAAAAAGATAAGCTATTATGTGTGACCAAAATGATGATGTTGTATCTATGAGTTGTTTGCTGAATAGAAGTAAAAGCCTTATTTATTTAAATTTTTAAAAAATCCTTGAAAGTCATAAATAATTCTACCAATGTAAAAGAAAACAAGTGGCTTGACTGAATAAATACAGAGATATGATGTGTTTTAATAAATTTTACATACAAAAGAGCTCAACGAGTTTAATTATTTGCATTAATGAAAAAGTTTGTCTCATACCTCTAACCTAACTAGATTTAAATATGTATTATATGTCTATCCTTAATAACATTAGTAAAGCGATTGTTAGAAATTTTAATTTGAAACCTAAGATCTCAGCTTCAATCCTCTCTTGAGCCAAAAAAGCATATTTTTTTTGTGTTTTGGAGAGAGAAAGGCATGCCAACTTATCGGTTTAGTATGAAACATTTTCAAAATGTAGACAATGTTACCATGTCTTTCATCACCAATGCTATCAGAGGACGACCTAGGTGTACTTTTATTGAACATATAAAAATGTATTGAAAGTATGTATGATGAATTATAAAAGAAGCGAAAGAGGTATGTCAGGATCGTAGCAAATGGCATTCGATTGTCTCTGCCTACCTCTTGGGATAAAAGGCGTGATGATAGATATTTTGGTTGCTTGATCTAATTTGTAATGTAACGTCAACAGAGTGCAAATGTATTTGTGGCATTATGTTTATGTTTTCAAGATAGTTAATGATTGTATTGTGGATTGCTGTGGATTTTTTGGAAAGTTTAAATAAATAAATGATTTCAAAACATTTTTAAAACTTCAACAGGCAAAGCCGGGGCGGAATGTTTTTATTTTAATAAAAGAAAGTACATTCGCGTAAAGTATTTCCCAAATGTAATTTTAAGATCCATACAAAACTGCAGTTGTGTTTCACGCATTTTATTTGACAATAACTACTCGAAGAGACAATCTCGTAATTATTTTTGCCGAAAATGTAAATATGATTATGTTAAAATGCTTCATGCGGTGAATATCGTCGCCGTATATGATAATTTTATTATGCGATTGAGTGTACTTTTTGTTTATTTTTATTGGCACAGTTGTTTCGTGGCGTATTTAAAATTGCTCCTTATGATGGTTAATGTACTCATGTTGACATTTCATTTACGAAATGTCTCGTAAAATGGCACCACATAACAATATAAAAACCTTAAAACTAATCTAAATATTAAAAATAACTAAATAACCGCGTGGAATAGTGGCAAGAATGCTGGCTGCATTTCCCCGCTGAATCGCGATGCTGATTCGTTGAGCGAGGAAGGAGCTAGCCCTCTTGTCACCAGAAGAGATGATCAGTCGAGGGGATATATCTTTAATTAACTTTTTGGCATTTGAACCCCACGCACCTGGACTTTCTACCCCAAACGGCACAAATTTGTAGTTTTCAACTATATTTGCGCAGTTCATATATAAGTATATATATTGCTTTATATTTATCACTTCATGACAGATTTTCTAGAAGCACGGGTAGAACAGTGTTTCTGAAAAAATAAATTTTCCCTGGATAAAAGGTGCGTCGGTGGGTAAGATGTATCAATTTACTTTTAAAATGAAAACCTTATAATAATATGTACGTAATCCGACTTAGAGAATTTTCCATCTAAATATACCTCAACAGAACTGGCCGATTGTTAGGTGTAGCCTCACAAATACCATCGGCTAAAAGAGGGAGACTTGGTCTTCCGCTGGGTGCCCTGTGACTGATAAAACCGTTTCAAGAGCTGTAAGGCAACCCGTGAAAAAAATAATTAAGTCGAGCAACTCTGTTTTGTTCCACGTTTATAATATTAGTTACCGTAGACTAAAACATTAAAAACCGCATTCAAATCCGTTCAGTTGTTTCTCAACATTAGAACAGACACAGTCATTATATTTTCTCCGCTCAATCTGGTAGCTAAGTTTTGTATGTTAAAAGATTCTGTCATCCCAGACCCAACCTTCCTAATAAACACGCTTACAATAAATAATTCAAAGACCTTTTTAAGGGGAATCGTCTCAAACCTCGCTCTCAATAGATGGCACATATATTAGTTTTATTTTTTTATTCGTAATTTAATTTAATCAAACTAAATTTACTGATACATACTTAATATGTGCTGAAGCCTGCTTATTACTTAGTTAGGTTAAGTTTGGATGGAGGGCGTAATCTCTCAAACTTCTGACCCGATTCTAAAAATTCTACATTCCCTGAGTGCTATAGGCTATATTTTATTTTGATCAAAAATATACTCGGGCGAGGCCAAAGTGGACAGAAATAATAATACACGGAAAATTATTTGGTAGCATATAATTCTTATTGTTCATATTTTTATTATTTTGATATGATTTGATTAAACGAAAAAAAGGTACCATCTATTAGTAGCGAGGTCTAACACGCTCCCCCTTAAGCACGCATGTACACAAACCAGTACAAATATGTGGGAAGCATAATGAATGCTCTACTCAGAAACTTCATTTAAATCGGTCCATTAATATTTAATTAAGTCCTCTGTTAATATTAGACTACTGTGTGAGACTACTGTTACCTATTCATTACACGAACTGTCTCTTAATGATATTCAGATATTCTGGATTTGAACAAGCAAAGCATACATGCATAAGAAATGATTTTTAGGATTCCGTACCCAAAGGGTAAAAACGGAAACCCTATTACTAAGACTCCGCTGTCCGTCCATCCGTCTGTCTGTCACCAGGCTGTATCTCATGAACCGTGATAGTTAGACAGTTGAAATTTTCACAGATGATGTATTTCTGTTGCCGCTATAACAACATATACTAAAAAACAGAATAAAATAAATATTTAAGGGGGCTCCCCCCATACAATAAATGTGTTTTGTTTCTTTCTATTATTAGTAAAGACAGGTTTGTTAGAGAGTGACATAACATATTTTAACTAAAACGCTTCTAAAATGTGATTATGAATATGGCGAATAGAGTTTAATGTGGCTGCATAACACATATCTTTTGCCCTTTCTGCATTTAAAAAAAACATTACGATATC
Source organism: Nemapogon koenigi (assembly GCA_963924495.1). Lineage (NCBI taxonomy): Eukaryota > Metazoa > Arthropoda > Insecta > Lepidoptera > Tineidae > Nemapogon > Nemapogon koenigi. The sequence continues at coordinate 1,214,749 of OZ004640.1, read as the reverse complement.
GTTTTTGTATATTATTTGTATGTATAATATTGACATATTAGAGACACGTGTATGTAAAACATATTATTATGAAGTATAATTCGATTTTGTTATAGAAATTTTACGATATAAGAGTAGATAAAAATTATTAAATATGTATTTCGGCATTTTTCAAAATTCAACGCCAAATGAGGTAAAGCGGGTAAGTATCAAATTATGTATGCAAAATAATATTTTACTTGTCAAATTTACTTGAAACTAGTATTAAGTTAAAAAAAGTGGGTGGCAAAGTTGGAATTTTTTCTAAATATATAGAACAAAAGGCTGGATCCATTTTTATGATCTTTGATTTCTTGGATTTGTCTTCGCCCCGAATAGAAGCATAACTATTAAAACATAAAAAAATTCACGAATAAAAAAATTATGAAGAAAATTCATTTTTTCATACATTTTGTATGGAACGACTTTTTTTATATCTCGAAAACGGATTCTCATGCGGTACGAAGTTCGCCGGCTCAGATACACAACAAATCAATATTTGTTTTTTTTTGTTCTTTGTTTGTTCGTATTCTATAGAATCAAAAACTACTGGACCGATTTGAAAAAATATTTTTGCATTTCATAGCCCAATTCTCCGAGAAGGTTATTTAACATAACAAGAGGGTGAATTGTATTTCGAATACCACGCGTACGAAGTCGTGGGTAACAGCTTGTTTGAAATAAAATAAAAATGTTCATAATCTAGAGTCGTTGAACTCTTTTGTATGTAAATTTATTATTTATCCTTTAATTCTCATATAACTATCTAACGATATCGCAAATGCAAGCTTTTAAAATTACAAAATTATACTCTGTTCATCATAAGAAGGTATGTGTGTCAGGTAAAAGCAATTTTTTTTATATCAACTATATATATATTATAAGATTGGTTTTGTAATAATCTTTATATACATATACTAGCGGACCCGGCAGACGTTGTCCTGCCCAAACGTTATTGATTTGCCCGCACTACCCCTACCCCTACTCCTACCCCTACCCCTACCCCTACCCCTACCCCTACCCCTACCCCTACCCCTACCCCTACCCCTACCCCTACCCCTACCCCTACCCCCACCCCTACCCCTACCCCTACCCCTACCCCTAACCCTAACCCTATATAAAAAAAAATTAGGGGTGGACCACCCTTAACATTTAGGGGGATGAAAAATAGATGTTGTCCGATTCTCAACCCTAACGGATATGCATACAAAATTTCATAAGGATCGGTCAAGCTGTTTCGGAGGAGTATGGGAACGAACATTGTGACAGAAGAATTTTATATATTAGATATACTCTCATATCTTAAAATTAGAATTATAAACTTTAAAACGAATTTATATTGACATGCTTTATAAACACAATACTGAAATAAAAAAAAAACACTTTGTAACACTATTTCTCTAACAAAATAATGTTATAAAGTATTTTTTTACAGGTATATCCAAAAAGTGTTTATCACCAACGAGGTTCCATCAATTATTTTTATTTTTATAGCATTACAAAAAAGTTTTCATTCCAATTTTTACTTGTCTATGACAGCGCCCGCTTTGACGCATGCGCGGTGGTTTTGGCACCATTCATTGAATATGTTTTGTTGTTATAGTTACTGAATTTGGTGGATATTTTATTTAGTAGGTTGAATCACAATGTACGAGAGTAGATAAAGTAGTGTATGAAACTGGATATAACATAAGTTTAAGTTAAGTTTAACAGCGTCATATAATGAACATAGGAGAACATACAATGAGAAAATTGGATACCCTGGGTAGGTAATACAGTAAATATATAAAAACAGAGTTTCTTTGTCACCTACTGTCACTAGTATGGACATTACAAATCAGAATTTTAAGAAGTGACCCCTATCTGTCACTTGTTGATATAGTTCGAGCGGCTTTAACTCTCTTGTAAGACATTTTGGTAAAGAAATGTATCTCGTTAGTGGTACAGAATGACTGGGTTTACATTATTGATTGTTTGTACATTCGAGAAGAAAACTGCTTGCTTATATAAATTTGTGTTATTATTATAAGGTTAAATTAAAAAAGCTGTAATATAATTTTTATGCTTCGGAGGGCAAGCATATCTGAGTTTCTACTGAAAATAATCTATATCGCAAGGTACTTGAAGAATGTCAGCTTATATTTGGTCAACTATCCAATTGATTTTTTTGAAATTTTTATCTATCTATTAGACAGATTATCTATCATTACGCCTTTTATCCCAAGAGGGGTAGGCAGAGACTATCGAATGCCATTTGCTACGATCCTGACATACATACATGCTCGGCGATTGTGTATTTGTTTAATATTGCCGTCGATCAATGTTCTTTTTAAATGTTCAATAACAATACATCTAGGTCGTCCTCTGCCAGCATTTCCTTTCACTTCAGCCATATAAATTTTTATTTTGAAATTTGACACACAAAATTACTTAAATTATCTATATATAAATAAAAAATTAAATGCTGTTCGTTGGTAAACGCATCACTTGAGAACGGATGGACCGATTTAGCAATTTTTTTTATATGTTTGTAATAGTCTGAAGTTTTTTTGGGAAAGAAAAATTGTAAAGGTTGCCTAAATCATTGGCTAAATGAGGAAGATTTTGTCTTCCACTGGGTACTTGGGTGAAGAAAAAATAATAATAAAAATATTTTTGTTTATGGAACTTTGAGTTTTGTATCAAATGAAAAGTTTGTAATTCAGCGCTAGTTCTATTTTTTGAGGTTTTTGAGGTATGTTTAATTCAAAAAGCACCTTAGTCCAGTTTTTTCTTCAATAATAACTAAGGATCTAACACATAACTCCTGAACTGCACAATACCACTTTTGTCGGTCATTGTACAGAAAGCGCCCAGTTTATACGGTGGAGTTAACGAGAAAGGTATCGGCCTAATTGAGATTGCACCTCGAGCGGGTTGGCGAAAAAATCTCATCATTATCTCCATAGATGGTGTTGATTTATTAAGATGTCATTGTAATAGACAGACGGCACCGGGCGCGAGGTAACGAGACAGCATTGTACTGAAATGTAGTTATATATTTTGATATGTATCAATTTTGTTGTCTCATTTAGGACTCATTACACAATTTGTAGATAGCTTTCTTTATTATAAGCTTTAATCGAGTGCTTCGGAGAGCATGTAATTGTTCACGTTTTTTTTCTAAAAATAATAGATACTTGAATCTATTTAAGAAGTGACAACTTTAGGTCCATTAAGTGCAGCTACAGCACCAGAAATCGACCACAGACTCGTCTAATTCTTGTACGCGCGGCCCACCATCCGTTTTCAAATCGTTGTAGGTACTTGAGGTTGATTTCGATGACCGGAACGATCTGTCACACACACACACATCCACACGCCTTTGTTTAATCGAATCTTGTGTGTCTGTGTGGGTGAGTGAATTGCATGTGATCTAGATCTTATGATTTACATTGCTAATGTGTGGCCTGTGTTCAATCTCGATCATACGGCGGCCGGACCGAAAATTTTCTTTAAGATACCGGACCAGTGCGTGGGCTTTATCCATAATTTGTATGGGGATAAACTATTCCCAATTTCTCTGTAAATAATCTACCTGTGTCACTGTAATTTAGCATAATAGTTACTTATTCAATATATCTAAGTGAAATAGCCGTTATTTTTAACCGACTTCCAAAAAAAGAAAGAGAAGGTTCTCAATTCGAACCGTATGTTTTTTTATGTATGTATGAACATCGATTATTCCGCCAGTTGTGAACCGATTTTGATGGGTTCTTTTTTGTAATCGACAGATAATTCTTCCGGATTGGTGCCATTTTTATCTCATAAAAATTGGTTCATTAGTTTTTCAGAAATTTTGAAAAAACTGACCTTATAAGTCAATTTTTTGTAATATCTCGATGAAATATGTACCGATTTTGACGACTTATTATTTATGGATATAATAATTTCTCAACATTATTTCACAGTCATATGACGAAAATCGGTTCAGTATTTTTTCTGAAATTCAGTAATTTGTCTCTGTTTACTGGTGAAAATGATATCAGAGAAAAGCCTTAGCAACGGTTGTTATTGACACGAAGTTGTAAATTTTCGTATTGACGGTGGTCTAGCGGCTAAAGGTATGGGGTGCAGCGCAGGATGCACATTGCACAATTGCACATGGCTCAAATCCCATCCACCACAGTATTTTTTTTAATTTTCCATCAATTTTTTATTTGCGTTATTATTTGTTTCTCAGGGCAGCAAAATCACTTAAAAGTACCGACTTCAAAAATTTGCACTGAAAAGTAAAAAATAATAAAAATTTCGTCGTAGAATTTGAAGACGGTTGGTACAAAATTAGAAATAATTTAGTACCCAAATTCACTAATCTAGATAATTCATTAGGAACCTACGATCATCAGTACAAACACAGATAATATTGAACAGATCTTTATGTCCTTAGATGTTTACTTAGGTGCGTTGGTGGCCGAGTGGTTAAGACGTCTGGTATTAACTAGGCAGACCCCGAGTTCGATCCCGGATCCCGGCCATGTACCAATGGGTTTTTTAATTAAAAACTTATGTACATAATCCGACAAACCACACTTAGAGGCTTTTTCCATCTAAAAATATCTCAACGTATGAAAGCTTCTATGAAGTATTAAAAAAGATTATTGTCATCAACCCTAATGAATTATTCTCTCTTGCTTGATTAGCTACTGTCTAACCTAAATCATGAAATGACCTATTTTAAGTAGTTCAGTGGGTATTAATAAAACATTATAATTGTAATAAAGGCACTCATTTTAATTTCTTCTATTTTCAATATATTAAGATTTATTCATTATAAAAGTAATAAAGTGTAAAAAGTATCGTATCACACGGTCTATAACAATTAAAAAAACATATATAAAAATAATGCATATTGTATATTGAGCTTTAATATTTTGACTTCATTGTAAACAAGTCTTTAATTTAATGTAACTATGCGAAACTGGAGACAATAATTAAATAAGTATATTAAAAGCAGGAATGTAAAATATCATAAAATTCACTATAATCACATAAGAAATAGATTAAAAATCTAGTTTTAAAAAAATCGTCAAAAATCTCAGAGTAGGAATGTAAGCTAATAAAATTCTGCAACAAATGAAACAAATAACAAAATCCCATTAGATTATAACCCTTAAGGGTAAGCAATAAGGCTCATTTAAGTAAAAATATACTACAAACAAGCATCTACAAACTAAGTTACAAATGACTCAATATAACTGGCCTATGAACTAGCAAAATAAATACTTAGAATCAACTTTTATTATACAGAAGAATTCCTAAAATATTTTGTACAATAAAATTTTGGAAAACAATTCTCCACTGGCCGATATCCCATTAAACATTAAAATAGTTCCAAGACTGGTATGGAGTCTTAATTTTTGTACTTTACAAATAAAAAAATCACTAACAAAACTTATTAATTTACAAAAACAATTAACTAGAAATGGTAAATCTTCAAAAACTGGCATAAAGTACACTGGCACTTTTAATACATTAAAAATAAACTTATTTCAATTAACTACGTGGTAAATGTATACAATAATAATAATCCTAGAAGGAATGAATATCTGCAGGTGATTAGAAAATACTGTATGGCTGAGTATGTCACAATAAAATTTTATAATCACTAAATAGTAAAACACAAACGAAACAAACAATGGCTAAATGACTCACGGTTTACAAGAAATTCAATAAAATAAAACTTAAATCTAAAACTACATCTATTCATCCAGTCATGGGCACTTCCTCTGCTCTTTTAGAGACTATTGACAAATCTAGTGGATTTTTCATTATTTCTTTCTCGTTATCATCATTTATATCGATACTTAGTTCTGGCTCGGAATCACTATGTTCATCATTTTTTGACGGCGATCTAAATAAAACCGCTGTAGATTTAATAGATAAGTCTATAGGTTGATCTTGTTCTACAGCCACACCGGCAACAGCAGGTGAATGTAGTAACAGATCCCCTCCATTTCTATTTTGCCATGATGCAATAGCAGGAGGAAGGTTTCGGAAACTCTGCATAGTTGCATGTGGAAACGGTCCATTTCTCGGTGAAAAACTTTGAGCAACAGAACTTCCTCCAAAAGGCGAAGGAGGCAATGAAATAGTTATATTTGACGAAACTTTTCGTTTTCTGACATCTTTAGGGGTAGTTCTAATCGCGTGTAATCTTACGTCTTTTTCACTACACGGTGATGACGCAGCTCTGAATATACTAAGTCCGCTTGTACTTCTCGAACTATTATCATCTTCAGGATCCGCTGAGGAAGCCCCAGAATCCGATGGCGATACACTTGTTCTGGTAACGTCTTCTGTAAATGGATTCTTTTCTGTATTCTTATAATATTCTGCTAAAGCTGCCACTGGGACTAAATTCGTCGGTAGAAATGAAGTAGGGTTTAACGGCGAGGAGTTGTAATTAGGTGGTGATTTGTTTGTATGCATATGATGGATATGTTGCTGTTGTTGTTCTTGTAAGAGACAGTGAATTTTGAACCAGTTTGAGCGACGTCCGTACCGGGATCCTGACTTTGACATGCCAACGAGTAGACATTTCCTTAGTCGACACGCTTTGCAGGCAGTTCTGTTCTTTTTGTTGATGACGCATTCTCCGTTGTTCTTGCATTCTGATATAGATGACAGGTTGTTGTACGTGCGCCCGAAAAACGACTGAAACAAAGAGAAATTTGATATGTAAATAAATTTTAAAATAAATTCATTTGTCTTTTGGGTCAAGAACGCAGTAAAGTATGAAAAGCTGTATACCTCTAGATGTATAGAAGGTATATTTTCGATTAATTTTATTTAACGTAAATTTAAAGTTTAACCAAGTTATGGTAGGTACCATCGATCTGATCTGATTATGGAGCCAGGAGGTGGATAGTGGAACTCTTTAATGGCTACTAGTAGATCCATCGAGTTTTTACTCCTTTGGATTCTGCAAGTGTGTACTGACAAAAGAATGTTTTTCAGTTTGTTTAATTAAAATGTAGATCGAATTACTCGAAAAATGAGAGGATTACAAAATTAACGTCATATATAACAGTTAGGCAAAGGAAATTACATTTTGAAGAATAATTTTAATTTAAAATTGTCCTTCCTCTATAGCCTGCACTCATCTCATAAGAAACATCGATTTATAATCGATACAGTTAAAACTCGAGCGAGCGCCATTCGAGCGTTCAAAAATTAAAAAGTACATTTTTCAAGAAGTCATCGTAAAGACCATTATATCGGGTATTAATATCTGGGTCAATATGTATAAGGTCGTATCTCACACTTTAATATTGCGAGAGAAGCGCAGGTTGGATTGGGTTCGCTTAACGTTCAGCTGACGTAAGTAATGTGATGCTTTCATGAATTTTAAATAAATTTGGAAGTTACCCCGCTGGGAGTGTCAAGAATTCTCTTCTTTCTCAATTTAAACTTATACTGCGTGTAATATATGCGTCTCTGCTACAATTTTGGAGGCTCGTGTGGTCGCTTACTTTCAGTTCAGTAAATAAGCTGCTGTCTCATTCTTTTTGCGATTTTAATAATATTTTGTGTGACCATTTGCATTCGGTGTCTTTGAACAAAGCTAAATATATTGTAATATGACTATACGTATGCGAACGTTGAGAATTACAAGTATTAAATGGTAAAAGTTATTTGTACATGAATATTAAAACATGACATATTGAGATGATGAAAATTGAAATCCGTTTTTATTAAGTATGTAATTATTATTTTTCGTTTTACACCACGTCCTATACAATATTAAGTAAAAAAATAGTACGTATAGGAATCATTTTTTGTGCCACTTTTGGCTGGAGAAGTAGGCGCCTAATACTAACCCCCGAACCACAGTATTTTTCTGTCGTTTTATTCTCGCAACGGCTTTAACTTTATATGAAAATGATCTGGAGATTATGCTAAATTTTTTTTTTTTTTTTTTTTTTAATAAATAAAAATATAATATTTATAAATAATAATTAGACACAATTTCCCGCAAATTAGATGTCCTAGATCGGCAAACAATACAATTAATTATTTTACTAGATATCTGTATCCCAACACAAAACGATACCAACGAAAACTACGGTAACTTTATACACTAATGATCAACCTTTCGGCCAAATGAGAAGAAAATTGGGGGAGGGAGGAACCCCTCTATGGCCCCTTTAGTCTTATGTACCTATATAGTTTTACCTTTAGTAGGTATTTACTAAGAATATTTACATACAGATATCAGATTTTGTGTTTATTTTTCTATCCATATAATCACTTTTGTTATTCTCGATCGATAATTTTCTTAATTTTCTTATTATTCTTCTGCTTATTTTTTGGTTTGTTTGTGGAAAGAGTTTAATCTGCATAGTATGTATTCAAACCTTAAATTAATTTGGAAATCAAAACTTGTGATCTGTCGTATCTTACTGGATTATGTTTGAATCGTTTAATTTATTATATTGAATAAGATTTTCGTTAAATAAAATAAGTATAAAAATTTTGGTAAATATAAGTAGGTATGCATTATAGTAATACTAGTTAGACGTTTATATGTATTGCCATTAGTGTCTATAATAAGATCGAGCATAAAACGGCGAAAAAAACACGTTTCTTGTAAGCTTGTATGGGGACCCCTTTAATTTTTAACTTTATTCTATTTTTAATTATTGTTGTTATAGCCGCTATAGTAGTAAATGTGAAAATGTCAAGTGTCTATCTATTACGTTTCAAAAGTCACAGCCCTGTGACAGATGGACGGACAGACAGCGGAGCCTTAGTAATAGGGTTTCCGTTGGCACCCTTTGGGTAAGGAAACCTAAAAAGGAATATATTGGAACCCCTCAAATCAAGTTAAATATAAGTGTAAAAGTTTTAAAAAAAGTGTAGGTACCTACTGACTTCTAAAATTATGCACTGAAAAGTGTGCTTTCCGAATGCAAATGCATAAGTCACTATAAAAAAAATACTCAAATCGCTTCAAGTGGGCCTATAAAATTTGAATCGTATTCTCCAGGATCCCATCATCAGAACCTGACCTGATGACCATGGGACCACTCTTTCAAACAAAAATAAATGTTTCCAAATCGGTCCAGGCATCATCGGGGAACATACATAAAAAAAGAGAACCTCCTCCTTATTTTGAAGTCGGTTAAAAAACGATATAGGTCCAAAATAGCGTTTTGTGAGACATTTTATTATTAGCGAGACCACCTTATAAATCGAGTCACGTCTCATGAAGCTCAATTAGACGTTGATATCTGTAACAGTAATCCTGCTCCATAAAGGAGAATGACATATCTGCAATTTCTAATCTTAAACGCACTATGAGTCAGTAAAGAGAGTTTTGCGGAATTGTGGAAACTTTTGCGGTAGGTGAATGGATTAAGTATGTTTTCGAGGAATCTTGGTACGTGCCAATCTGTGTTTTCCTCTGATTCATGGAATGAAGAAACTAGACTGACGACCTAGTTTTAAGAGTGCAAGTTGTTCACCAAATTGTTTTAGTAAAGGTTAAAGTTTAAGAGTTATGCAAAATATACTTTCCTAAGTATTTCCACAATTTTTTTACATATTTACATCTTAACTAAAATGTAATATATTTAAAAAACGTAGGTATTGTTGGGCTATTTATAATAAATAAATAAATAAATAAATAAATAAATAAATAAATAAATAAATAAAAAACTTTATATACAAATTATAGAAAGAATACCGATCCCAGAATCCCTCTTTGTGGCATGGTTCCCAAAACACTAGCTGCGTTACCTCGCTGAATGATTAAACTGATTCTTTTAGCGAGGTAAGAGCCAGCCTTTAAGTCACCCGAGGCGTGGACTAGTCTCGTACCTACATTTTTCATGAATATTTTCATTTCGGCAGACCATTGACCAATTGTTTCCACTGCAAGCGCCGAAAATAAGTAATGTTATAATATTTGAATTGAGCATGTTCAATGAGTCTATTAATTACAAACACACATACAAATCTTTTCTCTTTATAATATTAGTATAGACTAGTATGGATGTGATTTTATTAATTTAAATGATTATTTTAAAATGCTGTTAGGTACTTACTAAAATAAAAAGGCTTTTTTATCTTATTTATTCTCTCTTCACGGGTTACCTTAGAGCTCCCGACACCGTGTTAGCAGGGTACACAGCGGAAGACCAAGTCTCACTCATTTAGCTGATGGTATTTGTAAGGCTATACCTAACAAGTGTTACATGGCCGGAATCGAAGCGTGGACCGCCTAGTTAATACCAGACGTCACCACTAATAACCACTCGGGCAATTCATTTTCAAAATAATAATCTGTAAAAGCCTTCAGAGGCAAGTAGCTAGCATACTGTATTTCTAATTTAAATACATCAACGCGTTAAATCTAGTCAGTAAAATTAACTATTAGAGTAAATAATCGTGATATAGTCCACACTACTTTAGATGTTCAATACGACATGCAAAACAACTTAATAAGGTTAAACATCTGTAGATGTTGTATTTAAATTGTATACGCTACTAATACGCTTAGAGATAGATATATGCTACCGCGGACTTTTATATAGATCATTTCATTCTGCACATTTTTTTATACATCAATTTGTTATATCTCTGACTGATTCCGACAGTGTACGCCACTTATACTGTTAATGCTCAGCTCCTAAACATGATAGGACCATGTTTAAAACTCGTAGATAAATCTTCGCCTTGAATTAATCTATGTAATTGTGAAAACCGCAGCAAAATTGGTTTAGTAGTTTCAGCGTTAATAAGGGCAGACATACAGACAAACGCAGATTTTAAGAGCGTAGACGGTCTGCAAGGGAATTGAGAAATAGGTATTTGAAGAAACTATTGCCGTCGCCTCACCCTTTGATCCCCCCCCCCCCCCCGTAGAGTGCGATAGGGACAACTGCAGCTCAGACCGATTATCTGTAAAACCTTGACCAGATAGACGTTTCGTATTCCCCTGTTTTCTCCTCCAAAACTGATACGATTTAATTATTTTTGGTATTGAAATTTAAAGAAAGAGTAGATTTATGCTCTATTTAACCTTTTCAAATTAGTCTGGTAGTCGTCTGATCACGGAGGTATAAACGAGGCATTTTTTTTAGGTTTTTGGAAGGGCTTATTTTTTTAGGTAATTAGTTGTTGGAAAAAAGTAAATGAAAGGGGCATGCCTACAGTAAACCTAGATTTTATGAAAAAAAAAAACGATTGTTCTAGAGGCATTATCCGTGAAGAAAATAGGGGAATACATTTGTATGGATAAAATGCAGCCCGGCTACGCTTATAAAATACAAAAATAAGAAACCTCCTACTTAACCGTATATTATATCAAATGAATTCAAACAATTATTATTTATGATTTATTTATCCATGGATTGTTTTTATCAACTTCAAACGAAGTCGCAAGCTTTTCCATCCTTCAAATAATAAATATATTAGATTAGATATATTAGAAACCGATATTATATCCGTGCAAAGTCGATGGTACCCTTAGTATTATTATATAACAAAGTTCCTTGACTGCAGTACCCTAAAACCACTTAAGTTGAAAACAAATGTCAATATAGGAAACTAAAATTAACCAATACTCTTTTGTGTTAACCAAATAACATTGTAAATTACATCACACACTTGTTAAGCAGCAACAATTATTATTTCTAATATTACACAAGATGACGCAACTCGAATGTCATACATTTGACATCGGGGCGGATTTGACCGCGAATTAGAAAATCGTGACGATGGTCACAGTAATACAACAACTAATGTTGAATTGCAAAATTTAATTGTAAAAATATGTTGCATGTTTGTGGGGATTTGGTTGGGAAAGAGATCAAGACCTGAGTTCAACATAATTTTGTGTTGTGTTGAGATACTCGCTTGGAAGGGCACTTAAAGCTGGTCAGATACTTTCCTTGAAAATTCCACCTTTCAGGTCAAAATCCGAGTTATAATTTGGAGGTCATGTATAGCCGACGTCTGCACTTTAGAACTTTAACGACTGATGCAGTCCTATTAAGCTCAGCGACGTCTCGCGTGTAAAAAAATAATCAAAATCCGTTCGATTCTAAATTAACCATTTCTGACGAAGAAAAAAACCAAAATGTGCATTCCGAAAGCAAATACACAAGTCACTATAAAAAATACTCAAATCGCTTCAAGTGTGGCTATAAAATTTGAAGAGTTCTTGATTCCTTCAGGATCCCATCATCAGATCCTGACCTGATGACCATGGGCCCACTTCTCAAATAAAAAAAATCCAAATCGGTCCAGGCGTCTTTAAGTAATCAGGGAACATACATAAAAAAAACATAAAAGATTCCGATGAATTGTAAATTGTATTTTTTGAAGTTCGGTTAAAATAATTTTTGCCAACAACTTCGCTCAAATTCAGTCCCTAATACAAAAATAATTTCAATAAAAATTGCATATTGTGCATTTTAAATAACAACACCTGACATTCACCTGTTGTTGAGTATATAATTCAATAGCAACAATGGTTATCTAAAAATTAGATAGTATCAGCGCAAATTTTAGCTTCATTCGTTGTAAGGTAATGTTCACACTGACAAACAATTGGCCACAGTTCACAATAATGAGTGGCACTCACGACGCATCACGGTCACAATGCAGTTCTCACGCTAGAGGTACGCCTATCTGTTGTATCGTATTGTGTTATATTGGATAAGCTTAGCGATGAGCGGAGCGATTTTTATCTGGACTTTGTAGAGTTAAATTGCAGACGGAATCTAATTCTAAATTAAGTTTGGTGAGGTTTGTAACACATATAAGTAAATTAATTACGTACAAAAGCAAAAATTTTGATATTACGTTAACAACTGAGATTCTAAATTTTACTCACCTATCTTTTAATAATGCAATTGAACTTGAATAACTATTCCGTTTCCCTAAATAAAATTTAACCTTCAAATGGGTTCTTAAAACATATAACAAATACAATGGCATTTTTATTTTGTGACGACGTGATCAAAGATACCAGTTAAACGAAATCTGTTCCATTTATAATTATTACAGAAGAATACTGAAATGCCTATGAATCTATTTTTATCTCGCGTAAAGATTGAATTCGGTACCGCAGATCCAAAAATGTATCAATTGTTCAATTGGAAACATTATGAGTAGCTTATCGCTCCGCCTATGAATGTAACCAGACGAAACATTGGCGATCGCTGCTATAACCGCGGGCGATCCGTGCATGGTAGCGCAGAGACGTATGATCCCACTAAACGACAGCGCCGTCCTATATTCTTAAGATTATTGTGATATTTACGCGTAAATGCATATTTTACCGCCTTTGGAGATTAAGTGGTTTAGTTAGTAATAACGACGTTTGTGGGATTCTTGACTTGTAAAACTATGATTGCTTGTGAGTGTGCGACTATTTTGAAACGATTTTCAAAGGTTAATTTCTTGTCTTTCTGTCACATTGAATGGTAAACTTAATGTTTTTAGTGTTGTCTAAAATACTAAATAACATCTTTCTACCTGAATATGTACATAATAAATATGCGACGGTAACAATGTCTTCATTATGCACTGAAAAGTGTGCTTTCCGAAAGCAAATGCTCAAGTCACTATACAAAAAAAAACCCAAATCGCTTCAAGTGTGCCTATAAAATTTGAAAGTTCTCGATTTCTCCAGGATCCCATCATCAAATCCTGACCTGATGACCATGGGACCACCTGGGAAGTATACCCTTTCAAACAAAACAAAAATCCAAATCGGCGTCTTCAAGTAAAGACATAAAAAATCCGACGAATTGAGAACTTCGGTTACAAATAAAATAAACAGTTTCGTTAGGTCACGTGGTTGTATTTCAGACGATCCCATACATTTAAAGTTATTTATTCTATTCTAATCCCGCAAATTCGGTTTATTTTATTTAGATTTTATTTCGAAAATTTCCATGTGGAAAGCAAGTGTTATATATTTTCACTCCATAAAAGATTAATGAACGAAAAAAATTCCCACAGTTTTATAATCCCAAAAAATCCGAGCGCTAACAAAAAAAGAAAAGTAGGTCTCCTTTACCATCTATATGAAGCAAACATCCGTTTTCTTACCTCTTGATCAAATACTAAAATGATTTGCATATAGCTCTGCTTAGCTCAGCGTGGGTAGATAACCACGAGAGGTCATGACGCAGGCTAGTCAAGTTTGGTACAAATTTAGCACCTTTCCATAAAACCATAACATTAAAAACGTAGGTGTGCTGCGACCTTAATGCGATCATTGTAAAAGTTTTACAAATTACAAGTGTTTTTTAGACCTTCACTGTGTTATCGACCAAAAATATTGGTTTGGGAGTCTAACGAGTTGTCAATTTTGTTGAGATATTTTGTTAGTTATCGGATTTTGAATATAATACAAATTATGAACTTAAGTTATGTTTTAAAAAAAAATTAAGTTATTCTATCTATCTATTCATCAATCTATCTATCATTACGCCTTTTATCCCAAGAGGGGTAGACAGAGGCAATCGAATGCCATTTGTTACGATTCTGACAAACCTTCGCTTCTTTTATATTCATCATACCTTTCATACATGCTCGGCGATTGTGTGTACTTTTAATATTTCCATCGATCAACATTTTTTTATATGTACACCTAGGTCGTTCTCTTCCAGAATTTCCTTCCACTTCAGCTATATAAACCTTTTTAGTCAATATTTCATCCTTCATTCTTTCAACGTGTCCAAAACAGCGTAAACTACTTTTCTTCATTTCACAACATCATCTTTCACTCCACATTCTTCTCTAATGACATCGTTCCGGAAGTTTATTTCAATATTGTTTAATTTAACAATGAGAGCTTCGAATGACATTTTTATCAAGTATTTTTTTGTGAGAATTGAACCCAGGGAATAAAATGTAGGGAAAATCTAGGGTTCTACTTTTTGGAAAAATCTTAGCAAATATGCATCTGATGACTCAAGTCAGGTTCACACAAGTAAGGTATATTTTTACCTTTTTAGTATTCTGAATTAAATAAAAATTTGCATATTAAGGGGACCGATACAGTTTTAATAATTATAAAAAAAATGCAAATTCGAGTAATTTCCAACACAAGTTCATTAATACAGTCATTACAATTAATTAAGTCAAGATAAAAAAGGGATATAATATAATTTTACAAACTAGATAATGATCTAATTTATAGGAAGCGAGTGACTGTCACGTATTAATATGTTCTTCTACTACATTGAAGTAGAGCTTACGATTTGCATAGATCTCGAGATTATAGGGTGCGTGGGCGCAGGTCGCGTACCACACCGACTTGGTAGGGTGGCTATGTGAACTACAATTATGTGGGATAAAAAAACTTTCCTAGATTTATTGAAGTATAACTTGGTAAGAGTAATTTGGTGAAATGAGACGGAATTGAAATGCGACAGAAATAAGTAACAGGAAGTAGATTCAAATTCAAATTATATTATATATATTATATTATATGCTCTACAACGCCTGCGTTAAGCGCACCACACACTACTTTTATTTTAGAGCTCCGTAGGCAATTCCGAAATCGGAGCTTTTAACACAATTGTATTTCCATCGATTGCAATAAAAATTTGCAATAAATTGTGAATCACCAATTTTACAGTCAAAAATCCTAAATAGTTGCCGCAAGACAAATTAGAGGAACTCTACATATTGCTATAGCCCCATTGCATATAATAGGGTAAATTATATTTTGTAATTTTTTCTCACTTATCAAGTTTTATTTATAATTAATTTTAGTTACTTGTTTAAAATTTTGTTTATAACCAAATTGTGAAATTGAAATAAAAATATTAAAAAGAAAATAATAATACTTTTTAACTTTTATATTTAATATCATCGTCGATTAAGGACCTAACATTCTTCATAAAGTTGGTTAAAAGAGAAAACTACTCAAAAATGTGGTCACTCTATTGACGTAGGAAGTCAGGTCATCTTGAGAGATCCGGTGGCATAAGAAAGATGACGGATTTATTATGACCGTCACTTTAATTCATGTTCCTTCTTATTATTACACATATTTATTTACTGTTATTCTTTTAAAATTTATCTGACGGTTGGTGAAAATTGTTTACGACGCCTCTTAAGTTATTGGGTAATTTAGTAAAAAGAGGGCTTGAAGGGTCTTGGCTATATCTGAAGATTGAACATAAGACATTTGAATTAAAATACGGTAGGGTGGAAGTGTTATCTCATGGATTTTTTTTTATTTATAAAAAATCAGACATGTGACATTCTCATCGCTTGCTTCTTGGAATAAGTTGGCGGATGTAAAAATGCTTAAATAGATCCAAAATTATTTTAATAAGTGGGTCTCTAATGCGGTGGATTTAAAAAAAATGAGGCTATATGGCCTTTCCTAGGGTTCAAGATTTCTCATTTTCAAGTTTCATTAAAATTGGTTCAGTGCTTTAGGCGTGAAAGCGTAGCAGGCAGACTTTCGCATTTATAATTATAGTTCGGAATATTTTTTTTTTCTTTTTTTTTTCTTTTTTCACGGGTTGTCTTACAGATCCCGTAACCGTGATAGGGTTCCAGGGTACCCAGCGGAAGAAGAGCGGATCGTTTAGCCGATGGTATTTGTGAGAGGCTATACCTAACGAGTGGCTACTTCTGTTGAGGTAATTTAGATGGAAAAGCCTCGGATTATTTCTTAAAATTTAAAAATTCTAAAGTTGGAAAGGAATACTGTCAAATATTTTATACCCAGATCAACTAGTTTGAGCTTCTACAATATTAAAATCAATTCAAATACCTTTTTATACCACTGATCGGAATCAAAATACCCTCTTTTGAAATATCGAAATTAACATTTTATACTGGTAACTTCGGTTACCAGCTAAAAATTAGAAATGATCATCAATAAATTACGATTAAGTTCCGGGCGTTTATTTTCAATTTGGTATCATATAATATTGTCACGCGTGTGGCACACAAAAGGTACCGTCTTTACGATATGTCGAAGAATATAAACATCTATAAAGATAATTAATGCTCGACGTAAAATATCTGATTTTGACTAACTTTGTGATACGCGTGGGCAGGGCACGGTATGGGACTTGGGATGGTGATATGCAACAACTATTATTATTATGTACATACAAGATTCTGTTCGCGGTTTCACTCGCATGGAAATAGATCCAAAAAGAAATAATCCCGTGGCTGTAATTTCTTTCGTGGTACAAAAAGTAGTATATGTCATTCTCTGACCCCTAAAAAAAACCCACTATGCAAAAAATCATGTCGATCCCGTGAAAAACAAAAACAAATCTATCCCACTGGAAAACATTTTTTCTTTTTTTCTTTCTTCACGGATTGCCTTGCAGCTCCCAAAACCGTGTTACGGTTCCAAGGTACCCAGCGGAAGATCAAGACACCCTCGTTTACTTAACGAGTGGCCAGTCTGTTGAGGTATATTTGGATGGAAAAGTTTCTAAGCGTGGTTTATCGGATTGTGTACATAAGTTTTTAATTTAAATACCCATTGGTATATGACTGGGATCCGGGATCGAACCCGTGGTCTGTCTAGTTAATACCAGACGTCTTAACCACTCGGCCACCGAAGCACCTAGTTTGTTGTTGGAAAAAATTCAAACATTTTTTTTAAATTGTTACCCAATTGCATAAACACGTCCATTCATAAAAGAATTTGTCGCACGTCAATGAATGTTGCGCTCGCAGTCAACATCAAATTACTGTTAATTAATTCAGCTTCTTTATGCGATTTGAATATTTTGGGGATCCGCAACTATTATGTAACATCACAAAAAATCGTCAAGTGCATGCAGATTTAATAATACATACCTACATGAATTTATATATACTATAAAATTTCTCACGGAACCATGTACCGGGCCACCGGATTTTTTGCTCATAATTGCATTAAAGTCATCGATGTGTGCATTCGCGAACATGCCAGACGCACTACAGAAGCGAGGCAGCCGCAACAGTGTCCTGAAGGCATTATTGAATTTGACTCGCAGACCACTGTAAGTCTTCCTCTTTTAGCCGATGGTATGTGAGGCTATAACTAACGAGTGGCCAGTTCTGTTGAGGTATATTTAGTTAGATAGAAAATGTCGGATGTGTACATAAGTTTTTTATTATAAAAAACCCATACACACCCATACCCACATACCCCCCCCCCACAAACGAACGAAGAATCAAATTCACTACCAATGAAACTCAACTCACCGACCACTGCGACAAAGGCGATACAAAATATTAAATTACGCCAATCACTGTTGGATTAACTTAGCTATGTTTTGTCAATGTTTTATAATGTCAATAAATCTTTCTTTCTTTCATTGGTACATATCAGGCATCGAACCGTAGTCCGCCTAGTTAACACTAAATCTGTTCGTAAAAAATAAACATACGGAACCATTTATTTAAAAACGCTTTATCGGTCGACACATATATTTTTTTTGTTCATTTAACCGTGAGATGTAAAAAATACCTGTTTTCTGTTTCGTAAGCTCAACCTATGTTATATGGAATAGTCGCAGCCATTTTTTATAGCAAGGGTCATCGGACACCAATATAATGGATATTATGCTTTCTTTTTTTTTCAATGATTGAAGTTCGCTAAGAAAGGATCGATCCGTTAGACAAAAGCTTTTGTTAAGTTTTTTTATTAATATTAATACTTACCATCTAGATTTAATGAGTTCTATAAATTTGACAATATGTATGGTCTAGTGGTGATATCAGAAAATGTTCTTAGGTTTGTAACCTAGATGGAGCAATCTTGAGTTAAAAAGAAAGCAGACGTACTTTGTGTATCTTCCGAAGCACTTTGAAATAGTAAATTTTTTTTTGATTAATTTACAATTTTTAGATCCTTCATTTGCCTGGTCGAGCTGATAAATAGGCTTCGAAACTGCTGAATAGATTTCAATGAAACTCTCAAGAAAGGAACGATGTCATTAGAGAAGAATGCGAAGTGAAGGCTGATGTTGAGACTAAAATGAAGAAAAGTAGTTTACGCTGGTTTGGACACGTTGAAAGAATGAAGGATGAAAGATTGACTAAAAAGGTTTATATGGCTGAAGTCAATAGAAATGCTGGCAGAGGACCACCTAGGTGTAATTTTATTGAACATATAAAAATGTATTGATCGATGGAAATATTAAAAGTACACACAATCGCCGATTATGTATGAAAGGTATGATGAATATAAAAGAAGCGAAAGAGGTATGTCAGGACCGTAGCAAATGGCATTCGATTATCTCTGCCTACCCCTCTTGGGATAAAAGGCGTGATGTTAGATAGATTCAAGGATCATAGTCAACAACGTGCTTTTTTCTATTTTAAAGACTTCCAAATATATGGCTGCATTAATTAGATCAGGTAAGCAGTAATATAAAAAAAAATTCTACAATCAATTGTAAATTATTTCAAAGTGCATTAATGAAGAAAAACGCACCTTCCATTAGTTAGTGCATCTTTCTCTGCTTAATGATAAAATAAAATAAGATGATCAGCAATCAGTGCACTAACTCACCAACACAAGTTTATCTTAATGTTCTAACAAGCAAGCAATGTGCTCTTTAGGCTGCGACTATATAACTTAGAAGCTGACCTGCTTGTGATTTATGCTTTGGAAATAGGATTTTGTGTAAAATTTACTGAAAAGTAGCTTAGTGTTTGGGTAAAAATATTCCACAATTTATGTGTAAAGATGAATTTGCTAGTCCTAATCCAAATCCCAACTAAGATCAAAAATGCGAAAGCGTCAAATCAGAGCAACGGATCCATACGATTTTACGATTTGGAGGACCATATGCTATTTTATATCCCGGAATTTTTTTTTATCTTTCTTCACAGGTTCCCTTATAGCTTCCGATACCGTGTTACGGTTCCAGGGTACCCAGCGGAAGACCAAGTCTCCTTCGTTTAGCTGATGGTATTTGTGAGGCTATACCTAACGAGTGACCATGGTTCTGTTGATATTTAGATGGAAAAGCCTCTAAGTGTGATTTGTCGGATTATGTACATAAGTTTTAAAACCCATTGGGATAAAAACCCGTGGTCTGCCTAGTTAATACCAGATGTCTTAACCATTCGGCCATCGACGCACATTTTTGTTTCAATTCAATACTATCCACGGGCGAAGGCGGGGCGGAAAGCAATTTTGATGAAATTATGAAAATTGAAAACCGTGTTATATGTACAGTAAATGGAACATACAGAAGAAAAACGATTCTTAGAAAGCTGAACTTCCATCCCACTTACCATCACACTTGGAAGTAATTTTGCGTTTTTAGGCTATAAAAACGCAAAATTACTTCCAAGTGTGATGGTAGATATTTTATTTGTGCATATGATTTTTACTTTCGGACATGACAATGCTCTTTTCACAGCCACGCCAGAGCCGAAACTTCGCAATTGGTTTTTAAAAAAGCTTATAAAATAATAATTGTTGACTTTTAATAGAAAATCGCTCTGTTTATCGCTACGCTTGTGTAAAACGTCCACATGTTAAAGTGGGCAAGCATTCTAGTTAGTGTGAGGTTGTCTTTAGAGAGTTCAGTAATGGTTGATAGTAGAGAACAGATAACGCGATCCTCTCTCACACCTTTATCGTCTTTTGTACGTATGACCTTTGGAAATTTCATCTGGAATTCATAGGATTTGATTATACTTACATTTTGTTATATTTGAAATTTAAAAAAAATAACAGACACATAACAGTGTTCATTTTTTGGTAGCTGTACAGAAAAGTGGCAATTCTGTAGCTGCACATTTTGGATATGTGTCTCACTTTTATTTTCAGAAGAGGGCTTTTAGGTGCCTCCGAAGAAGAATAAGTCGATTAAAGCACATATTTGTAGTGCTTAGCATTTTTAGCACGAGTATAAGAATTGAAACCGGGACCCCAGGCTTCAAGTCTACACCCTAACAATTAGGCTATAGACTCCTTTACATAATTTTGATTGCATCCTCTTTGATTTCATCAATGTTATGGTTATCAATCGAGGCTTATTTCATAGTTCGCAAGTGTAAGTTTGTTTCGATTTCTGACAAAAAATTACAAAGTTGTCATAGTTCAACTGATCTCCAATAGATGGCGTCTTTAATAAACTATATATTAGTCTAATTTTGCTTTAATTTTAGCTTTGAGAAATAATGTACAGTTAGCAATTTTTAAAAATTTTCTACTTGCATAAATTCCATGAGTTATTTAGAAACACTTGATTCATAGTCTATCGAAGTTATTTAAATTGCTATAATCAAGTGCTTGTATTGAATATGAGGAGCCGAAATACATTTTACAATTCGTCTCGACATTCGTATCAATCAAATGTCCGAAATAATGAATGTATTATACTTATTTAATTGTTTCTATGAGATATGGTTGAAATTCGAGCGTGGATTATTGAAAATTAGATGTCAGACACAAATTACGGTACTGTCTTTTAGAGTTACGTAGTCAACAAGTGTATTAGAGCTCTTGCATTCTAATGGCCGAGTGGTTAAGACGCAGATCCCGGGTTCCAGCCATGTACCAATGGGTTTTTTATATTTAAAAACGTATGTAAATAATCCGACAAACCACACTTAGAGGCTTTTCCATCCAAATATACCTCAACAGAACTGGCCGCTTGTTAGGTATAGTCTCACAAATACCATCGGCTAAAATAAGGAGACTTGGTCGCTGGGTACCCTGGGATTGTAACACGGTTTCGGGAGCTATAAGGAAACCGTTAAGAAAAAAAACCTACAAAGATCTCGATAATTATTTCTTTCTTATTTGTATTTGCACCGGTAGTTCAAGTGAACTCTGTCTTTTACAAAATACATAAACTAGTCTAATTTTAAAAGAAACATTTAATTAATTTTAATTTGTTCGATCATTTTTCGTCATTAAAAGGAAAAATTATCTTCACGGCGTATAAAACATTAACTTTAATACGGTATTAAGGGAGATATGGCGTACCGACAAAAATACACGCTTTTCCATCTAAATATACCTCAACAGAAACTGGCCGCTTGTTAGGTATAATCTCACAAATACCATCGGCTAAACGAGGGAGACTTGGTCTTCCGCTGAGTACCCTGGAACCATAACACGATTTCGGGAGCTGTAAGACAACCCGTGAGGTAAGAAAAAAATTGATCAAAATCTAATTATATATAGTTTAACTGAGACGAATTGCTTCAAAGATGTCAATAAATTAAAAGACACGATGCTATAAATAAAGCGATAAAATTCATGATAACTGTTTTTATCAGAATATGTTAGGAATGAGTATTTTTCATTCTCTTTTTTATAACTTTTATTTTTCAAATAAGTGGTACATCTCTTGTAAGTAAGTGCTCGTGCTTCGAAGGATATGTCAAGTTAACGTCTGCGCTTTTTTAAAGTAATACTTAAAACATATATAGGATTCTATGTCATGTCATGGCGACCGATGCACGTGTAGCGTTGTGACATTATGGGGAATCCGGTTTAATCTCACCCGCGCTGTGATAGTTGTGATTAGTCTGTGATTGATAAGACATATCACAACCGGCGAGATCATCTTTGATACCGATTAATCGGCATATTGAAAGGCTATAATACTTGACATTGGCAAATCATCGATGCCACAATAAATAAAAAGAACATACTAAAAATTTGATAATATTTAGAGGTAGGAAAACGTTTTCTCCGTTTGTCTAGACATGAGCACGGTAGCTGATCTTCTTAACCCAAGGTAACCCATCTTTAACTTGACGTTATCTTTCGCTGTTTTCGGTCTTCATCTAACATCTAAGACCTCTTTTACGAAATTAACCTTTTACATATCATTAATCTTGTATTTTTTTTTCGTAGTCGGGTTTAAATAATATTTCTCCCCCAGGCTCTGTCCAATTAAGTTCCCAGTAGCCGCTACTTCACCTCCGACTTCTATTAGTCTATAGTTTAGATCACAATCATTAATAGATTCGAATGATAAATTACAAATAATATTAATAATAGGCTTCATCGTTGTTGTAAAGGTGTTTTAGAGACCGGTAGGATATACTATTGCTACCTCTTTTTACGGTTCCGTAGTTTAGTGAGTTCACGATGGGTTTCTTATTTTTAACCCTCAATTTATGTACATAGTCCGACAAACCACACGTAGAGGTTTTTATCTAAATATACCTCAACAGAACTGGCCACTCGTTAGATATAGCTTCACAAATACCATCGGCTGGACGGCAACCCGTGAAAAAAAGGCTGTCATGGGAACTGCCGACAGAAGTGACAACTTAAAACTATGAATAACAGTGGTTTTTATTTATAAGTATATAACGTATTATAACACCATCTAAAGAAGCTTTCAAATGCGCCGCCAAAAATACCCAACCCAAGCACACGTGGCAGCCAGTACACAAATTCCTGCCCCATAAGATTTCACCCTACCAAAAATTGCTCAACGCGCCTAAAGAAGTTATCACTTCAAAAATTAACAGCCTCAATTGCCTTTTGAAAAAAGTGTACCGACTTCAAAATTTATGCACTGAAAAGTGTGCTTTCCGAAAGCACATGCACAAGTCACTATAAAAAAATACCCAAATCGCTTCAAATGTGCCTATAGAAGAGTTTCTCCAGGATCCCATCATCAGATCCTGACCTGATGACGATGGGACCACCTGGGAAGTATACCCTTTCAAACAAAAAAAAATCCATATCAGTTAAGACGTCTTCAAGTAATCGGGGAACATACATATAATAGATTCCGACGAATTGAGAACCTCCTTCTTCCACTTGCCACTCGTTATTTATAGACCAAAATAGATCATATATATCTAAAATCAAATATAATAGATTAAAGATAGACCAAATGAGGAATTAGCTGTCTTCCGCTACTAGAATAATTATTTATCTATCTATCATCACGCCTTTTAGCCGACCTTACGTGCTCTCCGATGTCTTAGATGCCTATCTTGGTAAGATTAAGGCTTGATCATACGAACAAAACACACATCGAATGTATCACACGACTTTCGAATATCGACATATCTATTCGATATATATCTTAAGTTAAACTATGAAGAACGATTTAATGATTGTAGGGTATGGAATAATCACAAACGTTAATTACTGCGGAAGGAAAGGCGATCGACTCGATTTATATTATTATTATTACATACGTAAGAAGGTTTAATGGCGCTGAGATGATTAACAACGGATAAGTAGCTTAGGCTGTTCTAGGTAAAATGGGATGTCAAAGTATGTATGGGAAAATATAGAAAAAATTGATTTATTTTTAATCGACTTCAAACATTTTTTTATGTATGTTCCCCGATTACTTGAAGACGCTAGGACCGATTTGGATATTTTTTTTGTTTGAAAGGGTATACTTTCCAGGTGATCCCATGGTCATCTGATGATAGGATCCTGGAGAAATCGAGAACTCTTAAAATTTTATAGGCACAATTGAAGCGATTTGGGTATTTTTTTATAGTGACTTGTGCATTTGCTTTCGGAAAGCACACTTTTCAGTGCATAATTTTTGAAGTCAGTACACTTTTTTAAAAGGTTTTATAATAAGAAAACACATCATCATGGCTTTTACACGATGTACACATTTAGCGAGTATTTTTTCTACAACTATTTTTAGAACTATATTTGTCACTTATTAAACATATCATCTACTAGATTTCCGCCCACGCCTTCGCACGTGGATATTTTCGAACAAAATAAAAAGCCTATAGCACTCGGGGATAATGTAGCTGAAATATTACTGAAATAATTTTCAGAATCGGATCAAGAGTTTCAGAGATTACCCCCTACATCCAAACTTACAAACTTTACCTCTTTATAATATTAGTTTAGAAGAAGAGACAAAAGTCAACTTTTAACACAAATAAGCATTTCCCAAAATTGAACCACTAAATGGGGTATTATTAACTTTTCAAAAATTGGGGCGAATCAAGCAATGCAAACGCATGCAGGTATCTAGATTTAGTACCTACTAAAATATTATTTTTACGACAACTTATTTTTCAAAATTGCTGAAACAGTAGATAACGTAATATCTTTTTCTAAAAAAGATTGGGCAATTTCGAAACAATCAACCAAATACAAGATCACAAACATACAGGTCAAACCAATAACTTCCTTTATTTTGAAAGTCGGTAAAAATTAAGCACAGTCGCAATAATAAAAGGTGTGCACAACTCTGTAACAATATCGTGAAATTATTCAATATGTCATTAGGTATATATCATCTAGTACTTATAAAATTATTTTTACGACAAGTAATCGATTATATTAAAAAACATATTTTTCGAAAAATAATTTTAAGTTTGTTTATTTATTGAATGATTGGAAATACTGGGCCCGTGGGGATCTAGCGCACGACCTCTATAAAGAAATCGCCAAAATATTAGTAGAGGTGTCCCACGACCAAAAAGCTGGCTCATTTTGGCTCAAAGAATTAGCATCGCCATCCAAAGTGGCAACGCAGACAGCCTTATGGGCACACTTCCAGAAGGCAGCGACGTTGATGATATTTTTTCTTTATAGGTTTTTTTCTATATATTTATATACATTCATAGCATAGTAGATATATTTAAAAAATAATAGGGCTATTTCAAAACAATAAGTCAAATATACGCCAAATCGACAATGCAAAATCACAAAAACATCACAATAATAAAACGTGTGTGCAACTATAAAATCACATCGCGAAATCATTCAATCTGTCGCAAGATATATGTAGCTTGTGTCTGTGAGATGACCTGACGCACACATGCACAAGATCACCTGTCGAGATCCACTCGTGCGCACTGTCACAACTAAGGCTGGGTTCACATTCAATATTTTTAAAAGTTATATTTCTTTAGGCGCGGTATAATTCCATTTATCATTTGCATGCTAAATAAAGTTATTTTTGTATTATGTTGCCATAATATTCATAAGTACACGCAACTTTTTTTAAAAGATACTGCTTTTAATTGTTTTGTTGTCATTTGATTTTATGGGAATGCGACTAATAAAAAGTAATTTCAAAAAAGTTAAATGTCATAGTTTTATTTATAATTATGACTTTTATTCTAATAAGACAACCGAATGACATTTCAATAAATCACATCTTCCTTAGCTTTAAAATTTAACCAAGATATGTGATTGTTTAAGAAGCGCCTAGTTTTCTGTTTCCTAAAATTGACAAATATTTTTTTATTATTTTGTATCTTTAATCTACAATCACTTGCATAACTTATTAAATGAAATCCGTTACAATGTGATTTTAGAAGAATGTTAATTGAAAATTCTTATTTGAAAATGCGTTCGTTTAGACACGTTGAAAGGATGAATAACCAAATAAAAAACATGGAAGACGTCAGCTTGCATAAATATTATAATACGTAGAAGAGCATGTATATCTATATATTAATGAATGTATGTTGGTTTTTCCCGGACAGACACAAAAACTAGTGGACCGATTTTGTTACTATTTACGGGATCTTATAGGTTGATGCACTAGAAGGTTTAACTCTGTAAAAGATTACGCTACGTCTCTTGGGAGCTGATGTTAACTTTTCTTATTCGACGAAATCAGTGATATTAAAATTACACGGGCGGGTCAGAGCGGGTTACTAGTAATTATGTATCTGTAAATTTCCGTTTTATTATTATGTAAAAAATCTGTATTCCTAATACAACGCGTACGAATCGCGCAATCAGCTAGTGTTAAATAAAATAGATATTAGTCAATGTGAACACAGCCTAACATCTAAACTCTGACATTCACTCACACTCCTTCACGGAACCTTTCGACCACAGTGTACATTCACCTGTCGAAACAACCTATACTCTTAATAGTACATATATTAATATACTATTGGTCAAACACATACAAAACTATGCATGTGTGATTTTGAATGGATCTACTTTCTCGAGACACAATTCCGACCTAAATACCTAGGTAATAAGGTCCAGATTGTGTTTAATAAGGAAGTAAGAGCTTAGACTAGAGGTCGTGGGAAGTATTCGAGTACTTTATATTTTAGAATTTAACGGTATTGCTTTTTGATAAGGGACATTGAATTTATTCGGTTTATTAATTACAATAGAGAATTGTGTGACGGGCTTAAAACTTTCGCGTATGATTGTTTTTGTTCTATTATTAAAAAAAACCGGTTAATTACAAGTTGAGTTCGCGCATGGAGGGTTCTACAAAGTGATTTTGTTATTTTTTTTAAATGTGAAAGTTATTATTTTACCCTGTTCGGTCTTAAGGAACCCTAATAAAAAAAATATAACATAGCCTTGTCATTTCATAACAATGCTTTAATGATATATTTTTTCAAATCGCTCCAGTAGTTTTCGAGTTTATTAAACTTACTTTTACTTTTTTTAAATTAACGGTATTGCTTTTTCATAAGGGACATTAGGGGACATCCATTAATTACGTGAGCTCAAAATGGGGGGGGGGGGAGGTATTTTATTTCTTAACTTGAAATGTCCCATTTTGCCCGGTCAAACATCTCATGGTTAAAAACATTTATTTTAAGAGTAAGAAAAAAAGTAAAAAAAAATGAAACGAGTTTTTAAAAGAAAAAAAGGTCAATACCGATTTTATAAAAATAAATGTAGTTTTTTAATAACTGTATAGCAGAAATCTCACGTATGGGGGAGGGGGGATCCCACTAAATCTCACCAAGGGGAGGGGGGAGTCTAAATTTAAAGAAAAATAGCTCTCGTAATTAATGGATGCCCCTTAAATTTATTCAGTTTATTATTACGGAGAATTGTGTGACGGGCGGTGAAATACTTTCACGTATGAAAGATGTACAGCCAAGTGATTGTTTTGTATCTATTATTAGAAAACTGGGGCAAAGTTTAACCACCCATATTTCCTATTCAATAAAACCAATTGAAAAAAAACGACTATTTCACTTAGATATATTGAATAAATAACAGTGACACAGGTGGATTATTTACCGAGAAATATCCCCATACAAATTATGGATATAGGGCTCTTAAGTGCAAATCTGATTTATGCATGGAGGGACAATACAAAAAAATACTTACCTACTTAAGTATATTGCAAAATTTTGGATGTGGAACCATGATTGTTTTATTTTTGGGAAATGTGTGGCTTGTATTTATCGAGCTAGTAAAAAAAATATATATTGGCATAACATAATAAAACTTTAGCTAAGATGCTGGTGCGTTCTTTAAGCAACGAATAAGTTTAGCCATCCAACGGGGGAACGCATCTAGCGTCTTGGGTACAAATTTTAAGGTTTTTCATATTGTTATGTTATGTTATGAAAGATTATATGGAAACTCTGATGGACAACAAACACATCCTTCGGATGCTGATAGTGAGGACTATGAGGACTCGGAAATTATCGATGACATTATCACGGAGGATGATGTTGTGTCAGCCATCAGAAGATTGAAGAACGGAAAAGCGGCAGGGAAAGACAGGATTTCCTCCGAGATGATAAAACATGGAGGAGCGATAATATGTAACACACTGTGTGCTCTCTTCAATAAATGCTGGAGCGACGGACGAGTACCAGGAGACTGGTGTCAAGCCATAATAGTTCCATTGTTTAAAGGAAAGGGTTCACAGCTTGATTGCAATAATTATCGCGCCATCAGCCTTATCAGCTTGGTTGGAAAAATGTATGGAAGAATAATAATTGAAAAGGTGCAAAAGGTGACAGAAAATAAGATGTGGGATGCTCAAGCGGGATTTATGAAAGGTAAGAGTTGTGTTGACCAAATTTTTACCTTAAGAAACATTGTTGAAAAACATTTGGCAAAAAATCAAAAAGTTTACAGTGTTTTCATTGATCTAGAAAAAGCATATGACAACCTATGCAGAACGGAATTATGGTCAACACTAGCGAGATACGGAGTGAATAAAAAACTCATAAGGGCAGTACAATCATTATATGATGGCTGTACTGCCGTTGTTAGAGTGGGTGGACAGTGCTCAACCCCGTTTAATATACATTGTGGTGTTAAACAGGGCTGTGTAATGTCACCTTGTCTATTCAATCTGTATTTCGATAGTTGTTTGACCAAATTACAACAATGTTCCTTAGGGATAGAAATGGGTCCTACTAGACTTTGCTGTCTTTTTGCATCTTCGGAGCAAGAGCTGCAAAACCTAGTTGCAATTTTGAATGAGGAATGTAAGAAGAAATTCATGAAATCAAGAGTATTAGTATTTGAAAAGGAAGATGAAAGGACGGAGTGTAAGATTTGTGTGAAAGGATGTAAGTTAGAGCAAGTGAATGAATTTGTTTATTTAGGTAGTATGGTTACAAGAAGTGGAAAGATAGACAAAGAAATTGAAAGGAGAGTGAAAGCGGGAAGCAAGGTATTTGGTGGACTAAACAATGTATGCAGAAATACACAACTTACAACTAAAAGTAAAATGAACATACATATTGCTGTTTTAGTTCCATCACTTACTAATGGAAGCGAGACTTGGGTATGGAATAAGAGGCATGAAAGTAAAATAAATGCAGTGGAAATGCGGTCTTTACGTAGAATGTGTGATATAAAGCGTATTGACCGCATCCGGAACGATGTCATTAGAGAAGAATGCGGAGTAAAAGATGATGTTGTGACAAAAATGAAGAAAAGTAGTTTACGCTGGTTTGGACACGTTGAAAGAATGAAGGATGAAAGATTGACTAAAAAGGTTTATATGGCTGAAGTGAAAGGAAATGCTAGCAGAGGACGACCTAGATGTACTTTTATTGAACATATAAAAACTATGTTGATCGAAGGAAATATTAAAAGTACACACAATCGCCGAGCATGTATGAAAGGTAAGATGAATATAAAAGAAGCAAAAGAGATATGTCAGGATCGTAACAAATGGCATTCGATTGTCTCTGCCTACCCCTCTTGGGATGAAAGGCGTGATGATAGATAGATAGATAGATTCATATTGTTATGTGTAAATAATAAATGATGCGATTCGCATGTACCTATACAACCTTCCAGAAACACATCATCATGGTCATCATCATCAACCTTTTAAGATCCACTGCTGTATCATGGTCTCCCTCTAGTGCACCATTTTTAGTGGTGCTCATTGAGAGGAATTGCCATAGTCACCTACCTGCACGCTTGGCAGTCGCTTTAAGCACATATTCGTAAGGAAAATTGGTGCTTAGACATTTTGGCAGGGGGTAGGATTCGAACCCGGGACCTCCGGTTTCAAGTCCACCGTCCTACCAATTAGGCTATCGACTACCTCACACCTCACACACGTTGAGGAGTATTCCCCTTTACTCTCAATAGTTGGATTGCATTTTTTTCTAATTCCTAGCGAGCCAAGTCGCTGGCAACAGCTAGCTATAAACTCTTAGATACCGCAGCATAAATTACATAATTAGTGGGTATATGTTAATAAAGTTTATATATGGTCACTATTTCTAAGTTCGGATGCGTTCACTTACTATCGAATTATAAATCAAGTAATAAGCTTTAATGTTGCCGCGACTGCCGTCAAAAACCGGTCAAATTTTATTATGCGCCGGCGCATCGTCAGGTGCTCTATTATGCCCTGCACATACCGTATGAGGCGACCATAGGTTAATATTTTATATATAAAAAAAATATTGATCGATGGAAATATTAAAGTACTCAAAATCGACAAGCAATGTATGAAAACAGAAGCGAAAGAAGTATGTCAGGATCGTAACAAATGGCATTCGATTGTCTCTGCCTACCCCTCATGGGATGAAAGGCGTGATGATAGATAAATAAATAGATTTAGAGGTTAATATTTTATTAATTATTTTCATTCGTCAAAGATTATAAATGCTAAAATCCTTCCTTCGCGCCAAAACAGACGGAAATCTTTAGGGGCAAATCCTTATGACACATTTAAACAATTTCCACGGGCGAAGACGGGGCGGAATATATGGTTGATTATTATGGTGGAACATACAGACCAAGTCGAGGGCATCAGTTCGTTTTAGGGTTCAGTACCCAAGGCTCCGCTGTCCGTCAGTCCATCTGTCACAGGGCTGTATCTATTGAACCGTAATAGGTAGACATTTGAAATGTTCACAGAGTGTGTATTACTATGGCCGCTATAACAACAAATAATAAAAATAAAATAAAGTTAAAAATAAAAGGGGGTCCCCATACAAGAAACCTAATAACGTGAAATTTAAATGATGTGATTCTGCATAGAGAGTTGGGGGAAAATTCCTTTAGGCACCCTGCAAGCCGGGGGGCTAAAGTACGTGAGAATTCCAATCGAGTCAAGCGACATTTAGTCTGTTTGTACCATAACGGTATAGTTCAAGTGGTATGAGCAGGTTAACACACATTTAAACACCATTAGTATGTTGACATAACTGACTGGTGCTTGCTTTGCTAATGAACATCTAAGTAGACTCTTTACCGATTACGGATTTTGTGTAGGGTTACCTCAAACTCTCATTGACGGACTTTCCACCCCAGTAAATAAGTTTATTCCTTAGGATTTTTGGGATAAAAGTAAAAAGAAAAATAACAATTAATATGATTAATCAATTGAATTGAATTTAAATTTAATTAAAATCGCATTTTAGGTTTGAGGTGACAAAACAAGAAAACCAATTAATATTGACATTTTAGATTTTATTTTTCTTTCTTTTGATTGAAATTATAGTATTTTATTATTGATTTAATTTTTATTATATTATTTTGTAGTTTTTTTGCATTATTATTTTTGTTATTTTTATTATTTTAGTTGTTGATCTAATTTGTAAATGCTTACTCGTCTTCATAAGAAAAATAAACAAAGTAGAAATCCATAATTAATATTTTCTGTAGTAATAAAGAAAAAATATCTTAAAATTGACAGATCAATTGCGAAGTTTAGACTTTAATTTCAAATACACTTTGACGTCAATATGATTCTAATACCTATTCAAAATCGTATCCTGGCCGAGAATTGAACCTAGATCATTGACACTGAACACATCACGCTATAAAGGTATATAAAGACGTTTAAAAATAAATCGGTTGGAAAATACGATGACAATCATATAAGATCGGTTAGTCCGCATACCAATCGTAAACGGTTCACGATTAACTGCCTATAGTACTTTGACAAATTCTATTTGAAATAAGATCGACACTGCAACTCGAGTTATAGAGTACAACTCGATTTATTACCTTAAATTCCTATAGCGTAGTGATTGTGAGTTTGATTCCCAGGCAAAAAAAAAAAGTAAATTGAACTTTTGCGGTGTGGCCAGAGACACCGTAATAGTGGCTGTTTATTATTTATATACTTACAAGTAAATAATTATCTACCTACATATAATAAATTGAATAATATTATTTGCCAAAAAAGGATCTATTTTATTTAGGTAAGTATCCAGAAACAAAGATAAATTTTAACAACTTATAAATTAAATTCAAATCTAAAAAGTAACAAATCTATTTTCTACTTACTTACATAAAAAATATTTAATACAACAAACAATTAAAAAAAATCTATTTATTTGTTTGCCATTTTTCCATATTAAACAGAACAGATGGCAAGTCTGTTACTGCACTTACTGGACCTGATAATGTCACTTCTTTATTATATACCGTAGAATTATATATTTTTAGAAGAAGTGCAGATGGAAAAATGGTGGCTTACCGTTTTTGGCACGAGGGAGATTTAATTGGCACGTTTTGATTCAAACAAAGGCCAAGAAAAACCAGCCACCGATGGCTAGTCAAAGCATGCCCGGCCTGAGAATGTCCAACAATGTCGGACAAATCCGTGTAGGTACCTATTGAATTTGCTCGGCATTCCTTGGCTGGCCATTGGTGGGATGGGAAACCGTCGTGAGTGATGGAACCGTGAAAGTTATTCAAGAAGTCACTATTTGCTAGTAAGTTCAGCTACAGTGTTGTCATCGGGCTCGCGTTACTTGTTACCAGTGTATCTAGAGGTAGTAAGGTATAATAGTGCCTCAAGACTAAACATTATGTAGTTGAATCTATCTTTAACATATTATGTAGAATGTAGATAAATATTCAAATTGTTGTAAATCAATTTTATACCCCTGCAAAGTCAGGGCGACGTCGCTAGTATAAATTTCAAATATTCAACAACAGTTAAAGGTTAATCTTTCCTAAATATAACTAGCAACATTGATATAATATTCTGAACAAATTACCATAATAACACCCATCAAAAGTAGATGATACCTAAATTTATGAATACAAATCCCTAAAACGATGAAAAATTACTGTTTTCTTAGACTAAGTTTGACTAACGGTTAAATAAATAATAGTTATATTAACTCGAGGTTAGTAAAGACGCATGCGCAAGTTCGAACTTTGAGTTTAGAAATCGGCGCTTTCATGGAATACACTGCGATCCAAAAAAAAGTACATAGTAAATTTTTTTATAGAGAAGACATGTACTTGCCACCCCATATTCTTAAGCGAAGTCCTTCAGAACATTTCCCATAATACAGTCGATAGAAGATGCTAAGAGAGGCTATTTCTCTGCGTAACTGTTTGGCTTTTCCGTTGGCAAGAGGTGGGTAACCCAGTGAAAGACAAAGTCTTCCTCATTTAGCCAATCATTTTTGAGGCTATACCTAACGAGTGGCCAGTTCTGTTTAGGTATGTAGATGGAAAAGCTTCTTTGTACGGTTTGTCGGATAATGTACATAGATTTTTTTTATTGGTACATGGTCGGATGTAGGAATCGAACCAGGGACTTCTCAGTTGCGAGCCGACATCTTACCCACTCGACCAACGACGCGTGCGAAGCCGGGTCATGTGTCTAGTAGTTTATAAATAAATAATAAAATACTTATTATCGTAAGGTGGTGTGATAATCGATCAGTGATGGATATCCCGGTTTAATGTTTGTGCAATAAAGTATGAGAGAAAGAAGTTCCCTAGTTGCGCGAGTCATACAAATTGTTGCGGATTGCGCACGCGACGGTATGGACACTACTGTGTAAGGGGTGGCACTCTGACAACTGTACATTAAAAAGAAAATAAAAATAAAAATGTAATAATTTGAAGGTATATTAAGGAAAATATGGACTCTAACTTTAATTTGTATAAAAAATATTTTACTTTTCTTAATATGGTGGCCGGGTGGCATGGTGCCCAGGATGCTCGTGGCATTACCTCGCTGCATGGCTGTAGGTACAAATTCTTTAAACGAGTAAGATTTGGTATCGTCAAATGTCAAATAGCTGTGAAGCAAAGTGTACAAAGAAAAAGTAGATTACATGTCACGCCTTGGTAGCGCACGCTCTCGTCGAGACTTGATGGGGAATCAGTTTAATCATGTCCGTGCTGTGATGGTTGTGATTAGTCGACGACGGCGACTAATAAGACATATTACGGTCGGCGGTATTATCTTAAATACCTATTAATCGGCTATAAACACTATAAAAGCTATACTACTTGACTTTGGCAAATCACCGATGAACATTGATGGAGCCATTAAAAAGGAGAAGAAGAAAGTATACTGAGTCATTATCTTTTTTTCGATTTTAATATTTTAGAGTATGTATTCTAAAATTACATTACATGTAGTTTAGTATTGGGCTAGTCTTTACGAATATTTTTAAATTAGATTTTTAGAAATTATACCTCTAGATCCGATAAGCGCAGCATTTTTTTTCAGATTTTCTATTGAATTCGAGCACTTTCGACAACCCTATCACAAAGATGCGTTGAAGGATATATTGCTGCGTGTCTAATGCAATCCTTTCTATCTATGCCGACAGTCAAACATTGAAGTATGGGACCTTACTGTATTTTAATATAGCTTTCTGAATATCAAATACGTTCATTCGATGAGGAAGCTATCTATTATTGACCCATTATAGTATTACCAAGAACTAGTATTTGCATTGGGGGTAAGGAGGAGAACGGAATAAGATCTATCCGACCCCAAATGTCATCCTCACCTGCACGCTTGACAACAAACGAGGCTCTGACGACCGAGCAATGGCGGTATAACCATACATCTAGCGACTCTAGCTAGGCAACTGGCTGGAAGAGGCTACAGCGAGCCTGAAGACCTAAATAGTCTCAAAATGTCTGGTGCAGAAGGCAAGGGGAAATCACTGCACTATTCTTCCCAAGAAAGTTAACCATGGCGAATCAATACACGGTGCCTCGCGCTGTGGACCGCCATGATTGACCACGACTGCTCTGTCAAGAGCACCACGACTGAGAAAGAAAGGAGTATTTGCCAGCAGTTTCATTGTGATTTTCCTAGGTTCTTATATTATTCCAGAATAAAAAAAAATGCAATGCAATTTTTGGTAATGCTGCTCACCCGAGTCCATTATTATAGCCGTTTAGCTATTTAATTTTTTTAATTATCTGGATGAAACATATTATTCTGAACCAACATTGGTTCTAAAACATTTATTTATGCTTAAATATAGGTGATGTGAAATAGCACTATCAATATAAAAATTAAAATATTACAATATAATATTATGTCTTCCGGTGTGGCTAGAGACACACAGTAACAGTGTCCACTTTTGCCATTTTCCATATTGAACAGAACGGCAAGCCTGTCACTAAACTTAATGTGTCATAAATATCTGTTATTTTTAGAATTGCCGGTTTGACGTCTGTCAGCAATTTCAAAGAAATACCTTCTATGTGTGTCCTGTAAATAAATTTACTTCGATCAATAATCACTATTTGATTTTTGGTAATATGGCTCCATCAGGGTATTGAGGATTCCGCCAATGTCAAGTATTATAGACGTCACAGTAACAATATGCGATAAATCAATAGCTGGGAACATCTTAGCTATTGATTTATCGCATATTGTTACTGTGATCGACCGTGATATGCCCTATTAATAACTGACTAATCACAACTATCACAGTGCGGACGGTATTAAACTGGATTCCCCATCATGTCACGACGAAACGCGTACGTAGAAACCGTTCAATAATCACAAGTGTATATCTTTTAAAGCACATTACAGCTGTAATTTTAATTACACTATATTTAATAGGACAATTCTCAAATTAGATTCAAGTTAGACATATTTCTGTCAAATTGCCTTGAGGCGTTGTCGCACTTTAAAGGCTTTGAACTTTAAGCAAGCACTTCTCGTTAAACCCTCATAAATAATACGTGTTAAAGTTAACTTACGAATTACGAGCAAGTAGTAATAAATCTACAAAGGCCTATATTGAGGTGATCCACTTTAAAAAAAATTAAACCATTTATAAAGTCTCTGTTCGCAGGGTTGCCAGACGTCCGGATAAAACCGGATATGGTTAAGTTTTTTAAAGGTGTCCAGTTTTATTAGGCTCATTACTTTCTAAAGTAAATTATTTTAAACTTTACATAAATAATTTAATATATAGTTCTTTAAATTTTAAATGACAATTTAATAATTTATTTCAAGAAGATATGCAAAGTTTGTTTACCAAATAAAACAAGACAATAAAAACTGATTTTATTCTGTTCTTACACTAATATATTTTTTTCTACTCTTACATCGTAAAGTCTCCATTACAAAATCGAATTATACTTCATAATGATAATTATGTTTTATATACACGCGTCTGTAATATGCCAAACTTAAAACGATAGCGTAATGTTTCGTTTTTTTAATGCAGAAAAGGGAGAGCATTTGTCATGATACAGCCACATTAAACTCTATGAAAATATCAACACGCGCATGTCCGAGCCACTTGAGAGTTAACGCGCATGCGCAGTAGGTAGGTAACCGCGGTTTGCCGCCAATTTGTCGATTAAGAAAAATATCTTGGTTCAATTTGTTTTGTACTATTGCATGGGATTAGATAAAGTAGTGTATGAACGGGCACATAACTTAGAATTAAAACACTCTTGGATGCTATAAAAAAATCCACTTGTGTTTTAATTACCCCTATTATGATCCCGTATCATAAACTACTATTAAATAGCGTCTCTTATGTTTTGTTTTTGTTTTATCCTTAAATTTTTCTCTCGGTGCCCACCGGACAAATTCAGCCAAACTGGTAAATCGCTTTCTGTTTTAACACTGGCAACCCTATTCGCAGCACTTGTTAATTGTAGTCATTCATCATTTTTGGATTCTTGCTGTTTTGGTCAGGGTATATTTTAAAAGCTTGTTAACGAATGGCAAAATTATATACACAATTGAACCTGGTTTCGCTTACTGGACGCTTTAATTAAAAAACATCAGGTTACATTTTTAATTTTGCGTAAAGTGTCATTTTATTTTGACTCCACATGCCATTTTTTAGTCAAAATAAAACTAATACTTTTTTGACACATTTATTAGACAGGTTCAAATTATTTTTACAATGAGTGTGGACTAAAGTTTCTAATTGTTTTAAATCTTAATTTTTGCCAGCTTTTTGTTTCGATTGCTTGGAGATTATTAAGCCAGAAATCAAAAGTATCTTAACTGTGAATCCAAATCCGTTCATCCTTTTAAAACTTTTGCATTTATAATAAAATATAATTTATTGTATACACAGCTTTAGTTTGAAAATCGGTCAGGTGATATTTTACAGTCCGCTTAAGTTGGAGAAGATCGTTAAGGGTGTCGCGTATGAAGTTGAATTATTCGTTTCGATTACATGCAATTCAAAATTGAGATGTTTTTCGTAGGTACTAGTTTTTAAGAAAATAATTAATTTGGAAACGCTTCTTATTTTAAATTGTTAAGCAATTCGTTCTGTCCAGGCTTTGCCTGTGGAAGATTTAATAGCTACAAAAATAACATAAAATTCAAGAGTTATTTAAAAAATATATTTAATACATGTCTATAGAACAAGTAGTCCAGTCATTACATCGAAATAAACGAGTTAGAAAAGAATGTGAACCGGGAAAGCTAAATTTTGGATATTACGCGGGGGAGTGAAAATCTCGACCAAGATTTCTTGGTTGCATTTTCCGCCATCTTGACAAAAAGCGTCTAATTCAGTTTTTTTGCAAGTTTTATTTTACTGGAGTCTCCACAATTTGAATAGTGTCTAGAGGAGGAACATCTCCAGCCAGAACCGTCCGTCGAAACGACGAAAAATATAAATAAAAAAAATACCGCCTATACATTTTTGGATAAATAAAATTCGCGTGTGTAATTCAAATTTGGCTGCTCTATTTATTTATTTTGTATCGCAATAATTCCCTGAGCAACCTTTCATCCGATTTGACGTGTATATACAACCGTGCAAGCGGCTACATCGAAACTGGGCATGGACTCACCGACTTTGCGGCCCGCTAGAGGTAGTAATATTTGTCCAAAATAAAAAATTTAAAAATTAAATTGTAGGTCTGAACACACTCTACAAGTTGGATAATAGATTTTTTTTTTCGATATATATCATCAAAAAAAAAAAAAAATTGCAAAAAACAAATTTTCGTATCTCGACGGAGAGCCGAGTTATTGTAAAATAAATTAACTTTTAAAACAAGTGTACCGACTTCAAAAATTTGCACTGAAAAGTAAGAAATAATAAATATTTCGTCGTAGAATTTGAAGACGGTTGGTGCCAAATTAGGATACAAAATTAAGTAAACATCTAAAAAGATCAATATTATATATGTTTGTACTGATCATCGTAGGTTCCTAATGAATTGTCTAGATTAGTGAATTTGGGAAGTAAGTTGGTTTTAATTTGGCACCAATCGTCTTCAAATTCTACGACGAAATATTTATTATTTCTTACATTTCAGTGCAAATTTTTGAAGTCGGTACACTTTTTTTAAAAGTTAATTTATTTTTCCCTTTTAAGTGATTTTGCTGCCTTGAGAGACAAAATAATAACGCAAATAAAAAAAAAATGGAAAAATAAAAAAATATACTGCTGTGGATGGGATTTGAACCATTTGCATCCTGAACTGCACCATACCATGCCATACCTTTAGCCGTTAGACCACCGTCGATACAAAAATTGACAACTTCGTGTCAATAGCAACCGTTGCTAAAGCTTTTCTCTGATACATAATTTCCAGCCGTAAACAGAGACAAATTACTGAATTTCTGAAAAACTACTGAACCGAAATTATTATATCCTTAAAAAATTAAGTCGTCAAAATCAGTACATATTTCATTGAGATACTGATAATTGACTTATAAAGTCAGTTTTTTCAAAATTACTGAAAAACTAATGAACCAATTTTTATGACATAAAAATGGGACCAATCCGGAAGAATTATCTGTCGATTAAAAAGAAATCATCAAAATCTGTTCATAAACGACGAAGTTATCCGCGAACACACATAAAAAAATATATATACACGGTCGCATTGAGTAACGTCTTTTTTTTTGAAGTCGTCAAAAACTGAATTAAACGCTTTTTTCAAGATGGCGGAAAATGAACCAAGAAATCTTGGTCGAGTGTTTCAAGTTAAGCTTTTCTAGGCCTCCCCCACGTAATATCCAAATTTAGCTTTCCCGGTTCACATTATTTTCAAAATGTATATAATTACTGGACTAAAGGTGAATATTTAGATTTCTTTTTCTTTCTTCACGGGTTGCCATAAGTATCCAGCGGAAGATCAAGTCTCCATAGTTTAGCCGATGGTATTTGTGAGGCTATACCTAACGAGTGGCCAGTGTCGGATTATATACATAAGTTTTTAATTAAGAAATGGTCTGCTTAAATACCAGACGTCTTTATACTCGTATGTTTTTATGTCAATTTATTAAAAGTTTCGAAAACATAACAAATAAAATAATTTAGTGCTTAATGCGATGGAGTGAGTAGTGATACAAAAATTATACAATCCAAGCCTTGGGTAAATATCTAGTGTAAAAATAAAAATAAATTTTCAATTAACCTATGTGGAATCAATCCCATAAAACTGTATCACAAACAACAGCTATTCTAAAGCGTGAAGATTACCTTTTAGCTACAAAATCGACATAAAAACCGAGAAAATGTATAAAAGTTAAGTTATGTAGTTGACCACCCATTATGGAGGACAGTTTTCCAACAAACTTAAGCCTAGTTTACATATACCACTTCACTTGAACGTAAATACTCATTATCGTAATCATTCGATACGTTCTAAACACTCGATATAGTCTGAGAGCTCGTGACAAAACTACTAACCATTTTGTAAAGGGCAAATTATATACGGTTTTTTATATGTCTCGTTCACTTTTCTACAGCTTTCGTAGCAATCACAGAACACATACGCAATATCGCGGAATTTTTGTGTGACTTTTAGAAAAAATAATTTAATTCTACACAATTCTTCCTGCATTATTTAGTTATATCTCTGATGGATTAGACAGAATTCGCCATAAAATACGCAAGAGATAACTTTTTCCCTACTTGTTTCAATTATACTGTTAATACTTAGCTCCTAAACATGATAGGTTCATTTCTCATCCTCGTAAACCTTCCTCGTGAATTAATCTATCTAATCGTGAAAACTGCTTCAAAATTAGTTTAGTAGTTTTTGCGTAAAAAGGTCACGGACGGATAGACAGCAGGTCATTTTGTTTTATAATATGTGATACGACAATATTTGGGATAAGTTTTTGCCAAAACCACTAACACAATGAAATTACTCGCAATATTGGTACAACGGATTTTTTTATTTACATCTTTCCTAATTTGTAATTTATTATTTAATATATTAAGTCCATTTTCTTAGGTATTGTTATATTTTTACGAACCGCTTACTTAAAAAAAAAACCTTATTATTTAGGACTAGGGATATTTCAGTATTATACAGAGCTGTATCACTAAGCCAAAATGGACTTATTGTGGTCTCCATTTTCAGTGATACAACAGATACCTATTTCCTTCAGAAATTTCAGCAGTCGTTTTGCAGTGATTATTTATACTGCATCTGGTCTTCGTGGAGCATAGTTTTAGATTGAACATATGACTGTTCAATTAGGTACCAGTAAGAATTCTGGTGATACTACGAAGATTTGTTTGCCTGAGTGAGTTAAATTCATTCGAAAGTGTATGCACATTGCACCTGTCCCTTTATAAATAACTTTGCATGGTGCTGTATTGGTGACAGTGTTTTACTGATTCCATATTACACCTATCATATCATCCTTCTAGTTAAATACTTAGCTTTGAAAAAAATTCTAATATTAGCTTTTTCTTTCTTCACGAGTTACCTTTCAGATCCCAAAATCGTGTTTACGGCTCCGGGTACCCAGCGGAAGCCCAAGTCTCCCTCGTTTAGCCGATGGTATTTGTGAGGCTATATCTAACGAGTGGCTAGTTCTGTTGAGATATATTTAGATGGAAAAGCCTCTAAGTGTGGTTTGTCGGATTATGTACATAAGTTTTTAATTAAAAAACCCATTGGTACATGGCCGGGATCCGGGATCGAACTCGGGATCTGCCTAGTTAATAGACGTCTTAACCACTCGGCCACCGACGCACCTATATTATCTAATATTAGTTTTACATAATTTGATCACGGGCTCTCAGACTACGTTAACACTATCCATTCTTAGATTTCAATTCGCCGTTGGGTGCCCGTTAAGCTTGTATTTCAAAATCACATATCGTCGTTTAAGTTCTAACACAACGTAAGTCAAAATTGTCGACTTTACAGGAGAGACAAAAAACTGTCTAAAGTTATATTAGTACTAAATTTTTATAAGTTTTCTTTTGATTAATGCTTAATATGGGTCGATACTAATCTAAAAATGATAACATTTATAAAAAAGTACCTATTTGAAAAAATATCTGACATACGTTGTGTAGCCACATTTTTTTTGTGATATTATGGGGACTTACGTAGTGTTTACACACTTTAGGAGAAAAACACTTTGTTATTTACCTTTTAATTTAATCAATATTCAGTAATTTGACAAAAATTATACTTCATAACTTAAACTAATTTTATGAGTATCAATGTCAATATCATTATAATATTAGTAAACTTATATTTTAATTCTCTTACAAAAAATAAAAACTTAAAAATATCCTATTAAAAATTTACAAATATTATCTTTACGTGATCAAAAATAAATAAGTAGGTACTTAATTAGTGTGGTAAAGAATCACAGATTCAAGTTCTTGTAAACATCTTGACATCAGTTATTTTCTATTCATTTTGATACAGCTTTGGCTTTGGTTCTAGGTTTCTTATTTTAGGCCTTCTAGGCAGTACTAGAGAATTGATGCTTTTGAGATGTGGTGTTGGCGCCGTATGCTGTGGATACCTTGGTTCCGCATGTCGCACAAAATTGTCCACACAAGCCTGTGGTAATGGGCAGGTTAGAGGGAAAGAGACCTCGAGGACGAAGCCCCAAATAATAGTTCGATCAAGTGTGCGAAAACCTGGACATCTCTATTACCACAGCCCTTCATCAGGCAAAGGACCGTAGCCGATGGTGGAAGATAATTGAGGAGAAGTTGATGAGTCGGGATCATTATCCTCAGTAATGAGGAACCGACTGTGGAGGAGGCAGTACTAGAAACTCGTCATCATAATTCAATTTGTACTTTATGATTCCGCTAGGTTCATAGAGTAATACTTTCAAATCTGTCACCACTGGATCGTTGGCTTTAGTGCAGGCCGTTTTTCGTAAAATCATAAAGAAAGTCATAGTTTAATAAATAGTTGACAATGAAGATTATACTGAGATGGAAGCATTATATATTTATTTTTCATTTACATTCTATGGCACTATGAATGGAGTCCACTTCCAGTGTGGCCTTTCTCAGCTTTTTCATTATTTCGATTTCATAGCCCATTGCTTAGTGCACTGCATTTCGATTATGAGCCGTGCAGCCATCAGAACATTAAATTACTGGCTACAATTTTTTGCTGCAGGGTTTTCTTCAGGCAGTCCACTATACAGGAGGTATACACAGAAGCAACCAGACCCGCATTGGATTCATCACCAATAACAGTGTACAATTGTACCTACCTACATATTTACTTTCAAGATTGTATAAAGTTCTTTTTCTTTGGCTCTCGATTTATCTTGACTCTTTTCTTCTCTTACTCTCACTTTTTTAATTTTGTATTCGCGATACTCATTTTCTGTAATATTTCCTGACACAGCAACTTTAAGTCCATTTATAATGGTTTTCTTTTTGGGAAAAACTCGTATTCAGAGTTCCTTGCACTATTTAAGTAATTTAACTTTCTTGCCACCATTCGTATCACTAATTTTTATGACTATCTGAAACTAAAACAATAATTATTTTCTTTTAAAATTATTAATCGAAAAAACAACAGTACGTAACTTTCAAAGAAATTCTCAAAATACCAAAGAACAACTTAACGTAAGTCATATTACATTATTAGAGCGTATTTTTCTATTAAAGTTTCGCTTTACTGACTATAATACATTACAAATTATGTCTATTACTTATTTATAAATAGGTGACACTTGAATTATTTACCAAACAATAAATATTTCTTACCTTTTTTTGCAAAATTGTAACAGACTGGTTGTCAACACAGTATTTATGTATGAACTGGAACTGACTTACGTATTGTTTCCAAAAGCTAACATCATTATTGATTTACGTTGTGTTACTTTAAATTGATTTTTGCACTAATATTGGTTGAAAACCTGAGTTCTGATTGGTTGAAACGGTGCGTTTTGCGATTCTCTATCCAATGACATCAAAATGTCCAAAACGCCAATTTATGACTTACGTTGTGTTAGAACTTAAACGACGATATACGTTTTATTTAGG
Source organism: Nemapogon koenigi (assembly GCA_963924495.1). NCBI lineage: Eukaryota > Metazoa > Arthropoda > Insecta > Lepidoptera > Tineidae > Nemapogon > Nemapogon koenigi. The sequence continues at coordinate 1,171,072 of OZ004640.1, read as the reverse complement.
AGATGTCGTGTCCCCATCTTATTATTATTTTATCTATAACTACACTTATCGGGTTATTGTCGTAAATTACTGTTCAATATGACGACATATCTTGTTTTTTGTTAGTTGTTGGCCTTACTTATTTATTATACTAGCTTGCCACTTGGCTGTGTCCGACGATCAATTATTATGTCAAATTAAGGAACCATGGTCAAGGTATGGTATGGATGGATAATTGATCCTGAATGATTTCTGGCCTATGTCACACTTCCGCTCTTCAACTATCTCTTTGCTAACAACTTGCACATCTGACAAATTAACAAACATCTAAGTAAGTATATATATATATATATAAATCAAAGTCGGGTTTGTTCGAACACTTATAACTCGAGAACGGCTGGACCGATTTTCATGGTTTTGATTTGTTGTATTTGTCTCCGTCCCGAATAGCAAAATAACTATTAAAACATTGGAAAAATGCACGAAAAAAACGACTTTTTTGATAACAGTACGGATTAATGACTGAAACAAAAATTCATGGTTTTAATCATTCCAGAACATTCGGTCAATCAGTCATGATGTTTCCTCACGCTATGGAAAAGTAAAAAAACCCATTGAACCCAGATCCTCTCGGTTTTAAGACAATCTATCTAACTAGCTATCATCACGCCTTTCATCTCAAGAGGGGTAGACAGAGACAATTGAATGCCGTTGTTACGATCCTAACATACCTCTTTCGCTTCTTTTATATTATCATACATGCTCGGCGATTGTGTGTTAGGTACATATTTTAATATTTCCGTCGATCAATACATTTTTTATATATTTGATAAAAGTACACCTAAGTCGTCCTTTGCCAGCATTTCCTTTCACTTCAGCCATAATTTAAAATTCAAAATTCTTTCAACGTTTTAAGACAAAGCTCTACCCAATTATACTAAAGAATGAGTTATTTAAAAAATTCACTTTTTCCATTAAATAAAAGCCTTATTTTATTATTATTATTTATTATGTGCATCTAAAAGCGATAACAACATAAAATAGAAAATCGAAGTAAACCGATTCCAATTAACTCGATACACGATGACACCGATTATCATAAAGTAATCATTGCGATGTTCGTAAACATGACACAAAATACACTCAAGTAACTCCTAATCATGCAAATTGAAATTCGATTGCGGTCCTTCAATAAAAACGTAACCAAATAGCTCGTACATTGACCTAATAATCTACTTTAACATTACGTAATGGACTCTACTGGGAATAATAATGTGTTAAATTTAACATTTAAATCGCGTGCGGTGCCGTCATTGACTCCTCTAAAATTGACCACAATTTCGCAATCGATTTTGAACTGTAAATCAAAGGTGCATAATTTAGACTTTTAAATAGTGGCGTTTACTTGCTTGTTAAATCATCAATGCGTTTAAACTTCACTGGTTTTTAAATATGTCTTGTGGCTAGTACTTAGTAACAATGTTAAATAGATCTTTCTGCATTGTTTCTTGGGTTTAGAATCTAAACTTTAGATCAAATAGGGATTTAAGAACTCCATACTCATAAAGTTTGTCGCATGCTAATTATATGCTGCAGCTATATGTAAATTACGCGATAACTATATTGCTTGGTTTCGAAATTAGAATTGCTTTCTAAAGAATGATATATTAAACATGATATAAACGAAATAAAATTTACGAAGCCCTGAAATTCCTAAATTTCTTGCGTATTTGCGACTTTGCGACTCCAATTCTTTCAATTCATTAATGTACATTTATACTTCGTTTATTTCAAAGATAATTTCAAGTATTTGAAGAAAACATTAATTATAACTTGATTTTTTTCTTAAATTATTGTATAATAGTCATACAGCCGAAGTCCGTTTCGTGTATTATCGTAAGACAGGTTTTGTTGAGAAATCGTACTTTCTGATGTTTCTGGTACGTGAGTCTTGATCTATCATATGGTTATCTTATCGATTTTAATAGCATTCTATCTCGATTACATCTTTCTAAAGAGCTAGTTGCGCTGTGATGCGTCGCCTTAAGTTAGAAAATCTAGATTTAAATGTTAGATCAAGACTCACTCTACCTACTCTATTTTCCCGTCATATTCACATTTTATTAAATAATATCATAACTAACTATAATAAAAAAAGTCCCCGACCGCGTCTGTCTGTCTGTCTGTCTCTGACCATTTCACGCAAAAACTACGCAACGGATTTTGTTGCGGTCGTCACTATTAGATATGTTGATTCACGTATTAAACATGGACCTAATTGCATATGCTGTCTAATCCGTCAGAGATATAACAAAATGACTTAAGAGGGAATTGTGTACAATAAAATTATATATATATATATATATATCGTAGCATATATCTATCTCTAATATATAAGTAGTTATAAGCATATTTGTGTGGGTAATACAATTTTTATAAACCGATATTGTCCTCGTACGAAGGTGCGAGTTTATTTTTCTACAAATTACAAAAATGTCAGTACCTAACCAAACTTTAAAACAACTATCGTGCCCCATGCAGGGATCGAACTTGACTAAACCTGTAAGCCATTGAGCAAGTTTAAATAATTAAATAAATACTTATTAAATGATTTAGTCAATAATTGCTTAAGTATATAATTTTATTATCGATTGAATATCAATGTCACTAGAATAATAAATGTTATGTTCATATGTCACTGAACTCCTCCTAAAGGGTTGGACCGATTTTTATGATTTTTTTGTGTGTTTGAGTAGGTCCCTGGATATAATTGGACTCGGTAGGAGCCGCAATCGGGTTTTAGGAATTTATAAATCATTTAATTTTATTTGAAAATATCTACGTTCTTTATGGATTTTAGATGAAAATATCAAGTAATTTTAAGAAACTAATTTGAATATTTTTGTGTTCAATCCAGATGTTATTAAAATTGTCTTAAACAGGTAGGTAATAAATTACAAAAATAAAATAAAACTACAAATAAAAAATTTCATGTAAATCACTATCTACTGGGAGGGTATGCTGAAAATTAAATTGAGATATTTACTTACTTAATACTTAAAACTTTGCAACATATTTAATTGAACCAGTTAGAAATATTATCAATTTAAATTTTTTATATATTTTAGTCCAATCCACTACATAGACAGAAATATATGGTGGTATTGAGAAACTTAATTCCCAATTAATTTTATTATTTATTACTTTACAAATTTCAAAACAATTACATTATTTTTCGTTACAAGCCCATATAAATCTTGTTCTAAACGATATGGTTTAATAAATGAGCAACATACATCCTAACATTTGGAAGTAAAGTGACGGGCCGTGAAATCTCCAGTCACGCCTTTCATATTATATTACTTGTTAATTTTGTTTAAATTAACGTCTGAAGTCAGAATGATGTGTTTAGCAACATATTCTTTATATATATTTAAAGTTAAACGTTGTATGTATGTTTGTTTGTCAAAACAGAGCGTCAATGTGATTTTTTGCACATAAATTAAATTCTTAGGTTACATTCCAAAAAACTCAACAGACGAAGCCGGAGCGAAATGCTAGTTAGTACCTTTTATAATAATAAAATAGAGCTGTAAAATAACAGCAAGTTTATTTTATATATCTATCTATCATCACGCCTTTTATCCCCAGAGGGGTAGGCAGAGGCAATCGAATGCCATTTGTTACGATCCTGACATACCAGCTCTTTTGCTTCTTTTATAATCATCATACTTTTCATACATCGGCTCGGCGATTGTGTGTACTTTTAATATTTCCATCGATCAATACATTTTTTATATCTATACTAATATTTTAAAGAGGAAAGATTTGTATTTTTGTATGTTTGTATGTTTGTTACGAATAAACTCAAAAACTACTGGACGGATTTTGATCATTCTTTCACAATTAGAATTCTACATTATCCCTGAGTAACATAGGCTATATACTATCACGGCATGACGACGGGAACGGGGTGGGCAGAGGTGAACATGACAAAAGCTATGTATGAAGTGTATGTTTGCCAACATTCTGAAATAGTCACATACGAAGTCGTGGGAAACAGCTAGTGATCAATAAAATTACTCCTAGGTCGTCCTCTGCCAGCATTTCCATTCACTTTAGCCATAATTTAAAATTCAGAAATAATTAAATGAAATAAATATACAATTATCATTTAAATTTAAAAATTAAAAACTACTTTTCTTTGCACTTTGCACATTTAAAGCAGACGATGTCTATCGGATATCTAGTTACAAAATATTTTGTAATTTATTATCACTGTAATTTTATTGGCATTTGGTTTTGTAATTACCTAATTAATTTTACAATTCGAGCCTTCGAGATAAAAATCAGACAGCGAAAGTGTTTATTTTTCCATAATAAAACAAAATAAATACACCTTTATGGCCTTTGTAAGTGGGAGAACGGAATAAGATCTATCCGACCCCAAATGTCATCCTCACCTGCACGCTTGGTATCCTCTGCTAGACAACAAACGAGGCTCTGTCGACCGAGCAATGGCAGTATAACCATACACCTAGCTAGGCAACTGGCTGGAAGGGTCTACAGCGAGTCTGAGCACCTAAATAGTCTCAAAATGTCTGGTTCAGAAGGCAAGGGGTAACCACTGCACTATTCTTGCCAAGGAAGTTAACCATGGCGAGTCAATACAAGGTGCGTCGCGCTGTGGACCGCCATGATTGACCACGAACGGCCACGGTTGATGTGTTCACGTTTTGCTAGTTGTCCAAATTAAACAGAACAAGTGGAAAGCCCGTTCCATGTACCACTTCTTTAACAGACGTAAATATATTTTAAAAGAAGTAATATAGACTTTACGTGCTATTCTAAGTGCGAGTAGTCGATTACATCACATATTCTTAAAGATAATTGGAGCTTAGCATTTTTTGCATGAGTGGGAATTAGGCTATAGACTCCTTTCATTAATGCTAAATCTTAATGCAAGCGAAACCACGAGCCTAGTCTAGTCCTAAATGACACACAGTCTTTATTCCCTTATTTGTATTCTGACGTGAATAACACTTCATTGCAAGTTCCCATGATTCTAAAAACGGGATAGGCGACAAAAATCCCATACTTCAACCGTCGACCATAGAAAGCACGCTTGCGAGCGAAAATCATGCGTTTTGAATGTCGGAGATGCGTTTATTTATTTGCATTCTTGTCTCACACATTCCTGGAATGTGTATGTAATAAATTTTGTTCGTCTGTCTGTAATGCACATAATATTGTAGCGACAAATTGGCGGGATTTTTTTACAGCTATAACTAGAGTGATATAAATGGCTATTTGTTATAAATAAATAAATAGTTTAGTGTTATAGAAAGATTTGAATGCAATGTGACACGAGATTAAATTGGCGACAAGCATGCTATTTGATTCATCTAAGTGTCAGATATATTTGGCAGGTGAGCACTTTCATGATCCCGGAAACTGATAAAGTCTAATCTAATCTTATCTAATATGTTCAAATGTTATTGACCCCATAATAATATCAGATGAGTCACTAATACGTAAATAAGTTGAAACGTGAGTTTGTTTGTAAGAAGTTAATTCAAAAATTACTAGGATTATTTGAAAATGTCTTTCACGGACATGGTTTATTTGAAATTTAAACACTTCCGTTCCATTTCCCTACAAATGCCACATAGCGAGCGCTGAAACACATCGAAAAAAGAATAAATCGCTTGCAAAAACATTAAATAAAATCCTAATGGATGCTCCACTATTAAGAGCCTATCTCCATAAAAGTTGCAAGTACATTCTGTCACCTGCTGAGATGAGAGTATAAATTGTATATTTCAAGTGAACGGTCCACAGTTGCGACATAAGGATCTCAGGCACATATATAGGGTGATGTTTAAAGTCATAAATTAATGTGGGAATGATATAAACAGCATGGGTCCGTCTCGTGATAGGACTCAGTAATTATTTTTATGGTTATAACGATACTAAGTATTCAGGCTGACTTGGCCTAGTTCAAAACTAGAATACTCTACGCTTTAGGTACTGAAATCAACGATAAAACTTGACAAAATAAAACAACATTTTTTTCATAGGTATACTAATACTTAAACACTAAGCTTATGGGCGTAATTTTTGTAACTGTTGCCTAAATTGTTTATAAAATATGGTTTATTTTAAATTTTTAAAGCAAATATTCTTCGTGAATACTAAAAGTGAATAAATCTAGATTGTATTTTTTTTATAAATATATTTTACCCATTTAAACATGATATAATATAATTAGAATATAATAAAATATAAACTCATTTTGTGTTTTGTCTTTATACTTTCACCAATTCTTTTCGCTGTTTTAAGTAATATTTCAAACAAGAAACATATTTCCAAGTGACAAAATATTCTGCAAGTCTTGTGCAATTAAATGGAGTGCTTTCTTTGATGATGATTACAAATGCATTCTTTCCATTTTTTTCACTGGTTGCCCAGCATAAGACTAAGTATTTTAACCGATGGTATTTGTGAGGCTATACCTAACGAGTGGCCAGTTTGTTGAGGTAGGTATTTGTATTGGATTTTTTTAAATCAGCCTGTATAGGTTTATCGTTCGATGTCCGCTCACATAGTAATAATTACAATCTACTTTGAAATAATGTTATGTTCAGTTTACACTTCAATATTATAATTCTTATTATAAAACCAAGCTTTTATTGATATTATTATAGCTTAGCATCAAGGATTCTAGAATAAAAGATAATAATTTTATAAGGTCATCTTTGTTCGAGGAAAACTACTGCACTGATTTATATATATGTATATCTCTGTGGATTTTTTTAAATGTGACATAATAATTTGTCACAAAGCATTTCCGAAGATTGGGATATCACGCTGTGAAATCGTCTAAAGGGTAAATAGAGATTTCACAGTAATAGTATTTATGTTTTTTTTTAGTCATTAGAAAAGAATGCGGAGTAAAAGATGATGTTATGACTAAAATGAAGAAAAGTAGTTTACGCTGGTTTGGACACATTGAAAGAATGAAGGATGAAAGATTGACTAAAAAGGTTTATATGGCTGAGGGGTAACGAAATGCTGGCAGAGAACGACCTAGGTGTACTTTTATTGAACATATAAAAAAAATATTGATCGATGGAAATATTAAAATTACATACAGTCGCCGATCATGTATGAAAGGTATGATGAATATAAAAGAAGCGAAAGAGGTATGTCAGGATCGTAACAAATGGCATTCGATTGTCACTGTCTACCCCTCTTGGGATAAAAGGCGTGATGATAGATAGATAGATAGTATTTTTTATAGTACGTTTTAAGACCCATGGTTCACATTGGTAGAAATTTTTTTTTTCTAAATAGTAGTTTTTATTTGATAGCATTAAGACGATAGGCTTAGCACTATAATGATAGGCTAAGTAATTTTAAATCCTTATAATTTTAAACGGTCCATACATAATTCTCATAGACATGGGAATATTCGTTCAAAGTTATCGAAGAAAACGATCGAATTCATTACAGTATACAACCGCCTATTAAATCGATTTAAGATCTCGATACGCGTGATATTATGTGTTAAGTGCCACCGACATCGCGGTGGTCCCGAAATAATTTTCCAATGATTGCTGCCTTCATAATTTACCGAATATTTTGCCCTTATTTCATAATTTTACCGTTATTTTAAATGCATAAAATAAAAGCTTTCGGCTGCCTGTATGACTGTACTAATAATAATATGATCTACAGTTCTGCAAACAGCTTGTGTACGGATTAACGATGTGAATCAAGTCGGAGGAAAATGATTGCCACCAACGCGCTCTCTTGGAATGTGCTGTCTAAACCGTTAGAGATATAATAAAATGATGTACTAAAGAATTATGTACAGTAAAATGATCTTCAAAAAAGTCTTCAAATAATCTATCTATTTTTAATAATTAAATAGTTACAGGCGTTTTTACGATTTAAATTACGTAATAATTAGGTAAATCAATTGTTAAAGTTATAACTTCGTTCGTTCAATTTGAAATGTGACATAATATTATCTTGAAAGATTTCAGGATGTCACTTTCAGGTTCTTAATGCGTTGATCCGTTGTTCTATTTAGATGTAAAAGAAGAACAAACAAAGAAACTTTCGCATTCATAATATTAGTTAAGTTTATTTATAGGTAGTTTAATTTCACGAGACAAAATTTCTAAAAAGAACCAGTTCAATACCAAATTTATCCATCGTTAACAGACAGACATCACTTTCTATTCTATTGTAGTTTTATACCTTGTGACAGTTGACTTTTGTCGATCATGCACATTCGATCAAAATCGATTCATGATTAAAACGAATTCAGCGACTAAAATATACAGGGTGTAATTTAAGAAACTTTGAAACTATAATATTTTTTTTTCATGAGTTGCCTTACAGCTCCTGAAACCGTGTTACGGTCCCAGGGAACCCAGCGGAAGAACAAGTCTCCCTCTTTATAATATAATATAATCTGTTCTAATATCTAATAAAGCTAAAAGCCGGAAATGTAAACCTATTTGACTTAAAATGAGTCCGTTCCGCTTAACCATTTCCCGCTCATTACCCTTTCTTGGTGGAAACCGGGCTAAAGAGTTTAAAAGCGGTTATCTCTGGAACTACCAATTGGTTGAATAATAATTAATATTGCATTTGATAGCCCAATTCCTTGAGAAGGTTATTGCATATATAACATCATGCTGCGACCCAAAGCAGCGGAGCAGTAACCGTTAACGCAGGTGCAACACATATAAGATATACAGAAATCTGTTCTAAGTAATAAATGCATTTTTTCTTATTTATATAAATAAAAATCAATTGCCACATGTCTGACGGAGCATCACTTGAGATCGGCTTGAATTTGGCTGTTTTTGTTTTTCTCTGTTCATAATTGTCAGCAAAAGTATTTTGGGGTAAGAAACATTTGAAAACTCGCCCCGAAAATTTGAGAATTCGGGAGACACTGAGAAAAATTGGAGAATCCGATTGTGAAAATATTTCACAATAATACACGGATGAAGTCGGGGGTCCAAACCTAGTTTTTAAAATAGATAACAGAGTTGCCCATACTAACCCATCTTAATATAACCACCTGTATATATTTAACGGTACTTGTTCAATAATCTACCTGATTAGCTATATTGTTGAGTTGAGAAAACTCTCAAGTGATTTATAATTAAAAATGAGCAATGATTCGCGTGTTATTGAAGTTCAATTATGTGGTAAACTGTTGTAGATCTCTTCATTAAGTGCCTTCATTTGGAATTTTAAAACGGTCCCGGATTCGATACACTCACTTTTAAATAAACTAAGCACCAATTTTCTAGATTTCTTGTGCTTCGGAATGCTCCTAAAAATTACAGCTCCTGTTCTGTTTTACATATGGACAACTGGCTAAATGTGAACACTGTTACCGTTGTTCTTAGCATAATATTACTTCAACACTAATTATATTATAAAGGTTGTAAGTTTGTAAGTCCTGAAACTATATTATCCCTGAGTGCTATAGGCAATATTTTTATTTTGTTCGAAAATATCCACGGGCGAAGCCGGGGGCGGAAAGTAAGTAAGTAATAAAGTATAAATTAAACTATATACACAGTAAAAGCTGAACAGATTTGGATAAAATTTGAAACAGTAAACTTTTGTAGGTATATTTTGTTGCTGAAATAAATGCTTGACAATTAATTTTCGAAAAAAAAAAACATTAATTTTCCCGGGATATTAAGAAGTCGATGTCACTCTATGGTCCTCCAGTTATCTCTGTGCAAAAAGTCATGTCGATCCGTTGCTAGGTTTTGACGTGAAATAAGGACAAACAAACAAACGTATTTTCGAATTTGTTAAGATCAGGATGGACTAGTCTTATCTTCTTTGCATGCTAGAAACCATGTAAAGTTTGTAATAACAAAATTAATTGGGATAAAATATTCAGAAGTGTTTTGCATAAAATCTGGGAAACAAGTTGCATAATTCATAAGGTATTGGTGTTACGGTTCATTAAAATATGATTATAGTGTAGAGCTGATTTCAAATTTCAATTAAGTTTTTGATTATTTTCTTTGACATTTTCTGTTAATTTTGCAATTTAATCTGACCTCATTCAATACTGATACGGCTAATTATTAAATATAGTTCAACTAGATATTAGATACTATAATAGATCCATATTAATATTATAAATCTGAAAGTAACTCTAGAAAAAAATGCAAATAAAATACGACTTACATATTTATCGAGGTCAAAAGACTGATATTTCAAGCAATAGGTCATGATTTATTTACACAGAGCCATAGGCTACTTGCTTTCTTTTATAGATTCGCCACAATTTCTTAACACAGCTACTACAAAATTCAAAATATGAACGAAAAGAAAAAAAATATCGAACGCTATACATCACTTTCGGAACGCAAGTGTCTACCTCACGTTCGGGCCACATTAAAATTATAAGGAATTTAAGTGAAATTGCTCCGAACGCGTTTATAATCGAGCCATCATTACTGGCCTGGCCTTATCAATGACCTGTAATTTGCACACTTTTCAATAATCGACGATTCGTTTTGAATTTGAATTCGGTCCATTACAAAAATTGGGTGATGTTATACTAGATAGTTATCTACCTTGTGATTTTGGTTCGCCGATTGTCATCTACAAATTATGGCGATCTTATAGAAACTAGTTTTTGGGTTAGGTAGGTATGTATTACTTTATAAATTAGAAACGTCTCAAGAAGACACGATGGGAGATATTAAGGGTTACTGAGGCAGAGCACCAGCGATATGGAGTGATGGCATCGTGTAGAGAGAGGGTAGAGCATGGAGGAGAACTGCCGAGGATAAGGGGAAGTGGCGCAATGTTGAGGAGGCAGCAGTCTAGCAGTCAGTGCAGACGATGTTCTAAAATACGAACTTCATATTTTAGAACATCGTCGTGTAAATTCCATAGATTAATAAAAAAAAGGTCAGAGCGTTAGAGTCGAAACCGTAGGTCCCGAATCCTAACATGCAAGCAAAAGCCTCAATCGACTTCTTGTGCTTCGAAGGACACGTATGTTATAAAGATAGATGCATCTATATATATCTAGCTTTTTAAAAATTTTTTGAATTGTGACATCCGGGATAAATACTAGCATATGTCACTCTCGCAAAAACCCTCCAACGATCTCTGTGCAAAAAAAAAATCACGTCAATCCTTTTTGCTTTGTTTTCACATAAAATAAGGACAAATAAATAAACAAATGATTAAATTAACGCAAAAATAATTAATAAATTTTAAAGGAATTAGATATTATAAGGCCGATTTTCAGGACGCCCTATACCAAAGAACTGAAAAATTCATCTATACTAATATTATAAATAGATAAAGTTAGTAAGTTTGGATGTAAGGGGGTAATCTCTGAAACTAGGGATACGATTCTGAAAATTCTTTCACTAATAAGAAGCTAGATTATTCCTGATTGCAATAGGATATTATTATAATTTCGTTTGAAAATATCCACAGGAATAATATATCAATAAATCTGAATAGAACCTAAACTTTTGGAAGAAATCAACAATAACAATGGAAAATTATAAAAAATTAAGATATATTCATTATGAATACAAAAAAAAATTTCGCCACGCCTCTTAACTACCGTAGAACGGTCATTATAATATATCACTGTGTTTCTTAAGCGCCATAATGCTGACTAACTAGCTTTCAAATTATAACTTTGTAACCTGATATTTTACGTCGTTTTAATCAAAGGGTTTTATAATCACTAGTGTTGTTCCGTTTGTGAGTTTCAATATGGATGTGGATCTATATTGGTGTTGATTCTAGTTGATACTAGTATTTTTTGGATTATTTACCAAAATGAAATATAATTAGCGCATTGTGCGTTAATGTCTAAACCGTAGGTTACAAATTCAGTCATTAGTTTGCAATTTTAAGATGCAAGCCTATTTTTAATTATGAAAAATAGACAATTTAGTACCTATAATTAAGATTAATGGCGAAAGATCACAACTCTATGAATTATATAATATCAATGAGGGAGTTCAATGCACAAACCGGAATACCTAAGGAACATGAGCATTCAGCAAAAAAACTTGAAGGAGGCTTTTACCCAAAAGGGGTCCATACAAGAGGGATAATTTGAATTAATTTTAATGAATATTACTTATCTCCAAAATCACAATTATTATAATTATACTTTTTATTTTATTATTATTATTATTTTATATTATTTTCATTTTAACTTAATGATTTGATCGGAGTGATTTATATTATTGTATTTTTGTATGGAATTAAATAAAGCTTTATTATTATTATTATTTAATATTTTAATGTTTAGATTAGATTTAAGGTTTGTAGAATTGAAAGATAATATGTACTTTATATTAATTAATTGAATTCAGATTTTAGCAACCGTATTTATGATCACGCAATAAGTAGGTACACACACACAGTTTTTTATTTGTTTCTGTGACAAAGGTGACATAGGCTACTTTTTATCCCACAAATCTTTGAGCAAAATTCTTATGTCACATTTCTAAAGTTTTCACGTGTGAAGCCGGAGCAGAAAGCTAGTTAAATAATAAATATAATTCAACTGACTCCCTTGAGGACGGGCTCTTTTCCCGCAACCTGACGTCAGTGTGTCCATTTTGCGTGAAACTGATTCCCAATTTGATCCTATTTTCACGGGCGGAACCGCTGCTTTTTTATCTTCACTGGTTGCCTTACAGCTCCCGAAACCGTGTTACGGTCTTAGGGTACCCAGCGGAAGACCAGCGTCTTTTACCCGATGGTCTTTGTGAGGCTATACCTAACGAGTGGCCAGTTCTATTGTGGTATTTTTTTATGAAAATCTAAATTCGGTGTGATTTGTTCCTTTATTTAGATCACTCTATCTTTTCAAACAAATCCACATTTTTATTAAAATTTATTAGATTCAGATCAGTGCGGCGGAACATCATAAATATCAACTTATAATAGGAGAACAACGCCCACACAATGTCATCTATATTATGTTTGTTTTAAATTCATTAAAAGTCATTTGAATAAATACTTAATTATGTTAAAAATTCCGTCGCTTTATTTAGGAATCCGTAGGTATTGAACATTATCATACATCTCCTTACGCTTATGTTAGGTTGGATGTAAGGGGTAATCTCCGAAACTCCTGAAACGATTCTGAAAAAAAATATTCATGCCAATGTTTGTCTAGAAAAGGCTCCGAAAGGGCTAAATGGACTTTGATGAAAATTGAGGGATAATAGTGGGTACTTATAGATTTACAATATGCTTATCTTGAAGGGTTTCTTAGACGGCAAGTTAAAAAAAGATCGTGAAGATAGTAAAGATTCCTGAAAATTGTGTTCATAACTTAACAATTTCTGGACAATACGCCTCCATTATGCTGGGCAGTCCAGTCCTCATGGCATCAAACAGCGGTAGACCGGTCAGTGATTTTATTTGATCTGCCCATCGTGTAGGCAATCGACTGCGTGAACTTTTCTAAATATTGTACCGTGTGCACTTGGCCGGTTTTTTGTTTATTTAATTCTACGGAACCAAAGACATACATTAATATTATTTTACAATAAGTTATGTCAACATGGTATATTCTTATTCCGTAGACAGTAACTGTTTCGTATGAAATTATGACCGCTTTATTATAATATTCGGTGTTAATTAATTACATTTTGATTTAGTATTTGCTTTTTGTATTAATTTGTTTTTTTACTCCTTTTTCCATTTCTTTTTACCTAATTTTAATTTAAAGCGGCTTCAAAAAGAAGAAAGCTTATTTGTTATATAGATATATGCCAATTTTGTACTGAATTGAATGAAAGAGTATTCTTCTGAAAAGGTCCTATTTGGTATTTATAAAAGTTAGTACAGTAGTTTTCAGACATTTTAAATAACCTAATATTTTACGTGCTTTTATTTATTTTTTTGTAATTTACTTAATGTCATTTTATTGTCTTATCTTGTGTATATTATATCATTCTTCATTCATCCATCATCCATTTTTTTAAATATTTCATGCACATGAAATAAAAATCATTCGCCGAATCAGTAACTGTCAAATAAAGATAAGGTGTGTGTATGCGTCTGTGTGTAAGAAGTAAATTTCTTAAAAAAATATTGTAAAAAATTTACAATTTGATGCCAGAGAAAGAAACCCATTTCAGGGAACTTCTAAGTTATTTTAACTATAGCTCAAAAATTTTTACTTATATCTGAATTACGTCCATATTTCGCGTAGTCGGATAAAACTTAAACCAAAAACCGCTATTCACCCGCTCTCAAGTAAATTTAATTCAAGTCGACACAAAAACTCGACAAATTGAATCGAGGAGCAAATTACACAAACGGGCCTTTGCGACAAACGAGTGCCGTCGAGTTCAATCAATCACACTAACTACTTTAAAATACTGTCTGTCTACCCCTAATGGTATATGCACTTATTATACGAAGCCTCAGAAAGATATCTACGCTTGAAATTTAGTAAATAAACTTTTCTTGACGCAAATTTTGTGACAGGCTTGGATGGACGGACGGACTGAATGAATGATTTTATAAGAGTTCATAGGAACCCTAAAAATAGCAAGTACCTACCTTGCATCCTTCACAGGTGAATGCTCCGAAATGAAACCCAGCCGCAGGTTCACCGCACACCTTACATTGTTGATTCATCTGCAAAAAATACATTGTGATAAGTATAATGAACTGTTTGTCAAACATTTGGGGATTGACTGCATTCGGAACGTGATTAGATAAAAATGTAACTTTAAAGATGGTGTTGTTAGTAAAATTAAGAAAAATTGCTGGTTTTTACATATTGAAATAAAGATCTTTAGTAATTTAAGGCCATGCAACTAAAGAATTAAAAAATTGGCCAAGAGCGAGTCGAACTTGACTGGAGAGGGCTTCGTACCATTTTTTTCTTTGAGATTTTCCTGTTTTACTATATTTCCCTTTTTTTTCAAAATTATACGCTAAATTTTCGTATAATTTCTTTAATGTAATTTAAACTATGCATTTTAAAATGTCACTTTTTAATTTTTCCCCAACATCGAAATTTGATTATTTATGCTCCATGATTGGGTCATCAAACTGAACATGTACAAATTTTCAACCTTTTTCGTCCAGTAAAGTCGGAGCTAAGAGTAAAGCTGTGACAAACGGACAGACAGAGAGACACAAGAGAAACCAGAAAACTAGAAATTACATAACATTCGAGCAACTAGAATACAACTGCAATAGCGACCGAATTATCGTCGCGCGACAGGTTTATAATTGCAAATTATTTTTTTTGTTGATGAACCGTAAAAATGAATTGTGAGTATCGAAAAAAAATAGGTACCTATTTTGTTTACTTAACTTTTTGCAATAAAAGAGGCAGTCACGAATTAATGAATTTACTATCTGTATATTTATTAAACTGTGACATTTTTCACATATCACTGATTGTCCTTTTTCGTGACAAGTGGATATTAAGACCATATTATACAGACGAAATGTATTGCCATGTAAGTTTACGAGCCAAACTGGATTTAGCTGTTTCTTTAAAATTAACAAGCATATCTCTTTAATAACTACAAGTTTTTGACTTAATTTTTAAATTGTCTAAGTATTTGTTAAGCAGATGTGAATGTAAGAACAATAATTGTTTATTTGCTGATTTATGAGGTATATCAATGAAAATATAATAAATCAAATAAAATGAAAATATCTTATATTATAAAAATAATATCTCAGATAGACAATAAACCAAAATTCATATAAATTCTCCTGAGGCTAAAAATAGTGCACTAAAATAGAGTACCCGGTTTTCTTTTTTTTTTTAATTCTTGATAAAAAGACAATATAAGGAAAATTAATAAGAACATAGAATATGTGTTATTTTTTTATTAATATTACTTATAATATAAATATAAAACCATAATTTAGGGGCTTCCATCTAAATATACCTCAAGAGAACTGGCCGTTGCTAGGTATAGCCTCACAAATACCATCGGCTAAACGAGGGAGACTTGGTCTTCCGCTGGATACTCTGGAACCGTCACACGGTTTCGGGAGCTGTAAGGCAAGTCGTGAAGAAAGAAAAATATTCCTATCTCATAACGCTAAGAAATTGTGGCGAGAAGTATGACACGTGCGGAAAATCACGTAATATTTTAAACACATGACGCTTTTATACTATTCATTACGCATGCATACTCTGGTATGTTCTATAGAAACGGCTGAATGGATTAAGGAATGGATGGATAAAGTTTTCATTGAACATAAGACATAGACCTACTTTTTTTTACTATTACTCGATATATTATCATGACTATTTAAATAGGATAGGTCAGCAGGTATGTAAGATTACCTATTGGTAGCGTGAGAAAATAATATTACGCTTCTCCACCGTAAAGTTACTTGAAATATTACAATTGAAAACACAACACATTTTCACTAATAAATTATTTAAAATTGTGCCAGTTTTACAAGATTCTTCAAATCAATGTAATAATTTTAATCGATGAAATAACAAACGAGAACGTAATGCTCTCAAAATCAGAGTTCACAATATGTAAAATCATTTCCTCCTTGACAAGACGTAATACATTTAACAGTCATAGTGATGTGCAATATTTATTTTACCCTTTTATCGATGAATTTGTTACTATGCAGGTTAATATGCAATAGATGGCATAAAGAAATAATGAGAT
Organism: Nemapogon koenigi; assembly: GCA_963924495.1. NCBI lineage: Eukaryota > Metazoa > Arthropoda > Insecta > Lepidoptera > Tineidae > Nemapogon > Nemapogon koenigi. The sequence continues at coordinate 1,154,372 of OZ004640.1, read as the reverse complement.
CAGATAATAATCATCAGAATATCGTAAATAATGTTGTAAATGCAAAAGTGTGTGTTGTTTTTTTGTCAATATACGCGATGTTTTTGCACAAATATTTTTGGAGGGCTGCAAAGAGACATAGTTTTTATACCTGAAAACCTTCAGGATAAATTCAGAAGTCACATTTTAAAATGTTCGACGGGCGAATTTGAAAAGTTCCGCTATCCATCCACCTCCTGTGGCTCCATGATCAGATTAGCTCGATTGCACACGATAGTACCAAATTATTGTTTTGCTATCCGAATTACATACACTTGCAATGTTACAAGTTACAAAGTAGTTTAAAATCGACTTTGATTTGATTACATTACATACTTATTTTGTTAATTACATACAAATGAATGTAGCTAATATAAATCATATAAAAATACAATTTTATCGATAACCATTTCATCGATACATCCAAATCACAACACTAAAACCTCAAGTGTTATCAAAGTAAAGTGTTTCTTATAAGGCACCAAACCGTTCGTGGCTTCCTAAAAATCCAAAGCAAACATAGCCGACTTAATATTTTCACAAGAAACTTTCGAGTACCTTTCAAGCAGGACTCGAAGGCCGTATGTAATTAAAGCCAAGCTGTTTCTAAAAAAAATGACATAATTTTTTTTCGAGCACCCGGATGTAGACTGTACGTCTGTACATGTTTGCTCTAAAATTTAAATATGTAGTGAAAAAATTACACTTAGCTTAGACAAGTTGGAATTTACAAGAGAGAGTTAATACTTTTATGTGATTCATCTTTTTTATTTACATATGCATATTGCATATGTTTTGCCGTATTCCTCAATCATTTTTTACTTGTTCACGGGTTACCTTGTAGCTCCCAAGTCTTCCTCTTTTAGCCGATGGTTGGTTGTGAGGCTATACCTAAAGAGTGGCCAGTTATGTTGAGATATAATTTAGAAGGAAAAGCCTAATTATAGAATACCCATTGATAGATGGCGGGATCGAATCGTGTTCTGTCTAGTTAAGGGTCTTTGGCAGTCGGCCATCTTACTTCTGGCAAAAATATGGCAAATCTTAAATAATCCTAATCCTAGAGCACTAAATAGTCATAGTTTTTAAAACGCATTAGCAATGCTTGTTTCAAAAACTACTATTTAAAACCTTAAATAATAAAAATATGGCTTAATCCAATTTAAAATAATAACTATCAACAATTTGAGTTGAAAATGTATTAACTAGGCAGACCCCGGGTTCGATCCCGGATCCCGGCCATGTATCAATGGGTTTTTTAATTAAAAACTTATGTACATAATCCGACAAACCACACTTACAGGCTTTTCCATCTAAATATATCTCAACTGAACTAGCCACTCGTTAGGTATAGCCTCAAAAATACCATCGGCTAAACGAGGGAGACTTGGTTTTCTGCTGGGTACCCTGGAACCGTAACACGATTTCGGGAGCTGTAAGGCAACCGGTGAAGAAAGTAAAAAAAATTTTGTATAAATAAACTAATTTTTCTAGGATTAACTGAGATTAGATTTGCCATATTTTTGACAGATGTAAGATGGCCGACAGACAAGGACCCTTAATACCAGACGTTTTAACCAATCGGCCATCGATTCAATTTATTCCGGATTAATTAAAAGTTAACATAAATATATGATCAGTTTAGGGACTAGATAAATAAGTATGAACAACTGAAAAAAAAAATTTCATGTATTACAAATCAAAATTCCCTTGATCAATCAAGACCACCATTTGTAAAATAACCTAACATATCAACTCAGCACAGTGATAGTTATCACATAAATTAAATTCATTAAAAAAACCTGGCCAAATAAATTTTAAACGAAAAAAATTTAACAGTGGCCAGTCACGACAACTTAACGAGACCATCCGAAGGCGCTAACATGTTATTACAGGGTATTTTTTTAAACAAAATATCACGAATAATTTCGTACCTTCGTGATTTTGTATGAAGCGTTTACCAAAACCAACAATGTTACCCAAAACTCGGTTCTCAATTACCTTTAGGATTTTTAAAGAATGTTTGCAATAAACAAAAATATATGTAGCAATGGAATTTTTTACTTAAAAAATACACTAAGAAGTTCTTTTGGTACCCTCGCAAAAATATCATCAACTAAATAAGGAAGAGTTGCCTTTCCATGGGTATCATAGGACAGGTAACAACTAGGTTCCTAGGAGCCGTAAAAGTTCCAATCCTATCACTTCACCATTCCTACATATTACAAAACACGCAAAACCCACGGAACGGAGGTTGTTGCGGTTTTCTCTATTAGATAGGTTAATTCACCAGGAACGTTTACGAGTATTAATCATGGACCTATCATGTTTAGGAGCTGAGTATTAACAATAGGTATAAGTGTTTTCATGGTGTATGCTGTCTAAACCGTCAGAGATATAAAAAAATGATTTAGCAAAGAATTGTATAGAATAAAATAATCTACAAAAAAGTTATATTTTGAAGAAAAAAAATCTGAACTATTTCTAAATCTGGACTTTGTTACCAGGTCCCGCCGTAAGGTATAAATTTGTTTAAATAATTATCCTATAAAAACTATATTTTGGTTTCTACTAATATAATTTATGTGTATCGTAAACAAGTCGTTCGTAATTTTTTACTTCCTTTACACGATTTTACGAGTATTTGTCTACTAATTTTTATATTCGTTTTAAAATGGCAAATTCATAAATTAAACTCAAGTAGTTAAAACTAATTTGGTTGATTTTATTAAGGTCTGTATTCTGTCTACGGCAAGGATAATAATTATTTTTGATGTGTAATATCTTTCCTGCAATCTGTAGGAGTGATTTCGTGAAAAGGGACGGAAGTGTGTAACAGGAAACCGGGAAAGCGCGTCCTATTTGATTTGACCAATGAGCGCGCGCGGTGGTAGAGTTGGCCGTCAAATGGTACCAACCCATTTTCCGAGAGGGTGGTACTGTCAGCCAACATTGTGTGCGTGTACCAAGATGAGATGTCAGATGTTACACATCATAATTATGCGACTACTGTAACGCTCGCTCGTTTTTTAATATGAATCAATTTTGGAATCAGCGTTTCTTTGTTTTACACGCGGTCGTTAAAATATGTAAGTATCAATTTTTATTATAGAAAAAATGTTAAAGCCAGACAAAATTAAGAGCAGATCAAAATTCATAAAGTCGTTTCGGTGTCTATTCTGAACAAATAACAAGACTTCTATTCAAGAATTCTATTGCACCTAGTCATAGTTTCCACTTTTAGCCAGTTGCCTAAAAAAGCGTTTTAGACATCTTTTGAGGGTTTTTATTTGTAAAATTTCTTCTTCTTCTTTCTTCGCAGCTCCCGAAACCGTCTTACGGTCCCAGGGTACCCAGCGGTCTCCCTCTTTTAACCGATGGTATTTGTGAGGCTATACTGATCGGATTATGTTCATAATCATAAAAAAACCCATTGGTACATGGCCGGAATCCGGGATCGATCCCGGGGTACCAATGGGTTCCGCTCGGCCACCGACGCATCGTTTTCATTTTTTTAAATGTCTATTTATATAATTTGTTGTTGTTTTTAGTGGCTGCAACTTAATTTTGAAAGCACATGCAAACAATTAAATTGAGTTTATTTGTTTAAATGAGTGTGAAGCCATGTGTGAACGCTAGCGAATAAATAAATATTAAAAAATACACTCGTTAGTCACGAAAAATGAAGGCCCAATCGCCCTGTCAGCTCCTTTTCAATTTATCAACTCAGTTTTTATCAAAAATATCTTGCAAACCCAAAAATAAACGGGTTCATATATGAATAATATGTCAAAGTCACATTATTTAGGTTGGCATCTTTATAATTTTATCTGATTATTCGCGTCGCTTTAATTAAGCAATTTTGCGAAGAGACAACAGAACACGTAATTTAAAATTTTTCGTCGATAGGCATCTTTTAATTGATGGTCGTAATAAAATATTATTTATGTGTTTTGACGAAAAAATGACAATTTTCATTCTGTACTCGGATTCTTTTAGCAATCTATATATATAATAAACCTTTTAAAAAAAAAGTGCACCGACTTCAAAAATTTGCACTGAAAAGTAAGAAATAATAAATATTTCGTCGTAGAATTTGAAGACAGTTGTTGCCAAATTAGGATACAAAACTAAGTAAATATCTAAGAAGATAAAGATCTGTTCAATATTATCTATGTTTGTATGTACTGATGATCGTAGGTTCCTAATGAATTGTCTATATTAGTGAATTTTGGAACTAAGTTGTTTCTAATTTGGCACCAACCGTCTTCAAATTCTACGACGAAATATTTATTATTTCTTACTTTTCAGTGCAAATTTTTGAAGTCGGTGCACTTTTTTTTAAAGGTTTATTTTACCCTTTTAAGTGATGTTGCTGCCTTGAGAGACAAATAATAACGCAACTAAAAAAAATTTGATGGAAAATAAAAAAAAAATACCCCTGTGGATGTGATTTGAACCATGTAATGTGCTTGTGCATCCTATGCACCCCACATTTAACCGCTAGACCATCGTCACGAAAATTGACAATTTCGTGTCAATAGCATCCGTTGCTAAGGCTTTTTCTTTTCAGCCGTAAACAGAAATTAATTACTGAATTTCTGAAAAACTACTGAACCGATTTTCGTCATATGTCTGTGAGATAATGTCGAGAAATTATTATGTCTTGAAAAAAATAAGTTGTCAAAATCGGTACATATTTTATCGAGATATCAAGAAAAATGTACCTCTAAAGTCAGTTTTTTCAAAATTTCTGAAAAACGAATGAACCAATTTTTATACATTTAACCGCTAGACCATCGTCACGAAAATTGACAACTTCGTGTCAATAGCATCCGTTGCTAAGGCTTTTTCTGATACATAATTTTCAGCCGTAAACAGAAATTAATTACTGAATTTCTGAAAAACTACTGAACCGATTTTCGTCATATGTCTGTGAGATAATGTCGAGAAATTATTATGTCTTGAAAAAAATAAGTTGTCAAAATCGGTACATATTTTATCGAGATATCAAGAAAAATGTACTTATAAAGTCAGTTTTTTCAAAATTTCTGAAAAACTAATAAACCAAATTTTATGAGATAAAAATGGGACCAATCCGGAAGAATTATCTGACGATTAAAAAAGAAACCATCAAAATCGGTTCACAATTGGCGGAATTATCGATGTACATACATACATAAAAAAAAATAAAAAATACGGTCCGAATTGAGAACCTTCTCCTTCTTTTTTTGGAAGTCGGTTAAAAAGAGAAGTTCTGATTCACTGACTTATCAACGCCCAGCCCAAACCCTTAGACATATGAAGCTGACATTTTGCACAGAGATTCCCTTTATTATGTAGACAAGGAGTAAGGAAGGAAATTTCGATACTCAACCCCTAAACGGGGTCAAATGGAATAAATACGTATCGTACGATAAAATCTTATTTCCTGCGTGAATCAACTTGAAACTTAGTACAAATATTCTTCAAAACAAATAATAAAATACATATTTCTAGATTTTTAAAAACAACCTTTAAGTAGAGGTGCAACGGGGTGTAGAAGTTTGTATAGAGTAATCGTATTACCTGCGTGTATCAACTTGAAACTTGGTACAGATATTCTTCAAAACAAATAATAAAACACGTGTTTTTGGATTTTTAAAAACGACCCGTAAGGAGGGGTGCAACGGGGTGTAGAAATTTGTATAGGGAAATCGTATTACCTGCGTGTATCAACTTGAAACTTGGTACAAATATTCTTCAAAACAAATAATAAAACACATATTTTTGGATTTTTAAAAATGACCCTTACGGAGGGGTGCAACGGGGTGTAGAAATTTGTATAGGGAAATTGTATTACCTACGTGTAGGTATCAACTTGAAACTTGATACAAAATATTCTTCAAAACAAATAATAAAACACGTATTTTTGGATTTTTAAAAAGGACCCTTAAGGAGGGGTGCTACGGGATGTAGAAGTTTGTATGGGGAAAAATTTTGTTTTGGACGAATCTACTTGAAACTTAGCTAGAGAACATAGGAGTTGACCTAAAGTAGTTTTTAAAACAACTTAATAAATTGTTAAATTGGACATGGTGAAATATTTTTACGGGACTGGGAAGATATTAATTTATAGGTAGGTACCGAATTTATACTTTTTGGACTTCTGACTGACGGGGAATTTACGGGGGTAAAAGATAAAATTAAGGTAAATCTCTGCGTATTTACATAAATTACGTCATTATTCCTAATTCTACGCGGACGAAGTCGCGGGCAAAAGCTAGTACTAGATAAACTAGCTATCCGGCTTCACTCTCGGTCATCTTTACAGGTAGAAATTACTTTTGTTGTCAAATATATATCTATTATATTATTATTGAGTGTATATGATTATATTTAATATACTTAAAGGTTTTTTAAATATTTAAATAAATTAAATAAAAAATTATCGTTAAAGATCGATGTTTTTTTAGTTAGTTAGAATATAACAAAAACATTTTTTCTTCACGGGTTGTTTTACAGCTGCCGAAACCGTGTTAGGGTCCCAGGGTACCCAGCTGAAGACTAAGTCTCCCTCTTTTAGCCAGTGCTTTTAGCCGATGGTATTTGTGAGACTATACCTAACGATTGGCTAGTTCTGTTAAGGTATATTTGGATGGAAAGCCTCTGAATGTGGTTTGTAGGATTATGTACATAAGTTTTTAATCATAAAAACCCATTGGTTCATGGCCGGGATCCGGGATCGAACCCGAGGTCTAGTTATTACCAGACGTCTTTACCACTCGGCCACCGGCGCAAAATAAATTTTATACAAAATAAAACTAAAATAAATTAAAAATAGAAAAGTACTTATACAAAAACTAATGTGTGGCATGGTTCCCAAAACATTGGCTATGTTACCTTGCTGAACTATGAGCGAGGTAATAGCTAGCCTTTAGGTCACCCGAGGAGTGGACTAGTCGTGTACCTAAATCTTAAAACCCTAATATTTTCGGCGCTTGCGTAGTTGATCATTTTAATATATGAAGTACGCGTAATAAAAATATATGTATGAAGCAAATTAAGTATATGCAAGGATATTTCAGCGTAGGTGGAATAAGGAATATTTTTCGATTACCTATCTAACTATATATCATTACGTCTTTTATCCCAAGAAGGGTATGCAGAGACAATCGAATGCTATTTGTTACGATCCTGACATACCTCTTTCGCTTCTTTTATATTCATTAAACCTTTCATACATGCTCGGCCATTGTGTGTACTTTTAATATGTTCATCGATCAATAATTTTTTATATGTTTAATAAAAGTGCACCTAGCATTTCCATTCACTTCAGCCATATAAACCTCTTTAGTCAATCTTTCATCCTTCATTTTTTCAACTTGTCGAAACTACATTGACGAGCAATATAAAAAATTATCATGAAATATTTCCGAAACCACTCCAGATATCTTTTTGAAGTTAAAAGCAACATTCAAGTGTATTTAACTGTTTTCAGGATTATTTTTATTTCATGAAGATAACTTGTATACTTTAGAAAATATTTAGATTTATTTAGTCACTTTGCAAGTGGCTTCTTTATCTTGCTCATCAGTGTAGTTTACTTAAAAAACTTAATAGATGGCGTAACAAAGAAATAAAGCTCAGTTAACCAGATACCATTAATATAAGTTGCATGTATTACCCGTCTAAATTGAGAAGACAGGCCATTGTAACTCAACCATTAAACAGCGACTACATAGCCATTTTTGTATCAAACCAATTGTAAATCCCTCAACGACATGCAAATACACTGTTTACTACTGCCCATCACTTAGAATACCAAGTTCTGTTCCCATTTAAGGGAGTCACCTCCCGATGTGGTGAAATGCTCTGTTTTTGGTTATCACTGACTTTGGACAGACGAATCTGTGTTAGGAATTGATTGACTCCAACGTACTAGACCATTACCACAGTATATACAATAGTATTAACTTACAGAAGATTTACATTATCGTTTCCCAAAGTGGTCTATATGGACCCCCAGGGGTCGATTTCTACTTGCTGGGGGGGTCCACGTCAACAAGAAAAAAATAGGAAAGGGGTCTACGGCGTAAAAACATTTGGGAACCTCGGATTACATTAACATTACGGCTTTATTCTTCTTATAATGTAAAAACAGTATTCTGCCATTGTTTTCAAACAGCTTCACGTGTCCTCCGAAGCATTAAAATTGGTGCTTGGCTTTTTGGCATGAATGACGGTTGAAACGGGGTTTTTTTTTAATTTTTAGGGTTCCGTATATCTCCCTAGAAAAACACAGGTTATTTTATCCGAATCTACTGGGCGAAAAAAGTATATAAAATCAAAATCTCTATAGAGTTTCATGACCCAATCACGGACGTATAGCATAAATAATGTAATTTCGAATTTGGAAGTTAATTTTGGGGGGAAATATTAAAATATAAAAAAAAAATTTCAAGTGCATCATGTGACATCAATCGAAATCGCTCGTTAAAAGGAATACAGATATATTTTTTTTATAATTTTATAATGAATGGTTTAAATTATACGAAAATTAACCGCCCCTCCCCCCTCCTTATCTCTACTGAGTCTAAAATTTTGAAAAAAAAAATAGGGAGTATAGTAATATAGTATGATTTTGTTAGTTAAGTTAGATTCAATTCTATAATATGTTTAATGTATACGTTATTTTAAAGCCTTTTACCCCCTCCTCCGCTCCTAAAAATATGAACTAGAAAATCAATGTCTACAAAAACAAGACACGACATCATACGATGCAGAAAAAAGTAATCGAATTATCGATGCCTATTAAAAAGGTAATGGTTTCATTTCATTATACTCCAAATTTGTGGTGCAAAGCGGCATATCAACGAAGATAATCGTAATGGAACCACGCCTTAAATTCCAAAAAATATTTACTGAACCTGTTTTATTTTGCAAAGTAATTAGGTCAATTTTATGAACAGGGTCTTCTTTATACAAAGAGAAAATGTTGTTGAAATTGCTTTTTTGAAACTATTGATAAATCAGATAGAAAGTCGCGTAGCTTGAAGTAAGTTCGTCAGTATTTATTGAATATTTATAGTACCTTTTAAACTAAAATACGTATCTAAATACGTATGATTAAATAATATTATGAATGGTATGTAATATAGAACATATGTGAATGGAAGAGTTGATCTAGGACAAAATAATTTCACTGATCAAATTAGTATTTTTTCAGGAGCTGTAAAGCAACTCGTAAAAAAAAGTGAAATCATCATCACTATAAAACATTTCCCCGCAAAATCTTTTTTAAAGTTATCTAATTTTCAAATATATCTACTACCTATCATTATTTAAAATTATTATTTTTGTATTTTAACATAAATTTTTAAATAAAGTAAAATCGGTTGCTACAAACAGAGAATAAGTCTATTTTAAACCAAATCCATTTAACCGTCACGACAAGAGTTCGTCGATTTTTTATAATAAAAAATATACGTACATTATCAGACAAACCGTACAAAGAGGCTTTTCCATCTACATACCTCAACACTGTCCACTCGTTAGGTATAGCCTCAAAAAGTCATCGGCTAAATGAGGAAGACTTTATCCTGGGGCCGGAAACGATTCCAGGGAGCTGTAAGGTAAAGCAGAAGCAGAAGACCGTGTAACTAAATTGGCCAGGAATCGAACTGCAGATATATTTACCACTATACTTAAAAGGCAATGCTAGCACATTCCTCATTTTACCATTTTAGGATAGTAGTTTGCGTGTTGTCCCTTATTGTTTAATTCCATCATTATTTGTGTTTTATTACCTCTATTTTCATGTACTATTGCTTTATGGTTGACAATTACAAACAATCATGTCAACTGACTTTGTGGGTATTGTAGGTTTGATTTGGGGTGGCTAGAGACATTATTTATGTGTTATTTCTATATATATATCTATCATCACGCCTTTTATTCCACGAGGGGTAGCCAGAGACAATCGAATGCCATTTGTTACGATCCTGACATGCCTTGGGATAAAAGGCGTGATGATCTATAGATAGAGTCTAAAAAGTTATACACTTTAAATCACCAACAGTTCCTAGCAAGTAGAGTATTAACACTTGTTAATTTTATTATTGTATAAAGAGAATTTTAAAATAAGTGAATTATTTTAATATCAAGAAATTCTGGTGACATTTTCATTGTGAATTACAAAATAATTACAATGATAGTTTTCGATTAAGTAACAATTTGTATCTTGTTAAAAACTTGTCTTGTTTATCTTTCTTACTGATTTATTGTATGTCACACAGAGCAATTTTGGGCAATTTTTTTTGTTAACTACTTTAATTAAGTTATTTTCTTGTTCGGACGATAAAATCAAAAGGCGGGTAAATGGTTTTTTAATAAAGGCTGTTTGTATTTTTTATATAATTGAAGAAAATAAGAAGATTTTCATTCTGTCTCAATGTTAATATTACCCTGGGACAATTAACACGGCAGCTGTTAAAGTATAAAAAAATCGGCAATTTGCAAAACCGTTTTTTTTTTAAGTTTATTTGTCACGGTGCCCGTTATAACTGTCATAGAAAGCAGACCACTTTGAATCTTCATATCTCGTAAAAAAATAATATAAAAATATTTTTTTAGTGATATAGGCTACTTTTTATGCCGGAAATCCTTCGGGTGACATTTATAAAAAAATGTACGGATGAAACCTGGGAGAACGCTTGTTTAAATATATGTATAGTACCGCTAATTTTGAGTGAAGAAACTAAATGTTGTTCAATATATTAAAGGTCCACTTAATTCAAAAGAGAAAATAAATTAAACAACCATCTGTCAAGCAAATCAACCGTCAAATTGGCGAAATTAATTTTTAAATAAACACAACTTCTGCACTTTTGAGATTTCGTTTTCATAAAATAATATTTTAATCTTATTATAAAGGCCCAGGCCTCATTGATTTTGTAAGAATTTATTTAAGGCGATCTCACGCACCGAATCCATGTAATTACTGTATGATAGGCAGTGAGGTTGGCGTGGTAATATCTACCTGTCAACACTTTCTCGGATGTGAGTTTTGGAGAGATCGTTTTGTTTGCTACAATTCCTGTTGCATCTTTAATAAAATCTTTATGGTTAGGGTTGGCACTGCATTTAAATTTTTCATGCTAATCCAAATAAAAAATCGGTTTGTAAGGCGACCCGTGTAAAAAGAAAAAAATCGGTATTTAAATAATTGCACAATGTTCTACCTTGTAGTAAAAGTAGTAATCACAAATAAACCATTAAGAAATAGAAGAAGAAATTTAATAAAGGATGAAATGAAGTATGAAAATTAGAAAGACATTTATTTGCCAGAAACAGTACATTTTCACTTTGATCAGTTTCCTATATTTCAAATTTATTTTTAAAAATATGCAAAGAAACTAACATTTGCTCTATAATATATTAACTGCGATTGAATCTATGGTACTCAGAGGCACTTTTTAGGGTCCATACCCAAAGGGTAAAAACAGAAACCCTATTACTAAGACTCCGCTCTCCGTCCGTCTGTCTGTCTGTCTGTCACCAGGCTGTATCTCATGAACCGTGATAGTTAGACAGTTGAAATTTTCACAGATGATGTATTTCTGTTGCCGCTATAACAACAAATACTAAAAAACAGAATAAAATAAATATTTAAGGGGGCTCCCATACAACAAACGTGATTTATTTGCCGTTTTTATAGAATGGTACGGAACTTTTCGTGCGCGAGTCCGATTCGCACTTGGCCGGTTTTTCATGTAATTTTGATCAGCATCCAAAAAAGGCATGAACCAAAGCAATATTAATTCCATCATTACAATCCCACCTACATAACACCTACCATTTCTAAAGTCGGTTAAACTATTCAAGTTCATTGTCCATTGCCAAATTTAATGCACCAGTTACAACAATATTTTCTTAAGAGGCGGCTCTTTTGACTTCTAAACATTTCTATGTATATGCTAATTTGAAATTTGAAATTTTCTGTTGGTAGGAAAATGGGAGCGTAAAATGTCCTCAGTTATTCTTATGAAGACAATTAGTACTGGACATCGTTTGTTAGTTGAAAGTCTTGGGTCCTATCGTAACGCTGTTTTGATGGGAAGGGATAGGCAGTGATTGTCTACTTTTTAAAGTTAAATTAGCCATAGGTTCTAAAATTTAATATCACACGTGGACAGTAACAGTAACAGTGTAAATTGTATGTTAGTTGAAGTGCGGTTAGCATGTTTGAGAAGCGCGCCATCGTTTCGCAATACATTCTCAGGTCGGGCATTCCTTGGCTGGCAATGGTGCGGACTGTATTTTTCGTCCGTTCGCCCAAAATTTTCAGATATTGTTTAAATTAGAACTTGCAATGAAAAATGGCGATTTGAAACAAGTGTCCAAAAGTATAAAATAAATTACGTAAAAGTTTCAGCCTAAAAACGGGAGTTGATCCCACAGTGTTATCAAGAAATATATTAAGCAGACATTCCATCTTCGACTCAAAAATTCATTAATCAATTCAGGTTGTGTTGCCTGGGGGTCCCTGTATGGTTGCTCAAAAGGTCCTTTTAAAGTATTTCAATTTGTAACTGTCGTGGTTCCGTAGACATTAGTATTAACTAATATTATAAATGCTAATCTATAAATATCGAAAGGAACAACAAGGAAAAGACGACCAAGACGAACTTTTATTGATGTCCTTAAAAAGGTCAAAAATAGACGTGCATGTAAGAAATTATTTAAAGATGTGGATGAAGCAAGAGAATTATGCAATGATTGACAGAAGTGGAGCTCCATACTATCTGCTTACCCCTTTGGGAAACAGGCGTGAAGGTATGTATGTATCTATTTTATATGCAAACATTGTTTGTTTATCATTATTTCATGCCATAACAGCGAGTAGCGGATCGGCGTGATTTATTGCACATTTTTTTTTCAAATCAAATCAAATGATGATGATAAAAAAATGTGTTTTCGCCGAGCCTGTATGAGTTAGGTGGGATGAATAAAGGAGGTGAAAAGATATACAAAAGCCGTAACTGCTGCATGTTCCCATTTAATTTTCTTCATTCCCAATTCATGGCTCATTAATGAGAAAATAATATATTCGGTACTAAAATTTTCTGGACATTGTAATAAATACATATTTTCAAACATTAATAGATGGAAAGTTTTTTAAACAAATGTGTGATGGATTAATTTATAAATGACCAATTGAACCCTAAAACGATATATAACGAACAACACCGATCCGTCACGATTGAGTAAAATTTAAAAGGCGTGCATTGCATTTTTTATTGAAGAGAAATTTAACTAATGACATTAAAATGTATCCTATAAACTTTTAAACAAAATTTCCTATAAGATGTTTTTCGACGAAGTGAATATTTTTTTCCGGGATATAAAGTAGCCTATGTCATTTATATCTGTACAAAAAATCATGTAGCTAGGTCTGTTGTTTCGTTGTGAATTGAAAAAAAAAAACAAACACACACTTTCACATTTTATAATATTAGTAGATACATATATATACAGAAAAGTGTGTCACAGTGCCTTATGTCTCTAAGTCAAAACAAAAAAAACCGCATTCAAATTAATTTATTTGCACACCAACATTTTATGGTTACCCTAGTAGGGCATCAAATATTACAATCATACAATCCATGCATAGATGTATGTACCAATTTAAAAGAAAGGCCAATTCAAATCACTCATAAACGTCAAAGAAAGCCATGTCATTACAAATTGCATTGTCAGATATCATGAATTATATTGTAAAATCAAACCAATTATTAACGAGTGAGATTTACAGTAGTCGCATATGATGTGTAACATCTGACATCTTACCTTGGTTATTACCACAACATTAACATTATATCCTGAAAATATTAACACTTTATATACAACACTGTAGGTTAAGCGCACTATTTGCATTATAATGTGCAGATTGCAGGAATGCGATAGGAAAGATGTTACACATAAAAATAAACCGTAAACACGGTTTAGCGATTCTTGAGATCAGGCATACGTACAGACAGAGAGTGTTTTATACTATTGACTGCAGCAAGGCATGAACGACAGATGTTGTCAAGTCACGTGCTAACAAGGATATCTTAATCACGGGTTAACTATTAACATTCAATTGTTACTTTGACATTTCAGTAGCTACAACTGAGTGTTTCTTAAACTTTGTGAGATTTTAACTTAACTTATAATAACTAAATAACTACACTGACGAGCAATACAAAAAAAAAACGCAATTTGCAAAGTGCCTGAAAAAAGCAATATAAAATTTGTTTTTACATTGTTTAACACATTTAATTAAATTTGTTTTGTTTCCATTGGGTGTTTTTTTAACCGTTATTAAATACACTTGAATGTAGCTTTTTACTTCAAAAAAAGCTATCTGGCGTGGTTTCGGCAATATTTCATGATATGTTAGTGGTTTTTTATATTGCTCGTCAGTGTATTTGGTTACAGCGTCTCGCCCCAGCTTGATAAAAAATATTTGAAGTAAAAAATGCATAGACAGTCATGGGGACTGCCGACAGAAATGAAATCTTAAAACTATGAATAACAGTGGAATATAAATGTATCCGTGGCTGAACTGAAGAATTGTCGGCCAGAGATGAGCAGCCAATAATACCCGATCCATAGGCATGCGTGGAAGCCAGTACACGACCCGCATTCTCGGGTCGAGCATACTCGGGTCGGGCAATATATGGTCTTGTGCCGAAAACATGTCACGAACACAGGTCGCGAATCCATAAGATGTCCTCCTACTAAAAATAGCTAAACGCGCCTAAAGAAGTTTTCAGTTCAAAAATTTTCCTAACATGAATTTCCCAGAAATCCTTCGAGATAATCGAGATTATGTGAAATTTCAAAAAAAAATCGAATAATTCAGATAAAGCCTTTGTTCGTAATAATGACTCAAGCGCTTTAGAAAATTCGGTTCATGTCTTTCAATCTGGTATAAGAGCTTACAAGTATAAACGTAAGCCCCGTAAAGACCGTCAACATTTGACTGAGTCGGACACCAATAAGTGATGTTTGCTGAACATTACCCAGAGACATTCTATTTTAGATTCTTTGTTGTATACAAACTTGCGTTTACATCGCTGCTATTTATTATGGAAATAGATTTTTTTATATTTTCATTAGTAATTAAACAAATATTCTTATGTAAGTAAAATATCTAATTAGTACCACAGAATATGGTAACGTATGGTAGTACTTCTCCATACATAACTATATTAATTGTGATAATTAACTTATTAAATATAAAAATACATCTTGATAATTCCGATTTTTTAAATTTATAAATATAAAATTAATTATGTACATGTACATAATCCGATAGATCATACTAAGAGACTTTTCCATCTAAGTATACCTCAACAGAACTTACTATTCGTTAGGTATAGTCTCACAAATACCAGCGGCTAACGAGGGAGACTTGGTACCTTGGGTACACTGGAACCGTAAAATGGTTTTGGGAGCTGAAAGGCAACTCTTGAAGAAAGAAAAAATAATCGGAATTTAACTAATCGCACAATGTAGAAGAAGAAATTTAATAAAGGAATAAAATGAAGAATGAAAGTAAGAAAGACATATTTATATTCGCAGAAAGACTACGTTTACACTTTTATCAGTTTCCTATATTTCAAATTATTTTCAAAAAATATGCAAAGAAACTAACGTAATATGCTCTTTGAAATGTACTAGACAATATGTTAAAGTAACTGCGATTAAATCGCCGCGTTCCAACCGCAAGTTTGTACCCCTGACATCATTGCCCGCATCTGCTCACCTTTTGGTCTGTGTGAAAAGACAACAGTTCTACTTAAGTAAGATAAAATGGGTCAACCAGTGTAAATTTGCCGATACTACGTTCTGTGATGATGCCGCGTGTCAAATTTTTATTAGTATGGTCTTGGAATGTATGCTTTGTGGCCAAACGGTTTTCTTAGCAAATTTTCTTTGACCGGTTTGTGTTTGCACCAGAAAGTATACTCTAATATAGTCCGTTGTTGTGCAAACCTCGAAGCCTGTATTTGCCATTATTTGACGACAGGTTCTGTGATCCATTTTCTGAAGAAATAGGTTCGAATCCCAGATAAAATTATCCCTCCATACCAAATGTTTGTAATTATTTGAAATTATAATGACTATTTTTTTGTTTTTGATTTTCTTATTCATGAATATAGATACTACCATGTTTTTTCTGAAACTACATGACGTAGTATCTAAATAATAAAAATTAAAAAGAGCTTTGACTTAAAACTAAGCATCAAATTTCTTTAAGAATACTTCGCATGGCACGTAAATCCGACGTCCGCACTTCTTCTAAACATAATTGTACTCACGTCGGCTAAAGAAGTAAAATATGTGTTTAATATTGACAACTGACGGCATGTGGACTCTGTTACTTTTACTATTGTCTCTGACCACAGGTTTAAGGTCGTTTTTGTTTTTTTAGTATCTAAATATATTAGGGTAGGGAAATCTTTATCTAGAAGATATGGAGACCTATCTTACAATGTATAATATAGACTCAAAGAATTCGCACGAAAGTTGGTACAGAGATACGATTGATATTAATTTTCAAAATGTATGCACGGAGCAAATAAAAATGGCAATGACACACCAAGATAAATTCAAAAATAAAAAAACAAACTCATAAACCGTGTAATAAGCAATCGTCAGTCATCGAGCCTCAATTAAAATCGAAAAGATCGATTTATGCGTCGACCACCTACATTTTGCAAGTAACGGTCACAAAATTCGCTCCATATCTGCATGAATCGATACTCGTGTGAATCGATTATTGCCGACAATTATTTTCTGGAAGAAATATCACCTTAGGACAGATTTAAATGAGTGTACGTTCCGTTATACCGGGCGGCATATAGGCAAAATCTACCAACGTTTTGAAAGTGATCTCTGATTGGACCACATATTATGTACCTCTTAAAATCGTTATACCTACAAAATATATTATTGTTATTTCCATTTTCCATTATACCTTTCTAAACACGTAGTGTTTCAAAAAATACACGACTAATATTTTTTTATATTGTAGACCTCGTGAATGCAAACATTTTGACAACTCAATCATCTATAGCGACTTATTATAACTTCCGGAGATAACGACATATTGCACTTTTGCTAAAAAAAATCCCCTACAGAAGCGATCGAAAAAACATTTCCAATGTAAACTATTTTGTTAGCGATCTCTAGATAATTTTAATTTCTGAAAATTTATCCAAACCCATACATGATTAAGAATTAATCTATGATAAGTAAATATAACAGTTGTCATATAAAATAAATGATTTTGACAAATATTATATCACATTAACTTTGAACACAAACAACAAATCTTCACGGGTTGCCTTAAAATACAGCTCCCGGGAACCGTTTCCGGCCCCAGGATACCCAGCGGAAAACAAAGTCTTCCTCACTTAGCCGAAGATTTTTTTGAGGCTATACCTAACGAGTGGCAGCTCTGTTGAGGTATGTAGGTGGAAAAGCCAAAGGTACGATTTGACGGATACTGTACATAGATTTTTTATTCTAAAAACTCATTGGTACATGGTCGGATGTGGGAATCGAATCCGCGACTTCTCAGTTGTGAGCCGATGTTTTACCCACTCGACCATCAACGCCACAAACGATTATTTTTAAATTGAGCGTTAGAGATTGATATCAAAAGTTTCTTTAGACAAATAAATATGAGATCGCTTTCTTTTTGCTTATTGGTTTTGCTTATATGCCACCAGGCGATTTGAAACGATTTCGGCAACATCGATCATTGTATCGATTCAGAGTCGAAGGCGCTAAGGTGATTTGTTAATACAATGTGTTTGCGAATGAGGATTTATTGAGGACATTCACATGCACCGATAATATAATTTAAAGTGGCTATTTTTAAAAGTCCTTTTTTAAGTAGGTAGGTTTGCTATTTTATTTTTAGGATCTCAAACTTAAAATGGATAGTTACATAGTGAATACAAATAATTGATTTTGACTAAGTTATTTTGGAAACCATACTATAATAGATTGTTCTTGTTATTTTGTAATCTGTTCAATTTAATATGGGTAACTTGCAAAATGTGGACATTGCTACATCTTGTGCATCACGCCACCACGTAATACTCCCGGATGATCTAACTAGGATACAGTTGTAATCATGCAAAAAAATCTGTCAAATTGTGCAAAAAAAAATAGCTAAAATTATCACTTCGTTATTTTTCTTGAACTTTGCATTCCGTGCCCTCCGAAGTACATTTATTTCAGGAATCGAATCCATCATCTAAAACCTAAAATTCGCAAGTAGAGCATCTAAGCCACGCGAGCTGTTCGTCCTTTCTGCATATTTATTTTTTAGATTCGACCAAGTAGATACCGCGGGGCCGTCCTGCATGACATGTCGATTTTTTACAAAACACCGATACCAACCACAATTACAGGTCATTTATCACACGCCGAAATCGACACAATTTAAATACGAAATAATATTTTAAATATTTTGGGTTGGTTTCTGCTCTGGTAGAGGAACTGTATGCAACCATGTGAAAAAAGAATAAATAAATTGTTTTTTTATATTATTTTTATAGCGTTGGTTATAAGTTAGTTGCGTTTAGATAGGAAATTGTGCAATTGTTTGCAGGACATAAACTCTATCTATCTATCTATCATCACGCCTTTTATCCCAAGAGGAGTGGGCAGAGACAATCGAATGTCATTTGGTCTTTCGCTTCTTTATATTCATCATACCTTTCATACATGCTCGGCGATTGTATGTAGGTACTTTTAATATCGCGTTCGATTAATAATTTTTTTTATATGTCAATAAAGGTACACCTAGATCGTTCTCTGCCAGCATTTCCTTTCACTTCAGCCATATAAACCTTTTTTGTCACTAAACTCATAAACTCGAATCTCGAAATTACCACTGTGTCATCGATGTGACAAAGATAGGACTATATGCACTCTTGTTTGTCACCTTAATTCATAGATTCCCATAGCTACTTTTCACCACATTTCAGTGGGGTTTCCTTCGCTTCGGCTCGAAGGGCAAAATTCAAAGCCTAGAATGTCCGGGCAAATCCGTGTATTATCTTTCCCCGACCCAGCAATGTGCTCGGCATTTTGGTGTTGGATATTCTCTCCCTGTCTATCATTTTTGAGGTTTTAACGAGTTAACTTTGAGGTATTTTGAGAAAGGTGCTATCACACTCAGGCAAACTCTTCAGTTTCATACATTAGTATAGAGTATAGATTCAGACAATATTGCGTAAAGTTGCGTAAGGACGTTGTGTGGTTTCTATTTGAACGAATGAACCAATGAGATGAATCCATGATTGATGGTATGAATTAGTCTCGGTTATTCTAAATTCCCACACTACTTTATATTTGTATCATTATGTCTAAGCTTCCGTTCTTGAATGACTTCGTTTCATTTTGTGGTCGACATCCGTTGATTTTAAATTTAGTTTGGAGATTTTTTCATGGGATTAAAATTTCGACGAAAAAATGCATCATTACAGCCTGGCTAGAGTCGATAAAAGGAGTTAAAATTACTATAAAGCTGCAATAACTTCGTGCATAGAGGTATAGATCTGCTATTTTTAGTAGAACTTCAAACGTTGTAGTCGACCTTACTTTCCTCTGAAGCGAAAAAGTTTATCTAGTAATTTTATAACACCACATGGGATTTTCTTAGTTAAAATCTATTTAGACTAGAAATTTAAATAGCTTTCGAAAGATATATTTTTGACACAGTATAAATAAAAAAACATGAAAATAAGTTTCATGAAGCCCTGAAAGTCATCAATTTCACTCGTATTTTTAACCAATTTTACGACTCGAGTTCTCTTAATGTACCTTTTTCTCGTATTCATACCTTATGAAAACATTAAGTTGTAATTTTTTTTTTTTTTTTTGTTGTAAATAATGAAAAAAAAAATTACAACCTTCTATTTCTACTAGTTTTTGTATAATACTGGAAGAGCATATGTCTGTTTTGTGAATTCGTTCTTTCTCATGTTTCTGGTACGTGATTCTTGGCCTATCTTATCTTGTCCTTGGTTATTAATCGATTATTTTTGCAGTGTACAGAGAGCTCTTAAAAAGTATGCATAGTAAAAAAATATAAATACAAATGTTTTTGTCGTAGAGTTTTTATCTATATAGTAACATCACGTTTTTATCTCATGAGAGGTAGGTAGAGACAGACGAATACCATCATTTTTATATTCATCACACCTCTCAGATATATTTTCAAAATGGAGTGTGAAAATTTCAGAAATATACCAATATTTATACATCTAGTTCAATATTCCGTGCAGACCACCTAGCCCCTGTCTTGAATATAAATAACTAACATAATAAGATAAGCAACAGTAAAACCTGTCGATCGTTGTTACATATACGAGAGTTTGCGTAGTAAAATTTAATTTATGCATGCCTAAGACGAAAGAACAAAGTTTAAATGCTCCGACGCACAACGAAATTGTAAAGAAATCGATTCAGATACAAGTTGTTATGGATATGTGTGAATATTTTATTTATTTAAGGCCCAGTCTTCTTTATACCGTATCTCCGTTGCTAACAAAAACGTGTTGGTAACCGTTCACAGATTAGCAATGTATGATAGACCGTACACAGTAGGTACACCCACTCGACTCGGACTACGAAATAGGTTCAGGATCGTAGCAAGTGGAAATCCAGGAAACAGAAAGATCATCTTATCCATTTAGCATTCACATTATTTAACTAACTCTACTATATGTGTTTATTGATATTTATTATCAGACTGGACTCACTTACTTTTGAATAGCTAAATAATTGCCTTTTAAAAAAAAGTGTACCGACTTCAAAAATTATGCACTGTGTGCACAAGTCACTATAAAAAATACCCAAATCGCCTGCACTGAGAGAGAAATAATAAAGCAAATAAAAAAAATTAATGGAAAAAAAACTGCTGTGGATGGGATTTGAGCCATTTGCATCCTGAGCTGCACCATACCATACCATACCTTTAGCCGTTAGACCACCGTCGATACAAAAATTGACAACTTCGTGTCAATAGCAACCGTTGCTAAGGCTTTTGTCTGATACATAATTTTCAGCCGTAAACAGAGACAAATTACTTAATTTCTGAAAAACTACTAAACCGATTTTCGTCATTATGGCTGTAAGATAATGTCGAAAAATTACTATATCCTTAAAAAATAAGTCGTCAAAATGGGTACATATTTCATCGAGATATTAAGAAAAATGTACTTATAAAGTCAGTTTTTTCAAAATTTCTAAAAAACTACTGAACCAATTTTCACTTAAAAAAATGGGACCACCCTTTCAAACAAAAAAATAAATTTACAAATCGGTCTAGGCGTCTTCGAGTAATCGGGGAACATACATAAAAAAGTAAAGATTCCGACGAATTGAGAACCTCCTCCTTCTGTTTTGAAGTTCGGTTACTAACAAGCCCCTTGGAAAGAAAGGTTCAAGGTTCAACCTTTCGTCAAGTCAAAAAGGTATAGAACCATTTTTTTTAGGAATACATAAATGCATTAGCTTTCATCATTTTTCAGTGCTCTTTCAAGTGTTGTATTAGAAACTAGCTTATGTGAGCCAATTTTATATATATGGGAAGGGTCCTCGATAAAAGCCAGGTCAGAAGTACCTTAATAGAATGAGCATGCAAGAAGAATGAATGTGAATGAAGCTGAAGAGATATGTCAGATAGATCGTAGCAAGTGGAAATACAGGAAACTGGCGTGACTAAAAATTATATGAGTAATTTTAGAGTTTTCCCATTGCTTTTCTTTTATAAGTTAAATTCATAAATGAAAATAAACTGTCTTGTTTGTCTAATTTAACTTCTTATTTTATAAATGTACTAAGTGATAAACTACGAACCTCATTTTTGGTAACTAATGGCATTTCTTTTTAATATTTTTGCAGGCACTATTACCTACTATATTAGTTAGTGGAGATGGGCGCGGCGGGACACGTAGCTCGAAGAATGTGCCACAGAGTGATGGAGTGATGACATCGTGAAGAGAGAGAGTAGAGCATGGAGTAGAACTGCGGAGGATAGGAAGAAGTGGCGCAATGCTGAGAATGCAGCAGCCAAGCAGTAGACGTACACAGGCTGAAGAAGAATAAAAGTACCGCATCCATAATGTAGTTCGATGTTTACCTCAAAGTGTCTTGACAACGATGTTATTGGGCATCGTAAAACTAAGCTCAACTCGGTCAGAATAAAATTTACATTCTACGTTTACGACTAACCCCAGAAATAGGTGTGAAAGTAATAAATGCATTGCAACAGAGTGTTGCCATATGACATTTACTTATTCTTAACCTAATTTGACATCATCACTACAGTAGATATTATAAAACAAAGTACCCCGCCCCCTCTGTATGGCTGTTTAAATATTATAAAAAAACACAGGAAACCCCATGACTAGCTCTCTAATCATAAATATGTAGTAGAAAACCTTCTCGAAATCAGTGTCCTGCGGTAAAGTGCCAAGAAGGCTAGCAGCGTTTCCTCGCTGTATAGCTATGCTAATACGTTGCCCTAGGTATGCTCCAGCCGTCTTGTCACCTGAAATGTCGATTAGACGAGATGATAATTCCTTATATAATTATTTGCTCCGAGGCCCCACGGACCAATGGTTTCAACCCCAAACGGCGCAAATAAGTAATCTTGTGCAATATTTTTTTGTATTTCCCTAAATCAAAGCGATTCAATAATATCAAATTCTATACAATTTACACGTTTGAACGACTTTGCATTTAATCGTAATACTCGATCTGGATTAAATCGTTATCTTTATTATTTCTAGAATGACAGCGAAGAACCTTGCAATCTCCTCGGAGATTTTTTCACCATTAAATAATAAAAAACTCGCCAAAGATGATACTATAAGCTACAGTGGATATGGTCTTAGAAACGGAGCCGCTGGTAAAATTGATATTTTTATAAAGAGTCGGGAGGTCCACGGTTCAATTACTACTCGTTCCAAAAAATTGCTAAGCACCAATTATAATTATCTTTAAGAATATGTGCTTTAATCGACTCCTCGTGCTTCGGAGGGCACTTCATCTAAAATTAACAGATATGTATGTCTGCTAAGCTTGCCACCTGCTCTGTTTAATATGGTCAACTGACGTCAAGTGGACTCGGTTATATATACTGGTGCTTCTGACGACACCATAAGGTAAAAAAGCCGTGTGTAACGTTGTGGTCATTTAGTTAATAAATGAGACCATTTTCCTCAATGAGGTTTGAATAGTTGTTAACCTCCTTACAAATTAAGTTACTGACTACCTATAATTTAGGAATTTTTCAAAATAATCTGATTTGCTATTTGTTTATTTTCTTCCATTTTTAGTCAATTCCGTTTTAGCATTGCTAAGTAGCACACGTATTTCATAATGTCAATAATTTAATACAGTGAACAAATTGCAACAAGCTGATAAAATATACTATAAAGGAGCATGATATTTGTAAGTAATATTTAAGTTGTATTGTGTTTAGATCCTATGATATCCTGGAAATCATTTACTTATTTATTTTATTTTTATTTTCCAGCGTGCTCCTTTTCCTTACTTCATTCCTTTTTACTCCTTACTTTATATCCTTACTTCATTCCTTTGGCTCCATTGGATCCTTTTTGTCTTTTGTCCTTCCTTTCCTTTTAATATATTCTTTTCTTGATGTAAAAATACTATAATCTACATAAAAACTTGAAATAAAACAATATGGAGTAATATATTCATTTATTATTGTGGCTAGATCCCCCACTAAGCGACACGTGATGGTGTGTTTTCTTTTTATAAAACATATAGGTAAGAGCACATTAGAGTATAAAACTGTAATGTAACGAATGAAGCCGCGAGGGATAACTAGACTTAGGTCTAAGTAGTTTGAAGTTTATGATGTCTTTAAAATTTCTTCATAAACTATACACACAGCATAATGTTAAGTGGTCATGTTTTATGAGTCGTTAAAGTTTTAAACGATTAGATCTGTATCAAAATTATGCACATCTGATTATTCTTAAGGATAGAAACTTGATTGTGTTTGGGATTTAAGTACTAAACATTGAATATTATTATCTACCAATCAATGTTGTACCAGAATAATTATGGACTGATCCATATGTATGAGGAAGGAATATATTTTGGAGATGACAAGTAGTATTTGAATTCAATCGTTTAAAATTCGTTTTAAAATCAACGCATTTTGAGCCACAGAGAAAACTAGAATATCAACAAACGCATTGGCATAATTTGTGATGAAATGCCAATTTTCTAAGTATTACCTCTAGGTCCATTAAATGCAGCAACAGGCTTGCCATCTGTTCTGTTTAATATGGATAGCTAGCAAAATGTGGACACTGTTACTGGTGTATCGGGTCTCACCGCAACGTTTGTTGTTTTTTTTTTCAAAGAGATTTTAAGCCCAATAGTCAAGCATCTAGAATGACTTTAAATTATGATTATGACAAAACTAATATGGAAGGATTTATTTGTTTAATATCTATAACAGCTTAATTCTCAGAAACAGGTGTCTTCATTAATGAAAGAATATCATACATAGACATCTCTGTCGAGTGTCAAACCATAAAAAAGAGAAACAAAGTACCCAACAACGTAATTACCGAATTCATTAACAAACATCGGTGTAAGCGACCGAAATTTAATGATTGGGCCATTTATTATTTTAAATGGGTTTCCAATACCCAAATTGACGTTCAGAATGTTTACTTTCATCATTATTAGAGCGCAATGAATCAATAGGGATATATCTTTTAATGAGAAAGAAGCAATTATGAGTTTAGTTGCGATCATAAATTATACTCGCGTGATCTCACCTTAGATGAGCGATACCGGCTTAGTTTATTTTCTAGTTTTGGGAACATGTGGGAAGTGACAAATAGATAAAGACGAATGAGATATTCTATAAGATAGAATTAAAGTTATGGTACATTATAAACATTTCTGAATTAATCTCTGTGTGATATGAGAACGTTTTAGATTTAAAAGGCAAGGACATGACAGAACAAATGTTAATAATACAATTAAATATTACTGTAATTATTTTAAGTTCTAATTTAAATAACAGCCACCAGTCATAAGTTGACAAAACCAAAAAACTGCGTGTGCCATTTGACTGATGATAACTTTGGACATGGAACAAACACTTATAAAATCCATTGGTACATGACAAATATTGAGAATCAAACCCGTATGGCTTTAGTTGTTCATGCTTGTAACCAATATACTTAGAAACATTAGAAAGATGTGATATTTGATATAGGTCTTAAAAATATAATTTTATTTGAAAGTTTTACTTTGAACATAGACCAAGACGATGATTAACCAGAAATATAAAAACCTAATTTCTCAAAATCTAAATATAATGTTGCGTACTCGGTACAATTTATAACGAGCTAGTTAGTTAGTCGCTCCAGTTGAGGTCAACGTAGAAAGTTCACTAACAAATATGAGACCAAGTGTGAACTTCGAACTTTAAACATTTAAATAAATCAATAGACCTACATAGAAAATTTGAGAAATATTTGAGAATAGAATAATTGTTGTGGTTTTCATAAATATCTATTCACGAGGACTAATACGTCTGAATGGTGTACAAAATAGTCCGTGGTAGCATTATATCTATCTCTAATAAATAAGTTGTAATTGTATTTTTGTAGGTATTCAAATTGTTGTAAACCGATATTGTACCCGTGCGAAGCTAGGGCCGAGTCGCTAGTTGTAAATAATATTGTCTGAATGTAGGCTAGTAATATAAAATCAGAATAATAGGGCATATTTCTAAATTAAACTGACGAAATGCCTAAAAATTTAAGCACCAGCCATCGACGAGGATATAATTATGATGGAAGTTTGTAAGGATGAAGATCAGGCGTGAAGGAATGTATGTATGTTTAAACATTGAAACTCAAACACATTCATTTAGTTAACAATAGAGATAACAAGAGCTTTATACCAACAATATTCAAAGACACGCATAATTTCATTAAAAGCAAAAAACTGTAACGACAACAAAACTAGTTTGATATGACAATGTAGAAAAAAAATCATGAATATTTGATCCAAAACCAGAGATCATTAGTCAAGTTTTTTGGGACCATCACCCTTTGTGTTTTTGCTCATCTGTTATATTTGCCAAACTATCCCTTGAATTGTCCCGTATTCCTAAACGCAGCGATAATAGTGTAAGAATTTCATCATTAATCACATCAAGCATATGTGGATAAGTCTCTTTTTGGACTTACACTAAATTTGTTACTATAAACCTATAGGGTGCAACTAACGACTTATGCAATTTAGATCCAAAGAAATATGTATTGTATTTCAAAGATGCAAGGCTCAAAGTTAACCAGTCAGGTAAAAGATCATTTATTATCAGTCACTGATCCCGTATTTACTCAGGGATTTTCACTTTACGATGTGGGAATATTCAATTTGTTTGCGTCGTGTGTTTTTATTCAATTGACGTTTAAATCCTCAGAATGACTAATGATTTTCTGTCAGAATTCACCTGGTCGAAAATTAATAAGACAAATAAAATTGTTGACTTTAAACTCAGCAAATATTTTAAGTACATGATATTTGTAACAACGTTGGTTATGATGGTATCGATTAGTCATGGACGAGTTATATTAATGTATTTTTAGAATTTGTGTCATTTTGTTAAAAAATCAGATCATTATTTTTTTAAACTGGACCTATGAACCGATTTAAATTAATAAATTTGGACTAATAGGTAATTACTTTGCAACCTTCACATTTAGCGAGTTATCCATACAAATCAGAACAGGTGGCAAAACTGTCACTGCATTGAACAGGGCTACAGGTGTCTTTACTAGAAGTATATTCCAGAAGAAGAGCTAAACGTTCGCTTTACGTGCTCTCCGAAACACGAAAATTATTTACTTGGCCATTTACCTCTAGTGACGATTAAACCCTCCTAGTACATAATCCGACATACTACATTTCCAACTAAATATACCTCAACAGAACTAGCCACTCGTTAGGTATGACTTCACAAATTTAGCCGATGGCTAAACGAGGGAGACTTGGTCTTCCGCTGGGTACCCTAGAACCGTAACACGGTTTGAAGAAATTAAAAAAACTCTACTCTACCTATTAACGTTTTAACTTTTACGTTTCCCTCTTCACAATTTTGTTTAATGCTCTGTCCCAGGTTGAATTCCAGGAATTATACCTAAAGCTTCCTCATTCCGCCAATGGTATTTTGAACAAGTAGTTCTAAGGTATTTACGAAATAGACATCAAAAACCAAAACATAACCGATGACCCCAAAGGTATTAACATTATCTATGGTCCAAGTTATAAATAAAGTAATCTTATAGAAGCGGTAGAACTTTAAGATAATTGCGCGAGTTATTACCTTCTAAATCACTTAAACTCATTAACGGTCGATCATCGCAGGTTCACTTGGACTATTATAAGACCATTACCTACGTACAAACTGTACCATCATAGTTTTTCTGTGGGAAAAAACAATTTTGATTTGTATCGTATTGAGCTTACCGGTTTTTGTAGTAATTTAAAGTAGATTAATTGATTTATTGGAAATTGCGATGTATTTTATTTCTATAATAGTGTCAGATGTGGAAATATTCATTCATTATTAATAATTTAATTTCTGCCTAGCTATTCGCCCCGGCTTTTTCTTTATTGTGACATATAAGTTATATGTCACTTTCCGGAGCTCCAACTATATCTGTGCAAAAAAAATTCACGTCAATCCGTTGCTCCGTTTTGGTATGAAAGAAGGACAAACAAATATACACTGAAAAAATTGAAAGTTTTCTAAATCTCATCTATGAAAAAATTACTTTCATAGCCACTCACAACAAGTATGTTGAAATTACAGATCGAGTAATCTATTTTATTTTAATTATATCTCAAGAACCGGGTACATTAGATATCACTAAATATATAAGTCTGTCTGTATGTCTGATTTTAATGCCAATATTTACCTTCACGTCTGTTTCCTACGGGGATATGCAGTGTGGATGGACTTTCAATATATTTTGTCCAAAACTTTATATTTATTTGTTTGGTCATTCAACACACAAGTCATGGCCTTCTATTCGCATGTCCAAAGTAGCTGAACTCTCAATATTAGACACAACTCGACTTCATTTGAAGTTTATTATTTTGATTTATTTGACTTTTGACTCAAAATTAAAGGCTAAAGTAGACCACGCACTGGTCCGTTATCTCACAGAAAATTTTCGGTCCGGCCGCCGTATGATCGAGATTGAAGACAAGGCCACACATTAGTAATGTAAATCATACGATCTAGATCACATGCAATTCACTCACACTCACACACAAGATTCGATTAAATAAAGGCGTGTGGATGTGTGTGTGTGTGACAGATCGTTCCGGTCATCGAAATCAACCAAAAATATACAACGATTTGAAAACGGATGGTGGGCCGCGCGATAAGAATTGGACGAGTCTGTGGTCGATTTCGGTGGAGAGTATGGCGGCGCGCCGGCGATTGGACGAATGAGTGGGCACGTCGCTAAGATAGAATTGTAATATATATAACCTATGCTTCATTTATAAACATAATTGCATTTTAGTGCAGAAAACGGTAAATTCATAAAAAAATGTTTAGATTTGTGATCAGCCTCTAATTTAGGAAAACAAATTCGATGGTATAGCTCAATAAACTAAAACTTTCGGCTATAATGTGTCTTTAAGATGACCCTAGGTGTTAGAATGGCTAAAACCAAGGTAAAACTACAGAAGACCATGGTAAAGCACTAGTTAAGATTTTATCGACAAGTGTATTAACTTCATATTAGAGCAATATTGTGCATTTAGATCCTAAGTTTGATCCTGTTAACTTAAATGGATGTTAA
Organism: Nemapogon koenigi; assembly: GCA_963924495.1. Taxonomy (NCBI): domain Eukaryota; kingdom Metazoa; phylum Arthropoda; class Insecta; order Lepidoptera; family Tineidae; genus Nemapogon; species Nemapogon koenigi. The sequence goes on along the minus strand of OZ004640.1, from coordinate 1,125,411 downwards.
AGTTATTTTCTAGAACTACTTAAGAAACCTACTTAGGTTTATTACTGCGATAATAAAATATTGAAGCCTAGCTTTGATATTTCTGACGAGTTTTGACTTACTTAGAAATTAATTGAGATTGTCTGAGGAGGAGGTTCTTTATATTGTATGATTAATATAAAGAAGACGAAAGAGATATGTCAAACAGAAAATGACATTCGATTGTCTCTTCTTACCCCTCATAGGATAAAAGGCGTTATGATAGATAAAAGAATAAAAATTTAACCTTTACGTCTGTTTCCTTTAGGGGTAGACGGAAATAATTTATAATCCTGCATAAATTACTGATTTTATTGTAAACTGATTTTGTTTTCGCTATTATTCGATACCACTTTGCCCTATATTTCTAGAGACATTATATTTTATTTTTTTTAATACCGATTTAAATAATATGTAACAGGTAATCTAAACGCGGTAATCTAAATTAATCTTCAATATGGAATGGAAATAATTTATAATATCAAATTGGGGATATAATGATCCCGCGAGATGGAACGGGGGAGGGTTTGAAAGGCCTATTTCCACAAAAAATCGCTTTGTTAAAGAATTAAATCGCGACTTCGTACGCGTTGTATTAAGAATAGTATCACTTAGGGGTTGATTATCAAAAAATCCTTTATTATTGCACCTCTACACTCCCTAAGGAATATACCTTCCAATTTTCATATGTATTCAATGGTTTAGGCTTTGCGTTAATTTAATTGCAAGTCACTAATCGAAAAACTTTCAACCAGAAGCAAAATTTAGCAATCCCATTGTCGTAATCGTAAACAAAATTAATTTCTCCAGACCAAACTCTTGCGCAAGCTGCTAAAATTTATTTGAGAATCCACCAGTACAATAAAGAACCATTTTTTATGTCCCCTACAATGGCTTTTGTCAAGTATTTTACCAACAAACACAGTGACAATGGCTCGCGTGATTAATTTTACAAGTAGATATAAGTGCTCCCTTTTTCGTTCATACTAAGTTATTGTTGAATTTGTATTGTGAGGCACGCACTTATTATTAATACTTGCTTCTATTTTGATGTGACAGTTTCTTTATATTGATAGAAAGATTGTTAATCGATTATATGATGTGGCTTGTCTAGGATTCTACAGAATGTCCTTGTATCTCCCGGGAACTATACTACCGGCTTAAAGTACTCAGAAGTCCAATTTGGTCTTATTTATTAATTTACTAGGTTTCATGCGTGGAGCCCATGGTCATACAAACATTCCAAAGAATTAAGCACTTTCAGATTTTCCAGAAAATTTAAAAATAAATTGATGCGCTTACCAACGAACAACATTTAATTATTATTTAGATATATATATATATATATATATATATATATATATATATATATATAGCTTTATTTATTTAATACACATAACAATATAAAAACCTTAAATCTAATTTAATTAAAAATAATTAAATAAACCAGATCCGCGTGGAATGGTGGCAAGAATACTGGCTGCATTTCTCCGCTGAATCGTGATGCTGATTCGTTGAGCGAGGAATGACCCCGGCCCTCTTATCACCAGAAGAGATGATGATCAGTCGTGGAGATATATCTTCAATACGCTTTTTGTCATTTGAACCCCACGAACCTAGAGTTTCTACACCAAACGGTACACCAATTGACCTATACAGTATTTTTTTCTTTCTTCACGGGTTGCCATACAGCTCCCGAAAGCGTGTTATGGTCCCAGGGTACCCAGCGGAAGACCAAGTCTCCCTCTTTTAGTCGATGGTATTTGTGAGGCTACAAGTGCAGGCCAGTTCTGTTATGGTATATTTAGTATTAGTCCTTATTAAAAAATGTGTACACCATATCATTTAGGAGCTAGCATAGTTTATTATCTACTAGCAGTGTTTTCCCCTCCTCACTGTAGTATTGCAAGCTTCACTCACTCTTGGCCGTTTTTTTTAAGGAAACTGTTGCTTGGTCTTTTGGCTTAATCGAGCATTGAATCCGGAACTCCCAATTTGCAAGACTGGGTGCAATAACAGTAAATTGCATAAAAACCTAGTTATAGCACATGAGTAAATGTGGTTATAGCATTACGAGACAAACAAATAAAGCTATATATCAATCTTTATACGCATATGGTAATATAAAAAAATGGCAAGTGAATGCCTAAGTATAACTAAGGTTCCGTAGTGTTTATTAAAATACTATAGCTGTTCGCCCGCGGGGCTTATATTAATTTTCATCAATTTATCCATGCATTTAAAAAAAAAGGTCCTTCCCTAGGTTTCAAGCTTTCTCCGAATCAAGTTTAATCAAAATCGGTTCAGTGGTTCACCCGTAAAAGCGTTACAGACAGAGTTACTTTCGTATTTTTATTAAAACTTATAGTCAAATTATTGGAAAAGGACTGTCATAATTTTGGAGCATTAATTATAAACCAACAAAATTAATTTTCTATAATCGCTTTTTTTCAAAAATCTGTTCAATGCTAGGATTATATCTATTCGTCGTAATTTAGTTATCAATAATTTGTATAGGGATAAACCATTCCCAATTTGTCTGTAAATAATCCACCTGTGTCACTGTAATTTAGCATAATATCTAAATGAAATAGCTGTTATTTTTGCAATTGGTTTTATTGAATAGGAAATATGGGTGGTAAAGTAAAGGATTACTTTGCCCCTGTTTTCTATTTCGTAATCTATCACAAAGCTCTTTTTTTTTTTAAGCGCTGTCATATCATTACTTTTCAATTATAAACATCGCGTTTTTGTAGCTTATTGAAAATTTAAAATAATAATAATTTTATGATTTTTTTAATTGGTCAAAATTAATAGAGCTTTGTGATAGATTATGAAAGAGAAAAGGGGGCAAAGTTTAACCACATATATTTCCTATACAATAAAACCCATTGAAAAAATAACAGCTATTTCACTTAATTCTATTTTGTATCCTAATTTGGCACCAATCGTCTTCAAATCCTACTACGAAATATTAATTAAAAATTACTTGCGGATCTCTAAAACCAATCATAGCAATGTAACTTGTAAATAAAGTTGAACTAGAATAAATCGTTGCTATCCCTTCTTAGGATGCTGTATCGAATGATACCGATCAAGCAATAGCCATAAATATACATAAATTAGTTGGGAAGCCAACCGATAAAACCGATTTCTATATGATTGAGATATTTGTCATCCCTTTCAAGGGTAAAGCATTCATATAACCGATTCTCTTTGTGGACATTGATTTAAATAAATTATAGTTGCAATAACGGTCTGATTCTTGCGAACTAAATTGTCTATGATTGCAAAATTAATAAATGATATGTGGAATATGATATTTACAATAGGCTCTGAAACGGCTGAATGATTTTTGATTAAACTTTCAGCAATAGTTGCGAAGATGCTTCATGACTTCATAAATTACGCGATAACTATATGCCTTAGTTTCGAAATGAAATATATTTGACACAGTGTCACAGTATATGAAAATTAGTTACACCTAAGTTTTATGAAGCCCTGAAAGTCATCAATTTCTCGCGTATTTTCAGCCGCTTTTACGACTCGAGTTCTCTTAATATATTTACTAATGTACAATTTTATCTTACAGATAATTTCACATACTTTATGAAAACATTAACTACAACTTGCTATTTTTTTGTATAATACTCCCGTTTTGTGTATTTATTTTCGCAAGACAGTTTTTTTGTGAAATCGTTCTTTCTCATGTTTCTGGTACGTGAATCTTGGCCTATATTATCTTATCCTTGTTTATTTTATCGATTCTTTTTGCAGTGTATCTCTCTAACAACTTTTTAAAAGAGATATCGACAAAATAAGCAGAGCCTTTTACTGAGTTCATTGCGCTAAACAAACTTGCTCTGAAGAGAATTGTTTGCCGCGCGCCTGTTTCCATACAAACGAAGAAAACATTTTACTACCACTAAATATGATCAAATTTCAATGAAATTTTAGTATGTTATTGACATAGTGAAAATTAAATTTTTCTAAATTCGAAATAGCTCAAAAGTTAGACACAAAAGTAAAACGAAATAATAACTAACTAAAATTTGATAATATTTAGAGGTAATAAAACTAAACAACCCTCGTATTATCTAGAACTAATAAACCGATTTTAAGAAATATTTCTCTAACAGAAAGCTACTCTATCCCGGAGTAATAAGAAGTATGTATACTAGCTATATTTTATTTTGATGAAAAATTTGTATACCTACTTCAACAGAACTGGCCATTCGTTAGGTTCATAATTTTATTATCATCAGCTAAAAAGGGAGACGTGGTTTTCCGCTGGGTATCCTGAGACCGATAACACGTTCCCGGGAGCCGTAAGGCAACCCGTGACGAAATAAAAATGACACGAAACCAATCTTGGCTACGCCTAGATAGGGACTTTTCTTATAAACTTTGCAAACAGATCCGAGGTCAATTGCTAGTTTAATTTTAGGGTACAAATACATTTGTAACTTCCGCTTCAAATAACCCTGTCGGACTTATAAGGGGCCATACTTGTTTTGCAAAAAAAATAGTAGCATAACCTCTTTTGTTTAATATAAACGCATCAAGATAATTTATTACATACTCCACTTTTTGTAACAGGTTTAACATTGACTTTGAACCAATTGTTCTTTAAGTAGCGTAATATTCAAATAATAGACTTACATTTTGAGAAAAAATACTCTACGACTTATTTTAACCCTTTCATGTATGTGGTATTGTTAGGGGTCGAATATGAAGTGGCCTTTACATTGTTCGGTATTAAGTTGTTTTGTGACGAATCGCTTTGTGAAAAGGGGAGTCTTCAAGTAGGTCACAATTAAAGTTTTTTTATTTATTTCACCACAACTTAACAAGTTATCATACTCTGGGTTCGAATATCATTTATAGCAAAATGTTTATAGCATTTTGGACAATATAAAACGAGATATTTCACATGGTATTTGTTAAAAATCAAATACAAAAAAAACTACAGACTAGCGATGCCGTGGGCAATACCTAGCTTCCAAAACCATGACTTTAAATCTAAATTGACAAAATGGCTCCTCGATCATTGCTTTTATGGAATAAGTGAGTACATGTGTCACAAAACTGGATAAAAAAGGCGGAAATTTATTGTAATTGTAGATTTTATAACCAATGTTTAAGAATCAAAATATGTACCTACCTATATCTAATTAATGTTTGCACACCTGCTTGCAGGTTGAATACCTACATGTCCATATACTCACCATAATCTTAAGACCTATATTGTAAGTATTCTTGCAAATAAAAACATTTGATTTGATTTGATTTGATTTGAAAACGAACGTATCAAAATGGACTTTTTCTAAAATCATATTCAATTTAGAAAATAATTTGACAGCCGTATCCAAAAAAATCAGCTATGTCAAAATTCAAACATCCATAGAAAATTGATGCTTTTTAGTGTAACTATGCCTTTATACTATGGAATGACATGAGATTTTTTCACGTTACCTGATAAAGGTGGTTAATATACTAGAACTTCCCTTGCTTCATCCAAATGCATACGCTCATTAGATATCCTTATAGTATTATTATACATACGCTTTATTTCCCTATCAAAGATTTATCCAAATATCTTTTCATGCATGCTCTTCGATGTCGGGATTTGATCAGTAAATTTCTTATCCGTTTAAATTATTACTCAATTAAATTCTGGACAAAAATTTAGGGTCAAATAAACCAATAAATAACAGAGTCATTGTAACATTTCTTTGACCTCCAACGTAGGTGTCAACAGCCATCAATAGTGACTGACAGTATTGCTTTGATCAGAATAATCTTCAAAAACCTCATAAATGTCAACATTTTCCTGTATATAACAAGAAAGGCCATATCGCATCATATTAAAACTGACGCTGTAAATAGTCATAAAATTAACATGAAATACCAATTTACAAGTCGCACTGGTTGAAGACAAACTCTTTACTACGAACTCTTTTTATAATAGACACTGGTGACTCAGAGTTCGATATTTAAATTTTAATGTTTTGAAATAAGAACGAATTTTAAATTCCGTTCTTTTTCCGTTGGCATAAGTTTTTTATCGATATTTGACAGTGCAAACTTCTTTGATTCATTAAGTGTTTTTCTGAATCATAAAATTCCTAACTCGATGTTCTAAATAAAATATGGATTTAGAAAAAAGTACATTTTATATTCAGAACATTTTGGCATTAATTAGAGTATTATAAGAGGATGATATTGTTAGTGCGAACTCTATTAAAATATAACAAGTCCCCCGCCGCGTCTGTGACGATTTCACGCAAAAATTACTGAACTAATTTTGTTGCGGTTTTTACTATTAGATAGGTATATTTCATCAGAAACGTTTACGTGTATTAAACATGGACCTATCATATTTATGAGCTGAGTTTTAACAGTATAATTGAATCAAGTCGGGGCGGGATCGCTAGTAAAATATAAAATCCTAACTCAATGACATATATTATTATAGTCGAATGAATCCTGAGTTCACACTTCTTCTAAAATGTAGACTTTGTTACCAATGTCTCTGCTCACAGCTATAAACTAAAGGCCGTTATGGTATTGTTATTGTACTTATGTATTTCTTATTTTAGTGGGTACTTAATATTTTTCTAAACAAAAGGAGATTTAAGGTCAAAAGTTATTATGAAAGAAAAAGTGTCAGCCAATAAGTTCGTATACGTAATACGTAACTTTATAAATTACATAATTCTTAGATTAGATAATTCACAATTATAAATACGACATAAATTTATGGTCAAAACATAATAAATTAAGATGTCTTTCAACTTCAAATTATGTTTTGGTTTTTATTATTTTATTATGAAGAAAAGTATGCATGTATGAAAGGTATGATGAATATAAAAGAAGCAAAAGAGGTATGTCAGGATCGTAACAAATGGCATTCGATTGTCTCTGTCTATACCCCTCTTGGAATAAAAGGCGTGATGATAGATAGATAGATGAGTTTTAAAAACCAATTTCTGTGCCTCATTATATATAGTATTTGTGAGGCCTAACCTAGCAAGTGTCCAGTTCTGTTGAGGTATATTTAGATGCAAAAATCTCTAAGTGTGGTTTATCGGATTATGTACCTACATGAGTTTTTAATTAAAAAACCCATTAACACCAGAGGTCTTAGCCACTTGACGAGAGTTGTCCATATTAAACAGAACAGGTGGCAAGTCTATTGCTTTGCTTAATTTAATTTTAGTAAGAATGTAAAATAAGGAATGGAAAATCCAATGGCAACGACTAGTTTTAAAGCGGTTTTAAAATAGCAAATAAAAATCGAGCAATCGTCATATTATTATCAAAGGTCACTTAGCTTGCCCGCTCTACTTTAATTTCAAAATCATAGCCGTCATGTGTCGGCATATGTCGGCATAATGTCGGCATATGTCGGTTCACCCGTATACGTCAAAAGTCGGCCTTCGAGAGACCAATTAAAACGCTACAACTTTCATGACGTTAAAAAAACATAGATCACGATCGGTCGCATCTTCGTTGGTTGTTTGTCGTTGTTTAGTGTTAAGGCGGTGTCGTACCTAATTGGTTTTGGTTTTTTTATAACACTCATTTTATTTATACTCAATTTTTTTTATTATTAATACCTTTTTATCCCAGTGTTCCTTTACGTCTGTTAACGACAGCAACAGGCTTGTCACCTGTGGGCACTGTTACTGGTATCTCTGGCCACCCCGTAAGGCATGAACGCCGTAAAGATATACCATTTGCAAATTCATACATATATTTCCAAATACTTCGTCAATTTCGCGTTGGCATAAAAATAGCCCTTCAGGTAAAATTGGTTTGGTAAAAGTATCTCATCCAACGGGCAGAAAAGTTGTTTAACAAAAAAAAACACCCAATATGTATCCTACATCACTCTCCGGCCTTACTATTTCTATGCAAAAAAGCACATCAATCCGTTACTCCGTTTTAGCGTGAAGAAAAAAAAACACTCTCACAATTAAAAATTTTAAACAAGCCTCTAGCTGTAATTCGATTTTTATGTCACACGATATCGCGATCTTTTACAATTTCATAGTAAAACAGCATTCGGCGCCGACCATCCCCTTAACAGGTAGAAAGCTAGCTCTTTGACCGGTGTGAGGTCGACTAGAATCTTCATTAGGGAGTATTGCCGGCTGTACTGTCACTACAACCTTGCGCTGTTTATAATCGAAAGTTTACTATTTACTGGTATGAACTTGAGTCGGTTTACAATCATTTGAATACCTACACATATATTTACAGCCTTTATTCCTTGCGGTGTGGCCAGAGACACTAGCAACAGTGATGTCCGACTCGTGGTCCTACCCATTATCACCCACCAGTGCTCGTGGTTCCATTTTTATTAATATGTTGGGTTCGTGGTCCCACGCATTACATTATCCGAACCACGCTCTTCCCTAACCTATTTTTAACTTATATATAAGTTTTCAGAGACGAGATAATAGTGGGACTAAGAACCCTATGTGATAAGGTATTGTCCCATTAGTAGGTCGTGGGACCATGAGTTGAAAACTTAACAGTATCTATTTGTTGGTCACTTCTTTAACAGACGTAAATATATGTTATTTTTAGAAGAAGTGCATAATACATAGTTTAAATATTATGCTACCGAGGACTTTTTTGTAGATCATTTTATTCTACACAATTCTTTCTTACATCATTTTGTTATATATCTGACGGATTAGACAGCATACGTCATGAAAGCGCATTGGCACCGGATAGCTAAGCCGAGATTTAATTAATTTAATATACAGTTAATTTTTAATTACAAACACGTATGTAATAATTAAGTAATTAATAAATAGATACATCACTCAACAGATGAGTAAAAACAACTTTCGATTGATACTGTTATATTTGATTTGAGTAATTTCCATATAAATATTTTATTAGACTGATTTTAATTAACTTCTTTGAAAAATAGCTTACTAAAAATATATTGATACATCTATAGAAATAAAAATTAAACGTGTATTTGTGTACACACGTAAGAAACGCCGATGGTATTTGTGAGGCTATACCTAACTCTGTTGAGGTATATTTAAATGGAAAAGCCTTAAAGTGGTTTGTAGGATTATGTACATAAGTTTTTAATTAAAAAACCTATTGGTATATGGCCGGGATCCGGGATCGAATACCTAACTTGTATAGAGAAATTCCAAACCCTTTCTAGTTAGATAACAATAAATGTTTTTGTATATAAAATAAAGGTGTGGCAAGTGTTTTACTGTCTCGAGACACAAGAAACATCCGCGCTTTCTTTCAACAATGTTGCTTCAAGAAATAATATTTATTAGCTTTTCAGTAGAAAGTTTTTGTACTTTGAAATACTTTTGCAGCGAGCTGTGAACTGTGTTGGTTCCAATTCCATTGAGTATCAAATGATACAGTTGATTTGAACCTAAATCCGTGGATATCAAATGATACTACTTGATCTGGTATTTGTATCTAGGTCCATTTTCTTCGTGGCTATGCCAAAACGTTTCCATGCAAACGGAGAAAACGTTTTACTACACCTAAATATTATCAAAGGAGATCCCTACATTTGGGCCATTTTTTTTTATCTTCGCTAACAGAACCGATAATCCCCACAGTTGTTAGATATAAGATATAGAACTAAAAAATCGTGGTCCAGTATTTTTAGCTTTTGAATTAATAGTTTTCAGATTTTGATTTTGAACACCTATTTCAACATTATTTGTTGCTGGCAATAATTATTTAGCTGTCACTTTCAACTTGACTGACATTGTTTGAATGATTGTTTTGTTTACCTTTTTTAGTAGGTTGTTTTATTAATTATAGTTTATCTATTTATATAGAATAACATAAGAAATAACGAGAGAAATAACAAAAACCGACAAAAACACAAGCTAGCTAGCGAACTGACAGCCTGACTGACTGACTGAACTGGCTGACGACGGCTGACTTAAGTAGATACGTTCCGAAGCGTAAACATTTTATATTAGTGTTACTAGTGTTTAAAACATATAAGTAAAAATATGTGTAAAATACGGCCGCTAAAAATATAAGATTAATTTATTTTGGTTCGCCCATTTGTGGCCTTTATTAATATATATATTTGATGTCGGCACTCGGTTGGTGCCAGATATTGCCCGACACTAGCCCAACTATGTATGGGAATATGTTGATCTCCTTTCAATGAAATTTTAGTATGTTATAACCACATACTGAAAAACTACGTTCGTTGAAACATTTTCTCCGTTTGTGTGGAAATGTTTTTGCATAGCCACGAAGCAAATAGACCTATATACAAATACCAGATTAAGTAGTATCATTGGATACCCACGGATCTAGGTCCGGATCAAGTATATCCTTTGATACGCGGTAAATAATCCTCCTAATTATTTGGTCGTGGTCTCGTAGAATTTGAAGACGGATGCTGCCGGGACACACTGTGCAAACAAATAAACACACTTCCTTTCACACACATCTCTACATACCCCGTAAAGAGGTTTAAGGCTTGAATGTATAATTAAAATTCCGTATGATGTCATGAAAAATGATTATAAGCTTCAATAATTTCTATTTATAAATTCACACTAACGAATTTAATTTACTTATTTGAGTAACTCGGAAAAAAAATTGTTACAAAAACTAAATCGATCTTCAATCGTAAACAACCTAACAAAAGGGATTTTCATAATTTGAGAGACGATTTTATTTTTAAAATGGTCAAGTGCTTTTTAGTTTTCAGTTATAAGGTTCCGTATATCATATCAATTATTTATTTAAGTAATAAGTTATTTAATTTCATACGGTTGCCACAATTAGATAGGTTGATTCACCGGAGAGCTTTGTATAGGAGCTGAGCATTAACTGTATTTGTGAATCAAGTCGGGAAAAAAGTTGCAAAAAAGTGCATTTTCATGGCAAATTCTGTCTAATCCGTCAGAGATATAACAAAATCATGTAGGAAAGAATTATGTAGAATAAAATGGTCTACAAATAAATTCGCGGTTTGTTAAAATTGTTTAGATATTTAAGTTAAATTGTTGTCAATCTTTATCAAATTATAATATCTAGTTATTACAACAATTTTTTTCATCTTCTTATTTGTAAATGACAAGAGACGTTGGACAATGTCCACATTTAGCGTAACTGTCACTTTTATTATTTTCGAGACATCAATGTTTAGAGATTTTCCTTCTATTCTTTTCATAACGAATGCTTCTATAGCCTTTTTATCTCGAGTTAGGAATGAACCTAGGACCTCCGGCTTAAAATCCATGAACAATAACCTAAATAAACCCTAAAAGTGTTACAGCAAAGTGTTCGAATTGTTCAAAATAAACTTATCTGTCACTTGTGAGTTGAGAATTTTGACAGCTCATGTCAACATATGAGCACGCTTCTTATATGTACGGATGTCAAGAGATCGGTACAAAAAGTGACCACGAATTCTGTCCGATTTTGATTAAACTAAGCCCCCCGTGAATTCAAAGATTATTAATTAATTGGATTTACTTAACTGCCTAATTTGGTGCCGCCTTTGTGAGGTCATTGTAATTATAGAATGTAATTATGGAAAGTATAGGACTTTTGTCTCTGGCTTTTGTAGGTTGATCTATTTATACTTAATTAACATGTAATCATTTATTTCATATTTTAATATAAGATTGTTATTTTGACCCTTTTTTGTTATTTAATTGCCTTTGATGTTGTGTTATAAGTTATAACGAATGCTTTTGTGACTGATGAGAAGTAAAAAATATTTTAAATTCAATTATAATCCCACTAATATTATAAACGCGAAAGTTTGTATGGATGTAGGTATGTTTGTTACTCAATCACGCCAGAACGGCTGAACGGATCTGGATGAAATTTGGCATAGCCTGGAATAGCACATAGGCTACTTTTTATCCCGGAAAATGTATGGTTCCCGTGGGATAGATTTGTTTTTGTTTTTCACAGGATCGAAATGATTTTTTGCATAGTGGTAGTTTAGGGGTCAGATAAAGACTTATACTGCTTTTTATACCGCGAAAGCGGGCAGGGGAGGGGCAAATTACAGCCACGGGATTATTTCTTTTTGGATGTATTTCCACGCGGGTGAAACCGCGGACAGAAGCTTGTACTACAATAATTTTGCTAAGTTTACGAAAAATAAAGTATATTTTTAAAATCTTTTTATCAAAGTTCTTTTTTACATAATATTGTAAAAAAACTATAATCGATTTAAATAAAATTTAAAGTTGCTTAAGCAAGTCCATCAAAAGACTTAATTTGATAATCAGTTCTGCTTTATTTAATCTTTGATTGTAACACGGTCGTGTTAAACATAATCCGGGTTGCCTGGATGGACCGTGATCTCTTGACCTGCCCGTCAAACGCACTTTACTTATAAGTAACACTAGTTTTTGGGCTTGCTTCGCTCGTGGTGGTATGGAAATATGAAAAAAACACACTGAGAGGCTTTTCGACCTAAATATACCTCAACAGAACTGGCCACTCGTCAGGTACAGCCTCACAAATACCATCGGCTATACATCTACTGGGTATCCTAGAAAAAAGAAAATGAGCTGTTCCGAAACCTAACCAATTTTTTTTTAAATATTACCTTATTTTTCAAATCAGTTCAGAAGATTTCGAGTTCACAAATAAACAAACTAACACCTTCATTGTGAAATTATAAATATATTCTACTTCTAAATCAATGCACTACTGAGTTTTATTTAAAATAAAGTATATAAATTCCAACAAACTGTAATACGAGTCCTTTTTGATCTCAAAATAACTCAAAAATCTGACCACTCGTAACTTAGAATCATCAAGGCACCCGTGTGGTATAAAAATATCTCATAATTTGCTGCTAAATTACACTATTTGATTTCTAAATATTTTGTTGCTCTGATTTTATATCTTGTCTAATATTATTCTCTCATCATAAATTCAATAAATTTCGACACACATCAACTAAAAGTGCTCATTTTATAATTGAAATGCCAACTTTGTTCGTATATAAATATTTATCGCGTTATATGAACACTAAAAAATTATGCAAATGCATTATTTAAAGTTCAAAACAAAAGCAGCAATTTAAAAATTATTTTACATAATAATTCGGTGAATTTTTATTGTTTTATTACGGAAACCCGGTAGTCTATTTGCATTTATTTATCAGAAATCGGACCAGTGTCTGAGGACAAGTGCTTCTGATGTTCCGTAGGTGCTTGACGGGTGCTTCAGGGTAAGTGATGATTGTATTATCATGCTAATAGGCTAAGTGGATGGAGCGCCATTACTTCCATAATTGAATTCTCCTTTTGATTAATATTTATAGTGTTGGTGCGCTAACATTTGGTAGTTAAAATAATGAAGGATGAAAATTTATTAAAATATTTATGGCAGAAGCGAAAGGAAATGCTGGTAGAGGGCTACCTAGGTTTATCTATTTTTATTGATTATGAATCTGTGAATATTATGATGAATACAAAAAACGCAAAACACTGACACGTTATTATATTACTCAGAGATATCGTATTTTTGAATTATTTTTTTATAAATCGGTTCAGTAGTTTGAGACATAGAAGTATAGAGTATAGATTCGATCGAAAATTGAAAAACAAAATAAATGCCTTTTAAAAAAAGTGTACCGACTTCAAAAATTATGTACAGAAAAGGTGTGCTTTCCGAAAACAAATGCACAAGTCACTATAAAAAAATACCTAAATCGCTTTTAGTGTGTCTATAAAATTTAAAGAGTTCGATTTCTCCAGAGTCCCATCATCAGATCCTGACCTGATGACCATGGGACCACCTGGAAAGTATACCCTTTCAAACAAAAAAAAATCCAAATCGATCCAGGCGTCTTCAATTAATCGGGGAAAATACATAAAAAAAGATTCCGACGAATTGAGAACCTCCTCCTTTTTTTAAGTCGGTTAAAAATGAGTTTAATTCTATTCACTTTGCTTTGACAGTTTCATGACATAATCGGCAGTATTTTGGTTCTGGCCATACATTTTTCCCACTGAGTGGGAAGTATGGAGGTTGAGTTCATGGTATGAAGAGTCAAATACTTACCGTACCCTAAAAATAATATTGTGACACGTATGTTAATGAAGGTAGAACTATAAGAAACACGTTTGTTAGATGATGAGCTTTGACACCGGGGTGCCAAATTCCTTCATAGCTTTATGATTTCATTTAATATTGTTTTATGTTATATTTGTTATTTATATTTTTGAAACTACATTTTTAAGGCTTTTTTTATAAATACGATAATATAGTTTTGATATTAATATCTATTAAAAAAATCCGATTTCAAAAATCAATAAATAAATAGGTATATTACTTATCTATAGCCAAATATATTATAATTCATTGTTAGATATTACTTTCCTAATAGAAAATAAGACCCTGATCTCAAACCTTCCAAACGATGTTAATTTATCTAAGAATATGTTTTTGTTTAAAATTATAATGTATAATCTATATTTTGTTTATTTTATATCATTTATAGGTAAAAAATGGGCTACATTAGTAGCCCATGCCTGAGCTCAAAGAGTGTTTTCAAGCGCTCTCTAGCGTTAAACTGAACCGGGTACCCAAGTCTGTAAAATAAAGAACTAATTCTTAAAGAAAATAGATGCTTGACATTTTTAGCACGAGATTTTCAGATCTAACCAAAGCCCAACGAATAAAATCTAGTTAGGTAGATATTAAGCAAAAGTTGCGTGGAAAAACTCAAGCAATCTGTATCCGTGCATATCTGACCACATTCACAATGTTAATAGGTGCATTTTATGCTAAACTTATGTCTAAATATAGCATTTGTTACCTAAAATTTGTTAACCACACCTCGAACTGCAATTTTCATCTAAAACCTTACGTAAATTTAGTGCAACACGCCGTATTCAGTCAACACCATCGCTCGCCTGTCTGTCTGTAATTTGTAAAACTTGCAGAATATCTGCATTTTTTCGAGGAAAGTTCAATTGTGTATAAAACTTAGACACTAGAACATTACCCACGGATTCGCCCATTACTGTATCACTGTTTACGTGCTTGTCTAGGATTTCTAGAAAAATAACTAATATCGTATAACTACTTCTGATGAAGAAAAAAAACCGCCTACAAAACCAAAATGTGCTTTCCGAAAGCAAATACACAAGTCACTATAAAAAAATACCTAAATCGCTTCAATTGTGCCTATAAAATTTGAAGAGTTCTTGATTTCTCCAGGATCCCATTATCAGATCCTGACCTGATGACCATGCGACCACCTGGAAAGTATACCATTTCAAACAAAAATAAATTTCCAAATCGGTCCAGGCGTCTTCAAGTATGTAATCTGGGGAACATACATAAAAAAAAGACATAAAAGATTCCGACGAATTGTAAAACAAAGCGATTAATAGATTTTGTTTTAACAGAAGACGACATGAGACCTTGCCACCGCCTGTTTTTACACATAGGTGGTTAGTCCATGAATGCGAGCGACTGGCAGCGCCCGATAGAGATGCTTTTCACGCTTCGCTTGAAGGACTCCAGGTTATAGCAAGCAGGAATACCGACGCGGGAAGTTCGTTTCACTTTTTGACAGTGCGACACGTTGTGTTATTTGAAGTGAAACGTTAAAAAAAATCAATAAAAATTAGGACACGGCCGAAAGCTAGTAATAACATAACTCTTGACTTTTTGTTATTTTATGTTACTATTTTTGTCATCCATCAAGCGTTCCTGATGTCGAATGTCGATAGAAGAGTTTCTCCAACTAAACCGCGTGTTAACCACAAACTCACAAAGCTTTGGCAACAGGTAAACCCTCTTAAACGGTGATCACACTTAAACTAAATTTTGTATTTTTTAGAATTCCGCAGTAAAATAAGAAATCCTTATTACGTAATGTGTGTTGTTAATTTATAGAAAACTACAAATGTGTGCCGTTTGGTATAGAAACTCTAGGTCCGTGGGGTTAAAATGACAAAAAGTTTGTTAAAGATTATATCGCCTAGCTAGACTTTAGTTATTTTTAATGTTTAGATTGAAATGCTTATCCCAAAAAACTGAAAGATTAGAGTTAGACGTACCGTACAAAATGGCTTACTTTCTAGTGTAATTTTCACTCTGGCAAAGTAGCAGAAAAAGCGATCTCGATATGTTAAAAGGACGATTGACGCCTGAGAAAAAAAGTTACAAAGTTTGGATTGCTATTTAGTAGGCACTTTATACAGAATAAATTATAAGATTTTTTTACAATATTTTTCTCATTTATAAACCGATTTAAGTGACAAAAACACCAATTGTTAGCCCAAATTGGTCCAGCCTTTCTAGACTAAAGCGTGCACAAAATGCATCATGCAAGTGATCAAAGGGACTAAAATCTTTTGCAATGTTATTATAATATATATATGTAATAATCAAAGGAAACTATAGCTCCTGGGCCTAATTTTCTTATAAGGGTTTATGATTTTTTTCTTCTTTTCACGCACTCGGTCTACTTGTTGTATCATGTGTGAACGTAGCCATAGAAAGTTTCGTAACCTGCGGACGCATAATTGTAAGTAGTATGCACACAATCGGTGGTTTCACCTGCACTTACCAACATGCGTCCCATATACCATCACAACCAATAGCCACATTTTGACATATGATTTAGAGGTCCATTGTTTTAGTAATGCTACATTTTAATGGCTTAAGGAAAATATATGATAAAATTGTTGTAGAATTTATTTAAGTTACTTTCTAGTTTGAGCTAATTTCTAAACATTTATTTTTGTTTTTTTTTTAACAACATTGTTGGAAAATTAAAATGGACACAATCGTCTCCTAAAAAACTAAAATATAACCATTTCTGATGAAAAAAAACCGCCTTCAAAACCAAAATGTGCCTACCGAAAGCAAAGGCACAAGTCACTATAAAAAAATACCCAAATCGCTTCAAGTGTGCCTTTAAATTTTGAAGATTTCTCCAGGATCCCATGATCAGATCCTGACCTGATGACCATTGACCATGGGACCACCTGGAAAATATACCCTTTAAAAAATCCAAATCGATCCAGTCGTCTTCAAGTAATCGGGGAACATACATAAAAAAAACATAAAAGATTACGACGAATTGAGAACCTCCTCCTTCTTTTGAACTTCGGTTAATAATTGAAAATCCTCGACATAATATGATGCAGAAAAAAAATGTTCTATCTTACATACTACACTAATAATAAAGCTACAAGAGTTTCTTTGTTTGAACGCACTAATCTCTAAAACTGCGAGTAGGATTTGAAAAAATATTTTTGCAGTTGATAGCCCAAATTCTTTAATGAAGGTTATATAATATCACGCTACGACCCAAAAGAGTGGAGCAGTAACTATTGACGCGGCTATAAAAGTAATAGACTAATAAAAGTGGTCAATGGCTGTAACTAGATGGACTACGGTTCGATTCCAGCCACCAATAAGTTTATGTACCAAACTTATGTACATAATCCGACACACTTAGAGGATTTTCCATCTGAATATACCTCAACAGAACTGGCCACTCGTTAGGTATAGCCTCACAATATTATTAGCATCGTCTAAAAGAGGACTTTGACACGGTTCCGGGAGCTGTAAGGCAAAAAAAAGTAGCAAGCCGAAAATTTTAAAGTTCCGTTTTAGAGGCTACGAAACCTTAAAGTAGATTTAAAATTCTCAAAAAGCCCGAGAAATAAATCTGCAACAGAATATTGATCAACATTTTTTTTATAAACCACTTTAAAAAAAATTACTAAGTACAATTCTCGAGCAGAACGTTCCGTTCCATAGATATTTACATTTGGATCTGGATCTGGATCACTTTAGATTTTTCGAAAATGGGGGGTGGGTGGGTATAAAAATAAGAGGGGGGATACATTATTAACGACTTTATATATCATATCAGAACTTACTTTTCCTAACTCAGTACATGTTAGGTATAGCCTCACAAATACCATCGGCTAAAAGACGGAGACTTGGTGGTAGACGTTGGGTACCCTGGGACTGATAACACGGTTTCGGAAGCTGTAAGGCAACCCGTGAAGAAAAAAAAGAAAGGAGTTGATAGCTTAATTGGTAGAGCGTTGTCTTGAAACCGGGAGGTGACGGATTAAATTCCCACTTCTCCAAAAAAAAAATGCTAAGTAAGTACCAATTTTCTTTAATCGACTCCTCGTGCTTCTAAAAATATCAGATATTTACCTCTGTTAAAAAAGTGACACATCTAGGTCCATTAAGTGTAGCAACAGGCTTGCCACCTGTTCATTTTAATATGAACAACTGGCAAAAAGTGGACACTGTTACTAATGGTGTCTCTTTACAAGAACTTATACAAAAAAACCTCGAAAAAAATATGATGAAAGTTGAGATATACATATATAATAAGATATAATAAATGCATTTACAAAATGTCAAAAGTGTAATTATGTATTACTTAATAGCAATTTCATAATCGTAAATCTCTCATCAGAATTAAAAACTAGACTTATTTATAGCATCAAAATTGTTACCAAAGTTTAAATTATTAAAATGACATGTCAAAAAGATATTTATATTGGTTAGTTTGGACTAAATTGTGAATGTCATCCCAAGTTTAGTTATCACTATACCATCATCTTTTCACTATCATCATCACTAAATATTTTAAAACAATTTTCTTTTAGCTTTTTAGGGAAAGAACAATTGGAAAACTAGGAGAAAACTGATAACGCTTTTTTCTATGGGATTATTGTATGAACTCAAGATCATAATAGGAGATGAAGGTTAAGGGCCCTATATCCATAATTTGTATGGAGATATTACTATTCCAAATTTCTCTGTGAATGCTCCACCTGTGTCACTGTAATTTAGCATATAGTTACTTATTCAATATATCTAAGTGAAATAGTCGTTATTTTTTCAATTAGTTACCATTATTCTTCAATTATATATATCGCTTTTTTGGTACCTTATTGAAAATTCAAGAAAAATAAATTTATGATTTTTTAATTTGCCAAAAATAATAAAATAATAATTATTTTAAATTTTCAATAAGCTACCAAAAAATTCGATACATATAATTGAAGGGTAATGGTATAACAGCGCTTTTAAAAAAATTTAGAGTTTTGTGATAGATTATGAAAGAGACAGCAGGGGCAAAGTTAAACCACCCATATTTCCTATTCAACAAAACCCATTAAAAAAATAAGAGCTATTTCACTTAGATATATTCAATAAGTAACTATATGCTAAATTGTAGTGACACAGGTGGATTATTTACAGAGAAATTGGGAATAGTAATATCTCCATACAAATTATGGATATAGGGCCCTTAACCTTCATCTCCTATTATGATCTTGAGTTCATACAATAATCCCATAGAAAAAAGCGTTATCAGTTTTCTCCTAGTTTTCCAATTGTTCTTTCCCTAAAAAGCTAAAAGAAAATTGTTTTAAAATATTTAGTGATGATGATAGTGAAATGATGATGGTATAGTGATAACTAAACTTGGGATGACATTCACAATTTAGTCCAAACTAACCAATATAAATATCTTTTTGACATGTCATTTTAATAATTTAAACTTTGGTAACAATTTTGATGCTATAAATAAGTCTAGAAAAATTCCCAGTATAGGACCCTTAATATGGGCTCTACGGGTGAAAAGCTAGTTTTTTTTTTTTTTTTTGTTAGGTACCTGTCCTTTCAGACAAACGAACAAAACTTGCCTCCAGCTAAATGAGGAACACCTGTCATTCGTTTTCGCTTTGACTTTTGGGGCTGGTAGCATGATTCCCGGAAGCCAAATTATGAGGATAGGGCCCTTAAGTAGGATTTTTTTTTCCTATCTTAGATGATTCCTTAGATCTATTACTAACACCCATTTTCGCACAGACAGTCTCTATAAATTTCTAGTCTAAGACCATAGGTTATCTATTATTATGATCTAATAGTTTTGATGGAATTAGGTTTAATAATGCTTCGGAGGGCAGGTAAAGCCGTTGTCCCCACTTTTTCTAAAGATGACAGATCTAGATGTGACAATTCTATGTAGGTACTCAAACTGGCAAAAAGTTGACACTGTTACTAGTGTCTCTGGCCGTGAAGATCTATCTATCTATCATCACGCCTTTTATCCCAAGAGGGGTAAGCAGAGACAATCGAATGTCATTTGTTACGATCCTGACATACCTCTTTCGCTTATTTTATATTCATCATACCTTTCATACATACTCGGCGATTGTGTGTACTTTTAATATTTCCATCGATCAATATATTTTTATGTTTAATAAAATTACACCTAGGACGTCCTCTACCAGCATTTCCTTTCACTTTCAGCCATGAAGATGTGTTTAGTATTAAAAGGCTATGCCAAAAGCTTAAAGTCCATAAGGCTCCGTACATGTATTCCTATTGTTTTTGCTTTACAATTCTCACTCTATGACCTCCAGTGAAAATAAAGTATTGACCCTTAACATATGAACCATCAGTTTTGATGGATTAGATTTACAACAACTTGAAGCATGTAGTGTTGCTTAATACACGATTTTGTGTTTGTTAATTCCGAATATTGGTTAAAGGGATAGTCTAGGTTCAATTCTAATCAGTTACACCTAATTTTTATAAAGCTTTGAAAATCCTAAATTTCACGCGTATTTCAGCCAAGTTTCGAGTTGTCTTAATTTAAATACTAATTTTCAATTTTCTCAACATTAAGAGATAGATAATTTTACATACTTTAAGAAAACACTAACTAAAATTTGACAATACAAATAGTTTCTGCAAAAATATAGAAAATCCGAAGTCCTTTTCGTGTTTTTCGAAATTCCGATTTTGTCGAGAAAATTTACTTTCTCATGTTTCTGGAATGTGAATATTGGTCTATCTTATTTTATTCTTGTTTACCTTATCGATTTTAACAGTAGTCCATCTCGCTCACATCTTTCTAAAGTGATATGGACAAAATAACCCGCCAAAAAACTAAGTTCGTTGCGCTGTGATGCGTTGCCTTAAAGAAGTGACACATCTAGGTCCATTAAATGCGGCAACTTGCTAGTTGTTTTAATCGACATTCTCATGCTAAAAAATACTACTAGGTAAATTTAAAAAAGTGACATCTTTAGTGCGCCGGTTGCCGAGTGGTTAAGATGTCTGGTATTAACTAGGCAGACACGTGTTCGATCCCGGATCTCGGCCATGTACCAATGATTTTTTTATAATTAAAAACTTATGTACATAATCCGACAAACCATGAGACTCCTTCTAAATATACCTCAACAGAACTGGGCCACTCGTATAGCCTCACAAATACCATACATCTTCAGTTCCATTTAAAATGCGCGAGAGGCTTTGCCACTTGTTTTGTTTAATATTGAACAAGTAGCTTAATGTTGAAAATATTACTGTCTCCGGTTACTCCGCAATTACCTTGCTTTGCCAATTAACACATAGCCTTAAATCAATAGGAATAAATAAAATATAGGTATGTTTGTCGAAAATAGGCTGAAACGGCTGAATGGATGTTGATGAAACTTTTAGAAATAATAATCAATTTAGTCTGGTCCGGTATCTCACAGAAAATTTTCGGTCCGGCCGCCGTAGGATCGAGATTGAAGACAGGCCACACATTAGCAATGTATATCATACGATCTAGATCACATGGCAATTCACTCACCCACACAGACACACAAGATTCAATTAAACAAAGGCGTGTGGATGTGTGTGTGTGTGTGTGTGTGTGTGTGACAGATCGTTCCGGTCATCGAAATCAACCACAAATACCTACCACGATTGGTGGGCCACGTGATGAGAATTGGACGAGTCTGTGGTCGGTTTCGGTAGACCGTACGGCGATCGGCCGGGGATTGGACGAAAATCTGTTCTTTCATCTCGATATATTTACATACTAGCTTTTCGGCTCCGGCTTCGCCCGTGGATATTTTCTTACAAAACGTAACGTAACTTTCAGAATCGGTACAGTATTTTGAGCGATTACCGAACGATTAACTTACAAACTTAAAACCTCTTTATGATATTAAGTGTAGATTTTTTGTAGGGTTATGGCTGGGTCAATATTGATTTAAAAATATTTCGAACGAAGTCGTGGACAGCACTCAGTTGACAATTAAAAAAAAATAGCTGAAATTTTTCATAAGTAACATATAGGTAGGTATCAGTCTATTCGATCACATCAGTATTTTCTTCATATGTACCTACATAGTATAACTTTCATACCACTTTTTATACTCTCTTTTTTATTACGGTTCCAGGGTATCCAGCGGAAGACCAAGTCTCCTTCTTTTAGCCGATGGTATTGAGGCTATACCTAACGAGTGGCCAGTTCTGATAAGGTATATTTAGATGGCAAAGCCTCTAAGTGTGGTTTGTCATATTTACATAAGTTTTTTATTTAATTTAAATTTTACTCTCTTTGGGGTTAAATTTGTAAAAACCCACCCACTCACAGTCGCAGGCAATTTCGGTTAGGCCATCTAATTGGGGTTGGGTTATACCTAATACTAAATATATTTAGATGAGATACTTAATTTCATGCTAAGTGATTTTTTCAAATGTCTGCATGGAGAATGCAGAAAGTTGCACTTTCCATCAAGAATATGAAAAAAATAATATAATATGTCGGTCATCCGTTATTTATATACAAATAATAATAAACTAGCATTCCGCCACCGGCTTCATCCGTGGATAATTTTTTTTATGAAAATATAGTCTGTTATTAGTTAGTTTAGGGATAATGTAGCCTCCTATTTCTGCAAAAATTTTTAGAATCGGTTCAGGAGTTTAAGATATTACCCCCTACATCCAAACATACATACCTACTTAGGTACAAACTTTACCTCTTTATAGTAGTCAATAAATTTTATATAATAAATATTTATATTTTTTTCCATATATAATCTCGATAGATTAGTAGATATTAAATATTAAAAAAACTGGCATGGTATTCCTATTTAAAAAAATAATAATAAAAAACACTTACCTTGTCGGAAAACTGTACGCTAATCAACCAAAAATTTTTGATTTTATTTCGGAAATCGTTCACACACCTTTAAAGAACGTTTATTAAACATAATTACACTCAAAAAAATACACAAAATGGCACAAAAAGTCTTAAAAATTAACCGCGAGCGATTGCCCGCGCCTTGATCGCGTTGACATGCGTTTGCGCAACTTATTTCACGAAAACCGTTCTCAGATGCGGTCCCCGTGAGACTGTAGGGAGCTCATCATTTGACGTTCCGTGAAGACGAGTCGCGACTATCTCTTTCGTTTGTGTATATAAAATTATATACGTGTCTCGTTTTAACGACCTATACTCGCTTTGATATCTATTCAGTCGATATGCGGTCGTTGAGCTGCGAGGTTGTGTACCGTTATGATTTTCTATTACAGAATTAATAAATCTACGTCATTAATATATATTTTTACAAAAAAAAATACTAATTGAGATCTGAAAATTCTATATAAGAATTCCAATTAAAATAATTATAGTAAATTAATAAAAAATTGTCTAAGTGATCAATAATACTTTCATTTCACCTATAGTACCAAAATATGCATCAGAAATCAGTGATCTATTAATAAATGAACCAATCCCACAAAATCTTGTCCATAGATCACTTTAGATCATCTGTAGATCATTTAAGTTGACGCAATACGCATGATCCAGTTTTGCTATTGGCGTGCCTTTGATAGGCCACGCCTGATACCGTTATGAGCGGGGCGGGACGGTCCCCCCCTTCATTTAGTATAGTGGGGGGATATTAACAAATATTAATGTTACCTACGGCTTTGTCTGCATTTAAATGCTCATCTACAGTTTTTACGTTGACGAAACTGTAGGATCTTTGTGCAAAATTTTGTATTTGTATTTATTTTGTACAAAGATAACCGGGAAATTAAAATTATTCTGGACATACATGCAAAAAGGCAAAAATTCTGCTTCCCCCGGTACTTACATGGTAGGTACACCCGGCTTCCGCATTCTTCTAAAAATAACAAATACTTAAGTACGTCTGTTAAAAAAGTAACACATCTAGGCCCAGCAACAGGCTTGCCACCTGTTCTGTTTAGTATGAACAACTGGCAAAAAGTGAACACTAGCTGTTACTGTCTTTGGCCAGATTGATTAGAAGAGTATGATTCTGTAGCTATGTATCACTAATTTCATTTTTTTTTCTCGTGTCAGTCGAGCTGTCCAGGCATTGGAAAATTTAGAGCAAAATTTAAAGGTTGATCGAATTAAATAATCACACCATTCCGCATCCCAGTGTGGCCAGCGACACCATTGCAGTAACAGTGTCCACTTTTTGTCAGTTATCCACAGAAAATAGTTCTCGCAGATATTCGACTGATGGTATGTAAATGTCGGTTACATACTGGATATTCATAGTCTTTATTATTTTTAGAAGTTCTGACGACCGCTTTACGCGGTCTCCGAATCACGAGAAGTCGATACTGACATTTTATTAAGGTATCACAAATCAGTCTGTAGGTATTTAGCATCAAATCAAATTAAATTTTAATGTTTTATTTGCAAGAATACAATATATAGGTCTTAAAATTATGGTGAGTATGTAGATACGTACCTACATGTATTCAACCTGCAAGTAGGTCTGCAAACTTGTGTTAGATATATTTTGACTCTAAAAATATTTGTAACAATAATTTTCCCCAATTTCGATGTCCTACAGTTTTGTGACACATGTAGCATAGAATAATATTCGAGCCTACGTATTTAGCTAGGTTTTTTCTTTCTTCCCAGTTGCCTTCTTGCTTCCGAAACCGTGTTATCGATCCCAAGGTATTAATCGGTAGACAAAATCTCCATCTTATTAAATCCCAACGCAAAAAGAGGGGTGTTATAAGTTTAACGTGTGTATATGTGTCTGTATGTGACATCGTTGCTCCTCGGATTAACCGATTTTGATTTAGTTTATTTATGAATGAATCAAGAAAATATGTTTAGCTGTTTGAAGATCATTAGCTTTTTTCTAGATGTTGAAGGGATGTGAGCAACTTCTACTTAATAATAATAGCCTTTTATTTCGGAACATTTGAGTTTTTCTACAATTTTCCTTATAATAAATATATCTATACATTTTTTATAAAATGTCCCTCAGCTCGGCGTGCCTTTTGGCATAGGCCTCCTCCAATTGTCTCCAATGTACTTTGTCAGCTGCAAGCCTTGTCCAATACAGTCCCAAGGTCAGACGAATCTCGTCTTCCCATCTTCGTTGTTTTCTAGTACCATCTCTTAAGAGGATGTATAGAGCTAAATGCGAGTTTTAGGATGCGTAAAAGTACATAATCCACTGCAGTGACCATAATCAAAAAAATATATGATATTCTTGAGGTTATGCGTTATAAAGATACTGTATTCAAAACATAATACAACTATATTGATTCGATAGAAAAAAATCACGAATGTACCTCTAAAAAAATATTTTACTGTCTAGAAACAGTACTAAAATGCATGCAATGATTATAATTTTTTGACAGATTTTTTATCTAGCAATATACTATCGTAATACTGTTCTATTTTTTTATCAAATTGTCAGCAAGTTCCTTTATTCTCATTTTCGAGATTTTATGTACGCACTGCACGCGTGTGTGCGTAAGCGCTCGTGTACCGACAGTACCGGCTGCAGTCTGATGCTATATTATTAGTGGCAGCCACGTCGTTTGGTGTGTATGTGTACCCGCGTGGGGGCGGTGCCATCTCTCAAGGTCATTGGCTCTATTCAGCGTCTTAAGTACCATAGGGTAACCTGCTTGCTCCATTTATTTACTGTTCTACTTACTGATCTAATTTTATAATTTTTCGATTAATTAAATTTTTGTGATAGATTTTAAGGAATGACTAGTTCTATTGAGGTATATTTAGATGAAAAATCCTCTAAGTGTAGTTAGCTAGATACCTTTCCGATATTATTTTATTTGTATAGTTAAATAATAAAATGCAGTCGTACCCATAAAACGATAGACCTCCATTCCAATTTATAATGTAAAAACGGGTCCTATACCATATTAGAGCCTAGTGACATATTGCTGTACCATATTCAGACACGTTGGTAAGTCATCAAGTGGTTTTTCATATAAATTAGTCTATTTCTTTCGTTTTTTCGTATAAATAATACAGCGGATAAACATATTACTTTGAACCCAAAGGAAATCCTTAGAAATATAAATAAATTAAATTGAAATATTTGTCTGTTTATGTAGAACTAGCGGCTTGCCCCGACTTTGCCCGGGGTAACAATTGCATACAAACTTCACACTAATTTAATTTTTTTGACGCCCTTTGATGAGATTGGACATTTTTGTATGGGATTTTTTTTAGCTTTCTTTTTTTTCTAAAACCATCTTCCTATTGCCTTTTCAAATGAAAAGTTTGGGGCACATCGGTTGGATAGTTTCAAAGTTAATAACGGACATACGTAGAAACATTTTTTCACTCTGCGGCGTTTGGACACGGTCACAAACTGGTAATAAGTTAAAACAAAACAAATCATATCTTCACGGTGCTTATACATGTAACAGTGGCCAGTTTTTGCGAAATGTCCATATTGAACAGAACATTGGGGTAGCATTAGGACAGCAACATCTTTCGTTTCGACTCGAAGGCCAAAAACGATGGGCCAGCCAAGGAATGCACGGATCGAGAAAGTCCGAGAAAATTGCTGGGTCGGACACAGTGGCAAACTCTATAAATAAGCTGTGACAGACAGGCAGACAGACACATGAGTGATGCTATAAGGGTTTCCATTTTTTCATCGGAGATGTTTGGAACCCTGAAAATGAACCTATAGCCTAATTGGTAGAGAGTTAGACTTTAAACCGGAGACCCGGGTTCAAATCTCACTTGTACCATTCCGAAGGACACTTCTAAAATTGACAGGTATCACGCAACATTATTGGCACCAGTGTTGTTTAATATGGACAACTGTCAAAAAGTAGACACTGTTACTGGTGTTTCTAGCCACACCGCAACGTACAAGGTGAAGTATGTAGGTTTATAATAAATCTTGAAAGTTGAATTTAACCAACTTCTAATTTGTCATATCTATTTGGCGTTTTGCAAGTGTATGTAGGTACCTACCTAATTCGGATGACAATACAATCATTTGGTGCCGTCGATCTGATCTGATGATGGAGCCAGGATGTGGATAGTGGAATTCTGTAACGAAACGACGTAACCACATCGAGTTTTGATGATGTCCAGGGTACTGATGATGGAGCCGGAAGGTGGCCACAAGAACTCTGTATAACGAAACGACGATTTATAAAGTAAGTACTATCTGATTGCCTGCTACTTCGTACGCGTTGTATTAGGAATACAATTCACCCCATTAGGTAGTTAGCGTGATATTAATTAGCCTTTAGCCTTCCCCAAGAATTGGGCTATCAAAGGGAAAAATTTTTTTTCAAATCGGTTTAGTAGTTGTTGAGACAAACAAACAAAGAAAAAAACAAACAAATATTGATTATTTTATTATATACCTATTAGATTAATTATTTAAACATTTGTTTGTCTGTTTCTACAATGTAAAAACGCACCATCACGACATTTGCAGCGTGGACACAGACAGCAACAATGGCCACATTTAACAAGTTGCAAATATTGTAGTCTACCCTGTTGCTGCAAGGCCAAGATCTGTTATTTTACATGCTCTCTAACTCAAATTACATTGATATACTTATATTTTTTAATCAGTTTCGTTCGAAGAAATTTCTGGCAAGCCGAAAAACATAGCTTTTCTACAAATTTTACAAAATATCAATGAATAGCATGCGCGTGAAGCTAAAGCTTTAAATTTTTACAAAAAGTCTAAAAGATTCCAATAAGAACAATATCGATCGTACTTCCACATTATCCCATTAGATGGCGCTAGCAGTTACTGTTTTAAGTTGCTATGATTTGGTATAACTTTTTATGTTATACATTAGATAAGATAAGATTACAGTGCTTAGGATATTGGACACGAGGCCTGAAGTCCTGGGTTCCTCACTCACGCTTGTAAAAATTTAGGTACATACATTAGCCACCTATCACACCTTAAAGCTTCCGAAACTGTGTTGTCTATTTTAATACCTAACTAATTTTTACTCAGGCTGATTACCTAGATCCTAAAATTAAGCATTTTTTAATTATAATAAAAAAAAGTTCTTATCGGTAGTGACAGTGGACTTCCATATTTTAAGACAATCATCCTTCAATTGGCCATGCTACATATTTATAATATACTTTTTTTATAATTTGTTTTGAAAATATAGCCCATTTTAAGAAACTAATTTCGATATTTTTGTTTTTTATCCATTGCGTCTATTTTTAATATATTTTACAAATTTTACCCGCGAAAAGTAAACGTGACGTCACAAGAATTTAGAACAGGATTATAATCTTGGCCACTACACATAAAAAGTGACAGTCAATCAAATTAACGTCAAGCAAACGTCAGTCAAGGTCGACTAACCTAAAAATTACTCTTGTTTATATACTCGTGTTTATATTTATTTAAATTGAATAGTTTTTTACAATGGCAAGTAAATAGTGTTTCATCCCGTCATGTCCTAATAACAAAGAAAATAATTATACGTAAAATATAATTTATAAAGATGTCATTCAAAGATTGACGATTGCCCTTTTTTGTAGGCAAAGGTATCATTTTTTCATACTGCTTAAGATGACGTCATACATCGGTCAAATTAAGGTTATTGTTTGTTATTGAATATCTTAAAAAGTATAGACTTAATTTAAAATCTGATAAATAGAAATTGTACTGAAAGCTTATATCTCGAAACGGTTTCGAGATCTTCGTTTCTGTTCAAAAAGTTAGCATGGCCAATTACTTTTAAGCGACTTCAAATTTTTTCTTCTTTACTGTTTGCCATGCGGCTCCCGAAACCGTGGGTTCGGTCTAGGGTTGCCACCTTTTTTTTCAGTAATTAAAGTACATTGGTTATTAAAGGTAAGAAAAAAAAGTACATAGTGTCACAATAAAGTATAATTTATTTTTCTTTATCATTATATTTATAAACACATTTTTTATGGCTTTTCGCAAGTTTTATTCAATTATTTTGATATTAAACTTCTGCAATCGTTTATTTTTCTGTTTCGTCGTATCATTTTTTTCACGCATTTTTTTGGCGTAACATATTCACTATTTATTTGATCTGTTTCATTTCTTTTTTAGGTGTAGGTACGTGGGGTACATTGCTCACTGAAGTTGTCCTTGTCCATGGTTTACTTTATAATAAATCTATAAAACCGATATAAAACCACGCTTAGAGGCTTTTCCATCTAAATATATCTCAACAGAAATAGCCACTCGTTAGATATAGCTTCACAAATACCATCGGCTAAACGAGGGAGACTTGGTCTTCCGCTGGGTACCCTGGAACCGTAACACGGTTTCGGAAGCTGTAAGGCAACCCGTGAAGAAGAAAAAATGTATAAAACCGATAATATTCCACTCAAACCGCTTTACACAAAACAAACAAACAAGAAAATTTGACAATGACAATGTTGACATTTGAGTTTAGGTTGCGTTCAAAAACAGGCCTTTAAGCTGGCACCAAGAATCAAAAAAATGCTTACGATCAAACTTTTTGAATCCCAGATATATAAAATCATGAGAAATAAAGTATTTTCGCGTACTTTATTTTTCTCGTAAAGTATAAAGTAGGTACAATTACCGGAAATAACGTACAATACTTTATTATAAAGTATGGGTGGCAACCCTAGTTCGGTCCCAGGGTACCCAGCGGAAGATCAAGTCATCCTTTTTTGTCGGATTATGTACACAAGTTTTTTAATTATAAAAACCTAGCCAGGATTGAACCGTGGTCGTCTTAACCACTCGGCTACCGAATTTCATTGTTTATAATTTTTTTTTATGTGCCGTGGCCGGCAACATATTTTAGCGTTATGTATGTATCTTCTTAAATGAATTACTTTTTTAAATAAAGTTATTATTTTCAGTAACATTTCGGACGCCTATTTTACTTACATTTAGCACGAAATCCATTAAACGGAGTATATTTTATGTCATCCAAATCTTTAATATAAAAATTTAATTTAATTTAATGAGAGCGCATCACTTGACAGATTTAGCAATTTTTTTTTAAATGATCTTAATCTGTGGTAATAGTCTGGAAAAGTTAGGGAAAGAAAAATTTTGAAATTTTGGTAAAAATGGATTTTTGCATAATATGTTTATATGGGCTCCACGGGCGAAGCCGGGGCGAAAATCTAGTACCTAATAAAATTTGAAAGAAAGAGAATTCTTAAAAATCTAATATAAGAAATATTTGTTTGTTCGTATTCTATAGACTCAAACAACTACTGAACCGAAAATTAGTTTTGCATTAGATATCCCAATTCTTGGGGAAGGTTATCACACTACCTATATAATGGGGTGAATTGTATTCCTAATACAACTAAAATTCCAAATAAAATTTCGATTAACCTCTATTGACAGACTTTTAGCTCCAAAGCTTTACAAAATTGTGAAATCCACACAAGCGAATCCTTGAGCAAAACTAAATAAAGTTCACTGCGCCTCAAAGAATGCGATAACCATCACAGGTGTGTTTCAACTAAGAACACTAACTTGCTGAAATAAATCTGAAATAAAACCTTTTGTGGGCATTAAAGAAAGTCGTTAACTTGTGCCGACTTTGTAGCATTTACGAGGTTGGTACTTGAAGTTAAATTTTACTGTAGTTTTACTATTCAGTTAAAAATTAACCGGTGTACTTGCACGCGATTTGTCTTAATGGGTTTTATAAGCTGCTTCTGTTAATATTATTAGAATTAATACCATTTTGAATTAAATATGTATTGACAAACTGAACACGTAATTTAACACCACAAGACGGCTTTTATACCTTGCGGTGTTGTCAGAGACACCGGTGGTAACCGTGTCCACTTTTTGCCAGTTGTCCATATTGAACAGACCAGGTGGCAAGCCCGTGACTTCTCTGTTATTTTTAGAAGTGCGTGCCCTCTAAAGCACGAGGTGTAGACTCAGAGGCTTTTCCATCTAAATATACCTCAACAGAACTGGCCACTCGTTAGGTATAGCCTCACAAATACCATCGGCTAAAAGAGGGAGACTTGGTCTTTCGCTGGTTACCCTGGAACCGTAACATGGTATCGAGGGCTGTACAGTAATCCACCACTGGTGTTTCTGACCACATATTAAAACATTTCACTCTTATTGCCTCTGAGAATCTTAGAAGAATACCCCCAAATATTTATACTTAAATTTCCCAATACATCAATTTAAAACCAAATAAAACTGTCATCAAATTATTACCAACATTAGAAAACATATTTTTTAAATCCCAAGTACATCCTACATTCTTGAAGCTTAACTAAATATTTATGGGGCTAGAGTATAACAAATCATTGCTTTTGTATGAAACATTCATTCCGTACAAGCTATAGAAATTCATCAAGGTGTAAAGATTTATTGGGACCCTATGTCATAATATTTGTTATATTAGGTCGGAGGTTCAGGATTCTATAGTTTTTGGGTTTTGTAGTTAAATACGAAACCTTGTACCTACATAGTAACTATCAGTACATTTTTATAAAACTAAGTATATCTATCTATCATCCCGCCTTTCATCCCAAGAGGGGTAGGCAGAGAATGCAATTTGTTACGATCCTGACATACCTCTTTCGCTTCTTTTATATTCATCATACATTTCATACAGGCTCAAATGTAAAAATACAATGTAAAAGTAAGTCTTTGTAAACTAAGTGGGGGAAAATGAGCTACTTGCTGTAGCCTATATCTATCTCTAATAGAAAAGTATTTATAAGCTTATATGTATGTTTTTTTTTAGGTTAATAATACCTATATTAAAAACTACACATACATATTAAAAAGAACACCTCTTCAAGAATCCCTCCCTGTGGCATGGTTCCCAAAACACTGGCTGCGTTACCTCGCTGAATGGTCATACTGATATTTTGAGCAAGGCAAGAGCCAGCATTTGGGTCACCCGAGGCGTGGACGTGGCGTGTATCTAATTTTTTCATGAATTTTTAATTTCGGCTGACCATGTACCCATTATATAAATATATTTGAATCTTTTTTGGGCTTGAGCAGTTGAGCGTGTTCTCTAATAATTGTTTTCTGTAATTTCCAAAATCTCTATATCAATTCTTATAACATTTCTATAAAACTCAAGAATCTCTAATTTCAAAATAATATACATAATTATATTATGATAATTAATTTCCTATTATTTTTTAATGTTAAAAATTGTTTTCTATACTATACTATTCAAATGCTATAATGTTTCTAATGTTTAAATTATAGCAACTGTAATTATAGAAATCAATAGATATATTATAGGACTAGTACGATGTTATAATTTGTTATAATTTGAACATATCACCGATAATAATAAGTTAATTTGTACTAATTTTTGAAATCCAAAAAAAAATTTTAAAGCTCAGTATATTATTTTGAAATAACTTCACGACCATTCAGTTGCAATTCCTAACAATAGCTTGTTGTAACATTAAAAATAGATTTTGAGGGTTAAATACTTGAGTCACGCGTCGTAACTGATCTAAATTTATGAGGTGTGATCTTCTATTTTGCAAGTAATAACTTTTGTATATCTATGGGTATGGAGTCCATAAATTACTAATGCTTTTTGAAGCGTATAACACTTGAGTCGAACATCTGGCGATATTATTATTTACTAGTTAACAACAATTAGATAGATAGATTCCGCAGACTTTTTTATAGACCATTTCATTCTACAAAATTCTTTTCTACATTATTTTGTTATATCTCTGACGGCGTAGACAGCATACGCCATGAAAACTCGCTGGAGTTAACTTTTTCCCGATTTGATTAACTTATACTGTTAAAGCTCAGCTCCTAAACATGATAGGTCCATGTTTAATACTCGTAAACCTTCCCGGTGAATCAACCTATATAATAGTAAAAACCGCAATAAAATATATTCCGTGAACCAATTTAGAGGTGGTTTTCAGTAATATATTGACAGAAGCTTGGGCTTACATTTAGTAATAATTTCATTTAAATAGGTTGACAAATAGAAAATATATGGCAAGTAGAATGTCTAGAAAGAAGCAGATGATACATGTGCAATTTTTTTACAATGTTCGTAATAGTCTCAATAAGGTTTTAGGGAAAGAAACATTGGAAAAGTTGCCCAGAAAATTGAAATTTTGAAAATTGAGGAAAAACTGAAAGTGTTTGTCTATGAAATTTTGTATGAATTCAATACCATAATTAGGGAATGAAAGTTATTATGGGCTTGGACGAAAAGCTAGTTTTAAATAAAAGCCAAAACACAAGCAAATATAATTTTTACCATTCACATACTTACAGATTAAACAGGTAGATAGGCGTCCTAACGAACGTCATTGTTGCGGACCTATTAAATGTGCAACGCAATCGAAGCGAAGCAATATTTTTGTTAAACAACCCCACAAATATACAACAATAGAATAAAGGACTTATATTTATCACTTCTGATTCTTTATAACGGTTCAATCTGCGTGACTAAATTTCAGAAGCTGATTTTTTTCGCTTTCAGAAATCGTAGGTTTGATTGAAATACAATTTTTTTAGGTATTATAAGTGAGAAGGTTTGTTTATTACATTGTAAAATGCTCAATATGAACCGATTTGGATGTCATTTGGTAGAAACTTAAAAAAAAGTACTGACTTCTAACATTGTTCACTGAAAAGCAAGAAATAATTAAATATTTCGTTTCGCCGTTGAATTTGAAGTCAGTTTTTTAAAAGTTAATAACATGATGATTTTAATATAATTTCAAAAATATTAGACATAGATTTCATCGAGTTATGACAAAAATTGCATTGCTACGGAATGGAGGGCTACGACCCAAAGACCCAAAGGAGCTAAGCAATAAATAACAACAAGTGTTGTTTCAGCATTTAAAAAAAAACTAAAATAAGCTTAAAAGGGGTTATGAAATTTTCAATGATTTTTCTTCAAAAATATAATGATTTTCCTAATTCTACGCGGACACAGTCACGGGCAAAATGTACTGTACTAATCCATACAGATATCGAAGTCTAAATATATATTTTGCATAGAACCGTATAATGTTAGTTAAGTAGGTAGAACCGACTTCTCCCCTTAGAAACCCTTAAAGTAGATTATGAACTTAAGTATGAAAAATAGTCACATTTAGAACACAATAAAGGTCGCTTCATACAAAGTGTTTCGTCTCGGTTTATTTAACTTGAATATGAGATAATTGTCAGATGTTTATCCTGTTAGAGTTATTGTTTGGAATCGAACAGATGTACCGAGGTGAGTTAGCTATGACTTAAACCACTGGATTCACTGAGTTTTGTATTAAAATTTGTTAAAATATTATAGAATCTTATTTAAAAACAAGCTACTGTCCGCGGTTTATTTTCTGCCTGTAATTTTCCCCTCCCCCGCCCGCTTTCGCGTAATAAAAAATCCCTATGTCGATCCCGTGATAAACTAAAACAAATCTATCCCATGAAAACCATACATTTTTCCGAGATAAAAAGTAGCATGTGCTATTGGCGCTATTGCAGACTATAATCTACTTATATCTGTGGCAAATTTTATCCAGATCCGTTCAGACGTTCTGGCGTGATTGAGTAACAAAAACACACATACATCCATACCGCGTTTATAAGATTAGTGGGAAGAGTCTTATAAATTCTAATCTTTTGAATATTCGAATTACTTCCATTTACATATTTCCGTCACATTACCTACATGAAATTACTCCCTATAAATTTATGACGCATATTGAGAGCTAAGAGTTAACACATAATCCATACTAAAATTATATGTAGTATAGGCTCTATATTTTGGTCTCCTAACTCTAAAAGAGACGAAATTAGCTAGGTACTTACTTTGTTATAGGAAAATCATAGTTAATTTGGCCGTTACAAAACCTGTTCAGACTTTTTTCAAAAATATATAAAACTTAATCTGCTAAATGATTCGACACAACTTCAGTACAGTGGATTACAAAGCGAAAGCGTATTTGCTTTTAAGTTTGTTTATTTTTCCACCTTTTACGTTAAAATTAAGCAAATCGACATGAGTTTTTGCATAGACATTGTTGATACTACTTTTAATTAGGTATTGGAAAATCTTATTTGGAATATTTGGCCTGGACCACTTATAATTGAAAACTTATGTAGAACATAATCCAACAAAGCACAGAAATGGCCACTCGTTAGGTATAACCTTACAAAACCATCGGCTAAAAGAGTGATACCTGGTCTTCCACTGGGTTCCGATTACGTCAGGGAATCCGTGAAGATAAAAAATACTTGCGAAGCCAGGGCATGTCTCTAGTATTACAATAAGGATTACTATGATCGTGATGTAAGAAGTAAAGACGGTTATCTATATTTGTGATTGTTTATGGAGACGATATTGGATGTGGGTTACAACCACGAAGTTGACAAACTAAGAGGTGATATTTTAGCTTCAAATACTTACTTAGTTTTTTTATCACGGGTTGCCTCACAGCTCCCGAAACCGTGTTACGGTCCCAGGGTACCCAGCGAAAGACCAAGGTCTCCCTCTTTTAGCCGATGGTATTTGTGAGGCTATACGTAACGAGTGGCCAGTTTTTGAGGATATTTAGATGGAAAAGCCTCTAAACACACAAGTTTTTAATTGTAAAAACCCATTGGTACATGGCCGGGATTCCCCGTTACATAAATGTAATTTTACTTATATTTCCACTGTTTTTTTACTTATCTCAAAGAGCTGCATATTAATTCAAGTCCCCCGCCGCGCTGAGTTTGTGTTTGTTCGGGCTAATCTCAAAACTACTGTACTGATTTTCATTCGGTTTTCACCAATATAAAAAGGGATTATCTAGGAAAAAAAAGCCGGGGTCGAGATTGCTAATATTTTTATAAATATTTATATTATATTATGTATATTCCTTTTTTATATTTTTTCTTCTTCCAATATATTAAATTATCTGATTCGCCCATAATATTTTGATATCATACTCACCCAATCCCAACACAACAAAAAGAAGATTCTAAGTCTAAGTATCAACTATGATCCCTGAAAGTTTCATCAAAATCTATTGAGACGTTTCTTCCTTCTTATTACGGAAGCCAGTGCGAAATAATTTTCAGTTAGGTACTGACCAACATAATATAATGCGAAAGTATCAGAGAATTGAGAGAGTATTTGTACTATTTGTCCTCTCCACTCTAAGCATCATTCTATGGTGGAAATTTCAACTGCCATTTATGTCTAGAACTGCAGTCGGGATATCGTGGGCGTTTTGGCTCCGATTTACTTGCGCCTTTAATGTACACTCTTTAAACTAAACTCGAATAAGTATATTATTAAAATGTATTACAACTATTTTATTAACCGTGCTTTTTAAGTAAAGAATGCACTTCTTTTAGAAATAAAGCTATTTTTTTTTTGTTAATTTTTTGAGAATTATGTATTTTAAGAATTTGGTATTTTGCTAATTTTAATATCTACATATTTTGATAATCTGCAGTTTTAAAAAGCTTTTATTTTTGTGATCTGTTATTTTGAGAATTTGTTATTTTACTTTTAGTACATATTTTGATAATCTGCTATTTTAAGAAGCAATTATTTTGCTAATCTGGTGTTTTAGAAATATATTTTTTGAGAATCTGACATTTTTCTTTTAGTTATTTTTAATTTATAGATTAATTTTAAGGTTTTTATATTGTTATGACTGTGTAAATATTAATGTTATTAATTGAGTACATAAATAAAGTTATTCCATAATCCTTAGAGAATGTCAATGAAAAAAAACCTGCTATTTTATTAATCTGATATTTTGCTATTATATTTTGATAATCTGGTTTTGTCAGAATCTGGTATCCATACATATTTTATGAATCTTGTATTTTGAGAATTTGGTGCTTTGATAATCTGTTCTTATGCTCTGGAGGGGCAAATAATTCCTTGATTGAGTTAGGTTAGTGGCACCTCAATATTAATAACGTGCCACTCTCACGGGTCAACCTTGACTCGCGTGTGATTTACTCGCGAGTGTCTTTATTAACATAAACAGTCGGCACTAGAACGGGCATGACTAATACAAACAATGCGTGAGAGATTCGTGTGCATTGTACTATCAACCTTTAGTAACCTACTATGTACTTTATGTGCTGCATTAGTCAAGATTAATCAAGATTTGTTGTGGATAAATGACGGCAGAGGGCGTCTGCCACGTCAGCAATTTTTTCCTATAAATTATGATTATTTAGGATAGCTTCGCCTGTGGATATTTTTGAACAAATTGAAATATAACCTATATATCACTCAGGGATAATTCCTAGATTTATAATTCCTATGTAGTAGACCTGAAGACAGGATATATATGGAAGTCCTTGGTAGTTGTGGAACAAAGTATTTCTGCCCAGTGGATGTGCACTAAAACCTGTGAGTTCTGACGCTGCCGGGACTTCCAATCTCGTACTTCAGGTTGGCGGCGCTGGCAATTGACATGCAGTCTTTCTACTCCGCTGGATTTGTTTCGTCTTTGCTACACTAGGGCCGGGCTGTTACTTAGATGCGTAATTGCGAGTATATTTGTTTTAATTACTTCTTCTTCTTTTTTATTATGGCTCCACCAATGTTCATCGGTGATTTGCCAATGTCAAGTATTATAGCCTTTATAGTGTTTATAGCCGATAAATCGGTATTTAAGATAATCCCGCCGACCGTGATATGTCTTATTAATCACTGATTAATCACAACCATCACAGCGCGAACAGGATTAAACTGGATTCCACATCACGCCACGACGAAAACGCGTGCGTATGTCGCCATGACCGGATTTACAATAAATTTAAATCAACTGCCGAGCGACTGTCAGTCAGTCAGCATCAGTCAAACGCGGTCAAATCAGTGTGGATTTAGGATTTTTTTGGTAAAAATAAAAAGGGGACGTTGGTATGCCCGTTCATACAGCCAGTTGCAAACATTACCTAATACAATGACGTACTATAAGTAGACACGTTATACCCATACTAAATGCAGATAATAAACAGCTTGAACAATACTATAGCTACCTATTAATTACTTACGTTTATATATTCAAGCGATGAAAGGGATAGAGAAAGACAGCTCAATACCGAAATCCATTTGTTAAAAAGAGATAAATATATGTTTTAAAGTTGCGACACGTCATCGAAGCGTGACCTTCTCCAGAGGAACTAGGGGAAGATTGTCTAAATGGAACACTCAATATTTTACTTAAAAATATTTTTGGAATAACAATAAAATATACAATATGTAATTAAAAAAACTTTTATTTTACTAATAAATATAATGTAATAATGTAAAAATAATTGTAATAATGTCTTTCAATCACGCTCAGAACGCTGAACAGTTCTAAATGAAATTTAGCATAGAGGTAGATTATGGCTTGGTATAGGACATTAGTATGCTACTTATTTATGTATTATGTAGTATAATTTAAAATTAAGTCTTTAATTTTTTTTTATTTCTTTTATTCTGGACAACAAACAACTATACAACAAACATTACTACAACATAGATACATTTTTAAAAAATAACTGTCATATAGTCAGTGACGTTTGTTTATACAAATGTATTGTTTAAACATACATTCAAAACAAGATATTTTTATGCAAATTCCAAAAAATATAGAAATAACAAATAATACAAAAAAAAATTAAACAAAATATAATTAACTACTATTTAGAATGTTACAGATATTTTTCCTAAATATATACAAAGAATGTGAAAATATGTCCACTTCGCAAAACTGCTGGTTGTATCTTCCACCATACGTCTAAATCTTAGAGTAAAAACTTGGCAACCAATCATATTCTCGTCTTTGGGTTCTGATTATCTCTATCCATTTTTCTCTTATTAATCCGCTTCTAGGGAGACTAAAAGATTAATAAATACAATAAGATCATAATACTATACATACAACAATAATATAATATATAAATTTATAATAATGTAAATATAATTATGTATATACATTTTCCGTACATTTAATAAAATATATATTTTTTTTAAATAGGTTCATGTAATTTATTGACAGGTCCGATATTGCCAACCATCCCCATAATCAGTCGCTGAGTCTGTCGCAGCCATTTCGTTTTATCTTCTCTATCACTCTCATACAAAATGCATCGTTCGTCTCGCTCAGACAAGCGGCGCACTGGCAACAGCGCATTATTATTAATAAAATATTGTTATGTCCATAATTATAAAATTTCTGTACTTACCAATGAAATGAGATATCATTTCTATCCTTTACAGTTGCAGTATAATTTCTGCAAAAGCGGAACACACAAGATGTCATTTTTCTTGATGTTTTTGCGGATTATTCTACTCAAGAGAGACATGTACACTAGTCGTAGGATTGTGCGTGACTGTGCGCGACCAAATTTATAGTGGGACACTTACCTCTCATTCGCATTGCTATAGCTTGAGCGTCAATCACGCATCTACCTCAGTTTATATAGTATATCATTGACCTAATAGTAATAGATAATCATAGCACTCACAACAAGTCAAAAAACCTGGACTTGATTGGACTGGACTGGACTGAACATGGAGAAAGTTTTTTTTATAAATAATTAAATAAATTACAATTAAATACTTATTTATTTTTAGATATTTTTCAGATACTAAAGTTACTTATATCTTAATATCAATTTTGTATTACACAATAAGTATACACAACACGCAATACATTTTTACATATTTCCCTACCTACCCTCCGTTTTCCTTATAACGACCCTACAGTGGAGATCGAGTGGCCGTATGTTCCACCGAAACCTGACCACAGATTCGTACAATTCTTATAACAAATGGGCCGCCTAGATCTTATTGCGGCCGGAATGGGAAATTTTCGGTGCGATGCCGGACCAATGTGTGGCCTATTGCTAGTACTTATCCCGGAAATAATGCGGTACCTAATTGAGGACAAAATTTTCTCGTAAGTGATTATAAACTTTTGCTGTCTCCTACCGTATCTCTAATGACTATGAAAAATCAGAATAAAATCGGAAAATTCAGAATAAAGATATAAATAACAATAATAATAATAATTGCGATTCAACTATCAAATTTCTATAGATTTTGACATTCTGGATAAGAGAGCTCATCATTATTAATTACTAACATTCAATAATTATATAATTTAGATAATTATTATGAAATAAATGACTAACATTAAAATTAATAAGTAAAACTAAAATAATAATAAAACTTAACATAAGTAAATAAGCTAAAAGAAAATACTAAATAAATTACGTAATAAATAACTACAACATTATAAATAAAAAATGTCCTCCAGTGTGTCCCCTCGAGGCACGGTGCCTAGCAAGCTAGCAGCATTTCCTCTCTGGATAGCTAGGCTGATTCTTTGTGCCAGAAAGCTGCCAGCTCTTTTGTCACCGGTGGCCTCGACGAGACGCACTGAAAGGTCTTTCAGAAATGATTTAGCACTTGGGCCCCATGGGCCCAAGGTCTCAAAGCCAACTGGCGTGAAAATGTAGCTTCCGAGAATATCTATATATTTTTTTTTCTTTAGGGTTTCAGCACCCGAAGCAGCACCTCCGGCTTGACTAGAGGTGACCGTTATGTGTGATGGGGCCAGAGTGTCAACGCATGTCACGTCCCATACCAAACATTTACCTTGTTTCCAAGGAATGAGTGTCGATCCGTCGGGCCTCTTGCCATCCGAGCGAATGATTTTTTTTATTTTGTGCATTTAGTTTCTAAGTACCTACCTACTCATTTCGTTAAATACGTAGGTAGATAGATATCCATAATATTATAATTGCAAAAGTAACTCTCTCTGTCTATTGCGCTTTCACAGCTAAACCACTGAACATCTGAACCGATTTTGATGAAATAGGTTACTTATTTTTAATCCACCCCTCAAAAGGGTTGAATAGGGAATGAAAGTTAGTCATGAGACCCATGGGCGAAGCCGGCGCTAGCAACTTGAAGTTTATAAAATGTTAATAAGTTATAATAATAATAAAAAGGAATGGATAACCTAATTGAAACCGGGAGGTCCCGAGTTCTCGTTCTTCGTAGGGCACTTCTTTTAAAATAACAGACATTTACATCTGTTAAAGAAGTGACACATCTAGTTCCATTAAGTGCAGCAACGGGATTGCCACCTGTTCTGTTCAATATGGACAACTGGCAAAAAGTGGACACTGTTACAGGTGTGTCTGGCCACACTGCAAGGTATAAAGGCCGAGAAGGTGTCTTTATTGTGGTTTGATTTTGAAGTAAGTTTATCAACTCAATTATTTAAATAATACCTACATTGCTAGTCTTTAGGGTTCCGGTTCTGCGCTGTCCGTCAGCCTTCACAGGGCTGTGTCTTTTTTACCGTAATAGGTAGACACTTGCAATTTTCATGAAGTATGTATTACTATGGCCGCTATAACAACAAATAAAGGGGTCCCATCCAAAAACCTATTTAATTCGGCGTTTTTTGCTCGATCTTAATAATGGCAATATATTCAGACGTTTAATAATGCATACTCTTAAGTAAAACAACAAATAATAAAAGCCGGCCTTTGTCCGGTTTTTTTTCTAAGTTTCATACGGAATCCTAAAAACCAAGTCGATAATTCAATAAAGCTATTCTATAATATACCTCAAAACTAATATAAATCTTCATAGATAAAAATCAGTCGAACTTTATCAGGTGATGGTTAACCGTGGAATGCCTAACACATTTACCGGGGCCGCGTTGACCCGTAGTGATCATTTGTCATCGGCGCAGACGCAGCCATCTGTTTGGTGACAATACCGCGTTTGTACAATATTTGGTGGGCGGTGACTGCTAAACGATGCACTCCAAATTATTATTGGGGAAAATTTTACTACTCGTTTGTTGATACGTAAGAATTTTATGGATATGTTGTTTAAATCAAATTGAATTGTTTATGATTTCAAAATTGATTTTAATAATTTAGACCATGGGATCCCAATCTTTTTCATACTGCGATTCCCTTTACAGGTTCTATATTTTTCTTGCGATGACCTTGTATAAGAAGATAGGTTTTTTCACTACATTTTCCTTTTATTTTTAATAAAGTTATCCATTTTACGATACGTAAATTAAATACAATTACTCGTCAATTATCATATACTTTTTTATTTAAGTAAGCTAATTAACTTTATTTCTAAGTAAATTAAATATAAGCTCATTTTTATGCAAAGAGATCTGTAAGAGAAACATATTAGGAGAGATGGTATTGTCAAATTGTAATCTTAACTAATACAGTTAAGTAAGTTTGTAAGTTTTGACGTAGAAAAATTGGCGATATTTTATTTTGTTCAAATATAT
Source organism: Nemapogon koenigi (assembly GCA_963924495.1). Classification (NCBI taxonomy): domain Eukaryota; kingdom Metazoa; phylum Arthropoda; class Insecta; order Lepidoptera; family Tineidae; genus Nemapogon; species Nemapogon koenigi. Next base: position 1,082,996 of record OZ004640.1, on the reverse strand, counting down.
TCACGGGCATTCAAACTTTAACTTTTTATAATATATTAGTATAGATTACAATTTGACAATACCATCAAACATTACCTAAACTTAATTTACTTAGAAATAAAGTTAATTAGCTTATACTTAAAGTTAAAAAATAATTTCAGAAGAATCTATTATAAAGTTAGTCATCTACACTTATAAAGAGGTAAAGTTTGTGAGGTTGTAGGGTCTCTGGATCTACTAAACCGATTTTGAAAATTATTTTACCAATAGAAAGCTACAATATCCCTGACTGACATGGGCTATATTTTATTTTGTTCGAAAATATCCACGGGCGAAGCCGGGGCGGAAGGCTAGTCTATTATAAAGTTAGCCATCTTCTAGTGGAATATCTACAATAAGTGAACACTGAAGCCAAAACAAATCAGCACAAAGTAATATATATCAAGAGAGAAATGCCAATAACAATTTATCTTCGCTGGCCACAATGGTAACGAAAACATTGTTCAAAATATTGACACCCCGTGTCCCCTCACTAACTGTTACAATTGTCATAACACAGCCGCCGTTTGAGGGTTGAATGTTGGTACGTACTTAGATCTCGACATTTGATAATTATTACCAAAAAGTTTTTACGTCTTTTGGAATGGAGACACCTGGCGATCTATTGCTACTTTATTATTGGTTTTCGTATATTATCCTGGAAATACTTCAATTGCTTCTTAAAAAATTCATAACCTTCATTGTTTTAAATCTATATATTATCACGCCTTTTATCCCAAGAGGGGTAGGCAGAGATAATCGAATACCATTTGTTACGATCCTGATATATCTCTTTCGTTTCTTTTATATTCATCCATACCTTTCACACATGCTCGGCGATTGTGTGTACTTCAAATATTTCCATAAATCAATACATTTTTTATATGTTCAATAAAAGTACACCTAGGTCGTTCTCTGTCCGCATTTCCTTTCACTCTAGCCATTTAAACCTTTTTAGTAGTTTAAATAGAAATTTAAACATTAGCATGATTGACCTACATTGGATTAACAACTTTTAAAAACTTACAACAAAACTTTATTTAGCTTTTGCTCAGCTCATGGTTTGGTTTGCAATAAAATGATTCTCACTAAGATATACTCTAAAAAATGAACTCGTCCAGATGTCAAACGTAAAATTATAAATCAAAATAATGTACTAAAAAAGGAGACCGTTTTATTCGCGTGGGCGAATCTTCTGGGAACTGAAATGTTTAGAATACTAAGTTTTTGGGTACCGTAGACAAAGCACAAAAATATCTTAACAAGTTGAACCTTCTTCTGAAAGAAAATAAGATAATTGATTACGAAAATCTAAATAGCTAGGCTAGGGTATCTAATATACTTATAGAAATAAATCTATGTTTGTTTAAAATAGACATAGGAAACCAATACTTTTTGTTTCATCAATAAAAAAATTATTTAGAATTATTGCGAAGTGCTATTACAATAGGTATTTGCAGCTAGAATTTCTATAATGTTATGTTTTTGAATGATTTTTTTAAAGAACAATATTTTGCAGAATTAAATACGTAATTAATAATATATATAATATATTAACTAACGTCCAGTTTATGAAAGGCTTGCCAAAGTTAATCAGAAAAAAATGTGAAATAACTTATTGTCATATTTGACAACACTAATCATAAATTAACTTTTCAAACTATCAGCATTCTTAATTTTAAATTTTCGGAACAAGTAAGCGCCTGGTTTTCAAACATTTTCCTACTCGCAATTTGAAAATTTTAATTGCGGCCATGTACCTACCAATGGTATTTCATAATTTTTTTTTTCTTTTTTTTTTTCTTTCTTCACAGAAAGCCTTACAGCTTCCGAAAACGTGTTACGGTTCCAGGGTACCCAGGGGAAGACCAAGTCTCCCTCGTCTAGCCGATGGTATTTGTGAGGCTATACCTAACGAGTGGCTAGTTCTGTTGAGGTATATTTAGATGGAAAAGCCTCTAAGTGTGGTTTGTCGGATTATGTTACATAATTTTTTAAATAAAAAACCCATTGGTACATGGACGGGATCCGGAATCGAACCCGGAGTCTGCCTAGTTAATACCAGACGTCTTAGCCACTCGAATCGGCCACCGACGCACCTATTTAAAAACTTATACGGTACATAATACGACAAACCACACTTAGGGAGACTTGGACCAATAACACAGTTTCGGGAGCTGTAAGGCAACCCGCGATGAAAAAAATAATCTACAGAACCATTAAACTTATGAAAATAATACTTGCATTATTTTTTATAAACCAAAGAACAGATTTCTTTATTGTTCACGGGTTGCATTCTCAACATATCAGAACAACAATAAAATATGGAGCATCGCGATGTTAGCTCAAAATTAATGGTACGACCAATACATCCCAAATTCTTAGTATCTAAAAAAACATATCATAATGATAGGTACCTACCGGTTTTTCTTAAATATTATTGTCCCAAATTTTAGGTTAAATTTTAATATAGTAAACATGGAGATTAATATATCATTTTCTCAATTATAGAATAAGTTTGTATTAGACCTAACATAAAGATCGGCGAGGCGGCATATACTACCTCATTGACCATGGCAATTGATCGTTTTAAAAGCCAATTGAAGATATTGTCAATGATGGAAGGCATTGATGAATAATTTGATTGACGATCTTTGACGGCGCCATTGAATTCGATATGTAAGGTAAACTATAAAGTAACTACCTACTTTATATTTTTATTTCAAATAAGTTTTAAGGGTCCTATTCTGGGATTTTTTCTGGAATAAACTATTCCCAATTTCTCTGTAAATAATTCACCTGTGTCACTTAATTTAGCATATAGTTACTTATTGAATATATCTAAGTGAAATAGCTCTTATTTTTTTCAATGGGTTTTATTGAATAGGAAATATGGGTGGTTTAACTTTGCCCCTGCTGTCTCTTTAATAATCTATCACAAAACTCTATTTTTTTTAAAAGCGCTGTTATACCTACCATTACCCTTCAATTATATATATCGATTTTTTTGGTATCTTATTGAAAATTTAAAATAATAATTATTTTATTATTTATTTTATTATTTATAAAGTTTTTTTTTTTATTTTCTATAAGCTACAAAAAAAGCGATAAATATAATAAAAAGCGCTTTAAAAAAATTTTGAGTTTGTGATAGATTAGAAGAGACAGCAGGGGCAGAATAATCCTTTATTCTACCACCCATATTTACTATTAAATAAAACCAATTGAAAAAATAACGACTATTTCACTTAGATATATTGAATAAGGAACTATATGCTAAATTACAGTGACGCAGGTGGAGTATTTACAGAGAAATTGGGAATAGTAATATCTTCATACAAATTATGGATATACGGCCCTTAAGTTAAGTATTGAAAAAATATTATGTAAAAACTACTGCATAGAAAACAAAAATATTCAAATTATTTTCTTGTTATAGCTTTTGTGATATCATAGTGATGGCCATTGGAACTAGAGTTGCGACACTGCAGTGGATATGAGCGGGATACGTAGCTCGAACACAATGGTATAGATGGACGTCAAGGGTTACTGAGTGGAGACCTAGAATGGGCCATAGATGTGTCGGTAGACCACCAGCTAGATGGAGTGACGACATCGTGAAGAGAGAAGGTAGAGCATGGAGTAGAACTGCAGAAAGATAGGGAGAAGTGGCGGAATGCTGAGAAGGCCTACGTCCAGCAGTGGACGGCCATAGGTTGAAGAAAAATAGCTTTATTTTGTAATAAAAATATTTAAAAAAAATCTTCATTGATGGTTTCGCTGTGCCATTGACGGATTGACAATCGTTTCAGCAATAATAACTGAGCGGAAAAACATTGATACATCGATTGAAACTACATCAATTGCAACTAGAAAAATGTTACCTAATAATCCTGTGTGTAGTTGTCGCAACTGTTCATCGTCATATTATGTTTTATGCCTAGCCTAAACGTTTAGGAAACATTCTGTTCAATTTTATTTTTACGCTTCACCTGAACTTCTACGGACAGAACCCTCACCTCCATTTACTAAAAAATACGTTTTCATATCGGTCTAGCAATTTACAAAAAATATCATATTCTTACCGCCCTGTATACAACCGTCATGCACGGCAACGTGCTCCATCGATTAGTAAACATCGAAATCACATTCACTTTCATACAAAGATATAACCATCGAGTATTGCTATAATTGATTGAGAATTATTCATAAGTAGACTCTGCCCTGATTGTTTCGCGCCGTATCGAATCGGAGTAATCGATTATTTGAATCGATTGATAAATATATACCTATCACTATGATATATTATGATTTATGCGGTTTTAAGTTTAACAATTTATAGCTATGTTGTTATGAAATGGATATAGTAATACCAATAATCTATATTACTGTAGCAATAGTGGTATACATACATAATTATACCTTCACACACTTCATGCATATTTGCAAAACTATACTTTCCGCCCCCGGCTCCGCCCGTGGATATATTCGAAAAATAAAATATAGCCTATGTCATTCAGGGATATTGTAACTTTCTATTAGTGAAAGAATTTTTAGAATCGGTTCAGTAGTTTTTAAGTTACATTACAAACAAAAATACAAAAAATATTTTACCTCTTTATAATGTTGAAAGAAACCTTATCTGTCTGTATGTTTGATAAACCTTACAGCCACCACTAGTAGAGAATGTTTTTGAAAAATAAGTTTGTTAGTTTGTTTGTCCTTTATATACTCCAAAACTACTGAACCAATTGTATTACTGTTTACGCGATTAGATAGATAAATTCACAAGGAAGGTTTGCGTGTATAAAACATTACGCTACGTCTTTTAGGAGCGAAGCAGTAACCAATAATGTCAATGTTCCTTACGGGATATACTATTATTACAAAGAGGTAAAGTTTATAAGTTTGGATGTAGGGTTAATCTCTGAAACTAATGAACCGATTCTAAAAATTCTTTCACTAATAGAAAGCTACGATATCTCTGAGTAATATAAGCTTTTTATTTTGTTCTTATAATATACACGGGCGGAGCCGTTGGCGTAAAAGTAGTATATAATAAATAGAACAATTCACAAGTCGGAAGTAAAGTAGCTTAAACACAAGGTTACGACACGCTCTTTAACAAAAATAAGTAATGGAGCATTTAGTAGAGCTCATTGTTTAGTTGGTGTCTGCGCCCACGCATGATCTGGATAAATTATTTATATGGGCTTGTAATGAGAGACGGAGTACCAATGTTATAGATACGACAAATAGGTATTAAATGAATATTATAAACGCACGCAGCATTTTTGACCTCTCGGTTGTGGGAAAATATTATCTGCCAATTTACTCCCTGCAGTTTTTTTTTGTTGGTTTTATTGAAAGAATGCTGCAGGGAGTAAATTGGCAGAAAATATATTTCTTACAACCGAGAGGTCCCCACAAATGCTGTTCATTTATTTTCTGCCAGCTGGTAGGAGAGGTATTTTTTCTTCTAAATCGGCTCAGCGGCGTACCGACAAGCGCTGGACCCCTACTCGTCTACAAGAATTTGTAGAGGGGGGCTCAGACTACACGAAAAAGAGGTTTTCTGCCGTCAAGAGCTTACAACCACTTTCTGTCGCCATCTCTCTACCTATAGCACATTGGCTACTTTTTACCCCGGAAAAATGTATGGTTCCCGTGGGATAGATTTGTTTTTGTTTTTCACGGGATCGACAGGATTTTTTGTATAGTGGTAGTTTAGGGGTCAGAGAATGACATTGATGATGATTTTTTTTATACTGCGATAGCGGGCGGGGGAGGGGCAAATTACAGCCACGTGATTTTTTACACAGATCAGTTGGAGATAGAGAGTGACGTAGGCTACACTGTTGTCCCAGAAATCCTTGGTCATAAATTCTTATTGTACATTTAAAAAAAACATGGGCAAAGCTAGTAAGTAGCTATAAGTAGGTATACTATTTATAAAAGAGAATTATTTTTTTCACAAGATTCATTACACTAGGTCCGTGGGGTTCAAATACCAAAAAGTTTATTAAAGATATCCCCACGACTGATCATCTGCTCTGGTGACAAGAGGGCTGGCTCCTTCCTTGCTCAACGAACATCGCAATTCAGCGGGGAAATACAGCCAGTCTATATTTTTGCCACTATTCCACACGGACCTGGTTTACTTAGTATTTAATTGTTAGATTTTATTTTAATGTTTCCTCAATAATATTTCGCGTAATTTATTTTCCTTCGAGGTCTAAAAAGTAAAAATATTCCTACGTCAATCAGACCAGTGGTTTTTGCATATATCTTTAAAAACAAAACCATAGAATATTCTTAAATATAATATTATTTAGATACAAAGTCTTTGACCAAAACAGAACCTTCATAGACCAGCAGAAGTTAAGGCGTTAGTCATCGAGTTGTGCATATATTACAATAATGCAATCATTTACATAATTTCCACTGATTTTAATCCGAACATAGTAACACGTGCATTTTTTCTCTAATCTATGTATCGACTAGCTTTTGCTTGCGGTTTCACTCGCGTAAAAATGGAGCAAATAATCTATCTATCTATCTTAGGCAGAGACAATGGAAAGCCATTTGCTACGATCCTGAACGAAAATTATTAATTATTAAATCCTCTTGAACAAGGCAGAATGTAGAATTTCCAAAATTCCATCCAAATCACCGTGGTTTAAAAAAATACAATTCAGTACGTCTTAAAAATGTATGTATCTATATATCTATAATTTCGTCTTTTATCCCAAGTGGGGTAGGCAAAGACAATCGAATGCCATTTTTTACGATCCTGACATACCACTTTCGATTCTTTTATATTCATCATACCTTTCATACATCCAGAAATTACCCCAATTTATCTAGCTAGGGGCAACCAAGAGAAAATATTAAGATCCTTATTTTCTCCGACCATAATATGTCCCAGCCCTAAATAATATATGTGTTTTTTATATATTATCCTCAAAATATAAAAAATACAAGAAAACAGCTAAGATTTTGCAATCAAGTTGACCACTTACAGCCACTCGTGTGGCTAAATAACTACAATTACCTGACAACACGGTCACTTTTTTAATCAGTAGATTTACGATGCAATTTTGCATGAATCCCACACAATATTAATTCTAATACCTACAGGTAGAATTCATATACACGACCTCAAACTTATCAATAGGAAGCTTAAATATGAAGACAAGACTTGTCATGAATCTGCTGGGTCTTCTTAAAAATAAAACCTAAAGAAATTAGATGTGATACATTTTTATCTCTCTCTATCAAGTCCTATCACCGGTCTTAGGTCTGTGAATGAAAAAGGAACTGCTTCTAACTGATTTTAAACCGACATACGAGTAGAACAAATTTCATATTTCTTAAATTAACAACATTCATCATAGTTCTCTTTCTCCGTTTTTGTTGTCATATTGTGGCGAGCACACCGAGCCCGGGCGAAGTTACTAGTCACCCGGAATCATATTCTCGCTGTAGTACACGGCCGCCGCAGTGCTGACAGTCGATCGTCGATTAAGTCGGCCCGTGTACATCTTAGTTAGCTCCCTACTTTCATTCTAAATTTAAATCCATAGATCCGTTAATATTCATTGTGTAATTTATTCCAATTTTTATGTAATTCAATTTAGTTTTTTCATTTCATGTAAAGTATTATAGTTAAATTCACCTTCCAAACAACAACTACAATATCATATTAATTTTGCTGCACAGCCTTCTTTCATGCTGATATCAGTTTATATTAAATTAGATCCAGCTAAAATGTGGTAGTTATTTTAAATTTGAGCAATTTCACCAATCATTAGGTAATTTATGATTTAATATGGCGATTTTTGGTTCTTTAATATTTATTGGCAAAAAGAAAATTGTAACAGATTAGGATAATCATAAATTTTGATGAGGTGTTGGTACAAGATTTTTATTAGATTTTATTTTCACTGCATGTTAGAGCTTATATAGAGACTATATGACTTCGCCCGTGGAAAAATTTGATATTCTCGAAGGATTTCCGGGATAAAAACTCGCTATCCGGCCCTCAAACTATTTCTGGGGAAACGAATCGCCCCGATTTTGCTTGTGGACATTTTTGAAATGAGACAGCTATATCTGTGCAATATATGACGTCGACCCGTTGTTCTGTTGTGGCGTGATTGACTGTCAAACATTCAAACACACAAACTATTACAATAATAATAGGATCTGTAGGTATCAATGAAGATATAAATGATATATTTTTCCTAGCGTCAATATCCATTATTTTGCTTGACAGGCCATCCGAAGTACCAACTCTTGTTTTTATATCTTGCCCAACGTTCTACTGATCATTCTGAAGCTTTGAGTATTTACCAAAGGAGACGTGAAGGGTATAAATTACCGAACATTTTTTTCTGCCACTTTTGGCGGGGGGGAGGTAAACGCCTAGTACTAGCCCCTGTACCACTGTATTTTTCTGTCGTTTTATTGTCGCAACGGATTTTATTTTATATGATGATTATGTTAAAATACAAACATAATAATTATAATTAATGATTGGAAACACTAAGTTTGACGCCCTAGATCGCCTTTCCCGTTTAAAACATGACAATCTAAGGTAACTTATTACTGCGCACCTGGTCAGTATAACTGGTCAAATGGGAAAAAATTTGCGAAAGGGGGAGCTCGTCTATGGCCCCTCCATAGGCTTAGTACTCTATGTTCTGAAGTGAATGTAAATATTCAATGAACCACATAAACTCAATTAAATCATTCACATAATACCTACTAAATTAAAATAGAATGAATGAAAGGTACGATGAATACCTACTAAGAACAATAATGTCATTCGATTGTCTCTGCCTAATACCCTTGACATAAAATACGTGATGATAGATAGATAAATAGATAGGTACAAATATTTTAGAATAAGTATAATTATAATTTATTGAGGCTTATAGACGTGACTGGCGACCAGAGAGCGGGCAGTTTTCTCCCTCAACGAATAAGTTTAGCTATACGGCGAGGAAACGCTGCCAGCATCTTCGGCACAATGCCGCAGGGGCCTTTTTAGATTTAATTTAACATTATTATATTTTCTTTTAGTCTTATTTTGTATATTTTGGTTATTGTTTATTAAATTTTTTGTTTAAGTTATTTATTGATTATATCAAAGACGAAATATATTGCATTCGGCCGAGGGCTCTCAAAATCAAAACTTTGGCCATTATTTTCATTTATTTATATAAATAGCTTTTTTTATGTGAGCATCTATAGATTCTGGTCGTTGAGAAAATAAACTTCACCTAAAAACATCTACTTAAATGTCAAAGCAGACATAAGCATTTTTAGAGACTTTATACCTTGAGATCACATATTAAGTAAATTTTTATAGTTAATTTTGTTGTTATTCTATTTACATTTATCAAAAATTTGTCGTTATGTTAACAGATATTAAGGAAATTTCCAGCCATAAATTTGTAAGTGTACCATTTTGTAAAATAGTGGAATTTGAATCAATATGTCAAGACAGAGACGCAGTTATTATCTTCTTTAGAAGATGGGGCTGCATGCTTTCTAGGTTATGGGCAAAAGAAGTTTCACAAATAGCAAATACTTTGAGAAATCACGATATTAAGCTTATAGGTGTTGGCACTGAAAGTGCTGGCGCAAAAAAGTTTGCAGAAGCTAAATATTTCGCTGGAGAATTGTACTATGTTAAAGATATAAAGACCTACCAAAGCCTAGAATTCAAGAAAATAAGTATTGTTCATATACTAGCATCGCTTTTGTGGAAAGAATCTCGTGATTCCATTTCGAAAGCTCTAGAAATGGGTTTGTGCAATGATTTTGTTGGAGACAGTTTGCAGCATGGTGGAGCACTTTTGATCAGGAAAAATGGAGAAATTATACACCATTATGTGCAAAATGTTCCATCAGATAGATTAACAAATAAGCAAATATTGGCTGCGTTTGATTTAAAAGATGAAAATGGAAGTGAAAATGGAGGATTCAGTTTGAAATATTCAAAGTCAACAAGTATTCCACTAACGAAAATTGTATTTGATAAACATTTGGCTCCTATACATACTTTATGGACTGAGCGTCGATGTAAAAGCAGTAAAAGCCAAAATTTTTCTACGAAAATATAATTTGCTTTTGTATTTGAAGATACCAACGCGAAATATTGTTATATTGTATATTATTATTTAATTAAAATTATACAAAAGTAAGTTAACTTTTTATTTAAACTAATTTAATTGTACTGAAAATAGGAGGTCCCTGATTCAATACTTCTAATTAACCAATTCTTTAAGAATCTTGATTCGGATGGCATTTTCGATCTATTCTGAAAGTAGCTTATACAAGTGATGCTCAGTGGTTACAGTGGGTCCGAAATGTTATTATAGACCCATGGATATAAAATATCATTTAATTGTTGGGAATGTAGATATTCTATTACTATTCATTAATTTTATAGTTATTAGAAAAATGGATTGTAGAAGTTATTGAAATGTGAAACTCAATTAGCAATTATTTCTTTGACAGGTTATCTTTTTAGGGTTCCGTACCCAAAGGGTAAAAACGAAAACCCTATTACTAAGGCTCCGCTGTCCGTCCGTTCGTCTTTCACCAGGCTGTTGTATCTCATGAACCGTGATAGTTAGTTGAAATTTTCACAGATGATGTATTTCTGTTGCCGCTATAACAAAAAATCCTAAAAAAAAAATACAGAATAAAATAAATATTTAAGGGGGCTCCCATACAACAAACGTGATTTTTTATAGGTAATGATACGGAACCCTTCGTGCGCGAGTCCGACTGGCACTTAGCCGGATTTTTATTATACTGCCCAGTGTTTTCGTGGAAACAGAACTATGATTCCTAACGTTTCCAATTTATCTGAAACTTTAATTAAAAATACTCTATCTTATAAGTAGTGTCTGGCCACTGACAATATATACAAAGGCGTGATATTGTATATTTTAGTTTTATTCGAAGTATAATATAATCTTAAAACCTATTACTAAGCACACAAATCTTTATTTATCGCCCACAATATAGTTCGACAGAGAGTTAATATGAACTAGAATCCATGACCCCGACCTCAATAATAATAAAAAATCACACATAAGTTAAAATAGCGTTACATGTCTAAGTTAATGGGTCATTTATTCGCCCAATATGAGTTTGTGTATCAATTTAATCGTGACCGGCCGTGTTCTCTCCTCGTGAAGATAAAACATAATAGGAGACCACCCATTTGCTCGGCCGATATAGCAAAGGTGTATTTAGACGTACGGACTACGTACTGGCTAGTGTGGATAGCCCGAGGTGCTTGGGCTAAGATATGTAACCCAACTTCTCAATCTGAAAAAATCCAACAAAGTTCACGGGTCGGGCCACGCATAGAGAATAGGTTTTCATTGAATTTCAAAGTATTGACAAAATTCAGATTTTTATTGGTTGTATTTAAAAAGTGGAAGATTTCATATCAAAAAATATTTAATGAAACCTCATAATCATTTCATTAGACCTTTTTAATAATGATGGGGAATCCGATTTAGTTCCGCCCGCGCTGTGATAGTTGTTATTAGTCTGTGATTAATAAGACATTACATTTCGGACACAATTACAAAGGTAATTTATTACAAAGTATAACATTGAAAAGAACAATAATCACAAATCTTAAATCTAATCTAAACATTAAAATATTAAACATAATTTAAACATTTTTCCATACTGCTGCCGTACGGAAGCCTGCCCAGAACGCTGGCTGCATTTCCTCGCTGTATTGCCATACTGATCCTTTGTGCGAGGAACGCTCCTGGTCACCATCGGCCGCGACGATAAGGCGTGTTGACAATTCCTTAAAAAACATTTATAATACTTGACATTGGAAAATCATCTATTAACATTGGTGGAGCCACAATAAAATAAAAAGAAGAAGACCTTTTTAATAACACCCCATTCGAAGGGGTAATGTTTAAAAAAATTATCTCGACCTTACCTATATAACAGTATATGTATCAAATCATCTAAAAAGATCTGTTCATATATCTATGTTTATGTACTGATGATCGTAGGTTCCTAATGAATTGGTCTTTTTTTCTTTTTTATATCTTTTAGTGAATTTGGGTAGGTACGATTTTTTTTATTTGGCACCGACCGTCATCAAATTCTACGACGAAATATTTTTTATTTCTTACTTTTCAGTCTAAATTTTTGAAGTCGGTATACTTTTTTTTAAAAGTTAATTAGGTGTGCGGTAGTCGCTCCTTCATCAAACCGTTGTGAAATGAAATTAGTTAACCATACATTCAAGTTAATATCCATACATTTCTGTCGCTGACTTCCAACAGTATCATTGTAATTGGATTAAACGCTTTTTTCTGTCATTGTTTCTACGGTCCATTGTTCTTATTTGTTGATTTTATTTTTATTTTTTTATCTCGTACACGATGCGTTACTCTGTGTGCTAATAAGTCCTAATGTGATTCAAGTTTCATTTTGATATGAGATGAATGACGAGACTGTTTTGATGGATTACTTTTGGTTATGCAAATGGGTTAAAGTTTACCAAGTATTCTCATCGTTTATATTTCATCTCTCTCATTGTTAAGTACATTCCAAATAAACTTTTGATTTTACATGAATGACTTTCCTAAAATATTATTGATACTAAATTCACAGTGAATAGTGGATCTACCACACTGCTTTCTGGGATTAAAAGTAACAGAACTAATATGATATTTAATACCTTACCCAATCATATACTTCTAGACATCACCAAACGGTAATTGGATATATGTTTTTATTTACTTAGAGGTTATATATATACCTACCTCAACAGAACTTAGGTATAGCCTCACATAAAAACACGATTTGGGGACCTGTGAAGAAAAAAAGGTATATTAGGCAGTCATAGGAACTGCCGACAGAAGTGAAAACTTAAAACTATGAAAAACAGTGGTTTTTAATTTCTAAGTATATAACGTACTAGACTTTCTACCCCCGGCTCCGCCTGTGGATATATTCGAACATTATAAAATATAGCCTATGTCACTCAGGGATATCGTAGCTTTCTATTAATGAAAGAATTTTTAGAATCGGTTCAGTTATTTTGAGTTTATTTATTACAAAAAAAAAACACTAGCAGTGCACACCGGCGTTAATAGTTACTGCTTCTCCCCTTTAGGTCGTAGCGCGATGTTAAATATTGAAACCATGGTCTTGTGCCGAAGTCAGTACATGAATTCTTGTCCGGACATTCTTAGGTCGAGCATACTCGGGCCGGACAATCCATGGTCTTGTTGTGAAAACATGTCGCGAACACAGGTCGTGAATCCATAAGAATTCCCCCTACCAAAAATCGCTCAACACGCCTACAGAAGTTTTCACAGTTTAAATCTATCGCAATGACTTTTCTAACTGATAAAATTACCGCTCACATAATGTATTTTCTTTTTTCGCGGTATGCCTTACAACTCACGAAACCGTGTTAAGGTCCCAGAGTACCCAGTGGAAGACCAAGTCTCCTTTTCATTGATGGACCGATATTTGATAATGTGTCACATTTACGCAAACACTTGTATTTAGCGATGTAAATTTTTCTATCCAGTCCCATCTAACTACTTTGCATGGTTGACATCAATCACACCAACCTTGGTTGTGATCTGACAATCTACACATTAAGTTTAAGGACGGGTGCACGCTTTACCTCTGCAGTACTATTTTTTATGCCACCATTATGATATCTATGATAGGAAGTCCATGCATCTATGGTGGAGTGGATGAGGCAATTTTAATAGCCACTCAAAGGAAAAATCATGAACCACCTTTTTTCGTTTAAGAACAGGTGGTCGTAGCCAGGATTTTCCGTCGGGGGTTTCCAAACACCAACCAGGCCATTATTTTGAAAAAATAAAACACAAAGTACGACTTTACCTTTTATTACATCTTTTCTGCTTTTGGTCAATATCCTAGCTCGCTTGACTCGAGCTCATCAGCTCAGCTGAACTGGTAGTAATTACCTACTTTTTAAAATTCTCAATTTCAAAAAGTGTCGGTGACGGATTTCGGGGGGTCCGGACTCCGGACCCACTGGACCCTCCCCCTGCCTACGTGCTTGGATGGCGGCAAGATGTCTTCTCTTTAAAAAAATCGTGTAGTGTTTCTTATAATGCCCATTTCGGTGGTAATTAAGATAGTCATACCCGACTGTATCATTTTATGGTAAAATAAATAAAGTTGGGTCATTGAATCGATTTTGCTGCAACACCACCGGTCTGCACTGACCCATTGGTCCGGTATAGCAATGAAAATATCCCATTCCAGCCGTCGTTTGATCTAGCTATAGGCGGACCGTTTGTTACAAGAATGGGACGAGTCTATCGTCAGTTTTGGTAGAACGAACGGCGGCGCTGGTGATTGGACGAATCGGTGGGCTTTAGTATATTTAAAAAAACAGTAATGTTAATTCCAGGTGTCCAAAGCCAAATCTCAAAATAAACAACAACTGCCGCATCCAAATATTTCAACTCAATGTAAAAATCTCATTACCGCCACCACAGATCACTTCGTGTCGGTGACTGTAAATTGCTCGCCTTGACTTTTCTCGATCGGAATGAAATAATTTGGCATAATGCCGCATCTAACGCATCATTACCGACCATCATTACCCTGTGATGATGCCACCGTCTTATTGTTATAGTGAACTATGGCATTGACTGCTTTTGGTGTTTTAATACACATTTTGTTTTGATTTGGTTACCCTGAATTAGTGATGAATTAGATATATTGTCAAAATATTAATAGAATAGACGATGCCCATAACTTTACCCGTATTACACTTCACTTTAACATAGTAGGAGCACGTGGACGCACTGAAAAAATACGGTTTTTCAGTCTTTATGGAAAAAGTGTTATTGGCGAAAATTATCTTAATCAAATTCTGTACAAAAAATGTTTCATTTATTGCTAGACTTGACGGTATTCAAGATTTACCTAGCATTAATACATTAAGGGAGAATGTCTCAAACTTAGCTCCCAAAAGACGGAACTATACTCTATTCATTATATGAAGGTGCGGGTGACACTTATTTAAAAAAAACTTTAGAGTTCGATCCCCACATCCGACCATGTTTGATGACCATGAACTAATGGGTTTTTATAATAAAAAATCTGGTACATTATCCGACAAACCGTACAAAGAGGCTTTTCCATTTACATACCTCAACAGTGCTGGCCACTCTTAAAAAATCTTCGGCTAAGTGAGGAAGACTTTGTCTCTTACGCTGGGTACCCTGGGGCCGGCAACGGTTCCCGGTAGCTGTAAGGCAACCCGTGAATATTTTATATTTTTTTACTTTAGAGTTATAGCACTACATGAATTGAAAATTATTTATTTAGTAGGAGATTATTTCTTAGAATTGGAATAATCATTTAATATTATTTTCTTTATTTTTAACGTTGATATGATGTCGGAATGAGAATGTAATTAAGGATTTATGTATTTTATATGTATTTAAACATATTTAGTTCTTTTTTTACGTAATACACAGTTTTACGGAGGCTAGAAACAAAATGGCGGTTAATTAATTATTATTTGAGTAATAACAAACGCACTATTTATGTAAACAAGGTCCGATTTCTTTTATCAATTCGATTTATGACTGTATTTATTTATCAATAGTCGAATTACTGGTTTAAGTCACTCAAATGTGTCACGTGCCTGCAAAGAAACCTAAAATATTTATTTATATTTTATCATTGTTTGCACTTTAAAGGTATTAAATACTGTGCCACGTGCCACGATTTTCCTGTGGAGATGAGTTTCACATTTCTATAGTATTTAAACTTTTAAAAATGTTTGATTCTTTCATAATGGCAATTCAACGAAACGTAATATTTAAGTAGAGGTGTCAGCCGCACCATAATATACTGAATAGAGTATAGTCACTAGTATGGTATTTTTTGTTTTTATTTTTTACGCGTAATTTAATAAATCAAAGCAATATACATTTACCATAGCGCAGATAATTTAAAATAGTAATGTAATATACAACATTGTTTTAGTTAGTAAGATAGAAAATAGGCAAAATAGCCATCAACTCGGAATACAGTATGGCAAGTCTTCCTCTATGGTTTCCGAAATAAAAATAATTAAATGAACCCGTACCAAATTGTTAGTATAAAATAGAAAAGGCTTTGATTTTCTCCTTTTTAACTACGGAACCTTAAAACGTGTATTTATTCACTTAATTAACACCATGTATACAATAGCCAGTGAAAATTGTCACCTATTACCTAATTGAACAAAATTAGAAACTGCCAATTGAATTTAGCTTTTAACACTTTAGTTTAAAACTCATTTAAGTTTTAACACTGACATTTTATAGCAGTTCATAAAAGAAAGCCTGATAAATTGTCATTTATCATTAATTTAATACGTAAATATTGGTGAATGTTTGAAGTCAAATTGTTTGCTAATAGGTAATAACTTACATAAATAAATCCAACTAAATTCTTTTTTTAACTGCACAGATTGCCTTACAGCTCCTGAAGTCTCCCCCTTTTAGCCGAGTATTTGTGAGGCTATACCTAACGAGTGGCCAGTTCTGTTGATGTATGAGATGGAAAAGCCTCGTAGGTCACACATTGGTCCGGCATCGCACCGAAAATTTCCCATTCCGGCTGCCGGGTGATCTAGGCTGACCATTCGTTACTAGAATTGGACGAGTCTGTGGTCGGTTTCGGTGGATCGTACGACGACGGGACGAATACCTCTTAGATCTAGTTTCAAGTAAACAATTACGCTTAAAGGTCCTCCTTATTCATATAAGAGAGTATGTCTGTCTTTCAGTCGCAACGTTTGTCCAAAAAAGACTCCGAAATGGCTGAATTAAGTTTGATTAAACTTTCAGCAATTATAGATTTGAAATGCTTTATGTTTTATCTCTATGTTTAAAATGGTTCCGAAGGTTGCGTTAGATCAGCGCAGCAGTGATATTTAATTTCACTAACAACTCTCTAAATGTGGACAATAATTCTCAGAAATATATTATTTCTCAAAGGTTATATAAGTTAATGTTTGATACGTCATTTTTCCCTCTAATGACGAAAAATAAACAAACAAATCAAAAATAAATGTTTCTTTTAAAATTAGACTTATTTATTTATTTTGTAAAAGACGCCATCTATTGGAGATCAGTTGAACTATGACAACATTCTTGACACCACTAACAGTGCGAAGTATTCCCACGGGTCATCTTATAGTTATACTATAATACATACTAGCTTTCCTATCAGACGTCGTCCATGGAAATCTGACATGAAAATTTATCCTGAAGGATTTACAAATTACATCGATCCGTTCGTGATGTGAAACGAGGACAGGCTCCTATATCCACAATTTGTCTGGGATAAACTATTCCCAATTTCTCTGTAAATAGTCCATCTGTGTCATTGTAATTTAGCACACAGTTCCTTATTTAATATATTTAAGTGAAATAGCTGTTATTTTTTCAATTTACCACCCATATTCAATAAAACCAATTGAAAAAATAACGACTATTTCATTTAGATATTAAATAATTAACTATATGCTAAATTACAGTGACACAGGTAGATTATTTACAGAGAAATTAGGAATAGTGATATCCCCATACAAATTATGGATATAGGGCGTTAAGCTTAGGTATTATTGTAGGATTTGGGTATTATAATAAACCTACATGTTATGATTGTATGATTGATGAGTAAGATTTCATTTGCCCACGCGATCTCTGAACTAGGGTCGGAGTGGCGTGAGACCTATCTTGGCCTTTGCACAAAATAGACTGGCATTAATTTATTTCTTAATTTAGACTTTAAGGTAGTGCTTTTAAAGTTCATTTTCGCTTGTTTTTATTGTATATTATTGAGTGATGCATGGAAAATGTGTTTTATATTAATACTAGATTTTGCCCATGCTTTTGATTTTTGATACCCGGCTGAAGTGAAAAGAAATGCTGGCAGAGCACGACTTAGGTGTAATTTTATTGAACATATAAAAAGTGTATTGATCGATGGAAATATTAAAAGTAAACACAATCGCCTAGCATGTATACATGATGAATATAAAAGAAGCGAAAGAGGTATGTCAGGATCGTAACAAATGGCATTCGATTGTCTTTGGGTACCCCTCTTGGGGTAAAAGGCGTAATGATAGACAGACTATTTTTGTAAACATTGTCACTATGATACCTGAAAGTTTAATTAAACATATCTGGACAAACATTTCGGAACTCCTTAAGCCTTAGGATAATGAGAATAAATATATTACTACCACAAAACGGTGTTCAACAAGTGTTTAGCTAAACTATGTTTTGTCACTCAGACAAACTATGTTTAAACTAGACACTGGTTAAACACGGTTTTGTGATAAAGGGGTCTAAGTCTTAATAGTCACTAAAATCCCTGAAAGATGCATCAAAACTCGTTTAGCTATTGCTGAAAAAAAATCACGGATTCACGGATTGCCTGACACTATACTTAGATGAAATCAGATTATGTACATAGGTTTTTAATTATAAAAAAAACCATTGGTACATGACCGGGATCCGGGATAGAATCCGTGGTCTGCCTAGTCAATACTAGACGTCTTAACCACTCGGCTACCGACACACTGAAAAATCTACAATAAGTTATTTTACTTTAAATATCATGTAAATTTAATTTGGTATTCATTTTTAGGGTTCTGTACCCAAAGGGTATAAAACGGAAACCCTATTACTAAGGCTCCGTTGTCCGTCCGTTCATCTGTCTGTCACCAGGCTGTATCTCATAAACCGTGATAGTTAGACAGTTGAAATTTTCACAGATGATGTATTTCTGTTGCCGCTATAGCAACAAATACTAAAAAACAGAATAAAATAAATAATTAAGGGGGCTCCCATAAAACAAACGTGATTTTTTTTGCTCGTTTTTGCTCGATATTGATAACGGCAACAGGTAAACGCTTGAAATATTCACAGAATATTTAGTTATATATTCACTTTAAAAATAAATAATTAAAATAAAAATAATATTTAAGGGAAGCTCCCATACAACAAACGTAATTTTTTTTTTTGCCGTTTTTATAGATAATGGTACGAACCCTTCGTGAGCGAGTCCGACTCGCACTTGGCCGGTTTTTATTAAATGACACTTCAAATTAAAATTAAAATGTAATACAAATTTTTATCAGTCTAGCTGTTCACCCCGGCTTCGATCGTGGGGCCAATATTAACTTTCATTCGCTATTCCCTTGGGGCGTGGATTTAAAAAAAAAGTAGCCTATGTCCTTCAAGCTCTATCAAATTTCATCAAAATCGGTTCAGTGCTTTAGCCGTGATGGGCTTTGCCCGTGGTTTTAATTTCAATGTTGACCCGACACCAAGCAGCCATACAGCCTATTCTGGCCAAACATTGGGACATAACCACAGACAATTATTTTGCAAGTAGATGTAGGTGTTGACGATTTATACTAATTTCGTTTGATGGATGATAAGAAGTTTTTGAAATGCATTGAAATGTCAAGGTTTTTATGAATTGGACATTATTAAGTACCTTGGACGTTTGATGACAGGTGAGGAGAAACTGATTTCATGTCATGACATAGTAAAACTTACTTTGAGTATAGACCAATGGAGGTGTGAAGCGGTAATCATCACCGAGGAATGGGGGGGGGGGGCGTTCTAAAGTTTTATTGTTGCAACGGCTCTAATGGCCAAACTTATGGCCAAATTACCACAAAAAGCGGAGGGGGGAGAGTTCCGTCTAAGTATTTTTTTTTCTTTATTAATGGGTTGTCTACGTCTCCCGAACTAGGAAAATATAAGCAATGCCTCTTGAATGTCAGGTGAGAGTTAAAATATTGACTGGGATTTGCCTAATGACAAAATAATCTGCACCTAACATGGAGTGATAAATAAGCAAATACCTCAACAGAACTGGCCCACTCGTCAGGTATAGCCTCATAAATACCATCGGCTAAACGAGGGAGACTTGGTCTTCCGCTGGGTACCATGGAATCGTAACACGGTTTCGTGAGCTGTAAGGCAACCCGTGAAGATGGAAAAAAATCAGATTAAAAAATAGTCTTATATAACTACTACAACCCTATTACTAAGGCTCCGCTGTCCGTCCGTCTGTCTGTCACCAGGCTGTATCTCATGTTAGTTAGACAGTTGAAATTTTCACAGATGATGTATTTTTGTTGCCGCTATAACAACAAATACTAAAAAACAGAATAAAATAAATATTTAAGGGGGCTCCCATACAACAAACGTGATTTTTTGTTCGTTTTTGCTCGATATTGATAACGGCAACAGGTAGATGCTTGAAATATTCATAGAAAATTTAGTTTTATATTCACTTTAAAAATAAATAATTACATTAAAATAAATATAATATTTAAGGAGGGCTCCCATACAACAAACGCGTTTTTTTTTGCCTTTTTTATAGATAATGGTACGGAATTCTTCGTGCGCGAGTCCGACTCGCACTTAGCTCGTTTTTATAAACTTTGTCTAACATTTGTTGGGATATAAATTTTTTAATTACAATAATTTCATACACTTTTGTAATTATGGAGAAAGGCCTGTTAAATTGTTAAACAATAGGAGATAACGTTTAGTATTTCCTAGAGATAGTATCTACTAAATATAAAATTAGTAACGCAGCGGACATGCGTGAATTTCATACCTTCTAACCTTACAAAGTCATAGAAGGCATAAAATAGTTTATAAATAAGTGGTTTTAATAGCCTTCTCGTACTTCGTAAATGATTTAAGATGGACAAATCGCTAAATGGGGACTTTGTTACTATTGGACATAATAATAAATGTATTGATCGATGGCAATATTAAAAGTACACACAATCGCCGAGCATGTTTGAAAGGTATGATGAATATAAAAGAAGCGAAAGAGGTATGTCAGGATTGTAGCAAATGACATTCGATTGTCTCTGGCTACCCCTCTTGGGATAAAAGGCGTGATGATAGATATATGTTGCTTTTGTCTCTGGCTACTGTAAATGCTAAAGTATGTTTTTTTTGTACTTAATTTTTATTAAAACAGAACAACTAATCGACATATTTTTTTTGCACAAAGGTAGTTAAGGGCCCTATATCCATAATTTATATGGGAATATTAGTGTTCCCAACTTGTTTGTAAATAATCCAGCTTTGTGATAGATTATGAAAGAGAAAACAGGGGCAAAATATTCCTTTATTTTACTACTCATATTTCCTATTCAAAAAAATCCATTGAGAAAATAACAGCTATTTCACTTAGATATATTCAACAAGTAGAATGCTAAATAACATTGACGCAGGTAGATTATTTACAGAGAAATTGGGAATAGTTTATCCCAGAAAATTTATGGATATAGGAGTCTTAAAGGGTCGGATAGTGCCAGGCTACTTTTTATCCCGGAAAACTCATTCTTCTGGAAAAAGTTTTTACCCGTGCGAATCCATAAAGATATAAGTTTCAACAACTTCCACAGGCAAAAATCTATATATATACTAATATTATAAAGAGGTAAAAAAAGTAAGTATGTAATCTCTAAAACCACAGAACCGATTCTAAAAATTATTCATACGATATCCCTGAGTTGGAAAGTTCGAGTTATTTTGTTCGAAAATATCTACGGGGGAAGCCGGGAGGCGAAAAGCTAGTTTGTCATAAAGACAAACAAAAACGTCCTCAAATTAAGATTATCTTAGATAGTCAGAGCAATCAATTAATCAGGCATTCTTTAAACACAGATAAATATGGTACCTAAGGTGAATTAAAAAAGTGGCAAGATTAAATCCTTTTAAGAGCAACAATGGGATGTTATCTAAAATAATTAAGGCGGTTTTACACATCAGGATAGAACTAACGACATTTGTATCTATATAGAAAATGTCACAAGTAACGCCCTAAATCAACTTATTATTGCACCGAGGGTTAGTTTGGAGCCCGAGGATAGCTGTTTTTTCGAGTGTTAAATTCCCTCTGAAAATAATAGTGAAATAAAAAGTCACACTTTTAGCCAGGTAAGCAACCTGCTTTTCCAAATTTACATCGCCAACGTCATGAAAAATTAATAAAAATAAATTATTCATTGAAACAACATGCCCCCACATAAATCTTATAATTACGTCTACCTTAAAAAGTACCTTTATAATAAGTGCCTACAGAAAAAGAACCTAATTTAAAAACAAAACCCAGAGCGGGATGTTATGGATTTTCATACAACAATACTGCATTATGTGCAGTAAAGTAACGCCTACTGATCGCTATATTGTCAAGTAATGAGGAAAATACTGCGTGGCTGGATGAAAATTTTCATAGTACTCCATCTCTATATCAGATTTCACTTAATTCGTTATAAATAAAAAAAAATAAGTGTCTGTATGTGAATTTAAAATGTACATATTATACTTACTATGTTTCCGCCCCGGCTTCGCCCATAGATTTTTTTAAAATGTGACAAGAATGTAGCCCTTCAACTATCCCTATACATAAAGTATGTCGATCCGTAAATTGCCTGTTCTGGCGTGAAAGAAAGACAAAGAAGGAAACAAACTTTTACCTTAAGAACCGTTGCTCTCAGTCATCTTGTATTTGTCAAAAATATGGCAAATCTCAGTTAATCCTGGAATGGTGAGTTTATTTATACAACATTTCCTTACACACAATTGATAGTTATTATTTTAAATTGGATTGAGCCATATTTTTCTTATTTAGGGTTATTCTTAATAATTAAAATTAAATGTTGTGTAAACTCACCTTTCTAGGATTAACTGAGATTTGCCATATTTTTGACAGTTATAAGATGACCTTAGTGGAAATACTGTAGGCAGCGTTTATAGCTTTTGCGATATAACTGAATAAGAAACAAACGATAAATGCGTTATATTCTAGCTCTTAGTGTGAAACAAGCTTTAATAGTTAAGTTCTTCAATGGAAGATGTTCCATTCATTTGTTGCTGCATTCAAGTATTGTCTAGTACAATTTTTTATTTTTATTTCTCCCATCTACCAAGTAGATAGGTAGGTACACAATTCTTCTAAATAGCAAGTTATTGTTGATTGTTCGAAAGATTCTTTTTCTTTTCTTTCTTCACGGTTTTGCCCTTACAGCTCCCGAAACCGTATTACGGGTCCAGTGTACCCAGCGGAAGACCAAGTCTCCCTCGTTTAGCCGATGGTATTTGTGAGGCTATACCTAACGAGTGGCCAGTTTTGTTGAGGTATATTAAGGTAGAAAAGCCTGTAAGTGTGGTTTGTCGGATTATGTACCTACATACGTTTTTAATTAAGAAAACCCATTGGTACATGGCCGGTTTTTTATCATCATTCGGTTTAGATGATTGTAGAGACACTTTCTGTCTTTTTTATCTTGATGGGTACCCAGCAGAAGACTAGTTTCTCATTTAGCTAATTAAATTTTTGAAGCCACCTAAAAAAAGCTCTGTTGAAGTGTTTTAAAATTAAAAAATCCCTTATAAACCTCTATAGCATTTTGTGAGAGATATTCAACAATTCTCCAGTGCTTTGTATGGAGAGCAACCCCTGCAACCCAACTCATCACTTAAATTGGGAACGGTTAGACCGATTTAGTAATTTTTTTTAAATGTTCGTATCTAATAGTCAGATTTTTTTGTGAAATAAAAATTTGAAAAGTTGTGCTTAGAATTGTATAATTCGGGAAAAACTGAAAGTGCTTACTATGTTAATGAGATCTACGGGCGAAACCGGGGCGGAAAGCAAGTTTATAATGAGAAATATACAGGTTTACAAAATAATACTTATATTTAGGTATAATCTAAAAATACAGCAAATTATTCTGTACTATTAATTCTGTACAAATTCTGTGGCGGTTCACATACATACTAAGACATTATTTTAATTATTTATTTTTCGATTCTATGGAAGGATGGCCGAGATAAAACAGACGGACATGACGGACTTTTAAGGGCTCCTTTCTCGCTACTCGGAACCCTAAAAACATACAAGAAAGTAACCAATCCATATAAAATAATATCGATAAAATACTAAAACCACATCACTAAATTAAAGATAGGCAAATGTACCGATTAAAACTAAGTAACAGTTACGTTATCGCAACACTATTAAATTCGCTGTTATCTTGTGTAATGTCGCAATTATATCGATACTGTCCCCACACTAGTTCGCCAACATAGAACAGTGTACAACCAGATAGGCTAAATATAGGATGCAATAACTAAATAACTATTAATTCATAGTAAAACATTTTATGTACAGGATGTTTTAGTAGTTGACTATAAAGTATTAAACTTGAACGAAATCGGAAGAATTATCTATGAATCGTAAAATTAAGCTTCTTAATTGATGCAGATAATCATGCATGAAAATGCAGGTACAATCGAATTGATTAAAAAGCTCTTTCGAGGTTTCAAATTTATAAATAAGCATCGATTGATGACCAGGGTTTAAACTAAAATCGTGTGAAAATAATTGGCCAAGTTGCGAGTACCTAAGATTCGCGAACCCGTACCATTTTTGGGTCAAAACTTTAAGACAGGATTTTCGATTAGGTTCCCCTGTAAACTATAAGAAAGGCCCTTTCCTATTTTTTTTTTATTTTAGACTTAGTAGTTTCGGAGATAATGAGAAATTCGATTATTTACGCTATACGTCCGTGACTGGGTTCAGAAACTCTATATGAACCAAGTTTCAACATTTTTCGTCCAATAGATTTGGAGAAAACAAGCTATGACAGACTTATAGACGGACAGACAGACACAATTGAATAGTAATCCTAATCTCCGTTTTTTTATCGGAGATGTTAGAAACCCTAAAAACGAATGGCCAATTTAATTTGAGAACTAGCGACTACGAATGCTGCAATGAAGGTTTTATCAATCGAGTGCACCAGAAAGGTAGCTGTCAGTGAGGTGTTGTCAAGCACGCCAAAGAACGTAGCGACTAGAGAAAGTCATCAATTAACGATTTTTTAAGGTTCTCATATAAAACGCTCGATTTGTGATAATTAGTCAAGACGCAATAAGACTAATAAATTAATAATAGTAACCTACAACTAAGATATAAGTAACACGCTGTATATAAAGTGTGGGATTATGAACATTAAATTAATTTAAGTATTTTTACTGCCTCAATCTGAAAATTTAGATTACAATTATAGTCTTTACTGTTATTACTATTTTAATGGTCGTATGATCTGCAATATTAAGTACAAGGCAGGTTTCCTTACTTATATCAGCTCACTACTTTGCTCGTATAATCGTGTTACTCTTGTCATTTTCTACTTGTTTTGTTAATATTGCAGACTAGTGACCCCTCCCCCGACTTCGCACGGGTACAATATGGTATAAACAGATCTTTATTTTGATATTCTGATGCATAAGCTATAACATTGTAAAGTTTCATCAAAATCCGTCCAGTAGTTTTTTGCGTGAAGGAGTAACAAATCCATCCTCACAAACTTTTGCGTTTATAATATTAGTTGGAGTACTTAAATATGACGTAAAGTATAAAAGATTTATATCAAAAACAACAATTTTAATAAAATAAATAAAAAACCGAAATAGGTATGTCAGGATCGTTGCAAATGACATTCGATTGTCTCTGCCTACCCCTCTGAGAAAGGCCTGATAATAGATAAAAGATAAATATTACTCGTTTTTACATTTCCAATCGAGCTCACCCTGGAGTAAATTCAAATTGTATTTAATTTGAAATTGAAGTCAACGGTGACACCCCTCCCCCTCTGTTGAACTAACGGTGCGAAGTATTCGCAGAGGTCATCTAGTATGAGTCCACACCTAGAGTCCTAGATATAGAATAAGTACATTAAAATAACAATATTGCAGATTTACTTCTCACGACTGTTATACCATGACGGTACAACAAGACACGTCTCAGAACCAATTACCACTTAACATCGGACATTATTCACGATTTGGTGTCATTTTACAATACAATAAAATATCTATAATCATAATAAAGGGTGAAGAAGCGCCAAATTCACGACCTCTAATCCATGTGGCATAGCCAGAGATACCATATAACATTGTAAAAATTGTAATTAATGGAATTACAAGATGTAGCAAAATGAAATAGTTTTTTTTTTCTTCACGTTTGCCTTACACCTCCCGAAACAGTGTTACGGTCCCAATGTACTACAGCAGATATACCTAACGATATGTACTAATAAGTTTTTTTATTAAAAACTTATGTACATAATCCGACAAACCACACTTTTCCATCTAAATATACCTCAACAGAACTGGCCACTCGTTAGGTATAGCCTTACAAATAACATCGGCTAAATGAGGGAGACTGGTCTTCCGCTGGGTGCCTTGGAACCGTACACGGTTTCGGGATCTGTAAGGCAACGCGTGGAAAAAAAAAAAAAAAAAAAAAAATACCTATAAAAAATAAAATACGAGTGGCCAGTGTTCTGTTGAGGTATGATTAGATGGAAATGCCTGGATTATTTACATAAGTTTTTTGTTACATATGGCCGGGATCCAGGATCAAACCCGTGGTCCGCCTAGTTAATCCTTAAGTCATAAAACTTAGGTGTGTAATTTAAGTGCAACAAGTGCAACCCTTCGCCCCGCATACTCCGCCTAGATGACGGTTTTCAACGTTTTATATATAAAAACAATCCTAACTCAATTTAATTAAGGTAAACTGGACTCAAAATAGTTTAAAAAAAAACATTTTTCCTTGAGGTTTTGCCTATTTATATATTGAATTAGCATATTATTGTCTACTTTATCAGTGATTTGATTTCGATGAAATAAAAATTAAATATTAATCCATACTAATATAAAAGGTGCTATGTCGTTAGGTCAACAGTGTGAAAATAAATTATACAATAATGTAGAATATATTCATGACACCAAACGGGATTTCAAGGATTCCACGACTTTGGCCACACGACATGGCAAGTATAAAACTGAGAACAAGCAAGTGCCTAGAGATCCTACTTGTGAAGATAACTGTCCGGGTTCTAATACCGTAAAGAGACACCAGTAGCAGTGTTCACTTTTTGCCAGTAGTCCTTATTAAACAGACCAGGTGGAGAGCCTGCTATTGGTAATACTTACCAAATAGAGATAAGTCACTTCTTCTTTAGAAGTGCGGACGCCAACTTTACTTGCCCCGAACAGCACGAGAAGTGGATTAAAAGTTGAGGTTTTAACCAGGGTCCCACACAAAACCAAAACACACCATCACGGCCTTTTATATTTGCGACGTGGTCATGGATCACATGGATCAGTATCCACTTTATGGACATATACATATATTTTGCTGCATTTAATGAACCTAGAGATGTGTCACTTCATATATGTTATATTAAGAAGTGCGGACGCCGCTTTACGTGCCCTCCGGTTTCAAGTCCGACTGTCAATTATGCTATTGACTTCAATCATAAGATTTTTCTTGAAGTTAGGACCGTTGCTCTCAGTCATCTTGTATCTGTCAAAAATATGGCAAATCTCAGTTAATCCTGGAAACGTGAGTTTATTAACCATAAAATGATACTTTAAAAAAAAGGAGTTCACAATTCGACATTTTTTTTTTTACGTTTTCAGAACTTTCGACTGGGTGAACCGATTTTGATGATTCTTTTTTTATTTGAAAGCTGATGCTTTCCGTGTGGTCCCATTTTTGTGAAAATTGGATCAGTAGTTTTGAATAAAAACTGATTTCCAAGTCAATTTTTGTCATAACTCGATGAAATGCCAAGCAGGTTTCGATTATTTATATTTGTAATGATACTTGTAATCACTTAAAAGGGAAAAATAAATTAACTTTAAAAAAAAAGTGTACCGACTTCAAGTTTTGCACTGAAAGGTAAGAAATAATAAATAGTGCAAAATTAGGATACAAAATTAAGTAAACATCTAAGAAAATAAAGATCTGTTCAATATTATATCTATGTTTGTACTGATGATCGTAGGTTCCTAATGAGTTGTCTAGATTAGTGAAGTTGTTTCTAATTTGGCACCAACCGTCTTCAAATTCTACGACGAAATATTTATTATTTCTTACTTTGCAGTGCAAATTTCTGAGGTCGGTACACTTTTTTTAAAGTTTATTTATTTATTCATTATATTTATCAATAGCCATAATTTTCAAAACGCAAAAGCAATGCTCGGTTTAATAATGATAATATGTCTTAATCCAATTTATAATAATAACTATTAACGGTGCGGGATGGAAATGTTGTATAAATAAATTCAACTTTCCAGGATTAACTGATACCATCGGCTTTTAAAATTAGCAAAATACACTTGCTATATTATACCAATTTCTTTCCATAAAAATCAAATTAAATTGAATTATCATACGAAACCTACAAATAAATATAATAGCACTAACGCTAAGAATAAAGAAAATAACAAATTGAGTTCTTACATTATTGAAGCGTGAGGTATTTTTTGCTGATATCCTAATTTAAGTAGTCATTCCCATGACGATGGAGTTAAAATTATGTTTGAAGATCCATTTGTCGTTGACGGAAGCATTGTATCCGTTACTTGGTCGTCCGGTCTTCACACCTGATACATTGATGCGTTTTTAATTTACACTAATATTATAAAAATAACTGTTACTTTGTTTGTTTGTAAGAAGTTATTTAGAAAACTACTGAACCGATTTGTGTAGAAAAATAAAATCAAGTTAGTATAAACTAATACTAGCAAAAGCAATTTGCACGGTTACAATATAGGTTTACAACAATTTAAGGACCTACATAAATATGCTTAAAACTACTTAGCTATTAGAGATAGATATATATGCTACCGCGGACTTTTTTGTAGATAATTTTATTCTACACAATTCTTTCCTACATAATTTTGTTATATCTCTGACGGAGATGTCTAAGCAAACGCCTTAAAAACTCGTTGCAACTAACTTTTTCCCCGACTAATTCTAAAACTAATAATGTTCAGCTCCTAAACATGATAGGTCTATGTTTAATACTCGTAAACCTTCGTCGTAAATCAACCTATCTATTTGTTACATCCGTTTGATAGTTTTTGCGTGAAAAGGGCACAGACAGACAGACAAGTCTCTTTACTGAGGCAAAGTTTGTAATTTTTATGTAGGGGCTAATCTCCGAAACTACTAAACCGATTCTAAAAATTATTTCACGAATAGAAACCTACGATATCCCTGAGTAATATATGATATTTTATTTTGTTCGCAAATATCCACGGGGGAAGCCGGGGGCGAAAAGCTAAGGTAAATAAACTCTAAAACTACTGGACTAGGTTTGAAAAATCTTTACACTGTTAAGAAGCTAAATTTTTCCAGATGGATCATGATTCCATATAATTCCTTGTGCTTCGGAGGGCACTTCTTCTAACAATAACAGATACCTATTTACGTCTGTTAATGAAGTGACTCATATATTTCATAGAGTTCATGGCTTATATTAAAAACACAAAAATCCAATCAGAGTAAAATCCCCAATGCATATCGCTGGAAAGTTGTATATAAATGCCAATGTATAAAAAAATTTCACTAATGACAACTTGCAAAAAGTGGCCACCGTTACCTTTCTCTGGCCACATGTAGAAAGGCGGTGAAGATGTGTCTGTTAAATAAAAGTTAGATAAAAAAAGCAAGGGTCTAAGGATGAATGTATCAAAAACAAAATTCTTGGCGAACTTCCCTACAGTGACTGCTTTCCGTATTACGCAAAGCACGGTTGAAAGAGTGGAAGAATATATTTATCTCGGACATACTTTATCCTTCGACAAAATCCACCAGATGAGGGAGATCGAAAGAAGAATTCAGCTGGGTTGGGCATCTTTTGGAAAACTCGGTGACGTCTTGAAGTCCAGAGAGGTGCCCTTTGTGTCTGAAGACAAAATAACTTGATCAGTGCGTACTTCCCACCATGACATACACGTCAGAAACATGGTCACTGACAAAGGAAGTTGTTCGGAAAATAAAGGTGTCACAAAGGCTTATGGAGCGTAGAATGCTCGGGATCTCTCTCAGTGATCGTATACCCAATGTCCGAATAAGACAGAAGACAAGAGTGGTGGACAATTGAACTAGAGTTGCGACACTGAAGTGGAGATGGTCGGGACATATAGCTCGAAGACACGATGGTAGATGGACGTCAAGGGTTACTGAGTGGAGACCTAGAATGGGCCATAGATGTGTCGGCAGACCACCAGCAAGATGGAGTGACGACATCGTGAGGAGAGAAGGTAGAGCTTGGAGGAGAACTGCGGAGGATAGGGAGAAGTGGCGTAATACTGAGAAGGCCTATATACGTCCAGCAGTGGACGGACACAGGCTGAAGAAGAAACCTGATGATTATTATTTTTTCTTATTAAAAATGATCACAGGTGAAACCTGGATGGGAAGTTAGTGTCATATAAAATGGTTTTGATTCGAAATTGTTTGCGTTTTTTATTGAATTACAAATAGAAGCGATTGATGTTTTGCTAAAGTATGGGAAGTGAGTAACTTAATTTTGTATTGTTTTGTCTGTTGATAGTTCAAATGATACGGTTCAAATTACCTACATTGTTTTTAGGTACAGTTATTTTGAATACCTATTTATTTTTTAATGTCTCACTCGATGATTTGGTACTTGGTGACTCGAAGGCCTAATGGCCAGCCGAGAATGTCCAAACACTAGAATGCAGATCAAATTGTCCGGACTTTGTAGGGTTGGACATTCTCGGGCCGGGCAAGGTCCAAACCCAGGTCCGCTTAGTTAATACCAGACATCTTAACCCCTCGGCCCCCGACGCACCTATATGTATTTTTAGCAGAAATGCCAGTTTCCCAGAAAATTAAGACCGTAGAATAATTTTCCGACGCGACGAGTCGTTTCATAAAACTGTGCAGCAGATGCGACGGTACTCGGACTTGTCGATCGCTGATTATGACGCCCACGCTCGCGCTTCTAAAGTTCACATAATATGGATATGACAATATATTTAACCGACTGCGTGACGAGCTTCAGTATTTCTTGAGTAAACCCCTTCTGTATTTCTTGAGAAATTTAGTAGATTCGCAAAAATCGGTCCTGGGAGAATCTATCTATCTATCATTACGCCTTTTATCTCAACACGGGTAGGCAGAGACAATAGAATCCTGACATACCTCTTTCGCTTCTTTTATATTCATCATACCTTTCATACATCCTCAGCGGTTGTGTGTCCCGGGAAAAAATATATATAAATAATTAAGTAATATTTATGTCTCATCATAGTCATGGCGAAGTCCACAGATAATCTGATGCCGACGAGACATCCCAAGATCCATATAATGTATACAGGCCAAATGTGTACTAGTCTGAGGCAAGGTTAAGCTCAACAAATTTCAGCAATCCTCTTTCTCGGGAATATACTACAAACAAAGTACGTCGTCGTGGTGCGTCGGTAGCTGAGTGGCTAAGACGTCTGGTTCGATCCTGGATTAGAAATAAAAACTTATGTACATAATCTTAATGTCAGTGTTTACTTCCGATCATGTCAGAAACATAGTCAAAGAGGAGATTGGTGCTGCACGTTGCTCGAAGACATGATGAGAAATGGATGTCAAGAGTGGAGCCTCAAAATAGGTCATAGAGTGCTGGCAGACCACCAGCGAGATGACATGGCTACATCATGAAGAGAGAAGTCTGGAAAAGAATTGCGGAGGATATAGATGTCAATTTCGTATCTTAACGCACAGCATAGCTAAGACTGATTGTCAGGTAGCCAGCACAGTTTGGCTCCAAAATTTTGGTTAAACATCCTAGCATAACAATCGAGTACTAAGCCTAAGGAGGTGCCATAGACGAGACGGGCTCCCCCTTTTGCAGTAATAAGTAACCTTAGTTAATTGTTATGTTTTAAATGGGAAAGGCGATCTAAGACATTATTATGTTTGTATTATAGCATAATCATCATATAACATAAAAGTCGATGCGACAATAAAACGACAGAAAATACAGTGGTACAGGGGTTAGTACTAGGCGTCCTCCCCCCGCCAAAAGTGGCAGAAAAAAATGTTCGGTGATTTACACGCTTCATGCCTCCTTTGGTATATACTCAAAGCCCGCACAGCACAGCAAATTAAATGATTTGCCACTCAGAGTCTCCACACTAAGATATCCGACAGATGACACGGCCCTCCGTGAGTGCGGATAATATCTGCGACGGTTTGTTCGAGAGAAGTCAGGACCAGGACGAACGGATCCCTTATATTGATTACATATTTATGAATGGGCTTGTTTTGGTTATCTGTACGTATTGTTTGGACGGCTGTGTGCACGACATGTGATGACATACCACCTGCTGTCAAGTGGAAATGATTAGAGTAATCGATTGTTGATTGTTTAAGATCAAGTTGTTGTATAATGTTCTATTGTTTAATCCAGGATTCTAAGGCTGATCTAATTTTCTTTATAATGCCTCAGGTATTCATGTAAACAATTTTGCACACGTTTTTTATTGGTTGTATTTCTTTGATTTCTCTTACGATTCTCGGTTATATTTTAAAATTTTTCCACCTTTCCCGCCACGACCAGGCTTTCCATTATCTCCTCACTAATATCATCATTGTCAAGGTGGAATAAATTCGTATCTAGATCGTAACAAATGGCATTCGATTGTCTCTGCCTAACCCTCTTCTGATAAAAGGCATGATGATAGATAGATATATCCTGTTTCCATTATTCAAATATCATATTGAGTCTGATCAAAATCTTACATTATGGCTGATCCGCATGGATCCGCAGGCAATGGTTAGTTAAGATTATCTAAGTTAGGGTGGTCTACTCAGTATTGCAAGCTCACAAAGTTTAAACGACGATTATTTGTCAATTTGCCATAAACATTATTGTGATTTTATAGGCAACATGGTAAATTATTGTAACGAATAGGTACTTAAATCGCACAAATAAATACCTAAACACATCAAGGTCGATAGACGTCTCTAGAAACATCCAGAGAGAATCAAGTACAAACGAAAATGGACCGTATGTGCCTAGCCATAGGTACCAAAATCGGGCGCGGTCTGTGTGTAGGTATTTGGCGCCGAGTCCCATCGAGGCGCGTCTATAACTTTGTACAACAATCTCGGCGTGTCTCGAATGTTCGGTGGGCAATATAAACAGAGGATCTTGACCGGAAATAACACAGTGCGAATCAGAGCGATCAAAGCGAAACAGTGAAGTGGAATTTAGTGCGAATAAGTGTTATTCTATAGTGTTCATTTATTTAACTGTATTTTTGGTGGTGTTAAAGTAAAGTTTGTCTATTTAATCGGTATTTTAAATCTCTTCGAACCCTAGCTCGTAACAAATTGGTGTCAGGTGTGGGGTGCTACATCATCGACCACCTGGAACGTCCTAAACATAAAGGCTGGTTACTCACTCCAACTTTAGTAAACAGCCAGAGTCGACGAGCTGTAGTAAGGGTGACCAACTTCAATGGCGCTCCTGTCACTCTTAATAAGGATCAAGTCGTGGCGAAGTGCGACGAGGCGAATTGGATGCGGAGCTGCACCCAAGGGAAGCTGTCGGCGATGAAAAATAACAGTACAAACCCTTGGAACTCGTCGATATTTCAAAGAAGGACTTGTCTATCTCCGAGTACAAAAGAGCGAAGGAGACGCTCACTCGTTACATTGACATCTTTAGTGACAGAGATGGGCATCTCGGCAGGACGTCATTGGTGAAACACACCATTAACACAGGCAACGAGTTACCTATACGTCAACGTGCTCGACGAATCCCAGTAGGAAGAGAAGCCGAAGTACAGTGCATGCTGGAAGACATGAAGAAGGCTAATGTCATCGAACCTTCTTTGAGCCCATGGTGTTCTCCGGTTGTGCTAGTTAAGAAGAAGGATGGCAGCACTCGCTTCTGTGTGGATTATCGTCGACTGAACGACGTAACCAGAAAGGACAGCTACCCTCTACCCCGGATTGACGACACCTTGGACAAGTTGAGTGGGAACCAGTGGTTCTCAACACTGGATTTGAAGAGTGGATACTGGCAAGTGGAGATCGATCCCAAGGACAAGGAAAAGACTGCTTTCTCGACCGGAAATGGACTGTGCCAGTTCAACGTCATGCCTTTCGGGTTATGCAATGCTCCCGCTACGTTCGAAAGGCTGATGGAGGTTGTGCTTGCGGACCTCGTTGGAAAAGCTTGCCTAGTCTACCTGGATGACGTCATCATCATGGGACGCGACTTCAACGAGCACCTGGGGAATTTAGAAAGAGTGTTTGCCAAGTTGAAGCTCGCGAACCTGAAATTGCATGCCAAGAAGTGTAGCTTCTTCAAGAAACGTGTGAATTACCTCGGGCATGTAATTACAAAGGATGGCGTAGAAACCGACCCTGTCAAGACAGTAGCTGTACGAGAATGGCCCACCCCGCGGAACAAAACAGATGTTCGGGCGTTTCTTGGTCTGTGCTCATACTACCGCCGCTTCGTATACGACTTCGCGGGAGTAGCCAAGCCCCTACATCGACTGACGGAGGACAAGCGTTCGTTTCAGTGGAC
Source organism: Nemapogon koenigi (assembly GCA_963924495.1). Taxonomy (NCBI): domain Eukaryota; kingdom Metazoa; phylum Arthropoda; class Insecta; order Lepidoptera; family Tineidae; genus Nemapogon; species Nemapogon koenigi. Next base: position 1,048,435 of record OZ004640.1, on the reverse strand, counting down.
TGAGGACTGTGAGAAGTCGTTCCAGGAACTGAAACAACGACTGTGTGAAACACCTGTATTGGGCTACCCGGACCAAGTCGGCGAGTTTGTTGTGGACACAGACGCAAGCAACATCGCCATTGGAGGTGTGCTGTCACAACGGAAGGGGGACAAGGAAGTTGTGATAGCGTATTTCAGCAAGGCTCTGTCAAAACCAGAAAGGAACTACTGTGTAACCAGACGCGAACTTCTGGCCGTAGTGAAGACGTTACGACACTTCAACAAGTATCTCATCGGAAGGAAGTTCAAGCTACGGACAGACCATGCGGCGTTGAAATGGTTACTTCAGTTCAAGGATCCCGAAGGACAAGTCGCTCGATGGATCGAGCAGTTACAAGAATTCGATTTCACAATCGAACATCGACGAGGACGGATGCATGGCAACGCTGACGCACTGTCACGCAGGCCGTGCCCTGAAGATTGTAAACACTGCTCGAGGCGTGAAATCGGTGATTCTGTCATCAAAGTCATTACGACTAACAACCTTAGTGACGAATGGGCGAACGAGAGGACGAGAGACGAGCAACTCAAGGATAACAACTTGGCGCCGATAATGGAATGGAAGACGCAGAATGTTCCAAGGCCCGGCTGGAATGTTTTATCAGCCATGAGTTCCACCACGAAAAGCTACTGGGCTCAGTGGGAAAGTCTAGTGCTGCACAACGGGTTGCTGTACCGCAAGTGGGAGTCGCCAAGTGGACAGGAGACATTGATGCAGCTGGTCGTGCCTAGGTCAAAGGTGCGCGCAGTGCTTGAGTCCGTGCACGATGGATCCTCGGGAGGACATCTGGGCATGAATCGAACTCTGGCGAAAATCAGGAAACAATTTTATTGGATTCATTGCCGGCAAGATGTCGAGGATTGGTGTCGCAAGTGCACAGTATGTGCGGCCGTGAAGGGACCTACGACACGTACGAGAGGACGTATGCAGCTGTACAATGTTGGCGCTCCATGGGAACGAATTGCGGTGGACGTTGCTGGACCGTTCCCGGCCACTGAAGACGGGAACAAGTACTTCATGGTCGTGATGGACTACTTCACGAAGTGGCCGGAGGTCTTCGCAATTCCCAACCAGGAAGCGATAACAGTGGCGGCTAAGTTGGTCAACGAAGTATTCTGCAGGTTCGGGCTACCAATGGAGATACATTCTGATCAAGGGCGTAACTTTGAGTCGCAGTTGTTCCAGGAAGTATGCCGTCTCCTGGGAATAAATAAAACAAGGACTACGGCGTATCACCCACAGTCCGACGGAATGGTTGAAAGGTTCAACCGCACTTTGGAGACTCATTTGGCGAAACTGGTTGAGGATCACCAGAGGGACTGGGACCGATATATTCCCTTGTTCTTGCTCTCATATCGATCCGCAGAGCATGAAAGCATAAAGGTGACTCCTGCTTATGCCAACTTTGGGAGAGAGCTCCGACTACCAGTTGATCTCCTGACCGGCGGACCTCCGGATGCGCCGCATCCTGTAAGTGACTACGTATCGAACCTGAAAAACAAGATGTGCGACATACATGACCAGATCCGTGAGAGCAGTCTTGTGGCCAGTACAAAGATGAAGACCAGGTACGATAGGAACTTCAATAGTAACGGTTTTGACGAGGGATCGTTGGTGTGGCTGCACAACCCGAAACGCCGAAAAGGCAAATCTCCTAAGCTGCAGAACCGCTGGGAAGGCCCGTATAAGGTAATCACGAGGATCAATGACGTGACCTATCGGATCCAACGATGCCCGCGTGGACAGTTAAAGGTTGTCCATATTGATCGACTGGCTCCTTACAAAGGCTCGAATATTGCTCGGGACGAGCAAGTCTAAGCGGGGGGCAGTGTAACGAATAGGTACTTAAATCGCACAAATAAATACCTAAACACATCAAGGTCGATAGACGTCTCTAGAAACATCCAGAGAGAATCAAGTACAAACGAAAATGGACCGTATTTGCCTAGCCATAGGTACCAAAATCGGGCGCGGTCTGTGTGTAGGTATTTGGCGCCGAGTCCCATCGAGGCGCGTCTATAACTTTGTACAACAATCTCGGCGTGTCTCGAATGTTCGGTGGGCAATATAAACAGAGGATCTTGACCGGAAATAACACAGTGCGAATCAGAGCGATTAAAGCGAAACAGTGAAGTGGAATTAAGTGCGAATAAGTGTTATTCTATAGTGTTCATTTATTTAACTGTATTTTTGGTGGTGTTAAAGTAAAGTTTGTCTATTTAATCGGTATTTTAAATCTCTTCGAACCCTAGCTCGTAACATTATATTGTGGCTTAAATTCTTAGTAAAATCGACTGTAAGTAAGTTTTGAATCCTATTTTCCTTTTCAGTATAAAGTAAAGTACTTAGATGAAATAAGATTATCTATCTATCTATCATCACGTCTTTTATCCCAAGCGGGGTAGGCAGAGACAATTAAATGCCATTTGCTACGATCCTGTCATACCTCTTTCGCTTCTTTAATATTAATCATACCTTTTATACATGCTCGGCGATTGTGTGTACTTTTTTAACATTGCCTGATTGATTTTTTTTTATATGTAAGATCTGCCATCATTCCCTTTCATTTCTGTCATATAAACTTTTTCAGATATCAAGCATAATATCTTTTGAAAATGAAAAATAGCTGTATGTAGCATCAAAATCTGTCGCATACACCCAGAGACCACCTCGTCTGTGAAGAGGTCACTAGATAACAACAGGTATAACAGATAGCGTATATTAATTGACACCGAGCTGTACCGAGTCGCGTGAGGCAGTGAGATATGCTGGACAGAGATTACGCAGATGGTCGCTTGTTAGGATGGGCACAGATTAGGGGGAAAGAAAAAATATTCCTTAAATTAATTATAATCAAACTTAAATCAATAGGTTTAGTTTAGTAATAAAAATAATTAAAATTTATTTCACTTACTTCCATAATTATTCTGGGATAAACTATTCCCAATTTCTCTGTAAATAAACCACCTGTGTCACTGTAATTTAGCATATAGTTACTTATTCAATATATCTAAGTGAAGTACCTGTTATTTTTTCAATTGATTTTATTGAATAGGAAATATGGGGGGTTAAATTTTGCCCCCGTTTTCTCTTTCATAATCTATCAGAAAGCTCTTAATTTTTTGTAACATTCCTTTAGTAAACTAACGTTTGCCTGCCCTTTTCAAGCTATTGAAAATGAAATCAAGAAATAATCTTTACCGTGTCCGATACATAATTCGAAGCCCTCCCTATCAACCCCGTGAGCATGACCACGAAGAATGAATCTCACTGCGATGATAAAAACTCAGTTTTGTCTTGCTTTATCTCTATGGAACTTTATATATTTCTCTTTCTAACTGAAATTCAGTCTTCGCAATGTTTGATTGAGTCTTATTAGTCTTCTTGGTCATGCTCGCGGGGAGGGTCAAAATAATAGTGTAGCCGTAATGTTAAGTAAAGTGTATAACCGCCTTAATATGCGAGCATTATCAGTTAATATTAGTTAGTGTAATTGATCGGCGATAAAGTTAAGATGTGTTGGTGTGCGCATGTTCCGCGTGACTAATAGGTAAAAATTACTTAAGTCATTTCTCAACATTCGTACTTTGTAGGTCATCGTTGCCATAATGAAAGGGCGGTTGGATTTGAAAAACGGCGTAAGTGGCAGAACTTGAGAAAGTTTTATGGAGGAAAACTACGGGGCAGCTTAAAACTAAGTCAGACGAATAATAAAGGACCTAGCAAAATATCATAGGTTGCTCTTTTTTTCTTTTTTTTTATTCCTTCACGGGTCGCCTTACAGCTCCCGAACCTGTTGTTCTATTTTAAGATATTTTGATATTAGTACATTTAAGTGGACATGAAAATGCTATATCCCTAGGGGATAAATTTATTCTTCCCGCAATGTGTCGATCGATAGAACCACAGGATAGACATAATGGAGGTTTGTTATGAATTTGTTTAAAACATTTTTTTTCATTTATTAATATAAAAACCTTAAATCAAATCTAAAGTTTAAAAATAACTAAATAAACCAGATCCGCGTGGAATAGTGGCAAGAATACTGGCTGCATTTCCCCGCTGAATCGCGATGCTGATTCGTTGAGCGAGGAAGGAGCCAGCCCTCTTGTCACCAGAAGAGATGATCAGTCGAGGGGATACATCTTTAATATATTTTTTTTGCTTTTGAACCCCACGGACCTAGATTTTCTACACCAAACGGCACAAATTTGTAGTTTTCAACAAATGAAAGGGTATACGGATCGAAATCTAGGTATAAAAATTATAAGTTGCCTCCGTCCTGCACAAATGTGTAGAAAATATTTTCCACTTAATTTATTTAGAAATAGACTAAAGCAATGGCTTTTTGAAAATTGCTTTTATCAATAAAATAATATGACGTTGTGTGTAAGTTAGTGTAAGTACTTATATAATTTTAATTGTTTTTTTATTATTGTGATATAGGATAAAATATTGTACGCCTTAATAGGCAACACATGTGAGAATATGTAAAACAATAAATAAAAAATTGATTTTGATTTTGTATATTTTGAATAAGTCAAGAACTAACAAGCACACACACAAACACACACACATTTTCACAACCTTGCGGGGTAGCCAGTTGAATATATCAACAAGTTATTGAGTAGGTATATATCAACTCGTAAAATGTTTTCGTATAGGTTTTGATAAAAACTCGTGACATATTATAGATACTGTTAATTTGGACGGAACCCTAAGAAATATGTTGTTATTTTTAGATCAAACAATCTACCTACATAAATATCTAATAAAATATGATCGCATGAATTGTGGTCATTCATATTAAAGAAATATCGATAATTTTAAAGCCACTATTATCGTTTTTCGGCTCGAATAGCATTAGAGCAGTCACAAAACAAAGCTATTGTATATTGCGTTCATTCTCGGTAATGACGGATCTATATTTCTTGGTGTTAGAGAATCATATACAGGCTGATTTAAATATTTATATAATTAATACTTTAGTAAAGTAAATTTATAATATGTATTCTGTTTACTTTTCTAAGTTTGTTGTTTACGGTCCCAGGGTACCCAGCGAAAAACGAAGTTTTCCTTTTTTTAGTCGATGGTATTTGTGAGGCTATACCTAACGAGTGGCCAGTTCTATTGATGTATGTTTAGATGGTTTTAAAGTGTGGTTTGTCGGATTATGTACGTAAGTTTCTAATTATTAACATGGCCACAGGCCGGCATCGAACAGAAGGGCTGCGTATGTTATACCCGACGTCTTAACCGCTCAGCCACCGACGCACGAGGCAGATTAAAATAAAAATAATTCCTAAGTCACGGCACTTTTTGCATGTAATTGCTAAGATTGAAAGTTATGTTTTTTAATAAATTTATCATCTTACCAAATATTATGTCGTATGAAAATATTATGAAAAGGGATTAATCTTTACTTATAAATAGTTATGAATTAAAAAAACTAATTATTTCCAAAAATAATGCCAATTTATTACTATGGTACGCCGTATACGTAATTTATTTTATCACAATATGGTTTCTCAAATCACATTATAACAGAGCTTTTTTCTTAATGCAATTTATCATTTATTCTCAACTAGCTTACTTCAGGCACAGGTCAATTTCAGGACAAACTTAAGAAGAACTCGAAAACTTGACGTCTTCGCAATAATTAAGATCGAAATGCGAACAACCTGTAATGTATTTTGAAGCGAGCTTTGTCTTGTGTTGATAACGAAAACTTGTATAAATTACTAACTCCTTATTAAATTTTCTTGATTACTTACATTTGAATACTGGGCCATGATAACAATATCTATTAGACATTTGACTATTTTTTATAAATAAAATTCAAGTGAGATAAACTTTTTTTTTGTCTCTCTGTTTGTAAATATTAAATTCTATTCAAACATTAGAAATAACTAAAACACTAGTGGCAAGAATGCTAGCTAAGCTCTTTAGGAGATGATCCTTCGTGAGCAGGAGATGATCCATGGCAGTTCGATCACGGATCCCGGCCATGTACCAATGGGTTTTTTAATTAAAAATTTATGTACATAATCCGACAAATTTTCCATCTAAATATATCTCAACAGAATTAGCCACTCGTTAGGTATAGCCTCACAAATACCATCGGCTAAATGAGGGAGACTTGGTCTTCCGCTGGGTACCCTGAAATCCGTAACACGGTTTCGGGAGTGTAACAGTATACAATACATCTATATACATAGTGTGAGTTGGGAGCCGAGGGGAGCGCTGGAAAGCATGCTCGTGATTACTGCTGGATTGTGTCAAAGGGCGAGAGTGGCGCTCGCATTAGGTAGTGAAACTAACAATTAAATAATTAATGGAATATTCAAATGCGGAAGTGCGGATACAGAGGGAATATTAGAGTCTTGCAACACAGAATACGCGCGGGGCGAAGGTTACAGGAGCTGTAAAGCAACCCCCCATGGGTCAAGCGTTCCAATTAACTAAACTTTTTAGCTTTTTGTAGTTTTATATTTTTATTTCACTACTTACTTTTGTCTTTTTCAGTTCCAGCCATATTAAGTGACGTGACAACTGTGTTGTGTGTGTGACTACACCGCTATGTACAAAAGGTCATGATATTTTTTTAATAAAGCAGATGATCGATATTGTTCGTCATCTCATTACGTAATTAAAAACTTCTGATACATGCGTGGGAGTGACCTTAACCCGTCAATTAAGTGTGGGTTTATGGACCAAAGAGAATAATTGCTTTTCTATGATCTCTTATAATAAGTGATGAACTGTGAAGGGCACTATTGGGCGTTGATTAGATGTTTAGTTAATTAATCGAGGTTATAGCTGGATTATTTAGAAGAAGTTGTCTTACAGCTTTAGAAACAGTGTTATCGGTGCCCAAAGTACCCCTCTTTTAGTCGATGGTATTTGTGAGGCTATACCTAACTAGTGGCCAGTTCTGTTGAGGTACATTTAAATGAAAAATCCATTATTTATCTTGTAGATCATTTTATTCTACACAATTCATTCATACATCATTTTGTAAAATCTCTGACAGATTAGACAGCATATGTCATGAACACGCGCTGTAGCTAACTTTTCCCCCGACTTCACTATTATTGATCAGCTCCTAAACATGATAGGGCCGTTTTTAATACTTGTAAACCTTCCACGAGACGCGGAAAGGGCCTTTGTTTTATAATGTAGTGATGATAGACGTGGGTTTATGTCCCATCAAATCCTTAAGCTTTAGGTATGCTTTTAAAAAAACACTGCACTGGACTGAAGTCCTGGATCCATTTCTCAAAGTAACAGGCGTTTTCAGTTCATACATACATTAAATCGGTAACCTTCACTCTATTGGTTGGATGACGTGAATTTTTTTTGACACAAATTTGACTGACATGTTACGAAATTGTCAGGAAAGTAAATCGCAAGTAGAAATGTTTCAATAATTTTATATATTCTCATGGCCGGTGTTGGCCAGGGGGAATTTTTGCTAAATAAATTTAGATACTATGATGATGACTAAAAAATTTTAATTAGTCCGTCAGTTACATTATCAGAAAATATTGGACACGTATTTTTTTTGTCAATTAAACAAAAAATTATGAAGATATAGCCCGCTAAAATTCCGCGTGACGTCACATCTAAGTACACTTTTTCCTAGAAGTGACGTCACCGGTCCCCACTCCCAAACTTTGACGCGTTTTATCTCTGTCATTTTTTGTTTGATTGACAAAAGAAAAAATACGTGTCCAATATTTTTTGATAATCTAAATGGCGGACTAAATAGAATAATATTTTGTTTACCCTGTCATCTCCCCTAATAGGGAAAATTAGGTTCTTCCCCGTAGTCAAATTATTTTGTCAAACTGATTTGACCACAAGGAATTGTTCTTCCTTGTGGTCAAATTGTTAGCTTAGGTTAGGTTAGTTATCTATCTAAGAAGTTTGACTAACAGGATTTTTTTTCCTGTAGGTCAAATCAGTTTGACAAAATAATTTGACTACGAGGAAGAACTGGGAAAATTGAAGATTTTAAGTTGCTTTTATATTTATTGCAATTCTTCAAAATATGTGTCATTTGCTTAGTACATTATACTATACTTTGATTGAAACTAAAATCTGTCCAGCAAATGTTAATGCAAGTGTTCTTAAAGATTAGTCTATTCTCAGTGTGTGTTAAGGCGGGCTATTCGTATAAAGCTAACTACTTTGAATTTTTACGTAAAAAACTCAGAATATTGGTAAAATAAATAAATAAAATAAATAAATAAATAAACATCAATATATAAAATTGAGATGAAACCTACCCTACTAAATGAGGTATCATTGAAAATGTCTTTGGAAATGGTTAAATTATTATTGACCTAACCATAAATAAAAAAAAATTAAAGACTCCAAACAGCAACATTTACCATTCCATTGTCTCCATCTAAATAAGACAGTTTATGAAAGTCGCACGTAAACCTTAACGCACTTTAACGACGCAAATTGCGAGACAAAGAATTAATTTCTCAATAGACATCTAATATCTGCGTAGAGTAGTTTCACAATGTATGAAGATACCCCGACTTGACCTCTTCACATATCTTACGTACCCCCACAGACAATATGAACTACCCATTATACTTGTAATAACAGGTTCTTGAACGCAGGCGTTAATATTCACCACTCTTTACAATAATCGATATCGGATTACAATTTGGATTGATAAATTCAATGAAAAAAGGCTTTTTAGCTGTGATATCTGTAATAGCGGTTGAGCAATGTACAGCAAGCTATAGAAAAGGATGGGTGTCGAACTCAAATAACCTTAAGAGATAATTCATACTTACTATCATTGGCTACATGACTAAAACTTATGATATATATATATTTTTCATATTAGGCAAGAGATTGTATAAATTTTAGAAGATTCTCTGGAACCGATTCTGGTCCTTCAACCTTAGATGGAGTACAAGCGTATGGTTAAATGTCAGTGAAAATATTTTATAAAAAAATGTTAAATTATCTTCAGGGGATTGTAAATGTCAGATTTTACACAAAAATATACTGGAAACTGTCATCAAGCTAATATTTTTAATCCGTTTGCCCCGCTAAGTATAGCAAAAGAAATTAATATTATGCAAATTGGATTAAAATCGGAATTGAATTGTAACAATCAGTTGCATAGTTGTAGAGAGATAGTTTGATAATACAACTAGCAATTAACGAACATATTCGATGGTCATTCGAACATACATTATGACTCTATTTAGGTATGCTAAAATATATTGCCTTAAATACTAAACGGTACTTTCAACAATTAAGTCCCAGTGTGTGATTTCTTATGGAAATGATGGAAAGGTAATTTCTTCATACTTTTATTCTATCTAATTATCATTACGCCTTTTAACCCATAAAGGGAAGACAGAGATACCACTTCGCTTCTTTTATTTTGCGATCTTGCTATCTAACTATGTATCTATCATCACGCCTTTCATCCCAAGAGGGATAGGCAGAGTCGAATGAATTTGTTACGATCTTGGCAAACCTCTTTCGCTTCTTTTATATTCATCATACCTTTCATTCATACTCGGCGATTGTGTATACTTTTAATATTTCCATAGATCTAGAACTAGCGGACCCGGCAGACGTTGTCCTGCCCAAACGTTGACTTGCCCGCACTACCCCTACCCCTACCTCTACACCAACCACTACCCCTACCCCTACCCCTACCCCTACACCAACCACTACCCCTACCCCTACCCCTACCCCTACCCCTACCCCTACCCCTACCCCTACCCCTACCCCTACCCCTACCCCTACCCCTACCTCTACCCAACCTATAAAAAAAATAAAAAAAAGTTTAGGGGTGGACCACCCTTAACATTTAGGGGGATGAAAAATAGATGTTGTCCCATTCTCAACCCTAACGGATATGCACACTAAAATTCACGAAAATCGGTCGAGCCGTTTCAGAGGAGTTCAATAACGTACACCGTGACACGAGAATTTTATTTATAAGATAAAAGTACACCTAAGTCGTCCTACGCCAGCATTTCCTTTTCTTGATTCTTTAAACGTGTCTCTTCTCTTGATAAAGTGGAAATGTTACATTTGACGTATTCTACATATTTATAAATTTCCTGAAAATATTTGAAGTTTGAATTTCAGAAAAAAGTATAAGAGGGTTTGCCTACATGTACCTTTCAGCTCCAAAATGTGAAACAATCTCAATTTTATTCCGTTTGTATTTTTTTCTCTAGTTTCTAGCTGTACCTTGCTGGTTGTAACGTACTAATATTATACAACCTACCTTCCTCTAGAATTGAGCTATCAAATCCAAAAGAAATGCGACTGGTAGTTCCAGATACCACTACCACTACCACTACCACTACCACTACCACTGTGATGATACGACCTTATTTTCCTGGCCGCTTACAAGCTGGCCATCATAAATAGCATTTGTTTTGATTTTAGAACACGATATTGTTCATTTTAATTCAATAGAACATTGTATGTTATTTTCAAATATCCGATGTGTGGAAACTAAATTAAAATGTTACTGATTCCTTCACAAACTGTTGACTTAGGCAGTACTCTGCCAATTGTAAAATTTATTATATTTCTATTTTATCAACTAAGTAAATAACTATATAAAATGTATTGAATCAGTATTCAAGAACTAATATCTATGTTTATATAAAAGGAGCGCAAATAAGTATTTGCGCTCCTTCTCCTTCTCCTTTCTCCTTTGACGGCTCCTTCTCCTTGGCTCCTTACGGATCCTTTTACTGGTTGTTCTTTTGCTGCTCCTGCTTGTTCCTTCCTTGTTAATTCGACCAATAAACGAATGGTGAAAAGTTTACTACGAGTTTTCCTGCTATACCTACCCGGCCTGGCTACCCCACAACCCGACACCACTACCACTACCACTACCACTACCACTACCACTACCACTACCACTACCACTACCACTACCACTACCACTACCACTACCACTACCACTACCACTACCACTACCACTACCACTACCACTACCACTACCACTACCACTACCACTACCACTACCACTACCACTACCACTACCACTACTCCAACCGCTACCACTACCTCTACCCCTACTCCAACCCCTACCACTACCATTACCCCTACCACTACCTCTACCCCTACCACTACCACTACCGCTGCTCGATTGAAATCAAAACTTGAAGCATTAAACCAAATCGATATGACAGTTGAAGCCGTTCTGAAATCAAAAAAGTCTTTCCATGGAAAATGTATGAGATTTTTTTTTTCGTGCATTTTTTAATATTTTAATAGCTATTCTGCTGTTTGGGAGAGACAAATACAACAAATCAAAAACCATGAAAATCCGTCCAGCCGTTCTCGAGTTAAAACCCGACTTTGTTTTATATGAAGAAAAACTGTTTTTTATATTAAGATTATAGAAAAAATACTAGTTTAAATAATACTCGGGAGTAAAATGGTACACCCTACCATTAAGGAAGGCCGATTATAAAGATCTACACATGCCAAGATATTGATAAATATATCTTGCTTTCTCCAAGCCGGAAGAAGACTCCGGCTTCCACAGTTGAAATTTTTGAAGAGCATGCATGAGAATTTATCACAAAGGATTTCGGAGATAAAAAGTTGCTTAGTAATCCATGTCGGTATTGTAACGAATTTGTCTGTGGCGCGGCCACAGAATAGAATAAATATCGGTGTTGTGGGCGCGAAGCGATCACACAGGGTTCAAATTCGTTATTTGATTTAGAAATAGAATAGATTTCATTACAAAGTCTAGCCGTGAGCACAGCCAGGTTGGATAGAGATGAACCGTGGGAAGAATAGTAATAGGTTGTTATATTTTATTGTAAATAATCAGTCGACTGCGGTAGGCTGAATGTGTAATCCAAGCCACCGGCTGGCAGCAATGTTTACGACAACAAATGTCACAGAGGGATTGGTGGGCGTAATGTAAACAGAGCTGCGGGCCGGGGGTGACTTTAAAAAAAGTCTGTGAGCATGTTGAAGGTGGACGAGGAGGAAGAAGAGGAGAACAGACCGAGACCGCGAGCAGGGTGGACGTGGACTCAGGGCGTAGCGCGGGTGCGCGTCGCCGGAGCAATGGTCGGCGCGAGGGCCGAGAGCCTGTCGCCGAGGCGCAACAGCGCCATACCTCCATGGACGCCGGGACTGCGAGGCAGGGCGTGCAGTCAACATGAGGGGCTGCGAAGATCAAAGGGCCAGCCACGCCAGGGGCGGGGCTGGACCAGCATCTCTGGGCGCGCGACCTACCGTCGCGCCGCCCGACTCCAAGACGGCGCGTGAGGCGTCGGTCGGGCCGTTGAAGACTATCAACGGGCCCGGGGCTCCACGGACAGAACCACGGCCGACACTACTTCACTAACGCCTGGAAGAAGATGAAGAACTGTGACAGGACAATGTAGCTTGCCAGTCGGATGGAAATTAGGAACAAGTGTTGACTAAATATATAGTGTGTGAAAATAGATCGTGGGTTCATATTTATACTCCTGGTAGGATCCTGCAGTGGCAACATGTAGGTAGGCCCGACCCCCCTGTAGAGCTGAACTAGCCCGGTATCTCACTTCTCTTTCTATCTCTTCTTCTAATCTCACCCCCTTTCCTCTTCTTGTGATGTTTAGGAGCCCTAGGGCTTCCAAAACGTTACAGTATATATATAATATTAATAGTAATCGGCCCTCCAAGAATCTCTGTGCAAAAATACATCAATCCGATGCTCCGCTGTGACATGAACAAACAAAGCATTTACAATATTAATTATTAATTAGTATGTCCTTATCTGTGATATATTTTTTTCTTTTTTCAGAGGTTTCTTACAGCTTCCGAAACCAGACCAACTCTCCCTCTTTTAGCCGATGGTATTTGTGAAGCCATACCTAACGAGTGGCCAGTTCTGTTGAGGTATATTTAGATGGAAAAGCCTCAAGTGTGGTTTTTCGGATGTAAGTACACATGACCGAGACACAGGATCGAACCCGTGGTCTGCCTAGTTAATACCAGATGTCTTAACCACTCAGCCACCAGCGCACCATGATAATCTTGATATCTCACTAAACATCATTTGCTAGTTGCAATTTTCCCAGAAAATGAATGCAACTAAGTTTACTCTGATTTGAGCTATTAAAAGTCGTTTATGATCTAGTAAATTCAAAACATGGTTTTCATTAATAATTTGTAGTCATTATGTTGATTACTTTAACATGGCTTAGTGGACTTTAGAGGATGTTTTAGGTTTGATTCCTCAGTAAAACCTCTACAAATCCAAATTTATATATAGTTTGCAAAATGTAACACTAGAAGAACTTGGGTGTCCGTCTGGCCGTCTGTCACACTCCGCGTAAAAATTTGAAAAAAAGAAGAGTATTTATTTTGTTTGCCTTCAGCTCCCGAAACCGTGTCACGGTCCCAAGGTACCCAGCGGAAGACCAAGTCTCCATTGTTTAGCCGATGATGGTATTTGTGAGGCTATACCTAACGAGTGGTCAGTTCTTTTGAGTTATATTTAGATGGAAAAGCCTCTAAGTGTGGTTTGTCAGATTATATAATTTTTTTTTCTTTCTACGGGTTATGCTTGTATAAAAAAATATTGGAGATATAAGACGTTATTTGGTATAGGATTTCATTAGTCGAAAGATCAAAATGAATAAAATAGTCGTAAAACGTACAAATAAAGTCCTAGAATACCTTGGAAAATTTTACCCATTGAAAATAGTAATGTCCAAGAATCGAACCTGGTACCGTAGGACAATGGTAAACGACATCCCTCGCCCTAAACTTATGGCTCCCATAAGTTCGTGACTTTGAAATTTGTTATATGTAAATTAGAGATTTGTCTCAGCCTTTAAGAACCATCTTCTGTGGAGTCTGGATATTTTTTTATTATTTACTAAGAGCTGTGTGACACAGATGAATTTGGTGTGACAAATGTTAGACGTGATAATTGCTGAATTTGTTTTGGTATTTAAATTGTTAGTCAGATTTCAGTAAAATAGTACAAATACTAGTGACACATTAAATAAAAGGTCATAAAAGAAAATTGTACGGAGGTATTGAAAAAAAAATTTTTAAAACCTATATAGGAAACATAAGCCAATTGAATAAATTTCTGGGAAAATACACACACACACACACACACCTTTACTTTTATACCTTGCGGTGTGGCCAGAGACATCGGTAACAGTGTCCACTTTTTGTCAATAGTCTATATTGAACAGAACAGATATATATATATGTCTTTAACATTCTATACCAATAATTATGCATTAAAAAACAAGAATTTTGTAATGTTTAGCAGATATCATCATTATTGCATAGGATCCCGACTCAATGAAGAGTTTGAGAGAAATTGGAAACAAATAAATTGTTTATTTAGAAAATATATTATTTTTTCCATTTACAACTCTATATAGATAATCAAAACGTGTCCCCCAGTAAAACCAAGCACTCAGAAGTATACAATACGCAAAAGAACACATTGCTCTTGGGAAAATAACTTTTCATTTATGGTAGAGGTTTCTTAATTCATTGTCTACATTCACCCTAAATTAAAGTTTGTTTTATTGTCCGATTTTATTATCCGACTATACTATATCCTATACCTATTATACCTACTATCATACCATGGAGTTAAATATATCACTTTTATCCTGGAATTACTACTAACTATTAAAAAAAGGGCTAAATTAGCATCATCATCATAACTGAACGACTTTCGAATCAAATTTAAAGGCTCTAGATCTTAAAATATAGGTTTTATTCTTTTTGTATTATCGTGATATCGGTTCCAGGGGCTGGGAAGACAAAGTCTCCCTCGTTTAGCCGATGGTATTTATTAGACTATACCTAACGAGTGACTAGTTCTGTTGAGGTTCTATATAGATGGTAATGGATTTTTTAAGATGTTACGTATGATTTTATCCCGAAGGATTTCAGGATAGAAGAAGAAGGATTCACACTCCGACAAGACCCATCTAGGGGCAGTGGTTCTCGAGATATGGCACCTTTATATTTTGATTTTAAAATCGTCATAATTTTTTTTTAATTTCGAAAAACATTCCGAGATTATAACCTTTTTGAACACGTACTTACATAAAGAGTTTTCAAAAAATATCACAAATAAGACTAGATGTATAACAAAATTTTTTTTTAAATACACGAATAATAAAAAATTAATATGACCTCATCAATACAAACATTTTAACACCTCAAACATCTATAGTGACCTGACTGATCAATATCGCAATTTTGCTGAAAAAACGGCCCCTACAGAAGCGACCGAAAAAAAATTTCCAATATTAAAAAAAATCACGTGGATCCGTTCAACGTCAAAGAAAGACAAACAAACAAATAACGAAATAAACCAGGTCCGCGTGGAATAGTGGAAGAATACTGTCTGCATTCCTCCGCTGAATCGGGATGCTGATTTGTTGAGCGAGGAAGGAGCCAGCTCTCTTGTCACCAGAAGAGATGATCAGTCGAGGGAATATATCTTTAATAAACTTTTTGGCATTTGAACCCCACGGACCTAGAGTTTCTACCACGTAATTTTCAATAATTTATCTTTTTATCACATTTATAATATTAGGATATTTTTGTTTAAGAAGCAAAGATTTGTTTCTGAAAGCGCCACGATAACTCGTGACTTGACAATTATTATTGGTCCCAATGAGCAATTTAAACCGTTTTAGTTAATTCGAGAGTACACTCTCACAAAGCGGCTCCGTTTTATTTTATTTTATTTCGTTTAATAACAATCTCGGTTAACTGAGTTATCGTTTCGACAGTTGGTTTGCGTTCGGAAATATATGTTAATCGTAGTATGTATTTTTAAATTTACATTTTTAATTTTATCTTTCCAATAAAAAGCGATTAAGTGAGTTGACATTTACAGGATATATTTTTAAAATAGCTGTTTTTAAATTTCCTTGCGTTTTGACGAAATTCCAAAATAACTCACATCAACAAATCGCATAGATATCAGAAAAGTTGCAAATATAATTTTCATTCACACTTCACACTTTCACGGCACTTGCGGTGTGGCCAGAGACACCAGTAGCAAGCCTGTTGGTGCACTTAATGGACTTAGATGTGTCACTTCTTTAACAGACGTAAATATCTATAAGTGTCCAGTAATTCATGGATAACCATGCAACCAGAGATACGATAATACCGGCTTAGAATCTGAACAAATTAAGCAACTTTCAGGATGGGCCACTCATCCTAAATACATTGTTTTTTTCATAATGCGAGGTTGAAATTGTTTGATATAAACTTGGTAGTCTTAACTTGAATAAAACATTTTTTCCGACGTAACCCTCAATGTTACTGGAGAAATTATGAAGTAAGTTAATAATACCATTACTCAAGAGTACACTGCAAAAAACAGAATGGAAATTAAGGTTCAATTGTAGTCAAGGCAAGCAAAATACTGGTCAAAGGTGTGATTTTCCTAGAATTTTGAAAATTGCAAAAATCTTGAAAACCATGCTACTTTTATTAAGGTCAATTTTTTATGTCGTGATGCTCCTGACGGTCTATATCTGGTTGCAAGGTTATCCATTACTTATTGGACACTGTATATAAATAAAATAATAATTTTAAATGGGCCCAGTGGATACCATTATTTGATGTTTCTCTTGAAAAATCCATTTTCTACTTTATTTAATATGCTGACCGTACCACAGAAAATAGAGTCGCCGAACTTACTGACTTATAGTAGCTTAATAATGCAATCTTACACTGCATGGAATAAATTATTGCCGCCCTAGCATGTAAAGTAAATCAGTCTTGCTTTAAATCCCAAAGGTGTTCGTGAATGCGTCCAGGCGAGCATTACACATTGAATGTTACAATTTGTTCATCACCTGTAAACACGACCGTCTCGCGGTGGTCCAGTTCTGCCATTCTAGCGCTTTAGTGGAAAATTTCAGGAAATGTCATTTTGGTAATTGGAGGATAATTGTAAATTGATTTTTTGTTCAAAAATCGAACCTTGCATTGTTATATTACACACGAAGGTTTCAGGACATGATATATTGAAAAACATTAGGTTACCTGAAAAAAATATCATCACCTGGATGAGAAAGATTGTCTTCCGATGGAGACACCACTCTCCCCTGATAGCTTTATTTCTATAATTCAGACAACAGCCCACAATTTATTGACTTGAAAATAAAACCAACCCACAATAATTTCGTCCCTCGGGGAAGTAGTCAAAAATTGTCGAAACCAGCAGTAGTGGATTTTAATTTCAAAGAAAAGAATTCCGAACACAACCGAAAGAGAATCAAGTGCGTGCTTCAGTTCAGAGCGTTTTTCTCTCCAACTTTTAAAAACACAACTCACAATAATATAGCCATTTCGTCCCTCGGGGAAAGTAGTACTTAAACAATTGGAAATTTAAATATTTGTATGTTGCCGAAACCAAGTCATTATCTTGTTTGCGAAGAGCATTGCACGAATCACCCATATTATTATATCGGTAAACGCAATCTGTGAAAATAAAGGTAATATTCTGTAGTTTATTTTTATTGTAGCGTGACATGTGACCCTCGACTTACCTGATGTTAAGTGGTTACGGAATAATTGGGCCAGTATTTTTTTGTGTTATTCAAATTTAAATTTTAAAACACCCAGCCTACCAATGCCTTAACGTCCAACCGTTGAACTGGAAGGAAATGCCCACTAAATTAAGAAAGGAATTTTTCAATAGATTTTGAGTCTAATCCGTTCTGGACACGTTGATAAAATAAAAGGTGTGTACTTTTATTGAACATTTAAAAAATAAATTGATTAAAGGCAATTTTTAAGCATTATGAAAGGTATGATTAATATAAAAGAAGCGAAAGAGGTATGTCAGGATCGTAGCAAATGACATTGGATTGTCTCTGCCTACCCCTCTTGGGATAAAAGGCGTGATTATAGATAGTTTTCCGAATTTAACTGAAAGTAGGTGACTAATTCCATACTATGGGCAACAGTTAGTTACATAAGACATCCCACAATAATTTCAATGTTTAATTAATTGACAAGTTAACCACTGACAATATGTATTTTGGTTAACAAGCTCTCATTGGGTGGTCTTTAAAATAATAAAAATAAATAAAGACTAAGTAATTGTGTTAACATGGTTCCGTATATAAATAAATATAGTCATTAACATAGTTCACAACTTCTACATGCTACGGAGAGCACGTCTGTTAAAGAAGTGATACATCTCGGTCCATTAAGGACAAATGGCTGCAAGTGGACACTGTTACCGATGTATCTGGCCACACTGCAAGGTTTAAATGCCATGAAGATGTATTTGTTTTGATATATTTATTTAGTTGAGGCATGGACGTAAAAAAGTAGAGGACGGATCGCCGCTAAGACAAAAGTGAAGCAACCAAGTTATGCCAGTTTCATTGTAAATACGAGCCTCACGCACACATTCTCATTCGGTTATGCTGATCAGCCGCCATTAAGAAAATAAAAACAATACCGTCTTGTGTAGTAAAATTATGCAAAATCAACTCCATTACTCATAAAAAATCTCAAGGAATCACATTTGATAGGTAAGTTAGTAATTTACCACTTATTCTACAATTTAAAGGTATATTAGAGATAAATAAAATCGGTAGCACACATGCACGCTTGGTGCTTCACTTTTGTCTTAGCGGCGATCCGTCCTCTACTTTTTGACGTCCATGAGTTGAGGCATGGTTTTACTTTTAGCTATATTTTGTTTATTCATAGGATTGCCACAAAATAATTTACGTTGCCATAGGTACATGCTCACGCCTTATTTCTTTTCGGGAAGGCAGAGACCTTTAAAGCATGCTCTTCGAATTCTAGTAATTTTATTTACCCTTTTTTAGGGATGTTAAATTACTCTATGTACAATTTTAGCCTGTGATTTTAGCTGTCAAAGTGACTTCCGTTTTCCTGCTGTCGTACAAAAATGTCAGTCAGTGAGACACGTAATACTAAAAGGTGTGTTTGCAAGAATATAACAGTTTTATTGAAAGCAAATCCTGGAAATTCCTGGAAATCTGATTAAGTTTAACAACCGAAAATTCACGATTCCGGCCGCCGTATGGTCTATCTCCATCTATGGTCGGTTTCGGTTTGGACGGCTCCGCTCCGGTTTTTAAATGCCACAAATATCAGTGAATTTCTTCCCCGAGCGCCCTCGCTTAATTCTTATATTCACATTCGTTTTACGTATTAGATATATATTACGTAATACTACTCAAGGATCTCTAAAATGATAGTTAAAAATATATCAATTTTAAAGAGCTATATATCACTAAACTACTCTACTATACAGTTTGCGATGCTCTGATTTAAAATATTACATTTCTAGGTATCGTACCTGTTATTATTTTATTAAAATTTTCGGAGCAATAAATTTCGGAAGTATGTAACTAAGCTAAAATAAGTGGTTGTACCAATTATGAAGTTAAATAATAGCAGTAACCTATCAACATCAATCATTATATTTGTAAATTCGGTTAATAAAGTTCATATTTGAATGACATAATAAGTCGTCAAAATCGGTACCATATTTCATCGAGATATTAAGAAAAATTGACTTTCAAAGTCACTTTTTTCAAAATTTCTTAAAAACTAATAAACCAATTTTTATGAAAAAGAAATGGGACCAATCCGGAAGAATTATCTGTCCAATAAAAATAATCATCAAATTCGGTTCACAACGATTTATCTGTGCCGCAAAATTTCACCCGGAAGTTTTTCTCACACGAATCTCCTTACAAAGCGGAAATTGCTTATCTATGAACGCACTGTATCGCCTATGGTATAATTAATGTTTATATTTTGATGGTAGAGGTTAATGCGTTTACTGTTTGCACAAAAACTAACAGATTCTAATGTTCAGTAAATATATGTGGAAACTAAACTCATAAAGTACTAATAAAAATTAAAATATAAAGGTGGCTATACACTTTCAAAGATGCAGGAAAATATCCCCAAGGAAAAGTTAAGTTTGAAAAATGAATTTTAAAGCCATGTCTAGGAAGATCAAAATTTAACTTTTTAACCGACTTTGCAACTCGAATTCATTAATGTACAATTTTATTTATTTTATTTCAGATAATTTCATATATTTTAAGAAAACATTAACTACAACTTGCTTCTTGTAATAGTTTTTGTATAATACTCCGATATCCGAAGGTCATTTCGTGTATTATAGCAAGACAAGTTTTGTTGAGAAATCGTACTTTCTCGTGTTTCTAGTACATGAATCTTGGTCTATCTTATCTTATCCTTGATTATCTTATCGATTTTAATAGCATTCTATGTCGCTCACATCTTTCTAAAGAGATTTGGACAACAGTCGAGCGTAAAACTGAGTTCGTTACACTGTGATGCGTCGCCTTAAGAAATGAAGGGATTTTTCACAAATAACCAATTGTTTTTATATACATACGTATATAGCTCTCGGTGCATGGTGTTAATTTGTTGAGAAATGTTTAAAAGGTAGGTAGTAGATTCAAATTCAAATTATTGTATGCGCTGACCCTAAAAGTTAAAAGTAAAAAAACTTCTGTCATCGATACAATACCTCGTCTACCTATAAATGTTAACCTGCCAAATTGAATATACCGCAAGTTCTAAATAACTTGCTTTAAATTGTGTGCATGAGACAGAGTTCTGCAGTAATTCGGACATATTGCACGAAGAGAGGGCAACAACCTGGAAAGCTTGTCGTAATGGGCAGGGTGAAGGGAAAGAGACCTCGAGGACGAAGCCCTAAACCAGCTAATGAGTCGGAGTCACGGTCCTCAGTAATAAGGGACGGACTGTGGAGGAGGAAGAGGAAATCGTCTACATCATTTTGTTGCTACTGGCTGTATGAACGGGCATACCAATACCGTTTGACTGCTGTTGATTGACTGACAATCTGTCGTGGCAAGAATGAGTAAACAAATCCAGCGGAAGAGAAAGTCTGCCAGCGCCGCCAACCTGGAATACGAGATTAGGAGGTCCCTGCAGCGTCAGATATCACAGGTTAGTGCATATCCTGGGCAGAAATACTTTGTTTCATAATTGCCCAGGACTTCCATATCCGGTCTCCAGGTCTACCTCATTAATACAGTTCGCTAAAAGCCGCAACTGTAATTAAAACGCGTTGACATATTTACAAAATTTCAACAATCTTATGAATCTTAGATATGTGTTACCGCCTTAACACCGCCAATACAACTTTTGTGGTCTACGCAAGAAACATTAAAATTTCAAACGACGACCTGCGTTCTCGAGTCAACCTATCAACCACAGAGTAATGTGGCTTAATAACTAACTCTTCAATACTCTGGGAATGTTCCAACTAACACCGCAACGTAAATAAGATCTAGACAAGACTATGTTATTTTATTACTAGCAATGTTGCCCCCGGCTTCGTACGGGAACCCATATTGGGTTAGCAAAAATTTGAATACATACATAAATATGATTATAACTACTTATCTAATTAGAGATAGATATACTACCGCGGACTTTTTTGTATATAATATAACGAAGACTCAGGTCCAGTTAGGCTTTTAGAACGGGCGGCGTCAGCGTTACCGACGCCACCGTCCTTATTCAGTAGACTCGCTCATTGCAAATAACAAGACTTGATATTAGAATACACTTGTTTTATTCATTCAGTACAGACTTAACACTAATACTAATTAAAATAACAATTAGATTAGATACTCACAAGATTTTTATCACCAACGCTTTCACTGTCTTACCTTCAAGACGGTTCAAGCAATAATGGCGGCCGACCACTTCATTCGTTACTCATGAAAAGTGAGGTTAGGCGGAAGTATCATTTTTTAATTAGAACAATTTTAATGCATTGATTTTTTTACAGCATTGAATTAAATTTGTAAATTCATTATTAATTTTTAGAAGTTAATTTTAGTCTTCAGTTTGTTTTTAATCTGAATTCCAGTAGAAACATTCGCGGACGGTCTCAAAATGACGGCGGATGTTTCTTACTCGTAAACCTAATCAAATTAGTTTATGATTTTTAGATTTACTGCAAAACATTACGCAACAACTTATTCTATGCTAATTATAAATCATAATAAGAATTTAGAACTTAAGATAACACATTATGTGAACACAAATTATCCATAGTAAAAATTACAAATTTAAACACAAAGTTATTTCTTAACTAAATATGGTCTTGCTTCGACAAATATTATTCTACTTAATTCGTTCCTAAATCATTTTGTTATATCTCTGACTAATTAGACAGCATACACTATGAAAATTCGCTGGGGCTAAATTTTCCCCCGATTTGATTCACTTTTACTATTAATGCTCAGGTCCTAAACATGATAGGTCCATGTTTGATACTTAAATACCTTCTCGGTTAATCATCCTATCTAATAGTGATAACCGCACAAAATCGGATCAGTAGGTCTTACTTGTATATGGCACAGAGAGACAGACTTTGTTTTTAACTATGTAGTGATGATATGTCGTGGACCGATCGTAGGATTTTTTACTTTCATATAAAAGTCCTTTTTTTAAAAAAAAAGCTTATTGACCGTATCCGGATCTATGTCATTAGAGAAGAATGCAAAGTGAAAGATGATGTAGGGACTAAAATGAAGAAAAGTAGTTTACGCTGGTTTGGAATGAAATATTAACTAAAAAGGTTTATATTATAGATCATGTGCTATTCTGATGTATATGCTATAACAGGCACACAAACAACCTCTTACTCCAAACGCATATACCGTCTCCGTTCCGTCGTGGATAAACACCGACCGAATTAATTACAAATATAAATAACATTAAACATATCTTCTTTAGAATCTGCTTAATTATTTAGCCTAATTTGGCATCACCCGACTTCAAAATCAACGACAAAATATTTAATTATTTCATGCTTTTCAGTGAAGAATATTTGAAGTAATTTTATACATAATCTTTGTGTCTAGTAAAACTATTCTTCAGTCGTTGTAAAGGTGAAATCCCAATTTTTCGTGTCAGTTTGTTCTATCACTGGCGAGGCGACATAAGTTCTCTACGGCTGTTATTAGCCAAAAATATCGTCTAAGATTTATTTTAATGTAACCTACGAAGAGCTTACAAAATTCATAGATATCATGTACCACATGACCTTATATTTTGACATCTGTCATCCGTAATGAAGATCCCATAATGACCTTTCAATTTGGTAAAGACATGACCATTCTAGGGTCAGTGGTTTTCGAGATATGGCTCTTTTAAATTTTGATCTTAAAATCGTCACAACTCCAAAATATTTTGTTTTACAAATTTCGAAAAACATCCCTATTTCGCAGACACGTAATGTACAATTAAAAAAAAAACTTAAATAAGACTCTATGTTAAGGTACACCATAAAAATTACCATTTTAGAGGCTTTTTTATTTTTTCAAAAAATAGACGATAATTTTCTACGACTTCCGGAGATATCGGCATGTCATTCTTGCTGAAAAAGGGACCTCCTACAGAAGCGATCGAATTAAAATCTTTACGGGTTGCCTTACCTGCAGCTCCCGAAACCGTGTTACGGTTCCAGGGTACCCAGCGAAGACCAATTCTCCCTTGTTTAGCCGATGGTATTTGTATGGCTATACCTAACGAGTGGCTAGTTCTGTTGAGGTATATTTAGATGGAAAAGCCTCTAAGTGTGGTTTGTCGGATTATGTACTTACATAAGTTTTTAATTAAAAATCCCATTGGTCTGTCTAGTTAATACCCGACGACTTAACCACATTAAAACATATGTCATATCCATTAGTTATTTTCAACTTTTCAGTTGAATAACCAAATGATATTGCTATAAATCAAAGATATAATTAGAGGACTTGAAATAGAAACACCCTGCATGTATGTATATTAATTTTAGCTAAATATCTAATAGCGAATATCTTACAAAATAGGTGTATGGGATGAATGCGCTTAGGTCAGAAGGTCAGTAA
Organism: Nemapogon koenigi; assembly: GCA_963924495.1. Classification (NCBI taxonomy): domain Eukaryota; kingdom Metazoa; phylum Arthropoda; class Insecta; order Lepidoptera; family Tineidae; genus Nemapogon; species Nemapogon koenigi. The sequence continues at coordinate 1,024,429 of OZ004640.1, read as the reverse complement.
GTAATAGTCTGTGAAATCTTAAATCAATTTAAAAACAGTTATTACAATGTTCCTAACAATTTGTATGGTATATTGTTTAATAGGGCCAGAAGACCATGTTTACAGACTATGTGAGCAATTTAAGGTGAATTGCGTTGGTAATTGATTATGGATTTAGTGTACCGAATTGTTTTGAACGGGGTGCGCGTGCGACTTTTTTGTTTGCAAATTTCTGTGAAATTGCATTAATTTGTATGCAATTTTAGTATTTAAGTATGTTGTACATTCGAAAGATTAAAAGTATTAGAGGCACTTTACGAAACTGTTTATAGCAAGTTGATTTTGTGTTTTTTGCATAGAAGCAAAATATTGGACAAAACATCATTTAACTTAGTTTTTTTAGTTTTTTTTTTAACAAAATAATATATAGCCATAATATTACACAGGGATATATTAGCTTTCTATTCGTTAAACATTTTTTAGAATCGGTTCAGATGTTTCAGAGATCACCCCCTACATCCACACATACATACTTTACCTCTTTATAATATTAGCATATAGAGATAAATAATCAAATTATTATTATAATAAGTGGCACACACAAGTGGACACATATTATATAGATGCTCTTGGAACTATAGAAACCTACGAAGATTTTTTTGTAGGTGTTTAATACGAATCATGTATGTTATTTAGTTTTGTGGCACCCATACTTCAGGTTAAGCAATATTATATGACACTATATATTTAATCCAAATTAATTCAGTCGTTATTGAGATTCTAACAATCTGTAAGATAAGAAATAATAAAGATAGTCCCTAATCCTATTATCTCATGTTCATTGTTACGTCACGCACTGCGAATGAATTTCATATAGAACAGAATTACGATCTCATCACAATTTAATAATGCACTGTTAAGGGTCGGATTCTGTTTAAATATTTTAAAACATTTAATTTTTTCTTATCTCTGATTTAATTTAATCTAATCTAATAGGTGTCTATCTGATCTGAAATACTTTTCTCAATTTTTCCCATTAAAGACTTTGTAACAACCTGTGATGATGTTTTATAGGTAAGGTGCGACGGTAGCCGAGTGGTTAAGATGTCTGGTAATAACTAGACCGACCACGGATCGTGCCTGGCCATGTACCAATGGATTATTTTTTATGTTATAAACTTATGTAATCATAATCCGACTGGTTTGTCGCCTTAGATGCTTTTCCATCTAAAGATGCCTCAACAGAACTAACTGGTCACTCGGTATACCGCTCACAAATAACATCGGCTAAAAGAGAAGGCTTGGTATCCTGGGTACCCTGTTACAGGATAACATGGATAAGACGAATATATATTACGATAAGAATAGACATTCATTATTTTTCTAATATTTTGTTAGGTATATTCTATACAATTTCCTACAATTTATATAAATATTCAAAATTTGTTTTGGGTAAAAACTACGTTCTTCTTACGTTTTTGAGTAACTCATAAACCACTCTATCTAATTTTATTATAATATTTTTGTAAATGAATGCTTTCACGGTAGAATACTTTATTTTTCAGAGAAATAAGCAGGGAGGACGATACATACTTATTTCATTCTTGTTTTTTTAAATATACTTTATCCCTGTTATAAAATCGTCGCCTTAAGTATTATTTGAATCATGTGCAGTGAACAGAAGCCGCCGCAATCTATAAAGTAACCTTCAATTATTTGTATTAAATAATAATAAAAAATAATATAATTCAGTTTAGCGTAGTAGACAAATGATTACTTTGGGATTACCGGGTCGTGTAGTGTTGGAATAATTACATTATATCGATAAAAATCGCAATTTATACTATTAAAAAAGATGAAGAGTTTGTATAGTTGCACGCCCGAACCTCGGGAACTACCAAGCCGATTTGAAAAGCCCCTTTATTGAGAAAGGTTATAGGCTATATAACATCACGCTACGACCCAGAAGAGGAGCGGGGCAGTAACCAGTTATACAAATGCATAGATAAACCTCACACATTGACCTCACAAAAGAAATTTTTTAAAACTCTAAGCTTAGGCACCAAATAAAATAAACAACTCCAAATAAAATAATTGACACTATTAAAAAAGTGTCCTAAAGTATATCATATTATGATCCAAAATAATAGAAAAAAACATCAGAAAAATCGCACGCCTTGTACTAATATTTTATTTGGTTTCCAAAATGGATAAATGGTCACCAAGTAAACCTACCTAAGGTTAGGTTAGGTTAGTATAAAATTTATAAAGTATAAAGTGTATTTTAAAGGCGTCTATATATTTTTATGGCAGTCAATAATACCAAAACTGGATCTATTTCATAATATTTTAGGAAACGTAATTTGGTGACCATTCATCCATTTTGGTAACCGTTTAGAATTTTTTTGGTACAAAATAGATACATTTTTGGGCGCCGCTTAAACACAAGCCAAAAGAAAAACCTACGAACGTAGTTTTTCACTATGTCAATAACATACTAAAATTTCGTTGAAATTAGATAATATTTGGGGGTAGTAAAATGTTCTCTCCGTTTGTATTTAAACGGCCGCAGTAGCTGTGCGGTAAATAACCCTCTTACGATTCCAATTTGTGTTGTGCATTTGTAAATTATTTCTAGTTGTCTAGTTGTCTAGTTGTCTAGTAGTTGTCTTCTATCTTCTATCACAACACAATCTTAGGGCGAACAAATGAAACTTGATATGTTATTTAATACTTGCGATTTGACTCCGGCTTTGCCCGTGAAAACAATTTTTAGCATTTTAGAAAAGAAAAGTCTTAATCAGACATAATAACATACAGAAAAGACTTAATAAGACTTATCATTGTCAACCGCCGATTTAAATAAAACATTTTTTTTTATGTCAACCCAAGCTTATCTCAATATCAACAAAAAACATATTCGAATTTATTTAGCCGTTGTGAATATTAGCGTGCACAAACACACAGATAAACAAAGCCTTTTACGATTTTACTATATACTTGCCCGCGTTCTTATGCGTTTTATTAGGAATATAGTGCAGGGATACAATTTTCTATACAAACGTTCACATCCCATTTCATCCCCTTAGGGGTTCATTTTTGATTTTCGTAAAATCCTTCCTTAGGAATATACCTTCCAATTATTTTGAGTAGCTTAGGCTGTGCGTCGATTGTCAGTCAGTCAGCGACACGACGGTTTTATATATTTAGATAGATTTTATCGATATATATCGTCACATCACTAATCTATTACCGCGGCGCCGTCTACACTCGACTTGGTAATCCGGTCTTATTTTATTTTAGCAAATCAGAACTTTGCGGTTTTAAGGTCGTCTCATGCGCACGACGGTAGCCGACTTCTCAGGCTTTGTGTTACTCACATAGTACATATGCTCAAAATACCTCAACTGAATAAGGTGTGTGTACCTTTACTATTATGAGATTTGATTGTATTACTATTGTATATTTTAGGCATTTTTAAGTATTTTGTTTGATTTACGTTTTTGATTTGTAACATCTTTCCTCTTGCTTTCCTGCAATCTAATAATGGGAGTCATTTCGTGAAAAGGGATGGAAGTGTGTAACAGGAAGCCGGGAAAGCGCGCGCTATTTGATTTGACCAATGAGCGCGCGCCGTGGTAGAGTTGGCCGTCAGATAGTACCAACCCATTTTCCGAGAAGTTGGTACTGTCAGCCAACAGTGTGTGCGTGTACCAAGGTGCGATATCAGATGTTTCACGGGTTGCCTTACAGCGCTCGAAACCGTGTTACGGTCTCAGGGTACCCAGCGGAAGACCAAGTCTCCTTCTTTTAGCCGATTGTATTTGTGAAGGAACGCCTGGCCCGTTCTGTTAAGGTTTATTTTAGATGGAAAAGCCTCAAAGTGTTGTTTGTCGGATTATGTACATTTTCATTATAGAAAACGTAAAAACTGATTATGGCAATTGTTTCTAAGTTTTTTTTTTTGATGAGCTTATAGTTTTGCTATCTATCTATCTATCATCACGCCTTTTATCCCAAGAGGGGTAGGCAGAGACAATCGAATGCCATTTGTTACGATCCTGATATATCTCTTTTGCTTCTTTTTTTTTTAGTTTTTCTAAATAAATAAATATTGTCATCCAAGACTGCGATTTCTTAAATTGTCAGCGAAGTAGATATCCGACTTTCACTAAGAACAAGGGTCTCTAAAAAACAACACGAATTAATTATGGACGAAGCATTTAATACTTAAGTACATCTCAAGTACAACATAGTCAGAGAGACAACGCTATTTTCATGTAAGTGGAATTATAAATCTAATATAAATATTATGTTTATTTGTTTGTTCGTATTCTATAGACTAAAAAACTTCTGGACCGATTTGAAAAAATATATTTTTCATTTGATATCCCTAAGGGGGTGAATTGTGTTTCTAATACGTAAGTAGCGGGCAATCAGCTAGTGTTAAATGTTTTAATGTAACTATAATCTATATAAATGACACAAAATTTTAATTTTTAAATTAGAAAAAATATGTTGTTACATTTTTACCTACACTTTAGATAACAAACAGCCTATATAAAATCTAAATTCATTTCAAAATTAATAAGAATGATAAATTCCCTAAAACGTACTGTCAACAATGTAAATTAATACTAACATAAAATAACAGAACACAGCCCAAAAAATTTGCGACTCAAAATCTTATTTTGTTTATTTCATTTTCTAACTGTTTTTGTATGATAGTCATACAGCCGAAGTCCGTGCAGTTCATTATCGCAAGATAAGTTTTGTTGAGAAATCGTACTTTCTCGTGTTTCTGGTACGTGAATCTTGGTATATCTTATCTTATCGATTCCAATATCATTCCATGTCGCTTACATCTTTCTAAAGAGATATGGACAAAATAAGTCGCGCGTAAAACTGAGTTCGTTGCGCTGTGAGGGTAATCGATAGAGAAACAAAACGTTTAAGACGATACATTCAAATAAAATCATAGTTTGAGGGGCGTGGCCTAGCTGCATACGATACTCTAGCGCTACCCAGCGCTACGTGATCGATTCGTCTCTCCGCTGAATCTCTCTCTGTCGCATTGAATAGAAACAAAAGAGAAGAGGCGCACGGAAGGTGCTTGGAACAAACGTCCTAAGTGACAAATCAAAAATAATTTATTTAAATTAAAGGAGTAGCTTTATTGAAAATCTAAATTAACATCTTACTTTAGTAATAGATGATACAAATTTGTACTTAATTTAATAAACAGTACTTCATATACTACTGAGAAATTTGGAAAGGAGACTATTTTCAGAGGCTACTTTGCAATTTTTTTCTATCGAGCAAAGTTTCTTAAAACATGTTTTATGATTAACAGATTATTATGAAATATGATTAATTATAACATGTAATTTTTTCTATATTTCTAAGAGCTTTAGGTTTCACTCAAAACGATTTGAAAAAATATGATTTAATATGAAGGTAGCCTCTTAATAATTTTGAAGTTACCTCCCTGCCTATAACGTTAATTGTTATGCAGATTAATGTAAAAGTTTAATTTTTGGTCTGAGACTCTGAGCAGACATGTTGTTCAAGAAGCGTACATAATAAATAAGCCTCGAGTGGCATTAAAGATTTTTGCCACTACAAGTGTTTTCAAGAGCGAATATTGAAATATTATTGTTTGAATATATCTTGTAATGTCTGTTTCGATGAATTAAGTGTACCTACTTGAGGCTTTATTTGTGCTAAGTATAGCCTATGGGTTTGCCCGTATTACTGCAACGACCTACTAACATAATTAAATTAAAATAATTACTCTGAACACGCAAAAAAATAAATATTTGGTGATTTTTGCTAGTCCAATCAGTGTGCCTGCATGCTACTCTAAATTTAACTCAAACCTGAAAATCATTTCGGAGCAGGAGGAGGAGGTCTTTAAACAGGAACTGAAAGTTGCATTTCAGAAAATAATCCGAGTATTTTTGCGTATGCAATATTATTGATTTATAAAGTCGATATTGCAAATGGTTGAGAGTTGGTCTTGAAACCGGTGAGGTCATGGTTCTTATCTCATTTCAAAAATGCTGAGTACCTATTTTTTTTCAAGCATCGAAGAAAAGGTAAAGTATCCGGACTACTTCAAAAAATAACAGACAAAATTTCCCACCAGTTAGGTTGGCAAAAAGTAGACACTGTTACCGGTGTATCTGCCATGGTCACACTGCAAAATATAAAGGCCGTGTAGATATTATGTTTGTTATAAATGCCAATTTTTAACCGACTTCCAAAAAAGAAGAGAACATTCTCAATTCGAACCGAAGTCAGACCAAGTTTGACGCCGCTGTATGGCGCAGGAACAAATTAGCGCGAGATCGACTCACACTTGGCTGGTTCTTATTATTTATTGTTTTAATGGCATTCGATTGTCTCTTCCTAACCCTCTTGGGATAAAAGGCATCGTGATATATAGATAGGGTTATAATACGCTTCCGCTTTCTGCCCCGGCTTTGCCTGTGGAGCCCATATGAACTTTCCATTCGATATGAAATGATATGATATGATTCTTGAATTATCATACAAAAACGCCACATAAAAACCACTTTCAGTTTTTCCTGAAATTCCAATTTCCGGGCAACTTTTCCAATTTTTCTTTCCTAAAAATTTTAACCAACGAACAGCAATTTTTTGTATAAAATAACCTAGAACAAGACCAATCTGTATCACGATTTACTAATAAATGTTGTGTGCTCTTAATTTTTTAATTAAATATTTATTTCTGCAAGATTTGTTTTTACGATTATCTTTATATAGATACTCTTAAGAGATATACATTTTAAACTGTTATTAGTCGAGTTAACAAATCATTTTGTTTACTTACCTGTATTTTTCAATTGAAAACAAAACAAGACAATACTTCTTAGAAGTCTTATCATTTTTCTGAGCTTTTTAAAGCGCTTTAATAATACATTAATTATGATGCTCATCAAGTGAAGTTGGAACCAATTTATATGCTGTTTTAAAAAACAAAAATATAATCTTATCTGATGCCAAACTCAAAAAACTGTTCTTAAATCCATGCCAAGGTTAATTTCTACTAATTTTACCCTCGTGCTTCGGAGGGCACGTAAATCACTTAATCTAAAAAATTACAGATATTTAACATCAGGTTAAAGAATTGACACATCTAGATCCATTAAGTGCAGCAACGGGCTTGCCACCTGTTTTGTTCAAAATGGACAAATAAAATCTGGAAAAAAGTGGACGCTATCGGTGTCTCTGGTCACATCACAAGGTAAAAAGGCCATGAAATTGTGTGCGTGTTTGTATATGATATTGGTATAAATATTATGCAAATCTAGATGGGCAAGTGTATGTTCCCAGGTCCCAGAGGAGTGGCAACAGTAATTAATACCCGCCTACATAAAGTTGGCTCGAACCTGTGACCTTTGGGCGACCAGCCTGTGAGACTATTACGGCCTTTATACATTACGAGGTGGCTTGGTAGAAATGCCCACATTTACCTAGTAGAACTTGGGCTTTAACTTTATCATGGCAATCATGGCAAACATGCTAAAAGCACTTATTTTCTTTAAGACGATACATTCAAATAAAATCATAGTTTGAGGGGCGTGGCCTAGCTGCATAAGATACTCTAGCGCTACGTGATCGATTGGTCTCTCCGCTGAATCTCCCTCTTTCGCATTGAATAGAAACGAAAGAGAAGAGGCGCACGGAAGGTGCTTGGAACAAACGTCCTAAGTGACAAAACAAAAATAATTTATTTAAATTAAAGGAGTAGCTTTATTGAAAATCTAAATTAACATCTTACTTACTTAATAGATGATACACATTTAAACTTAATTTAATAAACAATACTTCATGTACTACTGAGAAATTTGGAAAGGAGACTATTTTCAGAGGCTACTTTGCAATTTTTTCTATCGAGCAAAGTTTCTTAAAACATGTTATATGATTAACAGATTAATATGAAATATGATCAATTATAACATGTAATTTTTTCTGTATTTGTAAGAGCTTTAGGTTTCACTCAAAACGATTTGAAAAATATGATTTAATATGAAGGTAGCCTCTTAAGAATATGTGTTTCATCCGATTTCTAGCCAGGCTCCACACTTCTTCTAAAGATAACAGATACTTAAGGTGCCCACTCATTCGTCCAATGGCCGGCGCGCTGCCATACGGTCCACTGAAATCGACCACAGACTCGTTCAATACTTGTAACGAACGGTCCGCCATCCGTTTTCAAATTGTTGTATTTGTGGTTGATGTCGATGGCCGGAACGATCTGTCACACACACACCTCCACACGCCTTTGTTTAATCGAATCTTGTGTGTTTGTGTGAGTGAGTGAATTGCATATGATCTATATCGTATTATTTACATAGCTAATGTGTGGCCTGTGTTCAATCTCGATAATACGGCTGGCCGGACCGAAAATTTTCGGTGAGATATCGGACTAGTGCGTGAGCTACTTTACTTATGTCTGTAAAGGGGAAGTCAGTCATCAAAATTCAATTTTTAATCAAGTTTTTCATAAAACCTGATCTATTTACGAAACTGAAAATATATATATATATATATTGATTTTAAGGATATGACAAATATTGTTATTGTTTTGAAAATATGATTAGAAACATTTTACTTGATAGAAAAAAATCCTAAATACACCTCTGAAAACTTTATTTATCAAATTTTATGACTATATTAATATTTTTTTGGTAATTATCTATCGTTTCATTTTATAATTATTTCTATGTTGTATAAGATATTTTTTTAATTGCGTTTTAAATAAAAATTATCGCTTACGTTGAATCGCTTACGGTTGCTAGCTTGCGTGCGCGCGATTCTAGATAAATGCGTTCTGCTCTTTCATCACTCATTTTCCCATCGACCACTTCCCTTTAAAGAAGTGCAGCAATAGGCTTGCCACCTGTTCTGTTCATGTGTCTATATGGACAACTGGGGTCAAGTGGACACTTTACACCGCAAGGTAAAAAGGTTATAACAGAAGATAATACCTTAAATAGTTGTAGAGGTTGTATAACATTTGTAATTTATTAATTGAACAAATATTAATAACAGTTAATGAATCTCGGCTCTGGGCGTCGCTGTTGTATTAAAAGCAATTACGGAACTAAATGTAATTAATAAATTAATTTGCACTAACATCTTGGTATTATACTAAAACATGACTATTTATTTTTGTTTTGACGGGTTTTTTTAAAACTTATTTGTAGATTACTTGCTTTTTACTTGTTTTGATTTGTTCTGGGAGTCGAATTTTTTTTTTTTTACTTTTTGCACACAATTTCATCTGTGAAAAATATCACTTGTCACTAAGTTTTGTAATTGAGAAAGATATGCATAAACTTTTTTTTTAAACTTTTGTTTACCTACATAAATACGCTTATAACTAATTATCTATTACAGATAGATATATTATTATGCTACGACGGACTTTTTTGTAGATTATTTTATTCCACACAATTCTTTCCTACATCATTTTGTTATATCCATTGATATATTAACATAATATATCAATGGTTATATCTCTGACGGATTAGACAGTATACTCCATAAAAACTCGCTGGAGCCAACTTTCCCCGACCTGATTCATACGGTTAATTCTCAGCTCCTAAACATGATATAAAGTGTAAACCTTCCCGGTGAATTAAAACTGCAACACGCGTGCCACCTGGACAGCTGGCAGAAAGTGAACACTGTTACTGTTGCGGCTTCTTAGTGGACTGTATTTTTGTGGTAGAACTGGAGACAGGATATATATGGAAGTTCTGGGCAGTTGTGGAACAAGGTATTTCTGCCCAGTAAATGTGCAAAAACCTGTGAGTTTTGACGCTGCCGGGACTTCGAATCTCATACTCCAGGTCTGCAGCGCTGGCACTATGCTGATTGCGAAATATGAACATTGTTATAACTATTGCGCTAAGATGTCGAAATTGCGAGTATTTTTAGTTTAATTAGAAGACATTCAAATTACTGCCGAACGGGTGTTATTGTCACTAAAGAGACTGTCAGTCATATCAGCCGCAGTTAAACGCGATCAGTCAATGCAGATTTAGAAGAAAAAAGGGAACGTTGGTATGCCCGTTCATACAGCCAGTCTCAACAAAGTGGCCGTGAAGATATATCAATCTATTCCGGATGTTTTTTTCAATAGTCCTATTTTTTATGACTTAAGAAATATTGAAGGAGTTTTAGTTTCTCTCGCGAAATATGGTGAAGATAGAAGGTACGTGCAAAGTTCGCAGGTAACTGTAAAGGGCGGCTGTGTTACGACCTTGCACTTGCTCGTAAAATGGGCGCAAGAAACGAAGAATGTACAATGATGATGTTATACCATAGAAGAACCAATAACTATTATACCAATCTATATCTTAATCTTAATATATAAAACAAAGTAATTTCAATCGAGCAGCGGTAGTAGTAGTGGTAGGGGTAGCGGTAGTGGTAGGGGTTGGAGTAGGGGTAGTGGTAGTGGTAGGGGTAGCGGTAGTGGTAGGGGTTGGAGTAGGGGCAGAGGTAGTGGTAAGGGTTGGAGTAGGGGTAGGGGTAGTGGTTGTGGTAGGGGTTGGAGTAGAGGTAGTGGTAGGGGTTGGAGTAGGACATTCACAACTTCACGGCCTTTAAACCTTGTGATGTGGCCAGAGACACCAGTGACAGTTACCACTTTTTGCCAGTTTCTAATATTAAACAGAACAGATGGTAAGCCTGTTACTGCACTTAATTAGATACCTTAATGTTATGTTTAGAGGAACTGCGGACGCCGCTTTAAGTGCCCTTATAAGCAGAACATTAGTGGTTAGAATTTTGGCAAGAGTGAGTTTTGAACCCGGATCTCTTCAATTCCAACGCCCTATCAATTTATGACTATGCCTAATAGTATACACTGTGTCTTTCATCAAAATCTGATTTTCTCTTTCCTTAATTCAATCCAATGAACTTTAAAGAGATCATGCAAATATTCTTAGCTTGACATAATCCCATTATTTTTATGTCGTGCCGTTGAGAAGTGGAAAGGTCTGCCACATACAACCATGGGGTTCTTCAAGCTACACGTGAAAAAGCATCTCTGCAGAAAGCAAGATGGTTGTCCTCACTCATAGATTCACCAGGCGATAGTAGAATTTACTCGCTTAATATACAGCTTTATTGGGTTTAATTATTATTTTTGAAATCTTAGAAGATTTCTAAATGACACTAGAGAATGTAAATTAAATTGATCAGACGTGTCCGAGCCATTTCTTAACATCCCCCAGTACCATGTATGGATGGCTGCTCCTAAAATAAAGTAAATTTATGACGGACAGACAAACGGACATCACGATAAAAGTGTTCCGTTTTTTGCTACTGGTTCTAAATGGCACACAGCCATCCGGTCATAAGTCTCCGTTTCTATTCCTGCTGTTCGCAGTATGCTGGCGAATTATATATTGCAATATATAATATAATGTACGCACAATAGTATGGGCCGGACTAGGGTCAAGCTATGACCCAACCAAGTCTCGCATAATTAGTGTTCTATGTGTCAGAATTGATGAACGCGGGACGATATAACATGATCTTAGTTAACTATAAACTTTAATACACTTGTGAAATGGTTTTTGAGTAAATGTTTGCTTATGATTTTGTTGAAATTCTGGCTTTTGTTTACGGCTCCGCTTATGTCGAAATATGCATTTTCGTCCGCAATTCTTCTGAAAATAATAGATACTTATTTAACTTTAGTTCCATTACAACTTGTTTACAATGCAAAGTCGCAATGTTGTTTTAGGTACAGTTTTTAGGTACAAAATGTCATCTAAATTCGAAAAAGGTTTATATTCTTTGTACTTGACCAACATGATGACAAGTATACAAACAAGGAGTTCTATTTCATATTCCTTTCCTGTTTATAAAACATTTTTGCAATGATATAATTTAAAAAGTAAATTCAATTATTGATTAGGAAAAACTTCTTCTTCTTCTTCTTCAGCCTGTGTCCGTCCACTGCTGGACGTAGGCCTTCTCAGCATTGCGCCACTTCTCCCTATCTTTCTGCAGTTCTACTCCATGCTCTACCTTATCTCTTCACGATGTCGTCACTCCATCTCCCATGGCCAATTCTAGGTATCCACTCAGTAACCCTTGACGTCCATCTACCATCGTGTCTTCGAGCTACGTGTCACGCCCATATCCACTTCAGTGTCGCAACTCTAGTTCCAATGTCCACTCTTGTGAAAAAAAATTACCTAATAGTAATTGAAAGAAAAAGCGAGGGAAGACTGTAAGACTGTAATAAATGAAACATTGTTTTAAATATACATACACTTTTTGTTTGTTAAATATACATACACTCTTTGGTTTTCGTGCATACATTCAAATGTCAAATTATTATTTTTCTAAAGTATTTTCAAAAAATTAAATTCGTGGCAAAGGTGAAGGGGCACAGCACTAGGGAATGAACATGAATATTCATAGAGCACATAATGCATGATAAATGTAGCGTGAAATATGCACGGTCACAGCCTTTGGTGGCGAAACAATGAGGCCCGCGGTGAGGATAGTGTGCCATCCATTAGTGTTTTTAACATTATATATCATATAAAATTATGTATGAGACAAACGCTATAGGGCGCGTTGTTAAGTGAGGAATAGCAGTGTTTTAGTTTTAGATGTATAAGTAAACTAATTTAAATCAACAAAACTTAATTGATGACTAAAAAGAACCAAAACATGTTAATAAAAAAATGATTATTATTATTTTTTCAGTTTTAGTATACATACAAAGAGTATAAAGTTCGGACTATAACATACATTTAAAAAAATCGGTCCAGCCGTTCTCAAGTGATCCCCTTACCAACGAACAGCATTTAATTTTTCCGCTCAATCATATGGAGCACAGTCTAACCATGTGATTCTTTTCGGCTCAACTTATTTGGCGAGAGTTAAATACAAAGAACTGGTCACACTTCTGTCCATGTAAGCAATGTAAGCATAGACATTAGACGGTAAATATTTTTTAATTTAAACTTAGTATCAAAAAATCCAAGTGGATGGTGAAGTAAAACTTAACCGGCCGGCGGCGGTCAGCGTGCTCTCATCTCCTATTGTCCACATTTTTATTGAAGCTAAGCAAGAACAATACGCTAAGCACAATCTACGAAAGTGCAGAGATGTGCCGATATACGAGATATTGTATTGAACCGGGTTGATCTACTTTGCTTTTGTTAGATCTGATTTGGAATGTCATCATGCTCTTTGGAACCATTTAGAATTACTTATTGTTATTATTAATTTAGAAATAAACCTTTTTAAAAAAAGTGCACCGACTTCAAAAATTTGCACTGAAAAGTAAGAAATAATAAATATTTCGTCGTAGAATTTGAAGACGGTTGGTGCCAAATTAGGATACAACACTAAGTAAATATCTAAGAAGATCTGTTCAATATTATCTATGTTTGTATGTACCTACTGATGATCGTAGGTTCCTAATGAATTGTTTAGATTAGTGAATTTGGGAACTAAGTTGTTTCTAATTTGGCACCAACCGTCTTCAAATTCTACGACGAAATATTTATTATTTCTTACTTTTCAGTGCAAATTTTTGAAGTCGGTGCACTTTTTTTAAAAAGGTTTATTTTACCCTTTTAAGTGGTTTTGCTGCCTTGAGAGACAAATAATAACACAACTAAAAAAATATTGATGGAAAATTTAAAAAAAATACCGCTGTGGATGTGATTTGAACCATGTGATTGTGCATCCTATGCACCCCATTATATTTAACCGCTACACCATCGTCACGAAAATTGACAACTTCGTGTCAATAGCAACCGTTGCTAAGGCTTTTTCTGATACATAATTTTCAGCCGTAAACAGAAATTAATTACTGAATTTCTGAAAAACTACTGAACCGTTTGTCGTCATATGTCTGTGAGATAATGTCGAGAAATTATGATGTCTTAAAAAAAATAAGTCGTCAAAATCGGTACATATTTTATCGAGATATCAAGAAAAATGTACTTATAAAGTCAGTTTTTTCAAAATTTCTGAAAAACTAATGAACCAATTTTTATGAGATAAAAATGGGACCAATCCGGAAGAGTTATCTGTCGATTAAAAAAGAAACCATCAAAATCGGTTCACAATTCGCGGAGTTATCGACGTACATACATACATAAAAAAAAAAAAAAAAAAAAAAAAAAAAAATACGGTCCGAATTGAGAACCTTCTCCTTCTTTTTTTGGAAGTCGGTTAAAAATACAAAAGATTCCATGTCATGTTGACGCGTAGACGCGTTTTCTTGGATCGGTGTGATGAGAAGTTTTATGGATTCCATGTCACGCCCGACGCCGAGACGTGATGGGTAATCCAGTTTAATCCTGTCCGTGCTGTGATGGTTGTGATTAGTCCACGACTAATAAGACATGTTCGGCGGTATTATCTTAAATACCGATAAATCGGCTATAAACCTATAAAGGCTATAATACTTGACATTGGCAAATCACCAATGAACAATGGTGGAGCCATAATAAAGAAAGAAGAAAAAGTTTTATGGCCAGGGATACCATATCAGTAACAGTGTCCACTTTATGCCAGTTGTCCATATTCTATGTAACAGGTGGCAAGTCTGTTACTTCACTTAATGGACCTAGATTAGATGTGTCACTTCCTTAACACACGTAAACGTATCTGTTTTAAGTGCACGAGAATCGATTAAGGCATATACCTTTGTTCAATTCAAAGTCTTCCTCATTTTGAGGTTCTTTGAGATTAAATTGGAGTGCCCATCCTTAGCCTGTGCTTGTTGTACGGTACATAACCATTGATTTATGTTCAGTATTATAAATGTGACTCGCCATCCACCTGATAGAAAGTGCATATGGGAGTCCATGAATGTAGGTGAAAAACAAGAGAGCTGTGGTGGCTTATTGATGACTCAGTGATATTCGACTCCTGAGTATCTAGATGTAAATGTCGGTTATATACTAGATACTCATAGCATAAACCTTCTTCCTCCTCAGACACTTGGCAAATCAGAAGCAATAGAAGTACCTGTAGTAAAACTTTCTAATCCCATCGTTCGATATTCGATTCCCCACTTGTCGTAAGACGATTTCCCACTAACACAAACATTGTGATAATTCACTGTGTACCGAACAATCGCTTAGTTTTTCAAGAGCCACTTGTGATTATTTTTCGGAAATGAAGCATTCAGTCCAGTTGTTGGCGAGGCGGTGATTCTGTCGAGAGCCCCTTAACAGCACTTGATGGGCTACAGCAAATATAAGTCGTTGCTATGGGTCAATAAAGAGGATTGGGTGATAGATGATGTGGGATCTATTCTGGATGTGGTATCATGATATTGGTATGATGCCAATTTGATAATCGTAGACAAAATATGCATGTGCATGAAGGGGTGTGATTAGAAACTTTGATAGTTTTATTATCACTTCCTAGTCTCGCATAACTTTGGGTTCTTCAGCGAAACGTGAAAAGGCATCTCTACAGGTAAATATGACGATTGTGATTCTCGTTACAATAGATTTACCATGTATTGCTTAACACCAGGTGGTGACCAGGCTTATCTTACAATAAAAAAGGCATAGGCAGTCATGGGGACTGCCGATAGAAGTGAAAACTTAAATATATGAATAAAGTTTTCACTTAAAAAAAAACGATTTTGCATTAAGACGATACATTCAAATAAAATCATAGTTTGAGGGGCGTGGCCTAGCTGCATAAGATACTCTAGCGCTACGTGATCGATTGGTCTCTCCGCTGAATCTCTCTCTTTCGCATTGAATAGAAACGAAAGAGAAGAGGCGCACGGAAGGTGCTTGGAACAAACGTCCTAAGTGACAAAACAAAAATAATTTATTTAAATTAAAGGAGTAGCTTTATTGAAAATCTAAATTAACATCTTACTTACTTAATAGATGATACACATTTGAACTTAATTTAATAAACAATACTTCATGTACTACTGAGAAATTTGGAAAGGAGACTATTTTCAGAGGCTACTTTGCAATTTTTTCTATCGAGCAAAGTTTCTTAAAACATGTTATATGATTAACAGATTAATATGAAATATGATCAATTATAACATGTAATTTTTTCTGTATTTGTAAAAGCTTTAGGTTTCACTCAAAACGATTTGAAAAATATGATTTAATATGAAGGTAGCCTCTTAAGGTAATTCTTACCCAAATGACGACAATATAAGTACAATAACTTTTACTCCTTCAAGTGAAATGTGAAAATACACATCAGTAGGTCATGTGTATTAAACCCACAGAACATTATGAAGAACAATAGAAGTAGCAAGTAGGCGTTCCCGTGTTGCATATATATGATTTCCTTTAATTTTCAAAATTTTTCACAACATTGTCATATAATAAATATACCTACTATGCTATATATACAAATTAACCTATAAATAAAAAAATCATCAAGATTGCTGCCTTCTGGGAGAGTGCCCATAAGGCTGGCTCCTTTGCCACGTTGGATAGCAATATTTATCCTTTGGGCCAAATAATTATAAGGCAGCTCTTTGGTCGTGGGACACCTCTACCAATCTTTTGGGTATTCCTTTGTAGAGGTGTCGTGCGTTAGGTCCCTACGGATCCAGTGTATATTATAATTTTTATAATTAATAATTTATTATAATATATATATATAAACGGGTTCATAATAGGGGTAATTAAAACACAAGTGGAATAAAAAAAATGAGGCGGAGCCGACGTTTTTAATAGCAACCACGAGTGTTTTAATTCCAAGTTATGTGCCCGTTCATACACTATTTTATCTAATCCCATGCAATATGTATTTTAAATAATTGACCAATTTCTTAATCGACAAATTGGCGCCAAACCGCAGTTACCTACTGCGCATGCGCGTTAACTGTCAAGTGACTCGCACATGCGCGTGTCGATATTTTCATAGAGTTTAATGTGGCTATACAAGACACTATCCTCTACCCTTTCTGCATTTAAAAAAACAAAACATTACGATATCGTTTTTGTATGTAAAAAACATATCATTATGAAGTATAATTCGATTTTGTAATAGAGACTTTACGATATAACAGTAGATAAACCTTTTTTTATAATGTTCTGTGACAAATTGAAAATTCAGTGGTAAATTAAGAATTAGATCTAAAGTAAAAGTGCCGCATCAAAAGTTCTCTACTCTCGAATGACAATAAATTCGGTTTAACCGTGTAGGCCCATCCCGTTGTTATCTTAGAAAGCAGATTGGAATGTGGCGTGTAATACCAGAATTCGTATAAATAAACAGTGATTGTCGTACCAGTTTGGGTTACCGTTGTCACACGCAGTAGCCTTTGTTGACTAATTGCTCCTTCACAACGCCATTTATTATTCATCTAGCGTGTGCCTGTGACTTCGTTCGGTCTTTTTGGTCTATTATTCATAAATCTTGCCCATGGTAATCTTTAAATGTATTTCTAAAAAATATCGTCGTCCAGTAGAAATTAATATAGAGAGAGAACCAGCAGCGACCCCGCCCCCGGCTTCGCATGGTACAATATGGGTTAACAACAATTTGAATATCTACATAAATACGCTTATAACTACTTATCTATTAAAGATAGATATATGTTACCGTAGATTTTATTGTAGATCATTTTATTTCACATAATTCGTTCCTATATTATTTTGTTATATCTCTAACGGATTAGACAGCATATGCCTTTAAAACTCGCTACGTCTAACTTTTCCCCCGAATTGATTCACTCTTAACTCAGCTCGTAAACTTTTCCGTTGAATCAACCTTTTTATAATGAAAACCGTAACAAAATCCGTGAAAAGAACACAGACAGACATTGTTTTATAATTTGTAGTTAAGATAGTGAAGTGCAGCAACAGGCTTGCCACCTGTTCTGTTCAATGT
The DNA here is from genome assembly GCA_963924495.1 of Nemapogon koenigi. Classification (NCBI taxonomy): domain Eukaryota; kingdom Metazoa; phylum Arthropoda; class Insecta; order Lepidoptera; family Tineidae; genus Nemapogon; species Nemapogon koenigi. The sequence goes on along the minus strand of OZ004640.1, from coordinate 1,006,540 downwards.
GGACAACTGGCAAAAACTGGTGTGTCTGGCCGTGAAGATGAATTTTGGAATGACACATCAGCCCCGTTTCATCTCAGGGTAAGAGTAATCAAAGTGGGAGCTGCGGCGGAAATCGCAGAGTCTAACGGCGCAAATATAGATCAATTATTGAAAAGTACTTTGTGCCGTTTGATGTAGAAACTCTAGGTCCGTGGGGTTCAAATGCCAAAACCTCACAACTGATCATCTCTTCTGGTGACAAGAGGGCTGGCTCCTTGCTTCCGATTTGCCACTATTTCACGCGGACCTAGTTATATTTAATTTTAAGTTTTTAAAATTATTATCTAAAGAAAAAAAATAGTATGATGTGAAAGCGTATTGACCGCATCCGGAATGATATCATTAGAGAAGAATGCGGAGTGAAAGATGACGTTGTGACTAAAATGAAGAAAAGTAGTTTACGCTGGTTTGGACACGTTGAAAGAATGAAGAATGAAAGATTGACTAAAAAGATTTATATGAATTTAAAGGAAATACTGGCAGAGGAAGACCTCATAGAAAAAATTTATTTATTTAGTTATTTAAAACAAGGTTCACAAATACAGAATAACTGCAAATATCACAATATTACTTAATTAATAGGAAAAAAAACTTTTTAAACATATATTCCAATTAGTAGTGAACACAACATGGCTATACATTTACACGTTATTGACTACAAGTTAACTTACATGATAAAAGGTACATAGGTCATTATAAAATAAAGAAAGGAATTATAACAAATTAAAATCAAAATCAAAATTAAAAATTTAATTTCAGAATCACAATTAAAATTAAACACACCCAAAACAAATCCTCCATTCTGCAATACACAATTACACAATACATAAATCCTATCTATTGATCAATGGAAATATTAAAAGTACACACAATCGCCGAGCATTTATAAAAGTCGAAGGTGTGATGATAGACATTACGAATTCATTATACCTAGTTAGAAACCAGGTAAATTCCACAACTTTCATCTCATCTCACCGTGGTTTCAACTAGATCCATGAGTCCGTCTGCGAGGCGTTACCGAATATAGTGAATATTGCGACCTTAGCGGAACATAAATCACAAATTAATGAGGAGGTAACTAAATAAATAAATATCGTACTACACGAATTGTACAGGCGTGAAGCAAATAATCCAGTTCGTCAATTCTGGTAAAGGTAAGGATGAGACCACATTAAGGTTTTGCTATTTTATTAATTTATAAATTCATCTATCATCACGCCTAAAAGGGGTAGGCAGAGACAATAGAATGCCATTTGTTACGATCCTGACATACCTCTTTCGCTTCTTTTATACTTATCATACCTTTCATACCCTCGATGATTATGTGTACTTACATTTAATATTTCCATTGATCAATACATTATTTATATGTTCAATAAAAGTACACTTAGGTCGTCCTCTGCCAGCATTTCCTTTAACTTCGACCATATAAACCTTTTTAGTCAATCTTTCATTCTTCATTCTTTCAACGTGTCCAAACCAACGTAAACTACTTTTCCGTCACAACATCATCTTTCAATCTGCATTCTTCTCTAATGATATCATTCCGAATGCGGTCAATACGCTTTTACAACATACTATTTTTTTTCTTTAGATAATATTTAAAAAAACTTAAAATTAAATATAACTAAGTAAACCAGGTCCGCGTGAAATAGTGGCAAATCGAGAGCAAGGAGCCAGCCCTCTTGTCACCAGAAGAGATGATCGTTGTGAGGTTTTGGCATTTGAACCCCACGGACCTAGAGTTTCTACACCAAAAGGCACAAATTTGTAGTTTTCAATAATTGAACTATATTTGCGCCGTTTATTAGACTCTGCGATTTCCGCCGCAGCTCCTACTTTGATTACTCTTACCTTGAGATGAAACGGAGCTGATGTGTCATTCCAAAACACATCAGCACGGCCTTTATACCTTGCGGAGAGCAGTGATATAATTTATACTAATTATCTTCTCATCACAAACATTTGCTATTCTCAAGCTATTTTAGAGGTCCAAATCGCAAATAGAGTGTACGGACCTTTAGTAGTTGGTCGTGAAGAGGTGCGCGGCCGTAGCTAAGATGGACGGATAACCTCCAAATTGATTTATTATATTTCAATTTTTTACTCATCGTCGGTCGCGTTCCATAATTTTGATTAAAATATTTTCACCATGTTTTTCTAGTACCAGAAGGCCAGAATTTTAGGTATTCAATTGCATTTAATTTTAGTTCTACCAGTAGTGTTGTGGAAAAAGAAAACCTCTCGAAGCATTACTAGCAAGTAGCGCCAAGTAGTAAGTTCACAATAAATATTCAATCACTTCCTCTGTAATGATCATTGATCATACGATAGTAGGCTTTACTAGTCAAAAGTTTAAAAGTTGTAGTACTTTATTGAGCGATAATTCCACAAATAGAGTAAAGAAAAAACTAAAGTATTTTTATTTTATATTTTTGTTTTCTATGCATTCGTTTTTTTTAATACATTTTAAAGTTTTGCCAAGTACAAGAGCCATTCTGGACTATTTCTTAAATAATTAGTTAGTAGTATCTCAGGCCACATTGAGAGCCGTGGTACTGCTTTTAACACAAACGGGTAGTGACAGAAACGTGATAACGCCACTTAGTCGGCAAAACTTTGAAAATTCATTATAAAAAAACTACTGGACATAAAACAAAATATTCGAATTAATATTAAAAGTACACACAATCGCCGAGCATGTATGAAAAGTATGAAGAATATAAAAGAAGCGAAAGAGGTATGTCGGGATCGTAGCAAATGGCATTCGATTGTCTCTGCCTACCCCTCTTGGGATAAAAGGCGTGATAATATATAGATAAATATTTTTGTACTTTACATACTAAACTAAATTAACACGATCTTTGCAATGGCGTCAGTACCTACCTCTAGCGACAATTTTATGAAAATTTCTCGATTTCTCGATGTGCTACCTACTCGATTACAATAAAATTTTCACTGTTGTTGTCATTGCAGCAAAAATAAATTCAGGATTTTAGGATTTGAAAATTAAATTTAAGTCTGTCTGCCTGCGACATAAGTATGAAAATGGTATCGCCATGCTTTTGGAGTTCGCAGCGTTGGTGTGCTAATATCGCTAAATAATATCTAATAATTTTTATTTCGCACCTTCGAACATAGATTAGAATTAATTCTTATTAATTATGTTAGTAAGCATACAGTAACAATAAATAAAAATTCATAAAACTCAATAATATAAATTATCACATTTAATTATCAAAATAAAAATGACAAATAATTAAGTTAAAGGAAACAAATACGCAAGTTAACAATCAAATCAATAAACCAAATCAAATACAGTTATTATTACTGAAAACAAAACAAGTCATTGAGGAATTTAATCAATCAATTTGTAATGTCAAATCAATAAAATTAAAATAAGTACAAAATAAGGAGCGTCAGTGGTCGAATGGGTAAAAACGTCGGCTCACAACTAAGAAGTCGCTGGTTCTATCCCCACATACAACTAATTGGTTTTCTATAATAAAAAAATATGTTTATTATCCGACAAACCGTACAAAGAGGCCACTCGTTAGGTATAGCCTCAAAAACTCTTCGGCTAAGGGAGGAAGACGATTTCCGGGAGCTGTAACCAGCCATTTCACATTCGGTGCTAGTACCTACAAATTAGGTAGTTTCAAATTAATTGTATATTAAACTTATTACAATTATCTAAAAAAGTTGACCTATAAGATCGTAACAGGAAGCAAAACAAGGAGAGCATCTCTGACTTGATAAATTATATTTTCGATAAGTAAAGGTTATTTCGAAATAATCGTGCACAGTCACACTTTTTTGTCTGTGATATTTTACTGCTTACCCTGTTCTGTTTACATACCGTTATTGTAGCCTAAGTTAATTTCTTGATATCGATTGGTTACGACTTCACCCGCGTGGAAATAGATCCAAAATTAAATAATTTGTGTAATTTGCCCTTCCCCCACCCGCTTCGTGGGATAGATTTGGTTTTGTTTTTCACGGAATCGACATGATTTTTGCATAGTGGTAGTTAAGGGATCAGAGAATGACATTTTTGGAGGGGCAAATTACAGCCACGGGATTATTTATTTTTGGATCTATGTTTGGATCGATTTCCACGCGGGTGAAACCGCAGACAGAAGCTTTTATCACATAATTGTATCAGAATTAATTTTGTTGGGTGTAGATACTAGTATAATAACGCAAACGAGCGTCACATTCTGACCGAGTATTGATTATGTAGTAGATATAGATTCATTCCAAATTCTAATGATGACACGTCATTAGTCAGTAAAAAATGTTGCTCAAAAAAATACACCGGTCACCATTTTTTCAAACCAGATCCGGTTATGAGTTATATATATTATTTTAATTTTGTCTGTCTGTATGTTTGAGCTAAGAATAGAAACCAAGGGTTTAGACAAATAAGTTGAGAAATGGGACAAAATGGATCTTTTACCTAAGTGTACAAAAAATATATTGATCGATAGAAACATTAAAAGCACACACAATCGCCGAGCATGTATGAAAGGTATGATGAATATAAAAGAAGCAAAAGAGGTATGTCAGGATCGTAGCAAATTACATTCGATTGTTTTTGCCTATCTCCTTGATACCTACTTTGCATTTTGAAAAACTACAGTAGGTACTTATATAAAAAACTTGTTAACTTAACATAATTAAAGAATTATTCTAATAGTTGGTTACTCTGTGCGAAATCAGGGCAGTTTGCTTAGCAAAAAAATTCAATCGCAATCGATACTGATTCAATAAGATGACGTTAACGGTAAAATATTTTGGATCGTGCTCAAATTATTTAGATTTTGAGTGACCCTAGCTTCCCTGACCTAAATGACTTGCAAATGTGTCAGAGAGGTCAAATTTTATTAATTATTGTTGCTAAATTAAGTAAATTGAACCGGGGGGGAAATGCTAAAAATGCTAAGCACCATATTTCTTTAATCGACTTCCCTTTCTTTGGAGGGCACGAAATGCTGGCTTCCGCACTTTTACTAAAACAATAGAAGTGACAAATCTAGGTCCATAAGATCAGCAACACCTTCTTTCTGTGCTTCTCCAATGTTACCACGACCACACCGCATTTAATGTCCTCTTATCGCTGTAAGTTTCTTTAAAATTTTGCAAAATAAATAAACGATTTCTTTACATACAAAAGAGTTCAACGACTACACAATACACTGCTACTACTACTAGCGACCCGCCCCGGTTTCACCTATAGAATTTGAAAGTCACAATTGATTTCTGTAAAACATAAGTTTTAACCAGGCGAAGCTCGGCAAGGTCATATTTCTGATATATGATGTGAAAACGAAAAATGTGAATTCATTATTCAATGAAACAACGACTTTTTAATACCTATTTGTATCACTTCATCAACACTATTCACTACATATTATAAAAAGTCCCCAGCCGCAACTGTACCTGTCTGTGCTTTTTTTTACGCAAAAACCACTGAATTTTGTTGCAGTTACCACCTCACAATATTGAAATTGAAACCTGTATCGCGCTATTGAAAACATTTAATAGATTGGCATAATATACAGTTGTCATCCTCACACAGTGGACACGTTCTGCATACGAACGAAAAAATTCAGTGACTCGTTCCTGTACTGCCAAAAAGTGGAACGAACTTCCGGCGTAAAGACCTCCTTTATACAACCTGAGGTCCTTCAAGCGAAGCGTGAAAAATCATCTCTACGGGCGCTGTATTACGATCAGCCAGTCGCGCGCATTAATGGACCAGCCACCTATGCTTAATAATCAGGCGGTGGTAAGGTCACATGTCGTCTTCTCTATAAAAAAAATAAAAAAATGTACAACTTTTTAGCAACACCTGTTGGGGAGTACTCCCTTTTACTCACAGTCGTTGGATTGTTGTGAGTATTGCCATTTCTATAAGTAGGTTGATACACAAGTATTAAACATGGACTTGTTGTAGTGAATCAAGTCCGCTGTAGCATATTATATATCTCTAATAGAACTCATATTGTACCCATGCGAAGCCGGGGGCAGGCCGCTAGTTTAAACTGAAGGGGAAATTACAAGTTTTTGTTTTACGATTTTCCTAAGCCCGCTTTATGCAATCCATCCATACCGTACCAACTCTCCTTTCGCGCGTAAGCTATAATTGCTACCTTTGTACTCAAAGCTCATATCCATCTTTCTGTTTTCTCTATTGGTTGAAGTAATACATCATTTCAATATCTTTCTTAAACAAATTCTATAAGGCCTTAATTAATATTTTAAGTAAACAACAATATACGTAAATAACTAAAGAATAAGGTGTAAATTCATTTAAAATTGTATTGGAGTTATAGTCTTTGGTAAGTTAAAGATATTTTGACGTTAGGAAATCAAGAGGTTCACATAAAAATATTACTTGAGAGCGCTCAATACTCATTAACATCTAGTTGTTAACTTAGCAATTTGTATGTTTGTGTGTATGTGTTGTAGTGGGCATGGGAACTTTACTAACGAGTGTGCAGATTTGTAGTGCCGATGTTAATGGAAGGCAATCGAAGGTAGAATACACTTTGAATACCTACTTATAACTACTTATCTATTAGAGATATATCTATGCTACTGCAGGCTTTTTTGTAGACAATTTTATTCTACACAATTATTTCCTACATTATTTTGTTATATATCTAAAGGCGCCCACTGATTGGATCAATCCCCGGCCGGTCGCCGGCCGGTCCACCGAAATCCACCACAGACTCATCCAATTCTTGTACGCGCGGCCCACCATCAGTTTCAAATCGTTTAAATCTGTGGTTGATTTCGATGACCGGAGCGATCTGTCACACACACACATCCATACCCATTACACATATACCTGGCAGTTTGACACTTTGTTTGTTTGTGAGTGTGTGAATTGTATGTGATCTAGATCGTATGATTTTCATCGCCAATGTGTGGCCTTTATTCAATCTCGATCATAAGGCGGCCGGAACGAATATTTTCGGTGCGATGCCGGACCAGTCTGTGGGCTACTTAACGGATTAGACAGCATTATATCATAAAAGCTCGCTGGGACTAACTTTTTCCCCGACTTTATTCATAAGTGAATCTGTTAACCGTTGATGCTCATCTCTTAAACATGATATGTCCATGTTTAATACTTGAACCCTTTCCTGTCTAATAGTGAAAACAGCAACCAAATTCATTGAGTAACTTTTGCGTTAGAAGGGCACATACAGACAGACGTAGCGGGGACTTATAATATGTGGGATTGCATTTAGTATTTTTTAATCATTTTTTTAATATTAAAAACTCTTATATTTTTTAAAAACTTGTTCAGTTTTGGAACATCAGTGGGTCAAAAAAGCTGTAAGCACCTTTCTTTAAGCTTATATGCTCAAATCGACTAATCATGATACGTAGAGCAAGCTCTTCATATTCCCATTATGTTTTACTAGCTAAATGTAAACCTTGTTACAAGTGTTTCTGACCACGGCGCAAGCTCAAAAACCGTGACGATTTATGTACGTAAACAAGAATCGTGGTCAAAACTAGTATACAAATCTAAATTATAATTTTTAATGCCAAGTTCACGCCATTTAGTACAAACACATTTAATTTATAGTTTGTAATTCATTTTTGAAATCGTGACGAGTTGTCGATGACCGATAGAGGTCAATATTTACTACCGGATGACGGTATCTTAATAATATATATTCGATTTGCAGAAAAGATGATCTAATTTTACTACAACCATGACTAATACTGTTCTCAATAGTTTGAAATATAAAGTATGAGTTTTATAAATGAACTTTTTTTTAAACATACTTCAAACATTGTTCACTGAAAAACAAGAAATAATAATATTTTTTCCCTTTTCAGTGATTTTGCTTTTAATAACATCATAATATAATATTATTACAAAAATAAATCATCGATATCGGCTTACATCATCGAGTTATGACAAAAATTTAAGAAAAACTACTGAGCCAATTTTTAACAAAACAAAAATGGGAGCAATATTGAAGTATATATCATAATATCCTAATTCAGCCTTTGTCTACGCTGATCCAGTGCAGGTATCTAAGTGGGACAAATATAACTTACTTAAAAATCATGATAAATAATAAGAATCATGCGTAATATAAATTTAATATACCTACTTAAAAAATATACACATATGTATATTTTAGATGTATTTATACAAATATTGGAATATAAGGATAGTTATTATAATATTTTCATACATACGAAGCGGAGGTCAATAGCTGATATGAATGAGCGAGTTTTGTTCACTGATTAGTACCCTGTACACTAATTCTGTGATATACAATCATTATAATCAATACGCTTGCTGGATCACGCCTCGACGGCGCCCACGCGCCGCTTCCATCATCCATAAAACAATAATAGACTAAATACTTACACACAGAGGTGTCACTTCTTTGAAAGCCTCTCAGAGGCTATTGTGATTTTTAAAGAGTTTCACAGTATTCATATTTAAGGACCCGTGGCTCTCAGTTATCTTGTATCTGTCAAAAATATGGCAAATCTAAGTTAATCCTGGAAACGTGAGTTTATTTATAACTGAGATTTGCCATATTTTTGACAGATACAAGATGACCTTGACCACGTGCATTTTTTAAATGTTAAAACAAAATCTCTTTTAGCCTGTGCGGTCATTTATCTCCGTTATTAGTTGCAATTATTACTTTATCTTTCGAAACCCTCTTATGTAGCATCACAAAAAAATTAAAGAATATCTATTCATTAGCTCCATCTAAAATTATGTATCTTTAAAAGACTGAAAAAAAAAACAAATTGGTGGCCGAGTGGTTAAGACGTCTGGTATTAACTAGGCAGACCACGGGTTTGAAAAAAAAAGAAAAAAAAATTTAACATAACAAACAAACTAAAGGTCGTACGGTCCACCGAAATTGACCACAGATTCGTCAAATTCCTATAACAAATGGCCCGCCTAGATCGTATGGCGGCCGGAATGGGAAATTTTCGTTGCGATGTGGCCACTTTACACTCCATCTTTACAAAATTAGTATAGTATATGTGTTTCCATAAAAATAAAAACTGAAAAATCCACAAATACATGTCTCATCTCATTTTTGTTAAGTAACTTATCTTTACTCTATGAAAGAAACATTATATCGTTTCCAAGAATATATCGCGTCGATCCAAATCAAATGCGCAGGAAACTTGCTAAAGTCGAGGTGACACAAGATACATACTAAATACTACTGTACGTATCTACTTGTTGTAGTTGCCAAATTTCTAGAATAAAAATACTTAAAACATGTAAAAAAAAGGGTTAACGTATAGGGAAGCCACTGTTTGATGGATAAATAAAAATGGAGTTATATGCTTACTGAATTCTACTTGCTTTGTTTTTAGAATAATTGGCCAAGTTGCGCGCTGGCTGTTCCGTACCAATTTTTCGTCATAAGTTTAAGACAAGATTTTCGTTTAGGTTTTCCTGTAAAATATAAGAGAGGCCCATATTTATTATTTTATATATTCCCTATTTTTTTTTTTCAAATTTTTTGACCAGTAGTTTCGAAGATAATGGGGGGGGCGGTAAATCTTTGTATATTTTCCTAAATATAATTTAATCGATGCATTTAAAATTTTTAAAAATTGCATTTCTTATAACGAGTCACTTAATGAACTTGAAAAATTTTTTTTACGTTTTCTTTCAATAGGGTAGATGACAGGGTAAACAAAATATTATTCTATTTAGTCCGTCATTTAGATTATCAAAAAATATTGGACACGTATTTTTTCTTTTGTAAATCAAACAAAAAATGACAGAGATAAATCGCGTCAAAGTTTGGGAGTGGGGGCTGGTCACGTCACGCTTTGCTAAAAATTTTACTAAGGCGTGACGTCACGCGGAACTTTAGCGGGCTATATCTTCATCATTTTTTGTTTACTTGACAAAAGAAAAAATACGTGTCCAATATTTTCTGATATACTAACTGACGGACTAATTAGATTTTTTTAGTCATCATGTCTATTGTAATAAAAAAAATAGTTATATTGTAATTACTTGAATTCACTTGATCATATTATAAAATGCTGTTTTGAAATTTCAATTTGTTATTTATTTATTTTTTCAGTAGATTCGTTTTTTTTCAGCTCATAGTGTCTACATGGTATGTTGTATGAGTTACCAATAATATCAACGAAGTCTGAGAAAAAGTTATTGATTCCTATGATTCATTTAAGTATCAGGAAAGTCAATTCACATATTTTGGATCCTATTCTAGACATTGGGACATTTGTGTAGATTTAGAAAAAATATGTAATGTAACCTTCTTATTAAAAATGAGTCAACAGCAACTATAAAGTAAGACGTTCTTAAGTCTATGGCTACAATATAAAGTGGTCAACTAAAAGTGATTTAAATTCTAAACTCATCATATGCCACTTGCTGACGAAGGCATGACTTAATACTTGATATACGACAATATGATCTATATACGAGCGTACACGAGCGACTCGTCGCTGGCTAAGAATATTTAATGTTTAATCGAATGGACTCAAAGATTAGTTGGTTATGGTTAACACAGATGTGACAATTGGAATAAGGCAAGATCTAATTACTCCCGATCACATTGAGTGATACACATGTCCCACAGGACATCATAATAATATATGTTTTATTTATTTCAACAAACATCAATTATTCATTCAGCCGTTTTAGAGCCTATTCTGTACACACATTCGGACATACATAGACAAAAATTTTAAAAGCCGTAAATTCTGGTTTTTTTTAAATAATATATTTATATAGACTGAGCTAAGACGATTTAGTAGAGTATTTTTGGAATGTTAGATAGCTAGCTAACTTGTAAAAAAACAACTTAAAATATAGTAAATAATTATGAACGTTATTTCAAACTTTTGTCAGATTACTGAAAAAAATTGTTACTTCCATTGTAAATATTTATAATTTTCAAATATTTTATATGTAAATATTCCTTAGAATATAAAAACACCTACTATACATCCATTCTATTCTATTTTCTGTGTTATGGCTTCATCAGGGTTTTGATGATTCCGCCAATGTCAAGTATCAATATGCCAATTAATCGGTAGCTAAGATGTTCCCGCCGACTGTGATATGTCATATTAATTACAGACTAATCACAACTATCACAGCGCGGACGGGATTAATCTGGATTCCCCATCATGTCACAACGGAACGCGTGCGTTGGCCACCATGACATGACGTATAATCTACCACACATCTATCTGTCACCTCCGCATTCTTAAAATGTAGTTTATAAAATATAGCTACATGAAAAGAATTAGTGATTTTTCAAAACGTGCCCGTCTACGTACTTATCGATCATTTCAATTCAACACCTCAAAAGGGTCTAATAATAGTTGAGTGAATAATGTCACATCTATACTTCAGACTTAGTAATCTATGACACACGATATAGATTGGATCTTTACAAAGGAAATCCTGTGTGTAACATTATAACGAGATAGTTTTACTAATATTTGTGCAGTTTCGTGCAAATACTATAATATATTAAGCAGTGCAGTCATTTATAATACATTTAAAATAAACAATGGCAATTGAAGCACTTGCAACTGTGTATACAAATAAGCGGTAGTTGGTATGATGAATATAAAAGAACCAAAACAGATATGTCAGGATCTTGTTGTCACTGTCTACCCCTTCTGGTCTCCACATAGGTCTATCAACGAAATCGACCACAGACTCGTCCAATTCTTTTAACGAACGGTCCGCTTTTCGTTTTCAAATCGTTGTACATATTTGTTGTTGATTTCGATGGCCGCAACGATCTGTCACACACACACATCCATACGCCTTTGTTTAATATAATCTTGTGTGACTGTGTGAGTGAGTGAATTGCATCTAGATCGTATGATTTACATCGCTAATGTGTGACCTATGTTCAATCTCGATTATACGGCAGCCGGAACCCGAACCGAACATTTTCCAGTACTTTACTAAGTTATGTATGTAAACAAATCTTGGAAGTAGAATTTAACCAATTTCTAATTGTCGTATCGTTTTTTAAGTGTATGTAATTCGGATGACAATAATACAATAATTTGTTACCATAGATTTGATTTGATGATGGACCCAGGAGGTGGATAGTGGAAATAAATAACGAAACGATGTAACCCTATCGAGTTTGGGCTCGTGTGATTTGTCTTCACAAGTTGTCTGGTCCTATAGATGATCATGTCCTGATGATGGAGCTGGAAGGTGGTTGCAGGAACTATGTAATGAAACGACGCGATGTAGTTGGGGTAGGGGTAGGGGTAGGGGTAGGTATAGGGTATATTTTATTTTGTTCGTAAATATCCACGGGCGAAGACGGGGGCGGAATGCTAGTCTAATATTTAAAAAAAATGGTTTGTTCGTAGACTCAAAAACTACTAGACTGATTTCAAAAAAATTGATAGCCCAATCCTAGAGGAAGATTATAGGCCATTTAACACAGCGCTACTTACTCAAGGGGGTGAATTGTATTTCTAATTAATACCACGCGTTATTTAAAAAAAATATTTTCAGAAGAAAAGAGCTTGAAATTCACAAAGGAAGAAAATAATATTATTATATCACTTCCATATAGTATAGGATTATATTATTTCTATAGGTACTTATAACTAAAGACTTTGTGGTCATATTTATATACACATCTACATCTTGACGGCTTCTATACCTTACTGGGCAGCCACAGACGTCAGTAACAATGTCCACTTTTTGCCAGTTGTCCATATTAAACAGAACAGGTGGGAATAATTGAGCTATAAAACTTACAGATGATCTATAGAACCTATTTCAAGTATCAACCGCCAAATAGTACACTAAATTTGAAATTCGAAATCGTATCGCGTCCTGACGTTTCCTTTACGTGTCGTTTCCGTGCGCACACGCATCCTGCATCTGTAATAGTGCGCTTATATCGCTCCCTAGGATTTTTTTATTTTTTCCATTTTTTTTCTGTTCATTCTAAGTATATGTATCCTGTTTTTTTATTAATGTAGGTGGATATGTCAAAGATGTTCATTTTGTAGTCAAGAAATGTACTTTTAAATATAAGCAGTCGTGAGCTTTGTTTATAATTAGTATAACTTGTTCGAGTTTGACTCCATTTGATACATAATGACCACTTAGACTCAGTATATCCTCGATGCCCTCAACGGTTTGCAAAAAAGAGCGATTCGCATCATCAATGACCCAAAGGCCACACGAAATCTCGAGCCTCTACAGTTACGCAGAGACATAGCCTCTCTTAGCGTCTTCTATCGTCTGTATTATGGGGAGTGTTCAGAAGAACTCCATGGCCTCATCCCTCCATCCCCTTTTCGCACCCGCACTCTGCAAACGAACGAAAAATTCACTGACTCGTTCCTGTGTCGTACTGCCAAAAAGTGGAATGAACTTCCGGCGTCGGTCTTTCCTCCTTTCTACAACCTTGGGTCCTTTAAGCGAAGCATTTCATGCTTTCGAGCATCTCTACGGCATAGTGGGCGCGACTGGCGGACTGTATTACGAACTGCCAGTCGCGCGCATTCATGGACCAGCCATCTATGCTTAACAATCAGGCGGTGGCAAGGTCACATGTCGTCTTCTCTATAAAAAAAAAAGACAAAATCTACAGGGATTAGACAAAATGTAAAAGCTTTCTCTAGAGATCACGTGACAAATGTCATAAATAGTCAAACTGATGCAACTGAGGACGATTGTGTCATGCTCGCACGGCTGAAAAATATGTGGTTTTTTTCTTTCTTCACGGATTGCCTTACAGCTCCCGAAACCGTGTTACGGTTCCAGGGTACCCAGCGGAAGACCTAGTCTCCCTTGTTTAGTCGCGCTGGTATTTGTGAGGCTATACCTAACGAGCGGCTAGTACTGTTGAGATATTTAGATGGAAAAGCCTCTAAAGAAGCCCACGCACTGGTTTTTATTATATTAAATAGACAATTTAGTACACTTTCAGTGCATAATGTTTGAAGTCGGTACACTTTTTTTTAAAAGGCAATTATTATTTGCGTGTTAAATAAACTTATTTGTATTATGCCAAATACACACACCCATTTTTTTACTGTGTAACAATATGTATTTCCAGCATATAGCCTCAAAACACATAATTTTAGCCATTATTGATTGAGTAACCGTTCGCATATATTTTAATGAAATAAGTAATTGACATGTCTAGTGTCTACCACAGAGTCAGTTATCTCCTTGAAGATATTTATTGCTCTAGTGTGACCTCTCAATCTAAATGTTAGCGGGGGGCTGACCTATAAAATCAGAACATTAATAATATATTCACGGTATAGTTAATCGAGTATGTACACGCAATGTCAGCCTTTCAAATGTAAATTAGTTCATGTTTGAGAAATTTTGCTGTATGTCTGTTTATTTGATTTATTGAAACTGGACACACGGCTCCCATTCACTAGATTTACACCCAGGTTTCGCTCGTGGGACTTGATCCTAGCAAAGAACGCACCCCTAGATATCTAGATCTAGATAGCTGCTATTCAGCCAGCGGAAATGTGCCTACCCATTCGTCCAATCACCGGCGCGCCGCTGTATATACGGTCCACCGAAATCGACCACAGACTCGTCCAATTCTTGTAACGAACGCTCCGCCTAGATCATACGGCGACCGGAATGGGAAATTTTCGGTGCGATACCGGTCCAATGTGTTGTTGTTTATCGGTTCAGCAATATCGATACCGATTCTGGATTCTAAAATATTGATACTTTATCATATCAATAACATAAATCCTCTTACTTCGCACGGGTTCATGGTTTATACAATTCGGTAGGTAAAGTAAAAGTTAAGGTATGCTGAATCCAAAACCGTTTCGAGATATTGGTTTAATAATCCGTATTTTTCAATTTATAACTCTTAAAATCGTGAGATTGTCTTTATTTTTTCAAAAACAATTAATTTACTTAACCTACATTTCACCTATGAATGACGTCATTATATCGGCTAAATAAAAGAAAAATATTTACTTGTCAACTTGTCAACCAATGTTACCCTGTTACTAGATATACTACTATTTCAGTAGTTTTTATAACTAATCTAGTTTATTATTTAGGAAGAATGTTTAAGCATTTTTTATGGTAGGATATTCTTTGACCTTTGTATATATTTTGTATCACAACAACTATGCAGACTACGGTATAAAGGGCGTAAAGATGTGTTTCTTTGTTTATGTTTTAATATGTTTTATGTAGAAGTGGTAGGTTTTGGTAGATTTTGTAGGATTAAGAGACAGCAACACTATTGTTTGTTAAATGTCAAAGTCAAAGAACACAGATGTTCTTTTTTCTGTACCAACGTATCAAAGGTATTGAAGTATTCAGCCGACAAAATGACGTCATCGGTGCCAAAACTTTGATCATTTATTATAAAAAAACTACTGTATAGAAATCAAAAATATTGAAATTAGTTTCTTAAAATAGCTTAATCTTTAAAATAAAAATATAAAAATCGTACCTTAGCTTTTACTTTACATACCGAATTGTAACTCCCAGAAAAATACGCTTATTACTATTTATCTATTAAAGACAGATATATGTTACTGCAGACTTTTTTGTAGATAAATTGAATCTACACATTTCTGTTCTACATCATTTTGTTATATCTCTGACGGATTAGACAGCATACGCCATAGAAACGCGCAGGAGCTAACTTTTTCCCGACTTGATTCACTAATACTGTTATTGCTCAGCTCCTAAACATGATAAGCCATGTTTATTACTCGTTAAACCTTCATCTAATTGCGAAAACCGCATCAAAATTGATTCAGTAGTTGAAAATGTTTTAAGGTCGCCATCATCGGGACTTATATTACCTGTGCGGGGCGAAGAGTCTGAATTTAGAACAAGTTTATACATTTTGAATTTAGAACATTTTGGAGTCAAGTGGAGTATTTTTTTTTATTATTATTCACGGGTT
This sequence comes from Nemapogon koenigi, assembly GCA_963924495.1. Classification (NCBI taxonomy): domain Eukaryota; kingdom Metazoa; phylum Arthropoda; class Insecta; order Lepidoptera; family Tineidae; genus Nemapogon; species Nemapogon koenigi. Next base: position 990,536 of record OZ004640.1, on the reverse strand, counting down.
GCCTTACAGCCGATCCCAGGGTAGCCAGTGGAAAACAAAGTCTTCCTCAATTAGCCAATATTTTTTTGAGTTCCGACATCTTATCCTTTGTCGTCGAAAGTATACCATTATTAGGTCTAGTGTTGATGAGGGGGCTTTTAAAAAAAGTGTACCGACTTCAAAAATTTGCAGTGAAAGTAAGAAATAATAAATATTTCGTCGTAGAATTTGAAGATGGTTGGTGCCAAATTAGAAACAACTTAGTTCCCAAATTCACTAATCTAGACAATTCATTAGGAACCTACGATCATCAGTACAAACATAGATAATATTGAACAGATTTTTATCTTCTTAGATGTTTACTTAATTTTGTATCCTAATTTTACACCTTAAAATTCTAATTCTTCAAATTCTACGACGAAATATTTATTATTTCTTACTTTTCAGTGTAAATTTTTGAAGTCGGTACACTTTTTTTTTAAAGTTAATTTATTTTTCCCTTTTAAGTGATTACAAGTATCATCACAAAATATATAGGTATATAATCGAAATCGGCTTGGCATTTCATCGAGTTATGACAAAAATTTACTTATAAATCAGTTTTATTCAAAATTACTGAACCAATTTCACTAAAAAAAATGAGACCACACGGGAAGTACCAGCTTTCAAATAAAAAAAGAATCATCAAAATCGGTTCACCCAGTCGATAGTTCTCAAGTAACATTCATAAATAAAAAATAAAAATACAGTCGAATTGAATACTTCCTCCTTTTTTTTTGAAGTCGGTTAACAACCCGCCCCAAACGTCTGTCTGTCTGTCTTTTCACGCAAAAACTACTGAACGAATTTTGATTCAGTTTCACGATTACATAGGTTTCAAGAGGTCATCATGTTATCAAGTCGGGGAAAAAGCTAGCTCCAGCGCGTTTCTATGTCGTATCTGTCTAATCCGATATAATAAAATGATGTAGGAAAGAATTATGTAGAATAGAACTATAACCACTTCTGATGAAAAAAAACCGTATGTTTGTTACTCAATCACGCCAGAACGGCTGAACGGATCTGGATGAAATTTGGCACAGAGATAGATTATAGTCTGGAATAGCACATAGGCTACTTTATATACCGAAAAAAATTATGGGTCAGTGGGATAGATTTGTTTTTGTTTTTCAAGGGATCGACATGATTTTTTTCATAGTGGTAATTTAGGGGTCAGAGAATGACATAGGGTAAATTACAGCCACGGGATTATATCTTTTTGGATCTATTTCCACGCGGGTGAAACCGCGGACAGATGCTTGTTTGTGTATAAAACAAATCCTTTTTCAATTTATCTGTGTACGAGTACATAAATTAATTCCTAATTAAGAAATAAACATAACATCTTTATTTTTAAGCACCTTATTATCTCATGGCTTCGTTCAGGGTTCCGAAATAACATATCATTAGTGAATAATAAAAAATCCATTGCTACCGCAACTTTGGATTTGATTATAATTGTATACCTCAAAGCGTTATTATTGTTTTTTGTCCAAATCGGGCTAGTGGTTACTCTATAATGTGCAATGATTTGTGAGTTATTATTATTTATATTCTTGGGGTACCGTTGGAAAATTGAAATTATTATAATATTTCGCCTTATAAAGTGAAAATTCGCATGCGAAGTTTTTTTCATGAGTTTGACTTGTAAACAGGACTAGAATCCATTTTATTTCCTGAAAAATGTAAAAGTGAAACAGTTATGAACAGCTAAATGAATTTGCATGAAATAATATACAGGCTGCGTCGGTGGCCTGGTGGTTACGACATCTGGTATTAACTAGGCAGACCACGGGTTCGATCCCTGATCCATCCCGGTAATATACCAATGGGTTTTTCAATTAAATTTTTTTATACATAATCCGACAAACCACACTTAGAGGCTTTTCCATCTAAACATACCTCAATAGAACTAGCCACTCGTAAGGTATTGCCTCACAAATACCATCGGCTAAACGAGGGAGTCTTGGTCTTCCGTTGGGTACCCCTAAAACCGTGATACGGTTAAAAAAAAGCATCTACAAATATTTCATACCGGATTATAATAAAATATAATATGCTATTACGCTGACAAAAGAACGGGGGGGGGGGGGGGTGTAAAAGTGACTACATTTTGTTGAGTTGCGGGCTACATCAAATTCATAATAAAGATTTTTTTTCATCTTTGCGGTTCACGGTAAATTGATTATTTCCAGATAATTGAGAGTGCATCTGAACAAAAAAATATTTTATTGCACTATGTCTTTTTATAAGAGTTTAGTTTTGTAATTATAGATCGTTTTATTTTTAGGGTAAACTTACCATTCATTAACTCGCCTTTAATTGTGTCTGTATCATGCAAAACGACGTTTCTTATTGATGAAATTGTGGTGTGCCATGACGGCAAATTCGCGGAAAATATCTAGTTATTAATAATAATTGTTGCCCATTGATATTTTGTTTTGAAGAAAGAAGATTAGATTGTATTTCAAAAAGTATGTGTAGCCGATATTTGAGTCTCCCCAACGAATCGCCAGTTTTTTGAGGCATTTTGAGATTCAAAAGCTTCTTAGTTTACTTTTTTGAAGTACATAAGTAATGTATGAAACTAATTAATGTCTATTATTTCCATAAATTATACCCTAAATAAATTTAATTATACAATTGTTATTAATTAATTATTATAAAATGTTAAGATTGCTCTAACACACAGAAGCGCAGTACAAAACTTTGATTTAAGATTTTGGTCCATGAATCCAGTAAAAAAGCTTATAACAGAAACATTTACCCTAATGCACAATTAGTTCGCATGTTGCGATGATCATCAAATTTTGTTGACCTTCATTGAACAAAAACTTAATCGAAATAAAGCAGGAAAATATATTAAACAAATTATAACATTTATTGTGTTAACTACGTCGAAATTATTTTGATTCCCTTTTATACTTATCTTAAAAGTCCTTAATTGCGTCTTTATGTCTGATATTCGAACTAACATAAAAATAACTTTTAGTTATCTGTATGTAAGTCAGGCCTGGCAAATTTACCTCCCCCGCTCACCTATGTGGTTATGTCGTTTCGTTACAGAGTTCCTGTGGCCACCTTCCGGCTCCATCATCAGGAACCTAGACATCATCTAGGACCAGAGTACAAATCAAACGAGCCCAAACTCGATGGGTTTCACTATCCACCTCCTGGCTCCATCATCAGATCAGATCGATTATACCAAATTATTGTAGTATCATCCGAATTACATACACATGCAAAGTTCTTGTATCAAATCGATACGACAATTAGAAGTTAAATTCGACTTCCAAGATTTATTTATTTATTTTTTTATTTTTTTTCTTTGATTCCATTCTTAAACTATCACCGAATTATGAAATATAGGTACGATTTTCACACGGGAACTATAGATACATAGCTGCTAACTACATTAATAGGTGCCATATAAAAGATTGTCAAATAAGCTGTGAGGTCCTAAGGAAATAGTTAAACTTGTTAACACCGGATGTGGAGATATGATATGAGAGTTCTAAAATATTATTTTGTGACATAAAATACACTTTTCAAATGTATACTGACTTCAAAAATTGTTCACTGATAAGAAAGAATTCATTAAATATTCCGTCGTTGAATTTGAAATCGGTTGGTGCCTAGTTATTTATGTTTGTAATTAATTCTCTAGATTAGTAAAATGTAGAGCTAGGTAGCTTCTAATTTAGCACCAACCATCTTTTAATTCAACGACGAAATATTTAATTATTTCTTCCGTTTCTTTGAACAATTTTAAGTCATTGCACATTTTTAAATACCATTTTTTTCAAATTCTGCACTAAATACTTCAACAAAAACCGGTGCAGCACTTTTGTTGCAAAACAATAATACTCCCGAGCACAACCCTTCTCACTTACCGTCTCTATTGTAGAGTCATTATCGTCGCTGACAAACAGTGAGACAAACAAAAATGTGCAGTTAGCTGGGAAGTCAAAACAGACAGTTCTGAGAAGGTTTGCAAATCGTTTTATATTGTTTTCTTATGAATCTTAATCCTCTGGAGATGAATATTTATATGTACAGGATGTTTCTGATTTATTATTAAGTAAGTTATTTCAAAATTAATGATCTGAGATTTAAAACCTTTCGTCTACTTACTATTCCACACGAAGTAAAAAGGTTACGAGTATTAAACATGGAACTATAATATTTAGGACCAGATGGCGTATGCTATCTAATCCGTCAGAGACACAATAAAATGGCGTAGGAAAGAATGGTGTAGAATAAAATGATCTACAAAAAATTCTGGGGTCGCATTATCTCTAATTATAAGTAGTTTTATTTCATATCGTATTCAAATTGTTGTCAATATCAATATTGTACGTTTTAATCTAAAATAAATTTGGTCCGCGTGGCATGGTGGCAAGAACGCTGGCTGCATTTCCTCGCTGTATAGCTATGCTAATTCTCTGGGCGAAGAAAGAGCCAGCCCTCTTGTCACCTGTAGCGCCGACAATTTTTGGTGTTATATCTTTATAAAATTTTTTGGCACTCGGCCCCCATGAACCTAGAGTCTCTACTGCAAACGGCACAAATATATTATCTTTTTCAATTTGTATATACTTGCGCCGTTTGCAAGTCTCTGCTGTTTCTGCAGCTGCCCCGGCTCTTATCGCTGTACTCGAGAGATGTGAGGGCGCCAAGGTATCAACACAAGTTGCGTCCCATACTAGGGCCCTCCCCCTCTTCCAAGGTACCAGCTTCATGCCATCCGGTCTCTTGCCATCATCACGTACAAGACCACAGGGTTCCAGCATAGCTGGTACATTGATGGTGGCAAGAGCCCGTTTAATAACTTCATTTAAAGAGCCGTGGCGCGAAAAACGACCTCCACTTTTTTGACAGCAAAGTCCATGGAGGCCGAGAGCATTGACGTCGCTACCACACGGACATTTATGTGGCATGCATATCGATGCCCCGAGACGTATGCCAGTTGCGATTCTAAAAGTATTATTGTCTAGTAAGGTCCCAAGGTTGGTTGCTGGTATTGTATGAAGCCAGTAGCCAGATTCCTTTTCAGAGACAGCTAATAGGCGAGCTTTATCTATATTATTTGAGAATTTCTGGGCCAACTCTTGATGGATTTTTTGCACTAATGGGGCATCCCAAAGTTTTTGTACATTTGATTCCTTTGGGATGTCTTCGTTAGGGTAAATTGATTTCCATGCTTCAACTGCCTCTGTTGCATAGGCCAATTTTATAGGTGAAGATTTTAAAATTTTGACTGATGTAGAATAGGCACTATTTACAGAGGACAGGAAAGCAGGTAGAGCAACACTGGAGATTTTGCGAACTCCGATACCGCCTAACTTAATTGGTAAAGTTGCTTGGTTCCAAGAGTTATTGTTAAAGTGTAAATTTAGAATTTTCTGTAGAGTATCTTTTAAAGTTGTATCGAATCGATCTAATAGGCTTGGGAATTTCCAGATTGGGCTTGTGCGTAAGATATATGTAAATTTGGGGACGAAAAGGCAGTATTTTAGTATCGTATATGCAACGTGAGAATTTAGTAATGCCAATCTATTTGAATAATCCGAAAAAAGAGGTTCGATACTTTTTTCTAATAACGGAGCTCCAAGAAGGTAGTGTTCTTTGTTAACAAGTTTAATACCGGGTGCAAGATCGTTAAATTTTTTTAAAGTGGTTTGTTTTTCTAAATTTGATAATTTATCAGAAAGAAAAATTTCGCATTTAGAAAAGTTCTATTTTAGGCCTAATTTATAAAAATTTTCTTTTAGTAATATCAAATCTTGCCACCATGCCACGCGGACCAAATTTATTTTAGATTAAAACTGTATACTTAGATAATTCTTTGAAACAATAAATTAAAAATATTGTACGTTTGTTCATTATATTTTTAAAATGTACCTACCTAATAAATCAATCAAATTTGTGTTTAAGTTTAGGAATTTTCACACACAGCCACAATTTGCTGTTTATTTCGTTACCTTTGATTAATTTTCCTTAGACAAAGATATTTGGCAAAACCTTGTTAAACTACAATATTATAGGAGTCGAATTGGTAGAGCATTGTACTTAAACCAGGGGGTATCGGGTTCAAATCTCAGTTGTACCAAAAATACTAAGCACTTTTCTCGAGCTTCGGAGGACACGTAAAGTTCTACAGAAATCTAGTCCAGGTATCTTTGGCCACGTCACAAGGTATAAAGGCAGTGAAAATAAATTTTGTTTGTTTGTTCAAAACATAAATATCTAGATAGATAATCGAAACACTCTGTATATCCTAATTTCTAAGTGTCGCTCCATTTCCGTCCTAACAAACCAGAGCGGCCCCTGCTGCGTAACTTTAAACCACACTATGTGTCATAAATCTGTCATAACTGACACAAAAAGGGGTTTGTCATATATAGACGTCTGACTAATTGTTCACCGCAAGAAATATTATGAATGAATTTAACTCACATTATCTAATTTTTTTTTATTTTAACGTGTTTAGTTGAATAGAAAATGTCGCTTCATACTCATCCCGCCAATTTTTACTTTTATGGATGTTTCTGATTCAATCCTAGCTCTTGCCAAAAATACAAAGCTTCGAAAGTCGCACACCTTTTCATAATAAACCTTTTAAAAAAAAGTGCACCGACTTCAAAAATTTGCACTGAAAAGTAAGAAATAATAAATATTTCGTCGTAGAATTTGAAGACGGTTGGTGCCAAATTAGGATACAAAACTAAGTAAATATCTAAGAAGATAAAGATCTGTTCAATATTATCTATGTTTGTATGTACCTACTAATGATCGTAGGTTCCTAATGAATTGTCTATATTAGTGAATTTGGGAACTAAGTTGTTTCTAATTTGGCACCAACCGTCTTCAAATTCTACGACGAAATATTTATTATTTCTTACTTTTCAGTGCAAATTTTTGAAGTCGGTGCACTTTTTTTTAAAAGGTTTATTTTACCCTTTTAAGTGATTTTGCTGCCTTGAGAGACAAATAATAACGCAACTAAAAAAATATTGATGGAAAATTAAAAAAAAATACCCCTGTGGATGTGATTTGAACCATGTAATGTGCTTGTGCATCCTATGCACATTTAACCGCTAGACCATCGTCACGAAAATTGACAACTTCGTGTCAATAGCAACCGTTGCTAAGGCTTTTTCTGATACATAATTTTCAGCCGTAAACAGAAATTAATTACTGAATTCCTGAAAAACTACTGAACCGATTTTCGTCATATGTCTGTGAGATAATGTCGAGAAATTATTATATCTTGAAAAAAATAAGTGGTCAAAATCGGTACATATTTTATCGAGATATCAAGAAAAATGTACTTATAAAGTCAGTTTTTTCAAAATTTCTGAAAAACTAATGAACCAATTTTTATGAGATAAAAATGGGACCAATCCGGAAGAATTATCTGACGATTAAAAAAGAAACCATCAAAATCGGTTCACAATTGGCGGAGTTATCGACGTACATACATACATAAAAAAAAAAAAAAAAAAAAAAAAAAATACGGTCCGAATTGAGAACCTTCTCCTTCTTTTTTTGGAAGTCGGTTAAAAATAATATCTATTAAAGAAGTGACAACTTTTTAAATGCTGATTTTCTTTTTTATTTCAATTTCGATTTTAATTTTAATTTTCTGTTTAATTTAATTTTAATTTTGATTTTCAACTAATTTTATTTCGTCTCTGTCCACGCCGCAAGGTATATAATGACTGTGATAGTGTTGTTGTACTTTTATATGATATCGTTGTGATCTATGGCTATGAAATTTTTTGGTATTCCGCTGAGTACCCCCAAGCTTTGGTTACTTACTCGTCCAATTTCATACAAAACCACTTTCTTTAATTCAGACTTCCATAATAGTAATGTATTTAGTGTGTACTGTTATAAACAGACAAGATGTCATTACGTTTGTAATTTAACAGTTAGTAAAGTATACTGTGAAATAAACTTGTTGCACGACAAAAATTTTAAAATAGATTATATTTTTGCACTTCCTACTGCACTTTATAACGGGCTATACCACAATGTTATAGTATGGTCAGATGAACTTGATACTTAATATTTATTATAGGTTTTTCAAGATTTGCTAGAGGTATCCTAGGTTGTTGGAATGAAGAAATATTTGAAATAAAAGTTTCCAAAAAAGTGTTGAATTAATATATGAAATAGCAAATAATCAATATAAAATCGAAAAACCAGAATGAGATAAAATTTAAGATCAACACTTTTTTGAAAACTTTTATTTCATATATTTCTTCACGAGAGAGAGCGGGATGGTGCTCTACAAAACTTTCTTGACACATTTTCCCCAAACGGCGTACTCCTTCTTAGGAATGTGTAGATATGTAATTCGATTCCTTGATCTCGGGAATCGCAAAAAACTTGAGAAAATATGATATTGGATGTGTAATTTTTGTATAGTAAGCAAAATAAAATCGCAGGTTTGAATTTCGAGCCAAAAGAGAGCGAATCCATTGTCTATGCCAGTGTTGTCGTTTGAAAAAATCGTGACATTACTTTGGTTGGTTTCGAGATTTAAGGCCGATTTACACAATATTATGAACTTATCCCAAACCTATGCACAATCAATACTACGCGGGCGAAGCCGCGGTCACTAGTTATCAATAAGCCCTAATTATAAATGGAGCTTCGCACGGGTACAATATGGGTTTACAAAAATTTTAATACATACATAAATTCGCTTATAACTACTTATTTATTAGTGATAGATATATGCTACTGGGGACTTTTTTCTATATTATTTTATTGTACACAATTCTTTCCAACATCATTTTGTTAAATCTCTGACGGATTAGACAGCTTACGCCATGAAAACTCGCTGGGGATAAGATTTTTCTTCGACTTGATTCACTTATAGGTACTGTTATGATCAGCTCCTGATAGGTCCATGTTTAATAATCGTAAACCTTCCCGGTGAAACATCGATCTAATAGTGAAAATGGCAACAAAATACCTACGTTTATTAGTTTTTGCGTGAAATTATCACAGACAGACAGGCCGAGAGAACTTTGTTTTGTGATAGTGAAGACATGGGTTTTTTTTTTCGCCTCAATTTTTTTACTCGACCTAGGATTGGATTGGATTGGTCTGTCTACTGACTACATCATAAATTATACAACGTTTATTTAATTTTTGACTCATTACATAAAAACTAATAAACGTGGTTTTATGAAACAAAGCCTCACCTGTTGTACGCATAGCTTAACTAGACACCTCATTCATTAAAATTCATCCAGCCGTTGGGATGCATCGAGGGTATAAAGAATTCCACATACATACGAGTGTAAAAGATAACTCGTCGGGTATAACGCATTATATTCTTAGGAAGTTCTATAATGAATGTATCAAGATCCTCTAACCCGTACACAACAAATAATTTAACCCTTGTAGTGTCGTAGAAAATATCGCGGGTGTCTACCGCAAACTCGTTAACTAAATAAACGTTGCGGTTAAGGATCTGATTGATGTACCTACTGTACCTTCATAACTTTTATATAATTAGGGGTAAATAGATAGAGAAATTACAGAGAAAGTTCAAAGTTCAATACTTATATGATGAGATAAGTAACAAAAATTATTAGAGAAATAGATGGAAACTGAGGCTTTTCCATCTAAATATACCTCAACAGAACTGTCCACTCGTTAGTTATAGCCTCACAAATACCATCTGCTGAAATAGGGAAACTTGGTCATCCGCTGGGTAATACGATGAAAATAGATCTAGTTTACTCTTATACCATCTGCGCGCGAATCATAATCGCATATTCCACAATCGGTCCTTCATTACTGAGGGTCGTGACTCCGACTCAAGTCCTTAATTATCTTGACTTAATTATAATGACTGAGGTCCTCAGCTGATGAAGGGCTGTGGTGTCCAGGTTTTTAATCTGACCATCGTTTGGGGCTTCGTCCTCGAGGTCTCTTGGCCACTTGGCAAAATTTTTCACGTCAATTTTGGAATTTTGAGGCCACTTTACATCCCGGTAAAATATATAATTCCCTCGGAAATAGTAGATTGTTCAGCAAGGGATGAAATGAGCCGTGTGCAATTGAGGCCTCAAAATTTACAATTTCAATGAGCGTCTTTTTTCTTTCTCTGAATGGAATTTATAGAATAAAAAAACAGCACTTTATCAAAATACATTACCTCCCAGGAGAAAGTCGTTGCTGAGTGGGGCGAAAATAAATTCATACAAATTTTTTTCCCGCAATCACGTACCTACTTTCGGTCTTGCAGCAGGTGTAGTATAAGTATATAAAAGTACTTCATATATTTTTTTTATTTGTCTCGCAGATCGCTAAGTGTATATTTAATGAACCAATTTTTACTAAAAAAAACGGGACCACACGGAAAGCACCAGCTTTCAAATAAAAAAATAATCATCAAAATCGGTTCACCCAGTCGAAAGTTCTTAGATAACAAACATAAAAAATTAATAAAAATACAGTTGAATTGAGAACCTCCTCCTTTTTTTGAAGTCGTTTAAAAATACGCGCAGAATTGAGAACCTCCTTCTTCTTAGTCGGCATAGTCATTGCTGAAGGTCTGGTCGTGCCTGTCATGAAGAGGTATAGTTCGTCACTTTCTGGATAACACGCCTCCATGTGTCCCGGTTCTGGGCACTTTATTTGGTCATCCCATCGTGTAGGCGATCGACCGCGTGGTGATTAGCTTTTCAAGGTTGTCAGTCAGGGTTTCTACGAGCAACATGGACGAAGTAGTTGAGAGCAGAGAGATGACAGCCATGTCGTTATGCGGAGTTCGCTGCGAGCGGTCCAGGAAATGTGAAATTTCGAAAGCATCAATTCCTAGAACCTCCTAATAATTTCTAAAGCGTATTATTGTTGCGTTTTCGGTAATCAGTGACATCAACTTTACATGAAGAGGAACTCTTTTGTGACACGTAGACAGCTCGAGCGAAGTGGCGAGCAAGTAAGCACTTATATTAATTGTTACTTATGACAGCTTCGTGATGGAAACATTTAGATATACAATCGACTTAATTATTTTAATACATCCAATACCTGATCAAACAATACCGTCTACGTGTAATTCCCTTAAGCTCATTGGTCATATTGTTCATAGCGGTCAAAGGTTCGATTCCGCGTCCTTACTTACAAAATAGACTCGTTATATATGTCAATCATTCTGACCGCTCGCTCGTCAAACCTATTCAAATATATATATACGTTACAAATAGCAATTAGTGTCTGTGAGTGTGTAAGCGCGCATTCGATTTTTTATAGTTTTCATTTTTGACCTTATGACACTGTGCTTGTCTGACTGTTGATAGATGAAAACGTTGAAATTATTAAAAAAAAAAGAGAAACTAGAATGTTTCTATTTTTTATTCCTATTTGATCTTATCACCTACTTTAATGATGTCCACATTTAGCGAGATTTCTAAATTTTTTTATTAAAATATATTATTTTTATACACACAACAATAAATTACATCTCAACCAGCAGCCTAATTGCGTAACTTTGATAGTGATCCAATCACTATAATTTTTTTTAAAAACGTGAAATTTTCGTTTTTATATTTTTTCTCAAAAACGGTTTGAGATATACGGCACAAACGCAGCACAATGTAGCACAATTAACGAAAATACACATTTCGAAAAGTGCGGGGCTAAATTCGACCTTTATCTGTAAAAAAATTATAGTGATTGGATCGCTTTCAAGTTACGCAATTAGGCTGCAGGTCCGCGTGGAATAGTGTCAAGAATACTGGCTGGATTTCCCCGCTGATTCGCGATGCTGACCAGAAGAGATGATCAGTCGTGGGGATATATCCTCACGGACCTAGAGTGTTTAGGTACACCAAACGACACAAATTCGTAGTTTTCTTTAATTGGACTTTTCTTTTTTCTTTCACGGGTTGCCTTACAGCTCCGGAAATCGTGCTACATTCCCAGAGTACCCGGCGGAAGACCAAGTCTCCCTCTTTTAGCCGATGGTATTTGTGAGAAAAGCATCTAAGTGTTGTTTGTCCGATTGTTTTTAATTATAAAGAGCCATTATTAAATTACATTATAACTACCAAATTAAACAGAACAGGTGGCAAGTCATTCGCATTTACCTATTCGTTATTAGAAGTCTAGATTTTTTGCTCTAAGATTTGTTTATGCAAACCAAAGCAAATATTTGGTAGATATTCTATGCTTAGGTAAAATTTAAACTTACTTTAGTTTTTTAATAGCATCCACGAGTGTTTTAATTCCAAGTTATGTGCCCGTGCATACACTACTTTATATAATCCCATGCAATAGTACAAACTAAATTGAACCATCATATTTTTCCTAATCGACAAATTGGCGGCAAACCGCGGTTACCTACCTATTGCGCATGCGTGTCGATATTTTCATAGAGTTTAATGTGGCTGCATAAAACATTATCCTCAGCCCTTACTGCATTTAAAAAAAACAAAATATTACGATATCGTTTTTGTATGAAAACTTCGGTACTATAATACATTACAGTATCGAAGTTTGACAAATTACAGACGCGTGTAAATAAAACATATCATTATGAAGTAAAATTCGATTTTGTAACAGAGACTTTACGATATAAGAGTAGATAAAACCTATTAACGCAATTCTCAAACGACAATTCTTCTTAAAGTTGTATAGCATTACAATAGAAATAACCTCACTTATATTATCTAAAGTAAAATAGGTTGCCTTTCGCGAAATGGTTAAAGGCTACAAAAAGACTTTCGAACAAAATGCACTGTGAAATCGTTAGCGCAGGTTAGGTGAGATGTGGCGCCGATAACACATAGATACTATCTCACAGATACAGCCTCACATATTCCCACGATTTGCTTTCATTACTTACTATTTAGATATATTACTAGTCGCTGACCATGGCTTTACTCGTATTATATTCATATTGATCGAGATTATAAAACACTTGTAAGACTATCAAACGGAAATAATATTTGACATTTAAAATTAATTTTACAATATACAGGGAGTCAGTTTATTGAAAATTAGCTCCTTTCACGTTAGATTAGCAATATCTTTATTTTTATAAATGCAAACGCGGTATGTAATATCGGCTTAGAATCTGGACAAATTTGGTAACTTTTCAGAATTGATAAGTACATTTTTTTCATAATGAGAGGTTGAAATCGTGTAATATGAACTTGGTACTCTTAACTTGAGGAAAAAATTGTTTTTTCCGACGGAACCCTCAATGTTACTGGAGAAGTTATACCATTATTCAAGAGTACGTACACTGCAAAAAACAGAATGGAAAATAAGGTTCATTTGTAGTCAGGGCAAGCAAAATACTGGTCAAAGGTGTGATTTTCCTGGAATTTTATTAAGGTCAAATTTCTATGACGTGATGCTCCTGATCTGGTATATCTCTGGTTGCAAGATTATCCATTATTTACTAGACACCCTGTATAAAAGATTATTTCTTTCCGTTCTTAAATAATAATTGTGCAATAATAGTAATAATAATTTAATGTCGAGTTACTTTATTTACGACTCGCGCGCTGAGCTTCAGAACTTATCGTTTAGGTTTTCCATCTAAACTACAAGAAAGAAATTCCATTTTTTTTTTAATTTTAGACTCAGTATTTCGGAGATAAGTGAGGAGGGGGTATGGTCAATTTTCATATTCATATATTTTCTTTAATATAATTTAAACTATGAAAAATATATTTGATTAGTCACAATTTTTTTTTACGTTTATTTTTTCACCCATATTTCCTATTCAATAAAGCCCATTATAAAATGACAGCTATTTCACTTTGATATATTGAATAAGTAACTATTTGCTAAATTACAGTGACAGGTGGATTATTTACAGAGAAATTGGGAATAGTTTATTCCAGAAAAGTTATGGATATAGGAGCCTTAAGTTTGTTAGCGCAATAAACTCAGTAAACTGCGCGTGTTATTTTATCAATATCTTCTTAACAAGTTGTTAGAGAGATACACTGCAAAAAGAATCGATAAAACCAAGGATAAGATAAGATAGGCCAAGATTCACGTACCAGAAACATGAGAAAGAACGATGTCACATAAAATCGGTCTTGCAAAAATACACAAAACGGCATGCCCTTCCAGTAATATACAAAAACTATTAGAAATGGCAAGTTGTAGTTAGTAAATTAATTCTGTGTCAAATATATTTATATTTCGAAAGCTATTTAAATTTCGAAACTAAGACATAGTTAACGCGTAATTTAATAAGTAGTGAAGCCATGCAATGTATGGGGAAAAGTTATTAAGCGTTTCGGCGTAACGTTTGTTTCATAGTTTCAAGCGCATGGATTAACCTACTTTAGTCATATTATTTTGACTTTCAGACAGTCTTTACGTTTGCTTTCAATATAATTAGCCCTGTCTACCCTATAAATCGGTAAACTCCAAAAATGGCAAGCAAAAGGCTCTTAAATAAATAGCTACCTAAACAATCACGTGCTAATGAATTTCCCATTGAGTAAATTTCCTTCTAAGGTTAAACTGTTGATACGGGGTGCAGAAGACCCTGTTTTTACCTTAGAAGTGATTTTCAATTAAATTTCAATGTTTAGATTGCGTGCATGAACAAGCGTGTCGACGTCACCTGTCGCTGTCTATGATGTCATAGACCTAAGTATTGATAGAGGTGTTCGTAAAAAAATCATAATTGAGTTAAAAAATGTAATTGTAACTAATAATATTTTGTATTTTGTAATATAAATGCCAAAGTGTCTTTGTTTGTTTGTCCTGAGTGCAACGGATCAACTTGATTTTTTTACTTTTTTATTCCAGAAATCCTTCGGAAAAAAGTCACATGTCAAAATATTCTACGGACAAAGCCGGAGCGAAGAGCTAAAAAATTATAGTAAACAAATGATCTGTGTCAAATCAATTACTTAATTAAAATAAGGGTTGGTTACAATTAAAATATGACCCGTTTCAAAACCTAACCTATCTCAACTTGCGACCTCTTCTTGTCCCGTTTTGACACAGTAAAATAGTAGAAAAAAAATTAAGACTAGCATCTGGTAACATCAACGGGGTCTAACTAGTTTTATTATTTGATAATTATATCTTTATATTGAGAAAGTGAATTGTTTATAATTATTTTGTTATTTCAGTGAAAAATAAAGAAACCATATTATTTATAATGTGACATACTTGGACGACTATTTATGAAAAAAGTCAGATTCTATGCAGGAACCATGTCACACACTCATGTCTCGACTGTTCTTCTCAAATAATCTGTGACTGTTTGTTTTGAGTTTTATTAATCACAAAAGTCATTTAATTATGTATCAATAAAGTAGAAACAAAGTGAAGTAAGACCACTGTAGCTACCTATATTTTTTATTACTCTAAGATGTATCATGGAGCCTCTACATTATATTTTAGGTCTGTTTCTTTTATAGCTAATGACAGTCAGTCGGTGTGAATCCTGACACCGCAACAAGCTCGTAGCTCCTGCATAAACCTCGCCATCACTATTAAATTATTTTTCACTAATCCTTTCCCAACTTGGAAATTTAATACAGGATCTGAAGGAACGCGACCGTATTAACCGCTTCGTTTTCTGCGATAAGCAACGTTATTCTTTTTGCACTTATCAGGTGACGAATCATCACAGGAGGTGACAAGCCTGTCTATATAATTACGTGTCTTCCGAAGCAAAAGGAAATACACATTCTAAAAGAAACTGGCTAGCATTCTCAGCTTGGGTTCTATCCTCGAATCTGGGACCTCCGCCTTTGACCCTAACACTATCTGAATTTGTAAACTATACAACAACAACAAACAAACTATAAACTTTAAAATAACTCGATGAAATCTGAACAATTAAAAGATTCAAACCAAATGTCGATCCAATTACGATTGAAAACCGATATAAGAGCAAAACGAATCGAATCCGACCTCTAATCAACTCTAAGATAAGATGACCGATAATAAAAAATCAATAAAATCATTACAACAATAAAAAAAGAGGTGAAAAGCCGGCGCTTTTGAGGTGTCTGCGGCGAGCTTTGATGTCGCTATAATGCGACCAAATTAAGTCAAAAACTTTTAACACCTGTGACGAATTGAGATATCAAACGTTCCTTTTATATTTTGATGGCGGAATGTGCTTAGATTGCGATATAAGATATACAGGCTGATTTTAATAATTCACCTACTTAGAAAATTATATGTTCACTAATATGAATTAACTTCATATACTAATATGAATTAACTTCATATTTGGAACCCATATCGATAACAAAAATACAAATTGGTTCAACTATTTAGGCTTCATTGTGTGAGAAACAAAAATCTAAACTTTAGAATTTATTATGTTAATATAATTTTAATTAGGTAAATTTATCAAATTTAAATGATAATTAAAATTGTATTCTGTTTTTTCTATGATAAAAAAATGGTTTACTTCAAAATAATAACAACATAATGATGACATGTTCGTAATGTAACAGTCGTTAGTAAAAATTTGGAAAAATTCGGAAAAAAACTAAAAAGTGCTTTTTTCTACGGAAATTTTGTATGAACTAAAGACCATAATAGGGAATAAAAGTAAATATGGCCTCCACAGGTGAAGCCGGGGCTGAAAGCTAGTACTTATATATTTAAAAAATAAATATATAGATCAGAAATTCGTTATATGTGGAATTTTTTAAACAAATATTTATATATTTTAATTAAAACAGCCTGTAGATACCTATCATAACCGTTAGTTGAACTCTCACTTGATGGTAATACAATGAGAACAACTAAGAATGGCTATTATTTAGAAATAAAAATCACAATAGGTATTATAATTATTTCAAGAGTGCCACACTTTTTTCAGGATGTGTTAGATTTTGACACACATTCCTTATTGATTCATTGAATTATTTAAACCTCAGAACACGGAAAAAACCGGAATACGTCATGTGCCCAAACAAATACGCGATTTTCCGCACCTGTCATATAACTCCCTACGATTTACTAATTTTGGAATAATTTCTTATTATCAAGAGATAGGATAATATTAATAAAAAATAACACCTATTCTATGTTCTTATTCATTTTCCTTATATTTTCTTTTTATCAAGAAATACAACAACCGAGTCTATCTTAGTGTAGTAGTATTATTTTTAGCATCCATTTAAAGAATTTGCGGATTCTGGTTTATTCTGTATTCTGAGGCATCTATAAACATTTATCACATGAATGAGTTATATCAAATATCTAAGTAAAACAAATAGTTTAAATGATTCATGAAATTCTCCCAATTTTCATAACTTTTACCAATAATAAACAAATCTTGATCATGAAGTTTGTCTATAAAGCACTACACTATCTCGCTTTTCTTAAATTTGAATTTTGTAATATAATATAAGTAAGTAATTAGAAATAATGTATTTTAAGAACATATGGTAAATAAATCTTTTGTTTTCACAGAGAAATGTAGTATCGTCTTTTCTTCAATAATCCTAAATATAAAGAATGATATTATAATATTAATTTATATAAATCCTTCGAAAAAAAGAATGTTCTCAATTCGGACCGTATTTTTTTATGTATGTATGTACACTGTACACCGATGAACTGATTTTGTTGATTTCTTTTCTATTCGACAGATATTTTTTTCCTAATATGTACCGATTATGACGGCTTATTTTAGGCAAATTTATCAAGCGTTTCTTTTTCTCCAGAAATGTTGAAAAATTCTAATGGCTTACTATAAACCAAGCAAAGCCAGATCACACCCGTATAATTCACAATCAGACCAATTCCCACCATCAAATCTAAAACACACCGTGCGTTTTCGCATTTACAGCAATTAAAATCATATAAATATCGACATAACGGGCACTCATTCTCTAATTTCACACACATTTAAATAAACTTTCTTGATCGACAACTATTAAAAAAAATTATCCGTGGGAAACTGATAGCATGTCTTTAGAATACACTTCGATTTTTGACATCAATCCTACTAATATTATAAACGCGAAAGTTTGTGAGGATGGATGGATGTTTGTTACTCCTTTTACCGAAAATTTTCGGTCCGGCCAGCCGTATGATCGAGATTGAACACAGGCCACACATTAGCGATGTAAATTTAGATTACATGCAATTCACTCACTCACACAGACACAAAAGATTCGACTAAACAAAATGTCAAACATCCGTTTGTGTGTGACAGATCGTCCCGGCCATCGAAATCAACTACAAATACAACGATTTGAAAACGGATGGCGGACCGTTCATTGCAAGAATTGGACAAGTCTGTGGTCAATTTTGGCGGACCGTACGGCGGCGCGTCGGCGGTTGGACGAATGAGTCGGCACCTTTATACATCAGAATAGCACATAGACTATAATAGACAAAAAAAAGTCCGCGGTAGCATATATATCTGTAGCATACCATATTGTATCAGTGCGAATCCAGAGGCGGGGTCACTAGTATATTATATTAATATATACACGCCTTATTTCGATTAGGGTAGGCAGAGACCGATGATATTCGCTCACCACGATCCTGGCACACTTCTTCCCCTTCATTCATATCCATCCATCTTTTCATGCGTGCTCTTTTTTCACTAATTTAATCAGTGAATTATATCCTTTCTTTCCATGTGATCAAACCGTCTAAGCATATCCCTTTCTCTATCTTAGTTACTACATCATCTATTAGTCCAACACTGTACCCTTATCAAATTATTTCTCACTCTATCTTTCGCCCACACACTTTCTTCTTAACGATCTCATCTCCACTGCATTAATCTTACTTCATTTCCATACATCTATAAATTCTCGTAAAACTTCACTGGTACCTTACAGCTTCAGGACTCAGGAACCGTGTCAGCCTAAAGTCTTCCTCCTTTAGCAGATGGTATTTTTGAGGTCTGTTGATGTGTTTTGATCTTTGGGGTGCAAAAACTTCTTTTGTCGGATTATGTTCTTACATAAGTTTTTTGTTGACGCTATGGGATTGGAACCAGTGGGGTAAACATATTTAGAAAACTTTTTTTCTTTCCAGGTTGTCTTACAGCTCCCGAAACCGGTCTCAGGGTACCCAGCGGAAGACCAAGGCTCCCTCGTTTAGCTGATGGTATTTGTGAGGCTATACCTAACGAGTGGTCAGTTCAGTTGAGATATATTTAGATGGAAAATGCTCTAAGTGCAGTGGTTTGTCAAATGTCCTAAATATTCTATTCTACATTTTAGAGTTGGATGTTCTCGGGCCTGGCAACCCGTTGACCAGTCGTTTTTGGCCTTCGAAAGAAGTTGCTTCTAAGCCCACTGGTGCAGTCTGGATGTATCACATACTTTACCCAATTGGCCACCGACGCAGTTCATCGTTAGTCATAAAAAATAATGAATACATAGTAGGTATTAATAGGAAGATGTTATTGTTTTTATCGATTACTAAAAAAGGATACCAATCAAATTGAGGTCCATCAATGTCAATGACTCCGGGGCGAAGTCCTCACGACCAATTTGCCCTTCACTGATATTTGGCTTCTTGATTTATTTATTACTAGCTTTTCGCTCCCGGCTTCGCCCGGGGTTATTTTTGAACAAAATGGGTGTAAGGGGGAGAACGGAATAAGATCTATCCGACCCCAAATGTCATCCCTGCACTCTTGGTACCCTCTGCTAGACAACGAGGCTCTGGCGACCGAGCAATGGCGGTATAACCATACACCTAGCTAGGCAACTGGCTGGAAGAGGCTACAGCGAGCCTCAAGAGCTAAATAGTCTCAAAATGTCTGATGCAGAAGGCAAGGGGAAACCACTGCACTATTCTTCCCAAGAAAGTTAACCATGGTCAGTCTATACATATATCCTGCCATGATTGACCATGACTGCTCATTCAAGAACACCACGACTAAGAAGAAGCTTTTCCAGAATAAAAACCCAATATTATCTGTTCAAAATATCTTTGGTTCGTTGCTCTGGTTTGACATCAAAAGACAAACAAACAAACAAAGACACTGTCTCATTTATAATATTAGTTAAGATATACTAGCTAGATGATGCTAACTGCTTCGTTCGTATGCATTCCTTTGATTAGTAAAATCATAGTCCACAGCATAGAGTATTTATAATAGCCTAATTGGTAGATCGTTGACTTGAAACGAGAAGGTCCCAAAAAAGCACCAATTTTCTTTGAGAATATAATCTATAATCAACTCATTGTGCTTCGGAAGGCACCAACATATTCTGTCCTACATTGTCTGAGACCTTTTGACGCAAACTAATCGGATCTTGATGCGGTTTTCACCATAAGATATGTTGATTCCAGAGCTTTGACATTAACATGAGCATTAACAGTATTAGTGAATCAAGACATAACAAAATAATGTAGAAAAGAATTATGTAGAATAAAATGTTCTACAAAAAAAACCGCAGTAGTATATATATATATCTCTAATAGATACCTATTATAATAGGGATATTAGGGTATTAAATTTTTTATAAACCGATATTATACACGAGTGAAGCCGGTCGTTAGTGTTTAATAATTTTTGAAACTAAGCCAAGATTTCATAGTTAAAAACCATGGTGGCAGATGACAATAAAATCAAGAGGGGTGAATGATTTTCATTGGTTTTGCTGGCACGTGATCAGAAAAATAATTGTTAAGGTTTTGTCATTGCTTTGTCGCGAGGTTTTAGTGTTGACAACCCTTAGAATAAGGATGTGGTTATGTGACAGTGATTAATGATACAAGCGATTTTTGTCTTTTTTCTATAATGCTGAATACGTGCTTTATTATTTATACATAGACTACTTATAAAATTTATTTTTTAATTCATAAACAACTTCATATTCTTATTCGCTTTCCCGGCTTTTGGCGTGGAAGTTTTTGAAATGTCCCGAACTTGCCTGCTGTTGTCTTACAGCTCCCGGGAACCGTTGCCGGCCACAGAGTACCCAGCTAGTTAGCTCTGTGCAAAAAAATCACGTCGATTCGTTGCATTGTTATAGCCTGAAATAAGAACAAATAAACACATTTTCGCATGTACAATGAATCTGTTAGGACAGGTTACTTTATAATATATGTTTTATTAAGATTAGATATATATTTTTTAAATCAAATAACCGATATCCGCTATACTAAAAATATACATTTATACAATACTAGCATATCGCCCCCGGCTTCGCCCGTGGATATTTACGAACAAAATAAAATATACCCTTAAAGTAGCTAGATTTCGAGATTTTTTGACAAACAATTTTTTTAACTTTCGTAAAAAATAATTATTTTTTTAATAAAAAGTATCCTATGTTACTTCTAATACCTCCAAGAATATATGTGCAAAATTTCATGATGATCGGTTAAGTAGGCGTGAAAGCGTAACAAACAAACTTACATTCGCATTTAAGGGATACATTAGGTATGTACTTTTCTTTGGTGTTGTAGTTTTCATATATTGTATATATCTGTTCACGCCAGCACTTGTTAACCATCCTATAAGCTAGGCATTCATCAAACCACACCCTTATTGGTCCATAATTTCTTTCTTAACACGAATATTTACATGTTGTCAAAATGGGATTTCCGACATGTGACTCCCCGGTTGTTATTTCTTTGTGTTTTTGATTGTATGTCTTGTTTAACATACTAAGGTATAAACAAGTAGTTATCAATAAGGATTTATTAGGTATTGTGTTGCATTGTGGGTGGTGACATTAAAATACCTTCATGGTTAATCTTACTTTATTTTCAGAGCTTAAGGGTATCTAACTACGCCTCTTTGCACATAACGCCATGATGATAGAATAACAATGTTACCAAAATTTAAATTTTTTTGGTTGTTTGAATTGTTGGTAGCTTCCAGAGTGAGTAATCTAGTGCAGCATTCTTATTTACAAGGATGACATTTCTTTGTCGGATGCAGAGAAGCATTTTCTAAGCTTTTTACCATTGAAGATGGAGCGGTCCACAGGGCAATGTACTCGGGCTTATTTCATTTATACCATGAACGTGCCTACTTCTTATAGTGATTACTGGAACCTTCGATGGAATCCCACGATGGCTTCTGAACTGCTCCAGACCAACCTAAATGATATCTTGTCTTGGCTAAAAAATGGCGCATTAGAGCTAAAGAAAGTATGATCGAAATTGAACACAGGCCACACATAATAATGTAAATCATACGATCTAGATCACATGCAATTCACTAACCCACACAGGCAAACAAGATTCGATTAAACAAAGGCGTGTGGATGTGTGTGTGTGACAGATCGTTCCGGCCATCGAAATCAACCACAAATACAACGAGAATTGGACGAGTCTGTGGTCGATTTCGGTGGACCGTATGGCTTTTAGGCTTGCACTTTGACAGAAAACTACCCTGGTAAAAACACATATAAAACAATTTACTGGCTGAACAATCAAACCTATATGGACCTATGGTATTTAACTATAAGGAACAACATCTCACTCTAATATTGAAGTACTACAAATATTTCAAAATGAAATACTAAGACCAATACCTAATCCTCCTTGGTATGCGACAAATCGCGACCTCAGAATCGCAACAGTCATGTAGGAGATTCTATATCAAATCAATTGTCTTCTTACAAAATTAGAATACAGAAACATCCAAACAGCACTGGCCAATGTTCTCATGGTCAGGACATCCAAACCAGGAAGGTTCAATCGCAAAGTTCCTCAGCACTTAATGTAGAGGACAGGATGTGACTCACCAAGTATGTCGGCTGAATTAAAGTCTAATGGGATCCTACAACTTGCCTATTACTAATTATCCCTTGAGAGACAGATGGTATAATATTCAAAGGTTGAAATTTAAAATATATTAGTAGATTATTGATTTTTATTTATCTTCAAATTCCTGAGATATGGACATGAAAGAAAGAGCAGACTTTATCTACCACTGAAAATTAATTTAGCCGTTTAGGAGACTATTTTGGAAAATTATGAAATTAATTATAGCATATCTTACTGAAATATCACCAATTAAAATTTAAATCCTTTTTTAATATATAAATTAAAGTCAATTTGATCTAGTGACCCGCTTCGCTTCGTTCTTGGAATTATAAAATCACTGTCAACTTCCCGAATAAGAAACATTGACATTATTGGTTACTGCTCAGCTCCTAAAAGACGTGGCGTGATGTTTCATACACATAAACCTTCCTTGTGCATCAGTCTATCTATAAGTGAAAACCTTATCATAATATGTCCAGTAGTTTTTGAGTATATTAATCTCAAACAGGTATACCAACATCATTTTTAAATACATAGCACGGGTACACTAATAATATATACGCTTATAACTACTTGTTTATTAGAGGTAGATAGACTACTGTGGGCTTTTTTGTAGATTATTTTATCCACAATTTTTTTTATATCTATATATCTGACGGACTTGATTCACTTATACTGTTAATACTCGGCTCCTAAACATGATATTTCAATGTTAAATACACCTAAAGCTCCCTCGTGAATCAACCTATCGATTTGTGAAAACCGCAATAAAATCCGTTCAGTCGTTTTTGCGTAAAAAGGGCACAGACACACATCAGAGTGATGATGAGAGACAAACATATTTCGTCGTAAAATAATGACTATCATATTTTGGTAACCAAATAGAAAAGTGAAAAAAAATCTTGATTTACCATGAACGCCCACTAACAGACAGACGGACAGACCGCGGGTAACACAGCAGGAAGGCTACTGTGTCTACCCTGTTATTATCCTTTGTCAAAACCTAATTAACATTACACGCTTTTGGAACTGGTTTTAATATTATGGATTAGTTGTTTAAATTATGGTTTGGATGCGGTAAAGGAATTAGGTACCTACACCAAGAATCCTTTTTTTTATTCTTCAAGGGTTGCCTTACAGCTCCCGTGTTATCTGTCCAAGGGTACCCAGCGGAAAATCAAAGTCTCCCTCGTTTAGCCGATGGTATTTGTGAGGCTATCTACATCTAACGAGTGGCCAGTTCTGTTGAGGTTGAGTTTAGAAATTAGGTTTTTGGACAAATCAGAGATCGCTTTCACTTCTGTTATATCTCTGCCTGTCTCTACCATTCTGAAATTGAGGCATAAAGATATGCTTCTATAGTTCACAACACAAATTGCCGCATCAAAATAGTAATGCTCCATATACCCATTTTAGTTTCAAATAGTATTGTTAGGACTTGGCAAGGAAGCAACCATTGTACGTGAACATTATGAACTGCATTGTATTGTCGTCTCTTATTTAGGCCAATATGTTTTACACTAACTTTTAACAGGGGCGAGATCTAGGTATTTATTAGTGAAAACCGTATCAAAATTGGTCTAGTACTTTTTGAGTATTAATCTCAGACCCCGGCAAACGTATGTACGACATAATCCGACAAACCACACTTAGAGACTTTTCCATCTAAATATACCTTAACAGAATTAGCCACTCGTTAGGTATAGCCTCACAAATACCATCGGCAAATGAGAGACAAGTTTCTTCCGTAACACGGTTTCGGGATCTGTAAAGAATGAAAAAAAAATACTAATCTCAGATAAACCGACATGCATTTATATATAAATAGATGTGGTTCCGTTGATAAATAAAAAATGCAGGCGGATAACGAAATTTCACATGCGAAGCCGGGCCGAAATGTTAGTCTATACTAATATTATAAAGAGAAAAAAATTGTATATTTGTTTGTAATTAATAAACTCAAAACGACTAGACCGATTTTTAAAATTATTTCACCAGTTGAATACTATATTATCACTGAGTAACATAGGTTATATTTTATATTATATATATACTAGCGACCCGCCCCGGCTTCGCACGGGTAGCAGAGCTAAATATGTCTACCTTGATCCCAGTCGGCTTGATTTCAACAATCATCGTCATATTTCAATCAGTTTATTTAATTTAAGAACCTTTTATTTAGAAACCTCTAAAATTATCAGTGTTTCTCTACTATATTATGCATGTTATATACATATAAAGCTTCCTCTTGAATCACTCTATCTATTAAAAAACCTGCATCAAAATCCGTTGCGTAGTTTTAAAGATCTAAGCATACACAGGGACAGACAGACGATAAGCCACTTTGTTTTATACTATGCAGTGATTTATAGACAGCAAGTATAAATAATAATGAGGTAAAGTTTATAAGTAATGTAGGGGGGTGATCTCTAAAAGTAATGAACCAATTATAAAAAATATTTCACGAATAGAAATCTACGATATCCCAAAGTAATATAGGCTATATTTTTTTTGTAAGAAAATATACACGGGTGAAGCCGTGTGCGGAAAGCTAAATGCAATAAAATAATATAGATATCGATCAAGTAGTTTATGTTTTCATATGACGCTATCAAGTTAAGTACGAGTACATATAGCGCGTGCTATGTACGTGACGCCATGCGTTATACATGTCAACGACCATGAATACTCAATATTTTGGTAACAAAATAATAAAATCGATGTCAAATTACGGCATGCTGCATACAAAATATTGTTTTGACAGAATACCTACTGCACATGTAACAGAAACTGGTAACAAATTGTACATTTAGCCCGTTGTCTCTGGTGTCAAACCTGTCGTTACTCTATTAAACCACTGATCAACGAGATACATACAGCTCCCAGTGTACCCAGCGAAAGACAAAATTTCCCTCTTTTAGCCGATGGTATTTGTGAGGCGCACCCCGATCCGTAATTCATTTTGTATTTTTATTATTTTCATGTTCTTATATCATTATGTTGCTATGTCACTTACCAAGTGTTATAAATTAAATATATTTCTTTTTAACATGTTTAAATAAAATGGCGCGCGCTGTAGGCAGTTAGTATGAATTAAAAATCTAAACACGACACAGACTTGGTTGGCACATTCCACCTGTAAGGTGCTTGCCCCAGTTATCGATCAAATATTAATGTGCTCAGAGGAAAATTAGTTTATATACATCCATATTTGTGTTTGTCAGTATGATCAAATTATTTTTAACATACATATTTAAATTACATGCCGGACCACTTTATTCTAAACTAGCGGGCCCGGCAGACGTTGTCTTGCCCAAACGTTGGCTTGCCTGCCTGCTATTTACTTTCCTTCGTCCGTAAAAAACAGCTACCACTACCACTCCCACTCCCACTACCCCTACCCCTACTCCAACCCCTACCACTATCTATTAAGTAAGATTTCACATTTCCCGTGCATTTTTTCAATGTTATAGTTATTCTGCTATTCGGGACGGAGACAAATACAACAAAATAAAAACCATTAAAATCGGTCCAGCTGTTCTTCGAACAAACCCGACTTTGTTTTATATTTATATCTAAATATATACTTGTACGTGGGCTTACTTACGTCTGGTTTCTGGGCACTGAAGTATGATTTCGTATGAATGTTTCTCAATCTGAGACGAACATTTATATTCACCAAACACAGTTCACTTTGCTTGGCTCAAACTTAGACATACTACTATATAATCTGTGGCTCGAATATAACCACTGTGTTGTCAATGAAGGTGACAAACATGGCACTATGTGCTCTCTTTTTTATCACTGGACTCTCGTAGCCACTTTCCACCACGTCCATGGAAAGTCACATCCATAGTACCTTTACAATATAAGTTTACAACAATTTGAATACCTACATAAATACGCTTATAACTTCTTATCTATTAGAGATATATATATGACACCCTTTACTACAATATTTTGTAAAATCTCTGACGGATTAGACAGCATACGCTATAAAAACTAACTATTGCTAACTTTTTTCCCGGCTTGATTCACTTATACTGTTTATGATCAGATCCTTAACATGATAGGTCCATGTTTAATACTGGTAAATCTTTCCGGTGAATCATCCTATGTAATAGTGAAAACCAAAATGTCACAAACAGACAGACAGACGCGGTGGGTGACTTTGTTTGAAACCATTTTTTAAGGTCAAGTTTTAACAGCAAGTCTTCACAATTAGGTATTCTTTTAGAAAATGTAATAACAATGATATAAAATATAATATCATATACCCAACCGGTACATTTACCCTACAATTATTCAGTTTGACATCACGTATCGTCCGATCATTCGCTCTTGATCATATAGGCGCATATAAATCGGTTGATATTATGCTGCTTTTGTCCACTGTTCAATGGAAATTCAAATCGTTTGCTTCTTGAATATCTTCCGCTGGGTAGCCTGGGGTCAATCACATGGGTTCTGGGAGCCGCAAGACAAACAAAAATATCTTGAAAATCTATCGATCTATCTACCATCAAGCTATTTATCACAAGAGGTAAGCAGATATAGTCGCAAGCCATTTTCTACTAATACTAAGTTGAATCTTGAATCTATATAGGTTTAGGTATATACTAATAATAAAGCTAAATAGATTGTTTCTTTATATAAATTATGCTTATCTCTGGAATTACAAGTCGGATTTAACCAAAGGCGCAGTAACTATTAATACTAGACAGCCTATAGAATTTAGAAAAACGCATGCATCTATTACTGCCTTTATATTTTACGGCGTGGCCTAGCCTAGAGATATTGGTAATTTAGCAAGTAAGCCTGTTAATTTTAGAAGGGTCAATCTTCTAAAAATGCATACCCTCCGAAGCACGAAAAGTCGATGTTTATTCCGGAACAAATAAACTTATGTATTTTATAAGCGATTAGCTTTCCGCATTCCATTTCCCCCGTGGATAATTTCGACCAAAATAACCTATGTCACTTAGGGATATCGTAGCTTTCTTTTAGTGAAAGAATTTTTAAAATCGGTTCAGAAGTTTGAAAGATAACCTCTCTTTATAATATTTGTATAGATGGAATATCAGGCTATTTCTGGTCACATTAATTTGAATTAATAAGTGACAGTTCATTTTCTAACTATAAAACAAAGTTAAACAAAGACAGACACGATAAATGAGCACCATAACTCTGCCCACCCACTGCCTACCCATTACATTAACGCGGCGTGATAATATTTCACCCAATTATCTCAGGTTAGATATTGTGGAGTAAACCGAGCACCACCTACGTAACTATTGCGATTAGTACGAGTGAGTCAGCTAGCATTTCTATATAGAGAAACTTGGGTATGGAATAAGAAGCATGAAAGTAAGATAAATGTAGTGGAAAGAATGAAGGATGAAAGATTGACTAAAAAGGTTTATAAGGCTGAAGTGAAACATATTGAACATATAAAAAATGTATTGATCGCTGGAAATATTAAAAGTACACACAATCGCCGAGCATGTATGAAAGGTATGATGAATATAAAAGAAGCGAAAGAGGTATATCAGGATCGTAACAAATGGTATTCGATTGTCTCTGCCTACCCCTCTTGAGAATTTGAGATGAAAGGCGTGATGATAGATGGATCTAATATTATAAAAACGATATCGTAATGTTCGGTTTTTTTTTATGCAGAAAGGATATTGTCTTTTACAGCCACATTAAAGTCTATGAAAATATCGACACGCGCGTAACCGCGGTTTGCCGCCAATTTGTCGATTAATAAATTGGTCAATTATTTAAAATACCTATTGCATGGGATTAGATAAAGTAGTGTATGAACGGGCACATAACTTGGAATGCTATTAAAAAAATCCACTTTTATTTTAATTATCCCTATTCCCGTATCATAAACTATTATTATGCCTTTAACAACGAAGATCGCACGCATTAGGTGACAACTAATCGACTCTTAATTTCGTGCTTCTTTAAAAATAGATTGTAAGTACATTCTTTGCTCTAGGTCAATTAAGTCCATTTAAGTTTTCCGCCCTGACTTCG
Source organism: Nemapogon koenigi (assembly GCA_963924495.1). Classification (NCBI taxonomy): domain Eukaryota; kingdom Metazoa; phylum Arthropoda; class Insecta; order Lepidoptera; family Tineidae; genus Nemapogon; species Nemapogon koenigi. Next base: position 961,736 of record OZ004640.1, on the reverse strand, counting down.
CTCGTGAAAATTTTTGAAATAATAATTTTAGCCTATGTCACTCCCCGGCCCTTAAACTAACCTTGTGCAAAAAATCACGTCGATCCGTTTCTCTATATTGACCTAATAATTAAACAAACTTTCGCATTTGTAATATTAAGACCCCTACCATAATTTTCAGATAAGAACAGTGAAAGTATTACGGAATGTCAACGATCATATTCCTTCAAGTCATATGATCTGACATTCTTTATACTTCGATTTACAACAGCTGGCACGTTCGATATTTAAATTTATAAGAGCTAACACGTTCTTTATTCAAGTTTTAACATAGTCATTCACGCCAGCTCTTGTTAAGCGACTTATAATGGTTATTTTTATTATTTTTAGTATCTCCTGGTGTAATTTAGGGTCGAGCAAAGTCTCCCAAATGACCACAATATCAGATTACATCATTGTATAAGTGGATTGGTTGTATTGTTATGTTAATATATAAGTAATATTTGTGCAAGGTATGTGCTTTTTACGTTGAAAATATTTAGTCGAATTAGAGACATATGTACGTCAATATATCACAAAAATATAATACTTTTGAAACGAGTTAATTCTTGGGAACGATAGAGATGGATGTCTTATGTCGAGGAATAAACTTGAGTTTAAGGGGCGTCGGTGGTCGAGTGGGTAAAACGTCAGCTCACAACTGAAAAGTCGCGGGTGGGAATCCGACCATGTACCAATGGATTTTTATAATAAAAAATCTATGTACTTACATTATCCGGCAAACCGTACGAAGAGGCTTTTCCATCTACATACCTCAAAAAATTAAGTGAAGAAGACTTTGCCTTCCGCTGGGTACCCTGGAGCCAGCAACGGTTCTCGGGAGCTGTAAAGCTTTTTTTTTTAAATATAATTGTTAAAGCGCTGAACTTGAAGCTGGAAGAAGTCTGGGTCATTTTTGTGGTCTAGCTTTAAGACTGAAAATTGCTGTTGAAATCTGGCTTGCAAACCCAAGGGTTGAATCCCCGACCTTCAACCACTGCGCTATGATAGCTCTATTTGACGTGGGTGATCTGCAGTACCATAGAGTATACAGAGGATTCGATAATTTTAGTCTTGAACTGGACTCAATAGAAAAGTGATTGTCAGTGTTGTCACGATGCAGTCACGTTTATTTAATACTACCTGGTTGACCCGGTTTGGCCCCTGGGGTCCCTACTAAATGTCATACCCAATTATACCCCTTTAGTAGGGGAAGGCCAGATCTAAAAAAAAGCATCATACAGTCAGGCAGAGTTACTTTCGCATTTATAATATTAGTATGGATTATTTATTATTATTTCATAAATAGGTGCGTCGGTGGCCGAGTGGTTAAGACGTCTGGTATTAACTAGGCAGACCACGGGTTCGATTCCGGATCCCGGCCATGTACCAATGGGTTTCTTAATTAAAAACGTATGTACATATTCCGACAAACCGCACACTTAGAGGCTTTTCCATCTAAATATACCTCAACAGAATTAGCCACTCGTTAGGTATAGCCTCACAAATACCATCGGCTAAACGAGGGAGACTTGGTCTTCTGCTGGGTACCCTGGAACCGTAACAACACGGTTTCGGGAACTGTAAGGCAGAAGAAAGAAAAAAAACATAAATTCTGTGTTTTCCATACACGGCTTCATTCCATACAATTTCAAGTGCGTTGTTCAATTATTAACAGAAGTCGATAACGTAATTGGTAGAACGTTGTACTTGAAACTGGTGCTCTATTTTACTTCTATTGCTTCGAAGGGTATGTAAAGCCGCGGCCGTACTTCTTCTAAAAGCAACAGATACGTCTGCGCAACCAACTCAGTTTTACGCGCGACTTATTTTGTCCATATATCTTTAGAAATATGCGAGCAAGATGTATTACTATTAAAATCAATAAGATAACCAAGGATAACCAAGATATTATTGACCAAGATTCACGTACCAGAAACATGAGACGGTACGATTTCTCAATAAAATCGGTATTTTGAAAAACACGAAAAGGACCTCGGCTTTTCTATGTTTTTACAAAAAACTAAATTCTAAGGTAGTATATTCTAAATTATGTGAAATTATCTATCTTTTAAAGTCGAGGAAATTGTAAATTAGTAATTATATTAAGATAACTCGAGTCGCAAACTTGGCTGAAATACGCGTGAAATTGAGGATTTTCAAGGCTTCATAAAACTTAGGTGTAACTGATTTTGGATATTTTCTTTACATGAAAAACTTTAGAATATATTTATCTTTGAAAAGCATTTTAATTTCGAGCCTATCACATACATATATTGCGTAATACTGGAAAAAACGATACATCTGATTTGTATGGGAAAAAAATCTAGATCCGTGCAGAAACAGACTTCTGGCTACAGTGCAAGACCCTGAAGATGCCCTGTCCTACGGCATTATGTCTATACTGTGACGTACCTTAACCTATAAAGATAGTATACAAGCTAGATCGATTTCCTAACCCGCGCCCACACCAGCTCATCTGAACACGCGGGTCAAAGAGTTATTGTGTATCAACGAGATTAGAACTGAGACGCATCAGACCTTGCAAACACAAAACTAAATTAATCATGGAGTGATTCATTTTATACTATCTACGAATCAGTATGGATGTGGCTTTTGTTAGGAACTGGATATTAAAGGTATTATTGAATCAAATCAAGGAAAATGCTAACAACCAGTGTGAGTTATGAAATAATATGTGTTTACAACAATTTAAATACCTACATAAATACTCTTATAGCTACTTATCTATTAAAGATAGATATATGCTACCGCGGACTTTTTTGTAGATCATTTTATTCTACTCAATTCTTTCCTACATCACTTTGTCATATCTCTGACGGATTAGCCAGTATACGCCATGAAATATCGCTGGGGCTAATTAACTCTTTTCCCGACTTGATTCACTTATACTGTTAAAGCTCCTAAACATGATAGATCCATGTTTAACAATCATAAACCTTCCTCGTGAATCAACTTATCTACAGGTGAAAACCGCATCAAAATCCGTTCAGTAGTTTTTGCGTAAGAGAGGGATGAATATTGTTTCAGAATATGAAATGACCCATGTCAGAGTTCCTGCCTTCAGAAATATATGTTCAAAAAGATCTGGTCGATCCGTTTTGACGAGAAAGGATGACTCATAAACTGTATGTTTGTTACTCAAACACGCCAGAACGGCTGAACTGATAGATTGTGGTCTGTAAAAGCACATAGACTACTTTTTATCCTGGAAAAAAGTATGGTTCCCGTGGGACAGAGCTTTTCACGGGATCGACATATTTTTTTACATAGTGGTAGTTTAGGGGTCAGAGAATGACATATACTACTTTTATACCGCGAATGCGGGCGGGGGAGGGACAAATTGAAGCCACGGGATTATTTCTTTTTGGATCTATTTCCACGCGGGTGAAACTGGGGACAGAAGCTTGTTTATAATATTAGTTAAAATCAAGATTTACTATACATACCATATCAATACAAAAATCTACTTGCACGTCTATTGCAAAGTGTTTGTGAACCTATGTGGGTTTACCGAGGGAGGGCCCTTGTTTCATTCTATTGTTTGAATGAATTCGGAGTTACCGTTCAAGGTCTGTGTAACGCACTGGTATCGATAATAGATAATTGTGTATTAATTACAATACTTTCGCTTTTGGCCAAGGTTGTACTTCCTACGCCTCATAGACCGTTGATTAACTTCAAATGCGCAGAGACACTTCTTTCTGATTTTTTGATAGCATTCCTTCTTTCTTCCCTTGTAGCAGTAAAATCTCAACAAATAAAGAAAATTCAAAGGCTGTCTGTAATTTTAAAATTAATATAATTTTTCTCCCAATGTTTGTCTATAATAAGCTCCCAAACTGCGGAATTGATTTTGAAGGGATCATGGTAGGTATGGACACTTAGAATCTGTTAAGTCTTTACGTACCTACCTCTCAAATTTTTTTTCTTTCTTCACGATTTGCCGCCTTGCAGCTCCCAAAACCGTGTTACAGTTCCAGGGTACACAGCGGAAGGCTAAGTCACCCTCGTTTACCCGATGGTATTTGTGAGGCAATACCTAACGAGTGGCTAGTTCTGTTTGTCGAATTATGTATATTGGCACATTGGCACATGGCCGGGATCCGGGATCGAACCCGTGATCTGTCTAGTTAATACCAGACTTCTTAACCACTCGCCCACCGACGTATTTGCATCCCCTTCTTGATGGAGCCATCACTACATTTTGCAAATGAGCGCCTATACTAATATTACAAGTCAGCTTTCCTTTTAAATAAGAATATTATTTAATATCTAAAACATCATCACATTATAATAACGCTGCGTAATCTGCAAACAGACAGACGGACAAAAGAGCATTGTTCATTGAGGTGCACTATAAAAACACTTGTTATCCTTTCTTAGGATTACTTGAAGATCCTTCAATGAAATGCAATTTGTTTTGAAAAATAATATTGCTACTTGCCCCACGCCGTTTGTCATTTGCATAAACTATTCACGCCTTAATTCCATTCTGGTAGGCAGAAACTAAATATATCATCATCACTTCACCACATAGATATTATAAAATAAAATCCGGTCTGTGTCTCTGCAGCTGCCACACGCAAAATAGACGTAGAGTTGCGGGAGAACGAGCCGATCACCAAGTACCAAGTATCTACCAAGTAAGCGGCTGTTTCACGCAAAACTACTGTACGAATTTTGTTGCGGTTTCCACAATTAGATAGATTATTTCACGAAGAATATTAAATAGTATTTAACATGGACTTAAATCATTTATCTCATTACCATTAGGAGCTGAGCATTAAGAGTGTAGTGTACCGCGTCCATGTCCATACAAACGGAGAAAACGTTTTACTACCCCTAAATATCATTTAATTTTACCGATTTTGTAATATGTTACTGACATAATGAAAAACTACGTACGTATTTTTTCCTTTTTTCAAAATTCGTAATAGGCCAAAAGTTATAAGCCCCTCAAATCTCGGTTTTTTTTGTTCATAACTTGCTCGTAATAAACCGTCTGTATTTGAGAAACAAAGCAAAATTTCAAAAAAAGCAAAACGTACGTACGTAGATTATAATCTGCTAAAACGTTTGACACCAAAATTATAAGGTTTCGTTATAGTTTAGTAGGTGTAAATCGTTTTCCCCCAAAACGCAATTTTCAACGAAGAACATACCTACGAACACTCACGAGCTGCAGTGTTCTCTGTCGCACTGATGCCCGTGGGAAGAGCGCGCTTGAGACAGAATATGATTTTCTAAATACCTATTTCGCTGCGTACGCTGAGCTACACGATCCTCTTAACAATATTAGTGAATGAAGTCGGGAAAAAAGTTAGAACTAGCGCGTTTTCATAACGTTTACTGTCCAATCCGTAAAGTAGGCCACACATGATCTAGGCGGACCGTTCGCTGCAAGAATTGGACGAATGTGTGACCTTTAGAGATATAATACACGAATATACTTCATCAAGAGCGGGATCGGCAGCGACATCCGCTGAAAACTTCAAACGGCGTAAATGTGAATCCTTATGTGGATACATATTTATGCCGTTTGGAGTTGAGACACTAGGCCCATGGGGTCCCGAAGCACACAAGCTTTATAAACATCTTGCTTCTAAAATAATAAAAGTATCGGGAGACCGAAGGGCTGGTACGTACCTTGGACAACGTATCAGCTTGGCGATACAGAGAGGGAATGCAGCTAGTGTTTTGGGGACCCTGCCGCAGGACAGCGATCTCGAGAGGGTGTTTTATTTATAAGTAGTTTTTAAATGTATATTTATATTTTAATTGTTATACTGTTTGTTCCTTATTTAACTTTACATTGATATTACAATAATAAAAGTTATTAAGGGTCCTATCCCGATAATTTGTATGGGGACATTACTATTCCCAATTTCTCTGTAAATAATCCACCAGTGTCACTGTAATTTAGCATATAGTTACTTATTCAATTTATCTAAGTGAAATAGCCGTTATTTTCTCAATGGATTTTTTGGAATAGGAAATATGGGTGCTTAATCTTTGCCCCCGTTTTCTCTTTCATAATCTATCACAAAGCTCCTAATTTTTTTTAAAGCACTGTTATACCATTACCCTTCAATTAAACGTCTGGGGTTTTTTGTAGCTTATTGAAAATTCAAAATAATAATTATTTTTATTATTTTTGACCAATTACAAAATCATAAAATATTTTTTATTTTGAATTTTCAATTGAAAATCCAAGTTTATACCAGAAAAATTATGGGGATAGGGCCCTTAAGTTGTATATCTAAAAAAAAAATATATACGAATATAAGAAAATGATGGAAGAAATAATTATCTACAAAAAAGTCTCTAATAGTTAAGTAGTAATATGCGTATTTGTGTAGGTATTAAAATGGTTGTAAACCGACATTGTACCTACCCATGCGAAGCTTCAACATCGTACACATAAAGTATGTCTATTGGGTATTTGTAATTCTTAACTATATTCAACGACCGCTTTTATGTCTTCAGAAATAATCTAATGAACCGATTTCAATAAAACATTCACAGAAAACAAAGACAGATAACACTAATACCTACCTAAATCTTTTATTGTATTATATTAACAAACACGCCATTTATTTCTAAAGTTAAGACCTAACTTTCTCGTCTAGAAACCTAAGTGAAAATCCACAGTAGCTAAAACAAACATACAGACATATAGACGGTTGAGTATTCGTATTGGCTTCTGTGCACTTAGCCGACGTTGCTCTTAAGAACGTTTACCTCGCTGACTTTAACTTGCTTTCTCTTGGATTCTGTCTATTTTGAAATTTTTGTTCATCGGCAATTTATTTATGTAATTATTGATAGTTTATAAAAAGACCTAAAAACACGCTTTTTTCAGTAACGCACATGAGCCCAAACTCGACGTTACAGAGTTCCTGTGGCCACTTGCCGGCTCCATCATCAGGACCTTGACATCATTTAGGATCAGATAGACATTTCATTTTTATATTAATTACATGAATTATATTGATTATTATTAAATAAGATGATGGCCGATTAAAAATGTAAATAAAATAACATAGAGCTTTACTAAAAGGAAATAATTTATAAAAATAAATAAAAGTCTGTTAAATAATGGACAACTTGGCTTGAGCCGCACCGCAACTGACCGCTAGGTATAAAGACCGTAAAGATATGTGTGCGAGTTAAATACTTTGTTCGACTTATTGTATTTCTTAGTTTTATAAAGATAGTTAAATACATAATTATGATCATAAAAAACTGTTTAACAAACTCTAAACTCCATCTTAAATGAAATCTCATACGTTTCAATTTAGACAGAACCCAAACGAATCCCCACAATGTTAAGGCCCGGTTGAACTGCAGCAAATATTTTATTTGCATTGTGAATGGACCAGAAACGAGCGTCGCTTACCGACTACCGACTACTGAGGTATTGAGTTCAACAACACATTGACAAACACAACCCGACAAAGGATCAAATAAAACATCTTTGATGCTCTAAAGTACCAAATGAGAAGAAGTTTATTCATTGCTGGCAGTCGTGGCTTTGAGACCAATAGCAGTGGTTAAGCATCAGTGTAAAACTAAGTCAGTATGTGAATCAATGATCGCTTTGTTCGACGAAATCCGATGAAGATCTCAAAATAAAATGTTTTCAAAAATGTACCTGTTTTTTCATCGTGCCAGGCCTATAGTAGGAGTCTAGTTAATCAGTCTATTTATGAGTGATCACTTGTAATAGCAAATTTTAGGCCACCCCAAAATCCTTCTGTTCACGCCTCAGAATTCTAAGAGGTGAACCACTGAAAAGGAAATTGCATGAAATCCTAGAGTATATATAATACCAATATCTAAATAAATAAAAAGTAGTCGATAACCTAATTGGTAGAGCGTTGACTTGAAACCGGGAAGACCCGGCTTCAATTCCTACTCGTGCCAAAATGCTTAGCAACAATTTTCTTTAAGAATATGTGCTTTAATCAACTTCTCATGCTTCGGAGAGCACTTCTTACATCTGTTAAAGAAGTAACACATCTAGGTCCATTGAGTGCCACCTGTTCTGTTCAATATAGGCAACTGACCAAAAGTGGACACTGTTACGTACCCTTAGTTAGACAATGTACGAACGCTAGTACTATTCTATTCTCTCGGAACTCTAAATCCTAATATTATATGCTTTCCCGAACCGAAACGAATTATAATAATTATACGAAAAGTATGCGCAGCCCATTATGCATTTTAACTACTTAAATAATAAAAATTTTGAAAAACAACAACGGGTATATCCTCAAAAAATTTGCCGGTCGACCAAAACCTTCGCCATTTTTTCAGTGCTATCTAAAGGGTAAACAGGCTAATTGAAGACAACATGACATAAAATACGCTTCGTTTTCTACAAGAGGAGTTTGTATACAATAAGTATCGTCACAGTGAGCGACAATTTAGTTAGGTCACGTGGTTGTATTTTATCTATTCTACATTCTATTCTATTCGTTTAGTTGTTGTACATTATCTAAGCCCCCTGGTGTCCCTGGCCACACCGCAAGGTATAAAGGCCGATATTCAGGTCCTGAATAGATCTGAAGGCGGTCATAGTGGGTTTATTGTTGTAATCACAGAACATAAGAAAGAGTATGTATAATATAATGCACATTTTGTGATAAAAATAAAAAATGCCACCAAAAATATATTCCAACCAAAAAATCAATATTAACGTCACATCCCAAAAGGACCCAAATATATATTTTCCTTACATTATCCGTCGATGTTGCGATACTGCGCGCGTGCCTGATTGACAACACAATGTGTCATGCTAATGTAACGAGCAAGGCCGTGCCCTGTGCCAACATTCTTATGGTATACAAATACTAGTTCATGAGTTTGACTTTGTCTGGAATATCAGGGATTTTAAAACATATACATCACCTGTAGAGACATCTAGATAATTAAATAGGAACCTACGATCATCAGTACAAACATTAGATATTATTGAAAAGATCTTTTCACCTCTCCAGCACGAAAAGAGCGATTTTGCTGCGAGTGTGAATAAAAGTTTTGGAATTAGAAAAAATAAACTAGGTGATGGTTCGTTCAGAAACTCAATTTAACTCAAAAGCACAACTGTTATTTTTAATCTACAAAATTGCAGTAATTTTACTTTCAACTTTTAATGTTGTAATTTTTTTATATTTTATGAGGATTTATTATAATAAACATATTTATTGTTAAATATTGTTGTTGTATGCTTCTTTACCTAAATGATGAAGTCTCTGACGGCAACATTTTATTATAAAAAAACTACTGCATAGACAAAAAAAAGTTTTTTAAATAACTTAATGTTTGAAATAAAAAACGAGCAAGCCTTACAGTACAGTAGTCGCATATGATGTGTAACATCTGACATTTTACCTTGGGTTCTCCTTCTCTATTTCCCTTTCTATTTCTCGTCACACACACGCACATACTGTTGGCTCACAGTACCAACCTCTCGGAAAATAGGTTGGTACCATCTGACAGCCAACTCTACCACCGTTAGAACACGGTACCTACCACTAGGATATCTCAAAAAATCTGACTTCATGATTAAATGGTGGCAAAAAGTAAAAGCCATTTTTTTTTAAATTGAACCAAACCTACCTAAACCCACCCACACCCTATTGCTAGATAAATCGGATTACCTAAATACGAAAATTAATGTACCATTTTACTATCATTTCGAAATTCTCATCAACTCAAAACCTACGCTGTACCAAATGATAAACTATAGTCATTACGCCTCCTATTGTTGTAATTGGGTAAACAGAATCGAAATAGGCTCAACATATCAATAAAGGTAAATTTAGTAATCGATAGCGACGGTTATAGGTGCGGTTTTAGGTTAAAATTCCAGGTAGGGCAAAATAATAATTATTGCTAGTAACTTATTATGCGAGTTCAGTTTGTGGTGTTTAAAAGAATTTGGATGAATTAGGAACAGAACTATTAGCACAGTAGTAAATAAAGTTTCATAATTCAACTTCTAACCTAAAGGAATAAAAGGGGGTAAAATTTTGTTTTTCATACATTCTTAACTTGAATTTCCAAAGATTTTCCATATATAATTTTTTCTATCCACATGAATTTTATGAATGATTTTTGGAGCCTAGTGTCCATGTCACCGTGAATGGTGTGACGTTACGAAGCTTATGAAGAGTCATGTCACACAATGTTGAACCCCCCCCCCCTTTTGACACAATTTAGGGGAAAAAATTGGTGGGGATGTACTTGAACCTTAAAATCCCTACGACATAACATAAATAATTGTTAATAATGTATTTTATACAGGATTAATTGTAAAAGAATGCGACCGAAGCTCGAAAGAGGAAAATGATATGACATTTTATCTAACGGGTCACAGAGTAATTTCTCTTTCAAATGCCACATACATATCAGGTTTATTCCGACAGTATCAAAATTAATACAATTTTTCATCGCGACTTGGTTTAAAAGTATCTATTATTTATTTGGACAGGCCTAGAGAAATGTCGCAAAGTAGTTCTATTTTTTCTTTCTTAGAAATTATGAGCGTGAACTGTGACATATTAGATACCTTCGTGATATATTGGCTAGATGTGGCATAGGGAAAACTGTGGAGAAGATTAATTATCTACTAATTTATAACTTTTTTAACAAGGAATAAAAGTTTAATATATTTTTTATCAATATTATACACACACATCTTCACGCTCTTTATGCATTGAGGTGAGGCCAGAGCCGCCAGTCAAAGTGTTAACTTTTTGCTAGTGTTAAATAGAGATTAGCAAAACGTGAACCCTGTTACCTGGTATCTAAACAGTTGGTGAAGCAGAAATTTTTCAAAATACGTCATTTATAGAAGATTTTTTTTTATTATAATATAAATTATAAAAAGGTTGACTAAAAAGGTGAAAGGAAATGCTGGCAGAGGACGACCTAAATGTACTTTTATTGAACATAATAAAAAACGTATTTATCGATGGAAATATTAAAAGTACACACAATCGCAGAGTATGAAAGGTAGGTATCATGAATATAAAATAAGCAAAAGAGGTATGTCAGGATCGTAACAAATAGCATTCTATTGTCTCGGCCTACCCCTCTTGGGATAAAAGGCGTGATGATAGATAGATAGATAATAGAAATACGGCTAAATAATTTAGTAGACAATTTAAAGCAAGTTATTTAGAAATTGTGAACTATTTGTGAAATATTTTTTATTTTATTTTTTTTATTTTTTTTCTCTTCACGGGTTACAGCTCCAGGGTACCCAGCGGAAGACCAAGTCTCCTTCGTTTAGCCGATGGTGTTTGTGAGGCTATATCTAACAAGTGGCTAGTTCTAGAGATATATTTAGATGGAAAAGCCTCTAAGTGTGGTTTTTTTTTAATTTGGCCGGCTTATGGACATCTATTTACAAGTATGACAGAAATTGTCAACATTTGAATTTGATGTCCTTTGTTACGTTCTATATTTCGTCGTAGAATTTGAAGACGGTTGGTGCCAAATTAGGATACAAAATTAAGTAAACATCTAGGGACATAAAGATCTGTTCAATATTATCTATGTTTGTACTGATGATCGTAGGTTCCTAATGAATTATCTAAATTAGTGAATTTGGGTACTAAATTATTTCTAATTTGGCACCAACCGTCTTCAAATTCTACGACGAAATTTTTATTATTTCTTACTTTTCAGTGCAAATTTTTGAAGTCGGTACACTTTTTTTAAAAGTTTTATTTTTCCCTTTTAAGTGATTTTGTTGCCCTGAGAAATAAATAATAACGCAACTAAAAAAAATTATGGAAAATAAAAAAAAATACTGCGGTGGATAGGATTTGAACCTCGAGCAATGTGCATCCTGCGCTGCATCCCATACCTTTAGCCGCTAGACCACCGTCGATACGAAAATTGACAACTTCGTGTCAATAGCAACCGTTGCTAAGGCTTTTCTCTGATATAATTTTCAGCAGTAAACAGAGACAAATTACTGAATTTGTGATAAATTACTGAACCGATTTTCGTCATATGACTGTGAGATAATGTCAAGAAAATGTTTTATATCCTTAAAAAAATAAGTCGTCAAAATCGGTACATATTTCATCGAGATATTACGAAAAATTGACTTATAAGGTCAGTTTTTTCAAAATTTCTGAAAAACTAAAGAACCAATTTTTATGAGATAAAAATGGGACCAATCCGGAAGAATTATCTGTCGATTAAAAAAGAAACCATCAAAATCGGTTCACAACTGGCGGAGTAATCGATGTACATACATACAAAAAACGGTCCGAATTGAGAACCTTCTCCTTCTTTTTTTTTCGAAGTCGGTTAAAAATTGGATAAATTGGCAAAAAATATTTTTCCTACAACCGAGAGGTCCCCGCCCTACTCGTCTACAAGAATTTGTAGAGGGGGGCTCAGACTACACGAAAAAGAGGTTTTCTGCCGGCAAGTGCTTACAACCACTTTCTGTGTCCATCTCTCCACCTGCTAATGGGCACCTTAGTGTCGGTAATAAAAATGTAATTATTATGATATTCACATGATATTTACGTTTTTTTATATGATGAATTTAGTTCTGTCTATCTATCTGTCTGTACGGTTTTTCTTTGTTTTATAGAAGAGTAAAAGGGAATACTTCCCAACGCGTATCGCTAGAAATTTAAGTTGTATATATATGACAATCTACAATAGCGCGATACAGGTTTCAATTTCGATATTGTGAGTCAATAACGATGCGAAATCTATAGACGCGATGTGCCTTACCTATCGCTATTAAAAAAATGGTTATATTCTAGATAGAATAGTAGTACCCTATACCTTTCCTGTTCCCGCCAACGCTACTCGAAGTACTTTATGATGAATCAGCAACCATAACTGTAGCCCACACATTGCCAAATATGTTTGTAGTCTACAGCACTAAGAAACTACTAAATAAATAATAACATTTTAATACACTTACCATTTCAAAAAAAAAGTAGGTATTTATAAAATATTTATATATAACAAAACCGGCCAAGTACAAGTCAGACTCGCGCACGAAGGGTTCCGTACCATTATCTATAAAAACTGTTAAAAAAAAACTATGTATGTATGTATGGGGCTCCCTTAAATATTTATTTTATTCTGTTTTTTAGTATTTGTTAAAAAACTGACCACTCGTTAGGCATAGCCTTACAAATACCATCGGCTAAATGAGGCAGATTTGGTCTTTCGCTGGGTACCCTAGGACAGTAACACGATTTTCGGGAGCTGTAAGGCAACCAGTGTAGAGAGAAAAAATATGGTTTTTATATTTTAAATATTAAACTGAATACTTGTTACTTTCTACCCGCTGTATTCTGGTACAATTACAAGTAGGTATAAACTGATTCATTATTTGCGTTGAACGCTGAGTTTTGACTTAAAGCATCCGTCTTAATATTATTATTCAATCTTTAAAATTATAGGGTTGTTACATTATGGGACCATATTACAAAACTAAAAATATTAAGGAATACCTAGTCCTAAAGTCATGTTCTGTTTAATATAGATAACTCACTAAATGTGGACAATGTATAACGGGTTTTAAGGCGATTTCAATGATAAGAGTAGGTTTTTATATTAATATATATATTTCAGTGAGTCCTATTTTACATCATTCCAGCGTTGCTGATGCCGGACTCCCTTCAGTCTCGAATTCTACAGAGCTTCAAATATAGTTTATAATTATTTGAAACTCTGTCCAAAAGATTAGTTGCCAGTATTAAAACATACAGCCAGTATTTTCTACAAAAAGTATGAATGAGTGCTCATACTTTACATCCCCCCTTCTACGAAAAAAGTTTAGAACTCGTTCGAAACTGAAGCTTACAAAAACTATAAAAAGATCTAACCTACCTAAGACTGGAACAGTTTACATCAATTATGACCCAATATCAGAAGTTACTACTAATAACCGATTAAGATAACAAACCATTACACCAATTATTATTAAAGAAAAATTAATAAAAAGAAAGACAATTAAATAAAATAATTGAAAATGGTTCAAGTTATTTTAATCCTAATCAATCAAAACCAGTCAAAAAATATTGATCATACTGATTGTTAGGTCAACCTACTTTAAACCAAAAGAACAAAATATTTTTAAAATTTGAAAAAAAAATTTAAATCCTAACTATAAATAAAAAACACACGCGCACTAGTTGTATAACAGCTGACAACCCCAAGGCTGTATAGGCTGCATGGACCTGCAAATGCTGCATCAGGCAGCATATGGTAGTATATTACCATATGGTAGAACATCAGTCATCATTTTATTTAAAAAGAATCTGAAAATTACTAATGTTAATTCACATCCAACAAATATATTTAAATAGACTATAAGAAGTATCAATATATGACTGATATTCTTTCTAAGAAACAGTTGTAGTAACCTATTTTATAAAGGATAACTTAAAAGGAAACAAACTATTAAATAGTCAATATAGAAGTTCACTCTCAATACCTATCTCAATATCAACAATTAGGATAATCTTACCTACTCTATATCATATAAAATTACCTTACCACCCCCGGGAATAAAATGTCAACCATGTTTAAGTAGAGCTAAGATATTACTCCCTCCATGAAATATCTTCATATTGGAGTTTTAAATAAATATGGAAGCTATCCCATAAAGTTTTACTAGAATATCATAAAACCCCATCAAATAAATCCTACAATAAGCTATTATCCTATCAAAGACATCACAATATTAAGATATATCCAAATAAATTGTAATTTGTTTACAAATTAGTATGACTATATACTACTATTAGTATATGAAAATTAATACTTAAAATCAATTAAAATAAATTTAGAATTTATACCATTAATTATTGTGCATAAATAACAGTTAATAAACTATAACTATTAAATTATAATTATAATAAAATTCCAATTTAATAAATTCAATAAATAATCAAGATTGACAAGACAATCACAGAGCAATCAATATTGACACTTGACTTTACTCTTTATCAAAGTCAAAGAGAATATAATCACGTCAAAGTCATAGAGTAAGAAAAATTAAAATGACAAAACTTTTATTGAAAAAAAATTTATAGACAAGAATGTCATATTCATAAGACACAAGTAATTGTCATTGTCAACTATGACAACTTACCAAAAAAAAATTATATCTACATAAAAAAAATATTAGAGGATGTATACTTTTGATACCTTCACCTGTAGTAGGTTTCAAAAATAATGTGTCATTTTATTTGACCGTCAGAAAATATGACATAACAATGTTATGACAGACCAAATCCTGTGAAATAAATAAAATAAACGTGATGATATTTTATTAGTATCATCAAATCCGTAACTTAAAAGGTTTCATCGACTTATGATGATGAATCAAATTACGAGCACATGAATGACCTATCCTATACCTTCTTTAAAAGGAATCTGCCAATAACCCGAATTTACATCTAAATCAGCAAAATAACAAGAATCATCAGAATTTTTAACGAGTTTGGCTGGTGAAGAGTAAGGAATTCGCGATTCACAAATAATGTTATTCAACAACATTTTATCTACATGTTCGCGTAATAAACGATGCTGCTCGTACGACAACCTATATGGAGCCTTATGTACGGGAATAGCATCCATAATGTTAATTTCAACTTCTGAAATTACACTGGACTCTATCTCATGTTTATCAAAAGTAACTTCATTTCTATATTCACACAAATCATTAATTAAATTATTGCTACATTCTATAGAAAAATTTCTTGAAATATCTAGAGATTCATTAATATTCTCTGGACAAGAAATAGAATTTAAATTTTTATTTAAAGGCATAGCACAATTTAAAGATTTAACATAATTATCAGATTCAGATAAATATGGTAACTCTTCATACTCATCTGTTCGTAATTTGTTCATAAAAGATATAGGACCTAAATCAGGAAATAATACATTATTACTTCTGAAATCCATTGTTATTCCATACCTTCTGACAAAGTTACACCCTAATATAATATCTGAAGTTATATTTTTAACTACAATAAACCTATTTTCTAGTAATAAATTTGACACAGAAAACTTTAATATTAATGAAAACGTTGTTTCAAGAAATTTGCCATTGGCGACACGCACATAGGGCACTTTATTATTATTTAATTGACATGAACCAATATCTACTTTATCTAATATTTTAAAAAACAACTTCTCGGAGATCACGGAGACGCTGGCACCGCTGTCCAGTAAAGCACACGTAGTAATTCCGTGTATCTTCACTTCAATAAAAGGCGTCAGAGACGAAATAGAGGGACCTTCAATTTCCTCGGCGGCTAGCATAGTCCCGGTGTCTAGTGCCGTCGAGCATTTGGGTGCTGTTGCCTTACATCTTGAGATGAATATTGTCTATTTCGCAAGGCATATCCATGAGTTGGCTGCTGATCGACCATTGATGAGTCTCTTCTCTCAGAGTTTTGAAACGTCTGTCTCTGAGTGGGCGTCGAGAAATTATTTCCTCTTCCAGCAGAAAACATGGGTTCCATAGGGCGTATTGACGGTGGGAACCTACGTGAGGGTCCAGACGTAACTGGTGTTGAAAAAACATCAGTTGGTGCCTGTCGATCACTGAATTGACTTTCGAAATGCACAATTGGTGCATTTTGGGTCTCGTCACGGAAATCACCCCGCGAGCAAGTATGTGTACAAGTGTCCTTATCGCCAACCGTTTGTATTTTTAAAGGCAATGATAAGTGTTGTGACTGAGAGTTAAAAATCTCATATTCTTGTTTGGCCGCATTTTTAAAATCTTTTAAGGTGGTAAACAATTGCGTACCAAATTTCCGCTTATTATAAAAGGACAATGTGGATAATATTTGTTTAATAATAATTGACTCATTCGTAATTTCGGCTTTCTTTGCTAATAGAGCCATTCGATATATGAAATCTAAAGTGCTTTCATCTTGATTTTGCCTTGATGTATAAAATTGAGCGGCATAATCAGTCTGGGTGCTGAATTCTTCTCTTAATACTTGTAAAACTTCATTATAAGTCGTAAAAGCATCACAATTAGTTTTAAAAAAATTAAGAGCTGGGCCTGTTAAATAGTTTATAATGATGAGAGCTTTAGTTTCATCAGTCCATGAATTCAAGGCACTTAGTGTTGAAAATTGGGTCAAAAAATTTTCAAAGGAAGTCGAGATTCCGTCGTATCTCGATGTTGAGGACATTTTATTAATTTCAAACCACTTAGCTTTATATATTATCCTCTTGTTTCTTATTATTTTTTCTGTCGAATTATACTTCAAGTTCCAACAACTCCGTAACAGCTTCTTGTCTCCACAAAACTGCAATCTGGGTATACCTTCTTCTTCTTCTCTTGGTACACTCGCGATTTTACACTAATCCCGAATATACTCTATACTATGATATATTATTAAATTATTTTTTATATCACGTAAATACCGTATTTTAAATATATATACCCGATCAATACAATATTATCAATCGAATATATACTACCCGGCGCCTCCACCATATAACGGGTTTTAAGGCGATTTCAATGATAAGAGTAGGTTTTTATATTAATATATATATTTCAGTGAGTCCTATTTTACATCATTCCAGCGTTGCTGATGCCGGACTCCCTTCAGTCTCGAATTCTACAGAGCTTCAAATATAGTTTATAATTATTTGAAACTCTGTCCAAAAGATTAGTTGCCAGTATTAAAACATACAGCCAGTATTTTCTACAAAAAGTATGAATGAGTGCTCATACTTTACACAATGTTACAAGCGCGTTTCAGCCACTGATAAAAGCCGAGATGATGATAGTTTAACCGATTTGGATTTTTTTTTGTTTGAAAGGGTATAATTCCCAGGTGGTCTTATGGTCATCAGGTCAGGATCTGATGACGGGATCCTGGATAAATCGAGAACTCTTCAAATTTTATAGGCACACTTGAAGCGATTTATGTATTATTATGTATTTATAGTGACTTGTGCATTTGCTTCGGAAAGCACACTTCTCAGTGCATAATTTTTGAAGTCGGTACACTTTTTTTTTAAAAGACAATTATTATTCTTACCCACTATGCCTGAAACGATTTTCATGAAACTTAATATAGAGCTGAATGGGAGTGTCAGATATATTAGAAACTGGCAGTTGCTCGCCACTTCGTACGTGGTGTATTAGGAATATTTTCGAAATAATTTCCATTTTACACCCTTTTCGAAAAATCTTTTTTTATTTTACCTCTACTTTGAAATTTCGTTCGGTGATAATACTGTAACGAATAGGTACTTAAATCGCACAAATAAATACCTAAACACATCAAGGTCGATAGACGTCTCTAGAAACATCCAGAGAGAATCAAGTACAAACGAAAATGGACCGTATGTGCCTAGCCATAGGTACCAAAATCGGGCGCGGTCTGTGTGTAGGTATTTGGCGCCGAGTCGCATCGAGCCGCGTCTACAACTTTGTACAACAATCTCGGCGTTTCTCGAATGTTCGGTGGGCAATATAAACAGAGGATCATTGCCGCAAGGAACACAGTGCGAATCAGAGCGATCAAAGCGAAACAGTGAAGTGGAATTTAGTGCGACTAAGTGATATTCAAGTGTTTTCATTTATTTAACTGTATTTTTGTGGTGTTAAAGTAAAGTTTGTCTATTTAATCGGTATTTTAAATCTCTTCGAACCCTAGCTCGTAACAAATTGGTGTCAGGAGTGTGGGATTCAAAAATGCCGATTACACCACGTGACTCGTCGTCATCACGGCGACCCAAAACACGACAAACTACTGCTGGACATCACGAAGAGGAGGTGGACGAGACGGCTGCTGGTGCTGCTGGGACTGCTGGGACAGCTGCTGGTGGTGCCGGAGCTGCTGCTGGAGCCGCTGCTGGTGCTGCTGGGACTGCTGCTGGTGGTGCTGGAGCTGCTGCTGGAGTCGATTCGGGTGCTGCGGGTTCTGCGGGTGCTCCCCAGGCAACCGACATGGGTATGCTGATTTGGCTGATGGAAGAGCAGACCCGACGTCAGGAGCAGCAGGCCCGACGACAGGAGGAGGAGGTCAGGCGTCAGGAGGAGCAGACTCGGCAGCTATTGCAGGAGCAGGCCAGGCGTCAGGAGGAGCAGACTCGGCACCTATTGGAGGAGCAGGCAAGGCGTCAGGAGGAGCAGGCAAGGCGTCAGGAGGAGCAGGCCAGGCGTCAGGAGGAGCAGACTCGGCAGCTATTGGAGGAGCAGGCCCGACGTCAAGAGGAGCAGTCTGCTAACCTTAAGGAGCTGCTTTCAGAGTCACTGGGAAAGGTGACTATGGAGGTGAAGCAGCTACAGAGGGTTACAGACATGCACGAGGAGAGAATCGAAGACCTCGACATTCGTTATGAAGACCTCCAACAGCATTGCAAGGAAATACAGACTAGGATGAGCAGAGAACTGGATGCAAGACTTGACGACCGCTACGGAGAGTTGGAGGCACGACTTGACAGCCAATGCAAGGGGCTCCAGAATGAAGTAAGGAAACTGAAGCTGACCTGAAACTGTTTCTGGAGGCGCCGTCGTCTCTGGCCCCCGAGTCAAGGTGCCGCCGTACGACGGGACTACGTCCTGGACAGCGTACAAATTGCAGTTCCAAACGGTCGCCTCTGCCAACGGCTGGACAGACGAGCAATCTCTGACCGCCTTGACAGTGGCTTTAAGAGGCCGCGCACTGTCTGTTTTGGAAGCCTCTCCAGACAGCTGCACCACGTACGGGAACCTGATCGAGGCAATGGACATGTGGCGACATTGTATGGTGACACGAAACATTAAGAAGGTAATGTCAACAGACGTCAGACGGAGACATGTACGATAGAGACGTGTTATTTTAATTTAGTTAAACACGATGTAACATACGCCTATATAAATAATAATTAAAGCACACGTAAATTCACTTGGTGTATTTCAATGAACATAATATTAAACATCGTGTTTAACTAAATTAAAATAACACGTCTCTATCGTACATGTCTCCGTCTGACGTCTGTTGACATTACCTTCTTAATGTTTCGTGTCACCATACAATGTCGCCACAGACTCCAGGTACGGCGACAAACACCTGGAGCACGTCTACCGAGCGCAGCTGAGGGACAGGACGCAACATGCTGGTGAGAATCTGCAACAATGGGCTCTGGAGATCGAGAAGATCGTGAGGAAGGCGTACCCATCTGCCGAACAAGAGTTCATTGCTGCGAACCTCGTTCAAGCATTCATCGACGGCATCCGCAGCATGGAGGTCAGAGCTGCAGTTCGACTGGGCCACCACACCGCCCTGAAAGATGCACTCGCCCATGCTCTAGAGGTGGAAGCCGTGAGACAGGAGCCTCGTTCTCAGCGATTGCGACAAGTGGCGGAGGAGGCTACTCCAACAACGACACCTGTAGCAGAGAGGCGTAGCTACTTACCCCGCTGCTTCTACTGCCACAAGCTGGGGCACCTTAAAGCAAGCTGCCCGGCGCTTAAACGACAAGGCACGGATCAACGAGTGCCGAAACGGGACGTCGGAGCTGATGTCCGTGTCGTAACTACGGAGCTTCCGGGAAACGAGTAACAGCCAGAGCCGCGGGGCGGGTACTGGCTGATCGTGACACAGCCCCAAAAGTTACCAACCGACAAGTTTTTGACGGGAACAGTCTGGTGATCGCCGGCAAGGTCAACGGGACGCCATGTGAGATGACGAACGAACATCGACGAGGACGGACGCATGGCAACGCTGACGCACTGTCACGCAGGCCGTGCCCTGAAGATTGTAAACACTGCTCGAGGCGTGAAATCGGTGATTCTGTCATCAAAGTGATTACAACTAACAACCTTAGTGACGAATGGGCGAACGAGAGGACGAGAGACGAGCAACTCAAGGATAACAACTTGGCGCCGATAATGGAATGGAAGACGCAGAATGTTCCAAGGCCCGGCTGGAATGTTGTATCAGCCATGAGTTCCACCACGAAAAGCTACTGGGCTCAGTGGGAAAGTCTAGTGCTGCACAACGGGTTGCTGTACCGCAAGTGGGAGTCGCCAAGTGGACAGGAGACACTGATGCAGCTGGTCGTGCCTAGGTCAAAGGTGCGCGCAGTGCTTGAGTCCGTGCACGATGGATCCTCGGGAGGACATCTGGGCATGAATCGAACCCTGGCGAAAATCAGGAAACGATTTTATTGGGTTCATTGCCGGCAAGATGTCGAGGATTGGTGTCGTAAGTGCACTGTATGTGCGGCCGTGAAAGGACCTACGACACGTACGAGGGGACGTATGCAGCTGTACAATGTTGGCGCTCCATGGGAACGAATTGCGGTGGACGTTGCTGGACCGTTCCCGGCCACTGAAGACGGGAACAAGTACTTCATGGTCGTGATGGACTACTTCACGAAGTGGCCGGAGGTCTTCGCAATTCCCAACCAGGAAGCGACAACAGTGGCGACTAAGTTGGTCAACGAAGTATTCTGCAGGTTCGGGCTACCAATGGAGATACATTCTGATCAAGGGCGTAACTTTGAGTCGCAGTTGTTCCAGGAAGTATGCCGTCTCCTGGGAATAAATAAAACGAGGACTACGGCGTATCACCCACAGTCCGACGGAATGGTTGAAAGGTTCAACCGCACTTTGGAGACTCATTTAGCGAAACTGGTTGAGGATCACCAGAGGGACTGGGACCGATATATTCCCTTGTTCTTGCTCTCATATCGATCCGCAGAGCATGAAAGCATAAAGGTGACTCCTGCTTATGCCAACTTTGGGAGAGAACTCCGACTACCAGTTGATCTCCTGACCGGCGGACCTCCGGATGCGCCGCAACCTGTAAGTGACTACGTATCAAACCTGAAAAACAAGATGTGCGACATACATGACCAGATTCGTCAGAGCAGTCTTGTGGCCAGTACAAAGATGAAGACCAGGTACGATAGAAACTTCAATAGTAACGGTTTTGACGAGGGATCGTTGGTGTGGCTGCACAACCCGAAACGCCGAAAAGGCAAATCTCCCAAGCTGCAGAACCGCTGGGAAGGCCCGTATAAGGTCATCACGAGGATCAATGACGTGACCTATCGGATCCAACGATGCCCGCGTGGACAGTTAAAGGTTGTCCATATTGATCGACTAGCCCCTTACAAAGGCTCGAATATTGCTCGGGACGAGCAAGTCTAAGCGGGGGGCAGTGTAACGAATAGGTACTTAAATCGCACAAATAAATACCTAAACACATCAAGGTCGATAGACGTCTCTAGAAACATCCAGAGAGAATCAAGTACAAACGAAAATGGACCGTATGTGCCTAGCCATAGGTACCAAAATCGGGCGCGGTCTGTGTGTAGGTATTTGGCGCCGAGTCGCATCGAGCCGCGTCTACAACTTTGTACAACAATCTCGGCGTTTCTCGAATGTTCGGTGGGCAATATAAACAGAGGATCATTGCCGCAAGGAACACAGTGCGAATCAGAGCGATCAAAGCGAAACAGTGAAGTGGAATTTAGTGCGACTAAGTGATATTCAAGTGTTTTCATTTATTTAACTGTATTTTTGTGGTGTTAAAGTAAAGTTTGTCTATTTAATCGGTATTTTAAATCTCTTCGAACCCTAGCTCGTAACAATACCCAAGTACTGAATATTTTTTTTATTATTTTATAAATTGTTTTTAATTTTACATGCACGGAGAAAGAAAAAAGAAAAGAATTATTTTTTGCAGAAAATACCGAAGATCAAAGTTCACTTAACATTTTAAATATTACGACCTTTACGACAGATTTCATAATTGACAACCCTATTGTTCAACATCTGATTGAAATTTACGCCCTTAACCCATTTATGCAAATTAGTATTGCATACAAAGATGATTTCACATTTCTTGTGCTTCAGAGACAGATCTGTTTCTAACTGAAGTAAGTATTTCTTTCCGTACATGTAAAGAAAGGCGATTGAAATTATGTTAAAATAAGCTATATAATAGCCATACCTTTCCCAACCCAATCATTCATGAATTAATTCCCAAGAATAAGCTCCGAACTCAAAGAAATCTGGCTAATAATGTTATAGAATAAGAAAAGAAACCTTGAAATTTTTAGAAAGCGATTTTTGCAAATTTCTACTAACATAGGTGAAATAAACATTTTTATTTTGAGGTTTTTAAAATAAAGTTTTTGAGTTTTGATCATGATAAAAGCTTTAAGAAAAAAGCCTTTAAAATATTATATTTTTTAGAAATGATTTGATTTGATGTATCGTGCCTTTTTGAATTGAGATTTTTAATAATAGTTTTCGATGTGAACCCGATTATAGAACCATAATTCTCCGAGTAAAGCCGGCCCGAAACGCTAGTGATAAATATCAGTAGGAAAAATGTATATAGTAGATATATAGATAAAAATTAACTTGAGTTCCCAAAAAGAAAGAAGAAAAATTGTTAAAGTTGCCCGGAAAATTGTAAATTCGCGAAAAATTCGTCCTTTTTTATAAAATTTTAGTATGAACTCAAGTAATAGTATATTATGTAGTAAGAATGTCGGATTTTAAAATCTTTTGCAAGTTTCCATTTTAATCTCTGTCTCAAGCTAACCATATTGGAAATCTTAAGTGCTATTAGTTTAATATGACGAAACGTTTATAAAGTTAATATCTCACATAGAACGTTATAAAATATCGCATTAGATAGTCGAGTAATAGGTTGGCCAAATGGCACCTGCTTACATGGCGGGAACTATACGGTGGACACTTGTCAAGCTATGTGTGCGGTCCATGAGGGATGGTGCTATGCCACTATGTATATGTTCATAGAAAAACAAGTAGTCATTTTAATATTTCACCGATCCCGTTGACACATTTCGCTGAATAAAGAACATTGATATTATATATAGACTGGCAGAAAAATCTCAAATTGCTTCTGCTTTCAACATGGAACGGCATTTTTGGAACGTTGGAACCAAAAACGTACGATGCTTTCTTTTGTATAGTATCTGCCCCAAACACAAACACATCATGACTCCTTCGAGCTGGAACTCGTATTCGGAAATAACGCGATATTTTAAGTTTTTCATATTGTGAACAGAACGATGTCAAAGAAAAATCAAACGAGGTAAAAACAAACTAATGACTAAATTCAAAACACAAATACATGAGCTTTAATTTGAATTAAATTTGAATTTGAAATTCGTAACCAAACGCCAGGTATTTGAAACCAAATTGGCCAGTTCAACAAAACACCAATTTCGTATGTAATGAAAATTTTCGGTCCGGTCAGCCATATGATCGAGATTGAACACAGGCCACACATTAGCGATGTAAATCATACGATTTAGATCACATGCAATTCACTCACTCACACAGACACACACCAGATTCGATTAAACAAAGTGTCAAACATCCGTGTGTGTGTGACAGATCGTTCCAGATCGAAATTAACCACAAATACAACAATTTGTAAACGGATAGCGGGCCGCTCGTTACAAGAATTGGACGAGTCTGTGGTCGATATCGGCGGGCCGTAATATTACGCGGTTTTTTTTATTATTTAAAATCGACAAAATTTGTTTACACTGCTGTATAAACCCATCCACCCAGTATAAAGGTGAGTTAGAACAAGTATAAAGTTCGCGATACAAATGCCCGTTGTCGCTTCGTCAACGCACTCCATACATCAGACAGTAAAACTACAATACCAATAAATAAATATCTTTTTTATCCCACATTTTATACTGATGACATATAGGTTGACGCAATCTCCATTTATAATAGCGTAGCTTGATACAATGTTCTGTTACTCATGTGACAAGGAAAATTATATTTAGCATTTTCTAAAAATATTCTATCTATCATCCTAAGAGGGGTAGACAGAGACAATAGAATGCCATTTGTTACGATCCTGACATACCTCTTTCACTTATTTTATATTCATCATACCTTTCATACATGCTCGGCGATTGTGTGTACCTACTTTTAATATTTAAATCGATCAATACATTTTTATATGTTCAAGCAGCATTTCCTTTCACTTAAGCCATATAAACCTTTTTAGTCAATCTTTCATCCTTCATTCTTTCAACGTGTCCAATCCAGCGTAAACTACTTTCCTTCATTTTAGTCACAACATCATCTTTCACTCCGCATTATTCTCTAATGATATCTTTACGGATGCCGTCAATAAGCTTTATATCACACATTCCACTGCATGTATCTTACTTTCATGCTTTTTATTCCATACATAAGTCTCGCTTCCATAAGAACATGGAACTAAAACAGCTATATGTATATTAATTGTAAGTTGTGTATTTATTTCATAATGCTTTGAATATAAATCTACTTATAGTTATAAATATCGAGCTTTTTTATCTAAGTGCTTGTTTGTTTTTTATACTGTCACGCTAAAACAGCACAATAACAAAGCTAAACAATAAGTAATTCTCCAAGCAATTGTAGTGTGCTTTACCTTATACCTCGTAGACATAAAATTCATAGATTGTTTTTGTTGATGCCCCCTCTTATAGATAGAATATAGGTTTTATGCATGGATCATCCGCTTCCAGACGGAGACCAGTGTACTATGGCTAATTATTTACGCTTTAAATAATAATTTAAAAAAATATATAAATTTAAGATAATTAATTAAATAATAATAGATAATAATGACAACTTATTTAAAATTTAAAGTTTGTTTACAAAATTACTGAATTTCTGAAAAACTACTAAACCGATTTTCGTCATATGTCTGTGAGATAATGTCGAGAAATTATTATATTCTATAAATAAATTGGTACATATTTCATCGATTTATTAAGAAAAATTGACTTATAAAGTCAGTTTTTTCAAAATTTCTGAATGTTAATGAACCAATTTTTATGAGATAAAAATGGGACCAATCCGGAAGAGTTATCTGTCGATTAAAAAATAAATCATCAAAATCGGTTCACAAATGGCGGAGTAAACATACATAATACGGTCCGAATTGAGAACCTTCTTCTTTTTTTTGGAAGTCGGTTAATAAGACAAGACTAGAAAAACTGTTTGAAATCACGGACACTTCAGTTTTATTTATATTCAGAAATAATAATAATATCCTATTATTTTAAATAATATATATATCCTGATATATTGTGAAATTGTTCGTGTCAAAGTCCGTCGGACAATAGGTTGTGCCAAAGGTACTAGGAGCTCATAACTTTAAGCTGTAATCGGTACAAAATGAATCGATATTTTACGATTTCCGAGTACCTACACTCGGTACCTTTCAAAGGAAACTTTAAGCTTTGGTTAAATTTGCTCTGCATTCTAGTGTTGGACATTATCGGGCCGGGCTGGCCCTTAGCTGGCCAATGGTAGTTTTTGGCCTCGGTTCGAGTCAAAACAAAAACGCGCGGTCCTAAGTAATGTCATCTATCATCATCTTTGTTTTGAAAAAAAAATTACAGTATTAAATTTTTTCAGTCTTCAATTCGAATATACTTACCTAATATTATATATGTAATTCTACCTCTAAAAAATATTTTCTTATTTAGACTACAAAAATAACTGTTCATAATTTCACATTTTTAATACACATTTTAGTCCCTAATAAAAATATCTAAAAAAGTCTTATAAAGGAATTGAACTTAGAAGGTCAAACTAAAGTTCCAATAGGCATGGTGGTGGTATATCGATAAATAAAATCAACATTTTGATTTAGTTCGTGTTAGGGCGTGTTCAGATCTATTCCTTCAGATAGAAACGGTTTTTAGATCATGTTAACACGCACGTTCAAACAATAACTTATGTTTGCGTTATTGTTTTATAATCGATGGCTTATCTATTAAGTGCAAACTCTTACAAAGGATTTTTTGTTGAGAACGATTAGTCTTACTGATAACTTCAATATTTGGGACTGATGATATCAAAACTTGGTCACATTCAGGTCAGATTCGTTTGAGGGTTCTGTTACTTTATTTTTATTTCCTTCTTGGCATGGGAGACGTCTTTTTTGAGCCGAATCGTTGCAGATGTTTGAATATTCAAACTGAATACAAATTCTAAAATGGCCAAACGTCGCAAATATGCATCTCTTCCGAAAGAATACATATTTGAGGCATTTGGTGATGGAAACGATGGGACTGTGGGACCTGGAGCACACAGTCTGTTTAAACGACTAATAAAAAGTTCACATGACCGACGAGCTGGCTCAGTTTAGTATTGCCATCCAACGAGGCAATGCAGCCGGTCTTTGGGTATGTACCTATAGATAACGATTTACATGAAATTTTTGATGTGTAATCTTTCCTGCAATCTGAGCGAGTAAATCAATGAAAAGAGACGGAAGTGTGTACCAGGAAGCCGGGGAAGCGCGTGCTATTTGATTTGACCAACGAGCGCGCGCGGTGGTAGACTTGGCCATCAGATGGTAGCAACCCATTTTCCGAGAGGTTGGTACTGTCAGCCAACAGTGTTTGCGTGTACCAAGGCGTGATGTCAGATGTTACACATCTACTGTAATGCTCGCTCTTTTTTTGTAATTTAGTACTTAAAATCATTTTAATACTTACCTATTTCTATAAATATTTTATTACTAGCTTTGTACGTACAAAAATTGTAATGTGACGTAATAATTTATCCCGAAGGATTTTTCGTGTTAAAAAGCCATCACTCTCCGGACTTCAAATTATCTCTGTGCACAAAATCATGTCGATCTGTCGCTCCGTATTGACGTGACGGAAGGGCAAACAAATAAACACACACTTGCATTTATAATATTAGGATTCAGTTTTACAATAATTTCTACTTCATTCTTTTTTTTAATGCAGTTCCAGAGCACGCTGGCTGTCACATTTTTCTCCAACTTGATTTGAGTCATGCTTGTTTGTCTGTTTAATCTCGAGAACTATTTTATTTGGGCTATATTACAGGGGAAATTTTTAAAATAACAGGAAACCATATATGCTAGAGCACTAAAAGTATGGTTACACGGGAACGCCCACTTGACACTTCTATTGTTCTTCATAATGCTCTATGGAAAATCGTAACCAAATACAATAAGTTAGTTCTCTAGATTAAACAGACTAGACTAAAAAGTATGACTCAAATAATAGATACGGGCGACCACATTGGCAATTTCTCATTTCTCTTATATATTTATTTGATACTAGATTTCCGCCCCCGGCTTCGCCCGTGGATATTTTGGAACAAAATAAAATATACCCTTAGCACTCAGGAATAATGTAGCTTCCTATTAGTGAAAAAAAAAATTCAGAATCGGATCAGTATTTTCAAAGATTACCCCCTACATTAAAACTTACAAACTATACTTTTTTATAATATTAGTATAGATATAGGTTTCCTGAAAATCTGGATTTTACGATATTGTAATAACATCAATGATTTTGGTCATGTGCCCTGCCTCTCTATCATAACATTGTAAGTACATTGTTACACAGACGTATCGGTCAATAATTATAAGTATGAAGTATCGATTCATTATTAATCGAATTCGGGCATCGATTCAAGAAGGCGTGGCGCGCGTCGTGAGGAGTTCCATTTTGATAGAATTAAACAAATATCAACGAAGCATCGACTCGGAATAAATGTAATAAATATAATTTATAATGTTTATACATGGACAATCTGGCTGAACGATCTTGGGAGACGCCCGCGTTCGGGCGAAGCGATATTTCACATAGGGCAATGAAATGTTAGAGACAAAAATATTTCTTACCAAGACTATTTAAACACATATCAGTAAATAGATCTAAAATGTCTTTATATAATCATGTATAATAAAGTTTACATAAGAAACCCAATACTTTAAAAATTCTTCTTACTCGACCAAGGAGGTTGCAATTTAATTTTTAATGCTGTCTCGCTCTAGCGCATGCGCGCGGAGAAAGCGCAGTAGATTGCTGATTTTGCTCAATATTCAAAATTTTAATAATTAATGCATGAGTTTTGATAAAGTAGTGTATGAAACTGCACATAACTAGGTAAAACATACTTGTTTGATATTACGAGTATTAAAACTCAAACTTGTGCTTATGCTGTTATGCACCAGTTTCATAAACTACTAATATAGCACTCTTGGGGCATAACCTGGGCAAGAAGATTAGAAAGATATCATAAGTGCAGGTGTTATTAGACTGAGACTTGATGAAAATTATGTACATATAATGTATTCTTTCTACACACGTGGAGGTTTTAATGTGAAATAAAAACCAAACTGAGTTGCTCTGAAATGAGATTTATAATTTTATTAAACACATTATTTATTAAAGGTATTATAAGTTATTATACCCCAAACCACTTGGCAGCCGAAGGTCCATAAGGACATGAGGGAGATGGGCCTCACGGAAGAGGACGCAAAAGAGCGAAGTAAGTGGCGCCGCATGATTGGGAAAGCCGGTCGGCGTGATGGGTTAAGGCGAGGCCAAAGAAGAAGTATTATAATCTATAACAATTTTATGCAACTGAGGTCATTTTGCTTTAAGTTCCTATGTTTGTTAATCAATCACGTCATAACATAACTATAAGGTATTTAAAAATGTAAAGCAAAGATATTATGTCTATGTTATGTGGATGGAGATAAATGTCCTTCTTTATTTCTATTCCCCTAAAAAATGTATTCCCACTTTCTACCTCTATGAAAGGAGTCGCGATGATGATACGTACTCTTAAAGTACAGCACATTGTCGCAAAATACCTCAACTCTCGTACAAACTCGATCATTGTAAAAGCTAAAACACTACACTTAATCAACCCTTTGGGTGGGCATCCATTAGTCAAGTACTCTGCAGTATTCATTACTCTGTACGACAAAAGAAATAAAATCGTTAGCGTTACACATGACGTGGGCAGGCAAAGTCAGGTTGTACAAATATATCTTATCTTGTACTTTAAAAAATTAATAATTAAATACTCTAATTTATGGCGGAGGTGTGTCGCTGTTTGGGAATCTGCTCTCCTAATACATATATTTTAGGGTACCTTTGACCTCTGTTTTAAAATAATTTTGATAACAAAAATAATTGTATCTTTTCCTATTGGTCCAAAAATCAAAAATATTCCTCAATGGAAATAAAATAATGCACCCCTGAAATCGCACTGAAAAATATTAAATGCACCATAATCACGGTCTATATACCTTGAGACGTGATCAGAGACAAGGTTTAGAATTTTTGGTTATATAATTATCAGAACAGGTGCCAAATTGGTCCCTAAACTTATATTATTATATCATTTTTTAAACAGAAGTAGATACTATTATTTTTGTTTCGAATAAGGCTTGAACTTGGCTTGGCACTTTCGTTTACAAGTCCAACGCTCTAACCGATGAAAGATTTATTCAAGAGTGACAAAAGCATATTTTCACTATGTTTATTACTACGGAACCATTATATAATAAAACAAAATGAGTACCTCAGCACAGAGATTTTTCAATAAATACGAAGGTAATATTTCTCAAAGATTAATATAAATTAATTGATATGAAGATCAACCGATAACGGCATGTGGAATTGTCTGTCTGTTAGTGAATTTATGTTTTTATTTCCACATCCGATATCTGATATTAACGAATATTAATTTTGATCATCGTTCTATGTTACTACATCTTTATAATCTCATATTAAAATATTATTGAAATTTAATATTCAACGAAAGATCTGTGTGATTTTCTTGTCTATAATCTACGAGTATAAATAGGTATTGCTTTGTCCAAAGTTGATGATTTAGCTACAAAGTAGGATGCCCTTACTAAGCCCTACCAATAGGTACTTATGGTTCAAAACAAATTGATACAAAAATGTATATGAGTGTATGTATAGTATATATATAGTGTAGTACTACGACCTATTTCTGTTTATTAAATGCGTGTGCATGCTACTTAATGACGCACAGTCTGTACTTTTTATGACCAAACCAAAGGTTAAAGCACTATAAGGGCTGTATAGCGGAACGACAGAAGCGTCATCTCTCCACGCCTTTTTAACGTGTCAACATTTGTTCGGAGTGTAGACAAACTTGTTCGCTCTCACTTCTTTGAATCAGACCCGAAATGAGGAGAAATTCCCATGGCACAAGAATTCCTTGCTAAATTTTCTACCACACTACAGCAATATTTACTTGTTATTTATAAAGATTTTAATATAATGCTTTTGTAAATTCTCAGTTTTTTTTTGAAAATAATTGTTGGGGATAAAAAGTATCATAGGAGCGACACGTAAGGGTACATTCATTACTCGACCATCTACAGGCCTTCAACAGCTGAAAGAATTGAGTAAGGGAATGGTCAATCATTCTGTGGTTTTCAGAACCTAGTCCAGTTCAATGCCTTAAATACAAAGACGTATGTATTTACAGTCAAAAATGCATACGTCTTCCTCGTCCCTACACTTCAGAACATACCCTTGACGTTGCGAAACAGGGTCTCATTACTCGAAGTGGAAATCCGCTCGTTCATTGAGGGTTTCAGTAAAACAGCTTCCAAACACTCGGAATACTGAAGACCTCATTCGCCAAAGCATTGACTGCAGCTTACAATGCTCAAGTAAATCGGACTAATCTTTGAACCAATTTTGGCGCGATTTTACGGGGTTTTGCAAGGAACGTTCTAGGCTACTTTATATTCCAACAAAACAAGCAATCAATGACCCAAAGGCCACACGAAATCTCGAGCCTCTACAGTTACGCAGAGACATAGCCTCTCTTAGCGTCTTCTATCGACTGTATTATAGGGAGTGTTCAGAAGAACTCCATGACCTCGTCCCTCCATCTCCTTTTCGCACCCGCACTGCTCGCACAGGATACAGATTTCATCCTCACACAGTGGACACATTCTGCATACGAACGAAAAAATTCAGCGACTTGTTCCTGTGTCACACTATCAAAAAGTGGAACGAACTGCCGGCGTCGGTCTTTCCTCCTTCCTACAACCTGAGGTCCTTCTAGCGAAGCGTGAAAAAGCATCTCTAGTGGGCTCGACTGGCGGACTGTATTATGTTCTGCCAGTCGCGTGCATTCATGGGCCACCTATGCTTAATAATCAGGAGGTGGTAAGGTCACATGTCGTCTTCTCTAGTTTTTAATTCCACTTAGGCTTAAGTCTTCACCTACAAGACATTATATAATACCTAACTAGTATTATTTTATATGGTGTTGGATATATTTTTCACATTAATATTGTTATATGGTCGTAGAAATTCGCTCTCACACATCTCCTAATAGCATAATAACTGTAGCCAGTATTGAACCTGTAACCCTAACATGGTCATCCAAACACCTCGTCTGTAGATTAATAGCGCTTACATCAAACTGATTTATATCTGAACCTCTCTCTATAACTATAGCGGTAATAAAAACTATGGTACAGGGTGTTGTCAATACCAAATGTTCACGGTGTATATACTTTGTAGTATGAACAGAAACACCAGTCACATTGTCCACATTTCGCCAGTTGTCCATATTAAACAGAATTGGTGACAAGCCATAGCACTTACATCAAACATATTGGGCTTTTTACTCTGTACTTTTTCTTTTAAAATTTCAAAAAAAAGTCCTATCTCAATTTCATTTTGTAGATAAAACCAGGTGAGTCGATGAAAGTATTTTCAAAGTGACTGTATATAAATAAACGAAAAAGATACATAATTCAAGAAAGCATAAAATTCCGTTTACCATTCTCTTATAATCAAGATCGTGCCAAGTAAATATCTTTGGTACCCGTAGGGAAATATGGGGTGAACATATGTATATAAGGGTAAATTCCCAGAAGAACATCCTGTATATTTGACATGTATAGAAGGAATATAATGGCCCATCCGACTTTCACACCTGTATAAAATTGATTGCATTTTATCACCAACGAAATGATGAAAAGCGTGTTGTGTATTTGCAGTAAAGTCTATTTTATAATCGTACAAAGGTTTAATGTGTCTCGCTACGGAATGTCTATGAAAAACTTATTATTGACTCCACTTTTTTCTTGTCTCATACAATTTCAGCATCTATATTATACTAGCTGTTTCCCACGACTTCGTACGTGACTATTCCAGAATGTTGGCAAACATAGACTTCAAACATAGCTATTGTCATGTTCAACTCTGCCTACCCCGTTTCCGTCGTCATGCCGTGATGGTATATATCCTATGTTACTCAGGGATAATGTAGCATTCCAATGGTGAAAGAATGATCAAAATCCGTCCAGTAGTTTTTGAGTTTATTCGTAACAAACATACAAACATACAAAAATACAAATCTTTCGTCTTTATTATATTACTAGCATATCGCCCCCGGCTTCGCCCGTGGATATTTACGATCAAAATAAAATATACCCTTAAAGTAGCTAGATTTCGAGATTTTTTGACAAACAATTTTTTTAACTTTCGTAAAAAATTTTTTTTTTTAATATATAAAGTATCCTATGTTACTTCTAATACCTCCAAGAATATATGTGCAAAATTTCATGATGATCGGTTAAGTAGTTTTTGCGTGAAAGCGTAACAAACAAACTTACATTCGCATTTATATTAATAGGGATTATAGATATCTACACTCTGTTCATGTGACCGATAAAGTATAAATTAAGAAAATTCATATTAAAATGTACTTCCTATAATTACAAAATCAATTTAACTTATTAGATATAGATGAAAATAATCAATATTGAAATAAAAAATTTTCGTTTTGTGGTGTTAAATATCCCAAAAAAATATTTTTGTTACCGGTAACATCACGGACATCATCATATATGTTGAACAGAATATAGTTTCTCGCCTGGCTAGGCACGAATAAAAGTTGTTTATGAAAAAAACAATTTTCTCGGGGGAATGAGACTTTTTCCCGAACGCAAATATTGTATGAATAAAGATACTGGCAGGTGACATGGGCAATCAACTCGCTGGCTGAATAAAAAAAAATTAAGTTGTTACTTTCTAATAGATATTTTAATATGATTTCAAATAAATATATTAATTGTTGTAATAATTTTTTAAATTTTTTTTTCTCGTAGAGGGAGATGAAAAGTAGAGTGTATCACTCGGTCGCAAAATTCTTTTTTCCTCGGGCGGCGTACTTTGAATCACTCGCTGTGCTCAGGATTTACTTTAGAATCCTTTGCCATTAAAAAATTATTTTACTTCTTTATGATACAATCTATTAATACCTCCTTCGTCTGCTAAAAATAAGCTAAGTACTGTATGATCATAATATACCTACAAGGAAAAATTGTAAAAGGAAAACACGATTGATTCTATTTAAAGTTTCTCAAATAATCAAATGGATTATTCCATTGAGTAAGGATTTTTTTATCTACACTATACATTATTATAAATTAAAGTTCACTCTATGGACGTAAAAAAGTAGAGGACGGATCGCCGCTAAGACAAAAGTGAAGCACCAAGCGTGCATGTGTGCTACCGATGTTATTTATCTCTAATATATCTTTAAATTGTAGAATAAGTGGTAAATTACTAACTTACCTATCAAATGTGATTCCTTGAGATTTTTTATGAGTAATGGAGTTGTTTTTGCATAATTTTACTACACAAGACGGCATTGTTTTTTATTTTCTTATTGGCGGCTGATCAGCATAACCGAATGAGAATGTGTGCGTGAGGCTCGTATTTACAATGAAACTGGCATAACTTGGTTGCTTCACTTTTGTCTTAGCGGCGATCCCTCCTCTCCTTTTTTACGTCCATGGTTCACTCCTTGTTTTTCTGTCGTTCAGAAGACGGTTTTCACTAATGGATAGACTGATTGACGAGGAAGATTTTCAAGTATTGAACATGGCCTTATAATGTTTAGGAGCTGGGCATTAATAGTATTGGTGAGATATAAAAATGATGTATTAAAGAATTGTGTAGAATACATAAAATTATCTTCAAAAAAGTCCGCGATTACGAGTAGAATTGGCAATAGAAATAATAATACGTATATGTCAAGATCCTGGCCACCCCGCTAGAAGTCAAGTTTGAACTTACAAGTAAAGTGAGCCTAACATTTGAACCTAAGCTAGTTTCAGAGACCGTTACGCATATGATTTTTCTTTGTCGGCACGCGTAGCTCTTCGCTCGTAAAATTTGCTTTTTAGCTGGAGACTGTTAGGTAGTAAACAGATGAGAGATATTTATTTTACTTGTAATTCAGGTTCGATCCGGATTCCGGCCATATTATACCAATGGGATTTTAAATAAAACCTTATGTAGGTACATAATCCGACAAATAACACTTAGAGGCTTTTCCATCTAAATATACCTCAACAGAACTGGCCACTAGTTAGGTATGACTCACAAATAGCATCGGCTAAACGAGGGAGACTTATGGACTTTGGAGAGCTAAGAGAGGTACCCTAGAACCGTATCACAAATTTTGTAAGGCAAAAATCAGCAAATATTAGTTAGAAGTAGCAAATAGGCATAGAGCTGTCACTTTTGAAATAGAATTAGAATGCATAGTGGATACCACTTAGAAGAATGGATTTTTCGGAAAAATTGTATTGATTTGATCAGATTTTTAGCATAGCACAACATAAATAACGAAATGGAGACTTGGTCTTCCGATAACACGGTTTCAGGAGCTATAAGGTAACCCGTGAAGATAAAAAAAGGAACGTACAAGCTTGATTAAACAATTTGATCGGAAAGTTTTCAATAAACCAATGTATAACCTACCTAACTGTCGTAGAATTCATAAACAGTTTTGCACGCGTGTTATAATAATATCGGGCCTCGTAAAGTCGAGCGTGCGCCCGCGTCGGTGCGTAAAAACGATTTCAAATTTTATGACTAACCTTTACATTGTGGCCTGCAGGTATATCCATCTAGCATTCTACTAATGTCATTCTACATAAACTTGGTTTACTTGGTTTTCATTCATGTGTTCATGGGTGTCCTAAGGCTTCTGAACTTGTCGGTTTCGAGAAAATGAGATATGAGTGAATTCTCCTCAAATATTTTTGTTTCGAATAATTAAACAGCCATTTTATAATTTCTGAATGTAAATCTGTTTTCAAGTTCATTCCTGTGCGATTTTTAGACGATTTTTTTAGCCAAAACGAATAAGATGATAAAATGTCAAATATAATAATTTGTATGGTATCCTCTCAAATGCTCTAAAATAAAATATATAATTTCAGAAGCTATAATTTTAGTTGCTATAAATATTCATTTTCTATAAATTTAGGTCCTGTAATTTTAAAAATCTATAAATTTGTTTGATATATTTTTTTAAATCTATAATATTAATTCCTATAACGTATTGTTTTCTATAATTGCAGTTGCCATAATTTTCAAAATCTATAATTTCAAGTCCTATAATTTTTATAATGTCTATTTTCAATTGCACTAATGGCTACTTTTCTATAATTGCTGTTACTATAATTTTGAAAATATATAATCTCAAGTCTTATAATTTTTATAATCTCTAATTTCAGTTGCACTAATGGTTACTTTTCTATAATGGCAGTTATTATAATTTTCTAAATATATAAATTCATTTTCTATAAATTTATTAATCTATAATATCATTTGCTCTAATGGATTGTTAAAATAAGTGTACTCACTATATTTTTAAACGTATAACTTCATTCTATTTACATTTACAAATATATAATCATAAAAAATATTTTTCTATAATGTAATCAATTTAAATAAGTACTATTATTAAAATTTACAGTAGATTTTGTTAATGTCTGTTGCAGTAATTTTTGATTCCTATTCCCCTAATTTGTAAATAAAAATAGGTTAGCGAGGAGCGAAGCGACGAGCGTGGTTCAAATAGTGCTAAAACAGAGCGCGAGACGAGCGAGCGAAGCGAGCGTTCCGCGGCAGCGGACGGCGAAGCGCCAGAAACTCATAAATACCTAAACAACCATCACTTGTTGATAACGGATATGGTACCTATATATATATTATTTATAATAAGAAAGGAAGATTTTTATATATTAATAAATATTTCGTAAATAAACTGGAAAAAATATAGCAAATTAATCATTAGATAATTAAATGTTGTACCTTTTGATAATTTAGACATCTTGAAAATTATAGAAAACAATTTTAGATAAAACGAAAATTATAGCAAATTATAAATTAGATCATTTAATGTTATATATTTTGATAATAGTGATTTTGAAAATTACGGATATCGATTTTAGACAAAAGAAAAATTATAGCAAATAAATAATTATTAAATGTAATTTTATATATTTTGATAATAGTGATATTGAAAATTACAGAAATCGATTTTAGGGTAAAAAAAAATTATAGCAAATGAATAATTATAGAACTTAATTTTATATATTTTGATAATAGTGATTTTGAAAATTAAAGAAATCGATTTTAGGTTTAAAAAAAATTATAGCAAATGAATAATTATAGAATGTAATGTTATATCTTATGTACCTATATATTCTAATATTATATCAGAACATTTTAGAGATATTGTAGGAGACCCAATTTGTATGTATTACATACTCGTAACAAAAGTAAACACGATTTAGCAACCACATTTTTGCTACAATTTTCAATTTTAAGCTTTTCCCCAAGGTTTTTTTAAGGTTTATTATCGTTTTATAACTTGTCAACATCGGCAGACTGATCATGCCACCAGCACGCTGCAATAAACTCTTCGGGGTGGGCAGGTTATTAACATTAACACTTTAACCGTAACTGTAAATTTAACCTCAAGTTAAACTGTTTCCTCCATCGATATTTTACTCGTAAATCGAAACATGTGGCGCCAGATTTATTGTGCCACTATTGGGACTTGACACAAACTCGCGATTCTGTCGCGCGTTTTTTAGGGGAAAGGTTAAGTTTTTTTAATAACTTCATCATCTTCATTACCTATCATCTTTTCTCGATTAAATAATTAAATTATTATGATCTATCATTATTGCAATAAGTTTTGTCGTTTTACAGTTATTATGTATTATAGATATTTTCACTTCATTTTAATTGTAGGTAAACTTAATTATTTCCTACATGATTTTGTTATAACCCTAGGGAATTATGCACAATATTTCAGAGTGGTAAATTTTTCTTTGATTCACAAACGCCGTTACGCTCAGTGTTTAATACAGATAAAACTGCATATAATATACATTGTACTGTGACTAACAAGACGCGTAATTTACATCAGTTTGCATAGTACCTAAATGTGGTTTAATTTCATAGTATAAGAAACACGATAAGGCGTATCGACAACTACACTTTAGTACAATAAAGCAATACAATTGTTTTTTCTCCTGTCTCCCTCTATCACATTGAATGACCTATTTATTAGAGAGATAGAACCTATTGTATAACTTAGTACATCGTTTAGTTAATTATTCAATCGAAATAGCTCCATGAGCATTCATAGCATCGCCACTTTCGCTTTCCGTAAGTGCAGTCACAATCGCATGTCTGTATACAACAGATAGATTCGTTGAGTATTATCGTAAAAGTGTCGTCGTGATCGCAATGTGGGTTGTCGTCATAAAGTGACGAATAGAACGTGCGTGTGTCGTAGGCGTTTATTGTCCTTTGTAAAGTTTTATATAAAATATAGTCACTACTTCTAAACTTTTATATTATTAAATTTTAATAAACAAGTTTCGCCTTAGTATAGAATTGTTCTAGTCAATAAAAAAACCGAAAACCCATATACTACAACTACTGTGTCTGTCTGTCCGTCTGTCACAGCTTATTTTCTCCGAATCTACTGGACGAAAAAAGTTGAAACTTGGTACATATATTATATGAAGTTTGATGACCCAATCATGATCGTATAGCATAAATTATCAAATTTCTATTTTGAGACTTAATTTTGGGGAAAGAATTCATCATGTGGCATATCAAATGAGAGGGCTTTATAAGGAAACAATTTTTTTATAATTTTAATATACATAGTGGTGAAGAAATTAAAAGCCCTTACCTTCGAGATGTTATTTGTATCCATAGGTATCTGTACTTGTGTTCGTTGGTTGGCTGCTTCTTTCTTTCACCACACTTTTCTTAATAAACTAGCTTAACTAACGAGACCGCGGGTTTGCGTATATACAATTATTGTATTTGTGTTTGCGTTATTTTGAGTGGGCGGCGCGGCTCGACGGATGCGTATAGCGCGACTCGACCGTTGCGTATTTATCGACACGGAGCTACCGTATACACCGGTGCGTTGCGGTTAACGTATCGATCTTCACTGGAGGGCCGTTATTAGAAAAACTGAGGGTAGGCAGGGAAATATGTAAAAAAAATATTGGGCGTTGTGTGTGAGTATTGTGTAATAGAAAATTGGCCTGGTGACATAGTTTAAATAATATTAAAATTGACCGTTCCCCTGTATACCGATTCAAAATTTAAAAAAAAAGAGAAAATATGCAGTTTACAGGAAAATCTATAAACAACAAACCCTCACCACGCGATTTCGGCTCGCTCTTGGCCAAATATTTATTAATTAGGTAACTGATAGTTTTAAAATTAGTCATGTATCAAACTTACCCATATAAAAACTACCTTAGCAATAATTTCATTGATTCGGTTAAAAAAAAATACATACAATGCTTGAAGCTAAAAATTTGAATTTACAAATGCCGAACATACACTTGATTACCTATAGGCTTCAGTTAGATGTATTAGCTAAAACCACGCTAATAAGATAAAATAAGTACAAATATTCTTCAAATCAAATAATAAAACATGTATTTTTGGATTTTTAGAAACGACCCTTACGGAGGGGTGCAACGGGGTGTAGAAGTTTGTATAGGGAAATCGTATTACTTGAAAATTGGTAAAAATATTTTTCTGGGATTGGGAAGATATTAATTTATAGTATAATATATATAGTATATATTTATACTTTTTTGAACTACTGACTAACGGGGAATTTACGGGGGAAAATATAAAATTAAGGGAAATCTCTGCGTATTTACATAAATTACGTCATTATAAATTACTAATTCTACGCGAACGAAATCGCGGGCAAAAGCTAGTAAGTAATAAGTATGCAGTAGGCAAGTTTATTAGTACTTGAAAAGCAAAGGAAAATCTTTCAAGGTAATGAAAGTGAGCAAAAATTTCAAAATAACTCAAGCGATGCAATAACTGAAAGCTCGTGTGAATATAGGTACGTGATCAATAAAAGATTAAATCGGTAACAAATAAAATTCCAGTTTCCACTATATCATGACTTACCAAACATTTTAAAATAAAACATAACCTCTTGAAGTTCGGTGGACAGTACGTTTCACGTAGTTTCTTTTTTTTAGTTTTTGAAATGTCTCTTATATTTGCATACAATGGGAAGCTGGGTGCAATATGCGAACGCTAATGTTAAGTGGATAGAGCGGGAGGAAAGTTACACTTCATTTAAATATCCCTTATTAA
The DNA here is from genome assembly GCA_963924495.1 of Nemapogon koenigi. Classification (NCBI taxonomy): domain Eukaryota; kingdom Metazoa; phylum Arthropoda; class Insecta; order Lepidoptera; family Tineidae; genus Nemapogon; species Nemapogon koenigi. Next base: position 921,353 of record OZ004640.1, on the reverse strand, counting down.
TATAAATGCGAATGTAAGTTTGTTTGTTACGCTTTCACGCAAAAACTACTTAACCGAACATCATGAAATTTTGCACATATATTCTTGGAGGTATTAGAAGTAACATAGGATACTTTTTATTACCACGGCATGACGACGGGAACGGGGTGGGCAGAGGTGAACATGACAAAAGCTATGTATGAAGTGTCAACATTTTGAAATTAGAAGTCGTGGGAAACAGCTATTTCTAATATGTTTATACTAGCTATCCACCCCGGCTTCGTGTGTGGACAATATTAAAATCTGAAACGGCTCGACCGATTTTCGTGAATTTTAGTGTGCATATCCGTTAGGGTTGCGAATAGGACAACATCTATTTTTCATCCCCCTAAATGTTAAGGGTGGTCCACCCCTATTTTTTTTTATAGGTAGGGTAGGGGTAGGGGTAGGGGTAGGGGTAGGGGTAGGGGTAGGGGTAGGGGTAGGGGTAGGGGTAGGGGTAGGGGTAGGGGTAGGGGTAGGGGTAGGGGTAGGGGTAGTGCGGGCAAGTCAACGTTTGGGCAGGACAACGTCTGCCGGGTCCGCTAGTGTTTTATAAATAGGTTTTAGACTTCACTCTAAAAACTTCCGACTATATTTTTCATTAAAATGATTTATTAATGAAATATTACAGCTGTCGTCAACTAGACGATGATATGGGTTTATACAAGCGTCGAACAAATAATTTATTGTGCAATACCAAAAATAACTCATTTTCTTGCAATTACATTACAAATAACATAGATATAAACGTGTAAATTAAAAGAAAGCGCCTTGACTTTGACGGCTTTCCAAGCACTTTGACAGCTGTCACAGGTATAAAACTATATTTTAAGTACTATAATATAATAACACACTTTTTGCAGTTGTCCATATTAAACTTTTTAATATTAGTTGTTTTTATTATATTATTTATTTTAGTTATTAGGCTTCTTTAATTTAATTTAAATGAATAAGTCTTGAAGTTACAGAAAATAGTTCTACACGTTCTCTGCTACATTTACTATACATTACTAAAACTACTTATGAATGACTAGGTATATCAATCTTACTAATTACTAGCTTTAATTAGCTAAAATTTCCGGTATTCTCGGAACCTCGATTTGACATGAAAAAAGGACACAAAAATTTTCAAATTTATAATATAACTTGCATGAATACAACGTTTACACGCACTTTCACCCGCTTCTTCAAATCTTTTCGTAGTGGATCTCTACACGCCCTAAGGAATATACCTTCCAATTTTCATATTTATATCTTTAGTGGTTTATAGGCTGTGTGTTGATTAATTATATTAGTTAGTCAGCGACTAGTATGTAGATTAGAATATTTTTTTTTACAAATCAAAACATTGTACTTTCTTGCACCCGTACACCAAAAGTACAGTAGAACAAAATGTCTTCAAAGTGTGGTGTGACGGTATAGAGCGAACACGAAATTCCCTTCATGCCATTATCTACCTATATGAACAAGCGCTCGAACTTTGCTGTATTTCGGTACAGAAATACCAGTCTGCCATACCATTCGTTTGTCTTTATTGAACAACTGGTTGAATGGGTTAAAAGATTCAGACTAGGCTAATTGCCTAATTTAAAGTTCACCACCTTCTTAGTACTTCTTTATAGCTTCATAATACAACCTACTGATTATACCTGTTGGATAGTCCAGTGCATTTAGAAAAGTATGTAAATTAAATATCAATTAAAAAAAACACGTTTGTTGTATGGGAGCCCCCTTAAATATTTATTTTATTCTGTTTTTTATTATTTGTTGTTATAGCGGCAACAGAAATACATCATCTGTGAAAATTTCAACTGTCTAACTATCACGGTTCATGAGATACAGCCTGGTGACAGACAGACAAACAGACGGACGGACAGCGGAGTCTTAGTAATAGGGAACCCTAAAAAACGCTAACATCTGTACGTGTACCAAGGTTATTAACCTTATTGCACAAAACTGCTAAATGGATTTTGTTTCGGTTTTGACTATTATATAGGTTTAATTCACAGGGAAGGTTTACGAGTATTAAACATGGAGCTGTCATGTTTAGGAGCTGAGCAGTAACAGTATACGTGAATCAAATGGGGTAAAAAGTTAGCCCCAGCGAGTTTTCATGACGTATGCTGTCTAATCCGTCATTTTGTTATGTAAAATATTTGAAATGAAGGAAATATTTTTTTAAATTGAAATGATCTATAAAAAAGTCCGTCTAGTAAAATTCAAAAATTCAAAAATCTATTTATTCTTTCTTCAAGGGGAACGGTTACGGTTCCAGGGTGTACCCAGCGGAAGACCAAGTCTCCCTCGTTTAGCCGATGGTATTTGTGAAGGTATACCTAACCCATTGGTACATGACCGGGATCCGGAATCGATCCCGGGGTCTGCTTTGTTAATACCAGACGTCTTAACCACTCGGCCACCGACGCACCGTGCGACGCCTTGGCCACAGACTTCGCGGTGGGCAGGATCGCTAGTCTCAACATAAAGGAGTTCCTTTCTTGAAAAATATTCCAATTTTAATTTCAACAACTTAACTTATATTGAAATATCTACTGTAGTTTTTTACCTTAATAAAAATTAGAAAATCGGTTAACCTAAACAAAAACACAATGCAATGAACTTTGACACGACAGTGAATATATATGTACTTAAGTTTGGTTTCTCTAACGAAAAACAGCTTAAACTGATTCCCATTCCAACTTGAGATCAATAATAAAGGCGAGTTTACATTAGAGTTTCTTTTTCTTTTTTTTTTAACTAAATATACTTAGCTAGAAGTTCTAAAAAATGTATAATATACAAGAATTGTTTTGTTGCACCCATAGAGTACTAAGCCTATGGAGGGGCCATAGACGAGCTCCCCCTTTCGCCAATTTTTCCCCGTTGACCAGTTATACTGACCAGGTGCGCAGTAATAAGTTACCTTAGATTTCGTTGGTATCGTTTTGTGTCGCGAGACAGAGCTCTAGGAAAATAGTTAATTGTGATGTTTTAAACGGGAAAGGCGATCCAATCATTAATTATAATTATTATGTTTGTATTTTAACATAATCATCATATAACGTAAAATCCGTTGCGACAATAAAACGACAGATAAATACAGTGGTATAGGGGCTAGTACTAGGCGTTTACCTCCCCCCGCCAAAAGTGGCAGAAAAAATTGTTCGGTGATTTACACGCTTCACGTCTCCTTTGTTATATACTCAAAGGTTGCACCAGAATTTGTAGGGAATAAAAACAAAATATTTTGGTACCATTAAGAATTAAAAGTTCAATTAGCAGCATTAAAGATGATGCATAAAAAAATGTGAGAAACTAAAGATAATGAAATTAAATTAAAACACCGCAAAAATTTGGAAGTACCTAATGTTTTTTTTCTTTTTACAGCTCCCAAAAACCGTGTTAGGTACCAAGTCTCCCTCTATTAGCCGATGGTATTTGTGAGGCTATACCTAACGAGTGGTTAGTTCTGTTTATGGAAAAGCCTCTAAGTGTGGTTTGTCGGATTATACCCCATTGGTACATGGCCGGGATCCGGGAATGTAGACCTCTAAAATTAGCAATTCGTTTACAATTTAATTATGAATATTACCAAAAGTGAGTGCAGAGTCGACCTAACATCGGAGACAAGATGTTAACCTTTGGCGACATTGTGTATTTGACAGGTGACAGAAATGTTTTGTTACCAAACACAAACTATTGAATATTCATATGAGCACAGGCGAGCCAACGTATAACCCATACCACAATTTGACTTAAGTTTTCACACAAACACATGAAAAAATGAAACAATGTTACTTTTTTTTATAAAGCAAATGTTTGAGGCGAAGGCGCCGCTGACATTATAGTTTTTGTTAAACTTAACTGTTATCTAAATATGCGTAATGATATTCTGTGTACTTTAACTGACTTCGAAATATTATTAATTAGATAAATAAGTACCTATAACAGTTATTTCAATGCTTAGTGTAAAAAGAAAAAGCTTTCATTTATGTCTTTTATCTTTCCTATATAGCGTCAAATTCTGTAAGGAAAAACGTAATCGGTTAGATATTTTAATGAAAAAAATAACATGGATTTTCTTTATTAACCGACTTCAAAAAAGGAGGGGGAGGTTATCAATGTATATTTTTGTATGTTCCCCGACGCCTGGAACAATTTGGAAAATTGTTTTTTTGTTTGAAAGGTTATACTTTCCAGGTTGTTCCATGGTCATGAGGTCAGGATCTGATGATAGGATCCTGGAGAAATCAAGAACTCTTCAAATTTTGTAGGCACACTTGAAGCGATTTGGGTATTTTTTTTATAGTAACTTGTACATTTGCTTTCGGAAAGCACACTTTTCAGTGCATAATTTTTGAAGTCGGTACACTTTTTTTAAAAGGCAATTTTGTTGATAGATGCCGTATTACTATAAAATCATAATTTAGTACATAAATCTAGCTTTTGCCCTCGGTTTCGCTTCGGGAAATGAAACGGAGAATTATAAATATATTTCAATCCCCTCAATAATAGGGAAAAACATATCAGTGAAAAACGCTACAACGAGAAAGTTCTCGTTACTGTATCGCACTGTCAAAAAGTGGAACGAACTTCCGGCGTCGGTCTTCCTGCTTCCTACAACCTGGGGCCGTTCAAGTGAAGCGTGAAAAAGCATCTCTACATGCGTCGCGGGCTTACATGGACCAACCACCTATGCTAAAACAGGCGATGGCAAGGTCGTCTTCTCTATAAAAAAAATCATAATCCGGCACTGACAGACAGACAGACAGACAACGGGGGACATTACTGCATAATGCACTAGTTATATTTATACATATACATTTTATGTCCCCTTTAGCACCATGATCAGGAAGCACTGAAATCTTCATTTTAAACAAATTCTTGGACCATAGAGAAGACGCTTGTAAAGTACTGTATAGAATTTTCAATAACACACAGATTTCTCGTACACATACTCGTAGACAGTACGTATGGGAACAATAGGATGCTAGAGGCATTTCGTTCGAGTGGCCATATACACAATGCGACTCAGTAATATTTACTGCCCTAAACATTGTACTGAAATATTATTACGGACGAGGAAGGAAATGAAGCATTTTCTGTTTAGGTTTCTGTTTAGAAAATTGTCTAACTTGAAGGTATTTTAATAGAGGATGTACTATTTTGATTCGGTCAAATCCTAATCCTAATCCTATCCTATTATAAATGAGAAAGTGTGTTGGTTTTTTTTTTCACATCAAAACAGAGCAACGAATCGATGCGGTTTTTTTGCACAGTGATAGTTGACGAAGAGTGACAAGATTTTGCACGGGCGATGCGTTCATGATAAAATTCATCATATTTATTCTGAAAGGTAGATATGTGTCCCTGATTATAATCTCTACAAAATCGACTGTACTATAAAAATTTCAGCAAATCCAGTTCTCACAACATTACACTAAGGAAACACACTCTACAACAATACATTTTCTCTGTAGTACAATTTTTACCGTTTCATATTTATTGTATGATAGGCAAATTACTCTGCCACTGCCTGGTATTGAGCTAAAGTGGTGAGTCTATGAGTGAAGGGAACTACTGCAACGAGAATCGCAATCTTCACATTCATGGCTGAGGAGATGTCTTTTCGCGTTTCGCTCGAACGACCCTATATTTAATGAATATTTGATCACGAACGAAGACAGAACCATCCTTCTATCTAGGTACTCCAATTGTTTTAATACAATCTATCTATCTATCTATCTATCATCACGCCTTTTATCCCTAGAGGGGTAGGCAGAGACAATCGAATGTCATTTGTTACGATCCTGACATACTTCTTTCGCTTCTTTTATATTCATCATACCTTTCATACATGCTCGGCGATTGTGTGTACTTTTTAATACAAAAATATTGCCATACTAACTCTCAACCCTTACAATACCCCCTTAGGGGAGTGTATTTAAAAAAAAGTAACATATATCCTTTCCTAAGGTTCAAACTTTCTTTGTATCAAATTTCATCAAATTCGGTTCAGTGGTTTAGCTGTGAAATTTTGAAAGTTCCTTTCGCATTTATAATATATGTTAAACAAACAAGAACACCCTGTATTCCACAGGTATGCTCCATGGTCTGACCTAACGCAATATGTGAGGCACTAGACCTGAGTTTCGCATGTCCATAAATATAATTTACTAGTCGAAAACACATAAAGTTGAAACCTGCAAAAACTTACGGAGATCAGACTTTGTTATATTAACTACCTTTTGTGATGCCTTCACAAGGTTCCTAGCCTGTCTTTACTTAACCGTTACTGCTGACATACTAGACAATGCCAGCAACTTCGTGTCAAATGTATCTACAATTGCTACTGTTAACATTTAGTTGCAAAATCAAATAATCATTGAAGTATTTTAAGAGTTTAATGATAATTATGGAATAAAGCTTGATTTAGACAGAGAATATAATCAAATAAATGTATGTGATGCTCTCTTCTTTTTTTTAAGCGGCTTAAAAAAGGACCATGCAGAACTAATAAAAAAAAATGGCAAATAATTTCCTTCGTAGGAATTGAATATCATTGCTTTTTTTATGTGTCATAGTTGTAAGGCAATTTCGATTAAAATTTTAAATTGGTCGATCGAATTATTCAGTTCTTACTTTCAATTTTTTTTTTTATGGCACAACATTTGGTGACTCGCCAATTCGCCATCCACTTTCTGACACAAATGACAGGTGAAAAGTGGCTGGCTGGCTCCATTAATGAGAGTGATGGCGGCTGAATCAGATAGGTTCTGATGTTCGACTCAGATATAATTAGGTGTAAATCCTGTGCTATCAAAAATATCTGACATAAACTCAAAGGACTTTATTGAATCAACCCTCTGAAAAATATCGACAGATACTGTAAAATTAAGAAATAGGTATTAAAAATATCATAAATACTAAATTATAAATATAAAATAATTTAAATCGCTATGTACTGGGAGAGTACCCAACAGACTGGCTGCGTTGCCTCGTTGGATGGCAATGCTTATTATTGCTTATCTATTCTTTGAACTAATATCTTTAAACAGACTGTGTGCTCCAGGTCCCCACTGTTTCCACATCAAATATGTATTATTTCAGAAGAGATGCATATTTGCGACGTTTCAGCATTGCAGGCTGCATTGCCAGCTTTTAACGCTGTATATGGAAGATGGGACGGTGCGAGAGTATCACACATGTAGCATCTCATACTAGTTACCGCGTCATCTTCCATGGTGCAAGTGTCATGCCACTCATCGCTTGCCATCATCACGTTCCAAACCAATTGATATAATTGATGATATTATTTAAACTGTCGTGTCTTGGTATGCGGCCAGCACTGCGCTACATGATAGACCGTGGTGACCAAGTTGACGTACATGCTCTCCGCAGTGACAGCTATCAGCAACATTTACTGTTGCCTCTATTATTATTATTATAAATTATTAAGTATATTTAAGTATAATAATTACTGCGAAACATGTTAATTAATCTTAAATTCAATATTATAGCATATTTAATGAGATTGAAAACATAAACATTAATGAACAATGGTATTAAAACTAGTGCGAAGTCATCGGTTCCACTTGGCGATTTCCGTCAATCTTGTCTTTTGATAACATCTGGATTGGTATTCTGTATTAAGTAGCGAAATTCGCTAATACCGACAGCTTGTTGATTAATGAAATTATTAATTTAATTCTTCTTTATAAATTTCACGGATATTTATCATGTACTAGTATATTTATGATAGGTAAGAATAGATTAAAATAAATAAAAAAATATTGCGTTAATGTCACAGAATACTTATGGTGATATTATTTTAATAGTTTAAGATTCTTTTGATGTAATTTATTTTATAATTAACTATCAGTTGCCTAGAATTTTGGCTGCGTGGCCCACCATAATGTCAACGACATACTATATATGAGTGACTTTATGTGGTCATATTGTCAGAAAAATAATTTCAAATTATGTAATAATAATCACAAAAAAAAGCTGCATATTCAATAGCTTTGCATTATGCGCGCACAGATACGAAGCGAGTTGTATAGAAGAAGAAGGCTTTAATTTAAATTAATACAGATTAGATTCAAAAAGTAATATTTTTACCATTTACCGACATCGATACCAGATATAATTATGAAGTAGAGAATACACGTCCTAAGGAACAATCGTCGAGAGAACAATGCGCGGGAACCGGGGCAACTGGTGCAAGGTCACCTCAGTTTAAGTAGCACTTTACAAAAAATACATCCGCTCATTTTATAGTTATATATCACTCATCATATCCTTATACAGATCCAAATATTCCATTAAATCTAAGACAGAATTTAGGTAGGTCGAAAGCTGACCCAAGTCTACTGTTTCATTTAGAAAACACTCATATTATTGATTCACTTCTTCATGTAACTTTATTTATATTTTGCCACTTAGCAATTACTTGTTGCGGCAGATTTTTTAGCTTTTAGACATTAACCATACCTAGGTAGAGTCGACGGCGGCAGATCGCGAGGACGTTCTCTCTTGTGCTGGATCGACCAAATAATGTCATTAACTAACACCTCCTTGAATGACTGTGCAAGGCAGGCCTCGCTTCTTCTGTATTTACTGTTCTGTTTAAAATAGGCATGGCGCCAAAAATAGAGACTTAAGGACCGTTGCTCTCAGTCATATTATAACTGTCAAAAATATGGCAAATCTCAGTTTATCCTGGAAAGGTGGTAAGGAAATGTTGTATAAATAAACTCACCTTTCCAGGATTAACTGAGATTTGCGATATTTTTGACAAATAGAAGATCACTGAGAGCAACGGTCCTTAAGGGTATTTGGCCTCGCCGCTAAGCATAAAGTCCGTGATGGTGTTCAATATGTTTATTCTGTATAATATTTAAATTGAACCTTACCTAAAAGTTCACCAAAAAGGTTACACATGTAAGAAAGACAATGAGCTAAATCTAGGCTACATTAAGTTCATCTATAGTTTTATATTCTGTACGGGCGGTAATGTCAAGCCTGTATTTGATATGAGCTACAATTATCATTGTTCGCGTAACATTATGTTGTGGGAAAAGACACTGTCATTGTTGAATATGCAGGTTTTGGCAACATTTTTAATATCATAATTATTTTTTGTCATGCATTGTTCTACAAATATGTTTACTAGTAGAGTTTATTGACTATGGGCTTACTTTTGACTACAATTTCACTGCAATCGCGATTTACTTATGCAACTTCTATCCAAAGTATCACGTTTTTGTTAAATATATTAATTTGATATAACTATCTAGTTAAGCATATAGTTAACCAAAACTCGAACAAAACATTAGTGAAAAGTGTTTTTGTATAAATATATAAATAATATATAAAATTATGTATTATAATATAAAAAATGTATTGATTTATGGAAATATTAAAAGTACACACTTGAATGATGAATATAAAAGAAGCGAAGGAGGTATGTCAGGATCGTAATCTTGGGTTAAAAAGCGTGATGATAGATAGATATATAGATCGTTTTTTTATTACATTTTATTAGTAAGTGTTTACATAAATATTTTAAGATTGTGTAGTAATACACAAAGAAACGCAAATATAAAATTAAAAACTGTTTGTCTCCCCTGACTTTGATAGAGACTCAATTATTGTGACATAAGAATTTAAGTTTAATTAAATAATGCATTATTATTCAAAAATAGAGTGCAAGGTCGCGGAAACCTTGCTAATGTTTTTTTTTAATTTTCAATAAGTCGTGGGAATCACTATTTAAGTATGAATTAAAATATTTTTACGTATCATTTCATTGACAATGCAGTCAAGGTGACAATTGTTACACTACTGACACAGTAATAAGTTCCTCGAATTAGGAAATAATCAATAGATAGTATACCTTTCATTGCATACGGATTTCTGATGTATTGAGTACCTACCTACTAGATATGTGTAAAAAATCGTTATAAAAAGTGCACGGTTCGAGGCGTGTGAAAGTATTAATTCTGAAAGCCCACAAGCCTGACATGGCAAGTATTGGCAAGGGCCGTCTAAAAATTACGGATTTGTATTAAATTTTCTAGTTCAGTGTTCAACAGCAATAGGAAAGTTTGTAACTTCCAACCTAGTCTAAAATATCAGATTTGAGGAGATAATTCGGTATTTCCAAAAATAACCGGCTATAACAATAGGTACAATAAAAGTTTATTTTTACAACCTAAATATAGAAATATGTTTGACAAAATGTGTGACATTTTAACGTGCACAAAAGATATAAACGGTTGCTATTAGTTGCACTAGCTAATGCCGACAGCTTTATTCTCTTAATTCGATCAATTTCATACAAAAAAGAAGAAAAAAATGTTTATATGGCTGAAGTGAAGGGAAATGCAGGGGCAAAGGACGACCTAGATGTTTTTATATTGAACATATAAAAAATGTATTGATCGATGGAAATATTAAAAGTACACACAATCACCGAGCATGTATGAAAGCTATGATGAATTCGATTCGATTGTCTCTGCCTACCCCACTTGGGATAAAAGGCGTGATTATAAATAGATAGATTCATACAAAATAACATCTTTCTCCTTTTAACAAGTGATTTTTATGTATTACAAGTTGCGGAATAAGACGAAGAACTGTATGTCATAATATAATAAAATTAGAACCTATTTTTTTATTGTATGACAAGCATATGACTCTACTACCGCTTGATATTGAACTAAAGTGATGAGTCTATGAGTGAGAAAAGAACTACTGCAACGAGAATCACAATCCTCCCATTCACTATGCCTGTACAGATATTTTTTCAGGTTTCGCTTGAAGGACCCTATCTTGTATGAAGCTGCGAACATGGAGGACTTCTCTAGAGCAAGACATATTATAAAGGACGATTATATTCAATACTAGATTTGATCACGAAAAGTTTTGAAACGTGACATACGAATTTATCCTGAAGGATTTCCAGGATAAAGTAGTAATTTTGAGGTCTCTGTAAAAAAAAGGTGAATGAAGGACAAATAAAAATACTTTCGCATTTATAATATAAACTAGGCTCTTACTACTTTTTTTGTAGCTTATTGAAATTGCAAAATAATATTTTTTTTTTAATTGGTCAAAAATAATAAAATAATTATTATTTTGAATTTTCAATAAGCTACAAGAAAACGCGATGTATATAGCTAATTGAAAGGTAATGGTACGGTATAACAGCGCTTTAAAACATTTACCTACGAGCTTTGTGATACTTGTAGATTATGAAAGAGAAAACAGGGGCAAAATGATCTTTTATTTCCATTATTATTAAAACCAATTGATAAAATAACAGCTATTTCACTTAGATATATTGATAAGTAGGTAGATATATGCTAAATCACAGTGACATATCACACAGGTGGATTATTTACAGATCGTATCATCTGTTACTAACAGTATTTCCTGCATTTTCAGTAACTTGTGTTGGCGTTTAGTTTAGCATTTTCATGCATTATTATAAAACAATAACAGTCTGCCCGTGCCTATTTCACGCAAAAACTACTGAAAATTTTGTTGTGGTTTTCACTATATGATAGGTTTATTCACCGAGAAGGTTTACGAGTATTAAACATTGACCTATCATGTTTAGGAGAAAAAGTTAGCCGAAGCTAATTTCATGGTGTATGCTGTCTAATCCGAGAAAATAGATGTAAACCCATATTGTAGGAATTATAATTTGGAGCATATTTAAGTTGTATAAAATTTTAGGCTACAAAATAGCAGGATTTATTTTATTTTTAATTATGTCTACCATATGTACGAAGCCGTGAAGTGTTCCTAGTATTTATAGAACAACGATGCTATAAATTTGTAAATCTGGTGACGCAATTCAAGAAAGAATGGAAACACCAAAAGACATTTAGATATAACTGATTCATGTAATAAAACATTTTGGCGGATATGAGAACTGTCGTATATTTATTAGCGTATATATAAATAATATCTTTGGAGATAAAATATGTTTAGACGCGAATTTAGAAAGTGCCCTTCCCTAATCTTTGGTTTTATTAACTTTTTATGGAACAAGAAAATGGTGATGATTTTTTAAAATAACTAATCTTTTTGATTTTTTTTTAATTCTTCTTCCCGGGAACCGTTGTCGGCCCCAGGGTACCCAGTGGAAGACAAAGTCTTCCTCATTTAGCCAATGATTTTTTGAGGCTATACCTAACGAGTGGCCAGCTCTGTTGAGGTATGTAGATGGAAAAGCCTCTTTGTAAGATTTGTCGGATAATGCACATAGATTTTTTATTATAAAAACCCATTGGTACATGGTCGGATGTAGGAATCGAACCTGCGACTTTTCAGTTGCGAGCCGACGACTTTTATTGTTTCTTGTTGAATTATACTTCAGCATCTAAAAAAAGGATAACACTTTGGTAATTCAGGAAAATGTAAACTTGGAATTGAAATCGTGATAGTAGAAATTCTACAAAGAAATCGAGTCTAAGTCTTAAATACTTTTTTTACATTTTGCACAATCATCACATACCTATAAAAACACGATCACAAGACAATAATATTTTTTTAAATATAAATACATATTTAATACATAATTATTTAGTGTCAGCACGCTTTCATGGCGTATGAATTAATTATGTAGAATAAATTATCTACAAAGAAGTCTTCTGTAGAATAAGAAATCTTTAATAGATATATATTGTGCTGAACTGAAAGGAAATGCTGGCAGAGGCGACCTAGGTGTACTTTTATTGAACATATAAAAAAAGTATTGATCGATGGAAATATTAACACACACAATCGCCGAGCATATATGAAAGGTATGATAAATATAAAAGAAGCGAAAGAGATATGTCAAGATGGCATTGTCTCTGCCTACCCCTCTTGGGATAAAAGGCGTGATTATAAACAGTGTTCACTTTTTGCAAGTTGTCCTTATTGAACAATTAATATATCAATTGTTGTATATCGATATTGTAGTCATGCGAAGCCGGGGGCGGTTCTCTAGTTATAATCTAAATACAAAAACAAAAATAAATTCGGTCCCAAAACAGAGCCGAATACAATGTGTATTGATGATCAACATTAGTGAGGTGTGGACGGACCTACATTGTTTTTGTGAATAACAAATAATCATATTAATCGATACCCCTTACGAAGCGAGTCTGACAAATTATATACAACACTTTAACTTAGAAATAACATGCCCAGTGCCCACACACTGTTTTTTACTTATTTTCTACCTGCTATGATGTAGATTTGGTATGGAACTGGATTTGATTCATCTCTAAGTATATTTTTGAATAGGCGAAGTTTCCAGGTTCTGCCAACATAGAAAAACCGATCATCACGAGACCGAAGACGACATTAAGAGCGTAGCCGGGCTGCATTTTCTCCATACAAATGTATTCCCCTATTTTCTTCACGGATAATGCCTCTAGAGCAAAAATAGGAGCATAGATCTATTCTTTCTTTAAATTTCAATACCAAAAATAATTAAATCGGATCAGTTTTGGTGGAGAAAACAGGGGAATACGAAACGTCTATTTGGTCAAGGTTTTATAGAAGGTATAATCGGTCTGAGCTGCAGTTGTCCCTATCGCACTCTACGGGGGGGACCAAAGGGTGAGGCGACGGCAATAGTTTCTTCAAATACCTATTTCTCAATTCCCTTGCAGACCGTCTACGCTCTTAAGGAGTCGTCTTATCGGCGTATTTGTGTAGGTACTTTAAATTCACAATAAAGGACCGGTGGATATACGGTTATAAAAACGTAGCTTAGCTTCTTGTTTCAAACACTTGTTTGATATGTAACATCTTTCCTCTCACTTTCCTGCAATCTGTGGGAGTGATTTCGTGAAAAGGAACGGAAGTGTGTAACAGGAAGCCGGGGAAGTGCGCGCTATTTGATTTTGACCAATGAGCGCGCGCGGATTTTTCGAGAGGTTGGTACTGTCAGCCAACACAGTGTGTGCGTGTACCAAGGTGAGACGTCAGATGTTACACATCATATGCGACTACTGTAAAGCTCGCTCGTTTTTTCATTCGTTTTTCTTTCTTTCACGGTTAAATGAAATTGGATCATGAAAGTCATAGCCATGAGGTTTCACTGCCTGCTGAAACACTGGTAACCATGTCCATATTTAATGAGTTGAAAGCGGGGTCGATTCTCGCTTTTTAGACATTTAGTCGAATTAGAGAAATCTCCACGTCAAAATATCACAAAAATATCTGCTTTTTATAAAAGTTAATTCTTGGGAACGATAGAGTTGGATGTCGTATGTCGAGGGATAAACTTGCTTTTACTCGTTTTGTCTCACGTTAGATATAATAACTACTACAAGATGTTGACAGCTACGTCATTTGAAATCCGCCATGTTTTTTATGGCATATCTCTATTCCCAGCGCACGACATGACGTGTCTAGTGGTCATTTTGTAGTCGACATTGAGTCCATGCACTTGTTTTAACCTCTTTATAATATATTTTATTTGGTAAATAATTAGCGAGATATGAGCTCTTAAAACCCCGAGGTACATAATATTTTGTCAAAAACAGATTTCAGTAATTTTCAGGATATATGAAAAAGTACAACTAATTGCTTTTGTATGGTATTTACAAAAAAAGTTTAAAAAAATGTTTTTCAGGAATTTTCAGGAATTATGAAACAATAAAATTGTTTTTATATGCGTTATTAATAATTGCTTAGTATAAATTTGCATGAAAGGAAAATGTGAAAGAAGAGTTTATCAGGAATTTTCAGGACTATGAAAAAAATTATGAAAAATATGGGAATAATTAGTACCTACTCACTTGTCAGGATTTACATGAAAAATACATATATAATATAATATAATAGTACTCGCATTTCATCTCTATCGTTCGACAAAATGTCTACAAACGCGTGAATCGGCCCCCAGCAGATGACAAGTTTTCCTCATTTAGCAGATGATATTTCCTGATACCTACTACTTTCTTTTTTTTCTTTCTTTACGGGTTGCTTTGTAAGACTATACCTAACGAGTCGCCCGTTCTGTTGAGGTATATTTAGATGAAAAATCCTCTAAGTGTGCTTTGTCGGATTATGCACATAAGTTTTTAATTAATGGCTACAAGTAAGAGTGGGAGAAGAAGACCTCAAACCACTTGGCTGACGAAGGTCCATAAGAACATGAGGGAGATGGGCCTCACGAAAGAGGACGCAAAATAATGGCTCCGCATGATTGGGAAAGCCGACCCCGCGTAACGAGATAAGGCGAGGCTAAAGAAGAAGAAGAATAATAATACAAAAATAATCTATAGGTACTGTAACATAGACCACACAGTAGATGATTTTGAAGTAATTTAAAATTTAAATAATCGAACATTTAACATTTGATTACTTAGTCTATGGATGTTCTCAAATTACGATTGGTAACATTATTTCTATTTTGAATTATTACCGGAATCAGGTTTCAGTTTGGTTCCAACTAATATTTTATCAGTTTGTAGTGTAGTACGACTCCACTACGTTCCACTTGTCATAATGGACGACATTTCATTTTTTTAATCACCCATTTTTATTACTTTAATTAATAATATATTAAAAATTTAATTTAGCTTCAAATGGAATAAAAATGGGTAAAATTGATAGAAGGCAACACCTGAGTTCAACGTTGTAATCACGGTTTTCGAATTTTGGTACCTTACGAAAAATTAAATGTTGTCCATTATACACATATCTTTACGCCCTTATATTCCCTTAGGGTAGACAGAGACTAAACCTCGCTATGATCCCGTTATAATTCTTTCGCCTTATTCAAATCCACTTCTAGATCTTTCTCTTCCAGTCACATTTGTTTAATATAATAATATATGTATTACCATCTTTGTCCCTAAATTGAAGAAGATCTTTCTCGAATATAATTATCGAATATGTACCCAAACCCATTTTATTTTATTATTTCTTTTCCCATTATTTATCAAAAATTTTGGAGGTCTAAAAATAATCACGTCCTATATATAGACGGGGTAGTTGGATAGTGTTAGATAGATATAAAGAAATGTTTTATAAAGGTCTTCAGTACCACAAAAGTTCAAAACAATTTGATATTACTTAGTAAAACATACTTAGGTATTTTTCTAAGATGGTTATTTTTTTATTTATTCACAGCTAATTATAATGTTATTTTTTACAATTATTTACAAACAGTAATTTAAAAAACCTTAAAATTAAATCTTGGAGATATAGCTTACCCCACGGACCTAGAGTTTCTACACCAAACGTCAAAAATTTGTAGTTTTCTGTAATTGAACTATATTTGCGCCGTTTGTTAGACTCGGTGATTTCCGCCGCAGCTCCCGCTCTAAGAGTATTCCCCTGAGATGATTGTTACTTCATTTCAATAAAAAATAGTTGGATAATTAAAAAATAAATAAATAAATGGGACTAACCCTAATTGCAAGAACACGAAAAGGGCGGCGTTTCATCCAAAAATGTTATTTTAATATCAACTTATTTAGAAATATAGATTTAACATTTACCTAGATATTTTAACTACAGTTAGAAACAAAGTTAGTTACATTTTACTTCATTATACAGCGTTATATATGTCTATTATCACGCCTTTTTATCCCCCGATGGATAAGCACAGACAATAGAATTTACTACGATTCTGACGCAGGTACTCTTTCGTTTCCTCTATTTCGTTTCATCCTTCATCCTGTCATGTGTCAAACTAGCACAAACTGCTTTTCTTCATTTCACTCATATATCATTCAACCCGCATTCATCTCTAATTCTTCTCAATAAACAAGTGTTAATGTCATAAGAGCATGACTTCTTGTGCTTTTGAGATCATGTATCGCCGTCGTCCGCACTTCTGCTGACAATGGGCAACTGGCTAAAAGTAGACACTGTTACTGGTGTCACTAGCCGCCACGCTACAAGGTCCAAGAGTGTGTTTGTGTGTCTAAAAGTAGGTATATCTTGAAATACTGTATATTTTTTCCATTACGAGAGTGGTTTTAGGGCTGAATTGCAACCATTTAATAATGTACATTGATCTAAAAACTGGATATTGACAGAAGTTAAAAAAATTGGTCAAGAGTGTGTCGAGTCTTCGTGGGAGTATATGTCACATGAATACAGGTGCAAAAATTTTTTTTTTACTTTTTAAATTTTCCCTCAAAATAAACCCCTAAAATCTAAATTCTATTATTTACGCTATACGTCCGTGATTAGGTCATCAAACTCTACATAATTCATTACAAATTTCAAAATTTTTCGTCAAATAGATTCGAAGAAAATAAGCTGTGACAGACGAACGGACAGAATATACCTCAACAGAACTGGCCACTCGTTAGGTATAGCCTCACAAATACCATCGGCTAAAAGAGGGAGACCTTCGTCTTCTGCTGGGTACCCTGGGATCGTAACACGGTTTCAGGAGCTGTAAGAAATAAGAAAAAAATCCACATTTCCGTCCATTTCACGAAATGACTCCCTACTTTATTCCAAATATCTAAGATGTTACACATCAAACATAGGTTCTTAATTCGTTAAGTATGTGTCATATATATTAACGGTAACATAAACAGCTCGAGCTCATAAGGAAGTGTCAATATAAATTTCAATGTTAATAAACTACCGATTGATCCATACATTACCTTTCTTTGTTAAGGTCATCGAACAATACGATAGGTTCACCAGTTATCTTACATGCTATGGATAAATATTTGATACCTATTTATACTCATTTATAACGCTGAAGATAATCTTAGGAACTACCAGTCCTATGCGTAAAACAGCCCGTTTATTGAGAAAAGGCTATAGGCTATAACATAATGCTACGACCTAAGAGCGGAATAGTTTTGAAAGTGATGTCTTTATGTGATATTGTCATTGATTCCATTAGTTTTATGGCAAATCTGTATGTTAATAAGTGTCCTATCATACAAAGAAATAAACTTCTAATATAGCTCTTGCAGCTCATATTAACTTTCATCCATTTTTTTTTACAAAATAAAAAAAAACATTTAAAAAGAGGTAATTAAAACACAAGTGGAATTTATTTTTTTATAGCATCCACGAGTGTTTTAATTCCAAGTTATGTGTCCGTTCATACACTACTTTATCTAATCCCATGCAATAGTACAAAACAAATTGAACCAAGATATTTTTCTTAATCGAGAAATTGGCGGTAAACCGCGGTTACCTACCTACTGCGCATTAGTACGCATGCGCGTTAACTGTCAAGTAACTCGGACATGCGCGTGTCGATATTTTCATAGAGTTTATTGTAGCTGTATAAAAAAAATCCTCTGCCCTTTCTGCATTTAACAAAAAAACAAAACATTACGATATCGTGTTTGTATAAAAACTTCGGTACTATAATACATTACAGTATCGAAGTTTGACATATTACAGACGCGTGTAAATAAAACATATCATTATGAAGTATAATTCGATTTTGTAATAGAGACTTTACGAAATAAGAGTGGATAAAGGATTTTATCTAATCATGTAAAATAAAGTTTATATAAAAAACCCGAATTATATTGACTAATGACATATTTTATATACATAGGTACCTACGTCTCTAAAATTAAAAAAAAGGTGTTCTTATACGTTCACTAAAGTATAGGTTGTTATTTAAAGTATAGGTACTCAACAAAGTAATGTATTATACCTATCATCACGTCTTTCATCCCAAGAGGTGTAGGCAGAGACAATCGAATGCCATTTGTTACGATCCTGACATACCTCTTTCGCTTATTTTATATTCATCAAACCTTTCATACATGCTCGGCGATTTTGTGTACTTTTAATATTTCCATCGATCAATACACGTTTTATTATGTTCAATAAAAGTACACGTAGGTCGTCCTCTGCCAGCATTTCCTTTCACTTCAGCCATATAAACCTTTTTAGTCAATATTTCATCATTCATTCTTTCAATGTGTCCAAACCAGCGTAAACTACTTTACTTCATTTTATTCACAACATCATCTTTCACTCCGCATTCTTCTCTAATTACATACTTTACAATAAAGTATTTAAAAATTCAATTTTTAATGCTAACTCGCTAGAGCGCATGCGCGCGAAGAAAGCGCGGTAGACTGGATTTTGAGTAATTATTCAAGTTCTGTTCCATTGCAATATTCAAAATTTGAATAATAATTATAATAAATAATTTTGTTGTTGTTTTAACTTGGGTTTTTTAACGACCTACCTATTGCATGAGTTTAGATAAAGTAGTGTATGAAACTGCACATAACTAGGTAATAAAATACTCGTTTGATACTATTGAAAACCTCGCATGCTCTCGGTTTTAAACTCAAACATTATGCACCATTTTCATAAACTGTTTATATTACACTTACATTCGTATTTTAATAACCCCTGTTATGCACCAGTTTCATAAACAAGGTACTATTCTTATAGCGGATGTCTACTTTAAGCTCGCAAAAGGGTCCCTCCGCCAATTTCAGTCTTTCAGAGTTCAACGCGCATATCGTCAAATTGTTCTCTCATTCTTGTTTACCTATACTTTCATAGACGACTTCTGTCAACTTTTCTTTTCTGAGCTTTTGTGAATTAATCTACGCATCAGACAAGACGTAATTAATATAAGAAGACTATGAAATAAGAAATATATAGGTATATTAGACAGGGCGTTTCATTAATTTGACGCAGCAATGTGTGCAATCCGAAAGAGCTAGAGATTTTTTAGAGCGAGTAGTATAGAAATTAGCATCGATATAAAAAAAATTTATATCAATGGAAATTAGGGTACCTTTTGGTTAGGCAAAAAATTAAAACATAAAATAGTACCGAAAGGAACAACAAAAAAGACGACCTGGACGAACTTTCATTGATCAAATGTCTGATGTTCTTAAAAATAAACCTTATAAAAAAAAGTGCACCGACTTCAAAAATTTGCACTGAAAAGTAAGAAATAATAAATATTTCGTCGTAGAATTTGAAGACGGTTGGTGCCAAATGAGGATACAAAACTAAGATAAAAATCTGTTCAATATTTATGTTTGTATGTACTGATGATCGTAGGTTCTTAATGAATTGTCCAGATTAGTGAACTTGGGAACCAAGTTGTTTCTAATTTGGCACCAACCGTCTTCAAATTCTACGACGAAATATTTATTATTTCTTACTTTTCAGTGCAAATTTTTGAAGTCGGTGCACTTTTTTTTAAAAGGTTTATTTTACCCTTTTAAGTGATTTTGCTGCCTTGAGAGACAAATAATAACGCAACTAAAAACATATTGATGGAAAATTAAAAAATACCGCTTGTGCATCCTGCGCTGCACCCCATTACATTTAAACGCTAGACCATCGTCACGAAAATTGACAACTTCGTGTCAATAGCAACCGTTGCTAAGGCTTTTTCTGATACATAATTTTCAGCCGTAAACAGAAATTAATTACTGAATTTCTGAAAAACTACTGAACCGATTTTCGTCATATGTCTGTGAGATAATGTCAAGAAATTATGTCTTAAAAAAAATAAGTCGTCAAAGTCGAAAACATCAAAATCGGTTCACAACTGGCGGAGTTATCGATGTACATACATACTTAAAAAAAACAGGTCCGAATTGAGATGATTCTCCTTTTTTTGGAAGTCGGTTAAAAAGTCAAATACATAGACGTGCAAAGAAAGATCAAGAGAAGTGGCGCCTACCCCTTTGAGAAACAGGCGTGAAGGTATGATTAATTAAATATATTCTGATTGGCTGTTACAAAATAATTGTCTAGAAACTGCTGAACCGATTATAAAAGTTATTTCTCGAATACAAAGCTACGATTTTTTTTATTTTGTTCGAAAATATCCACATTCTAAGTAGTATCCATCTTTAATTTTATTTGTGGGATAATCATATCATTTATTATTTTGGAGAGTTCAGCATAAAAACTCTTCAACATAAATTTTCAGATATTATTTCAGTAGAGTCAAACTGATGGTATCCCTACGTCCATGGTACACCCCGACCTTAATTCCTCAGCTAATTGTAATATTTAAATGAGTATTTTGGAGGTCAACAGTAACTGATTGTAACTTTACAACCACAATGTTGGATTCGTTCCAATGAAGAAAACGATGGGACAATACTGCTTTGTTCCCTCAAGGTTGGTCTGCACCTTGCCTTGGGTGCCTTCCGATCTTTAAATATATAATATAACCGTTTTATTTCCATTGTTTTTGATGCGTGAAAGGTTGACACTTCGGATTTACTTTGATTCATTGCCGTTACTAAAATACTAATCGATTTTTAATACAAACAGAGACTGCAAACTTTAGGTATAGCTGTGGTGTCTCATGGGAAAAGATATAATTAGAAACAATTTTACGAAGATTCCCTTTTGCAGTTCAAACTTTTTTCTATTTAGGTACTAACTTTCATCACCTTTTATGGTCTTGAGTGCATACAAAAATCCCATAGGATAAAAGCAGTTATTCCCGAATTTTCCAAGTTTCCGGGCAGTTTTTATAATTTTCGATGCGCTTACGAACGAACAGTATTTAATTTTTATTTAGATACCTCTATGTAGATTAACAAATCTACAATTTTATCTGAAATTTTCACAATTTAACTAAACACATTTGATGCACTTTTCTGTAGTTTTTGTTTGTCCTGAAGTTCGAATAAACTGCCGCCGATATTGTCGCAAAAACCGATTCGTTCATCTTATTTCTTCGTTCTATTATGTTTCAGTACACATTGAGTCTTGTTCGCAGATAATATGCAAGTTTTCAAAATTTCCTGACTTCCTAACCAAGCTATATCTGGCATCAAGTTGGTGTCTTCAAATAGTTAGTTATCTTTCAGCGATTTATCCCGACTGTGTAAGATTCAATGCGATGTTCCGCCCCACCCAAGGTACCTGCCCAGCAAAAGACAAGTTAAATGTGGAACTTGTTACCAGTGACTCTGGTCGATCAAGTCGCAAG
This sequence comes from Nemapogon koenigi, assembly GCA_963924495.1. Lineage (NCBI taxonomy): Eukaryota > Metazoa > Arthropoda > Insecta > Lepidoptera > Tineidae > Nemapogon > Nemapogon koenigi. Next base: position 899,386 of record OZ004640.1, on the reverse strand, counting down.
GTCATTAACAAATCTACAATTTTATCTGAAATTTTCACAATTTAACTAAACACATTTGATGCAATTTTCTGTAGTTTTTGTTTGTCCTGAAGTTCGAATAAACTGCCGCCGATTTTGTCGCAAAAACCGATTCGTTCATCTTATTTCTTCGTTCTATTATGTTTCAGTCTACGACTAAGGAAACCTTAGTCGTAGGTTTCAGTACACATTGAGTCTTGTTCGCAGATAATATGCAAGTTTTTAAAATTTCCTGACTTCCTAACCAAGCTATATCTGGCATCAAGTTGGTGTCTTCAAATAGTTAGTTATCTTTCAGCGATTTATCCCGACTGTGTAAGATTCAATGCGATGTTCCGCCCCACCCAAGATACCTACCTAGCAGAAGACAAGTTAAATGTGGAACTTGTTACTAGTGACTCTGGTCGCCCAAGTCGCAAGGTCGTGACGTTAACGTCTACATATTTTTTCTTATTTGGTGGAAAGTGGCTACGGGAATAAGGTGACAAAATCTCCACTTTCCGGCACTGTACTTCTAGTACGAGAGCTAAGCCCAAAATTCCTCACATTCCTGATCAAAGCCTAACCAAGCTATCTGGCATCAAGTGAGTGTCTTCAAATAGTTAGTTAGATTATGCCGGTATCTTTCAGCGGTTTATCCAGACTGAGTTAGAACTCCAATCTGTCGAGGGACGCGAGCGGGACACATTCCGTGCGATGTTCAGCCCCTATCGTGCACTGATCGGGAATCGGGATCTTAGCGTATAGGCAATATACTCAAATGATGTGCTTTTACATATAATATACCATAAAATATAAAGTCAATGTTAATTATCAATTTTTTTGCACCTTCACTACTTCCATAGCGTAGCTAATGACATTTTTAAGGTTAACCTTACCACCTATTATAACTAAGCGACCAACTTGCAAAGAGAGGCTCAAGTATGGTGGCTGTGCGTGGACAACTCAGAATAATAACCAGTAATAAACATGAAACATGGTTAGACTTGAGAGTTGCAGACAATCAAAACTAGCGCTCCCATCCCTAAACTAACATCGATTAACACAAAGACTAATTTAACCTAAAATGGAACTATTTGAGACTAATGACACAAGTCATTACAAGACATGGGCCCTTTAATAAACACCTTTTTAATATCATCATTTAAGATAGTCCACTATGCAGAGCTTACATGGAGACTGAAGAAAAGGTCACCCATATCCATCTGGAGTATGTAGGTTTGACAGAATACAGGGCTGCTCATCTCGGTGCCCCGAGGACCCTTCGAGAGGCATGAGGCAACATCAAGGGGCTGATCGGCTTCCTGGAGGAGCTTGGATGGCAGGAGTAACAAAATTCCTGGCTCACGCAAAATAGGCGCTAAGACGTCGAGTTGCGGAGACCGAACCCGATAACCAGAAACAGAACTAGTCGAAAGTGTTTTGAGATCCCATCCTAAGTTATGTACTTATAACAAACAAACAAAACAAACACACCGTCACAGTTTTTTAGTAACTGAGTCCACTTTTAGCTAGTTGCCTATATTAAACCGTTTCCAATTTAAACTATCTTGAACTGGTGTCTCCGGTCATATTGCAAGTTAAGTAAATAAACAGTATTTGCGCCGTTTCGTAAATTCAGCAATTCTATATATATTATAACACTATATAACAAAAGCATAATACTGCCTGTACATTCAGCACCATGATGCAATGAAAATAATCCCAAATTTATGGATATAATATATTAAAAGTCCTTGGATGCGGTTTTAATCTATTGCTAGAAAACCAGTTTTATTTTTGAATAGTTCTAGATACTGCTATAACTTTTCTCCGAAGAATTCCACGCACAAACAGAATAATAAAATAGCACCTTATTTAGTGGTACTGCGTTTAAAATACATTGCGGGCGCGCGTTGCGTTGTTTCCCGTGATTTACAGGGCTGGCCGTCGATGAACGATAGCACTTACTTATTGTTGCGGTGAATTTTGATCATCCGAACAGCTGCCGATATGGTCGTCGTGATTTATGTGTCCTCTTAATTTATTTTATACAAATTTGTGGTCGCGATTAATGTTTATACTGATTTTTATGTTGTTTTCCTTTTGTTCTTTTTGTCTTTTTAGTTATATTGTCACCTTAAGAGATAAACTTGACTCGAGGCATTGTATCTTTGAAATCAAAACTTTTAAGTTTCGTTTGCTTTTTACAATCTAGGTTTATTTGGGACCGGAAAATTATTGTGAACAAATATCAAAGAAGAAATGAGCTATTCTTATCTTGAAGGAACTAAAGTGACCTAAGACGCAATTAAAAGCATTATTAAATTTCAAATACGTATGAAAATATTATCTTGCGACATCTTAAATATTTTTCAATATTTATAATACATACAATTAAATATTAGAGATTCCAAAAATCTTATGACACCTTTCAAATCTTATCGATAAATCAACGTATTTTATCGGAAAGTGTAATTTTTCATCAAAACCGATATCGATATTATCGATATTTGTGAGTGTCGATAAAAAACCGCCTCCCCTTTCTGTCGATGTGCAACAAATTATGTGTGGAGGCCACTTTATCGCGTGATCTTGCGGGCAACAGTAGCGCGGGATAAAGTATCCGTTACAAGACATCACTAAAATAAATTTAGTGTTGTACCCGACCCGGGGTTAACAACGTATAGACCAGGAGCCAATGTCAAGAATATACTATTGGCTTCGGCCGTTGAAATTTTTGAAATGCGACTGGTCCGGCCATCTATCTATTTCTGTGCAAAAAAGCACGACAATTCGTTGCTCTGTTTTGACGTAAAAAAGGCAAGCAAACACACTTTCGCATTCGTAATATTAGTTAGGGTTAACTTTTGTTACTTATATACTTGCAAAAAAATATTAAATAAAATACTTCATTTTTACATCCAAAAATACTTTTATTTCTTTTGATCTATCTAGGAAACGTAAGTTAATTTATATTATCTATGTATTTTTGTATATAAATTCCTAGGTTTATAAAATGTAAATCAAAGTTTAGAAACATAAAATATCTAGGTATCTATTTGTAGTTACATATTTAGAATGTACAGCTCCTGGACTATAAGAGCGTCCCGTTCTATTTTCTCGCCGATGTCTGAGATAAAGTGATTATTTATTTTTTAATCACTTCCTTTCTCTTGCTTTTGTTGGGAGATTTATCTTCTACAGTTTAGTTAGATATGTGTCTCATGGTTTATAGGACTTTTACATTATGTTTTTGTTCTCATTAGAATTAATATCACATTAAGTATGCTAACGCCTGTGTCTCCTTGAGGTAGCCAGAAAATACAAAGGTATAATATTAAACACACCTTCACGGCCTTTATACCTTACAGTGTGGCCAGAGACACCAGTAACAGTGTCCACTTTTTGCCAGTTGTCAATATTGAACAGAACAGGTGGCAAGCCCGTTGGCCTTTAAGATGTGTCACTCTTTTATCAGTTATTTGTTATTTTTAATAGAAGTGTGGACGTAAGCTTTTCGTGTCCTCCAGAGCACGAGACGAGCCGAAATTGAATTGGTCCCTTATCTCTGGTCACACAGCAAGGTATAACGGCCGTGAACGTGTTTCTCTAAATTCATGATTGTCAATGATTACATACATACATACCTAAATATGTTCACCAAAGATATCCGCTCACCACGGCCGTTTCGATTTCAGATGCTCTTTATTTCCCCCTTTTTTGTAATTATATGTCTTAAATAAGTATTTGAATGATTCTATCCAGGCTCTAAAACTACAAAAAGAAAACAGGTATTATGGTGTCAGTGTATCTTTTAGCCGATGGTATTTGTGAGGCTATACCTAACGAGTGGCCAGGTTTTTGAGGTATATTGATCCGTGGTCCGCCTAGTTAATACCACTCGGCCACCATAATTATAGATATTTAAAAAAAATGTAAACAGTGAAACATTTCTTCAAATCGGTTCAGTTTTATTACTTCTTTCAAAAAGATCACAATCGATATAAAGAAATAAAATATAATCCCCGAGTTGATGAGCAGTTCGGTATCCTGCTGTTTCCAGATCATGATGCAGTATCAGGTCAAGGTTACCGTGTTATTGTAATATCCTTGAAGGTGATACCAAATTTCGAATCGATCAGGCCAGTAGAAGTTGTTCACATGCCTTCAACAACCAGACTTTTCTGCTCTTTAGCCAGGCTCTTTAGCTGAGAACACTCTCGATCAAGTCAAACAATGAAAACTAAATCAAAATCGGTTCATCCGTTTAGGAGCTACGATGCTACACGATGACACGTTAAACTTATAACACCCCTCTTTTTGCGTTCGGGAGTTAATAATACGAAGAGAAAAAAAGGTGCGTCGGTGGCCGAGTGGTTAAGACGTCTGGTATTAACTAGGCAGACCACGGATTCGATTCCGGATCCCGGCCATGTACCAATAGGTTTTTTTAATTAAAATGTACATAATCTACATATACCTCAACAGAATTGGCCACTCGTTAGGTATAGCCTCACAAATACCATCGGCTAAACGAGAGAGACTTCGAACCGTATCACGGTTTTGGGAGGTGTAAGGCAACTCGTCAAGATGAAAAAAATCGACTTCCGGTTACACACTTCACGAAATGACTCTCTACAAATGTGAGCGAAGATGTTACACATCAATAGTAGTACGGAATCCTAACAAGTAATGACGGAACCACTACACTAAATAGCTAGTACATCTAGACTTCTAGAGTGAGTGCCGGCCACAGACCACCCGGCTCGCTACATGAGCTAAACTGTCGTATTTACGATCGACTTAGGTATAGATATCTTTAGAGATATTTATTGAACCTTCTTAGACACTTGCTAGGTACTTTATTTAATATTTTTACATCATTTTAAAGGGTCAATTCTAGTCATTTTATTAACCGACTTCAAAAAAAGGAGGAGGTAATCCATTCGACTGTTTTTTTTTATGTTTGTTACCAATGAACTTTCGACTGGGTGAACCGATTTTTTAGTGATTTCTAAGTCAATTTTTGTCATAACTCGATGAAATTCCAAGCCGATTTCGATTATTTATATTTGTAATGATACTTGTAATCACTTAAAAGGGAAAATAAACAAATAAAAAAGTGTACCGACTTCAAAAATTTGCACTGGAAAGTAAGAAATAATAAATATTTCGTCGTAGAATTTTAAGACGGTTGGTGCAAAATTAGGATACAAAATTAAGTAAACATCTAAGAAGATAAAGATCTGTTCAATATTGTCTATGTTTGTACTGATGATCGTAGGTTCCTAATGAATTGTCTATAGATTAGTGAATTTGGGAACTAAGTTGTTTCTAATTTGGCACCAACCGTATTTAAATTCTACGACGAAATATTTATTATTTCTTACTTTTTAGTGCAAATTTTTGAAGTCGGTACACTTTTTTTAAAGTTAATTTTGATAACAATTAATACGCACCAGAAGAATGCAACGTGAAAGATAATGTTGTGACTAAAATGAAGTGTGTGTGTGTGTGTGTGTGTGTGTGTGTGTGTGTGTGTGTGTGTGTGTGTGTGTGTGTGTGTGTGTGTGTGTGTGTATGTATATAATAGAGTGAATAAATGAAGAAAAGTACGCTGTACACGTTAAAAGAATGAAGGATAAAAGATTGACTAAAAAGGTTTATATGGTTGAAGTGAAAGGAAATGCTGGCAGAGGACGACCTAGGTGTACCTACTTTTATTGAACATATCAAAAATTAATTGAGCGAAGGCAATATTAAAAAATAGCCGAGCATGTATGAAAGGTATGATGAATATAAAAGAAGCAAAAGAGGTATGTCAGGATCGTAACAAATGGCATTCGATTGTCTCTGCCTACCCCTCTTGGGATGGAAGGCGTGATGATAGATAGATAGATAGAAAAAAGGAAAACGTTATAACGTAATTTTTCACTGTGTTAATAACATACCAAAATGTAAGTGCAGCATTGTTATCTGTTCTGTGGACTATATAGACACTGGCAAAAGTGAACATTATATCTGGCTACACCGAAAGGTATAAACAAGAGTGGCGATTACTCCACCAATGAATTAAATGAAGAATACATTAGAAATCTGCTTACCTTTTAAAGGATTTTATTGGCATAAATATATCTATGGTCCGTTTTGCTCAGGAATTTAGTCGTCGACAACGGACGCACGATATATGGTGCTGAGATCGACGGATATGGGTCCGCTCGTAATTTCGATTGTAAAACCCTTTAGAACTTCTCTTGATCGTTTAAATATTATGTTCATATTATATATTTACAAGTTTAGGATTCCTTTGGATATATTCACGGCCTTTATATCAGTAACAGTGTCCACATGCAGCCAGAAATAGAATAGATGGAAAGCCTTTGCTGCACTTAATGACCTAGATGTGTCACTTCTTTAACAGAATTAAATATCAGTGATTTTTGAAAGAAGTACGGACGGCATTGCGTGCCCTCCGAAGCAAGAGGAGTCGATTATAGCACATATCCTTCAAGAAAATTGGTCCTTTGGATTTTTCCCCCGCTTTCAATACAATAACAACGGTTTCTACCAATCAATATTAAATGCATATCCGTTTAATTTAAGATTTGATGTTGAGTAATAACCGAGCTATTTAGGAAGTAACAGCACCAGGCAACTCGCTAAATGTAAACATTGTTTCCTGTGTCTCTGGCCATGCCACAGCGTACATAAGAGTCGTGATAGAACTTTGCGCATGTTTAAAATTATTTGTATATAAAATACTTTTAGTTTTAGATATTGAGATGATGCAAAGATTTCTGGGGTTGCTGAAATTGCTGGGTCGGACAAAGATAGTACACGGATTTGCTCGGACATCCTAGGGTTGAACATTCTCGGGCCGGGCATCTTATGTGACTATTGTTGCGAATGCGTCGTTTTTGGCCTTCGATTTTTTTTTTTTATTTCGTGATCCTTACAGCTTTCGAAACCGTGTTACGGTCCCAGGGTACCCAGCAGAAGACCAAGTCTCCCTCTTTTAGCCGTTGGTATTTGAAGGAAGAATGGTAATAAGAAATTAACCCAAAATTGGTAAATCATTGCGAGGGTGCAAAAAATATCTAATTTTTTTTTTACACGTAGCTTTCATACTATTCAGTACGCATGCGTATTCTGGTTTGTTCCATATTCTGAGTTTATCGACTCCTTTTTTTAATTAAACAATTTAATTTAAAATCAATCATTAAAAGATTGTCTGATAAAACTGTTTAAATCAGCGATATCTGATTCCATACAGACGACACAAACATAAAGTAACAGAAAAATGTGACCTCGGACATAATTCACAAAATCGCCATCAACGTCGCAACCCAATGTCAGAGCAATAAAACTTGATTCATATAAGTCTTTATAATAAATGTATATACTGGAACATTTTTAACTATTACGTGAGAGTAGAATTTGAATGACTTTGGGAATTGGATCATAAAATCGTACCTACTTCTGAAATAGGCAATGTAGGGTGACTAATTATTCTAGTTTCTATAGATAGACAAAGTTGTCTACCGCTGGTTATCCTGGCCAAGTACCTAATTATCTCGATCCTTACTTGCTCTGCAGCTTTCGAGACAGACCATAGAGTACTAAGCCTAAGGAGGGGCATAGACGGGATCCCACTTCCGCCAATTTTTTGCTTTTTGACCAGTAAAACTGACCAAGTGCCTTAGGTTTCGTTGGTATCGTTTTGTTTAGCGAGACAGATCTCTAGAAAAATTGTTAATTGTGATGTTTTAAATGGGAAAGGCGATCTAGGACGTCAAAATTGTGGGAACATAGTGTTTCCAATCATTAATTATAATTATTATGTTTTTATTTTTGCATAATCATTATAGCCGTTGCGATAATAAAACGACAGAAAAATACAGTGGTACAGGGGTTAGTACTAATCGTCTACTACGCAAAATTCCCCTAAAATCCAATAAAATTGTATTTTTTTTAATACTTGACAAATGTCTAGGTTAAGACATAATTAAACGAGACGTCAAACCCAGTGTTTTTTAAATAATGATTACTACACTACTATATAGAGTACATTTGGTAATAATGCATTTTCAAATATCATAGTCACCCTACTAAGCTAATGCTCGTCCTCAGTTAAATATATCGACCCATTATTGTCGAGTCAGATTAATGTATACTTCTCTTTACTTTCTAAATGTCGCAATACTACAAATTTATATAAATTTACTTAGAAAACAATATGCCTAACAACCACCTGATTACGGACCTCAAGATTATTGTTCGGTGGGATTTATGTATTTGAGAAAATAAATCGTTAAATGGTTCTCGAGTTAAAAGTTTCATTAGCTTTCCGCCTCGGCTTTGCCCGTGCAAACTTGTGCCAGCGCTTTTTCCAATCCTCGAAACACTTCTGATATGCACTTTTTGGTATGGCCTTGAGCTCTTCCAGCGATGCGGTCTTTATCTCCTCAATCGTGTCAAAACGCTGTCCTTTCATGGGTCTTTTCAGTTTTGGGAACAGGAAAAAGTCGCAAAGGGTCAAGTCCGGTGAATACGGTTATTTTTGGCCAAAAAATCACGAACAATCAACGAGTGTGCATTATCGTGATGCAAATGCCATGAATTGTTTTGCCACAAATCCGGGCGTTATCTTTGTATTGCTTCACGCAAAAGGCGCATAACTTGAAGGTAATATTCCTTATTGACCGTACGACCTTTTGGCAAGAACTCATGATGCACCACGCCATTGTGATCGAAGAAAACATCGGTTGTTGACGTGCTGGGGCGTCCGGGTGAGCATCTTCTCGGCCTTCTATAAAGAGCTTGTACCACTTTTTTTGCTCAAAGTAGACTCGCCAAATGCCACAGTCAACATTACAAGTGCGTTGGAGGTGGAGTCCATTTTTTTCGATTACATAAAATCGCCAAGCACACCAAAACACGTTTAACATTATGTGTCAAAATGAAACTACAAATGCAAAATGGCTGATCATGATATTATGTTGGGAGCATGTGTAGGTACCAACATAAACTAAAAAATCGAGTAATCTGTGTCTTTTGGTCTACTAACATTATAACGAGAGATAAACACTGAAACTGCTGGAACAAATATTCCCTCAAATATTCCACTGTAATAAAGCTACAATATTTTAAATAAACATCTATATTATATTTTTAAAAATTAGGGTTCCGTGTGATATAATTATTTCACATTTCAACATTTCAAAATTTATCACTGGCAAAGCGGGACGAAAATTATGATATTGCGAAACTCCATAACTTTAGGAATACAAGAGTTGTACAAAAACAACTAGGTACAAATAGCAAGTTTTATTAGGAACATTATAATTTTTAAAGGTATCAAGGTATTCATATTTTAAGATTGAATGCCTCCTTAGTCTCATTTTGTACGCTTATTAACCGCTGTTAACGGTCTCACAGCCAGTTTAAATGTCACAGCGGTACCCTTTGAGTCCACAATGTAATATTATTCATCAATCGACACTTTGATACAATAAGCATATTTAAAGCATCCCACATGTGAACAAGTTAAGATTATAAGTTGCTGCTACGAAATCTAAGATATGACAACGCAATGTCGAATTTATTGTAGGGTGGCCATTATTTACATTATATAACATCATATAATATTTAGGCCAGCCCTTAATCTTGAATAAGAATTTTAGATTTTTTTTAAGTAGGTTATTGTTATTTTTTAAATTTTATGTTAAAGGTTAAATACCAATGTAATTTTAACAATAACAAAGGTCAAATTCGCATTAACTTTTTTAAATAAAAGTATCTGCAACAGCTTATAGTGTCAACAATTTCACTAGTACTCTTCCGGTACCCGTTTTACTGTCCCCCAGGGTACACATACAGAATGAAAAATCTTCGTCATTTAGCTGATGATAGCTGATGATTTTTGAAGCTACCTAAAGAGTAAGAGTATTTTTATTTTGAAAATTTCTTTGTGATAAAATATACATAGCATATTATCTATTGGACCACCAAAGCATGTAGTACGCAAATTACAATGGACAACATTTCATTTTTCGTAAGGTACCAAAATTCGAAAACCGTTTGGAGATTACATGCTAGAAAGCTTATTTTTCATTTTTTTTAGTTTTTATATCCTTTAATTTTCGAGTTATTTTAAAAATACTGAAATATTGAAAAATAAGGATTAATAGTTGCCCTAATCTGTGCTAATTCTCTAATTTAAAAATACTAATGTCTGTTGGCAGAGTTGTTAGTTATTGAACTCAGGTGTTGCCTGCTATTAATTTTATCCATTTTTATTCCATTTAAAGCTAAATTAATAATTATTCTTTAAATATAATTATAAAAATACTTCTTTTATATAATTTTTTTTTGAAGTTTTGCTAGTTTCGAATGGGCTATCACAGGAAATATATTTACGAGTGAAACCGCGAACAAAAGCTAGTTTTATTATATACATTATGAATAATGTTGTAGGCGATTTGAGTTCCGGCTACGGCAACACCTATTTGGAACACGGTATATTATACTCTTTGCATTTCTATAACGTATACTCTGTGGCTTGACTGACACTATCAGTCACTTTCTTTGGGTGACAGTTTATATTTCTTAATTTTAGTCCTAGCTAAGGTTTTTAGTTTATAAGTCCTCAGAATTTAGAAAAAATTCATAATTAAATTAAAAATATAAAAACTCACCCAAAAACAAAATATAAAAATACGTGTAACTTATTTTTTAATATATTTTTAATTAAAGTAATAAAAATGGGTGTTCTTTCTTACTATCTTTAAAATAACTTTTTTAAAAAGTATACCGATTACACTGAAAAGCAAGAAATAATTTAATATATCGTTTCGCCGTTGAATTTGATGTCGGTTTGTGCTAAATTAAACTACTGAACCAATTTTAACTAAAATAAAAATGGGACCACACGAGAAGCACCAGCTTTCAAATAAAAAAGAATCATCAAAATCGGTTTACCCAGTCGAAAGTTCTGAGGTAACAAACATAAAAAATAAAAAAGAACACAGTCGAATGAAGAACCTTCTCCTTTTTTGAAGTCGGTTAAAAATTCAGTCTATGCTGAACTTTTTTTTGGGACCCCTGTCCCAATATACAGTTAACCATGGCCACCCCAAGATCCAAAAGAGACCCATCACGTGTGACCGAGCACGTACGTATCTATAATAGTCAATAGTCATAATACCTTCTATTGTATGGAGGTAAAAACAATGACTCGAATTACATGTCCTGAGATGTGTTTGGTAATTTAACGTTATCTTTAAGATATTAATCAACTATGTATGGGAAACTGCCTCTGTCATACAATTTTAAATTTAGTATCGGGCACTATTAATAAAAAAAATTTAAGTGTCTGACGCAAAGGATACGTGAATCAAGTCGGGAGAAAAGTTAGCGCCAGCGAGTTTTTATGACATATGCTGTCTAACCTGCTACAAATATAACAAAATGATGTAGGAAAGAATTGTGTAGAATAAAATTATCTACAAAAAGTCCGCGGTAGCATATATATATCTCCAATAGATAAGATAGTTATAAGCGTATTTATATAGGCAGTCAAATTGTAGCATTTTGCTAGTTTAGCATAAATTACTCATGTTTTTCCCTGAATAGGGTCCGAAACGGCTTAATAAATTCTGATGAATATTTCATAGCTCTAAGGGTCAGGCAAAACTATGACTTTCATGATTTCGGTATATAAAGAATCCCTAACTTTTTTAATAAAACAAAGCTTCTGGAATAATGTAGCTTTATAAGCTACAGTATAGTGAAATACTTTTTATCAAAAACGTTACAACCTCATACTCTTAAGACGATACATTCAAATAAAATCATAGTTTGAGGGGCGTGGCCTAGCTGCATACGATACTCTAGCGCTACCCAGCGCTACGTGATCGATTGGTCTCTCCGCTGAATCTCTCTCTGTCGCATTGAATAGAAACAAAAGAGAAGAGGCGCACGGAAGGTGCTTGGAACAAACGTCCTAAGTGACAAATCAAAAATAATTTATTTAAATTAAAGGAGTAGCTTTATTGAAAATCTAAATTAACATCTTACTTTAGTAATAGATGATACAAATTTGTACTTAATTTAATAAACAGTACTTCATATACTACTGAGAAATTTGGAAAGGAGACTATTTTCAGAGGCTACTTTGCAATTTTTTTCTATCGAGCAAAGTTTCTTAAAACATGTTTTATGATTAACAGATTATTATGAAATATGATTAATTATAACATGTAATTTTTTCTATATTTCTAAGAGCTTTAGGTTTCACTCAAAACGATTTGAAAAAATATGATTTAATATGAAGGTAGCCTCTTAAGTAAAATTGCTAAGCAACAGACTTCTGGTGCACCGTAAGTCAACACTTTTTCTAAAAAATAAAAAGTGACGCATTTAGAAATTAAGTATGGACAACTGGCAACAAGTGGACACTGTTACTGGTGGTCTAATGTATCTATGGCCACAGTTGTGTGTTGTTGTTGAGGCAAAATCAGTTCACAATAATCCAAAGCGTGGGATTCTAATTAAAATGTTTTCACAAATTAATTGAGCACTCAATAACAACGGTAATACTGTATTTGTGTAACTAAATAATCTTGTAACAAATGAACCAAATGTTTATTATATCATGGAATAGTACATACGTCGATCAAGCAAGGTAGAACTGTCGAGTCATCATAGTTAAAAATACGGATTACTAGACTGCTCTTACTGGTTGGTGTTGCAGGAAGTCGTTAATTTAAGGGTTTTTGAGAAAAGTACTAGATTTTTATAAATTAAATCAGTTTATTTAGGAATATGTGGGTTTTATAGCAGTCTTTTGATTTAAATAGGGCATAGACAGACACGAAATCGTCCGCAATAGTTTTTTTTAAGAAAGCTGACAGAGAGGTGAATTTTAAGAATGCGAGTATAAAATAATGTCGTAAGTTTAAAAGTGCAACAGAGACACAAATTGCCGAATATTCCTAAGAGCAGTTTCTAAAACCTTGAAAAAACCGTCAAATGCACGTTGCAGAAATTGTTACCTATCGAAATAGTATAATATGCTTTGTCTTATGAAGTTAATTAATTGAACTTTTACAGCTAGTCCGGTTCAAATCAAGAAATTTTTCAGAAGTCCGAACTTGCAATCCAAAGCTCGAGGGGTCGATAAAAGCACTTATTATCTTTTAAAAAAATTGGTACTTAACTTATTAGACTCAAGTGAGGTTTGAACCAAGGCCCATCAGTTTCAAATCCTACTCTCAAAATTTGTATTTGATTACGACTTTAGGTATTTTCAAGAATGCCCAACTAATGAAATATACCTACAACTTAGTTAATGTTGACTGCAACGCTGTGACTCACAAAAACCAGTAGCCGCTCGATAAACTATATTTAATATAATTTAATTAAGACGCAGACGGAGCACTCGTTAAGAGCACGCAATTAATCAACATCTATCACACAACACTATTTGGTCATTTTTGGAGATCCGTAGTGAAACTTCTTAATTTAAGCTTGCTTTTTAACCTCACAGATGTTTTACGGATCGTGGGAGTCCAGAGCGGAAGCTAGGTGGCAGAGAAATTTTAAACCACTAGACGGCCACAGCTACGGACCATCGATTGACAAGATAAATAAATATATGACAAATCGTCTATTGAGAGGAAAAAGTGACTATTTTAATAGTAGAGAAATAAATAAGACATCTTTCATGAAGTTTTTAACGGGCAGCAATCACGCTTGCGTTTGCCTAAGTGTCCTCCGCACACTTGTGTCTCCTGTTTATCGCGAAGATGACTTAGTTACTGGGACCCCGCGCGCCCTAAGTACTTTGCTATTAATTAAGTTTTAATTAACATTTGTTCACTAACTAAATGGCAAAGTTTAAATCTTCAAGTTGCAAAATTCGCATACAGTGAGTGAGTTTTTCGTCTCAATAGACGAAATATTATTATAATGAAAATAGCTATTTGTGATTTCAATAACAATATATAATGTTATTTAGAAAATACTTAAGGATCTATCTATCTATCTATCATCACGCGTTTTATCCCACGAGGGGTCGGCAGAGACAATCGAATGCCATTTGCTACGAACCTTACATACCTCTTTCGCTTCTTTTATATTCATTACATCTTTCATACATGCTCGGCGATTATGTGTACTTTTAATATTGCCTTCGATCAATACATTTTTATATGTTCGATAAAAGTACACCTAGGGCCTCTTTGTTTCATCACGATATGTTAAGGAAAGGGGTAGAACTGATTTTAAAATAAGACTTTAGAAACCGTAGACAGAATCTAGTATATAAATTATAATTATACAGAACCACTAAAATGATGGTGTAGCTTCTTGACCAAATTGAGTAACCTTTGAATAGATCTGACTTAAATCTGGTATCTACACTCAGCACTATTGTACTAAACTCAAATACGAAACGTGTTACAGTAAGTTCAAATTATGTGAGTAAATCATTTAATTGGTTTCGTAACCTTTGAATTATTTTATAAACAAAGTCCTGTCGGGTGGTGGGGTAGCCAGGCCGGGTCGGTTGGTAGGTATAGCAGGAAAACTCGTAGTAAACTTTCACCATTCGTTTATTGGTCGAATTAACAAGGAAGAACAAGCAGCAAAAGAACAACCAGTAAAAACATCCGTAAGGAGCCAAGGAGAAGGAGCCGTAAGGAGAAGGAGCAAGGAGCCGTCAAAGGAGAAGGAGCAAGGAGCGCACTGTAATAAAAATGAACTACACATTACTACAGGGCGTTAAGCTATTGAAGTAACACAATACAAAGTATGATAAAAATACTTACAATACTTATTTGCGCTCCTTTTATATTAACATAGATATTAGTTCTTGAATATTGATTCAATACATTTTATATAGTTATTTACTTAGTTGATAAAATAGAAATATAATAAATTTTACAATTGGCAGAGTACTGCCTAAGTCAACAGTTTGTGAAGGAATGAGTAAAATTTTAATTTAGGTTCCACACATCGGATATTTGAAAATAACATACAATGTTCTATTATTATTATTATTTATAATTATTTAATAATAATATATATATTATATATATATATAACATATATATATATATATATATAATTATTTATACTTAAATTATTATCTAATTTAATATTAAAAATAAATGAAAAAAAAATATTAAAATATTTATAATTTATATTAAATATTTATTATATTTAATTTTTATATGTATATAATATATAATATTTATAATTATATTAAGCTTTTAATATAAATTAAATTTATATATATATATATATAAATTCATAATTCATATTAAAAAATTTTAATTTCTAAAAAAAAACTATATTCATATATAAAATATTAAAAAAATATAAATTTATTTATAATTTATTTTAAATTTATTTTACATATAAATTTTTGTATTAATTTTATTGTATAAATGTAATAATTATATTAAGCTTTTAATATAAATTAAATTTATATATATATATATATAAATTCATAATTCATATTAAAAAATTTTAATTTCTAAAAAAAAACTATATTCATATATAAAATATTAAAAAAATATAAATTTATTTATAATTTATTTTAAATTTATTTTACATATAAATTTTTGTATTAAAATAAAAAATTAAAACATTACATATAAATTTTTTGGAATTTAGTGAGAAAATCTCGAGGAGTATTGAGGACTTCTAATGTACAAATGATTAAAGCAGAGGATGGACGGTTAATGACATTGAATGGAGAAGTATTAGAAAGAATGAAAGAGTTTTATGAAAGATTATATGGAAACTCTGATGGACAACAAACACATCCTTCGGATGCTGATAGTGAGGACTATGAGGACTCGGAAATTATCGATGACATTATCACGGAGGATGATGTTGTGTCAGCCATCAGAAGATTGAAGAACGGAAAAGCGGCAGGGAAAGACAGGATTTCCTCCGAGATGATAAAACATGGAGGAGCGATAATATGTAACACACTGTGTGCTCTCTTCAATAAATGCTGGAGCGACGGACGAGTACCAGGAGACTGGTGTCAAGCCATAATAGTTCCAGTGTTTAAAGGAAAGGGTTCACAGCTTGATTGCAATAATTATCGCGCCATCAGCCTTATCAGCTTGGTTGGAAAAATGTATGGAAGAATAATAATTGAAAAGGTGCAAAAGGTGACAGAAAATAAGATGTGGGATGCTCAAGCGGGATTTATGAAAGGTAAGAGTTGTGTTGACCAAATTTTTACCTTAAGAAACATTGTTGAAAAACATTTGGCAAAAAATCAAAAAGTTTACAGTGTTTTCATTGATCTAGAAAAAGCATATGACAACCTATGCAGAACGGAATTATGGTCAACACTAGCGAGATACGGAGTGAATAAAAAACTCATAAGGGCAGTACAATCATTATATGATGGCTGTACTGCCGTTGTTAGAGTGGGTGGACAGTGCTCAACCCCGTTTAATATACATTGTGGTGTTAAACAGGGCTGTGTAATGTCACCTTGTCTATTCAATCTGTATTTCGATAGTTGTTTGACCAAATTACAACAATGTTCCTTAGGGATAGAAATGGGTCCTACTAGACTTTGCTGTCTTTTATATGCCGATGATGCGGTATTAATTGCATCTTCGGAGCAAGAGCTGCAAAACCTAGTTGCAATTTTGAATGAGGAATGTGAGAAGAAATTCATGAAAATTAATATTTCGAAATCAAAAGTATTAGTATTTGAAAAGGAAGATGAAAGGACGGAGTGTAAGATTTGTGTGAAAGGATGTAAGTTAGAGCAAGTGAATGAATTTGTTTATTTAGGTAGTATGGTTACAAGAAGTGGAAAGATAGACAAAGAAATTGAAAGGAGAGTGAAAGCGGGAAGCAAGGTATTTGGTGGACTAAACAATGTATGCAGAAATACACAACTTACAACTAAAAGTAAAATGAACATACATAATGCTGTTTTAGTTCCATCACTTACTTATGGAAGCGAGACTTGGGTATGGAATAAGAGGCATGAAAGTAAAATAAATGCAGTGGAAATGCGGTCTTTACGTAGAATGTGTGATATAAAGCGTATTGACCGTATCCGGAACGATGTCATTAGAGAAGAATGCGGAGTAAAAGATGATGTTGTGACAAAAATGAAGAAAAGTAGTTTACGCTGGTTTGGACACGTTGAAAGAATGAAGGATGATAGATTGACTAAAAAGGTTTATATGGCTGAAGTGAAAGGAAATGCTAGCAGAGGACGACCTAGATGTACTTTTATTGAACATATAAAAAATATGTTGATCGAAGGAAATATTAAAAGTACACACAATCGCCGAGCATGTATGAAAGGTAAGATGAATATAAAAGAAGCAAAAGAGATATGTCAGGATCGTAACAAATGGCATTCGATTGTCTCTGCCTACCCCTCTTGGGATGAAAGGCGTGATGATAGATAGATAGATAGATAGATAGATGTTCTATTGAATTAAAATGAACAATATCGTGTTCTAAAATCAAAATAAATGCTATTTATGATGGCCAGCTTGTAAGCGGCCAGGAAAATAAGGTCGTATCATCACAATACCGGGGTTCCCCCGAAAAAATCCTGACCTTAATGAAGGATTTTATTCAAAGAATTAATAAAATAAAGTTTGATGATGAGACTTATATAAAAATACTAATGAATGAAATGAAAAGATAAATTTACAAGTTTTATTATAAATAAAACTAATTATTTTACAAGAGAAACGATTTCCACAATCACACAAATCACAAACATTCATCTTCATTTAATCTGTTTAATCTGTTATTAGTAAGTACAGTAAACTCATTTATAATATAGAGTAATTCCCATTTAATAAGGAATGACTCAAAAACGTTCTCGAATTTAGTAAGGGCTTAGTTATACAGTTACCATCCGCTGTTTTAAGTTTATTTATATATAATACAATAGACGAAGGCTTATTTAAAGAGTCGCAATCCGCTCATACGAACACCCATGGGAAATACATCCACAGATATAATAAGTAGTAATAATAGACGAAGGCTTTTTTAACGAGTCGCAATCCGCTCTAAAAGACACCCATGAATACCCTGATATTCATAGATATAATAATAATAAACAAATGTTTATTTAAAGAGTTGTAATTTACTCTAATAAACACCCATGGAAATACATCCACAGATATTAGGTATAATATTTATAATAGACGAAGGCTTTTTTAACGAGTCGCAATCCGCTCTAAGTAATTACAAGTATTTACAATAAATGAAATGATGAGAATGAAATAAGGAAAATAGTAATTATTAATCATGGTTATATTTAACCTGTAATTTGTAAATATGTAAAAGTTTTAGTTACTTAGATGTTTACAACCAAATTGTGAAATTGAAATAAATTTAACCTCCCTTGTAACCATAAGGTTATAAATACAATTTAATAAATTGTTAATAAAATAAAGAAAAATGTAAAATAATATAGATATAAAAAATTCCTCGGTTTAAGTAAGTGTAACTCATCCATATTGAAAGAGAAAAAAAATAATTATGAAATAAAATCAACGCATGCGTTAAGGTATGCGCTAACCCAAACTATCCACGAGCAAAGCCAGTGAAAAGCTAATAATATAATTATATGAAATAAAATAATATTTGAATTTAATCAACATGACTACCCCTAGTTGTAATAAGAGCGTAATCATATGTCTATGAAATAGACTTCATAGTAAATAACAATTGAAAATTAAAAGAAAATCGAACGTCGTCGATTCAAAATTTAAAAACTTGTCAATGACAAAGAAATTATATAGGATACATTTGAAAATCGAATATTCCAATGCAATATTGCCGAGCAAAACAAATTGTGTAAAACAAAGAAAAATCAAGCGAGTTCAAATTCTGATATCGAGGTGCTTTTATATGTATCATAATTTATTTGAAATTTATTATTATATATTAAATTTATTCTCGGAAATATATTAATATTTTAATTGCCTTACTTATGTAAACTGTAGTGTCATATTAGAAATCATTAAAATAAGAATGGACAAATTGTTTTGGATATCTTAAAAATGTATAAAAAAATCGCAAATTTAATGAAACTTTGGAATTAAATAATATTTATTTATGTATTATTTTATGGAATCACGATAGACTTTTAGGATATAAATAGATATTTTAGCAATTATAAGAAAAATTAATATATATTATTTTTCTTGAAAAAGTTACGACTATAAAAAGAACCTTTTTCTATTAAGAAATATTGAATTGACGGGATAATATAACGGAAATTAAATTAATTATTAATAAATTTAAGTTATGGGAAGTAATCTATAGATTTCAGATATATATGATGAAAATCTCACATACAACCATACATTCAATGTGAATATATAATCTGAATTTACGAAATTAATAAGTGAATTTAATGTAAAATGATTCAAGAATACTGCCTTTGTATAGAAAAAAAATATCCTCTTCAATAATGGAATCTGACCAAGATCATCAGACTTGTCAACCTCGAAGGTTTGCCGACATAACCTTGATTCAGAACCATCATCTCCAAGAAATATTCTACTGAATTTAAATAGAATTACATTATATATTAAGATTATATAGACATTACATATCCTGAAATAAAAGTTTGTATTAAAATAAATATTATGTTCTCTTACTTCGTTATTCTTTCTTCTTTATTCCTTCTTCCTGCAGCATTTTAATCACGTTTGGGCGCCATTGTCGGGTGGTGGGGTAGCCAGGCCGGGTCGGTTGGTAGGTATAGCAGGAAAACTCGTAGTAAACTTTCACCATTCGTTTATTGGTCGAATTAACAAGGAAGAACAAGCAGCAAAAGAACAACCAGTAAAAACATCCGTAAGGAGCCAAGGAGAAGGAGCCGTAAGAAGAAGGAGCAAGGAGCCGTCAAAGGAGAAGGAGCAAGGAGCGCACTGTAATAAAAATGAACTACACATTACTACAGGGCGTTAAGCTATTGAAGTAACACAATACAAAGTATGATAAAAATACTTACAATACTTATTTGCGCTCCTTTTATATTAACATAGATATTAGTTCTTGAATATTGATTCAATACATTTTATATAGTTATTTACTTAGTTGATAAAATAGAAATATAATAAATTTTACAATTGGCAGAGTACTGCCTAAGTCAACAGTTTGTGAAGGAATGAGTAAAATTTTAATTTAGGTTCCACACATCGGATATTTGAAAATAACATACAATGTTCTATTGAATTAAAATGAACAATATCGTGTTCTAAAATCAAAATAAATGCTATTTATGATGGCCAGCTTGTAAGCGGCCAGGAAAATAAGGTCGTATCATCACAGTCCTCGAAAACAGTGTGATGTAAAAAAAGTTTTTGAGCTTCAGCCGCCAAGACTTTGTGTCTTTGTGTCACAAGATAGAAAATACTAATCTACAGTCTTTATACCAGAATATAGTAACTGTGTCCACGCTTAGGGTGTTTTCAATTTTAAACGCAGAACAAGTGGCAAGCCTGTCGTCACAGCCCCACAAATAGAATGTAATTATTATTTTCTGAATAAGTTCGATTTAAGGATCCCTGCACAGTCGGTACCACGACCTCCTCCTCCGCGAGGTCTCTTTCCCTCCCCATCACCATAAGCTTTTCGATGTTGTTGCCCTCTCTTCGTGCAATATGTCCGAAATACTGCAGAACTCGTCTCATATACACAGTGGAGAGCCGTGGATTAGACCTGATGTTCAGCTCTGATAGTATGGATACATTTGTACGACGTCCGATCCAAGGTATATGCAGCACTCGACGCCAACACCACATCTCAAATGCAGCAAAGCTCTAAGGGTTCATACTTCCTAGCCATATAGGAAGATGGAAAAGAGGAGTGTGCGCACTAAAGGCTTACATGACCTCCAAAAAGTTTGCAAAATATCTCAACAGAATTTAGCTCAATGAATCTGGCCGTACTTATCTCGCTTGCATCGATGATGCTGACATAATGGAATTACTTGTTTTCTGCGCGTTACCCTGATCCGGTAACTGTAAAAGTCCAGTATAGAAATGGTAATACATACAACAATCCAGCGATCATGAGTAAAAGGAATACTCCCCCACGCACATCGGTGGAAAGTTGCATATATGCCAATCTATTAAATATTTTCAATGGCGCGATACAGGTTTCAATGAGTTAGTAACGGTGCGACATCTATCGACGCGATGTGCCGCCACAAGCCAAAAGATGCCCCCTAACCGACACACTCTTTATACCTTGCGGTGTGCCAGGGACACCAATAAAAGTGTCAACTTTATAGTTGTCCATCCATAGCCTGTTGCTGCACTTACTGGATCTAGATAATTATATAACTTCTTTACCAGACTGATATATCTGTTATTTTTAGAAGAAGTATTTGCTTCTCAGCCCAGTAAGCACATCTAATTGGTTTAAACCTAACTTCAATATAAAACAAGTGATCAATCAATCTCGTATTACGTTTCCTTTGTAGCTTTATGAAAGGTACCGGCTAAAATTGAATCGTCATAGAAAAACTGGCCAACAAAAACTAAAATAAATTCACTCTAATAAAGGAAGACCGTAATCTCTTTCGTTACGTTCAACTTATAATAATATTAACAGAGACTTCGCTCGGTAGGATTTAGCGTTTATTTGATTTTTAGGGTTCATTGATGTGCTAACGATGTCTGTCCGTCCGTTTGTCCGTCAGTCTTACACAGACCTATAGCTTCTAAACGAATGGATAGGAGCTTGAAATTCACACATGCACTAGCTTTTCGCCGGTGACAAGCAGGTAGCCAGGATTTTAGTATATTTTATCGCGATTTTAGTATTTTTGTATGAACAATATCCAAAGTTAGAGGTAGTGGTAGTGGTAGAGGGTAGGGGTAGGGGTAGGGGTAAGGTTAGGGTATATTTTATTTTGTTCGTAAATATCCACGGGCGAAGCCGGGGGCGGAATGCTAGTATTCGATAAAGATATATGAAATATAATTATGTTTATATTTCTATAATATGCATACAAATAATTTAAATTCAAGTTTATGTATGTTATTTCATACACACAAGGTATTAGAAAGCGGCGGTGGAGAGGGGGAGTAGGGAGCGGTGGGCCAGTAGTTTTTCAATCACACATCAAAATTAATATGAAAACTAACTAAATAATTGGCTGGATGAATTTGTTGAAACAGTAAGAATTTATTTCTCTATCTCTAATACTTTAGGTAGACCTCTAGCGTACCAATCATCAGGTACCAAACTGTGCGCAGACGTGACCAAACTGGAGTGAATTTAATATTTTTTTATTAATTTTCAACGCTAGACTCAAAAAATACTTTTTACATGTCACTTGGTTTTATTTCAATCGAAAATTTACATTTAATACCTACTGATATTTTCTCTTATAACCCATGCAAAGTCGAAACCTATCTTTATAATAAAAGAATATATATCTAAAAAGTTGTATTATTACACATAACAATAATATAAGAACCTTAAATCTAATCAAACTAAAGAAACCACAGGTCCGCGTGAAATAGTGGCAAGAATACTGGCTGCATTTCCCCGCTGAATCGCGATGCTGATTGGTTGAGCGAGGAAGGATCCAGCCCTCTTGTCACCAGAAGAGATGATCAGTCGAGGGGATACATCTTTAATAAACTTTTTTTCATTTGAACCCCACGGACCTAGAGTTTCTACACCAAACGGTACAAATTTGTAGTTTTCAATAATTGAACTACATATATTTGCGCCGTTTGTTAGACGCTGCGATGTAGAGATCTAAAAAGTTATCAATAATTTAATTATAAAAAACCAATCCATCACATAGCTAAATATCGCACACTTTTCATACAAATTGTATTATTCGCCCTTACTTCCGAATCACACAATGCACTAGCACCCAATCGATCAAAGTGATCCTTTAATCTTTTAAAAGGCTTACAACAACGCCTCTACGTTTATTTAACAATTTGACATAGTTATAGAATATCCGTATTGCACTTTTAAACCTATTAGATACATTGGATTTACTTTTAACTGATTTTGAAATTTAACGTCTTCATTATAGTTTCTTTTTATTATCGATTACGTGACAGATGGCAACCGTATATAAGAAACAAAAATTTTGATATTACAATTTTTAAACCTAATCATCTATCATCACGCCTTTTATCCCGAGAGGAGTAAACAGAGACAATCGAATGCCACGCACAATCGTCGAGAATGTATGAAAGGTATGATGAATATAAAAGAAGCGAAAGATGTATGTCAGGATCGTAGCAAATGGCACTCGATTGTCTCTACTTTTGGGGTAAAAGACGTGATGATATATAAGTATTCGCTAGATTTGAACCCAGGAGTCAAATTAGAAAATGTTTTATTATAAACCAAGATGCTAAAAATATTTTAAATAATAATATATTTATAAAAGAAGTGCCCATTAATATGATACTTAGCATAAGTCGCAAGCCATAACAATAGATCTCTATCTCGTCTTTGTTTCGCCGATCCTAGGTTGATTTTTATATCCGTTGCAATTATCTAAGTGAATTATTTATTATTTATAATTTAATTCATACAAGACACTTCCCTTCGCTGATTCCATTGTTCTTTCACACTTATTTCTTAACAAAAAGTAAGTTGAACTAAAATTTAAATGAGCTTTATGTTTATAAGAATAAAGTTTAAATTCCTATTTTGTATAATTTCAACCCTTTTGTCCCATTGAGGTGGCAGTTTTTGGCATACGTTGATGTTCCGCTTTCATAAACGGATTAAAAATATCAATTCAATGGGTTATTTCAATATAAGGCGATAATATCTTAATATCGTTTTGTATGACTGAGGGCGAGTGTAATCTGTAACTGTCTTCGAAATGTAAGCTTTTAGGGTTGCTTTGGTTTAAAATACATATTTCCATACTTACAGTTTATTAAATCCTCTGAATTTGGTAAAATTAAGATCATTTCATGCAAGTCTGAAAACAATGACCTTGATTAAACTTCCTTCGTGTTTTCAGGCATCTGTAGGTACAGGCCGGCGCGTGGCGTGGTGTGCAATAATATAAAACAATTACCTAATACTCATGTTCCAAGAAATTGCTACATTTTAATTGTTATTGAACATATAAAAAAGTATACACAATCTCTGAGCTATGAACGGTATAATATTGAATATAAAATAAGCGAAAGAGGTATTTCAGGACTGTTGCAAATGGCATTCGATTGTATCTGCCTACCCTTTTTGAGATAATAAGCGTAATGATAGATAGATAAATTTTATTATTTATTATTTTTAATTTTACATTAATGTCAAACTAGTACCGTTAAAACCATAAAAAATAAAAAAAATGTTAAATGTCGTCAACTAGTTAAAGTTCAAAAAACCATACTTATTTAATCTAATAAACACAAAATTTAAAAAAACTATTACACCATCTCTTTTAAAATTTACTCATTGATATCTTGTAAGTATCCGCAAATTAACTGGACGACACCTGCTAAATAAAATTAATTATACGGAACCTAAAGGTTATTTTAAAAATGTACTTTGCTCATCAATTCGCACCTTGTTTCAAAAAAGCAAATGTCGTTCTTTTCAAAAAAAGTATTTATGCGACGACACGAGGCAGACGTCGTTTTATCTCTTTTCATTTTTATTATAAAAAGATAAAGATCGTATGCGGGATCCCTGTCTAAACAAAACATTTTAAGAAATATTATAGTTTTGATGTAGGTAACGGTTCGTGAAATACCTATTTGAAACTGTATTTTTTATTTGACCCGCATTTGAATTAAACTTTTATTTGAATCCCGTTTGATAGAATGTTTGAGTCTAATACCCAAAACGTTTAGATCTTTTAGATCTTTAAATACTAATTTCTGTGTAGTTTATTTATGGACTCGCAACATTTCATCTATACTAATATTGACGTAAAGATGTAAATTTGGATCTAAGGGGTAATTAATCTCTGAAATAATACTTAACAGAATAACATTTCCCTGATTTATTTTGTTAGAAAATATCCACAGGTGAAGCCGGGGCGCAAAGCTAGTTAATAATAGTTTCTAAAATATTATCTGAATAGTTCGTCGACAGGGTTAGATGCTACGAATTACCTTATAAATAAAAATTAGGGTAACCTTAATGGCTATCTCCCATAGGGGTAGGTAAAAGGATAGAGTTAAAGTGACCCCGCTCCCGGTTTCGCACGTGTACCAATGATATCGGTTTTAAAAAAAATTAATACCCACACAAATATCTATTAGAGATAGATAGATATATATGCTACCGCGGACTTTTTTGTAGATCATTTTATTCAACACAACTCTTTTCTAAGTCGTATTGTTATATCCCTCACGAATTAGAGAGCATATGCCTATTAAAGCTCGCTGGAGCTAATTTATCCCCGACTTGATTGATTCACTTGTAATGTTAATTTTAAACAATCAACCTATCAAATAGTGAAAATAGCAACAAAATTCGTTTTTGCGTAAAAAGGGCATAAACATGGCGGGGGACTTTATTTTTAACCGACTTCAAAAACGGAGGAGGAGGTTCTCAATTCGTCGGAATCTTTTACTTTTTTTATGTAATCAGGGGATTATTTGAAGTCCCTTTGGTACTTGGTACTTGGTGATCGGCTCGTTTTCCGCAACTCGACGTCCAAAGGCGCCTATTTTGCGTGTGGTGGGAACTACATCACTCTTCCCATCCCAGCTCCTCCAAAAAGCCCAGCAGACCTCCGATGTTGTTGCAGGCCTCCAGTAGCGTTCCAAAGGAACCGAGGTGTTTCATTCTATATACGGCCACTCCCTCGCACTCTAGGAGTATGTGAGCAGCCGTTTCTTCAGTCAACATGCAAGCCCTGCATAACGGACTATCTGTAATGCCAATGTTATATAAGTGTTTGTTAAAAGGACCATGACCAGTGATGGCTTGAGTCACCGATCTTAGTTGGGTTCTTTTTAGTTTCAAGATCTTTTTTGAGAGTCTTGTGTTTATGGTTGGTAGAGCTGCCCTGGTTTGTCTACATTCCATAAGATTATGCCATTCGAGATTGTGCATGCATTTTGTTCTCTGTTTGAGTTGTGATGCAAACCAGCCGCTAGGCAGGGGCACTAGGGGCTCGGGGCCAATTACAGACATGCTTGCACCGGCTCTCGCTAGCTCATCCGCCGCGTCATTACCGCGGGAGTTGCTATGACCTTTGATCCATTGTATGGTTAAGGTGTTATTACGGTTACATACCTTGTTTAGTGCTGTATGACACTCAAGTATGAGACCTGATTTAAATTTATTACTTACCAGGGCTTGTAGGACAGATTTACTGTCCGACAGTATGCGAATAGACTGGTTGTTTACCTTCCTCTTGATTATCACATGGGCCGCTAGGCAGATTGCCATACATTCTGCCTGGAACACTGTATTGCTCGTGCCCAGCGGTGTGGAAGTACTTATGTGTAGGTCCTCTGAGAAAATCCCGGATCCAGTGCCAGACCTAGTTTTTGAGCCATCTGTGAAAATTCTCAAGTCGGTCATGTTGAGTCCGTCTTCCACTTCCTCAGACAGCTGTATCTTATATTTCTTATCAAATATATACTTTACCGGTATTCTGTCATTTTTGGATTCTGCCAGTGGCAGGTCAGTCATTATAGTTTCCAAAAGTGAAGTGTGTGTGGTACCAGTGTGTTTCCATAGTCCAAGTGACTTTAGTCTGTATGCTGAAGCCGCTGCCTCCTGCTGCATAAACAGGTGCAGTGGTGGGATGTTAAGCATAATTTCGAGAGCTGAGGTAGGTGTAGTCCTCATACAGCCTGTTATGGCCATGCAGGGCATTCTCTGAAATTGTTGTAGTTTGGATCTGACAGTGGTCAGTCGTGTCCGTGACCACCATACAACTGCTCCATAGCATAGTATTGGTCTTATCACAGCAGTGTATAGCCACATGCATATTTTGGGGGTAAGTCCCCACTTTTTCCCCATCATTCTGCGGCATTGCCAGAATGTTATACTTGCCTTATTTATTTTATTGTCTAGATGCTTGTTCCAGTTCAGTTTACTGTCCAGGATAACACCTAGGTATTTTACATCGCTGGAAAGTTTCAGTTCCGTATTGAATAACGTTGGTAGTCTATACTTACCCAGATTCCGTTTGTTAGTGAACATCACCATCTCCGTCTTTGTGACGTTCACCGATAGCTCATACTTGTGGCACCATTTTTCTACTGTGTGTAGGGCAGATTGCATGACTTCACAAATGGTGCCGGCAAATTTACCTGATATTAGGATAGTGAGATCATCAGCATATCCTATTGTGTAGAAGTGTTTACCATTTAGTGACGCAATGAGGTCGTTAACCACGAGGTTCCACAGGAGTGGCGACAGTACACCTCCTTGCGGACATCCTTTGGCTACTATGGCTCCTCCTTCTTGGCCTGTATTGGATCTAATTACCCTTTTGCTTAGCATGTTGACGATCCAATCTGTGATTGCCGCATCAACATTGTGCCTAGTCAGCGCGGTTTTGATACTAGAGAAACTTGTTTTGTCAAAGGCCCCTTCGATGTCGATGAAGGTACCTAGACATAGTCCTTTGTCATTTATCGCCTCCTCAATTTTGCCAACTACTCTATGTAGCGCAGACTCAGTGGATTTGCCTGAGGAGTAGGCGTGTTGGTTCGGGTGCATAGGTACCCTTAGAAGAGTGTTGTCTCTAATGTCTCTGTCGATTAACCTCTCCAAGGTCTTTAGGATAAAAGATGTGAGACTGATGGGTCTGAATGATTTAGCATTTGTGTAGTCACTTTTACCCGGTTTAGGGATAAAAATTACTTTTACTTCCCTCCACAGTTTAGGGATATATCTCAGTGCTAGGCATGCTGTCAGGATGCGTGTTAGGTTACACACAATCGGATCCCCACCCCATTGCATAAGCGCCGGGAAGACTCCGTCCACGCCGGCAGCCTTGAAAGGTTTGAAGCTGTTGATAGCCCACTTTGTTTTTTCATAGTTTATCACTCTGTTAGCTGTTGACCAGCTTGCTGTGGATGTTGTAGCTAAAACTTCCTCCCAGAGTGTTTCTCTTACCAGTTGGCAGCCAGGAAAGTGTGTTTCTATCAGTAACCTTTGTGCTTCTTCTGGTGTGTTAGTAAAAGAATTGTCAGGTTTGCGTAAGGAGCCTATGTCGTGGTTTGTTTGACTACATAGTATTTTTCTTACCCTGTTCGCTTGTTCGTTGGATTCAACATTTGAAGTCCCTTGGACCGATTTGAAAAAAAAAAAATTTGAAAGGATATACTTTCGAGGTGGTCCCATGGTCATCAGGTCAGAATCTGATGACGGGATCCTGGAGAAATCGAGAACTCTTCAAATGTTATAGCGATTTGGGTATTTTTATTTTATAGTGACTTGTGCATTTGCTTTCCCAAAGCATGCTTTGGTTTTGAAGGCGGTTTTTTTTCTTCATTAGAAGTGGTTATATAATATGTAGTGATGATTCGCCATCCCAGGGATAGAGCATCAATTCATCAAACATGATGTTACAATTCAAAACAGTTTGGACCTTTTAAGGACATATTCTACAAAACTTTATCTAAATAAAGTACCGCACCTAAACACGTATGAAAGCCAACAATATCCAAACGCAAATCTAACCTATCCAGTCGTACAAGGAAGCCCATAATTGGTGCTAAATCAAACATGCCTGAAATTCTGCCTCCGCGCGGAATCTAGCGACGATCGGAGATGACCGGCGAGCGGTTCCGCTGCGCCTGCGCTGATTTTATCGGCGGAACACCTCACCGTGCCCACCTATGAACGGATTCGAGAAATATTTTGGATACGGTATTTTTATTTGTAGCCCTTTCCAAATATATTATAAAGAGGTAAAGTCTGTAATCTCTCAAACTACTGAACTGATTCTAAGAATTATTTAAGAAACATTTTAAGAAAATATTATAGTTTTGATGTAGGGTAACGGTTCGTGAAATATTTGAAACTGTTTTTTTTTTTACATGACCCGCATTTGAATTTTTTTTAGCCCTGTTTAAATCCCGTTTGATAGAATGTTTGAGTCTAATTCTTAAAACTTTTAGATCTTAAGAGTGTAGTGTACCGCGTCCATGTCCATACAAACGGAGAAAACGTTTTACTACCCCTAAATATTATTTAATTTTAACGATTTTGTAATATGTTACTGACATAATGAAAAACTACGTACGTATTTTTTCCTTTTTTCAAAATTCGTAATAGGTCAAAAGTTATAAGCCCCTCAATTCTCGGTTTTTTTTGTTCAAAACTTGCTCGTAATAAACCGTCTGTATTTGAGAAACAAAGCAAAATTTCAAAAAAAGCAAAACGTACGTACGTAGATTATAATCTGCTAAAACGTTTGACACCAAAATTATAAGGTTTCGTTATAGTTTAGTAGGTGTAAATCGTTTTCCCCCAAAACGCAATTTTCCACGAAGAACATACCTACGAACACTCACGAGCTGCAGTGTTCTCTGTCGCACTGATGCCCGTGGGAAGAGCGCGCTTGAGACAAAATATGATTTTCTAAATACCTATTTCGCTGCGTACGCTGAGCTACACGATCCTCTTAAAATACCTCAACAGAGCTGGCCACTAGCTGAATATATCTGGCCAATATCTGTGTAATTCATTTATGGCCTCGCCACATTTCATTTACACTTATATTATAGAGAGGTAAAGTTTGTAAGTTTGGATGTAATCGCTGAAACTACTAAACGGATTCTAAAGATTATTTTATGAATAGAAAGCTACGATATCCCTGAGTAATAAAGGCTATATTTTATTTTGTTCTAAAATATCCACGTGCGAAACCGAGGGCTGAAATATTTGACTCCACACCTTGTTTTTCAGCCAATATCACCAAAAATATTTTGAACACAATTGAAAGTTGGCCAGTATTTCTGATTTGTTTTTACTTGGAGACAACACCGTATTATGTTTTGCTTTACATTACTTTCAATTATTTAAAAAAATTACGATTTTTTCCCTCGGCTCTAGGCATCGATTTTTGTAAACAGCACGAGACGTCAAAAAACCTCGTCAATACATAAATAAATAAAATAAAAAAGCCTTTTATTTCTTGGAAGTACTAAGTGTACACTTCTAGTAATATAATACTTTTAAAATCTATTTATATGCTAATTTTACACATTCTTATATAAGGTATTTAAAGTAGGATTAATATTAACTTAACTATAATTTGAAGAAAAAAAATTACTAATAATTAAACTATTCAGTCTGCAAGAACCCTTCCGCAGGTGAAGGCCTCCTCCAAAGAAGCCCATTTATCTCTATCCTTGGCTGCTTGCATCCAGCCTGGACCAGTTGTTTTGCTAATATCATCAGCCCATCTCGTTAGTGGTCTGCCTCTGTGGCGTTTTCCACTTGGGCCTTTCCACGATGTCACCCACAGTCCATCGCTCGTCTGTCAGTCGCGCCACATGCCCCGCCCATCTCCATTTAAGTTTTTGAGCATAGTTTAGAGCATCAATAGCTTTTGATATGCTTCTTATTTTTTTGTGTCTTTTGGATTTTTTTTAATTCTAAGCATGCTTCGTTCTAGGCCCCTTTAACACGTGATAATTTTGTTCTTTGTTTTGCTTCCAGCGTAAACAGCACGAGACGTCAAAAAACCTCGTCAATACATAACATACGCTATTACCTTCTCCAACAACATTAGTAAATCCCTGCATTTGTGCATGGAATTTACCGCCAAATCCTCACCGGCGAGTGCACGGGCGCTGTGTAATTGTGTCTTATCTCGCAGCATATTGTTCCTCGGAAGGGTTACAAGGCTACGCTCCCAGCAGACCGTTGACATATGAGTGGCGGACGAATGAACTTGGAAGGCTACTTAGATTGAACTGTGAGAATATGTGCTGGTACCGAGATTTATATGTCGAACAATGGAGCTGGCTTGATACTGAAATGATCCGTTTTTGAAAACTGGAACTATATTCACGCTTTTTATTCTGGGAAGGGTGCGCAGAGACAATCGAAAGTCATTTGATTTATGAGTTTGCAATTGACAATAGGATTGCCTTCTGTCGTATGGTCCATTGGATACATGTGGACATTGTTACCAGAGATGTTTCGACGAACGTCACAAGGCTACGCTCCCAGCAGACCGTTGACATAATTATGAGTGGCGGACGAATGAACTATAAAGGCTATACTTAGATTAAACTGCAGTGAGAATAAGGTGCTTGTAGCTGGCATGCTACTGAAATTTTTAGACAAAACTTATTATTCTGTCACGATTTTTATTCTAGGAAGGGAAGGCAGATACAATCAATTCTTATTTGCTATTACTTAATACAAGGTGACTTAGCACCGTAACTGGTCGTAGATCAACTGATATCCAAAAGATGGCGTCTTTTACGAAACAAATAAATTAGTCTAACTTTAATAGAAACATTTTTGTTTATTTTTCGTCATTAGAGCGAAAAAGACTCTTCAAAATGGCGGTGGCTGGCGCTGCATAATACATCTATGTTTGATACCGACAAAAAAACCTTTGAGGAATAATATATAGAGATATGTTCCTTCTTTATATTTAGTGAAACGTGATTTTTGAAATATTACATTTAATCAACGGTTCAGTTAATGATTCCCTTGTATTCCCCCGTTTATGAAAATTCTACTTGTAGGCCAGAGTAGAACATTTTTGAGAAAAATAAATTTAGAACAGGATTGGAAAAGGAAGAAAATAAAACAAAAATAAGAGGGAAAATAAATTACGGGCGATTTGAGGTCGGGAATCGGGAATCGGGAAGGGAAACGGGGTGGACTTTTAAGGGTGGAAAACGGTTTGTTGGCAAAACTACAATTCCTATCGCAAAAAGTTAAACTGTAGGTAAAGTTGTAGGTAATAAAAAGATCTACAACTTTTGTATCTACACTTTTTTCACACAATCTCAAAATATTTGCGAAAAATCAAAATAACCGACTTTTTGGTTTTTTATTTTTATCTCCCACAAAAAAAAATTCACAAAATTTGGTGGAAACTTACCTTGTTAAGTCCCAAACACGCTGTACTTTTTTCGATTCAAAATATTTATTTTTTCCCTTTATTTTGATTTTATATCGATGTAACCTTATTTTCAATCGAAAAATCTCACGTCAAAAAAGCTGCTTTTTAAAAAAGTCGGTGCGCTTTTGTCCTGTTCTAATTTTTTTTTTTTTTTATAATATTCAAAGGCTTCGACCCTGGCCAATTGATAATGTATGAATAAAAAAATATGTAAAATATATCAATAGAAAAATTAATGTTGTTATTTTTCTTTATAACTTGAATCAGGTAATTAGGTACTGCTAGGGTTTTTATACACAATTTTACTATTGATCAGACTATATTTGAGGAATGAATTTGATAAATGCAGACATTGTTACAAGAATACCTGACCTCGACACACGGCCGTAATGATACATAATTTTTAGTATTAAGTAAGATTAGAATAAAAAAATCATGTCATGCTCAAAAACAGACAGTTAACCTTTTTAAGGCATTGTTTTTAATTAGCGCCTGACCGCCAGATATTAACAGAGGAATGTCAAAATTAAATTTTATATTTGATTTTATTTCTTCATTTGTATATCGCATGAACCTTGACGCGTCATATTTACGTAATTAATATTATTGAAACTTACAGCCTTGGTCCTAATTCCAATAGAAAATTAATGCCTTCCTTAAATTTTCGATGCCGCATGTTTTTATCTCAAAATGCCTCGTTATGTTGTAGCTTTATATCCTCAAAAAGGTTAAAAGTATGTTTGTACTTACCTAAAATTACCCTGAGCTCGTTTGCTTTCCTCTTTTTGAAATAGTTTCATATTCATGAAAATGTGAAGAAAATAGTATCTAATAAACTAAAAGCAATTTCAGGGTATATATATAGTAAACATTATGTCGCGTCCTGTAAAAAGATCGCTAACGGGGCATTTAAGAGTCGATTACATGTCAGCAAATTTCCGCGTAAACGAATTTGAAATAAGTTGTTAAAAGGATAAAGTTAAGTTTATTTCCTTCGCCTCAGCTGGTCGGTGCAGGTCAAATATAGTGCACCGATTGTCTTAAAATCGTAAAAAGTAGGTCCGTCCTATTTTTATTGTTTTAAAAATCTAAACCATATAATAACTAAGTAAACATACGTTTGGTTATTATTCAAAATTGTGTTGTGTAAATGTAATGTCAGCGATTTATTTGTAATTTTAAGGTAAATTTGGATGTTTTTTCTATCGAGAAAATATCAAGGAATCGCGTTTTTGGTCCATATGACGATTAGTACGAGTATAAATATCTTCTATTATATTGTGTATTAATTAAAAAAATAATGATACAATATTGTGAATACAGCAAATGTAGTATCGATCCTTAATAGGTTTATTTCGCAAAAATTACATTGTTAAAATTATATCTCACTCGTATAATTTAAATTAGACTTCATTCTCTTTGAAAATTAAATTTTTATTCTGACGGGTTGCCTTACAGTTCCCGAAACCGTGTTACGGTCCCAGGGTACCCAGCGGAAGATCAATACTGCCTCATTTAGCCGATGGTATTTGTGAGGATGTACCTAACGAGTGGCCAGTTCTGATTTAGATGGAAAGGCTAAGAGTGGTTTGTCCGGGATCCGGGATTGAACCCGTAATAGATCCGCGCTCATTTTAATTGCCACGACCTGATATTTGACAAAGCCAATTAAAGTAAACCATAGTGTTGTAAATATATAAAATGTTATCGATTGTTTCCCTCCATGTGGGCATTATGACAGTTTTTTGTATCATTGTAAAGTTCGAAGGTCGTCAAAGACTTTCCTTACAAAAAGTGCATCGTCAATTTAAAACGACTGTGAGGCCATTTTGTCGTTTGTCTGTTTTTGCAATACATAATACCCATATCTATTGTTCTTTTGTTGCTTTATTGTCATTTAATACAATGTCTATACGAATGGTTATTGCTTCTTAAATACCATCATTATGTTCCTAGGTTTTAAAACCTAAAAGTTACTTTAATAATTTCAACTTCAATTTCAACTTTTGACTTGATGATAATATATAGCGGTAAGTTTTGTAATTAAAAACGTATGTACATAATCCGACAAACCACACAAACACTCTTATTAATAAACTCGAAGTAGCGACGTTTTAACTAAACTGTATTTCGTCTCCGTCTATCATAATGAATTGCAGATTTGCTAGACGGAGACGAAATACAGTTTAGTTAATACGTCGCTACTTCGAGTTTATTAATAAGAGTGCTAGAGATTACTATCTTAATTTAATATACAAAACAGAACTGGCCACTAGTTAGGTATTAGCCTCATAAATAACATCGGCTAAACGAGGGCGGCTTGGTCTTCCGCTGGGTACCTTGGTATCGGGAGCTGGAAGGCAACCCGTAAAAAAATTACTTGATTAGAACATGATGAATTCTTCAGATATGTGTTGAATTATCTTCTTTGTTGACTTTGTTGATTTACCAATAAAAAGTTAAGGAAATGTTGATTTTAGGAATTTGAAATAAATACAGTAATTGAACTTTGAAAATATTGAAGGACTAAAAGCATTATGGCAGAAGTGATAGGAAATACTGGTAGAAAGGCGTTTTCAATGAGAATTATCCTGAAAAGACGTGATGGAAATTTGATAAAATTTTTCAATGGATTCTTCGTAGGCATTTTTCGTGTTTTTAAAATCTAAGATTCTTAATATAGCTATCTCTAAAATAATGAAATAACCTAGAATATTATAATTGTTTAAATAAATAATAACGCAATCAAATTATAAATATTAATATAAAATATCTATGCGAAGTAAAAGATGATGTTGTGAATAAAATGAAAAGAAAGCTACGAAATCCATGAGAAATATAGGTTATGTTTTATTTTGATCGAAAAAACCACAGGCGAAGCTGGGGGCGGAAAGTAAGTATAAGACACAACGTCGCTCGTAATGTGATTCTAGGAGGTTAGAATAAACGTGTGGATGGTACTAGGTTATGGTGACAAGTAGAAAAGATGATCCAGTACAGTTACCAACAGAAAATTGTATAGGTACAATACTAAAATTAAGCTAAACTTATGTACCTACATAATTTGTACTGAGAGACCTTTCGAACTCAAAATGCCTCAACAATATCAACAACTAAATGAGGACACTGTATCAAGGTTACTCTGGGAGCAGTAAAGAATATCAATAAAGCAATCGGATTTTTATTACACACATCATCACGGTCTTTATACCTTGCGGTGCGGCCAGAGACATCAGTAACAGTGTCCACTTGACGCCAGTTGTCTATATAATCTATATTGAACAGAACAGGTGGCAAGCCTGTTGTAATGCACTTAATGGTTAGGTAATTGAATGTGTCACTTCCTTAACAGAAGTAAATATCTGTTATTTTTCTAATCTTCTACATATTTTGTTTTTGTTTTTAGTATTAAGATACTGTCAAAAACAAAGCTAATTAAAATCTATTATTCATTAAAATTGATTCCGTGACACAATGGCCTGAAGACGACCACAAAATAACAATAGGGTCGTGATGGTATTTAAATAAAATACACATATATTTAAATTTTCGTCATTACAATATTAAACTTTATTACAAAATAATTATATTGCTGACTGTACAAGATTAAACTACAAAGTTTATTCTAGGAGCAAGAGTGCACACACGATGATAGTATCAGATCTAGAACCTGCACGGGGACAGATGGACGCGATTATGACTTCTCAAATTACTTTATTAATTAACATAGTGATGTGCTTTTTAAAAGTTATCGATAACGTTTACATCTAGAAATCTAACAGTTAAATAATCGTTCTTTAGTTGAAGAATATTTAATCACTTTTCTATAAGCAAGTGCAGTTTCTGAAATAAACCAGAATTGTGTATTTTAATTATTTCAATAAGTAATTCCGCTACAAATATCTATCTTATTTCCTATATGGTGAAAAATAGTCTGATTGAAAAGAGAATAGTCATAGAATTTAATTGAAAAAATCATCGCCTAATCAGCGTTTGTTATAAACAACACGAGTTTGAGTTTAATTTTTGCCATTAAAAAATACGTCGGTTCCCTTTTCGAAAATACTATTTTTTGCCTTATAGGAAAATCAAAAATTCAAATTTTTATTTATATATATAAAAATGTTGTTATGTTGCTTCAAAATGTTTTTTTTTCTTAACGGGTTGCCTTACAGCTCCCGAACGGAAGACCAAGTCTCCCTCGTTTAGCCGATGGTATTTGTGAGGCTATACCTAACGAGTGGCCAGTTCTGTTGAGGTATATTTAGACGGAAAAGACTCATCAACATGATGTTTACGTATTTATCGACAACTTAAGGCACATCACTAATACGAACAGTATGGCCATTCTAACCGGCACATAACGCAGTGAGTTCATAAATATCACAACAAATAGTTTTGTTTATATCGATATGTCAGTTGAGAACTAAATTGTAGGTATCCTAGACCACTACATGCCTAGACATATTACCAATGATCGCGAACTGTTGATTTCAAATCTTGTTTGTAAAGTCTAGAATAACGAAACTTGTCATCGTACATTTTATATTTAATCCATTTGTATTATATTCTCTTTCTATATTTACAAATAATATTTTCATTAGATAATATTTAAATATTAAAACTATATAAAAAAAACCTTAAAATTAAATACCAGATCCGCGTGGAATGGTGGCAAGAATCTGAGGAAATGATCAATCATGGGGGATGTTTCTTTAATTATTTTTTTTGGAATTTGAACCCCATGGACCTAGAGTTTCTACACCAAACGAAACAAATTTGTAATTTTCTATAGTTGCACTATATTTGCGCCATTTGTTAGACTCTGAGATTTCCGCTGCAGCTCCTACTTTGATTACTGTTTCCCTGATATGAGACAGGGCTAATGTATTCACGCACGTAGCATCCCTACCTCGCTCCCAGGGAATCAGAGTCATTCTATCAGGTCTCTTGCCGTCTTCCCGACGAATAATTTGGTCATTATTATTTTTGTTCTAATATCATTCATCCAAATAAACTAGAAAGACATTATTGGCAATTTATCGTTACTTAGTTTCATGGTGTTTCACAGGGTAGTTAACAGTTTTTTTTTTATTTCTTTTTTTTTTCATTTCTGGCCACACCGCTAAGGTATAAAGGCCTGAGGTCTCTTGGTCAAACATTTAGTTGCCGAATTGACCTCAAAATACGAACGTATACAAACTTTACGCACTCTGTACTATTGAAATAGTGAAGAAGTGACATTCAGTGACAATGGCCTGAGCGATAGTTTACGAGGAGCGACCACCGCAGTGTCTCCTCTCGTAACGAGATCTCGTATTTATGATCGCACATACAACACTTAACCCTTAGCCCGTTTATATACAGGCTGTTTCATTTATAACATATGCAAAAATTTAATATAAAAGGAGTCGATAGCGTAGTAGAACGTTGAACTTGAAATCGGGGGGGAGCCGGGTTCAAATGTAATGCATAAATGTTTGAGAGACATTTAGTTATCGAATTAAAAACCAAATACGGTCGTATACAAACTAGCACTCCGTACGATTAATATGGTAAAGAAGTGACATTCAGTGACAATGGTCTGAACTGGTGAAAGTGGCAACATTTAGCCCGTTTATATACAGGTTGTTTTATTATTAACTTAATAACATGGGCAAAAAAATAAAAAGTATAATTTGTCAAATAGATATTTAAATAATGAACATGCGGATTTCTTTAGTTTAGCCGGTGACATTTTTGAGGCTATTTTATGTACCTATATTTTAAGATCATAAGGCCTCTTTGAGGCCGGATAATGTAGTGCTTACTTACATAATTTTTTTATTTTATCTATTTATCTATCGTACACCTTTGATATTCATACATCCTCGGCGATAGTGAGTCCTTTTAATATTGTCATCGATCAATACATTTTTTATCTTCTTCTTTCTTCTTTGGCCTCGCCTTATCCCGTTACACGGGGTCGGCCTTCCCAATCATGCGGCGCCACTTGATTCGGTCCTTGGCGTCCTCCTCCTTGAGGCCCATCTCCCTCATGTCCCCATGGACCTTCGTCAACCACGTGGTTTGGGGTCTTCCTCTCCCCCTCTTGTTTGTAGCCATGGTCAGGCACTTTCTCACGACATGGTCGTCCTCTCTTCTAAGCACATGACCGTACCATCTCAGCCTGGACTCCTTCACCTTATCAGCTATCTGTGCAACCTTGAAGCTTCCTCTTATATGTTCATTTCGCACCTTGTCTTTGAGTGTAACTCCTCCTGCCCATCGTAGCATACGCATTTCCGTTGTGTGGAGTTTTTGTTCATGGGTCTTTTTCATCGCCCATATATCGCTGTTTTATGAACCTTACCCTTTGTTTTTATGGGCATTTTTGTATCGCACAGCACTCCAGTCAGCGTGCGCCACTTGCTCCAGCCTGACGATACCCTGTGAGATATATCAGCTTCAATTGATCCATCCTCTGACAGCACTGATCCTAGGTATTTAAAGGATTTCGCTCTAGGCAGAGTTGTATTGTCGATCTTGATGTCCGCACTGGTGGTAGCATTTGGATTAAAGTTGCAGAACATGTATTCGGTTTTAGTTCTACTGATGCGTAAACCATTTTGCTCTAAAGACCACCTCCATTGCTCCAGGCTGTATTGGATCTCTTGAAGGTTATCAGAAACAAGGGCCACATCATCAGCATATAGAAGGTTCCATGGTGTTGGTCGTTGGATTTTTGCTGTGAGGTAGTTTATGACTGTGTTAAATAGCAGGGGACTAAGGGCACTACCCTGATGAACACCTACGGTTATATCAAAACCTTTGGATAATCCAGCTGGAGTCCTGACACAAGTTTCTACATTATTATACATATCTTTAACAAGTCTTATGTAGTGTTCAGGAACGTTATGTGTCCTCAGAGCCTGCCATATTATTGTTCTTGGCACTCGATCAAACGCCTTTTCTAGGTCAATAAATACTAGCCATAGATTTTGTTTGTTTTCTCGAGCTTTCTCCATAACCACCCTAATAGCATGAATAGGATCTGTAGTACCTTTACCAGCCGTGAAGCCAAATTGATTTTCTGTCAGAAGAATATGACTTGTAAGCCGCTCACTGAGGACTCTTTCCCAGATCTTTAGGGTATGTGATGTAAGTTTGATTCCCCGATAGTTTCCACAGTCACGGACATCTCCTTTGTTTTTATAGAAAGGTACTAGAATACTTTTTCTCCAGGCATCTGGCATTTTCTCGCTTAACAGGATATTGTTAAACAGTTCAGCAAGCCATATTTCCCCGTCAGCTTTTAGCTCCTTCCATATTTCAGCGGGTATTTCATCCGGGCCACTAGCTTTATGCTTTTTCATTTTGGTGATCGCCCGCTTGACCTCAGTGGGTGTGATTTCATTTATAGGTCCTTGTGTCATAGGTTCTTCTATTTCCGGTTGCCGGGGGAATTCTTCATTTAATAGCTGTTTGTAATATTCATGCCATCTATCACATATGTCCTCATCAGCTGTGAGCAGTGTGCCATCGCAATTTTTAATATACTTGGTTGTTTTGAAGTCCTTTGTATTGTTGTGTCTGTGTTTAGCAATTTTGTATATCTCATTGTCCGTTGCTAGTTCCAACCGAGTATATAGGTCTTGCTCTGCTTTATCTCTCTCAATAGCCACTGTTTTTCTGGCTACTTTCTTTGCCGCCCTATAGTTCTCTCTATCCTCATCTGAACCACTTTTCTGCCAGATTTTAAAGAGGCGTTTCTTTTGAGCCACGGTTTCTTTGGTGTGGTTGTTCCACCATTTAATATATTTTTCATTGTTCAGAGCTCCTTTGCTGACTCCCAGCAGATCTTTGGCTTTGGTAACACAAAAATTTTCAAAATTTGACCATATGGCTTTCGGAGGGTCATTTACAAGGCGGTTGACACAAAAGTACTCCCTGATATTTGTTATAAGGTTGTTTCCACTTCCATTGGCGAGGTTGTACCATTTTATATTTGAAACTCTTGTTTTCCTTTGTTTGATTGGCATTTTGAGTCTCATGGCCGCAAGTAACAGCCTGTGCTGTGACGTTAGAGGCTCCCCAGGAATCACCTTACAGTCCTTTATATGTCCAAGACTCCTCCTATCGATCAAAATATAGTCTATTTGGGTCTTTGCATTTCCACTTTTGTATGTGATGAGATGATCATCTTTCTTTTTGAAGAAAGTGTTTACGCAGCTGCAAATTCTAAGATTGTCGTACCTTCACTGTTTTGTTTCCCAAAACCGAAACCGCCATGATTTTCCCCAAAACTAAGCCATTTACGCCCACGTGTCCGTTTAAGTCACCGCATATAAGTTTTTGCTCTGACGCTGAAATAGAACTCATATATGTGTACAGTTCTTCCCAGAACTCTTGTTTCAATACATTTTTTATATGTTCAATAAAAGTACACCAACCTTTCATTCTTCATTCTTTCTTTTTTATTTTAAAAGTCCAAACATTTTATATAATATCTATTATTGGGCTCTCAACTCTTATCTATTATTATACTTATACGGTTATGTTATGGATCACAGTGCACAATTTTCTTATATAAACTTCAAGTATGTATAGCATTGCCCCTTTCTGGTAGCTTTACTACTATTTTAATATTTCTGTACATTTTTAGTAGTTTTAAAAGTCTAGTAGCTGCAGCAGCAGTTAGTATGAAGTAAGGAGTAAAACTAAAACAGCCTGTACATAAAACGTCCTCCATAAGTCAGCTCGTGTGAAACAGCCTCTATCCATATATCACGGTGGTGTTATTTAACATTATCACGGCTACAGGATGTTTTATTGTGAGCACATTTGTAATATATTTATTTATTACGGTTTATATTTGCGAGTAAGATGTGGCTATTTAAATCTTGGAAACGTATTGTGAAGACTGGAATGGTACTTGAGTATTATTTGTTTGGATAAGGCTTACCAACTGTTGGGTATTAAACCACTTAGGTAAGTATTTTATAATTTCCGATGAAACAAAATTGTTGGAAAAGAACAAACCAGAATATGCATAAAAGCGTCATGTGTCCAATAAAAATTTCCAACAAATGATTTTCCGCATTCGTCATACTTCTCGCCACGATTTACCAATTTTTTGATAATTGAGAAAAATAACACCTATACTATGTTCTTATAGTGTATTTTTATGAACC
Organism: Nemapogon koenigi; assembly: GCA_963924495.1. NCBI lineage: Eukaryota > Metazoa > Arthropoda > Insecta > Lepidoptera > Tineidae > Nemapogon > Nemapogon koenigi. Next base: position 858,124 of record OZ004640.1, on the reverse strand, counting down.
GGGTACTCTATTTTAGCATCGTATAAGCCTCAGTTTAAAGAATGTATTCCGTATTCTGAGGGAAAGAACTATGAAAAGAAAAAAAAGGTTGATTTCATTTTTACATTCCACGTAACATTGCTTTGCTTTAAAAAGTATAGAATAGGCTCCGAAACGACTTAATATATATTGATGAATTTTCATTTTTCACGTAAATCAGCAATCCAAAAATCCCAAGCCTAATCCTTATTAAAATGTCATAAACTTTCATGTCAAACATAACAACGAATTGAATATTATAATGTTATATATATAATGTTATAAAAATGTTAATAGCCCTATAATTGACACTGCGTCTACTAAGTCATAAAAATGTACAATGCATATGTGTGGACGTAGGTGTTGTTGGGCTATTTATAATAAATAAATAAATAAATAAAATAAATAAATAAATACCGGATATTAACTCATATATTATAACTATTTAAAAAGTTTCCACTGATGAAGCCGGGGCTAAATATAATAGGATTAAAATATTTTACTTATTAAGCCGTCTGGTATTAACTATGCAGACCACTGGTTCAAGCCCGGATCCCGAGGCTTTTCCATCTAAATATACCTCAACAAAACTGGCCACTCACAAAAACCATCGGCTAAACGAGGGAGACTTGGTAACACGGGAGCTGTAAGACAACTCGTGAAGAAAGAAAATAAAATGTAACGGCAATTATTTAACCGATAAAAGAGTTCAATATACTATAATGACAAATGATTCATAATATTTAATTATTGTTTACATTTTTCTACTCTAAATTATATAGTCTTCACTTCATCAGACAACAATAACGCCGATAATTACACTATTAATTAATCAATCTAGCTTGTAATTAAAGTTAATAATTACATAATTATTGACATGAGGCCTTCATTGCCAATATGTAGAGCAAAATAACTTGTTTATGACTCAAGTATATGTAATTATTATATTAGTGAATTTTGATTGTTTAACTGTAAAATACCGGTAGAATAAAAATATTTGTTGTGGTAATGTCATTTAGTTTGAATTTAATTTTAATTTAATAAAATTCGGCAAAAATGGGGAGTTCATACTTGCGAACGAATGTAGTTTAACCCAATAGTTAGGACTATAAAAGAAAGTTATACAATGTTATTCTATGACAATCTATCTATCTATCATCACGCCTTTCATCCCAAGAGGGGTAGGCAGAGACAATTGAATGCAATTTGCTACGATCCTGGCATAACTCTTTCGCTTCTTTTATATTCTATGACAATGTTTGGTCTATCGGAAATTCTTATCGTTTCGTGAAAGGCCTTTCAATCTTTTCGTCCATAATTATTTTGAATATATCTATCCAAAATTCCAAACCAACGCAAATCAATCCTTGCTTTTCGCCCGTGGATATTTCCGGGATAATAAAAAAATCTATACTAATATTATAAAGAAATATGTAGGTGTAAGTTTAGTGATTCTCTAAAAATTATTTCATAGATAGCAAACTACGATATCCCTAAGTAATATTGACTATATTTTATTTTGTCCGAAAATATCGACGGGCGAAGCCGGGGGTGGAAAGCTAGTTTTGAATATACCTATAAAAACAGAGAGCTGGCCACTCATTAGGTATAGCCTCAACAAAAGCATCTTCGGCTAAGTGAGGAAGAGTTTGTCTACCCTGAGGCGGGCAATGGTTCCGAGCTGCCAAACATCGTAAAAAATTATTTTCATTTTACTCACAACTTTATAACAATATCTAGCTTATCGCCGTCTCTCTCCGACTTCAACTAAAAAAATAAAAAAACGTGCAAGTAACATCTTAAACAGCATCAATTGCTCCATATAAAGTAGCCCACGCACTGAAAATTTTCGGTCCGGCCGCCGTACAATCGTGATTGAAGACAGGCCACACATTAGCAGTGTAAAACATACGATCTAGATCACATGCAATTCACTCACCCACACAGACACACAAGATTCGATTAAACAAAGGTGTGTGGATGTGTGTGTGTGTGTGTGTGTGTGACAGATCGTTCCGGTCATCGAAATCAACCACAAATACCTACAACGATTTGAAAACGGATGGTGGGCCGCGCGATAAGAACTGGACGAGTTTCGGTGGACCGTACGGCGACCGGCCGGAGATTGGACAAATGTGTGGCCACCTTTAACTTCAAATTCAAAGAAAGACAAACATATACACAGTCGCATATATAATATTAGTTAGACAAAAATGAGGTATCCTAGCTTCAAAAGACAAACACAATTGCATAATAAAACTAAAGTACAGTCACCGATTGTTCGACAGTGTGAAATAGCGCACGCCTTGACCGGCCGCACAATACCTGGACGGTTTTTTCGTTCACTGTACTTAATTGTGGGCTTCATACGACCATTGTGTGACATAACATAATACATTAGGTGTAACTACGGGACGCTCGATGTCATTGTAACAGGCCGACTGTCCTCTGGTCATAGGGATTTTGAAATTACTTTGATTTTCATTATTAAATTATATATTCCAATCAGTTTCCGGTATAAATGTTTACTTTATACAAATCCGTTGAGCCTAATTAAAGTCACCTTAATAGTACTAAAAAATAAGGACGAGTCCACAGTATTCAAATTAGTTTTTTTTACTTCCGGTTACGCATTTCCTTTTCATTTCACATTACACGTATTATTTCACGAAATTACTTCTTACAAATTTAATGTATTCCACATAGCCAAAACAAGTTAGCTCTAATCTATCCCTACCCCTACCCCTAACCCTACCCCCTCCCCTACCCCTACCCCTACCCTACCCCTCCCCCTACCCCTACCCTACCCCTCCCCCTACCCCTACCCCTACCCCTACCCTACCCCTACCCCTATCCCTACCCCTACCCCTACCCTACCCCTACCCTATCCTTACCCCAACCCTGACCCATACCAATACCCATACCAATACCCATACCACTACCCCTACCCCTACCACTAGACTAGCGACCCTGCCCCCGGCTTCGCACGGGTACCATACCTATGGGTTTACTTTACAACAATATATGCCTATCTGACGGATCATGTTATTTTCGATTATTTAGATTATTAACCCGACTTGATTCACTAATAACATTAATTCTCAACTCCTAAACATGATAGGTCCATGTTTAATCGTGAACCTTCCCGGTGAATCAACCTATCTAATATTGAAATCGCATTAAAATCCGTTCAGTAGTTTTGGCGTAAAAAGAGCACAAACAGACACAGGATTGCATATGATTGCTTACAAATATAATTTGGTAGTAATGCATACCAATATCGTAAACCGAAAACTAATAAATCAATCTATGATGCATATCTTTTATTACATGAATTCGGTATGAAAATTTTATTACAATTTTATTTCTTAACTTTTCTCTTATAATGCCCTCTAAATAGATTTCAATTCATACGGAATATTGGAATTATAAGGTTAATACATGCCTTATATGACGGCCAATGAAATGAAGCTTGTAAAATCCGTTTCATAAACTCTGTGGTATGTTTCATACTTCCTTATTATGTCATCAGAATGTGGGAAATTATCTTTTATATTATGATTATATACCTATGGCAATTCCGATTTAAAATGTTCAGCTGAGCAATAACGGTCCCAAGGTACCCAGCGAAAAACCAAGTCTTCTTCTTTTAACCGATGGTATTTGTGAGGCTAACCTAACCTAACCTACCGAGAGGTATATTTAGATGGAAAAGCCTCTAATCTAGCAGTAACCATTAACGTGGGTACAACCGCAAGACGTCCACTAATATTATAAATGCGAAAATGAATTTGTTTCATCAAAACATTTCTTTCCCCCGATAAAGTTTTTTTCATATACAACTTTTCTACCCATTGCATTCGATCCCGGATCCCGGCCATGTATACCAATGGGTTTTTATAATTAAAAACTTATGTACATAATCCGACAAACCACACTTAGAGGATTTTCCATCTAAATATATGTAAGCAGTGGGTACCTATATACCATCGGCTGAACGAGGGAGGTAGGGTACTGTAACGAAACGGTTTCAGGAGCTGTAAGGCAACCCGTGAAAAAAAAAGATAGATTGATTGATTTAGTTCAGTTGAAGTGTAAAAAACCATCACGCCAAGTCTTTTGGGAGCCGAGCAGTAACCAATAATGTCAATGTTCCTTATTCAAGCAGTTAAGGGCAGTAAGAGTTTTTCCTTACCACACAATTGATAGTTATTATTTTAAATTGGCCATATTTTTATTATTTAGGGCTTTAAATAGCCATAGTTTCCAAAACGAGCCTTGCTTTTGCATTTTGGAAACTATGACTATTTAGAACACTAAATAATAAAAATATGGCTCAATCCAATTTAAAATAATAACTATCAATTGTGTGGTAAGGAAATTTTGTATAAATAAACTCAACTTTCCAGGATTAACTGAGATTTTGAATATTTTTGATAGATACAAGATGACCTTAACCAACGGTCCTTAAATCAAAATTCCACTGGCAAAATTCCACCTACAAAAAAACCTGATAAAAACAGATAATTTAGCGAACAATAATTTAAAATTAAAGCTTATAAAAGTCGGAAGTCACTGTTCACTGTTCCCATCAAATAGCGCATTACGGCATCCTCTTATCCTTTTAAGAGTTAAATATTTAGATATAATCATCTTCCAGATTAATGATGGTTATTTGTCAAACAAACCGTGAATGCAGCTTATCGTCTTGATAATACAAAATATATTTATTTCTTTCTAATCTGATGGAATCTTACGTCTCTATTGCTTTGATTTCTTTTAGGGAATAACGGTTTCTTTGGTATTTCCGAAAATACATAAATATCATCTGTTGTTATCTAAATACATAAAACCGTCGTGCCGCTGAGTGATTGACAATCAACACACAGCCTAAACTACTGAAGATATAAATATGAAAATTGGAAGGTATATTCCTTAACTAGTAAAGCTATAAAAATAAAAATGGGTGTGTGTACTTATGTACGCGCGTTAGAAGTTATACTTTTTTGGCATAATACAAATAAGTTTATTTAGCACGCAAATAATAATTGCCTTTTAAAAAAAAGTGTACCGACTTCAAACATTATGCACTGAAAAGTGTACTAAATTGCATCGTGCGCGCGCATTGTGAAATTTTGTCGAAATATCACCCTCGGCAACTTCATACTGTAACTTTTTGTTACATCGTAAAATTTCACTCTCATATATTTTTTTCATAACGCGCCTAAAGTTATACGAACTTCAAAAAAATTAATCACATTTGTAGTCAAACTGGGACGATGGTAACAGTGTCCACTTTTTCCCATGTTTCTGTAGTTTTTTTGACTTATCTTTGGTAAACAAACTTTGCATGTCTTTTTTAAATAAGTTGTGATTTGAAATTCTTAAAAGACGTTATATTAACAAATTTTACATTGACAATTAACATTTTTAACCTATTTTACTAATATTATTTAAACTCTTATTTTAAAAAATTACAATAAAAAGACATGCAAAGTTTGTTTACCAATAAAGACAAGTAAAAAAATACACTTAGATGTGTAATTTCATTAACAGACGTTTAGAAGAAATCTTCAGCTTTCGTCCGAAGTATACATATTCTAGAAATAGTTTCTTAGCATTTTTCATACGACTGAGATTTGAACCCAGCTCTACCAATTACGGTGTCGACTCCATCAAAATTCCATTAATACAATTAAATAAAATAAGAAATGAACCAAAGAGATCCCGAACTATTTCTCACTGATCAACCCAATAAATCTCCCAGCAACCGTTACTCGATACATTACGTGTTATTATCAGAACATCCACTCGTATTTACAAAGAAATAATGTAATAAATACACAAAATACATTCTCCAGATTGAGACATTTAAGCGACATTGGATATATTACTGAGATCTAATCTGTTTGAAATAGATTTATTCATTCGGAACGTACCGCTTACTATATTGGGAGAGATATACAACCTTCTTACTTCTTACTTGATGTTATTATTAAAATGTTACTGGCAACCTTTTTTCTTTTAATTTAAAAATAATAAACTATTTTTGACAGGTCATGTAGAGATAATGTTGGTAGCACTGAATTTGGTGAAATATTAGCCTATTATAGAACGTGACTGTCTGTCTGTCCGTTTGTGCCCGTTTCACTCAAAAACTACTGAACTGATTTTGTTGCTATTTTACAATAAGATAGGTTAATTCAGACTGAAGGTTTCCGAGTATTAAGCCCATCATGTTTAGGAGCTAAGGAATATAATAACATGTTATTGAAAAAAAATGTGTAGAATAAAATGATCCACAAAAAAGTTTGCTGTAGTATATATATAGGTCTAATAGATATTATTTAAAAAAATATTATTTGTAAGTATTCAAATTGTTGTAAACCCATATTGTGCCGTGCGAAACCGGAGACGGTTCCTTAGTTAACCTAAAAACAAAGATAACTTAACATACATTTTCTGTATCGAAATTTTAGTGTCGCTAATGTTAATTCTGGCTATTTGAAAGAAGTCGATACCTAAGGTTCAATTCCCACTCATGACAAAAATGCTAAGAACCAATTTTCTTCTAAAAATGACAGATATTTACGTCTGTAAAAGAAGTTACACAACTAAGGTCCATTAAGTGCAGCAACGGGCTTGCTAAATGTTCTGTTCAAAATGGCCACAATTAAGGTTGTTTTGTGCTTTTGTTGTTATCTGAACCGACCAACTTAGAATAATTTTAATCGCTATTTTTCTTGACAAAAGAAATACAATGTAATTCAGTGATAACGAAGTAGTCTCCTTTGTGAAACGTACTTGAAATTGATGCGTCAGTCTCCTGAAAGTGTTATGTCTAAGGTTTGTGCAAAAACTTTAAAATAAATAAAAAAATCAGATATAAACTTCAATAACAGACTGCGATTAGCCAAAATCTGTAAATAAAGCTTTTAATTAATACCACTCTTAACCACTCATGACGCGGTTATTAGTAGGTAGGTATTTGTGCTACATCTTGCTACGGTAACATTAACATAATATAACAATTAGGTTTTGTTTGTCGGTTTCTATACCATCCGTATTCAGGGATAATAAGGTCAACGGATGGGCATCATCCCCTATTACACCCCTATAAAGGGGGTGGATTTAAAAAAAGTAGCTTATAGTCTTCCCTAGCGTTCAAGATTTCTCTGTATCATATTTCATCAAAATCCATTACATTTTTAATATTAGTACTGACTTATATCTAAATCCCTGAACAAAATCTAATGCCATTTTTACCATGATACTGGACTCCTGACCTATTTCGTCTCCTTAGTGCTTCGAACATATTGCCCTCCGTCAGTCAAAACAGAGCAATGTATTGACGTGTTTTTTTTTTTTTTGCACAGAGATAGTTTGGGATAAATTGTTTTTTTTTTTTTTTTTTTTTTATTTGTTAAAAAATCTAGTCTAATATAAATTTAAACTTTCACATAACTTCGTAACTGAAAACAATCAATGATTAAAAAATTTGAGCTGCCGCCATAACAGGTAATTATATCTACTTTGTTTTCTATTGCAAAGAGAGTTTTAAAGTAATTTAGATCAGAGAGTGCCGTCAAAATGTAACGGCAAAACTTTTGTTAAAAAGAAATTTGGCAACTTTTTTGTCGAAGTGTTTTGAAAAGTTTTTTTGTAAGGAGTAAAGTCGTGTTTAAAATTAATTATTACGCTATTTTATTTGTATAAGTTTACCTACTTTTAGATATTTACTAGTATTTGCCCACCGGTCCGCCCGCTCTATAAAGAAATTACTATTCAAAAATAATTAAGGCAAATGCTTTTAAATTCTCAAAAAATACAAATACACAAACCTAGTTCTTTGATTGTATTGCAGTAGAACTTTAAATGGAATTTTGTATGAAATTGTGTATGGATTTAGAATCGACAGTTTATTTTTGAATGGGAAAAAGTGGTGATACTCTTTGGCTACCTGGAAAAATATGTGAATTTTACTGTAAGTAGAACTAAATAATACAACAGGTTTTCTTAGAATCCTGTCATCATCCTTGTTCCATTATTCGAAGAAATGTTGGTGCTTCTCTTACTGCTTTGATGAAAGGCTTCTTAGCATCCTTTTTTTTGTAAGGTAGTTTCAGGCGACTAGCACCATCTATTGAAATACAAAATATTGAAAAGCTAGACATAAGTATAAATTTTATCTATCTATCATTAGGGGGCATCCATTAATTACGTGAGCAATTTTTCGTTAAATTTAGACTCCACCCTCCCCCTAGGTGAGATTGAGTGAGATTTAGTGGGACCCCCCTCCCCCATACGTGAGATTTCTGCTACAATTGTTAAAAAAACTACATTTATTTTTATCGTAGATTTAAATTTTTATAAAATATAAAATATACACCTTTTTTTTCTTTTAAAACTCTAAATGTTTCTTTTTTTTTACTTTTTTTCTTACTCTTAAAATAAATGTTTTTAATCATGAGATGTTAAAATGGGACATTTCAAATGAAGATAAAAAATAGTTGATACCCCCCTCCGTTTAAGTGAGATATAATGAGATTTTACTGGACCCCTCCCCCCCCCCCCTTTGAGATCAAGTAATTAATGGATGTCCCCTTACGCCTTTTATCCCAAGAGCGGTAGGCAGAAACAATTGAATGGCTATTTTTATAAATTTTAATAGTTTTAAAAACACGAGTTCCTAACCAAATCATGCATTTCTTCTAAAAAAAAAGTGCAATAAAAGAGAGTGCGCCGTTCTTCTTAAAAAAAACAAACCAAACAAAGTATTTGACCCATTTTTTTTAAAAGACCCAACAAAAAATCGCCACACTTTTAAAATATTGTTCAAACAAAGTAAATTTAACTGTAAACATTTGTAAGGAAACTTTTCGTTGCGAAGAAAGTTTTATAACTTTTGGAATATCTCGTGTTCTAAAAAAGGGACAATTCGCAAACCTTTTTGTTAATGACTTAATTATTGTTTTGCTTTTTACTATTTGTCGGACAATTTACCGGTAATACGGCCGTTATGTTCTTTCTTTGTATAAATATTTTGGTACTAAACGTGAAATGTTTAGAGAGAAATTCCGTTTTGTAAAGCTTTGTGCCCACGAGAGAAGTGCCTGTTTAGTTATATTTTTATAGTCTTGTCTAATTTGGTAAACAACTTTTTAATATCCTTTTACTGTAAAATTATTAAATAACCTTTTAAAAATATGATTATTAGCTTTGAAAATGTAAAATAGGTTGAGAATGTTAATGAATACAAAAAATTGTTAATATAACGTCTTTTATTAATTATAACTTATTTAGAAAAGATAATCAAAGATTGTTTACTATATAAGACTAATTGCACTGACAATCCCTTTGAAATAAAGTTCCGTCCGCTATATATTATTTATTAAATAACAGGCACAATGAAATAAATTAACAACGTTTCAGAGTAATTAAATGAAAATAAATTTAAGGAATGGTAATAAAAAATTGTAATTAATAATATTTTTATAAAGTTATGAAATTAAAAATTGTACTAGATTAATTATTATAAAAATATAAACTAATTTATTATAAATTTAATGTTTTGTTTGTAGTAACTAAAGTAGAACACATATGTTTGCGTTTCAATTTTATCTAAATTGTAACGTACCTACTGTAGCAAAATGTACCGTACCTACCAGCTATTGTCGTGACGGTCGAAATCTTACATTTTTTTCCACCTAGCTTTCATTCGCCAAATGTCGTCTGGAGTGCAACGTGCGATAAGTGCAACTCTGATTCGCAGTTAGTATTGGAGAGCAAATCGCATTTAATTTTTATATTTGATACCAAATAATACCAATAGACTACAGAGTTCTAAAAACAATAATAATGATAGTTCATCAAGTTCATGAATCACGTCTCGTGCTAACTAGTCAAACTTAACTACATATATCATTCAGTTTTAATTAGAATAACTTTTACAATTACAGTAATTAGATATATTATATTAGAATCAAATATGTATAAAGACATGCCACAAAATATACTTTGAAAATTTTAATTGAGCCTTTTTTGAAGTTCAATCAAAATGTTTAAGACTTATCTACCTATGTACTATCTCTACATTAAATTTTTTTCATATAAATGTACCTACCTATTTTTTAAAATTCTAAAAAAAATGTACCAATACCGACCGACGGAAAAGAAACCGTTAACAAAATGAAAATCTCACAATCAATAGCCCGATGATCGACACGCATGTCGGCGCAGACGCATCTGGTGGCAAAGTTCACGCTACCCCCACCACCGCAGATCGGTATTGCACGTTAGGAAAGAGACAGCGAGATGGGTTCTAGTAACGCTAGAGAGAGATGACTACTGGCGTTAGAAGTCCCTGGCCCCGCCCATTAGTCTCACAGTTTGGCAAGCCTCCTCTGTGCGGCATTCGTGCGCGCGCGCCGATGATCCACGGCCGCATTTCGTAGGATCTCCAAAAAATGTCATTATTATCTCGTAATTTCGTAGCACATTCGCGCTTCTCTGCAAACTTTACCTTATAAACATTGAAGTGTCCATTTACATTTAGATAGTTGCTTCTAATTTTTTTTATTTATTATTGACTTGTTATTTTATGTGTAGTGAAAGTGACATTTTGTATATTTTACATGAATTTTGTGACTTATAATAATTACATGTGTTGTGCTTATGGGATTAGTCGCTGATGATATATCCCATCGCTTCAGGATCCCAAAGACATTAAGGTATTTTTTTTACTTCTTAACCTTTGATGCTACCCCAAATAAAATTTAGTTTCATTTCATTGATATCTTCAGTTTACACCAATTTATATTTTGTTTATTATTTTACCTTGATAAAAGTACGTTTTCAAAAAAATGCATTAAATTTTCAGGGTTTTCTTTCAATTTTACCTGAAATGTCTAATTGATCTTTATTTAATTTGTATATAAAATTTGTATTATATTAAATCTGTAATATAACTAAATTAATATAGGGCATATGATTATGTTTCCATAAAAAAGACATCAACGCGCGACAGTCGGAAAAACCGACACGCGATTTACAAAGCCTTTCCGTTAACAATTATAGTAATTATCTAGATGTTATTTTACTAAAGTGTTGTGAATATTAGTACCTACATAATTAGGTAGGTACCTACTTTTCATATTATTTATATTTTATGAAGTATTTCACTGAAACTTTAGATACGATAAAATTTAATCTATTTTTAATGCATCGAAAATGTTTAATTTTTATTATTATATTAGAAATAGTTAATAAATTTTAATAATATAAAACTCACATAATTAAATACTACCGAAATTTAACTACTTTTAATTTACTTAATACAGTAGCTAGGTATTATTTACTGTAAATTGGTCACTGAAATCCGAAAAAACAATTTTACCTAAAAAAATCAATTAACTTATATACCTAGTAGGTGATCGATAGGTATATGACATAAATAAGTTTTAATTTTGTAGCAAATAAAATAAGCAAAACAATTTAATGATCAAAACTAATCGACCATTTAATGAATGTGCGAGAAGCAAGAGAAATATGCCAAGATCGCGTAGGTCCTTAGTTTCTACAAAATAACACTACCTAATCTACCTATACCTACATATTTAGAATCTCTATTATACTAATATTATAAAGAGGTAATGTTTGTTTGTAAGTTTGGATGTAGGGGGTTATCTCTGAAACTATTGATCCGATTCTGAAAATTATTTCACTAATTTCACTACATTATCCCTGAGTGCTATAGGCTTTATTTTATTTTATTAAAAAAAATTCCACGGAAGAAGTCGGGGCTGAAAAGATAGTACTTAATATTAAAAAGAGGTAAAGTTTGTAAGTTTGAATGATTCCAAAAGCTACGATATCCCTGAGTAATATAGGCTATATTTTAATCTGGTCAAAAATATCCACGGGCGAAGCCTGAATCAGAAAGCTAATGTATGATGTAGATAGACTAATAGTTTATACTCATCTCTACAAAATGCCGTCGGCGAATCAACATTCACTCATTTTGTTATAAATCAAATACAAATTAAGATGTTGACTCCAAAATTGAAATTACAATAACTATTATTAAAAAAATATAAATTAAAATTGTTGTATGCAATAGGACACCCACTTGTTACTAATAAGAATTACATGTCTTATGTTTATTCACATACTAGTGACCCGCCCCGGCTTCGAACGGGATGCAAAAAATCACGTCAATCCGTTTCGCTGTTCTGGTGTGAAAGGCTAACACACAATGAGTTTTAATATTAAAAAAACGCATTTATCGTATTAGAATATGAATAAACTAGCTATGGCACGATCGCAACAATTTAGGTAGAGAAGTATACGAAGATCGTGGCGTGGTATGTAGAGGACTGGAGGTCCTTAATGACTAGATTCTCTAATTAGCCTATTAAAAAATAATCTTGGATTTTTTTTCAAAATGTATTTAGGTAATAACCCTCCTTTTGTCGTGGTCGGGTAAAACTAGAAGTCATTCTCTTTAAGGTAAAACAAACAAACACATCTACACGGCATTTATACCTTGCGGTGTGGCCATATCAGTAACAGTGTCCACTTTTTGCCAATTGTCTTGTCCATATTAAACAGAACAGGTGGCAAGCCTGTTGCACTTAAAGAAGTAACAGACGTAAATATCTGTTATTTTTAGGAAGAAGTGCGTACTTTCTCGTGAGCACGAATGGGAATTGAACTCGGGCCGCTCTCCCGGTTCTAAGTCCAACGCCCTACCAACTAGGCTATTAATGATTTACTACCGTTTCCAATATTCTGTCTATCGCCAATTAGGCATACGTGGCGTAAAGGAGTGAGGCATGTAGAGGTCCTTAGCGTCTGTCTTCCCCAATGAGACACAGTCGTGAGTATATGAGAGGTTATAAAAGCTGGACAATAATAACAATTGTCCTTTATTCACATTTACCCATAGTATAATTTTTTCCTTCCATATCACAGAATGGGCACGCGCTAACAAATAATTCTTTGGTCGTGCGAATATTTCCCATACTTCCCTTATTGTTTAAACAATATCTTTAATAATCCACTGTCATAATAGCCGATTGTAATATTATAATATTTGTTTAATGGGGTCATTGTGATAATGTAAATAATAACTAGATAACTTTGAATATTAGAACTTTGATAAATGTAAAGTTGTCAATTATAATCCTATTAGTCTAACTTTTTTTTATTTAATTACAATTTTACACACAACAATACAAAAAAATACTGGCTGCATTTCCTCGCTGATGAAGTTGCCAGCTCTCTTGTCACTAGAGGAGATGATCTCTAGACCAGAGTTATACTTTCTACACCAAATGGCACAAATTTTACTATATTTGCGGCGTTTATTAGAATGGACGATTTTTGCAGCAGCTCCCGCTTTGATTACTGTTTCCCTAAGATGAAACGAGGCTAATGTGTCCATGCACGTAGCATCCCATACAAGGGCCTGGCCTCGCTCCCAGGGAATCAGAAATTATTAACTCTAACTGAAAATATATCTACATTCTACAACTAATCGGAATAAAAACTGTTTTAGGTATGTATTTTCAAGTGAGATAATTTAGTATTTTTTTAGCCAATGTAATTTTTTTTAATTAGGTAGGTAGGTCCTAGTTCTAGTGTGATATTTTGAGATTCAATATGAAATTATTTCGTCACAAATGTTTTTTTAATTCTCACTCTTGCCAAAAATGCTAACTAATTTTCTTTAAGAATATAATGCTTTAATCGACTTTTCGTGCTTTGGTTGGAATAAATATCTGTTATTTTATAAGAAGGGCCGCCCTCTTCTAAAATAACAGATATTTATTTGAAGAAGTGATACATTTAGATCTATTAAGTTAAGTGCAGCAACAGGCTCGCCACCTGTTCTGTTTAATATGAACTACTAAGAAAAAGTGGATATTGTTACTGTACTGGTATCTGACCACACCGCTCTTTATAAAGTGATGGTGTGTTTGTTGAATTTGAAATTGTCGCAACAGAATTTATTTCATTTATTTAAAATCCACCATAAAATTCGATACATAATCAATTAGATCGAGCGAACAGTAGCGCACGCGTTCCCGATAGTAATCGTGCGATCTCGAACCAATTATAGTAGGACAATTAACTGCACGCAAACTGGATGGTCGATACCTTCCTGGGCTGAGAAAAACGATCTAGTCTTTATAAATGACCTGAGAAAGACCTATTGTGACACGGAAATAGCATGGTATTTTTTATCATTAGGTATATGGATAAATGGCAAAAAATGGACATTATAACTGATGTCTCTGGCCATACCGGAAGGTAAAACGGCCGTAAAGGTGTGTGTGCTGTCATCCATACTGAAAAAAAAATTAGGGATTACAGTTCTATGCCATGTATTATTTTTCTTTTCGTTACAAGAATTCGTTTTCACCGACTCACAATTGATATAATAGATTAGAAGCTGTTTTTTTTCGGTTTATTTTTTGATATATAACTGAACAATATGCACTGATTTCGACTTAGCTGTTGTCAATTGAGGAGTTCTGTCTTCATAAAAATCTATTCTGCCGTTTCGGAGCCTTAGCAAAGCCTTTTTTGGCAAATGTAAAAAAATAATCTTGTATGCAAGACCACCCTAGTAGAATCTGTAACTGACCATAAAATAGGAAAGAAATATCGTTAAGTGTTTTTTGCAATGGAAAAGCAATAATTGCATCACAAGTCCACAATTTCCGTCTCTATGTTTGTGTAATAGCTAATTGTGGACAATTAGTTTTGTTTGAGACGCCCGCTTTGTGATCACTATACTAAAACCATTAGCACAGAAAATGTTATGACTTTGAAATATTCCGTTTTTAAGATACATTTCAAAAGTTGTTAAGTAGATTTGCTCTGTCTTCACTCCAAAACTACTAAGTGAATATTGATGTGGATTTCAAGTCTTCCTCTTTTAGCCAATGGCATTTGTGAAGCTATACATAACGAGTGGTCATATGCAGTTCTGTTCAGGTTTGTCGGATTATTAAAAACCCATTGGTACATCTTAACCACTCGGCCACCGACGTATTTTAAATGTTATAATTTTTGTAAACCGAAATTATACCCGTGCAAAGCCGAGTGGGTCGCCAGTACCTACATAAATTATCTATCATCACGCCTTTTCTCCCAAAAGGGTTAGGCAGAAACAATCGAATGCCATTTGCTACGATGCTGGCATACCTCTTTCGCTTCTTTTATATTCATCACACCTTTCATACATGCTCGGCGATTTTAACATTACCTTCAATCAATAAGTTTTTTATTTTCAATAAAAGTACACTTAAGTCGTCCTCTGCCAGTGTTTCCCTTCACTTCTGCCATTTTGTCAATCTTTCATCCTTTCAATAATAAATTAGTTACAAAAAAACAAAGGACGCGTCGGGAAAATGTGTGATGCTGAATCCTCGGTATGTAAATGCAGTAGAATGAATGACCTAGTTGTGAATGATTATAAAAAGTTCATCCGCATATTGAACAGTTCATCTAAAGGGCGAAAGTCAATAGGAAAGAAAGGGAAATCGTGCGAAATGGATCTATAGCGTTGTTGGCATTTTACTTAGGTTATATGTGCTTAGCCTAGGTCAGACCTAATTTTTATCACCTTAGTTGACTATTGTCAAAATGTGAAAATATTTATTTTTGATATTTTTTATTTCTTAGATATTTTTCAACTCTAATGGAAGCGATACTTGGATATGGAAAGAGAAACATGACAGTAAAATAAATGCAGTGGAAATGCGGTCTTTACGTAAAATGTGTGCTATAAGAACAGAAGAATGCGGAGTGAAAGATGATGTTGTGACTAAAATGAACAAAAGTATTTTACGGTTGAAAGAATGAAGGATGAAAGATTAACTAAAAAGGTTTATATTGGCTGAAGTAAAAGGAAATGCTGTCATAGGACGACCTAGGTGTATTTTATTGAATATATAAAAAATATATTGATCGATGGAAATATTAAAAGTAAACACAATCGCCGAGCATGTATGAAAAGTATGATGAATATAAAAGAAGCGAAAGAGGTATGTCAGGATTGTAACAAATTGCATTCGATTGTCTCTGGCTGCCCATCTTGGGATAAAGGCGTGATGATAGATAGATATTCAACTCAATTTTATAAGAAACAAGTCGTATTGGACTTGTAAATCTATAATATAAAAAAAATCTCATTTTTTCCAAAATACTGTTACGAGCTAGGGTTCGAAGAGATTTAAAATACCGATTAAATAAACAAACTTTACTTCAACACCACAAAAATACAGTTACATAAATGAAAACACTAAAATAACACTTAGTCGCACTAAATTCCACTTCACTGTTTCGCTTTGATCGCTCTGATTCGCACTGTGTTCTCTCGGCGACGATCCTCTGTTTATATTGCCCACCGAACATTCGAGAAACGCCGAGATTGTTGTACAAAGTTGTAGACGCGGCTCGATGCGACTCGGCGCCAAATACCTACACACAGACCGCGCCCGATTTTGGTACCTATGGCTAGGCACATACGGTCCATTTTCGTTTGTACTTTGATTCTCTCTGGATGTTTCTAGAGACGTCTATCGACCTTGATGTGTTTAGGTATTTATTTGTGCGATTTAAGTACCTATTCGTTACACTGCCCCCCGCTTAGACTTGCTCGTCCCGAGCAATATTCGAGCCTTTGTAAGGAGCCAGTCGATCAATATGGACAACCTTTAACTGTCCACGCGGGCATCGTTGGATCCGATAGGTCACGTCATTGATCCTCGTGATGACCTTATACGGGCCTTCCCAGCGGTTCTGCAGCTTGGGAGATTTGCCTTTTCGGCGTTTCGGGTTGTGCAGCCACACCAACGATCCCTCGTCAAAACCGTTACTATTGAAGTTTCTATCGTACCTGGTCTTCATCTTTGTACTGGCCACAAGACTGCTCTGACGAATCTGGTCATGTATGTCGCACATCTTGTTTTTCAGGTTCGATACGTAGTCACTTACAGGTTGCGGCGCATCCGGAGGTCCGCCGGTCAGGAGATCAACTGGTAGTCGGAGTTCTCTCCCAAAGTTGGCATAAGCAGGAGTCACCTTTATGCTTTCATGCTCTGCGGATCGATATGAGAGCAAGAACAAGGGAATATATCGGTCCCAGTCCCTCTGGTGATCCTCAACCAGTTTCGCTAAATGAGTCTCCAAAGTGCGGTTGAACCTTTCAACCATTCCGTCGGACTGTGGGTGATACGCCGTAGTCCTCGTTTTATTTATTCCCAGGAGACGGCATACTTCCTGGAACAACTGCGACTCAAAGTTACGCCCTTGATCAGAATGTATCTCCAATGGTAGCCCGAACCTGCAGAATACTTCGTTGACCAACTTAGTCGCCACTGTTGTCGCTTCCTGGTTGGGAATTGCGAAGACCTCCGGCCACTTCGTGAAGTAGTCCATCACGACCATGAAGTACTTGTTCCCGTCTTCAGTGGCCGGGAACGGTCCAGCAACGTCCACCGCAATTCGTTCCCATGGAGCGCCAACATTGTACAGCTGCATACGTCCCCTCGTACGTGTCGTAGGTCCCTTCACGGCCGCACATACTGTGCACTTGCGACACCAATCCTCGACATCTTGCCGGCAATGAACCCAATAAAATCGTTTCCTGATTTTCGCCAAGGTTCGATTCATGCCCAGATGTCCTCCCGAGGATCCATCGTGCACGGACTCAAGCACTGCGCGCACCTTTGACCTAGGCACGACCAGCTGCATCAATGTCTCCTGTCCACTTGGCGACTCCCACTTGCGGTACAACAACCCGTTGTGCAGCACTAGACTTTCCCACTGAGCCCAGTAACTTTTCGTGGTGGAACTCATGGCTGATACAACATTCCAGCCGGGCCTTGGAACATTCTGCGTCTTCCATTCCATTATCGGCGCCAAGTTGTTATCCTTGAGTTGCTCGTCTCTCGTCCTCTCGTTCGCCCATTCGTCACTAAGGTTGTTAGTCGTAATCACTTTGATGACATAATCACCGATTTCACGCTTCGAGCAGTGTTTACAATCTTCAGGGCACGGCCTGCGTGACAGTGCGTCAGCGTTGCCATGCGTCCGTCCTCGTCGATGTTCGATCGTGAAATCGAATTCTTGTAACTGCTCGATCCACCGAGCGACTTGTCCTTCGGGATCCTTGAATTGAAGTAACCATTTCAACGCCGCATGGTCTGTCCGTAGCTTGAACTTCCTTCCGATGAGATACTTGTTGAAGTGTCGTAACGTCTTCACTACGGCCAGAAGTTCGCGTCTGGTTACACAGTAGTTCCTTTCTGGTTTCGACAGAGCCTTGCTGAAATACGCTATCACAACTTCCTTGTCCCCCTTCCGTTGTGACAGCACACCTCCAATGGCGATGTTGCTTGCGTCTGTGTCCACCACAAACTCGCCGACTTGGTCCGGGTAGCCTAATACAGGTGTTTTACACAGCCGTTGTTTCAGTTCCTGGAACGACTCCGCGCAGTCCTCAGTCCACTGAAACGAACGCTTGTCCTCCGTCAGCCGATGTAGGGGCTTGGCTACTCCCGCGAAGTCGTATACGAAGCGGCGGTAGTATGAGCACAGACCAAGAAACGCCCGAACATCCGTTTTGTTTTTCGGGGTGGGCCATTCTCGTACAGCTATTGTCTTGTCAGGGTCGGTTTCTACGCCATCCTTAGTAATTACATGCCCGAGGTAATTCACACGTTTCTTGAAGAAACTACACTTCTTGGCATGCAATTTCAGGTTCGCGAGCTTCAACTTGGCAAACACTCTTTCTAAATTCCTCACATGCTCGTCGAAGTCGCGTCCCATGATGATGACGTCATCCAGGTAGACTAGGCAAGCTTTTCCCACGAGATCCGCAAGCACAACTTCCATCAGCCTTTCGAACGTTGCGGGAGCATTGCATAACCCGAAAGGCATGACGTTGAACTGCCACAGTCCATTTCCGGTCGAGAAAGCAGTCTTTTCCTTGTCCTTGGGATCGATCTCCACTTGCCAGTATCCACTCTTCAAATCCAGTGTTGAGAACCACTGGTTTCCACTCAACTTGTCCAAGGTGTCGTCAATCCGGGGTAGAGGGTAGCTGTCCTTTCTGGTTACGTCGTTCAGTCGACGATAATCCACACAGAAGCGAGTGCTGCCATCCCACTTCTGACACCAATTTGTTACGAGCTAGGGTTCGAAGAGATTTAAAATACCGATTAAATAAACAAACTTTACTTCAACACCACAAAAATACAGTTACATAAATGAAAACACTAAAATAACACTTAGTCGCACTAAATTCCACTTCACTGTTTCGCTTTGATCGCTCTGATTCGCACTGTGTTCTCTCGGCGACGATCCTCTGTTTATATTGCCCACCGAACATTCGAGAAACGCCGAGATTGTTGTACAAAGTTGTAGACGCGGCTCGATGCGACTCGGCGCCAAATACCTACACACAGACCGCGCCCGATTTTGGTACCTATGGCTAGGCACATACGGTCCATTTTCGTTTGTACTTTGATTCTCTCTGGATGTTTCTAGAGACGTCTATCGACCTTGATGTGTTTAGGTATTTATTTGTGCGATTTAAGTACCTATTCGTTACAATACCAAAGAACACACAGACAGTCGAGTTTTCCACCTGGCATGGAAGAGGACTAATGCTTGTATAAATGTTAGTTAAATTTTAGCTAAATTAATTTGGTTGACATTTGTTACATTCATAAATGTGCTTAGGAGGGCACGTAAAACGGTGGCGTCCGCACTCTAAAAATAACAGATATTTACTTACATCTAGATCCATCAAGTGCAGCAATAAGCTTGCCACCTGTTCTGTTATATATAGACAACTAGCAAAAAGTGGACACTGTTACTGGAGTATCTGACTACACCGCAAGGAATAAAGGTCGTGAATGTGTTTGTTGTATTATTAAAATGAGTCTTAATTGACTTCTCATGCTTCGAAGGGCAAGAAAAGAAAGTGGACACTGTTACGTTTTATTCAGCTACCAATTGATATAAAATGTTAACTTTAGACAGAATCTAAGGTAGTTTCGAATCAATAGATATGTAGATCTTGTGATAGTTTAGTTAGGTATGCTAACGTCTTCATCTTCAACTCGTGACTGACTTATATGGGTTGAACTACCATTGATATTCAGAAATGATACACTAAATTGTTCTACCTCCTTCTTACAACAAGTAGGTTATATAGGTACCAAGTAAACACATCTTCACGGATTTTAGATTTTGCGGTGTGGCCACAGTTTTTGCCATTAATACTCCTTATAGATTTGTCACTTCTTTAATAAACGTAAATCATGTTTATTTCTTTACTAGTTTTTTGCCCTGGCTTTGCCTGAGTTTTTTAAATTCAATATTAGTTTTTGATTAACCGTGGTTAACGGGTATTAAACATGGACAGTACCTATAAGTGATCGAGACGGGGAAAAAGTTAGCGTATTCGTTTTCTTGGCGTATGCTGTCTAATTCGTCAGAGATATAACAAAATGATGTAGAATAAAATTATCTACAAAAAAGTCCGCAGTAGCATATACCTATCTCCATTATATTAGAAATTATGAGCGTTTGTATTCAAATTAATATAAACGCACTACCACTAATTTTGGATATTGTTCATACAAAAATACAAAAATCGCGATTAAAAAATGGGGTAAAAAACCATACAAATCGATCAAGCCGTTTCGGAGGAGTTTGTTTACAAACACTGTGACACCAGAATTGTATATATATAGATATAGTACCCGTGCAAAGCAGGGGGCGGGTAGCTAGTTTCAAATAAAGGAACATATTTAATCTGCACTTGACCTAAATTAATACAATAAGGAAATTAAAAATTAAATTATAATTTACTTAACCAAGTGTTTCGAAAATCTTAACCAATCTAATTAACAACGGACAGCTAATTGACAGAGTTAAGTGCTAAATACGTCAACAATTACAGACTACGTCACAATTCAGATTATATATCTAACTAATATAATAAAACCGATTATATATGTCTGTTTGTAGTTTAAACACTGTTAATTAAACTAAAAAAAAACTTCACAAGTTGCCTTAAAGCAACAGAACCGTTGCCAGCCCCAGGGTACCAAGCGGAAGACAAACACTTCATCACTTAGCCGAAGATTTTTTCAGGCTACACCTAACGAGTGGCCAGCTCTGTTGAGGTATGTAAGATGGAAAAATCTCTTCGTACGGTTTGTCGAATAATATACATGGATTTGTTTATTATAAAACCCATTGGTAGGTACATGGTCGGATGTGGGGATCGAACCCACGACTTCTCAGTTGTGAGCCGACTCGACCACCGATGCCCTTAATTATACTAATTTAATCAACCTAATTAAGAGCCTCGATTCAATAAGCTGATCACCAATTTTTTCGATTGATTGTGCTTCTGATGGCAGTAAAGTACGTTCTCGCAATTATGTGGCCACCGTGACAAAAAAACTATGTGAAACTCGCTAAATGAAGACATAGTTGCCAATATATCTGGCCACTTTGGTTGTTATTGTGTTATTAACCAAGCGAGTTTCAGGTCCGTTTACTAAATTTTCAATTTTATTTTTTGTTTGTAATCAATAGATACTAATAAGCTGAAGAGATTTTTTTGTTTGAACGAGCTAATCTCAGAAACTATCAGTCCGATTTGATTATTTTTGGATTTGATAGCCCAATTCTTGAGGAAGGGAATCGGAGCAGGAACCATTAACGCGGGTGCAAAATTCAGGAATCAAAAACTACATGTTATGTCGGGGAATCGAACCTGCATCGTGAGTAAAATCAACAGCCTAGTATATCATCAGTATCCTATAACGTAGATCACCGCTCTCCACTTTCTAAGAAGACCCCGAATATTTAATAAGATCCCTGTCAAAATATAACATTGACAAATTAAAAATCTAAGCCAAGTTTGCACTATACAATTTAATGGTTCTGTAGACATATGTAATTAGCCATTTATTGATCGATGGCAATATTAAAAGATTGTGTAATAGCCGAGCAATTATAAAAGGTATGATGAAATGGCATTCGATTGTCTCTGCCTACACCTCTTGGGATAAAAGGCGTGATGATAGATAGATATTAATTAGTAATACCGTTATAATGCTTAGTTCTTAGATATTATAAAAGTGAAAAATCGGTTCAGTAGTTGTTGATTTTAGCAGTTGTATAGGCAAACGCGCTTTTATGAGATGTGATAGAGAATATTGGCAGGGTTCTAGACTAAGGTCATTATTCATAAACGTATTTTATTTAGCAAAGTTTTTGTTAAAATGTGTTTTGTTTCTTTCCATTATTAGTAAAGACAGGTTTGTTAGAGAGTGATAAAACATATTTTAACTAAAACGCTTCCAAAATGTGTTTATGAATAAGACCATAAATATATTTTCTCTATCTATACTACTCTTTCTGTGATAAAAAGCGTTATAATTAATAGATTATGGCGTATAATTGATTTTTTACAATCTAATTTCATTTGGCAATTACCTATATCTTATACGTCTTATTTTCTACGTCTTAAACTTGTACAATTCAAAAAAGTTGAAATTTATAAATAAAAAATTAAACAGTTCCTTCTTTATTAAATAGTCCATTTAGTTAGTAGTTGTAAACAGTTGTAATAATGTCCACATTTTGCGAGTGATATTAAACGCAATGGCAAGCTTGTCACTGGACTATATGAGAAGAATTTAAAAAGTGCAGTAAAAGTTGCGTGTTTTTTTTAGATCGATTGAGTTATTTTCATTTGAACCCGCGGATCCCTAAAATCAAGACATCAACAAGACGTTTCAACCGCAAGTTGGTTAATTTTGGCCACAAAATAATTATATTTTGACAGTGAGGCTCCGACCGGGGTCATGTGAGCGGGTGTGATACCATCTTGAAGTTGTTAATACGTTTGTAATAATTAATATAAATGATCTCTGTTATACTGATTTTGGTTTAATTAATGACTCTGGGAAAAGTGGTAGCGGCCTTCAGACTATTCTCATACAGATTATAATATTAAATTAAACTAGAGACTCGCCACCGGCTTTGCATGGTTACTATACCTGTAGGTTTAATTAAAACTTTTTATATTATATTATTATAATATATATTAAAATCTAAATATACCTCAACAGAACTGGCCCACTCGTTAAGTAATATACCTCACAAATACCATCGGCTAAACAAAAGAGACTTGGTCTTCCGCTGGGTACCCTGGAACCGTAATACGGTTTTGGGAGCTGTAAGGCAACCCGCGAAGAAAGAAATTAGATTTAAATCTCGTAAAAATTAAGCGTGATATATAGGTTGATACCTATCTAATCATGAAGACAAGACAGACAGACGTGGCGGAAGACAGTTTTATGATATGTAGTAATAGATTCAAACAATATAAAGACGCTACGAACGCACAGTAGCGCGCACTCTACCGTATAAACGAGTAATTTTCAAACAAAAGTGAAAAAAGTCGTGTTCGCTCCAGTTCCCGCCGAACGGCCTTGATCTTGTAATCCCACTTTGTTATGTATTCCTACTTAACTTGTGTTTATATACACGATGTATAAGATTTCATTATTTATTTGCATATATAAATTGTTATTAAGGACTGTTGGTCAAGGTCTCAGTTAATCCTGGAAAGGTGAGTTTATTTATACAACATTTCCTCACCACACAATGATAGTTATTATTTGAAATTGGATTGAGCCATATTTTTATTATTTAGGGTTCTAAAGAGCCGTTTTCAATACGAGCATTGCCTTTGCGTTTTGGAAATTATGGCTATTTTTGACAGTTATAAGATGACTTTGACCACCGCCCCTTAAATACTAAATTAATGTCTACTGACTGATAGAGTACCCAACAGACTGGCTGCATTGCCTGAATTTTTTGACGGAAATGAGAACCAGCCAGGTCATGTGAGCTTCCTATTAGTCTGTGAACAGAATGTGCACTTCAGTCCCCACAGTCCCATGTACTTTGTATATTATATTTAAGTGGGATACAGCCGCTCAGTTTTAACTGTTCAGTTAAATCATTATGTGTAGAAGGTAAAACCAAGAACAAAACAGTTGAACTTATAACAATCTTATAGATTTCCCTCTTTCTATTGGTGAAAACTATATGAAAATCAGTACAGTAGTTTCTGAGATTAGCCCGAACAAACACAAATTCTGCGCGGCGGTAAACTTCCTTCCCAAATTCTCTAATCTAAATAATTCATTAGGAACTTACGATCATCAGTACAAACATATATGTTATTTATCTTCTTAGATGCTTACTTAATTTTGTATCCTAATTTGGCACCAACCGTCTTCAAATTCTACGACGAAATATTTATTATTTCTTACTTTTCAGTGCAAATTTTTGAAGTCGGTACACTTTTTTTTTTAAAGTTAATTTTATATTGAAGAAATCTAGTTACCACATTTTTTAGATTATTTTTCTCGCCTTCAAAAACATCGAGAAAATAGGTCGGAAAATGTTCACCAAATCATTACAATCACAAAAATTATCCGATTTTTTAGAAATTAAGAAATCTAGATACCCTAGATAAGTGACAGGGTGTCACCTTTCCATTAAATTTAATTTATTTGAATAAACTCCATTACCATAAAAAATAGAATAAACGCCGTTGTCTATGACCTAATCGAAGACGGACATATGTACCACAATTAGTAGGTCAATTCGTCACACATGTAACAAAACAAGATTTCACTATGTTTTTAACAATTAGATATATCTGCTAAAATCAATACAAACCTTATTATCGAGACACTCGCTAAACGTTTTGTGCTTTTATAATACATTGATTGAGTTTGGCTGTAAAGTTGGGTAGCAATTCAGTTACATATTTTTCAATTATTGAAAACTACTTTGTGCCGTTTGGTGTAGAAACTCTAGCTCCGTGGTCAAAAGATATATCCCCATGACTGATCATCTCCTCTGGTGACAAGAATGTTGGCTCCTTCCTCGCTCAACGAATGAACACCGTGATTCAGCGAGTAAATGCAGCCAGTATTCTTGCCCTATTCCACGCTTTCATCACGGGTTGCCTTACAGCTCCTGAAACCGCGTTACGGTCCCAGGGTACCCAGGGAAGACCAAGTCTCCCTCGTTTAGCCGGTGTTATTTGTGTGGCCAGTTCTGTTGGGGTATATTTATATAGTTTAGATTTATATATATTTATTTTTCGTATTCTATAGGGGAAAGAAAAATTGGAAACGTTTGCCGGAAAATTGGAAAAGTCGGGAAAAACTGTTAATGTGGGCTCCACGGGCGAAGCCGGGGCTGAAAGCTAGTTTACAATATAATTCAGTTTAATTGAGGTTTAAAAAGATACAAAATTTGCATGCAATATTAAAAAAAATACAAAACGTTGTCAATCGCATGCAAAGTAAATGAATAAACCTCCATATAGTTTAGAAGCATGTCGCAATTTTTAATATTTATAAACTACCAGTTTATAGGTTTTTGGTGTGGATTGAAGCGACTTAGCACATGGGTGTTACTCTTTTATGGGTGTGTGTGTCATTGTGGTAACAAATATTTTGTTGTAATTGCCTTTTATTACCGACTTTTATGGTATCCCGTCGTACTCGGTAGCAAGTGGATTTAAGGTAAATTTAATTAACATTTTTAGCGGGAAAGTTTAAAAATACAGTGTGCAATTCAAAGGTAAAGTACTTTAAATATTAATGCTAGCAAATTGCACTCAAGGAAAACTATCTATCTATTTATCATTACGCCTTTTATATCAAGAGGGGTATAGGCAGAGACAATCGAATGCCATTTGATATGGTCCTGTCATCCCTTTCTCGCTTCTTTTATATTCATCATACCTTTCATACATGTTCGGCGATTGTGTGTACCTTTAATATTGCCATTGATCAATACATCTTTTATATGTTCAATAAAAGTACACCTAGGTCGTCCTCTGCCAGCATTCCAGGGAAACATTCCTTTATTTTAAAATTAAGTAGAACTTCTTTCAATACTTCCGAATCCGTAAATTTTAAAGGCAAGTCCATATTGATCCAATAGCGCTGGATCCATAACTTCGTATCTTAACTTCGGTCAAAATATCTATTAACAAAATAAAATAACAAAATATTCCAGTACTAATTACAATTTTAATTTCATCCTACCAATATCTGCAGAGAAACCGTACACAAAACAAAGAAATAAACACAAAACTAATAACATTTGTTATTCATTACCTGAACCGATTGTTAGACGCGAGCATTAGTCCGCCGCTCTACCAATGCATAATAAATCTCGTGAACTATTCGAAATAATAGCAAAACTAATTCGAGACACACAAACATGTCCATGGTTATTTATGGTGGAATCCGCCCGCTTTGCTCTGAGTTCAGCCGTGTTTTGACATTAACTTAATACTGGTGATGTCTCCATTGATTCTTACGTCACGGGAATTTAAAATACGGACGGCAACACTTAGCTAATGTCTCGGACATCCGTCGCGACATGATGGGGAATCCGGTTCAATTCCGTCCGCGCTGTGTTAGTTGTGATTAGTCTGTGATTAATATTGATACTATAACGTCTATTATACTTGACATAATCATCAAACCCCTGGAGCCATAACACGAAAAAATAGAATAGAATAGAAGACATTGGATTGGATAATTGGTCTAGTCACTAGTGTATGTATTCTCACAGTGTCCGCCGAGACACAAGTAGCTAAATTTTGGTCCTAAAGTCAGGGTCCTTGTTGTCTGTGCGTCCGCTAAGTGTTGTTCTTGAATACGGGAGTAAATCATCACGTCTGGTAAAATAAGTTTAAGGAGAGATAATCAATTCCAACAACTATTTTTATAAGAGTTTAGAATAAAAAAAATACTACTTAAAACTGGCGTTCGCGCACTGTTTAAATGGGTAATTCACTAAACATTATTACCAGCTTCTCTGGCTACGCTACAATGTGTAAAGGTCGTGATTGTGTGGTTTTTTTCAATACTGAATCTAATATAGACTAAAATATTGAATTTACGACACAATTTGAAATGAAAGTGAAAGCTTGGAGTTTTCTTGGTGATGCTAAACAGACGACATTGTTCACATACTTAGAGCAAACTCAAAAATAAATATTATGTAAAATACACTACGGCTCCGAGTGGACTTTATAATACTAGCGACCCACCCCGGCTTTGCCCGTGGAATTTTAGTATCACATGCTCGCCCGATCCCATTGATACAATAAGGATTATTGGTTAATGATCCGCTCCCAAAAAACGCAGCGTGAATCTTGTGAATCAGTCTATATTAGTGAAAACTGTATTAAAATCAGTTTAGTAGTTTTTGAGTCTATTAATCTCAAACAGATATTAACATCCATTTTTTTACTAGCTGTGCCTTGCGGTTGCACCCGCGTTTATGGTTGGGCTATCTAATGCAAAAATTATTTTCCAAATCCGACTGGTAGTTCCAGAAAGCACAAACAAACTCTTCAGCTTTATTATTATTAACTAGCATTCCGCCCCAAGCTTCGCCCGTGGATATTTACGAACAAAATAAAATATACCCTATACCTAATAAATATACCTATATAAATATACCCACCCCTACCCCTACCCCTACACCTACCTCCACCCCTACCGCTACCCCTACCTCTACCCCTACCCTACGGCTACCCCTACCCCCACACCTACCCGTACCCCTACCCGTACCCTTATCTCTACTTCTACTCCTACCCTCTACCACTACCACTAGTACCACTACCTCTATATCATCAATAGTTTTCGCAGCGTACGCGATGTAAGGACTTTCTTAGGTAATTTTTTTACACCTTGGGTTACATTATTGGAGTTTTAGTAAGGATCCATATTTTTTTTGAAAATAGAATATAGCCTATGTCACTCAGGGTGAATGTAGCTTTTCAATGGTGAAAGAGTTTTTGAAATCGACACAGTTGTTTATGAGTTTATACACACACAAAAATACAAAAATACAAATTTCCTCTTTATAATATTAGTATAGATATAGATAGATGAACAAACACTGTCCATATTTAGCCATTTGTCCATATTAATCGGAACACGTGGCAAGTCAGTGCTGTTTTATTTTTTGTAAAAGAAAGAGGTATAACCCGGATCCTACAGTTCCCATTCAAATAAAAAAATCGTCCCGTCCCACACAATGGAAACAGTAAAACGTGTTAGACGTGTGTTTAATTTCACAATGAGCAGGTGAAGATGCCTCTATTATCGTAATTAGATCACGAAACTAAACGAGAATCAGGCCAATTGTGCCATAGTTATTCAACAACTCTTTCCACTTGGCACATTATTGTTTTAACTGTTATTACTTCGTTACTTTGGGTTACTGTCTGTGAGCGAGCTCCGTACGACATTTAAATCAATACGAAAATCAAGCACTGCGGTGTAACCAGAGACACAAGTAACGGTTTTAGCTAGTTGCCCAAATTAAACAGCAGGTGGCAATAACATAATGTAGAGCAATCTAAAAATATATAATTTCTATTCGTTTCTACAATAAATAGGTCAGTGCGGACTTGTGGTCACAGCGTTTTTGTCACACTGGTATCGTTATCACACTATCCGAACCACGATCCTCGCTTACCTATTTTTAACTTGTAAGTTCGGTGAGTTAATAGGTTAGCGAAAATCATAGCGACGAGTGTGACAAAACGGTGTGACCGCGAGTCGGTCGCTAATTTGATATATTTCCTTGTTGAAATCACTCTCTAGTTGAAAATCGATGCTATACGTCCAAGGTGGTTTGTAGAGTACGTACAGTGGTTAGAACTATGTGAGGATCTTCCGATAATATTAAATAGAGGAAAATCTTGTAGTTATTCTCAAAATAAGCTAAATCTCTGTCTACCCCATTGTGAAATTGTATGTTTACATACAAAACTATATAAGTAACAAGTAGACATTTTTTAATGTGTAGGTAATATCTTATCTTTATGAGACATTAATTTGTAGGGAATAATTTCGTGAATGAGTTCTGAATTTGAATATTTAAATTATTAGAATTTTACACACACGCACACGGCCTTTATAGCTTGCGGTGTGGCCAGACACACCAGTCACAGTGTCCACTTTTGGCCAGTTGTCCATATTAAACAGAACAGGTCATGTGTCACTTCCTTAACAGAAGTAAATATCTGTTATTTTTAGAAGAAGCTTTATGCGGCTTTACGTGCAATTGGTGCTTACCATTTTTTTGGAACGAGTGAGAATTGAGCCCGGGCCCTCCCGGTTTCAAGACAACGTTCTACCAATTAGGTTATCGACTTCTTATTATTATTATTAGAGTTTTTGAGTTTTTTTTTATACGAGTACCTTAGTCACTGTACTCAATGTTGCAATAAAATCTATCTGACTTATAAAAATCCATAATCCACCTTTGTAGATATTTATTTAGTTAATAAGTAACCAGTGCGTTATTAAACCAATAATATTTTTCACCTTAAACGATAGCGTGATATTATCACATCAACACCAATGTATATACGCAACCGTCAGCAAAAAAATACAAAAAATTCAGTGTAATTTTTAAGCTTTTTAAAAAAAATTAGTTCATTACGATTAATATGTAGATACATTATACACTGGCGAATCAAGAATGGCATCGCAATGAAATGGGTTCAGCAATTTAGTAAATATTTTTAGGTAAATATAAACAAATAAAGAAACATACCTATATACATTTACAAAACAGTGTTAACAATGTCCACATTTTACACAGTTTCTCAAATTAATCATGACAGATGACAAGCCTGTCCCTTCGCTTTATCAAACTAGGTACAGCTAGAAGTGCGGATATCTTTAGTCATAGAAGAAACAATAGTAGGTACTACTAAGAACGTACAAAAGTTTCTCTTAGTATATTTATTTGAATTTCGAATGAAAATGTCACAAAACGATTGGATGGTCAATCACAAACCAATATGAGTCTAATTGCATTCAGATAACGCTCAAATTGCGTTGACAATCTGGCCATACATTTTACCCACTGAGTGAGTAGGCAGTACTTGGGAGGTAATTTTATTTGAAAAGTGAGACAGGTTTTGCTAAAAAGCAAGTGATCTTATTTCTTAAAAAAATATTCAAGAGAAAATAAATAAAAATGTGACATTTTATTTATTTCGAAGGAATAGCGTGATAAAAAGTCACTCACTGGCTCTACAACTATAAAACCACATCGATTCGTTACTTACAAACATACTTTCTTATTCATAATATTAGTTAGAATACGATTTAGAGAAATATAATTTTGAAAGTAAAGTCCATTGCCGACGGTACCATTACAATTATACTTAGTTCTACATAATAAAGAGTTAACTTTTCCCACGCGTTCTCAATGTCTGCCTCCTTATTTTAACGCGCCGTGATTATGCAACATATCAAGTATATTGTCGACAATAAGGTCAATTTCGCTTTAGACACAAACTTTTAAGTGATTTTTTTCTTCTAAGTTACCTACCTACAATAAATTAATTTAAGATGTGTAACATCTTAGATTTCGCTTTCTTTGCTTGTTTTGTAGCATAAATTTCTAGGGAGTAATTTCATGAATTGGGACTGAAATACAGATTCCAATCGTTTTAATTCGAAATTCGACATTCGACCGGCTGTTATGTCATTTCCTTCACATTTTACGAAATTACCAGTTCGGCCAACAGGATCCTCTAACCTGATCCCCAGAGGATCCACCTAAACTCATTAGTTCATCAGGATCCCCCATCGAGAAAATGACATAAAAGTCTAATGTTAAGCTTAATTTTATGTCACATTACGACATCTAATATGTTACACATCAACAACACACAAACAGACCTATGTTTATTAACTGTAGGTTCACTCTTAATGATGAGAAGTTAAAAACTCAGGCAACGCTGAAGCTGGCAATAAAATTTCGTTATTTTTATTAAAGGATTCTCAAAATTTAAAAATGTAAAAGCGTGTTCTAAATTCGAAATGCTGTGAGTGAGATACGAGTGCGTTCATAAATCCATAAATCAAGTGTGCACAGTGTAACCTCCTTGGCACGTAAAAGTGGGCGCTAAACACAATCGTTCCGGAACGCACTTTAGGTCACTGTTAGGTTATCAAATCGTTTCTTTTTTGTATTAAACACAAGCACTTTCACTAAAAATAAAATTGATACATGATATATAGAAGTGTATTTTTAGTACTAGTAGTTTACGCTGGTTTGGACACGTTGAAAGAATGAAGGATGAAGGATTGACTAAAAAGGTTTATATGGCTGAAGTGAAAGGAAATGCTGGCAGAGGACGATCTAGGTGTACTTTTATTGAACATATAAAAATGTATTGATCGATGGAAATATTAAAAGTATATACAATTGCCGAGCTTTGTATTAAATGTATGATGAATATAGAAGAAGCGAAAGAGGTATGTCAGGATCGTAACAAATGGCATTCGATTGTCTCTGCCTACCCCTCTTGGGATGAAAGGCATGATGATAGATATGTCTATCTAGACATTTTTATTTGTATGTTTGCTTTAAAATGATAAATGATAAAAAAAAAACCATCTAAATATACCTCAACAGAACAGGCCACTCGTTAGGTTAGGCCTCAAAAATACCATCGGCTAAACGAGGAAGACCTGGTCTTCCGCTGGGTACCCTGAAACCGTAAGACAGTTTCGAGAGCTGTAAGGAAAACCGTGAAGAATGAAAAAAAGAGTTACTCAAATCGATCCAGTAGTTTAAGAGTTTTCTATTTAGAGACAAATAAACTCACACTGTCTTTATAATCTTAACTAATATTATAAATGCGAAAAGTGTGTTTGTTTGCTTGTTTGCTTGTCATTGTGTTTGTCATTCTCTCGCTTCAACAAAGGATTGACGCACAGATGTAGTTAGAGGGCAGGAAAGTACTACTTTCTATCCTTCGGTACCTATATATTCTTATGTCACCTTTTAAAATAATCCACGACCGAATCCGAGGAGAAAAGTTAGTATGTTTTAGTATATAAAACACAATAGCAATCCGTATAGCTGACTATTACCCTGCCTCCCTGAGGAGCTGTGACCGATTGTATTGAAAAGTAACGAATCCGTTTGCTGTCTGTGAAATATGATTGTTAGTGAAGCCCCGCACTGCATCATAACATTAATTTGTAACTTCGCAATATATAAAAAAAAACTGAAATTTTATAAGGATCATGCTCTTGATCTACCATATCTACCGTATTACTTAAAAACCGTCTCTACTTCAAAATGAAACACTTCACAGAAATAAGACAGAATCGTTACCTTTTCTATAAAATGAGGCACAGCTCCCTGACTACAGTAGACGTATTAGATAAAAGTAGCTATTATCGCCTATATTACAAAGTTTGTACAATAATTAGATTGCTATGTGACAGCGACCTTAGTAAATATTTTCTCTGTATCAATTTAGGCGAGATCGGCCACGAGAGCTGCTAATTTGGAAATCGTCCAGGTAACTTTCGCTGCGACACGCTCGTATGTTTGTCGATCATTATCGGGAGATATTGGAACGTTTTAGAACGTGCGCTCGCCCCAATAATGGACTGTAAATATTGCGCTCGAATTCGGGTGCGGTCAACATAAGGTACACTCGCATACTATATTTTACAAAAAAACTAATATTTTACAAAAAAAATTTTGAGAACTATTTTAACAGGCCGATCGATCTCAAATAGCATAAAAATAGATACGCAATAATTAATTAAAATAAAAACTTAATTATTATAAATGTGAAAGTGTGTTTGTTTGTTTGTTTGTCCTTCATTCACGTCAAAACAGAGCAATGTAATGGCATGATTTTTTTTGCACAAACATAGTTGAAGGGGATAGATAGTAGCCGATGCAAAAGCTTGTAAAACTATAAAGTCTAAAACAAGCCGACGTTAATATTTTTATAAATTTAACATCATCTGAAGAACATTTGAGAATATTCATGAAAATACGAGGCTTAATTTTCTTAAATTTTGTCTAATTATGTCTTTCTGACAGACTATACAGATATTTATTTAGATAAAATAAAATGTTAGATTTAGTTTTCTCACCGTACTTATTCTCTAGCGTATAAACCAAACCGCCCACCAACCAAACTGATTAACGCTTCAAGACAGGACGCGCATCAACAAATTACCATAGTCATAATTCCCAGAGCATCCTCAGTACTTATTTCCTCGACTGTACCGTCCGCTTGCGATATTTTCTATTGTGTGTCGTGTTTTTAACACCCAGCATTTTACTTGTTAGCACTTATTTTACCACACCGGGAGTCACTCATACTTGTATATATCATTGTAGGTAAGTTTACATTTGTACTTTGAAGGTTTTAGACCTACCTGTACAGATATACTTACCGGCTTGTATCGTTATTAAAGATAACTACTTTATTTTATTTGGCATCGTCTTGGAGTGTTTATGTAGGTTGAACTCACATGTTAACTGTCCAACTTTATTGCTTTCATGTTACAAATAGAGTGCGTTTCCCTTCGACGCAACGAAAATATTCTGATTCAGCATTCTTAAAGCTACATATTATGTGCTACATACTTTATAATTTTGTTTAAGATAGATAAACCTAACTGCACTGTACTTAACTGTACTTTTAGACAGCATTCATTTTTTTAACTATCCTATTTATTATTTGATGAAAAATATGTAAAAAAAATTAAAGAAACGTATGTTATTATTTACTAGCATTCCGCCCCGGCTCCGCCCATGAAACCCATATTAACTTCCCATAGAAAAAAGCACTTTACATTTTTTTCCACATTTTCCGGGCAACTTTCCAATTTTATTTTCCGTAAAAACCTGATTACATTAAAGAAAATAACCAAATCTGTTCAGCCGTTCTCAATCTCAAGTGATGCGCTTACCAACGAACAGCATTCCATTTAAGAAGATTACATTATTCAAAATAATTATGTTACCTCGGCCAACCCTGGTCAACATGATAATAAAAAACACCTTGCAAAATACCTTAGTTTTGACTCAACGAAAAACACATTGTCCACTGAACAAAACTTAATAATAGGTTGTAAACAGATACCCCTTTCCCGCATTCTCTTGGTTAATCCCTTTGCCTCCGTTAGGAAAAAAAAACTGTCACGGGAATACCCTCATAAAAAACAATAGCCATTGATTCTCTTGTCAAAATGCTCCAACGAAACCACATAAAGTTTTTGTTTAAACAAAGTCATAAATTAAGTTGTTCATGGTATCCGTTATTTCCCAGAAGTAGTTCACGAGAATAGATGAATAGAGATTATGGCTCCTTTTTATTATTAAAATATTGTATTTAACTGTACTTTGCATTATTTTGTTACAGTTAGTGCCTGTTTTGGAGCTTTGCGCTTTGAGGAAAAGTAAGTTCAAATTCTTTTATGTAACTAAATATTCTGTGCTCGATTTTTTTTTCACAAACTGTGTGATTGTAATTTAGCATATAGTTACTTATTTAATATATCTAAGTGAAATAGTCGTAATTTTTTCAATTGGTTTTATTTAATAGGAAGTATGGGTGGTAAAATAAATGATTATTTTGCCCCTGTTTTCTCTTTCATAATCTTGAATTGTCAATAAGCTACATAAAATACAATATTTACAGAGAAATTGGAAATAATTTATCCCACAAAAATTATGGATATATAGAATATGGATTTAAGGTTGCACAATTTTTGAAATAATTAAAATAATGAAAACGTAGAAAAGGTATGATGAATTCGATTGTCTCTGCCTACCCCTCTTGGGATAAAAGGCGTGGTGACAGATTTATAAATTTAATGAGTGACCAAACGTTTTCGTTAACATACAGAATGCGTCCTTCAATATTTAAATTCAAATTTTTTAACAGTCCACTAATTATAATTATCAATTAATTAACTTCAAAGGTCTCGAGGTGCCGATTAATTGATTACATAACGGCTAGATGAGTTTGTAAGATCGCACAGTTTAACCCTAAGATAATTAATGTTGGCAGTATGTAATCAAGACGTAATTGTGGTTTTTGACCCGCGGCAAAGTAATTTAATATTACGAATGAATTACAAACAAATATCGAGATGAGTGCATATGGACCCCAGACTTGGGGAGAAAGAGTTCACTAGGGTGACTATATTAATTTGTATTACTTTCAGGGGATAAAAGAAATTAATTCAGTTAGAGGATCTTTTCGTGGTGATGGAATTTCAGAACAGAAATATTATTATAATATATATATATTATTTCTCAGTGATACTCTTTTAACCATTTAACTTTAATGTTAACTTAAACGACAAATTCGCTGTCAATGTCCAGTTTATAATATAATTTACAGCCAGTTTAACGTTTATTAACATTTCAAACTTCAAGAAAATCAACAAGCAGATGTATAAAAAAATTATTTCAAAAAACTTTTATCGAACCTAAGAGCTCTCTAGCCAGTGGCTATTTTAGAAAAGAATGGTCACCCTAGTAATTGATCTAGCTCAGGGCAACCTCTAATGTCTCAGTTTATTCATGATTACGACAATTAAAAATAGATGCGTAATTATACAGCGATTGTTATATAAAAGGTCAATGAAAGTGGGCAGTTATTACTTCTTCGTTACAATTATATTAAAATGCTGGAGAAGCTCGTGGTTGAGGGGCAGGGCAGGGAAAGAGACCTCGAGGACGAAGCCTCAAACGATGGTCCGATCAAGTGCCCAAAAACCTGGACACCTCTATTAACACAGCCCTTCATCAGACAGAGGACCTCAGCAAGATAATTGAGAAGCTGATGAGTCGGAGTCACGGTCTTCAATAATGAGGGACTGACTTTTCGTACAAAAATACCAAAATTAGAAAATACATACAGACTAGACTAGATGACCCGTGCGAATACTTCGCACCGTTATTGTCATTATTGTTGTCATAGTTCAACTAATCTCAAATAGATGTCATCTCTTACAAAATAAATTAGAAACAATTAATTTTCGTCGTTAGAGGGAGCTGTTAATACAAAAGTTCCATAGACAAAACCACTTTCAGTTTTACCAGAATTTTTCAAGTTTCCGGGCAACTTTTCCAATTTCTATTTCCCTAAAAACTAAATTACGAACAATTAAAAAAAAATGCCAAATCGGTCCAGCCGTTCTCAAGTGATGCGCTTACCAAGGAACAGCATTTAATTTTTATTGTATATGTAAGCTGCCGTGCGAATTTTAAACGAGAACTCGATTAAAAATTACGTAAATTTTCCTTCTATAGTCTCGCAAAACTTGAAAATGACTTGACCGAAAATTTTTGTGTGTGTTTGAGTGGGTCCCTGGATGGTTCAGATTAACAATTGGACCCGGTAGGTGGCGCTGCCATCGAGTTTTAGGACTTTTTTTATACGGGCTGATTACATTATATTAAATTATATTAAAAAATAACTATTTCCCTTTACCTAATTCTGCACAGACATAGCCGTGGGTGATATAAAGTAACAAATAAAACAAAAACGAGTACATCCTCTCGCCACCACGAAACAATTGGTCCATAATTTCTAAGGGCCCGCACTGACCTATGTTGACCCTACCCGCCCATCGTATGCCCTATTACGGCGAACTAAGTTTTTATTTTTTAATCTCTCAATAATATTGAATTGTTTTGGACAAAGATGGCCTAAGGCTTTTCGATCGATTTAGAATTGGTATTTGTAAAACTAATTAATTTTGGTCAATTTTTCTGACTTGATTGGTTGTCATATTGAAGGGGTAAACTCGACTAACTTTAAGTTCACGTATTATCTGTAAATTTTCATAATCTATTATCCTATATAAATGCGTAAGTGTATTTGTTTTTCCTTATTTTACGTCAACACAGAGAAACGGATCAACGTACTTTTGAGATGTTTGGAGGGCGGGAAAGTGACATAATTCAAAATAAATTCTCATGCCACATTTAAATTGCATATGGAATGCTGAATTCTTAACACTTCACTATTAAACATTGCACAAAGTTATACAGTGTTATGTCTCCGTCTAACAAATATATCATTTAATATGATAGAAATAAATGTACAGCGTTTACTATAGTACTTATATTAAAGTTGTTGGTGATCAGTTTAGTATCTCTATTTGTAAAGGCTTAGGTCACTATCAAGTTTTCCTAGTCTCCACATAGAATAGAATAGAAACAGTTAGGATCAAGTTGTCCTTGGCTTGGACATAAGCCAGTATATACTACTTGCAGCTGTCTCTTGCCACTCTGCACCATCCTCTAGGCAAATCGTCTTCCCATCTTTTAATTAGTCCAAAAAAAAGAAGAAAGAAGAATATCTCCATAATACTCATCGTCAAATAATTGTGTAAATATTTAAAAACACCTATTACGTAGATATTACCTACTCTATGGAACCAATACTAGAGACCCTGATATCGGTTACTGATACGAAAATAATAAGTGGCTGTTTATTATTATAATATTTTTGCCAAAATTCACTTTCTAGATATGCACGCGATAAAAATTAATCTAATAATTTCACACATCGACTTAGCTTTCGTACTTTCTCTAGAGTGGATTATGAACATTATTGTGCTCTAATATTAAGAGGTCAATTCACTACCTCAATATTTAAATACATGCACATTCCTTACTCAAAATTTATAAACTAAATTACTACAGATTAATGGTAGGTTAGCAAAAGCTTGCGTGAACAAATACATTTAATGTATGTTTTTTTTAATATGAAACATGCCAGCTCTTATAAATTTAAATAATAAACGTGCCATCTGTGCGAACTGATTACCAAAGAACGACAAAGGAAAATAGACCTAGTTGTTTTAAAAGGCAATATAAAACTATACACTGAAATATTGTGCAGTCATGCCATTTAACGGACGC
The DNA here is from genome assembly GCA_963924495.1 of Nemapogon koenigi. NCBI lineage: Eukaryota > Metazoa > Arthropoda > Insecta > Lepidoptera > Tineidae > Nemapogon > Nemapogon koenigi. Next base: position 820,219 of record OZ004640.1, on the reverse strand, counting down.
ATTTTTTGATTCATAGTTCTGTTCATGTATATTAAGATGGATATTATCCGTCTAAAACGCATATTTATTGTAAGAAAGTACAAAAAAAAATTTCGAACATAGAGTTAGTGAATAGGTCCTCAGATCGCCAGTGGGTGGGTCGCGAGGGCGTGGGAACGCGAACATTGATACAACTTGTTCTATCACCTGCCTACACCTTTATGTAATAGGTTTGATGGTTTTACTGTTCCTACATTAAACATAAAATGGACGGCGCGCTATGGAAATTACCATAACCTCATCATAAGACACAAATGTCAAGATGTCACTATGACATACCTACATATGCTCACGCCTTATTTCTTTTCAGGTAGGCAGAAGCCAAAGATATACACTTGCCGCGATCCTTGAACAAAAGTTTTACCATAGGTTCCACCCATCGCGTACTTCATTTCAGAAGTGGGATATTAAATATCTAAAAGAAATTTTTCAATTTTAGCTCGAGTGACGTTTGTGAAATTAAACAAGTATATAAAATTAATTCACAAGTCAGTATAATATATTAATCAAACGCAGAGTCTTAATCTAGATTTATCACTATGGCGTGAAACCCGTCACACGACCGCTAAATTATATTAAAACAAATAATATAGATATAAATTTATTTTGCTTTGTTTGTTTCTTCCATTTACAGTCCTACGTAAATGGCCTTACTTAGCGTATGATATGAAATAATGACTTATTATTGAATATATATAAAACCCATTAAAGTATTGTGAAATATTTATATTACTATTTATTGTTGTTAAGATGATAAATATTGTTGTTTTTGGAGTAATAGGTCGTGAACGATCTACCATCACGCCTTTTATCCCAAGACAGGTAGGTGTAGGCAGACACAATAGAATGCTACTACGATTCTGATATACCTTCAAACATTGCTCTCAATCAACAAAAATAAGACGCCTCCTGTAATCTTCTGAAAACTTTTAATTATTTCAATTGCAATAAATTCCATTCAATCAAAACATTTGTCCAAAAGTAACAACTTTTTTATATTACTCTCAAGTTCACAATATCATCTTTCAAAAAACTAGTGGTTTTTGTTTTTGCTGACTATCACTCTATCATCACGCCTTATATCCCAAGAGGTGTAGGCAGGGATAAACGAATGCAATTTGCAACGATTCATCCTTTCACAATTTTATTCATCATACCTTTCATAAACGCTCGGCGATTGTGTGTACTTTTAATATTGCCAGAGATCAATACATTTTAATATGTTCAATAAAAGTATACCTAGGTCGTCCTCTGCCAGCATTTCCTTTCACTTCAGTCATATAAACCTTTATTCTTAGTTCTTTACCCCAAAACCTATGAGAATCAGTCTCGTAAAAGTGAAGTTTAAAGCTAGTGTATACGGTAAACGGGTATATTTCAAGTATTACTGGCTAGTATTCCCATGTTTTAGTCCACACATATTCCCAGACAATTGGTACGTGACTTATTACATCGACCACGTTTCCCTTCTAGCGCTATACACAATAAACTGGAGCTAGCGTGGAATATTGTAGTTACGTGAACTCTGGCTCATATATGTGTCTCAAAATATATACGTGAATAATTTTCAGCTGTAAACAGAGGCATATTACTGATTTTCGTCATATGTCTGTGAGATAGTATCGAGAAATTATTCTATCCTTAAAAAATAACTCGTCATTTTTATTTTTTTTCAAAATTCCTAAATAAATCTCTGAACCAATTTTTTTGAGATAGAAATATGACTAATCCGGAAGAATTATCTATCGATTAAAAAAGAAAACATCAAAATCGTTTCACAACTGGCGGATTAATCGATGTTCATACATACGTTAAGAAAATCCTTATTTTTTCGAAGTCAGTTAAAAATTCATTATTTTTTTTTATAGAGAAGACGACATGTGACCTTGCCACTTATACCTTTGGTGTGGCCAGAGAGTAACAATATCCACTGTTTGTCATTTGTCCACACACGAGCTAGATTTGAATCGACTCCTAATTTTATTAACTAATTATGTATTCAAAATAATATTTATTCGTAATTTAACAACAAAATTGTATGATGGGTCACATAAGAAAGACATGTTTTATTAGAATCGATGGAAGGACAGTTATTGTTTAAGTTATACGGACATGATAGAAATTAGAAGGGGTCCGTTTTTGCCTACATACCTAATAACAGATGTCATTTTCATTTAGCCGCACCGTAGAGGTACTTTAAGGTCGATAGATCTCTTACGGTCACCCATCTTCCTCACAACCGTCTTAAATATACACTAGCATAGACCATCACCGCCCTACAGCTATAAACCTATTTACGAGCAAGTATGCTGAATACTACGCATATCCGCGCTACAGAATCTCAGTAAAATCCCCACATAAAATAAAATGTCGTAAAAAGAGATAGGTTGTGGTTTTTCAAAAATAATTTACAGCCACTTTCTAATAGCCGTAATATAAATGAAATTAATTAGCAGGATTATTTATGAAAATAACTTAAGGGTTGGTTGTAAACAACATTGTTAGTATAGTTAGCAGTCGCCGCGAGTGAGTGTCAGCCTTAAATAACGTGCGCAGACGCAACGATCAACGCATAAATCGTAAACGTAAACTATGCGATGATCTTATATTTTGGATGCGGTAATCAGGGTGAATTTTAACAGTTTTTAAGAGACTTTTTCTTCTTTTATTCTATTCTATTTGCCGCCATGACAGGACGTGGAATCTTAAGAGACTTCAAAAAGGAGACTTTTTAATGCGTATTCAAGCCTTATTTCGTAAATTGTGTAAAATCAAGTCCCTTATATTATTAAATAAAGTGTGCGAAGAATGAAGCTGATTGCTCAAACATGATGTATGCGTCAAATATTTATAACATGTACCTTCTAATTGATACGTTATTTGAAATCAACTTTATTAAATCAGTAAAACAAATCTATAACTACTCAGGACAACTTAATACAAAAACTACTTACCAGACATATGTCACTTAATTTACACATTTACTTCAGAAATCTTAAACTAAAGTCTAAAATGTCAAGCAAATAAACCCGCAGAGGTGTCTAATTCGTATAAATAAAACCAATGTCAATAACAAAACGTTTGATATAAAATATATCTTACGTTTTCAAGTTTTTATAAATTATTTTATTAATTTTATTCTATTTACACAGACTTACTGAAACAATTAAAATCTTTTCTGTATCTAAGTTATAATTTTATTTTGTTAATCAAGTAGGTACTACATTTCCGTACCATTATCTATAAAAACGGCAAAAAAATCACGTTTGTTGTATGGGAGCGCCCTTAAATATTTATTTAATTCTGTTTTTTTGTTTTTGTTGTTATAGCGGCAACAGAAATACATCATCTGTGAAAATTTCAACTGTCTAACTATCACGGTTCATGAGATACAGCCTGGTGACAGACGGACAGACGGATGGACCGACAGCGGAGTCTTAGTAATAGGGTTTCAGTTTTTACCCTTTGGGTAAAGGAAAACTCTACTACCCCGCTTCTTCTGAAACTAAATAGATAAGTACTTTTCTTTCAGACTTTCCACTTTCCTTTTTTTTTATATAGCCAACAGGCTAAATGTGGACATTCTTACACTCTGTAGCCACACTGCAAGGTAAAAGACCATGATCAATTTCAAAGAGTATCGTAATTCCATTCTCTACATTAGTGAGCACATGTCATGAGCAGAGTTAGATTCTTACCTCCACGTGACAACAGCTCCTTGGTTTACAGCAGCCGATGGCTAGACGTAATTTGCAGCTTAATAGTTTTGTAAATCCTCCCCGGTAACCATAGCAACGAGACGTAATAGCCCATCGCTAAATCAAAACGTTTATGGTGTAAAACTTGACTACCTCGGACAGCCCGCTTCGTCTAATTTAAAAGGTGTTACGTTTGTATCGTTATTGGTCCCACTGTGTTACTATTGACGCGTTTATGATTATTTATTAATGCAATATATGCATAAGAATTATTTACTACTGAATATATATTTCTACTAGCGACTCCGCTCCCGGCTTCACACGGGTACAACTACACTTAGAGGCTTTTCTATCTAAGTATATCTCAACAGAACTATCCACTAGTTAGGTATAACCTAACAAATACCATCGGTCAAAAACAAGGGAGACTTGGTCTTCCGCTGGATACCCTGGAACCGGTGGGTTAGGTGAAGAAAGAAATAAAATGATAACCTATTACAGATCATTTTAATCTACACAATTCTTTCCTACATAATTAATACGTCATGAAAACACGCTAAGGCTAACTTTGTTCCGACTTGATTCTCTTATAGTGTTATTGCTCAGCTCCTAAACATGATATGTCCATGTTTAATACTCGTAAACCTTCCCGGTGAATCAACTTATCTAATAATGAAAACCGCAACAAAATCCGTTTGTTAGTTTTTGCGTGAAAATGTCACAGACAGACGCGGCGGAGGACTTGTTTTATAATATGTAGAGATATATATTAACTAAATTTTACATCTTCCTGAAATTATTATCTATCTATCTATCTATCATCACGCCTTTCATCCCAAGAGGGGTAAGCAGAGACAATCGAATGCCATTTGTTACGATCCTGACATATCTCTTTTGCTTCTTTTATATTCATCATACCTTTCATACATGCTCGGCGATTGTGTGTACTTTTAATATTTCCATCGATCAATATATTTTTTATATGTTCAATAAAAGTAAATCTAGGTCGTCCTCTGCCAGCATTTCCTTTCATTTCAGCCATATAAACCTTTTTAGTCAATCTTTCTTCCTTCATTCTTTGTCCAAACCAGCGTAAACTACTTTTCTTCATTTTAGTCACAACATCATCTTTTACACTAATAAAATTAAAATGCTAATTATTATTGTTATATTCTTCAAGAAAAAGAAAACGTTTATCTAATAATATGAAAATTAAATCAGTGTGGATCAGTCTTAAATGTTGGTAAGTGGTGATGGTGAACCTACAAGAGAAAAAAATGTTTTACTTACCGTTTTTTCTTCAAAAAGTCATACATTTTCATTAAAAATGCTGACATACGAATATTTAATAAAGATCTAGAACTACCAATTATATTGTAACAAAGAATATCAATAAGAAGACTTCAATGCTATGATCATAAAATATACTTTACTAACCAGTTATCACTGCGATAAGTCGCCAGTGAAATCTAATACCAAAGTAGAAAACCTGATTAACCTTAATACCCAATACCACTAAAACATTTACAATCATATAAACTATAAGAAATTAAACTCTAAGCTATTTTGAACCTAGACTAACTGTCCTATTCGTTAATTAACCAATTAGTTACCGATAAACGTAACTTGTAGAGAATACTGCAATCATAAAGCAGGGTGTACTAAAGATCGCATCAACGAGTGTAAATTTGTAATATTATTTGAGATTCTAGCCGATAGAGATTTCTATCTCGTTCTGTATTTATGGATAGTTGTAAAGAAATTACGCAAACGTTTGATGTTTCTGATGCTATCTTTGACGTGGGATGCGTAAATACTCTAATTCATATACCTCATACGACTTTACTTGCTGGTTCTTTAGGAAAATAGCTTTGAAATCTAAGATATGTCACTGCCCATCCCGTCTTTTCAAATTAGCGGTATGCTGTTATTAGGTAATTTCACCACTTCAAAGCAAAATATTACTCCATTTTTGCATTTATTTGCAGGTAGTTATTTGACACCTTTAAACAACCCTTATTGTGTTAAAATACTGTTGTATAAAATAAGAGTACCTAATGAAAGGGTCTGCTCTGAGCTTTGCCGTTATGATCATGACTTAGGTATAGAAATAAAAAAAGTGGGACAGTTGGCAAAAGAACTCTATAACTTAGTTAAGTTAATTTTGTCTCTTGCCTTTGAAATAATTTCTACTGATTTTTTTCATAAAATAAGTGACTTTTGAGTTTCAATTACTGATTTTTAATATTTTTTTAACACTAAAAATATATAGAGGCAATAGCAGACCTAAAGAAACATTATCCCTAGAACGCCAACTCAACAACTTGTATATCAATTTTCAATAACAAATAAAATTTTCTAAAATATAAAGTTAAGAAAACATTGAAATGCCTTCAGTATCATATCTCGGAGACATGATGACATTCGCCCATTAACTAGTACAAACCAAACTTAACTTTATATCATTAGAGATACAGTTTACTTTTAACTAACAATTAGTCCCACCCGCTGGGCTATGGCAACATCATCGCTACCCATATAAAATATCAATTTTGAAATTAATAAAATCTTAGAGCACGCAAGCGGTCACATCCACTAAGGACGGACATAAATATGAATAAAAACTTCAAAGTTCCACGCGAGATCATAATCGAATTCATTTAATACTTGGAATATTGTGAGAGAACAAAAAGAAACGGGTTTGGGAGGTTGCCCGATAAACATTAGTATAATCCTATTATCATGGATATACATTCTTATTTATCGATTACTAATCACATGTTTTCCTTGTTATTTTATTATTACGCTCAAATCTAAACTGATGAATTTAGGGCGTGAACAATTTGTTAATTTAAAATTTTATTAATATTGATAAATTAGAAGGTATCAATTTTATTTTATTGGTATCATTTCTAGGTTTTATTACAGAAATAAATGAAAATTAATATTATAATTAATTGAAGGGCATACAAGTGTATCCTTGGTCATTTTGGATTTGAAACATTTTGGAGTCAAAAGTATTATCAATAAAAACATTATAAATGCGAAAGTAACTCGGTTAAACCACTAAAACGATTTTGATGAAATTTGATAAGGAGACAGTTTGAATGCTAAGAACATTTTTTTAAATCCGCCCCCTAAGGCGGTATAATAGGGTATGAAAGTTAGTATAGGTCCCACGAATTCAAATTCAAAAGACATTATGATATGACTTAATATAATAAATAAAATAAAATTTGAATTTGAATTTAATATGGCCTTAATTAAACTTAATACCGTAAGTGACAGAAAACTTAATATATCTAAATACTAAATTACAAATATAATATAAAATTTACAAATAAAAAATATCTACTGGGAGAGTACCCAACAGACTGGCTGCATTACCTCGTTGGATGGCTATGCTTATTCTTTGACCGAGGTAAGAGTCAGCCCGTTGGTCATTTGACCTTTCTATTGGTAGTTCTTTAAACAGACTGTATGCTCCAGGTCCCCACGGTCCCATTGTTTCCACACCAAACGCCTCAAATATGTATTCTTTTGGAACAGATGCATATTTGCGACGTTTGGTTATTTCAGCATTGTAGGCCGCATTGCCAACTTTTAACGCTGTATATGGAAGATGGGACGGTGCGAGAGTATCTACACATGTAGCATCCCATACTAGTTACCTCCGCATCTTCCATGGTGCTAGTGTCATGCCATCGGGTCTCTTAATATGACTTGCAATGACAATAATTATTAATTTTATTTTTATTTTTAGTATTGCATAATAAGTTATTTGTTCGACGCTAGTATAAAGTCATATCATAGACTTTGTTGACAACTGTCATAGGAAACATATAAACGTGTTAATGAAAAGAAAACACTTTGAGCTCTTTGTCCATATAGATATATTTAATTAGTATAAATATCCACATGCCGGTAGTGATGTTACTATATCTGATGATGAAATAAAAATAAATTAAATATAATAACAATAAATACACTCACATAATATTATACGGGAATCAGTAAACAAGTTTACCACAAATCATTGCAAGGCACAGCAGGTTGCATTTGCATATAACCCTACCATTTTAAAATAACTTATTGAACATTCTTAGCGTTATCAATAACAGGTGTATTTCTAAATGGTTGGTTAATATTAAGAAAATGTCACTTTATGCTGAGAGTATGACCCGTGCGACGTTATTGTAAATCTAGCAGCCAATTATCTTGAAAATTATTGTAGCAACAATTTTAATACTGGACGCCATTAAAACGCCGGGTACGAAAGTTGTCTTCAGATAAAAGATGGATAAAACACGGATGTAGGCATGCAGCATCTACACAAGTCATGATACCATTATTGAATAGAGGTTGTAATAATTGAAACTTACCTACTTTCTGTAGTTTTCAGTGATACCAACAAAATATATTAAAATTCGGAAGGACAAACCATTGGAACCATAGAGGTTGTAATAATTAAAACTTCTGTAATTTTGCCGTAGAGGTTGTGATTATTCGAACTTACCTCCTTTAATATCAATGACTTTCTTATTGGAATATTCGCACATGGCAACCCTAGTTTTGACACGTTCTGTGCAAGATTGGTATAATTTTAAAATCATATACGCTCACATCGGTGTGCGCACTTTATTTTACTGCCGTGACCTAACTATATGCTCCGTCTGAACTCGAGATTTTACTGTCCCGCAGACATTTGTAGAGACCTAGGCATTTAATATAATGGCGTTGTACTTTATAGCGTTTAAAACTTGTGTATTAGGATTTACACACTTTTATAATTATTATAATATCTAGCTATTTTCAAAGTAGGGATAGCATATTGTGGTTGAGATTAGGAATATGTAGGACAAAAAATCCTGTAAAAACAGGGTATCATAGACAATTTAATTCAATCGAGTATATTTTTAAATATGTTGCGTAAGAAGCGGAGGCTCGGTTAAATTCTGAAGTAGATAAGCCAGTTCAGGAATATCCTCACTTATTAATTTAATTTAATTTCATTATTGCATAGTAAATATCGGTACATACATATGCTCACGCCTTATTTCCCTTCAGGTAAGCAGAGAGCAAGTAAGAACTATATGTAGATAATATTATACAGTAGAGCGCGGGTTGCACTTTCACAGGTGGGGTCACGAGATTCGCCCAACCTTTAACGCTGCGGCAGTACGGAGTGTGGCGCATGGCCAGTGGATCCTATTTTATATAGAAACTTATTACCGTTATTTTTGGAATATTTTCTATCTTACTTCCTAGCATTTTGTATTTCTTTTTGAGTACCTAAGCAATTGATAGTTTAAATTGTAGGAATACAATATCTCTACCCCACTAATGTTATACAGTTTAATTAATTGGTTGACAGTTGTAGTCACTGCCATAGAGTAAGTCAATGACTATGTTCTTTAATAAGAGTCGGGACTGCCATATATTAAAATTAAATCAAACATCGTACTGTTACTGTATTGTTATAGAAATATTTGCTATCTCTGTCATTTGTATATGGCGTGAAAGACATGGCGATTTGACGCCATTAGTATTGGCTCATTTTTCCTAGCCCTAATTTTTTGTTCTAAGTTGCGCCTTAACGCAAAAATACTTGTTTAAATTAAACTGGCAGTTTCTAGGGCGTTTAATCATTTTTTTTTTTAATAAAAGATATCTTTGGTCTAATTTCTAAAATTGAAACCTAATTGATGAAATTTTTAGTACGATTTCACACAAAAAAATGAAATTCTACACTAAGTAAAGTTTGTTAGTTTGTAAATTTGGATGTAAGAGGTAATCTTTCAAACTACTGATCCAATTCTGAAAATTCTTTCACTAGTAGGAGCGTAGTCGGGGGTAGAAAGCTATGTATAATAAACTAAAAGTTGCCTGTCACTTCGTACGCGGTTTATTAGGAATAAAACGTTTACATCCCATTTCAACCCCTTGGGGTAGGTAGCGTGATAGCCTAAATAGGCTGGTAGTTCCAGAGCTTAGCGCATTCAAACAGACAAACTCTATACCTTTATTATTAGTATAAATTAAAGTATTATACAAAGTTATGATCATTATAGAACAAGCAGACTCGTCGTATATTCCGACCATTTCCCTTACATCGTTGCACTTTAATATTTCAACTTTATTGAAATGGTATTTCTTTAGTTTCGTTGTGATTGTATGTTAATTTGAATGTATAAACCTACATACGACTATATTACTTGTATTTCCTTGGATGGTCATTATTTTTGATGTGTCATAAATTTGTAGGGAGTAATTTCGTGAAATGGAAAATGATAAATAGAACGGAAATAATAACTAAATTCAAATTCGCATCGAATTTTTTAGGTTATTTAGATGTCGCACCGCACATCATTGGAAACAATTTTTAATAAAAAAAATCATCCAATACCAATATTACTTGTAATAATATTTTCTTAAGGGGCCAATACATGATTTTCACTGATTTTAAATCGAGAATCACGCCTTAACGAGTCAGGTATTTATTTTGAAAAAAAAATATGTAAAACTAGAACATTTTTCTAACATTTTGATATGTGAATATTTTATATTTTGTATATCATACTTTACGTAATAAATTCGTAAATGTATGTCTACCCAAGGTATTAAAATTGAAATCACGCATAAATTACTAGAGCTATCTTTACGAAACCTACACCATTTTATAGACAATTTCATTATCTATAGTTTAATATGTGAAAATTGTAAAAAAATATTATTTTATTTTAAATAATAATTATTGTTTCGATTTCTATGAAGATTTGAGTGGAAGGGCCCTGCGCGGGCGACGGGCGGCAGTGCATTGCTGGCCACTGTCACGGATAGACGCCGACGCTTTACGCAATAAAATTCAAATAAAAATTCGTGTTTTTACGGACGTACCTAGTACATTTTTCTAGTTGATATGGCTGGAAAATCTAAACAATTGAAAAAGAAACGGATTATACTTGAAAAAAAAATAGGTTACTGAGGTAAGTCATATTGTTATATATATACCTATAACTAAATATATTCTACGCGTGTATACTTATCCATATAAATATTAGATATAAATGAGAAAGTAACTACCTATATCTTGTCCTAAACCTGTGACGTAATTTATGGATGGCCCCTTCCTTACTTCAATAAATAAGTATGTAATATGATTATTTTCGTTTTAGGAGGGTACCACAGAACCATGTTTCCCGAGACCAAATCTCAAAGACGAGGTGAGTTGTGAAATGTAGGTTAGTGGAGACAGTCCAATTTGATAACTATTCGATCAAAATGTGCCTATTTTTTATTATTATTATTTTGATGTCAGGCTAGGGTGACACAGAATTTCAGTTTTATAGGGACATTTTAGATTTTTTTATTTATACAAATAAATAAAATTGACGTGTAAAATAAAATTATAATGACAAAATTATATTATTTTAATCTATTAATCTGTTGTGCTGTGGATTTTTAATAAATAAATAAATAAATAAATAAATAAATAACAGGTTTTTACTAAATGCATATGAATGTATAATAATAGCTGATGTTATAAGTATGTATAATAATAGCTGATGTTATAAGTAGTAACTTAGGCTATATATATATATAACATCACGCTACAACCCATAGAATCGAAGCAGTAGGTAATCATTAGCGGGTAAAACCGAGGGGCACAGCTAATTATATTTATAATAAAATGTTATTATTCTATCGTAGCTCTGGCGTTGCGGAAACTACATTCTTTAAAGACATTGAAAATGAAAGTCAGAAAATAATTCCTGACAGGTAAGTGCATAACTTTTATGTTATGAGATATAGTAGGTTAGATTCTACGTCATGGCGCGTAATCAGGCTGTCATTCGTTAGGTGACGTGCTGTGGAATCCAAGTGTATCCCGCTCTATTGTAGTAGGATAATCTTTATTACCGTTCAATCGGCATAAACTTTGCATATTACTTGACATTGGCAGAATCATCAAAACCAATAAAATTTAAAATAATGGTATATTATAGTAGTGCTAGTATAGTAATATAGTATACATAGATAGTATCTTATTTAGTTAAGTTAGCTAGTTTTTTATAATTATATTAATATTTTGTTCTATTAATAAAATTAAAATATTATATTGTAGTACTGACGCTGCAGAAACTACCTTACATGAAGAGGAGATTTTGCATATTGAAAAAGAAAATAAAAAGATAGTTGCAGACAGGTAAATGCATAATTTTTATTTCGGTTATAGGATAAGGTTACAAATTATAAGATTTTAGTTTCAGAATTACTAATCTGAATACTGGAATATTAATACGGTATTTTATCTTCCAGAGAAAATGGATATGGAATGCGAGTAATAAATATATATATTTTTTTTAACGAGCTCCAAAAAATATCTGCCCATGGGAGTATGGATTGTGGTTTGAAATCAGTAAAGATCATATCTGAAAGTAACGTGGGACTTGTTCCCAAATTGAAACTGGAATGCAAAATGTGCAACGAAACTTTTGTCATTTGTTGCAATGATCCTGAGATTGATCTAAATTTAAATGCTGTCGCAGGTGCTATAGCTATAGGTTGTGGCCATACACAACTCAACGAATTATTGGCCGCAATGAATTTGCCCCTAATTTCCTATATTGTCTTCAATAAAAGAATGGATACCGTCAATAAAGTATGGATAAAAGAGTTGAATCATTCTATGAAAGAAGCTGCTCAAGAAGAAAGTAGATTGGCTATTGAAGAAGGCAAGGTTAATGAAAATGGTATCCCACTTATAGATGTAATTGCAGATGGTTGCTGGGGAAAGAGATCCTACAAGAAAAATTATTCATCTCTATCAGGTGCTGCTACGATAATTGGGAGAAAGACAGGAAAAATATTATTTTTGGCAGTAAAAAATAAGTACTGTTGCATATGTGCACAAGCGGCAAAGAAGAATGTTACACCAAAGGAGCATGATTGTTATAAAAATTATTCAGGTAAAATAATATTCATATACTTAATAGACAAACAAGTTTTATAATTATCAACATAACCTGTTTTGAATTTACGTTTAGTTTGTTTGTAAAGTACAATATTTTCGATACCCTTCAAAGCTTGTTTTACGAGTTTTACGATTTTATGGTGAAGACAAAAGTTTTCATGCAATGCAATTATCTTTTTCAGGACCCTCCACTGGCATGGAATCAACTATATTGGTTGAAGGCTTTAAAAATAGCATAGGAATGCATAATCTAATATACGCAAGATTGATATCAGATGGCGATGCAAATACTTATGCGAAGTTGTTACAGTCAAGACCATACAAAAATATTACTATTGAAAAAATTGAGTGTCGGAACCACTTACTAAGAAACCTTTGCAACAAGTTACAGACACTTGTAACTGATACAAAATATTTAATAAAATATAGAAAATATATGACCAAGAAAAGAATATTATTAATAAGAAAGGTTATTGTAACAGCAATAAAAAAGTATAAAAATTCAGATAACATTAATAGTTTACACAACGATATAATGTTGGCCGCAGAACATGCTTTTGGAATACATAGTACATGTAAAACATATTTTTGCTCGAAAGTAGGAGAAGATGAAAATATAGAGAGGCAAATTTTTACGAATATTTTTTGGCAAAGAATAAAGGTTATATTGATGCATCTAGCTGCTCACGCAAGAAGCTTGATCGAAGATGTTGACAGCAATATTGTGGAGCGTTACCACAGTATTGTTGCAAAATTTGTAGGAGGAAAGCGGGTGAATTTTTCTCAAAAGTACCAATACCAAATGCGTTGTAATGCTTCAGCTTTATCTTTTAATACACAGACGCCTTTATCAATACTGCAAAAATCAATAACGGGAAAAAGTCCAAGTGGACAAATAAAAAAAGTTGAGGAACTGAAGAAAAAACGACTGCTAATGGCAAAGAAATATCTTAGAACGAAGAAAAGATTATTTGATCGACAAGCAGAAAGTTCTAAAAATTATGGCCAAGAATGTTTGCGACCGGATATAAGTAATGAAATGTTAGAAGAATCGAAAAAAAGATTTTTACATAATTTGGTAAAAACTTCGGAACAACGAAAACAGATAGAGCGTAACACTATTTTACAAGGTGGCTCTAGTGAGTGGCTAGAATTAAGAAGAGGCATGCTAACTGCTTCTAACTTTGGCCGAGTAATAAAAAGACGAAATGATGTGAGCTGTGGCAACATGGTAAAAGATCTTTTGTACAAACAATCGATAGGGCACGTACAATCAATTAAACATGGTTTAGATAACGAACAAATAGCAAAGGAACAGATGTCGAAACAAGAGAACATTAAAATTGAGCCCTGTGGGCTATTCATTGATGACGAAATACCATTTCTCGGTGCCTCGCCTGACGGTATAATTGATAGTGAGACCATATTAGAAATTAAGTGCCCCATCACAGCTTATAAATTAGGGTTGGAAAAAGCAATCACTGAAAAAAAAATACCTTTTTACAAAAAAAAGAATTTGATAAACAAAGAACATCATTGGTGGTATCAAATACAAGGTCAACTGCATATAACAAAAAAATCAAAATGTCTGTTTGGCATTTGGTCTGGTGAAAATTTCCCTGTAAAAATAGAAATAATTAACAAAGATGATGCTTTCTGGGAAATTAAAATGAAAAACAAATTGATAAATTTTTACATGGACTGTATACTCCCAGAGCTAGTAGATCCTAGACATACAAGAAATATGTTAATTAGAGATCCTCCATATATTGCAAATGCTATAGAGGCACGCAAGAGAAAGCATGAGGAAGATAAAGAAAACAAAAAGGTAACAAAAAATAAACGAGCTGTGACAACAGACCGCGGAGAGTATAGCGCTGAAACGTCAGCCTCGGCACTGTGTGGTAATAAAGATGTAGTAATTACAGAGAAAGAAGAAAGTGAATGCGAAGAATTTTTTGATCAATATACGAATTCTCAAAAAATTTTAAATTTTTATGAACTATAATAAAAAATAGTATGTACTTTTTGTTTGAGCATCATTTATCTATCCCTACATTACATGAGCTAACTATCGTCCAAGTTTTACCACAATCCATTCAGCCGTTGAGGCGTGATTCAGCAACAAATACACTTTGACATTCATAATATAATTAAATTTGCCCGCGGCTTTTCCCGCATGGTTTTAGTTTTTCCCGGGATATAAGATAGCATGTCTTTCTCTAGGGTTCATTCTATATCATCTGAATCACTTCAGAGGTTTAGCCGTGAAAGCGTAACAATCAAACAGAAAGACAGAGTTACTTTCGCATTTATAATATTAGTATAAATTAGTAGGTCTAGCTTTCCGTCCCGGTTTCGCACGTGGAAATAATAAATCAAAATAAATTATAGCCTATGTATTATTCTTAGCACGTATAAGCTATATAATTGTAAAGTAGTTTTAGCGAGAAAGAGCAACAAATATCCTCACAAACTTTGCGTTTATAAAATAAGTAGTTGTCTTGTCCCACCCAATAAAATAAAACGTATGGGTACACTACAATTTTACAAAAAAATTGCGCCCGAGCCTCGAGCGGCAATGCATTGTGTCCGGGCGCCGGGCAGTGCGGGGGACAGGTATATGCTCCTCCCATTCTTTCAAGGTTACCGGCCTATATCGTCGCCTTTAATGAGGAAACCGGAAGGTCCGACGGAGTCTACACTTCTTCTAAAAATAACAATATATTTACGTTTGTTAAAGAAGTGACACATCTAGGTCCATTAAGTGCAGCAACGGGCTTGCCGCCTGTTCTGTTGAATATGGTCTCTGGCCACACCGCAAGGCCGTGAAGGTGTGTTGTTGTTGTTATGAGGAAATAAACGGTAAAAATCTTTCAGCCATGATAGAGAATGACAAACATCGACAATTATTGAGAGCGACCCCGCACGGGTACAATATGGATTTATAACAAGTTGAATACTTACATAAATACGATTATAACTACTTATCTCTTAGAAATATATATTATGCAAATTTTTTTGTAGATAATTTTATTTTACACAATTCTTTTCTACATCATTTTGTTATATCTCTGACGGATTAGACAGCATATGCCATGAAACTCGCTGGGCTAACTTTTTCCTTGACTTGATTTCCTAGTTCCTAAACATGATAGGTCCATGTTCAATACTTGTAAAGCTTTCAGTTGAAACAACCTATCTGATAGAGAAAACTGCAACAAATCCGTTGAGTAGTTTTGGTCACATACAGACAGATGCGACGGGGGACTTTATTTACAATATGTAGTGATAGGTATAATGTCTATTTGTTGCAACTATTTATAAGATTTTAGTAAAATATCTATGAGACCTTGACACCAATTACCCAAGATGCCATACAAACGAGCATCATCAACCGTCCTGTCCACTAACATTATCTTTTGAAATATCAATGTCATTTATGATATTACAATATAATAGCTAACTTGAAAGGGACATTACATGTTTTTTTAACAAAAGTGAATCGTCACAAATTTTATGAATCAGGTTGATTTTTAGTGAATTTTGAAATAAATCATTATCTTCCATACAAAAGAGTTCAACGCGGTCAAATTAACAAGGACGTCATTTGGATAATTTTAATGATTAATTACGATTAACTTATAGTTTATCAACACCTTGAATATTCGTTTGTAAAACTGCAGCGTTATCCTTTACTATAGGTTTGATAATAAGAGACGGTGTGAACGATTAAATGTAATAAATCTTTAAACTTTTCATACATAGATCGTGCCAGCTCTTATAAATTAAAATTTCGAGCGTGCTAGTTCGTGTTATTAACCTACTACAATACATGATTGTGTTGCACAGAGATAATTGAGGAGCCGAAGAATGACATCTTATTTTTAAATAAAAAAAAACGTACTTAAACAGAACATACCTAATATGAACGCAACCTAGTAACATTCTTAAATCCAGTGCAGCCAACCCCCAAAACCTTGACACAATAAAATAATACCAACATGAGGAAATCGTAATGCCAACCAAACTAAATAAGAACAATTTCATGGGCGTAGCAATGTGGCAACAGTTAGGTGTATTATTATTGAACGTATCAAACAACAATTTAGTGGAAGTCCCCGTCCGGGATGTTGATGCAAATGTGAGACGATTGTGTGTCGTTTCAGAACGTACTGTCGATATCTAAATTGTTCTACAGGCTGTGCTTTAACTGACTAACCGTGAAAATTCTTCACGGGTTACCTTACAGCTCCCGGGAACCGTTCCCGGCCCCAGGGTACCCAGCGGAAGACGAAGATTTTTGAGGCTATACCTAACGAGTGGCCATCTACATAGCTCTGTTGAGGTATGTAGATGGAAAAGCATCTTTGTACGATTTGTCGGATAACGTACATAGATTTTTTATTATAAAAACTTATTGGTCGGATGTAGGGATCGAACTCGCTACTACTCAGTTGTGAGCCGACGTTTTACACACTCGACCACCGACGCCGACACAAACAAAACAAAAACAAAACAAACAAATACTTAGACGCCAGTAACAGTGCCCACTTCTTGCCAGTTCTTGCCTGTCCATATTAAACACAACAGGGGGCAATCCTATCACCGTACTTTATGGATCTAGATGTGCTCTCCGAAGCATGTCATTATCAATTCAGAGCATTATAAGTGCAAAAGACATGAATTAAAAATCATAACGAAATTTTTTTTAAACATACATCGGCTCATTAACATTCCACACGTTACTTGCGTTATTTGATTTAATTTACGTTTTGAAAATTTAAATCATACTGTATATAAGACCGGAGAACAGGCGACACAGTTTACGGTGACTGAGTAGGGAAGTGAGGCAAACGTCCGTCCACTAGCGACCGGCGACCAGCGACCCCGGTACAAGGACGTCGTGATGATATAGCGACATTGTCTACACGTAACATGCTTTAACTGTGCTGAGATATCTCACCACCTGATTGCAAAAAAAATTGTAAAAAAAGTTGTATGGGAGCCGTAAAAGATATAACATATAACATCAATAACATATAACATCAATAACTCCAAATTTTCATGTCAAAATAATTATTTACTTGAATACAAAACATATATCTGCCAAGATAAAATCTACACATGGATTCATTTTGATGTAATAACATATATTGGCGTGCCTTGGTGTATAGCGTTACGGCAAAGGGCATGTGTGTGTGTGTGTGGCGCGTATACTATATACTTCATTGCTTCTCCGTGTGAGCGTGTGTACTGCATGTGTCTCTCTATTCGACTACAGTATATTTGACGCGTCAATATCGATGTTTCCCATCTGCTGAGCGTCCCGTGACGGCCACTTTTTATCATTAATTCATTTATGTTTAGTTATGTACGTACATAAAATAAAATAATACAAAACCTAAGACTAAGGACTTTTAAGGCTTCCTTTATAAAAATGCATACAAATTTTCATACATAACCAGAATATAGATAGAATTAGATCAGACATGCCGTCTGTGCAATAATTCATAGAACTTCAACAAGTGATACATCAATATGTATGAGGGTTTGTGCGAGCCATTGAGGTGTCAAGCGAGCGATATTGTGAGTCTCGTAGGATCCAAATTGATATACCGGACTGTGACAACGTGCGGAACTGTTCAATGATGCAGATCTTTAGTGATGTATATGTGGGGAGCTGGACTTGACTCCATGGATCTACTGATCTGGGGTTTAGTAACTATACCTATTTTTATCGAAATGTTTTTATTTATATTATGTAATTATTCCTTTGGAGGCTTTGAGTATTTACCAAAGGAGACGTGTAGCGTGTTAATCACCGAACAAATTTTTCTGCCAATTTTGGCGGGGGGGGAGGTAAACGCCTAGCACTAACCCCTGTACCACTGTATTTTTCTGTCGTTTTATTGTCGCAACGGATTTTACGTTATATGATGATTATGTTAAAATACAAACATAATAATTATAATTAATGATTGGAAACACTAAGTTTGACGCCCTAGATCGCCTTTCCGGTTTAAAACATCACAATTAACTATTTTCCTAGAGCTCTGTCTCACGACACAAAACGATACCAATGAAATCTAAGGTAACTTATTACTGCGCACCTGGTCAGTATAACTGGTCAAAGGGGAAAAAATTGGCAAAAGGGGGAGCCCGTCTATGGCCCCTCCATAGGCTTAGTACTCTATGTTTGGAGGGCAAGGAAAGGCGGTGTCCGTATTTCTTCGGAAAATAACAGATACCCATGTCTGTTAAAGAAATGACACAGCTAAGTTCATTAAGTACAGCAATAGTATTGTCATATGTTCTGTTTAATATGGACAACTATAAAAAGTGGACACTGTTACTGGTGTCTCTGGTCATACTGCATGATATGAGAGCCGTGAAGATGTGTGTGAGTGTGTGTGTGTTTATTGCTATTTTGATGTGGCTTCATATTTAAAAAAAGAAATGGTAAAAAGTGGAAGGCTTGCTCGCTCGCTCATAACCTTGATCAGTTATAATAAAAGAAAATAATTTACAGAAGTGACAGGAAAAAAGAGGAGATAAGACTTTCACAATAAAAACGTTTTTATTGAGGAGCCGAAATGTATTTCAGGAATTTCAGCATCGTAACAAATTGCATACTAATGTTTGATGTAATCCATCTTTATATCTCCTCGGATCAAAGGTGTGACAAATAATAGTTAGGAGTCGGTTCAAAGGAGTCAAATCACTTCAGTTCCGTCTCTACATCCCTAGCAAGTTAGGATGTGAATCCCAATAGAAACCGTGTGGTCTTGTCATCAAGTAGGCGCGTTCATAGAGTTAACTTGAACGTTTTATTGGACTCTACTGTTTGTTGTATGTTTATTTGTGAATGGAGGAAGCGACGATTTACAGTAAGGAATTCGATTATGTACCATAACACACGGAATGGGTCATTCTGTGCATGGATTTAGTGCAGTTGACTCGATGGGAATGAGTTCCGTGGTAATACTAGCTATCTCTACTTGCTTGCCCCGTTCTTCATTATTCAATAACTGCTCAAAGTAAGTAGTAAGCTAGTAAGTTGTTGTAATCTCCAAAAATACTTTGATTTTTTTTTATTTAAATAACACGTAGCAGTAATCGTAAATGTCAACAAATCAAAATTTTCTACTGTTAAATAATTGCTCAAGTGTTTGGTACAGTAGTTTGATTACTAATATTAATATAGGTAATCAGAGACTTATCTCAGAAATGAAAAATATTGAAGATGATTACCTATATAAAATAGGGATGTTGACAATTTTTTGAAAATTCTTTTAAATTATAGCTGTAAGATTTATTATACCTAATATAATATTACCCCGCGAAACTATTATGTGATGACGTCACATCTAGAAAACCAACAAAATGATGGTCACACATTACATAAAATAACAAGTTAACGTAGTGTATATTAGTCTAAGAGAAAATAACTTAGTCAATGACAGATTGACAGACGGTTATTATAATATAGTTACTAGTCTGTGGTCATTTATTTGACATTTACTTAGAAATGACGTCACTTACTGTTTGTGGTCACGTGACCGGAAGTATGAATTAAATATTTTTTATTCATATAGGTAGGTATTAAAAAAGAAATATTTATTAAACAAATAAATAAACATTATTTTCAAACAATATATTATATGTGTACACACACACACAGTAACAATGTCCACTTTTTGCCAGAACAGGTGGTTGCTGCACTTAATTGACCTAGATGTGTTACTTCTTTAACATACGTAAGTATCTTTTATTTTTAGAATTTATTTTGTTATGTAATGTTATTTTGTGTAATAAAAAGTAGTGACGTCTAAAGCAACCGTATTATTTACAGTTTATGGACACTTTCTAAAATTGCAACTATTTTAAAAAGTAGATAAATATTTCATCAAGAAATTTCATAACGGAATTTAAAAAGGTTTTATGGCGCCTACTTTTTTGGGAGAAAAAATTGCATAATATATAAACAGAGAAAGGGTCTTCTAATTGCAAAAAGCTGCAAAGTCGGGTTTGCTAAAACAAAATTGTCAAAGGCGCCGCTTGTAACATGAAAATGAAATACATAAACATTTTTTCTAGGAAAAGAAATTTTGCACAAGTTGTAAAAATCTGCAACAATCGGACCGTTACTTTATGAATGGGAGGTCTAATTTTTTAAAGGTTTATAAAGTTGTTTATTACGTATGTTTTTTCATGTCTCTCCTTTCGCAGTCCTTAAAATGAGAAACGGTCGTTTCATGTCCAAACTCCAAACCGTAAATAATAATATGAAAGTTTCTTTTTTTTACCTTCTAAAATTCTGATTTACCAATTACCTAATACCTAATACTTAGTTTTCCTAAGTACACACATATTCACGGCCTTTATACTTTGAGGTGTGCCCAGAGATAACAGTACAGTTGTCCATATTGAACAAAACAGGTGGCAAGCACAGTGCCTAGATGGGTAATAAGTAGTTGGATATATGAAGGAATTGAGGTATTACCTACAATAATTTCTCTTTCCTTGAAACATACGCGTAGATACAATTTAAGGTCTTGTAAATAAAATAACATCAAATAATCCAGGTGTCTTATTTTTGATGTGTGCCATATTAGATGTCGCTATTTGGCATTTTGGTGAAATGGAACGCAAATTATTTCGATATACAAAATATATTTGTTTTTTCACGGTTTGCCCAGCGTACCCAGCGGAATACCAAGTCTCCCTCTTAGCCGATGGTATTTGTGAGGCTATACCTAACGAGTGGTTAGTTCTATTGAGGTATATTTAGATGGAAAAGCCTCTAAGTGTGGTTAATTATAAAAACCCATCGGGATCGCCTAAGTTAATACCACTCGGCCAACGAGTTATTTGAGTATTCGAATTTTTAAGGTTATTTTTTCAGTATCAGGATCGTAAATCCTAGAACTAATGAATGTGTGTAGAACCTAGGACGTTAATATTTGACATGTCAAGTTAGAAGACCGTTGTGTTTGACCAGTTTTGACCCATAAAAGTGACCATATCTATATTATTTGTAACCAAGGTGGCCGGGGTCATCTATTGTTATGAGAACCGGAATCAATGAGTCGACGAATATTACTTACTTTTGTTTTATATAAACGGGACTTTACAACTGTATTAATATTAACTTACCAATCATTGACACAAGATGCTCTTAGGAAATACTAGGCGATATCTTCACGGCTTCCCCTGTGGGCCCTATACTCATTTTGATCTCCTATTAGACACCCTTAGGGATGTGAATTTAAAAAAGTATAGGTACTACCTCCTTCCCTAGGGTTCAAGCTCCCTCCGTATCAAATTTCATCAAAATCGGTTCAGTTGTTTGGTCGTGAAAGCGTAACAAACAGACAGCGTTACTTTTACATTTATTAGAATGGATTTCTCTACCTACTTGTTTTATAGGTATTACTCAAAAAAATAAATTAGTTTAATTAATTTCATAAAGTTTTTTTTTACGGATTGCCTTACAGCTCTGCAACTGGGTACCCTGGGACCGGTAACACATTCCTAAAGTTGAAAATACAAAAAAAAAATTATATCATTGCGTTTGCGTCGTTTTATCGTGTACTTGTACTGAGTTAATATTATGCCAGACGGACGGTCACAAAAGTGATCTTACAAAAACCCTAAAATTGCAAGTAGTCATTATCCACGTACTAATAAATCAATTCACACTACATTTGATCTCTAGCCACCCCTTCTGGTACGAAAGGCGTGATGCTCCGCCTCTATTTAATTGTAACACATGATACTGCCCTAGTTCTAACGGCTGTAGTTACGTCATCGCGGGGCGTGTCGCACCAATAAGATACTAAACACGCCTTGTGCATATATATTATCGTTGACTTTTCTGTCTGTATGTTACAGTAATTATCTGTTAAATATGTATTAATATTAATATGTAATAATTTCTATTAAAATTTTAATCATCGAAATCAAGGCAGAATTTGCTATAGAAGGTATACGTCTGTCCTTTTTGTAGATTCTCGTACAATTGCTATTAAAACCACGACATATCATACAAATTAACCAAAGATCGAATGACGAAAATTAAGAATGACGAAATCAAACACATCGAAATTAAATATTTCTTTTAAAATTAGCCTAAATTACGTATTTTGTAAAATACGCCATCTGTTGGAGATTAGTTAAACTAACGGTGCGAAGTTGATTCTAATTCCTAAATTAATTTACCTAATGTGATTTGAAACATAATTTCCTACTTTAATCCAGATATTTGGTGATTAATTATTAATTGTTATTTTTCCGCATTTCAAAAATGTCAACAAGTAAAGCCGAGTCCCATCGCTAGTAGATAATAAAGAATATCAAATCGGTAACATAGTTATATTAATTATGCACAGTGCACACACCTCCTTGCTGCATACAATAAGTCGTAGCCTACACAGTGTCACTTTGACTACATCATTACTTGACTCTATAATGTATCTATTTAATATTGAAACGATTGTTTTAAAATTTGACTTGCTACACCTCTATTTATATCACAATAGCTTTGGATTTTTTTAAATTGTAATATAAGAATATATGCCGAAGGATTTCCACTACATACATTCACTATCTCAGTGCAAAAAATCACTTTGATCCGTTGCTCTATTTTGACTTGAGATAAGAACAAACAAAAACAAACGCACTTTCCCATTTATAATGTAGTTAGGATTACTAATGATATTATATCTCTTCATTTAAGTTTAACAATTATTGTGCGTAAAACGACTGTAGTCAAATTTTTTTTACCTTGACTTTTTTAAGAAGAAGACAGAATTTTTAGCTTTAATTTGTTTATTGTATTTTAGACGATACAGAGACGATACGATTATTGATATTTGTTGATTTTATTTACATGAGGTTAGAGTATAAAGATAAATATCCAAAAAGTTAGAGTATAAAGATATAATATTCCTCGTGCTCTACCCAGTTGGAGTAGCAAGTTGGAGCATAAGGACGCATTGGAAATTTTATGGAAGTACCTATATTCTTTATTATTTTGATTATATATAGAAAAACATATTTTTAGGGTAGGGTATCTTAAATACTAAATTACAAATCTAAAATAATAAAAAAAATATCTACTGGGAGAGTGCAGGGAGAGTGAACAGATTGGCTGCGTTACCTCGTTGGATGGCATGCTTATGTCTATTCTTTGACCGAAATAAGAGCCAGCCCATTGGTCATGTGAACTTTCTATTAGTCGTTTACTAACATCTTTAAACAGACTGTGTGCACCAGGTCCCCACAGTCCCATCGTTTCCATCACCAAACGCCTCATTGTAGGCCGCGTTGCCACCTTTTAACGCTGTACATGGAAGATGGGATTGGTAATTGGTATGGATTAAATTCTAATTGGCCATGCTAACTTTTTGAACAGGAACGAAGATCTCGAAACCGTTTCGAGATATAAGCTTTCAGTACAATTTCTATTTATCAGATTTTAAATGAAGTCTATACTTTTTAAGATATTCAATAAAAAACAATAACCTTAATTTGACCGATGTATGACGTCATCATAAGCAGTATGAAAAAATAATACCTTTGCCTACAAAAAAGGGTAATCGTCAATCTTTGAATGACATCATTATAAATTTATATTTTACGTGTAATTATTTTCTTTGTTATTAGGAAATGACGGGATGAAACACTATTTACTTACCATTGTAAAAAACTATTCAATTTACATAATTATACACGAGTATATAAACAAGAGTAATTTTTAGGTTAGTCGACCTAGACTGACGTTTGCTTGACGTTAATTTGATTGACTGTCACTTTTTATATGTAGTGGCCAAGATTATAATCCTGTTCCAAAATCTTGTGACGTCACGTTTACTTTTCGCGGGTAAAATTTGTAAAATATATTAAAAATAGACGCAATAGATAAAAAACAAAAATATCGAAATTAGTTTCTTAAAATGGGCTATATTTTCAAAATAAATTATAAAAAAAGTATATTATAAATATGTAGCATGGCCAATTTATATATTAATCTTAATGTGTCTGATTTCACTCATCCCGATTATTTCCAAGCAAGTCATTAGCATAAAAATAGAATATTTTAGAGCAATCTTAATATCAAATTCTCATACAAAAACTCATTCATGGCTATGAATTTTGAAAAAAAGATATTTTTGAAAATCGCTTACTCAGCATCAAACTATTGCACAACGTGACACCGATGGGGGATCGTTCCGTTCGATATTATCAACTGTTGAAATATTTTGTCATAACAATTTGTCACGGCTGTCAAAAAATCACACGTCACGCGATCTTGGACTCCCGGGGGCAGGTTAGGGTTGGCAATATTTTTTTTATATCTCTACTTCCTAAATGTACTACAGCCTCATTTTTTTTAATGCCAATAATATTATAGTTATTACTTGATCGAAGTCACATTGACGGTATTTATTGCATTAAAAAAATATGTTAGGTACTTTATTTAATTAATTACTTAAAAGTTACGACGTACAATTCTCAAAAATATCAAAATTGTGCAGTCAGTACGTATTTTTCCATACTAGTATTAGTTATTCTATTGTTATCTGTTTTTAATTTCAACATTTATTAAAAAAACATTGACAACCCTGTCTTAAGCAAATCCAGATGAATTATATCAATTAGCTATTATAAATCGTGCCACCACGGATCCTACGTTTATCGATCGACTAACGGAATCCTTTACCTTTTTTCGGAATACGCTCGTTTGTCATATTTTGGACATATGCCCCGTGTGCCCACATTTTAAATTCGATGACTTGTGCAATTCCATTCAATATATAAAGAAATAGGTGACGTCAAGCTGCTTTTGTGTCAAATTTCAATAAATAATTGTATCTAATACTAGAATCAGCTAAATCATTGTGCGATAAATTGATGGTGATGAGAATAATTGAAACTATTTGAGTAATTTTTCACTCCATCATTCATGTAAGTATACATATTTGTTCGTATAAAACTGTTATACATAATGCAATGAGAAGTTCTCTTCTATTTTTAAGTCGCTTAATAAAAAATTAACTTCAATCTCTTCAGCAATTCTCCTGAAAATCATTAGCATATTACCTAGTTCAATTAACAAATTTTGTACTAAATATTCACTGGCTTCGTTGAGGTAAAAATACAGTTTTTCAGTATCATTACGGCTACCTAAAGTATCACAATAAATGTATTTTAACTTCAGATCAAAAGTGTTAAAAAATAACCATTAAATGCTATTATAACAATCTTGTTAAATCACAATGAAGTGACGTTTAGTTCTGTTTTCACGGTGCCTGGTCTCGAAACTGATAATGTTTCGTAAACGATGCGTACAGTGCAATTGAGCGAAAACTTATCCCATATTAAATTGTAAAATACCTGTTGAAAATTTTGAAATTTATCTCTAAGGATTTCCGGTATAATAATTAAGTAGCCATAATATAATGTCACTTTACGGTTTACTATAAAATCACGACTATCCGTCGCTCTGTATTTATAATGTTATTAATTTAGAATTAAAACCCATAAACTAACTATACCAATTTTCAGCTACATTCGTTCAGGAATTTGATCGTATCTGCTCTTGATAAATAGTAATAATAAATAGACAGAATAGTCATATTTAATTTATGATTTTAGTAAAATTTTACAGAGAACGATTGCTTATTATATTATTAGTTATACCTACGTAACGGTTCGTCTGTGGCCGAGTGGTTAAGACGTCTGGTATTTATCTAAGCAGACCACGGGTTCGATCCCGGATCCCGGTCATGTACCAATGGGTTTTTTAATTAATATTAATTAATTTTAGTTACTGAATATACCTCAACAGAACTAGCCTCACAAATACCATCGGCTAAACGAGGGAGACTTGGCCTTCCGCTGGGTACCGTAGGACCGTAACACGGTTTTGGAAGCTTTATGACAACCCGTAAAAGAAAAAAAAAAGAAAAATATCTGCTAGCTATAGTATTATGGTAGGTATACAACAAGAACATTGATTAATATTTTATTAAATTATTCACAGCTAGGTTCGCACAACATTGTGGTATTACCCGTCAGAGCTGTCATAATCATTGTGATAGGGCTGCCACTCATTTAGCTGCGAATACAGTGTGCTCTTTTTTAATAAGAATGACATTGGGAGCTCTAAAACCAAAGAAATTACATAAATTACAATCTTAAGAGCTCTCTTGGGCGCGTAACCAACTAAAAAACGCACGTTTTCGAAAATGTTGCATCTCTTTCACCCTCAGCAATTCAAGTATTGTACAAAAATATTAGAAATAGCAAGTTCTAGTTTAAGGATACATTATCTAGAAATTCTAGAACTTGCTATTTCTAATAAGTTGTGTGCAATACTTGAATTGCTGATGTCCGTTTTTGCATTTTTGTATAGGACAAACGTTTAGTATTTTTGCTCTGTTTTGATTTAGTGTGAATTTTTAATCTATACATAATAATGTACGGCCCCATTTTTTGCTTCAAGATATTATAATAAAATCTTTAAATATTTTTAGTCTGCTTGTCCCCTTATGCGTTTGTGTACGCTTATTACCTGGATGTGATTTAAAATTATGTATTGAAATAAGCTTGGACTAACATTTAATGTTTGTTTTATTTAAATCGGTTTACAAATAAAAAAGATAAAGTTGTACGTTATTTTCGCCAACCCTACCTTGAGAGAGCATCTTTCTCACAAACATCTAGGTAAGTGAGCGAGACTAATCCGTAATTTTGTACTTCAGATCTAGTTCTTATATTTTCCCATATAGTTCAAAAGTGGTTAGGGTCATACTCGTTTAACCTATAGATATATACATATATTACTTTATACCCAAACTCAGGTAGATCTAGGGTGCAAGATATGAAGTATTTTTGAAGCTATCTAACGAATGGTACCTAACAAAAAGATGAATTTTGATATCGACTTCGGTTACATAATTCGTGTAGGTAAGGTGCCATTTTGACAGATAACGCATCCGGGACTATGTCATTAAAGAAGTATGCGGAGTGAAAGATGATGTTGTGACTAAAATTAAGAAAAGTAGTTTACGTTGAAAAACTGAAGGTTGGAATTTTTTACTAAAAAGGTTTATATGGCTAAAGTGAAAGGAAATGCTGGCAGAGGACGACCTAAATGTACTTTTATTGAACATAATAAAAATGTATTGATCGATGGTAATATTATAAGTACACACAATAGCCGAACATGTATGAAAGGTATTGTGATTATAAAGAAGCGAAGGAGGTACGTCAGGATCGTAACAAATGGCATTCGATTGTCTCTGCCTACCCCTCTTGGGATAAAAGGCACGATGATAGATAAATAAATAGATATATAGAGAGATAACTCAAGAAGTTGCTGTCAACAATTTGAAATTAGATAGAAAATTCGAACACGAATACGCCAATTTACATCATTCCCTTCAAGAATCTTTAAAACATTTGTTGTTTGTAAATAAAAATATATTTTATTTGAAATATGATTAAATATAAATACCATTAAGGACTTTCTATCTTGCGGCGTGGCCAGATACATTCTCAACTTCGAAATACATAAGTTTTACTTGCGATCCGAAGCAGAAAAGCAGAATTCTTTTATACCATGAGATGTATGGATATGTGTCTTCTACTTAGGTAGGTAGAAACTTCGCCCGTAGAGCCCATATATAATTATTAATGTTCATATGGTCTTGAGTCTATAGAAAAAAGCACTTTCATTTTCTCCCGAATTTTCCAATTTTCAGAGCAACTTCAATTTTTTCTTTCCCTAAAAAACCTTATTAAGACTATTACGAACATTTAAACAAACCGGTCCAGCCGTTCTCAAGTGATGCGCTTACCAATGATCATCATTTAATTTTTGCTTATATATAAGTAGAAAATGTAGAATGTCATTAAGTATGGAGTCAGGTTATTGTTGGGATCCACGTCCTTGTGTGTTCAGTACCGACCTACTAACACATAACACGACGGCGAATGGACCGCGAAAATGGACCTAGAACGTAACTGTTAAGTCCTTCAAGGGAAATATTATATTGTTTTATGTCATTTGCAACGACAGTAGACGCAAATGATGTGTAACATCTATTCTATTCTTTTTTGTATTATGGCTCCATCAGCGTTTTGATGATTTCGCCAAGTATTATAGACGTCACAGTAATAATATACCGATTAATCGGTAGCTAAGATGTTCCCGCCGACCGTGATATGCCCTATTAATCACTGACTAATCACAACTATCACAGCACGGACGCGTGCGTTGGTCACCATGACATGACTTAGATACTAACGAATCTAAAAAAATTATTTAATAGGTACAGAACCTCAAAACACACTTCAATCTCATTTCACGAAATAAGTTCCTACAAATTTATTCAACATAGCTAGAGTTACACATAGATATGTCAGAACTTGTGTAAAGCAATGAAAAACAACTTAAAACAACGCACAATCAACAGCGCAGATGGCAACACTGAGCGTTTTAAGCTCAGAAAAAGCTAACTTAGCTGCGAAAACATCCCTAGCTATTATTATGAGCTTTTATTGACAATTCCGCCTCCACCAACTTTTTAATCACTTTACCATAGTGGCAAAAAAAAGTGGCACAAAAAAAATGTTTGATCTGATTCTATCTTACATTAACAAGTTTGAGGTCGCGTATTCGCTGGTACGGAACCCTCTACTTGCAAATCCTATTCTTCAAAAAACTTGGCCGGTTCAATCTGATAGATTAGTTGTAATAAATAAAAATTAACCTCAACTGCATTAAACAAATATGAACAGTTACATTCTATGTCATAGTAAAAAAATAACATTCACAGATTCCGCGACCTCGGCAGCGCAGGCGCACGTTTTTGAACCATCCGAGTGGCTATCTAAATAACACTGTGTCAGTGCATTACTGTCATTACAGTGTACCTGTACATCCTACGTGATTTACATTTTAACCATGGTTTAACGAAAAGTGGCTGGAAATGAGAAGGAATGAGGGAAAACCGGGGCTAATCTCAAATGGTACAGCCCTGGTTTTGGATGAATGATATTAGACCAGAATATTGTACTTAGAAAAAATCTTCATGGGTTGCCTTACAGCTCCTGGGAACCGTTGCCAGCCCCAGGGTACTCAGCGAAAGACCTTCTTCATCACTTAGCCGAATATATTCTAGTTATAAGTACCTGTTATAAATAATTACATGAGATGAACAGTGTTGCTTTGTTAACGGTAAATATTTTTTACAGTGGCGGTTGCAACTTGCAATCCACAAGTGTACTAAGGTGTGCATATAAATTAATATTCCGCACAACAAAACTTGTCCAACAAAAAGTGAACATAATTTATAAAGTCGCGCATCTAATGTAATGTCTGTTAAGATGAGGAGCTGCTTGTATCACATTTATATTGTATTCTTATACATCACTATCATCACTTCACTATTACTACATATTATAAAACAAAGTGAGGCCCCGCCGCGTTTGACTGTCTGTCTGTTTTTCACACAAAAACTATTGAACTAATTCTAATGCGGTTTTCAATGGACCTATCATGAGCGGAAAAAGTTAGCCCCCAGCGAGTTTTCATGGCGTATGCTGTCTAAACCGTCAGAGATAAAAACAAAATGAAGTAGAAAAGAATTGTGTAGAATAAAATTATCTACAAAAAAGTCTGCGGGAGCATATATCTATCTCTATTAGATAAGCTTTTATCTTTAAGTATTCAAATTGTTGTTGTATACAAATGCAAATACAAAGCCAGGGCGGAATCGCTAGTAAAAAAATATAGGCAAAATACCGTGGGCACCAGCTAGATAGTATATATGTTGTAAGTAGTAGTATGTACCCTGAACTATGTATACCCAAGGTGAATGCAATCCTTACCCAATCTCATGGTCACACCTGGAGATTTTTGGGAAGACCTATAGATATCAAATTCAACAGTGTCACAATTTAAATGGATTCCATTTTAATTTGGACAAGACTAAAACTTGATTGAAACAATGCTTTCCTTTTTAAAATATATTGTTTTTATTTATATTTCAAACGATTTCAGAATATTTTTTGTACTAATATTATATGCAGAATAATAAATAAAGAAGTTTGACTCTTTGTTGAAAATTGTAGGACAAGTAGTTTATTATCTGCTGAAGTTTTATGTGTTTTGGTATATATTCATAATAAATCCTGTATGTTCAATATGGACAACTGGCTTTATGTGGACACTGTTACAGGTGTCTCTGGCCACACCGCAAGATATAAAGGCCTTGAAAGCTTCCTATTTGACTAATTTAAAAAAAAAATCTATGTAATGTATGTAGACATCGCCTTAAGAGAATCATTAAGACGGCAACATTCAAAGTGAGTTAAACAGATTACTATGTATTCACAGGACATTATTGTGTATAACATCATTAACACGTTAGGTTCTTCATTCGCTTCAATATTATATACAATGTTAATATAAATACAAATCGGAATTTTAGTATATCACGGCTTCTATTCTGCTGTGAAGACATAAATAAGGAAAATCCATCAGTTTATATTGGTCAATAGATATTTGAAAATTTAATGTATGTCCTACATTTAAAATAAATATATAATGATATAGTGATAGCCTAGGTTTTATATGCATTAAGGGAAATGAATGAAATCCTAGCTACCCATAATACAGACAGGGAATACATATGTCTTATAGACATAATGTAAATACAAGAAGTAAACATAAGGGTGGTTCATTTAAATGTTGTTGTGTGAAATTTTATAATAAGCTTCTAACCCTGTACAAGATTCATCAATTAAGCAATTTAAAATTGTTATTAAAAATAAACTTCTGTCCAATAGTCTAGTTCACAAGTTGAAAATCGTGTTTACTTTTGCTACTGCGAATTAAAATACGTGTGATAGCTCATTGGATTCGTAATCACCTCTAGAAAAATGTGCAGAAGTTTGAAACCCGCACATAAACAATTGCAAAAGTTATTAACAATTAAAAAATCCCAAAAAAGAGCGTCTATATTTTTGCAAATATCTAAAAGAACTATTAATGTCAGAGAAATGAAAAACTTTAGTACTATTAATACTTTTAATTAAATGTCTAAAATAGGACTCCGCGCGGTCGGCGCTGCAGTGTGTAAATTCGCTCACTCTTATATTGTCTATTGTGTGGTAGTTATGGAAATATATTATGTATTATAATTTCTAACACCTGACAGACAAGTGCATTAGAGTGCTCAAGGAATATTTCCTCCAAAAAAAAAAAGGTTTTTTTTTTAATTCTGTGAAAAAGGGTGCTAAAGTTTGTATGGAGAAGCATGTTATCGATTGGAAATCCCATCAGCCACACGGCTACTTTCCGAATAAAACTGTAAAAGATCCACGTTTAATGTTTCCCACGAAATGTGTCGATAGTAATAATCAATAAGATTTGTATAATGTACCGAACGCTAGAGGTAAATGACAGAGCGTCATACATTTCACACGCCACGTCATTCCCAACAACTTTATTGTACACATTTATATAGATTACTAGGCAGTTGTAACCGACAATCCTTTCTCGTTGACATAGCGTTATAGTACAAACTCGCTACTCTTCGGGCCATGGGGATAGAGTTTTTAGAAAAAGTATAAAAATAATAATACATTAGTATGAATAGTATCTGGTAGAGTGGATGTCACAGTGTTCACTCTACTCTACCAGCACTTGACTAGTTGACTTATAAACCTTTTAAAAAAAAGTGTACCGACTTCAAAAATTTGCACTGAAAAGTAAGAAATAATAAAAATTTCGTCTTAGAATTTGAAGACGGTTGGTGCCAAATTAGGATACAAAATTAAGTAAACATCTAGGGACATAAAGATCTGTTCAATATTTTCTGTGTTTGTACTGATGATCGTAGGTTCCTAATGAATTATCTAGATTAGTGAATTTGGGTACTAAATTATTTCTAATTTGGCAGCAACCGTCTTCAAATTCTACGACAAAATTTTTATTATTTCTTACTTTCAGTGCAAATTTTTAAAGTCGGTACACTTTTTTTTAAAAGGTTTATTTTTCCCTTTTAAGTGATTTTGTTGCCCTGAGAAATAAATAATAACGCAACTAAAAAAAAAGGATGGAAAATTAAAAAAAATACTGCGGTGGATGGGATTTGAACCTCGAACAATGTGCATCCTGCGCTGCATTCCATACAAATTACCTACCTATATTAAATGTCTTTGATTCCATACCTTTAGCCGCTAGACCACCGTCGATACGAAAATTTACAACTTCGTGTCAATAGCAACCGTTGCTAAGGCTTTTCTCTGATATAATTTTCAGCAGTAAACAGAGACAAATTACTGAATTTCTGAAAAATTACTGAACCGATTTTCGTCATATGACTGTGAGATAATGTCAAGAAATTATTATATCCTTAAAAAAATAAGTCGTCAAAATCGGTACATATTTCATCGAGATATTACAAAAAATTGACTTATAAGGTCAGTTTTTTCAAAATTTCTGAAAAACTAAAGAACCAATTTTTATGAGATAAAAATGGGACCAATCCGGAAGAATTATCTGTCGATTAAAAAAGAAACCATCAAAATCGGTTCACAACTGGCGGAGTAATCGATGTACATACATACAAAAAAAAAAAAATACGGTCCGAATTGAGAACCTTCTCCTTCTTTTTTTTTCTAAGTCGGTTAAAAATGGAAGTTAAAAATAAAATGACACTTAATGGCAAATTAAACTTATTTTATTTTATTATTATTAAAACAATTTTCGGAAAAAAGTCCTGATTTGAAGCTGAAAAATCCGGGGTTCTCGAGCTTGTATATAGTATTAATGGATATACTTACGTAAATAACTACGCAACGGTTTACAAAGTGCCGGTAGAATAGAGTGAGTACTGGTACTGTGATGGTTGAAGAGATTTATACTATTCCACATTGTGATACCCACTCTACTATACTCTTTAGTACCCACTCTTTTTCCATTATCTAAAGGCGTTGTTAATTTGCATATAGTATATAACTATAGTTCTACTTCCGTTCTCTACCAATGTAAACCGAGCTTTATAGATAAACGTTTTTTAAATCTGATAACTAAAACTTTATCAAGTAATTAATATGCTAAATGCGTGTCCAGATATATAGTGAGATAAAAAGAATTATCCTATGACAAGCGAATTCTGAATCTCGACCCACTCGCCTTGTCACTTTTATGTTATTAAATTAACAAAAAATAATTAGGTTTATTTTAAACTTTATTTTAAGGCTGTTAGAGTATAAAATGATTTGGCAAGGTGACATGAGGACTGAAGTAAAAGAATGTAACTGACAAATTAATTAAGCCGTCGGAAAATCCGATCGGGATGTGTTGAATCGAGTTAAATGCTCGAATACACAAGTTGTGTTCTCAAATATTTTGTTCATTTTTTGATACTTTTTTAATTTTTTATTTAAATGAATGCTGATTTTGGATTAAAGATACCGAAGCATAAACTGCACTTATTCAGATGCTTGGTTCTGACATCTTCGAATTTTAACATTCAATTTAAATAAAGTTCTGTCATTCTCGAGATTATAAATATTACAAATCAATTTTTTTTAAGAAAAAACAAGCTTTGCAACGACTTGGTTCCATGTCACGATCTTTTTTTTTTTAATAACATAGTTTCTATCTACTAATAAAATGTTTCTTTTCCTATAATTTTTGAGATTAGATTCCCAGAAAAACATTATAATAAAATATTGGAATATTTTTTTTATTTTAGTATAAAGTACGACAAATTGTAATGATTTTATTTAAATTATACCTCGTCTCTATCTTTCAGTCCCCCAAACTTTTTTAATTGGCTTAGTTATATACGCTTCGTCGCCTTTTACAACACGCAAGGTAAGATTCTAAAGATCTGTGTTGAGCTAAATTTAGGGCGCTCTCAGTGCGATGAGCGGAGCGATAAGCGTCCGACATCATGCTGGGAGATTTACTCAGCACGATGTCACAGCAACTTGTTTTAACTTACCGCTAATTTTATTGGTTATGTCGTTGTTTTAAATCACCGATTGTCACCAAATACGGCCGATAGAATAAATATGGCTACCTGTACCATTTTGTAGTACTGTTAAATCGTAGTTGGGACCTTTTTTATTACCTTATTTATGAGGATTTTGTAAGTTATTACATTCTTTTTTCAACTCGTCATAGTGCAGTATATTTAATATTTTCTGTTGCAATAATGTTTATAAAATGTGTTTTAGTATTTAGTTAATACAAGCTTATCCTCGTGGTTCCATTCCACAGTTCCACTCTAATATAAATGATCCTACCCAGGTCCATAATATATTTCACTCTCAATACTGAAGCTACTTCAATCAAAGCTTACTGTATTATTTCATGGAATCAACACTTTTGAGTTTTATGTATAAGTAACTACCTAGTATTCCGCTTTTAGTCGACGGTATTTTTTTTCTATCTTCACATGTTACGGTCCCAGGGTACCCAGTAACACGGTTCCGGGAGCCGTATGGCAACTCGTGAAGATATATTTATCGTGAATATAGTATTACCTATCAATAGCATGTATTCAGAGCCGCTAGTAATTTATAGTAATAATTTAACATTATTTGTTTTACTTGTGTATTTGTGTTCATAAGGCACCCCACTGTTGGACACGCTGTTAAAATTCTTCCACAATATAATTTACGTTTGTGTATTTAGATATTATCAACTTGATAAACTGCAAGCTTGTGTTTCTTCGTATATTTAATGTATTATAGGCTATATTCAATTACGTGTGGTAGGAATAGCTTAGTATTGAATAGTTGGTGGATCGATATTTTTCATATAAGTCGAACATCTGTCTGTTTTTGACTTATTCCTACCAAGATAACACTAAAATTACAATAGGGTTTTTTTCTGACAAATTATTTTCTATACTAATAATATAGCTGAAGAGTTTGTTTGTCTGTTTGAACGCGCTAATGTCTGATTTGAAATATTATTTTTGCATTTGATAGTCTAATTCTTCTAACCAATCCAATCTAGACGGATCAGATCAAAGGAGCGGAGCAGTGTACGCGAACTTTTTTTTATAATTTATCCGTGGAATAGTAGCAAGAATACTGGCTTTATTTCCCCGCTGAATCGCGATGCTAAATTGAGCGAGGAAGAGGCCTATATTTCTGCCGTTCTGCTATTTAAATTAACTTTATCTTATAGGTTTGTCAACAAAATCTGTATTTTACCCTCGTGAAAATGGTACAAAGAAAAAGCCTTCCAGCTCATTTCCTGCTAGCCCTTCAATTCAGGATAGGTACCTATCCTTAATATCCATTCCCTTCCTTTAACTTCCTCAAATAAGCAACCAAACCTTTTTTCTTAATATTATTGTTATTATGGATTTTCCATTTAAAAATGGCTGTAAAATTGAAAGAAACACAAGTGATTTAGAAATTATCAAAAGCGTAACTATATATAATAAAAACAAGAGGTAATTGAATATTAGAAATAATGGAAAATCAAAAATATGTTTGTTTCACGCTCGGGATTGAGTTTCAAATTGTATTAATTCATATCACGGTGATCGACGCACGAGCTACTTGTGTGCAACCTCTTTTAAAAATTATTCTACTCAATAAAAATTAAGGATATATTTTTATCTAGATATAATTATAAAGGTAAACACATTTTTTTGACTAAATTATAATACAAAAAAAACGTAGTACAGTACCCTTCTTCTTCTTAGTGGTAATACTGTTGACAGTCGTGGTCAATCATGGCGGTCCATAGTGCGACGCACCTTGTATTGACTCGCCATGGTTAACTTTCTTGGGTAAAATAGTGCAGTGGTTTCCCCTTGCCTTCTGCATCAGACATTTTGAGACTATTTAGGTGTTCAGGCTCGCTGTAGCCTCTTCCAGCCAGTTGCCTAGCTAGGTGTATAGTTATACAGCCATTGCTCGGTCGTCAGAGCCTCGTTTGTTGTCTAGCAGAGGGTACCAAGCGTGCAGGTGTGGATGACATTTTCCGTTTTCTCCCTTACAGAATTTCTCCCTTACAGTACCCAGCCAGAGACAAAACTAAGTCTTCCTAAGACTGCTGAGGTTTTTTGAGTTTGTCGGATTAGTATCTGATTGATTATAAAATAGGATTGAGCGTAATTGATACATATTTCACGTCATTACATGTCATCAATGCAAGGTTATTTTACTTCATTTCCTTGCCCCTATTCTACTGGGGAAATGGTTTTATCGTCGCGGCATAATAGGGGAGCAAACTGTATGGATTTTGTATCGTGAAAGTATACGGCGAAATCGTGCCAACGATAATAATACAATTCCATACATTTTGCTCTCCTGTTATACCACGATAAGAAAAACGTCCTGTGCCGTTACCGTCGACGGTAAACTAAAAGCGACTATTGACGAAAAATTTATCCCTAAAGGGGTAGACAGATACAATAAAATTACATTTGTTACGATCCTGACATACCTCTTTAGCTTCTTTTATATTCATCACACCTTTCATACATGCTCGGCGATTGTATCTTCTTTCAATAGTGCCTTCTGAAACTACTAATCCCATTCTGAAACTCTTTCACTAATACATTATCCCTGAGTGCTATAGGCTATATTATATTTTGTTCCAAAATAT
Organism: Nemapogon koenigi; assembly: GCA_963924495.1. NCBI lineage: Eukaryota > Metazoa > Arthropoda > Insecta > Lepidoptera > Tineidae > Nemapogon > Nemapogon koenigi. The sequence continues at coordinate 782,844 of OZ004640.1, read as the reverse complement.
CCACGGGCGAAGTCTTCGGCGTAAAGCAAGTGTTCAATAAAAGTACATCTAAGGTCGTTCTTTGCCAGCATTTCCTTTCACTTTCACGTCAATCTTTCATCCTTCATTCTTTCAACGTGTCCAAACCAGCACAAACTAAATTATTTTCCTAAAAAATAGAACTGTGTGAAATAATTCAATAAAAATGTGCTCTGATAAAGTATAGTAGCAATTGCGTATGTACATTGTACATCCAATAACATGCACCGTGGCCCTCGAAATTAACAAGCAAATGACTGATTGGAAAATGGCCGATTTCGGTCACGGCATATTAACACTGAATTGGGTTTCTATACCGAGCCTTTAGTTTCACGTACTTCTGCTACCGATAACAGAAAAACATATTCTTACATTGTGCTCTTATGTCCGAAAAACGTTTTAAAGGTATTTTATTTTGATTTAATTCATCCTAGATATTTAATGGGTTCTTTTAGTAACAGACATAAAAGTTTCCCTATTTTTTAACGACTTCAAAAAAAAAGACGTTACTCAATTCGACCGTATATATTTTTTATTTTTTTTATGTGTGTTCGCGGATAACTTCGACGTTTATGAACCATTTTGATGATTTCTTTTTTAATCGACAGATAATTCTTCCGGATTGGTCCCATTTTTATGTCATAAAAATTGGTTCATTAGTTTTTCAGTAATTTTGAAAAAACTGACTTTATATAGTAAATTATCAGTATCTCAATGAAATATGTACCGATTTTAACGACTTATTTTTTTAAGGATATAATAATTTCTCGACATTATCTCACAGACATATGACGAAAATCGGTTCAGTAGTTTTTCAGAAATTCAGTAATTTGTCTCTGTTTATGGCTGAAAATTATGTATCAGAGAAAAGCCTTAGCAACGGTTGCTATTGACACGAAGTTGTCAATTTTTGTATCGACGGTGGTCTAACGGCTAAAGGTATGGTATGGTATGGTGCAGTTCAGGATGCAAATGGTTCAAATCCCATCCGCAGCAGTTTTTTTTTTCCATTATTTTTTTTTATTTGCGTTATTATTTGTCTCTCAGGGCAATAAAATCACTTAAGACGGTTGGTGCCAAATTAAAAACAACTTACTTTCCAAATTCACTAATCTAGACAATTTATTAGGAACCTACGAGCATCAGTACAAACATATATAATATTAAACAGATATTTACCTTCTTAGATGCTTACTTAATTTTGTATCCTAATTTGGCACCAACCGTCTTCAAATTCTACGACGAAATATTTATTATTTTTTACTTTCCAGTGCAAATGTTTGAAGTCGGTACACTTTTTTAACTTTTTATCTCTGAAATCCTTCGGGTTAATTTTATGCAATGATATACTATATAAACTGAGGTAGATGCGTGATTGACGCTCAAGCTATAGCAAGGCAAATGAGAGGTAAGTGTCCCACTATAAATTTGGTCGCGCACAGTCACGCACAATCCTACGACTAGTGTACATGTCTCTTTTGAGTAGAATAATCCGCAAAAACATCAAGAAAAATTACATCTTGTGTGTTCCTCTTTTGCAGAAATTATACTGCAACTGTAAAGGATAGAAATGATATCTCATTTCATTGGTAAGTACAGAAATTTTATAATTATGGACATAACAATATTTTATTAATAATAATGCGCTGTTGCCAGTTCGCCGCTTGCCTGAGCGAGACGAACGATGCATTTTGTATGAGAGTGATAGAGAAGACAAAACGAAATGGCCGCGACAGACTCAGCGACTGATTATGGGGATAGTTGGTAATATCGGACCTGTCAATAAATTACATGAACCTATTTAAAGAAATTATAATTTTATTAAATGTACGGAAAATGTATATACATAATTATATTTACATTATTATAAATTTATATATTATATTATTGTTGTATGTATAGTATTATGATCTTATTGTATTTATTTTAGTCTCCCTAGAAGCGGATTAATAAGAGAAAAATGGATAGAGATAATCAGAACCCAAAGACGAGAATATGATTGGTTGCCAAGTTTTTACTCTAAGATTTAGACGTATGGTGCAACGACACAACCAGCAGTTTTGCGAAGTGGACATATTTTCACATTCTTTGTATATATTTAGGAAAAATATCTGTAACATTCTAAATAGTAGTTAATTGTAGTAAACTTTTTTTTGTATTATTTGTTATTTCTATATTTTTTAGAATTTGCATAAAAATATCCTGTTTTGAATGTATGTATAAACAAACGTCACTGACTATATGACAGTTATTTTTTTAATATGTATCTATGTTGTAGTAATCTTTGTTGTATAGTTGTTTGTTGTCCAGAATAAAAAAAAAATAAAAAAAATTTTAAAGACTTAATTTTAAATTACACTACATAATACATAAATAAGTAGCATACTAATATCCTATACCAAGCCATAATCTACCTCTATGCTAAATTTCATTTAGAACTGTTCAGCCGTTTGAGCGTGATTGAAAGACAAATGGCCTATTTGTAAAGTCATTGATTATTACATTATATTTATTAGTAAAATAAAAGTTTTTTAATTACATATTGTATATTTTATTATTCCAAAAATATTTCTAAGTAAAATATTGAGTGTTCCATTTAGACAATCTTCCCCTAGTTCCTCCGGAGAAGGTCACGCGTCGATGACGTGTCGCAACTTAAAACATATATTTATCTCTTTTTAACAAATGGATTTCGGTATTGAGCTGTGTTTCTCTATCCCTTTCATCGCTTGAATATATAAACGTAAGTAATTAATAGGTAGCTATAGTATTGTTCAAGCTGTTTATTATCTGCATTTAGTATGGGTATAACGTGTCTACTTATAGTACGTCATTGATTTTATGTCACTTTCAAAAAAAAAACAACGACCGAAGTCGGAACGGAAATCTAGTTTACACAATAAATAAAAGAAGTTTATTTTATTTGTTTAAAAACTGCTGAAAAACTTGTAGTAAATATAAATTAAGACTCCAATAATTTCCCTGTTTTTGTTTGTCGTATCCATAAAAATAATTTAGAAATGTATTTTATTACAGATGAACCAAAAATGCAAAGTGTGCGGCGAGCCTGCTGCAGGCTTCCATTTTGGTGCATTCACCTGCGAGGGATGTAAAGTGAGTACTATCTTATTAGGTACATATTGCGTTTTCAAAAATTAGACCCTAATCATAGAAAAGAGTCTATAGACTAATTGGTAGAGCGTTGGACTTAAAACCAGAGTGACCAGAGTTCAAATCTCGCTGATACCAATAATAGTAAGAACTAATTTTCGTTAAGATTTCTCGTGCTTCGGAGACAAAGTAAAAATAACAGATATATATGCCTATTAAATTATGCCTCTGTTTAATACGGACAACTGCCAAAAAATGAACACTGTTACTGTTGTATCTGGCCATACAACAAGGTTCAAGATATAAAAGCCGTGAAGATGTGGTAAGATATAGTTAGGATAATTATTAATAAACTAGCCTTTCCCCAGCCTTTGCCCGTAGATATTTTTGAAATATAAAAAAATAACCGCTCTTTCAGGCCAGTTGGCAGTTTTCTCTGGTTTTCGATACAAAACATTGCTAGCTACAACTGTAACCTTTCTTCAATAACTTGTAGCCTATTTTCGAATCGGTTAGTAGTCTGAACACTTTTTTACACGTTTTATAATAGTTTCACCTGTAACAAACTATGTATTTAAACAAATCTTGGTAGTCGAATTTAACCAACTTCTAAATGTCGTATCGATTTGGCACTTTGCAATATTCGGTTGATAATACAATCTGATCTAATGATGGAACCGGAAAGTGGTGACGAAACAACGTAACTCCATCAAGTTTGGACTCGTTTGATTTGTCTTTATAAGTACTGTGGTCCTAGATGATGTCCAGAGTCCTGATGATGAAGCCGAAAGATGGCCACAGGAGGCTTGCGCAAGTGTGCGTTACTGACAAAGGCGTGTTTTTATTTTATTTATTTATTAATTGCACACAACTTTCCTATTAGAAATCTTCCCTTTTCCTCTGAATCGTTCGCACTTGGCCAATTGCCCACACCCATATTATCCTGCGTCGTATTACACAATCGTTATAATTTCTATGATCGATTAATAATTACAATAATCGGTCCAGCGATATCCCTTATCCGGGATCCACACATCAATAACTCGATCAACACGCAAAATACGTCGGTTAGATTTTTTGTGCGTTCTAGTTCTATGCGTGGTTTCTTTCCTATATTATGTACTTTCTCATGGTCAATATCAGACTGCCTACTCATAGGACGATTAACAAGAGCTGGCACATTCGATATCATCACTCTTGTTATGTCTGTCCGTCTGTCACAGCTTATTTTCTCCGATTCTACTGGATGAAAAATATTGAAATTTGGTACATATGTAGAGTTTGATGACCCAATCACGGACATATAGCGTAAATAATGGATTTTCGATTTTGGGGGTATAATTAAAAAGTACAAGTCATTTCATTTCATGTGACATATCAAATGTAAGGGATTGTTAAAAGAAATACAAGTAAAGCGCATAGTTTAAATTGTATTAAAGAAAATATATGAAAACTAGCGGACCCGGCAGACGTTGTCCTGCCCAAACGTTGGCTTGCCTGCACTACTCCTACCCCTACCCCTACCCTACCCTACCCCTACACCTACCCCTACTCCTACCCCTACTCCTACTCCTATTCCTACTCCTACACCTACTCCTACTCCTACTCCTACTCCTACCCCTACTCCTACCCCTACCCCTACACCTACCCCTACCCCTACCCCTACTCCTACCCCTACCCCTACACATACCCCTACACATACCCTTATCTCTACTCCTACCCCTACCACTACTCCTACCCCTACCCCTATCTCTACTCCTACCCCTACCACTACTCCTACCACTACCCCTACCACTACCCCTACCACTACTCCTACCCTACTCCAACTTCTACTCCTACTCCTACCCCTACCATTACCACTAACATTTTCCAACTTTTTTTTTCTTCTAAACCACCCCTGTGTTGTAACAAACAAAACAAAAAAGAATTAGCCAAATCGGTTCAGCCGTTCTTGAGTTATAAAATTACAACGAAAAGTGGCATTGATTTTTATATATATAGATTGAGCGTCTTTCCCCCCCTGCTCTGAAACTATATTACTTACTCCTAAAGGATATCTCTATTTTTATATTTACCCAAGCGAATGCTTCATATATAACCAAATCAACAACCAAAATAACCAAATACATAAACAGCATTATTCAATACTTCCCATTCAATATAAATTAAATGCAAACCGTAAAAGAGCATCCACCCACGTCCATATAAAGAAAAAATATATCGATATAAAATACGCATTGAATAGTGTTGTCAATTTGTCGACTAATTAATGAACAATGAAAGAGCAGCTGTGCATCTGAGCGCCACCGTTGTATGTTAATGTGAGGCTTTCGCGGTCCGACGCGCATAGCGGGCCTAGTGATGTACTAGGTACTGGTTTATCGATATTTAATTTTTTATTTAACTGTAAAACATATTTTCACGGCCTATATACCTTGCAGTGTGACCAGTGTTTGCCAGTTCTGTTATTAATATCAATAACTAGCGATCTGCCCCAGCTTTGCATGGATAGATAAATTGTTTATGAAAAATTAAATTTTCCCGTGGGAATGAGATATTTTTCCCAGACAGCTTACGTCACTTACTAGCTATCTAGCTATCTCCGTGCAAAATATCACGTCTATCCGTTGCTCCGTTTTGACGTGAAAGATGGACAAACAATTAACACACTTACGCATTTATAATATTAGTTGTGATATTGATATATTTGTCGATATCGTTAAATGAAATATCGACAATATCGTTGACATCACTAAAGAGACCATTGTTTCTAGATATTGCCGCATCATTACCTTCCCCGTCCTTACAAGTTTTAGTGAGGATATTTCCATTTGAATATATCACATACAAAAACAGTATTTAGTGTTAATTGTGTTTGGGTAATTTTTGTTACCAAATCGTATTAATTGTTTTTAACCAACATTAAAATTAGGAATCACTTGGCAAGTATTTTATCTTAAAGGTGTTTAAATTGACATCATGGTTGACTGCCTTTTGATTTTAAATGCTATAACTGGCCAATTTCATCTGTAAATTAGGGAAGACTTGTCAGCCATGTTGAACCATGAAGGCATAAAAAAAGTCATCAGCGAATATCATCCCGATAAACCTGACTTGCGCAATTCTTGCCCATCCAAAGTAAACTGTAGCACTTGATCCCGTGACCCAAGCCGGGTTCATTGGTTCATCCAAGACAGTCGCACGGTCAAAATTATTTTCTAATTTGGACCACTTTTAAATTGCGGTAACGCACGCGAACAGAAAACGCTCAACGGAAAAAGATATTCGGGTTAGGTTAGCTTTTGTGTCGTAACTCACTGTAATAAATCATCGGCTCTAATTTGTTTTTAAAGGTTCCGAAAGAATTATCTTACTCTGTAATCTGTTTTGTTTGGAGACAAACGGCGTGCGGTCGTCGGTCGCCATTGTCCTTGTTGCCACTTGTCGCGGCTCGCGGTAGTAGCTGCTCCTCATTTGTCAAAGCGGCGTTTGTGTATCGTAATTAGAATTCCGTACCCAAGAACAGTGGGGTTAACATACTTATGGCTAGCCCGAGAATACCTTACCTTAGAATATCTGGGCAAATTGCTGTCGGGTATTCCTTTGGTGGCCATTGTCACGGTCCACAGATCAGACATTTAGTAAATGCATTCAAATTAAAGGCAGTTCAATTCAGACCTGCTAGAACTTTATCGATATCAACACTGCAATCATCACAAGCGTAGAATATTGGCCTTTACCCTAGAATTCTTCTATGCCAAAATCTAACACGACATTTTCACTGATTCAGGTGGCAGGTAAAGCTGATGTCCGCACAGCTGTTATAGTCCTATTTAATATGGGCATCTAGCAAAATGTAGACATTGCTTCTCCCAGGCTATTCCACATGACGAATTTAGGCTTGTTTGCATTGTGCCGTATGCCCTTGCAACCTTAACCGTCAACCTTGGAGCAACCAATTAAAAAAGTAGATCAAAATTAAATGCTTCATTTGACGCAACGACCGGCGATAAATTGAAACAATACTTATTTGCAATATCATTCGCGGATTGAATTGATTAGTTTCGGCTAGCGAGCGAATTTCAATATTAAAGTGGCCATCGAAACCAAAAGTATGGATAAATGAGCATTGTCTTTATTGAGTAACTGTCATAGTTTTTGCGAAATTTGTTGGGAAACCGATGGATTATTGGAGCATGGTTCTAATGCTAAGTCTTAAATTGTTTAGGAGCATCCGCTCGAGTAATGGCGCGATTTGTTTCTATGTTGAATTGCTTCACGCAGGAAGTGGGGGCCATTGTTTGGCCAGTTCAAGGATTTTGGATAATCTTCGAGACCTGATTGGGATCGTATGCTGTTTATCTGTTACGTTTTGACAATGGACTTGCACCTCCTGGCCTTTCTATTAATTGATTGTCTCCCATATATATGTGTTTATGACAGATGGATCTGCAAATAAATGACAGGGGGATTCCACGTCACGTTACGGTGATTGAGGAACGTATACAGGGCAGCGTGAGATTCAGTATTCGTTTGAACTTTGAATATATAAAACCTAGAATTTTTAAGTACATCTATCTAATCTAAACATTAAAAACAATTAAATAAACCAGGTCCGCGTGGAATAGTGGCTAGAATATTGACGACATTTCCCCGCTGAATCGCGATGCTGATTCGTTGAGCGAGGAAGGATCCAGCCCTCTTGTCACCAGAAGAGATGATCAGTCGAGGGGATATAATATGCTTAATAAGATTTTGAAATTTGAAAACCTAGAATTGAATAAATTTCAAACAAACAAACATCTAAATGAGGTTGGTTCTCTGTGATAGATTTTTTTTCCTCATGGGTTGCCTTCCCGAAACCGTGTTCTCGGTCCCAGGGTTTACCAAGCGGAAGACCAAGTCTCCCTCTTTTAGTCGATGGTATTTATAGGCCATACCTAAAGAGTGGCCAGTGTTTTTATTTATATAGAATTTATTACATTTACACCTAATATAAATGTACAGTAGAGCATCGATAGCGCATTGGTAGAGTGTTGACATTGATACCAGGGGTTCCCAAGTTCAAACCTCACTTGTGTTTGTGACAATTAATTATTTTCTTTAGGAATACGTGCTGTTATCGATCTCTCGTTTTTCATTCGTCCTCACTTGTACTTAAAAAATATTAATATATACCTACTTTAACAAGCAGTTGCCCGCGACTTCTAATGCATTGTATTATAAACGTTTTAACACCCCATTTTCACCCCCTTAGGGATTGATTATCGAAAATCCTTTTCTTGTGCATCTCTACACCCCTTCTAATTTACATATTTATATCTTTAGTGGTTTAGGTTAGGTTTTATATATACTTATTAAACAAAATTATTTTACTATACATTTTAGTTAAGATGTAAATCATATTAAAAAAACTTAAAAAAAAACAAAATAAAATATCTAAGAACTTATTTAATTCAAAGTCGAAAAGGTCTCGCCCTACTGGCATGCCAAGAACGCTGGCTGCATTTCCTCTTTGGATTGCTATACTTATTTTCTGTGCTAAGTAGGAGCCAGCTCTCTTGTCACCAGAAGCGACAATTATTTTTTTATAAAGTCTTTTGCTGATGGACTCCATGGGCCCAAAGGTTTCTACTGCAAGCGGCGCAAATATGTAATCTCTTATGAGACTTTCATATTTGCGTCGTTTGTTATTTTCGGCAGATAAGGTAGCCGAGCCAGCTCTTGAGACAGATCCTCTCAAATGGGATGGGGCCAGTATATCAACGCAGGTTGCATCCCATATGAGAGGTCGGCATCTTTCCCAAGGAATGAGTGACATTCCGTCTGGCCTCTTACCGTCGTCACGAACTACCTTATTTAATAGAAGTGACAGCTTTAGGTCTACTAAGTGCAGCAATAGGGTTGTTACTTGAGATTCTACGTCATATCATGGCGGACAGTGCACGTGCCCCTTCGTGACATGATGGGGAATCCAGTTCATTCCTGTCCGTGCTGTGATGGTTTAGATTAGTCGACGATTATTAAGACATATCACAGTCGGCGGGAGCATCTTTCCTACCGATTAATTGGCTATTGTTACTGTGACGTCTATAATATTTAAAAAAAATAGAATAGAATAGGGTTGGCATTTTATTTAATATGTTCTGTTGTCCAACTGGCTACATGTAGTCATTGTTACCGATCTCTCTGACCGCGAGGCCGTGACCAAACAGAAAGAGTACACAATGAAGTCGCACAACTAGCTCTAAATTTAGCAACAAAACATCGAGATATGATTTATAATCGATACTGTTACGATTCGAATGTCAGCCGCAATCAAAACGATTCTCGATTGTTCGGGTCATCGCTTCCGAATACAAACGTAAAGTGACGCGTACGCACTCTCACTCCGACAAAAAGGTCAAAAAGTTATGTTTGAGTTATTGTCTGGAAGCTTATTCTCACGGTAACCGAATTGTGATTCAATTTGGTTACCTACATCGTATTCAAATGAGAATTAACACACACAGAAGTAAAAAACACATAATCTCCTAGAGGTCCGTGAGGTTCAAATGCCAAAAAGTTTACGTCGCCCCGCCCTGGGCGTAATAGGTAGACAGTAACAGAAAGTGGTTGTAAGCACTTGCCGGCAGAAAACCTCTTTTTCGTGTAGTCTGAATCTTTTATACCGTCACCTGTTGATACACCGGTGCTAAGTATTCCTCAATTAGCAGATTATAGTCCACCAGTTTTAATACATATTTTTCTATTTAATATCTACCCGATTTATGGCCTTATTCTCTATCTCCCCCTAAAGACAATTTAAGTACTTAGTTGTTTTGACGTAGCCCATATAATTACAAATACACATTAAAACCATACACAGAGCCCGTATATTACGATAGCACGGAATCATTTAGTGCTTTAGATCTCATCTTGAACCTAAGCACCTATTATGCACCTTTGACCAGGCCGCATGCATTCAAACCCATAAGCTTAGGGTGACAATGATTTGTTATACATTATTTATACTAATTTTCTACTACAATCTGTTCATATGACGGTATGACTTATAAACTACAAATTAAGAATGTATTCCTATTAAATTAACTAGGTAATTAGGTATAGTTGTGATAATTAAATAAATAATTAAGAACTAAGTATAGGTAACTAATAAAAAAATGAAATTGAAAATACTAACACTGAAATTAATAAAACTAAAAAATTGTTGGTATGACCACGTCTGTAATCTGTGAATGGTATTTCAGACGTAAAAATATAATAAACAGTTTTTATATTATATATAAGCAGTGTGCAGTTTTCTTAGCCTCCAAGGCGTTTAGCCGTTGACAGAAATTAGCAGATTTGTGGACTTATAAAAACATAATATAAGACATCCATTTAAATACCCGAATGAAAAACACATTAGTTATTTTCAGTCTATTTAATTTTTCAATCTCATGACAGATGGTAAGTATATCGCTGATTCAGAGCAACCAAACCAACTTGCCAATGTTATTCAAGATAAAAAGAAATTGCCCCCAACAAAATTAACAAGCATTCTAAATCACTCAAAGATATAAACAGTGTACTAGACAAGATAGTTAAGAAATTATGGTCACCCTAATATAAAGCCTTGAAACATATGAAAACTATTAGCGTTTATTGTGAGGCCGTTACTTTAGAACGGCAAATCTCGTAAAATATTCATAGCGTTATTCTCGTTTTATTAACAAAAATATTATAAGACTATCATTATTAACGTTATTGACCACATATTTGATCACAATAATATAATAATAGGCATCTTGAGTCATATATGTAACAAGTTGTGCCTTGCGGTTGCACCCGCGTTAATATTCACTGCTCTGCCCCTTTGGGTCGTAGCGTGATGTTATACAGCCTGTTACAATTGGCCATATTAATTTATATTTAAAAAAAATCTATTTTGACGTCTGATTGGAGTTTAGAAAAAATAGATGTCAGTCAGAAAAAGAAACATGGAAAATAATACATGAAAGTATTATTTAGTTATTATCCTAGTTTATAATGGTTCAATAATATAATAAAGGAAAGACCGTAAGGACATTCAAAGGTTTTATTTACATATCTAACAAAGTGGCGACCGTGACAGGACAATAATGAGTAATAACAGTAAGTTGAATGTCCTTATTAAGGAACGGTCAAGTTTGCGCCAAACATTATCAAAGAACATAAATAAAATAGCCGAATTAATAGATTCCAAGGTGGACATCGGGGATATAGACGATGTATTTACTACCGCCAAGGAAAAGGCAGAAAAGTTATTTATATTAGACGGCGACATTATGCAAGAAATATTACGTGATCAAGAGATAATGGATGAAGATATAGACAATGAAAGTGATGAAAGTGACGAGTACCGCCTTAAGTGGAATAGGATAAAAAGAATTGTTAATACTATTTTAAATGACACGAGATCGGTAAGGAGTTCGGAAACTGTTGTGTCTGAAAATAGAGCGAATTACGAAAATTATCATTTGAATTTGGAAAAGGTGTCGACACCTACTGCTTTAGTATCTAGTGAAGTACAAAAGAATGTGGATGAAAAGGCAAACACAGAATTGATATGTACAGTCACCAATACTGTAAAAAATATTTTATAAATATAAACAGCTTTTACCGCTGTCATGGCCGCAACGAAAACATTGCGTGACAGATCGAGAGGGCTCACTTGGCAACTGAGATTCCGTTTGGATGACCTTGTGGATATAAATGCTCCAGAACCAGAACCTAAGGTAGAACAAAGGTATTCAGTGCCTGAAGGCCCGCCTGTACAGAAAAAACCACCGTATACATACCCTGAATTGATAGAACGAGCACTAAGGGAGAAAGGACACTTAACTGTGTCTGGAATATACCAGTGGATATCGGACCGATATCCGTATTATAAAGCAAACGATGAGCGCTGGAAAAGATCTATTCGTCGCAACCTTTCCAACAACCCTCACTTTAGGAAAGGTGAGAGATCCCCTCAAGGTGCGGGGCATCTCTGGTCGCTTGCTGCGAACGCTATAGACCTGTTACCTCTGAGGAAAACAATGTACCTAATTATACCTTGATTATTTAATCGAAAAAAAAAAAAAAAAAAAAATGCTGGTATATTCCAGACACAGTTAAGTGTCCTTTCTCCCTTAGTGCTCGTTCTATCAATTCAGGGTATGTATACGGTGGTTTTTTCTGTACAGGCGGGCCTTATACCTTTGTTCTACCTTAGGTTCTGGTTCTGGAAAATTTATGAAATTTAGTAAATACTCAAGGGTTATTAGAATTTGTACTTGGTTAAAAAGATTTATTAATAATTATAAATATCGGCTAAAAGTGGGAGACTTGATCTTCCGCTGGGTACCCTGGAACCATAAAAAAAGAAAGAAAAAAGTAAAAGAAGATTATGATGAATTGATTTATTATGAATATGAAGATACACAGATATTTTTATTGAAATCAATATAAAAGGAAAGTTTCTCAAAGAAATTAATTAAGCGGCTAAAATTAAAACTTCAGCAGGAGATCTAATAAGACCAGCACAACGTCTTTATCCATTGGAAATGCATGTGTCTGAAAGTGGAACGATTGGCGATGAAGATGAGGAAAAACCGGAGGATGAAACGGTTGGCGATACAGATGAGAAAAATGTATCTAATGCTCAACCTTATGTCACCAAGAGTGGTCGGCTATAAGACCCCGGAAAGACTTCGTTTATGAAGATATATTTTTATTTATTAATTTATTTGCTTTTTCTTTAAGGCGGAGGATGTTACAATTGGCCATATTAATTTATATTTAAAAAAAAACTATTTTGACGTCTGATTGGAGTTTAGAAAAAATAGATGTCAGTCACAGAAACTAGCCACTCGTTAGGTATAGCCTCACAAATACCATCGGCTAAACGAGGGAGACTTGGTCTTCCGCTGGGTACCCTGGAACCGTAACACGGTTTCGGGAGCTGAACCCGTGAAGAAAGAAAAAAAAAAAAAAAAAAAAAAAAAAAAAAAAAAAAAAAAAAGATGTCAGTCAGAAAAAGAAACATGGAAAATAATACATGAAAGTATTATTTAGTTATTATCCTAGTTTATAATGGTTCAATAATATAATAAAGGAAAGACCGTAAGGACATTCAAAGGTTTTATTTACATATCTAACACAGCCTATAACCTTCCTCAACAATGGGCTATCAATCAAATGCAAAAAAAAATCAAATCCAAAAATACAAAATTAAGTAAACGTCTAAGATCTTTTTAATATTATCTATGTTTGTACTGATGATCATAGGTTCCTAATTAATTGTCTAGATTACTGTGAGATGTCGTCAAAATCGGTGCATAATATTTCGAGATATTAAGAAAACTTGACTTATAAAATCAGTTTCTTCAAAATTTCTGTAAAACTAGTGAACCAATTTTTATGAGAAAAAAATGGGACCAGTCCGGAAGAATTATCTGTCGAATAAAAAACAAATTATCAAAATCGGATTACCCCAAATCGATGTTCATGTTCATACATGCATAAAAAAAAAATACGGTCCGAATTTATTGAGAACTTTCTCCTTCTTTTTTTGGATGTCGGTTAAAAACTAGGCTCTCCACATTCGAACAACCTAACATCCTAAACAAATATTCGTTTGCAAACAATCATCCCTTCTTGCACGCCAAAACGGCGCAACGGATCGACGTGATCTTTTGCAAACAGATAGCTGGAGGGCTAAGAGCTACTTTTTATCCCGGGAAAAAATCTCATTGCCCTGGAAAAATGCTTTTCTACCCGCGCGAAGCTAAATAATATAAATTAAATTGAAATTTCTGTCTAGGATTTATTTTATTAAACGTCTGGTCCGAAACGGCTGATTTTTTTTAGTGGACATTTTGTTTTATCCCTTTTATGAAACTTTGCAAAAGAGTCATGATAAAATAACAATAAATCAAATATATAGAAATCAACTGACGAAAAATTGTTTCTTAGGTTAATTACTTTAGTGCCTACTCCAGTAAAATTCAGGCATGAACCTGGCTGCCTCTAAAAAGGCAAATAACGACAATATGTACCGATACAAAATACAAATTCAGAAATATTGCACGTCCCGCTAACAATAACATTGAAGAATTTCGCATAGAATCCAATAATTTATTGTTCTTTTACGATGCAACCTGCCGCGGCATCGCACATGCTTCATAATACACTTACACAACATATTTACGGAGTCGGCTAAGTCAAGTAAAAGGTCGCCAGAAAATGACTTCTGACTTTGGACGGGTTATACTTTGTGTTTTATGGAGAAGACTATAACGCGGCAAAATATGCTCGTACCGTAGATAAAACCTTTATATACAGGGGGATCTATAAAATAATTATAATCAATGGAAAATTGATATTATTTTTTTATTAATCTGAAAAATAATATTTTGATTGCGTAGGTAGAGATACGCAATCAAAATGTCTGTGTTTCCATCTAAATATTTTAAAAATAATGATTTTGCTAAGTAAAGGTATAAATTAATATTACCGATTGATATTGACTATTAACGCTGCGGGACGCCGCTTTACACCATAAGACACTAACATCCTACAACATTGACATACAGATTAAATCTCTATATATTATTTCTCAAAGATTGTTCTACTTTTGAAGATTATTTTTCCCTCGAATGACGAAAAAGAAACAAACAAATCAAAATCAAATGTTTCTTTTAAAATTAGATTAACTTATTTTGTAAAAGACGCCATCTGTTGGAGATCAGTTTAACTAAAAGTGCGAAGTTTCGCACGGGTCATCTAGTAATAATATAATACTGTTACGAATCGTACAGGGTTTTCGAAGCGTATGTATTAAGCTTCGGGGTGGGAAGTCAAAAAGGAAAAATTACAGTCACCTGACTGAAATGACGTCAAACCAGCCATTCAGGCCTCAAAGTTTAGTAAGGTCCGGTAGATACCGTAGATATCGCTGGTATTTTTTTTTATTTCGTTATTAAAAAAACCACCTGTATATTAGAGAAGAAGCGTCCGTCCGTCCGTCGGGTCATAGGTGAGGTGTGTCAGGTCGGGCCGTAACTTAGACGATGTCACCCGCTCTCCGCTCTCCGTAAACAGGTCTCCCAGAACTATACACACGTTGCTCAACGCGACCAATTTATGCACATACTCGTTATTTTAAAGACACTTCGGTACAATCACGCTCAAAACTACTTGAAAAATATAATTAAGATTGCTGTCCATTTTTATGGTTCCGTACCCAAAGGGTAAAAACGGAAACCCTATTACTAAGACTCCGCTGTCCGTCCGTCCGTCCGTCTGTCTGTCACCAGGCTGTATCTCATGAACCGTGATAGTTAGACAGTTGAAATTTTCACAGATGATGTATTTCTGTTGCCGCTATAACAACAAATACTAAACAACAGAATAAAATAAATATTTAAGTGGGCTCCCATACAACAAACGTGTTTTTTTATGCTTTTATAGATAATGGTACGGAACCCTCCGTGCGCGAGTCCGACTCGCACTTGGCCGGTTTTTTTTCTTCATGGGTTGCCTTACAGGTCCCGAAACCACCCGGACTCAGTTGTTAATGTTGTATAGGCCACCACCACCGACTAAGCTTTTAAAATTATTATAGAGGACGCACTCGGTGTATTTCTTGGTGTTTTGTGTACTTTTTACTAGATACAAACCCGGCTTCGCTCGGAGTGTTCTTTACTGTAAATAATTTTACTGTATTATTTACGTAATTATATGATTTGGATAATTATATAAAACGACCTGTCTTTGGAGTTCATGGCTCAAACAAACGTTACTGTCACATTGAAAATGGGTATAATTTACGCGGACACCAAAAATATTTTTAAGACTCTAAGCCTAAGCACCAAATAAAATAAACAACTCCAAATAAAATAAATGACACTGTTAAAAGTGTCCTAAAGTATATCATATTATGATCCAAAATAATAGAAAAAACATCAGAAAAATCGCACGCCTTGTACTAATATTTTATTTGGTTTCTAAAATGGATAAATGGTCACCAAGTAATGGATAAATGGTCACCAAGTAAGGTAGGTTGGTTAGGTTAGGTTAGTATAAAATTTATTAAGTATAAAGTGTATTTTAAAGGCGTCTATATATTTTTATGGCAGTCAATAATACCAAAAATGGATCTATTTCATAATATTTTAGGAAACCTAATTTGGTGACCATTCATCCATTTTGGTAACCGTTTAGAATTTTTTTGGTACAAAATAGATACATTTTTGGGCGCCGCTTAAACACAAGCCATTGAAAATTGCTTCTGACAGCGTTAATGAATTTTGGACTTATTTATTTAAAATACGAATTTTTCGGATATATGTTCCTAACCCAGAATTGATAAAAAAAAATCTTAACAATTTGGTAAGAGTTTCAATCAAGTCTACCGTACCCCTAAACGAAATTATTAATATAGATGTAAAAAATAAAATTTACGAAACACTGTGAAACCGGCGGGAATGTTGAGCTTGAGTATGAAAGTTCTGATGAATAGCAAATGGCATTAGAATCGTTTTGACGTGATTATTCTAGACATGCAGTAAGATGGAATGTACTCCACCTGTCATGATGAGAGTTCTATTTTACCGCAGTAACGATATGAGTAACATTGCGCTAAAATAAATTTGTAAACATAGATAGAAAACTATTATTTAGTTTCCAGTTTTTAATGTCATTCTGGATTAGTCGTAAAATGTTTAATGACACATTCGGGTCAAAAGATGATGTGTGCTGTCTTTGAATAATACTTTATGATACTATAATATTGACTCGATGGTCAATCAGTTATTATATAGAGTTCATTCTAGTTTTATGATCGATTGAGTGAGTGAATAAATAAATATTATTGTACGTTATATACATTTTTTTACGGAAATGCATGAAGTCGCGGGTTCGGTCCCCACATGACCAATGGGTTTTTATAATAAAAAATCTATGTGCATTATCCGACAATCCGTACAAAGAGGCTTTTCCATCTACATACCTCAACAGAGCTGGCCAATCGAAAAAAAACTTTAGCTAAGTGAGGAAGACTTTTTCTTTCTCTATAAAAAATGTTTACAGAAAAAATCCTTTAAATATTAAAAGCTATTTATTATGCATCGTCCAAATCAATTAAATAAATATAAAAGGTACTTACTAGTAAATATAAATATAAATATAAATAAAAAAAAATATTATTTTCATGAAAACTTAAAATACATTAAAAAATTTAAAATTTTAAAATAAAAATTAAAAACTTTTACTCGCGATAGTACATTTTGTATAGCCGAATTTATTACATTATTTCGACAATATACCTCTATTATTCAGTAAGCTTTAAGTTTATAGAGAAAAGATTTCCATCTTGTTTTGTAAATCCATTATTATTTATTTTATCTAAGACTGAAATTACACGTTACATTTTACTTAATAATATTGGTATCGAATTTTATAACTGTAATCACTTTGTTTTTATAAGCCTGTGTAGTAATTTAGTTGTCATTGTCATTTCCAATTTCTTCTTCTTTAGTTATGACCCCATCACTGTTCATGATGATTTGCAATGTAAATTGTAACTGACCTTCTTTCACAACAGATCAATGGATCTCATTCTCCCGGGAAAATTAAATTTTTCATTAAAAAACTTTTCTATCGGTACTTACATACATACCTGTTTCCCAAAGGGGTAGGCAGAGAGTATGAAGCGCCACTTCTCTCAATCTTTGCATACTTCTCTTGCTTCATCCACATCCATACATCGTTTTATTGTAGTCGGTAGTTTATAGATAAATAAATATATTATACTAGTTATATTATAGTACCCAGCTTCGTTCGTGAAATTTTTTTAAATGTAAAAAAGAGCACTGTTTCCCACCTGAAAATTTTTCAAAACTTGAAATTACCTATTTCAATATTTACGTTTAGGGCCATCTCTGGAACTACAGGAACGATTACAAAATTTCTTATACCACTGTAAAGATGACTCTCTCGGTTTCATCTAAATTTCATGGACAAAGCATAAATAAATAGTCGTATAAAAGCCTAGAGTAGGTAAGGAACTAGGCCTAATGAGGCGCTATAGACGGGCTCCCCCTTTCGCCAATTTTCTGCTCTTTGACCAATAAAACTGACCACATAGTAATAAGTTACCTTAGGTTTCGTTGGTATCGTTTTGTGTCGCGAGACAGAGCTCTAGAAAAATAAAAACATAAAAGCCGTTGCGATAATAAAACGACAGAAAAATACAGTGTTAGTACTAGGCGTCTACCTCCCCTGCCCGAAACCCCCCCCCCCCCTCCGAGCCAAAAATGGCAGAAAAAATTGTTTGATGATATACCGCTTCACACCAGTCTTAATACTCAAAGTATTGTATCATTGTATTGCAAGAATGATAAATATAGATCTTTCATAGCAAGATTGTAGATCACAGTACCTGCACAATATTGTAACAGATTTCCTCGTTACTTTATGACATCATTTCTTCATATTATATAGTGTTTGCCCATAAAATACAAAGATGTGCACAGGGTGGCCTTGTGAACACAAGTACCATATTGAAACTTAACTACTTTACTGTCTATCTTGTTTATTAATTATCTTAATAATAACTACCTAGTACAGATTCTTGCTATGATTTATACCACTCCTTTGCGATCTCATTACGAATATAATCCTAACTAATGTGATATTGCGGAAGTGTGTTTATTTGTCCTTTTTTCCAATTTCGAAGTATACAGTCATATGTTCAATCTAAAACTATGCTCCACGAAGACATGTAGAGTCTGCCAAACAGAAGAGGAAACAGCACTACACATTTTATGTGAATCTGGACCTCTTGTGTGGAAATTATATGCTCATCTGGGAGAACACGTATTGAGACAAGCTGCAGTACTCCTGCTGAAGGGAATAGGTATATGTAGTGAACTATATCACTGAAAAACGTATGATCACAATAAGCCTATTTTGACTGCTACATAGATATATAAGACTGAAATAGCCCTAATCCAATTAATAATAATAATTGTCCTTTTTTCACGTCTAAATTGACAGTGACATTTTGTACAGAGATATAGTGTGTTATATTTCCACAGACTACTGTATATATCTACTTTCGTCCCGGAAATCCTTCGAGATAAATTCTTACAAAAATTGGAAAGCGTAATATGAAGTGAACTGTTCATAAAGGAGGAAGAATTCAGTTTAAATTTTACCCCATACTTATGAGTAATTTTTTCCGTTTCAGTCATTCTTCGGCCGCTCCTACAACAACCTGGGCTCCATCACCGAGTGTAAGAACAACGGGGAATGTGTCATCAATAAGAAAAACCGCACAGCATGCAAGGCCTGCCGACTGAGGAAATGTCTCATGGTAGGCATGTCAAAGTCAGGCTCACGGTATGGAAGACGCTCCAACTGGTTCAAGATACACTGTCTTCTACAAGAGCAACAACAAGCGGCACAATCTCGTTCCCCACCGTCAGTCCATCAATCTCCTCATCCTCTCGCCTCACCTTTCCCCCCACATTTATTCCACGGTCTCGGACGTCCAAGAACAAAAGAAGAACTCGCACTTCTAGGACTGGACGAGTACAAACCCCCACCCTGCACCGGCTCACCAGAAAGCCAACGAAGCGGATCATCACCCAAAATGGACGAGTTGAAATCCAGAATGACCCCCGGTATGCGACTACCTGACACGGACACTTTGACCCCACCAAGAGAGTTCGTACCCCACCCGCTGGCCAACCTGTCTCTGCCCCACTTTCCTCACTCCCCGTTCCTACCCCCACCACCGTTCGCTCCGTTCGCCGCGAGTCATCCCCTCGTGTTCGCGGGAGGGTTCCACTCGGCGCTATATCACCGCGGTTTACTAGAACAGGCTGCCATGCGCGCTGCTGACAACAACAACGACGTGCGCGTCGATGATCACAACCGGGAGCTCTCCAAACGTTTCTTTCTGGATGAGGTGCTGAAATCACAGAGACCTGTGCCTGTAGAGACGACTCCCGAGAGAGAATTTGTGACGCCGCCGGACGAGAGGCGGACATCCGAGTCTCCCATACAAGAGAATCCGATGGATCTGTCTGTTAAATCGGACGGTCGATCCAGTTCTGCCAGAAGACGGTCGGACGACAGTTCGGTACATGTAGACCAAGATGATGTAGAGTCTGGGAGCTGTGTCGGCTCAGGGAGCGACGACGACCAAGCTACCTTCGCGCCTGTCAAAAGAATCAAATTACATCCTCTAGATCTGACAACTAAGGTTTGACAGTAACAGTTAGAAAATAAAGACATTCAATTCTTAGAAATAATTATTGTATAGTAATTGTATAAATATGAAATTGTGTATTAGTGTTAAATATTGTATAGTTGAATTAGGGGTGATATTGAATTGTGTACATACGTAGCTACCAAAGTGTGACGTCGCACGTGGTTTTGGCGTCCCTAAGCTAAGTAGTATCGTTAAAATGTAAAAAAAAACTTAAGGTGCGACAAAAATATTATTAGTTCCTCCTGAATTTAATTTGTGAAACTGAAAATGAGATACAATATTAGAGCCATTGTTGCACCTTATGTTACTTAAGAAAAAGGGCCAGTAGTACTATGGAATGTGATTTTAAAGTAAGGAAAGCTGCGTTGTTGTTGTTGTAAAATAAAAGTCTATCCAAATATTATAAGGTAATTGTTTCTGCAGAGTTGTAGCTTGTAGCGGCCGCTTTCTACTTTGTACAAACAATTGTAATAAATACTGTAACTATCTAAATTATTTTATATAAGCTTATCTTGTAGTTACTTCTAGTGCATTCCAAAATTCCGTGGTTTTTTTATTATCCTTTTTGTATTGTGTGTGTTCATTTGATGTGAGATATTGAAATATTAGTTTTGAGTGCATATAAAATGTATGTTTTAAATGTCAGAAATATGAAAGTGACAATTTTAATAGTTCAAAAATATCGGAAATAATAAATTATATAAGAATTAGATGCGACAGAGATGGCAATTATCAATAAAATTCTGGATTTTTTTTAATTAAAACCTGTATTTTAGTAATCTGTTCATTAGCAATTTGTTAAATATAATTAGGTTAATAGTTCAATGTGCCTTTTGTACAGAGAAATTCATATATTTTGATATGTCAACGTATATCTAAAAAAATATTTTGTAACCAAGGAATAACTTACAAACTGTTTTTGTTACTATATTTTATATTCAAAATATTAGCAGAGAACAACCCTATTGTTCCCTCTATATTACTTAATAATCATAAAATGTCATAAAATAGTGGTTTGAAAAAAATGCGCTTAAAAATTTAAACTTACATACTATTACGAATTGATTGTATAATGTAATAATAAATCCTACATTACACACATATCCTAATATTAAATACTCCAACGATCTGCTCAATATTATTTTCCTAAATATAAATTGTAGAGAATTTTAGTCACAGAACTGCATACTCAAATAATGTTATAAATATCCTGTGTAAATATGATATAGTGTTTTATAATTATACAAGTTTGTTTATATTCCTACATTCCACGGAAACGTACAAAATAAACTATTTATGCACTTCACACTTTTTGTTTTATTTGTATTTTCTTCTATTTTTTCTATTCTATTTTTTTTTTCAATATGGCTTCATCATGATTCCGCCAATGTCAAGTATTATAGACGTCACAGTAACAATATGCCGATTAATCGGTAGGTAAGATGCTCCCGGATTAATCACAACTTTCACAGCGCGGACGGGATTAAACTGGATTTCCCATAACGTCACGGCGGGCGCATGCGTTGGACGCCATGATAATATGACGTGGAAAATCAAAGGTGGAATCATCATTCTTCAAAACAGAAGGAGGAGGTTTACAATACAATTTTTTTTTTTTTTATGTATGTTCCCCGATTACTTGAAGACGCCTAGACCGATTCAGAAATTTTTTTTTTGTTTGAAAGGGTATACTTCACAGGTGGTCCCATTTTTTTTTAGTAAAAATTGGTTCAGTAGTTTTTTAGAAATTTTGATAAAACTGACTTTATAAGTACATTTTTCTTAATATCTCGATAAAATATGTACCCATTTTGACGACTTATTTTTTTAAGGATATTATAATTTTTCGACATTATCTTACAGACATAATGACGAAAATCGGTTTAGTTGTTTTTCAGAAATTCAGTAATTTGTCTCTGTATTCGGCTGAAAATTATGTATCAGAGAAAAGCCTTAGCAACGGTTGCTATTGACACGAAGTTGTCAATTTTTGTATCGACGGTGGTCTAACGGCTAAAGGTATGGTATGGTATGGTGCAGCTCAAGACGTAAAATGTTCAAATCCTATCCACAGCAGTTTTTTTTATTTTTCCATCAATTTTTTTATTTGCGTTATTATTTGTCTCTCAGGGCATCACTTAAAAGGGAAAAATAAATTTAATTTTAAAAAAAGTGTAACGACTTCAAAAATTTGCACTGAAAAGTAAGAAATAATAAATATTTCGTCGTAAATTTTGAAGACGGTTGGTGCCAAATTAGAAATAACTTAGTTCCCAAATTCACAAATCTAGACAAGAAAGAAAGAAAGAAAGATATTTATTTGCAGAAAGCCTAGGGACTTTCACCAGATTCCTGGTATGCAAAATACAGTAAGTGGCACAATTCATTAGGAACCTACGATCATCAGTACAAACATATATAATATTGAACAGATCTTTATTTTCTTAGATGTTTATTACTTTGTATCCTAATTTGGCACCAACCGTCTTCAAAATCTACGACGAAATATTTATTATATCCATAGAGTAAGTAGCAATCACTATGTTCTTTAATAAGAGACGGGACTGCCATACATTAAAATGAAATCGAAGAAATTAGGGCCGAAAGATACTGCCAACCTAACAACATTAAGGAGGGAAAATAGAAAATCAGTGCTACCAACTACAAAAGTCAAAACATACGGCTAGTGCTGTCCTTCCTACAGAAATATTTTTGTCGATATCGATAAAAATATGCTAAAACCTGGAACAGCATCTACCTACTTTTAAAATTTCGGTTTTGTTGATTAGTATAATCGAAGAAGTTGAAATGTATGGTAATTCACAACCATTTTTTTATAGGATTTGAATAAACTACGTAGTAGACCAAGGGTCTGGGAGGAATTATTAAATTTCAACTTCTTTGATCTTTCATTTCAATAAAACTTCACATGTTTTTCTATAATTTATTTGTGTTTAACCTAAAAAAACAACACATATACAAATACAATTCCCCGACCTCTTAAAAACAATACACCTATCAATATTACAGTGAAATAGGTTATTAAATTGAAATTTAATAATATATAATGACCTTATCTAAGACCCATCTTAGGTAATTATTTCAGCACTGCTTCTCGAAGTGAATTTAGGCAATGATAGAAAAACTTATAGAATTGCGTACCTGTAAAATAATGAGTATTAGGCGTATTTTGGTAAGTAATAACTAGTAGTAAGTATAAAATATTTTTTTATTGTATTAAGAGGTGTGCAAAAACGACACAAACATAGCTGGATTTGAACGATTGTTTAAAAATCACCAAATTGCACGTCAATCTGGAAAGAGTAGCCGTTTATTAAGTCAGCATGCAAGCCCTGCATAACGGACTATCTGTAATACCAATGTTATATAAGTGTTTGTTAAAAGGACCATGACCAGTGATGGCTTGAGTCACCGATCTAAGTTGGGTTCTTTTTAGTTTTAAGATCTTTTGTGAGAGTCTTGTATTTATGGTTGGTAGAGCTGCCCTGGTTTGTCTACATTCCATAAGATTGTTCCATTCGAGATTTTGCATGCATTTTGTTCTCTGCTTGAGTCGTGAGGCAAACCAGCCTCTAGGCAGGGGCACTAGAGGCTCGGGGCCAATTGCAGACATACTTGCACCGGCTCTCGCTAGCTCATCCGCCGCGTCATTTCCACAGGAGTTGCTATGACCTTTGATCCATTGTATGGTTAAGGTGTTACCGTGTTATTATAGTTACATACCTTGTTTAGTGCTGTATGACACTCAAGTATGAGACCTGATTTAAACTTATTGCTTACCAGTGCTTGTATGACAGATTTACTGTCCGGCAGTATGCGAATAGACTGGTTGTTTACTTTCCTCTTAGTTATCGCTAGGGCCGCTAGGCAGATTGCCTGGAAAGAGTAAAGATAAAAGTAATTTTGCTGCAGCAAAAAGCAATGGCTCAATTTATTTGGTGCGGGTTATAATGGGTTTATTTTGTGGAATGTGAAACAAATATGTTTGTCGGAATATCGATATCGATAAACTGTACAATATGCAAAGTACATCACTATTTTTCAGCAATATGCTGTTCGTTTAATATTAAATTTATAAAGAATAATTACTTACTAAAAATTAATATGAATGGCTAATAACTTACCGATCCTCATTTATTGGGAATATGGTCATAAATATTCGCTTGATACCGTCTACGCGGCCGCCTCTTGTACCACATATTGTACACTTTTTATGTTTCCATTCTTAATTATTGAATACAACTATTGTAAAACAATACATATACTTATTTACTATAACTTACTATATTATATTTACAATTAATATATTAAAAGCACGATTTAAGCATCACATTATATATTTATTTATTAATATTTTAAAACTAAAATAAGACAAAACAAATTTGCCGCCATTTGCAACTTTGACAGGGATAGACAGAGATAGCACCATGGAGTGAAAAAGATGGCGATACGACGCCATTAACATTGGCTCAATTTTCATAGAACCAATTTTTTGTTCGAAGTTGCGTCAGCCTGTTATATCTTACTTTTCAGTGCAAATTTTTGAAGTCGGTACACTTTTTTTTCCAAATAAATGACCAATTCGCCAATATATATTTTTTAATCATTCCAATTTAAAGGCAAAAGACATCGTCCATACAGCCAATTCTGGAATTTATTCATTTTCAATTGTCTTTTATTAATAATGATATAAAGCCAAGTCTGCATTGTTATTTCGCCAATGTCAAGTAAGTGATAGAAAGTAAAGTTGCAGATTGGGCGGAATCTGCAACTGCATCGCAACGTGACCGATTAGATGTGGATGAGATCTACAAATACCATATTATGATTTATGGCTTTCCTAAATATACCTCAACAGAACTAGCCACTCGTTAGGTATAGCCTCACAAATACCATCGGCTAAACGAGGGAGAGTTAGTCTTCGACTGGTACCCCGGGACCGATAACGCGGTTCCGGCAGCCATAAAGCAAACTGGGAAAATATAAATATAAAAAAGTATTTACCTTATTCAACTTGAGTCATTTTTTACACGTGTAGAGTCGTGATGACACGAAACAAATCATATTTATTTAATTTACAAGTACAGGACAAAAGACAGAACTCATAAAATTTGTTGATTTAGATTTCTTTACAACTAATTTAGAGTTATAACTTCTATTCGAAGTAAAGTGTGACAACAAAGTAAAACGTAAGATTATTTTCTCAAGGGTGTTTTTTGTCGGTACTTACTGTATGAAAGTTAATGTTTGATATGTCAATTTGAACATTATTTTTTCCTCTAATGACGAACAATAATCAAAGAAATCATAATTAAATGTTTCTTTTAAAATTATATTAATTTATGTATTTTGTAAAAGACTCCATCTGTTGGAGATTAGTTGAACTAATGATGCGAAGTTTTTGCATGGGTCATCTAGTCACTGCACAAATGTAAAGAATAGTAGAGATACATAGATTAGCTAGCTTATCTGAGAGACTATTAGTTATAGTTAGCCTAACTGCACCTTAACTGTCCAATAAACGCCACCAGTTCGTTTCACAATCGTTATATAGCTATATAAAACGTTTAATTTACAGCTTTTTTATTTTATATGTTGGACAACAATATTGTACATATTTTGAAACAGGTTCTTTCTATCTATCTATAGGTCTTTTTTTTAAACTCTGTAGATGCCTTCATAAAGTAGGTACACCAAATAATTATTTTAAATGAAAAATAAATCATCAGGATCGGGAAATATTTAATCCATAAAAAAGACTGATTAAAACTACTTAGGATTATTACAAACTTCTTGAAAAACTACTAAACCTATATTAAAAAAAATGAGACTATTTCAGAAGTTCGACTAAAGAACATAGATATTAAATTATAAAGTTTCTGAAAAATTACTGAACTGATATCTGCCAGACAATTTCATCTTTCTATAAAAAACAAATCATCAACATCGGTATTTATCGACATACTCGTATTTAGGACAATATTAATTGATATAAATACGTTGTTTAAAAGATCCTGAAAAACTTCGAAAAATTGGTCTAGTTTGAGCAAAAAGAAATCATCATAATAAATCGAAGTTTACTAAAAATCAAAGACATTAGAACCTAGAATATACAAAAGCACGGTTGTCTGTCTGTCTGCTAATGAATAGTAATATTTTCTTATTAGACGATATCCGCGTAACGCCAAACCCAAAAAACCAAGAAAACGGCTTAATTCCACCATAAAATGTAACAATTAATGACAGCTGCCATTAAAATCGCCATAAATTAATGGTCATAAATTTTGCATAAGCGGTTAAAGTGGGACCACCTGCTGTCACAGTTTCTACTACGTGTTTGTTTTATATACCTTCACGCTATACATTCATTATAAGGGATATACAGAGTCTAATGAAACCCGAGGCAAAAATGTTTTAAACAAGAGTTTATCAAAATGAAATTCATCTTTTGATTGAACACCTCAAATTCAAAATGTGAAAATGGTTGCAAATCATGTTACGGCCCCGCCAGGTAACTAATTTATTTTTTATAAATTTTCGAAATTAGCTAAACAAAATACTTTTTACTTTTCAAAACACCTGCTTGAATTTTGTTAATTAACTTCTGAAAGACTTTGGTTAATCATAACTGATTGAGATACTCCATATGACTACAGCATTTCAAAGCAAAAGAGGAATTTCATTTTAAATTGAATTGAATTCTACCACTGTATAGTAAACATAACAGTCTGATTTGTTAACATTTGGACAATTGAACATCTCTGATTAACTTTCATAAGTTTTTCAGTACTTAACTGGACGTTAATCGACTTCTCGTGCTTTAGAAGTCCACAATTATCTATACCATATACTTACTAATATCATAAAGAGATGTGTTTGTATGTAAGGGGTAATCTCTGGAATATGATCAATATTTGCAATAAAAACTGAAGAAAAACGGCGACAATAAAAGTCAGGGTTTTCACGGGTTAGGTCGGGGCAAGAAGCTAGTTCTGAATACATCCCCTATTGTGGACTTGAGTCCATAGAAAAAAGGACTTTCACTTTTTCCCGAATTTTACAATTTTCCGGGAAACTTTTCAAATTATTACAAACATTTAAAAAAAATTGCCAAATCGCTGTAGCCGTTTTCAAGTGATGCACTTAACAACGTACATCATTTAATTTTTATTTATGTAGATTACAATCATTATTTTAATTACTCTGTAAAATCTACTAAGACCAACGAGAAGCTTGTCATTTGTGACCATTGTTACTAGTGTCTGCTGTATGTAATAATACCTCGTATACCAAACTAAGACGCACAAAGTGTGGCGCACCTACTAGTATACCACAAGTAGAACCTGACCCGATGTCAGTTACATAATAATATTAATTATGCCCATCCCGTGACATTAAAGTTTCCAATAATACGTCGGTCGAGTCAGTCGAGTCGCAGGCGCATGGCGTAATATCATTCATGTCACAGATTCTATACTTCATACAGATGATATTTTGTAATTTGTTATAGCTTTTGTACTTTTTCATTGAAAAAACTGACATGTGAATTCACGTCTGCCTAATGTCAAGCGAATATAGCGATTCCAATGACGCACCATAGAGAAAAATACACATAATGAACTAGTCACAATGTTATTAGCTAAAATTAAACAGAACAGGTAACAAGTCTTTCGCTACACCCTGTGATAGATAGAAAGGAGGGCTCCGCGGATTGCTTTTCTTTTTTTGGCTTGATCAAAGAAAATTACACATACCTATAAACCCTTTTAATATAATAATGGAAGAAAAATCCGCCAAAAGTTAAATTGAATCTCATAGCTACTCGTAGTTGAGGAGGTAACCAATTCGACTTGTAAAGTAAATTCCAACGAAACAAATCAATAATCGACACACATTTAACACTGTTCTCTCAATTTGGAAAATCCGATCTCTATTGTACAAACATACAGACAAACAGAATCTAAAAAGATGTGGGCACTGGACAGAGGTGTTAAGTTGGCTCTGATTGAGTTGCCAATTAGCCGGTTAAAGGTGGTCTGTTGACTTGATCATCTAACGGATTGAAATGCTTACGGGATGTTTTGGAACACGAGCGTATGTCCATTGTGGCACGGTATGTTCTACGCCGTATACGTAATCCCGTACGGGTAGGGAAAACAGATATAACTACTCGTTATGCAAGATAATTATATTCTGTTTAGAAACATATAGTTAAACAAAGAGATATTTTAGCAATATATATATTTGCAATCGTTCAAATTAAATAATTTAGCATTAATGGTTGTCATAAATGAATAACGGAATTTTTGAAGAATATAAATAAATTCACATATTTTGCCTACACATAGCATTTTTATAAACGATCCTGTCTTATAGCGTTTACTTCCATACCTATGTCAATAAACTCTTGACTTTAGAGTGAGACTCCTGCTGACCAAGCATCCTGGATTTTACATACCTGTGCAAGTATTTTCCTATATTTAAGTTCCACATCACAATTATCTAAATTTTATAACTAACAGCTCCTGTGGACCTCCAACCGGCCTGTCGGATGAAGAAATTGGAGGGAACATTTTAAATCAAATGGATTTTTTTTTAATAATATCACATGCTCACCCGATCCCATTGATATAATCTTTGATCTTTTATACACATAAACATTTCTTGTCAATCAGTCTATTAATTAAAACCGTATCAAAATCGGTCCAGTAATTTTGAGTCTATATGGCACAAGACAGACTGATGTACCAGCAACCGTTTTTATTTATAAAGATTAATCATCAATCAGAAGAGAATGATTATTTAGTGGAATTAAATTAATTAATGAGAACCCCGCCCCCGGCTTCGCACAGGTACAATATGAGTTTACAACAAATCGAATACCTACATAAATACGCTTATAACTACTTATCCATTAATATGCCACAACGCTTTTTTGCAGTTCATTTTATTCTACACAATTCTTTGCTACATAAAATCGGGAAAATACTTGTAACGGAGACCGACGATCCACGCTCCAAAGCCTTTTTCATACAACGCATAGCGCTAGAAATTCAAAAGGGTAACGTGCTATGTGTTCTAGGCACTATGGCAGCGGATTCGGACTCTCTGGAAGAAATTTTTAATTTGTAGTTTTGAGTTTTTTTTTTAATTATTAAGTTATATTATTATTATTTTAGATTAAAAACTGTATAGAAAAATTTTTGTTATATCTTTGTTTGAGAGATGACAGCATACACCATGAAACTCGCTGGTGCTAACTTTTTTCCCGACTTGATTCACTTATACTATTAATGCTCAGCTCCTAAACATGATAGGTCCATGTTAAATACTCTTAAATCTTCCCAGTGAAAAACCGCAATAAAATCCGTTTAGTTATAGTTTTTGCGTGAAAAGGTCACAAAGAAACGGACAGTTATAATGATGTTGTGTGAATTGGATAACGACAATTGATATAGACAATGGAAACACGCTCTCCATGCTTTCTCATCGACGCCCCAGCCCTTCATTACCACATTGTCTGACCGTTCTATAAATAATGATAGCAGTTACGACACTTGGCTAGTTAGCGCGTACATTTCGTTAGAGAGGCGCAGCGGGGAGCGACTCGGGGCGGCCGCGCGGGTGGTCCAGTGTTTCAGGGATTTATATAGAAGAATAAAAAATATGTCAGATATATTGGATGGCAAGTTTAGGCTAGCGATCCTACCGAAGAAACCTAATGGCGCGGCGCTCCAAGGTTCAAATTCCAGACCAATTTGTATGAACAAAACTCATATATATAGCGGACCCGGCAGACGTTGTCCTGCCCAAACGTTGGCTTGCCTGCACTACTCCTACCCTTACCACTAACTTTGGATTACTTTAAACAAAAATACTAAAATCGCAATTAAACAATGGGGGGTGGGGGTAGGAGGGTGAAAAATAGTTTACGACCTATTCTCAGACCTACCACAAAAAAAAACATAAAAATCGGTCTAGCCGTTTCGGATGAGTTTGGTTACAAACACTGTGACACGAGAATTTTATATATATAGACTAGCGGACCCGGCAGACGTTGTCCTGCCCAAACGTTGGCTTGCCTGCACTACCCCTACCCCTACCACTACCACTACCACTACCACTACCACTACCACTACCACTGGATATTGTTCAAATACAAAAATACTAAAATTGCGATTAAGTTAGGGGGGTGGGGGTAGGAGGGTAAAAAATAGTTTACGACCTATTCTCAGACCTACTGAATATACACAAAAAAATTCATTACAAAGACTGTGACACTTGACATTTTATATATATATATATATAGATTAGTCAAAGTCTTAATACTAGCTTTCCTGCCTTAACTAATTTATCCTGAGAGATCTCTGAGATGTCAAGTCACTCTCTGGCTTCCAAAGTCCCAACTATCTCTGTGCAAAAAATCACGTCAATCTGTTTCGCCGTTTTAAAAAGAATTAAAGAATTTTTGTATATAATTTTTTTGTTGTTTATATGGCTGAAGTGAAAGGAAATACTGGCAGAGGACGACCTAGGTGTACTGTTGAACATATAAAAAATGTATTGATCGATGGAAACATTAAAAGTACACACAATCGACGAGCATGAATGAAAGGTATGATGAATATAAAAGAAGCGAAAGAGGTATATCAGGATCGTAACACATGGCATTCGATTGTCTCTGCCTACCCCTCTTGGGATAAAAGGCGTGATAGATAGTTAGATAGATAGATGGATTGATATATTAATGATAACTAACTCCAGAGCACAACTCGGAAGCATCAGGAAGTAACTCTGTCTGTCTGTTACGCTTTTACGGCTAAACCACTGAACCGAATGAAATTTGAGCCGAAAGAAAACTTCAACCCTATGCTACTTATTTATAAATCCACCGCCTTAATAATAAGGGATGATAATTTAGTGTGTGCCCCACGGGCGAACACCTATTATAATATACATTTATATACTCTCATATCTTAAAATTCGAATTATAAACTTCAAAACGAATTTATATTGACATACTTATAACATTATAAACATTATTATAAACTGAAATAAAATTAAAAAAAAAAGTATTTTTTTTTAACCATTACGATACAGGTTTATCCAAAAAGTTTATATCAACAACGAGGTTCCATCAATTATTTTTATTTTTATCTACTCTTATATCGTAAAATTTCTATTACAAAATCGAATTATACTTCATAATGATATGTTTTACATACACGCGTCTCTAATATATGTCAAACTTCGATACTATAATGTACCGAAGTTTTCATACAAAAACGATATCGTAATGTTTTTTTTTAAATGAAGAAAGGGCAAATGATATGTGTTATGCAGCCACATTAAACTCTATGAAAATATCGACACTCCCATGTGGGAGCCACTTGACAGTTAACGCGCAGAAAGTAGGTAACCGCGATTTGCCGCCAATTTGTCGATTAAGAAAAATATCTTGGTTCAATTTGTTTTGTACTATTGCATGGGATTAGATAAAGTAGTGTATGAACGGACACATAACTTGGAATTAAAACACTCGTGGATGCTATTAAAAAAATCCACTTGTGTTTTAATTACCCCTATTATGATCCCGTATAATAAACTACTTTTATAGCATTACAAAAAAGTTTTCATTCCAATTTTTACTAGTGTATGACAGCGCCCGCTTTGACGCATGCGCGGTGATGTGCTAGGTTTATTGAATATGTTTAGTTGTAGTTACTGAATTTCGTGGATATTTTATTTAGTAGGTTGTATGTTGTATCCCAATGTACGAGATTAGATAAAGTAGTGTATAAACCGCATATAACTAGGTATTAAAACACTCGTGTGATACTGTTAAAAACATCGCCTAGCGGCTCGGTTCTTAAACACACACTCGTGTTTTAATACCCGTCATTATACAACACTTTCATAAACTACTATTATAAGTTAGCCAACCCCTTGCTCAGACTTTTTCCCTCGACTGATATCAGCTGAATAAAACTAAAAAAAGTGGCGCACTAGATTACAATTATTATAAAAAATATCATTTTCAGCAGAGCTTTTCTGAAAAACTGAAGACACTAGAGACATCAAACAAGACTCGTATTCATTAGCAAATAGATCATAAGTCGTGACCTAAACGATTTTCGTAAAATATATTTTAACAATGCAATAATTTAGTGTTTATTAATTCAAATACTTTAAGTAGATAGGTATTTAAAATAGTAATATAAAATAATAAATAGTAAAACTGTCTGTGTGACCGTGCACTATATATCACACTAGAGATCATGTAATGTTTATTTTATTCATGAGCTAACTCGATCTCGAATCGATTGAGCTATCAACGAATTTGAATCGATCTCCAAGCACCTGATCGATCATTTGTGTCCACTTTGTTGTAAAAGGGTATATGTTTCTAAATTAAAAATATAAATATTTTAAAAAAATACAATTGAAGTTATTTTATAGAATATAACTTATAATAGTACCTAGCATGAACCGAAGTGGTGTTGACAAATTTTTGGAAATAGTTTTAATTTGCAGCTGTAAGGTTTTATTATACCTAATAAAAAATTTGAAAATTACACATTTGTATTTTCGTTTTAAAAAATATTCCCGCGAACACGTTCTGGGCGCTATGATGACGTCACATTCACACAAACCATCAACATGATGGTTACAGATTAGATAGAATAACTTCTTCTTCCTTTATTATGGCTCCACCAATGTTTATCGGTTATTTGCCAATGTCAAGTATTTATAGCCTTTATAGTGTTTATAGCCGATTAATCGGTATTTAAGATAATCCCCCCGACCGTAATATATGTCTTATTTGTCGTCCACTAATCACAACCATCACAGCACGGACAGGATTAAACTGGTTTCCCCATCACGTCTCGGCGGGCGCGTGCGTTATTCACCAAGGCGTGAAATGAAATCCGATAGAATAACAAGAAAATAAATTAGTCAGTGACAGATTGACAAACAGTTATTATAATATAGTTAGTAGTCTGTGGTTATTTATTTAAGATTTAGATGAATGTGCTGTCACTGAGTGACATAGGCTGTATTTTATATTGTTCGACGACGAAGACGGGTGAAGCCGGGGCGGAAAATCTAGTAGACTATATGAAATATATCACTGCAATACCCCTATTATTGTAGAAATCTCCTTAAGTAACAATGTGCAACTGCCGCAGGAAGGACAGTGACTTACCTTGAAGAGAGAGACGACTTAAAAGATGAAAATCACACATATTTAAAATTATTTTTCAGATTTTAATATCGATGGGAGGTAAAAAAATATACATAAAATTATAAATGCGAAACTGTTTTTGTTTGTTTGTTTGTTTGCCTTTCTTTGTAGATATATATGTATATTTATGAAAGCCAGAGTAGGTATATTATATGAAGTAAATTATACAGTTTATCTTGTCCGCTTTCTGCATCATGGTCGCCGTTATAATTAGTTTCATATATGGACTCCATTAATAATGGGATCAGAGTTCACAACTGAGAAATAGATGTAATTCTTTTTGTACGACATACCTACCTACATAGCTACAAAGTGTAACTTATGAAATCCTATACGATAAAAAAGGTATTATACGACCAAAGTTGACACTTGGTTTTTTAGAGCTACGGAAAATCCAATGGGCTAATGGGTTTAATCTATTGAAGAAGTGACAGCTCTAATTTATTACAGCGAAATGTGGACTTTGTTACCAGTGTCTCTGGTCATGCCTAGTATTATATTAGATAAAAATTTAAAAAATAGACCAAATTTGATAGATTTTACGAGATTTACTTGTGAAAAAGTAAATTAATTAATTATTTCTATTTTTTAAATTTTTGTCTGTGTATGGCTCCAACATGGTAAAATGCATTTTGATGAATCTTTTAGCTATCATAGTTGATATGTAAGTAATATTATTGACAATTCTTTCTACCTCGATATCAAGATAAAAAATAATGCATTATCGCTCAGAGAATGCAAAATCCGGATTTTACCGAAATCCCAATTTATGTGTAACCATGTACCTAAATCAAAATACGGTTAATCTTAAGTATAACAAGTATAAATTATGAGTTTTATTGTGAAAAAAGCCTCTGTTTTAACTTGTTCAGTCATTTTTGTCCGAGTTTAGTTGGTATATTTAGGTACGTATTATTAGTAATACGAAACCTTAACTTTTTAAAACAAAAAATGTCCATCTCGAATAGAAATAATACAAACGAACAATCTCACACACAATTTATAATTTTTTTTTCTTCAAGGGTTGCCTTACAGCTCCCGAAACCGTGTTACGGTCCCAGGGTACCCAGCGGAACACCAAGTCTCCCTCGTTTAGCCGATAGTATTTGTGAGTAACAAGCGGCCAGTTATGTTGAGGTATATTTAGATGGATAAACTTATGTACATAATCCGACAAACCACACTTATAATGAATATAGTAAGACTTCGCCCAGGTTGAAAAGGTCACATCCATTTAGTCATAACGTCCAATGAGTCCCTTATCTGTCAAAGGGCTGCGAGGTCACGAGATCCACTGTGACATTTGATCTAAACATGGACTAGTCGCTTTAACTCTAACTTGAACAGATTATATTGCATCACCTATAATAAGGTAATAATGTCTTCTCAGCTAGGTATATATTTTGTTTCATATTTCTTCTATACACAGTTAGTTCACGGTTTCGCACGTTTTATTTTGAAGTCCTAATGGCTTGCCAGGTTTGCTAGCAGTCCGATTAGTCCGTGACCGTTTCTCTATATGCGACGGGACATAAATTGTCTGAACAATAGCGCAGAACCAACCAATCATGTCATTTTTGTTGAACCTCATTTCTTAATGCGCCTAAAAGTCTGAAAAATTGGCAACCCTGGATCCCATGGATACTCGGGAATGAATAGTCCATTTAATTTAACGGTTTTATTGCGCAGTAACATTAAAATATTTTCAGTGAGACTGAAAAACTTAGAGGTCATAAATGAAACTACAAATTTCTAATTATATGATATGAGACACCAAACACCAAAGACAATAATCATAAAGGATTATTCCTCGTTTACATCCCATAGTATGGGAAAGCGGTGTCCTTTTACTATTATAGACGGATTTGACGGATTGGTACCATTATTGTCTTGCCCTATCATCAAGTAATGAGACGTGCACAGAGTAATGCATTACAGAGTACATCTTACATCTAAATGAGGGAATACTTTGAGATATTATATCGTTTATACCTTTACTGGAACTTGTGAATTACTCATTTTAAAATAAACTAGCTTTCTACGCAAGATTTCTGCTTTTCCAGAATTTTAAATGGAATTTACGATGAGGAATGCTCTTTAATCTGTCGCTATGGACTTCCTCTTTCAGCGAGAGTTACTAGCCCATAGACTCTAGTTGAAAGAAACAAAGAGCAAAGTGCAAACGTTCTTATTTCACACCAAAATTTCATTTCAGGCAGACAGGTACAAACAAATTTTACAATATTTTGGATATTCTTCGCTTGACTATACCATCCAGTTGTGTTCTATTCACTACCCTGTATAGAAGCGACCTGCTTCACCACTAAAAAGCAACAAGTTATCTAAAGCCATTTATCTTTTCCCAAATCGATCGATATTATTTATTAAAACGATAGCAAATTTACCCATTACACGTATTACAAATCGGGAGATAAAATTATGGTCACTTGACACAACCGTTAGGGTCGTAGTCAAATTGTGTTGAGGTTAGGAAATTTGTAATCTTTGTCAACTAAACAAACAATAGAAATTTACTTTAGAGCGCATTGTTCTATATTTACGTCCCTTGTGATTTGTCATAGATTATGTACTAGCTAAAGCAGTGATAGTGCAATGGACTTGAAATTGGAGATCCAGGAAGAAATAGATACTTTTTCAGATATTTTTTTTGAAAATTAAATTAATATTGACAAGCCAACACTCAGAGGGGCAAATAAAAATAAAGGAGTTGTGTGTACATTACATATAACCTTTGATCCTTCCATCTCTGCAGTAAGATGCAGCTCACTTTAGCGGTGGTAGTCATTTGCTTGTTTTACAATAAAAAAAGTTTGAACAATTCTGTATTCCTGTAGTGTAGAGTTATAATTGCTTATAGTGAAACCGTGTTATCGCAGGGTACCCAGCGAAAGACCATATCCTCCTCATTTAGCCGATGGTATTTATGAGGCTATACCTAACGAGTGACCAGTTCCGTTGAGGTATATTTAGATGGTAATTTTCGGATTATGTACATAAGTTTTTAATTATAAAAAACTATTGGTACATGGCTTGGATATAAAGTTTTTAATAGAAATATATACGAGTAACATCCATGACATCACAGTATGCAAATTTTATTATATGTTTTTTATCAAATAGGAAGTCAGAAAGGCCAGATCAGCAAATGGAAATCCGTGGTTCCTGTCTACTCCTCTTTTTTGTTAATGTAAATTATAAAGTGATATGTCGTCCTATCCAAATACAGATAGCGCCAGATATTTCATAGTGACAGTGCTCTTGGCAGAACGGTCGTCGTCAGTCATGGCGGTCCACAGCGCGACGCACAACCTTGCACAGGCATTCAAGGAGGTGTTGGTCAGTGATATTTGGTCAGTCCAGCGCAAAGGAAAACGTCCTCGCAATCTGCCGTCAGCAACTCTACCCTGCACAACCAGTTTCAGTTCGCGAGACATATGAAGTATAAAAAGGTTGTTAGCCGACATCGGGGCGGAGTGTGCGGGCGATAGGTATGGATTTAGAACACAGTAGTTATTTTACTTGGCGTAGTAGTAGTTTATTTTGGCGTCAAGAATAGTATTATATACTCTTTAGCGTGAAAGTACGCCGTTATAAGATGTAATTTTGATAAGGAAAAACCAGTGTTAGTGCGAACTCTATTCTCTTGTACCAATAAAAATAATCCTAACTCAACGTATTTTCCAATGTCTCAACTCAACACATTTAGGTAGGCATAAACATGATAATGCTTATACCATCTACAATTTGAGTATTCTTTGACTCGCCCGAGGGTGATTTACATCAGTGTCAATGCAGACTATCGACAAGCCATTGTGATGCCCTCTATGATTAATATGGACAGTGTATTGATGAATTTGCAAATTGTATACGTTCCTACAAACATCGTAACGTATTACCTACTCAACTGACGATAGAATGATGTCCTCAGGTAACCTAACTAGGTACACTTGATTTGTGAGTACGTCATACCGCTTTACGCCATCTGCTATTCATTACTAATAAAACGTTTAAGTAGGTTTGTTTTGCCAGTGTTCTTGGATTGTAAAATTTTACAATCTAATAACTTTGAATATTTAATATAATACTAGGTTTGAAATTATTATAAAGTTAAAATAGATTGATCGTTCCATTAAACATATTAATGTTTTGTGATTAAAATCCTACCAACCGAGAATAATTGAACAATAATTGGCAAGATGTCTGGTATGAGAGCTCGAGTTGCATCCACGTAGAAGGTTCGGCGGCGGTACCCGGTCGGGAACGAGCAACATATTGTACTAACTATAACAATTACTTACCGAGATCGTGACGAAAATATACTCATAAATTGTGAGCGCATCCAACAAAACGAGGCCGATGACAATTATCCGCCATTACGCGTCCTGTCATAAAACAAAATGGCCGACAAAGATGGCCGCTGTTGCCGCGTAAAAACCTACTAAACGATTGCAAATTGGCTACGTCTCGTGATCGATTTGGGGCGCGTTCCTGATGTAAGACGCTGAGTTCGTTCTAACGATAACAATTGTTTTGAGGGCTGCGTCACGAATATAGTATTCTATCTAGGTAACTTTTAAATGAGATAATAATAGAATGTTCACTTAAGTAATTGACTTATATTAAAGTCATATATAGAAACAAACAATTATCTCTGATATACGGGCGTTTCCTACGATAATTAATATATCAATTCAGGAGAACTAACTGATTATAATTATTGTCGATTGTCACTGCTCTGTCTAAGAATCTATTTTATATCACCACCCCGTAACATAGCTAACAAAAATTATCAAATTTAAAAGCACTAATTAAACCCAAGAATACTGTAAAGCTGTTAATTGTAAATAACAATTTAGAAATACATACATATTAGGAAAGTTTAAAAAAAACTATAATTTCTTAATAACGGACTCTTAACTACCGTACATCTTATGGTGAACTCTAATTAAAAATGTAAATCGCTTGTGAAGGTGCAATATGAGGTGGTATGAGCGTGTGAATACCGGGATGAACATCGCTCACCAAACTTAGACGATCCGCACGAGCTTACCACTAATCACTGTAATTGAGAACTTATTATTACTTGCTAGTGGGAGTTAGTGGGCAAACGTTATAGTGTTGCTCTTATTTGATCAATTCTATCGATAAACTATGTTCTAACTGTTCATCGATATAATCTATCATCTAAGAAAACTACAGAGTGTATTCAACTCACTTTTTTGACACCGAAAATTGCTAATTGCTTACAAAGTTAACCAATTATTATGGTATACCTACCCACAGGATTTGTCTGTAAAAAAATATGTAGGAATTTAATGAAATAATCATAGAATATCGTGTAAGGATTTTTAATCCAGTTCCTGAATTGCTCACAAATTTAATAGATTTTAAAATATTTATTGCAGATTTTCAAAATGCGTGGTTATAAGAAAAAGGTTTAAGAGCTCCCAATAATAGTTTTGAAAAACTTTTATTGAAGCTAAATACAAAATCCCATCCCTAAAGCCAAGCTGAGTCGGCCGCGGCGGGTGTAGCGACGTGTAAGCTAGAGTAATGAAGTCGTTACCGACATAATTATAACACTTTTAACATGAGACGAGCCGCTTTCATTAGATCAATAACTTTATGGGCGTAATAATGCGAATCGGTTTATTATTATATAATTATTCACCCATAAAACAGACTTGAATTAATTGGAGTAATCGATGACGACGTGACGAATCGCCATCTTGATTAGTTGGTTCTCTTTTAAATATTTTTGTAATGAGCTTGTATATGATGGTATGTAATTTAATTTTTATTACTTAATCACATGATCAGTGTTATAATAAACACTTATTTAAAAAAAAAACATAGGGATTTCACCGTTTTCTAATATCAATCAGAAATATTTACAACCAGTCATTTTGTTTTAAATAATCCAAAATTGTGGAAATAATCTTTACCTACCTAACACATTTATAAAAATAATACAATAAATAATATTAAAATTGGTGTTCTTATAATAAAAAAATCAATTGGACCTCGAAACAGTGGGTCAAAATTCCTTTGCTCCAGTAAGGATCTCAATTGTTTTTTATTTATTATTTTGAGATCCAGTCACCTGTCACTGCGCCCATACATTACGATGGCGCTAGCATCACGGGGTGCGTTCATAATATTTAATTATTTAAAACTTTATCGAAATGTTACCAATCCATTGCTGTTGTAAATTGAAAGTGTGTTCAACTAATACGAAGAAAGAGATGAAGCTATTATGTTTTATAATAAAGAACGCATCCTTAAGACTGGGCAATTTGAAGTTAAATGTAAAGAGGTTACATGCAGTGAATGATACAGGTTAAGTTATGAGTGATATCTGATGATCTGTGAAAGTTAATGCGATGACCGCCGACGGAGTGTCCCGACGGGTTACCGGACCGACTGCACCCAAATTATTGTTATTGCGACCAAACTAACGTAATTATTTTCTCTTTAGAACTTAGAATTTGGAGGCTGTGGAATTTTGTATAGAATAGTTTGTGGTCAAAAATTACTACATTAAAGTTAGGTAGTGAGTTTCATGACTGAATTCCCTTTTAGTTGTAATTTAGTATCCTAAAATCTGAAAAGGTGTTTTCAGCTTGTAATTTTCACTCATACTAGGTAGATACTCTTCGATATAGCCAGATTTTAGTTTTACTATTGAATTTTCACCATATTCAGTACGACGCTGCGAGTGAATGAAACTCTTTCATGAAACGATTAGGTACCCAATAATAATTTAATCTTCATGATAGTTATATACTATTTTAGATTTCAACCCGAATTCTATTGGTGAAAGAATTTTCAGAATCGGTTCAGTAGTTTTTTACATTTGTCAACTCCACTCGTTTCTCTAGTACGATATAAATATTGGAGTCTACCACTTTGTCACAGTTTCCATATAAAGTATTATAATTTATTTGATGGTATGCGTATGGAACAGTATTTTCTCCGCCAGCTGTATATTCGTCCCGTGGGATATCTCACTGGGACACTTTTTGTAGCCTCTATTTAGATAGCATCTACATTAAAGGTTGTGATATGAGTTTAATTAATTATGAGAGAAAAGAGGTGCATTATTTTAGGAAGGTCATTATAATAATATTTTATTGACTTTTGGTTTTAAGGGTTTCTTTAATAATTTTCGAAACGAAGCTTATTTTCATTACATCTACACTACATGCAAAGATAGACAAATTGAGTGAATGGGTTGAATATTTATCTAGAAAGATTGATTCACGACTTAACACGATTAAATTAAATGAGTTAATTAATAGGTAACCTACAACACATACTACAACCTATAACTCTTTTATATACATTATAATAATTATATTATTATCTATATAGGTACTATATCCTATATAGCATATATGTACCTATGTGACAAATTAATTCTCGAACAAGAAACTAGGGTAAAGGTCCAGATTATCTAATCCTGAGATTATCGTGTTTTTTCGACTTTATTCGATTACTGCACTGCTTTATTGCATACTTTAACTATTTTCAAGTCTCGGTAATGTATAAGTTTGTGAGCAGGTTTTTGCAAAATTAAGGTTGGAGTTTTCATGATTTTGAAAAAGACTTCGATTTTTTTACTCCATATAACACCCATTTTTTATGATGCCATATCACAAGGAGCAACTTTCGTCCAGGACACCAATCCCGAAAACCCCTCCCGTGACCGCCACGTCGGTGAAAAGTCTTCAGACACGATCGAAATTTTTTTACTCCACAAAATAGGTTAGCGAGGAGCGCAGCGACGAGCGTGGTTCGGATGGTGTAAAAACAAGGCGCAAGGCGAGCGAGCGAAGCTAGCGGTGCCGCGGGAGCGGCCGCCGATCGAAGCGCTGGAAACCTTATATTTTATTTTAAAACACGAAAATCTCAATTTCAGATTTTGAGGTTAAGTTTTTCAATGTAAATTTTCTTATAAACTAGTGAACACCGGCGAAAAGTGGTACCTTACCGAGACTTCAAAATGGTTAAAGTATGTAATAAAACAGTGCAGCAATTTAATAAAGTCGTCAAAACACGAAAAGCTCAGGATTAGATAATCTGGACCTTCATTGAAACTAGAAACAAATATTTACTTACCAATGTACCTTAATTGATTCACCAGCCACTTTATTCGTAGTGTTCACCAATGAGAACATTATAAGCATTATATTTTAGTATTCACGTCCGTCGTGGAGATTTTAGTACTTACTATGGCAGCACTGCACTTTACTCATTTGCTAGATCACTCACTTTGGGTAATTATTTCTTAATTATTTAGATATTTCAAGTTAGCAAAAGCAAATAAACATTGCTGCGCGCGCGACCTTATAATTGCATTTTTTTGTGACACATTCTTCATATGGATGGAAGGCAAAGGGTCTTGTCCATACAGCTAACCAATACAAGTAGGTATACAATATAATATTCAAATTTTCACGTAAAGATCGTTTATCAAGTCCAACGTCGCATGTCCAACAGCTGTAACATAAATTTCAATGTTTTAAAGTTTCAAATCAATCAATAGCGCCATCAATTCCATTATTTTATATTGTAACTACCTACTTGTAAATAAATTAACCTAACATTTTAACTAACCGTGAAACATTTAATCTTATTTTAACACACTCAAATTGTTGTAGAATATTCATAGTTATAGTTTGTGCGTATATTTAAAGCAATCAGTTAAGGCTATGTTGGGTGGTTTACTATTATTTCTTGTCTCAAAAAAATATTTTTTGGTTCGGAAATTAAAGTCCGTTTTCTTGTACTTGCTTATTTGGAAAACAAACTTTGCATGTCTTTTTATATTGTAAAAAAATTATATAACTGTTTAAAAAAATATGATCTATTTAAATATGCAAAACTGTTAATAAACCAACATCTTTTAATAACTTTAAATGACAACTTATTTAAAAAAGAATGCAAAAAATGTTTACTGAACTGAAGACGTACCTATAGAAAAACGAACCTTAGGTAAGCTTCAAGTCAAAAATTTAAAAATGCAATAGATTTTATCAATTCCCTATGATATGAGTGTTTCGAACATTGCCTTCAATTAAGGGCGCCCTCTGCCGGCATTTCATGTCATATAAATGCTCTTAATATTTTTTTCATTTTATTTTAATGTATTATTTTTAACTACTTACAGTTTTTTTCACTTACTTTCGTGGCTACTGCATTATGATAAAATACATGCTGATAAACAACAGATATGAAACATCGAAATTGAAGCTTCAAGTAAGTATACTGTAGGCACACGGAGTATATATACACACTCACACGGAGAAGCAAAGATAAAAGCCACGCACACACAAAGGGAATAAAGAGCGGCGGCGAAGAGGGGAGTAGAGAGTGGCAGGGAAGAGGGGGCATGACTCAGTTTTCCGTCACGGCATACGTGTCGGTCTTACCCCAAGGCGCGCCAAAATCGTAAAGGACGAGTCCGACACGTTTTTTACCATTTTTTATTTCTATTTTCTAGATAACATCGCCTTAATAAAGTTACCATAAATATTTATTTCTGACATTTGTACATTTATTGGCTTGTTATTTGATATAAAATTCGTAATACAATCACTTCCCAATCAACGTAGCAACATTGCAATTTGAAGGGAAACGTAGTATGTGATGTCAATATTTTAGATATAGCGATAGGTCTAGGCCTCCACAAATAAATGTATCTAATTATATTTTTAAATTGAGCTCTTCCACGTCTTATAAATAAAGATGTTCCCGCAAATTAGACGTCCTAGATAGCCTTTCACATTTAAAAACCATGACACAATAACCTATTTTTCTTAAACTCTGTATCGAGAAAAGCTAGTAAGTACAATGTATTTTTGTTTGTAATGAATAAATTCAAAAACTACTAGACCATTTTTTTTTATTATTTCACCAGTAGAATGCTATATTTATCACTGAGTAACATCTGAGCTATCTATATCTATACTAATATTATAAAGAGGAAACATTTGTAAGTTTGTTTGTAAAGAATAGGCTCAGAAACTACTGGGCCGATTTTAAAAATTCTTTCACCATTAGAAAGCTACATTCTTCGTGAGTGACATAGGCTATATACCATCACGGCATGACGACGAGAACGGGGTGGGCAGAGGTGAACATGACAAAAGAAGTGTATGTTTGCCAACATTCTGAAATAGACACGTACGAAGTCGTGGGAAACAGGGTAGGGGTAGGGGTAGGGGTAGGGGTAGGGGTAGGGGTAGGGGTAGGGGTAGGGGTAGGGG
Source organism: Nemapogon koenigi (assembly GCA_963924495.1). Lineage (NCBI taxonomy): Eukaryota > Metazoa > Arthropoda > Insecta > Lepidoptera > Tineidae > Nemapogon > Nemapogon koenigi. The sequence goes on along the minus strand of OZ004640.1, from coordinate 738,869 downwards.
TAGGGGTAGGGGTAGGGGTAGGGGTAGGGGTAGGGGTAGGGACAGGGCTAGGGGTAGGGGTAGGGGTAGGGGTAGGGGTAGGGGTAGTGCAGGCAAGTCATTATCTATGAGTGCTGTAGTGTATATTTTATTTTGTTCGCATATATATAAAAATTGATATATTTTGTTTGTCTGTTTGTTCGTACTCTATAGATTTAAAAACTATAATGAATAAACTCAAAAACTACAATACTGATCATAATGACAAATACAACGATTTGAAAACGGATGGTGGTCCTCGCGTACAAGAATTGGACAAGTCTGTGGTCGATTTCGGTGGACCGTATGGCGGCGCGCCGGCGATTGGACGAATGAGTAGGCACCTTTAGAGTCTGTGACAGATTGACAGACAGTTATAATATTATAGTTACTAGACTGTGGTTATGTATTTGAAATTTAGATGGAAGTGACTTCACTTCCCGTTTGCGATCACGTGACCGGAAGTATGAAGTAAAGCTCTTTCATTTACCTAGATATAAAAAAAAATATTGTTTGTTTATTTTCTTTTACTGTCTAGAGTTGTTGATACTTACAGAAAATTAGTGTTTATATTTTTTGTCACAAGCAATATTTGAACCCTGTTTCACTTTCAAGTCCAACGCTCCACCACTTGCTCTATCAAATTCAAATTCAATTCAAATTCAAATAATGTTTATTGATGTAGAATCCATGGATTGCTTATCAATGTCAAACCAAAATAAATAAAATAAAGTTACATTTAGGTAGGTATAACAATTTAGTCCCAAGCTTTACCATCCTTCAAATAATCATCTATATGGTAATATGCTTTGGACATAAGTTTACTTTTAATAAATAATTTAAATTTCTTAACAGACAAATCTTGTACATGGGTTGGAAGTTTGTTATAAAATTTCACACAACAACATTTAAATGAACCTCCAACCTTATGGAGCCTAGCAGAGAGCGGTGCAAGCTTATGTTTACTTCTTGTATTTACATTAGGCCTATCACTATTTCTTTTAAATGTAGAAATATTTTTACGGACATACATTAAATTTTCAAATATATACTGACCATACACAGTCATTATATTAATACTTTTAAATTTTTCCCTTAGTGACTCTCGTGGACCCATTTTGTATACAGCACGAATAGCCCTTTTTTGTAAAATAAAAATACTATTTACATCCGCGGCATTACCCCACACAAGAATTCCATATGACATAACGCTGTAGAAGTAGCTAAAATAAACCAATCTAGCCGTGTCCATATCAGTCAGCTGTCGAATCTTTTCTACTGCAAAAGTAGCAGAGCTAAGTTTATTTGAAAGATTATTGATATGAGGACCCCATTGCAGTTTTGCGTCCAATCTCAGACCTAAAAATGTTGTAGCATCTACTGCCTCTAATTCCTCATTTTTAACAATTATACTGGTTTTTACTTGCTTTACATTTGGTAATGTAAATTTTATACATTTAGTTTTATTGCTATTCAATAGCAAGTTATTTACATTAAACCAGTTAACTACTTTTGATAGTGCATGGTTCACATCATGAATAACCTGTTGCTGTCGTTTTATTTTAAATAGAAGTGATGTGTCATCTGCAAATAGCACAATGTCATGGTTATCCCTTACGAGGCAAGGTAAGTCATTAATATAGACGAGGAATAGAAAAGGACCTAAGATCGAGCCCTGTGGTACACCGATTGAAACTATTGAGCCAGAAGAAAGCTTTCCATTCACGTCCACTTTTTGAATTCTGCCCTGTAAATATGATTGCAATAAAGTCAAAACTGTATTTCTAACTCCATAGTGATATAACGCGGGGCCTCCGTCCACTGAGCTATATCGATATAAACGGAACTATGAGCAATAGCCAGTTAACAAATTACAAAACCATATAATCCGTTGCGTTACCATTAAACATAAAGGTCGATAAAATTAAATATTGATTCGGTACCAATCTTGAATTGATTGCTACAATTCGACACGAATATCTTTTTAGAAGTGTGTGTTTAAAAATATTTAAAATATAAATAATTATGCTGGGTATAGGGCTAGCACAAGATTCTCGTCATAGAAATGAGAGACTGGTTAGGTTGAAGGTGGCATGACTGACTGAAACAGGATTTTCAGCCGAAACCGAAAACCAAACTGAAATTTATTTAGACATGTTAAAATTTCTATTGTGTTTTTTTTATGTTTACAAATATACAGACAGTTAACTCGTGTTAAATTAAATAAAAAACAATAATAAAATTGAACCCACGAACTCACCCGAAGGACAGTTCACGAATATTGAGTTTCGACGCGACCGAAGTTTTGAGTAATTTTTGGCTGAAAATGACCGAAGCCGGAACCGAATCTTAGGTCGGACACAAGTTTTTTATAATTAAAATTTTATGAAATAATTCTTACCTAGATGTGTCAAATTTATTTTTAGAAGAATGGAACGAGTGGGAATTAACGTTTATCAATTTGTCGGATCACGCTTGGCCATATCATAATGTAGAGTGTTTCTAAGTGGGTTTTTATGAGAAAGTAAAGTAAATTAGCAAACTTTCCATACCGAAATTTTTTTCACGACATATATACATTTCTTTGCCGATCTCTTTGGGAAACAAGTTTATGTATGTAAATCATAAAGTCCGAACTTAAGCACTTGCAATCGCCGGACATGTATGTTAGGAGTGATGAGATGAATGCTTGGCTCCCAAAAGACGTAGCATGATGTTTTATACACATAAACCATCCTCTTGAATTAATCTATCTATTAGTGAATCAAATAGAAATCGGTCCAGTAGTTTTTGAGACTATTAATCTCAAACAGTCATACCAACGTTTATTTTTAATTTATATACATATATAAAATCTGAGATTGTATTGTAGTTATTTATATTATCCTCTCCAAATTGGTTTCAAATCATAAAATAAAAAAGAGTTTATAATTATTATTATTCCAAACAAAGATTTTGGACATTATTTTCTCCACACGCAACAAGAATCAATTCGTCGCGGTGATGTTTTTGGAGTCGATCGATAAAATATTAAAACACCGTGAAGTATATATTTGACAATAGACTCCAAATAGTCCGTATTTACACTGAACACATTAATCTGTAATAAATCTATAATTGTCCTAAAAACTTGATAGCAAGCAGACATGAGATGTGGAAAGGTCACTCTTTATTCTCGACTCGATTAACTTTCATATTTTCATACTTCATGATATTGTGATTGCAAGAAATACCGACGACAGAAATTCGATGTACTTTTAGCCTAGCAATTAGTCAAATTCCTGGTAAAGCAAAATTGTTGTAATATCAAAATATTATGGATTATGGATTTCCTTGTCTTGGATTTCATTACATTTTGCTGCGTCACTGTCGATGGTCAAACTTTGCGGATATACGATTGCGAATAAAAATCATCCAAACCATCTCAAACTAATATTATACACGCGTCTTTTCTAAAAGTGTCTTTTTTTTATTTTTCCTTCTTTCGCATCAAAACAGAACAACGGCTCGATGTAATTTATTTGCACAAAAATAGTTGGACAGGCTACTTTTGTCCCGGAAATCCTTCGGAGTCAATTATTATTTCACATTTCAAAAATTTCCATGGGCGAAACCGGGGCGTAATTCAATATTCTTTAAACTCGAATATAGTAACTCGATCATCGAATATAAAGAGTGGTCACCCGCCCGTGACCTACTCGCGACGATCAACCATACAAATCAATTCCATAACAGACAATATCGATTACATTTAGTTTTACACGCACAACTGACCATCACTCCGGAGACACGCTGTTTTATTAGCAATCTATCATATATTCACACACTTTCCTTTTATAATAAATCTTCACGACCTTTATACGTTCCGGTGTGACCAGAGTAGCCAGTTGCCCATATTAGACAGTACAGGCGGCATTTTGTCATTTCTCTATTATAGGTTCCAGGTTTTCCTTGCCAACTTCCCAAGAGATACCAAGTAAAGATACGATAAGATAGATCTTACAAGTGTTGACGTGTGTGCCCGAAATTCTTAAGTGACGTAGTTAGTCCTGTTTTTATCAAAAACATCAGAATAAATATGTAGAATTCCTGTTGCACGACATTCGGCCGCTTAAAATATTGTGTCAACCTTTCGACAATATATTTAGCGAATTCGAGATGTTATCGATATGTGATAAGTTTGTGTACTGCTGGCGAAAACGAACGAGCATTTGAGTTTAAATTAAATTGGTACAATACAGAACATGGCGATTAAATTCTATTTTAGATATGTAACAATTTAGTTCTCATTATAAAATAGGGAGTCATTTGGTGAAATGGGGCGGATATGCGTAACAGGAAGTAAATATTCTACATATATTCAATATATATATAAATCAATTGCCACATGTATGACGGAGCATCACTTGAGAGCGGCTCTACCGATTTGGCTGATTTTGTTTTGTTGCAAGAAAAATTGGAGAAGTTGCCCGAAAAAGGGAAAATTCGGGAAACACTGAAGTGCTTTTTTGTATGAACTCAACATAAAAGTTAATATAGGCTCCACGGGCGAAGCCTCCATAAACCAAATTGTATTGAAATAGTTAGGTACACTGCAATATTAGGATGACCTTTATAAGGTGAAATTCTAGTGAAAAGTTAATATTCATCATTATAACTCAAGATACAGAATAAATCACAATCCGCAATATACCCCTTGAAATGTAATAAATACTTAACAAAGCAACCACTTCAGTCGGAATTAGAAAACTTTTATATCATTGAAGTCAGAATAATTTAATTTCTTTTAAAATTATAGAAATCAGTTAACAGAAGTGAAAAAATATAAAACTATAATTAAGCATGCTATAAACGACACAATTTGAGATATGTACGGTCATAAAAAAGTCAATAATAAAATATAATTTTAAGGCCAATGTAAATTAAAAAATTAACGTCAATTAAATCACTACAGGAGCCCGATAGAACAACATTGTTCAAACTGAATTTAAATATTAATTGTCAACAAATCGATTTGGTAAGCAATAAAGTTACTCCAGAAATAATTCTAAAACTCGCTTTCTTATTAACTCGATGTCTTAATTGTGGGCACATCTACAAAGAAAATCTCTGAAAGCAGTCATTTATCGAAAAGCGTTGGCCGTTAATTAGTAAGTATCCTGAGCTGAGCCCGCTTCGATATAATCGTTGCCTCACCTCTCTATTCCTTATTTAAAACTAAACCTATCACCCTTCCTTATCGCTCCGACTATTATTTGTATATGTTAGAATGTGTGAGATATATGTTTGTGCAGGGCTAAGATAGTGATCATTCGGCGCCGGCACCCGACGGCCCTAATGTGTATTTTAAATGTTTACTAATGAACACGATTATTTAAAGTGACATTTTCGGATTTCACCGCCGCCATTACAAATACCACGACAACACAGCAACCAGCGCGATCTATAACAAGAATTAACAACATATGTAACCTGCACCTAAACACAATTAACACTCGCTGGCACTTACATTATTATTAACTTTCATTTAATTAAAACCTAACTACCCCACATATACTGTGATGATACGACCTTATTTTCCTGGCCGCTTACAAGCTGGCCATCATAAATAGCATTTATTTTAATTTTAGAACACGATATTGTTCATTTTAATTCAATAGAACATTGTATGTTATTTTCAAATTTATATAACCTAAATTAAAATGTTACTCATTCCTTCACAAACTGTTGACTTAGGCAGTCATTCTGCCAATTGTAAAATTTATTATATTTCTATTTTATCAACTAAGTAAACAACTAAGTAAAATGTATTGAATCAATATTCAAGAACTAATATCTATGTTAATATAAAAGGAGCGCAAATAAGTATTGTAAGTATTTTTATCATACTTTGTATTGTGTTACTTCAATAGCTTAACGCCCTGTAGTAATGTGTAGTTCATTTTTATTACAGTGCGCTCCTTTTATATTAACATAGATATTAGTTCTTGAATATTGATTCAATACATTTTACTTAGTTGTTTACTTAGTTGATAAAATAGAAATATAATAAATTTTACAATTGGCAGAATGACTGCCTAAGTCAACAGTTTGTGAAGGAATGAGTAACATTTTAATTTAGGTTATATAAATTTGAAAATAACATACAATGTTCTATTGAATTAAAATGAACAATATCGTGTTCTAAAATTAAAATAAATGCTATTTATGATGGCCAGCTTGTAAGCGGCCAGGAAAATAAGGTCGTATCATCACAATACTTCAGTTAATTTAATTGTCATTGTCGGAACATAAGAAAGAAAGCTAGAGAATGCACTTCTGCAAGTCTACTGGAAGATTCATTTATTCATTGCGAAATTATATTACCTACGTAAGATTATTAATAAAAAAAATGTGTTGTTTGCTAAAAATTATTGTAGAGGAGTAGGGGTCCAGCGCTTGTCGGTACTCCGCTGAGCAGATTTTGAAGAAAAAAAATAAAAAAAAACCTCTCCTACCAGCTGGCAGAAAATGAGTGAACAGCATTTGTGGGGGGGGGACCTCTCGGTTGTAGGAAGAATATTTTCTGCCAATTTATTGAAAGAATTTTGCAAGTAGCTGCTGGGAGTAAATTGGCAGAAAATATTTTTCTTACAACCGAGAGGTCCCCACAAATGCTGTTCACTCATTTTCTGCCAGCTGGTAGGAGAGGTTTTTTTTTTTTTTTTTTCTTCTAAATCGGCTCAGCGGCGTACCGACAAGCGCTGGACCCCTACTCGTCTACAAGAATTTGTAGAGGGGGGCTCAGACTACACGAGAAAGAGGTTTTCTGCCGGCAAGTGCTTACAACCACTTTCTGTCTCCATCTCTCTAACTTTTTTTTTTTTTCATATTTATATAATATTTTTTCATCTTTGCAGAATATTTGCAGACTTGTAGTAGATAATTTGAAAATACATGTTACAGGCTGATACAGGGTGGGTTATACAAAAGGTTTCATGAAAAAATCTAAAATTTTATTAGGTTTTTATAACGTAATGAGTTTAAAAATTAATAATTAAAAATATCGAAAAATGCATTGTAGCATGTAAAGATATTCAGTCCATTCCACGTCTATCCCTATCGCATACAGGCGTGAGTATAAGAATGTAATTATATTCCTGCATTATTTAAAAAACCCCACGATGTTTTGTGTCGAATAGAAAGCCCAATAGATATCGTTAAACGATATGTATATAATTTACATATTTAAGTATTAATGAATGAACGTATCATGTTACATTGTACGAAATACATTTAAATGTGTTTACTTGTTTTCTTAATTTAGGATAAATACGAAATATTTCAATTTTAAATTTTTATTTGAAAGAACACACTTTGAGTCTGAATTACTTTGTTAGTGGCGCCACCTCGGTTCTCATATCAAAGAAATATTAAAGTGCTAAGTATATTTCTATGGAGAACAATTTTACAGGATATCAAAACAATATCATTTTACATAAAAGCTATTTCTCCATTTATGATTATGTGCCAAAAGCAAGTGAGTCGTTGGCAACTTCTCGTATGTTCACTTCTTATAAAAATATATTCCTCTATTTTTTTTTTATTTTTTTTTTTTTCATAGATCAAAGTTTATTTACAATTTACAAACTAAATATTATATAGGTAATATATATCTACAAACAAAGTTTAAATACAATAAAAATTAAAAATTAAACGCAGGGAACCCCATGAGTGGCTCTCTAATCATCAATATGTAATACATACTCATAAGTAGAAAACCTCGAAATCACTGTCCTGTGGTAAAGTGTCAAGAAGGCTAGCAGCGTTTCCTCGCTGTATAGCTATGCTAATACGTTGTCCAAGGTATGCTCCAGCCCTCTTGTCACCTGAAATGTCGATTAGACGAGATGGTAGTTCCTTATATAATTTCTTTGCTCCGAGGCCCCACGGACCCAGGTTTGCGTACTTACTCCGTTTGAGGTTTTCAGCTGTTGTTGCTGCTGCACCAGCGTTATTAGATGTAGCCTGGACGTGAGAAGCCGCCAATGTATCGACACAGGTAGCGTCCCACACTAACGGTCTTCCCTGCGTCCAGGGCACGAGTGTCATACCGTCGGGCCTTTTTCCATCATCACGTGCCATACCAGGCGGCTCTAATATAGCTGGCACGTGGACAGTGGCAAGGGCCCTACGGATGACATCATTAAGACTGGCGTGGCGTGGTATTTTACCAGCACTTTTCGTACATGATAGTCCGTGATGTCCCAGAGAATCGACATTTTGACCGCAGCGACATTGATGGGGTTCATTAATTTTGATACTGAGTCGTAAGCACACAGAAAGACGAAAAGTAATGTTATCTAATTTAGTAACAATTTTAGAATTTGGAATATTCCTCTATTTAGTGTACAGACAGGCTTGCCACCTATCCTGATTAATATAAGTCAGAAATTCTAAATTTTAAACCAGTGATCCTGCTGTCTACACTTTGATTGGTTAATTAATAGATCCGGGAATCTCCGAAATAAACAAAACCATTTGACAATTTTATTATGAACTATATATAATTAAGATCGCCATCTGGTCGCGGTGATTATCTACAAACATTAGCAAAAACAATATTTTTACATAATTAACATATTATATTTCTACATTTTATAATATGAATGCTAATCTATGAAAGTTTGTTAATTATGTTCTAGTTTTTTAAACCGGTACCGGTAGATTAGCGGTCTAACTTGCGAATTTTATTCAGGGTGTGGCTGATGTCTGATTCTTCAGGAATATGAGTCACTTAGAAGAAGTACAATATTTTATAGGTACCTAATATTATAAATGAAAGAATAGGTATGTTTGTACGGAGCAACGGAGTGACAGAGATAGATAGAGGGCCAAGTGAGTAACATATTTGGTTAGGTACTTGTAATACCGCGAAAATTTTTCTGAGATATTAAAAAAAAACGATTTATAACCGTGCTAAGCTTGGGCGTGTCGCTAGTACTTTTATACTTCCTTTAATAATAATCATATACTAGCGACCAGACCTGGCTTCGTCCGTGTAATTTTAATATCACCGATCCCGTTGACACATCTTAACAGTAACAAAATTGATCAGAAGATAGTTTTGAATCTATAAGGCACAAACAGACAATTATACCGACATCCATTTTTATACATAATACTAGCTGTGCCTTGCCATTGCACCCGCGTTAATGGTTACTGATCCTATAGTTACTAGCGTGATGTTATATAGCCTCTCAACAATTGGTCTATCAAATGCAAAAGGAATTTCAAAGGCTTTCAAACAACCAAACTCTTCAGCTTTTTAAAATTTTTTTTTCTTCACAGGTTATCATACAGCTCCCGAAACCGTGTTACGGTTCCAGGGTACCCAGCGGAAGACCAAGTCTCCCTCGTTTAGCCGATGGTATTTGTGAGGCTATACCTAACGAGTGGCTAGTTCTGTTGAGATATATTTAGATGGAAAAGCCTCTAAGTGTGGTTTGTCGGATAATGTACATAAGTTTTTATTTAAAAAACAAAATTGGTATTAACTAGGCATGATTAGTATAAATGGATAATGAATTCCCGATATCAAAAAACTATTATGAAAATATTTTTATTGAAAAGAGAAATTCCTAACATTTTTTATCAGAATGTGGTCCCTACTATATTCTTATTTATTTCTGAATCGTGTATATCGTCGATATATATCAATCTTTTTCCCAACAAGTTACGTTGTGGTTAAAAAGATTCTCATTGATGTAAAATATTTCATGCTTTCTTCCACCAATATGCACCAATCCAAAGCTCTGCCTCAATGGCTTCATCTAGTAGCAAAAAAGTAAACAACCATAGTGAAGGACTTTTATAATTTTCTATCAGTATAAAGGTTGTTTAATTATCGTCCCACAACTCACAAGCCACAACACAAGTGTTGACACCAAAAATAGTTCTCATTAAAGTAACGACTGGTCGGACACGCGCGCACTAAAACTACACAAAACCAATGGGAGGTCGAGCTTAATTATTAATGGTATGCAAATAGATATATTAATCGTATTTCATAAAGACTATATGATAATGTGGTTTCATCACGAACCTAAAACGCATTTATTTTTATATTTACTCAAATATATTATATGTATCTACGCAATTATGCATGGAAATTATTATAAAAGTGCCCTACTTTGTCTTTGATAGACTTAATTAACATTACATTTGTAGTTTGCATTGTTGATAATAAAATTGTAATCTAAAGTGGTTCAGGGTTTTAGAAATTTTCGTTCATAAGCTACTTATAAAAAAAAATCTTCATGGGTTGCCTTACAGCTCCCGGGAACCGTTTCCGGCCCCAGGGTACCCAGCGGAAGACAATGTCTACCCCTCATTTAGTCGAAGATTTTTTAAGGCTATACCTAACGAGAGGCAGCTCCGTTGAGGTATGTAGAATTGTAGATGGAAAACGATGCGATTTGTCGGATAATGTACATAGCTTTTTTATTATAAAAACCCATTCGGATCTGGGGATCGAACCCGCGATTTCTCAGTCGTGAGCCGACGTTTTACCCACTCGACCACCGACGATACTTATAAATTATAATTAAATGGCCACGATTTACCAATTTTGGGATAATTTCTTATTATCTAGAGATAATATAATAGATATTAATAAAAAAATAACATCTATTCTATGATCTTATTTATCACGAAATACAACAACCGGGTACCTTATTTTAGCCTCAGTTTGAAGAATGTAAGCGGATATTGGTTTATTGTGTATTCTGAGATCTAAATATATCTCATCAAAAGTTATAAACATACACAATAACAACATTCATTCTATTCTCATTCTATGAATTTCTTACCGAACATCGGAATCCTAAAATGCATCAGTAGGTGACCACTCCATATATCAAATCAAAGTATAAAACAACATATTTATGTTCAAGTTAATCTTGAGTTCTTGGATTTAAGTACGATTTAACACCTTTTTATTTTTAAAAGGAAGATTACAAAGTACAGAAACAAGTGCGCTAAAACAAACCAAAAAAACAACCATTCATCGAATGAATAGAAACAAAAACATTAAATGCGTCATAATATGGTCATAATAAAGTTTTTGACGCAAAATATCAAAATCGTCACGGTCAATTTTATTTAAAAATACCTGAGTTAGTCCGTTACAGTAAAATATAACGAGCTTATTAACATAAACATACACAAGGTGCGGTGACTTCACAACAACTAATAACACTTTACTAAATAATCAATTTCAATAGACACACCCATTATTGACTAAATTATCTTATTTATTTCCTGGATTAGAATCCCGGATAAAACCCATCTAATTTAATTAAAGTATCTATAAACAATCCCTTCTAACTAATATTTAAAGAAATAACACGGTGCGTTTTTTTTTAATGACCGGTCCCCAAGATTTCTAGTGAAATATAAATAGCATCTACATTAGATGTACATTCGATAACGAAACGATAGAGTTCAATTTGAAACCGAAGGTCCAGGATAGATCCTCTCTCTATATTTAATGTCACTGGCTAAAAGTGGAAATTGTTACGAATCCTTTGGCTCAGCGCAGGATATAGTTTTCTGAGTTTCCTTGTCTAAGTTAGTACGTTTAGTGTTGTTTTTTAGAAAACTTAAATGTAGTTTACCCATGATTTTCAATACTATAAACGAAGAATTCTTGTATACAAAATGTCTATCAATTAAAAACGTTGGTCGGAAAATCCATCTGTTTGGAAGAAATCATTGGGAAATCAATTTTCAGGTTTTTCAGCAACGACAACCACGACAAAACTAAATATTGAGAACTAAATTACAGCATGTGCTTTCTCATTCCATGGTGCCAAGAATCATACATATAAGTAGGTAAGTATATAACAATCTATATACCTATATATATAAAAGAAAGTCAGTTAGTTACACCATTTATAACTCAAGAACGGCTGTACCGATTTGGCTGAAAATTGGTGGGGTGGTAGCTTAGAGCCAGGAGACGGACATAGGATAGTAGCGGTAGCGGTAGTGGTAGTGGTATACTGGTAGTTGTTTTCCACGGACGAAGGAAAGTAAATAGCAGGCAAGCCAACGTTTGGGCAGGACAACGTCTGCCGGACCCGCTAGTAATTATATATATATATATATAACAAGTAAGATTAGATTAGATTAATTTCAAGTACAGCAATCTAATATAAGTACTTGATTTTGACAATCACTTTGGTTTTATACTCTAAAAAAATTAAGTTTAGCCCGCGGCTTTGCTCGTTTGCGTTATATGGGAGTGCCAGCCGCCAGCCATATACTACAAATAGATTGTATGAACGTCACAGACCACAGTAATCCGCTATATGAGCCTGGTTCCACTTAGATCGTAATAAAATCCTAATTCCGGATTACAACATATTGTATTGATTGTAATATGAATTATTGACTGACTTTTACATATTACGATGTGGTTTTAAACTTTAAATTATAAAAGTTGTATTTTTTATAGACTTGCTTATTTTACCTACTTATACCTATTGCGTATTATTTCAGTAGGTATATACGTTCATTAAAAATACCAGTACTGGATGTTTTCTATAATGAAAAATTTTTATTTAAATTTTATTGAGAGATTTCTGTAAAATAATTAAAAGTATTTCACAAAATATAATATAATATTAGTAATATGTGCTGATCATTTTCAGTAAATTTAATACACGAAGTAATAATTTATCATTTTATTCGAATCGACATCTCTTTTTTCTATTTTCGACCTCGAATTTCAATACTCGTAGTCGTAGCACCTTCATCGTATCGTGTGTTGTAAAGAGCACAAAGGCGTGTCGAGGAGATCGGTCACGACATGTTGCCCTCTAAATCCGAATATTGGAGTCAACGGTTGATGTAAAAATTGATTTTCTTGTATCACACACGAATAGCTGTTTATTATAGAAAATATGAAAGTGTGTAGGCGGAGCGGTTACCATTGTCATGGGAGGGGTCGAGATCTCATATAAATTATATGAAGATATGGACGTATTCATGTTTAATATCATTTATGATTCTTTACGCAATCTTGCGTTACCCATTAATAAGAGTTCGGTGCTAAAAAAAATTATAAAGCAAACATATTTATTTGTTAAAGACAAATATATAATATCTTGGACGGATTGCATGCCAAGTCTGGGATTGTTTCTCGTAATTTGGACATGGCCTCTATTGGCCTCAAAGAATGAAGACATGGCTGTATGGTTTTACATAGACCTTTGCCTTTTCAAAAAAAAGAAGACTACCAAAAAAAACATTTATATGTTTGTCTGTCTGTCTCTGTCACCTGTGATTATTAAAAATAATTGGCCAACAGCGAGTTGCTGGGGGTTCGGTACCATTTTTTGGGAGACAGGATCTTCGTTTAGGTTTTCCTGTAAATATTATATTCCCCATTTTTTCAAAATTTTGGACTCATTAGTTTCAGTTTCAGAGATAAGAGGGGGGACGGGACGGTCAAAACGAGCCCTTTTATTTGATAAGTCACACACTTTAAGTATCTACCAAAGGAGACGTGAAGGGTATAAATCATCGAACAAATTTTTCTGCCACTTTTGGCGGGGGGGGAGGTAAACGCCTAGTACTAGCCCCTGTACCATTGTATTTTTCTGTCGTTTTATTGTCGCAACGGATTTTACGTTATATGATGATTATGTTAAAATACAAACATAATAATTATAATTAATGATTGGAAACACTAAGTTTGACGCCCTAGATCGCCTTTCCCGTTTAAAACATCACAATTAACTATTTCCTTAGAGCGCTGTCTCGCGACACAAAACGATACCAACGAAATCTAAGGTAACTTATTACTGCGCACCTGGTCAGTATAACTGGTCAAAGGGGGAAAAAAGACGGACAGACAGACAGAGACACAAGAGTGTTCCTATACTACTTTCCTTTTTTTAATAGAATGTACAATGGATACAATGTATATAAAACACTAAATGCTGAGTTAAAATAAGGAAATATCTTAAATACTCAAAATGCAATGGAGTATCATTTAAAAACATTTGGGAAGACCAAGTCTCACCCGTTTAGCCGATAGTATTTGTGAGGCTATACCTAACGAGTGGCCAGTTCTATTGAGGTATATTTAGATGGAAAAGCCTATAAGTGTGTTTTGTCAAAGGTTTTGTCGGATAATGTACATAATTTTTTAATTAAAAAACCCATTGGTACATACCTTGTTAATACCAGACGTCTTAAGGACCGTTGGTCAAGGTCATCTTGTATCTGTCAAAAACATGGCAAATCTCAGTTAATCCTGGAAAGGTAAGTTTATTTATACAACATTTCCTTACCACATATTAGATAGTTATTATTTTCAATTGGATTGAGCCATATTTTTATTATTTGGAGTTCTTAATAGCCATAGTTTCTAAAATTAAAACATGGCCCAATCCAATTTAAAATAATAACTATCAACTGTGTGGTAAGGAAACGTTATAGGTATAAATAAACACAACTTTCCAGGATTAACTGAGATTTGCCATATTTTTGACAGTTATAAGATGACCTTGGCCACCTTTGAGTATTTACCAAAGGAGACGTGAAGGGTATAAATCATCGAACAAATTTTTCTGCCACTTTTGGCGGGGGGGAGGTAAACGCCTAGTACTAGCCCCTGTACCACTGTATTTTTCTGTCGTTTTATTGTCGCAACGGATTTTACGTTATATGATGATTATGTTAAAATACAAACATAATAATTATAATTAATGATTGGAAACACTAAGTTTGACGCCCTAGATCGCCTTTCCCGTTTAAAACATCACAATTAACTATTTTCTTAGAGCGCTGTCTCGCGACACAAAACGATACCAACGAAATCTAAGGTAACTTATTACTGCGCACCTGGTCAGTATAACTGGTCAAAGGGGGAAAAATTGGCCCCTCCATAGGCTTAGTACTCTATGTTGGCCACCGTCCCTTAGCCAATCGGTTTTTCAATCAAAAAATATAATGATACTGCTAACAGGGCCAACATAAACATCAAATTGGTCCTTCAAGAGTTCTAAAAACTATAAAATAATGTATTAGCAACAAAGATCGCCAAAGCTCTGCCGCGCACTAACTAAGTATCCATTAGTTAAGTACCAGGTTTATAAAGCTATAATAAATCAATAGAAAGTAATCAAAAAACTTTAAATAGGGAATATAAAATGATTAATGCTGCTATTACACTATTTAGTAGTTCACCTGCCACGACCACTTGGGAGTCTTGAGAAGCCCTATACTCGCTCAGGCTTCGCATATATCTCCACTCCAGCCGTAACTATCTCTGTGCAAAAATTGACATCGATTCGTTGCTCTGTTTTCACATAAAACATAGACAAACAAACAGGTAAACATAATATAAAGCGTATTGAGAATAATGCGGACTGAAAGATGATGTCAAATTAAAGAAAAGTATGTTTACGCTGCTTTGGAGACGTTGAGAGAATGAAAGATTGGCTAAAAAGTGTTTATATGGCTGGAGTGAAAGGAAATGCTGGCAGAGGACGACCATTTGAACATATAAAAAATGTATTGATCGATGTAAATACACAACGTACGAAAGGTATGATGAATATAAAAGAAGCGAAAGAGGTATGTCAGGATCGTAACAAATGGCATTCGATTGTCTCTGCCTACCCATTTTGGGATAAAAGGCGTGATGATAGATAGATAGGTAAAGTAAAGAGATAAAGTTTGTAAGTTTGCGTGTAGGGGGTAATCTCTCAAACTACTGAACCGATTCTAAAAATTATTTCACGAATAGAAAGCTACGTAATATACCCGAGTGCTATAGGCTATATTTTATTCTGTTCGAAAATATCCACGGGCGAAACCGGGGGCGGAAAATTCTATAAAAAAAATATTAGTTTACTTCAGCAACACGCTACGATATAAAATAACTAGATGACCGTTAGTTCAACTGATCTCCAACAAAAAAAAATTGTCTAATTTTAAAAGAAACATTTATTTTAGATTTGATGGTTTATTTTTCGTCATTAGAGTGAAAAATAATCTTCAAAATGGCGTATCAATACAGTTTGATAGCGACAAAAACACCTTTGAGAAATAATATAAAGAGATACTTAGTATTTTAGCATTCTGCCTGGATTCCCAAGACTCCAGTGTAGTGTATATAACCTTGACTAAGCAAGAAAATTTGTCTTCCTCGAGAACACGGAAATTAAAAAAACGAGCTAGTCTTATACTCACCTTGGTAATAAGCAACATTAACATTATATCCTGATTCTACGTCACGTCATGGGGACCAACGCACGCGTCGCGGGAATAGGGCATATCACAGTCGGCGGGATCATCTCAGATACCGATTAATCGGATATTGGTAGAATTGCGACGATAAGCCAGCACTGTTGCCATATATCAAAACAAGAAGAAGAAGAAGAACATTATATCCTGAAAACACTTTATACACAACACTGTATGTTAAGCGCACATGCGTTCTCCTTCTCTATTTCCCTTTCTCTTTCTCGTCACACACACGCACACACTGTTGGCTGACAGTACCAACCTCTGGGAAAATCCGCGCGCACTTCCTGTTACACACTTCCGTCCATTTTCACAAAATCACTCCCACAGATTTCAGGAAAGCTTCAAAAATTTGTTTCTTTTGCTTTTACATCATTTCGTTTAGTAATAGTTTAAAAATGAATAGGGTAGATGACAGGGTAAACAATATATTATTCTACTTAGTCCGTCATTTAGATTATCAAAAAATATTGGACACGTATTTTTTCTTTTGTCAATCAAACAAAAAATGACAGAGATAAAGCGCCTCAAAGTTTGGGAGTGGGGGCTGGTGACGTAACGCCTTGCTAAAAATGTACTAAGGCGTGACGTCACGCGGAACTTTAGCGGGCTATATCTTCATCATTTTTTGTTTAATTGACAAAGGAAAAAATACGTGTCCAATATTTTCTGATAATCTAACTGACGGACTAATTAGAATTTTTAAGTCATAATGCCTATTGTTAAGTTAATAAAGTGTGTGTGCACCTTAAGAGATATTCACACGGTTTATTAGTTAACATCACAGTTTAGTGCCCCACTCGATGGGTGGTATACAATGTACGAGAACATAAATCTAGATACATTAACAGGGTTACTTCTACGACCGAATTGTTAAATGTTATGGACACTATTTTATGGCGATCAACTCTCGTGGCCAAGGACTTAGCTAGCTTTTAATAGGTACTTAGTTACTACATACTTAGGGGAATAGTTTACGAAGCAGGTGGATCGAGGTTTGAATTATATCAAAAAAGTTCAAAATATATAATTAGGCTCTTCGGCCTCCGCTCTATGTGGATTTTAATTTCTTTCAAAAGCTTTACTACTTTTCGCCTTCTGAAAAAACATCGAATGTGATTAATGATTTTGGCGAAGAATAACCCCCGTACCACTGTATTTTCCTGTTTTTATATTGTCGCAACGGCTTTGACTTTATAGGTATGGAGATTATGTTAAAATATAAACATAATAAAAATAGCAGACACTTGTCTCGCTACACAAAACAATCTTATGGCCAAATTACAAGAAAATTTGAGGAGGGGGCAACTCGTCTATGAACTCTCCTTAGTCTTATTACACTATAATCGCTAAAAGATTTATCAAAATACATTCAGCAGTTTCGGAACCATATACAAAGAAACCTTGTAAAAACAGTTATTTATGCTTTAATATCGTGTGAATGTCCCACTTGATATTAATTTTGAAATAGCAGACAAGCACTTCAACTTTATTTATTTGTATAGATTAACTACAACATGTATATAGCCATGACAGTTAACATACAATTTTAAAAGCAAGCAAAAAGCAAAACCTAGTCGACAATTTCAAATGTCACCATTTTGACCCGGGCTCGGCCATAAAATTAATTAGTGGATAGGTGCGATATGGACGGATTTACGATACCAACTCATAAAATACATTGAAAACTATTTGTTTATGCACTTGTGGCATGCACTGTACTCTTTCATAGTTTGAAAGCAAACCTATTTTTATACTATGCCTTGCTTTAAAAATCAATAATATTACCCATTTTATCCATGCATGCGAGGGCTCATTGGATCAGGGTATGTTCAGGGTATTTTAACAAAATGAGTACCTATAGATTACGAGAACACTGGGGGTTAACCCTTCCCCTACCCCATGAAGGCCTTAAACCAATTCTTGCCCACTCCTGAACCAAAACCAGGCTACACCAGATGTTGTCAGTCTTTCTTTCAGTTGTTGGATGATACTTTACATTAGGCATTAGTATAATATCTATATATCTAAGAGGGGTAGGCAGAGACAATAGAATGCCATTTGTTACGATCCTGACATACTTCTTTCGCCTCTTTTATATTCATCATACCTTTCATACATGCTCGGCGATTGTGTGTACTTTTAATATTGCCTTCGATCAATAATTTTTTATGTTTAATAAAAGTACACCTAGGTCGTCCTCTGCCAGCATTTCCTTTCACTTCAGCCTTATAAACCTTTTTAGTCATTTATAGTATAATAGGTCGTTCATTACCATTGCAATAATAGTATGTTAAAATTATTAGTAACGGCACGTTATATGAGGTATATTTTTCAGTGTTAGTACCTATGACCTGCGGATTGCCCCACCGTAGGTGTTATTGTCGTTTATTGTCGTAATTGGCTCACTCCGGGTCCCGCGCGGCCGTGTCGCTAATGGCGAGCTACACATTACTCTCTCGGAACACCCCGTGGACGAACTAGGGATGTAGAGATGAGAGACTTGAATCAGATCAGATTTAATTATTCATATAGACGGTGTAATGTTCTACAAACTTCGGTGACAATAGAGACGCGTTGGTTTCGTTGGGTGACTGGTATAGTTTTGTACCTCCACTTTAATAAGTTTAGCGGTATACCATATTACTTTTTATAGACGGTTCCAAGCCCGAACTTACCTTTGTCGGTATTATTTTTCTCAAAAATATTTTTATCTATAGTTTCACGCAGAATATGTACGAATATAATTTAATGTACATATAATGTGTATGTTAGTAGCCTATCAAATAGTCCTAAGTTCGAAAAAAATATTGTTGCAAAATGTTTTATGGCAGTGCCCAGCAAAGAATAGACTCCCTACCGGTATCCAATGTCTGTGATTTCGTTTCTTCTCCACCATAGAAGATTAAAAAATATGTTAGGTATTTAATACAATAATATTATTCCAGTACCTATGTAGGTATGTGGGAATCAAATAGATGAAACAAACGATACCTCCCCTCCACCTACTTACAAACCTTCACGCCTGTTTCCCAGAGGCAGAGAGTATGGAGCGCCACTTTTCTCGATCTTTACATACTTCTCTTGCTTCATCCACATCCATACATCGTTTCATACAATACATGGAAATTTTGGAAGTAACGAGCCACACCTCAATGAGCTCAACATAACAAACAACACTATAGTTCCCCGCGAATCGCGGACAGTGAATGATAGGACTCGCCGGCGGCCCCCGATATTTATGGGATCCTGGTACCCGCTGTGAGCATCTTCAATGATTTACGTACACCACACCATCTGAACCAGCCCATTCTACCACCTATTTATTCGTTCGCAATTTGTCATGAAAACTCGCACGTAATGTATTATTTAATATTCTATTTTAGAAGCGAATTATGTTGATCAGCATGTAGCCTAGTTGACTGTGAAGTACTTTATATCTACCTGCATTTAAAAATAACTTTTTAAATCAAATGTTTATAAAATATGTAATTAGATATTCATCGAGACGATGGGTCATTGAGCCGAGACGGCTAAAACTTTCAACCGCAGACTCAGCAAGCCTCTCCGTCTGGCCACTGGAGACCCTCTGAGCAAGGAGTACTTTGTACAGAAGATCAGCGTGGCTATACCTACAACGAGGTAACGCGGCAAGCATACTCGGCACCCTGAGCACATCGTCTAGACTAGACAATAAAAAAATTTAACCTTTTATTAAAATTAAGTAGATATATATTATATGCAATAAAATATGCATGCATATATGTAGGGAAAAATAATTTTCTACATTAAAATTTAGACATTTTTAGTTTGGTCAACAAAATAGCTGCCTATGGAAAAAAAAAAATATCTAGATTGGTATGAAAATTTTTACAAATTATTTATAAGTACAAATTCTTACAATAACATATTCTATTCTGTATTTTTATGATAATGGCTTCCATGCAAACAAATTTAATGAAATTATTTCCTCAATGCAAATCAAGTACCTAAACATAATAAGATTTTCTAAACGCCTGTTTTTTTTCATATGACTACCTATAAATGCAAGCTGCCATGGTTTCTATTCCCACAGTCGAGTGGGCATCGAGTATTTTCTTAAGGTTGAATAAAATAATGTAAACAAAGTTACAGCCCGTTACAACCTTGTATAGAAAGAAGTCTTCCCATGGCTAGAATTTATATGTCACAAATCTTTCATTTCCATTTTCCAGGGTGAAATCTCTAGTCATATAACATCCAATCCAAGCAAGGTACTCGGCCAAATTGATATTAGGACACCTATATCGATGTGGTCTCTAAATTCGTATCGAATCTTATAATAATTTTAACGAATTATTAATTGTTAATTAAATTAGAATCAAGTAATACAATTAGATTGTCTTATCATTCTTCTTGCTGTAAATCATCTCAATAAATATAAAACATCCTGGGGCACCAATTAGTACTATTTTGAAAATGATTAAAATATTTCACATAATATGAGAAGATAGTACGTACTGTCCAGTCATGGTTCCTGAGAAACTCTTGCAGTTACGACTTGAGATTAGGTACACCATTATTTAATATGTTTCGAGACTTTTTAAAAGGTTTCTAACAAACATTTACCCCCTTTAAGATTTTCTGGCAAGGGGCTGTCCATTTATTACGTAAGACATTTTTGACCACTTATTTCATCCCCCTTCAACCGCTATGTAAGAAAAATAACGTTATTTTACATAAGAAATATCTAGAATATTATCTTATAAATAAAAAAATACATTCAACCCCCATCCAAACGAAAGTATATTGTAGGTAAGTTTCCTTATGACAGTTATGACCAACTCAATTGAGTGACATATTATAATACATTTACAGAACCAAATTATATTTAGGGTTCCCAACCCTCCGGGAATGTCCGGGAGACTCCGGGAATTATGTATAACCTCCCGTGTTCCCGGCCCACAGTAAGTTCTCCGGTTTTTTCTAAAATAAAATTAATTAAAACAAACAGAATAAACGTATCGATAGATAACGTATAACAAGATGCATAAACGACACGACTTAGATGTGTTTGGTTCTCGGGCCACTTTCCAAACCACGATTGGAAAAATTGATTTTTTTGAGTGTTCTTAGTTATTAGTTTAGAAATTGTTTTCGTGTAAATTATTATTATTGTATTTTTTGTGTTATTATTATTATTATTCAATTACTTTTTTTTTCTTATCAATGTTGTGTTGTTGTTATAAAAATGTTAATAGCCCTATAATTGACACTGCGTCTACTAAGTTACAAAAATGTACAATGCATATGTGTGGACGTAGGTGTTGTTGGGCTATTTATAATAAATAAATAAATAAATAAATAGTGAAAGCATAATTACAAATACTACAAAACTTAAATTTTTCATGAAATACCTTTTATGCTTATGTGTTAAAAAACCGTGAAATATCAAATGCTTCTCGAAAAAAATGTAAATATTTGCGACTTTCCTTCAACACCAACAGAATCACCCCCCCCCCCCCTGATTTCCGAGAGTTGGTAACCCTAGTAGAGTTTCGACCACAGGTTTCGACATTTGACTATGGACGGTCAATATAATTTTAATAATGGAACCTTCATGCCTTTCGAGAGCCGTAAGGTAACCCGTAAAGAAAAAAAAGGACGTAATTATTATCCAACACATAAAATAGCTGTAAAATTGTTAACCATTTTAACAGTAGGTTTACGAGGACTCATGTCTCGGGTTTGTTTTTTAAAGTTACAGTTTCTGTAGTTACAGTGTGCTAACTGAAACAGGCCCATACTGAAATAAACCTAAGAATCCCGATGTTCCCATAAAAGATAGTCTCCCTACATATTTTAGAATGATTGAGCTCGAGCAATATGAAACAGTGGAGCAATATGTCGAATCAGGCACTTGAGACGCGCGTGGGCGCGTGGGCGGGAGGACCTCTACAAAATGATTTCTAATAAAGTGCTGAGAACTGAGAATAAACGAGGGAACATTTTTACCTATGTAAGTCAAAATGAAAAACTTTGTGTTGTATAGGTACTCTTTTATTGTCATCGTGTATTTATTTATTTATTTTTGTGGAAAACATTTTAATTTACATATTTTAAACAAACTATATACATACATAATATATTATATTAAGCTATTATAGCTTTCTCTTAGGTATAGGTTATAATTTGTAATGCTCCCTATAAGGTGGTGATAGGTGACACTTTTTGGCGGGGGGAGGAGGTAGACGCCTAGTACCTACTAGCCCCTGTACCACTGTATTTTTCTGTCGTTTTATTTTCGTAACGGCTTTTACGTTATATGATGATTATTATTCAAGGCAGTGGCACGTCAAGCCGATATTGGACAGGCAACCGGATGGCGAGTGGTAATCTGGACCTTTGAGTGGTACAGAGTCCCCTGGTAGCGGCCAAAGTGACCCCAAATAGACAGGGGCGGCGATATGGGGATGGGGCAAAATCGTATTTTTTTGAAAAGGCAACCGGATAAAAATGCGGTAGCATTAAAGGAAATACCCTAATTATATAAAAAAATTTTTTTGCCAGTCGAAACACGCGTGCCATTCTAGCACTAGCGAGTAAAAAAACCGCTTCAAAATTAGTGTGCATACTTATTGACACCACCAAACGTTGGGAAAAAATTGCAGGATCGGACCTGATGGGCAGTTTCGGAGAAACAACCCCTCAAGGTTCGATTGTTTCAACAATAATTAAAAAAATAAATAAAAATTGTTCAAATCGGATGGCATTCGAAATTTATACTGTCCTAAGTACAAATAATGGTGTGTATTAATGCCATCCGATTTCGATTAAATTAACCCCTATTTAGCCACACCCCAAACCTCATGAAAATAACAATAATTTCATACGCTGCAAAAAATTTTTGAAAATCCTTTTCAATGTACCTATATTTAACGACTGCTTGTACTTTTAAAAGGTCTGTGTATGCTCATTATCTATTAAAATCCCCCCTCCCGCCCCAACAACCCCCCACCAATCCTTGTTGCCCACATTGTCCTAAGAGTTGGTGGTTGTCTCAATTTCTCATTTAAAACATCAGAATTTATTATTTTTCTAGAGCTCAGTCTCGCGACATAAAACGATACTAACGAAACCTAAGATAACTTATTACTGCGCGCGCACCTTGTCAGTTTAACTGGTCAAAGAGCAAAAAATTGGCTCCCGTAGACAGAGTATAGTACGAGTAGCGATGGCCCGATGGCCCGATGGCCCCTCTATGGCTTAGTACTCTATGATATTACAACAATAAAGTCACAGACTAATTCCGACTATCTTTTAAATTTAGATCTCATAAAACTTCAAAAAAGATCATCGGCTAAAAGAGAAATACTTGTCTCATGTTTACATTGTAGCTATACTATTTACCACAGAGCAAGTAAAAGAAATTAATTGAAATAACTATGTAAATATTTAATACTTAGATAGATTATAAAAAAAACTAAAAAAACACGCTTTTGTCAGTAACGCACACTTGCGCAACCCAAAGGAGACCAAGCTCGTTGGGGTTACGTCGTTTCGTTACAGAGTTCCGGCTCCGATCATCAAGACCCTGGACATCACCTAGGACCAGCGTAGGTACTTGTTAAGACAAATCAAACGTTCAAATCGTTTCATTACAGAGTTCCACTATCCACCTCCTGGCTCCATGGATCAGATCGATGGTATCAAATTATTATCTCATCTGAATTACATACACTTGCTAAGCCTCAAATTGATACGACAATTTAGAAGAATTTCGACTTCCAAGATTTGTTTACATACATAATACATAGTTAATTACAGGTGAAACTTTAAGGTGAACATTAAAGGATGACTTTTACAGGATCAAAGTGCAATAATAGAGTGGAAACTATCATTTACAGGATCATCTCACAGGACCAAAGTGGAATGACTCATCTTGTCCACTTTGATCCTGTGAGATGTTTGTTGCTGAATTGTTTCTTTTCATTTCAAATAACATAACCCACGCCAAATACCTACTTTTCAGACTGCCATCAGGGTAGCCAGACATTACTTAACCGTTAATTTCGATCTTTTCCCCGTCTAGGTAATTTCCTTTAATAGAGGACACAGCAATAAAGGCATTGTACGTCTTCCGGCGGTCCCGGTGAGAAAGTCAAACAGACAATCGGCCGCCACTGGTGTTAATTCAAAATAAATTAAACCACTATAAAATCTCGTAGAGTCTTTGACCCGACGTAGGTGAGAATATGTTCCTATATTTTACTCTTTTGTTGAAAGAAAGCTTGCAACTCAACTACGGGCGCATACAGCAAAAAAATATTTATGAATTTTTATGTGCAAACGTCGACAGTTACTCCGTATTGGCATGAAATGAGGATAAATAAAAAAAAATTGCCGTTGTGCGTTAAGGATTCCATACTTACCATTTTTTTTGTTTAGGTTTTCCTGTAAACTATAGGGCCTTTCCTATATTCCCTAATATTTTTCTTTCAAAATTTTAGACTCGTAGATATGGGGGGGGGGGGGGGTCAACTTTCCTATATTTTCTTTAATATAATTTAAACAATGAATTTTAAAATTATAAAAAAAATATTAAGGAATTATAAGGAATATAACGAGCCCTTTCGTTTGATGACACTACGCTTGAAAAAAAAAATTTGTTTTTGTTTATAATTTTATTCCCTAAAATTAACCCCCAAAATCGAAATTCGATTATTTCTTTCGTGATTGGGTCATCAAACTCTATATATGTACCAAATTTCAACTTTTTTTGTCCAGTAGATTCGGAGAAAATAATCTGTGACAGACGGACAGACGAAGACAGACACAAGAGTAATCCTATACCTAAGGGTTTCCGTTTTTTCATGGAGATGTACGGAATCCTAATAAACAAACATACTCTCATTTATTATACTATTAGTTATGGTTATTACTTAAATTTTTTCCATATAGGTAGGTACCTACCTAATCTAAAAATGCGAAAGACGTGTGAAAGGATCGACGTGATTTTTTTTATACAGAGTGAGATATTGTAGTTGAAGGGCCGTTGAGTCACATTGGCAACTTTAATCCCGGAAACAACACGAGGGAGGGTTTGTTTGATATTGTGTAGGTATTTAGAATGCAATAAAACGCCTACATAATATTTTGAAGCAAAATTCTTACTTTGGAAGCGGCATTTCTTTTCTTTATTGTTCATTTCACGCGGGTGAACTTGCTGCTTGTATGTTCAAACAGCAAAATTATATAGGTAGGTAGGTAACTACTTATCGAAAGATATTTCTATCATCACGCCTTTCATCCCAAGAGAGGTAGGCAGAGACAATCGAATGCCATTTGTTACGATCCTGACATACCTCTTATGCTTCTTTTATATTCATCATACCTTTCATACATGCTCGGCGATTGTGTGTACTTTTAATATTTCCATCGATCAATACATTTTTATATGTTCAATAATACACCTAGTTCGTCCTCTGCCAGTATTTCCTTTCACTTCAGCCATATAAACCTTTTTAGTCAATCCTTCATCCTTCATTCTTTAATATGAAAACTGCAACAGAATCTTTGCTTTAAAGAACCTGAAAAAATTGAATATTCAAAAAGTATCGATCTGATTTTCATCTACTTCCGGTTACACACTTCCGTTTTATTTGACATTACACATTTCCATCCCATTTCACGAAATTACTCCCTACAAAATGCATGCCATACAGCAAAAACTAATGTTACACATCAAATATGAGTATTTACCGTTGAGAAATTGCATCTCTCCAAGTTCGCAACAGTGGCCAATTAGCACATACCTACATCATTAAACAGGCGAGCGGTTAGCAAATTGTCTTGGAAATTTTAAAAGCCCCATCCTGTCTGAATGAGTAAACAAAACATCAGTTGTGCGTAGGACCACCAAACGACGAAGCGATAAAACCTGGGTTAAACGCCTTGTTTATTTTTACAATATTTAAAATTTGCACTTTTAGTGTGCGAACATTTTATGTTTGTTTGCTAGTGTAACAGACGCTCTTCTAAAGGTGGCCACACATTCGTCCAATCCCCGGCGCGTCGCCGTACGGTCACCGAAACCGACCACAGACTCGTCCAATTCTTGAAACGAAAGGCCCTAGCTAGATCATCCGGCGGCTGGAATGGTAAATTTTCGGTGCGATGCCGGACTAATGTGAGGCCTACTTTACAGATAAGAGGTATTCTAATATTTCTAATGTTAATGCTCTCTTTACTACACTTTAGAAAATATAATAAAATAATGTCATAGTTTGAATGTTGTTGTCATACTGCTTATAATAAATGCGAAAGTGTGCGTTTGTTTGTCCTTTTTTGCATAGAGATAGCTAGAGGGCCGGAGAATTACATACTTTTTATATCGGAAAATTCCCTGGAAAATTAAATTTTTCATAAGCGCCTTCTCTACCAGTTTCTATATAATTACCATGATTTGAACACATTGCATAGAATGAATTCCACCCCTCCATCCATTCGAACTTACATTAACCTATGAATAAACTTATAAGTTATAAACTCTGCCATTTTTTCAAGGTCAACCCTTTTTAGGTAATTTTATTAATAGTTTCAAAAATAAAAGTAGAACAAACATACAAAATAATAGTAATGTATTATTTTAATTAATGGACATTAGAAAAATGTACACAAGACTTAAATACATTAAAACTTTGCTAACTTTGGATACAGTCCGTAACAAAAACACATTAAATAAAAAAGGAATATATATTTTGGAAAGTAAACTCAATACAGGATAAAGTGTGTAATATAAAGTACATATACAATGGGAGGCTTGTCACTTTATTTATAAACGCTGTACATACAATGTTTGATGAGGGAGACAAAACATTGTATAATTTTGTACATCGTTTGTTAGTAAGGGAGTTAAGACGCTGGATAGAGCCAACAACCTTGAGAGATGGCACCGCCCCCACGCGGGTACACATACACACCAAACGACGTGGCTGCAGCCGGTACTATCGGTACACGAGCGCTTACGCACACACGCGTGCAGTGCGTACATAAAATCTCGAAAATGAGAATAAAGGAATTTGCTGAAAATTTGATTAAAAAATAGAACAGTATTACGATAGTATATTGCTAGATAAAAAATCTGTCAAAAAATCAGAATCATTGCATGCATTTTAGTACCTACTGTTTCTAGACAGTAAAATATTTTTTAGAGGTACATTCGTAATTTTTTTCTATCGAATCAATATAGTTGTATTATGTTTTGAACACAGTATCTTAATAACGCATAACCTCAAGAATGTCATATATTTTTTTGATTATGGTCACTGCAGTGGATCATGTACTTTTACGCATCATAAAACTCGCATTTAATCGCATAATCCTCTTAATGTGGATGCGCGTTCTGCCCCAGACACCTAGACCTGCGTCTCCACCGACTGTATTCTTCAAAACATTGGTCATCAAAAAGGTCATGTAAGTTATTTAATTAAAGTTATGCAATTAACTAATATCCACAATTGATCAATTTATCCACAATGTGCAAATAAAGTGTGCAATTATTATACTACAGATCTTCTATATGACTATATTAATATTTATGAAACGAAAGATATAAAGATTGGTTAACAAGAGATGGTGTGAACAAATACATTTAAATATTAATCGTGCCAACTTTCGTTAATCGACCTATAACTGAAACTTTATCTACATATTGTGAAAAGACCCTTAGTAAGTAAATTATATTACAAAGAAAATTGTCACAAATCTTTAATTTAAGTTCACATATTCTATACAAATTCTATACCTATTTGATGTACGATTAGTCAATAGGATGCAACTGCGGGCAAGGAACACATAACTTTTAGCATGCGGAACAGACAGAAGGTCTTTGTCAATTGGCAAGACAGAGTGTAATCAGTCCACGAAACATCATTGTGACATTAATATCTAGGTATCCTTAAACCTTATACTACAGACAGTTGACTAATAACTTGTCCCTGTCATCAGTGTTCTCGGAACGTAACCCATAAATAGTGAGGTGAATTTTACCTGAATGGATAGCACAACACAAGACTTCAAATTACTTTTTGTAGAGGCCAAGTTATAGTCTTGATTATTCCTAGATAGTCTTTAACACTAAGAACGCACAGAACTTCGTCGGCTGTATGGTCGATTGCCTTGCCCATCGGAAAATAGCACTGACTTCATAAAAAGTTTTCATGGTTACTTAAAATTAGTGCTAGAAGCGATCACAATTTCATATCTATTTAGGCTTGGTCTCTTGATCGGTAACATGTCGTATATATATAGTGTCTTCAGGTTTGGGATCTTCCTCAATTTGCGTTTCGTCGAGTTGAGAACAAGCTATGGCCAAAGCAGAGCCGTCATGTGAAAAACTAAGTGAGGATACTGCCGTGTTATATCTATGGAATTGACAGAGACGCTTCTTGTTAAACCCGTCCCATATGTTGACGTACCCGTCGGAGCCGCCGGTCGCGAATGTATTGTACACAGAGTGGAAGCTAATGGCGTTCACTGGATATATTTTCTCCATACCTGAAACATATTATTACACATATATTAAACACGTTTTTCAACACACTTGCTCGTAACGTGAGTCTTATTACCTCACTTTTAGACCCATTAATCCCATATATTAAACACGCGTGCTTTTTACTTTACATTACAGCACAAGAGTTATAATATAACCAAATGAAGTTAAATTCGTACAAGATTGCAAATTGTATGTGTCCACAAAGCATTCTTAATTTAACCGCATAATACAGTTTTTATTTTTTAACCACGACTTTGTTGGTTGTTTGGCGAAGTTACCTGTGCTTTTTCTAGCGCGACGTGGGAAAAAACAAAAATTTGAGAGTTTTAAAACCACATAAAGTTTGTTTTTTTCCTCGCAAGTGTTTTGAAAAAAGTCGTATGAATTGGTCATTACTAGAGCCCGGATAAATATGTATTAAAAATTTCGAAATATGTAAATATAATATGGACTGAAAAAACGAAAATATGGAAAAAATATTTACAATAAAAAGTAACAACATTTCAAATAAAACTATTGTTTATTGCAAAAAATCAAAAATTACAATTTTATTCAGCTTCCGTTTCACTAACATTTGAATTGCAATAAATAATCACGTGTTTTTTTTAATTTTCAAATTTTTCAAATAATGCTTTGTACTGGCTGAATGATCTTTCAACATCACAGGATCTGATTGTAGCATATTTAAATTTGCATAATTCTGCAAGTGAGTAGGGCACGTCTATATCGCCTTCTAATCTTCCACACAGCATGTCGTAAATTTTATTTTAGGATATGAAATCCTTTGTTTTTTTCTATCACGTAACTACATTTTTGCTTAGCAACTTCAGCAACAGGTCCTCCCGATTCAGAAACCTTCTTTTCCATATTTTCGATAATCTAAAAATTTTCATTTAGTAAAGTGGAAGAATTCTCGAGCCAGAATTTTTAGGAAACTCATAGCGCTGATGAAAATATGGATAAATTGATTGATATTTTGTGGAATATGGATTTATATTTAAAATATGGAAAATAAAACCTGGATCTAAATAACATATTTTATGTAGAAACCATAATTAAGAAAGAAAACAATTTCAAATAAAAATATGTAAATATACCTAATGACCAACATAGCACACTTGTATAATGTACTATTTCAGTAAATGTTATTATGGTTTAACTTACTTATTTTGTAAGATTTTGAATTAAAAAAACATTATAGATGAGGGGAGTGTAACAATAAATTAAAATTTATAATTTATACAAAATAAATTGGTCCCTCTTTCATTCAAACTTGAGAGAATAAATAGGTTATGTTCAGGATTAGTGCATAGGCTACTTCCTATCTCGGAAAACAGCATAAAATACATCACAGACACAGAAACATATTTTTTTATTTATTAATTATCTTGCAATCAATCAAGTGGACTATACTATAAGCAGATGAGATGCAGTCAGAAGAATTTTATTATAAATTATTTTATATAGAATTATTAAAATAATGAAAATATAATATAATTTAACACCTACCGCCATCTTTGATCCTGTGACACTTAAAGGCGTACTTCTTTTTCTGGACCTCTGGGTTGCTGTCCAAATACTCCACAGCCACTCGACCCTCGATGGAGCTGAGCACGTACCCTTGCTTGTTGGGGAACACCCGTATACACCGAGTTTGATACTTGAGAGAGGACTCCCGTCTCTGGTTGACATGGCCCATATTTCTAATGTCCCATACAAATATCTTCCTACCAGATGTGCCAACGACAAACTTCTCACCAACAATGCTCATTGTGTAAACCTGCAAGTTTTATACTAATAAATTAATTGTGTGTCCGTAACTGAATAGTTAATTAAACCCCGCCATGTACCAATGGGGTTCTTAATTGAAAACTTATGTACATAATCCAAGAAACCACAACTCTTTAGAGGCGGGTTTCATACAAATATACCTCAACAAAACTGGCACCACAAATACAACTGGCCAAAGTATTTTGGGACCAGTTCCATGAGCCATATGGCATTCCAAGTTCTTTTTTGTAGCCTTTAATGAAATGATGACACTATTTTAAAATACTTAATTAAATTAAAAAATACATTAAAAAACTGCTCAAGGTAGCTTTTTCCCAACCATTGCATATTCCAATTCAAATAATAAAAAAGGCTGGCACACACACTATATAATTATGACATAATATGCTGCCTTTTGCCCCTTCCCCTGTAACCAGCCAGCAGAGACAAAAAAGTTAATAAATAAATATATATATATATATAATATAAATATACTCACTCTCTCATTCCCCTGGTTGTATGTACCAACACAGTTAGGTAGACGACTGTCCCACAACTTGACAGTGCCATCCCAACTGCCCGTGAGTACAGCATTCACTTCAATAGCATATTCAACACAACGAATAGCACCCTTGTGTTCACCTAGTACAGTCTCAGCAGCTGCATTCAGGTCGTACATCTTTAAAACTTGATCTAATCCACCACTGTATGTATGGACAGCATCCTGAAATAGTATTTAATTTTTGCAACAAATTAAGAATTAATGAAAGTTACAAAAGTTTACTAATAAAACTAGAACTGGGATTCCACGACACGCCTTGGTGGATAGCACACGCGCCCGCGGATGTCTGTTGGGGAATCCAGTTTAATCCCGCCCGCGCTATGATGGTTGTGATTAGTCAGTGATTAATAGGACATATCACGGCCGGCGGGAGCATACTACCTACCCATTATCGGCTTATTGTTACTGTGACGTCCATAATATTTGACATTGGCAAATCATCAATTAACATTGATGGAGCCATTATAAAAGAAGAAAACTAGAACTGATGCAGTTACACCATAAAAATATAGATTATGTATTTTGTTTAATACACTGACCTATACTTAATAGGGATCTTTATAACCCAGAAACACAGTTTAAACTACCTAGCTATTGCGAGTAATTATTTGAGTGAGTGGTGCGAAGTATGATTAACAACTTTATTGTTGTCTTACAGCTCCTGGAAGAACCAGAAGCAGAACCAAAACCTAGTTTAAAACTGAGTAAAATGTAGGTCTACCATACCCTGAAGCAAACATCGAGTACAGGCAACTCATGGGTGTATTTGTGTCGCTCCGTGTTAGCAGTCACATCGTACAGTCGAACACTGCGGTCCCAAGCAGCCACCAACAAGAATTGGCTACTTTTTGGTGCAAATTTAACGCTGGAGATGGCATCCTCCGGTAGACTCTTGAGTTTGAACTCTGTGCGGGATTCAGGAACCCGCGTTACTGTCATTGTGGACGCTATTTTGTATCACTTTTATGTAAACTACGGCAGGACACTGTTTTCCACGCGGTTTAATTGATGAAAAGAAATTATTTTTATAATTTGTAACTATAACCAAACTTTTCTAGAAAAATTAGCGCGTCCTACAAAATCTGACATCGGATACAATAGACATTTTTTTTCTACTATCCTAGGGTTGAATATTAGCTGTCAGTGTTTACCAGGCTGATTGAATCATGAATGAAAGTCGAGTTTCTTGCGAGCCCGTAGGACTCGTAGTTGCGCAGGCAGAGAATCACGAGTGGCAACAACTTCTCGGGGTCTGCTTTAGGCCCCGAAAAAGTCGTGGAGTGAGAAGCCTGGGCGCCAACGGCTCCCGCCTGTCGGCTACGTCCTTGGGACGCCAACAGTCCCAGGCCAAATGCAGCACGTATACGCGCCGCTAGCTAGAGCCGTCACGAGCTCCATCGCTACCCGCCAATAGTGAGACTGGGACGGCGACGCCAGCCAATGTCGGCCGGTCAGATGACGGGGGCAGCAAAGACCGGCCGGTCGTCATGGTCAACGTGTTGACAGGATAGCATGGCTCATTGGTGATGCGACGACACGACGACAAAAAAAGAAAAAGAATGGGTCTAGACACGAATTTTTCGAGTGACGAGGAAATTCCCATGCTTAGTGACGTCAGTAACTTGTCAAATTCCGAGTGGGTACTTTGCTCACTACGCGGTAGGTGGTGAAGAGCAGGAAGCGGTTGAGTGCCACGTCGCCCATCGCTCAATCAGGTGTTGTGTGGAGCCTCGACTTTTTGAAAGTCGGAGCAGCGGCGGCCCTAGCCCTTTACCAGGGTAGAGCGAGATTGTCGTTCGGCGCCCTTTAGTCGACACCTTCGAATCAAATAATTAGTTTCTGGTAATAAAATGCAAATATTCTGGTTCCCCTCCTGCCCCCGTTGCACATCTCCATGTGGGTCACCAAAAATTAATTTATTTTTCGCTCGCGGTTAATGATCGGATTTTGTGCGCCCCCACCACATATGGCGCCTAAGCGGCTGCTCCTCTCGCTCTACCCCAGGGCCGCCACTGAGTCGGAAGTATGTACTTTGATAAAATGTCACACTACGCAACACGGATTTTACAAAATTGTAGACCCTCCAAGAGCAATGTAGATTGGTCGCCGAGGTCAAAATATTTTTACGGTGACCCAAGCAACTAATAAACGACGACCGATTCGCGCATGCATTACCGTGGCGAGCAAGTAAAAGATGATGTCGGAGTTAGGGTCCGAATTCTAAATTGTCCATGTTCTTATTACTCCACATTCTTATTTTTGATAGGTACCGTGGTTCGACAGACACTGATCCTCCTTGCTTGATTGAGATATTTTATTGAACGCATTATTTTGTGAATGAATTGAAATGACGACATAATTTTGACGTTTATTTCATGACATGTTTGTGATGAGGTGTGTAATAGAATTGCAGTGGACACTTTCCTTTAATTATTTAACAAATATGCAGTAATATTTTTCATTGTGCTCCGATTATTGTGTAATGATATGTGCGGTGACAACGTCGCGAGACGCCCGCGCCTTTACATGTCTACGAACACCTATATGTAAACGGTTTAAGTAGCTCCTCATCCAAAGTGGACTAATGGAGTGATTATCAAGTATTAACGATGCAAACAAATCTAAAAACTAAAGAAATGTTTATAATCCGTGCTTTAGAAAAGATATTAGCTGATAAGGACATAAAGAGGTCCTATCACAGCCAGCTAAAGAAGGCATGTGAGCTAGCTCTTGGTGAGTGTTTACCGTGCGAAGTCTTGTTCATCTTTATCGTATAGTAATGGTGGCGTAATGTTAATAATTAAATTAGCATTTTCTTCAAAAATATAAATCATTATAGTCAATTATAGGTATTGTATTTGTCAGATGATCAATAGCCTTGACACAATCTTTCACCAAACCCAGTAATCCCATGGCTGCTGTACCTATTCATTTAATATTTTGCTATAATAATGATTAGTTGAACCAATATGTATTTGTTATCAATACATTTTGATAGTTTCATTGATCCACATTTTATCAAAATGAGCATTACATTAACGGCCTTGAGGCTAACCAACAACTAGTTTATAGTGATAACATTCTACTTTCAATACAATAAATATAAATTATGGATGCCTGTAATAAGTAGGTTACAGAATGACAAGAAATATAATGCACATGGAAATATTTCTAATCTGTATTTCCACCAAAGTCTGAATCACAAAATGTAAGTGCCCTAAATATTGCACTTTAAACCTTATCAGAAACAAATTAGGGTGCAAGGGCATTTTAAAACATGTGAGGTGTCCTAAAACTGAAAACTGTCAACACTCAATGACATCTGCTCACCATGCTTTATCACTTAATTGCATCTATTGCTCTCACATGTTTTAATGAACATTGAACCCTAATTTATTTCCCATTTAATAAGGTTTAAAGTGCAACTGTAGTATTTAGACCCCTTATATTAAAATTTGGTTTTTGTTGAAAATATGAAGTATGGTGAAGATTGCCATGCACATTTGATTTCTGGTCATACTGTATATTGTATATAGTCTGTAAATATTATTTACCCAAAGGTAACTTGTCTGTCACAGTCTCAGATTCTCACAGTCCAGTTCGTTATATTATTCGAAAACTTAAATTGTATTTTTTTATTACAGAGGAGATAAAGATTGAGCTAAAAGATGGGGGTCAAGTAGAAACTGTAGAAAGTCCAACTTCAGGCACATTACCTCTACCAAAAAATGATGCTTCTAACATTATCACAGCGGAGAAATATTTTTTACCATTTGAACTAGCATGCCAGAGCAAAGCTTCTCGTATTGTTGTCACTGCTTTGGATTGTCTACAGAAGTTAATAGCATATGGACATCTAACAGGAAATGTTCCAGATTCCATTACACCAAGAAAATTACTAATTGACAGAATTGTGGAAACAATATGTGGTTGTTTCACAGGACCACAGACAGACGAGGGAGTCCAACTACAAATTATAAAAGCACTCCTCACTGTGATCACAAGCCAACATGTTGAAGTTCACGAAGGTACTGTCCTGCTGGCTGTCCGCACTTGTTACAATATATACTTGGCCAGCAAGAACCTCATTAATCAAACAACAGCCAGAGCTACCCTGACACAAATGCTAAATGTTATATTCACTAAAATGGAAAATCAGTCTTTACAGCTTGAAAATGAAGTTAGTCACACAATTGACATTCCACACAAAGTACCTAATGGAGATGTCCCCACTGCTGATACTAGAATTCAGAACAACAAAGAGGCATCAGCAGAGGAACATCTTGATGAAAAAAGTGAAGCAAAAGTACTGGCAATGCAAATTGTTGACTCAATTATTGACAATGCAATCACAATTGCTACAAAGAAAGCTTTACATGACTCTGCTAATGACCAAGACAATAATGAGAACCCTGACCTACATGAGACTGGCAGTGTGTCACAGGAGAGTAATGGTCATGCTGTCAATGAGACTACAATGACAAGAATGCCTTCACAAGAAAGTGTAGATGTTGCATCTGAAAATGATAATTCTGTAACAGCTAAATTCACTCATGTCCTACAAAAAGATGCATTCTTAGTGTTCAGAGCCCTCTGTAAATTATCTATGAAACCCCTGCCTGAAGGTGTTCCTGATCCTAAATCACATGAATTGAGATCAAAAGTTTTATCATTACACTTGTTGTTGTCCATCCTACAGAATGCCGGCCCAGTGTTTAGGAACAATGAAATGTTTATAACAGCTATCAAACAATATCTATGTGTTGCTCTTTCTAAAAATGGTGTTAGTCCTGTTCCAAATGTTTTTGAACTATCTCTTGCTATATTTTTGGCTCTGCTATCCAATTTTAAAACTCATCTTAAGAAACAAATAGAAGTATTCTTCAAAGAAATCTTTCTTAACATTCTTGAAGCTAATAGTTCTTCTTTTATGCATAAATGGCTGGTGATTCAAGCATTGAGCCAGATATGTGGTGACGCCCAAAGTGTAGTTGACATCTATGTCAACTATGATTGTGACTTGTCAGCTGACAACTTATTTCAAAGACTGGTGAATGATGTATTTAAAATTGCACAAGTAAGGCATTCTGTTGAGATGGGTGTCTCACAATACCAAGAAAAATTTATGAGATTGAAAGGCCTTGAATGTCTCGTATCAATATTGAAGTGCATGGTTGAGTGGAGTAAAGACTTGTACATTAATCCAAATCTACAAACCACTCTGGGAGAAAGAACTTCAAAGGAAGATATTGATCATCACAGTATTAAGTCTCATGGAGGTTCTAGTCTAAGTCTGGTGTCTACAGGATCTAGCAACATTGGAAACAGAGAAACTTTAGATTCGCCAGAGCAATTTGAGGTGTTGAAGCAACAGAAAGAGGTCTGGGAAACAGGAATAGATCTTTTTAATAGAAAACCAAAAAAAGGTGTTGCATTTCTACAAGAACAAAAGTTATTAGGATCTTCCACAAAAGAAATTGCAGTGTGGTTACACAGTGACGAGAGGCTGGATAAAACATTTATTGGAGAATATTTGGGGGAAAATGATGACAATTCCAAAGAAGTGATGTATGCATATGTTGACTCCATGAATTTTTCAAATATGGATATTGTAGCCGCTTTACGTACCTTTTTGGAGGGTTTCAGACTGCCAGGCGAGGCTCAGAAAATTGACAGACTAATGGAAAAGTTCGCCGCGCGATACTGTGAGTGTAACCCTAACAATACTTTATTTACTAGTGCTGACACAGTGTACGTGTTGGCATTCTCCATCATCATGTTAACTACGGATCTTCATTCCCCGCAAGTAAAAAATAAAATGTCTAAGGAGCAATACATAAAACTGAATAGTTGTATCAGTGATAACAATGACTTACCGCGCGAATACCTGTCACAGATCTATGATGAAATAGCTGGTCACGAAATTAAAATGAAAGAGACTTCAAAGCCAAGCAAGCATATGATAGCAAACGAGAAAAAACGAAAACTTGTTTGGAACATGGAAATGGAACAGATATCTACAGCGGCTAAAAATCTCATGGAATCTGTATCTCATGTACAGACTCCGTTCACGACGGCGAAGCACGTAGAGCACGTGCGACCCATGTTTAAAATGGCCTGGACACCGTTCCTAGCTGCCTTCTCAGTCGGATTGCAAGACTGCGACGACCCCGAAATTGCGTCCTTGTGTTTGGATGGCATCAGGTGCGCTATCCGAATCGCGTGTATATTCCACAAAACCCTTGAAAGAGACGCCTACGTTCAAGCTTTAGCACGATTTACACTCTTAACTGCAAATTCTCCAATTACTGAAATGAAAGCAAAAAACATTGATACCATCAAGACTTTGATAACTGTGGCTCACACTGATGGAAACTACCTGGGATCTAGTTGGCTGGATGTTGTAAAATGCATATCACAGTTGGAATTGGCTCAGCTGATCGGGACTGGAGTGAGACCTCAGTTTTTGTCTAATACTGGAGCCAAGCCTCAGCCTGATTCCTTGAAATATAGCCTATCAGGTTTGGACCCCAGTGTCAAGGAACACATAGGGGAAACTAGTTCCCAAAGTGTAGTTGTTGCCGTGGACCGGATATTTACGGGCTCCACCAGACTAGATGGCGACGCCATAGTCGATTTTGTAAAAGCGTTGTGTCAAGTTTCTCTAGATGAACTAAGTCACCCTACGAATCCGAGAATGTTCTCGCTCCAGAAAATTGTCGAAATATCATACTACAACATGGGAAGAATCAGGCTGCAATGGTCGCGCATATGGCAAGTCTTAGGCGATCATTTCAATAAAGTGGGGTGCAACAGCAACGAAGATATCGCTTTCTTTGCAGTCGACTCTCTGCGACAACTGTCAATGAAATTTATAGAAAAAGGCGAATTTGCGAATTTCAAATTCCAAAAAGACTTCTTGCGACCTTTCGAACACATAATGAAGAAAAACTCGTCCCCCACCATAAGAGACATGGTCGTCAGATGTATAGCTCAGATGGTCAACTCGCAGGCACCGAATATTAGGTCCGGCTGGAAGAACATATTCTCTGTGTTCCATCTAGCAGCCGGCGACCAGGACGAGGCCATCGTGGACCTCGCCTTTCAAACAACCGGCAAGATCGTGACCGAGCTGTACGACCGACAGTTCCCCGCCATGATCGACTCTTTCCAGGATGCCGTCAAGTGCCTATCGGAGTTTGCGTGCAACGCAAAGTTCCCCGACACGGCCATGGAGGCCATCCGGCTGGTGCGCGCATGTGCTAGTGCAGCGGGCGCGGCGCCGCATTTGTTCGTAGAGCACGCTGGGCTGGAGGGCGAAGCGGGCGCAGAAGAGGACCGTGCGTGGCTGCGCGGCTGGTTCCCGCTGCTGTTCTCGCTATCATGTGTAGTGAGCCGCTGCAAGCTGGACGTGCGTACTCGCGCCCTCACCGTACTATTTGAAATCGTCAAGACGCACGGTGACTCGTTCCGGCCACACTGGTGGCGCGACCTGTTCGACGTGCTGTTCCGCATCTTCGACAACATGAAGCTGCCCGAGCACCGCCTCGAGAAGAGCGAGTGGATGACGACGACGTGCAACCACGCTCTGTACGCCATCGTGGACGTGTTCTCGCAATACTTCGAGCCGCTCGGCGCGTTACTGTTGCCGCGACTGTTCACACTGCTGCGCTGGTGTGTGTTGCAGGATAACGAGCAACTCGCACGTTCCGCCACCAACTGTCTCGAGAACCTCGTTATCTCTAACGGCGCCGGCTTCGATGATCACACCTGGGCTGACACCTGCCAGCTCGTGCGAGACATATTCGACAGCACGCTGCCCGCCGCGCTGCTGACCGCGCCAGCCGATGGCGAGGACGAGGACGAGGGGCGCGTGCGGCCCGGCATCCTCAAGAAGCCGCCGGCGCCCCCCGACGAGCCCGCGCTTCTCGTCAAGTGCGCAGTGCAACTAGAACTCATCCAGACCATCGACAACATCGTGTTCTACCCGGCTACGTCTCGCAAAGAAGACGCCGAGACACTCGCGCTTGCCGCCGCAGAGCTAACAGGCGGCGCAGCACTCGCGGGCCAGGCGTGCCAGCGCGAGGAGCAGGGCGCCTACCGCCTACTAAGTTCTCCGCACCTGTTGCGGCTGGCGGACTGCCTTGTGTGCAGCCACCGTTTCGCTAAGACCTTCAATGAGGACGGCCGACGCCGAGCCGCGTGTCGGGGCGCCGTCAAACCCAATATGCTGAAGCAGGAGACCCAATCACTGGCCTGTGTGCTGCGCATTCTGTTCAAGATGTACGGAGACGAGACGCGCCGCGACCACTGGCCGGCCGTACAGGGCAGTCTGGTGGCCATCTGCCGAGAGGCGCTGGAGTACTTCGCGAGAGTCTCCAGCGAGGCGCACCGCGACGCCTGGACCTCCATCCTCTTGCTGATCCTCACTCGGATACTCAAGATGCCGGACGAACGGGTAAGTAATTTTTGTTATAGAATAGATACATCTATACCTACTAAAAATATAGCTGAAAAGTTTGTTTGTTTGAACACACTAATCTCTGGAACTACCAGTAGGATTAAAAAAAATTTTTACATTTGATAGCACAATTCTTGAGAAAGGTTTATAGGCTATTTAACATCACGCTACCTACCCAATGAGATGAATTGTATTTCTAATACAACGCGTACGAAGTCGCGGGCATTTGAAAAATATTTTTGCATTTGATAGATAGACTATTTAACATCAAGGGGGTGAAATGGGGTGTAAAATTGTATTTCCTGCGTGTAGCAACTTGAAGCTAAGATTTTGTAAGACGACGGGCCGCGCACTCTTCAAAACAAAAGTAAAACGTGTTTTAGGATTTTTTAAAACAACCCTTAAGGAGGGGTGCAAGAGGTGTTAAGTTTGTATAGAGAAAAATGTTTTATTGGTCAGATGTAGGAGGTGACGAGGTAATAAACTGTCTATGCCGAATTTGTATGGCATTTCAAAAAAATTCACGGGGGACGGTATTTTTATTTTTAAGGTTTAGTTGGTTACCGGGTACTATAACGTGTGTGACGTTGCAGTTTGCGGCGCACGTGTCGAGCTACTACCCTCAACTGTGCGAGATCACATGTTTCGACCTGAAGCCGGAGCTGCGCTGCGTGCTACGACGCGTCTTCCTGCGTATCGGGCCCGTGTTCAACATCACACCAGCCACGCACGCGCAGTGACTTCACCGCGGGGCCTTATAGATATAGGTTCAATTAAACTACTCTCTGTTGATTCCTTCAAATTTAATGTATTATTACAGCGATACTTCAGTAGCGTTAACGTGTTAAGATTATATTAGAGCTATCGTTATCTACATAAATTATTTGGTTATTAATATTGTTTAAATTTGTATAGTATAGAAAGAAAGTATAATATACTTGTATCATATATTTATAGATTATAATAATTTTATTATTCTGTATATTTTGAATTATGTAGAGCTGAATTCACTCATTTCAGTCCGCTTCTTATTTCTAGTTCAGTAGACTGATCAGACTGTGATTGTGGTGTAATAATTTCTGCAAGCTTTTCTATTATTTTATTTATGGGTGACTTCAGTACACTCGCACGCTATTATTTCTTAAAATAAAGATATTATATTATTGCAAATATTTTTAAATATTTATTCTGGAAAACGATTTCTCCAAGGCATCCACATCCCATATTGCCAATTGTCCATCCAGACTGGAAGTGCTGAACTTCGTGGCGTTACCTTTGGTCCCCTGGTAAAGGGAGATGCACGTAATTGCGTTTTGATGGACGGAGTCCAAAAAAGTGTCGTTAGTTTCGATACGCGCCTGACGATCGAGTGACTGGAACTTCTTCATGGCAGACAGCCCTCCAGACTCTTTCCTCTGTGTGTTGTCTAACTTGGCCATGAACTTCACCTCGTTCCCATCGTAGGAGTAGAGTAGAGGAATGCAGCTGTGACCTGCTACTATGAAGCTGTTGTTACTTATCCAACTACAACCTAAGAATGGCAGATATTCAGTCTTCAGTTTAATGACGCCTTTGCCTTTCGTGGCATCGGCGACATTGATGGAACTATCGTTCCCAACCCAGGCCACCTTGTTCCCGTCTCCAGAAAAGGATACACTGTGTACCCAACCGCCGCCAGATGGAGAGTTTGGAAACTCGGCCAAAAGTTGACCAAGAGGTAGTTTGGTCCCCCAGACATTGGGTCCTGGCTGGTCTTCAACATCCTTGATATATGCTGAGAACACCCTCACTTTGAAGTCAGCAGATCCCGCAACCAACAAAAAATTATTGGGGTGCCAATCCAGACATGTGACAGTTGAACGAATAGGCTTCTTGATATGCTTAGATACCCACCAGTTATTCTCTTTTTCAAAGTAACAGATGGATATAAGGCGAGCGCCAGACCCTACAGCAAACTTGTTCTCCATGGGGGACCACTTGACGCATGTGGCGGCCCGGTTGATGCGCAATAACACAAGTGTGGTTGTCCACTTCCCGTCTTCACTTTGTGTCCAAACATAAGCATTACGATCTACAGAGCAGGTGACAATGCGATTGGTGTTAGGAGCCCAATCAATGCCCATCACTCTCAAGTCATGCTCTACCAAGTTGTTGGTTTGTCTCCAGTCAGCTCCATCCTTCTGGTAGATGTGGACCTCGTTATTGTTTGGAGAAAATGCTATTTCTGAAATAGAATAATTGAAATTTAAAAATGGTATTATCTACAGGAAAATCTGTACACAGACAAGGCATTTTCAAAGTAAGTAAATAGTGTTTCAAGAAAGTCAATTAATTCCTTTTTATGCATGTAAACAAACAATATATTTTTCATTTATACAATAGGGAATATGCATGAAAACAATTTAAATTATACTTCATTACCTAGTAGATGTAACTCTCGCCACATAAGTTGTGCTAAAAAGTATAACATGGTTAGAATCTCCATATGAATTCTAATAAAGGACCCCTTTGAAAATGTACGGATGGATGTTGTTCCTTTCAGTTTCCTGACTCAAGTATCCATGGGCACGAAGTGTAACTAATGAGATAGACCAAGATCCACAGTACTGTACAAAAACTATTAAAAAGGCAAGTTGTAGTTAATGTTTTCTTAAATAAAATAAATAAATATATTAAAAGAATTAGGACTTTGTAATTTTTTTCCCTGTTTAATATATCTACCTTTAGAAAGCAATTTTAATTTCAAACACATGACATACAGTTATCTTGTAATTTACATAAGCCTGCAGCATGTAATTATTATGGGATAAACATTATGAGGGGAGTTCTAAAGG
The DNA here is from genome assembly GCA_963924495.1 of Nemapogon koenigi. NCBI lineage: Eukaryota > Metazoa > Arthropoda > Insecta > Lepidoptera > Tineidae > Nemapogon > Nemapogon koenigi. The sequence continues at coordinate 696,387 of OZ004640.1, read as the reverse complement.
GCTCCATATTAAATGTTGTGTGTTGTTTATATTGCACTCAGTTTTACCCAGGGAGAAAGATGAAAAGTACTGAAGGTGGAGTTGACAACGAAGATGATCAAGATGTTTCCAGTTATTATCGCACTTGCAGTTTTGTGCAAGAACACTATGCTCATTTAGCACTATGCCATAGTTTCTCAGATATTTAAGACATCAACCAAATATTTGCTACCCTTCTGATACCCTGTTGCATAATGTCATGGTCGCAGCTAATAGACCAATTGATCCTGGCCCTGCTGCCATGGAGAATATGATGACTGATTGTGTAGGATATTGAGCTCAGATAGTAAACAAGACAGTCAGCTAACACCTCAGGACACTGAAAGGAATGACATATCCAAATTTTCCATACATTTTGTGAGGGATTCTTTCAGATTGCATGCATACATCTTGTAGAAGACCCTATGTCTTAAATTAATTTAAATATACCAATGACAAATTTGACCTAGCTTCACGCATACTTGAGGAAATCAAGTCTTTAGTGCTACCAGGTTCGACATAGCCGGCCAGTGATCTTATTCGAAAAACCAATGGTCCTGTGAAGCAAATGGGCTGAATAGTTTCACATTCCCTGGTCACGTTTATACATTATATATTATCCGAAGGTACCACCATACCATATAGTAAGAAGTTGGTGTATGATGTGTAGATTTAGAATTAGATATACATTTCTGCAGTTTTTACTTACGAGATCGATCTTTATTCCACGCATGACAAGTTATCGGCGCACATGAGTCACCGAAACTTAGAACTTGAGTCATTATGTTTGCTGACACCAATTTCTCTAAAACAGAATTTTAAAGTCTTACATTAGGTATGTTATTTACATAATTAGAATAAAATATTAAATTAAGTAAGTAGGTGTACTTGTAGCAAATTTTACCTATTTTGAATTCCTTCCCCTTGTTTGATAAGAAATTCGCGGACTCTGGTCAGTCTACACGAATTTCTCGTCAATGTTATGTTCTTTCTTATTACAGTTTCAAACTTCTAAATTCACGATTTCTTGTTGGAATATAGAAACTTCAATAATATTGGATTTAATTGGAAAATAAAATGGAATCCAAGTTTTATTCTCTGTTTTATTGACTGACTAAAGGCCGATTTAGACGGTTCTAGTGGTTAGTAGAGTGCGTTAGGATAGTACATTAGTTGAAACATGTAAACGGTAGTTTCCAGTACTCGTACTAGTACGTTCCACTCGCCTTTCAACTAGAATCAAATAGAATCGCTTTTTATTTTTGTTTCAAGTGACACCCTCCCGCGCCCGCTCAACCCCCCGCGCGTTCCTGACTCGCTACTCGCTGTAGTCTAAACGGTCAGTTTTAGTAACTTGCACAAGTTGACAAGGAGAGTTATGTGTGTTTTGGCCTACAAAATGGCAATCTACTGGAAGAAGTATAAACGTCACTGGAAACCTACTAATGCACTGGCATGCGAGTGCCAACTACGCACTCTACTAAACACTCGTAACGTCTAAATCGGCCTTAAGAAAGAGTACTTTTTTTTTTTTTTTTTTTTTAATTGATTGGCAATTGTACTAAGATAAGTACATTTCTGCCAGTGTCACGTCGTTATTCAGTTACATTTATCTGTCGAAATTTAGTATCGAAACTTTCAGGAATCTGAAATAAATAATACAATACTACTTCTATATTTACAACTAAATTAATTAAAACTATTTACATACACAAAAAAAATATATTCAACATTAAAATAATATTTAAATTAAATAATTCATGACTAAATACAACTTAAGATAGGAACAATGAAATTAATACATAACTGAAACTAACAAATTACTTAATAAGAATGATAATAAATAAACATAAAGCTTTATTTAAAATATAGATAAGAGTACTTATATATATATATTCCTTCCTTGCTGACTACCAAAGAGAATATAATTACTCAAAGGCTGACTACCACCAGTAAGTGACAGCTCACAGCACAGAGTACAGAGCAGCATGGGCTCGCAATAAATCATCATCATCCAAAACAATGACAAGTTGACCATAGACAATACCAATAGTCTGTGTTATGTTATAAACTCTTTCTTTGACAATAGCATAACCCGCCGCCAAAACGTAGTGATTATTCCTGTGATTCCTATCGTAGATTCCTATAGAACAATAAGTAAAATAAATTAACTTTAAAAAAAAGTGTACCGACTTCAAAAATTTGCAATGAAAAGTAAGAAATAATAAATATTTCGTCGTAGAATTTGAAGACGGTTGGTGCCAAATTAGGATACAAAGTAAACATCTAAGAAGATAAAGATCTGTTCAATATTATCTATCTTTGTATGTACTGATGATCGTAGGTTCCTAATGAATTGTCTAGATTAGTGAATTTGGGAACTTTGATTATATACACTCTAGATAGAACGTTACGCTACAAACGCAACAAAAACAGTAGGCCAGGTGTGAATCCAATAGTGTGCGTAATTACGCACACAAGTAAGGAGAACTGCTATTGTTATATGAACGCGCGGTGTTACCAACTTTTGACTATTCTTCATAAATATGGGAATTTTTATTTAAGGTTTTATTGAATTTTTTCAACGTGATGTTTTTATTAAATTAGGAGTAGTGTAGATAATAATGTGAATTTCTAGGTTAAACACATTTTTAACGAAACAAAAAAATAATTATTTTTATTAAAAAAATGATACACATGAATCATTAGTTCCGGCATGAACCCCCTCCGATTTGTAGTTTCCCAGATACGAGGGTCAATAAAAAGAAAGGGGGGAGGGGGGTTTCGGATTTTTCTGGTACTCAGCGCCCTTTATATGACCATACCAAAAGTTTTTATGACCCCTGGGAGAACAGAAAAGGTCAGATTTAGAATAGGAGGGGGGGGGGTTCGCATTAAAATCATACAGGAAAAGAAAAAAAATTGTTCGAAAAATGTTGTATGAAGGGGGGCGACAATGTACGACATCCGTATTGATAAAACCGGTCTTATACCACACAGTGGCAGCTGGTGGTATACGTCTCTGCCTACCCTTATATATGGTATTACAGGCGTGAGGGAACTTAATTTTTTATTTACAATATAGGTAAATTAATTTGACGTTCATTTGGGAATTTTAATTTCAAAAGCTTGCAACATCGTACAAAGTGGCTGATTTTAAGACTTAAATATTATTTTTTAGTATACGTGTTATTTTTGAGAAATATAATATTATATGACTTACTTACCGATGGTAGATGATTGAAGTAGTTGTTTTCAAAAGTCCTCTATAATTTCGGCACACTTTTATAACGCAAGACGCCATTTTGAGGCACAAAATTTTAACACTTAGCACAACTGTCAGACATGATGACTCAATCGGTACTGAGCGGTGGTAAAGTTCAAGTCAGGTAACATTTACATTACATTTTTTCGACACGGTCGCGCCGCTCTTGCTCTATCTAGAGTGTATATAATCAAAGTTTGGGAACTAAGTTTTTTCTAATTTGGCACCAATCGTCTTCAAATTCTACGACGAAACATTTATTATTTCTTACTTTTCAGTGCAAATTTTTGAAGTCGGTACACTTTTTTTTTAAAGTTAAACTGCTGTGGATTGGATTTGAACCATTTGCATCCTGAGCTGCACCATACCATACCATACCTTTAGCCGTTAGACCACCGTCGATACAAAAATTGACAACTTCGTGTCAATAGCAGCCGTTGCTAAGGCTTTTCTCTGAGACATAATTTTCAGCCGTAAACAGAGACAAATTACTGAATTTCTGAAAAACTACTGAACCGATTTTCGTCATTATGTCTGTAAGATAATGTCGAAAAATTATTATATCTTTAAAAAATAAGTCGTCAAAATGGGTACATATTTCATCGAGATATTAAGAAAAATTGACTAATAGTCAGTTTTTTCAAAATTTCTAAAAAACTACTGAACCAATTTTCACAAAAAAAAATGGGACCACCTGTGAACTTTGAGTATTTACCAAAGGAGACGTGAAGGGTGTAAATGACCGAACAATTGTTTCTGTCACTTTTGGCGGGAGGGAGGTAAACGCCTAGTACTAGCCCCTGTACCACTGTATTTTTCTGTCGTTTTATTGTCGCAACGGATTTTACGTTATATGATGATTATGTTAAAATACAAACATAATAATTATAATTAATGATTGGAAACACTAAGTTTGACGCCCTAGATCGCCTTTCCCGTTTAAAACTTCACAATTAACTATTTTCCTAGAGCTCTGTCTCGCGACACAAAACGATACCAACGAAATCTATGGAAATCTAAGATAACCATCGATGAAGATAACTTATTACTGAGCACGGAATAACAAGGAATATACTACGCTTAATACTCTATGCCTGTGAAGTATATCAAACAAAAAAAAATTAAAAATCGGCCCAGGCGTCTTCAAGTAATCGGGGAAAATCTTTGGGAACATACATAAAAAAAATACAGATTCCGACGAATTGTAAACCTCCTCCTTCTGTTTTGAAGTTCGGTTAATAACTAACTAACTAAGTTATTGTTCTTAGGATTATTCACATTACAAAGAAGAAATTATTAATTGACAGTCTTATCAGCATTTATAAGGAAACCCAGTATATACCGCGCTCACTACAGGAACTACTGAAGAATCCGAAAACATTTTATGCCCTTTATTTTTATATTGTTTCAACAATTGAAGATATTTAAATTAAAATATGGAAGGTGACGTGGCCTCGGCTTATAATATGAGAAATAATCAGACTTGGCCTCGGCCTATAATACGAGAAACAATCACAGACTTGGCTTTAGGGGCTTTGGCCTTTAGTATGAAAAACAATTAAAGACTTGGCTTAGGCCTATATTATGCAATCCGCCAAGACATGGCCTCTATTGGCCTCAAACAATGAAAACATGGCTGTATGGTTTTACTATTAAAACCGTAGAAAGAGGACACTATAGAATGCTGGATATCTTTCTATTCACTCGCACAAAAAAGAGATAAAAATATCTAGTTGCTTGTAATAAAAAGAGACGGGGCTAGACATTTTTTGTCCCTTACCGCGTGCCGGTTTTTTCATTGTTTAGCACATCATGAGCTAAACAAAGTTTGACATTTTCTCAAAACTTGGTGTTGCCCCGTCGGTGAATACTAAAATAACCCGTGAAGCGTAAATAATACGCTGATGAAATACTGTTCGAATTAAGTTGCTGTTTGTGTGAAGTCGGAGATTGGTTCCGAATTCGTTTTTTTCCAAATTATACATTTTCCAAATTCTATATTATATCTAATCTTAATTTTGTAAATTATCAATTTTACAAATTCCGAATTTTCCGAATGCTTTATTTTCTTAATTATGGATTGTGCTAACTCTGAATTTTCCCAATAAGTACAGTTTGATACAAAAAGCAAAAATATGTTCAGTGATTATGTAAATAATAAGTAGGTATGTGTTATGAATGGTATAATATAAAAGAGCTCATGGAATATTGACAAGGAGTCTATCCAGTATATAGAATACTACTAGCGGACCCGGCAGACGTTATACTGCCCAAACGTTGGCTTGGCTGCACTACTTCTACCCCTAAACCCCTGCCCCTACCACTACCACTAACTTTGGATATTGTTCATACAAAAATACTAAAATCGCGATAAAAGAATAGGGGATGGGGCGTGGCGGCGACCATGCGACTTTTTTCTAATACTTACATTTTTAAACTCGTGCTATCTTTGTAATGGAATGTTCAATCAATTTTTTGAGACGCTTACCATCATCAGGACCCTAGACATCATCTAGTACCAGAGTACTCGTGAATACAAATCAAACTCGATGGGGTTACGGTAGAGAAAGCACTAACTAAAGAGCATGAGGATGGTGATGAAACAAATTCGAAGATTAAATCCTAGAAGACATAGTGGAAAGCTAGGATAAGCAAGACACAATTGAAGAAGATGGCAGCTTAGGAAGCCTATCAGCGCTCTCGGATCCCCCAAACAAATGAAAGTCGAGTTAAGTTTAGGTAGGACGTTCGGTAACTTTAGTTAAGATAAACATAAAACATAATAAACAGCTCCTTGTATTTTACTTCTAATAGAAAAATAATATTAAAAAGAATTCAGTTAAGTTTCTATTTTAAAGAAATTTTTGATTCTAGATTCTAAAAAGAAAGTTTCTTAATTCCAATCTTTTTAAAAATACCTTAACGAGGGCAACCCTGATGTACTCATAGAGGTCACTGACTTATATTTTTTGTCCCTTTCGGTGACACGCTCAGCCGCAGTCTATACTATACTCTGTCTACGATTAAAACACAGTTTGACAGAATGAAGTTTATTTTTATTACAAATTTTAATCATAAATACATGTCCCTTTGCCTTTTTCTCGGAAAGAAGACTACTTCTGTTCTTGCTCTGTACTCTGTGGTGATTATATTCTCAATTATTCTCTTTCACTCTTTGCCGCCGCTCGCCCGGTAAATAAATATAAAATTTTATTCAGCATTGTTGCAGTACCTATAAAAAGAAGAAGAAATAAAACTGAACCTCTCAATTTCGGTGAAAAGTAAAATATTGAAAAATGTCCAAAAGAAGTAAGTTTATTTTATTAATACCTTTAAGCTTAGTCACCTCACCTCACCTGCATGAAAAAATAACAGTACCTAGGTATTGTTTTTGTTAATTTATTTATACTTTGGGATTCCACGTCACGCCTTGGTAGATAGCGCACGCGCCTGCGGAGACGTGATGGGGAATCCTTGCACAAGATTAAACACTGCCATGGAGACTGGCAGAATTGCGACGATAAGTCAGCACTGTTGCCATAATAATATATCAAATAAAGATTTCAGACTTTTTTTATTACTTACTTTTATAATAAAAACAAAGCTTAAAAAATATTTTATCTACTCTAATATCGTAGTCTCTATTACAAAATTGAATTCTACTTCATAATGATATGTTGTTTTATTTACACGCGTCCATTGATATAAAAAAAATAAAGATACGTGACTAACGCACTGCGAGTGGGACTTACTATAAACTGTAGTCTTTAGAGCCATAGAGTAAGTAGCAATCACTATGTTCTTTAATAAGAGACGGGACTGCCATACATTAAAATGAAATCGAAGAAATTAGGGCCGAAAGATACTGCCAACCTAACAACATTAAGGAGAGAAAATAGGAAATCAGTGCTACCAACTACAAAAGTCAAAACATACGGCTAGTGCTGACCCTCCTACAGAAATATTTTTGTCGATATCGATAAAAATATGCTAAAACCTGGATCAGCACCTACCTACTTTTAAGATCTCGGTTTTGTTGATTAGTATAATCTAAGAAGTTGAAATGTATGATAATTCACAACCATTTTTTTATAGGATTTGAATAAACTACGTAGTAGATCAAGGGTCTGGGAGGAATTATTAAATTTCAACTTCTTTGATCTTTCATTTCAATAAAACTTCACATATTTTTCTATAATTTATTTGTGTTTAACCTAAAAAAACAACTCATATACAAATACAATTCACCGACCTCTTAAAAACAATACACCTATCAATATTACAGTGAAATAGGTTATTAAATTGAAATTTAATAATATATAATGACCTTATCTAAGACCCATCTTAGGTAATTATTTCAGCACCGCTTCCCGAAGTGAATTTAGGCAATGATAGAAAAACTTATAGAATTGCGTACCTGTAAAATAATGAGTATTAGGCGTATTTTGGTAAGTAATAACTAGTAGTATAGGTACCGGGACGGTTCTTGAGCGCTCGACGAAAAAGTGGGGGAATGTTTGCGCATATGTAATTCGAGTGCAATATAACTTGTATATTTATTATAATTGATTTATTGGTGTTTGTTTTTACGATTGCTTTTTGCTGCTGGTAAAATTAAAATGAATACCTCATACCGTCAAGCAGACCCAAAAATTGTGTTCTGCGCATCTAACGACCACCGCTCAAGAACCGTCCCGGTACCTATAAGTATGAATGAATTTTTTATTGTATTAAGAGGTGTGCAAAAACGATGTTACAACGAGTCTGTAAGAGACACAAACAGAGCTGGATTTGAACGATTGTTTAAAAATCACCAAATTGCACGTCAATCTGGAAAGCGTAAAATAAATTTGCTGCAGCAAAAAGCAATGGCTCAATTTATTTGGTTCGGGTTATAATGGGTTAGTTTTGTGGAATGTGAAACAAATATGTTTCATATCGATATCGATAAACTGTACAATATGCAAAGTACATCACTATTTTTCAGCAAAATACTGTTCGTTTAATATGAATTTTTTAAAGACTAATTACTTAATTAAATTAATATGAATGGCTAATAACTTACCGATCCTCATTTATTGGGAATATTGTCATAAATATTCGCTTGATACCGTCTACGCGGCCGCCTCTTGTACCACATATTGTACACTGTTTATGTGTTCATTCTTAATTATTGAATACAATTATTGTAAAACAATATACTTATTTACTATAACTTACTATATTATATTTACAATTAATAAATTACAAGCACGATTTAAGCATCACATTATATATTTATTTATTAATATTTCAAAACTAAAATAAGACAAAACAAATTTGCCGCCATTTGCAACTTTGACAGCGATAGACAGAGATAGCACCATGGAGTGAAAAAGATGGCGATACGACGCCATTCATATTGGCTCAATTTTCATAGAACCAATTTTTTGTTCGAAGTTGCGCCAGCCTGTTTAGAGCAAGTAAAAGTGGGACTCTCGAACTAAGTCATAATACCCTACCAGATCTCACAACTAGTTGCCCGTGCTCGCTCTCACGCGTGTCTCACGCGTGTTTCTGTCTCTTTCTTAGCTTGGCCCATTTCTCAAATTCGTTTTGTAGGACGGTCACGCATCTTTTTTTTTATATCAATGCACGCGTCTGTAATATATCAAACTTCGATACTAGTACCCTGTAATCTGAGCTAGTACCGAAGTTTTCATACAAAAACGATATAATTATATCGTAATGTTTTGTTTTTTTTTAAATGCAGAAAGGGCAGAGGATTTTTTTTATACAGCCACATTAAACTATGAAAATATCGACACGCGATGTTACGAGTTACTTGACAGTTAACGCGCATGCGCACTAATGCGCAGTAGGTAGGTAACCTCGGTTTGCCGCCAATTTGTCGATTAAGAAAAATATCTTGGTTCTTGCATGGGATTATATAAAGTAGTGCACATAACTTGGAATTAAAACACTCGTGGATGTTATTTATAAAAAGTATAAGTACCTCCTCCAAAATACCTTTTTGGAGGTAATAATATAGAATATGTCTGACTAAACTAAACTAAAGTCTAAACTAGGACCAGCTCTGAGACAGTTTTCTAAGTGAAGATTCAGGTTTAGACTAAGGGTAATCCAGATGGGAACCTGAATCTTCAGTTAATTGCAATAATAACGAAACTATCAAAACTATTTATGGATGTGGATGAATCTAAAGAAGTATGTAAAGATAAAGAAGTAGCTCCAAACTATCTACCTACCCCTATTTTATGGGAAACAGGCGTGAATGTATTCTGTAGTGATCTATGTAATATAAAAAACTGCTTGACTTTCCATTTTACATATTATTATGCTTGAATCATATTGATATTTGGAAAATTGTAAGTGTGGGGAGGTTGAAAAAGTTTGGCTTGAACCTTCCAAATAGTTTTGTTGCTGGAGATGTGGAAAAAAATCTGTAACTTGCCATCTTCTTTTTTTTGCGATACATTTATATTAAGAAATCATAACCTCAAAGTAAATGTTTTATAACTGATTATCTGCTGGAGCAATAAATGGTGGGCTACACCAGTTTCAAGAGCATCTTACTATTTATTATTGTATTCTTAAAGTTTACTATTACAATTTCAGCAAATTATAGAAATCACAGACCACACCAAGACAAAGAAACTTCAGATGTGGCAGTATCATTTGATGCCAACAGTCCTGTGTTGGCCATGTTTAAAGCTGCAGCAAGAATGCTGAACCAGAGACAAGACAGACATGAGCGGCTGGTCAAGCTGTCGAGGGATGTCACAATAGAGAGCAAGAGGATCATATTCCAATTGCACTCCAATGTCATGTAATAAAATTATCTTCTATACTAATTATAAAGAGGTAAAGTTTGGATGTAGGGAGTAATCTCTCAAACTACATATTCAACTGATTCTAAAAATTTTTTCACTAATAGGGAGCTACATGCGATATAGGCTATATTTTATTTTGTTAGAAAATATGCATGGACAAAGCCAGGGGCGGAAAGCTAGTACTAAATACAGAAGAAACAATAGTACATACAGAAGTATTTATTTAAAATTCTAATGTAAAAGAAAATACAAAATGATGGGATGGCTGTGTTTTGTTTCTGATCATACATTTTTTGCACTGAGTGGGCAGTGCGGGGGGGGGGACATAAATTTCGTGACACTAGATTGTACTCACTGTCTGTGCCCAATCCACCCCGAAACTACTGAATGGATTTTGTTGCAGTTTTCACAATTTAGATAGATTGATTCACGAGTATTAAACATGGACCTATCACATTTGTGATATTTAACACCATGGTGAGCATTAACACCATTACATAATGTTGTCTAATCTGTTGTACAAATTCTTAAAAATTACTGTTATCATCCTATGTTCCAGTAAAGCTGATGAGTCAAAAACTGTGAAGGAAGCCCTGGAACGTCTGCGGAAGCTCATTGAAGGTCCCATCAAGAATATAGGGCTAGAGTTGGAGCATAGGTGTGCTTATCTTCACTCCCGCGCTATAACTTCAGGTTATAATAAATAATTATAATAAACAGGGGTGAAAATTCCAAATTTAATTTAATTAGCCCATTTATATAAATTATTATAATCACGTTTTTAGGGTTACAAGAGTTTATTGAAGCCCGCACCCTGTGCCACTTGATTCAGCACAGAGAGTTGCTACCCTGGCAACAAGCACAGAACGAGTTCCAGTACACAGTAAAGCAAGATGACAACGAAGAAGACAGAAGTGTGGTCACCGTGCTGCCCAAAGTTGACTATATGTTGGGACTGGCCGATCTCACTGGGGAACTGATGCGCAGAACTATTAACAGTATTGCAAGCGGGGATAACGATGAGAGCTTCTATGTGTGCCGGGTCATACGGGACTTGTTTACAGGATTTTTGGGTGAGAATGTGTTTCTCTTTTAGTAGCATTTTAAAAGTAAAACTCACCATTCCATTTCTGGGATGCAGCCTACCCTACTGTCAAATAGAGTGACTACAGATCATGTCCTCGGCCTCAACCATGAATTATTTTTACAACTTATAACATTGTTGACTTGCAGCGCACTTGTCTATGCATTGTGAAATAGGCCATTATGTGTGGTATTTGTAATTCTAGGTATTAAATTATGTGGGGAGTCTGGACTGACTTTGGAAACATAAAATGTGATCTGAAACACATTAAAAGATTATAAATTGGGCAGTCACGAAAATTATAATACTATATCTTTTTTTTTTTTAACAAAGTCCCCTGTCACAGTTCTTAGTTTTTTCCTAATTACTGAACGGATTGTGTACCTAAATTGTACTCATGTTTGTTCTGTTCGCACACGTAGGAGTGAGTGGCGCGTGTCGCGAGCTGCACCGCAAGTTGAGTACGTCGCGCGCCAACACACTGAAGGCGGAAAATGCTGTGTACGCTGTGCGGGTGCGGGGCGGGGAGGCGCCGGCCACACTGCTCGCGATACAGCACTGGGAGCTGCCGCCCACCGTCGACGATGATGATGAGGGTTACTATTAGTACCTACCGTTACTTTATTACTATAGTCTGCTTCTAGGGTATCCAGAAAAATAGCGCCGATATAAAACGATCGCTCCATACACTTTTCTTAATCGCTAAGGTATTGTACCGCGTTTCGTAGTACGGGATCTTGTCTAGTAGTAATCTCACCCTAGAAGTACATGTATCGTTTTATTTCGACGCTAACATAATACTTTCTGTGATTTATTGTCAGTTTTTCCGGCTGACCTAGACACTTTATATTCACGCAGATTCCGTTACACAGGGGCGACTGGTCAACTCGGATTATAAATGATAATTCAATATTATCAACCTTTATCCCATTCAAATAGAACTGAAAATAGTATGCAAGAGTGTATAATCCCCGGATGATAACATGACCTAAAATGGCGGTTTTACACTTGTGATATTTACACTTGTTAAAAAATAATTATATTGTTATGTATCCATATAGTTATATAAGTCCATAAGTAGAAAATAAAAAGAATGTGTTCTGAGCATAGGTTAAGTTATAATCCGCGAAATACTTATATATATAATATAAAATCCACCTATAATCTAGGATAAGGTTGATATTTAATTATTTTTCGCCTAGGTCAGGCTTGACTTGAATTTAATTTCATTGCGATGTCGTCAATTTTATTGAAATCTAATTGTGTTTGAATTAGTAGTCTAATCGGTTACTCGATTTCAACAAAATTACTGCTGAATACTTATGATTTGAAACTGTGTCAACAGTCTACCACAAACTCTTATACCAAACTTTAAGGCAATATATTCCGGTATAAGTGATCCGGTAAGTACTATTTTGATATTCAAAGAAACTCCTTCACATGTTAACTTGATAAAAAGATGCGCGAAGAAATACGTAAATAACACTATCAAACAGAATTTACAAATACTTTATACTAATTCAGAAAGAGAACAAAAATCTCGACTTTTGCAATAATATGATGGTAGTCAGGTTTTGAGACCCTATCGGCTACATTTTTTATAAAGTTCGCCGTTTTCTAAAACTAAAAAACGTAAAATATTATTATAGGTCCACCAAAAAGACGCACGCGAGCGTCACGCTATACAAATCTCGACACACGGATTTTAGTACTAAGCAGCAAGCCTTGCTGGAAGAATTTGTGGTAGACATCCCTAGTGACGCGGTATTATTAATTATAGGATAGTTCCTAATTATTTCTCAGTTTTATATTGACACAATTATAATTTTATTTTGACCGAGGGGATTAGAATAAAAATATTCTAATACTCACGAAATATTTCATTTATTGTTTTATGTATATCTCCAGTCTCCACTGAAGTGATAATGTTTTTGTAATGTTAATTATTATAATAAATGAAAAATTATAATAAATGTATTATAAAAATGCGTTGTTTTTTTTTCAAATATGTAATTCTATAGTAATGCTAGGGAGACGAGAAAAATATTGTAAATATTGTGGATATTTGCGAACAAAATAAAATATACCCTACAGCACTCATAGATAATGGCTTGCCTGCACTACCCCTACCCCTACCCTGTTTCCCACGACTTCGTACGTGTCTATTTCAGAATGTTGGCAAACATACACTTCGTACATAGCTTTTGTCATGTTCACCTCTGCCCACCCCGTTCCCGTCGTCATGCCGTGATGGTATATAGCCTATGTCACTCACGAAGAATGTAGCTTTCTAATGGTGAAATAATTTTTAAAATCGGCCCAGTAGTTTCTGAGCCTATTCATTACAAACAAACTTACAAATGTTTCCTCTTTATAATATTAGTATAGACAAGCTACAACCAGAGCTCTCTCACTATAATATTCACCATGTCTAATGCTATTTTTTGTGTAATTTAGTTCTGAATTGACAGTATAGTAATATTTAGTATTACCTCTTTCTCAGTTTCTTTACAATCATTTTCACATCTTCCTGCCTTACCATTATTTTGGAGATTCCTCCACACAACAACACGAACAGAAAAATGACCATATTTTCCACTTATATTTTTAATTCATTATCACTTTCAAAAAATTCAGTATTTTTTGTTAGAAAACCTAGGTCTTTGCAAATGAGAGGATAACCAAAAATGATCTGTAATAAAAGACAAATAAAAACTTTGTGATTTTATTAATTCAATATGTCTTAAAATTACAACATTAGTTTTAACATAAACAAATCTTACATCTAATAATCACTTAAAATGTTTTGTAAACTAATAACATATCAAAGAGATCATCAAAATATATCTGTTGTGACAATAACGTTGTTTGTTCACGGAATGTAAGACAAAAAACGATGGCGGATCTACAAGAATGCCTCACTGAGAGCAATATTACATTTTTTAGTTCAGCTCTATTTACGGTATATAATGTAAAATTACTTGAGTAGAAGCCAAAGGAGCTTTATCATCCTACCAATCTCACAAAATCCAAAAATATTATTATGAAAACAAACTGGTTACGACAGGATCACATAAACAATTTATTATTCTGTATGGCTACTGTCGCCATCTTGAAATCAATTTCATTCACACTTATTTCATTTTATAATACCTATCTATATAAAAATATTTTATGATTTTATATCCGAAAACTAGTTAAAATTATTTAGCAAAATTATTACTATATTTTTTAAGTTTATTTAATTATGAATTTTAAAAAGATCATCTCTAAAAAGTATATGCTATCAGAAATCCTGACTTTGTGAGAAGTCCTGACTCATGTCAGCACTGGAGGGCGCCCACTCATCAGTTTCGTCTGTCGAGTATGGATCGTTTTCAGAATCTTCCTCGGAATCTGTCCAACTATGTCGAACAACAGTTTTTCTTATTCGTTTTGGAGGCAACCCATTTGGCGGCGCGTCGAGCACCGCGCGAGTTTTCTTAACTTTAGTCGTAGTACCTGCCGTAAACATAATCTATTTCAAATATCTTATAGCAACAATTACCAATACCTACGTGTTTTCCCCGTATAAAAGAAAACAAAAAGAACCTTAACGTTCACATTTTGATGGTCGATTTTCGACATCTGAGCGACCAAGACTATATAGTTACAATGTAACAGCATACATTTCATAATGGCGTCGTAAGTTCCAACTGGCCACCTATTGGCTTATATTTTCTTACATCTCATAATAATAATAATTATACATTGTGGTGTGCATATGGATGGCACACTTTACTATTCACTATTTAATATATAATCATGATTAAGTTTACATAGTTATGTAATTATTTTTTACAATTTAAATGTAGCTAATGCCAGCTCAGTTTTTGCGCAGAAAGCCTATAGCTGGGCGGTAAGCGCAGAAATCCACCAATAGTATCGCAAGCAAGAAAAATGAAGCAATCCTATTGGTGGATCTTTACTCGCTAACCACCCTGCGCGTTGATTCTAAACTCGCGTAATAGACAATATATCGCGCGTGATAAAGTATAACCCGAGCGATATGTGAGCTAAAGTTAGTAGCATATATTTCTAATAAATCGTGTCGCTTCAAAAGATCGCCAATTTAAAGAAAACTTCAGCCGTAAACACCCGATTTTAACGGAATTACTCGACTTGATACTTTAAATTTTTAACTTTATTTAGGTAAAAATTCCATCCATACCTACAGGTTCTTTTACAGAATATGAAAACTCGATAAGTCAGACATGTTCAGTAAGTGCATATTGATTTGATGAAACAAAATAAATCAAATATATATTTTTGTACTCTGATTACTTTATCATTTTAGTACCCCACTTTCACCCCTATACTTAAGAAACGCGCTACAATACATCGATGGCTACAATACGTAAGCGATAAAGATGTATGGAGCGATCCTGTATCGTTTTATTTCAACGCCAACATAATACTTATACCATTGGCAGTTTTTCCGGCTGCCCTAGAAACGAGACTATAGTCGTGGCTTTTTATATTGGTCGTGTTATACTTTATCACACGCGATATGTCTAGTTCGCAAGTTCAAAATGAGTTTATCAAATAGTTTTTCAATTTAAATATAAACAAGATATAGTATAAATATCACTATAGACAGTAATTAAAATTCATAATCGTCATCGACATTGTCTCCATCAGAGTCCTCCGCGCTGTAGCGACCTTCATGAATGTTGACGGTGTGGGCGTTGATGTAATAGTGGTTGCCGCCTCTTTGTACCGTACATGTACCTGTGGAGCACACGTGTCATCAGCCATCTAACATAGCTACCAAGGGTGTCTATATCCTCCTCAAAGTTATATTAAGAAAAGCTAATTTTTTTTACTAAAGAGATTCTAGGTATATTATCATGGAGTACTCTTTTTAACCGAACTTCAAAACAGAAGGAGAAGGTTTACAATTCGTCGGAATCTTATTTTTAGTATATTATAAAACCTACGGCCGACTGATCATTCAATATATTCCTACTCATGCATGAGCGAATGATAAAAGAGATAGATTTTAGGTCCATGGACCGTAAAACATCGATTAAAACGTTGTACCAAATACCTACAACAAGTTACGACGTCTTCTGTGTTAGGTTGGTATATAACATCTCGATAATTGTATCTGGATAAGAAAGAAGGTGCACAGTAGCAAAACGATTGCCAAAAGTTTCTATATTTTACTAAATGCAAAAAATAACATTGCAAAAGATAAGTAGGTATATCGTTTAATAAAACGAAATAAAAATCTACAAGATATTATGTTTTCAATGCCATCCATATTGCTGACGTCTGTAACTTATATGTAACATTCTACAATAAAACAAAATCCTTTAAAAACTTCAGTTATGTCCTGTAACGAAATATGAAAATAAACCGCACTTACCCAACACATATAAAGCTGGCTCCAAATCTGAACAATACAAACAAATACGAACATATACGCCGTGACATACTGTTGTATACATATGGGCCATGTGGCATAGTGGCAGTTAGCACTACTTAGGACCGCGTCATATTTCGTTTTGACTCGAAGGCTAATGGCTAGTCAAGGAATGCCCGGCCTGAGAGTGTCCAACAGAAGAATGCCGAGCAAATTGCTGGGTCGGGCAAAGACAGTACACGGAATGGACAACATTTCATTTTTTTAATCACCCATTTTTATTACTTTAAATAAAAATATATTAAAAAATAAGTTACACGTATTTTTATATTTTATTTTTGGTTGAGTTTTTATATTTTTAATTTAATTATGAATTTTTATAAATTCTGAGGACTTATAAACCAAAAACCTTAGCTAGGACTAAAATTAAGAAATATAAACTGTCACCCAAAGAAAGTGACAGATAGTGTCAGTCAAGCCACAGAGTAGGTATACGTTATAGAAATGCAAAGAGTATAATATACCGTGTTCCAAATAGGTGTTGCCGTAGCCGGAACTCAAATCGCCTACAACAACATTCATAATGTATATAATAATACTAGCTTTTGTCCGCGGTTTCACTCGTAAATATATTTCCTGTGATAGCACATTCGAAACTAGCAAAACTTCCAAAAAAAATATTATATAAAAGAAGTATTTTTATAATCATATTTAAAGAATAATTATTAGTTTAGCTTCAAATGTAATAAAAATGGGTAAAATTAATAGAAGGCAACACCTGAGTTCAATAACTAACAACTCTGCTAACAGACATTAGTATTTTTAAATTAGAGGGTTAGCACAGATTAGGGCACCTATTAATCCTTATTTTTCAATATTTCAGTATTTTTAAAATAACTTGAAAATTAAAGGATATAAAAAATAAAAAAAATTAAAAATAAGCTTTCTAGCATGTAATCTCCAAACGGTTTTCGAATTTTGGTACCTTACGAAAAACGAAATGTTGTCCATTGCCCGGACATTCTAGGGTTAGGCATTCCTTAGGTAGCCATTGGTGCGGACCCGTCGTTTTAGCATACGAGTTGAAAAAGTTGCTAAGTAGTGCTAACTGCCACAAAGCCATTGCACTGGACGTCCTTTTAAGCAACAGGCTGTGGCATGCCACATTATACAACAGCATACCACGGCGTACATGTTCGTAGCGATCCGACATGTGACGGTTTAATGTTACGACAGTGTGTGTGTCATGTCATGTAATACAACTCGTGTCAAGCATGCAACGGTAAAATGACACGGTGAAATGTTCAGATTTGGACACAGCTTAAAATAACTATAAGTCAACAATTTAATTAGTCCAAAAGTTAATTCGCAGTAAAATAAACAAAAAATAGTAAAAGCAAACATGCAACAATTACATCAACAATTAAATACATATAATATACAAAACCTACCTACTTCACTTGCTTTGTCTTGTGCATAATCAAATTATTCAATGGACAACATTTCATTTTTTTAATCACCCATTTTTATTACTTTAATTAAAAATATATTAAAAAATAAGTTACACGTATTTTTGTATTTTATTTTTGGTTGAGTTTTTATATTTTTAATTTAATTATGATTTTTTATAAATTCTGAGGACTTATAAACTAAAAACCTTAGCTAGGACTAAAATTAAGAAATATAAACTGTCACCCAAAGAAAGTGACTGATAGTGTCAGTCAAGCCACAGAGTAAACGTTATAGAAATGCAAAGAGTATAATATACCGTGTTCCAAATAGGTGTTGCCGTAGCCGGAATTCAAATCGCCTACAACATTATTCATAATGTATATAATAATACTAGCTTTTGTCCGCGGTTTCACTCGTAAATATATTTCCTGTGATAGCCCATTCGAAACTAGCAAAACTTCCAAAAAATATTATATAAAAGAAGTATTTTTATAATATTATTTAAAGAATAATTATTAATTTAGCTTCAAATGGAATAAAAATGGGTAAAATTAATAGAAGGCAACACCAGAGTTCAATAACTAACAACTCTGCCAACAGACATTAGTATTTTTAAATTAGAGGGTTAGCACAGATTAGGGCACCTATTAATCCTCATTTTTCAATATTTCAGTATTTTTAAAATAACTCGAAAATTAAAGGATATAAAAATAAAAAAAAATAAAAAATAAGCTTTCTAGCATGTAATCTCCAAACGGTTTTCGAATTTTGGTACCTTACGAAAAATGAAATGTTGTCCATTACAAGTTACAATTTAATAATACCCAGCTAAATGAGGTAGTCTTCTGCTGGGTACACAGGGGCCAGTAACACGGTTCCGGGAGCCGTATGGCCCAAAAACTATTGTGATTGTACGATGCGAACGATAGATATCGAATAGACAAGCACATAGCTAGGATTTTCCGACGAGGGGGGTCCAACCACCAACCAAGCCATTATTTTGAAAAATAAAACACAAAATACGACTTTACCTTTTATTACATCTTTTCTGCAATAGGTCAATATCCTAGCTCGCTTGACCTCATCAGCTCAGCTGAACTGATAGTAATTACCTACTTGTGACGGAGTGATCCGGACCCACTGGACCCTCCCCCTGCCTACGTGCTTGCGAATAGATATTCACAAACTGATAAATCGAGTCATTTCACTTTTTGAGCCGAGCGGGTGAGTTCAGCTTACTACGGTATGTATTTTATAACACCAAAAATAACTACATTGCCATCTTGCAACGATGATAAAATAAAAGCTATACTTCTTAAATCTGCCTCATAGAATTAATAAAGTATAGTTAATTATTCTTTATGTGGTCTCCCTAAAATATGGGTGACTTATGTTAAATAATTAACTCGAAGCAAAGGGCAAATAATAGTCAACAATAATTACAAATATATTACATACATATTATTCATCATTTAATTATTATGATAATGACTTTATTAAACTTATGTACACAAGTCCTTAATATTTAATCTAATATTGTTATAAAATATATTGCAAATAGTCACAAAAACTTAACCTGTTGTAATTTACTTTCTATGACATCTTTAAAAAAACATGAGACAAAAAATCTCTCCGATATTAAAAAAAACTATACCAAATATCACAGATTTAAATATCAAACTTTGTCCTTACCTATAACACCAAATATAATCTATTAGAATCTTTAGAGTATTACCAATGGAGGTGTGAAGCGCTAAATCACTAAACATTTTTTCTGCCACTATTGGCGGGGGTTTAGTACTGGAGGTAGACGCCCAATACTAATCCCGTACCACTGTATTTTCCTGTCGCTTTATGGTACCAACGGATTTTACTTTATATGGAGATAATGCTAAAATACAAACATAATAATTATAAATCATGATACGCCTTTCCTCTTTGTTGCGATACAAAATGAATACAACGAAACGTAAGGTGGCCAAATGAACAGAAAACTGGCGTCTACAGTACTCTATGACAAGAATACAATAGAACTACATCATGTAGTGTAGTGGATACTAATTGTCCTTATGCCACGTCAATACTGAGCAACGGATCGACGTGATATTTTACAGACATGTTTGAAAGCCGGAGAGTAGCAGAAATCCTTAGGGATGAATTCCAACAAATAATCCACGGGCAAAGCCGGGGTGGAAGTAGTAGTAGTAAGTTAAGACGAGGAATGACTCAGATATTCCTAATCGTAAGCCACGCCCTAAACTCGTGGTTCGGGCGCAACGATCGCGTCATGCAAGACAACGACAGCCCTTTGTCCGTTCTTGCTGCAGAAGTGAGAAGGGCATAATGTACCACTTCTCGGAATAAATGACTAAAGAGGTCAATAACTGTTGTCCATAACAGATTATCTCTTTCCAAAGGTCGATGTGCAATATTTACCGCCGCGTATTCTAAGAAAGTTATGATCCGTATCCGTATTCGCGGATCTTGAGACCAAATATCCGTATTCAGATCCGTATCCGCGGATATACATTTTTAACGATCCGGCACATCACTATAAATGACGTAAGCGGCACATTACAAATAAATAATTTATTAAAAAACGATCACATGCAGGGAAACAAATTCTTAATCAATACTAGGTACTGAAATTACCTACAGATTCGTATAAAATTTAAACGTAAATCTCTTCAGAGTATGGTCGTATGACTAAAAATGTGTTTTTGAAGAGGTGATTTAAAAGTTTTCGAGAAAATTTTCACCAATCATGTTTTCATCCTACACAATACTAGATAAAATCCTCTAGATTTCGATGCCCAAATTGTATGTTCATAGCATTCGTAAAATTCGGGAATTTCAGTTCATAAATCAACTGAAATTATTTGTTCCTCCCCTTAAAATAAACAAAACACAACAACAGATGGCAATTTTGGTATGTGACTATTTCAAATATAATAAAACTTATTTAATTTAATCTATAATTAAATTATAACTAAATAATATAGGGTGACAGCCTTATATTACGTCATTGGTGACAGCACCAGTTATTGCAATTGTTTTCTCAAACGAAGAAAATGTTTCCATTACAGCTACCATGAAAAAAATATAACCCGATACGTAGCTACGTAAAAAGCTACCACGAAACAAGTTCGTGACGGATTAGGTATATTCCTTACCTAATAAATTAAATGTTACTAAGGTCAAAAGTATTATTTTAATTTTGAACGATTATACCGATTATAGGCAAAATAATAGATAGGTACGTATAAATAAAATCAATGAAATAATATAAACAATTAATTTTGTAAGTAATTTGTAAACACTAATTTTTTCACTTGTTACATCAAAATATCAACAAAATCATTTACAAACCCACATTTAGGTACTTTATATTATAACAATCGTAACTTTAAATTTAATATTTACGAAAGTAAAAAGACCTCTATAGGTAAAGAGCTATCGTGCTATTTGCGGAAATTTTACGAAAAACTAACTGCCAAATTGATAGGAGTTTGTTCGTTCATTTCATGGTAGCTTTAAAGGTAGGTAGATTCCACATCCGGTCATGGCGGCAAACGCTTGCGTTTTCGTCATGGCGTGATGTGGAATCCAGTTTAATCCTGTTCGTGCTGTGATGGTTGTGATTAGTCAACGACTAATAAGACATGTCGCAGTCGGCGGGATTATCTTAAATACCGATTAATCGGCTATAAAGGCTATAATACTTGACATTGGCAAATCACCGATAAACATTGGTGAACCCATAATAAAAGAAGAATAAGAAGAAAGGTAGGTACGCACTAGGCGTAACTGCGAGGCAGCGGAGCGATTTAGTATACCGCACATAAACAGTTCACAGCTATTTTTGCCGATCAGTCGTACGGCAACTTCGAAGAAAGATGGAAGAAACTGACATGGATGTTATATAATCGTTTCTTTGATAAGTGAGGAAAAATAAAGGAATTGCTTTCCAAATGTTACTTTTCCTGGCACTGTTCATATAATGTTCATTTTGGAGTATCTCTGGATATTGACTGACAACTTCTTTTTTTTGGCGCGTAGTGCATTCTATCAAATAAAATTTCATACAAATAATATTTAGTCGCTCAGCTGCCGCGCATTTACGCCTACATAATGCGGTCCTACTTTACGTCACTTTCTATACAAATCTGTCAGAAAACTTCTTCTTCGGGTCCGACACTTTCGGTCCGAATGTATTTCGTGGTACCAATACTATCTATCATCACGCCTTTTATACCAAGAGAGGTAGGCAGAGACAATCGAATATTATTAAACAGCCTATTATACAAATCAACCGAAGTTGCGGCCCGTATCTTCGTAATTACATTTCATGGTTGGCCTACTGGGCCTTGCGCTATGACAGTGTACCATAACTAGCGAATAACTAGGACATATACCTAATATCAAATTCTTATGTGGAACATTACACATTTGAGAAATGCGTGAATTTACTTTCCCTATAACAACCTAGGGGCCGCCTTTAGGTATAAGGTTACAGTCTGTCTAAAATTTTATATAATACTTTGATAACTATGAAAATATTTTGATTAAGTTTTTTGGCTCTCAAGGTTGACAAAGTTTACACAGACCGTTTACTTTTTATATACATATGAATAAAAAAAATATGAATACGAACATATTATAGTGACTAGAATAACGCGTCCGGGTCACGTTTGTTTGGGGGGTTAAATCGACTCGTACGCCGTGACAGCAAACGGCATGACGCTCTCCACCGCCCGCGCCGCGCCCCGCTCTCTACTCTCTTGTGTATGCGTTGCGCATATAATATATTGATGCGTTAATTTCGATGTTTTACATCTGCCGGGCGTCCCGAAACGGCTACCTTTTTTTAAAAATAATGTACATGTTTCGTTTCAGCTATAGTTTATAATAACAAATACCCTAAAATCGTTAAGACATCTTAATCTCTTTTTTTTATTTTGATAATGATGTTTCTAATGTTTTTTTTATTCAAAAACAGATACATATACGTTGTAATAAATATTAATATTTTTAAACCTCTAATAATAATCATAAAAAAAAGCATTTTTAACGATTTTTATTAAAATTTAAAATAATGTCATACACTTATTTTGGGTCTAGCCACTAGACTATATAGTATGTCTAGGAAAGGCGTAATGTAGCCCATAAATTAGTGGTAACAAAACAACACCAGAACTCTCTCATTACTTCTACTGACAAAGAAAGCACGCGGAGCGCACACACAAGAAGGGCGGGTAGGAGGCGCAGCCTACAGCCTGTACGATACACTTCAGACAATACATGTGGCCACAGCCCAAGTTCATGATGCCGGCTCTGGGCCCGAACTGGCTCCTGCACACGTGGCATAGCCATCCCTGCTGCTGTTGTTGTTGTTGTTGCTGTCTCTGTTGTTGTTGCTGTCGCTGTTGATACTGCTGTAGCTGCTGCTGCAGGTGCTGCTGTTGTTGCTGTAGCTGCTGCTGTTGCTGTAGTTGCTGCTGATATTGTTGCTGTAGCTGCTGCTGTTGCTGTAGTTGCTGCTGATATTGTTGCTGTAGCTGCTGCTGTTGTTGTTGTTGCTGCAGCTGCTGCTGTTGATGTAACTGCTGTTGCTGTCGTCTCTGGTCGGGTGTTTCTGTCACTGTAACCAATAGAGTAATAATATTAAAGCGTAGGTCATGGCGAGTAGTAGGTAGGTTCGCGCTGTGATGGTTGTGATTAATCAGTGATTAATAAGACATATCACGGTCGGCGGGATTATCTTAGATACCGATTTACCGGCTATATACACTATAAAGGCTATAATACTTGACATTGGCAAATCACCGATGAACATTGGTGGAGCCATAATAAAAAAGAAGAAGAAGAAGCGTAGGTACAAATACCTGAAATTAATTTGAGACTTGAGTGGAGTGCTCTCTGATTTTTTTTATTTATTACTAGGTTTTCTCCTCCGGTTTCGCCCGTGAAAATTTTCTAAGTGTGAATAAAAAAAATCCTATACAAAACCGCTTCTCCGTTTAGGTCTTAGGGATTGAATTTTGAAAATGGCCAAAATACGTGTTTCATTAATTGTGTCGAAGAGCATCAATATGGATGCCTACAATCAGCACCCTCTCCAAAAGTGGTTTGGGTTGAGCTATAAAGGATCAATCAGTCAGTACTTTACCTTTTATATGTATGGATATTTAAATTTTCACGGACGAAGGAGAGCGGGAAGCTAGTTAAAAATTAAAACAATATTATTTACTTACAATTTTCAATAATTACACTAAATTGGTTTAAAAGTCCGGGCCCCGCCGCTTCCTCCAGTGTGGTATCATCGGGATAGTGCACCAACCCAATCACCCAATATTGAAGAGTCACAGGTACCATCCACTCTTGCTCACATTGTGTTGCGAGCTCGTTGATGGTCATGTGCGGTTTGACGAGCAACGATTTCTCTCCCTCAAACTGCACGGTTTTTACCCAGACTTTAATTCTAAAAATAAACGAATATTTATTGTTTTATTTATTTTTAATAAATTACTAAAATGTAAATCAGCTCATAAAACATTACTATTACAATACAAGAAGCAAGTGGAATGAACATTTTGTAAATTGGGTTTTATTAACCGACTTCCAAAAAAAGGAGTAGGTTCTCAATTAGGACCGTTTTTTTTATGTATGTATGGACATCGATTACTCCGCCAGTTGTGAACCGATTTTGATGATTTCTTTTTTAATCGACAGATAATTCTTCCGGATTGGTCCCATTTTGTTCTCATAAATAAAAAAAAAAGTGTACCTACCGACTTCAAAAATTTACACTGAAAAGTAAGAAATAATCAATATTTCGTCGTAGAATTTGAAGACGGTTGGTGCCAAATTTGAAATAACTTAGTACCCAAATTTACTGATCTAGACAATTCATTAGTACATACAATATTGAACAGATCTTTATCTTCTCAGATGTTTACTTAATTTTGTATCCTAATTTGGCACCCACCGTCTTCAAATTCTACGACGAAATATTCATTATTTCTTACTTTTCAGTGCAAATTTTGGAAGTCGGTACACTTTTTTTAAAAGGTTTATTTTACACTAGCGGGCCCTGCAGACGTTGTCCTGCCCAAACGTTGGCTTGGCTGCTATTTACTTTCCTTCGTCCGTGGAAAACAACTACCACTACCACTACCACTACCCCTACCACTACCACTACCCCTACCCCTACTCCAACCACTACTATCATATGTCCGTCTCCTGGCTCTAAGCTACCTCCCACCAATTTTCAGCCAAATCGGTACAGCCTTTTTTGAGTTATAAATAACCTAACTAACCTACCTGGCCTACCGACTCTGGAATTAACACATTTCCGTGGTAGAAAGTAAAATACAGCGCCATCTATTGACGTTTGCAAATACATTTTAGTACACATATAAAACTCAAGATGACGCCATATATTCACAATTAAAATTTATAATTTTAGCTACCCCTACTCCAACCCCTGCCACTATCCTATGTCCTTCTCCTGGCTCTAAACTACCTCCCTGCCAATTTTCAGCTAAATCGGTTCAGCCGTTCTTGAGTTATAAGTGAAGTAACTAACACGACTTTCTTTTATATATATAGATTTAATGTTGCTTGCAAAATGTAATATGTATTACAAAATCGACACAATCAATATAATATAATAAATGACAATTTTTTGGGAATACTTTTAAATTATAGCGCAAAGTTTATTATACATGATAAAATAATTTGTAAATTTTATTTGAGTCTTCATTAAAACATGTTTTTAATTTTATTTTTAAATTCCCGGGAGAACGTTTTGGGCGCATGATGACGTCACACCTTTGTAATAAACAAATTATGGTCACAGATTAGATAAAATAACAAGAAAACAAACTTAGTCAACGACTGATTGACATACAGTTATTATAGCTAATATAGTTAGACCGTCATCACCCCTATTGGCCAAGTTGCTAGTACGACTCGCGCGCTGAGGGTTCCGTACCATTTTTTCGGTCAGAACTTATAGGCTTTCCTGTA
This sequence comes from Nemapogon koenigi, assembly GCA_963924495.1. NCBI lineage: Eukaryota > Metazoa > Arthropoda > Insecta > Lepidoptera > Tineidae > Nemapogon > Nemapogon koenigi. Next base: position 670,297 of record OZ004640.1, on the reverse strand, counting down.
AATTATAAGACCGGCCCTGTATTCCCAAATTTTTTACGATTTAATTTTTCTTCCAAAATTAACCCCCAAAATCGAAATTTACGCTATTTACGCCAAGTTACGCTATTTCGGCCAGTAGATTAGAAAATAAGCTGAGACAGACGGACAGGCCGACACGTCATGAGTGATCTTATAAAAAGGTTTCCGTTTTTTCATAGAACATGATCGGAACCCTAAAACTTTATTAAAAGCAAATTAAAACGAAACTACTGTAAACTAAATAAAAAAAGTCCATAAGTGGGACACCACTCTGCAGCGTACTTAATGCACTGCAGCATATTTTATAATATGTACGTACAAATAGTTAATATTACTTACTCTATATAGTGATCTTGTAGCGAGCCCTCTGTCTCCCCGATAGTCTGTTCCTCGGTGTCTGTCAATTATAATATACCAATTGTAGACATATTCGTCCAGATGAAAATTAAAACAATATTTTAAAATGCGGAGAGCTAATCAATACCATTGACTTACCATTTTCAATAATGACACTAAATTGGTCCGTGAGTCCGGGCCCCGCCGCTTCCTCCAGTGTGGTATCATCAGGATAGTGCACCAACCCAATCACCCAATATTGAAGAGCCGCAGGTACCATCCATTCTTGCTCACATTGGGTTGCGAGCTCATGAATGGTCATGTGAGGTTTGATTGTCAGTGAAATCTCTCCCTCACACTGCGCGGTTTTTACCCAGACTTTAATTCTAAAAATAAACGAAAACTTATTTTTTTCCTAAAGTTTACTATTACGAGAAGCAAATTAAATTAACATAATACATATCAAAACATAATGTAAAATAGGTTTTTATTTTTCATTTTTAATGACTTCTTCGTGTCTATTATACCTTTGTAGTCTCAGAACTACTCTCACTTTCTAGCTAGATAAATGATGAAATGCACAGAACTTCTATACTAAAGAAATGTTAAAATAAAAAGTATTTTGATACTTTATTACTAAAGTAACGAAATATCGCTTGCAAAAGGTAATGGAAGGAGATCCGAGAGACATGATAATCAGGGCAAAATAGTGATAGCTGTGTGGAAGAACTTCTATACTAAAGAAATGTTAAAATAAAAAGTATTTTGATACTTTATTACTAAAGTAACGAAATATCGCTTGCAAAAGGTAATGGAAGGAGATCCGAGAGACATGATAATCAGGGCAAAATAGTGATAGCTGTGTGGATAGGGGTTGGCGAGAGACTAGTTTTTTTTTTGAGAGTTTTTTCCTTCTATTCTGAATCTGAAACCGCTCCCATGTGCACGGGGCTCCTGTCTGAAAGTTTTCAAATAGATTTTCGGCAATCTCTAACCACCCCTATCCACACAGCTAGGGGCCATCCATAAAGTACGTCACAGGTTTAGGGGAAGGGGGGGGGGGGTTTGGTCCAACAAAGTGTGACATGTCATATAAAACAACTATTTCTTGTATAACGTAATTTATGGATGGCCCCCTATTATCTGACCCCGACCTGATTATCACGTGATTAAAACCCTCTCGGATCCACTTCCATAAAATGACAAATTAACACAAATATTATAAACAAATAAAGTAAACTTAATAAAAATGACGATTACCTACACTACACTTGCTGCATATTTTATAATATAAATAGTGTAATTACTTACTCAATATAGTGATCTGGTAGCGAGCCCGCTGTCTCCCCGTTAATCTGTTCCTCTGTGTCTGTTAATTGTAATAAATTAATTGTAGACAGAGTCGTCCAGATAAATGTCTAGAATCTTCCTTTGTTAATCACTTTGCACTTTAGTTGACACAAGCATGCTACACAATTACACATGTTTAACACTTTCCTTATTAGATAGTAGATTCCAAGATAAAAAACATATATTATTATATAAGAGAAAAACACTTCTCTTTTCACATAGTACCCTGTTAGTCACAAAAATAAAATATTGTACCACAATTGAGAATTTATTAGCACCCTCTTCAATCGGTACTAGCATCAATTTATTCGGCATGGTAACGCAAACGAAGGAACCAAAGTGACTGGAGCCACAAGCAACCACTCACTTTTAATATACCTATTATTTGAAATTGGAGGCCTTTATATTTGACGGCAAAAAAAGTCGCCATGTTAAATCCCAATTATACATTTGTCATATTAAACAGTATGATCATGCACAAACCTAAACAAGTGAACTTATCTAACCGTTTATAAAATAAATCTCTTTTATTCAGATATTATTATACCTCTTTTAGAAACATGGAACTTTGCGATATTGTGAATTTCTTAATACATTCTCGCTAGAGATTCCATATAGAAACTGTCATATAAATAGCCAGTTAAGTTGAAGTAATAGGAAGGTATCGCTAGCGAGAACGGGGTGCAAGTGTGGGATTGTAAATAACATGCAAGGAACGGAACGTGTGTTGTGTCAGCGAGAGAATAGATAGGTGTCAGGTGGCGAGGGTAAATATACCTAAGGAGTTAGACGTGTAAAATTAATTAAACAAAAGCTCCCACTTAAATATAATAATAGTATCCACTGTGATCACATGTGTCGATCAACAAATTGTGTATAATTATATAATTGTAGACACCGATCTAGGGACCTCAAGTTGACCAGCGCAGTACTCAAATTTGTGTCACTCAGAGGCAGTACCACAAACTAAACTCGATTGAACTTAGCGATTGTTGATAAGTCACCAACAGTAACTGGCAATGCCCCAGGCTCCTCGATCGGTGTCTCCAATTAATCTATCTATACTATATATCTCCTTCAGCACGCACTTTTAATTGGGAAACTTGCGTAGCATTTGAACAGGCAACTTATATGGAAATCACTATAGTATGTAATTACAAACTCAGTATACATATCGAAAAAGCGTCCGCAAGAAAGAGGCGACTTGAAAACTTAAACTGATACAAATGAGTGTCTAAATATCTCTGAAAAAAAAAACCATTTCAAGCAAAGTTGAGCACCGATTTAAGCACACGCATTCAAGCATAACTTAAAGCACATGTTAACTCCCTCCACCTTCCGCATCCTCTTTGTTTAAACTATTGTGCAACTTTCTTAACTAAGTTCACAGCGACATTAAACACCTATTTGTGTCTGCGTCAACCATATAAAGGTTTCATTGCAGATGAGGGAGAGACAAATAAATGTTCTTTAGAAAATGCCCGGGCGCACGCGCGTATTGACATTTGTACTAAAAGAAAACTCAACTGTATTTCCGGCCGGGCATTTTGTATGCCTCTCATTAAAGTAATAGTGTTGTACATACCTCGTGGTCCCGGCGGCGGCGGCGGCGGTGGCGGCGTGACGCCGGGCGGGTGTCGGTGTGTGGACCAATGTCGCGGGTCGTGCCGGCTACAGGTCGCACCAAACGGACACTCGCCCAAGTCGCCGTAGCCCCAGTCCCCATCACCGGGGTGACTGAATTGGGCCTTGTGGGCCGGGTTCCGCCTGAAAATAGTTAAGTCAATTAACGCCCTTTTCATACGACACCTCAACTTCGAAACACCAACACGGCTCACACTACATTGACCATTGAGCACGGAGTAATTGATTTTAAGTGCTGTTGACATTAAAAGTACTTTTTCTGGTATTAAGGTACTTTTTTAGGGTTCCGAACAGCGCCGATGAAAAAAACGGAAGCCCTTAGGTATAGGAACACTCATATGTCTGTTTGTCCGTCTGTCACAACTTATTTTCTTCGAATCTACTAGACTAAAAATGTTGAAACTTGGTACATAATATATGGAGTTTCATGCACCCAATCACGGACGAGAATCGCAATTTTGGGAGAAAAATTAAAATTTGCGTCGGTGGCCGAGTGGTTAAGACGTCTGTTATTAACTAGGCAGACCACGGGTACGATCCCGGATCCCGGCCATGTACCAATGTGTTTTTAAATTAAAAACTTATGTACATAATCCGACAAACCACACTTAGAGGCTTTTCCGTCTAAATATACCTCAACAGAACTGGCCACTCGTTAGGTATAGCCTCACAAATACCATCGGCTAAACGAGGGAGACTTGGTCTTCCGCTGAGTACCCTGGAACCGTATCACGGTTTCGGGAGCTGTAAGTCAACCCGTGAAGAAAAAAAAATAAAAATTAAAAAGTAAAAAAACTTTTCAGTCACATGAAAGGGGGCTCGTAATAAGGAATACATTTTTTTAAATAATTTTAAAGTGCATAGTTTAAATTATATTAAAGATTTTTACGAAAATTGACCGTCCCTTGAATGTCTCCGAAACTACCGACTCTTAAAATTTTGAAAAAAAAATAGGGAATATGGGCCTTTCTTATAGTTTATAGGAAAACCTCTTAAAGTTCTGACCGAGAAAATGGCACGGAACCCTCGGAGACGTACTCGCAACTTGGCCAATTACTTTAAATAACATCAATGGGTAGGTGATTTCTCTGTAGATCATGTTCTAAAAAGTGAAAATGGCGATTGACTGTCAGTGATCAAACCGGTCATCCGTCATTCTAATAACGTGTCTTCTCAAACCTTGACATTGGCAAAATCATCGTAGTCACGATGGAGCCATAAACTTAAAAGAAGAAGAACTATTAATTTCTTGTATTTTCCTCGAAATAATCACTCAGGAAAAAGTGCGATTCTTACTCGTATGCTTTAAAGCATCGTCTATTAATTGGTTCATTTATTTTATAGATTACCCTCAATCACAAATTCAAACAAACTTTACCTCTTTAAAATTTTACTATAGATAAAATTTACAATGCTGTTAAAAGTACCATACCTGAAACAACTTGTACCGTAGAAGCACCGCTCGCGTCCTATTTGGGGCGGGACTGCAGGAGCAAGCGCATTATTAGCAGGAGCAGGAGTAAGCGCATTGTCTGGAGACGGTGCAGGAGCAGGAGCAACGGCATTGTCTGTAGATTGTGCAGGAGCAGGAGCAAGCACAGTTTGATCTGCAGAATCGATAGCATTCTGCACGTCCTGTAAGTAGATATTTGTCATAAAGTTAAGAACTGACAGCACCAGACATATTGGAAATATGAAAATATGTTTAAGGCCCCAGTCTGGCTGTGCAAGCTACGCGCGTAATTTTTGTGATAGATTAAATATTTTATTTTGTTTCATAGACAAATGTTACAAAAATGAATTTAGTTTTAAAATAATGTTTGGTTTATTGTAATTTAGTGAAAATTATATATCACTTATAATATACTAATTATCTTGTCTAAAACCTGACCAAGATATACCTCTGATTTGGTTTAATGCACTTACTGTCATTTTTGAGCACTTACCAAGCGAAACTGATAAAATAATTGGAAAATCAAATCAGTACAGAAGTATCTTTATATGTTCAATGTTAATGTGGGCTCGCTAGATTTTTCAGAAAATCTTTCATTTGCTTAATTAAAGAGCTTTAAATTGTCAAATTTCCCGTAATTTTGCCTACCGGTAAACGAGTGTTTTGGCTACTAAATTTTATTCTAAGTAACTTATAATTAAATATAATAAACAACAAGTTTTTGGTAAGCAAATTCCAAAAGAAAAATAATTCCAAAAAATATATTTTTCAAAAAAACAATAAATTGCAAAATCCGCTAAAGTTATGATATAAAACAAATAATTCTTCCTTTAGTTCCTTAGTGTCCGCCGAGCGGCCGCAGCGAATGGACGTAGGGATGACGCTCGTTCCCGTTTTACCTCTCGCTCTAACAAATCTCTCTTTCACTCTACAGAGTCTTATGGCGTACAATACAATTGATTCGTACTGACAGTCGCTCTACTTGATTTAATTTACGTGATTAGAAAAAAGATTTTTTAGAAGTGAATACTTTTAACTGGACCGATTGTTCCCAAATTCGATATCCGTGACCAGAATAAAAAAAATAATAGCTTTTCTTCCGGGTTTACCTGTGTAATATGGTGACTTTGCAATACTTAGCTTTTTATTAACTGGTCTTTCTCCCGGTTCACCTATGTAATATGGCGACTTTTTTATTGTATTTTTTAAATATTTAGTTACGTTAAAAAAAACTATTTTAATTTAATTAGTTCTTAACGTTGTGTAAATAAATTTAATGTTATAGTATTTTTAAAACACCATGTCATAATTTCTTCCATATATAACCCTAAGCGAGTGTCGAATTATAAGTAGAGAAATTTCGCGACCGTCCGTCTGCATATCAGCGAAGCGCCGCCGCTGCTAGTTTAAAAAGTCGGAATCTTAGTTTTGTACAGCAAGACTGCAGCCTTAAGGCGAAGGGATAGCCAAGCTAAATCAAAATATTAAGGCTATGGGCCTCTTTAAGAAGAATTAGTTTTTGTAATACATTTTTTAGATATTGGTTTGGCGGTATATCTGCAAAGGAGTAGTGATTTGAAATACACAAATTTTCGCTATATGACATGACCCTTAAGATCACCGCGTCGTTCAATTCGTTTCAATCGTTGAGTTTAAATTTTTTTATATACAAAAGAATAAAGATTCCACTAACACTGACTGACATCTTCTTACCAAAATAGCATACGCCATGAATATGTGCAAAAGCTAACTTTTCCTCCAACCTAATTCACTACTGTTATTTCTCAACTCCTAAACATAATAGGTCCACGTAGAATACTCGTAAACCTTCCTTGTGAATCAACTTATCTGATAGTCAAAACCGCGTAATAAAATCAGGGGGGGGGGGGGGGTGGATTGTTATACTTACTTCCACCTTCACTCCAGCACTGGTGCTCGCCATGGCCTCTCCGTTCGGCTTAACTTTAATAGGAGGCATGTCGCTATCTGTTGACTCGTCAGTTACTGTTAGCGACAATTTCCTCTTCTCAGCACCTTGCTGCGTAGCTGTCTCTGTATGTTGCTGCACTTCAACTTTTACTGTACAAGGGTCTACTGTTACTGACGGTGGTTCGAGGGGCGCTTCCGCTGAAATCATCAACAACTTTTTCACAGACCAACTTCCTTGCCATGGTAACGTATTCGTATCTTTAAAGTTTATAGAAATGGCTACATACAACAATCCAACGACTATATGAGTAAAATGAATACTCCCCAACGCACATCGTTGGAAAGTTGCATATATATATGCCAAATCTATTAAATATTTTCAATGGCGCGATATAGGTTTCAATGAGTTAGTAACGGTGCGACATCTATCGACGCGATGTGCCGCCACAAGTTCAATAAAGGGCGATTGCTTATACAAGTAATGTTGTGCAGTAAGAATCATAACTTTGCCTAGTGGCCGAGTGGTTAAGACGTCTGGTATTAACTAGACAGCCACAGGTTTGATCCCGGATCCCGGCCATGTACCAATGGATTTTTTATAAATAAAAACTTATGTACATAATCCGACAGACCACACTTAGAGGCTTTTCCATCTAAATATACCTCAACAGAACTGGCCACTCGTTAGGTGTAGCCTCATATACCATCGGCTAAACGAGGAAGACTTGGTCTTCCGCTGGGTACCCTGGGACCGTAACACGGTTTCGGGAGCTGTAAGGCAACCCGTGAAAAGAGTTTTTTTTTTAGTAGGCGCTTTATTAATCTAGGGATTCCAAAACATATAGCTCCTGTTTCCCCGGATAAAATGTCTCCTTTAGTCCTCCAATTTTTAGCAAACTGTTGAGACGTTTATTCTGCATATTTAGTATTTCTATTCTGCATTCAGGATGTTTGTCTAATTAAATTGGTTGGTATAATTACCTTCATTTCTCTCGTCTGTGTTGTCCCCATCACGAAATTTCACCTTGTACCAAAAATCGTATGGTAGTAGGCCGAATATTTCACCGTGCGCCAGCTCCACAGAGTCTCCTACAATAATAAACTTCAATTTTACACACCTAGCTACCAATAGATGGCGGCACTAGTTTCATATTTTTAGTTTCTTATTCTTTACGCGTAACAACTATCACAGCCCCATCATGTCACGACGAACGCGTGCGTCGGTCGCCATGACATGACGTAGAATCTACAACATATTATGGCTAGGATATTATAATAAATTGTCATAGTTTTTTTAAGTACTTACATATATGAATGTTGCCTTATAAAAAAAATCTTACCTTTTCTTAATATTCTAAATCCATCCATGGTCTTCTTCTTAAAAAAACATGGATTCATGTGAAGCTGTAACAATATTTAAGAACACATTTTATAAAAACTACTAGCTTTGCTGTGGATTTTTTTAAATTTGTGGTGTGAATGAAGAACAAACAAACAAAGAACAAAATAACGCATGCGATATTATCGACCATTATATTGTGTCTGTGTGGGAGCTGGGAGAGCTCAATATTCAACTACATTCCAGCACCTCTATCACTCAATTACGTCTAATGTAATATGTCAATTACAAAATCAATTCAAATATTGAATGTACCACGTCTTTTAATTCAGTATGTAAAGTAAAAACTAAGGTAGGTACTATAAGGTATAAAATAAAAAGATACACTGCCATACAAACACTCCTGACACCATGGGCGAAAGGGACAAAAGCGCAAAAAGAGGAACAAAAGAGCGGGACGAAGAGAGGCGTATGCGTATGGGCAGAGCGTATGCTACGTGACACGCTGAGCGATTGTATTACTCCATCTTTTCCTTTTATATTGATCGAAAATTATGCTATTTTAAGAAACTAATTTGAATATTTTGTTTTCTATGCAGTAGTTTTTAGGGTTCCTTCCATACCCAAAGGGTAAAAACGGAAACCCTATTACTAAGACTCCGCTGTCCGTCTGTCACTAGGCTGTATCTCATGAACCGTGATACTTAGACAGTTGAAATTTTTACAGATGATGTATTTCTGTTACCGCTATAACAACAAATACTAAAAAACAGAATAAATTAAATATTTAAGGGGGCTCCCATACAACAAACGGGATATTTTTGCTCGTTTTTGCTCGATATTGATAACGGCAACAGGTAAACGCTTGAAATGTTCACAGAATATTTAGTTATATATTCACTTTAAAAATAAATAATTAAATTAAAATAAAACAAGTATTTAAGGAGGGCTCCCATACAACAAACGTGATTTTTTTTGCTCGTTTTTGCTTTATATTGATAAAGGCAACAGGTAGACGCTTGAAATATTCCCAGAATATTGAGTTACATTATTCACTTTAAAAATAAATGATTAAATTAAAATAAAATTAATATTAAGGAGATTAATATAAAATGTGATTTTTTTGTCCTTTTTATAAATAATGATTGGTATTTTTTATAATAACCCCATTTGTCAACTCATTTGTATTACTGGTAGTACCACAGGGCAAGTTATGGACCACGGACAGAAATTCTACTTTACCTAAATGAAGGCTTAAAGCTGAAATAAAAATGTAAAAAGCATACCTTAGTCTAAATTTTACATACCAAATTGGCCAATATCATTATGGTATCTCATATTCAATAGATTGAAATACTTACAGCAGTCAATCTCACAGCATCCTGTAGTACCTCTAGCGCGGCATGTGTGCGGGATATATTCTTGTCTTGGCACTGAAAATAATTATGATTTAATCATCACTACTTATTATGGGTTCATCAGAAAGAATGCTGTATCATTGCATCTTCAGAGCAAGAGCTGCATTCTGGTTAGGCTTTTGAATAATAATAGTGTAATGTTTTATACACATAAACCTTCTCGGTGAACCTGTCTATCTATTAGTAAAATTTTTTAGTCAATAAGGCACAGTCAGATGAGACTAGAAAATGTATAAACATAATTATTTATATATCACACCCTTAGTGCAGTTTCCCATTGCATCAGATCCGAATCCATGAAAATACATTCCAAAGTAGTCATAAAACTGTTTGTATCATATGACAGAGATAAATAATGTCCAAATTGGTTTGCACTGTTAGTAAAATCTAGCTTGAGTCACTTGAGTCAACAAAATTAAAGCAATGTTGCAATAATGTTGCCTTTTATTGTAAGTATCACATTTCTGCACTTTGCAGTTTTGCATACTGTGCTATATTGTCGACTACTTTTATGGCCTGGCTTCATCCATGGATGTTTTTTAAATGGGTCTTAAAAACTTATCATGAAGGAGTTCTGGCATAAAAAGTAACATATGTCACTGTTCAGTCCTCCAACAATCTCTGTCCATTAAATTTCATCTGTTTAGATGTAAAAGAAGGCAAAGAAACAATCACACTTTTGCATTTTAAATAATATTAGTTAGAATTACAATAGGGTGCGTTGGTGGCCGAGTGGCTAAGACGTCTGGTATTAACTAGGCAGACCCCGGGTTCGATCCCGGATCCCGGCCATGTACCAATGGGGTTTTTAATTAAAAACTTATGTACATAATCCGACAAACCACACTTAGAGGCTTTTCCATCTAAATATATCTCAACAGATCGTTAGATATAGCCTCACAAATACCATCGGCTAAACGAGAGAGACTTGGTCTTCCGCTGGGTACCCTGGAACCGTAACACAGTATCGGGAGCTGTAAGGTAAACCGTGAAGAAAGAAAAAAAAGGATTAGAATTCATTTTATGGTATGAAGTGATGACATCATGGTGGATATGTCATGTATGTTTATCATAATGTAATTATTGATGCCTTAGGTCAGAGGATTGAATATAAAATAAGTGTAACATTTCATACTTCTGACTGGTCCCTGTTGAACAGGATGACTTGTGTTTACAGTTTTGCTGGATGTTCAGCGTTCAGTTTCTGAAGGTTAGGTTTGTGTATAAATATAACAATAGGTCATCAACAATCGAGGATCATCGCGGTATTTATATTACAGAGTGGCCAGAGATAATGGTAACAATGTCCACATTTAGCTAATTGCGCATATCTATTAAACAGAACAGGTGGCAAGGTAGCAATAGGTACTTACTAAAATCTGTCCCCTGCCAAATATACCTTTGTCGGCTATTTCAATTGTTTGATTGTTAATATTATTGTCGCCGTCAATGCGCAACAATTTTACAGGTACCATTTTTGACGTCCAAATTAATAAAATAACTTATTAAACAAATTATGACCGCACCAAAGCCTAATTAATTTATTACTATTATAATTAAATTTAAAAATATATAATAAATAAAATAATAAATATTTTGAACAAATTTCAACACAAACACACAGCTGTAGTCCACAGAGCAAGTAAAAAAGTAAGTAAAGTAACGAAGTAACGAAAGTAACACAACAGTCCAGTGTTGCCAATGTCAATTTCTAGATTCCCCGTTTGAGTGTGCTCTATTCCCCGAAATTCCCCGCTTTCCATTGATGCATTCCCCGAAAAGTCCCCGAAATGCTATATATTGAATAAAAACACTGTTTCATACAAAATATAGTTTAATCTTTAACAAAATTACTTTTAATAATAATAATAAAATAACCTTTAGAATGATATAAACTGAAAAAAAACTTATACAATTTGGTACATAGATAAAACACAAACATTTTACAAATAAAAATTGAATTCAGCTTAAGAACCTACCAGTATAGTATATAGTATAATATACTTAGGTATATCTGGTGACCTTTCGACATTTTAAATATAATTTATACAATGGATACACCAACAACACAAGATCAAAGTCTGCAGACGCATGTTCAACAAATATTGATGCAATTTCACTGTCAAGTAAAATACCTCCATTCTGGCGAGACCGCCCACGACTATGGTTTTTAAGGTTCGAAGCTGTGATTTCACCTCAGAAATTAAATAAAGAATCGCAATTCAATGTTCTCGTAGCTTCACTGGAAAAAGAAGAGTTGGACCAGGTATGCGACATTCTCTTTACAACCGATGAATTGTCATCCACGCAAAAATATATACATACCAAGTCACGACTTCTTGAAGTTTTTGAAGAAAGCGAAACTAGATAGTTTCAAAAACTAATAAGTGGAATACAACTCGGAGATCAACGACCATCTCAACTTCTACGACGCATGAGAGATCTTGCTCGTTTGAAAGTACCTGATGAAACACTCAAAATAATGTGGACTGGTCATCTTCCTTGTTCTGTGCGAGCAGTTCTTGCGGCTAGTTATGTTTAGGATTTAGATAAGTTAGCTGTCATTGCTGATAAAGTTATGGAAGTAGCTACGACAAGTATATCTGCTGTCCATCCAATCCAATCCATCAACCACCACCGAATCTGTGGCAAAACCAAATTCCTGCTGCTCGTCTGTTGAGATAAAACAGCAGATTGACAAGTTGACCGCTGAAGTAGCTGCATTACGGGGTTCATATTCACAACGCAGAAATCAATCACGATGGCGATCTCCATCACTACATCCTCGACGGCGCCGATCACCTACTGATCCGGATTGGCTATGCTACTATCATCTTAGATTCAGAGATGATGCTAAGAATTGCGAAGCGCCATGTAATTGGAGTAAAAGAATACAAAAAAACTAACTTGTCAGAGGCGGATGTCTGCGCTGTTGTTCCCGCCCAAAGACTAACTGCTACAGACCGCCACACTGGATTGAGGTTTCTTGTGGATACGGGTGCTAACCTGTCTGTTTTGCCTAAAAAGCAGTACTCGTGCAGAGGCATCTCAATATAAACTGTATGCTGCTAATGGATCAGAAATAAAAACTTACGGCGAGAAAACTTTAGTATTGGATATAAATTTACGTCGCCCATTCAGATGGACATTCATAGTTGCTGACATTAGTCAACCGATACTGGGTGCAGATTTTTTAACTTATCACTCAATTATTGTGGATGTTCGTAACAGGATCCTCATTGATGGTATCACTCGGTTGTCTACACATGGAATGCTGGCTAGTATTAATGACACTGTAATTAAAACTGTTGATGTACAACAATCTTACTATGACTTGTTAGACCTTTATCCTGATATTCCTAAACCGAGTTCTTTGATAAAACCTGTTAAACATAATGTCATACACCACTTAGAAACTACAGGACCACCCATTTATGCACGTTCACGACCACTTGCACCCTATAAGTTTCATAAGGTTAAGATAGTTTGAAAACATGTTAGAGTTAGGTATTTGTAGGCCATCAAAAAGTCCCTGGGCTACTCCGTTACATGTAGTTTGTAAGAAAAATGGTGAGCTACGGCCTCGTGGCGATTACCGTCGCTTCAATGCAGTCACCAAGCCAGACAGATACCCTATTCCGCGTCTTTTGGATTTCTCTCTTATTTGTTCTGGAAAATCTATATTCTCCCGTCTCGATCTCCGTCGTACTTACCATCAAATTCCTGTTTGTTCAGAAGATATTGAAAAAACGGCAATAATAACTCCGTTCGGTCTTTTTGAATTCCCAAGGATGACATTCGGACTCAGAAATGCGGCACAAACTTTTCAACGATTTGTAAATGAGGTTTTCAGATATTTAAATTTTGCTTTTCCCTATATTGATGATATTATTATAGCTTCTTCCAACAGTTTACAACATCGAGAGCATCTAGCCAAGGTTTTCAAGCGACTAAACGAATATGGCGTCACCCTTAATACAGAAAAATGCGAGCTGGGAAAGGCAGAAATAGAATTCCTCGGTTATCACGTCGGGGTTACCAGATATACCTAAGTATATTTAATATTTATTAAAATAACGAAATGTGAAAGTAACATATTTTATTTTCTCAATTGACAATCCAAACATCAAGTCATTACAAGCACATACAAGATCAATCTATGTGGCCAGTCGCCACATATTCCTTAATTTTTTAGTGCTGAGCTTGCAATGCAACTTACTTTTTTCTTAACAGTATGTGCGCTTTTTTTAGCCACTTTTCCATCATTTCTTCCAAATTTTGGACTAAGGCAGAATATTTTAATTAAAAAAGCAGACCTAAGATTTTGTAAGACGATGCGTGGCCCGCCTCTACTACATGTGTTACGCTCACTATAAGATCGTGCCAGAGAGTTGTCCTATATGATATGACAACGAACGCGTCAGTCTGCATTGCCGCCTTTGACGTTTGCACGCTATCTAAAATTTTACTGTAAAAATTGTTTTTCTTTTATAATAATACCGTACTGTTCTATTATTACGTATAGAAATCATAGTGGGACAATTAATTTATTAAATTCTGGTGTGTCATATGATAGATGGTCCTGTGGATTCGGACCCCCTCCCCCTTCGAAATCCGAAAATGAAAAAAGCATACTACAGTATATCAGAATACTTGGATGATAAGCATCCATGGACATAACAACAATTATATAAATTGATTTTAATTGACTAATCACTAATGTATTTAGATTGTAATTGTATATTTTTTATTCAATTTCTGACATGTACCAATATTAATTTTATTAGACATTTGATTTGTATTTATTGTATTTTTAAATTGCTGTAAAATGTATTTTCTTTAATTATGTTTGTAGAGAGAAGTGTATAAAAATGACGATTTCAAGTGTATCTTGTATACCTAAGAAATAAATGATCATTGAATTTGAATTTAAATTTGAATCCGTCATCAACACTTTTATAAATTGAGAATTTTGAAGAGTAACTATATTTACTGTAGGAAAAAATCGTCAAATACTTCATGGTGCAATTCCTACTTTGTTTAGATTTCTAACAGGCAAATCCTGTTAGAAATCTAAACATTAATTTTAGTTTGGGTTGAAATATTTTTCTATACGTTAAATTATAAAAAATGCACTACATTATGCACTACACCTACAACTGACATAAACTTAGAAAATAAACTAAATGACCTACCTAGAAAAAGGAAATTACGTGCATCCCTTTATAAATCTACAATTTAAATTAAACATAAGAGAAGCGAAAGAGGTATATAGCATAGCATTTAATTGTATCTGCCAGCCCCTCTTGGGATAAAAGGCGTGGTGATAGATAGATAGACACATATTATTAAAAGGCAAAACTTTCCATTAAGAAACTTCGTGAGAAAAGTAGACGAGATTCGAAGAAAATTGCACTATTGAAAAAAATATTATTTGCAAGATGAAAAATTGTCTGTTTTAAAGAGTACAATAATAAAAAAATTATAATAAATATTCAAGAAATCCGGACATTATCCTCCTAAATTTAGGTCCTTTGCTTACACTTCATTTCTATTCACCAAAAACATACTATATACGATTATATTAGAGAAAGAGTTGATACATGCCTGCTACAACCCAGGACTCTATAAAAATGGTTTTCTAGTATTGATGCAGAGGCTGAATTTACTGAAGAAGCTTTAAAAGCAATAGTAATTACCTACCACTAAAGTATTTGCTTTTATTTTGACAAATAAATAATAAATATGTGCATCTATTTTCTACCTAAAATATATAGTAAAAAATAATTACGACAAATAACATAAAAATTATGTTATCGATATTAATTTTTATCGATAGTGTCAATGCCTAGCTAGTGTATGATTGCAGATTCAAGTTGTGTGCGTGCGTGACAAAGTTGCACGTTTGTTTGTTCTAAACAACACATCTAGTAGAGGCGGGCCACGCATCGTCTTACAAAATCTTAGAAGCCGACGATCTTGATTCTCCGAAATTCCCCGATTTTAATCATTCCCCGCTCTCTCCTCGCGCTCTAACTCCTGATTACCCGCAAATCGGGGAAATTCCCCGCGATTGGCAACGCTGCACAACACAACACCACACACAACTTTGTCACAGACAAGCAAAAATTTTAATAGAACCACAGACTAGATTATAGAAAAGCTCAATACTAACTTATTATACTTGGTTTCTCTCACAGTTTCTCTGTTTACGTCTCAGATTAAACGTACTACTACGTATTATCATAATATGCATAAACCATAGATATAAGCAAATAGGAAGATGTGTCATAGCGCCTCTACGCGTGCTCCGCCAAAAGTGTGGTGTCCACCACACTTTGAAATTTACACGAGTCAGTCCATAGTAAGTCCTTGCGTCGCGTTGTTGTGCTACAAAAAATCAAAGTTTTTTACCAAATATACGTTCTTGGGCATTCATAGGGTCTACAAATAACTCTACTACAAAAAACAAAAATGATGGAATCACTTTTCATTCATAAGTACTAACGAATAGATTTAATTTGATATATTTTAAAAATTAATATATATTAATATAAATATAGATTAATTAATAATTTAACATGGCCGCTTTATCTCACCCAAACTGTACAATCGGTTTGGTCGAAAGTATGCTCTACTTATGTAACGTTGATTTGAAATGAAATTTCTATTTAGATTATTTTTTCATCTATTTATTTTATAAAGTGGTATATCAATCTAAGTAGTCCATGACTTCGTTATTATTATATTATTAGAAACTAGCTGCTGCGCTGGGCTTTGATATAATATGTAATAATAATCCGAATTTTCGGCAATTTCAAGGAATTTATAAAAAGGCACTTGGGCATTTCGAATTGCGGTCATCTCTGTCAGGAAACCTGTATACCGCTGGATAATGTTCCCATTCTTACATGTTCATCAGCCGTAACACTATTAACCATAGGTACTCTTGAACGAAATTTATTCGATGAAGAAAATTTAGCGATCATTTATCAATTAGTGCAGATCAAATAGTAGGATATATATCAGGCTGGGTAGCTCGGGCGTTGATTAAAACAATCAAATATGAGGTATGTGTTACTGAATTCGTGACAAATGAAAAGTTTTTTACAAACTTATAATACTGGGTGGCTTGTGCTATCCGAGTTATCAGTTATGACTTACCTATATAAAAATTGTCTAAAACAGAATCTACAATTAAATTATTTAGTTTAGAATGTCAATATTTTATTGTTGAAAGTAAAATAATAAAATTGAAAATAAGTGTAATAAAATCGTTTACAAATTCCAACATATTCACAACCTTGATAGAACACTCACAAGATCAACCTGTTACATTTTAACCACCGAACTCACTTATTAAGGGCTATAATTGATAAATATTGTGACGTAAGAATTCATTATGTGCATAAAAATAATCCTAGTATATCAATGGTTTCAAAAATACAAAAACGAAATAAACTATCTTTGTTTGAAGGAACATAATTAAGAATAACTAATATAATTAAGAATATAAATTAATAAATTTATATATTATATTTGTAATATAAATGTACTAATGTCTCCGTAGAGGACCGTAGTAAATGGAACTCTGTGGTATCTGCCTACCCCAGTGGGAAACAGGCGTGAGCTTAAGTTTCGTATGTATATGAAGAAGCATTTAATTTCTATTTTTAAAACTGTAACACTGTTGAGTTTCGTGCCGATTTTTCTCAACAGCTGATATCGAATCGGCAAATACTTAATAAATT
Organism: Nemapogon koenigi; assembly: GCA_963924495.1. NCBI lineage: Eukaryota > Metazoa > Arthropoda > Insecta > Lepidoptera > Tineidae > Nemapogon > Nemapogon koenigi. The sequence continues at coordinate 653,059 of OZ004640.1, read as the reverse complement.
TTCTTTATGATATGTAATAGTTGTTTCATTACATTATGAACCTTTATTTCCCACCCAAAGGATAAAAAAAAAATTTAACTACATATTTTAATTTAATAATTCCAAGTAGAGTGACAATACAGACGGTTCGACTGTACACACGTACATCGCTGTTGGTCAAGGCCCGTTTATGCAATTGTTTTTTCACCACGGTAACGCATCTTTTGTTTATATCTATGGCATAAACCCGTAAAACGCTAAGAGGTTATTCTTGATGATCTTAGATAAAACCGTAAAACGGTATAAATACGAAAAAAAAAAAATAATACGAACGGGACCAAAAAAAAACCAAATTCGCGCCTTAAATTGACGGTTCTTAATCTGTGGTTCTTTTTTGGTGTTTTGGTTTTTATCTTGTATTGAATTGAGTTGATAATTGAAATTGTGAAATTATATCTCCCGTGTTTCTCCCATTTCTGTGAATTAAAACAATTCCAATAATTAATTTAGTTTTCGCATTTATTTTATCATACATATTTAAAACACACATCAAGACCTAAAGTAAGATAATGCAGGGGACAGACTTAGAAGGTGTTACTCCTGATTTATGGATAGCAAATGAAGATAGTTTTAAAGACAAATTATTAAAACTACCTCACTGGAATCAGGTATTCTTATTTATATTATTTTAAGGGTTTTAAGGCTACTTTTTTTAATATTATTTGACCTGCAAATGACCTTGAGCAACGCCTATTTGAAAATCACAAGCGTCAAGATGTAAATTTTTATATTGTTTATGCGTTATTTTTATTTCAGATTCCACTTTTAAATTGCACAGAGTCTCACAATTTGTTAGATGGTACATTGGTTAGATTCCGAGGCATGGTCCAGGATATTCGCAATCCTGAATTCTTCTTTGATAAATTCCAAGTCTATAATACTGTCACCAAAAAGACCACAGCAAGATCTGGAAAATATCGAGACATAAGCAGCATTTCGGTAACATACTATACATATTTTCTATCAAAAACATAATTTTATGAGATCTATTTAGTATACTTACCAGACTTCACTCATGAAAATTTTTAAAATGTGAGAAGAATTTCAGGATAAAAAATAGCCAATGTATGTCACTCTCTGACCCTCCAACTATGTTATAGGACAAAAAATTATGTTCATTTGTTGTACCATTTTGATGTGAAACTACCATTTTGATGTGAAACTTAACATATGGACATATCACAGGATATTGTACCATTAATTTAACATATTAACTTCATAAACTGCAGCTAAATTCACCAGACAGCTTGTGGGAATTAAATATTAAAAAAATTTGGTGTGAAAGAAGGACAAAGGTAAGGAGTAAGGACAGCTGGTTTATCATAGCTTCGCCTGTGGAGCCTATATTAACTTAGTCCATACAAAAATCCAATAGAAAAAAGCACTTAGTTTTTCCCGAATTTTCCAATTTTTCTCTAAAAACCTTGTCTGGACAAATAATGAACACAACAAAAATAACCAGCCAAATCGGTGGAGCTTTTCACAAGTGATTTTTTATTGATTTTTAGTGATTGCTATTGATTTTTATTTATTTAATTACAGGAACAAGAAAAAGTCAACTACACTGATAACCTAATTAGTGGAGAGCGTGGAATATATGTTGTTGTATCCATGCCAGGTTTCAATGACTGGGCTGTAGAAGCAGAACGCAAATATAACTACTCACATCACCTAGATCAGCAGCCTAACAGTACAAAAAGGCTCTGTTTGGACTCAACATCACTAAAAAGATCTTACAATGAGGCCGTTGAAGAGTCTAATGAAATGAGAGGACAACAAAATGCTGAGAAAAAGGAGAAGAAGACAAATGAGAAAGTTGATGAAACTCCCATTGTCTCCAAGGAACATTTACTTAACTTTCCGCTACCCGATGTCCCCAGTCAAGCTTGCTTAGTAAAGGTAATTATCATTCATAGTCAGAAGTCTAAAGACAATTATTATGGTGTATAAAAAATTTTTTTTTCTCTTCAAAGTAGTCATAATTACAATCATGCTACTACCCTACTTATATTTAAAAGAGAACTATTTTGTCTTCTTGACATTCTTGTTTGCCCTAGCACATAGCTCTAGCATCAATGGCCATTGCTACTACCTACACACTGGCCTGTCATTCATTACTTTACATTCATTACAACACCAAGATCTATCTATCTATCAAGCATGGCTGATAATGGTCTTGATGTCAATGAATAGAGAGTAGTATATTCCTAGCTGTGAATCCTTTTACAACAACCTATTAATTTTATGGTAGCAAAATCATTTTTCAGTTACGGTTCCAGGTTACCCAGCAGAATACCAAGTCTCCCTCGTTTAGCCAATGGTATTTGTGAGGCTATACCTAATGAGTGGCTAGTTCTGTTGAGGTATATTTAGATGGAAAAGCCTCTAAGTGTGGTTTGTTACCAGTTATGTATACAATATATAATCTGTACCTGTGTTTTAGGTGTTTAGAATTTCTAGGCGAACGCCGCGCGTCTTCAATTAGGTATTCCACATTCCGGGCGACGCCTAAAAGTGTGGAGTGTGCCAAGAAGATATCAGTGTTAGTGCAAACTCTTCTTCTTCTTTTGATATATGGCAACAGTGGTGACTTATCGTCGCAATTCTGCCAATGTCCAGTGTTTAATGTTGTGCAATGTTATACATAGTAGATGTTCCCGCAGACTGCGTCGTCTTATTAATGCACTGACTAATCACAACTATCGCATCGCTGACGGGATTAAACAGGATTCCTCATCATGTCACGACGGGACGCGTGCGTCAGACGCCATGACATGACTTGGAATCTAGTGCAAACTCGATGGTTTTTTTTTTCAGACATACAAAGAGATTGACTGCTACAAAGTGAATGACATGATAGAGGTTGTGGGTTTTCTGTCTGTCAGTCCAGAACTGTCAGAAGGTTTCCAGGCAGACGTGACCTCAGTGTTAGAGCCCCAAGTGGAAACCATGACCCACAACCCCCCACCCAGTTTGGTGCCCCGGCTTCATGCTGTATATGTGAGGAAACTGGAACATTGTAATCCATTGGTGGTGGATATGCCTGATGATGGTGAGCTATTGCCCTTTTCCCCTAAGTTGGGAATAGTTTATCCCAGAAAAATTATGGATATAGGAGCCTTAACCCGAAAATTTTTCTGAATAGCAAGTCTATACTAATATTCTAAAAAGGTAAAATTTGTTTCTATGTCGGGGATAATCCCTGTAACTGCTGAACCAATTCTAAAAATTATTTTACCAATAGAAAGCCAATAATGTGCTATATTTTATTTAGATCTTTTTATATTACATATTTAAATTTATAAGCGGCAAAATAATTGGTCAAACTATAAAAAAGGTTCTATATTCCCTAATTTTTATTCAAAATTTTAGACTAGAGATAGGGGGGGGCAGGGCCGGATTTACCCTTAGTGTGGCCCTGGGGCACCGTGAAAAATTACTTAAATCCTACATATATTTTTTAATTTTTTACGTTTTAATTTTTACCCCCAAAATCGAAATTCGATTATTTACGCAATACGTCCGTGATTGGGTCATCAAACTCTATATACCTATGTACAAAGTTTCTACTTTTTTCGTCCAGTAGATTCGCAGAACATAAGCTGTGACAGACAGGAACAAGGATGATCCTATAAAGGATTCCGTTTTTTCATCGAAGATTACAGAACTCTAATAAAATGATTAATAATAACATATTAATACATAATATTTTTAGCCACAATATTACAAGAAGCCAAAGTCGCCAGGGAACATTTGTTGAAGGCGCTCACAGAAGTGTTCTGTGGGGACAGGTTGGCTGCTGAGTACTTGATATGTTATCTTGTTGCTGATATGTAAGTACTTACAAATGTTGCATCTTAGACACCACGGGTGGGGGCTCCGACCATGTTTAACACCTATAAAGTGCCTCTTTCATTTTATAAATAGCCCCACTATATACTGCGTTTATAGGGTGACAACGGAAAGTCCGTCCGTCCATCCTTTCTTCACAGGACTGTATCTTTGAACCGTAATAGGTACACACTTGAAACTTTCATAGAGCACACTCTATTACAATGGTCCGGCCAAGTGTGAGCCAGGACCAGACATGTCGCTATATGCTAAATCTCACAAGGACCACAGATCCACTGGATCTACAGAAGACTTAAATTTTATTATTTTTAGGTTCATTATGATCTATATCACACAGGTCACCTCATTTGTATAATGTATTCTGCGGTTTGCTGTGATGCTGAGATGTGTGGCCTAGGGTAGCCACGGTGCCGCTGAGTATCTGGCGACACACATTGCTCATAATCGCAATATTCATTGCAAAAGTAAAATATCGCTTATAAAGTTTATATAAGTTTAATAACAATTTCAGATATGTGAGAGATGCAAGTCTTATACTGGGCCAGTTCAGTTTGAACATCAGCAACCTGCCCACACAGAAGTACCCGGACTATGGGAGACAAGTTTATGATCTTATTAAACTGTTTGTCACCAACAGCTATTATTTACCAATGACCATTGACAATATGAACACATTTGCTATGGCTCCCAAGTAAGCTTACTTTGTTGAAATATAGCATGAAAGATGATGTTGTGTGTTTAAAGACGATAGCGTTATTGGTAGTGTCGAACTTGAAACCAGAGGTGTTCAAATCTCACTCACTGTTAATGGTGTCTCTGGGCACACTGCATGTTATAAAGGCTATGAAGATGTGTGTTACTAAAATACACTAGATCACTTACTATATTATAAAACAAAGTCCCCTGCCGCATTGGTCTGTTTGTCCATTTGCCCATTTCATGCCAAACGTATGAACAGATTTTGTTGCAGTTTTCATGATTTACGAAGGTTTACGAGTATTCAACATGGACCTATCATGTTAGGAACTGAGTATTAACAGTATTAGTGAAACAAGTCTGGCAAAAAGTTATCTCTAGCACCCTTGATGGTTATAAACATTATGTAGTAATAGATAAGTAATTAATTACACATTGAAATAAAATTATTGTATGGGTACTGCCATTTCTATTCTAAAAACTTAATTTTAGCTTATTTTGATAATGATTTGTAGTTTTGCATGAATCTCTAAAGTCTAAACACAGTTACGACGTTACAGAAAAGACTATGAGTGCAACCGGCTAACCAGCGGTATACTACAACTGTCCAAGGGTACCCATCTGGTACTTGATGAGACCAAGATGGAGGAAGGTCGTTTTACTGCCGTCGGGGTGGACAACCTCTCAACCCTGCAAACCCTGGTAGAGACACAGAAAGTGGAGTATGATTTTATGTACTATAAAGTCAATTTTGATGTTGATGTCCATGTGCTGATACTTTCTGAAGGACGCTCTCTGATTGCTGTAAGTTATTTTAGGGCTTAAATTATAATAATGTTATTTTGATAGCAACCAGTAAAATATCCACTTTTAATAATCGTCATTATGTTAAGTTTCTGTTTCTTACATAATTACATTAGTACATAAACTTTACAAACATTTTTCTAGTCAGATACTTTGATTTAAGGTCAATAAAATTAGGCTAAATGCAACCCCCGTATTACGTATCTCCGTTATTAACAAAAATTGAAAGTTACCATCCACAGATTAGTAAATATAACAGGCCGAGAGTGAGTATACCATGCAAACTCGCTCTTCTCTTATCGTACATTACTAATCTGTGGATGGTAACCTTCGCTTTTTGTTAGTAACTGAGATACGTAATATAAATAATTCTTAGATATGTTTTAGCATTAAAAACTACCAGGGGGCGCTGCAGTAGATATGTTTCGCCAAAATGGCTGGGCCAATTTTTATGTAATTTTTTTTTCCATGCATTTATTACTGTTTATGAATGCTTTTCGAGCCAGTACATATTATATTATTTGATCCTTTTTTGCGTCGGGGTTTTTTAATTTTATATTCATTTTTAGACGGACTACCGCGTGCCTTTAAGACCCGCAGAGTCGTCATTGAAGATGTTTGACGCTATCATGGAAGCTACCAAGTTTTATCTCAACGAAGATGTATTGAACAAGATCAGAAAGTACCTCACTACCATCAAGTTTATTAAATACGCGTTTTCTGATGATGGACAGGTAATGATATATGTATATATATATATATATAGAATTTCCCTACGTACTGCGGGCGATCCGCTCTATGCTCTGTGCGTCGAGCTTAATTTAGCAATACCGCTTACGAAAGTCTCGTCAATATAACGTCGGTTTTCTTCAAGATCAAAGCAGTGCGACATCTATTACGTAGTAATTATTATTTAATCTATGCTACCACTGAGTATGGGGTAATGGAAAAAAATGGATGGGAAAAACCATTATTACCACAGATTACTTAATAGTGATATTACTATCTATCTATCGTCACGCCTTATATCCCAAGAGGGGTAAATATTATTCAATACCGGCTTCGTATGCGATTTTTAAAATGTAGCTTAAGGATGTATCCTGAAGTAGCCCATGTCACTCTCCGGTCCTACAACTAGGTACCTGTTGAGCCGTTCTGTTTTGTCGTGAAAGAAGGGCAAACAAACACACAAACACACCTTCATATTCATTATATTAGTTAAGATGCTTTATCTCTCTATCATCACGGCTTTTATCCCAAGAGGTGTAGATAGAGGCAATTGAATGACATTTGCTGCGATACTGACGTATGTCTATCACTTCTTTTATATTCATCATACTTTTCATACATGCTCGACGATTGTGTGTACAACTAACAATGCTGTGATCTAATATGATAGATTTAGACAAAACAACTATTTACTATTTAAAGTGTATGGAGTGGTATGTGTAAGGAAGCTTTACTTTCTGCCCACTGTGATACAGGCATTAGTTGTTTTTATACTTTATATAATTATTTCAGTTCATTGAAGAGGAAATAGTTGAGATGAAACAAAATTCTTCTATAGATGAGCCTATGACAATGGATGACATGCACCGGCTGCTATGCTTGACAAGAATGGTGGGCCTTTCTAGAGGATGTAACATAGTGGACAGGGAAGCATGGGAAATTGCTAAAGATATGGAAAATCAAAGATTACATAGAATTAAGAACAGTAGCACATATTTAGATTGTTAAGTAAAAAAATGGATGTGATTCTTGTGGTTTTATTTATACCATAACCTTTTGCTTAAATACACCATGATTGCTTAGGATTGAATTAACTTCACACTTAGAGGCTTTTCTATCCATCACTTGTCAGCCTCAGAAATACCATTGTTTAAATGAGGAAACCATCGTCTTCCGCTGGGTACACTGAGGCCGGTAAATCCTAGGGGCTCTTCTTATACTGAGGGTAAAAGGATCCCGGGAGCCGTAACCATCTGCCATAGCGATGATGATAATCTTAATACGAAAATAAAGGAAGTGTTCTGAAAATAGAGGTCTGGACGTTTAGTTTGCCTATATGTATTGAACCCAAATAAATAACTCTTATTTGTTGTCCAGGTAAAAACTTTAACACTGATAAAGGGAGATCACAATAAGCCTATTTTGGCTGCAGTGATACAGTCAGCTCTGTATAAGACTGAAATAGCCCTAATCCCATATAATACACTGGCGCCCAACGTGAGGGTTAAGTTACATTAGCCCATCGTGGGGCTTACACTGGTGCCCTCGTGGGGCTCGCAATATATATATAGCAAAGACCTACAAATATTTCCTTCTTATTTAATATTATAAATGCGGAAGTTGTACGTGATTTTTTTTAGTATCATAATACTTAATCATTTAATTTATTTTTGGTTTTTGTATTTTAGTCGCGAGGTGAATACGTGTATTCACTTGCGAGCTTACTGTAGACTGTGGTACAGGTGAATACTGTGCAGTCCTTGCCTCCTCAACATCTAAATAAATAATTGTATTTGCATAAATAATAAAAATAGTATAAGTTTGCCCACCCCTGATTTAGAATATAAGTATACTTACACAAAAAATAGATGAGCATTGAGCACTCGAATCCTAGGTAAGGCTGTATGGGTGTTGACATCCGTTTGACTCTTTTTTTTTGACGAGACAAGTTGACTAATGAATTATGCTCTGTGGGGATTATTATGATTGAAACCTCACTCAGATCTCCTTTCAGATCTCAGATAATCTGATCTGAGGATTGAAACACAGCGCAAGATTGAAAGTCCCCTGTGGTCCCCGTAGTGATCTGTGGTTACTTGCTCACTCTGTGATCTGTGGTGATCAAGGAATATACTACTCTGTGGTGATTATATTGTAGTACATAATTTTAATCTGTGATTTATATTCTCTTTGGTCCCCGAAAAAGTTCTCTTTGCCGAAAAATATTATCATTTCGAGTGCATGGTGCATATTTATTTATTTTATTTGAAGTGAGCAGTCTCGTTCTCTTAATATAAAATTGAGATCACATTAAACATATCCAAATTAAATGAATAGCGACTCCACCATGATAGGCAGCGGACTTAGTGGTCGACCGCTGTCTGGGCAACTGTACAAATATACCAACGTGATGAAGGGCTGGCAACAACGATGGTTTGCTGTGGATCCTGACACCGGCGTACTTAGTTACTACTTGGTAGACGGGCCTGGGGATACTGTGCAACCGGGGCAGGCGGCCCGTGGGGAGGTAAACTAGTTGAATGTTACTATAAGTCATCGATAAATAAACAGACTCTAAGTTTAAGTACTTAGAAACAGGCAGGCCAAGAAAACTTAATGCCATTTACTGTAATCTTTCTGAGATAAATTTTAAGGTCACACTTTAAAACTTTCCATTGGTGAAGCCGGTGCAGAAAACTAGTAGGTACTAATATAAAGCTAAAGAGTTTGTATGTGCTAATCTCAGGAACATCTTTTGGCATGAATAAGTCAGTTTATTGAGGAAGGTTATAGGCTATATAAAATCATGGTACAAGTGGTACAACCCTAAGGAGTGAAGCAGTAACCCAAAAATTTCCATGGGCAAAGCCAGAGTCTATGATAAAAATATAATAAAAAGTCAGTCTAAAATGTAGATCTCCCATGTTACAGGCACATCTAGCAGCTGCAGTCATATGCCCCAGTGATGAGGACTCTCGAACATTCACCATCAACTGTGCCTCGGGTGACATGTTGAAGTTGAGAGCCACTGATGCAAGAGCCAGACAAGAATGGGTCAATGGGCTGCGTGCTATAGCTGAAATACACACTAAGGTTTGTAACAAAATAATAGAACCAAATTGGTTACTGTTTGTCTGTCGTGCTATCATTGGTCTAGCCAGTTTTATTTTCTAGGAGGTGCAATTTTAGTTTACCTAGTTTTGTTCACAATAATGTTCATAACACAAGTTAGCTTTCAGCCTTCCTATGCCAATGTTATCTGACAGTTATTGCAATACAGTAGAATCTCGATTATCTGAACCCTCAATTATCTGAACAATGACTTAGTAACCTTGGTGCAAAAGTTACATTGTTACTCGCTGCCACATGATGGTTTATAAAAAAAATACTTAATAATGTATACATATTTCAATGTTTTAATATTTATGTACTTCATGTAAAAGGTGTCCTTTGTGATCTTGTCCCATAAAACCCGTGTTTCTACTGTAACTAACAAAAGCAGCTACCAGAATGAAATCATTATAGGAATGCAGAATAAAATTATATTACAAAACTAAAATAATATATAGTTTGAACATAATTATTAGCTTGATTGCACCTAGTGCAATTTGATTTCTTTGACCAGTTAAGAAATCTCAAAGATGCTGGAATAACTGAATAGATTTGGGTGAATTTATTGTTGTAGGTTATGGGCGCTAATCCACCCTTGCAGCCAAGAGAGCAGCTAGCTGTTCATGATGCTATGGCCTCAGCAAGACAACAATTGCAACAGGCGGAACTCGGGTATTGTATCTTCACATTATCCTCCATCATAACTCCAGCTCAAATAACAGCCTGCCAGACTTCCTCCATGTTCTCAGCTTAATACAACCTAGAGAAGGCCCTCTTTCAAGTGAATCATGAAAAGGCGAAGGTATTGCAATAGTTGCCTTCACTCATAGACTCGGTCAGTACCAGATACAGATGAAAATGGATGTAGAGACCTTTGTTTGTCTGACAATAAAGAAAAACTTATATTTATCTTAGCTTCTATTTCTTTAATTATCCTGCCTATTTATGTTGTCTTAAAAATGGCAGCATTAAATCCAATTGTGTTCACCAGGTCGAACATCTTTATAGTGCTTGGTAGTAACAGATTTACTATATTTCAGCGATGCGGCACTGGCACGGTGTATAGAGTCTTCAGATTCACCATTCCCTCACACTGATCCTGATCTTTTGTTACTCAAGGTAATTGTTATGCAAATTCTCTATTCTATTTTTATTTGACCTCTATAAAAATAGGTAGCCAAATAACCGGAGTCTTAGAACATAAAATTAATAATGATATAAATAAATTGAGGAATGCTGATTGTTGAATAGGTCTTGAAATAATGTTATTAGAGGTTCTCATTCCCAAACAAACAAGCACACAAATGGCCTTTTACCTTGCATTGTGGCCAGAGGCACTAATAATGGTGTCCACTTTTTGCCAGTTATCCATAATAAATAAATAGAACAGGTGACAAGTTTGTTGCTGCACATAATGGACTTATCATGTAGATGTGTCGCTTCTTTAACAGACTGTTTTTTTAGAAGTGAGGACGCCGGCTTTTCGTCACCTTCGAAGCACGAGAAGTCGATTAAAGCACATAATCTCAAAGAAAATTGGTCCTTAGAATTTTGGCACAAGTGATATTTGATCCTGGTTCCCCCCGGTTTCAAGCCCAACACTCTACCAATTACGCTATTGACTCCTTTTATTGTTGAATAGGTCCCGAAATATAGCATAGAGGTTCCTATTTTAAGTGGCTTTAATCATTTATTAAGTGATTTTTAATTATGCTCCAGGCAACCTCCGCAGCCAGTATGCAGTGCTTGCTACAATGTCTCGGTATCTTACACCGAGCCCAACACTACGCCACACTCTCACTCAAGAACACACCGTCTGAACATCGCTAAATTATATTGATACTTTGGAAATGGGAAATTGTGGTATTAAGGACAGATCCAAGAGGGGCGGATGTGTCACGACCTTGAATCAATCTTAAAAAGTTTTAATCATTTTAAATTATTGATATAAAAATGATATCCACCGGTAAATCGTCACGGTACATGCAATAGATCGAATGTCAGTTAGGTACTACTTTACAGGAAGGACTAAAAATTGTTTATTTTTGTAATATTATATAAATATGATTTGTGATAATGAATTTTGTACTAAAATTGGGTATGAAATTATAACATATTATAATAGTAGTTATTGGCTTTACAGTTTTTGAAAAAAGTTAAACATAGGATGGATATATTGCGTCTGTATCAAAAACCATTTTCATGACTTAGATAAAATTGATTTCAGTATCAAGGAAAAATTCATTTAGGTAATAGTTAGAACAAACTTATTTGTGAAGTAAAGACTCATAGAATGGACGATAATATTGTGAAATCAATTGTTTTAGTTCTTGCAAGTGTGTATATTTCGAAGCTTCAATTGGAATTGGCCCAGTGTACAGTTTTGGATGGTCTGGCAGTGATTCCAGGCGCTTTGGTCGTACAGGTAAGTTAACCCATCCGTCTTGAAAGTACAGTTTGTACCGAATAATACCATTAGGGCAAGCACGTAGCCATGTGGTCCAACCACCAACCAAGCCATTATTATGAAAAAATAAAACACAAAGTACGACTTTACCTTTTATTACATCTTTTCTGCAATAGGTCAATATCCTAGCTCGCTTGACTCGACCTCATTAGCTCAGCCGAACTGATAGTAATCACCTACTTTTTAAAATTCTCAATTTCAAAAAGTGTCGGTGACGGATTTCAGGTGGAGCATTGCATTAGGGGTATACTGAAACGACATCATTAACACAGGGATCGCCAACTTTGTTGCCAGGACGAATAGTATAATTTTGTAGTATACGGGCTCAAATGCATAAAAATCATCACTACTACCAATGATATACTATATAAACTGAGGTAGATGCGTGATTGACGCTCAAGCTATAGCAATGCAAATGAGAGGTAAGTGTCCCACTATAAATTTGGTCGCGCACAGTCATGCACAATCCTACGACTAGTGTACATGTCTCTCTTGAGTAGAATAATCCGCAAAAACATCAAGAAAAATGACATCTTGTGTGTTCCGCTTTTGCAGAAATTATACTGCAACTGTAAAGGATAGAAATTATATCTCATTTCATTGGTAAGTACAGAAATTTTATAATTATGGACATAACAATATTTTATTAATAATAATGCGCTGTTGCCAGTTTGCCGCTTGCCTGAGCGAGACGAACGATGCATTTGAGAAGACAAAACGAAATGGCCGCGACAGCCTCAGCGACTGATTATGGGGATGGTTGGCAATATCGGACCTGTCAATAAATTACATGAACCTATTTAAAAAAATTATATATTTTATTAAATGTACGGAAAATGTATATACATAATTATATTTACATTATTATAAATTTATATATTATATTATTGTTGTATGTATAGTATTATGATCTTATTGTATTTATTTATCTTTTAGTCTCCCTAGAAGCGGATTAATATGAGAAAAATGGATAGAGATAATCAAAACCCAAAGACGAGAATATGATTGGTTGCCAAGTTTTTACTCTAAGATTTAGACGTATGGTGCAACGATACAACCAGCAGTTTTGCGAAGTGGACATATTTTCACATTCTTTGTTTAGGAAAAATATCTGTAACATTCTAAATAGTAGTTAATTGTAGTAAACTTTTTTTTGTATTATTTATTATTTCTATATTTTTTGGAATTTGCATAAAAATATCTTGTTTTGAATGTATAAACAAACGTCACTGACTATATGACAGTTATTTTTTAAATATGTATCTATGTTGTAGTAATGTTTGTTGTATAGTTGTTTGTTGTCCAAAATAAAAAAAAATAAAAAAAATTTAAAGACTTAATTTTAAATTATACTACATAATACATAAATAAGTAGCATACTAATATCCTATACCAAGCCATAATCTACCTCTATGCTAAATTTCATTTAGAACTGTTCAGCCGTTTGAGCGTGATTGAAAGACAAATGGTCTATTGGTTGTAAAGTCATTGATTATTACATTATATTTATTAGTAAAATTAAAGTTTTTTTAATTACATATTGTATATTTTATTATTCCAAAAATATTTCTAAGTAAAATATTGAGTGTTCCATTTAGACAATCTTCCCCTAGTTCCTCCGGAGAAGGTCACGCGTCGATGACGTGTCGCAACTTAAAACATATATTTATCTCTTTTTAACAAATGGATTCCGGTATTGAGCTGTGTTTCTCTATCCCTTTCATCGCTTGAATATATAAACGTAAGTAATTAATAGGTAGCTATAGTATTGTTCAAGCTGTTTATTATCTCCATTTAGTATGGGTATAACGTGTCTACTTATAGTACGTCATTGACTACTACAGTAAACAGTTTCATAGGCACTCGGACGTTGTCTTGCAGATTGTATTATTGGAATGTAGTAGGGGAGGTAAACGTCTAGTACTAGCCCCTGTACCACTGTATTTTACTGTCGTTTTATTGTCGCAACGGATTTTACGTTATATGATGATTATGTTAAAATACAATCATTATAATTAATGATTGGAAACACTAAGTTTGACGACCTAGATCGCCTTTCCCGTTTAAAACATCACAATTAAGTATTTTCCTAGAGCTCTGTCTCGCGACACAAAACGACACCAACGAAATCTAAGGTAACTTATTACTGCGCACCATAACTGGTCAACGGGGAAAAATTTGGCGAAAGGGGGAGCACGTCTATGGCCCCTCCATAGGCTTAGTACTCTATGACTTCCATGAGGTCCACCTTTTAAGTATTTTTGGTCAATTATTACATTTGTTTTAATGCTCAATTCAAGCAGTGCATTTAAAAGTTTGATATTTCGGTTTCACCCCAAATCGTAATTTTTTCTGGGTGTCTTTTTTCTATTGCCTTTAGTAATAAGTCTGTATAAATGAATGCAAATACATCACTTTCAATCCCTGCCACAGCTTCGTGCCAAACGTAGCATACGGCATCTTTAGTACTTAAGTTAAGGAAGGTCTCATTGTGGACCTTCAACTCAGTCTTGTAGTAATTTGCACTTGCATTTAGTCTTGGAGCCAATAGTACAGCCTGTAGATCTACAGTATAAGTTTCAGTATTAGAACAATTAATGGATAGTTATTTGTCTCTTGTTTTCTCTTCTCTTGCTGATTGTTTCTTTTGCTGATGTTTTTGGAATATTTCTTCATCGCATGTCCCTGTCTTATATTGCGTACATGACATGTGTTACATTGATCCTTTTTCGGAAAATAAAGATCTAAATTCATAGCTTTTAAAGTATTGTAGAAAGTTTTCCAGGATGATGCAATTTTGTTATGTGTTTGGCACTTATCTCTCTTAGACTCGACCACAAAGGCTCAACGTAGAGTTTAGTTGATGATGCTCGACAATAATGACTTTCTACTTTAGGCAGTGAATTCAGAAACTCCTCTACATTTTTAACAATGTTTGATCTTTGTCGTGGGGTGTGAGTTTGATGTTTTTCGTTTTACCGGCTTGTACTATTTAGGTTGGTCTGATAAAATCCATGAGCGCACAGTCTTCCACCAATACTTAAAGTGTTGATAAACATATTTCGGCAAACACGTTTCTTCACATCATCTCCATTTTCTTTCAAAGTCAAGTAGAATGTAAATCCAGTGTATTTTCTTGAAGTGGTAACATTTTCTATACTTTGGACGTGCTTGCAATACACACCCAGTGACGTAAACTTTTTTAGCCTCCCAAGACAACAGATTCCAATCAACGTCGATCGAAGGTGATCGACTAGTCTGGTAGCTTTAATTGATCGACCGATACCGTTCAACTCTCAGATCAATTAATACAAAGTTCAACTACAATATAACAATCGAATCAGTTTCTTTCGAAATGTATTCACAAGAGGACGCGTTGTTGTTGGCCAGTTCGATGTTGCTCGTACTATTATTACGGAGACGCATAACACTAATCCATTCTATCATCGATCGATCGGTCTGGTAAAAACTATCGATCGACGTCGCCTAATCCATTCTATTGTGGCGTATTAATACTACTGGCCACATACTTTTAACCTATTAGTTGACACATGATAGACAGTGATGTCATGTCAACTAATAGGTTAAAAGTATGTGGCCAGTAGTATTAATACGCCACATCACCCCCCTACGGGTATAATATAATGCTAAAGTTCGTTGACTTAGCTATCCCAAGATCACGGTTGAATCCAAAATATGGATTTCCATTGACCAATCTTACAGCGTCAATAAAGTTGGTCAATTCCCCACCTGTTAATTTATTTAATTTCCACCACTGGAAACTCGAGAATTTTTTGATTGCTCTCCCGGTAATTAAGAACGCTGTCAATCCAGACCCTGACACTTGTTCAAGTGTTAACCTTATTCTTAATGCATGCTCAGGTATGTCATTAAGCCAACGCTTGAATATATCGGCTGCATTGTCTGCCCTGATATACCTCCCGAAAATATTATAAGTCGTCTGGACGACTGTTGCATCAAGTATAATGTCCTCCCCGATGTCATCTTTAACCCCTGATGAGACTTTCTCTATAAAACGCTCTGACACCGTCCCCCGCTTCGCAGCACCGACATAACAGGTGATAACCAGTTGGAGTGCTGTCATGTATTGCGCCTTTGGAAGAGAGTACGCTAACCAGAGGAGATACTGCTGACCAAGGAATATACTACTGCTGACAATTGTCTATCGTTAAATTATCGGGATTAGGTATCGGCATTCGATCAGCCGCAGGGACGCCCTCCATGAGGTTAGTTACATATGCAATCCAGTGGTTTCCAGATTTACCACGGTTGTATATAGTCTCATTTGCAAACAAGTATTTGCATACAAACATGAACTCTCTATCTGCCTCAGCTGCAATCAAACTTAATTCCTCCGGTAATACAGGCGCCATTAATTCACCTATTACTACCGACTTAATGTACTCGGTTGATCTCTGCGGCTTTCCCCATGCTATATTGGTGACCCCGTATGAACACGCCTGTATTCCTGACCCCGCAATGCCCCGCATCCTACTTCCACTTCCCACTGACCATACCGCCGGCCTGACATGACGACAGGTCATACATCACGACAGGTGATTCAGCCGCGATGCAGTCCACCACACAGTCCATCACTGCTGACAAAGCTAAAATGGATGTTGGTTTTAATACTGTATCGACCTCTGGTCTGGGAAGGGAGTCATGTGGCGGCACATCACGTCGGGTCACCATTTATATAGGCGTATGTTACGCCTATATATTATAACAATTAAACCACACGTAAATTCACTTGGTGTATTTCAATAAACATAATATTAAACCTCGTGTTTAACTAAATTAAAATAACACGTCTCTATCGTACATGTATCTGTCTGACGTCTATTGACATTACCTTCTTAATGTATCGTGTCACCATACAATGTCGCCACATGATCATCGATCGATGCTGTCGATCGATTGGTGTGGTAGAAATTATCGATCGACGTCGCCTAATCCAATCGAATCGAAGATGTTGATCGACGATCGATCGATTGGTATGGTAGAACGATCGACGTCGCCTAATCCATTCTATCATCGATCGATGCTGTCGATCGACGATCGATCGACACCCTAAACAATTTTTTACCTTCCTACCCCCACCCCTTATTTTTTATTGCGATTTTAGTATTTTTGTATGAACAATCTTCAGGCTATTTCGAAAATTATTTTACATTATTTATACCTAAGATTTTGTAAGACGATGCGCGGCCCTTACCTCTATCTAGGTACCTAGTATAAGATAACTCAAAAGTAGGTACCTATTATCGTCAACTTTTCTTCAGAATCAATTTCTTCACCAAGATGACATTCATTACAAATTAATGTATTGTGGGTCCTGCAAATATTTCTCAGACACGATGTGCATTATGTCTTCGATTGCCTCCTATACTGGGCATATTTTGCAGCTTCCTCTGCATGTGCTGGAAGTAAGGTGGGTGTTGTTTAATGTAAAAAATAAAAACATCTATGATAAAGCTAATCATTCTTTATTAAATTTGAGCTTGACTAAGTCATTTCAATCGGCCTTGTAAGAAACGGGGCTCCCATAAGGCCGATTTAATAAATCAGTCATTGTGCTTAAAACTAAAGTAATATAAATCAAATACGTTTTAGATAAACTACGTCTAAAATTCTTTAGTAAAAAACAACAACAACCACTTTCGATAACATTTTCACCTAAAATTATTTCACTAAACTACTCGCGAATGCAATAGTAAAGCATTAGCATTATTATTTAGTATAGATTAAATAATAATGGTATTAGTGCAAATATTTAAAAAAAAAATTATGCTATTATACGCAAACAATTCGTGTGTGCCACGCGGACCTTCTCCGTCAACTAGCATTAATTTTCAGAAAACATCAAATCGGCCTTCCTAGGGGCCTGTTCCATGCAAGCCCGAAATGCTCCTAAGAAGGCCATATAATTAAATTATTGATTTTTCTGCTAAATGAATAACTTATAAAATAAGTAACTTAATGTGACATTGTGGCTATATTAAATAATATAATAATACTGATTATCGTAAATCGTATGACAAGCTTTTTCTTAATTGAATAATAAACAAAACTAAAAGTATGTTAATCACAACCTTGAATGGCATGCCGTGATCAGTCTTATATTAGCCTTTGTCTGATACTTTGTCAAGTAGGTATCGTATAAAACATATACCTATATCATTATAAAAACATTAATTCTTCAAAGAAACTGTACAACAAACAATCTTAAAAATTACAAGGAATAACTAAAAAGTATTCTATGAACTAAATCTGCGCATATAAATTGTGGGTCATCTTTAGTGAGGCCCACACAAACTTCGTAGTACCACTTTTGACATTTACTGCATCCCTCATGTCTTCAATTTTACACTCACAACATGCATAGCAGTACCATCTCTCAACTCCGTCTTGTCTTTTTGCATTATCTTTCTTGATCCTTTTGTTTTCAGTACACTTTTTGGACTATTTTTACTATGCATGTTATTCTTTTGATAAATTTTACTTGTTGCTTTTTCTTTTTTCTTAATTTTTAATAGGTTTGAATTTTCCCTTTTTTCTTCAGTCTTAAACAAATGCTTAGTTATTCTTTGTTCCTTATAATTTATAGCTTTTTTTCCGTGGGCCTGTAGACTTTGTGATTGCGTAATTAGGTGTAGGCAGAAATTCGTGAAATGATGCTTCTTTTACTTTGTTTTAGTTCTGATTATTTGTTTTTCTGGCGTGGATTCTCCTTTTTCTTTGGGATCCTCATTATCTGACGAAAGAGTATAAAAATCTGTAGCGTAAAATTTACCGATGGAATGTTCTTGGTTAAAGGACTCGTTGAGATTCAAGTTCAAATCAAATCCAGAGCTGTATTCGACGATATTATTTTGTAGTCCAGATGTACTTGGTTTAGGATTATCGTACAAAGATACAGGAGGGTCATTTTTTGTCTCTACGTCTCTATGCAAGCCATTATTTTTCACTGAGCCAAGCAGTTTGTTGTTATGATAATCATAAGGGTATAATCCATATCCATTTCTGAAGCATTAGATAAAGAGGAACGAGAATTGGTCTTCTTTCTTCTAATAAAGCTGGAAAGAATAATTCTGGCTCTTCAACCATGAACAGATAAAGACCACGGTGACGCGATATTCTGTTGAAAAGTTTCAGGCAAGGGTCTTTCCGTTAAAATTAAAGGAGCATACGCATCATCTGGAATCGCATCAGCATCAAAGGGGTATAAGCATGTAGCTCTAAACCCGTTCACAATATTGGTCTGAGACATACACTTTGGCCACGTTCGCGAGAAGATGCGATTGAATGCAGCTTTGTTCAAACTCCTGTCCTGAGAATTGCACAGATATTTTAAGACCTCTTCATCTCAGTGGTGTTCAAATTATCTGTTTACGGAGTTATCCAGAGGTTGGAGTTCGTGGGTTCTGTTGGAAGGTAAGCAGTATAGTACTATATTATTTTTATCTGCCTCTTCCAGGGCCTCATATGACAGATGGCACTTAGCGCCATCAATAATAAGCAGACATTTGCCGGGAGCTTTGTGTTGCGCTAAATGTTGAATAAACTCTACGAACAACTTACTAGTCATACTGCATTTGGCCATTCGTACCTTTGTTCCAGCCGGCAAGTTATAGTTCTGTTCTGTATCGTACGTTCTCCGCGTGCTCTGGAGCAACAAGATGAACTCTGGTGTTTCCTTTTTCAGCCAGAACTACTTTTTGGCCGTGATTCGACACCCTTTCTCGTCCATATTGTACAGACGTTCTAGATGTGCAAAAGTGTCCAGCATGTGACACATGAAATTGAAAATCTGTTTATTGAAGATGTTTTTGGAGCTTTATTGTAGAGAACACGCGCGTTCACCAAACTCATCATCAGTGTATGAATGAAGATTTTTATGTACCAACGCAAGGTTTTCCTCTCACAAGGATAATATGAAATCATTTGATCCTGTAGATCTACTCCGGACATATTTTGGTTGTAACAGACTATTAGCCAGCGGCTTCAAGACCGTGGTTCCGCGCCTGTTAGTAACCTCCTGCATTTCGTCAGAAAACTCAGTTGTAATATAATTTAGCTCCCTCTTGTCCTTCCACCAGTGTTGCCACACGCAAGCGCCAATACAAATTACTATTTTTATTATAAGAAAAAATTATAGACAAAAATAAAATTTACTCTGTAGGCTCAGTCTGTAGGTATTTAAAATTTTAATTAGTTATACTCAAAAGCTTATAATATACTTAAACTAACGTAAAAGTCTCTTATAAAAACATAAAATATATCTACCTAATAATTAATACATATTTTTGTAATTTTTTTTATTTAATTCATCTGTTACTTACATTAAATTTGTAACATGGTTCTTCATTTAAGGTGGTTCATTTTCCATATAAAAATGTAATTAAGATAAACTAATTAACTAAACAGTAAAAATGTCTAAATATGTGCTTACTTAACTATTTTAGGCTTTTATGTTGCGATTTTTTTAAATTCCGTCCAAGACTCTGGTTCAGATTCGGATTGTTCGGAATAATCCGTATTATTTTCAAAACTTGTATGTATATCTGTTTCAGTATTTTGTATCTTTATGTTATCTCTTTTCTCTGTTAAAACATTTGCTTCTTTCTTTATCTTCAATATAATTTCTTTATTTACTGTGACGGATATCAGTTGATCTGTCAGAATCAAATGATTGACAATATGTACATCTCTGTCACATTCAGATCCCTCTGTCTCCATGCTTTTTATTTCCTGTGCTGTACTTTTTTCTTTCTTAACCATCAATTGCTTCAAGGTAGTTTTCTTATTCACCTGTATAATATTGTTACTAGATCGTAACAAATTATTCTCTAGTTTAAACTTTTGTTGCTCTGATAAGAGCTTGTCTTCTAATATATAAATTTTCTTGTTTTAATTTCTTTCGTTAATATCTTTTGTTCCTTTTTTCAGACTTTTCAAACAAGACGGACGTGACGATAAAAAAATATAATTAATCTTATTAATACATAACTCAGACAGCGTACCTAGGATATCTGTTCGAACTAGAGCCAGTTTCCCAAATTCTCTTATCATGTTGTCTGGTTTTGCATTTACGGGCACCGGCATTTCTAGGTTATTAGGGGTATAATTTTTTGAACAGTGACCAACATAATTCGGTTGCTTCACCATTTTTTTCGTAGATTTAACTTTTTTCTTAGGGTGTGAAATACTTTCTGAGAAATCATCACTTGATACTGACTGTGTAATATTTATCTTTTTATTTCGTATCTTTTTCATTGGATTAGGAGCGCGGCTTTGTTTCAGAAAATCTAAAAGAGCGTTATCAATGCTGTATTCAGACGTTGCTATTTTGTAGTCTGGTAGTTTTTTGATTACTTCGTAGGGATTTAATGGATGGATGCCGGGTACATTTGAAGGCGATGGAAATATTTTCAGTTTTTTTGTTAAGATCATTCATCAATATTTTGAGCAGTTCCGGAAAATGAGACTTATTAATAGTACATTCTCTTGGATTTCTGATCTTATACTCTAACAAGGCTTCTCTCCAAAGTTTTTTCATTGGGCCAAAATAACACACATCAAGTGGCTGGGTTAGATGGGAGGAATTTGGCGGCAAGAATACAAACCTTATGTTATTTTTCTCGCAGAGGGACACAATTCTATGATTTACATGAGATGCTAAGTTATCTCCAATAAGTATTTTTGGACCTAATTTGCTTTTAGCCCAAGGCAAAATAATAGACACAAACCAATCTTCAAAAATTGTATGGTCGAACCAACCTGATTTGGAGCGATTGTATCTAGCCTTATGTGGTCCATTAATTGTCCATTGTGAATATAAATGTTCAGCCTTATAAACTACGTAGGGTGGAAGACACTCTCCGCCAGCAGTGATGGCGAACATTATGGATATATCCCCTTTGGTATAATTGAGTACACGTTCTGGATATTTTACGCCTCTCCTGAAGAAAGACTTTTTAATGCCGGGATTGTCTGACAAATTTGTCTCATCGTAATTTAATATATTTTCTTTGGGCACGCCATCTAAAGATGTTTCTAAATGTTTAAAATATTCAGACATTTCTTCAGGATTTTTTTCGGCCCGTTTTCTAGATATATTTTGTGTAGCTCTGAATGAGAGATGATTTTTGTTACGTTTCATAAACAAATATGCCCATTTTTCGCCTGGCAACTTTTTTATTAAAAACGTCATCTCTGTTGTTGGCTTCCAAATATTTTTGAACAACTATTCGAAGATCAAGAAGCGTTAAAGGGCAGCCATAGTCACCTGCTGCTATTAAAACTCTTATTATTTCCTTTTCTTCTTCAGCTGTAAGACGAGTAGGACATCCTGGAGTATTTGGATGTTTTTTATGCAATGCGTCCAATAATGTTCGGCGTGGTATACCGAACATTCTTTCCGCAGCATAGGAAGACAACTCGTTATTTTTCATTGAATAAAGGGCGAGATTCATCATATCTTTATCATGAACCGTGTAGCTCCTTTTCTTTTTTATTCCTTTAGGTGGAGCCATTTTCTGCAAATAATACCATTTATTATAACAAAATATTAGCAGACGATTTTTTTACGCATACAGCAAAAAGCTTTACAAAACCTCCCGGTATTTTGAAGTCGGATAAAAAACAGCTATTCAAAGTGACAACCCTAAGTGTAGGCGAAGTTTGGCAGGAACATAACCACTTCCCTATTTCAATAATATTTAATAATTTTTTCGTTATCTATGCATGGTATTGAAAAACTGATTGTTTTGTATGGAAAAACTTGAATTATACAATAAAAATTATCATGATTTGTGTGCTTACCTCTTTTGTGGACACCGTTATAATTAAAGTAAGACTAAACTTCTTGACGAACATGAAGTTAGCTACAACACTCTGGCATAAATGTTGCCAGACATAAAAAAGGTACATTACATGGTAGTTATTTGCTACCTTCTATTTATTTTTTGGGTAGAATTTACATTTATTGAAATTCAGGCGGAGTTTAGGTAAGTAGGCGAAGTTACGGAAGTTGACGGTATTTTATAAAAAGTTTTAGCCATTAGGTTGTTACTTTTTTATGCAATTTTGTATACAAGTTTTTTATTTATATTATTGAGATTATGCAACATGTAAAATTTCTGTTACCTACCTATTTATTTATTCATGTCTGCTTCAATATTTTTAAGGAGAATTAATTGAGATTATTTTTGACGAACGGAATATCGATTTTCAGACTAACGTAACGCTGCCTGCGTTGTTGGAACTTTTGGTCATCTATAAATCTCGCTTATAGTTATTTTGATAATTTATAAACTATTACTTGAATAATATAATGCACGGACTGCCTGCAATTCTTAATTTAAACAGATGTGCGAGATAAAACTAATTCACACTTTTAGGTCAATAATTATATTTTCATAGTTATTTATTTCATAGAATCATTGTTAAATAAATTATTTTTGATAATATAGTAGTTTTATTTTTATTGAGGGTGTTTGCCCGCTACTCCGTCTGCAGTATATGAAGGTAAGTCATACTTCCCATCAAGAGCTTACCTACACCTATTAACTACCTAATGATCCGATGCAATTGACCATATTTTCTATTCTTTTAATTACATTACATATTATTCTTCCTTATTTGGGGTCGGCCTTCCTCGTTCTGTTGCGCCTTCTTTTTTGTGTTCGGCAATGTCAGGGCCTCCCGAACCACGCGGCCATACCAACGAAGCCTACTTTCTGTTAATTTGTCTGTGATGGCCGCAATTTTGTGATAGGTACCTCTTTTGCGTGCAAATTCGTTTAATCATTACGGCCAGCTGACTTATCAACTTTTATATTCGAAGTGTTTTATTTGAGAAAGGAGGTTGATTGTATTGTGACATGGCTGCATACATTAACAAACTTTTTATGAAATTCGTACGGTACTAGTTTGTTTTTTTTCTGACATACCTACATATTGTCATTTAGATTTTCGTTTAGACCTTTGAGATTTACACAATTATTTAAACATTTTCGGTTATTTTTTATATTAAGCCGGTGATCTAGAGACAAGATGTGCGAAAACACTTTCAAAACCATACGCATGGATCCCCGGTATCCTTTTACAAATCAAACTAAGTAAGTATATTTTTTTCAAAAAAATGTGTGTGTGCTTATAACCACACGACAGAAGTAAAAACTATTATTTCTAATTCTTAAATATAGGTAGGTAGGCTTTCCGCCTCCGGCTTCGCCTGTGTATATATTCCAACAAAAAAGAATTTTCAGAATTATAAAAATTATTTAACAAAGTCCCCTGCCGCATCAGTCTGTTATTGTCTGTCTGAATGCATTTTAATGCAGTTTTTATCATTAAATAGGTTGATTCACCGGAACTATACCTAAGTAGGTAGGTATACCTAACTGAATCAAGTAGGGGGAAAAAGTTATGGTCCCGTCTACACGCTCCGTCTTGACTGCACAGTTAAAATTGCACAAGTATTACTGAGGGAAAGACTGAACACCGAAGAGTGTCCACACGGTACAGGTAAGCTCGCGCAAACCTCATTGTTATGTTATTTAAGGGGAAGTCAGTCATTAGAATCCAATTTTTAATCAAATTTTTCAGAAAACCTGATCTATTTACGAATCTGAATTTTTTTTATTGATTTTAAGGATATGACAAATATTGTTATTGTTATGAAAATATGATTAGAAACATTTTTCTCGATAGAAAAAAACCTAATACACCTCTGAAAACTTTATTTATCAATTTTTATGCCTATAATACCATTACAAAAATTAAAATGAATATTTTTTTGGTAATTTTATCTATCGTTTCATTGTAAAATTATTTCTATTTTGTATAAGTTTTTTTAAAAATTGCTTTTTAAACAAAAATTATCGCTTACGTTTAATCTCTTACTGTTTCTATCCTGCTCGCGTGCGCGTGATTCTAGATAAATGCGTTCCTCTTTCATCACTCATTTTCCCATCGACCACTTCCCCTTAAGTAAAACCGTGCAAACCCAGAACTGCGCACGCAGTCCAATCTTTAGCAAGTCAACGATTCTTCAAGCCGCGCTTTGGGGCTTATGCGAGCTACCGTTTTCCTGTCCACACGTACGAGCTCGTGAAGACGAGCCCTAGAAAGTTTTCATGACATCTATGCTGTCTAAAGTCTAATCCGTCGGAGACCGGTCAGAGATATATCTAACAAAATGATGTAGGAAAGAATTGTGTAGAATAAAATTATCTACAAAAAAGTCCGCTGTAGTATGCTATCTATCTCTAATATATAAGTAGTATTAATTAGCGTATTTGTCTGGGTATTACAACTTTTATAAACCTTGTATAAATATTGTACCCGTGCGAAGCCGGGGCAGAGGACATTGTTAGACAGTAAACTTGGCTGATGACGACTTGAGCCGATTCAGCGTCACCGACCGACCCGAGCGTAACGGTTCAGTTTCGTTTACTGTTCAGAAAGAGCGAAATAAGTTTTCACTTCAAAAATCTTCTGCTTCTTATACTTATTTTAATCCTTAGTAGCTAGTTATTTGGAATAGACAATCATATACCTAATAGTTAGTTACCTATATGTATTTCAATTTGATCTCTTCGTATCTATCTGACCTATGCAGGCCCAGGAATTTTCTTTTACCTTGATCGGCACCCCTTTTAGCTCCCAGGACATTGTTACGAATCCCAGGGTATTTATCGTCCTCATTTAGCTGATATTGAGGTTACCAAGAGTGGCCAGTTTTGTTGTACCTACTTATCAACTGAAATTTATGACATTTTTGTTATCAGAGCGTGCTATGACAACTATTGCGATTATTTCAAATGTAAGCGGTTGCTGGGCGACGTGGACGACTGTAAAATATTCAAGCAGTATTATGAGACCGTTTGTCCAAACGACTGGATAGATAGGTGGGACGGTCTACGGGAAAAAGGAGCTTTCCCCGGACCAATCTAAATTATTCTTGTGTTACTGTTTTCATGAGTTAAATTTTATTGTAAATTATAATTTTCGTTTTATTTAACTCCTTTCGCCTCCATTACAGATTAACTAATTCGGGAACCTATTTCAGAATGCTTATAAGGTACTAATACTAAGTAGGTATAGCTAGTCAAGTTCGAGTTTGACTACGATAGTACAGTCATGGAATAAAAAACCCTAATATAATTTGATTGAGTCTCTCCGTCCACTTGGCTCCCCTCGTTTGGATCCCCTGGGGGATCTATGTGGATTTTTTATCCAAACAGATCCCCTGGGGGATCCATGTGGATTTTCTTACTAAACAGATACCCTGGGGGATCCATATGGATTTATAGTCTACATCTGTTCCACATACAAACCGTTGTCTCAAAAGGGGAGTGAGCTGGGATTCGGAAATACAGAAAAGAGTTATGCCACAGATTTGAGAACCTATGTCAGATTTTTACCTAATTTTTCTATCTTAAAATTAATTACATAGTCATGTGCTCGTACGTAGGTACGTATACGTATTAAACGTATTTTTAATAATTTCTTGCCCGTGGTACAGATCTTGATGGTCCGGTCAACTGTACTACCTCAAAAAAAAAAAATTGGAGCGAGCGATAACTCCCTTCCTATACACTAGCGCAGTGAAGGGTAATCGTTAATTACCCGTCCACCCACCAGTGGGAAAGTCCAGTGGGTGGACGGGTCGGGATCGGAATTAACGCCTGTCCGGTCAACTGTACTACCGCATTAAAGTTAAACGATGTTCCGGCCAACCGGACTATTAGAACAACAACCACGGGTTAATCACAAAAAAAATACGGGCCATGATTGCTCCGATTTAGCGATTGTTACAACTTTCCAACGACACTCCATGGGATTCCTCTCTTTTCCTCCAGTCGTTCGGATTGTTGTGGACCTATTGCCATTTCTGTCGGGAGAGACACGGGTCCAAAAATATCTCTCCAAAGCAAGGTTCGCTGTCTCCTCTGTACCCCGCCCTGGGGAGACTCCGATACCATAGATTTTGAAAGAGTCCCGTCGCTCCCCTAGGGGAGACACGGGTCTTATAAAAATAGCTCTAGTTTAGCCTCCCTGGCCTGTGGCTACCCGATTAGTAGATTTCACCCCTATCGACGACCCCGCTATCCTTGACTCCATGAATGCAGTTTTTATTTTCAAAATCGACGACATGGTTCTATAAATTCATGTATTTCTATAAGCAGTTTCTGCCCCCTTAGACAACGAACGTTAGTATTCTATTTTCGGAAGGCTAAATCCTAATATTATATCGACGGGTGAAAGGCTATTTTTGCGATATTGAGTTATATAAATATTCGGAATCTGCGTCGAATGAGCCGAGTTTCGTTTAGATATGAGCACTTTTGTGGCGCTTGAAACCATGTTAATTTGGGGAGCAAGCTTTAAAAGCATTGTATGAAACGACTCAACATTTGTGCAGTTTCAGATCAGGTGGACTTGAGCTATACAAAATTAAATTCATTTTCATTTAAGCTATTTATGCTTTCCTGACTTTACTGACAAATGTCGTTTAAGTAATTTATTCTGACATTACATTTCATAAGCGATGCACATTAAAGCATTTTACCTTGCACAAGAAATATTTAAGAGCGTCGCTTAAAACATATAGCCTTCATCTAAAAATATAC
Organism: Nemapogon koenigi; assembly: GCA_963924495.1. Taxonomy (NCBI): domain Eukaryota; kingdom Metazoa; phylum Arthropoda; class Insecta; order Lepidoptera; family Tineidae; genus Nemapogon; species Nemapogon koenigi. The sequence continues at coordinate 625,699 of OZ004640.1, read as the reverse complement.
ACTGTGTCGCTTAAAAGACTTTCGTCTGCAACCCGTTTAAACACCTCGTGGCACTTATTTTGCCTTAATCGGAAAGTGTATTTAGAAGTCGCTTCGCGACACTGATATCCAGGAAGAAATAGAAGGGGGAGAATAAAGATGTGAAGATTTATTATGTACTGTTGATTATTTAGTAATTTGTTGGTTTTTTTAAATTACTTTTTGTTACTAATTTATTATAATTTCAATGTTAAAAGAATATTTTGGTTGATTTCCTATTTTTGCGAAAAAATATTTCTTTTTTTTTTGCGGACTAATTTATGTATTTTGTAAAAGACGCCATCTGTTGAACATTACTTGAACTAACGGTGCGAAGTTTCGCACGTGTCGTTACTACTTATCTAATATATATTATAGGTCATTATAATATAAATATAAAAAAAAAGAAAAAAAAAAAGTAATTATAAGTTTAAAACTTTAACGCTGCTCCTAAACATAATTTACATGAGTAAAGAAGCTACTAATACACCGTGGCACCGCGAGCGTAAATAAAAAATCAGCTGTTCGTCTAAAATCCGCCATGTTTTCTGCCTATTAGAGGTTTAAAGTAGGATCCATCGTTCTATAAGTTATGAAGTCGTTATTGAGAACTTATTCAACGTTTTAGCACTATTGAATGTTTATGAATAATGATTTTCGGGATTTGTCTTATAACAGCCTCATAAAGCTTCAATAACTTTTTATGAATAAGACCGTTAATTTTTAATTCAAACAACAAAAATATAGTATGAACCGTCACGTCATTGTATTTCTTGAACTTTAGTCAAATACAACTGGCTCAATTTTGCTTGTTAAATGGTGCTTGTTGCATTTCGCTTTACTTTGAAAAAAAAAACCGAGAGGGAACTTGAAGCTTTTTGCTTGGATAATGGAAATGATAGGTACTACTTTTTCCTGAATATAATAAATAACTTTTTTCTTACGATTTTTTTTTAAAATCGCGAACTTTAAACCGCTCTCCTGTAAAGTTTCAAAAATGTCGGTTAAAACAAATAGCCTTTCACCCGTCGATATGCAGACTTCGAGAAATTACACGTTTCGATGGCGCCGTATCTATCAAAATAACAAAAGACTAGCGACTAGCCCCGGCTTCGCACGGATTTTTTATGCATTTTAAAACTGTAATATCTTCGAAAATATTCATTTAAAATACATGTAAAGGGCCATATTGATCTATATTAAATGCACAGTGTATTTAAGGTGCTTAATTGGATAAGGATTAATGCTGTATTGCTTAAAATAGCTTCGCAAAGCCATTATTTCTCGTAAAAAGTAAAGGACAAAAAATGGTTATTGTGAGTTATCGGACTTTTTTGTAGACCTTTTAAGGTGTACATTACTGGAAAACATTATTTTGATCTATCTCGTAGAGTTCAGCCAGCCAGCGCAATGTAAGCGCAAAAAATGTCTTTATTTACATTACTTACATTAGAAACCTAAAAAACATAAAAAAACCCGCATCAAAATCCGTTGCGTAGTTTTTAAGATCAAAGCATACCTACATAGGGACAGACAGACAGAAGCGACTTTGTTTTATACTATGTAGTGATAAGGCTTGCCCTAGCTGTTGTGCAATGTGGCTGTAACCTTGGGAACAAGTAGTAGGTACTTAAGAGGATCGTGTAGCTCAGCGTACGCAGCGAAATAGGTATTTAGAAAATCATATTCTGTCTCAATCGCACTCTTCCCCCGGGCATCAGTGCGACAGAGAGCACTGCAGCTCGTGGGTGTTCGTAGGTATGTTTTTCGTTGAAAATTGCGTTTTGGGCGAAAACGATTTACACCTACTAAACTATAACGAAACCTTATAATTTTGGTGTCAAACGTTTTAGCAGATTATAATCTACGTACGTACGTTTTGCTTTTTTTGAAATTTTGCTTTGTTTCTCAAATACAGACGGTTTATTACCAGCAAGTTATGAACCAAAAAAACCGAGATTTGAGGGGCTTATAACTTTTGACCTATTACGAATTTTGAAAAAAGGAAAAAATACGTACGTAGTTTTTCATTATGTCAGTAACATATTACAAAATCGTTAAAATTTTATAATATTTAGGGGTAGTAAAACGTTTTCTCCGTTTGTATGGACATGGACGCGGTACACTACACTCTTAATATATTAAGAAAAAAACTCTCTCGAACATTGTGCATATTTTGAAACCAGGAGATTTTAGAAATTTTTTAAGAGTAGATTCTCAGCAGTTCGTTTATTTATTAAGTTTAGTAAGTATCTAAATATATTGAAAAAAAAAAAAAGATACGATATCTGATGCGAAGCACGGGGGCCAACCAACTAGTCGTCCTAAATAGGAAGCGATACGATTACTCTCCTAAATCGTAACCTATTTAGGAAGTAGAGCGATCGGGCCTTCCTAATTGTCCTAAATAGGATGCTAACTGTCCTAACTGCAATTACATCTTCCTATTTCCTAAATAGATTTTCTAAAAATTGTATAGTGTAATAAGCGCATTTAGGTGTGGTTGTATAGTCGGTCACAAGTTATCTATTCGTTTAGTTATTTACTTCATTTAGTTGTACATTGTCTAAGCCCCCAGATAGGTATCTTATCTTACTAAATACCTACTAATAAAACTTTATTTAAACGTTTCTTTTAAGACATTTATTTTACTAGTAATTGGAATCTATAACATAAAAATAAACATAAATTATCACTTCACATAGTGCGTCTAGATCTTACTAGGGAAGGTACCATTCTCACGTTGTTCGTCCCACTTCTCGACCCAGTCAATGGGACACATAGAAGTGAACACCCTCTTGAAGTACTGGCAGGGCTCAAACTTATCTCCCTTCACTTTCTGACATCTGTAGAAGTCTAGATAGCTCTGGTAGCAATATCTGAAACGAATTTATATCAACTTTTATTTTATGCAACAATACTAGCGAGTCGCTCCGGCTTTACCCGTGACATTTTTATATCACCACCGGACATCTTTCGTGTCGACCGAAAGGCCAAAAACGTTTATGTCGCTACAGGACCAGCCAAAGAATGCCCGGTCCGAGAATGTTCGGCCCAACATTGTGCGGGCAAATTACCTCTTCTTGTCTATACTAATATTATATAGATTAAAATTTGTAAGTTTGGATGTACGGGGTAATCTCTCAAGCTACTGAACCGATTCTCAAAATTTTTCCACTAATAGAAATTCACTATTGTAGCTTACAATACCCCTGAGTGACATAGGTTATATTTTACTTTGTTCGAAAACATCCACGGGGCGGGGGCGGAAAGCTAGCATGTAGTTCTGAAAATGTAAAATAGGTAAATAATGTTAATAATTATGTAAAATTGTTAATATAACGTCTCTTACGAATTTTAAATGAAAACTTATTTAAAGACATTACCAAATAAGTAATCTATTGTGCACAGGTTTGGGATAAGTTCGTATTGTGTAAATCGGCCTTAAATCTCGAAACCAACCAAAGAAATGTCACGACTTTTTCAAACGACAAACTGGCATAGACAATGGATTCGCTCTCTTTTGGCTCGAAAATTTACTATACAAAAATTACACACCCAATATCATATTTTCTGTATTTCGCGACTCCTGAGATCAAGGAATCGAAATACATACAAATTCCTGAGAAGGAGTACGCCGTTTGAGGATAACGTGTCAATAAAGTTTCGTAGAGCGCCATCCCGCTGTCTCGTTTTCTTTATCTCATTCTGGTTTTTCGATTTTATTATATAGATATGGCAGAAGTGAAAAGAAATGCTGGTGAAGGACGACCTAGGTGTACTTTTATTCAGAATTGAATTGATCGTGTGAGAGATTTAGAATGGTGGCGTCCCATTGGCGATCGAACGGCACTTTGTGAATCTTTTTGACACCAGTTTTTTTAGACTAGCTGAACACGATTCTGCTCGGTGCCGATTAACCTACCGCGGATTTATTCATTTTCTACAAAAACTAATAAAAGAAAATTGTCAATGACGAAAATAATCTTCATTAAATTCTCTATAACATTTGTGTATAAATTATTTTGATTGGAGGGGATATTTATATGGACCCAAGGGAACAACCAAAAATCAAAAGTATTGGTAACAGTCGCCGGTAGCAGTTATATAAGGTCTTTTCTCTTATATTATTTTATTAATCGCGTCCTTTGCTATTATGACAATTTAGGTAAGTATTGTTTTGTAGGTAAATGTATGACGATTAATTCACTTCTTGGTTAATTTATCATAGCTTCGGCGGTTTACCGATAAATTAAATGCAAATAAAAAAAAAATTAAAACATTTTCGGGAAAAACAAGGTGCTTTTTTATGGAATTATTGCGACCTCAAGAACATAATGGGGGATGAAAGTTAATACGGGCTCCACGGGCGAAACTTACTTGGTCTGGTTTGTATTTGGGAACCTCGGGTCGAAGGGGGCTGTCTTTATGTCAGCTTCTGACTTTAACTGGGCTGGCATTTTGCTGAAAACAAAAATACATACACCTATAACCAACTGAAAGTAAATGGTCACAGGGTTCCTACCTTACCATAAGGTGAAAAAGGTATCATATTATGCATACCATTCAATACAAGCCTGCTAAGTTTTTATAACTGCAAGTTAATTGAAATAATTTCTTATGTGACATTTAGCTTATAATTAGCTTAGCTAGAATACAAGCTAAAAATAATATGTCTTGGTTAATCAAAAACATCAACTGATGTTTGTTAAGTACTTTTGTATACCATAGAATTCTTCTAAACTTTTGAAAATCAAGTCTCCTAGATTTAGGCTAGTAAAAAAAAACTAATTCATAATGAATGAATAATATAATACTTATATGTATCTTAGTTCAGTACATAAAAACATGTTAAATAGTGAAAACTAACAATAATGTCTAACTGTAAACCATCCTTTCTCAACATTTTTGGGTCAAGACTTAAGGGCCTAAATTTTTTAATGTGTATTTCAATATAATTATATTTTACACTGTTTATGTACCTACTCATTTCCTCATTCATGTAACTGATTACATTATATTATAACCCCATTCAAAGTAAATTTTTTAGACTCTTATTTGGTAAACAAACATATGATAATTAGTTCTGCAAAATGAAAAATGTTTAATTAATATGTAAAATTGTTAATATAAAATCTTTTAATAATATTAAATGACAAAATATTTAAAAAAAGACCTGCAGTTTGTTTACCAAAAGACAAGGACGGACGGAAAAACCGACCTTAAATGGTTGATACTTCATTTCTCTGTACTTGTCTGTTTTATCTAAATAAGACAATCTTTGAATGCCTCTTTGTGAAATTTTTTAATAACCATTTAAAAAAAATTGTACAGCAAATGTAAAATAGGTAGGTTAAACATTTAACATCTTTTAAGAATTAAATTATTTAAGAAAGACATGCAAAGATTTGTACTAAATAAGACAAGACATATAGAAAAATGGACAATATTATTATAATAAAAAGTTATCAGCACACTAGGTTCGTGCCTTCCTTAGTACCTATACATAAATTAGTGTTAAGGTCTAGACTTAACTAAATAGTAATTTCTCTACCTTAGGGCTGCAATTTCTTAATAAATAAGCAACATAAGAATAATCCATTATTAACAAACTTTAGTATTTTCTTGACAACAAAGATGATGTCTTAAGGCCGATTTAGACGTTACGAGTGTTTAGTAGAGTGCGTAGGTGGCACTCGAATGCCAGTGCATTAGTAGGTTTCCAGTGACGTTTATACTTCTTCCAGTAGATTGCCATTTTGTAGGCCAAAACACACATAACTCTCCTTGTCAACTTGTGCAAGTTACTAAAACTGACCGTTTAGACTACAGCGAGTAGCGAGTCAGGAAGGCGCGGGGGGTTGAGCGGGCGCGGGAGGGTGTCACTTGAAACAAAAATAAAAAGCGATTCTATTTGATTCTAGTTGAAAGGCGAGTGGAACGTACTAGTACGAGTACTGGAAACTACCGTTTACATGTTTCAACTAATGTACTATCCTAACGTACTCTACTAACCACTAGAACCGTCTAAATCGGCCTTTAGGGATTTTCGATTAATTTAAATCTTAAACAGTTGTGAAGCTAAAAAGGTTGAGAAACAATGCTTTAATTTAAATAAATACTATTAGAGGTTAAAAACAAATCATCAGGCCTATTGTCATTGTGTAGTCAAAATACACAGCCTAAAGTTCCAATTGACAACACCCAAAGAATTGATGATATAAAGAGTAAATGGCCATGAATGGGTCACAATCCCAACACAATCAATGCATTTGTTATTATTATTGTTGTTCTCCTCTGTGTACCATATTTTACTTTTCTGGTTATATTTATTTTATTTATAAGGATATAGACATGTGGATTGGTCCACTTAAAGTTAATATGCTAATTATATTATTTGACCAGAGGTCTGGTCTTCCGCTCCTCTTCGCAGGAAGTCTCTCTGTATTTCTTAACTTCCTGCATGTATAGGGACCATGCATCTTTAGGTTTGTCATCTGCAGGCTGCTCGTCAATTGCTTTGGCTTTCTTGACCAATCCAGTCTTCAACACTTTGCCACCTCTTCTTTTCCCAATAAATGGCAACATGGGCTTCTTTATGACGGGCTTCTGTTCTTCAGTCTCTTTCTTAGTAGTCTCCTGCATTTTTTTGAACATTTCAAGAAAACTGCCATCATTTCTGATTGGTATTGGCGCTTTACCCTTGGAGGTGGATGGCATTCCAGTGAGCAATTCTGCAAAATTAGGTCCCTCCATTTCAGGAGGGTCTCCATACATGATGTTGGCAGCAGTCGCAGTCTCAACAGCTCCCGGTGGAGGCTTGACCTCTTTAGTTGGTTCAGGAGGTAGGAGCTCCTGTCTGGTCTTGTACATCTTCCAATACCTTTTTCTATCAGCCACAGTGAACTGTCCTCGACGAGCGTCTTCACTAGAAGTATTGCTCCCGCTACGTGAGGCAGACTGTGCACTGCGGGAGCGCGACTTGTGTCTGCGGTGCGAGATACGCGACTGAGATCTGTTGCTGCTTCCTGAATGGTGACGCCTCTTGCGTTTTGGTGATACTGATCTAGACTTACTACTGGAGTTGGAACTGCTTTGCTTCGAAGCTGACCTGCTGCTGGAACTGGAAGACCTCGAGGGTGTTCTCATATGTTTCGGTGTTCCAGATCTAGAGCAGCTTGTAGAATGGGACCTTTTGTGTTTAGAACGAGATTTGGACTCATGTGATGAATTGCTAAGAGATCTGCGTTTCATATAGCTTTTAGGTGGGGTTATTGAAGATTCTCTTCCTTGGTATGTTCTCGGCGGAGTCAGAGATGACCTTTTAGAATGATGAGCTTTACCAGATCTTTTCTCCTGTTTAATTTTAGTTAGCAATATTTTACCATCAGGTGATGGAGACTTTCTATATTTTTTGGAACCTTTATGTTTACCAATCCTTTCTGGAGTGCGAGATTTCTTACTTTTATGGTACTTGTCACTTTCCACTGAACGGCTATCTCTAGAGGCACATCTGCGAGGTGACTCTCTACTGTGGCTTCTGGATCTTCCGGAGTGAGATGTGTTGGAGGAATTCGATCTCTCATATTTAGTAATGTAACGCTTGTCGCTCGACCGAGATCTTGATCTAGAACTAGACTTGGCACTTGAGGATTTGTAACTTTTAGACCTTTTCTTTCTTGTATGTCGGTCACTACTGTCGGCTCGCTGTCTCGAGTCGCTCCGGGAGCGAGACCTGCCGGTGTGCGACCGGTTATCGCCGTAGTTGTCGCGAGAGGGCGCGGGGGCCGTGCCGGGAAGCGGGGGCGGCCCGTAGCAGCGCGGGTCGTAGCCGTAGACGGGCGTAGCGCCGTAGTGGTAGCCGTAGGGGGGCGCGTAGGCCTGGTAGTTGGCGCCCGTCCATGGGTCCGTGGTGGGGTGCGCGGGCGGCGGCGGTCCGTCTCCGCGGTATGACATATCTATACGAGCTTCTTCTCATTACCTGCTCCGCTGAGTAGGTACGCACACACCTACAAACAGAATAACTTCCCGGTGTACAAAACATTTCTAAATAAATAGTTTGGTGAGCGGCCACGGTGCAGTGCGAAGGACAACAAAAAATTACGTAACTCTCGTACACTTTGCGCCGTTGCTACCGCTCTCGATTGTCAAATTTAGGTGTATAAGGTTAAAGTTAACAAAATACTCTATAAATATGCACTCACTCACCTTCTGTTTATTTGATTAAACCCAATTTACTATAATAAAATGGCTGCGATTGCAAAATCTTCGTATTCAGTTTTCCTCTACAACACCACAACTAAGATAGAGTTGATTCGAAAAATAAAACCTCAAGAGACAAGAAAAAATTCTATAAAAATACAAATCCAAACCAGGGTTCCGTACCCAAAGGGTAAAAACGGAAACCCTATACTAAGGCTCCGCTGTCCGTCCGTCTGTCTGTCTGTCTGTCTGTCACCAGTATCTCATGAACCGTGATAGTTAGACAATTGAAATTTTCACAGATGATGTATTTCTGTTGCCGCTTTATCAACAAATACTAAAAAACAGAATAAAATAAATATTTAAGGGGCTCCCATACAACAAACGTGTTTTTTTTTCTTATATTTGCTCAATATTGATAACGACAACAGGTAGACGCTTGAAATATTCACAGAATATTTAGTTATATAAGTATTTACTTACTTTAAAAATAAATAATTAAATTTAAATTAAATTAATATTTAAGGGTCCCCCTTTTTTTTTTTGGCGTTTTTATAGATAATGGTACGGAACTCTTCGTGCGCGAGTTCGGTTCGCACTTGGCCGGTTTTTATATAGAGAAAGTGGCTGGCTTTTGATGGCAACGTTAAAAATTGGCTGGCGTTCGTGCCTATTCAGAAAGATACATGAGGACCCAAACATAAATGATGTTGATTTTCAATATCTCTTGCAACGCATTGACGCATAATTAGTGGCAAGCTACCCTGTGGTGAAAATTACATAAAGGCATACACATCGTTTCAGGAGAGAATGATATAATGCTTATTGACATTTATGTTAAAGGTTTACTATATCTTATAATCCTACAAAAGAAAGAACGGAGGAACAACAAATTTATCGCTATGCCACAATCGATATGACAATCTACAAACACATCTTCAGGTTTGGAAACTTAGCGTACTCTCTCTCTCCGACACCCTACAAGTTCCAAACGTTCCAAAAGTAAAATATGCTTATCTATTACTACCAATGGTGGAGTCAGCTCTGCCAGAAGATATTCTGCGGATTTCTGCGAGCATGGCATAGAAGTCGATCAAGAATTAAGAATACAGGTTATGAAAGACAAAGTTTAGTCTCAAGCAAGAAATATACTACTCTTTAGAATTAATATAAGTACTATATAAAACCAAATATTAACGGCAAAAAATTTTTTTTTGATCCCGAGCACATTCGGTTTATCGGACATTAATAAAATTTACCTTACCTCCTTAAGATAGGATTATTTATAATTTGTCTTTAAACCTTTGAGTATGACTGATTGGCGGATTGATCATAAAATATGTGGATTGATCCAAAGCTGGGGGAAAAAAAGAGAAAAAGTTAGAACTTGGTCAAAACCACTAGCACACGTTGCTGTGACGGGACGGCCTTGCTCTCTTGCTCCTCTCTTTCCCTCGGTATAAAAACCGCTTTTTTGCAAGTCAAGAGGAAAATAACAGAGGTAAGAAGAGGTTAGAGAGCCCCGCTCGACTCCAATTTCTTTGGTTAGAAGAAGAAAAATATTATCCCCATTTCCTGAGCCATTTCCCGAAGTTCGAAAATTCGAAACCGACCATAGATAATAGGAAGCTCAGAGGAAGTCAAGTTATCGAATGACTGACTGAATTAACTGAATGTCAGCCTTTGTTTCTTCCACAGATGCATAGAGTAACTTATATAACACAGATGTTTCTTTTGTCTCGTAATATATGTCGTTAAACTTCGTTTTTTGTGTTTGTTAAATTCTGGTGCTATAACTCGTCGTGGTTCCCTTTTTCAAAACTCTAGTGCTGTTGATCTTTCCATATGTTCTTCAAAATTGACTTCATTACTTTCATGGAATACATTGGATAGTTCATTTGGCAGTGATCACTATCCAATTTTAATTTTATTTCCAGGAAAGGTTAAAATTAATGTAAACTCTTCAACAAACCTAAAATTTAAAACTAAATCTGCAGATTGGAAATCTTATAATAGTACTTTATTAGAAATTGTTCCAAATCTGCCTAATCCTACAGAGGATAATATTGATTGCTGTGTTGAGTTATTGTGTGATCACTTATTAAATACAGCTAAGAAATGTGTTCCTTTAAAATCATCTCATTCCCGTGCCTCTCCTCCGTGGTGGGATGAAGAATGTACAGCAGCTATTCGACTTAGATGTAAGGCTGAAAATCAATTTAAAATTTCAATAACACCTGAGAATTACATAGAATTAAAAAAAGTTGAAGCACAAACCAGACAATTGCTACGTAAAAAAAAACGCGCTGGTTGGAATAAATTTTGCTCTTCTCTTTCCCCTAAGGTCCCATCAAGTCTTGTTTGGGAAAATATTCGTAGATATCGTAACTCTCTAGATAACAAATCAAAAAGTTATATTCCTATAGATTTAGTTAATTCTTTTATATGTAAACTTTGTCCTAGCTATGTCCCTAATAAAGATGAAATATCTACATTACATCTCTCTACGCATCTTCCTTCTATGCATATTGACAAACTTTGTTCTCCTTTTTCCATACATGAATTAAAAATAGTTTTATCCCACGTCAAGGATTCAGCTCCTGGATTAGATTCTATTCTATACTCATTTATTGTAAATCTTAATGATGATATTTTAGAATATTTTTTAACATTTATTAATTGCGTTTTTATTAGTGGAAATATACCTGCCAGCTGGAAGATTCAAAAGGTAGTTCCGATACTGAAGCCATTTAAAAATCCAGAGGATATTTGCTCATATCGTCCTATTGCAATGTCATCTTGTTTGGCAAAAATTGCTGAACATTTAGTCAAAAATCGTTTAGAATGGTTCATTGAGTTTCATAATATTTTATCACCTTTCCAATTTGGTTTTAGGAAAGGTAGAAGTGTGATGGATAATTTAGCAATATTCACTACTGATATAAGACTTTCTTTTAGTAGAGAAGAGTCTACTGTGGCAGCATTTTTGGATATAACCGCTGCATATGACAATGTCTTAATTCCTTTATTAGATAACAAAATGAGAACTCTTAAGGTTCCTGAAAAATTAGTCACATTTGTTATCAACATGTTATTAGAAAGAACAATTCAAATTAATTTACAAGATGATGTTTATTATTCTAGGAAAATATATAAAGGTTTACCTCAAGGGTCGGTACTAAGTCCTTTATTATTTAATATTTATACATATGATTTACACTATTCTGTTATACCTCACTGTAGAATACTTCAGTATGCAGATGACATATTAATTTATTCTGCTAACAAGGTAGTGTCTAGTTCTGCTGATAGTATTCAAAAAGCCTTATTGTCCCTTAACCAATGGCTAATATTACATGGTTTGGGTATTTCTCCAGCTAAAAGTGTTTTATTAATATTTTCTAGAAAACGAAATATTCCTTTAGTTAATATTTCTATTGATGATGTTTTAATTCCTATTGTCAATGAACATAAATTTTTAGGTCTAATATTGGACAGTAAATTGTCAGGTACCTCTCACATAGATTATATTGTTAATAAATGTGAACGTAATATTAATATTTTAAAAACATTATGTGGAGTCTGGTGGGGTGGTCATCCTTATTATTTAAAAATTTTATATAACGCTATTATTCGGAGCCATTTGGATTATGGTTCTTTTCTTTTAATTCCTGCCAATAAAAATTCACTTAAGAAATTAGATCTTATTCAATCCAAGTCTCTTAGAATAATTCTTGGGGCAATGAAAAGCAGCCCAGTTAATGCTCTACAACTAGAATCTGTTGACCCTCCCCTTGCTTTACGCAGGCAATATTTATCTGACAGATTTCTATTTCGTATTGCCATATTTAAGAAGCATGCTATTTTTCCTAAACTTTCACTATTAACAAGATATTGTGGTTCAAATAGTTATTGGACAAATAAAACGATTCCTTCCTTGGTTAAAAGTTATCAATATTTTAAAAATATTAAATATCCTATAGTTAGATTAAATAATCTCCCTTTATACACACATTCTTTTGATACATGCATTTTTGTTCCAAGTGTAATTTGTAATATAGGAATAACAAAATCTACTTTAGAAGCTAATAAAGAATTTTGTTCAATTATTGATTCAAATTGGCCCAACTATCATTATATTTTCACAGACGCCTCAAAACTTACTGAAAAAGGTTGTGTTGGTATTGGATTTTTCCATAAGAATTGGAATATTGTCCAAAAAATCAAATATCCTCCAGAAACAACAGTATATACAGGAGAATGTTTGGGTATCCTTGAAGCTATTAAATATATTTTATTATTTAAATTAAAATCTACAGTAATTTTCTCAGATTCACTAAGTTCTATTCAATCAGTATGTAAGTCCCCGTTTTATTCAAAAAATCATAATATCATATTATATAATATTAAGTCGGCTTTACAAAATTGTATTGATAAAAATTTAAATGTAATTATTGTTTGGATTCCTGGTCATGCTAATATTTATGGAAATGAAAAGGCTGATAAATTAGCCAAAGAGGCAGTATCATGTGGAGATGTTTTTCCTTTTCAAAATTTTTGTCATGATCTTATTAATTTACCTAGATTATCTCTGTTTGAAAATTGGAATAAATCATGGAGAATTTCTTCTAAGACTAAGGGTACATTTTATAGAAAGATTGTTGAGCAAGTTCCTGCTAAACCCTGGTTTTTTAAAATTCATTATTCTAGAAGTATAACATCTTCAATTAGTAGATTACGCTTGGGTCATACCTGTCTTCCTGTTCATCTCAATAAAATTCACATCAAAGATTCATCAATTTGTGAATGTGGGCTGGATATTGGAGATGCTAACCATCTTTTTTTTTCATGTGAATTATATAATCGGGATAATTTTATGAAATCTTTATTAAGTAACAATATTCAGTTTCCCATCAACATAGTGAGTCTTCTACATATTATGATGAATTCTAATATTTTCATAATATCATGCATATCTAAATTTTTATCGGATAATAACATAAAAATATAAGTCTATCTATATTTTAAATAAAGCTTTATGTTTATTTATTATCATTCTTATTAAATAATTTGTTAGTTTCAGTTATGTATCAATTTCATTGTTCCTATCTTAAGTTGTATTTAGTCATGAATTATTTAATTTAAATATTATTTTAATGTTGAATAATTTTTTTTTGTGTATGTAAATAGTTTTAATTAATTTAGTTGTAAATATAGAAGTAGTATTGTATTATTTATTTCAGATTCCTGAAAGTTTCGATACTAAATTTCGACAGATAAATGTAACTGAATAACGACGTGACACTGGCAGAAATGTACTTATCTTAGTACAATTGCCATCCAATAAAAAAAAAAAAAAAAAAAAACTTCGTTTTGTTGACTTTTTTTGTTATTTGTCACAATTTTGTCCTTTTTTTTCCCGCTCAGAAAGCGATTAGGTATTATAAGTATTAATAAGTAATAACTAAAACGTAGTGATTATATTCTCTTTGGTAATAACGTTTTTATATCATGAATGGTAGTAACTGAGATGCTTTTATTCCTGTGTATTGAAATCTTCTCGCGTGTGCTGCTTTAACTCTTAATTCAGTATGAGTAAAAATAAAGTGTCTGCTGAATGGAAGAAGCGTGTGAAGACGGAGTACATGAGACTTCGCCAAGTTAAAGTACGTACTAACTTAAATCATTCAATACATTAAAATATTTTAATGGCGATGCTGATCCTTTGTCCCAAATATGAGCCAGCTCTTTGGTCGTGCGGGACACCTCTACCAATCTTTTGGCGATTTCGTGCGCTAGGTCCCCACGGGCCCAGTGTTTCCACCCCAAACGCCCCAAATATCGCCATTCAACGTGGCAATGCAGCCAGCCTTATGGGCACTCTCCCAGAAGGCAGCGATCTTGATGAAATTTTTAATTTATAGGTTTATTTGTATATATAATTTTTAGCATTGTAGATATATTTTATTGTAGATATATTTTATTGTAATGATTTATTATTGTATGTAAATGTACATTTTAATTAAGTTGTAAATGTGTAAAAGATTTCGTTGAAATATTTTAAAACTACATTGTATAACTATCTGAAATTCCAGCGTTTCAAACGTGCTGATGAAGTGAAGGTGGCATGGGCTAGGAATCTCCGGTCCATGTCTGCTGTGATAGAGGTCGGTGATGCAGAGCCACCAGAGAAGGGTCGTCGTCCATACTGGCCACCACCAGCTCCAGCATCCAGCCATGAGACTCTCATGAAACGTGCTGAAGCTACCTACACTGATAGTAAATATATCTCTATCTGAAACTTATAGGATTGTTTCTTATAAATAGTTGTAAATCATACATACAGGAACTATCAGCAAAAGCTACATATATTTTTAATAAATTTATTTTATTCTTTATTTCTAACCAACTTGCTTTAAGCTTTATATATAACCAGTTTACATGGCTACAGTACTAAACCTATTTTTGTACAGCAATGTCACTCAACCAACTTAATATGTAGCCATAGCCAATGAAATTGAACTATGTTTTTCAAGAACTTTAATTTATCTTAGGTATATAGTACTTTACTCATAAAAGGTTTTCTTTTATTTCAACACTAACAATACTTTGTGATTGTCCGTTTTTCCGCGTGGCTCTGATACAGGCTATAGTATAAAATTTAAAATAAACTTTCCAGCTGGAGGCTTAGTGACCACCCAACAAGTGCCAGTGCGCATAATAAACTCAGTGAACCCAATCCCGACCATGTACACCTGGGCCCCCACTCAGAAGAATTTCATGGTAGAAGATGAGACTGTGCTACACAACATCCCGTACATGGGAGACGAGGTGCTGGACCAGGACGGTACTTTCATCGAGGAGCTCATAAAGAACTACGACGGGAAAGTGCATGGTACATCACGCTTTTTCATCTACATTATTCGGTGGGTGTGGCTCTTATGAAAATGACCTTGGGTGTAGCCACTGTGAGGATCTAGCCAAGTTGCTCCTCCTTCACTGATCATGTAGCCAGGCATAAAAAGTATAAAAAATACCTAATTCACAATTTTTGTTTCAATAAATTGAGCACCCAAAAGCTTAACTGCCAGAATTAAGAGTTTCCTTAATTTTGCACAGCCCACTACTAAACCAAATCTTGGCTACACCCATGACAATGGTTGTGATATTTTGTAAAACTTTGATGCAATGACAATATTTTCTTAGTAATCATGTCCTCTGGTGTGTGGCAGAGACAACTATGCTTCAATTATCTTTTATCAGTACTCATTCTCATTATCACTATTTCATTACATACACACACTCATCCACTATTACTTATACATTTCTACTTTGCGTAAGTCAACCAGATCTAATTTACAATAGTAAAAATCAATAGTAATGTGTAATTTACTTTAAAAGTCCAGAAAATAATAAAAGCAAACTTGAAACAACAGCATCTTAATTTAGAGACATATTTTCTGGTCTTAAGTTGGTTCTAAGATACATTTTGAAAAATTATTAGCTATGCTACCTCCATCTTGAGATCAATTTAATTCATTCCTAATGTACCCAAAAACTAGCTAAAATTATGAAAACATTATATAATTATTTATATTATATTTCTGTAACAGGTGACAAAGAAGGAGGTTTTATAGATGACCAACTGTTTGTGGACCTCGTCCACGCTCTCATGACGTTTCAAACTAAAGATGAAGTGTCAGAAGAACGCAAATCTCGACGAGAATCACGCAACTCTAAAGAAGATAAGGAGAAAAAAGATGAAGATAAAAAGAAAAAGGAAGAGAAAGAGTTGGAGAAGCAACTAATAAGTGACAAGCAGTTTCCTATTTTCGTAATATTCCAAGCTATCAGCTTGCAGTTTCCTGACAAAGGCACTCCACAGGAGCTGAGAGAAAAGTTAGTATCTATATTAAATTTTAGATAATGTAATCTTCTTGTATACCTACTTGTTATGTAGACGTCTGTCTGTAGGTACGGTACAGTCACACATATCACATTACAACTGAAACTAAAGTGTCGTGTCGCTGACGTAGTGACGTCCCTCCGCGACCCGGACGCGTTGCCGCCCGAGTGCCCGCCCTATATCGACGGTCCGCTGGCCGAGAGCGTGCCACGTCTAGTAGGTAGTAATATAAAGTGTCGTGTCAGGTACGTGTCGCTGACGTCCCTCCGCGACCCGGACGCGTTGCCGCCCGAGTGCACGCCCTATATCGACGGTCCGCTGGCCGAGAGCGTGCCACGTCTAGTAGGTAGTAATATAAAGTGTCGTGTCAGGTACGTGTCGCTGACGTCCCTCCGCGACCCGGACGCGTTGCCGCCCGAGTGCACGCCCAATATCGACGGTCCGCTGGCCGAGAGCGTGCCACGTCTAGTAGGTAGTAATATAAAGTGTCGTGTCAGGTACGTGTCGCTGACGTCCCTCCGCGACCCGGACGCGTTGCCGCCCGAGTGCACGCCCAATATCGACGGTCCGCTGGCCGAGAGCGTGCCACGTCTAGTAGGTAGTAATATAAAGTGTCGTGTCAGGTACGTGTCGCTGACGTCCCTCCGCGACCCGGACGCGTTGCCGCCCGAGTGCACGTCCAATATCGACGGTCCGCTGGCCGAGAGCGTGCCACGTCTAGTAGGTAGTAATATAAAGTGTCGTGTCAGGTACGTGTCGCTGACGTCCCTCCGCGACCCGGACGCGTTGCCGCCCGAGTGCACGCCCAATATCGACGGTCCGCTGGCCGAGAGCGTGCCACGTCTAGTAGGTAGTAATATAAAGTGTCGTGTCAGGTACGTGTCGCTGACGTCCCTCCGCGACCCGGACGCGTTGCCGCCCGAGTGCACGCCCAATATCGACGGTCCGCTGGCCGAGAGCGTGCCACGTCTAGTAGGTAGTAATATAAAGTGTCGTGTCAGGTACGTGTCGCTGACGTCCCTCCGCGACCCGGACGCGTTGCCGCCCGTGTGCACGCCCAATATCGACGGTCCGCTGGCCGAGAGCGTGCCACGTCTAGTAGGTAGTAATATAAAGTGTCGTGTCAGGTACGTGTCGCTGACGTCCCTCCGCGACCCGGACGCGTTGCCGCCCGAGTGCACGCCCAATATCGACGGTCCGCTGGCCGAGAGCGTGCCACGTCTAGTAGGTAGTAATATAAAGTGTCGTGTCAGGTACGTGTCGCTGACGTCCCTCCGCGACCCGGACGCGTTGCCGCCCGAGTGCACGCCCAATATCGACGGTCCGCTGGCCGAGAGCGTGCCTCGTCTAGTAGGTAGTAATATAAAGTGTCGTGTCAGGTACGTGTCGCTGACGTCCCTCCGCGACCCGGACGCGTTGCCGCCCGAGTGCACGCCCAATATCGACGGTCCGCTGGCCGAGAGCGTGCCACGTCTAGTAGGTAGTAATATAAAGTGTCGTGTCAGGTACGTGTCGCTGACGTCCCTCCGCGACCCGGACGCGTTGCCGCCCGAGTGCACGCCCAATATCGACGGTCCGCTGGCCGAGAGCGTGCCTCGTCTAGTAGGTAGTAATATAAAGTGTCGTGTCAGGTACGTGTCGCTGACGTCCCTCCGCGACCCGGACGCGTTGCCGCCCGAGTGCACGCTCAATATCGACGGTCCGCTGGCCGAGAGCGTGCCTCGTCTAGTAGGTAGTAATATAAAGTGTCGTGTCAGGTACGTGTCGCTGACGTCCCTCCGCGACCCGGACGCGTTGCCGCCCGAGTGCACGCCCAATATCGACGGTCCGCTGGCCGAGAGCGTGCCTCGTCTAGTAGGTAGTAATATAAAGTGTCGTGTCAGGTACGTGTCGCTGACGTCCCTCCGCGACCCGGACGCGTTGCCGCCCGAGTGCACGCCCAATATCGACGGTCCGCTGGCCGAGAGCGTGCCTCGTCTAGTAGGTAGTAATATAAAGTGTCGTGTCAGGTACGTGTCGCTGACGTCCCTCCGCGACCCGGACGCGTTGCCGCCCGAGTGCACGCCCAATATCGACGGTCCGCTGGCCGAGAGCGTGCCACGTCTTAGGTAGTAATATAAAGTGTCGTGTCATTGCCGCCCGAGTGCACGCCCAATATCGACGGTCCGCTGGCCGAGAGCGTGCCACGTCTAGTAGGTAGTAATATAAAGTGTCGTGTCAGGTACGTGTCGCTGACGTCCCTCCGCGACCCGGACGCGTTGCCGCCCGAGTGCACGCCCAATATCGACGGTCCGCTGGCCGAGAGCGTGCCACGTCTAGTAGGTAGTAATATAAAGTGTCGTGTCAGGTACGTGTCGCTGACGTCCCTCCGCGACCCGGACGCGTTGCCGCCCGAGTGCACGCCCAATATCGACGGTCCGCTGGCCGAGAGCGTGCCACGTCTTAGGTAGTAATATAAAGTGTCGTGTCATTGCCGCCCGAGTGCACGCCCAATATCGACGGTCCGCTGGCCGAGAGCGTGCCACGTCTAGTAGGTAGTAATATAAAGTGTCGTGTCAGGTACGTGTCGCTGACGTCCCTCCGCGACCCGGACGCGTTGCCGCCCGAGTGCACGCCCAATATCGACGGTCCGCTGGCCGAGAGCGTGCCACGTCTTAGGTAGTAATATAAAGTGTCGTGTCATTGCCGCCCGAGTGCACGCCCAATATCGACGGTCCGCTGGCCGAGAGCGTGCCACGTCTAGTAGGTAGTAATATAAAGTGTCGTGTCAGGTACGTGTCGCTGACGTCCCTCCGCGACCCGGACGCGTTGCCGCCCGAGTGCACGCCCAATATCGACGGTCCGCTGGCCGAGAGCGTGCCACGTGACCAGACCATGCACTCGTTCCACACACTGTTCTGTCGGCGCTGCTTCAAGTACGACTGCTTCTTGCACCGTGAGTTTGACCCTCTTTATCTCCTTCTCCACCCCAAAAGAAGAATTATAGACCGCGCCCAAGTGCTGGTCACTGCCTGAGGTACTGTTTTCCATCATCATTAGAAGTCCCCTGACTAAGGACGAGAGAGCGAAGCAAGCGCGACGTATATCGTTTGTTACTTTCATACCTCAGGCGGTGACTAGCACTTGCGCGCGATCTGTACAAAAAGTTTCTAACAAAAGAGATATATTTAATTACAACCATTAAACATTAGAGATTTAATAGAGATTGTTATTTTGGTAGCATATAAATTGTAACAATTATATATATTTAAATATTATGTAATATATACTATATTGTTTATTCTGTTCTGCTGACAGGAAGTCAGTCGCCAGGTAAGGCGAAACTCAAAATGTGATTATCAGTTAAATCATTACCATAGTTAAGTTACACAGTGGCGGATCCAGACGGGGACGCAGCGGGCGCGCGTCCTCTTTGAACAATTATTGAACCTAATACAACTTATGGCATGGGAAAAATAAATTTAAAAATAGCGTATATTGCTTTTGAGTTTGGCTTTTTTTATGTAGGTTAGGGCTAGTGATCTATCGACTATGGATTTAGCCAACTAACCGACTAATCGGCCTCAAAATCGGCTTTATCGACTAATCCCCTAACAAGTACTGATTAATTGACAAGTTCAAGACTTAGTGGAGTGTCGTAAGACATAAAAATGTAAAAACCTCAGAACCCGGTTACACTGAATGGATTTTCGTGAAACCTTTTCGATTGCATTGTTAAAAGCTTCAATTAAAAAGTTTACCCATCAAAATTTTCCGATCTCAATTACAACAATTAATAAAAAAATTATGAAAAAATATACTTACTTATAGAAAAAAAAATTGTCGTAAATGTATCAATTTTATATACAATAAATGATATTATTTGTATATAAATAATAGTAATTTTAATATTAATTTATATTTGTTTATATTTTTTAATTTTTTACAATAAAACAAAAATTTGATTGGCAAAATCGTATACATATCGGACCAAAGATACACAAAAATAGGTAAAATATATTGTATTAATAAAAAAAAGACGAGATTCTCGTAATAAAATAAATATTTATTATTTAATTTTATAAAAAATTTAAAATTTAGTCAATTATCTACATTATCGTCCTCATAAACTTGGTTAATATATATATAAGCTGAAACTATAGAAAATCTTCTTTCTTCTACCTAATTAATTAGTGGGATTTAATTTGTTTACATGACAATTAAATTAAATATAATAAGAAACAATTCAATATAGCTACTATGCTATATACTTATACAAATAAACGTATAAATAAAAAAATCATAAAGATCGCTGCCTTCTGGGAGAGTGCCCATAAGACTGGCTGCGTTGCCACGTTGAATAGCAATACTTCCTTTGGGCCAAATAATATGAGCCAGCTCTTTGGTCGTGGGACACCTCTACCAATCTTTTGGGTATTTCTTTGTAGATGTGTCGTGCATTAGGTCCCCACGGACCCAGTGTTTCCACCCCAAACGCAACAAATATGTATTCTTCAGGAAGAGATGCGTATTTTCGACGTTAGGCCGTTTCGGCTTTGTAAGCGGCAGCCCCAGCCTCAATAGATGTGAATGGAAGGTGAGACGGAGCGAGGGTGTCCACACATGTTGCGTCCCATACCAATGGTCGCCCCCTCTTCCAAGGCGCAATATTCATTTCATCGGGCCTTTTGCCATCATCCCGTGCCAGCCCTTTAGGTTCCAAAATGGCTGGTGCATTATTGATGACGAGGGCCCGACGAATGATGTCATTAAGGCTGGCGTGTCTTGCAATGCGTCCTGAACTACGGATACACGAAAGACCGTGGTGACCCAGCTCATCCACCTCCTCTCCACAGTGGCAGCGATGACACACAATTAATTTAGCCCCCAGGCGTAGTCCCAAAGCGATTCTCATTGTGTTCCGCTGTAGCAACGTACCAACGTTAGGTCATCACTTGTAGCCATAGTGCCGACTCCGATTTATTTAAATATGTTTTAATATATTTTTGATTAATATATACATATTTGTCTGCATGATTTTTTCGAAACGCACAAAAAAAAATAATGAAGATCGGCAAAAATAAAGTGGTAAACTTTTTTAGTATTTAGTGTTAAAAACACATTCCAAATAGTTTTACAAAAATCCGTTCATTATACCCGGGTTCCGAGTTATAAACCTTACGGCACTCCACTATATAGTAAATACCGGCGACTTTTTAAGTTCGCCGGTAAATACTGGCATTTTAGTACCATTTATTTCCCGTTTCCTGTACCATCATAAGGGCCGAATTAGTCGGTCTATTTGCCGACTATAAAAGTGGTCGCTTGAAGTTAGTTGGTTTGGTTTTTTGGGTTTATAAATGGGTTTCAAACAAATCCTGGATCCGCCCCTGTTTACCATTTTTGAACATATACTTATCATATCACATACATATTAGGAACATTGTAAGTTTGTTCTGGCATGCTTATTTATGTATTGGTATCATTATATTATTATAATAATCATTCATGTATTTACTTATAATATTTATTAATCATTTTGCATGACAAGTTAAATCAATTAGTATTTTTATTGTTATTTCTTTTTTATTGTCATATAATTATAATTGAGCTAGGAATGTTTTATATACTTATACAAAATAGTTTTCCACTGACACTGATATCCTCTTACCAAAACTACACCTATAAAAGGTGTACTTGATGCCAAAATGTTTTAAATCAAAGTTGTTTCTAAATCCTTAAAACATATTCATACTTCATATGTCTAGCGCTATCTCTATTTGTAGTTATTACAGCTGTAATACATGACAAAACAAAACATTAAAAGTTGTCTAGATGTATTGCACAATATATGTGGGTTTATCATGTAGGTAATAAAATCAATGATAAAATAACAATATTTTCTAGGTCTCCAGGCTAGTCACCCGGGACCTAACTTGATGAAGAGGAAAGGTCCCGATCTAAAGCCCTTCTCGGAGCCGTGTAGCCCCACTTGCTACATGCTTCTGGTAAGTCATATTTCTTACAACTATGTAATATAAAAAGTACTGGAAAAAGAGTTTCGATCTAAAAACACCCCAACTGTTACATATCTCGCAATTGGATTTTTTAATTTTTGTCTCGCTTCGACAGAATAGTACGCCATTACGATTTCGGGGGGATATTATGAAATAAACATTGCTTAGTGTACCTAAAATTACAAAAAATCGGGATTTCGGGAGTCGTGACCCCCCCCCCCCCCCCCCCCCCAACCCCCTTTAGGCCATTTTCGACTATCACTTTTCCATTAGCAACCGAGATATTATGTAATAAGAGGCAGTACTGGCCACTCGTTAGGTATAGGCTCAAGAATGACATCGGGCAAATGAGAAACACTAGCTTTTGCTGGGTACGATAAGATCCATTTGTATATTTCGTAGTTATTTTCGACAGGAGGGTATGCGTGAGAAGTTGGCGCGGGAGAAGCAAGGCGACGAAGACAGCGGGAAGGGGAAAAGTTCCGCCATGGACTCGCCCAACGATGCTAGCTCTGAAGACAGTAATGATAGCAACCGTTTCCAGAAAGGTAACTACATAAATAGTTTTTGACTATGTATGTGATCACTATAATTTCCACTACTGAAAAAGTAAAAGACCAATAAATACCACCTAGCGCCATTTATTGGGAGATAGGTTCGAGACACAGTTAACAAATAGTAAATAAAATATGTGTTCTCCAAAATGATGTTTTTAGGTTCCGTACCCAAAGGGTAAAAACGGAAACCCTATTACTAAGGCTCCGCTGTCCGTCTGTCTGTCTGTCTGTCTGTCACCAGGCTGTATCTCTTGAAAATTTTCACAGATGATGTATTTCTGTGCCGCTATAACAACAAATACTAAAAAACAGAATAAAATAAGTATTTAAGGGGGCTCCCATACAACAAACGTGATATTTTAACAGAATATTTAGTTATATATTCAATTTAATAATAAATATTTAAATTAAAATAAAATTAATATTTAATGGGGGCTTCCATATAACAAACGTGTTTTTTTTTTGCCGATTTTATAGATAATGGTGCTCCGACTCGCACTTGGCCGGTTTTTTTTATGTTTGATACACTCAAATGCCGATAACAAGTGATTCCGATACCGACTGACTGTTCCTAAAAAAAGTAGCGTTTAAAAAAAAATGAATGTACTTACCTGGTTGATTGTCGTTCATAATTATTTTCTGTAATCGTTACAGGCAGCAACAGCAACTCCAGCAACAGCAACAACAACTGGAGCAGCAACAGCAACAAGTCTACGGACCCTCACACGCCCTACAATGCTCTGGGTAACGAAATGTTGTTTAAGGCCGGCTGGGCTAGCATGACGCGCGAGAGACAAATGTTGGAAGGGGAGGGAGTCCCATGAAGACGGAGCGGGACGGCGTGTCGCGACACTTTGACCTGCTTTCTGTCTATGGGACATTGTCTCTTTCTTCTTTCTAACGGTGTAGTGTCATGCTCGTACGGCTGGTGGAGTACTCTTTGACTATTTGCATTTTAAAAATAACTAATTCCAACACATTTCAGTTTTCAAATTTTTAGTCAATCTTTAATCTTTCATTCTTTCAACGTGTCAAAACCAGCTTAAACTACGCATTCTTCTCTAATGATATCGTTCCTCAGGCCTGAGCACGGAGGATGTGGAGTCAGAGTGGACGGGCTCGGACCAGTCTCTGTTCCGCGCGCTACACAAGGTGTTCCCCACCAACTACTGTGCCGTCGCGCAGGTCATGCTCTCCAAGACTTGTCAGCAGGTAGATTATATAATATCTTCACGGTCACTTGTGAGGTGTGGCCAGAGACACAGTAACTGTGTTCACTTTTTGCCAGTTGTCCATATTAAACAGAACGGTGGCATGACTGCTGCTAAACTTAATGGACCTAGATGTGTCGCACGCTCTCCGAAGCACTAGAATATTTTTAAATAAATTTAGTGCTTGTAGGTAGAGAGATGGTGACAGAAAGTGGTTGTAAGCACTTGCCGGCAGAAAACCTCTTTTTCGTGTAGTCCGAGCCCCCTTCTACAAATTCTTGTTGTCGAGTAGGGGTCCAGCGCTTGTCGGTACACCGCTAAGGCGCTTTAGAAGAAAAAAAAAACTCCCTACTAGCTGGCAGAAAATGAGTAAACAGCATTTGTGGGGACCTCTCGGTTGTAGGAAAAATATTTTCTGTCAATTTACTCCCTGCAGTGACTGTCAGTATAAAAAATAAATTTTAAAAAAACAAGCTTGCTGAGTGAAACCGAGCTCAACGCGGGTTAGAAATATATTATACTAATGCGGACTATTTTGTAGATCATTATATTCTACAGAATATTAATTCCTACAACATTTAGTTAACTGGCGCTAACTTTTCTTCCGACTTGATTCACATGCTGGCTTCCCACGGTGCGTGATAGCACGCACGAGGCCGCACGACAGACCAAAGAGTATAGTAATATCAGGCGACCGCGGACGGCCACGCACAAGTACGCACGAGCTCGCACCGCACCTTTGAAGTTACCGACTCGCCGTGGATCGGGCGCACCGCGACGCACCAGCCCGCACTAGCACGGACGAATACCCTTCCCACGGTGCGTGATAGCACGCACGAGGCCGCACGACAGACCAAAGAGTATAGTAATATCAGGCGACCGCGGACGGCCACGCACAAGTACGCACGAGCTCGCACCGCACCTTTGAAGTTACCGACTCGCCGTGGATCGGGCGCACCGCGACGCACCAGCCCGCACTAGCACGGACGAATACCCTTCTCACGGTGCGTGTCGGTGCGGGCTGGTGCGCGTCCGTCCGTAATATCACGCACCATACAGTTAATGCTCAGCTCCTAAACGTTATAGGGCCATTTTTAATACTCTTAAGCCTTCCTCTTGAAGGAATCTATATATTTGTGAACACCAAAACAAAATCCGTTTAATAGTCACGGAGTGAATCGGGCACAGACAGATGGAGCAGAATTGCAATATGTCGTTAACAATTTGTCCCCGCTGCTCAGGTGTATCGGTACTGGACGCGCACTGGCCGCGAGCAGACGGGCGTAGCGGGCGCCGCCGACACTCCGCCTCGCAAGAAGAAGAAGAAACATCGACTGTGGTCCGTGCACTGTCGGAAGATACAACTCAAGAAGGACTCGGCCAGCCATCATGTGTATGTATTACTAAGCCCGTGGAAATATTAGGCGAAACAATAATACTGTTTTAGTTATATATTTTTTGAAGTCAGTTCAGTAGTTTTCGAATTTACTGTTTACAAAGTACAAATATTCTAATACTAGAATATCATATAATATCTGGAATAATAGCTTCATAACGGTGAATATCAACTAATCAATGATCAAAATAAATAATGCTACACACTTTCCACAGATAGACAATTTTTATCAAAGATTTCACTATTAAAGTATTTTACCATAGTAATGAGATATTTTGCTCATATAAAAACTAACCTATTACATTCTCCAATAATCGCCTTTATCAGTTTTGACGTTCACACTTCAGCATTTATAATAATATAAGTAATAGATTATTACAATGTTAAAGTAAATATTTCAGTTTTAACTACACTCCGTGCGACCACGCCAACCAGCCGTGCGACAACACTTGTCCCTGTGTGCAGACTCAGAACTTCTGTGAGAAGTTCTGTCAGTGTAGTAGCGACTGTGAGTAATTACTTTATTGTAGGTACTACCGATACGATAAGGGCTTAGTGGTTAAGATACCCACAAAGCAAACGGACGCAGGTTCGAATTCCTGGTTTTCCCGTGACCCTCTGCCTGCCAAATATTGAATTTTCCCAATACTCAAATTTCTTTCTAGCTGACGTCGACCTAAACAAGTCGAAGTCGACCCCCCAACAAGTGGAAGTTCAGCCTTATCGGGGTTGAGAAACAAAATTTGATTAAAATAGAGGATATAAGAACAAATATATTACTGATAGCCTATTGTATAGATCTCTCCAAATAAGTTGAGCCGAAAAATTAGATTATGCTCCATATTAATTCACAACATTTAATTTTTTGTTAAGTACCAAAATTAAAAATCCGTTTGGAGATCTTCTTTTGCTTAACACGATACACATCAGTAGCGAAGACTGAATATTTTCCAAAAAAACCTCACTCAACAAAATGCTGCAATTCTCAGGCGGTCACCCATCCAAGTACTGACGGCGACCGATGTTGCTTAACTTCAACATGGTACCTATGGTATGGATGTTGTTGGCAACAAAGCAGTAATAGGTATATTTGCAATGAGTGCAACAGAACTATTTTACAATAACAAGATTTAAAAAATCTTCTAAATGGACAACATTTCATTTTTTTAATCACCCATTTTTATTACTTTAATTAAAAATATATTAAAAAATAAGTTACACGTATTTTTATATTTTATTTTTGGTTGAGTTTTTAATTTTTAATTTCATTATGAATTTTTATAAATTCTGAGGACTTATAAACTAAAAACCTTAGCTAGGACTAAAATTAAGAAATATAAACTGTCACCCAAAGAAAGTGACTGATAGTGTCAGTCAAGCCACAGAGTATACGTTATAGAAATGCAAAGAGTATAATATACCGTGTTCCAAATAGGTGTTGCCGTAGCCGGAACTCAAATCGCCCACAACATTATTCATAATGTATATATATGTACTAGCTTTTGTCCGCGGTTTCACTCGTAAATATATTTCCTGTGATAGCCCATTCGAAACTAGCAAAACTTCCAAAAAATATTATATAAAAGAAGTATTTTTATAATTATATTTAAAGAATAATTATTAATTTAGCTTCAAATGGAATAAAAATGGGTAAAATTAATAGAAGGCAACACCTGAGTTCAATAACTAACAACTGTGCCAACAGACATTAGTATTTTTAAATTAGAGGGTTAGCACAGATTAGGGCACCTATTAATCCTTATTTTTCAATATTCCAGTATTTTTAAAATAACTCGAAAATTAAAGGATATAAAAAATAAAAAAAATGTAAAGTAAGCTTTCTAGCATGTAATCTCCAAACGGTTTTCGAATTTTGGTACCTTACGAAAAATGAAATGTTGTCCATTGTAACAAAAAGCCAACGTCACGCAATGTTCTCAGGCGGTCACCCATCCAAGTACTGATTGCGCCCGATGCAAATTTTTTTCGCTGTCTCGTTTCAACTCGTTTACATTTCGATTATCTTACTCTGTCAGATTTTTTGAGTTCGTGTTCAATGGTCAGAAGCCGGAAAAAAGCGGCTTTCAATCGACAGTGATTGGCGTGTGCTAAAACGAGACGGAAAGTGAACTTTTTTAATACAAATGAAAGAGACAGATGCTTAGTATGAAATATTTTTGTATGGGAAAAAAAGCCGATGAGCGACCGGCTTATTTCTATATATATTGACAATCAGTATGCGTTTGTTTAGTTAAGTTAGTTTCCCTATAAAAAAGGTACTTTGTGGTTCAAAGAAAGTGGTCTTCTGGAGTAGGTATGTTTGGATTGTTAAAATAAAATAGTATGAAATGTCGTTGATCCATAGGTTGACAAATTCCTAAAAGGGAAGCCGAAAGGAATCGGCTTGTATCGGCACCTCGGCGCTGATACACATATTAATTTTTTTTTTATTCAGTAGTTTAAGAGATATTTTGAAAAACTACACGGTGTAAGGAGTACGGCTCAAAGCTACTATACTATCTGCCTCCAAAGATACCTGGCAGAAAAAAAAAATTAGTTGTAGATGTAGGAACAAAACAAAACAAGGAGATCTAATTTACGTGCTTCTCTACCCATCTTCGTTGATGAAAGTGAATAAATGTTTAATTTTAAATCAATAAACTCGAAAATAAACAATATTGAATGAAACGAAAGAACCATGTACGAACGATTGAACGAATGAAATGAACGATTGAACGAATGAACGCATGCAGCTCATGTAATTTTTTTTTAATACAGAATACGCAAAGATCAGGTGTCTCGTAAGCCGTTATCGGCTTTTTCTAAAAATCCAATATGTATTTAAAAATTAATTTAAGAAGTTAAAATTTTAGAAAAACAAAAAATACCAGTTCCTTAATTTTTCATCTACTTTCATATAGGCTAATAAATTTAGGGGGTTAAAATTTTGAAATGTTGTGGATTATATGGGTCAGGGTGTCCTCCCCACTCTAGTGCTCATTCAATTCTTTTCTCTTATATTTCTTTGTCTTGAATACTTATTAAGAGCTTTTAGCGCTCATTGTGGGGTTAGAGTTCCTTAAAGTATACTACTGATCAGTTACTGTTGATAAGTCTACAATTTTATTATAATATTATCCACACTGTATGTAGGTCAAAACCGTTTCCCCGGATGTCGCTGTAAGGCGTCGTGCAACACTAAGCAGTGTCCGTGCTACCTGGGTGTGCGGGAGTGCGACCCGGACCTGTGTACGGCGTGCGGCGCGGACGTCCATCATCATCAAGCTTGCAGGAACGTCTCTGTGCAGAGGTAGCTATATATCGGCCAATACCGGCGCTCTCGCTCCTTTCCATTCAGCGTAGAGACGTGGTAGCGCTATGATTCGTGTGTTTGTAAAAGCCAGCTGAAAATATAAATTGACTTTCGGGAGCGTCGCAAAGCTGGCACGGTGCGCTCAACGGCCTACACAGCTTTGCCCGATTTTTTTATTTTAAGAAGTTTACATTTCCACCAGCTTCTTTATAATATGATAGTCTAACGCAGCTATACTCAACCTGCTATTGAGCTTTGTTATTGGCCCATCAGAAATTACAAATTTATTGTAAATGATGCTGTCTAAACAACGACGGCGACCTACTAATCAAAACTCTACCTTATTGTGTACCAACAACATAACTATAGTATGTTTTTTTTCATGGCAGCGGTTTTTGAAGTGAAACTTTCAGGAATCGTATAGTGGGTATGTAGATTTGGAATCTGCTTATTTTTATAATATAATGTTGTATGTCACAGGGGTCTCCACAAGCACCTGCTTCTGGCGCCGAGCGACGTGGCCGGCTGGGGCATCTTCCTGAAGGAGGCGGCCCACAAGAACGAGTTCATCTCCGAGTACTGCGGGGAGGTTATCTCGCAGGACGAGGCCGACCGACGGGGGAAGGTGTACGACAAGTATATGTGCTCCTTCCTCTTCAATCTTAATAATGGTGGGTCATGACTTTTTGTAGGTAGATTAAGGTCCCACTAACACCTTGTTCTATTCTATGATCGATTTCATTGAAAACCTGTATAGAATAGACGGAACAAGGAACCTACTGCACTTTTTTTATTAGCAATATGTTTTCAATTTGTAAATCTAAAAAATGTATATAAAATTTTCAGACTTCGTGGTGGACGCGACCCGTAAAGGCAACAAAATCAGGTTCGCGAACCATTCCATCAACCCAAACTGCTACGCCAAGGTCATGATGGTCAACGGGGACCACAGGATCGGTATCTTCGCTAAAAGAGCCATCCAGCCTGGGGAAGAACTCTTCTTTGACTACAGGTATACTGAGTCATTCCACTTTGATCCTGTACAACTACATAATAATAATTATGTTGTTACCTCATGATGTGTGTTGGACTCTACATATTCGAAAGGAACTACAATCCTATAATCGCTTAAATTGATCCAGTTGTTTTGGAGCCTATTGCAACAGACAGACATGAAAATATTCTAAGAGTGGGTACTGTGGGTAGTTCTAAATATCGTGTAATTTTAAAACGACATACAGGTATTTCAATAAAATTGTGTAGGTTTATAGAATAGTAGGTAGTTCCAGAGATTAGCGCGTTCAAACAAACAAACCTTTCAGCTTTATTGTTAGTATAGATTAGTCTTCATATGGTGTTAGATCTAATGTCTCGTTTTGTTCCAGATATGGACCAACGGAGCAACTCAAGTTTGTGGGCATCGAACGAGAGATGGAGTTCTTATGAGAACGGACTGCTCTTAGAGCTGTCGACAGCGCTACTGTGACTGTCACGGACACTGTGTGACTGTTTGTTGTGTGCACATAAAACACGTCTTATCTCACGTTAGCTTTTATACTTTGTATTCTTAGATGTTTTTGTAACTTCATGTTTGCCTTGCTCGGAACTATCGAGACAGATTCTCTAATTACCAGTTTTTAAACATGACCACAGTAAATTAAGATTTTGACATTTATCATATAACTCTCGAATATTAAATTGTACAATGTGAACCTATCACTGATGCAAGTTTACCCAGATTTCTAATGAATCTCCCATTTTCTTCTAAATATCTTTTCTTCGACTTTATCATTACACCTTTTTTCCAGGAATCTTCTCTTATAATCATCATTTACTTAAATTTAATACTTTTAGTCAATCTTTCCACCTTTATCTACCTGTCCTGAGTTAAAAGTCAAATATATACTGTAAGGAGAAAAAATATGTTTGTGAGACAGTGAATGAGTCTTATTGGTTAGAAACTTCAATGACTTCACCGCTGGTGACAACACGTTTATTTTATTAAAAAAGGTTTGTGTGTGTGACCCTATAACTCGCCAAATAGCTAGAGCTAATAAAGATTCAAAATATATTTATTGTTTCACATAGTATTGTATGTAATTAGTGTGCAGTACAAAGTTTAATATTTAGTACTTGCGCGCAGAATGTCAGAGCTCTGTTTCTTTCAAAGTTCTGTTTTTGCCTCAACTTGTTATTTTTATTTGTATTTATATTTAGGTGCTTCTAGGTCTATTAAGTGCAGCAACAGGCTTGTCAAGTGGACAGTACACAGTTACTGGTGTCTGGCCACAGCGCAAAGTATAAAGGTTGTCAATAAGATACACACTACACACACAGGTATTGTTTCTAGGATTGTTATTAATAATAATATGTTGTATAATGCCATTCTATATTTATGGCATGGTGTTTATTTGTGAGAGCATATCAGTAACTTTATGAAAAAAGTTATGCAATACATTTATAGATATTTAACTTCAATAAAGTGTAGACGATAATCATGTATAAAATATGTCATTTGTATTGTATGTAGCATGTATGTTATGTGTGAATAAAACTAGTCCGCACTAATACTGCTGTATATACTATTGACGCCAAAATGTAACTCCTCTTGACGCCTGCTATAAATCCAAAATGTACTGACCAAGGACTACCCTCCGCCCCGATGGTGACTTTACAAGTTTGTAGTTCTTAACTTTGTGGTGAATAAGTGAGTAATGATGTTAGGTGTTCATACATTTTGTAATAAATTGTGGAAACATTTTTTGGTGTTTTATTTATGCTTTGTTCGTATTCTATACTCAAAAACTACTGGACCGATTTTGTTACTGTTGGTACCATTAGATAAGAGTGCTTCAGGAGGAATGTTATAGGCTATATAACATCATACTTCGTCCTTTGGGAGAGGAGTAGTAGTAACCAATAATCAATGTTCATTTGGTGAAATGTGACAAGGGGAAGTTATGATCCAAAGACAAGTAACGTAAGCACTTGATACTATTGATATGAGCGTGATCAAGGTCATATGCAGGTACTTCTAACCTAAAATTGAAAAAAATCGGCCATGGGTAGGCATGACTGTAGTAGGGAAATAATAAAAAAAACTTTAATTTCACATTAATATTTCATAATTTTATTAATTCTACATACATCTTATGTACATTTATACAACTATCTACAATAACTACAAACTATTTCTAACACCATTTGCAACATTATAATTTAAAATTATATCACTTTATAATGCAATATTAACAGTCCAGCAACATAAAATAGCTGTTGTAAATGTTTCCAGGGGCCTAACTGAATATTAATTACATTATTGTATAAACATTTGGCAGCACCATCACCAGTTGTAGGGAAGAGCCTTTAAGGCTTTAACATCTGCCAATAACCTTGACGCTTTGACCTCTATATTTTGTATAGAAAACGCTCGGGATTATAGGATGACGAAGCGGCACGCTCGCGCGGATAATCTTCAATTTAGGTGAAAATATTTATTCACGAAATTTATTTGACAATTATATAAAAAAAAAACAATACAAATTGTTAAAGAGGATATAACATTTAATTTAATGTAGGATTCAAGTGTATCTCATGAGCCTTTATAGAGAGAATTTACTATTTAGATAAAAAATGGCCTGATTTTATTTATTTTTTATTTGGAGACTTTTATAGAAATTTTAAACAATACAAGTTATTTATGACGAACTTAACTTTAATATGTGTATTTTTATATATCAAAATCACAAAGGGATTAGTCTACAAACGGGTGTAAGCCAACGTGTTTTTGGTGATTTTACCTATATTATCCCCTTAAGTGTCTCAGTATAATTATTTCGTATATTTGAAAGTAAAGTAAACCATAAAGTCAGTTCCCCAAATCTGAAAGGTTGGTGAAAAGTTGAAAATGTATTGATTTTGACAAGCTGTTACTCTATATTTTAGATTAACTTATAGAATACTTTCTTTTATAATATTCATGCTTACAATATTTTGCATCACAATATATCTTGGATGGGAAAGTTCTACCCGTTTTGTTATATGGCAAGAAGATAAAGTTCTGCTATAGAGAAGTTTTTAACAATATTATTGGTATAAAAGCCAAAAGCCTTAGGAACGGAACCTTCTCATACAAAGTTGATAAAAAAATGTGGATTATCATTACATATCTAAAGGAGGTTATTATCATTGCTGGCATCAAAATAATACATTTACGTGCTTTGTTGTAGAGCAAATTATACTAATGCTGATAGTGTAGTTTATGCTATTTAGTATTCAAACATGCCAAAGAAGTAAAACCTAAGATGTGTATGTAAGTACCTACATCCATTTGTATGGAGTAATTTCGTGAAATGGGACAGAAATTTGTAATGTCAGAAGTAAAGAAATGTTACATGTTACACATCATTTGCAACTACTGTCACACGGTTTAGTCCCCATAGCATCTTGGTCACTATATAGAGTATGTTAATCACAAGATCCATCGGGCCACCCATCTCTCCACCTTTCGTTCATTTTAGAACAATCAAACTCTGGCTTCCCCAACTTAACATTAACAACATTGTGTCTCTCACACAACCACTGGGCCAGCTCTCCTCTGGTGGATGTTTTTGGAGGGTTCACTTTGATACTGGAATACAAAAAAAATTGGTTTAAAAACAAACACACAGTCCCAGTATCTACAGTGTGACCAGAATCCACTTTTTACCAGTTGTCCATAAACAGAAAAGGTAGAAAGCCTGTTACTAATTTTAGAAGTGTGGATGCTTTACATGTACTCTGAAGCACTGTTTCAATATACTAAGTAATGACACTACGGTACCTATCTTCTGTTGCTTTGTTTATTACCTAAGTACCTCAGTGTGTTGGTACAGTTTGTTGGATTATCTATTCAAAAAATTAACCACCACAAATTGTATTAATTAAAATGTGACTTAATGTTTCAGGAACTAAAGTATAATACTGGTATTTTATATCCTAGCTACCCTGGAAGATTGATATCTAAAAATATACTCACTCTTCCTGAAAATCCAATGCACAATGTTCACAAGGGTAATATTTGGCAAATATACTAAAAAAATTGGTCATGTCCTTTGCCTGTTCTTTGGTAGCTGTCTTAGGATAATATGATACCATTGAATGTAGGAACCCCCATGTTGATCTACCCAGCTGCTCTTTGTCTAAGGGACAGTCGGTCCGCACTGGTTTTTCCTGAAATTAAATAGTAAAATTAACATGTGTCGTAAGAATAATATAATGTGTTGTATCATAATTATCTGACTGATATGATATGTGATTATGCAATATCGTAACTGAATATATTTCTCAAGTTTTTAATGTGTCAATCCTTGGACAGGACAAAAATAAAGTTAAATTACCTTATTACTAGTTTTAATTTATCATTTATTGCCCATGGACTTACTGCTTGACAGTCTTGACACTACCAGTATTGTTGAGAAATTTATTTTCCAGTGACACAATTTTTTAAACATAATTATTCCATATTAAATTATTACTTATTGTAACCTCAGTTTAAAAGACTATGTTTAAATGTCTACTAGTTTTTAATGTTAAATCATTCAAATTATACCTAGATTATTTTTATATGTATAAATCCAAAATTATTGACATGATACGTTTATTTAGAACGTCTGGAGCCCCAAGTACACTGTGTAAACAATAATTAGATGACAAAGAGGTACTTAACCAAATGTAATCTTACCGGGGTGATAGTCGGCGAGCCAGATTTGCTCTGTTTCTTAGTCCAAGACTTGAAGTCTGAACACGCGCGACATGGCTGATCCTCGTCCTCATCAACACTGTGTGACGGCATCCTGGCAGCTCGTGGACACTATCACAACACCATCTCTTCAAATAACCTCAACACTGGTGCAATCTACAATTCACACTTAATTAAAGGAAGTTAAATACTTTCTTGAGCAACTTAATTATACTCCGTTACAAGTAAAATTAGTCAATTTTTTAATTCGCCGTTCCTGAAATTTATTATTTCGTAAAATCGCATAAAAACCACCTGTGCGGCGCCCTGCTGAAGTGTTATGACATTTGATTTTTATATTTTTGAAAATAATGCAAAGGAATCTTTAACTACAATGCCACACTGTGCCCAGTCTATTCTTTTTTATGGCAATCGTTCATAATAAGTTCCCCATATATTATTATACTCTTTGCCCGGAACCGAGACTATGTTTTATTGGGTGTCGGAGTTAGGGTCCGAATTCTAAATTGACCATGTTCTTATTACTCCACATTCTATGTATATTTGGACCGAAAAGTCAAGTGTATTATGCAAGTTTATTCGAGCTTTTAACCCATTAGCGGCCAGCTGGGATCGAACATTGTCTATTCAAACATGATTCAAACCACCAATTTTTATTGATCCAGTAACTTTACCAAAATTATTTCAGCTTTCACTTCATATGTAATAACAAATAACTTCTTTTTTAATTTCTTTTTATGTCAAAATTCATATTATAACTTGAGACTTGAGTTTACTTTCCATCCACAAATTCCATAGATACAGGGAAATTAAGAAAACAACAATAAATAGTTAGGTACTTACATAATGTACATTTATTTAACAACATACCACAACTGATCTTAATTATTATAGACTAGGTATGATACATAAATACATATTTAAAAAACTTAACTATAATAAAATAACAAATATGTACGTAGGTAGTTATAAAATCCCTGCATTAAGGGTAATGTAGAAAGTATTATATTTCAAAATTCATATCCATAAGAAGTTGCAGACACTCATCACCTTCCTTTTTAGGTCTTCTCACATGTGGCAATAATTTCTGTAAAAAAGTATTAAAATATAATACAAAAAAATAAAAAAATACAAAAATATTTATTCAGTAACCAAAACAACAGATACAATATATATGCTGATGCCTCCTTTTAAGTAATGAATTTACTTGTGTTAGGAGCCACCCCTCTTCTATTACATAATTATTACAAAAACTGTGAGTGTATAAAATATAGTATTATTACGAATTAGGTACCTACTGTTCAAATGTTTGTGTGTAGTAATTAAATAGTTTTTTAATTTTTGGGGCTGTACCACAAACTTTTAAAGGAGGCTTAATTTTGAGCTGCCTTGTATTTTATATATGCAAGGACGTGCAATCGCAAAATAACTTGTCTATTGAAATGAAGGAGTTTTGAATCAAATGTGAGGGGGGCTTACCAAAGGCAAACCAAAAGGCAAAAAGTTATATAATATTAGTCTATATTTTCTATTACGATTTGTGAGATGAAGACAAAATTTATGCAAAGTTTATTAACAAGGTAAATATTAATAGTTATTTAGTTTTCTAAAAACCATGAACAACTTACTGTCCAGTATTTGATGTAAAGCTAGTACAGCGGGGGAATTGGGCAGTGTCTCTAAGAAGTTGTCCCCACGGTCACAACAGCGTGCCAGTTGGGGGTCTAGTGGCAGACGACCTAGCAGCTGCAGCGACATGTCGGAGCACATCTGTTCCGCGCCGCCGGTACTTGCCGGGAATATCTCACTTTGGCTCTGCAGACATTAGTAAAATAATATATTTATTATTAGGCAACCAAGTATTAGATGTTGATAAACCATTGATTTGGCCATTTGAAAAGCTGAGGCGGGTCGCTAGTCACTAAAAAAAAGGTTCCTGTCTGTCTACAACCGCTTTAATTTCTGGATTTAGCACCATATGACTTCTGGCTCTACCCAAATATTTTTTATCCGTGCTAAAAGGAAAACGTTTTGCCACCATATCAGACATCCGAGGGCCACGACGGAGCAGCTGAAGGCCCTTCAGAAAGAAGCCTTCCAGAAATGCTTGCGGTCATGGGATCAACGTTGGGATATCCCTAGCCAAGGAGAGTACTTTGATGGATATTAGTTAAATTTTTAAGTAAGCGTGAATTCGTAATAAAATTATTCAACGTATTTTTTGATCATAGAGGTAATTAAATCGTGACTCGCTATGTGTCTGTGTAGGTTTTACAAGCTTTTCTTAAATTTCTTTGTGATAGTTCAGAGATAATTTTAAGCTGTATGTATGGACTATAATAAAAAAAAGTTCCCTCACCTTACAGTTAGGACACACAAATACGGTCATGTTCTCGAGCACACCCAGCACGGGCACCTGCAGCTTACTACAGAAGTCGGCCTCCTTACGGACGTCCAGCAGCGCGAGCTCCTGCGGGGTCGTCACCAGCACCCCGCCCGACAGGCCCGCGCCTGCTAAGTACTGCACCGCGGACAGATGCTCGTCAGACGTGCCTGTGTTGTACCACATGAAAGTTGAGAAAGAAACTTACTACTCAACTACGATCAGTCTCTGGATCCGTTGACGGTAATGCATCATAGAGCAATGATCTCAGTGAAACGCGCGACTTATTTTGTTCATATCTTTTTAGAAAGATGCACGAGCGAGATGCACTGCGAAAAGAATCGATAAGATAAAATTGGCCAAGGTTCACGTACCAGAAACATGAGAAAGAACAATTTCATAACAAAAATACACGAAACGGTTTTTGTAGAAAAACTATTTTAAAAAGCAAGTTTTAGTTAATGTATTCTTAAAATAGGTGAAATCAATGTAATAAAAACCGACTTTGTATTAGTATTATTATATGTAATAGTGTGATAGGATAATTGGTTTACATGACGTTTACAGAAATGTACAAGTTCATAGAATACAATAGGCACAGAGATAGAGATGGCAGTTTTGAAAAACATAAACATAACTCATAAAAACAATAAACCAGAATGATACAAATATATGTGAAACATAATATACCTGGCGGCGTGTCTATCAGCAGATAGTCGAGCTCTCCCCAGTCCACCTCACTGAGAAACTGCTTGATCATGCCTGAAAACAAACTTATACATATACTGTGTAGGCTGTATAATAATTTTAACTGCCAATGTGTCGGTTTACTTTCTTTATGCATTTAAAACAAAAGGTAGGTACTGCAGTTGGTACCTTGGGGTGGGTACCAAAATAATAGAATCATAGTCACAGAAGACAAAATGCGTGGTATTACCATTCTTCTTGGGTCCTCTCCATATAATGGCATCATCAGGACTGCCCAAAAGGAACCCGATGGACATGAGGCACAAGTTATCTGTTACATACTGAAAAAAAAAAAAGAAAAAAAAACATGTTTTTATTTGATCGCGTGCATTTTCTACAAGATGAGAGAGGGCCGTCTGTGCTGGTATGGTCATAAGACGTGAGGAGGATGAGGAAAGAGAGGCCGTGGACGACCCCCAATAACCAGTAGGAAAATCCTGAAAAATGACCTTAAGATTATACATGTAACATGTAAGGAGACAATCTACAACCGTGAGGTGTGACGCAGAATTACTAGGAGAGCCGACCCCAATGGTCGGGAAGAAAAAGAAGATAGAACGCTTACAAAAAACAAGTAGTATAGCTAGCGACAAGATTAAATTAAGAATACCAATTTTGTTCAATGTCTTCATCAATGACACTGGCTGCTGTTTTCCGAACTCTGATCACTACTTGTTTGCTGATGATTTGAAATTCTCAAGAAAAATCTTGACAACTCATGATGTGAGGTTACTACAGGATGACTTGGACAGTTTGGTGAAGTGGTGTGACTTCAACCAAATGGATCTCAATTTTAGAAAGTGTCATGTTATTCATTTCAGTAGAAATAAAACGGGAGTGCCTGGTGTATACTCTGTGGGGGGTAGTGCTTTGACGGAGGTTGACGGTATTCGTGATTTGGGAGTGCATATGGACTGTAGGTTGCGGCTCAATACACACATAGACAAGATAACGCGAAAAGGATTCCAAACGTTGGGCTTTGTGCTGAGGAACTGCAGAGAGTTTAGGGACTCGGGAACCAAGATACTCCTCTATAATGCGCTGGTTCGGAGTGGTTTGGAGTATGCCAGCATAGTTTGGAATCCTCACTATGACATCCATATTAAAAAACTCGAGAGCGTCCAAAAAAGGTTTTGCTGGCATTTGGCGTACAGCTGCAATCTTGCGAAGAGGCTTCCCGGATACAGGGAACGTCTGCGGTATTTCGGCATGAGTTCTCTGCGGAATCGTAGATGCAGACTGGATGCCGAATTCTTCTACAAACTGGTCAACTCCAAGGTCGACTGTCCAAACTTGTTGGGACAGTTGAATCTATGTGCTCCTATACGAAATCCCAGAGCTAGCGCATTTGATCCCTTCCTGCTAGCTAGATCCAAAACGGTCCTCGGTCTGGTCTCTCCTCTTAACCGTATGGTCGGACAGTATAACAAGATGCACAAGCGACACGACTTAGATGTGTTTGGTTCTCGGGCCACGATTGGAAAAATTGATTTTTTCGAGTGTTCTTAGTTATTAGTTTAGAAATTGTGTAAATTAGGTATTATTATTGTATTTTTTGTGTTTTTATATTATTCAATTACTTTTTTTTTTTTTTTATTATCAATGTTGTGTTGTTGTTATAAAAATGTTAATAGCCCTATAATTGACACTGCGTCTACTAAGTCATAAAAATATACAATGCATATGTGTGGACGTAGGTGTTGTTGGGCTATTTATAATAAATAAATAAATAAATAAATACTAAATTTACAAAATCTAGTCACCGCGGGGTCACCAGTTGTAAGTTTTCATTGCATGTTGGTATCAAGAATTATTAGCATTATCACCTGTCTTTGTTTTTGGAAGCCTTTCCTTTACAGCCTGTTTAGTTTTAGGCGATATAAAATTTTGATTATTGCTGTAGCAACTGGTTTTTTGGGATCAGTAATATCTACAATCACCTCCCCTATACTCACCACAGGCGACCACCCGGAGCCAGAATTGTGCACCTGCTCCCCGCGCACACCGAGCACCCGCGGCTGACTCGGGCCGCATATATCCGCGTCCAGCACACCCACCTGATTTCAGCAAATAAACTATTTATTATATATCTTGATGTGATGGATGGGTAATAAATGTTTGACGGAGCAGATAATTAAATGAGCGACGGAGTAGACAGTAACCTATGTCACTCAAACTATTTCTTTGTATAGCAAATCACGTCAATCCGTTGCTCCGTTTTGACATAAAAGAAACACAAAAACATTAAATGGTAGGGCAAGAGACGCGGATACATGCGATGATGATCCAATTTTCACATTAGTCTAATATTAGTGAGATAATTACTTCAGCCGTGCGAGAATGACGGTGTAGAAAGAATCTCTCGACGTAGACATAATCTCAGTTAGAAAGAGAAATATATCATTTCCCGTAGTGACAAAGCAGTACAAAGATGACTCGAAGACAAAGTCGAAACGTTTTGTCCCTACAAGAGCCAGCCAAAGGAGAGGTCCGGCCAAGGTCCGGCCCAACAATGCGCAGGCAAATTCTGTGTATAAGCAAAGCTCGGCATTATTGTGCAGGACAATCTTGGACCAGGCTTTCTTTGGCCGGCTCTTCTAGGGACAAAACGTTTTTGGCATTTCGGTCGACACGAAAGATGTCACGTCAAAAATATGCTAACCCCCCTGGAAGTATTGGTTTTTAATACTTAATTTTTTGTGCCTTTTTGTCATTTTCTTTTGTTTAATCAATAAAAGCAATTTCTTTATTTTTTTAAATATGCAGAATCATCGTCCGAACAACTTTTATTTGAAACGTTTTTCTTAA
Source organism: Nemapogon koenigi (assembly GCA_963924495.1). Lineage (NCBI taxonomy): Eukaryota > Metazoa > Arthropoda > Insecta > Lepidoptera > Tineidae > Nemapogon > Nemapogon koenigi. The sequence continues at coordinate 585,422 of OZ004640.1, read as the reverse complement.
AACTCAACAGTTTTCGAGATACTTTTAGATACCTTAGAAAAAAAGCCGAAAAAACCATGTTCTCGATCGAGCTCATTGTCAAGACTTTTTTACGTAATTGTTAATATTTTTCTAGTAATTTTAAGGCCAATTTCGTAATGATGGAAAAGACCACGATTCTGAAGGCTCTGGCGACCCTACTACATGTATAGTCTGAACGTATTATTTCAACGTACATACTTATTTCATTGAAATAGGTGATTGTTGACCTATATTTATGTAGGAGGCAGACGGCAAACGGCCGTACCAAGCGGTGACGGGTCCGCGAACTTATGAACTTTTGAGGGTTAACGCATAAGCGATAGCGACATTTCAGCGTGTGTAATATTGCGTTTCATTTATATCAGTAAACCACGACTAGCATAACACCCTTGTAATTTCGTGATATGGGACACTTCCATGTATAATGCCAAATAGAACGAAAGTGTGGTAGCGAAAGTAAAAAATAAAATCTAAAATCGAAGTTAACTTATACTTTTTTGGCATAATACAAAAATAAATTTATTTAGCACGCAAATATTAATGGAAATAAAATTGCGTAATCATAAATACGATACGGTTGCTAAAATCTAAATTCAATTAAATTTTTAAAATGGCTTATTATAATTGAAAATTAAATATAGGTCCAACTCGCTCTTGGCAATTTTTTTTTACTTTTACACCTTGTACTTTACTAATAGGTATTCTCTGCCATAATTCCAGTTTAAAATATTTCAGTAAAACTCTTCTCGCCCCGCTACCGCTTCTGACATGGACGCGAAAATTAAATAATCCGGAACTAAAATCCTTGCAAAATTTTTCTTCCTGTACTTTGGTGCAATCAATAATCGTGCGCGGCTAGTAAACCAAGTTATGGAATTTGGAAACTCGCATGAGAGACGAAGCCGTTATAATAGAGTGAGTTCAAAATATATTATTTCCTCAATTACATTTTCAGTATTATTAATTGAAAAAATGTCTTCCCAAATTGTAGTCTCTATTCTGAATAATCAGGTTGAATGTATAGATAAATAGGGTCAAGCACTGAGAGTTAATTACTTGTATATTATTATCTATTCTACATCATAACACCTTTTATCTCAGGAAGTGTAGACAGACAGTAACAATGAAATGTAATTAAATACCTCTTTTCTTTTACAGGCCTTGTATTCTGTTTCAGGTCAATTGACAATTTATTTTCTTTGCTAGATTCATCTGTGTTATGTGTGCCTAGTGTTGTTCAAAAAGCAAATAAAAAAGTGCCAAAAATTGATCTATCTATTTGGGAGCTAGATTTATACACAATACAATACAAAGCCTTTTATTTACTATCAACAAGATTATTTGTTTCACAACAGTGCTATGTGTAGAGCCGTGTCTGGAACACAAAGGCCTCCTCCAGCATTTTCCACTTTTCCCTAGTAGACGGGTTCACTTTTAGATAGCTTTTAAATCTAGCAGCATTTTGCAGACAAACACACAAGAAATTTTTTTAAATTATAAAAACCCATTGATACATCGGCTAAAAGAGGAAGACAACCCCATGAAAAATATACCACCCCTCCCTCTTGTTTTTTGTTGTGGTTTAAAAAATAAATGTGAACTTACATTAATGTCAGGATTGCGAGCAGCTAACCCATGAGCTATGAGGGAGGTAACAGTACTCTTGCCCACACCACCTTTACCAGAGAGCACCAAGATCTTGTGTTTCACATTAGATAGTCTCTGTCTAATCTTCTCTATAGCAGGGTCGGGGCCTGCTGCTTCTCCTGCAAATATTACAGTAATGATGTAGGTGAAGTAAGGCAAGCTGGACAAAAATTGATCATGACATATATTATTTTCTGAACAATAGAATGGATTTTGTAAGTTGTATAAGGTGAAAGCTCCCCTAATCCCCTATGTTGGTAATAACTGATTTTTAGTATATATATTCTTATTAATAAAAGTGCAATTGGACGTAAAACCAGGGGGACCCGGGTTCAATCCTCACTTGTGCCAAAAATGCTTCTCAACTTCTCATATTTCAGGAGTATGTAAAGCCAGCACAGCATATCTCCACATTCTTTAAAAATAACAGATACTTACTTAAATCAGTTAAAGAAGTGACTAATCTGGGTTTATTAAGGGTAACTGGCAAAAAGTGTACACTGTTACTGGTCTCTGGCCGTATCTCGTCTCTTTTCTGTTAATACTGCAACAGCTAAGGCTAGTATCTAGTATGCATTCTTGCAGTAATTATTATAATGAGGTCTTTGAAGTGCTTAACAGTTTTCAATTCTAAGTAGCTTATTTTTAATTCAAATAAGCATATATGTGTAGATTAGATGAAAAAGTAGACATTTTATTTAATCTAAATTATTTGTGTTTGCAAGTGGTTGTCAAAATTATAATGATTTTGGTTTAATTTGGTAATATGAGTGGAGGGTGAGCAATAAAGGGGCTGTTTGTACTATATTCCATAGCAGGGCACTGATTCTTCCCCAGAATCTGGTGGTATCTACTGTAGGACTAAGGACTTTAAGTAATGGGACAGAGTTCACAGAGTGATCTATGATTTTAAAAAACTTCATATAACTTAACACAATTCATTTATAGAGCATTTACTTGCCCTCCAAATCAAAAGAAAGAAGTCGATTGAAGTACTTATTCCTAAAGCAAAAATGGTATTTAGCTGTTTAGGCTCCAATGAGAATTGTACCCGGAACTTGGTTGAAGGCTTTTTTTGCTGACAATATATATATATTGACTAAAAACATAAACATTACATTGTTTATTTAAGGCAATGATGAAATATTGATAACATTATTGTATATTTGACGTAGTAACTTGCCTGATGCACATATATTTTGGTTAGGACAGCCGGCGCAGGCTGATACGCGGCCTGCCTGGGTGCTCTGGGTGCCGGGGCAGTCTGTAACAACAACAAACACATTGGAATATACTTTATTAAGTTATTCTATCAATGGATTAGCTAATTATTTATTATGATATACTTACGTTCAGGTGCATTTTCAGGGACGTTGCTCATTATTTACAAAAGTGGAGTAAACGTATTTACAATAAGAAATACGCAACATATACATTGATTTACGAAAGTTTCATATTTTTAAAGGTTGTGAAATATATGATAATATGATGATAACAATTTTGAAGGAAATCTCGGAAAATTGTGAACCACCCACAGACTATTGTAATGTGATTGGTGTTTTTTTTTTTTTTTTTTTATTGGATGGCAATTGTACTAAGATAAGTACATTTCTGCCAGTGTCACGTCGTTATTCAGTTACATTTATCTGTCGAAATTTAGTATCGAAACTTTCAGGAATCTGAAATAAATAATACAATACTACTTCTATATTTACAACTAAATTAATTAAAACTATTTACATACACAAAAAAAAATTATTCAACATTAAAATAATATTTAAATTAAATAATTCATGACTAAATACAACTTAAGATAGGAACAATGAAATTGATACATAACTGAAACTAACAAATTATTTAATAAGAATGATAATAAATAAACATAAAGCTTTATTTAAAATATAGATAGACTTATATTTTTATGTTATTATCCGATAAAAATTTAGATATGCATGATATTATGAAAATATTAGAATTCATCATAATATGTAGAAGACTCACTATGTTGATGGGAAACTGAATATTGTTACTTAATAAAGATTTCATAAAATTATCCCGATTATATAATTCACATGAAAAAAAAAGATGGTTAGCATCTCCAATATCCAGCCCACATTCACAAATTGATGAATCTTTGATGTGAATTTTATTGAGATGAACAGGAAGACAGGTATGACCCAAGCGTAATCTACTAATTGAAGATGTTATACTTCTAGAATAATGAATTTTAAAAAACCAGGGTTTAGCAGGAACTTGCTCAACAATCTTTCTATAAAATGTACCCTTAGACTTAGAAGAAATTCTCCATGATTTATTCCAATTTTCAAACAGAGATAATCTAGGTAAATTAATAAGATCATGACAAAAATTTTGAAAAGGAAAAACATCTCCACATGATACTGCCTCTTTGGCTAATTTATCAGCCTTTTCATTTCCATAAATATTAGCATGACCAGGAATCCAAACAATAATTACATTTAAATTTTTATCAATACAATTTTGTAAAGCCGACTTAATATTATATAATATGATATTATGATCTTTTGAATAAAACGGGGACTTACATACTGATTGAATAGAACTTAGTGAATCTGAGAAAATTACTGTAGATTTTAATTTAAATAATAAAATATATTTAATAGCTTCAAGGATACCCAAACATTCTCCTGTATATACTGTTGTTTCTGGAGGATATTTGATTTTTTGGACAATATTCCAATTCTTATGGAAAATTCCAATACCAACACAACCTTTTTCAGTAAGTTTTGAGGCGTCTGTGAAAATATAATGATAGTTGGGCCAATTTGAATCAATAATTGAACAAAATTCTTTATTAGCTTCTAAAGTAGATTTTGTTATTCCTATATTACAAATTACACTTGGAACAAAAATGCATGTATCAAAAGAATGTGTGTATAAAGGGAGATTATTTAATCTAACTATAGGATATTTAATATTTTTAAAATATTGATAACTTTTAACCAAGGAAGGAATCGTTTTATTTGTCCAATAACTATTTGAACCACAATATCTTGTTAATAGTGAAAGTTTAGGAAAAATAGCATGCTTCTTAAATATGGCAATACGAAATAGAAATCTGTCAGATAAATATTGCCTGCGTAAAGCAAGGGGAGGGTCGACAGATTCTAGTTGTAGAGCATTAACTGGGCTGCTTTTCATTGCCCCAAGAATTATTCTAAGAGACTTGGATTGAATAAGATCTAATTTCTTAAGTGATTTTTTATTGGCAGGAATTAAAAGAAAAGAACCATAATCCAAATGGCTCCGAATAATAGCGTTATATAAAATTTTTAAATAATAAGGATGACCACCCCACCAGACTCCACATAATGTTTTTAAAATATTAATATTACGTTCACATTTATTAACAATATAATCTATGTGAGAGGTACCTGACAATTTACTGTCCAATATTAGACCTAAAAATTTATGTTCATTGACAATAGGAATTAAAACATCATCAATAGAAATATTAACTAAAGGAATATTTCGTTTTCTAGAAAATATTAATAAAACACTTTTAGCTGGAGAAATACCCAAACCATGTAATATTAGCCATTGGTTAAGGGACAATAAGGCTTTTTGAATACTATCAGCAGAACTAGACACTACCTTGTTAGCAGAATAAATTAATATGTCATCTGCATACTGAAGTATTCTACAGTGAGGTATAACAGAATAGTGTAAATCATATGTATAAATATTAAATAATAAAGGACTTAGTACCGACCCTTGAGGTAAACCTTTATATATTTTCCTAGAATAATAAACATCATCTTGTAAATTAATTTGAATTGTTCTTTCTAATAACATGTTGATAACAAATGTGACTAATTTTTCAGGAACCTTAAGAGTTCTCATTTTGTTATCTAATAAAGGAATTAAGACATTGTCATATGCAGCGGTTATATCCAAAAATGCTGCCACAGTAGACTCTTCTCTACTAAAAGAAAGTCTTATATCAGTAGTGAATATTGCTAAATTATCCATCACACTTCTACCTTTCCTAAAACCAAATTGGAAAGGTGATAAAATATTATGAAACTCAATGAACCATTCTAAACGATTTTTGACTAAATGTTCAGCAATTTTTGCCAAACAAGATGACATTGCAATAGGACGATATGAGCAAATATCCTCTGGATTTTTAAATGGCTTCAGTATCGGAACTACCTTTTGAATCTTCCAGCTGGCAGGTATATTTCCACTAATAAAAACGCAATTAATAAATGTTAAAAAATATTCTAAAATATCATCATTAAGATTTACAATAAATGAGTATAGAATAGAATCTAATCCAGGAGCTGAATCCTTGACGTGGGATAAAACTATTTTTAATTCATGTATGGAAAAAGGAGAACAAAGTTTGTCAATATGCATAGAAGGAAGATGCGTAGAGAGATGTAATGTAGATATTTCATCTTTATTAGGGACATAGCTAGGACAAAGTTTACATATAAAAGAATTAACTAAATCTATAGGAATATAACTTTTTGATTTGTTATCTAGAGAGTTACGATATCTACGAATATTTTCCCAAACAAGACTTGATGGGACCTTAGGGGAAAGAGAAGAGCAAAATTTATTCCAACCAGCGCGTTTTTTTTTACGTAGCAATTGTCTGGTTTGTGCTTCAACTTTTTTTAATTCTATGTAATTCTCAGGTGTTATTGAAATTTTAAATTGATTTTCAGCCTTACATCTAAGTCGAATAGCTGCTGTACATTCTTCATCCCACCACGGAGGAGAGGCACGGGAATGAGATGATTTTAAAGGAACACATTTCTTAGCTGTATTTAATAAGTGATCACACAATAACTCAACACAGCAATCAATATTATCCTCTGTAGGATTAGGCAGATTTGGAACAATTTCTAATAAAGTACTATTATAAGATTTCCAATCTGCAGATTTAGTTTTAAATTTTAGGTTTGTTGAAGAGTTTACATTAATTTTAACCTTTCCTGGAAATAAAATTAAAATTGGATAGTGATCACTGCCAAATGAACTATCCAATGTATTCCATGAAAGTAATGAAGTCAATTTTGAAGAACATATGGAAAGATCAACAGCACTAGAGTTTTGAAAAAGGGAACCACGACGAGTTATAGCACCAGAATTTAACAAACACAAATTAAAATCATCCAAAATATCTAGTACCTGATGACCAAAACTGTCAGTCCGGTTACAACCCCATAACCTGTGATGACAATTGAAATCACCAAGCAATATAAATGGAGATGAAAAAGAACTAATAATTTTTATATTTTTTTTGGTGTTCACCTCTTGTGACATTGTGTTGTGTGATCCACAGAGCAAGTAAAAGGTGTGATCCACAGAGCAAGTAAAAGTGTGATCATGTGTGATTGTGAACGACAAACACAAAAAAAAACAGACTAAAAACGTTGATGATTGATATACGATTGATATTGATCTAATCTACAATAATTATAATTTCCGTTTCCTTTTCAATACTTGAACATTGGTACACCTGAGAGATAACTAGTCGGCTTCTTTTTAGGGTTCCGTACCCACCTTTCAACATTTTATCCTGTCCACCTATCGGTCCGTACTTTTAGCTTTCCGTTTGTACGTGTGTCCGTCCGTCTCGACGATCCTCTGCCTCTAGCTTCTAATCTACACGAAATATAATAGATTCCAGCGTTCGGGGCACACTATCGCACGCACGGTAGCAATCTAAATTATTTAAAAAAAATGTTTTTTATAAGGGATTCTGTATTTTAATAAATAAGTAAATAATTAAAGAGGATCCACACAAATATAGAGACTTGAGATCCGCAATTTGAACTAAATATACCTATATATATGTATAACTATTCGACGCGCCATAGATAATACTATACGCAACTCAACGATTTTAGGTATTATTACGTTGGTACACATGATAATTTAATGGACGCGAAATTTTGAATTTATTTTTATCAATTTGTTTTTGTACATTCATTATTTTCTAAATTTTAATTAAAAATGGCGAAGGAAGTAACAATGTGCTCGGTAAAGAATACTGTAACGTTGTTAGACCATTTTAGAGTTCTTGTAAGCTATTTAATATTTGTTTGATATTACAGCAATTACAACAATGGAGTCCCGTGAAAGATACGGCGGGCAATCCAGTGATGCCGCCGCAAGTGGGCTACTGTTTCCATACTCCCAAGAAACATCCCTGGCGACCTATAATGGGATACGAAGAGATCGAGGTCACCCCTATGTAAGTATACAAAGGTTTCTCTAGCTAGGTCCTAAGCTTCATGGCGAGCCTACCACTGATTATTGATGTAATTGGATTAAACCACAACTTGAATTCACAATACGTACCTCTTTAAATTATAAATATACTTACGCTTTTTAATAAAGATTTAAATCAGCATACGCCATAAAAGCGTGCTGGCGCTAACGTTTCCTCCGACTTGGAGTACCTTCCTCGTGAACAGCCTCGATATCTACGATTTTTTTCGAACCGGGGCAGAAACTTGATAGTGGCGCCCCTCTTTCCAGCGTTTGAGATATAAATTATTAAAAAAAAACTCACAATGGCATTTTTCGTGAACGGGACAATAAGAATTGTACTCTTTATTATCATTTTCTCTTTGGCGATAAATTTTTATCTTCAAAAAAATGATTTGAAAAGCATTTAATTTTCTTTTCCAAAACTTGGTTTCTTCAAAAACTATTTCAAAAAATTTTTTGGTATTACGTAGAAACGGGACTCCTAACTTTTTTAAATTTGTTCTACTTTCTTTTACTTAGGTAATTACTACTTTTTCTTACAGAATCGGTTCATTAGTTTTTGAGTTTATATTACAAACAAAAATACAAATTTTACCTCTCTTATTTAGTATAGATAATTATGTAGTGATACCTACCTGCGTGGATAGGAGAGCGAAAATGGTGCGAAATCGTGCCTATCCTCTTTTTATCAGGGAAATACAAATTTGATATTGATGATTGTCTTAATTATAATATCAGTTATCGTCACTTTTTATATTTTCAGGCCGTCGCAGCCGATAACAAACACCATGGTCGACCCATGCTACACCCCTCAGGGCATGGCGGCCGAACCACTACGATTTCCCAATCTGGTGACCGGATTCGACCGCAGTCCCGAGCACGCAGCCCGAGCGGCTCTCTACACTCGGTATACTCAATACGAATGGAATCAAAACAGCATCAAGAACTACAACGAGTCCGATGCCAAGAGGAACTTTTCGGAAAGGACCAGAAATGATATCATGCGGATGTTGAGGTTTGTAAAGATAAGTGGGGTCAAATATTGATTTCATAACTTCCTGATGCAAAGCTATATCTTCTCCATTTCATAATTGCTTGCAGGGAAACTGACGAAATCGGGAGTCAGGGCCAGAGAGACTCTGGGAGAAGAATTGGAGAAAGAATCACGGATACAACATTTTGGCGTAATGAGGTTCGATCTTTATATTCAAAAGATCTTAAAGTTTGACATGTTTATACCGTAGATATACCTATCCTATTCCTCTAGCAGCTGATTGTATTGTCTTTGCTTGGAACCCTAAAACAGGATCCGTCCCTCTGAGCTCTTGCTGACCGATAATTAATGTTGGCGGTTCATAATAACAAGGATGGCTCTTCTTGACAACAAACCCGACAAAACTTCCTTGCCATCCACGATGAAGTCAAATTAACTACATCTATCTCTAATAACTTACTTCCTAAAGGTATTAGGTATAGAGCGGGGGCAATTTAAGTTATTGACGCCTTTCGTTGAAGCCAAATGATTTGGCCTATATTTTTCGATGAAATGCTGGCTTCGATAATAATTATTTAACTTAAAGTTATGAATTTGCGTTATAACTAGGTGTCGATAGAGATGGAGCGGCTAGTCAGCACTTGTGAGAAGTTGAACGAGGCGCGACGACAACTGGAGCGAGCGGTGGCCGGTATAGAGGGACCGTTACATATTGTGCAAGAGTGCCTCTATCACAGGGAGAAAAGACAAGGTTACCTACCTACATTATAATAATAATATCTCTCTTGGAAAATATTACGGGTTCCCTTAAATGGCGGCTGTTCGTTTCGGTTTGTAAACGTGCCAAGATGGACAGTTCAGAATTGACTTGTTCTCGAACTATCGCTGTCTCATCTTAGTGTTTTCGGTTTCCATCCCATCATTCCCATCCATTGACATTTAGCATTATCAACTACAATGTTCATGAACATACTATTGTGAAAGCATCATGTCAGTCAATAGTATTTTTTTTTGCGTGAACTACTAAAAACAAACTCTTTAAATAAGTATGTGCGCAGGTCTGGAGCAAGTGCACGACTCAGTCGAGCAGTCTCTGTTGAAGGAGGTGGCCATCTTGCGTGATGCTCAGGAGAAGTTCAAAAGTATGCTTGAGAAGGTACATCGATTACTTTGATTTATAAAAAAAACTATTTTATTCAGTCTGTTTCGAAAGTATACCCAAAGTAGGTAAGTATTATTTTTATTGATTGAAGAATGGTAGGTAATTGAAGAGTGAAAAGTGTTCTTATAACAATATTATGATACCTAGTAGTATATGTACGCTTGTACAGGTTCGACAACAATCCAAGAACTGCCGCGCGACACAGCACGAGCTGGAGACGGACATGCGAAACAAGGAGTACGCGCTCGGTATAGACTCTATGTGCCATCAGCTCAATAACTACTCCAAGGTAACTAAATCTTGCGTTGTTGTTCAATCAGAGATAGGATCAATTATTGATCCACAACATTATCGTTTTGTAAATATTGTATGTCTAACTAAGTTTATCCCACTGCTGATGATATCGATACCGACAAATAAGTTGAGCCTTTATATACACATTCGGTGCGTGCGTGGTACAAGTTAGTTTCAAAATAGGTGTAATTGTAGTTTGTACTGACTACGCGCACCGAATGTCAAGAGGTTCGTACTTATCTACCTATATGCGGATGTTTTGATGTCACCAAATTAATTAATGTGTATCGGAGCGCCAGATATAATAACATGTCATTTGTATACAACTTATTATGTATACCTTAAGGCTGACTATTGTGTAATTATTATTAACTTACATTGTAATTATTTCTAAATATTAATTGTTATTATTGTAACTCTACTATAATTTGACGTTCAGAAAGCGGAGATTTTTACCTTCCTACTTTGAATAAAATATTTGATTTGATTTGATTAATCTCGTGGTTCTCCTGCAGGGTCTACAATTCTACGCAGGCATAGAGCGCTACGACCCCACGGTGTGCGACACAGAGCGCTGGAGCAAGGCCAGTGCTGCCACGCTACAGCGCTCGCAGAGTGAACGCGCTAAGGCCATACAGATGCTGTCCGGTAACTTGCAATTACAATGCTTTTTCCAACACAAATTGAACAGACTCCGAAATCCGAACTAATCGAATCATCAGTCCTCAAAGGGCGCTAATGAGAACAACGTAGAGACAATAATATCGGGGTGGTGGGGAATAAGCAATGAGTACCGCAGGCACTATTTAAGGGGGCAGAATATTTACATAGTTCCAGTTGTTCAAAAGTTAAAAGCAGCATTTGGTTGGTCTTTTCTAGGTCGTTGTTTGTCTATGCATAATACGAAGAACTCAAATCCATCCAGATAAATAGCAGGTAACTATCGTGTTGTTACCGGTACCAAGGGTATCCCCAAGGAAATAAGTCTTCCCATTTAGCCAATCATAGAAATAGAAGAGCTCTTCAGTATTCCTTGCAGTTCAGGTCATATACAGTCTCTTTATCTTACAGATACGGATAATCTGGTGAACGTATCCGCCACCGAGATCTGGGAACAATGGAGCAACTCTAACAGCGCGTTCACGAGGCGCATCGCGGAGACCATCGAGATTAAGAATAAATTGCAACTGCATCTGCATAAGGTAAGTTCTTAGGTGATCCTAAAACGTTCGGAAGTTCTTTCCGTTCAGCGTTTATTATGACCGGAGAGGGAGCCTGGTGGCCTGAGATACAGGCTTTTTGTCCTACTACAGGCACCAGCCCTCACAGTAAATACTTTTAAGTGTCATTATATAAGTTTTAATTGATGTGAGAGAAATAAACTATATTTTATTTTGTGTTCAATTAACTCACGTGACTCCTAGCATCACACTAAGACCACTAACTGTATCACCATGTCTTCATGTCCTGCCAAGTGCCACCCCATTCGTGCCTACATCGAGCCGTCCCTTCTACCAGCGCCATGCTGCATTGATAGACAACCTGATCTTGATGGCAATGTCAACATAGAGTTTACAAACAATACTTTATAATTGCAGGTACAACAAGAGATCTTCGACGTGGAGAAGACTGTCGAGATGCTCAACAAAGCTATCGAAGACAAGCTGCAGCCCATGAAGGTTTGTTTTATTTATATAATATAATACGCTATAATTACAGGAAATACGCAGGACGCAGATACACTTAGGCCGCGACTTTCGAGACTGACTGCTGTGGCGGCTTGTGTTGCGGCAGCGCGTATTGTTACCCGCGTAAAAAGGATGTTGATTGGTTCCTATTGCAACAAAATAAGGTTGCCTATGAAAGTGCTAACCTCCCATATATCCATTATCGGTTAATTATATAGATGAATATATCTAGCTAATCTCCTATGCTCTGTGCAGGTCGCCCACACTCGTCTCCAAGCGAGGACTAATCGACCTCACCTCGAGAAGTGCAGGGATGACGCGCAGAACAGGTGAGCATGTTTTAATAATTCCTCAAAAGATATTTAAATTTGTGGTTACAGTAGTACAATGTGTTCATTTTAAAAATACTTATACATATTTAAACAACCCAGGTTAGTAAAAGAATGCTGCGACCTCCAAGAAACAATGGAGTTGCTGAGATCAAAGATGGCGACTGCTGAGGGCACGCACCAGACGTTACTCGGGGTCCGGGCCGGACTCGAAGCTGACCTCCGTAACAAGACTACTACGCTGTTCATAGACAGGGACCAGTGTATGGGACTGCGACGTGGTTACCCCGTCACGGCCGCCATCAAGTCCTAGTTTGACAATATCATACAAATTGGAGAAAATGTTGACTCTCAAACAGTTTCTGTGGAAGTATATTTATTCACGCTAGATTACATGAAGGTAACTCAATATTAAATATTATTGGAAGTCTGTTTATAAAGCATCTATCAATATAATTTTGTTGTTGAATAGTTGTGAAATAAACTATATTGGGAGCACATACTTTGTTCTGTTTTTATTTAATATCTATCGCCCTATGGCCTATTTGTAAATACTGTTCAGTGGAGGTGGTTGGGGCTTTGTAACTTGTGAAGGCAGTTTATTGATACACAGACAAGTATCAGAGGAGGCAGGAGGGCCTGCACTAGAGAGCAAACCAGCTCGTTTATGTCCTATCACAGACCTCTCTAGTATAATTTAGTTAGTGCATCCTGCACACTGCAGTTATCTGACATAGTGGTGGCGAAGCGATTCATTTTGATACCTTATGAAACAAACATTTACTTTAGTTTAACATATTATTTAAGTACATATTATTATCTAATTGGTATAAAGGGCGGCTAGACCGTTAGGTTTGGATAAACTTCTTCTTCGACGCCGCTACATCGGTTCTTATTCGATCTAACGTAACCGTAACGTAATTATAAATAATTAACATAATGATATGAGCAAAGTTGCGGAAATTTGTAGCATTGTTTTAATTCCCCAAATAATAAAAATATTACTTACTAAAAATGTTCTATAATTCATATAACTTATCATGAAGCAACACATACAGACTAACATAACAACTAATCACTTCCTGACATAGGATGGTACGGGCAGCTTGAGTCCCTCTTTAGCTTCAAAGAATGTGTATGAAAGTATTATTTCATTGACAAACTCCATTTTTGGATCATCCACAAATTCGGGATCTATATAAAAGAACACGGGCATATCCACCTGCAACCAACAAAAAATAAATCAAACAGGTAAACTCAGCATAATAAAGGTAGGGTAAACTTATCTAACAATAGCTACACATACATACATACATACAGACCTTCACGCCTGTTTCTGAAAGGGGTAGGCAGAGAGGGTGGAGCACCACTTCTATCAATCTAACAACAGTTACACCTAGGTAAAAATCAAAATGGGATAATATTATATTACACGTTTTTTGAACTTCTTTAGGCAGGGTAGAAAAAAAATTTCATAAGGTGTTATTTTTAAAGAATACAGATGGCGCTAGCGCTCTATTAACAAGGTAAGGTGTTACTCTTTCTAAAAAACATTAACAATGAATTCATGTTTATTTATTATTTTATTATGTTAAATTTTATAGATAATTTAGTATATTTAATTAAATAGGCTAAAGAAGTTTCATATATACATACACTAATACACATTTTCTTTTATTTATTTATATTAAGGTATATGACTTCATTTGATTTCAGGAAGCACTAATCTATGCATGCATAGGTCCAGTACTTCCACTCAAACTGTCTGAAAACTTAATTAGTAATTAATTACCATTAGATGGGTGGATAAGCTAATAAAAAAATTTTAAATAACCTGTTCCTTAGGGTTGAGCTGCTGTTCCTCAAAACAGAAACACTGTATCTTGTTGAAGTACTGGCCCGCCTCAAACGGTACCACATTGTAGGTACTGATCCCCGTCACAGGCTTGTTAGTGGGGTTGCGTGCCGTGTAGAATGCTAGTGCGGTCTCTCCTGGAAGTACCTAAAAGTATTACATTTCATTATTTAGAATGAGGAATAAAGTAAAAGATGATGTTACTAAAATTACATTTAAAGATTGGCCAGATACAAAATTGATTGAAAGTAAAATTAGAACAAACAATCACTAAGCATGTATGAAAGGTATGATGAATATAAAAAATGTGAAAGAGGTTAGTCAGGATCGTAACAAATGGCATAAATGGTGTGACAATAGATAGAAATAAAGACATTTTACAAGAACCTTGCCACTGCCTGTTCCTAAGCGAAGGTGGTTGGTCCATGAGTCATGCCCATGGAGATGCTTTTGCACACTTTCCTTGAAGAACCCCAGATTGTAGGAAACAGGAATTCATTCCACTTTTGAATAATGCGAGTCACTGAACTTATGAATGTGACTCACAAATATAATGTCAACATTAAATATATATACAGATTAAATATACCTACTGTTATATCACCTTGTTGTGGTTTAAAGTTCCACTGCATAGAAGAAGCTATATCAGCATTGAAGGTGATCTTGATAGGTCTGTGTTTGATAGTGTTCATAGTGCTCACTTTGTCATTAGCTTCTGCAACACCAATGGTGCCACCATAGCTGTATGCCTGACAATAGATTTATTTTCATATTATTATTAATCACTAGTTTTCCGCCCCATCTTCAACCATGGAAATTATGTAAATGTGACATAATAATTTATGCTGAAGGATTTCATGAATAAAAAGAAGCCTATGTCACTCTTCGGTCAGAGTGGAGGAAACGGGGCACTAAAGCGCTTATTACACTATACAATTTTTAGAAAATCTATTTAGGAAATAGGAAGATGTAATTGCAGTTAGGACAGTTAGCATCCTATTTAGAACAGTTAGGAAGGCCCGACCGCTCTGTTTCATATTTAGGTTACGATTCTTCCTATTTAGGACGACTAGTTGGCAGTTGGAAGGCGCCCGTGCTTCGCATCAGACGTGTAGCGCGCAGCCACAGAGCAAGTAAAAATGACAACTATTCCATCAGCGGCGGCGGCAATGCCTGCCGAAAGAGAAATTTTATTAAAATTAATAGAAGTTTATAGTGAGATGCCATACCTACATTTACGAGTTTTAGAGGTTTTAGCAGTCTCTGTACGAGATACGAGAAAATTAAACACTTTTATACGAAATTTAAACAATGTTAACTGCCCGCGCCACTTATCCACGCTAGTAGTAAGAACATAATCATTCTATAAATGAATAATTTTAATTGTATTGGTTTTGACTATAACTATTAAATTGTAAATCACTTATTATTTGTTTCTTTTGATAGCCTTATAGTCCCAAACTCAGGGAATAAAACTACCCCAAACTGAATAGTGTATGGATATTGTGAGATTTTTTTAAACTTATACTTGTACGAGATTATGTAACGGAAAGTACGAGATATTTGGCAACTTGGTACGAGAAAAAACATCTGGCATCTGGCAACCCTGCGTCTGTCCGATTTAGTATAGTGTGATCGCTAGCTTCCTACTTAGGTTCCTAACTGTTCCTAATTAGATTTTCTAAAAATTGTATAGTGTAATAGGCGTTTAAGAAAAAAAGACTTAGAATATTTTTTAACCGTTTTTATATGGACCAGCGACTTAGACGAAGCTCGAAAAGGCAAAAATATTTTTCATGATGTTGAAAAATTTGAAAAAAGTACATAGAAAATTTCCATTGGTTTTTTTTACTCCTTATAACACCTATTTTTTATGATGCCATAGGATGAAAGGCATCACAAGGAGCAACTTTTGTACCAGAAACTTTCTTCTTAGACTACTCCCCACGCCGCTAGAAAAAAAAATTTCAACTAAGTGGAGCAAGCAGGGCACTATGAAAAAACACTTAGAAAATTTTCGATCGATTTTTTTACTCTATATAACACCCATTTTTTATGATGCCATTGGATGAAAGGCGTCACAAGGAGCAACTTCGCCCAACTTCGCCTTTCATCCGATGGAATCATAAAAAATGCGTGTTATATAGAGTAAAAAAAATCGATATATATAACACCCATTTTTTATGATGCCATTGGATGAAAGGCGTCACAAGGAGCAACTTCGCCTTTCATCCGATGGAATCATAAAAAATGCGTGTTATATAGAGTAAAAAAAATCGATCGAAAATTCTCTGTTTTTTCATAGTGCGGGGAGTAGTCTAAGAAGAAAGTTTCTGGGACAAAAGTTGCTCCTTGTGATGACTTTCATCCTATGACATCGTAATAAATAGGTGTTATATGGAGTAAAAAAAAACTTAATTTTCAAATTTTTCAAAATCATGAAAAATATTTTTGCATTTTCGAACTTCGTCTAAGTCGCTGATTCATATAAAAACTGTTAAAAAATATTCTGTCTTTTTTTCGTAATGCCCTGTTTCCTCCACTCCAACCCACTCTTTGGCTCTCTACCTATTTCTGTGCAAAAATGTCGATCCGTGAAAGGACTAGCAAACAAACAAACCAAAACATTTATAATATATATTAGGTAGGATTATTTCATTATAGACTTCAAATACCTATATGATTTGACCCATGTTGGATTTAGAAAGGAGTTTCCTGAATTTAGAAATATTTTGTATGTAATTAATTCTAAGAGACTCAGATCACCAGACTTCCATAAAATACTAGACCACTTACAGCTAGAGAAATTCTCTCTGAAAAAAGATATTATTAAGAGGCCCAGAGGGCATTAAATTACAGTACCAATCTCTGGTAAGATATTACATTGAAATTGTCCCATCTCCTTGCTCAAACTCAGGGAGCTCGACTCTTCTAAATGTTATATATCCTTTGACTCTCTGTCAGGTGGCGAGCTTTACTTTATGGGGTACTTACCTGACAAAAAATCCTGTAGAGCGGGACTGCGGCGTAGCTCAATCCCACCGTGAGTACTCCTAGAGCGATCACGTAGTTTAGAGTAGAGCGAACATCTTTCTTGTTGTGCAAGGAACGCACGGAATTACCTAAAATTAAAGGGACCGGCCTAACACAGAGCCCTTTTCTATATCCTACACAACTAGCTCTTGCTAGATGCCTATACATTTTTTTTCAATTCTTACAAGTTTATTATTCGAGTCATTATTTTATTCTATTTATTTCATTCAATATTAACATGCAATGTAATATTTTTAAAAATATATATTTTTGTAACCTAACCTAAACTGTCAAATTGACGTTTGTTTCACAGAGAAAGTAAAAGTTTGTTTCAAAAGCCCTATAGACAAAAATGTATACTTCATTTTATAACCATAGAGTAACTTATAATACTTTATAATAAATTGTTTACAACTGGCAACGACTACACTCTGTTCATTATATGATGGCATGACCGATAAATAAAGAAAATTAAAGTATAGAATAGATGTAATACATTTATATTTGTATAAAAATCTTACGGTTTGAGCTGTTAAATATCTTCTTCTTTTATTATGGCTCCACCAATGTTTATCGGCGATTTGCCAATGTCAAGTATTTATAGCCTTTGATTAATCGGTATTTAACTAAGAACAATAACTAAAGACAGTATTTAAGATAATCCCGCCGACAGCGATATGCCTTATTAGTCGTCAATTAATCACAACCATCACAGCACGAACAGGATTCCACATCACTCCATGACGAAAACGCAAGCGTTCGCCGCCATGACCGGATGTGGAATCCGTTATCCCATAATTTTTGTTACCTGTCACTTTTGACTCAGTCTTGTCACGGATGCTATCGTATGTTGAACAGATTCCCGTGATTAGAGGCAGGCATATCTTTGTGTCTGTAAATTCAAAATCGTCGGTGAAGCGGTTTTAAGAATGTTTGTTCAGAATAGGCTCCGAAACGGCTGGTGGATTATGATGAGAATAACAGGGCAGACTTCAATTTCTGTTCGAATAACGAATTCCATTTTGTAAATAAACTCTCTACCGGAAATTTCTTTTACTTCTGATCCAAATTCAACATAAGGGAGAAAACTTTCTACTACCAATATATTTTATTACAGCTTCGCACGTCTGTCTTTACATTGTTGATTTTAAACAATACTTATTTAATCTATGACAATACATATAAGACCGCCCCCCGTTGCCCTCTGTGGATGAATGAAACAAAACTCGATATTGCCCACAGCTTCGCACGTCTGTTTTTACATTGTTGATTTTAAACAATACTTATTTAATCTATGACAATACATATAAGACCGCCCCCCCGTTGCCCTCTGTGGATGAATGAAACAAAACTCGATATTGCCCACAGCTTCGTAAAGTCTGTCTGTCTGTTGGTATTGGTACACAGTAAAATATATATTGACTTTGAGCAATATAAGGGGCAGGGTACATTATATAGCTAAAAATCTATTATTAAGCTAAATATAAAAATTCCCATTAACATTTAAACTAATATATTAATTTGATCTACCTATTAGTATCACAATATAGAAAAATGTCTTTAGACTAGTTTCTGTTGGTATCACTTGTATTCAAGATCCAGAATCTTGTGTTTGGTTTTGATGTGAGCGTCCGTGTGAGTCTTCTGATAGGCCTTATATGTGCAGTCTAGGAATGGACATCGGAACATGGGCTCTTTACCACATTCGTAAGTGACGTGTCGCCGGTAGGTGCTCTTATGACGATACTTTCTCTTGCACTTCTCACATTCGTAACTCATCTCGTAGCGAGTCCAAAAGTTTTTTGTTTTCATCGGGGTGATGGGGAGCATGCAGGTGTGTATTATTGACTTGAAGTACTCCACCTCACCTGTAACAACGCATTTTGTATGAACAAGATGCCCACTTATATGTCAATAAATAGGATCAGTAGACATTAAATAAATAAAAAAAATATAAACAAAAAAAAAATTGAAACAAACCTTGGGTAGAATTTGAATAAATAAATCTTTGAACTGAAATAAAAACAAATAATAATTGTGATGTAACCAGGACTTCCACCTCCAAGTAAAATAACAATTATGTCAATTGTAACTCCAGAACATTTATTCACATGCATTTTCAAATGTAAAACAAATCAAACGCACACTTTTGAACATCATTAATATTAAAGATAAAATATATAAAAAATATGTATAACAATATTATTGTATAAAAACTTACAAATATTACTCACTAAGATTTGTAAATACTTCAAGAGTTCATGGTAATATAATGTTATGTAGGTATCTATCATTATGTTATACTTATTATCAATCAATATCTTGTTCATAAAATATTAAAGTATATTTTATATACAGAATGTTCAAAAAGTCCGGAAACGCTTAAATATCTCAGAGAATAAGTTCCATGAAAAATTATCCCAATCAAAGTTGCTCTTTCGGAGTCTTTCGGTCATAAAAATAGCGTTTCCCTACAGATTTTTTTTTTTGCTAGACCCGTTCGCAGGCTAGACCTGTTTTTAGCGTCGCTAAATCCGATGCTGTTGTCAGCTATTCTCCTAAGTTATTCTGGATGGGGCGAAGGGTACTTTGGAAAATTTTGCAACCCCTAATTTGAGAACATTTTTCATGGAACTTAATTTTTGGACTATGGAACAGAAATACAAGAGTGAGGTCAGCGAGTGTATATATATATTATACTGCCCCGTATGACAGTTATCTACACGATTTTGTTATTAATATAGATATGGAATATGGGGGCTGACCTCTATTTGATGTGTAATGTGTATGGACAATGGACACTCTAGCGCTCGCGACCTGGCTGCATCTTATTTGGCGCGGATTATACCTAAACTTAGTACAATAATAACAATAAGGCACATTATAAGGCAAATGAACAGTAAATAAACAACACAATTATTAAGTAAATGCTTCAGACAATAGAGAAATATACCTATCAAACAAGATTCATGACTATAAAGGTGACAATCATTACACACTATACAAATTATATGAATTATTTATAAAAAAAATATAACATAAATTAATAAAGAAGTGATAGCTCAGGTGGGTATTATAAATATTATTTTAAATAAAGATCAAAATGAACACAATAAATACAAAAAAAACTTATGTCTATAAAAACTAATTAAAAATGTAATATAAATTAGAAATAATAAAGTCATACGTTCATTATTAGGTAGGTACGTATTTTTAACAAATGGCTTCCGAATTATTTGATCACAGTTACCAATATAGGGTGTAAGGAAACAATTACGAAAACAAAGATGGCTGCTTATTATAGTACGTAATTTGTAATAAGATATTATTTGATAGTAACATGACAGGAAAGCGTATTTTCTTATTTTATATGGTACTACTTTTTCGCCCGGGGATATTTTCGAACAAAATATAATATAGTCTATATATCAGGGATATCGTAGCTTTCTATTCGTAAGATTTTTTAATTGGTTCAGTGATTTGAGATATTACGCCTACATCCAAACTTTAGGTACATCTTTATAATATTAGTATGTACCTATAGATAAACTCAAATGTGCAACGGATTGAGTTTCTGTGCAAAAAAAAGCAGTTTCCATTACACCTGTATATGGCTTATTACAATTATTTAGGAAATATTTTGTATTTATAATTTATTTCACTTTTTTATTGCGATTAATACTCTACATTCTCCTTGAGTTTTGTCACTTATTTAGAATCTTACTAGGCTTATTGTAAATAAATAGTGTATACAAAATACGTCATCTTTTGGCTCACTTACATTAGTTATAACATTCTTTGGTAACAAGGAACACGCAAACAATAACAAGAACATTTTAACAAAGTGCAACTGATGGCAAACATTACAACAGTAGGCAGAAGATAATACCCATCGGGTTTTATAAACATACTTTGCTTTTGCCGAGCCTGAGTTACCTAAGAAGAAATATATTTCCTCATTGATAACCAGTATCTAACTTGGTTATCTAAGAGGAATAAGAGGAGACGACGACGCTCTACAAAACTGAAGCATCATTTATAAAGTCCGATGGGCATTGTTTCCTGCCGTGTACCGTAGGTATAGGTTTCGTCAAACTTAATGGCCGATTTGAATAAATATAAAGTCCATTTTTTTACTTTTTTTATTTGGTAGACATGCAAAGTTTAAACGGACCTTGGGATACATGTCACGACGGAGCTGCATCTCGCACTCGCCTCACCTTCAGAGCGGTAATAAAGTTTGGCTTGATGTATACCTATCCTATACCAACGACACAAAATAAAAGCCACGAAACATACTTCGTTTTGGACAATATTGTAACATTGGCCAAACAGTAGCTTAAATAAGTATTTGGTAAAATTAATGGTTTTACTTGCAAAGTTTGTACATATTTGGCACTTCCAATTGACACTCCAGTTTATAATACGAACACCAGCTCAATAGGAGCAGCTTTTCCTTTAGAAACTTCATTTCACGTGGTAACTGGCTCCTACCACACGACTCAGGTATCATTCAGCTGTAACATAAAATACAGAAAATATAGCATTTGAATATAAAAAAACAATGAAAATTTTAGTATATGTTAAAATGCTAAGCATGAATATTAGTAATGTTAGTAATAGGCATGCCAAGTTAAGTACAATTTTAGTAGGTATGTAAGGAAGATTATTTACGAACAAATTAAAATCAGAAAAGACATTATAAGCAGCTACTTGTTCAGCTGCAGTAGTAGCGACCATGCACTATGAATTAGTGTTCTAGTTAGTGAAGTGGTAGAAGAGTGTGCGATACCGACACTTGAGAACTACGTCGTTGGCTTCGTCGTCTTGGTCGCCGGTCACAAAGTCTACTCGCTCCGGCAAGTCTTTGTGTAGATGTCGCTCGTGCAGCAAGAGATTATGTTTCTGGTAGGCTCGGTAGACGCAATACGGACACTTGAAGCTGGGCTGCTTGCGACACTCGTACTTTATGTGTCGCTGCAGAGAGCCCTTGTGTTTGTACTTATTGCCGCAGTCCATACACTCGTAGAGAGTCCAGGTCTTGTTGGTGCCCCCGAGCGCGACCGGTCCGTAACTTAGTATGTACGGACTGTAATACTGTCCGACTGAAATTGAGACCAAAACTATGTCAACCCGCCACCGCCTCCTTGCATACCCACTTTTGTACACAAAAATTAGACCCAGAGTACTTAACTTAGCTAAATGTAACGTGCACTTAAATATAAACTTTGATATTTGAAGATGTTTTTCAACAAGATTACAAAGTGATCTTGTGATAGAGAAACATAGAACAAATATCCCCTTCAAAGCAGGACATAATGTGAATAGCAGACTACAGGAGTGTTATGTGATCAAGGATTACTTAATAGCTATAAATACACTAATGAAGTAGAATAAGCTAACAAAATGCACCATGTCTCCCATTACCGTAACCAATACTACAAACAACTTAGCTCCGTACCCAGCAGGCAAGCATATAATAATTAAAAGTAAATTATACCTACAATGTGTCCACAAGTTGGTCAGAGCTGAGCGGGCAAACTTAATGAAATACTGTTTTACAAATAGCAAATTTAATTAAATCAAAGACAATATAGTACAATAATATTATCATACATTACAAAAATACTTATTTAAAAACGCATGTAAAAAGATCATTCCATTAATAAAACAATTAGATATGTTCTTCTCGTCTACCGATATTGTCTTTTTATTGTCTCGTATCACTATCCCAGTCACTCTTAATATATATAATATATCTAAAAGTACTTGGTAAACATGTTTTAACTAATCTAACAGGACAATTACTGAGCCATCATTATACACTGGTGCTTCACACTCCAGGATGTCACTGGTATTCTTTTAAAATGCGATGGCTATACACTAAAACTTACTACAATAAAATATACGATGAGTATTGTCTGTCGCTGCACATACTGTCATGGTTAACTTGTAAACTTCTCATCTCACCAATATTAATATCACAACAGACTCGCTATTCATAAGTCGCATCTCTATTAGAGGCGGCTCAACTTACCCCTCTTTAATTTTGGATCTCACTTGGCTCATGTCACGGCAATGATCTCCACTTGAGCCGCTGCCTCTAATGGAGATGCGGCTATACAGGTGTAACTGGGCCACGTCTTCCTAGCAATACTGAATTTAAAATAGTTGAGTATAGATCACAACCGAGATACGCGGCGTGTAAATACATTACCCTAATGACTAAACATAATATATAACCTGCGTAGATAAACAGTGGTATTCAAAATGGCGGATTTAGTATTTGCCTCTCGCTCTCATAGTATATTGTGTGAGCGAGAGGACCATACAAAAGGCGCCATTTTGAGTCCCATTGTTGTTGTACGCGGGTTGTAGTAGGCACTTAGTTGCGAGTGACGAGAATCGTAGACGACAGTGGCTGAAGCTCAGAAGGCTGGTAACTAACGCTATACGAACAACACTTACTCTAACTGGAAGAATATTGTTCAACGACATATAAACATTTTAATTAAATGGCAGTGTATCAACTAACAATAAATTTAGGTTTCTTCGTAGATAAGGCACTTGGCACACGACGCCCTTCTGACGTCTAATATCAATAAAAAGATTCACAAAAAGTTCGCGACGAGGAACTTGTACTGTTCAAAATAGTTCTTAAAACATACAGATAAAATAAATGCATTACACACAAAGAGATCTAAAGTACATTAACTTAATTGAGTATTTAAATAGCATATATTGGTACCATGCGATATGGCAGATAATGCGAACTGCAGCTTCTGTATATCGAATAAAAATATTATCTATAGATAGCTTTCAAATACACAATTTGGCAAGTTTGAAGCTAAATTCGAGCTCACACTATTGGTCTGGTAACAACTACCGGGCCGCGTCTTGGCTTCACGTATTATCTAAAGTCCGTTTTTCTGTACTTGTCTTATTTGGTAAACAATATTTGCATGTCCTTTTATTAAAAAAATTATAGTTCTAGAAACGTAAAATAATTAATGTGTGAAAATGTTAATATAACGTATTTTAAGAATTGTAAATGATCAATTACTTCAAAGATTGTTTACTAAAAAACACAAAACATAGATGGACTACAGTACCGACCGATGAGAGACTTTTCTATGCGCCAAAATTAAATATTAGTACGTACATGTGAAACATAATTTGCAATTGTCTAACTAATTTCACAAAAAGAGTAGATATAATTCAGATACACCAAGTAATTATTTTCAGTCTTCATTTTTTGTTTAAAAAAATTGCAATATCGATTTAATAGAATAAATAGTTTAGTTTTACACGCCACGCCTAATTCAGAATTAAGATCAATGCAGAGCCGAAAATATGACCTATAATATGGTCTCTCACCGGGGTCGCACATAATCCGTCAAGCCGCTACGCCACCCTCCCCCCGCACCTCTCACATAAAATAGGAATGCAACTTCGCTTGTAAATGCTGTACACTACGTAATAAACATACAAGACAATAAATCTATAGATCACTGCTCAACTTACAATTATAGTAAAATGCAATAATACAACAATACTTAATAGTGTACATATATTGACGTCTCTCTCTATTGTCAAATAACAGACAACTCGGCAGCAACGTGTTAAACTGCAATTTAATAACGATCGACAACAACGTTGCTATCATTTTGACTAAACTAAAGGCACTAGTTTTCCTAATATCGTCAATTTTTCCACAAAACCAATAATAATGACTACTAATGGTATAGCGTACTTAGTACGTGGTCCGTATGAAGTATGGTATGGTATTTATTTATAAAATTCGTACTTTATTGTTCGTTTCCTATTTAATATTTAAATATAAAAAATAATCTCAAAAAATATTTTAGAATTAGTTTCACGCTTTGTGCTCGGAAATCAAAGCGCACTCGTAATCCGCGCGTATTCAATCAAAAGACGATCAATTTCTATGAATACGTAAAAAAACATGCAAACCCATCCCATCTAGTAAAAGCGATGAAAGCAGTTCGTTTTTAAAATTTACTTATTTGGAATGAAAATATGTCTTCGGTTTGTAACAACAGAAACAGTTAAGACGTCCGAAACAAAATATTGATATTGGAAAATGATCGTCATTTTAGCAGCTCATACAAGTTGATAAACACCTCATAACAGAAGCTAAGTGCACGCGTCCACATTATCTTGCTTGATGTAATGGTCCGGCTTGAGATGGATCTCTCGATGCATGCGCTCCATGTGTCGCGCGATGTGCATTTTCTGTTTGGCGCGGTAGACGCAGTACGGGCAACGGAACTGGGGCTCCTTACCGCACTCCCACTTCTGATGGTTGCGTAGTGATGATTTCAACTTGTAAACGCGGCCGCAGTCAGGACAGGAGAAGCAAGGCTCGCCTGGTGCTGGTGGGACCCCGGTCACGCCAGCGGCTCGCATGCTGGCTACTAGCGGCAGGGCAAGTCTGGCCGACCACTGCTCCCAGGAGAGTCCGCCGATGCGAGTGAACGACACGTCCTCCGGCCCTGCAACATCCGGCACATCAGTAAGGACAGCGAGGCGCCGCGGGGGCCCGGGTTAACGACACATACAAGCCAGGTTATATACATACATGTAGGAACGACCAAATGTACACCGAGCGGGGAGCGACTCTCACCGACTGCTTCATTATCTACTATAGAGTTCACAATATGAAGGTGGTGTTGGTAGCGTCGCTCCCCGCGCCGCTAGACGCTACGTGAACGTACACCGAGTGCTGGTGAAAGCTAGCAGAGGAGAGACAAATAAAAAAAGAGCAGGAAAACAAAACGTTTATTTAGTATGTGAGAGTGAGATGACAAACAATAGGAACGAGTGGCCCCCCACAGTACGATTGTTGAAGTCTCGCTGTCTATATACCTGAAATGTTCAACTTTATTAGTTTGTAACAAGGGAAAACAATCGTGCACCAGTTTAGTGAGTACCGCATGCCGTGCGCACCACATGCTAACTACCGCAACTCGTACTTACTGTGCTACTGTGCTAGTCCCGCCGCCCGCCGCCCACCGCCCGCTCCATCTATATAGACACCCACTGACAGAAAGACAAACGAGTCAATAAAACAAACATAATTTTCTAACTAACTTTATTTCAATATACTTTTCTACCGAATAACCCCCAATAGTAATATAAAAATCACACTATGTAATCAACTAGTATCTCTTGAATAACATTAACATCGAGATGTTTACAGTAACTCATAATATATTATCCTTAAACCGAATATCATGATATGATTTAATATTGCAACCACGATTTATATATATTTGGTCTAGCGGCGACGCGGCCGGTCTTCATGGAAGGCGACTCGGGCGCGACGCGACTCTATACATCACGTAATACTGACTTTGGTCAATTAGCTTTGTTAACCTACAACAACAACAGCAACAACGTTAACAACTCTGTATATAAATATCTTTTAATATCAAACCATAAGTTATGTTGAACACATTGTTCTCATCACTATAACTACACTCGGTAGTGACGACGATTTGGTCCCGTAATCTTTGAATACAATAATATAACTAGCAATATTCTTACTTACCTACTCGTATAAACTATCTAAATGTCTTTGAAACTGAAAATATATCATTCTAAGGTAACAATAGGCACGTATAAAGAAACATATTCAATAAAGATAACAAAAACAAGAAGAAAAATAGCTCTAGACATAAAACTTAATATCATCGCTCTACATAATCTAATATTTGGACGACGATTCGAGAAAGTTGTTGTAACAGTCAACAATCTAATTAGTTAGAGCGGGTGTTTGATTTTGGTCTTGCGAGCGCGGGATGTCGCGTACTGGTACCAAGCGTCGTTGTGGTGTTTACGGATATGGACCCCCAGGTTGCCGCGCTGTTTGGCTCGGTAGGGGCAGTACGGACATTGGTGCGCGGGAGCTTTACCGCCGCACTCTACGTTCTCGTGTCGACGCAGAGTGGACTTCCAGCGGTACCGTTTCCCGCAGTGACGACACTCGAACTGGCGCGCAGGAGAGCCGGTCGGCCTGGTGCCCCCGCCCCCTTGCTCGACGTCGTCAGGTAACACTATGTCGTCGGTGTCGTCGTACTCGTCGTCGTCCTTGATGTGTCCCACCATGTGGTCCAGTCGGGCCAGGTCGAGGTCCACGTTGTTGTTGTTGGCGGCCAGCAGCGCGCGCCCAGCCAGCAGCGACAGCAGCGCCGCCTCTGAAACGATATGCGCGCGTCATGCAACACTAGGGTTAGTGCTGCGGGAGGCACCAAACAAATGCGTTACGGTCATATAAGAGGTTAGATGATAAAAGGCGAAGCTGCTATCGCATGCGACATGCCGGGACGGGCGGGACTGGGGAACGGAGCGACAATCAAACACGGTGTGTAGCTTACAATAATATTTAATAGTGGCGAGATTTAATAATATATATAGTTGATGTCAGTGCGAGCGGCGCAGCTGCTGTGGCAGCTCGGAGTGTTTCCGCTCGACGTGCCGCTTGAGCTCGTTGCGACGATGTTTGCTGTAGGAGCAGTGAGGACACTTGTAGAGAGGTTCGCGACCGCATTCCAGTGTCACGTGTCTCACGAGGTTCTTGCGGGCGTTGTAGCACCGCTGGCAGTTGGGGCAGCGGTAGCCCTTCTCTGTCTTGTACTGCGCGAACGGCAGCGGACCGGACCGTCTCTTGATGTTCTCCTTGGTGAGGCTGGGGACGCGCACCAGGGGAGGGGACGAGGGCGGCGACGACGACGGAGCGGGTGACACGCACGGTGTAGGAGATACGCACGGTGCAGGAGACACGCACGTGGCGGGAGGTGTCGCGGGGGCGTTCTTCAGCACTGTCAGTATGGAGGTGGAGGTCTGCTCTATTACTTTTTTACTACGCGTCATGATACTGTGCCGCGGGGACGTGCGCCGATCTGGAAACAAAATAATACGAATACAGTCCGGGCGGTGGCGGGGGACGCGCGGCGGGCGGGAAGTGAAACAAAACGGATAGCCAACAAAAAATATATTTGTACTGTACGAAAAAAAACCATAAATATGCCAAACAAAAACAGTCTTCTACAAAACGAGCGTAAACTCCGAACGAGAGTAACAAAACTTAAATCAAATATATAAAAAGAACGTAAAATGCATATCCTAGCTATAACAAAGCAAAAAAATAAAATAAAAAATAACAAAAACATGATCTTTCTTTCTACTAACAACTACTGGTATAAACGATTACTTTCCTTATAAAACGAACTAAGAGATGTTTGCTCTAGGCCTGCTAGAAATAAGTCTAATTGACTAGCCACTGGATCACATAACGTTATTCTGCACTGCTTATTAGTGACTAATCGCTACAAATGTTTCAGAGAGATGTGCGACTTGAGAGTTTTCTTCTGCGAGTATTTCTTGACGCAGTAGTGACACCCGAACCGCGGCACTCGGTCACACTCGTACTTCTCGTGTCGCAACTTGTTACGACGGTACTTGTACGACTTCATCTTACATATGGAGCACACATGTTTCTTCTGGGACACCTTGCTCCTGGTGTTGTACTCGTCGCTACTGTCACAGTGTTTAATCTCTGTGTCGCTGTCTTTCTTAATATCCTCGGCGACTCGATGTTCGCATTTAAGTTGCAGCCTCTTAAGCAAGCTCCTGGTGAGCGGGATGCAAGTTTTTGATAAGGTACGCAGGAGGGGTAAATCTGGAAGGGAATGTAGACAACAAGCAGAGTAAGATAAAGCGATAGTGCGACAGGGACGACACAACATAGATGTATGTGTGCACTGTGCGTTGTGTTAGTGTCAAATATTGCAGGCTCGTTTTAGTTTAAACTGTTATGTTATTCACAACTCTGTTAGCGTTGGCATAGGATATGAAACAGAAGAAAAGTGCGAGAGATATAACGGTGTATATTTAGAGGAATGATAGCCATGCAGGTAGTTAGGCAAGAGTGCTGCTGTCGTGGAGCGGAACATGGGGATGTTGCATATCTTGGTCCTATTCTCTTAATGATAATATACTTAATGTATCATGTACCTATAACATAATGTACAGTATATTGCCAGCTACATGCATCTCAAATTGTTTACATGGTCGAAAATATATCATATCAGCGACATTACAATAGGCTATGAACAGACAATATCTACCAAAAATGTATCGTACAAAAATAACACAACAACAAATAATAAAGGAAAAAAAACTGCTGTGAAATCACATGTGAATGCGTAAATGAAAATAATAAATAAGCTTGTGTAAAAATAAAAACTAACTACAACACAGTACACTAATTAAAAAAATATTTTGAAATAATAAATATCATTTACCTTCTCGATCAGCTTCATCCGTTATGGCAGAACTGTGCAAAATGTTAATGTGAATCTTTTATATTGTCACTAGATGTAATATTTACGCGAAAATACGCGGCACTTCGGTAAAACGTGCTAAAAAGGGCACGTAAGAGCGCGCGACCGACGCGACACACACTTACCGTCGGGTGTTAGTAAATACAAATACACATATATACCGAGCTGAGCATGCAACAACAACAACAACAATTAGCGCCACTACCGCGTTAACTACACTAACACAACACAGCACGTACTCCGACTACTACATATAATATATAACATTGACACTTACCGGTGTTTACCTCACCGCGAGGGCTACAACCTTCATATTACCATTACCACTCAAACTATGTTATATATAGATACATTACATATAGGGTTCACATGTGAAAACACTAGCACTCTTGTACATGACGCGACTCGCGACCGACCTTAACAATGGGAAGACACTGCGCATTTCATACCTTACATATCTACGACAATCAAGTTGCTCCTCAATTATTATTCATTGTCCTAGATGGCGAGTGTGTTTGTACTTATTATGTATGTTTAGTATATTTCATATCTGTACATCGGGCGAGAACTATCGATACATCGACATGGGCATTGATGAAGCAATCTAGCTAGGGTATGTACTTTCATTTTTAATATTTTCATTTCAAACATTTCACTTATTTTAAATCAATTAATTTGAATATTTTATGACGATAATAAATGACGTCATCATCTGCGGTAAAAGAGCCTTTATGCCCCATTTATAAACTAATTTGCCTTACCGGTAGTACCAAGGGGCACGTCATGGGCCGTGGTACTACTGATATCACAAACGAGTAGTGCCACAAAGCAGAAACGCTATTACACCTAAATGATGACGCCACAATTTCATTTGATAGCAAAACTAATATTCAAATAAATTGCTTAAAATAATTAGTGTTTGCTTTAGATACCGAATTATCGGTTGTATAGTGCGAGTATAGATAGTTCAGAGAGTGGTGTGCGTAATGCGCGGTCCTTACCTTGCGACTCCCGGCCTCCCTCTCCAGAGTTCATCATATCGTCTTGAGATCTGTCCATGTGCCATTGAAAATCTGAAACATATACATAAAACCAGTTGTAAAGTCTTCATAATATATAATCATAAATTATTTGTAGAACGGGTAAGTTGTATAATGAATAAATATATTGCTAATCATTGGCTGGAAAAAAATTTGCAAATTGATTGTGGGTGAAATGACAGAATACCCGTAACAAGTATGTGACGTGACTTGGAAGTAGGTAAAGTGCAACATTTCTCATGGATTTTGGTGGCTAATATCATTTTTCAAAAAAGAACGTGAAATTAAAATGTTACAGATTATTTAGCCGTTTCTATTACTAGAAACAAACTCATTGAAGGCATTGTGTCTCTCTTAATTGATATTGGGAGAAAACTAATTGTCAGTCTGACACTGGGGGAGGCGAAACAAAATACAAAGTCAAGACATGTTTATCAAGTTTCTATGATTTGGTGATTCTTACTTTAGTCTATGTTGCTACCAAAAGAGGTAGTATAGTACCTTAAATTGTTACGTGACGTGACACATAGGTGGGTATGCTTACTAAAGGTGACAGGTTCATAGTGCTAGCTGTAATGTTTGCAGTACTTGTCATGTTCTGGGATATTTATTATTTTTAGGGAACAATAATTTATCTTAGCAACTATTTAATATTTTTTAACAAACGGTACCACCGACAAATCTTAACCGATTCATCAGTACATATTATAAAACAAAGTCCACCGTCGCGTCTGTCTGTGACCCGCCTCACGCAAAAACAACTGCTGGGTTAGCATATATTTTGACAGCGACACTTTCGTTTCGGTCGAATGGCCTTGAACAGGCCAAAACGTTCATGTCCAACAAGGACCGGCCAGAGATAGCCCGGGGCCGAGAGGTCCGGCCCAACAATGTGCGTGCAAATTTGCTATGCCGGGCAAAGACAAGTACACAGAATTTGCCCGCACATTGTTGGGCCGGACATTCTCGGACCGGGCATGCCCTGCACAAGAATGCCGAGCAATTTGCTTGGCCGGACAAAGACAAGTACACAGAATTTTCCCGCACATTGTTGGGCCGGACCTCTCGGCCCCGGGCTATCTCTGGCCGGTCCTTGTTGGACATGAACGTTTTGGCCTGTTCAAGGCCATTCGACCGAAACGAAAGTGTCGCTGTCAAAATGTATGCTAACCCCACTGAACGGATTTTGTTACGATTTGCACTATTTAGATTGGTTGATTCACCGGGAAGGTTTACATGTATTAAACATGGACCTATCATGTTGAGGAGCTGAGCATTAACAGTATAAGTAAATTACAAAATGATGTAGGAAAGAATTGTGTAGAATAAAATGATCTACAAAAAGGTCAGCAGTAGCATATATTATCTATCTCTAATATATAAGTAGTTATAAGCGTATTTATGTAGGTATTCAAATTGCTAGTAAAATAACATACACAACTTCGGGTCCTTCAAGCGAGACGCGAGAAAACATTATATAATAGACGGACGGTATTTATACTATGGTCAGGAGCGAGTGAAAATTTGTTTGATTGTAAACTCTGAAACTACTGGACCAATTTGTAAAATATATTCAGGCTGTATTTTAGAGTTTAGTTAGCGTTCTGTATCTGAAATCGGAGTTGTTATTTTCCTTTAGTGTATATCACAAGGGTGGTCCCCGTCCTTATTTGACATTTTTGAATTTTTATGCTCAATAAATATAAAAAAAAATCTCCCAAGGTTCAAGTATATCTTACCGAGTTCTCGACATTGAATATTTTTTTATTTCTATATTTGGCAGAATTCAACCTTATAATGACGGCTTATGTTTAGAATGTTTACAGGTTTTTAGCCATTATAATTTTAGAGTTTCAGCTAGATTGATCTAGAAAAAAAAAGTGCTGGCCAGGCTGGGAACATAAAAATTCAAAAAATGTGAAAATAAGCCGGTGTCTTAAAACTAGTGAACACAAACAAAACAGATACTGACTGCGTACAACGTCGTTAGGGTGCGCCGGCGGCTCTACCCCCTCATCCTCCATAGTGAGGTCATCGAGACAGTCCGGGGGGGCCTCCTCCTTACAGGGCGGGTCGGCAGGGGGCGGTATTGCGGGAGACGGCAGGGCGGCGGGTAGCGGGGTGGGCAACGGAGCGGGTAGCAGTGTCGGAGCGGGCGGAGATAAAGATGAGCGACGCAGCTTCTTGCGGCGGCGGGCGGGACTCGCGGAGCCCTCACGACTGTCAATACTGCTGTCGCGGGCCTGGAATGGGAGAGTACACATGGTTGAGTTAGGATTTATATACAAAATAATAGAGTTCGCACTAACGTCAGTACACCCTCGTACCAAAACTTCACATATAAACTGTGTACTTTGACGCCAAACAGTAGGTATATACAGGTTGTTTGGAAGGGCGACACTAAGCCTTCAGGATGTGATAGAGGAGGTTATTCTGATCATATTAAAATAAACATACCTCAGTACAGTCTTACGGTTTTAGAGTTGTTTCAAATTTTCCACTACGCCAGATACTACTATTTCGACGCTAGATAAGCGAAACTACAACTTAATACGGAAAAATTGCACGAAACAAGATTAAAAATGATACAGAAATGCGTTAAATTAAGATGGCAGCGATAACTCGACTAAATAAACATAATTTGTTCCATAACTACAAACTTACTTGAACTTTTTTTACGAGACTTTCTTGTCAAAGCGTCTTGACTTCCAAGTATGATGTACGATACTCGAAAGGCCATAAAACAGAGATGTTATTAAAATTACTTAACCATAATAAACTGACCTATTTCCTTAAAAAAACCTTCACAACCTTAGTTTTCTATTACGCTAATTACTTTTCTGTACCTAATAATTATCATAATAAGAATGTTATCATGATATGAGATGTTTTTAATGTGTTTACAAAATGGATACACATCCTAGTACCAATAAACATTAGAAGAAATATGACATCACTTTATAAAAAACGTAGATATTATTTACTATTTGTACAATGTTTTAGGTAATTTTAAAATACATAAGTGGAAAATCAGAAATAACTCTATAAC
Source organism: Nemapogon koenigi (assembly GCA_963924495.1). NCBI lineage: Eukaryota > Metazoa > Arthropoda > Insecta > Lepidoptera > Tineidae > Nemapogon > Nemapogon koenigi. Next base: position 551,672 of record OZ004640.1, on the reverse strand, counting down.
CGTAAGACTTTGTACTGATTTAATATGATCAGAATAACGTCATCTATCACACCCTGATGTCTTTGCATCGCCTTCCAAACACCCACCCGTATATAATATTTAAAATGATCTAAATCGAAAGTGTACCGACCAAGGAATTATTGTACTTATATTATAGCTAGTGATCTACAGACTATGGATTTGGCCGACTAGCCGACTAACGACTAATCGGCCTCAAATTGACAAGACTATAAAAGTGGCCGAATGGACAGTGACAGGTCGGGTCGACAGATCCCCTTAACAAATTAGTACTGATTAATTTACAATTTGAGATTGTTTAAGAACATAATATTAAGTACTGGCATTTCAGTACCATTTATTTATGTTACTGCACCATAAGTGCCGAATAGTTGGCCTCTTTGCTGACTATTAACGTGTCCGAATAGTCGGTATATTCCTCGTTATAAGTCCGGCTACAGCATTAAGGGTCCTATACTGGGAATTTGTATGGAGATATTACTATTCCCAATTTCTCTGTAAATACTCCACCTGTGTCACTGTAATTTAGCATATAGTTACTTATTCAGTGTATCTAAGTGAAATAGTCGTTATTTTTTCAATTGGTTTTATTTAATAGGAAATATGGGTGGTAGAATAAAGGATTATTCTGCCCCTTCTGTTTCTTTTATAATCTATCACAAAACTCTAATTTTTTTTTAAAGCGCTCTTATACCATTATTCTTCAATTATATATATCGCTTTTTTTTGTAGCTTATTGAAAATTCAAAAAAAAAAAATTTTTATGATTTTTTAATTTGGTAAAAATAATAAAATAATTATTATTTTAAATTTTCAATAAGCTACCAAAAAATTCGACATATATAATTGAAGGGTAATGGTATAACAGTGCTTTTAAAAAAAATTAGAGTTTTGTGATAGATTATGAAAGAGACAGCAGGGGCAAAGTTAAACTACCCATATTTCCTATTCAATAAAACCCATTGAAAAAATAAGAACTATTTCACTTAGATATATTCAATAAGTAACTATGTGCTAAATTACAGTGACACAGGTGGATTATTTACAGAGAAATTGGGAATAGTTTATCCCAGAAAAATTCCCAATATAGGACCCTTAAAGCCGTGACGGTCGGTCGGTATGTTTCCAGCTTTAGTACAAAGTGGCGACAACTGATCTCATACAGTGTAGTAAAATTGACCCAGTTTTCATATATTTTCTTTAATATAATAAACTATGCATTTAACAGTTGTATATTTGTGTTCCTTATGACAAGCCCTTTCATTTTATAAGTCACTTTCAAGTCAATTTTATTATTTAGGCTGTACGTTCGTGATTGGGTCATGAAACTGTATATATATATGTACCAAGGTTTACCATTTTTCGTCCAGTAGATTTGGAGAAAATATGCTGTGACAGACAGACCACATGAGTGATACTATAAGGGTTTCCGTTTTTTCATCGGAGATGTTAGGAACTCTAAAAACCGGTCAAACTGAGTTGTTGTTTACAACAAGAAACTAGTACTCTTAGGTCTCTTTCAAAATTCAACTTGTATATGGACATCTCAGGAATGGAAACAACTTCACTGTCCAAAATTAAATTATTTCAATACCTCTTGTTAGAACATTTTTAGTTTAAAACATTAAATTTGACATTGTGTCGCAATTTTTTTTACAAATTATCAAATATTTTGCCCCAAAGCAAAAGGTAGTAAACTATATTTAATATTAACATCATCAAAATTAATGATATTTAACAATAAATGTTATAATCAGCATATTTTTTATAATTGCATAAGTACATGAAATATTTTTGTGCATCTGCTGTCATCATTGAGGTCAATTTACAAAATTCCTCCCTTCTAGTGGCGCGTACTATAGTAGTGTAAACACACTTAAGGGCTGAACGGATTTGGATTAATATTGGGAGCACAAATATGTCCGGGATCATAACATAAAAAGTATTTTATGGCAGAAAAGGGGAAGGGGAAGGAATAACATTACATTTACAAGATTATTATTTTTATTTAGTTCTATTTCCTAGTATCCTATCCTAATATTATAAATGTGAGAGTGTGCTTGTTTGTTTGTCCTTCTTTTACGCCAATGGTTGGAGACTTTGGAGCGCGACAGATTTATTATTGTTTCAAGCCAAAGCGGAAAACTACAAATAATAATATAGGGTACTCACCGGCGGTTGCGGTGACGGCGCCCTAGGCTGAACAGTGGTGGCACTATGCGCCGGCCTGGAGGGCGGACGGGACGGCTTGTTATCGCTGAGTCCCTTGATCTGCAGCGACTCGGCCGCCTTGAGGAGCGCTCCGAGCTGGTCCTGCGAGATGTTAACCTCCCCGCGGTACATGTAGTCCATCATGGCGCGCAGCTCCGCGTACTTAACGTCCTTTAGTATTATTATAGGGTGCTTGTCATACTGCTGGGAGAGTACACTCTGAAAATTAACATGCATGTTTTTTATTGTAAGACAAGCATATTACCACCGCTTGGTATTGAGCTAAACTGGTGGGTCTATGAGTGAAGGTCATTAGTCTGTAAAGAGAATCCCAATTGTCACATTAATTATGCCGAGATACTTTTCCACTGTACTTATTCGTAATATAACAGTTTAGTGACAATTAAAATATTATGACAAGGGTCACAAATTTTTTTGGCACACTAAAAAGGTTAAGACAATATACTCTAACTGATTTTGTCCTCTACGTATTGTGTTGCCTTACAGCTCCCGCAACAGTGTTATCGGTCCCAGGGTACCCAGAAGAAGACCAAGTCATGTTATATCTTCATGGGTTAATCTACAGCTATAGGAACTGTCATACCAAAAAAGGTTGAGTACGACTGAGACTGTTACAATAACTAAACAATCAAATTACTTGAATGGGAACAGTTGAAAGTGAACTATCTAATTTGGAATAAGACCATATAAAATTAAAAAATTGAGCCTTCATAGGGGGAGGACCATATTTATATCTCAGTGTTCAGAAGTCTGGAAACAAACATATAGTCATGACCTCTGAGTGAAGACTAAAATGTGACATCATACACCCTGAGTTTGCAGTGGTATTGTCCTGACTCCAGAGTATTATTATATATAAAGAAACTCTATTTGGTTGAAATAGAAATGTATACTCTATTATAAAGGGATTTATGATGCAAGAAATAAACTCGACTGGCCCAATTTGAAATTCAGCTATTAAAACTAAAATTGGCTCTGGCCAAAGACAATAATTCTACTATAAAAGTTTCATCTGTGTTACATACAGACAGACTCTTGGTTCCTGTCATTATTAAATGTTGACCTACCATATAAACAGAAGTTATAAAACAGCAGTAAAATAAGGCATCTTAAAAGACAGGGGCTCACTCTTAACATAGCTTCTACCTATTATCTATTTTGTGCTTCTACCAACAGCAACAATGGTTTCCGGAGTAATCAGCAGGCTTCTGAGCCTAAGTAGAAATCTATATAAATAATTTTTTTATGTTTTTTGTTGATAAGTGCATCACTTTAGAACCGCTGGACAGATGTAGTTATTTTTATAGCCTGTATTTTTAGGTAAAGAAAAATTGGAAGTTGCCTGGAAAATTCGGGAAAAACTGAAAGTGCTTTTTTTCAATTGGATTTTTGTATGAACTTAAGACCATAATAGGGGATCAAAGTTAATGTGGGCTCCACGGGCGAAGACGTAGCGGATATATACCTACACATGTATTTTTTATTTCATAGTTCTAGTCTAGTCAGTCACATGTGTGGGTGTTTTAATATCAACAAATGTGACAAAGTTGTTAGCATACATTTTGAAAACATAAAACAAACTAGTAAAAGTTAGTTCTGCATTAGATTATAGCTAAGTAGCTAATAAAATATCTAGAACACAATAACAGGAAATTGGTATATAATATCTACTTATAATAATAGAGAACATAACTGTATGTCTGTTAGGTTTAATGGTAGACTTGGTCAAGAAATGAAACTTTAAATTTAAGGTAGAGGCAATATTAAATAAATTCTCTCATATTTCTTATGAATACAATTTGTAAGCAGGTCAATTCAATATATGATTTTATGTTATTATCTGAATACTGACATGTGTTTATGTAATAAAATAGTGTAATGTTGACATAGTGTTCATTTGTTTATTATTGTTTATTAATGTATTGTTAACTTCAAACTACCACCAAATACATTCTAAAATTGTTAAATATTAGAATGCAAAGTGTTCCAAGATTTAAAAGTTAACTTTCATTAAAAGCAAACTTAGTGAAAGTAGCTTAAAGATAACCTAACTAAACTGGACCACTGTATTACATAAATATTGTGGATTGGGTAAGTTTGGTAATTAAATAGGTGTCTTTAATGTCATTAACGCGTCGTTCGACCTAGTTGTGAACTTAATTGGTAATGCCATTTGGTTAATTGGTAGTGTTTGTAGTTTGGTACAAGTGGAGTGCCAACTCACCTCGAAGTATGGACTGCAGGCAGAGAGCACCACTTTGTGCGCCCGCAGCGTCTGACCTTCCGCAGCCAGGGTACAGTCCACGTGGATGCCTTTCTCCAGAAGAGTATCGAACACTGACACCAGCGTCGACTGGTGGTTGTTCCAGCGCAGGCAGAACTGCTGGTCGTCCTCCATGCTACCGCCGCGCCCGCGCCTGTAGCACAACAAAACTTAACACCTCGCGTCTTCTAGCAGACGCGGCACAAAGAAAATGGCCGCTTTTCCAGCGCGACAAAAAATAAAATGGCGACGAAAATTCCCACTTCACTATTTTCTGGGCGCACTTTTCCGACTCCGGCGCAAGTCAAGACGTCCCGATTTTTACTTGTCAGTTTGTACGCAAGAGAGTGGATGTCGGGCGGACTGAGTAAAAGTTTTCGTGAACTTTTACTTTAAAGTTCGTGAGTGGAAAATTTCAAGATGAAAAGTGTAGCGGGGCAGCAAGTGGGCTTACCTGCCTCAATTCATGTACAGCACAATCACGCACTCTGGGTCCTCGTTAGACCGTCTGATACCGTTTCTGCTGCCGCCGCCCTGCTTGGAGACACTTGAAGCGCCTCAATATTTCACACACCAACTAATATTACCCACTTTGCAACTTGGAATGAAATTTTATTGAAACCGACGCACTGACCCAAAATAAGCTCACTCAGCTCCCTATAATTGCCACACTGAAAAATTAAAAATAAAAGCGCGCTGCCATAAAATAAATTGTAAAAATGTTGTTTGAGTCTTTGATGTACCCAAAACGATACTTACTATAATTTTATTGTTAAATAAGTGTGATATAATGTCTAAATATAATTAGTTAACAGATATTAAGAAATGATAAAGGTTACACGTCATAATGTTGCTAGCTTAATCTAAGCAGACGTCACTTACGTCGACAGCGCCCTCTATTGACCACTATTGACATAAGTTGCTACTTGCTGCCTACAAAATTCAACTCAACTCAACAAAGCGAATGCTACGCCTACCTACGCAATAACTTTGCTACTCACTCGACAAGCCAACAGAGTTTTCTTTCACGTGCTATTTATAACGCTTTACGCTTACTATTTTTAAATAGGTATTGCGTTTAAGTTAGCGCATCGGCATATTAGAAGATACCTATTTCACATTTTAACGTAGGTAGGAAGGTAGGTAGGTAACTACGAAACCCGTACTCTAATCTATGTACGAAACTGAAAATGTATCTAGGTATGTCCATATTATTATGTTCTGTGCATATTGTGCATGCACACGCTATTGCGTAGATACAATATAGTTACATAATGAAAGTACAAAATGACTTCCTGAAATGAATTTGTTATTTTAGGGTTCCGTCCGCATCAAATAAAGTAAAAAAGGACCATTGACAATATAAGGTCGAAGCCCATTATATTAACTTTGATTTGATTTCACTTTTTATGTCTTTATGCATTTTTTTAGATCACTGTCTGTATGCCTGTATTCTCTGTCCTATGTGTGGGTCCATGGGTGGGTAAAAACACTTGAAATACGAAATAAAGTGATGAGACATTTTTTTCTACTCCATTAAAGTGTGGTGTCATTTCAAACTGCTTTCTTTGAGCATAATGTCCTAGAGATGCTTATTTCGAAATAATTAGGTACGTAGGTAACGTACCTATCACGGAAGTTCAGTCTAAAACAATATCTTATTCATAATTATTGGTAGAAGGCAGACATTAATTTATGTAGTTACAACTAGAAGGAGGTAAATAAGTAGAAAGTATGTGCTCGCCAAATTTAAGTCATGGGAGGACGCGCCCATAAAAATCGCATGGATATCGTCACGTGACACCGTTTGGTTCAACTTATTTGGCGCCAGAGGTACCTATCCCTATTATAGATGTTGAGAAACCCTCGTCGTGAGAGTTCGACTCGCATTTTACAGTAATAACAGTCTATTTGTCATCCAAATCCGTAATAACATCCAAACTTTTACATTTATTTAGGTACCTACTTACTAGCTTCTCGCCCCCGGCTTTGCCCGTGGATATCTTTGAACAAAATAAAATATACTTACACCGTTATTCATAAACGTTTATTGCAACGTTTTTGTTAAAATGTGTTTTGTTTCTTTCTATTATTAGTAAAGACAGGTTTGTTAGAGAGTAACAAAACATATTTTAACAAAAACTTTGCTAATAAACATTTATGAATAAAGGCCTTTGCCTGTAATTACTCACGTATGTCATAGCTTTCTATTAGTGAAATATTTTTTAGAATCGGTTCAGTAGTTTCAGAGATTACCCCCTACCTACATCCAAACATACAACTTATAAACTTTTCCTCTTTATGAAAATAGTAGGTAGCTAGGTAGGTAGTATAATGAATATATGAGGTTTGTGTATGTAATGTGTGACAATACTATGATTATAGAGATAATTGTAACGTAAGAGCAAGCTTGTTAGCGCAATGAACTCAGTAAATCGGCCTGCTTATTTTGTGGATATCTCTTTAAAAAGTTATTAGATCTCTCTAACACTGTAAAAAGACCCAAGATTCACGTACCAGAAACATGAGAAAGAACGATTTCACAAAAAATCGGTCTTGCAAAAATACACAAAAGGGACATACTTACCTACTTAATATGCACTTCTAGTATTATACAAAAACTATTAGAAATAGCAAGTTGTAGCTAATGTTTACATAAAGATATGTTAAATTGGTAATGGTACATAAGTTTTAAGACTCAAGTTGCAAAATCAGTTAAAAATACTCGTGAAATTGATGACTTTCAGGGCTTCATAAAACTTAGGTGTACCTAACTGATTTTCATGTTTAAAAAAAATCATACCTACTGTGTATGTGTGTGTATCTTTCGAAAGCTATTTAAATTTCGAAACTAAGAGTTATCTTGTAATTTAAGAAGTCGTGAAGCATGTAATTTGTATGGGACAAAAGTTATGAGGTGTAAATTATCGTATTCGAAGGTATTATTTGGTAAAATATATTAAAACGAGTTTATTCACAGACAAAACATTTCAACCATATTTATTTTTCTGTTATTTCTTTTTAAAGGTCACCGACATATTTCATTATAAAAGAGTTTATATAAAGTAGTTCACATACATTTATAAAACTATATTAATTAGGAATGAAAGGCGACCCATTATTCAACATGAGGCATCTCCTTAATAAGGACCTTCATTTGCTGACAACTGTATTGTATCGAAGGAAATAAATTAATAATGTTATTGAATTTAGCAACATGGTAATAATAAATGAACCTATTCGATAAGTTATAACTTTTTAAGTACCTAGTACCTAACTACCTATAAAACGTTTTCAAAAAAACCCTAATGGTAGTTTCTATACTCGTAGGTTGGAAAGGTTTAGTCAAATAATAAATAACTACGGAATCCTAAAAAGTGGAAAAAAAGATAGTCCCATTTGACATTATACATTTCCGTCTAATTTCACGAAATTAGGTACCTACTCCCTAAAAATGTATGCCACTTTATAGCGAGAGCTCTAGCTAATGTCACATAAAATGTACCGGGGTTACCACTAAAATATCTATTTTCATAATTTGATTACAAAATTCTATGGTTTGACCATGGACGTAAAAAAGGAGAGGACGGATCGCCGCTAAGACAAAAGTGAAGCAACCAAGTTATGCCAGTTTCATTGTGATTACGAGCCTCACGCACACATTCTCATTCGGTTATGCTGATCAGCCGCTAGTAAGAAAATAAAAAACAATGCCGTCTTGTGTAGTAAAATTATGCAAAAACAACTCCATTACTCATAAAAAATCTCAAGGAATCACATTTGATAGGTAAGTTAGTAATTTACCACTTATTCTACAATTTAAAGATATATTAGAGATAAATAAAATCGGTAGCACACATGCACGCTTGGTGCTTCACTTTTGTCTTAGCGGCGATCCGTCCTCTACTTTTTTACGTCCATGGGTGTTTCCACAATAATTTTTTCTATGATAGAAACACTGCCACATATTGCGGTGTACTTTTATACATATGAAAATAAGATATTTTATTCTCCACTTCTATATAAAATGGCGATGGAGATTTTTTCATAATTTGACACCAACATTCTATGGTGGACTGGTGGTTCTCATTTCTTTTTAACCGAATTCCAAAAAAAGAAAGAGAAGGTTTTCAATTTCTAGAATTTTGAAAAAACTGAGTTTTAGCAAGTACATTTTTTTGCTTGAATAATTTATCTCTCAAGATGTCTCAAGCTCAGATATTTCGTGAAAATAAGTTCATAAATTTTCAGAAATTTAGTACAATTGCATCTTATTGTTTCCGTTATTGTTTAGTTTTTTGGATTTCCTTTTTTTGTTTAGTGAAAATTGGTCGAAATTCATATTATAAAATAAAGTTACCTGCCGCGTCTGTCTCTGACTTTTACACGAAAAACTACTGAACGTGTTTTGATGCGGTTTTCACGAGTAAATAGATTAATTCACGAGGAAGGTTTACGAGCTTTAAACATGGACCTATCACTTTTAGGAGCTGATCATTAACAGTATAAATAAATCAAGTCGGGGAAAAAGTTAGCCCCAGCTAGTTTTTATGGCGTAAACCGTCAGAGATATTATAACAAAATGATGCAGAAAATAATTAGCATACATCGACTCCTCGTGTTTCGGAGGGCACGTAAAGCCGGCGTCCGGTCACCAACCCGCCTGCCAAGCGTGGTGACTATGGCAATTCCTCTCAATGAGCACCACTAAAATGGTGCCCTAGAGGGAGACCATGATCCAGCAGTGGATCTTAAAAGGTTGATGATGATGATGATGATGATTCTATCTCTAGCGTATTTATGAAAGTATTGAAATTGTTGTGAACCCGTGCGAAGACGGGGGCGGGGTCACTAAGTATTATATATGCAAAAGTAACTGTCTGTCTGTCCGTTACGTACTGTTCAAATGTGGAAAATGACATGTTTCCAATCAGATTTTTTTATTTTTTACATTTTAGTTCAAAATTTTATAAATATTTTAAGACATTTTTTAGGTTGATTTATTCAATACCTTTCATTAAAATGGGTTCAGTGGTTTAGACGTGAACATGTAACAGGCAGACAGACCGCAATTCGTTTTTATCAGGTTCAGGATGTTAATCTGCATGTTTTCAAACTTTGTTTTAGGTAATTTAAACATTAGCATCTCTGTTTACGGTTATCTATAAACACCTATTGTTTCAGCTGTTGTCAGTCTTGATGTTTTTTTATATTTATTACAAGACGAAATGTCTGAGTGGAGGATGCTATTTGGTTGGATGATTATTTTTTGTCGTATCGTATTTAGCGTATCGGCTCAGCTTCATACAAAAGTGTTTTTTAAGACGCTATTAGTAGTTAAAAGTTCTCAGGCCGATATTTCCGAGATAGTTTTGGTATACATTTCCCGTGTTCGGAGGGCACGTAAGACGAGCATCGTTCGCACTTCTTCTAATAAACCTACTTGTGTTTTTATCTTTTGTGAAGTGACATCTCTTGTTGGAAAAGAAGGGACATACGAAAACTATATACAGAATAGAGTAAAAGTAACGGCTAAGTCGAGAGCTCCCCTATAGGCCCTAGAGTTCTTTTAATAAAGTCGCCCGTGGAAATGTTTTGAAATGCGAAATATCTCCGGCTCTACAAATTATCCATGTGCAAAAAATCACGTCTATCCGTCACGCTGAGAAAGTAGGACAAACAAACACACACTCTTTCGCATTTATAGTTAATATTAGTAATTAGGATTTCAAGCTCGTGAAATTCCTGTTCATTTTTGCTCCGATGTATCTGATTATTTTATTAGTGAGAACTAGGTAGGTCTTGGTACATCACTTTAATCCTGAAATGAACCTTCGATATGAAAAGTCCTAGAATGGTCTTCTTAGGGTCAGCTTTTACCCATATGCGCCGGAAGAAGTAGGTATCTCGGGAGTCGGGACCTGTGATCACAGAGGACCCCGTGATGAAAAATAAAATGTTTCGAGATTATGAGCATGCAAGATTGTTGTACCCGAATTTAGTCTTTTTGTGTATTGCTTTCTGCTACTTTGTTTCGCCATGGTGCCTTTAGAATCTTACGTTGGTCAGTCAGCTGTTGCTACGATATTCTCAAACTGATTTGAAAACAAAGAGCTAATTCCGGGATCCTAATGACTGTACAATGTTGCTCTCAGGTAGTGTTCTGATTATTTTTCAAATTACGATCGTGAAATTGGTGATATGTATGTAGTTAGTTATAGGACGTGGCATATCTCTGGATAGAGGAGACACAAAACAAAAGCTCCGAAAGTGATTCAGGGTCGGTCGGGGAGGAAATAAAAACATAGCGAGCTTCCTCGCTCGGGTCCTGCAGCTTCGTTATAAAAATCAATAGCATTAGTGAGTCCGTACAAACGAATTATACGAGTCTGTGTGCGTCTCCCGCACCGGCCGCGGAGTGAGGGGGTGGAACAAAAAAAACCACGAACGAAATTCTTGCAATAAAAATCAATCGGAGCTCCGTAGGCAGGCGCCGCGCCGTCGCTCCGGACCCCCGACGCCCCCCGTGCCCTCACACCACGATACTACGGGCCCGCGACTTCGCGCGACTGTCTCGCTCGAGGAGGTTGTTTATTTTGTTTCTGGCTGAAAAAAGAATAGAAGCCGGCCTGCACCTCCTTTAAAAAAACATGCGCCACGCAGCGACGCAGGGCGTGTGCGAGATTCACTTTCGCTCCCGTCGAGTCCCGCCAGGCTTGTGGTTGTGGGCTGTATTACCCTCGCCTCCCGCCAGCCCGGCGCCCGAATATCTCGATATGGCAATAGTGAGCGGTCCACGCGCTGTTTACTACACGCTCGACTCTCGCCTGAAACTTTCAAACTATCGCGCGAATTTTAAGTTTTGAAACATCGCCACCCGCCGCCGGTAGGCGGGAGTCGGGAGGCCTTCGTGTCTCAAATAACATTTAACTTTTGTCTAATTGTCGCCTGTTTACGTTCACAAATCGCGATCTTTCAGTTAATTTCAGTGAAATATAAAGTATTTTGTTAACGTGTCTTGTTCTAATGTCTGCCACCCGCTCGTCGCTCGTCGTCTGGTGTAAATATAGGATGTTTTGGAACTTTACAATAAAGTAATATGTGATTGATGGTGTTTAAACAGCGGTGACTGGTTTAGAGTGTGTTGACGCGACAGTACATATATATTGTATGGGAGATGCCGGGACACGGGGCTTCGGTGACGCAGGACATTTCTGATGACAACGTCTCGTATTGTGATCGAGTAAAGGTATAACTTATAAAGTTGTGATTATTATGGAAATGCATTGTCTAGCGAAACAGAATTACATATTAGCAAGCGGTGGGCCTATCGCAGATGTAAGAAAACTAAGTAGGACTGCAACTTAGTAAAAAAAAGAGTTTGGTATTTTATTGATAAAAATATGTATAAAAAAATATTTTATAATGTATATCCGGAATCTAAGTATAATCTAAATATATACCTCAACCAGAACTGGCCACTCGTTATGTATAGCTTTACAAATACCATCGGCTAAACGAATGAGACTTGGTCTTCCGCTGGGTACCCTGGGACCGTAACATGGTTTCGGGAGCTGTAAGGCAACCCGTAAAGAAAAAAAAAAGTAGTAAAAAGAATCTAAGTATGTAGTCGGATGATATATTTTTTGTTTGAAAGAATTAGTCATAATTCAGGATAATCAGTATAGCATTTTTTTCAGGAATTTATGAATGTCCGGTCCCGCAGCCAAGTCAAAAATTAAGCCCTCCGTCCGTTCAACCATTTTAATCCGATGGTTATTATATTATATAATATATGACTTTATATGATTGTATAAAAATGTTTCTTTTTATTTAAATGCTATGACGTTGGACGTTACTAAGATATTTATTATATATGGGTAAGGCTCTAAATTTTGCCACTTTTTTGTCTTTCAGCGTGTCCTTATCAGTATTTCAAAATGTATAACATTAAATGACTTGTTATTTTTTTCCCATATCATTCGATTTATGGACTAGGTGTTCCAATAATAAAATACTAAAGATACTTTAAACTTGAACAAAAAATATTTTTTTTACACGAGACGTATTCAATTTCCCATAGAAAAAAAAGTGTCCTTTTTTGTAAGGTTGCACTTCAACCATTTCTACAAAAAAATAAGTAATAGATTCAGATGTCCTAACCTGTAATCGAACAATAGTTTGAAATACTCTTTCATATTTAATTATTATTAGAAGGAGTTCACTATAATAACATACTTTTTTATTGATTTTAGTTTTGTCCAACGACATTGTGCTTTAATGTTACTCATTTTACGTTACCCATTATCTAAATAATTTATTAAGTTCACTAGCTGGAATTGGTATTATACTCTGGCAACATTGAATTCATTCAGTCATTCGAAAAAGGAAACCAAAAAGCCCTATTGTTTTCTAAGTAAGTGTCAAAACTAGGGATGCAACGATACCGATACCGATTCCGATATATCGGCAACGCCGATTTATCGGCATCGCCGATACATTAACGGCCGATATTTCATTTTTAAATTTATGAACCAAGGCCATAGCGTTCGCCGCCCGTCTGTTGCATCTCACTCACGCACGATCGCACGATATAGAATGTTCCAGTCAGTCAGTTTGCTGTCGGTCGGCGCGAGACACGTTTAAATTAGTAATCTGTATACGACGCGCCTGTATCGCTAAAATGGCAACTCCTTTAAAACATACAAGTTCAATATGGAATCATTTTCGAATAAAAGAAGATGACGACACAAAAGCAATATGTTTGTATTGTAATGCAAGTGTCTCTCGTGGTAGTAAGGCGATTTCATCCAAAGGATACACAACCTCGAACATGTGGACACATGCGAAGCGCTTTCATAAAAATGAATTAAATAACACACCTTCTTCATCAAACCCCAGTGATGAACCTCCAGCGAAGAAACAAGCTACTCTAATACATATTCTAGAAAAAAAAATATATGTACGATAATGATGATCAAAGAGCGAAAGAGATAACTCGAATAATTGCTGAACAAATATGCGTTGATATGGAGCCTTTTGATTTAGTAAATAAAGTGGGATTCCAACGCACTATCAAAAAGTTATGCCCTAAATATAAGATGGTTTCGCGTACCCATATTACTGAAAATGTGTTGCCTGACATATATAATCGCGTGAAAAACAAAATTAAGGAGTTATTAAAAGAAATTCCGCATATCGTTATCACAACTGATATTTGGACAAGTGACGCATCCTCAACTATAAACGATTTTTTAAGTTTGACTGCCCACGGTATCGATGTCAATTTTGAACTTAAAACATATTGCCTAGAGGTATTGCCCTTTGAAGGTGAGACGCATAGTGGTGTTAATATAGCGCAGAATTTAATAAAAGCTATGGAAGATTGGGGCATTCAACCACAAGTTCGAGCTGTGGTGACAGACAACGCACAGAATATGGGTGTTGCTGTAGCAGAATTGGGCATCGAACGTATTAGATGCATGACTCATTCTTTGCAGTTAGTACTCAAATATGCATTATTTGAACAAGAAAAAATAGATAATATGATAAAAAAGCGAGAGCTATAATTGGGCATTTCAGTCACTCTACAGCAGGTCGAAAAATGTTAAATAATATGCAAGAAGCTCACAACATTCCTCACCATGTGCTTATTCAAGACGTTACAACACGATGGGACTCCACACTACAAGCGCTACGAAGACTGCAAGAGCAGAGAGTTGCAGTTCAAGCTTCGTTGCCTCACATTAAGTGTAAAGTGGAATTGGCAACAGAAGAATGGATTTTGTTGGAACAGGTTGTATCTATATTGACCTATTTTGAAGAAGCCACGAAAGCGCTAAGCGAAGATACTGCTTGTTTGTCCGATGCTATACCTCTTATTAACAGCCTGCGAAATATTTTAGAGAAAATCAAGGACTCTGAAGACATCGATAGACCAGAATATCAGACATTAGCCGTAGATTTAATAGCAGGGCTTAATGATAGGTTCAGTTATTTGGAGAACGAAAACTCATTTATTTTGGCGACTACCTTAGATCCGCGCTATAAACTGCGCACATTCAAACTACAAGCTACAAACATCCTAGCAAAAAGAAATCTTATTTCAATAATTACAAATACATATGCGGATTGTCCACCTTCAGAAAATGTAGCGAGTTGTAAAGTTAATACTAAGAGTTTTACTAGTATCTGGAGTGCTTGCGATGATTTAATTAAACAAGCAGAAGAAGATGAGCCATTATCTAATATATCTGCTCATCCTGAGCAAGATGAGGTTGAAACTTTTTTGAGATGTCCCAACATTCCTAGAACTGCAGATCCAAGAGAATACTGGCGAAAGGAAAACAGATATCCTAATTTAAAAAAAATCGCGCAACAATACCTATCCTATCAGTTGAGCTCTGTTGCTTCCGAGCGTCTCTTTTCTACTGCAGGTCTGGTACAGAACGATCTACGCAATAGATTATCATCAAATAATTTAAATATGCTTTGTTTTTTAAACAAAAATTTACGTAAACTTAATTTTGATTATTAATAATTTTTAAGACTTATTTTTGTTTATTTCATTGGTTCTATAATAAATGAAAACTTATATTTGATTAATTGACTTTTATTTTATAGCATCGGTATCGGTATCGGTATCGCCGATTATTTACCACAATAACCGGTATCGGTATCGTATCGGCAAAATCGGCAACTGTTCACACGTCGTCACAAATTTCGGAACGGAGTTTAAATCGATTGCAAGGTAAGTTTCTGGTTTTTAACTTTTTTTTGTTTTGGATATAATAGTTTAAATTGCAAGGAATCGCTGGCGCGTTGTTTTAACCTAGGAAATCGCATTATTAATGACTTTTCATTGAATATTTTACTAGACGAATCGCTTTTACGTTACTTTAATATGTTACCTTTACGTTACTGATAACTGAACCTAATGTTACTGTAACGTAAACGACAAGTAAAGGCTAACACATACCAGTAAATTTACATCTTTTTATATTACATGACGAAAAGCGGGTATGTTTGCCATTCAAAAAGTACTAGATCGACTTTAAAAATTATTTCATCTCTATATAATTATATAATATAGGATATATACCATCACTTACGTTAACGGGTAGAGAGATCTTCGAAACTACTTGTCAGATTTATAAAAATCTTGTACTAATAGAATCGAATTTGAGGATGGACATAGGCTATATACTATCACGCCATGACGACAGGCAAGGGTGGGCAGAGATGTGAAACAGAAACTACAGAACGGATTTCGACGAGACTTTCACGGGTAGGTAAAGGAATTTGAAGTGTGTATATACCATCATGCTATGACAACGGGTATGTACAGAGAGGTAAATAAGACAAAAAGCGGGTATGTTTGCCAATATTCCAAAATAGACGCTGGCAACAGCTAGTTATGTATAAATGTGAACATTATTGAATTTTTATTGTATACATGACGCCAGCAGAAAAGGAGAAAAATTTTCGAGAGAGGATGAAAAATGAGAACCCTGATTTCCTATAGATTTGTTTTAAATTTTAGCATTTAACTAATTCTGAATAAAATTATTATAAAAGATCACTGAATTTTAATTCACTAACTTTATAAAATTTTAATAGTGTGTAATAAGCTTTTCATCACTTTAACGTTACTTCTACGTTACGGTCACGCAAAAGCAACTACGTTACTTCTATGTTACATGTGGCAAAATTTAGAGCCTTACCCATATTTGAATTTCGCGTCTATTAATATTTTTTGAGCATTTTATCGTAGCTGAAAATCGCGTTTCAGCTACCAACAAACTTATTTTGCGGTTAGGGTCGGTGAACTTTATGATTCCAGAGATCGTGAATTCGATATGGTACGGAAGCCTCTGTCCGCAAGTTATATTTGCAACTTGAGAATGTTTTAAAGTTTGGTATCAGTAATTTTCAGGAATATTAGAGATAATAAAAAGAAAATTGATTGTGTAATTTTATCAATCTAAATATTTTCCGGAATTGTACCGATCTTAATGATTTATTAATTGTTTCCCCTCTATGAAAATCCGTCAGGAAATTAGTAAGTAGGTAATATATAATTTACTTCTATTTTTTTTCATTTCGTCGTAGAATTTGGAGGCTTGGAGTGAATCGGGCACAGACAGACGCAACGGGGATAGTTTTATAAAATGTAGTGGTTTAATGGAGTATTTTATTATTCTTCAGGATTTCTCTGATGCACACGTGAAGAACGAGTCGTGTTTGGAGCAAAATGACATGTTGGTCTCCGGACCTCTGTTGCAACTACAGGTAAGTTACGTTTTGTAAGAAACTACTACCATGATGGGATATCTTTAATTCTATATAATGATTGGCCAAGAGCGAGTCGAACTTGGTATCGTACCATTTATTCCGTGAGGGGGGGGGGGGGGGGAGAGAACGTTAAATTTTAGTAATTTTGTTTAATATATGTAATTTAAATTAAACTTTGCATTAAAAAAAAAGTTATAAGTAAGCCCTTTCATTTGATATTATTATGTCACACGAATCACTTAAATATTTTTTTTCTTTTTAATTCGATTATATATGTAGGTACCAAATTTCAACCTTTTCCGTCCAGTAGATTCGGAGAAAATAAGCTGTGACAATCCGACAGACATAGCATAGCATACCGACAGGGTATATAAGCGTAAATAATCGTTTTTTTTTTATAATTTTAAAATGCAGTAGTAACAATACTTATATTAAAGAGAATATACAAAAATTGAGCCCCACCTCCCCAAGCAGGGGTGACAACTCAATGGGGGTGACAGTCTTTTTGGCAGTGTCATCAACTTTCAGAGATCTGATTGAAATACCAATATCCATTAGTTAGATAATCCCACTTCCCACTAATATTGTAAACGCGAAAGTTTGTGTTTTACATTTGCCGTGTGAATGTATGTATGTTTGCTACTCAATCACGCCAGAACGGCTGAACGGATCTGGATGAAATTTGGCACAGAGATAGATATAGTCTAATAGCACATCACATACTTTATATCACGGAAAAATGTATGGTTCCCGTGGGATAAATTTGTCTTTGATTTTCTTGTAACAAAATAAAATAAAGTTTATAGGGGTCGTCCCCATACAAGAAAGGTTTTTTTTTCAAATTTCCAAAATAAATCGGTACAACAAAATACACAAAACGGACTTCAGCAAATCTAGTATTGTATAAAAAATATTAGAATTAGTACCTATCCTTAAATTATGTGAAATTATTGAAAATATGCGTGAAATTGATGACTTTCAGGGCTTCATAAAAGCTAGGTGTAGTTGATTGTCAATATCAACTATCAATTTTTTTTTTATATTTAGAGTATAGACAATTTAACATACTTTAAGAGTCCATTAACTAGAACTTGCTATTTTCAATAAGTTTTGTACAATACTTGATTTGTATGGGACAAAAGTAATGAGGCGTCTCTTGTTAACAGAGTTCGGACACCCTGGAGGAATTGTGCCTGGCAGGTCCTGCTGCGACCAGGGTCCAAGTAAAGTTAGAACCTCGTGACCCTCCTGAACGTTTACAGACCCTGGAACTACAACCTCGAGGACAGAGGTCTATGGTAGGTACCTACAACGTAGTAAATATATTTTATTATATCACATATTAGTTAATTTAATATAATTTAAACAATAATAATATAACTTAATAATTAAAAAAATCTCAAAACTACAAATTAAAAATTTCTTCCAGAGAGTCCGAATCCGCTGCCCTAGTGCCTAGAACACATAGCGCGTTACCCTTTTGAATTTCTAGCGCTATGCGTTGTATGAAAAAGGCTTTGGAGCGTGGATTGGATATATTATCTTTAGTCGGTACCATTTTTTACTCATGCACTCTTATTAATAAACTCGAAGTAGCGACGTAGTAAATTAACTGTGTTTCGTCTCCGTCTATCATAATGAATTGCAGATTTGTTAGACGGAGACAAAACTAATAATTTAGTATGATTTCCTTTACAAAGCTGTAAATTGGCTTCACTTTCAAGTAATTCTTTCTTATTCCAGTGTCCTTCCCAAATGGAGCAGCACATGATACTGACAGCTGAAGATACCGAGTTTGTTCCGCTACTTGTTAAGGATGAACCTATGTCCGAAGGAGGTACGTTACTAATCACGTGTATGAAATTAATAAAGGAGGTGATGGTATGCCGGCTATTTCTGGGATAAAAGGCGTGAATTGAACCGAATATGTAAAGGTTTTCAAAGATTTGAAGGGTTTTTTTTAAACTTTTACTAAGAGTAGGGTTTTGAATAAGTACTTACTTCAAACTGGCTATTACAAGAATATCATCAGCTAAATAAGTACCTCTTGTTTTCCGCTGGCTACCATAGTGCTGGTGAAGGTATAACATAAATAACATATTATAATAAAATTATAGAATACAGAATATGATCAGAAAAAGTTGGTATTATATTATATAGGTACAGTTACTGTAAATAGTTGCTACTGTAGCAACTAAATTTCTATCAGAAGTGGATGAAATTCCCGTCGTCTGAAATCGAAATAGATAATTTCACGAAAACTTATTGAAATATTCCAGAACAACAACAGTTGAGTGGCGAGGATACCAGCGACTCGTGTAGTGGTGAGCCTACCGTCAGTAAACCTGCCAAGAGCTGGAGCCAGCGGGACATGGACAACGCTCTTGAGGCTCTCAGGAAACACAATATGAGTCTAACTAAGGTATAATAAGTAATTTTGTTTGTCTATGTCTGTACCCCAGTGGAATGGAAATGATGGACAATGGTGTCCAAATTTCCTTTTAGTCATTCGTCCAATCGCCGGTGCGCCGCCATAGTGTCTACCGAAATCGACCACCATTACATCGCTAATGTGTGGCCTGTGTTTAATCTCGATCATACTGCTGGCCGGACCGAAGATTTTCGGTGAGATACCGGACCAGTGCGTGGGTTACATTTGGTGTAGGCGTGAACCAACGTTATTTATTAAAGATTTAGCATATCAGACCAAACATAAGAGTGCAAGCGAAGAAGTTCAAGAGCTAGCATGAACAAATACTAACTGACCTGACCATATATAATGTATATCAAATATGAACCTAATAACATTCCATGATCCAATCTGTGGGGTTACCAATGTTAGCATGCATGGCAATAAAATTGATTGATAGCTTTGGAAAGGTCAAAACATTTTTGTTACAGTTTTTACACCTTGGACAAATTCTTGACATTCGAGCGAATCAAATCGCGCACGAACCAAAGCGAACGATCGATACTGGATCGATTTTGTTACTGTTTCCGCGATCAGATAGATTGATTCACGAAAAACATCACGCTGCGTCTTTTGGAAGCGGAGCAGTAAAAATAAAATCAATGTTTCTTCGACGCATTGTGTTAATGTGTCGGGTGACCGGGAGTGATATAAAATTCCTTTAGCGAAGCCGGTGCTGGTCCCAAGTAGACGATACGTCTTTGAGTAAAGTATTACAGCAATTTCAGCAAGTTTAAATATATTTTCAGGCATCAGCAACATATGGTATTCCGTCCACAACGTTATGGCAGCGCGCGCACCGTCTTGGTATAGATACTCCCAAGAAGGAAGGAGCAGCCAAGAGTTGGAGTCCGCAACACTTACGAGCTGCCTTGCTAGCTTTGAGAGCTGGGGCACTTTCGGCTAATAAAGCAAGTAAAGCATATGGTAGGTAAATTTCTACTATCCTTTAGCTACCTATAGGTACCGCGTGATAGGTTCTAATCCTAGAACGAGAAACGAATTACTCATATGATTGTTGTCTGTATAGCAGCAAATGAATCAATCATGGGTTAAGGAAATTAAAGGAGTAGGTGCGTACCAATGAGCCTGATGCCTTCTATACATAGATCTAGTATATGTGGTGTCTGCTTCTATCTAGGAGTCTGTATAGCACGCTCTGAGATCACTCACTTTATATTTTGGAGGTATATTTAGGTTTCTATGATCTGTGGGTGCGAACCACAGAGTTGTGGAGTGCGGACACTTCGTCGACACGACGATAGTAGTGCAGGTAGGGTAGATGGAAATATTGGACCGAAAGCACTAACCATTCACGTAATAAACCTTTTAAAAAAAAGTGCACCGACTTCAAAAATTTGCACTGAAAAGTAAGAAATAATAAAAATTTCGTCGTAGAATTTGAAGACGGTTGGTGCCAAATTAGGATACAAAATTAAGTAAACATCTAAGAACATAAATATCTGTTCAATATTATATATTATGTTTGTACTGATGATCGTAAATTCCTAATAAATTATCTAGATTAGTGAATTTGGGTACCTACTAAGTTATTTCTAATTTGGCACCAACCGTCTTCAAATTCTACGACGAAATTTTTATTATTTCTTACTTTTCAGTGCAAATTTTTGAAGTCGGTGCACTTTTTTTTAAAAGGTTTATTTTACCATTTTAAGTGATTTTGCTGCCTTGAGAGACAAATAATAACGCAACTAAAAAAATATTGATGTAAAATAAAAAAAAATACCCCTGTGGATGTGGTTTGAACCATGTAATGTGCTTGTGCATCCTATGCACCCCATTACATTTAAACGCTAGACCATCGTCACGAAAATTGACAACTTCGTGTCAATAGCAACCGTTGCTAAGGCTTTTTCTGATACATAATTTCAGCCGTAAACAGAAATTAATTTCTGAATTTCTGAAAAACTACTGAACCGATTTTCGTCATATGTCTGTGAGATAATGTCGAGAAATTATTATGTCTTGTAAAAAATAAGTTGTCAAAAACGGTACATATTTTATCGAGATATCAAGAAAAATGTACTTATAAAGTCAGTTTTTTCAAAATTTCTGAAAAACTAATGAACCAATTTTTATGAGATAAAAATGGGACCAATCCGGAAGAATTATCTGTCGATTAAAAAAGAAACCATCAAAATCGGTTCACAATTGGCGGAGTTATCGATGTACATAAAAAAAAAAAAAAATAAAAAAAAAAAAAAAAAAATACGGTCCGAATTGAGAACCTTCTCCTTCTTTTTTTGGAAGTCGGTTAAAAAGAGCGCTGGCGGTCGGGCTATATATTATTGAAGTTGCTTCTAATAACAAACGTACAGAATTGCATTAGCGATTTACCCATATAAAAGCAAAAAAGTGGCAAGCCGTTATTACGTTATATCTTTAATTACCATCCGAAGGAAGAGAAGTCGGATATTAGAAAATCGTGACAATGGAAATAAACGGAACTTTTTCGTTATTTCACTTTCAATGTGATATAAGCAATGAATCAAACAAAGAGAACACTGTCACTGAAAATTGTTATTACCAATTTTTTTTAGGTATTCACAATTTTAGTATCTGTTCTATTTTTTAACGACTTCAAAAAAAAGACGTTACTCAATTCGACCGTATATATATATTTTTTTTATGTGTGTTCGCGGATAACTTCGTCGTTTATGAACCGATTTTGATGATTTCTTTTTTAATCGACAGATAATTCTTCCGGATTGGTACCATTTTTATGTCATAAAAATTGGTTCATTAGTTTTTCAGTAATTTTGAAAAAACTGACTTTATACAGTAAATTATCAGTATCTCGATGAAATATGTACCGATTTTGTCGACTTATTTTTTTAAGGATATAATAATTTCTCGACATTATCTCACAGACATATGACGAAAATCGGTTCAGTAGTTTTTCAGAAATTCAGTAATTTGTCTCTGTGTACGGCTCAAAATTATGTATCAGAGAAAAGCTTTAGCAACGGTTGCTATTGACACGAAGTTGTCAATTTATGTATCGACGGTGGTCTAACGGCTAAAGGTATGGTATGGTGCAGTTAAGGATGCAAATGGTTCAAATCCCATCCACAGCAGTATTTTTTTTTATTTTTCTATTTTTTTTTATTTGCGTTATTATTTGTCTCTCAGGGCAACAAAATCACTTAAAAGGGAAAAATAAATTAACTTTTAAAAAAAAGTGCACCGACTTCAAAAATTTGCACTGAAAAGTAAGAAATAATAAATATTTCGTCGTAGAATTTGAAGACGGTTGGTGCCAAATTAAAAACAACTCACTTTCCAAATTCACTAATCTAGAGTCTAGACAATTCATTAGGAACCTACGATCATCAGTACTACAAACAAACATATATGTTATTTATCTTCTTAGATGCTTACTTAATTTTGTATCCTAATTTGGCATCAACCGTCTTCAAATTCTACGACGAAATATTTATTTTTCAGTGCAAATTTTTGAAGTCGGCACACTTTTTTTTAAAAGTCAATTTATTTCAATAACAGTTTAAGAATAACATATAACATTGCAGGTATCCCCAGCAGCACCTTATACAAGATAGCTCGTCGTGAAGGTATCCGTTTAGCCGCTCCGTTCAACGCAGCTCCCACAGCTTGGAGTGCAGCTTCGTTATCGCGAGCGCTACATGACATAAGATCTGGTAGAGCTTCTGTGCAGAGGGCTTCAGCTCAGTACGGTATTCCTACAGGTACCTTTTCTTTAACAGTCTTTCAGTATTGTGCCTATTGTATCTATCTATAGGCTGGCCGCACAGGCGCACATGCCAGGTAGGTACTTGATCCGATTCTCGATGAGCCCCGCATAAATATTTACTTATTACATTCTGTTTCTACGCTCCAAAGTCGTGCGCCAGAGCTTGTTACGATCGGGTCGAAGAAAATTTTACAAAAAGCGCATGCATGTATGATGACCGAAAACCGAACGGGCGCACCGATTGTTAGGTTATTGGCTTTTTAAACCGTGTTACTGGTCCCATTTTTGTCGATAGAATTTTAATATCTTACCGTGGCTTTGAGTATTTAAGACTGGAGACGGGAAGAGCTAAATCACCGAACAATTTTTTCTGCCAATTTTGACGGGAGGGGAGGTAAACGTCTAGTACTAGCCCCTGTACCACTGTATTTTTCTGTCGTTTTATTGTCGCAACGGATTTTATGTTATATGATGATTATGTTAAAATACAAACATAATAAGTATAATTAATGATTGGAAACACTATGTTTCAGCAAGTTTGACGTCCTAGATCGCCTTTCCCATTTAAAACATCACAATTAACTATTTTCTTAGAGCTCTGTCTTGCGACACTAAACGATACCAACAAAATCTAAGGTTACTTATTACTGCGCACCTGGTCAGTTTAACTGGTCAAAGGGGGAAAAATTGGCGAAAGGGGAAGCCGGTCTATGGCCCCTCCATAGGCTTAGTACTCTATGTACCGTGGCCTTCTGTAATCTGTTGATGAGCCTTATGCGCTATTATTCGGATTCTAGCAGAGTGAGCAGAGCTCACACATTTGGATTAGCGCTGTCTAAACTGGATTTGTAATACAAAATTAGGGCAGATAAATAGTTAGGTGTATTGCAAATTCGATAGTTAAGTTATAAGTAGGTATACTGATTTTAAAATGAGGGTCCACGTCATGGAGGTTATGGATCTGTGGTTAGTACCTACATATTACCTCAATTGTCCACATTCACATAAAATGAAGGTTAGTCTTATTTTATGTCAGAATATAAATCTTGTGTTGTTCTGAATTGAAATTCTGGTAACTTGTAGAAGATTAGGTAAGTAGTTCGATTGAGTGTGCAAAGAAGTAACCTTGTATTGCTAACAAACAGCTTGCTTGATATACCTTTTCCACAAATATTCCAAACCAGAATATGTATTTATATATATTTTAGTTTATGGTAATTAGACTAAATTAAAGTTTGAATGTGTTTCAGGTACTTTGTACGGACGGTGTAAAAGAGAAGGTATAGAACTGTCACGCTCTAACCCCACACCGTGGTCTGAAGATGCCATGGGAGAAGCACTGGAAGCTGTCAGGTATTTGACATTACTCCTAAACTAATTCATTAAAATCTACAATGTCTTGTAACGAGTGTACAGTTCTGTCACAAAATAGAAGTGCAGGTTTTACATCATGCTCTCACAAATACATTTTTCCAATTATTTCAGGATCGGTCAAATGTCAATAAACCAGGCTGCTATACACTACAATCTGCCATACTCCTCGCTGTACGGACGGTTCAAGAGATGCAAGTACCAAGTACAGGTCAGTGTTCAGACTTATTTACAGCTAAATACAAGCTTAATTCTGCCTTTACTTTATCTGTTTATTGAGCGAATGGTGTAAGTTAAAATAGTGAGTACAAGATATAATATAACGAATTCACCGGTTGTACTGTGGTTGTACCGTGGTATAGTGGATATATTTTTAGACCCATGGTCATGGTACCCCCCATCCATAGTGCCTGATGTCAGAAGGAATAGCCTTAATTGAAGCTACCATCTTTGGACATATAGGTACTTTCGCCTACTTTGTAATCTACGATCGGGTTTTTAATGAAAATCTATGGCGCCCTCTGTCTGTCTTTCATGTCATTTCTGTACGAACTGAAACTATGATTTATTAAAAATAGTTTGGGTTCATCAAATGTTTTTTACAACTATTTTAACTAAAAACTGTGAAACTACATGTTTTGAAACCGGGGTGTTAACAGATATATTCTGTGACCGGAGCGATCTGAGTTCAAATCTCAGCCGTGCCATGTGCTTTAATCGACTTCTCGTACTTCGGAGGCCACATCACTTCTTAATATTTTAATATTCCTTTCAGGCTCACCACATGCCCCACCAGAACATGAGTCAAGACGCGGTCGAGGATCCTTACTCGCATTATCACAACGTTCCCACTACAAATGTAGCTCAAGAAGATATCAACTACATGCATCAATATCAAGAACACCCACATACATTGTTCCATGGTAATGGTGGAATACAAAATGATGTTTATAGTGGACAAGCAATGTACTACAACAATGGGATCGCTACAAGTTGAACTTACGAGGCCTCTACCAATGAGGCACCTTGACATCTACTTCACAACTATTATTTACTTGAACACAATGTTTTAAATCGATATTATTTTTATCAAACAAAGTCAACTTGAATTTGTAGATTTATGGGCTACGAAAAGGCTACGAACTGGCTACGTTAGTTAGTCCGTAGTTCTATACTGCAATGAGATACGTAATTAAATTGTAAGAATTGATATT
Source organism: Nemapogon koenigi (assembly GCA_963924495.1). NCBI lineage: Eukaryota > Metazoa > Arthropoda > Insecta > Lepidoptera > Tineidae > Nemapogon > Nemapogon koenigi. The sequence continues at coordinate 526,077 of OZ004640.1, read as the reverse complement.
TTTATAAAAATATTTATAAATAATCTTCCAGGATACGTAAATAAACGAAATGTCAATTTGTGAAGCATTATACCTACCTTGTAATTAGTTCATAATTATGATGGTTATGTATTTAGTTTTTATATTGTAACTTGAAAATAAGTTTATAAATAAGAGTAAGAGTGAATCTTGTGTCTGAAAAAAGCAATAACTTAAAAAAGTTTGTGTTTATTTTGTTTTCTTATAAAATTGTGACATTTTCGAGTAGAATTAGTTACCTAAATAATTGTTTAAATTAAACTGAAAACTTAAGTAAGTAGTCTTAGTAGAAACGGTTTGTTTAAACGTTAGTCATTTTACTAAGTTAATGTTATTTTGTTAACTACCGTTTACTAATATAGGTAACTAATTTGTTACATGCTCATATTCGTCCAGAATACGTAATAATGTGATAGCGTTTTAGCTTCATTTTACTTATTAGGTAGTACTTACTAGTCAGCTCGATTATTCTAGGGTACCTAGATTTATATAAGTACTTCATATTTAATTGAAAACGTCCGCTAATTATAAAGTTGTGATTTTAATTTGAACACGAGTTTAACAGACATGTCTGAAGCTTTAATAAATAAACAAATATAATACCAATACAATAAACTTTGTAGTAAATAGGTACTAAAAAGTTCAAATTAGCAATAACTCTCTTATAGATAGGTACCTATACTTAGTAACATTTTATATTACTCATTATAATTAATGCTTTTAGAAACAAATAAATATAAATTAATAGACTGGATCTAGGTATCTTTTCATTTATTTATCTACAAATCCCACGAAATGTGTAACTAAATATACACTGACGAGCAATATAAAAACCCACATCCTGAAAACAGTTTTTTTTTTCATATTGATACAATAAAACCAATAGTAAATTAAATTTTCTTGTTTGTTGTACATATTTATATAGACACTAGCTTTCCGCTCGTGTAAATTTTGGGAATGTAACATAATAATTTATCTTGAAGTATTTCCGGGACAACAGTTAGCCCATGTGACTGTCGGACCCTCCAACGTGCAATCATGTTGAATCGTTGTTCTGTATTGACATGAAACAAACAAACATATTTTTGACAAAGCCACATCTGCCACCATGCTTAATATTTCGTGATCCCGGAGGCAAAGTATATAACAATGCATTGATATTTCTTACAAGTTGGATAAATCAACTGAAAAAGGTAAGTGTGCCGCCTGTTACAGTAGTAAGTACATACCTACAACCGTAACAATGCCTACTTACTATATGTCTAGTAGTACTATATGATTGATCAAGTATTGTTGAGATAGTTACAATTTGGGAATGAACAAGTGGGAATGAAGTAAGACATTAGTGTTATACATAAAACTCCTTTATTCGAATATCTACAGTTATTATATGTACGTAAGTTAGGCAGTATTGTAGTCGAGCATAGACACACATATACACCATACACCGCTGGTCTCATATACTACATTTACTAGAGACGCATATTATGTTTATATATATTTAAATAGGTTTAGTGGTAGGCAGAGGTGCACAGACTTGGTAAACACACAATAATAATAAGTAACTAGCTGAATCTATTTAAATATAGACAAAATTGGTTATTTTAAGATACACAATAGTTCTGTTGAGAATGCTCCATTTAGCAGAGTTCAATTAAATAAGTCATTGATAATTACAATCACTACATAATAAATAATATTTATTATTTATATAAATTTCTTTGTATACTTACATATTATTTTACAATATTTAATACACGATACTAAATTAAAAATGGCAATTAAATATAGTAGATTGAATGATTTAGACGCATTTAATGCGTAAAATGATAATAATAATGTTGTCAAAGACAATTAATAAAGTATAAATAATAAATGATTTTAATTAGTTCAAGTTGTACGCTAAGTGACGAGTTTCATACGAAATTTAAAAGTATATATATGTACGTATTAATTGTATGTTTGATCTTTCTTATTCCTTTTGAGAGCATATAGTAGTAACATTGGTCGTCATACAAGAAAATAAACTAACAATTTGTCGGGACACAAGTAATTTCAATTTACAAACGATACAAATATTTAACAATAACAAGAATTCGTATACACTTTTAAAATTATTATTAATTCTCCACTCTTACAAATATTGCAAACATACCACGCTGCCGACTTCATTTTTGTGTACTTATTTTATTGTTTGTAACCATCTTGTTTATCTTAAAGTGCACAAAATTACAGGAAATATTATGTATACTCTCTGATAAACAAGCAGTTTGTAAGGTGATGTTTACAATGTCTGCAGAGAGCAGAAGACCAGCGGAGCGTAGTTCCAACTTACATCTAGTTACGTATCACGTCGCGCGCTACCCTACGACTAGATCGCGCGACCGGCTGCCGACGCTGACAGTTTACAACTTTACATGTACCAGTCTTTGGAAAGATCCACAGTTTCCCAATGTAAATGGACAGACATTAAATATAAGAATCTGTAAGTTAAATAATTCTAACAATATAGCTAAATATAAATAATGGCACGTTTGTTTGTTTGAGAGAGCTGTCTTGTGGATCTAATCATAAAGTATGGCAAGTGGTGCAGGCAGGCTGCAGAGTGCAGTCTCGGTCACTTCGTCATCTGTCCAATACCAATAAGTTAAACATTAACACTACACAGATATTATAAAGGATTACTTACAACTATATTATACAGTTTAGGCTCTATCAGGATCTTACTCACATTTTATATCTATATTTATACATAGTGGTTTCAAATGTATAAATGAGTACAACAGCACTAGACGATCATCGTTCATTACTTTATATAGAAACCAATGTTTATTTAAAACTCACAAGTCACAGTTAATGTTCGAACAGTCTACACCGGGCCGTAGTCGGAGAGCGGGTGTGCTGGGTGAGCGGGGTGTGCGGGGTGTGACGAGCGGGAGGTGTCGGTGCGGGCGCGCGAGGGAGCCCCGGGCGCGGGTCACACTAGCGGGGCGGGGTGCTTCACGAGGGGCGCGCGGGAGGCGGGAGGGGCGCGGGCGGCGAGGTGCGGCCGGCCAGAGTGGGGAGCGAGCAGCCGCCGCCACGAGTCTAGCGTCTTGCCGGACCAGATCCACACGCCCGATGTGATGCCCACTGCCAGCGACATGAAGTACTTGACCACGGTGGCCACGTACTGCGGCCGCTCACCGCACATCTCCCCGCACGCCGCCGCCCGCAGCCACCCGGGCCGCGCGCCCGCTTCGTAAGCCGCGAACGCTATAACCGCACCCGACGGGACCGCGTACAGTACGCTGAACACTCCGATGCGGATCATGAGCTTTTCGAGCTTGTCCGCCTTGCAGCCAACCCCGGCCGCACCGCCCTGCCGCTTGATCACCGACCGGATCCGGAACAGCGACACGAAGCCGGCCAACAGGAATGTGCACCCGAGCACGAAGCATGCCGCGAGCGGTATCACGACGAACCGTCGGAGCTCCTCGGGCGAGGCGTTGCCGGGCGAGCACACTCCTGCCACCGCGTCACCATCCACCGCCCCGGCCAGCAGCGCGCCCGCCGTCTGTCCAGCCGGCACAAGCCAGGCGGCCGCGTGGTAGTAGGGAGCGTACCCCGCTATAGCCTCGTTGCCCCACTTGAGTCCGGCGGCCAGGAACCATGTGAACGCGAGCATAACCCACCACACGCTCGACGCCATGCCGAAGAAGTAGACGAGCGCGAACACGAGCGTACACGCGCCCGGAGACGACGCGCCGCTCGCCAGCAAGCCGTCTTCGCACGCGACTCGCTCCCGACCGAGCGGCAGCCGCGCCAGGTAGCCGAGCGACACCATGAAGTAGCACGCGGCCATGTACACGATAGGCCGCTCGGGGTACTTGAAGCGGCGCGTGTCTATCAGGAAAGTGGCGACAGTGGCGAGCGTAGACAGCGCGCACAGTCCGCTCCAGGCGAGCACCCACGCGCCGGCAAACCTCCGCTCGTCCTCCGAAAAGAAGGCCCCGCGACACGGCAGCGCGCACCCGGGCACGCCCAGAGCAAGTAGAGCGGACTCGTTGCGGGCGGACGGTACGAGCGGAGGGCGACACGAGCAGGACGAGCAGGAGGCTGGTGCGGTGGCTGCGGGAGGAGGTCCACGCGGACGGGCGGGGCGGCGCGGTGGAGGGCGCGGGGCAGGCTCCGGCTCGTGTTCGTTCTCCGCCATACACAGCGTGTCGGGGTCACCCTGTCGCGGGAGTCTCTCGCACGCCATTCTCTCGGGCCATTGGAAGCCGTACTTCTGCATAAGCGGCGCGCAGCCCTGTCTGGCCCGCTCGCACACACTGCGACATGCCGGTAGAGGCTTGGCATAGTCCTCGAGACAGATGGGTGTGTAGACGGAGCACAGGAAGAACTTGAGCTCCGGCGAGCACTTGATCTCCACCAGCGGCCAGTACTGGTGCACCTGGAATCGAACATCGTACATTTTAAAACTGGAGAACATTACCTCTCATGACAAGTTGCGAGTATACATAGACATCACAAATATTTTCAGTGTGAAAATATGTTTGTTTGAGAAAGAATCGATGTGATTTTTTGCACAGTAGAACCGTAGAATGACATAGGCAAATTTTTCCATGCTTGTAAATATAAAGATAGTTACCTCTAACCCGGCCTCCTCCTGCGTGTCATGATCGAGCGCGTTAGGGAAGGATGTAAGGTTGTATCCGATCCCGCGACACATGGGGATGGTGATCTCCTCACAGCGCGGCTGCAGCAGACCGTGGGAGCTGGTCGTTAGCGCCGCCACTACAACAACTAGCCACAACACCATCGCTCTCCGCGACCGCGACATACTACCGCTCTACCGCCGTGGGCGCCTCATCTGGAATAGAGAAACACGTCTTGTTATTATGAGTAACTTGGCTTGGATAATTTAAGGATAGCAAGTTGCGTTACTGGTTCTATATGTATGCGACATATAAATCATTTTCATTTTGCCAATGAAGTTTTTGAAGTTTTGGTTTGCTACGTAATAGTTTTGAGTCTGAAATAATTCAAAGATCTCACGCACTGCATGCACCACATGTCCTTTAAAGAACATAGGAAATTAGAAGCCCTTTTAATTTTTTTTAAATTACTCGACTAATTAATTTTTTTTATATTGTAGACCTCGACAAACATTTTGATACCACAATCATCAATAATGACCTAAGACTTTTAGAGAAATCAGCATTTGAAGAAAAGAAGAAACCAAGAAACACTATCAGTCATAAAGCTAGGCTGCAATATTTCTGCTATGGTAATAAAAAATAGAACGAGACCATGAAACAAACGAAAGTACAATTTATCATGTAGGTCAAAGATTCATCAAATCTCAGTTTAAGTGGAGTCCTCATAAAAGGGGTTTTACATTTTATGTGCTGGCTTTAGATAAGGTGCTGTACTGCCGTGTGTGGCACTGTGTGGAGTGTGGAGTGACGATAATACGGACATCTTCCTCGTAATCATTACTGTCACACGTCGTTAAATAGGTACCTACCTACATATTGCAATTTTTTTACAATAGTATCTAAATGCGAAAATTGCAATTCGTAAATACATTAGAAAATTACGTATTCTCCAATGTGTAACGTATTTGTGTAATGTTGTGTAATTGTGTAATGTAACATCTAAATTATAAGACTCAAATAATTCTAATCATTTTAATATTCGAGTTTGAATTTCTTTACTTCCGGTTACAGACTTCCGTCCCATTTAACGAAATTACTCTCTATCATAGAGAGAGAGAGAGAGCAAAGATGTTACACATCAAAAAAGCCGTTCGCCGAAAAAAGCAAGAAACACTTTCAGTATTTTCTCCACTTTCTATAAAAGCGAAAGTGTGTTCTTTTTCTTTCTTTTAGGTCAAAACGGAAAAAATGGATCGAAGTGATTATGATCAGCTACTTTGCTGGGTTATTCCTTGGGGAAAATTCTTGTTGGAATTTAAAATTTATTTTTCGGCATACGGGGCTTGAAATATATTACGGCCCCCTCAGCCTGCACCGTGGAGATGTAGTGGTGATGTGGATGTGTGTAATAGAGTAGCGAGTAGAACATAATGTAAGTAGTGGTACATTAGGAAGTAACAGCAGTTCAATGAACGTTATAAAATTAAACAGTTTCTTTATTTATTTTTAAAAGGCGCACGCGTCTGTAAATAGCTTAGATTAACTCTGTCGAACAGAGTTATGGACGCAATAAAAAACCTCATGACGATCTACAATCGATATCTTTCATTGAGAACCGGTCAAGTGCGAAGCGGTAATCTAACTTCATATTCTGAATTATATTTTTTAGAGAACCTGAAAAAAGATTTTACTATAATATTATTATTGAAGAGAGTTCAAAAAGTGGATGCTAAAATGAGTATGGAGCGACGCTAGCGCCATCTAGCGGTTGGTAATAAGTATATGGTATTTACACGGCGTCCTTATGACCTGATGACGGCAAAAATTTTTTTCGATTATTAAACCCTTTTTGAAATATACTTCTTTAGGCGCGTTATGAAAAAAATATTATGAGAGTGAAATTATACGATGTAAGAAAAAAGTTACAGTATGAAGTTGCCGAGAGAGAAATTTTGATAGGATGAAGTTGCCGATACTGAAATGAAAAAAGCTACCAACAAAATAGAACCTCTATTAGTCGCGCATGTTGGCACGCTCGTCGCCTCTGATCACTGTTTTCATATTTATAATATTTATCCACGTGTTTTAGTTTCAGTTTCATACAAGTGCGAATTATATATGTGCTAATTATATTATATTCAGTAGTGATTTAAATTGAATATTTTGATTAATATTATTTACTATTCGTAAGTCATTACCGGAAGATGCTACGACAGTGGACATAATTTAAAAATAACATTCGAATAATGAGAGAATTTATGATACACTTAATGTAAGAAAATAAATAATTTATTTATTTAATGATGCCAAAGAAGTATAACTTCTCACGCGCGTATATAAGTACACGCATTTAAATTTTTATTTATTAAAGCTTTTTGTGATGTAGCTTTTTATATAATGTATCTGCGACGTAGGTATTACATATGGGTAGTAGAGTACCTAGGCAGTAGGCAGTAAGCAGTAAGCAGTAAGCAATAAGCAGTACGAAGCACATTCACCTGACATCGTCAACCGCACAGAGCACGTCGCACATTATTTTGTAAGTTTACGGTGCGGAGAGGTTGACGTCCGCTGGTTATACTGCTATTTTGCAAATATGGCGCCGTACGCGTTTAAATACACTACAATTTTCACGCCATTTTATCCAAATCCGTTGAGAAGTAATTGAAGCAACAAACCTCAAACTGGGTTTAGTATTTTTTTTCAAACCCCCCCGTAACTTGAACATTTCTAGGATTTACAGTTATTTATTTGATAAGGAAATGCTGGCAGAGAACGACCTAGGTGTACTTTTATTGAACATTTATAAAAATATGTTGATCTATGGCAATATTAATCGTACCTACACACAATCGCCGAGCATGTCTGAAAGGTATGATGTATATAAAAGGAGCGAAAGAGGTATGTCAGGATCGTAGCAAATGGCATTCGATTGTCTCTGCCTACCCCTCTTGGCGTGATGATAGATCTATTTGACAGTCGTCTGTAAATTTACGAAAATCTTAATTTTAATGGTATCGTATTATTTTCCTTAGAGGCAGTAACCAAAGTTAGCCACGATCTGACACACCTATTTTAATGATTTTCGATCATGATTCATGATGCATGCTCCACGATTTCGGGTGTTTTTTATTTCCACGTGAGCCAGGTTTATGATCGATCCCTGCATGGCTGCTTTCCCAAATAATGCGAACCAAGTCAGAGTATATATTATATAGTTAGTGTACAGTAGAGAGTGTCTGGAAGCTCGCCAACAGTTTTAAAAGCTCACCTTATTGACTAGCTGTCGCTCAAGTCGTTTCCGCGCCAAATGAAAATACCTCAGTTCAGTTGTTGTTTTAGTGTTTTGTAACGAGTTTCTTGCTTATTTCTACTTACCCACTGCAATGGGAATAACCTCCGCTAATGTCACATTCAAGAAGTATTTAAAGATTTTGTGCATTCTTTTCACAAACTTAACGGCACGAACTATGGGTGGTTGTAGTCATCCACCGGATGATGGATGACAAATAAGACCTCCATTGCCGGCTTATTGATAACACGGTGGTTATGCACGAGGTTTGGTGAGTATATAGGTACTGGATTCTTATTACTAAGGATCGTGACTCCAACCAAACGCATCAAGTTCTCCTCAACCATTTTCCTCCATCGACTGTGGTAGATGTGGCTAAAGGTGCAGTATAGGTTTTCGGACACTCATCGGATCATCGTTGATGCCTTCATTAATCAACAATGTCTCTTTTCCTCCACCCTCCACAAGATTTTCTTCATTGTACAGTACTCGGCGTTTGATATGGCACATCGGATACAAGAGTGAGATGTTTGGCTAAGATAGGCCACTTTCGGATTTGTAGAGCATTGTCTCTGTAACACAATGCACCTGACTGCGATAGACAAAGATAACACTATACAAAATCGAAATCAACCGAATATCTCGCTCTTGTCCCCGATGTGCCATATCAAACGCCGAGTACTGTACATACATATCAAAAAATAATAAATATTGAAAGTAAGACGAATGCTTGATATATGTGTATTGTATGTAGTATGCAGCAGGAAGCGTAGGCCATAAAAGTGACAGATGGCGACAGTGGTCTGTTTACGACACGATGCGGTTACGTTACGATATTGACTGACATCTTGCTGGGAGGTATCTTTAAAACTTTAATTACTTTGGCATTGTCCACATTTAGCTAAAAAGCCTGTTCAGAAGTGCACGGATCCCGGCTTAAAGCTAGCATTTTTGGCTCGCATTAGGATCAAACCCGAGTCTTATTAAGAGGATCGTGTAGCTCAGCGTACGCAGCGAAATAGGTATTTAGAAAATCATATTCTGTCTCAAGCGCGCTCTTCCCACGGGCATCAGTGCGACAGAGAACACTGCAGCTCGTGAGTGTTCGTAGGTATGTTCTTCGTTGAAAATTGCGTTTTGGGGGAAAACGATTTACACCTACTAAACTATAACGAAACCTTATAATTTTGGTGTCAAACGTTTTAGCAGATTATAATCTACGTACGTACGTTTTGCTTTTTTTGAAATTTTGCTTTGTTTCTCAAATACAGACGGTTTATTACGAGCAAGTTACGAACCAAAAAAACCGAGATTTGAGGGGCTTATAACTTTTGACCTATTACGAATTTTGAAAAAAGGAAAAAATACGTACGTAGTTTTTCATTATGTCAGTAACATATTACAAAATCGTTAAAATTAAATAATATTTAGGGATAGTAAAACGTTTTCTTCGTTTGTATGGACATGGACGCGGTACACTACACTCTTAATCTTTGTAACTACACTATGTTGCAAAAAAAACGAGCACTTAAGATATGTTGTAGTATATATTTAAATAATTTATATATATGTATTCTATGTTCTGAATGTTGTTCCATGTTCAATTACGCGTGCTGGCCACTAATAATGAACATTCCAAATTTAAATTTCAACGTTTTATGACAAATATTCTCTAATTTTGTATTTAAAACGCCAACTAAACGCGGGATTTTTTCTCAATATTATCGTCAATTGTGTTATTATTAACAAAATATTCCTTAGTTTCACGACTTTATTGATTAATAGAAGTAGTGCACAAGTGCACTAGTTTCATTACGATATGGACAACACAATATTAGCTAGTAAAGTCGTCACTCTTCTCGATGAAGGTTTAGACTAATGTTATGTGGCACGGCGGCTTGGAATTACACGTTCTAAAGTTCAAAGGATTTGGAAGAGGTTCCAAGAGACTGATTCTCTCTGTAGAAGGCCTGGTTCTGGCAGAAAAAGATGTACGGAGCAGAGGGATGATCGATTCCTTGTCAGTCAAGCTCTTAGAAATCGACGAAAATCTTACAATTATCTTAAAACCACCTACAAGAAGTGAGATTGGTGAGAGTTAGTAAATGGACTGTACGGAGGACACTTATCGAAGCAGACATACATTCTCACAAACCCGCTAGAGGACCAAAATTACTCCGTGGGCATCGCGTAGCAAGACTAAGATTTGGGCAAAATTTGTTACTATGGACAATTGAGGATTGGGGTAGGGTTCTGTTTTCCGATGAGGCCCGTATATGTCTACATGGTGAAGACAGACGTCGGAAAGTACTGAGAAGACAAGGTGAACGTTATGCCGACGTGTGCTTTGAAGAGGTAACACCATACGGTGGGGGATCCTTAATGTTCTAGGCAGGAATAACTTCTGAAGCTCGTACGGAGTTAGTTTTTTGCCAAATAGAGCACTTAATGTACATCGCTATATATATATATGTGGCCCTGATTAAACCTCATCCAGCTTCAGTAGGGGCGACCGGATGTAGGAATTTTCAGCCCCTACCTGTACTAGGACCTGTACAGTTGAACGCCGTACGCAGGGATGACGGGAACCTGGGGGGTTGAGCTGAAATGGGGATGCGTCCCCACGTAGGCAACACGCCTCCTTTGGCCCTAATTTCAGGCTAAACGGTTGCCTTCTCGGCTAACCACCGTGGGGGAAATGGCCAAGTGCCCCGTCAGAGGGTCACAGGTGAGCTGGGGGAGGGTCCGCTCAGGTCTTTTTCAAGATGTGTATGCGGATGGGGGTAGGCCACGCTGAAGGGGCAAGGTTGTGGGCGGGCACTGGCGGGCTATATACCGACCCGTTTCTGTCGCTTGCACCGAGCTTCCGATGTCGCGCTGATCCGCCAACCTTCACAGCTATATCGACCAGGTAATCCTAGTGCTACGACACTCCCATTTGAGGGCTCCATGGAGGGTGGGAAGCCTGGTTGACGAATTTTTAAACATCACTCAAATGGATAAATTTAAAGGTATCGACAAGGAAACGGGGAGTATGTCGGGAATTCAGAACCCTGGCAAACCCGACAAAAAAGTAAATGAGAAAACGGCACAGTCTGTTCCGGGGACCACGGGGAAATTGTTGGCGGGTTTACCTGCTGGCAAACCTTGTGCCCCTGGGCAGAGTGCTGTGGCAAAGCCACTAGTGGCGGGAGGAAAACCAAAGGGGAAACCCCAAAGTGGAACTCCTGTTGCAGGGCCTAGCCATCAAAACCTGCAAACAACCATGGCAGCAGCCACTGCATCAACATCCGCAGGAACTGCAAAACCCCTGGACGAAAATCTAGGGGAATCATGGACCATGGTAAAACCAAAAATCCGGCAGAGTACACCCCATAAACAGGAGGGTAGTTTGACCGCTGGAAGTAATTTCATCAAAAAACCGAACGCCAAGCAAAGGAAGAGATTCCGAAAGGCCCGTAAGGTACAAAACACCCAAGGCACCGATGCTGGACCTGGCCCGAGTCAGACAAGGGTTTACAGGGAGCCAGTGTCGGCGACGGAAGGTGCTAAACAAGACACCACAAAACCGAACACCAAAAGGGCTCGCCTCGACGACACGAGCTCCCCTAGAGGTGAGCACAAGAAGGCGAAGGTGGAGCCTTTTATTAGAAAACCGACCGGTAACTACGCCATGGCGCTGAAGAACGATCTGATAGCGTGCATCGTGACAGACGGCACCGGTATGCTAAACGGAAATCAATCTACCCTCGCACAAAAGGCTCTCCATGAGGCTTTGCGTGCGGACAACATTCGCATAAGTAACCTGATGGAACAGGACCCATCAGTGGAAATCGCGCAGCCGGAGTTCACGGGCAAACCCTCGTACTCGGATGGGGCCCTGAAGCTTCTGTGCGCGAACATACAAACCCTGGATTGGGTCAAAAAAGCGGTTGTAGGTCTGGCAATTCAACCAGACGTCAGGCTAAAAGTCGTCAGACCGTGCGACCTAATCCAACGTGTAAGGTGCGGTATCTTCATGCCGGGTGAAGAGAGTTTCAAGGAGATGGGGCTGCACCTGAAGATCCAGAACCGATGGGCTCAGGTCGAAAACTGGCAGCTCTACTCCTCAAACAAGTGCGGTGAAACCACCTTCATCATTGTGGGTATCCCAGAGGCAGTCATTGAGCCGCTGATGGAGAGAGGGAGAAGACTGACTTACCTCCTTGAGCCAGTCTATGTTCGCTTCCAGGGGCCGGGGAAGTCGTTTGTGACGACACCTCCCCAGCCTGGCAAAGAACTGGTACCCGCACTTGTACCAACAACTGAGGCAGCCACACCACAGCCGGTAGTACCCGTCGCTAACCCGGCAGTACAAACGACATCCGCATTGCCGCTGGAGAGACTGGAGACTATGTCCACCGGTAACCCAGACAGCGGCGATGAAAAGTGGATGGGGGTGATGGAGGACCTAAACCTAGTGGAGGAGGAGGGGTCAGACATCTAAGGAGGACCTCCCCACTATATGTAAAATAACACAGATAAACCTCAACCACAGCATGACCGCTACGGCTCAACTTCGGAAATGGCTTGAGGTAACAGACACCGCGATTACGCTAATCCAGGAGCCGTGGATTAGCAAATCAGGAAGAATACAGGGACTTACCAACATCAAAGGTAAGTTAATAGCTGACACGCAATCCCTACCAAGAACTTGTATCTATGTATCAAAAAACACAAATATGCAACCGTTAAACGATTTCTGTACTAGGGACCTGTGCGCAGTCAAACTTCCGTATATACGTGGAACGTGCCTGCAGGACCTAATCGTAGCAACGGTCTACATGCCAGATAATGAAAACCCACCACCACCGGAAATGGTGCGGCTTATAAATCACTGTGAGACTAGTAAGTATGATCTTATTATTTCTACAGACTCAAATGCGCACCATACTCTATGGGGTAGCACAAACACAAACTCTAGAGGTAAGTTACTTCTGGAATACCTATCTACCACATCTTTGGACGTAATCAATACGGGCTCAGAACCTACATACGTAACCAGACGCAGTAAAACTATAATAGACCTTACCTTGGCCACCCACGGAGCAACAAACCTCATTTCGGGTTGGCATGTCTCAAACGAGGCATCCTGCTCCGACCATAGGTGGATCCAATTTAATGTAAAGGTACTATATAAAACTACAACACCAAACAGAAACCCACGTAAAACAGACAGGAAAAGGTATGCCGAACTGCTAGAGCGTAAACTCCTCCTAAACAGTCCGTCTGACGTAGCGGTAAGCACTGAACTAATTGAAAAACAGGTTATCCTGTTAACGAAAACATTAACTGACTGCTACCACTCAGCTTGTCCCCTGACCTACCCTAAGGACTCCAGCGGTGACCGCCAATATAACTGGTGGGGACCGGAACTGGATCGACTCAGGAAAAAGGTTAGGAAGCTCTTTAACAGGGCTATGAACACATACGACGAGCTCGACTGGGATAACTATAAGGTAACAAAACAATTATATAAAAAACGTATTAGATTCTGGAGGACATGTTCATGGAGGAAATTTTGTGAAAATGTTGAATCCAACGAACAAGCGAACAGGGTAAGGAAAATACTATGTAGTCAAACAAACCACGACATAGGCTCCTTACGCAAACCTGACAATTCTTTTACTAACACACCAGAAGAAGCACAAAGGTTACTGATAGAAACACACTTTCCTGGCTGCCAACTGGTAAGAGAAACACTCTGGGAGGAAGTTTTAGCTACAACATCCACAGCAAGCTGGTCAACAGCTAACAGAGTGATAAACTATGAAAAAACAAAGTGGGCTATCAACAGCTTCAAACCTTTCAAGGCTGCCGGCGTGGACGGAGTCTTCCCGGCGCTTATGCAATGGGGTGGGGATCCGATTGTGTGTAACCTAACACGCATCCTGACAGCATGCCTAGCACTGAGATATATCCCTAAACTGTGGAGGGAAGTAAAAGTAATCTTTATCCCCAAACCGGGTAAAAGTGACTACACAAATGCTAAATCATTCAGACCCATCAGTCTCACATCTTTTATCCTAAAGACCTTGGAGAGGTTAATCGACAGAGACATTAGAGACAACACTCTTCTAAGGGTACCTATGCATCCGAACCAACACGCCTACTCCTCAGGCAAATCCACTGAGTCTGCGCTACATAGAGTAGTTGGCAAAATTGAGGAGGCGATAAATGACAAAGGACTATGTCTAGGTACCTTTATCGACATCGAAGGGGCCTTTGACAAAACAAGTTTCTCTAGTATCAAAACCGCGCTGACTAGGCACAATGTCGATGCGGCAATCACAGATTGGATCGTCAACATGCTAAGCAAAAGGGTAATTAGATCCAATACAGGCCAAGAAGGAGGAGCCATAGTAGCCAAAGGATGTCCGCAAGGAGGTGTACTGTCGCCACTCCTGTGGAACCTCGTGGTTAACGACCTCATTGCGTCACTAAATGGTAAACACTTCTACACAATAGGATATGCTGATGATCTCACTATCCTAATATCAGGTAAATTTGCCGGCACCATTTGTGAAGTCATGCAATCTGCCCTACACACAGTAGAAAAATGGTGCCACAAGTATGAGCTATCGGTGAACGTCACAAAGACGGAGATGGTGATGTTCACTAACAAACGGAATCTGGGTAAGTATAGACTACCAACGTTATTCAATACGGAACTGGAACTTTCCAGCGATGTAAAATACCTAGGTGTTATCCTGGACAGTAAACTGAACTGGAACAAGCATCTAGACAATAAAATAAATAAGGCAAGTATAACATTCTGGCAATGCCGCAGAATGATGGGGAAAAAGTGGGGACTTACCCCCAAAATATGCATGTGGCTATACACTGCTGTGATAAGACCAATACTATGCTATGGAGCAGTTGTATGGTGGTCACGGACACGACTGACCACTGTCAGATCCAAACTACAACAATTTCAGAGAATGCCCTGCATGGCCATAACAGGCTGTATGAGGACTACACCTACCTCAGCTCTCGAAATTATGCTTAACATCCCACCACTGCACCTGTTTATGCAGCAGGAGGCAGCGGCTTCAGCATACAGACTAAAGTCACTTGGACTATGGAAACACACTGGTACCACACACACTTCACTTTTGGAAACTATAATGACTGACCTGCCAGTGGCAGAATCCAAAAATGACAGAATACCGGTAAAGTATATATTTGATAAGAAATATAAGATACAGCTGTCTGAGGAAGTGGAAGACGGACTCAACATGACCGACTTGAGAATTTTCACAGATGGCTCAAAAACTAGGTCTGGCACTGGATCCGGGATTTTCTCAGAGGACCTACACATAAGTACTTCCACACCGCTGGGCACGAGCAATACAGTGTTCCAGGCAGAATGTATGGCAATCTGCCTAGCGGCCCATGCGATAATCAAGAGGAAGGTAAACAACCAGTCTATTCGCATACTGTCGGACAGTAAATCTGTCCTACAAGCCCTGGTAAGTAATAAATTTAAATCAGGTCTCATACTTGAGTGTCATACAGCACTAAACAAGGTATGTAACCGTAATAACACCTTAACCATACAATGGATCAAAGGTCATAGCAACTCCCGCGGTAATGACGCGGCGGATGAGCTAGCGAGAGCCGGTGCAAGCATGTCTGTAATTGGCCCCGAGCCCCTAGTGCCCCTGCCTAGCGGCTGGTTCGCATCACAACTCAAACAGAGAACAAAATGCATGCACAATCTCGAATGGCATAATCTTATGGAATGTAGACAAACCAGGGCAGCTCTACCAACCATAAACACAAGACTCTCAAAAAAGATCTTGAAACTAAAAAGAACCCAACTAAGATCGGTGACTCAAGCCATCACTGGTCATGGTCCTTTTAACAAACACTTATATAACATTGGCATTACAGATAGTCCGTTATGCAGGGCTTGCATGTTGACTGAAGAAACGGCTGCTCACATACTCCTAGAGTGCGAGGGAGTGGCCGTATATAGAATGAAACACCTCGGTTCCTTTGGAACGCTACTGGAGGCCTGCAACAACATCGGAGGTCTGCTGGGCTTTTTGGAGGAGCTGGGATGGGAAGAGTGATGTAGTTCCCACCACACGCAAAATAGGCGCCTTTAGACGTCGAGTTGCGGAAAACGAGCCGATCACCAAGTACCAAGTACCAAGTACATCGCTATATCTCAGAAATTCTCGTTCCACATGTGCAACCTGCATTGGTTGTTATGGGAGACAGGTCCATTTTTATGGATGATAATGCTCGTCCTCATCGTGCCGTTGCAGTATTCGCATATATGGAGGAAGTTGGGATTCCTCGATTGGATTGGCCAGCGAGGAGTCCCGACCTCAACCTTATAGAGCATCTATGGGACGTAGGTACTAAAACGCCGGGTACGAGCTGTAACTCCAGCTCCACAAAATCTCACAGAGTTAAAAACTGTGATTCAGGCTGAATGGGAACTGATACCACAATAAACCATAAGAAACCTGATCGGGAGTATGAGAAAAAGAATGGCAGCTGTCATAACTGCGAGAGGTGGTCATACTCCATATTGATTTTTGTGTAGGTTCATTTAAAAAAGATTAATTAAAAAAATTATTTTAGTTTAATTTGTCACTTCATACTCATTAAAATTACTTAATAAAATGGTTTTTCATTTTTTTATTCAATTTACCTCAGATTTCTACTTGTGATGATTAAAAAATGTAGAAATTCGATTATAATATGTTAAAACATCATAAAAAATAATTATTGAAACATTATTAACTTCAAAATATAATGATAACCAATTAAGTTTTAAGTGCTCGTTTTTTTGCAACATAGTGTATATTATGACTAATAGCTAAGTGGATATAAGATAACTAACGTAGGTACATTATTACATAAGAGGAATTTACAAAACTGCCCACAATACAAGCTGTTTATTAATTACTGGCTTTCTGCCAACGGTTTTGCTTGTGTGTATTAGGAAAACAATTATCATTCCCCTGACCTTACTTAATCTTTATGTTTTTTTTTGTACAGAGAGAGCGGGGGGTGACTTTTCTACTTGTGCGAAATCATGATAAATTAAAAGTTATCTGCATTTATACACATAACAATATAAAAACCTTAAATCTAATCTAAACATAACTAAATAAACCAGATCCGCGTGGAATAGTATCAAGAATACTGGCGGCATTTCCCTGCTGAATCGCGATGCTGATTCGTTGAGCGAGGAAGGTGTCTGGAAGAGATGATAAGTCGCGGGGATATATCTTTTTGGCATTCGAACCCCACGGACCTAGAGTATATTTTTTATACTTTTATACTAATATCAATCTTTATAAGATATATTTTATTTGGTTCGAAAATATCCACGAGCTAAACCGGGGTCGGAAAGTTAGTTAATTTATAAAAATACAAATTAACTGGTGTTTTAAGATTGTTTTACGCCATTTTTGACGATGGTTCACCAATAAATTAGTCGGAGTTTAGTCGTTTAGTCCGTACCTTGATGGCGTAGTAAAATATAGTGACTGATCGCGACGTAGAAAACATCTTTGGAGAATTAATTGACGCGTGTAAACCGTTTAACGAGGGTCCAGTCGATACTGTGGTGTCGAATAGTTAGGTAAACGACTATTTTATGTTATTTGGTGTTTAACTTTATTGTACTTATACTAGCTTTACGCCCCCGGCTGAGCCCGTGAATATTTTTTAACAAAATAAAATATAGCCTATAGAACTTAGGAGCTTAGTAAAATAATTTTCACAATCGGATTAGTAGTTTAAGAGATTATTACCCCCTACATCCAAACGTACTAACTTTACCTCTTTATAATATTAGTATAGATGTAGATGTAAAAGTTGGTATGTTTTATTCTTTTCCAGTGTTCACTCTGTCAACAGTTGAAGTTGCCACCATCTTTAATTTTTTTTGATCTGAAGACTTCTAGAGAGTTTCATGTAAATATTAGAAATAAGTTGCTTACTAATTGTTGGATCAAGTATAACGAGAAGTTGTGAGAACTTTAGCATAATATCACCTCAAGATATATCCTTCCTTTAATAATTAGAAAGTTGTCGTTGATTTAGTTGTCATTTTGTGAAGCCTAGCGAAACTAAAATTATATTATTGTAACTTTACACTAACTTTTACAGTTTTCAGAATTACGGTGAGATTGCTGCCTGTGTTACAAACACACAACATAACATACACAACAACGGTGTGTACATGTGAGTCACGGCGAGTTGAGATAATACAAACAATGAGCCCATTTACTGTTGAGAATCTCTCAGGGTAATGTACCTTCATGTTGATGGGTTACATTACCTACATCACCAATGGATTATTACGACTTTCTCATCTACAGGGTGACTACGAGTTGGAGACGGGAGTTTAGCAGCAGAGCTAACAGGTTGGTTGACATAAGAAAGTTTTTCTAATCTTCACTGAATAGAAGTGATCAGTTTTTATCTAAGCACACAATTTATAAATGACTAGCATTCCGCCCCCGGCTTCGCCCGTGGATATTTACGAACAAAATAAAATTGGTTACATTATTGGAGTTTTTGTAACGATCCCTAATATAGCCTAGAATTTTTGAAATCAGCACAGTAGTTTTTCAGTTTATTCATTACAAACATACACACACACACACACACACAAAAATACAAATCTTTCCTCTTTATAATATCTATTAGTATAGGTTGGCTGGGCATAGCTGAATAGCACAACGTTTTTGTAACAAAATATATATTGAAATGATCTCTGCTATGCTTATGAAGTGTATAAAAAGTGAATCAGTGAATGTCGTTTCTTATTCCGTATTGTAATTCACATCAAAAAGTATAAATCAACAGTTAGAATGTTGCAGTACCTTGTGTTGTGTTGTCTGTTTGTGTGTCACATTTTCACTTTGCTGTCGAAGTCATCAAACGTATTATGTTCCTTAGTTTATGCGTGAGAACCGCATCCACAGACTGTATTAGAGAGAGTAGAGAGTCTGCAATTTCTTAATGGCTGTATTCCTGTATCAATATTATACCTACTGAGAATATCAATATGTCACGATCATATTTTTCTTACATAATATTATAATAAAGTTGAAAAGTTTGTTTGTTCTCTGGGAATACCCGACGGATTGATAGCCCAATTGTTGAGGAAGGCTATAACATCACGCTACGACCCAAAGGAGCGGACCAGTAATCATTAACTCGGGTGCAACCGCAAGGCACAGCTAGTATTATTATAAATATGTTTGTAAGAAGTAAATTCGAAAGCTTTAAGGTAACTAGATAGAATCTATTTACCTCAACAGAACTGGGCACTCGTTAGGTATAGTATCACAAATACCATAGTCTAAAAGGGACTCGGACAGTTCAAAGCCGGAAAGCTTGGTAGAATCTGAATGTCACAAGAAAGCTCCAACAGTCCTATAGAGTATAGAGTTACCCTTAGAAGTTAGCAGTGGTAATTAGGCCGATCTGGGTCATCGTTTATACAACAATTTTCCGCTTCACAAATCAAACTTAGCTTAGGGTGACTAAAAGACAGGACCGGACCCAGACAACTTTTAAACTAGGTACTAAGTGTACGGATCTACTTTATCGAGGTTGAAATTTTTGTTTCGTTTTAATTTGAATATTTTTTTAATATATTATATATATTTCATAATGACGTGTTTAAATTATTGGCTACTTCAATCATTATTGTGATGTTTGATTTCAGTCAATAATTAAACAAATAATCACAATTTTATTAAATATTTAGCGAAAAAAAACTCTCACAAATTCTTTAATTTAGGTTCACTAAGTCAGTAAATTGCAATCCGTTGAGATCAGCCTTTTTGTAAGAACAACATAGGTACGTTGATGGGCACTTTCCTTGGGATATCCGGTAGTCTCGACCGACGGCCGGCGGCTCGCGCTACATATTACAAGATATTTTCATTTTCAGGAGACACCACATTTGTAACTTATTAAAATATATAAAGAGAAGTGGAATTATGCAGAATGAGTAAATATGTATTCTTGTTTTAAATCTCATGTATACAATAACATGTGTCATTTAGATAAAGTTTTTATCATTTGGAAGAAGTACATTAAGTATACCAAAATATAAAGTTTATATAAAAGTAAAAATGTTAATTGTTGTAAAAGGCGAGGAAATATTAATGTCGATCTGTAGGAAGCGATCGTCAAGTAAACAATATTTTATGTTTATTAGTGCGGAGACAAGGCCGAGCTACACAACACACAGCCTGGCAGCATGATAAACAACCTAACGGCACATTATTTTAAACTGTTTTGTGCTGACGGGACAATACAATAGGATTGCCGCGTGGCGAAATGTCGGACGTCTACGTTTGCGAATTTCAACAAAGCGCACTACACTGATTTACTACGGGGTAATTTAAACGGCTCTGAATAGGGTAAACCACTTTATAAAATGTCATTTCCTTTTGTTTCTAAACGAAGCTCAGTTTTTTCCTGGCAGCGTATCGATCCCGCGCAGGTAAGGGACCGTATGATTTATTACCGTCGTAGTTTGTTCAAATAATCGATCCCCTTGAAAAAAAATTCGCTCCCCGTCCCAAAATGAATCGTAAACAGGAGGGAGCTAGAGCGACATCGGCTCGTGTGCGTCGATCTCTGAACGCATCTCGCAACTTTAATAGCTTTCCGAAAATACCTCGAGTGTGGCGTTGCTGTCGAGAGCGCGGGGTAATATTTGGACAGTGCCGTGCCTTGCAAAATTTTAATGCAAATTTATTAGCTTAGCACACATTGCCGAATTTTATATATAATTTAGCGAACAATAAAATAAACCGTGCTCCGGTCCATGATGCGTCATACCAATAATAATTTGTAAAGTAAACAGCATAGTATATTTACTCTCAGGTGTTTTATGAGCTTATTGCTTGATTTTAAGACATTTCTAAATAAACAATAACATGCACGCACATGTGGAGTAATTTACCTATTTTCGTATTTAGCGCAATAACGATAGAGCAGAGAGTGGCAGCACTGGCAGCCCCTTGTTGAGGAATTATAAAGTAGTGTAGAACAAACATTATAAGTAATCTTAGATTACATATTACATACAAGATAAGGCACGGATTGGAACACCGGACTGGCACTATCTATATCTTTGGGGAATTTAACTTGTACTATAGCGTCTATATAGCTGTTGAAGAGCTACTGGTTGATAACATCTATCTACCTACTATTCTGTTATGATTTCCAGGAATTATTGATTGACCAATATTTAAAAAATATATCTATATATGTACTGGCTCTGTATTTAATCCGTTATCAAAGTCTAGATATGCTTCCTGAAGGATCTCAACTGTGTAAATAATAAATATGAACATTCGTACAAAAAATAGTATATCCGATAGATATGTCAAAATATGTATGATCGATGACAGAGCGTGTTTAATTAGGGAGCTGTTATCGGTCTTGTATGATTTATAGATATTGCGTCCCGTACTGATATGATAACGGACAACAGTACTGACACGTCGTTTGGTCCTACATTGTAGGAGAGAGTCTGTATACTAATGAGAGGAACTGTCACTCATCGTGAGCTGACCAAAATGTCAACAGACTCTAGCTAGAGTTACAGTGAAAATTGACATTTAGAGAACTAATGACCAACACTGCATAAGGCAATACAACATAACTTACATAATCAAACACATACGGTAAATTGATTATTGGACTTTACAAAACCTAGTTACGATACGAATGAACTTGTGTTGCTATAAACAGCTCCATCACGCCCTTTCATATTGTGGTGTACGGGATACTGATAACAAATCAATGCCAAAGCGTGCTGGTTATAATAATGTTGGTTAGAGTGAAGATTGAACCTAGGACCGTGTCGACTGTCGTATACCTACTACATTATTATACAGTTACTGCACTGGCATGTTCCCGCTGAACCACCCGCTGGTAACCCAACCCTGGTCGTCCATTTATCAAGTTTATTTTAGACATTTCTGATGTTACTGCAGTATGTAGGTACATTACTACATATAGGTTCTTACGTAGAATATGGTAGGTATTTTATTTCTGCTAATTTTTGGACACCCTAAATTTTTGATATATGGCCATTAGAATTTGTGTAAATACAATAAAATGTTATTGTGTTTGCACAATTTATAAAGGTCAACAATGACGTGTTTAATGTTGTTTTTATAATAATTCATTTGCAACAAACACTGTTCATAAAATTCTCGGAATCTCAATCGGTACAGGAAGCTAGAATAAGTAAGTAATGTTTTGTTTAATTCGTCAACTGGCTAATGAGTGACCATATAAATTGTAATCTGCAAATGTAATGTTTCAGTTTGTTGTTTCAGAATGAGTTCACAATATAGTTATCGTGTTTCCGAGACAAAGAAGACGGCCAGAGACGGCCGGCGGCGCGGCGGCACGTTATAACTAAATAGCTATAATTTGTAAGCGTGGAGAGGTTTGTTTACACAGCAGCTCCGTGCTCCATCCAGATTCCAGAGGTATGAGGCGGACATCGAACCTGCTGCCTGCATCTTTACAGCCACCCAAATAAGCACTAATTACATTTAATGCGTTTTACCCGTAATTAGCGGGCGTTAGAAACAGAACGCAGAGCCACAACTGAACTAACGCCCGTTTCAAAGATACGTTGTGTGTGAAATTTAGCTTGAGGTGGTCGTTTCTAGGGCGCGATCGTCGGACGTCGGCTACCTGTGTTTTACTCAATTTGGCTATTGTTCTTATTTTATGACACGCGGAAAATAGGTTTTTATCGTTTCGTTTGTTTTGTACGATAAACTTTAGGAGAGTTGTGCATTTTTGTACAATCAGTACTACTGTAGAAACTTTGTATTGAATGAAACGGCTGAATGGATTTTTAATAAACTTTCAGAGATTATAATAAAGTTTGTTTTTTTGTTTGAACGCGCAAATCTCCGGAACTAGGTAGGTACCAGACGGATGCTTTTAATAGCCCAATTCTTGAGGAAGGTTAGCTTTGGGGACGTGTAAACGAAAGTCGTAGGCAAGTGCTGGTAAAGGTATAACAAGTTAGTTGATGACTAAATTTACACAGAAAAATGTGTAAGCAAGGAATTCATACCTACACCATAAATATTATAAATATGCGAAAGTAACTGTCTGTCTGTTCTAAACTGGCTTTCACGGCGATTTTGATATAATTTGATACGGAGAAATCTTGAACCCTAGGGAAAGACATAGGTAGGTAGGTATGCTACTTTTTTTTAAACCACCCCCTAAGGCGGCTTAATAGGAGGATGAATGTTAGTTTAGGCCCCTCTGAAAGCTACATTATAATACATACATACATAACTAAGTAGGTGCGTTGTGTTTTACTTGGATGAAAGTTGTAAACGATTGGTGCGATTTTATGAGTCAGACAGCTATTTCTGTGTAGGCGCATTAAGGTAGGTATGCCTCTGAAAATGCATCCCATGACAATGTACTGCCTCAGCCTAGGTACCTACTATATATTTAGTGCCTAGGCCCTAGCGTACCTAACGCCTAACTAACCTAAGCTGTTATTACACAGTAGCTGATCGGTAAATCTATCTAATATCTATACTAATATTATAGGTAAGGAGGTAAAGTAAGTTTGGATGTAGGGGGTAATCTCTCAAATTATAGATCCGATTTTGAAAATTCTTTTACTAATATTAAGCTACATTATATTATCCCTGAGTGCTATAGGCTATATTTTATTTTGTTCGACAATTTCCACGAGCGAAGCCGGGGGCGGAAAGCTAGAATATAAATTATGTACATACTATTTCATCTGGGACTGTCCTCAGTTTTGTTTAATTGTTATGGTGAATACATTGAACAATATGTCCAGATTATAGAATAAAACAATTTATCAAAGAGCTACCATGTAACATTTTGACGTTCGATGTGACGAATTTTTATTGTTTGCCTACGTTTTAATAATTATTTTTAACTCAACAATGATCGTTGTCACTTGCCAGTGTCCATACTGTCCATGTTGGCAGTGGTAAGGTAAGGTACTGCTACAAGGTAGCGTGATGGTGCGGTAGGTACTTATAATATGGTACTCACCACAGACCACAGACCACAGCTGGTAGTGGTGACAGAAGCTGCCTCCACGCTCCAAGTAGTATACAAAGTACACTATCGATCACACTGTCGCGAGCTCGGCCCGGTTTCTCACAGTTACCATGTATTTATACACTCGGCAGGCCCCAGATCACACTCTACACCGAGCCACAATCCGGCCGGAGGTTATCACAAGAAATGACAATCAGCTGTCTGATTATTGCAAACAATGATAGCGGTCTCGGTTTATTGCACTCACTACGACACGTACACAACCTTACTCCGCGACGCGTCGAGCTAGACTGCGGGAGTCGGGAGGGGGAGAAATGGCCGAGACTGGCCGAGAGACGGGCGGCGGGGGTGGAGCGCGGGGAGGAGTGGGGGAAGGGGACAGCGTACCTGTAAACACGCCGCTAGGTGGCGCCAAGTGACATTATACGACTACGAAAACGATTTATCAACATTTCCAGTACAGAGAATACCAAAATCAATTTACGTCGAATTGAATTAAATTCTGAGGTAATTTTTTCTTTCCATTTTTGATGAAATTATGTACAATCATTTATATTATTTACCTACTGGATTAAATGCTACCCACTTCCGTTTCCGGCGGAAAGCGCTCGACGTTCGCAGATTACAATTTATATTTGCGTCCCCGCTCTACTTAAATTTGTTTAAATCGTCGCCGGAGCGCTGAGTAAATATCAAAATTCCATTAGATCTCCGAACGTGCTTTTTGTAATGGAGGAGAATCGATTAAAGTTTGTGGGGGGCGGCTTTAGAAGGTTTTATCTGAAGGGCCGATCAGCACGTGAAACTCATTTTCAGAGTTTTGCTGCAAATAAAGGAATCGCTCCAACTGTCGTCTAAATGAAAATTTTCATTTTCTAACTTACAAGTTTGTTCGCAAAAGTTGTTCTAGTTCTATCTTTCCGCCCAGGTGGTTTAGAAATAGGTAGTTATTTTTAAATGTGAAAAAAGCCTAGGTATATTATATATACTATATGTCTATATTTTACGGATTAGTTAGCTAGCTAGTGCATAGAATTGATCTAAGCTAATCAATAATAATTTCATGATAGGTACCTAGACTGTAGATTATATATATAGTAGGTAGACATACCTATAATGACTGCAACCATCCTCCAGCACAAGATATGAAGTGATTTATAGTTTTAAAGATAGCGGTCTCCCACTGCTCCCAGTCTTAAATCAATTATGACGGCGACTGTCGATGCAAGGTGTTCATTTATAAAATACTAGCTTTCCAGCCCCGGCTTCGCCCGTGTATTTTTTCGCACAAAATAAAATCAAACAAACAAACTCTGCAGCTTTATTATTAATAATATAGATAAGTTTAAAATAATTACTGTATTTTAAAGTGTCAGCGTTTAGGCATGACACAAGGTTAAAAACATCACGGAGGTCATGTTAGGGGGTGGAGAACTGGAGAGTAATTAGACCAATGTCCAAATTCAGCTTGTGGCTATACTATATATCCAGTCGCAAGTCTGTCACCTAAAGACCTGTAAATACGATGTTAAGTATAGGTATTCTAAGTCCATGGTCACTGCCTCTATGTAATTTCCGCTATTCGTGTAGGCACCTACTGTTTTGCGCCAACCTTTTGGTCTTGAGTAAATTGAACCAAGATCTTCAGTTTTACGACAATATTTATATATTAGTAAACAAGTAATATAACTACATATTTTTAATTACTAGCATTTCCCTTAAAACTGTCTTGAATGTATCATTATCTACAACACACACAAAAGAAGCTGTAGTTAGTCAAAACATATTAAATAGTAAAATGGGTTTTTTGAACAAAAACATACAAACTGAACTTGGTATTTATGATATGTTACCCCAAATCAAGTCCACACTCCACAGCCGAAGATAGCCCCGTTTTAATTAAAACAATAAAACTGTTATCATTATTGATTGTAATTAATTTAAACATTTAATTAACAAACGTGATACGAGCTCACACTTCTAACATTTTGTTTGTCTGACTCACTGATTTCGTTCTTAGAACTTTAGGCGACGATTTTGATAATCAACTTTTATTAAGTATTACTTTATTAATTTACTTCGAAATTGTTAATTTAGCACCTTTTATTATTTGTAATTAAAAATTAATGTTTGATACACCATTTTGAAGATTACTTTCCCCTCTAAAGGTGCGTCGGTGGCCGAGTGGTTAGACGTCTGGTATTAACTAGGCAGATCCCGGCCATGGGTTTTTTAATTAAAACTTATGTAAATAATCCGACAAACTTAAGAGGCTTTTCCATCTAAATATACTAAATATACCTCAACAGAACTGGCCACTCGTTAGGTATAGCCTTACAAATGCCATCGGCTAAACGAGGGAGATTTGGTCTTCCGCTGAATAACCGTAACACGGTTTTGGGAGCTGTAAGGCAACCGTGAAGATAGAAAAAAAATTATCAAAATTAAGTGTTTCTTTTAAAATATAATGGAGCTCAGTCTAACCACGTGATATGTGTCAGCTCAACTTATTTAGCGCAAACTATATAGTAATATAAAAAGCTACTATAATTTTAAGATTAAAAATTCCAATAATAGTTGGTGTGATTGTGAGTGATGTTTGACCTCTTGATGCTCTCGTCTCGTAGTCTGTAGTTGTAGGTACTCTCGTGTAGTGTCATAGCGACACCCGATATGTAAATATACATTCCAACAGCCCTAACCACAATGGGAAGGTGGGCGAATGTTCGTTGTGTGGACTTGTGGGTTGTGGGCGACGGGCTGTAAGCTTGCAACCTGTGTTTGTGATGAATTTTCAAATTTTTGCCACTATTTGTGTGAAGGGAAATCTGAATGCGGTTGATACTTAGTCTAACATTGTTTAGTCAGACTATAAAGCAGAGTTTTGTCACCACAATATAGAATAGAAGTCGATTCAATTCCCACTCGTTCAAAAAATATGCTTTAATCGACTCCTCGTGCTTCGGAGGGCACGTAAAGCCGGCCGGACACATATCTATTATCTAGTTCTGTTCAACATGGATAACTGGCGTCAAGTGGACACTGTTACTGGTACCTCTGGCCACACCGCAAAGTATAAATGCCGTGAAGGTGTGTTTTGTTTGTTTGTATACATAATTAATATGTCAAACAATCATAATCAAATAAATTTAAGGTAGAATAATATCCAAAGGAGATTCTATGTCATGTCATGGCGACCAAAGCACGCGTTCAGTCGTGACATGATGAGGAATCCGGTTTATCCCGCCCGCGCTATGATAGTTGTCCTTAGTCTGTGATTAATAAGACATATCACAGTCGGCGGGATAATCTTAGATACCGATTAATCGGCATATTGATACTTGACATTGGCAAATCGTCGATTAACATTGGTGGATCACGATAAAAAAAGTGGTCTAGTGGTTTGGGAAGAGTCTTGAAAATACTTTATGAAAGTGGAATATGAATTTGACTATAGTGAAACCATTCTTTATTTTAAAAGGGATGTACGGGGTAATCTCTGAAACTACTAATCCGATTCTGAAAATTCTTTCACTAATAGGAAGCTACATTAACCCTGAGTGCTATATTTAACGTAGTCATAGAATTTAATGGTTGCGAGCCAGATTTTACTATAATAAGTTCTAACAGTACAATATTTTGTAATGATAATATTTAGTACCTACTACCAGGAATAATTCAATGTAAATCCCAAAGAGACCAAATATTATAACCATGCACTAAACAATAATAGATAAATGAAAGGATTACAATCTCAGAAAGGGTTTGTATAGTAGTTTTTGTCGTTTTGTGGTATTAGGGCGTTATTGTTTCCTTTTGAAACTTTAAAATGTTTTGAAAGAATGACTCAATAATAAAACCTTTTATTGTAAGCTTCTAAATACCTGCTAAGAACTTCATATTCTATTCAGTATGAAATTTGTTTTAAAATCTGGCTGCGACTTTAAAATTAGTGGGATATTTTATTTAAAAGATTCTGAAGTAAGTATTTAAATAATTGTTTTCAAGATTTTTGTTCAAAACAGGCTCCGAAACGGCTGAATGAATATTAAGGACGCCTCATAACTTTTGTTCTAAACAAATTACATGGTTCACGACTTCTTAAATTACGGGATAACTATGTACGGGATGACTATAAGGTATGTATGAAGCCCTGAAAGTTATCAATTTCACGCGTATTTTCAACCGATTTTGCGACTCTAATGTACCATTTTCTCGTATTTATCCTATACACAATTTCACATACTTTATGGAAACATTAACTACAACTTGCTATTTCTAATAGTTTTTTTTATAATACTGGATGTCTATTTTGTGTATTTTCGCAAGACCGTTTTGTTGTGAAATCGTTCTTTCTCATGTTTCTGGTAGTACGTGAATCTTGGCTTATCCCTTTTTGCAGTTTATCTCTCTAACAACTCTCTTAAAGAGAACTACTGTTATAATGAGACTGACAATTGCTTCTTAGAGCATTCTTAAATAATTGCAATTCGTCCTTTTTTTAAAGTATTTATAGCTTAATGTTAACTCGATTCAGGCACAATATGGTATCAATAGACAATTTAACGGCTTGTTATAAATTATTTATTTTCATTTATACGTGTCTGGATAATAATGTAGGCGCCACCGAGACCAAGCTGTCACATGAGGCTAATTTATGATTGTACTAGAGAGAGCTATCATTGACTATTTTTTTACAGGTTATCCCAAGAAGGTTGATGATGATCCTCATGATGACAAGTGGCGATGTTATTGATTCAGGGTATTAGTGGAAATATATACCGTCATACCTGTTTCCGAATAGGGTTGGACAGGGTGGATGGAGCGCTACTTATTTAGATGTTTACATAGATGTCTATTTTAGTCTACGTTTTGGTCGTCCTCTCATTCTGATGTTCGGTATTATATATATTTTATTTTAATGATTTTATTAAAGTTAGTTTAAATTTGGTAGCCGTGAATTAGCGATAGCCTTGCCACTTGCAATGCGGAGTGCTTATTATAATTTAATATAAAGAAAATATGAATGTGTCGGTAATGAAGCTTTTACCGGTTACCGAATACTGTGACATACCTACTAATAGTTAGTTAACATATAAATAAGACAAATTGTATAAAAAACTTGATATGTCTCCCACACTCCCACGCACCCCGATGTCTATGTAATGGAATAGTCGTGAGTTCAACTTTCATGTGTTACAAAAGTTTAAATCTATATGTCTATCTATCATCACGCCTTTTACCCCAAGAGAGGTAGGCAGAGACAATCGTATGACATTTGTTACGATCCTGACATATCTCTTTCGCTTCATTTATGTTCAATATTCATCATATAACTTTCATACATGCTCGGCGATTGTGTGTACTTTTAATATTGCCATCGATCAATACATTTTTTATGTGTTCAATAAAAGTACACCGAGGTCGTCCTCTACCAGAATTTCCTTTCACTTCAGCTATATAAACCTTTTTAGTCAATCTTTCATCCTTCGTTCTTTCAAAGTGTCTAAACCCTCATTTTAGTCACAACATCTTTCACTCTGCATTCTTCTCTAATGACATCAATAAGCTTTATAACACACATTCTACAAAGTTTAAAATCAACTTATAAAATGACATTTGTCTTATAGTAGGACTTATTTCTTTTGTATTTCCAGCTTCGGCCGTGAAAATTTTGTTTCATTGCTATATTTTACAGAACAAGATCTTTGTTTTAAAATAAAACATAGCCCAAGTCCATCTGCTGGAGTATAGAAGATTTACTTAGCTTTCCGACAATTATTTTTTCAAATTGAAAGTAATTTTTGAAACCTTTATAACAAACGCCCCTTTTGGCTCGTAGCGTGATGTTATATATTTTATAACCTTCCTCAAGAATTGGGCTTCAAATACAAAAACAATTTTTCAAATCTGGTAGTTAAAATGAGATTAGCACGTTCAAACAAATAAACAAAGTCAACTTCATTATTGGTATAGATAGATATAACTTCCAGCATAACAAATTCCACCACACCCCATAATACTTTTGGGTACATCATCATACCATCTGGGCCCACCACCAGAATTAAAAAGTTAATCATTCTGCACCTTATTGCAAAAATCTTTGCCACGGCCTTGTGAATAAAGGAGATCCATATATACAGGCACACTTTAACGGCCTTTATACCTTGCAGAGATACCAGTAACAGTGTCCACTTATTGCCAGTTGTCCTTATTGAATATAACAGGTCACAAGCCTGTTGCTGCACTTAATGGGCTGTTATTTTTAGAAAAAGTGCCCTCCTAAACACGAGGCGTATTTCAGTTTTAGGTATTATTTTTGGACCCTGAGTTGGTACCTAATCCGCAGCTCATCCAAACTAGAACCAGTGCAACATACTGTACTATATTTTGTAATAAAATGATCTAATTATACAAATATGATCAAAGTTAGTATCGGTTAGCTTCAAAGATAATTTTGCATATAAACGATTCTGAGTTAGCGATGTTGCGTTAGTGTTTGTGTGTGTGTACACAAGGTTGTGGTGTTACGAGTTATGGATGCTTTGATGTGGTACGAGATATAAAAAATATACAGCTACTAGTAAATGTTATAGGTTAATCTTAACAATTCTTATAAAGCAAGGACAAGTGTAACTGATTTTCATATTTTATTTATTTATTCTGTGTCAAATATATTTATCTTTCGAAAGCTATATAAATTTGGAAACTAAGACATATAGTTATCTTGTAATTTAAGACGTGAAGCATGTAATTTGTATGGGACAAAAGTTATGAGGCGTCACCTTAAGAGTGTAGTGTACCGCGTCCATGTCCATACAAACGGAGAAAACGTTTTACTACCCCTAAATATTAATTAATTTTAACGATTTTGTAATATGTTACTGTTATAATGAAAAACTACGTACGTATTTTTTCCTTTTTTCAAAATTCGTAATAGGTCAAAAGTTATAAGCCCCTCAAATCTCGGTTTTTTTGGTTCATAACTTGCTGGTAATAAACCGTCTGTATTTGAGAAACAAAGCAAAATTTCAAAAAAAGCAAAACGTACGTACGTAGATTATAATCTGCTAAAACGTTTGACACCAAAATTATAAGGTTTCGTTATAGTTTAGTAGGTGTAAATCGTTTTCGCCCAAAACGCAATTTTCAACGAAAAACATACCTACGAACACCCACGAGCTGCAGTGCTCTCTGTCGCACTGATGACCGGGGGAAGAGTGCGATTGAGACAGAATATGATTTTCTAAATACCTATTTCGCTGCGTACGCTGAGCTACACGATCCTCTTAATATGTCACATGATAAACTTGAAAAAAATCACCAAACTCTACGCATATGTACTAAATTTCAACCATTTTCGATCAGTAGATTCGGAGAAAATAAGCTGTGACAGACGGAAAGACAGACAGAGTGATCTCATAAATTAGGGTTCCGTTTTTTTCATCGGTTGAACGAAACCCTAAAAAACCCATTGGTACAATAATTACATTACCGATCAGCTACCTAATTAGTTCATTTCCAATATTACAAAATAAACTTTTCAATAACACTTTTTATTAAATAACTATCGTAAAGTCAGTTTATAATAAATTAAATGAAACATATCAGAAATCTGTTAAAGATAATATAGCAATATATATTTATAATAAACAACAAATAGAAGTAGTAATTTACATATAAATATGCGTTATATTTACATTAACATAGTGGAGGTGTGAATTTAAATGAAGGACAAGTCTGTCCAATCAATATTATAATGTGTCCGTTCACCCGGGACAAGATTAAACTGTCATATTTTATACATAGATAAAAAAAAGTGGATTGTTATGGCGACCAACGCACGCGTCCCGCCGAGACGTGATGGGGAATCCAGTTTAATCCCGTCCGCGCTGTCGGGATCATCTTAAGGTACTTGACATTTACAAATCCAATGATATTTTTTTTAAATATATTTTTTATTCATTGGTTAGATATGATATTATATAGTTTTATTATGATCTGAAAATCACTGATTAACGTTGGTGGAGCCATAATATAAGAAGAAGAAGAAAAAAATGTGGCAGAAGAAGCATGCTAGTAATGTTTCAGATGTGGAGATGACATCGTACAGTGTATCTGATGAAGAGTGATGACATGAATGGTTTAGAATGAATGATGATGTTGGTTGACAAAATAAATTTATAAAGTCGCGGTACTGTACATTTTTGTATATCGTCGCCGGCCGATCGTAGAATTCCGCCATTTTATGATATGGCCAATTAATATGTGCCATATCGTTAAATATATAATGTTTACCAATTTGTCAGACCCCGCTTGGCTATATGCAAGTGTTTGTAAATATTTTTTATAAGAAAATAAATGTTCAAGTAAATTGCTTGAAATTTTGTGTGAATTCGACGATATGGCGGATTTTACATTATTTTATATACGACATATAGGTAAGTATTTCGTCCATTTTTTTTTAATGAGAACTTTAAGACAGGATTTTCGTTTAAGTTTTCCTGTACATTAAGAGCGACGCTCCATATTTACTATTTATTTTCCAAAATTAACTCCTAAAATTCGATTATTTACGTCCGTGATTGGGTCATCAAACTCTAATCATGTACCGAATTTCAAGCTTTTTCGTTCAGTAGATTCGGAGAAAATAAACTGTGACAGACGGACAGACAGACAGCCACAAGAGTGATCCTATAAACCCTAAAAATAGGGCTGTAGAGTTGCGATTGAAATAAGAGTTAGAAAAGAGCGTGGTGTTTAATGATTGTATGCGGCATTTGGAGGTTCCTATACGGCTTCCACAATAGAATGAAAGCGTAAACATATGATATATTCTGAGAACGTGGGTGAGTTCTGCTAGCACATATAAATGTAAAGATTTCATATCAAATGTCAAATAATTTTATGTAGGAAACTATAAATGTTGCACAAACAATAATCTCGATGTCTGTTTTAACGCGAAACTCACGAGTGTAGGCGTCAAATAAAATTAACATATCGAATACGATGCCATCCGACAGATCGAGTCGTAAATGATCGTGAAAGCGAGTGCATCCAGGTATCGATTACTATCTCCGGTACATAGGGGACGATTCTACAGTAGAGTAAAATTAAACTAAGTTATTTACATTTTGTCTTTTTTTAAGTAAATCCAGATCTTAAAAAAAGGTTAATTCACTCATCAAGTCATTATTGAAGAATTCTATAACTCTATAACAAGAAAGTCACCTATTATTGAAACTACAGGCAAGTCAAGTAGCAGAACATATTATACGAGTTGTTTAAAATTTTTAAGCTTACAAGAAAGCTTCGGACATTTAAAAACAGGTGATTTTCGCACAGTTCTTCCAAATACCGCTGGAATTATTTGTAATGCTACAACTTTGTCAATAAATTTAATTTTAGTTAAATTGAATATGAGTGTAGAGAATGGCCCCTCTGCCAGCAGCATCCCGCTGAGTCCTGACGCGTTCTCGTGTATTTATTCCTTATCCAATTACTTAAATAAATAAATTGAAATATAATTCAATGTTTATTTTATGGTATCGTTGCGACACTTGATATTTTTGGTATTTCGTTCCCAACTGGCTATTGATTTCTCTCATAAATTATATCTACTTAATTTATATTGTGTTTATCAATGGAATTTCATAAAAATATTCCCGTCGAAATTCCGTTAATGACGCAACTGAATTTTTAAAATAACTGGAAATTTAAGGAGATAAAAAATACGATTATCTTCTGCCTATACACTTAGGAACAGGGCTTGAATATGAGTATGTATTCCCACGCTATGCTAGACATATTCTGGGCCGTCCCCCGTAACAGGCTAACAGCACGGCACAGTGTAATTTAGAGCCTACTTAAAGTTGTTATTACTCCGGCAAGATGGTGCTCCTGTACTCATTAATTACTGTACATCTACATAATATTAATAATAAATCTATATTTATGGTTAAAATGGCTTTCCGGGGACGCATCATTACACCCCCTCCCTACCTATACCCTACAAACATAAACTTGATGGTAAATATACGCGTTTATATGGTTGCTATTATGATTTCCCGCAACTTCGTAATACAATTCACCCTCTTAGGGTAGGTAGCGTGATGGTATAACCTTCCTCAAGAAGTGGGCTATCAAATGCAAAAATATTTTTTCAAATCGGTCCAGTACTTTTTGAGTCTATAGAACACGGAAAACCAAACAAATATATTTATTTTTATATATTAGTAGATCATGACGGCCATTTTCATTGACGAGTAATTTGTGATATTTTAAGATGTTTTATTGAGCAATTTTATATTAGCCGGCCCATAGATATAATTCATTGTATAGGTACTTATCTTTAATTTTATGAAAAAAAACTTTATGGATATCGCTCTCATTAGTAGAGAACTTTGAAAGTATTTCGTTTGTATATGGATTTTTTTTTCAGTAAGATACTCCTCTTGGTCAATTTTTTTCATAATATTTTATAGCATTTGACGTCATAATACGTATACCGGAACATCCCCCACATTCTGCGAACACAAACTTAAAGCTGCGAATATAAACTCAATATTAACCCGTATCTACAAATTGTAACTCACACGTTAATTAGTTAATCAGTGATATATGACATCACCCCAAAATTATCTCAAAATTACTTGGTCGATTGGGTTAACGGATCGTTAATTAATAGTTCCGCCGGGAGTCGGGAACAGAACCGGAACAATCGGATCTATTTTTAATTATGAACTAATATCACATCGTTACTAGCTATGAGCTAAACTTTAATTTTCCAAAAGAAATAAATGACACAATAGTACATTATGGTACAAGGGTGCTATGTTGGTCATTACGTACGAAGGCGGTATTATCAGCGCGAGCCAATAATAGGCGAATATGGAAATGTTTTGTTTTTTCACAGGTAACTTCGCCAAACAGCCAACAAAGTTGTGGTTAAAAAATAAAAACTGTATTATGCGGTTAACCTGGCTACAGTGAGCCCGAAGATCTACGATATAGTCTCAAAATGTCTGGTGCAGAAGGCAAGGGAAAACCACTGCACTATTCTTCCAAAAATGGCGAGTCAACACAAGGTGCGTCGCGCTGTGGACCGCCATGATTGACCACAACTGTTCTGTCAAGAGCACCACGATAATATATCTTTCTAAAACATTGCAGCACATAGGCATGGCAACTATATCCAATATAATTTAGAACAGTTTGTCTTGTCCAAGAGTGAGGTAACAGTTCGTGTAGTTAGTGAGACCGGTTGGGCAATGGCAACACAAAATATTGGTTTAATCAGTTGCTACTGATCCCAGACACAACCGAACATTGGCAAACACTCTCACATTCCACACTGTGGGCACAGTGGTAGATACCACGTAATTCTGGTATATTTGTTTCTATGACACGTTTTAAGGAAGGAACAATGTAACTAGGGTGACAATTTACATTATTATTTCAGATCGAGGGAGCCACACAAGAAAATTCAGAGATCAAACCAGTGATATAGAAAACCAACCGAAATGCGTATGAATTGGAATAAGACGAAAAAGAGATGTGCCATGATTCTGTAGATGGATATCCTCTGCCTGTCTGAAAGGAATAAAGGCGTGAATATATATAATACAACTGAAAAGTCGCGGGTTCGATTCCTACATCCGACCATGTACCAATGGGTTTTTATAATAAAAAATCTATGTACATTATCCGACAAACCGTACAAAGAGGCTTTTCCATCTACATACCTCAACAGAGGTGGCCACTCGTTAGGTATAGCGTCAAAAAATCATTGGCTAAATGAGGAAGACTTTGTCTTCCACTGAGTACCCTGGGGTCGGGAAAAGAATAAAAAAATATGTAGGGCATATCTTGGTACGTGTGATAAATAAATTTTGTATTGCTAATAACGATATCAACAGTGTATCGCGTTTGTTTACAAAGCTCTACATTTATTACGCATATACTTTATTTTAAAATAACGCGGATTTCCTGAGTTGTTCAGTGTTGCATGGTGTATTCAGCCAGAGTAAACAATGTTGGTCACCCAGCGCGGGCCACCGGCGCGGGCGCAACTGTGCTAGGGTTGTGTAGACTGTAGAGCATTGTATAAGATTATTATTAGTTCTTCTAGAACAGAGGTTTCCAAAATGTTTGGCTCGGTGTCTAGTCTAGTAATTTGCTAATTTTTGATGTGTAACATATTTTCTCTCACTTTCATGCATTGTGATTTCGTAAAAAGGGACGGAAGTGTGTAACAGGAGGCCGGGGAAGTGAGCGCTATTTTATTTAACCAATAAGCGCGCGCGGGTTTTCCGAGAGGTTGGTACTGTCAGCCAACAGTCTGTGCGTGTGTGTAACAAGAAAGAGCAATAGAAGGAGAACGCATCAGCTGTGTGCTTAACCTACAGTGTTGTGTATAAAGTGTTAATATTTTCAGGATATAATGTTGATGTTTCTAACACATAACAATATAAAAACCTTAAATCTAATCTAAACATTAAAAATAACTAAATAAATGAGATCCGCGTGGAATACTGGCAAGAATACTGGCTGCATTTCCCCGCTGAATCGCGATGCTGATTCGTTGAGCGAGGAAGGAGCCAGCCCTCTTGTCACCAGAAGAGATGATCAGTCTAGGGGATATATCTTTAATAAACTTTTTGGCATTTGAACCCCACCGACCTAGAGTTTCTACATGATGTTGCTTATTACCAAGGTGAGATGTCAGATGTTACACATCATATATGACTACTGTAAGGCTCGCTCGTTTTGTTATTTTATACTCTATACGACTTTTGGCGTATAGATCTACCTACCGCGCGAGCATGACCCTGTAGAGAGAATCTCTCAACGTAGACAAAATATCAGTTAGCAAGATAAATATAATAATGTCCCATAGTACAAGACAAAAAGGACCGGTTTCCGCGACGCAACTTTTTGTCCTGCTTTGTCACTACGGAAAATTATATCTTTCATTTTCTAACTGAGATTTTGTCTACGTATATTATTTCTACACCTTCATGCTCACACGGTATATTGCCAGAATTTTCCCAATAATATGTTGTAATTTTGTTCTAGCTGACATCGACCCCCCAGTAAATTAGAATTAATTAGTTATATTGACTTTAAAATATATATAATATATTAAAAAGGCTCCGTCTGTTTATAATTTTGTTTAATTTATTAATATATTGTACAGTTGACAACCCTCGAGTTAGTTACCTGTTACGTTAGATATAACACCTACATAGCTAGCTACACAAACTTATGTTTCTGTGATACTACCAATTTATTTTTCCATATTTAGTTTATGATTAAGAAAATGTAATTAAAAATCCACTGATTGTGGTAATATGCAAATACAAATATGTATTGAAATTCTAACTGTGATTTTACCAAAAAGTTTATCTTATGATTATTTAAAAACGTTATATATGTAAGTTTATTTTTACCCGACTACGGCAAAAGGAGGGTTGTTATGAGTTTAGCATGTCTGTTCATCTGTTCCCTTGTAAGTCGCGTGTCCCAAACTAAACAACTCATCACATTTGAATAAATGATGACAATAACGTCACGATAAATACAAAATTATGGATGTGATAATGTGATATGCAAAATAAGTAAAGCAAAAAAAAAATTTGATAAATGTAGGTAGGTATCAAGTTTGGTAAATTATAGATTTCGATAATATCTATGTATATAATGCAAGTATACTAGATGACCCATGCGAATACTTCGCAGCGTTAGTTCAACTGATCTCCAATAGATGGCGTCTTTTACAAAATAAATAAATTAGTCTAATTTTAAAAGAAACATTTAATAAACACCTTAGAGAAATAATTTATAACTACAGAGATAAATGTACCACCCCTATTTAATTTATTTATTATCTGATTTATGGTCTATTTTTTGTAGTTGCGTTTTCGTTTTTCTATTTGCATTGTGTCAATATATAAGTACCGCCCCGGGTACCTACCAGTACTGTTAAGAGTGTAGTGTACCGCGTCCATGTCCATACAAACGGAGAAAACGTTTTACTACCCCTAAATATTATTTAATTTTAACGATTTTGTAATATGTTACTGACATAATTAAAAACTACGTACGTATTTTTTCCTTTTTTCAAAATTCGTAATAGGTCAAAAGTTATAAGCCCCTCAAATCTCGTTTTTTTTGTTCATAACTTGCTGGTAATAAACCGTCTGTATTTGAGAAACAAAGCAAAATTTCAAAAAAAGCAAAACGTACGTACGTAGATTATAATCTGCTAAAACATATGACACCAAAATTATAAGGTTTCGTTATAGTTTAGTAGGTGTAAATCATTTTCGCCCAAAACGCAATTTTCAACGAAAAACATACCTACGAACACTCACGAGCTGCAGTGCTCTCTGTCGCACTGATGCCCGTGGGAAGAGCGCGCTTGAGACAGAATATGATTTTCTAAATACCTATTTCGCTGCGTACGCTGAGCTACACGATCCTCTTAATGCTCAGCTCCTAAACGTGATAGGAATCAACCTCTAATAGTGAAAACGGTTAGACCTTGGCTTTATTCCAAAATTAAAAAAAAGTTCACAACTCAAACTTAACTACCTACATCGCTGTTCAACAAACTCGTCCTGATAATCCTAAAGTTGACGAGTTGAGAATAATAAACAGCTTCTATTATACCTGAATCTAATCGATGTAACATTCACATGGCGTCACAAAGTGGATGTGCATAATTCCCACTCGGATCCGATTTATGTGAATACAAAACGCAGCTGTTTAACTACCGAATAACATCTAGCGGTTTATGCCAAAATGTAGGCAGCTTTTAGATTGAAAATACAGATGCATCCTAATTGTTTGTCTGTTTGTTTTTTCAAGCCAAAACCAACGGATAAACAACTTCTCTGTTCGTAAATGTTCGTAATAATCCGAAGTTTTTAATGAAAGAAAAATTGTAAATGTTTCTCAGAAAATTGGAAAAACTGAAAGTGCTTTTTTCTATGGGATTTTTATATGAACTCAAGACCATAATAGGGGATGAAAGTTAATATGGACTCCACGGGCGAAGCCGGGTCCGGTCGCTTGTAGATATGCATATAAACTTAGGAATTAATTGTGTTTATAGTCAGTCTATCATAATTTTTAAAGCGAACGATTTCAGTTCTGGTACTTTTGATTCTGTTGGTATGATTATTTGTATGACAGTTTGTTCATTGTGAAAGTTTAAATTTATATCTAGCTTTCTGCCCCGGCTTCGTCCGTGCAGCCCATATTAACTTTCATCCCCTATTATGATCTTGAGTTCATATAAAAATCCCATAGAAAAAAGCACTTTCAGTTTTTCCAATTTTCCGAGAAACATATCCAATTTTTCTTTCGTTAAAAACTTCAGATTATTACGAACATTAAAAAATTACTAAATCGGTCCAGCCGTTCTCAAGTGATGTATACAGCATTTTATTTTTATTTATAAGTAAGAGAAGACAACACTTTTAATGTGAAATTATAATTCTGAACCAGCACAAACTTTGTACGAAATAAACGCTTTCATGCCTATACTTAGAAACTTTACAGCAATAATAGGCACATACCTAATTATTTGAAACTGGTGATTTATTTTTGATATATTCAGGGGTTCAAAATGAATAATTCAGTTGCATACTGTCCCCCACAGTCCACACACAGTGTGACGCTCGAGTCCCGACGTGTGACGGGTGTCAATCACATCTCTATAATGACCTCATTTATTCTGCAACCGTAATTTACACGTCAATTTGTGATTTATTCGTTTGTGAGAGGGTCCTTCCTTCTGTACACTTCTTAGGGGTGTTACAGTGGTACTGTACAATTATTATATACATACATATATCTCTAAATTCACGGGCATAATACCCGGTCCTTTGTAAGGCTTGCATGGGGACATAGGTCCAACACGTAGAGGCCCTTTAGAGTGTTTAATCTAAAGTGTTGTGACTAGCACCCGTCGGGACCTATCTCTGAATGCATCAAATACAATGCGCTCACAGACAGGCCCCGTCAGGTGCCTGGACTATGACTAAGATAAAATTAAATTAAATTCGGGCTATTGTTTTGAGATGTTAAATGGATTGGTTTATCAAGTTTATTGGTTGAGACTACGGTCACCTGCAGATCATATAACACATATCGTATTATTATGATATTTACGTTTGGAATTTCTAAAAGTTTTCTATAGCCATGTGTTATAGGTAAGAATTCCAATGATAGTTTTATCTACATTTTATTACGCTCTATGGTTTTCCCAAGTGCTAGATATAAGTACGTTAGTGAAGTCGTGACAAGTCTATAGCTAATTAGCTATACTAATATTATAAAGAGGTAAAAGTAAGTTTGGATGTAGGTACAAACTACCGAACCGATTCTAAAAAATTTTTCACGATTAGAAAGCTACCCGTAATATAGGCTTTATTTTATTTTTTCAAAATATCCACGGGCGAAAATTTAGTGTTAAGTACATAAAGTTGTAAATTATATTTGTGTTTATAAATTCAAATCTCAGTTCTCAGCTCGAGTGCGTGGGTCGGTCCCCGAATTGCAATTTCGAAATAAAACATAATACTCAAATAAGGCGTGAAAAAGTGGCCATAATGGAAATATTATTGTGTCCACTGGCCGGCACGACTCCACTCTTGTTACACGATTTAAATTAAACTACAACCACATCTGAGCGAGTTACTTAGCTAATTATTTTCATCGAGCAAATAAATTCAATTCCAGTTTATTTTCGATTTAATTACATATCTGTGTATGTATATCTGCAAACCGTGAAAACAACGAGAAAAGAGTTCGAAACAAATTGAAAAACCAAAACCACTTTGTATGTATACTAAATTAGCAAACAAATAACATTATCCGTTATTACTTGATTTGTTAAAGTATTTAAGGTGGAGTTTAATTCCTGCGTTCCTATAAATTTAATTATTTATTTATATAATTAAATGTAACATCTTACATTAACATAATAGATATTAATGCAAGATTTAGTCAAGAAAGTTAGTACATAATGGGCGATGACAAAGCGCCAGCGAACGCTACCGCTCTTGGCACATGTTTAGCCGGGGCTTTAAGCTCGTAAAACGAATCCCCGCGGACGGAATGACGATTTCGATTTGTTGCTTTTAATTTTGCAGAACATATTTCTATTTATATTGAGATGTTTTACGTCCGATTTATGATTTGAATAATTTTAAAATTCAATAAATATTTTATTGTCAGCTATATTTCAGGTAGAAAATGTTTTTCTAAATAAAACGCTGTATAGGGATCCTATGGTTGTCAATTGACAAAATGATGACATAGTTAATTGATTTAAAAATGAAATATAATTATGTTCCTTTATTTACCTACACCACACAAAAACAAACAGTAGTGTCACAGAGCACAGCCACAGACCCTGTCAAGATAAAGGGACACCAAAATAAAATATCCGCTGTCCTTTATTTACTGAACGTCCGTTAATCGTCTGACGATCGCAGCAGTGTCCACTGTGAGCAGCCTGTGGGTCGTGGGTGGCTTTATGACTATAAGTCAGTATACTACCTCACTACTTTATGTTCCTGCAGTTTTCACACGCACGCCTTATGATTGTCGTAAAAATCTGACATTGATCATTAATTTCATTTAATTTACATTTATATTGATTTAATGTATATTTCTCATGTAGGTAGGGTCATATAATCTTTATACCGACTTGAGTATAAAACTAAAGTGGGGTTGGCAGAAAGTTTCTACTAATATCTACCATTCCAGTAGATATTTTATGAGCCTGAACTTCTAAAAAATTGCACATTTTCTAACTTATGGTCGTTTTCCGCCCGCGTGGATTTCGGAATATCATCGCATCGACATGAAACTTATCCTAATACCAGGTATTATGTGCTATCTAAATTAGATTATACCTAGGAACCTAATTTCAGTTGTAAATGAGTCTGTTAGAGTTTTGTAAGTACATAATTAAAATAATAACAAAAAGAAATAAATAAAGGTTATTTTCTCAACGAGCAAGTTGAAAGCTCGTGACGATCGTCTCAGATTATTCGCTAAACGTGACCACTGCTGGACTTTTAAATTGGTTTTCTAGATTGATACGTCTGAACTGAACGTCTGTTTGTATGTATTATTCAGAAGTTTTTTTTTCTTTTAGTCCTTTTTATTTGTTCATTGAAGCAAACGCGACGAAACCATTGGCCCCAAGTTACCAAATTGAATACCTAACACAAGTCATACTCATCTAATATATATGTTACCGGAAATGTAGGTATGAAACCTAGGAATTCTTTATAATTTCTAGGAAATTTAATGAAATTTAATAAGTAGGTAGGTATATACTTACATTTACTTACTAGGAAATGTATGTGCATCATAGGCATTGTATACAATTCCTAAATGGTACTTGGAAATGTATAAATTGACATTATACTGTAGGTTTAAGATAACCTAACCTAACCTACGGACTTTTCGTTTGCTGTTTAGGAAATTGTATGTAAAATAATATAATTTATATCCCACATTTCCTGTCGATTTTAGGAATTGTATACATTTCCTAGGATTTTTATATAAAGACTGATTACATAGATTTCCGATAACATTATACATGGCACAATAATACATATAAGTACATATAACATATACTTAATCTAGGTACTACATATATTTCATTACTTTTGAGTAGAAATTAGAACTTAGCCGATTTTTCAAACTATAACCTCAGAATACAGAAAAAACAATACGCACCGCAACTAATAGTATCTATATAAAAGCGTCATGTAAGTACCTACCTAACCAAAATACGCGATTTCGCGCACCCTCATACTTCTCGCAACGACCAATTTTGGGATAATTTCTAATTATCAATACATTCTATGTTCTTATTCATTTTTATTATAATT
Source organism: Nemapogon koenigi (assembly GCA_963924495.1). Classification (NCBI taxonomy): domain Eukaryota; kingdom Metazoa; phylum Arthropoda; class Insecta; order Lepidoptera; family Tineidae; genus Nemapogon; species Nemapogon koenigi. Next base: position 483,079 of record OZ004640.1, on the reverse strand, counting down.
ATTGTCTTTATACTGACTTTATGCGAATTCTGAGGTTAAAAGATTCCGACGAATTGAGAACCTCCTCCTTCTGTTTTGAAGTTCGGCTATTCGCACCACAATAACTACCTACTAAAAATAGATGAATGGTAAAATGTATTGCATATAACATTAACCATCACGCTTTTATCACAAAGGTGTAGGTAGAGAAACATAGAATATTGTTACGAGCTAGGGTTCGAAGAGATTTAAAATACCGATTAAATAGACAAACTTTACTTTAACACCACAAAAACACAGTTAAATAAATGAAAACACTAGAATCGCACTAAATTCCACTTCACTGTTTCGCTTTGATCGCTCTGATTCGCACTGTTCTCTCCCGGCGACGATCCTCTGTTTATATTGCCCTCCGAACATTCGAGAAACGCCGAGATTGTTGTACAAAGTTGTAGACGCGGCTCGATGCGACTCGGCGCCAAATACCTACACACAGACCGCGCCCGATTTTGATACCTATGGCTAGGCACATACGGTCCATTTTCGTTTGTACTTGATTCTCTCTGGATGTTTCTAGAGACGTCTATCGACCTTGATGTGTTTAGGTATTTATTTGTGCGATTTAAGTACCTATTCGTTACACTGCCCCCCGCTTAGACTTGCTCGTCCCGAGCAATATTCGAGCCTTTGTAAGGAGCCAGTCGATCAATATGGACAACCTTTAACTGTCCACGCGGGCATCGTTGGATCCGATAGGTCACGTCATTGATTGTATGATGACCTTATACGGGCCTTCCCAGCGGTTCTGCAGCTTGGGAGATTTGCCTTTTCGGCGTTTCGGGTTGTGCAGCCACACCAACGATCCCTCGTCAAAACCGTTACTATTGAAGTTTCTATCGTACCTGGTCTTCATCTTTGTACTGGCCACAAGACTGCTCTGACGAATCTGGTCATGTATGTCGCACATCTTGTTTTTCAGGTTCGATACGTAGTCACTTACAGGTTGCGGCGCATCCGGAGGTCCGCCGGTCAGGAGATCAACTGGTAGTCGGAGTTCTCTCCCAAAGTTGGCATAAGCAGGAGTCACCTTTATGCTTTCATGCTCTGCGGATCGATATGAGAGCAAGAACAAGGGAATATATCGGTCCCAGTCCCTCTGGTGATCCTCAACCAGTTTCGCCAAATGAGTCTCCAAAGTGCGGTTGAACCTTTCAACCATTCCGTCGGACTGTGGATGATACGCCGTAGTCCTCGTTTTATTTATTCCCAGGAGACGGCATACTTCCTGGAACAACTGCGACTCAAAGTTACGCCCTTGATCAGAATGTATCTCCATTGGTAGCCCGAACCTGCAGAATACTTCGTTGACCAACTTAGTCGCCACTGTTGTCGCTTCCTGGTTGGGAATTGCGAAGACCTCCGGCCACTTCGTGAAGTAGTCCATCACGACCATGAAGTACTTGTTCCCGTCTTCAGTGGCCGGGAACGGTCCAGCAACGTCCACCGCAATTCGTTCCCATGGAGCGCCAACATTGTACAGCTGCATACGTCCCCTCGTACGTGTCGTAGGTCCTTTCACGGCCGCACATACTGTGCACTTACGACACCAATCCTCGACATCTTGCCGGCAATGAACCCAATAAAATCGTTTCCTGATTTTCGCCAGGGTTCGATTCATGCCCAGATGTCCTCCCGAGGATCCATCGTGCACGGACTCAAGCACTGCGCGCACCTTTGACCTAGGCACGACCAGCTGCATCAATGTCTCCTGTCCACTTGGCGACTCCCACTTGCGGTACAGCAACCCGTTGTCCAGCACTAGACTTTCCCACTGAGCCCAGTAACTTTTCGTGGTGGAACTCATGGCTGATACAACATTCCAGCCGGGCCTTGGAACATTCTGCGTCTTCCATTCCATTATCGGCGCCAAGTTGTTATCCTTGAGTTGCTCGTCTCTCGTCCTCTCGTTCGCCCATTCGTCACTAAGGTTGTTAGTCGTAATCACTTTGATGACAGAATCACCGATTTCACGCCTCGAGCAGTGTTTACAATCTTCAGGGCACGGCCTGCGTGACAGTGCGTCAGCGTTGCCATGCATCCGTCCTCGTCGATGTTCGATCGTGAAATCGAATTCTTGTAACTGCTCGATCCACCGAGCGACTTGTCCTTCAGGATCCTTGAATTGAAGTAACCATTTCAACGCCGCATGGTCTGTCCGTAGCTTGAACTTCCTTCCGATGAGATACTTGTTGAAGTGTCGTACTGTCTTCACTACGGCCAGAAGTTCGCGTCTGGTTACACAGTAGTTCCTTTCTGGTTTTGACAGAGCCTTGCTGAAATACGCTATCACAACTTCCTTGTCCCCCTTCCGTTGTGACAGCACACCTCCAATGGCGATGTTGCTTGCGTCTGTGTCCACCACAAACTCGCCGACTTGGTCCGGGTAGCCCAATACAGGGGTTTCACACAGTCGTTCTTTCAGTTCCTGGAACGACTTCTCACAGTCCTCAGTCCACTGAAACGAACGCTTGTCCTCCGTCAGTCGATGTAGGGGCTTGGCTACTCCCGCGAAGTCGTATACGAAGCGGCGGTAGTATGAGCACAGACCAAGAAACGCCCGAACATCTGTTTTGTTCCGTGGGGTGGGCCATTCTCGTACAGCTACTGTCTTTACAGGGTCGGTTTCTACGCCATCCTTTGTAATTACATGCCCGAGGTAATTTACACGTTTCTTGAAGAAGCTACACTTCTTGGCATGCAATTTCAGGTTCGCGAGCTTCAACTTGGCAAACACTCTTTCTAAATTCCCCAGGTGCTCGTTGAAGTCGCGTCCCATGATGATGACGTCATCCAGGTAGACTAGGCAAGCTTTTCCAACGAGATCCGCAAGCACAACTTCCATCAGCCTTTCGAACGTAGCGGGAGCATTGCATAACCCGAAAGGCATGACGTTGAACTGCCACAGTCCATTTCCGGTCGAGAAAGCAGTCTTTTCCTTGTCCTTGGGATCGATCTCCACTTGCCAGTATCCACTCTTCAAATCCAGTGTTGAGAACCACTGGTTCCCACTCAACTTGTCCAAGGTGTCGTCAATCCGGGGTAGAGGGTAGCTGTCCTTTCTGGTTACGTCGTTCAGTCGACGATAATCCACACAAAAGCGAGTGCTGCCATCCTTCTTCTTAACTAGCACAACCGGAGAACACCATGGGCTCAAAGAAGGTTCGATGACATTAGCCTTCTTCATGTCTTCCAGCATGCACTGTACTTCGGCTTCTCTTCCTACCGGGATTCGTCGAGCACGTTGACGTATAGGTAACTCGTTGCCTGTGTTGATGGTGTGTTTCACCAATGACGTCCTGCCGAGATGCCCATCTCTGTCACTAAAGATGTCAATGTAACGAGTGAGCATCTCCTTCGCTCGTTTGTACTCGGAGATTGACAAGTCCTTCTTCGAAATGTCGACGAGTTCCAAGGGGTTTGCACTGTTATTTTTCACCGCCGACAGCTTCCCCTGGGTGCAGCTCCGCATCCAATTCGCCTCGTCGCACTTCGCCACGACTTGATCCTTACTGAGAGTGACAGGAGCGCCATTGAAGTTGGTCACCCTTACTACAGCTCGTCCACTCTGGCTGTTTACTAAAGTTGGAGTGAGTAACCAGCCTTTATGTTTAGAACGTTCCAGGTGGTCGATGATAGAGCACCTCGTATTGGAGGGGTCCCCATTAGTTGGTAACTCCACATCGACAAGCGTCTCCGAATATGGGTTCAGCTTGACGCCCTTGGCACAACGCACATAGCCAGCATAACCGCCTTTCAAAAATACCTGTTCCTGGCCGCACTGCAGTACACCGTTGCGCAAGTCGATGCCAAACTGGAACCGCTTCATAAAGTCGAGTCCGAGAATGCAGTCGTCTATAATGTCGGCCACGATGACGGTGTGTGGATACTCCCCGTCACCCACCTTGAGTGTCACCGGCAGCTCGTCGTATGCGGGTATTGGCTGACCGGTTGCCGTGAAGAGTTTCAGACAGGAAGATGAACGTCTGGTTCTTTTCGTAGATCGTCCCAACAACTGAGGTCTCACAACCGTACGCGTTGCTCCTGTGTCGATCGTCATCTCACATGGCGTCCCGTTGACCTCGCCGGCGATCACCAGACTGTTCCCGTCGAAAACTTGTCGGATGGTAACTTTTGGGGCTGTGTCACGATCAGCCAGTACCCGCCCCGCGGCTCTGGCTGTTACTCGTTTCCCGGAAGCTCCGTAGTTACGGCACGGACATCAGCTTCGACGTCCCGTTTCGGCACTCGTAGATCCGTGCCTTGTCGTTTAAGCGCCGGGCAGCTTGCTTTAAGGTGCCCCAGCTTGTGGCAGTAGAAGCAGCGGGGTAAGTAGCTACGCCTCTCTGCTACAGGTGTCGTTGTTGGAGTAGCCTCCTCCGCCACTTGTCGCAATCGCTGAGATCGAGGCTCTTGTCTCACGGCTTCCACCTCTAGAGCATGGGCCAGTGCATCCTTCAGGGCGCTGTGGTGGCCCAGTCGAACTGCAGCTCTTACCTCCATGCTGCGGATGCCGTCGATGAATGCTTGCACGAGGTTCGCAGCAATGAACTCTTGTCCGGTAGATGGGTACGCCTTCCTCACGATCTTCTCGATCTCCAGAGCCCATTGTTGCAGATTCTCACCAGCATGTTGCGTCCTGTCCCTCATCTGCGCTCGGTAGACGTGCTCCAGGTGTTTGTCGCCGTACCTGGAGTCCATTGCCTCGATCAGGTTCCCGTACGTGGTGCAGCTGTCTGGAGAGGCCTCCAGAACCGACAGTGCACGGCCCCTTAAGGCCACTGTCAAGGCGGTCAGAGATTGCTCGTCTGTCCAGCCGTTGGCAGAGGCGACCGTTTGGAACTGCAATTTGTACGCTGTCCAGGACGTAGTCCCGTCGTACGGCGGCACCTTGACTCGGGGGCCAGAGACGACGGCGCCTCCAGAAACAGGAGCGGTCAGCTTCAGTTTCCTCACTTCATTCTGGAGCCTCTCGCATCGGCTGTCAAGTCGTGCCTCCAACTCTCCGTAGCGGTCGTTAAGTCTTGCATCCTGTTCTCCGCTCATCCTTGCCTGTATTTCCTTATGGAGATCCTTATAGTGCTGTTGGAGGTCTTCGATTCTCTCCTCGTGCATGTCTGTAACCCTCTGTAGCTGCTTCACCTCCATAGTCACCTTTCCCAGTGATTCTGAAAGCAGCTCCTTTAGGCTAGCAGACTGCTCCTCTTGACGTCGGGCCTGCTCCTCCAATAGCTGCCGAGTCTGCTCCTCCTGACGCCTGGCCTGCTCCTCCTGACGCCTTGCCTGCTCCTCCTGACGCCTTGCCTGCTCCTCCTGACGCCTGGCCTGCTCCTCCAATAGCTGCCGAGTCTGCTCCTCCTGACGCCTGACCTCCTCCTCCTGTCGTCGGGCCTGCTGCTCCTGACGTCGGGCCTGCTCCTCCTGACGTCGGGTCTGCTCCTCCATCAGCCAAATCAGCATTCCCATGTCGGTTGCCTGGGGAGCACCCGCAGAACCCGCAGCACCCGAATCGACTCCAGCAGCAGCTCCAGCACCACCAGCAGCAGTCCCAGCAGCACCAGCAGCGGCTCCAGCAGCAGCTCCGGCACCACCAGCAGCTGTCCCAGCAGTCCCAGCAGCACCAGCAGCCGTCTCGTCCACCTCCTCTTCGTGATGTCCAGCAGTAGTTTGTCGTGTTTTGGGTCGCCGTGATGACGACGAGTCACGTGGTGTAATCGGCATTTTTTTAATCCCACACTCCTGACACCAATTTGTTACGAGCTAGGGTTCGAAGAGATTTAAAATACCGATTAAATAGACAAACTTTACTTTAACACCACAAAAACACAGTTAAATAAATGAAAACACTAGAATCGCACTAAATTCCACTTCACTGTTTCGCTTTGATCGCTCTGATTCGCACTGTTCTCTCCCGGCGACGATCCTCTGTTTATATTGCCCTCCGAACATTCGAGAAACGCCGAGATTGTTGTACAAAGTTGTAGACGCGGCTCGATGCGACTCGGCGCCAAATACCTACACACAGACCGCGCCCGATTTTGATACCTATGGCTAGGCACATACGGTCCATTTTCGTTTGTACTTGATTCTCTCTGGATGTTTCTAGAGACGTCTATCGACCTTGATGTGTTTAGGTATTTATTTGTGCGATTTAAGTACCTATTCGTTACAATATTATTTGCTACTTAAGTATTCGTACATATTTTTTTTAAATATTAGTGGACAGATTAATCATAAATCTACCTGTATATAGTGTTACAAGCTTAATGAAGTTATATTTGGCATCAAAGTGTAGTGCAGTGTTGCCAGCAGCGCCCCATCCATCATGTATAACGAGGGGACGTGTCCACATGACGCCGATGGAGTGGATATCGTGCTCCATTTATATTTTTTTGGGAAATGCAATTTCTTATCGAAATATTATGTACAGGTATAGTATATGTATGTCAACCTCAGACTGAAACTGTTTCATAGATTTACAGTAAAATTCAATTATAAGTAAGTTAAAAGATTCTGTCCTCTGATATTATGCTACGTTACGTAAAACTAGCGCTAATCACACGCTTGGTAAGCGACTTATTTCTGTAGAATTAAAAGTACACATTTCTTTCAGTTAACTAATATTTAGCGCTCTTTTTATGTGACGAGAGCTATACTTGAGATTGTTTACTTGTAGTAGTTCACCCGGAAGCCTGCGTAACCACGAGCAACCAAATTACCGTCGCACTCGTAAAAGTCTAACAATTTCCTCCTTTCTTTTCTGAATATTCCTAAACTATGGTGCGGTTTGTTGCGTCAATAAAAGTCATAAATAACATTGGGTACATTTTGTTCTGCGGTATTGGAAGGAAATATTTTCTCACATTATATTATATGTAGAGTCATACAAGAAGGATGTTTTGTATGGAGAGCATGACAATAATTTCCCCCGTTCCTCATATTTTGCATTTTATAATTATGTTGTTATAATAAAAAAATATTTATATAAATATAAAACATAAATCATTGGCTAAATGAGGAAGACTTTGTCTTCCACTGGGTACCCTGAGGCCGGCAACGCTTCCCGGGAGCTGTAAGGCAATCCGTGAAAATAATAATAATAATAAGACATAGTCATCCTTAATTTGAAATGACTCTATCTGTGTATAAAAAGTGCTTTGTCCATCTATATATATGGATAGGCCATGAAAGAAAAGGCAGCGTATATAAATAGATACAAAAGATCTAACTTTCTAGATAATCAAAAAGACAAACTCAGTTCATTAAAAGTAAAGAATTTGTAGGAAACTTAATATTTACTGATGCTATCCATGATAAACGATGACATATCGTTACAATAAAATACATAAAAATGTAACTGCGGGGGTAGCTGGCTACTTGAAAAAAATAAACGTTTGTTTCTGAGAACCTCCTCATATAGACCATCGATATATAGACAAATAAAGCTCTAACACTATAATATTCATTAATTCTACATCCATTGCTGGCTCTGCTCTACTTCAAGATAAATACGATAGTTATAAAGCAGCATGTGATAGTAAACACATCCAAGTGAGTGTAAGTATGTGTAGATAGAAGTAACCAAATCCAAAGTTGACATATTTGTGGTGATAATATTAGTTTTGTCGGAGAATATAACTGCTAACGAACGCTGCTTCTGTCGTCGACAATTCTATGAAAGATACTCCAGCACCAGCAGAGGTGCACTGCTGACATATTCATTACTGTTAGCAGTGTTAGCCGGCGATATGTCTCACTTTTGTAACAAATTAATATGGAGAGTCTGTCACTAAAGAGCAGAGAGCAGAGAGCAGGGAGCGAACAGGAAATTGGTTCTGCTAAAGTGTTTTGAAGATGCACTTTGCTGCACTCTGCCCATATTATAACTTTCATTTTACTTTACTTTAATTTATTACTAAAATATTTATTGCTTGCTACGGGTTGCCTTGGCTTCAACAGGTATCTACCTACATTTTGTAATCTAATCTAAACCACATACACGTTCAAAATATTTTTTTTCAGGGGTTGCCTTACAGCTTCCGAAACTGTGTCTTCGGTCCCAGGGTACCTACCCAGTGGAAGACCAAATGAGGCTATACCTGATTTAGATAGAAAAGCCTCATGTGCTGTGTCGGATTATGTATACATACATTTTTAATTATAAAAACCCATTCAAAACAAAATCTACGATTCATTCGTAATACTCCGATCACGGCCTTAATGCCCAGCGGAGTGGTCAGTGAGAAACAAGCAAGCGTTTGTGTATATTATTAAAAAAAATGTGACAAATATTCCTTTCAAATCTAACCAAAATGATGGGCATTTTCGTACAATCTTTTATCTAAAATGCCTCTGGCAGGAATTGAATTGTTAAGTGTTTAGCAGGGTGGACTGTATAAATCACAATTGGCAGGTAAAACGTTGAAGTAAGAGCTAAAGAGCCCGCACAAAATGGTATAACAAAGGAATGGGCCCCACCTCGTGCCTTATCGTTCCGAGAAATTGACTTTGTCACTGTCCATAAATCTTTGTGACAAAATGATGTCACAAAAACTTATCCAGCCTCTAAAGATGCATTATGAACGATCGGATGTTTACACAACAGACGGTTCGCGCGGAATAATAAGCTTTTCGGATTCCTGCGATACTTGGAAGCTTTCTGACATTTTTTGTGGCCCGTTGTGTGTTGCTATTTCGCGCGTCCTATTGTAGTGTTACTGCATTGTCTTTGCTAACCATTATTTTGATGAAGTCGTCAACTTTGTAATTTATTGTGTTTTATGTCGTTCCATTTAAAATATTAAATAAACAACTGGAAATGTTTCTGTTTGTTTATTTTTGCAAACTGTAAACGTATGACATATTTATTATACTTTAGTTTTTTCTAAACTCCGCGTTCTGTTTAATTTTATTTGTAGATTTTGCATATTTGGAACCTGCGTTAACTGCTACCTATCTCGAGTATTAAATATAATGTAGCTAATTTTAATTCATGAAATGTGATTGAGTTCAAATTCAGTTTGTTTTATTTATACTGGTACTACAATCCGGTTTTTGCATTTCAGTATCGTGTCTCGATGGCGCCATCTTGGCCCCTGTCGTGTCGTGAGCTAAAAAATAACTCTATATAAAAAACATTCGCCCCTATCCCAACTAGTAAAAAAAGTGGGAGACACCAGTGCATACTGCACACACGATTTTGTGGTTCGTTTGTTTAGTTAACGGCAGTCGTGTTGTGGACAACTTATGATGGCAACAACACTTTTCACTTGTAAACGCCAACAATTTTTAATAGTTTTATTAAGTTCCGTTTCATTGATCTGAGCTTTTGTAGTTTAGATCTGTTTCAACTGTTTCAAAGGGTTTCCAAAGGCTTTCTTTTTTAAAAATGTAGAAAATTGAAAACAAATAAATGCAATAAGGTATATTTTTATATAGGTAAATTATTTCTAAAAAGTTTACTTTTATATTTTATTTATTGAAGTTAATGAACATACATACATAGTTATAAGTTTAAATGCTCTAAGCCTTAGTTAGAGTCTAGTCTAAGGGCTATAATAACGCGTAAACAACTAAAACTAATATGGATGATTGAAATAGAGGTTGCGTGCTGTACGTGGAACACTTCCTAACCCTCAGTGTGGCAGGTCTCTAATTGGGTCACTCTCCAATAAAAGATAATACTGTTTCACTCTACTATATTGACATAGACCTGCTTGCTAGGCAGTATTATGAATGACCTAGTGAATTACGACGCTATGCATGCGACTTACTGCCGGGAGCGTTTACATGTAACTGGCGTGCGCCGGAGCTTCATACCTGTACGGTCTAACCGCTACATGTATATCCTGATTCCGTAAAATAGGAATAAGAGAGACTTTACTTTATGACTATTATGACTTTAATAATATTTACAGCTATTTGGGATGGATTATTTGTTTGTTCCATTTTCACGCGGTTGAAACCGCTGCTAAAAGCTAGTACATTATAAATTCCTAATCTAATTGACATCCCAAGTTGTTCACAAGCAGTGAGAATACCTAACGTGATTTATGACTTTAGTTATAGCCGGGAGGTTAATTATCGGAGTTTATCTGCCTCATTAGTTGACAAATAAGCTCAACTATAGGTTACCTGGCTATAGGTGAATGAAACAGTTTTATAAACATCTGTCATGTCATGATGGATCTATCAAAATGTACAGACAACAAAAACTCTTTGTATTCTAGATTTATTCAATTAATATTACATATACATACATTCTAAATTACAATAAAACAAATAGATATTTTGAAGGTCGTCTTGTATGCATTTTAATCTATTTGTGTTCGAACGAATTTTGGCTTTGATTGCGATCAGTGAGTTCTTACTAACTTAATGTCATGTAAAGGTCGTTGTGATTTCATTCAAATAATACTAAGCTTATTGATAATAGTTAAAAGCTTTCTGGATTCTCTTAATAATCTTCTTATATTTGCTCAGCTCAGCGATAGTAAAATCTGGAGCTTGCTTCAAAATTATTGAAGTTTTTTTTAAAAACCAAGGGGACTGAGCCATGACATGACACTGTTAAACGATATATTCAGAAACAGTTTTGATATAAGTAAGTATATTACCTTTTAATATTTAGCTAATTTTCGTATACAAAATCAATTCCTAAATAACAAGCCACTACAAATACTTACTTCATAAAACTCCTTGGAAAGTATTTTGTACTTTTTGCGTTTTCCTTTATTTATTCCCTTTTAGAATGTTATAGACAGAGGCGGTATCATAATTTGTATTTAAAAATAGTTGTATTAATATACATAGGACATGAAACAAGGACATGAACTAGAGTTGATACATCGTCATACATTATGGACGAAGTGGATTTCGTGGGCGAAACCTTCGGGGGCATCTCACGAAACTCACTAGTACCTAGTATATCATACTATTTTAATATGTATAAACACGTCTTCAAATCAATATTCACGATAAATTGTCTGAAATATGAATTCAGGATTTTAATTTAATTTATATTAATTAACTTATTCCCAAATAAAGAAATTAGAAAGTCATGACTAACTAAGTGTTAAAATCAATTATGAAAAAGATTAGATTCCCGTGGCATGGTGGCAAGAACGCTGGATGCATTCTATCGCTGTACCTATAGGGTTGTGTGTGACATTTGAAATTATTTGATTACTGCCAGTGCATCGTATTCGTAATATACCTACATCAATATTCACTCGAGTAAGAGTGAGTTGAATTTGAAATATATTTAGTTTCTAAATCGAGTTTCAGGAGTGGGTGTCCAAAGGACGTGGGCTGAAACTGTGCAGGCGCCTACAACCTTCACGTATAGATATTCTGTTGGTATTGTTTTGTGTTACCAAGTAATAACAATGTCGACTCGCCATTTATGGGTATCAGTACAAGCTCACATCACACTGGTTCTTATTTTTCAAATACCGGAATTATAGTTCATTTACACAAATAGAACTGAAAATAATAAATTTAATCCATTACAATCAATGATCTAGGTTATAATTTTCAACATAATTCTTTCGATTTGTGGCAGTTATATAAAAGCAATCCAACTCATTCAAGTTACTGTTTGTTACTCAGAACTGAGAATAACTTAATTAAATTCAAAAGCTATTTATTTAAACTTTTTCCTACAAATAATAATGTTGAGATGAAACTGAATGAGAATGAACTTCTTGAAGAGAAAGTAAATATGTCAAGTGTTACTTGAGTCCGGAAGATGCATACAGTGTACACGCAACTTGTATAAACAACACTGAACCGATTGTGACGATGAGTTTTAACTCTGACTGCAGTCTCATCGTTATGTTAAGATATTTTTTATTTTGGTCTCCGAACACATTTGTAAAGTTTAAATTTTTATTATTTCCTTCCCTAACGTATTCAATAGGGAGGTCTGTTGATATTGGAGTAATGTTCAATACATTTACGATTAAATGGTTCCGTAGTTTGTACATATTTTGCTAACGTTACTTTGGTTAAAGATTTTTGAAGTGAAACTTCTTTAGGCAGGTTAGAGAAAAATTTACGTTACCTACTAGTACTGAATAACTCTTTTTAAAAAATACAGATGGCGCTAGCGTACGTACTTACAGCATTATATTATGTTACCAGGGTCACATAAATCATTGCATGGGTTTGGGCATGGGGCATGGCATGCGTATACTATTTAAGGGTCCTTGATAGTCGGCCATCTTACTTCTCTCAAAAATATTACAAATCTCAATTAATCCTAGAAATATAAGTTTATTTATACAACATTTTCAACTCAAATTGATGATAGTTATTATTTTAAATGGGATTAAGCCATATTTTAGGGTTCTAAATAGACGTAGTTTTTAAAACAAACATTGCTATTGTGTTTTAAAAAGTCTTAATAATGAAAATATGGTGATAACTATCAACAATTTGAGTTGAAAGTGTTTTATATAAATAAACTCATTTTTCTAAGATTAATTGAGATTTGCCATATTTATGACAGATATAAGATGGCCGACAGCCACTGACCCAATGACATTTGTTACGCGTGCAGTACACTCGGAACCGATTTCTTTATTGATTAATAAACAAATTTATATTTATAAATATCAGTTCTATTTAGGTACCTACATTGATTTAAAATATATATCAATGGGTACCTAGCTATCCAATTTAGGTTCAAGCTTGCTTTTTGACTGCCTTTGAAATTTTGGAATACCTTTGTATAAATTAATAACGGACGGTTTTTCCTAAAATATCAATAACAATACAAATAATAACAGAACTCTGTAGTTCACGAATACACGATCTCATCTCTCTAGAAATATCATATACTTACTTATAATTTTATTTGTTTACTTGGTAATGTCAAACAAAGTCTAAAACGGTTCAAACTCAATCCTCCCTCGAGATTCCTAAAAAAGCACCACAGATGTTTATTTTACTTGTCGAAAAATGCATTTGTCATGCTCCGTGGGTGAACAGAGACACAACTCACAACGACCAAATATTATATTGTTGTTCTACAAATTGATTTGTAATTACTAAATATCTACTATTCTAAAAGCTGTTAAATTATATAAATATATAAGTATATATATGATCACGCCACAAGAGGGGTAGGCAGAAACAATCGAATGACATTTGTCACGATTCTGCTTACGTCTTGTGCTTCTTTTATAATCATCATATCTTTCATACATGCTCGGCGATTGTGTGTACTTATAAAATAGCTGAGCCGTTTCAGTTGGTCAGTTTAGTTGGTCGGAGTGGATATACCTAATTTAGTAAACTTGTGTTTTTTTGTTGGGATAATTTCTGAACTGAACAAACGAGAAAAAATTTCTCACTAGTTCAGTCAACTGAACTGGTCAACTGAACTAGTGGGAATAGACGCTTATATTTCCATATACATTTTTATATGTTCAATAAAAACTAGGTCGTCATCTGCCAGCATTTCCTTTTACTTCAGCCATATAAACATTTTTAGTCATTCTTTCAACGTGTCCAAACAGCGTAAACTACTTTTCTTCATTTTGGTCAACATCTTTCACTCCATTTTTTAAAATATGGGTTCCTAAAGCACCTAGAATAGTGTCTGGTCCCGCGAGTATCTACCACTCTAAGTAATAATAAATAAAACAATTTCCTTGTTTCTCGACTCGCACATAAATCAAAGTAATAATTCCTAAAATATAAACCGAGTGAACCTCGCCGGTCGCCGCCTCTCAGTTTAGAATAAATTAATTTGAAATAACAATTTTATTGATTCGCTTAGATTTATTGGCATCTCTTGTAGAGACAAGATTTACAGTTTTGTATTTATGTAAATTGTATTTTGGTCAATTTCTCAACAACTTAACATAATGAACGCTATTATAAATATTATGTTTGTCAAATTTTCAGCTAAGTTTTTAAAAATAAATATAAATACTTTCGTATAAGTCTTCATTATAAATACACACGGACTTTATAACTTGCGGTGTGGACAGAGACACTAGTAACAGTGTCCACTTTTCCCAGGCAAATCCTTTGCTGCACTTAATGGACCATGTTTAACTTTTTTAACAGACGTAAATATCTGCTATTTTAAGAAGTGTGTGCCTTCCGAAGCACGAGAAAATTGGTACTTGGAATTTTAGATGCGAGTGAGAATTGGCGCATCCCAGTTTCAATTCAATGCTCTATCAACTAAAATTTTTGTATAATTATGTACTTACAAAAATACCGCTGCCTTTGAAGCGATCGAAATTAAAGAGTATGAGCTTCTGTCTCTGTAAAGAAAGAAAAATAACGTCTATTAGATATTTCACTAACATAAAGTACCAAAATACAGATCTATCAATATTTAATTTATTTTACACTAGACTTGCCGCCCCCGGCTTCGCCCGTAGATATATTCGAACAATATCACATAAAATCTAATTTTACCTGTTCATAATATTAGTACCTATATATATAAAATAGTATATAATTTTACATCCTTGAAACAATGGCTGCCATGATCCTGATGTAATGTTTCTAGTTTGAATGTTCAACAATTTTTTTGTTTTAGAATATTTTTTTTGATAAATGGAGGGAGTCTTTGAAACGCGTCGGGTCCATTTATATTAAAAACAATAGGGAGACAAACCCGGGAGGTAGGATAGTATAGGTCGAGACTAAGAGACAGCTGCTCACTGCGGGGCGTATTTTTTTACCTCAATAAATATCAATTCTCCAAATCTTAACAAACACATTTGTATTTATTTGGCTTCCTTTAATGCCTTCGGGGATTTTAGGTGTTGCATGGCGAATGTCGCTTTTGGAATATTTGGTGTTTACAGATTTATAGATGAACAAGTGCGATCAAAATAATGTCGATTGTCTATGGAAATCATAAAATAAAAAAACGTCAGATACCTATGCTAAGACAGACGTGAAGTATGGATTTTTCCGTTTTATTCATGTACAAAAGATTAAAAAATGCTGTTTTTATTACATCAGCGTTCATTTGGTCCTTCGAGACGGATATGGACAATATGATGGATATAAACAACAAATAAATATTTTTCAGCAACATCTTGCTATTTTGACTTGGAATATTTTGGAAAAGATGTTCTAGAATATCTTGTATGAAAAAAAAACTTTTCTATAATCATTTATTTCATTTCAAGATGGACATAACAACAGAAAATTCATTACATAGCTAAATAAATGCATACTTTTGTATAGCGAAATGTAACTTTAGTTGATATTGATTTAGTGAGCAATGGTAATATCTAATCAAAACTAATCCATTAACTGCCGGTAGTTTAGCACCAACTGTAAAGTTATTAGCAGACTTTACCAAGAACTATTATACTAATCGGTCACAGCTCGACTAAGGTGGACGCCATTTTATATCGTTTCCGGATAAATTAGGGTTGTCCAGGAAATCAAAGGAGAACATAACTAAATCTTATACTAAAGTGATTTGATCTCTACCATCCCTAGCTAAAAAGTGTAGGGATTCCAATTAAAAACAAACACATAATAATCTATACATACCTACTAATATTATAAAGAGGTTTGTAAGTTTAAGTAATAAAAAAAATCAATGGGGCCTTGGTCGTCCGATGCAAAATTGTTAAAGTTCGAATTTACAAAAAGGTTGATTCTCGCCTCTGGTGACCCCAGAGCTGATGCTTACTTCTCTTGAAGAATTACGAGGTACCTAATACCAGCATCTGAGGCACCATGCCACAAGGGAAACATTTAGAAGGGAGATTTTTCATGACTCATTGTAACAAGCTTAGATTGGTATACCTACATTGGTTTATATTTTATATTTAAATTTAGATATATAGTATTAATTTTAAGTTTATTTATGTCTACGTTTCTGTATTAATTTTTATCTAATATATAAAATTCAATATTTGTTTGTTTCTTTGTTTGTTCGTATTCTATAGACTCAAAAGCTACTGGACCGATTTTGTTACTGTTGGTACCTTTCACGGAGAAGATTATAGGCTATATAACATCACGCTACGTCCTTTGGGACCGGAGCAGTAACCAATAAAATTGAAATGAAAGTTAATAATATAATCTTCGTTCATACCTAATTTACAAAATTTTGTCTGTGTTTTCAATTTTATAGCATACTGCAGGTTAATGGAAAATTAAAGTGTTTGTTTTAGTTTAAATATTAGTTACCTGCATGACCTACGGTTGCCAGACGTGGGCTCTAACAAAAAAGAATATTAAACGACTGGAAACATGTCAACATGGTATGGAGAGAAGTATGCTGAACATAAAGAGAAGAGACAAGCATAAATGGAGTGCAATAAGAAATAGAACAGCTGTAAAAGAAGTCACTCTAACCATAAAGTAATTAAAATGGAGATGGAGAGGGCATATGTACAAGGACACAAATAAAAAATGGACCAAAGAAATAACGGATTGGTACCCAAGAGATGGAAAGAGGAAAAGAGGTCGCCAGCACCGCAGGTGGGAAGATGATATAGAGAATATTGCTGGGACCATGTGGAGAAGGACAGCGATGGAGAAGAGATCTTGGAAGGCTTTGGAGGAGGCCTATGCCGAAAGACAAACCGAATGAAGAGGTTACCAATGTCTGCTAATATTTATGCTAAAATTATATAGAATCAATCAAATATAACTATTGTAAACTTTAAATTCGGAAATAAAGGCTTTTATTATTATTATGTAACTCTAAATTCACGGGCATAATACCCGGTCCTTTGTAAGGCTTGCATGGGGACATAGGTCCAACACGTAGAGGCCCTTTAGAGTGTTTAATCTAAAGTGTTGTCACAAGCACCCGTCGGGACCTATCTCTGAATGCATCAAATACCTACAATGCGCTCACAGACAGGCCCCGTCAGGTGCCTGGACTATTGCTGAGATAAAATTAAATTAAATTCGGGCTATTGTTTTGAGATGTTAAATGGATTGCTTTATCAAGTTTATTGGTTGAGACTACGGTCACCTGCAGATCATATAATTATATCATTCATCTCATGAAACGTAAAATTGGCAGGTGGTGACTCGCCGTTTACTAAATGGGACTCCTAAAACTACCACCATTTTTAAGCATTTCTGCCGGCAGTAAGACAGGCAACATTGGTGTAAGCGGCTGGGGGTGTCGAGAGGTGTGACACCGGTTTCACATATAGTTATTACGCCTTTAGACACTTCCACCACCGAGCATAATACATAATATTATACTCTAACGACTTCACCCTGGACAACCAATTAAGGCAAGCCAGGGTCGAGAGTCTCGTTTGTTCTCAGTAGTTCCTTTTGTAGTTCCTTTGGAGGAACTACTGAGCCTTTTTTGTCTCTGTAGTTCCTTCAAAGGGACTAAAGGAACTACTGGGACTTACCAAGTTCCTTTGACGAGTACAGGAAAAATAATGTATGCTGTACCCCTTTCCACTTTCCCCGTAGACACCCCCCCCCCTCCTCTGTCTCCCATAGATTTTTTTATGAAAAGGGCGAGCGATCCCGCGGCAGCGGGCGGAGAAGCGCCAGTTATCATTTTATAAACCCCCCTTTTCGCCCTCCTTTTTTTTTTTCTTATCTCGGAAACTACAAACGGGTAGGTGCCGAAATTAATAATGTTCAGGATCTGTTAATATTAGCGAATCCGTTAAAAAAAAATCTCCCATACATTTTTTTTTCTTTTCTCCAATTGATTTCAATCGGGTAGGGGTAGGGGTAGGAGTAGGGGTAGTGGTAGTGGTAGGGGTGGGGGTTGGAGTAGGGGTAGAGGTAGTGGGAGGGGTTGGAGTAGGGGTAGAGGTAGTGGTAGGGGTTGGAGTAGGTTGGATTAGGGTTGCACTGAAAAGTAAGAAATAATAAAAATTTCGTCATAGTATTTGAAGACGGTTGTTAAAAAAAATACGGTCCGAATTGAGAACCGTCTCCTTCTCTTTTTGGAAGTCGGTTAAAAACAGCAGAATTCACGAAAAAAATTTTATGAACAACATTAGTTTTTAATTTTATAAGAATACTAGTATGTTGTGTAGTGCGCGAGTCGAGGTTTCAGTGTGGGAACATACTGCTGCCCACACCAAAGAAGACATGCTACAAGTCAGCGATAAGCCCGCCACCTATCACGTCAAATAATTCCCTACTCGTACCAAAACTACTCCCACTACCCCTACTCCAACCCCTACCACTACCTCTACCCCTACTCCAACCCCTACCACTACCTCTACCCCTACTCCAACCCCCACCCCTACCACTGCCCCTACCCCTACTCCTACCCCTACCCCTACCCGATTGAAATCAATTGGAGAAAAGAAAAAAAAATGTATGGGATTTTTTTTTGTATGGGAGAAAATTTTTTCAACGGATTCGCTAATAGAAACATATTCTGAACATTATTAATTTCGGCACCTACCCTCTCCGATTTGTAGTTTCCGAGATAAAAAACAAAAAAAAGGGGGCGAAAAGGGGAGTTTGGGAAATAATATAATAATTTATGAAAAATGATAACTGGCGCTTCTCCGTAGAAGGCAGAAGAAGCATCGCTCGCGCTTTTAATAAAAAAATCTATAGGAGACAGGGGAGGGGGGGGGGGTACGGGGAAAGTGGAAAGGGGTACAGCATACATTATTTTTCCTGTACTCGTCAAAGGAACTTGGTAAGTCCCAGTAGTTCCTTTAGTCCTTTTGAAGACTACAGAGACAAAAAAGGCTCAGTAGTTCCTCCAAAGGAACTACAAAAGGAACTACTGAGAACAAACGGAGAGTCTCAGGTCTGGCAGTGGGGACGCCTGCCTTAACCTACTCTCTGGAGCACTCGGGTTCGGCGGTGTCGTTACTCACCCACGGCTCGCCACAAGCCGCCCTGCGCCCTTATTATTATTATAATTATCTAATATATAAAAATAAATATTTGTTTGTTTGTTCGTATTCTATAGAATCATAAACTATTGGACCGATTTGAAAAACATTTTTTGCATTTGATATTCCAATTCGTAACTATTTACAACCGACAAATGCTGTTCACTAATTTTCTGCCAGCTGCTATGAGAGTTTTTTTTTAAATTTTTTTTCTTCTAAATCGGCTAGGGCGTACCGACAAGCGCTGGACCCCTACTCGTCTACATGAATTTGTAGAGGGGGGCTCAAACTACACGAAAAAGAGGTTTTCTGCCAGCAAGTGCTTACAACCACTTTCTGTTCTCATCTCTCTACCTAATAGAGACATCCATTGTGCATCAACAAACTTGCCACCAGGCTTTAAAATCCATCATAATATCTTTAGACCTCTGTACAATATTTAGAAGTCAACCCTATACAAGTTTGCAATGCAGTTTTCTTCTCAAAACAATGCGTGGCGGCCGTAGCGAGCCATGTGCGTCGCTGGCGATAAATTAAGATATTTCCTGCGTACATGCTATACATACAACATTACACAATGCTCGAGCTTTACGTCGCCGCGTCGATCGTACTAATAGAGGTACGATCCAGTCTCGTTAAACTGCTGAACGGAGTACTTAGAATTAGTTAAACTGAGAAACATTATGATCGGTTAAGTTATAGCTTTGGTAAACACATTCCTTCACATTGCAACATATGCCTAGGAGAGTCTATAAAAGAAAAAACCGACCAAGTGCGAGTCGGACTCGCGCACGAAGGGTTCCGTATCGTTGTCTATAAAAAAAAATCAAAAAAATCACGTTTGTTGTATGGGGAGCCCCCCTCAAATATTTGTCTTATTTTAATTTAATTATTTATTTTTAAAGTGAAAACATATAACTTTTTTTTTATAGAGAAGACGATATGTGATCTTGCCACCACCTGATTATTAAGCATAGATAGCCTGCTTGCCGTTATCAATATCGAGCAAAAACGAGCAAATAAATCAGGTTTGTTGTATGGGAGCCAGCCCAATTAAATATTTATTTTATTCTGTTTTTAGTATTTGTTGTTATAGCGGCAACAGAAATACATCATCTGCATAGATATAACTGTGAAAATTTCAACTGTCTAACTATCACGGTTCATGAGTTACAGCCTGGTGACAGACGGACAGCGGAGCCTTAGTAAGAGGGTTTCCGTTTTACCCTTTGACTACGGAACCCTAAAACTACTTCATTGTAAGTACAACTTAGCAAGAAGGATAAAAGATACAGGGAACATAAATTATTGACAAAATTTCCTGTTAGGTGGCAGGAGGTTTAATGAAAATCTGTTAATGCTGTCTTAATTGAGGTAAATCCATTAGCTAATTTTACCTACCACACCATTTTCACGAAGTAGCACCTACATACTAAAATAATATACTGAAAAGGTTATCTACAAATGAACATTGGACTTGTTATCTAACGGATATAGGTACGGTAGATAAGACTGACCAAATTTTGACTAATTACAAATGCTGAAAAGATTCAGATTAAACTTCTAATAGGGTAACATTTATCCTGGAAATAAAACGACTACATTATAGTATTTACTATGAAATAAAGCGCCTACTAAAAAGTTTTTAAGAATATATTACAGCCACGGTATTATTTATGTTATATGTCCTACTTCCATACATCCATCATATAATGGTAGCAGAATAAGATGATGGGCAATATGTACATTTTTAAATGGATTAAATTGATTTCAAGTAGATTTCAAGTCTTAGTACCTATAATAGGTAGAGAGATGGAGACAGAAAGTGGTTGTAAGCACTTGCCGGCAGAAAACCTCTTTTTCGTGTAGTAGAGGGGGGCCCTCTACTATTTTTTATTGTCGAGTAGGGGTCCAGCGCTTGTCGGTACGCCGCTGAGGCGCTTTAAAAGAAAAATAAAATAAGTACCTACATAATATTATGCATGCATCATCAAAAATAGACGTATTAGACACTGTCTAGACGCAAATGAAGCAAGAGAAGTATGCTAAAGTGGTGCTACACCTCCACGGTCCTAGATGGTGTACTCGTACCTCTAGCTATGAAACCGTGTGAACGTCAACTAATCTATACTACATTAGTTTTCCGCCCCTGGCTTCGCCCGTATAAAAAAAAATTTCCTAGAAATTGCAGCGCCACCTACCGGGTCCAATTCTGAATCTAAACAAGCCAGGGATCCACTCAAACACACACAAAAAAATCCATCAAAATCGGTCTAGCCGTTTAGGAAGAATTATGTAAATAAAGAATTGTAATGAGGTCTTAATGTAGGGGGTAATCTCTCAAACTACTGAACCCATTCTAAAAATTATTTCACGAATAGAAAGCTACGATATCACAAAGTGAGATGCTATAATTATTTTATTTTGTTCGAAAATATACACGAGCAAAGCCGTTGGTGGATGTATGTATAAAGCGCCTTTACTACACCATAATTATGTTATTGAATATTAATATAAGTCAACGCGATTATTTCATAGAAATACTTACAAACGCAAACTGCAACTAATTATATAGCTTAGCTGCTTAGTGCTAGCTACATAATCTGTGCTATGAGACAGTATACAATATTATTATTTAAATACACACTTTGTATACAGCGTGCTGTTTCAGGAAGTATTGAAAAAATATAGAAATTCTGTCGGAAATATAATTAACTTTACAAAATATTAATCACACAATTATAATAATCATGTGTGATATAAAGCGTATTGACCGCATCCGGAACGATGTCATTAGAGAAGATTGCGGAGTGAAAGATGATATTGTGATTTTGTCCAAGTATTCATAGATAAATCACACAATATAGGAGTCAGGACATTTAGGATGCCATATATTATAGGTATTATGCTGATTTTGGTATGTTTAAAGATCTGCATATCGTGAACTGCCTCTATTGTTATATTATATTTATTTTTCACATTTCCTGATGCTTTAATTTCTAAACATCCTGTATGTTCAGAATTTCCGTCGGATTTGTTGCCAATAGGACAGGCTTTCAACACCTGAGGTTACTAACTTCTAAAACAGCTTATATACCGTTTCCTTATATATACGAAAATCAGCTTTATGTCTATTAAAGAAAGCATTAAGGTGTAGCTGCAATTTAAACCGTATAACGCTCTGGTTAAAGTTTATTTAATTTACATTTTAGGATTTAGGAGTCAATTTGTAGGGCGTATAGACATGAGTAAGCGACCGGTTAGGTCTATGCCTGGTAAATGTTAATATGATCACTCCGGCTCCGTGACAGAATTAGTTCCTAATCAGTTGATTTAATCACGTTCATGGGAGGGCGTTCACATCGCTGGGAAACTAGAAATATTTAGAGTTGATGATAGCTAGGTTTGCCAAATCCTTCCAAAGATATTCTAAATGTAACCGTATTTACTTTTGACTCCAATTCCGATCTACGCATTGTGAGCTTGGTACCATTTCTGATTTAGTCTATACTAGCGACCCCGCCCCCGGCTTCGCACGGTTGGCGTTGGGTATACAACAATTTGTATACCTACATATATTCGTAAAAAGGGACGGAAGATTGTAACAGGTAGCCGGGGAAGCGCGGATTTAACCAATAAGCGCGCCGTCAGATGGTACCAACCCATTTTCCGAAAGGTTGGCACTGTCAGTCAACAGCGTGTAACGAGAAAGAGAAAGCGAAATAGAGAAGGAGAACGCATCAGCGGTGCGCTTAAGGATATAATGTTAATGTTGCTTGCGGCTCGTTGTTAACCGAACTTCAAAACAGAAGGAAGAGGTTCTCAATTCGTCGGAATCTTTATTTTGTAGACCATTTTATTCTACACAATACTTTCCTACATCATTTTGTTATATCAATGGCGGATTAGACAGAAAACTCCATAAAAACTCGCTAGGGCTAACTTTTTTCCCCGACTTGATTAATTTATACTGTTAATGATCAGCTCCTAAAAGTGATAGGTCCATGTTTAAAGCTCGTAAACCTTTTACTCGTGAAAACCGCATCAAAATCCGTTTAGTAGTTCTTGCGTGAAATGTCACAGACAGACAGACGGACGCGGCGGGGACTTTGTTGTGTACTATATAGGATGATGATTACTCAGTGATATGAAGATTACGGAATCCTAAAATATATCAACAAAGGATGTATTTAAGCAAAGACTACATATTTTAGAGCATGATTGGCCACTAATATATTGAATATTTTATTTAAAAATAATATTTTGTACAGAGAACAGCTTCTGCTGAAGTGACATTAAACAGAAGACTGCGGTACATCAGCAGTAGATCGAAATTTTCTGTAAACATGTTTTATTTTTGGATTTAATCTTTATAAGTTTTTTTATGTAGCAAATTTACTGCATGAATTCTATGATCACGCCGTAACCATCTCGCGGATATCAAAAGTAAGTTTTTATATAATTGTAGAACGTACCTACTTATAGGTTTATGATCTCTGAAATAATTCCAATAGACAAATGACAAATTTCGTGAACATGCTGTTCAATTATGTTGGAATCACATACCAGATGCACTTTCTGACCTTGTCTCTTCAAAGTTATGATGTAAAAGTAATTTTACAAAATTAGACTAGTTTGACAAGTGATTAGTTTTCACAATTACTGTGATATAGGGTCGAATTTCAGGCCAGGGTATGTTGGATTGGACTGGTGGCATTGCTTTAGATGTACAGTGTAGATGATCTGGATACCATCATTAATCATCAATACAATTTGGCAGACGAACTATA
Organism: Nemapogon koenigi; assembly: GCA_963924495.1. Classification (NCBI taxonomy): domain Eukaryota; kingdom Metazoa; phylum Arthropoda; class Insecta; order Lepidoptera; family Tineidae; genus Nemapogon; species Nemapogon koenigi. Next base: position 459,411 of record OZ004640.1, on the reverse strand, counting down.
TTAGATTAAGGTTCGGCGCAATTCTATATTTATGTCTTGCTATAGAGAAATGGAACGATCTGCCTTCCTCCGTACTTATCGTTGCAGTAGTTCCCTTCATACATAGACTCACCATTTTATTATTATATTGTCACAGATTATTTTTACATAATAATGGTGTATAATAAGTTTGTGTCCTCTAAGTGGTGTACAATAGAAATCTTATAATTTGTTAATTATAAATACCTACTCACATTTTAAAATTATTACTTCATTCATGATACAATTAAGTTCAAATGAAATACAAAACATTTCAATCTACCTATTACTAATCAAGTTTTACTTATAAATTATGTATGTATCTCAGAATTAAATTATTAACATTCGATTATATTAAAAGGCATAATGGAACTTAAATTATCCACTACAGTTCAATGTAATTTAAGGAGACGCCTCATCACTTTTGTCCCGGACTTCAGCAATTCAAGTATTGTACAAAACTTATTGACAATAGCAAGTTCTAGTTAATGGATCCTTAAAGTATATGAAATTATCTATACTCAGTATGTAAAAAATATGTCTATATAAGCTACGCCTAGGTTTCATGAAGCCCTGAAAGTCATTAATTTCGCGCATATTTTCAACCGACTTTTATATTTCTATCGCTCGGATATTGGGTGAAAGAGATGCAAATTTTCTAACACGTGCGTTTTTTAATTGGTTACGCGACCAAGAGATTTTTTAATTTAGCTCAATACCAAGCGGTGGTATCTTACAATAAAACACATTAACTCAGTTCCAGTACCCTCGAGATGGAGCCAGACGAGGAGAAAAAGAGCCGCAAAGCGGAGGAGGTGCTGGAGTTCATGAATAAACGCTCCTCGCATCACATGCAGCCTCTTTACAACACCAGGATTCGTGCCTACGCCACGGTGCAGCGCAAGTTAGTATATTGATATTCTGGCGTTTTTGTAACAGACCTTAATAATAACTGCTATTAGGCTATTTGGTACCACAAGATTTGTCTTAGTAACATTTTGATTGACTTTCAGACGCAGCAGAAAGGCCCGCAACAATCCTACAGGCAGGGTTTACTTGGAGAGCAGATCGTACGTATTGTTATATATTGTTGTAAAGTTGTGTTAATATTGAAAGGCGTCCAGTGTCGACCAATCAACAGGTAGTTTGTTACTATGGCTTACCTACAAACGTTAGACTGGCATTGTGAAAGCGCGGGCCGACTTTCATGCACTTTTCAAATCTGTGAATTATTTGCAGTGATAAGACCGACGCGCCCAATACCGGCGCAACGGCCAAGAAAAAATCTAACGGTAGCCTCTCCGGGTTGGTATCTTGTCAATACGAAGTGTCGTAGGAACCTGGAAGTAGTCGGAATGCAGCGCAATGCCAGTACGCGGTGTATGTGAGCCATAGATAGTCTCTGCGCCAGGCGCCACTCGTGGTTTTGTTATATTTGTTTATGTCAGGATACAAGTCTTGGTTCTATGGCTTGCGCGAATGGCTGACATTGCGGCTACATTCATTATTAGTTTGTAGTATGACGATAATAATTATATTTATATTTTAGTTAGAGATAGTTGTAGTTCAGATTATGTAGATGTACTTAATCAATTGTTTATGAATACTATTTTGTTTTAATTATTTATATATTTTATACATTCTTTATTATTTCCAGTGAACATCCAACGCCAGATGATGAGCGTAGAAGGTGATTATGACGTTATCCTACTTTAAGACTCGCCATTAGAGGCAAATTGTTTTTTTTTTACTTTCTGATTACTTAGTTTATTTACTTACTAGGTAGGACCTCCGGGACAAAGAGTAGTCTGTCACTTTCAGGCCCTGTGCAAAAAATCATGTCGCTGACGTGAAAGAAAGACAAACAAACTCTCATATTAGTTGGGATTGATATTTAGATAATGTTTCAGTGTAAGTCGAGAGCGTGCTGCTAGACAGCCGTCAGCAGGAGCACCCGGAGACCGGTGTGGGTGTCGACGGAAACGTCGTCGTAAACGAGTAAGTCAAACCCTCTTGGGGTCTTGCTCATAGTGCTCATTGAACCTTAGTAGCCATAGATTAGTATATGCTGTAGCCAATATCACCCATTGCTTCACGCATGCATATAACCTACAGATGTTTGTGTTTGCAGAGTTGCCGCCGTAAACGCCGCCGCCGCCGTCGTCGCAGTTGTAGCCGCCGTCGACGCCGCCGCAGCTGTAGTCGCCGCCGACGTCGCCGCAGTTGTCGGCGCCGCAAGAAGAAGCGTCGTGGTTGCCGTCGCTGACAGTGCCGACAGTCACCACCTCCGCATCACAAGTTTTGTTTCTGATGTAGCAGTCGCGTATTTGGTCTAAATATGTCGTCTTTGTATGTTTATTTTATTTTTTTTATTTATAAAAAAATATGTAAAGTAATGTTTTGTTTTATTGTCGGTATTTAGATTATTAGGTATTGGATGTGAGGGAATATCTCTCGTATAGGATACCCTCAACTGGGAACAGCTCTTGACCGGCCAGTCCCGTTGAAATGGTCTTCGAAGGAGCAGGGTGCTCTCCGGTCAACCTGTTACTAGCCAGCTAACTGAAGTCTTATTCTACTTGGAGGTTAGGTAGCAGGTGGACCACGACCAATATGTGGTATGGCGAGAGTACGGTTGGTCTGAACCAGTCGTCACCTGACCACTGACTTGGCCCTGACTCCCTCAGGCACGTCTGAGGGTGACTAGGATATTCCTATGGTAGATTTATTCATTTCTGGATTTTTTTTTTATTCAATGGCAATTGTAAGATAAGTACATTTCTGCCAGTGTCACGTTTCGCGTGAATGTTCATTCTGTCCACTTGAATCCACTGCTCTTCATAGTGTATAGTGTGAACAACCCATAGAATAATACTAGCGCGCTCGACTCCAACCACTTTCCAGAGTTGCCAGCAAACCACCTATTTTTTTAAAAGGTAAAACAAACTATGTCTGTGACATTGACGCTGAGCAAAAATGCCATGATGGTACGATACTATATGAAAATATTATGTAAATGATAATGATATTATCACCGCCATTTAGTTCTATGTTAGTTCCCACTGAACTCTATTATACAGCGTCTGTAAAGTGATATAATTTTCTCACTTCTAGGTTTGCTAAGTAAGTACACTGAATATGCAGCAGCAGCAACAAACTCGATAAACATATTTCAGTAACGCATGTAGGAATATTACTGAACTCTGTAGGTATTTGTTCAACTTGTTTGTGCACCACTTGTATCGGAATACCAGAGACGACGGCACAGTGAACAAATAATATCAGTTGGAAAACACTGTACTGTACAAGACAGGAAAAATGTTCAATTGAAACTTATAGACTGTCGATCAATGGCAGCATGTTTGGCAGCCTGCTCCGAACAGTAATTCTCTCATTTAGTTCCCCAGAAGAAACATCGTTAAATACTATCATCAGATAGAGCGGGGACACCCAATATCATCACTAGCAACTTCGGAGCCCAAGTCTCGGGGGTAAGTATTTAGGTGCTCAACTAGGTACGCTAAGGTACCTATTATTTCGAATGATTTTTAAAACCGGAACTTCTACTTCGTATCTTCGACTCTTTAAAACAATTTGGTCGCATGTGGATGAAGTAGAAACATTGATTATTGTGTTTTTTCTAATTAACACTTGCTGTAATAGTTCGCTGAGCTTCAACACTCTGTATTCTTGTGGCACAGTATGTATAAGTTGTACTGTGTGAACTGTGACAGTACCTACCTTCCGTACCATGAATCACATTCAATAGAGACGCGTCGGGAGTCGGGACTCGGGCGCCACGTCTGATACGGAGAAAGAATTTTATAGTGCTTCTATCTAGTATTTATTTATGTCCTACACTGTTAGGTACAATTCTTCTTTATTTATGAGGAACAAGAAATATATGAAGCTTTGATAACGCTTGCGATGGCGACGCATACATTTGTAAATTGATATTCTGTTACCTTCTAAGATAGTAGGTAGGTACACATATTCATGGCCTTTATATCTTGTAACAGTAACAGTGTCCACTTTTTGCTGGTTGTCTATATTTTAAAATATAATAAATAGGTGGCATTCTTTACCGACGTATCTGTTACTTTTAGAACAAGTGGTAATAGATGCTCCATCCATGGATGATCCTGATGAAACCTGATCCTTTTGCATCCTTAAGTAAACCCTGCAAAGGATTCTAAGTAGGAATAGTAAAAAATAATACACTGTCTGAAGTGATATTATTTGATGTTATCATAATCCTAAAAAAGCTATTGGGGGTCCATGTGCATTATAAAAACATACATGAGTCCACAGGAGGGGATATGTCTGCAGCAGCTCCTACTATCGATAGGTCATCTATAGTATTCCTACAGGTATTTTCTTTTTCAAAGATTAGGTAAGTACCTAAACACCACAAAGAAAATAGGTGCATGCATGCTTCGTACATGCTTGTGTTGTGGACACAATACTCGGGTCAGTTTTGGGAAAGTAAACTCGACACTTGATAATGAGGTGTTGCGAAGGAATTCTTAATCACGTGAATCTTAGGATCATAGAGCGAGTTAGTTACCAGAACAGACATTGTGCTTCCATCTTCAAAGTTACTGCGCGGCATTCACTGTCATTAGGCTCCTCCTCATAAAAAACCACTCGTCTTAATTATGTGATTTAAAACCAATTAATTTTGCGTAAGTAATTTTACGGAATAGGTAATGTTAATAAATTATAAAGCTCTGTGCATCGTGCAAAATCATGACGATCCGTTGCGCGTAGCGTGCTTTGATGTGAAAGAAGGCGTTGAGATAGACAAGAATAAACAAACATACACACTTTCATACATATCGCAGTATTAGGTATATGGCGGTATAAAATACTCTATGATGACCGCTGCACCGCGCACCGTGCACCGCCCACCTCGTATGCTCAACTTTTATGATATGAATGCTGTTGTTTACACATCGCTAAAATCGTAAAGTTTTTATGTTCCTCTTTATTGGGCTCGCCTAATTAATATATTGCACAATACATCGACATGTGGGATTTTATAACTTGACCTGTTTTAGATGATTGCCCCTGTTTTTAATTTACTAAGTAGGTACCATCACGGCTTATATACCTTACGGTGTGGGTAGAGACACCAGTAACAGTGTCCAATTTTCTCAGGAAAATTAAATATTCTTTACGAAAATTAATGCTTAGTATTTTAGGCATTTGATTTAAACCTTTGAAAGTCAACCTTGTTAGTGAGAACATGAGTCAACCAAACGAACATGACATGGACATATTCGGTATGTCAATAACATAATGAAATGACCACAAATATCAGGATAACAAGTCAGATTTAGGTACTCTCCATACAACAAATATTAAATCAATGAACATTATATAAATAATATTTTTTGTTGCTCCCGAGATGAAAACAAACACAATTTTTGTCGTTCACATAAAAAATGTAAGTCCAAAACTCGTTTAGAACCAAAAATATAGAAGTAGATGTTATCAAAGATCGATGTTCATAACGACAGTCGACATGTCATACTCGAAGTGGCTTCATAATTCCTTTACTACCATACTAACGATCACTCCAATATAAACTATACAATTCTTCTCAATGCAACTCGTAAAAACCAACTATTTTCTGTTTTATTTAAATTAATCATAATCATGACTTAGCCATATCTGGTATTTAATCAAACCCAGTCAATATACATTTTAAACATACCAAATGTAACAAATAAATAATAGGTGAAAATTAAAACATAAACCTTTAATAGACTTTTACAAATACATTAAAATTAGCAGTTTATTAGCAGAAACAAGTTCATTGTTTTAGTTGTCTAGTTTGCTTCTATACCATTTTCCACACCTTTTATATTTCCATCATAGCCAGTAACACTATCTTATTAGTAATATATATTTTTTAATAACTGTTGTGAAGTAATTTGAATAACATCCTTCTACACAAAGAAGAAACATTTATAAGTGAATTGATTACTTTATTGTGGTAATCTGGCAATAATGTTTGTTTTAGTGTTTAGTTGAATGTGCAATATTACAATCTTTCCTAAAAAATATTTTTTGTCCACACCTTTGAGGCCGAAGCTGATCGGTATATACATCACTGTGTAGTTGGCATTATACATAAATGTAAACGCAATGTATATAAAACAATGTCAATATTGAATGCATCCAGAAGTTAAGAATGCCCGCCCGGTGCTGCCGGTGCCCCTGACTACATTAGTTATGGACATGTCACAATATATCACAAGATACAATCATGTATTATAAATGCACACCATACCTGTCTGTGACACTTTTTATAAATTGTATAACTATTACTTTATTGATTTTATCTACAATGTGGCGATGACAACGTATGGACGTGATATAGGACTTGTTCATTACTTCGCACCGTTAGTGGTGTCAATATTGTTGTCATAGTTCAACTGATCTCCAATATATTTTACAAAATGAATAAAACAGTCTAATAGTTTAAAAGAAACATTTAATTTTTATTTGTCTTCAAAATGGCGTATAAAACATTATATTTGATTGATACCGACAAAAAAACACATTTGAGAAATAATCCATATTGTAACGAATAGGTACTTAAATCGCACAAATAAATACCTAAACACATCAAGGTCGATAGACGTCTCTAGAAACATCCAGAGAGAATCAAGTACAAACGAAAATGGACCGTATGTGCCTAGCCATAGGTACCAAAATCGGGCGCGGTCTGTGTGTAGGTATTGAGACGCGTCTACAACTCTGTACAACAATCTCGGCGTTTCTCGAATGTTCGGAGGGCAATATAAACAGAGGATCGTCGCCGGGAGAACACAGTGCGAATCAGAGCGATCAAAGCGAAACAGTGAAGTGGAATTAAGTGCGACTAAGTGTTATTCTAGTGTTTTCATTTATTTAACTGTGTTTTTGTGGTGTTAAAGTAAAGTTTGTCTATTTAATCGGTATTTTAAATCTCTTCGAACCCCAGCTCGTAACAAATTGGTGTCAGGAGTGTGGGATTCAAAAATGCCGATTACACCACGTGACTCGTCGACATTTCGAAGAAGGACTTGTCAATCTCCGAGTACAAACGAGCGAAGGAGATGCTCACTCGTTACATTGACATCTTTAGTGATAGACATGGGCATCTCGGCAGGACGTCATTGGTGAAACACACCATCAACACAGGCAACGAGTTACCTATACGTCAACGTGCTCGACGAATTCAAGTAGGAAGAGAAGCAGAAGTACAGTGCATGCTGGAAGACATGAAGAAGGCTAATGTCATCGAACCTTCTTTGAGCCCATGGTGTTCTCCGGTTGTGCTAGTTAAGAAGAAGGATGGCAGCACTCGCTTCTGTGTGGATTATCGTCGACTGAACGACGTAACCAGAAAGGACAGCTACCCTCTACCCCGGATTGACGACACCTTGGACAAGTTGAGTGGGAACCAGTGGTTCTCAACACTGGATTTGAAGAGTGGATACTGGCAAGTGGAGATCGATCCCAAGGACAAGGAAAAGACTGCTTTCTCGACCGGAAATGGACTGTGGCAGTTCAACGTCATGCCTTTCGGGTTATGCAATGCTCCCGCTACGTTCGAAAGGCTGATGGAGGTTGTGCTTGCGGACCTCGTTGGAAAAGCTTGCCTAGTCTACCTGGATGACGTCATCATCATGGGACGCGACTTCAACGAGCACCTGGGGAATTTAGAAAGAGTGTTTGCCAAGTTGAAGCTCGCGAACCTGAAATTGCATGCCAAGAAGTGTAGCTTCTTCAAGAAACGTGTAAATTACCTCGGGCATGTAATTACAAAGGATGGCGTAGAAACCGACCCTGTCAAGACAGTAGCTGTACGAGAATGGCCCACCGCGCGGAACAAAACAGATGTTCGGGCGTTTCTTGGTCTGTGCTCATACTACCGCCGCTTCGTTTACGACTTCGCGGGAGTAGCCAAGCCCCTACATCGGCTGACGGAGGACAAGCGTTCGTTTCAGTGGACTGAGGACTGTGAGAAATCGTTCCAGGAACTGAAACAACGGCTGTGTGAAACACCTGTTTTGGGCTACCCGGACCAAGACGGCGAGTTTGTGGTGGACACAGACGCAAGCAACATCGCCATTGGAGGTGTGCTGTCACAACGGAAGGGGGACAAGGAAGTTGTGATAGCGTATTTCAGCAAGGCTCTGTCGAAACCAGAAAGGAACTACTGTGTAACCAGACGCGAACTTCTGGCCGTAGTGAAGACGTTACGACACTTCAACAAATATCTCATCGGAAGGAAGTTCAAGCTACGGACAGACCATGCGGCGTTGAAATGGTTACTTCAATTCAAGGATCCCGAAGGACAAGTCGCTCGGTGGATCGAGCAGTTACAAGAATTCGATTTCACGATCGAGCATCGACGAGGACGGACGCATAATGGAATGGAAGACGCAGAATGTTCCAAGGCCCGGCTGGAATGTTGTATCAGCCATGAGTTCCACCACGAAAAGCTACTGGGCTCAGTGGGAAAGTCTAGTGCTGCACAACGGGTTGCTGTACCGCAAGTGGGAGTCGCCAAGTGGACAGGAGACATTGATGCAGCTGGTCGTGCCTAGGTCAAAGGTGCGCACAGTGCTTGAGTCCGTGCACGATGGATCCTCGGGAGGACATCTGGGCATGAATCGAACCCTGGCGAAAATCAGGAAACGATTTTATTGGGTTCATTGCCGGCAAGATGTCGAGGATTGGTGTCGCAAGTGCACAGTATGTGCGGCCGTGAAGGGACCTACGACACGTACGAGGGGACGTATGCAGCTGTACAATGTTGGCGCTCCATGGGAACGAATAGCGGTGGACGTTGCTGGACCGTTCCCGGCCACTGAAGACGGGAACAAGTACTTCATGGTCGTGATGGACTACTTCACGAAGTGGCCGGAGGTCTTCGCGATTCCTAACCAGGAAGCGACAACAGTGGCGACTAAGTTGGTCAACGAAGTATTCTGCAGGTTCGGGCTACCATTGGAGATACATTCTGATCAAGGGCGTAACTTTGAGTCGCAGTTGTTCCAGGAAGTATGCCGTCTCCTGGGAATAAATAAAACGAGGACTACGGCGTATCACCCACAGTCCGACGGAATGGTTGAAAGGTTCAACCGCACTTTGGAGACTCATTTAGCGAAACTGGTTGAGGATCACCAGAGGGACTGGGACCGATATATTCCCTTGTTCTTGCTCTCATATCGATCCGGAGAGAGCTCCGACTACCAGTTGATCTCTTGACCGGCGGACCTCCGGATGCGCCGCAACCTGTAAGTGACTACGTATCGAACCTGAAAAACAAGATGTGCGACATACATGACCAGATTCGTCAGAGCAGTCTTGTGGCCAGTACAAAGATGAAGACCAGGTACGATAGGAACTTCAATAGTAACGGTTTTGACGAGGGATCGTTGGTGTGGCTGCACAACCCGAAACGCCGAAAAGGCAAATCTCCCAAGCTGCAGAACCGCTGGGAAGGCCCGTATAAGGTCATCACGAGGATCAATGACGTGACCTATCGGATCCAACGATGCCCGCGTGGACAGTTAAAGGTTGTCCATATTGATCGACTGGCTCCTTACAAAGGCTCGAATATTGCTCGGGACGAGCAAGTCTAAGCGGGGGGCAGTGTAACGAATAGGTACTTAAATCGCACAAATAAATACCTAAACACATCAAGGTCGATAGACGTCTCTAGAAACATCCAGAGAGAATCAAGTACAAACGAAAATGGACCGTATGTGCCTAGCCATAGGTACCAAAATCGGGCGCGGTCTGTGTGTAGGTATTGAGACGCGTCTACAACTCTGTACAACAATCTCGGCGTTTCTCGAATGTTCGGAGGGCAATATAAACAGAGGATCGTCGCCGGGAGAACACAGTGCGAATCAGAGCGATCAAAGCGAAACAGTGAAGTGGAATTAAGTGCGACTAAGTGTTATTCTAGTGTTTTCATTTATTTAACTGTGTTTTTGTGGTGTTAAAGTAAAGTTTGTCTATTTAATCGGTATTTTAAATCTCTTCGAACCCCAGCTCGTAACAATATTATCCATACTAATCGCTCCTTTCGTGAGAGTGTCTTCCCTGAGGTCTGGAAGAGGGCTCACATTGTGCCCATCTACAAACAAGGGATCCAAAACTCGTTGTGTACCTACAGCATGAACTCTACTACACCCTGCTACCCTACAGCTGATTGCACTGTTGCGCTAGCTTATCAGGTTTTGCTACTAAGTATAATAAAACAAGTTCGAAGGCAATTAGATCGCTATAGTAATCGATCGCAAATTTTAAACACCTAACGCAGTTGTATTTTATTCGCTCGCAAATATTTCATATTTCATACTTATATAAATGTCATATTTATAGTAAGTATGAAAATACGTTATAGGAATTAAAATTAATAATTTAAAAAAATATATCAAACACATTTATAGATTTTTTAAATTACAGGATCTAAATTTATAGAAAATGAACATTTATAGCAACTAAATTATATATTATTGTTTTAGAGAAATTTAGAGGATACCAATTTAAACACTAATTATCGATTAACATTGATGGAGCCTTTATAAAATAATAAGAAGAAGCGTTAATGTTATCAAATATATATGTGATAAGCTTGCCGGGAGCTGTAAGGGTTTATGCTGCGTCATTTTAAAGTTTTGATGTGCAAAATCTTTCCTCTCGATTTCCTGCAATCTGTGGGAATGATTTCGTGAAAAGGGACGGAAGTGTGAAGTGTGTAACAGGAAGCCGGGGAAGCGAGCGCTATGTGATTTGACCAATGAGCGCGCGCGGTGGTAGAGTTGGCCGTCAGAATCAGATGGTACCAACCCGTTTTCCGAGAGGTTGGTACTGTCAGCCAACAATGTGTACGTGTACCAAAGCACAGTAAATATATCTAACCAAGGTGAGGTGTCACTTGCGACTACTGTAAAGCTCGCTCGTTTTTTTTTGATCCCTAAAGTTTTAACAAATTGCAGTATTTCTCCAAAATCAGTGGTTTTTCATGCCCTAAACTATACAATGTTAGCTTTCAGTAAGTACAGATCACGAGTTCGCGCGTTGTAAATGCTGAACTGATTCACAATGAAAAGATTCTGTATAAAAGTAGTGAGTTCCCGCGGTGATACAACTTTTTTATTAACATTTTATACAGGAGTCCGAAGTTGAGCTTGGGTCAGTTAAGTCGTAAAATACTTGCCCTTACTTTGTGCGGGTGCTTGATGCCATTTTGTGAACAATTTACTTTGAAGACATTTCAGAAATGAGTAATTATTTAAAAAATGTGGTTCACACGTATATTTAAATTATTGTTCAAAGAACTTCCTAACTAAACACTGTAAACCTTTATTCAAACTTGGAAACTTATAGGACCCTTATGACTTGAGTCACACTATTACACAGTGGAATGAACTTCTGTCAGCGGTATTTCCTGCGTTCTAGTGTCCTTTGTTTGAATGAGAAATAAACAGAAATCGTGCAATTTTAAATGTAGTTAAAACAACCCGTTGAATTTGAATAGCAATTCCTCTGGTGGTAGATCGCTAGAGAAATCCCAGAGAGCCTGATTTATACCTTACACTCCCACTTAGACAGTTGTCCAATGTGAACCGCTGTACAACTTCACATATTTTACATAAATTGTTTTTACATATTTTATACTCTATCATTCAAATAAAACATTATAATAACTACAGTTACTTTTAGTCAAATATTTTGGGTAACAATTAACGCATAATTAGCAATAAATATTATAACTATAGATTTTTATTCCTTACACCGTTTTTCCACTACGCACAGAGCCCCGTTTTCCGACGTAACGATACAATATCGCACGACATCGTTTTTCAAACCGTAATTTGATGACGATATTTACTTTACGGTGACGATATAGCGACAGTACTAAATCTATGGCCGTTTTTCCACAACGCACGACACGACACAAAACTCTCGTTGCTGAAATCGTCGGTAGTGGAAAAACAAACCAACGACGGGCCGGCCGTGTGCTGTTTGTATTTGTTTTGTTTTGCAACCGTAAAGTATATCGTGTTGTGCGTCGTGAAAAAACGCACTTATACTTACCAAATTCTGTCAAAATATGTCTAATTACACTGGTAAACACTGTTTTTGTCACACGAACTTTGTGATAATTTTTGTTTGTATGGTGTACTCTCATTACAAAAAAATATTATTTTGTTCCTGGCACATCCAGTTTTTTTGTGACCGCTTTATATATTATATATACCTCATTTACGTTATTTTCTTTGATTCAAGGAAGTTTACCGCCAGGCGGAGCCAAGCAATATTTCGCAAGTTAGGCTACCCGCTAAGCATGAACATATCCTATCTTCCCCCTTGCTAATGGACAACATTAAATTTTTTTAATCACCCATTTTTATTACTTTAATTAAAAATATATTAAAAAATAAGTTAGACGTATTTTTATATTTTATTTTTGGTTGAGTTTTTATATTTTTAATTTAATTAGGTTTTTATAAATTCTGAGGACTTATAAACTAAAAACCTTAGCTAGGACTAAAATTAAGAAATATAAACTGTCACCCAAAGAAAGTGACTGATAGTGTCAGTCAAGCCACAGAGTATACGTTATAGGAATTAATATACCGTGTTCCAAATAGGTGTTGCCGTAGCCGGAACTCAAATCGCCTACAACATTATTCATAATGTATATAATAATACTAGCTTTTGTCAGCGGTTTCACTCGTAAATATATTTCCTGTGATAGCCCATTCGAAACTAGCAAAACTTCCAAAAAATATTATATAAAAGAAGTATTTTTATAATTATATTTAAAGAATAATTATTAATTTAGCTTTAAATGGAATAAAAATGGGTAAAATTAATAGAAGGCAACACCTGAGTTCAATAACTAACAACTCTGCCAACAGACATTAGTATTTTTAAATTAGTGGGTTAGCACAGATTAGGGCACCTATTAATCCTTATTTTTCAATATTTCAGTATTTTTAAAATAACTCGAAAATTAAAGGATATAAAAAATAAAAAAAATGAAAAATAAGCTTTCTAGCATGTAATCTCCAAATGGTTTTCGAATTTTGGTACCTTACGAAAAATGAAATGTTGTCCATTCTAACCTCCTTAGTTTGTCAGTTTGATTAGCTTAACTTTGGTGACTAGATAACTATAGTATTTGACTAACTTAAATTTATTGACGGCGTTTGTTAAGCTTGCCTTGAAAGTGCATAAATCACCTAGACTGTTTTTGTTATGTGTGTGGAGAAATAACTTTTGCATCTCAACGTCGAAAAATTACACCATTGATAGAAAAATATTATTTAGGCATATTTAGACTATTTTGGTTTTCCTGTGCGTCATCAAGACAAATCCTGGGTTCCACATGCATGTTGTGTAACATGTATGAGACTCTTATCAGGTTGGGCTAACAAAGAAGGCATTTGCTACACCAATGATTTATTGTACAGTAAATAATAATTTTCTAACTGTAGGTCATTATTATACTTTTCATGAAAATATGTTTTCATGTCACAAAAAAATGTGACGTGTCAAATTTTTTTCATTAATATATTATCATTCTGTGGCCATAGTTCATTGTATACAAAATTTGATATAAGTTTTCGTGTGACAAAAAAAAGTTTGAATTTTGTTGACCAGTGTTATTTGAAGTAGATTATTTCTACAAATTCGCGCGGATTTTACATTTTGTCATACAAATAAGACAATACACACAAACACACCTTCACGGCCTTTATACCTCGCATTGTGGCCAGAGACACCGGTAATAGTGTCCACTTTTAGCCATTTGTCCATATAGAACAGAACATAATAATATTTACAAGACAGCTGAAAACCTTTTGAAACTATTAGAAATATAAATTTATAAAATCTTTTCTTAGCGGATCCGCCCAATGAAAATAAAATAATGTTTCTTGGATCAACGATGTCGTTGGAGCATTGTACGTTGATCAATTTGTAAATGTTAATTTTTATCTTAGTGTGAGATGCTAAGATGTGAGAGAATCCTTCAGTGTAGTTATTCGTAACACGTGTACGCAATGTTCTGAGTGGAAAACTTAGACCGTCATATCTTTATATCAAGCAATATAAAAAGTTAGTTAGAAGTTGTTCTATAGTTTGTTCTTACTGCCAAGATCCGGGTGTTTTGAAGCACTGCAAAGTTAAATCTCACGGAACTAACTGTTTTGGAAGCCGCTCGGTACATTTAACTTTTATGTACTACCTACGTTTTGTCTCTGAGAACTTTACCTCACTTTATACTTAGATCATGCACTAACATTTTCCTGAAGTCTCATTTTTTAAATCTGAAGCGGCATAAGTACAAGATTACTTATATATGCGCCGTTTGATGTTGAAGAACATAATGAAACAGAGTCACTAATCAGTGTAGTAACATAGTAATAGAATTTTAAACTATTTTCAATAATTTATCATTTATTTTTGTAAAGTATATAGCTTATATGTATGACTTCGTATTGCAGACCGGAGAGGGAGCCTGGTGGCCTGAGATACAGGCTTTTTGTCCTACTACAGGCATCAGCTCTCACCTAGTAAATACTTTAAAAAACCAAAGAACATCTCGTGTTATCAACATTTCTGGTGACAAGAGGGCCAGGGGCGTACCTAGGTCAACGTATTAGTATAGCTCTTAGGGATGTATTGTATAGCTATTCAAAGAGGAAAGGAGTAGGTACTTGTGTATTTAATTTATTGTCTCTCTCTTCTATTATTATTGTTAGCGTTAAATTATGTTTATATTATTACCTAATTAAATATTTTTATTTAAATGTAAATAAAAGCTCACATCTGTTTTTTTTTTCAAATATTACTAAAAAGTGAGTGAGTTCTTAAAATGTATTCAAAGTTCAAGAGAAGCAACGGGACAGTTTTTACAGTAATCTCTAAGATCGTATTTCAGGCACATGGTTTATATTGACGTAGTAAATTATCTTACGAACTAAACTTCAACTGAGTATAATTATACCTTTGTAGTAAACGGTAACAGATCATGTTCATTGGGGGAGAAACATTTTTACATAGATTTATTTATGGGTCTTTTCCGTAGCTTGGTGGTTCCACTGATGGGTCAACGGAAAAATCAATTAACCGTAGACCCATTGATCAATGGTACCATGAAAAAGGTTATTTGATTCTCTTTTAGATTTTCGGAGTCCTATCAATTATCGTTGTACTTGTAACACTTGAGTAGAGGAAACGCTCTTGAAAAAGTCTACTGTCTGCTGCTTTGTCTTCTTTCTTAGTCGTGGTGCTCTTGACAGATCAGTCGTGGTTAATCATGGCGCATTGCACCTTGTATTGACTCGCCATGGTTATAGTGCAGTGGTTTCCCCTTGCCTTCTGAGAATATATTTTGAGAGTATTCAGGTTATCAGGCCAGCTGTAGTCTCTTCTAGACAGTTTCCTAGCTAGGTGTATATTGCTCGGTCGCCAGTGTGCAAGTGTGTTTGTTTGTCCTTTCTTGTTTCTGAGCAACGGCGACGTAGATATAGTTGTAGGGCCGGAGAGTGTCATAGGCTACTTTTTATCCCGGAAATCATTCGGAACTATCATATTAAAAAAAATAAACAGGTGAATCTGGGACAGCAAGCTAGTTATATAATTAATAGGTGTAGCTGAGTGTTCAATGCTCTCTGGCTGGGTTCAACCCTCAACTAAAAATAAAACACGAAAAAGTGTCAGGTGCTTAATTTATGAACTTATTAAATTCACTTGGCATGAAAACGTATATCTACTACAACATTTATATGAAAATAAAATAGTCCCTAGAGACAATAATTTGTGATACGTGATTTAGTGATTCAGACAAACAGACAAAACACAATTTATATTAATAATAAGGATAGAGCCGACGTGAGCGTCATCCAATAAATAAATAATTAATAACAATTTGGGTGGAATAGAGCACAGGAATAACTCAATTACTGTGTGGTGTGGTAGATACACTTTCTGACTGAACCTCACTACCTCAATACACCTCTAGCATATTGATATTTAGGATGTTATTATAATAATAATTTGTCTTATACCAAATAAGGATAAATAAAATTACTTAAGATTTTAGTAATTATTATTGCTTTTCGACCCGGGTTTACCCGTAACCGACTTTCACAAGATCAGATAGATTTTGTTTTCACATATGTATTTTGTTAGTCATCCTTGCCTGAAAATTTCCTATGGACCAACTGAATCGTCGGTACAACTAACAGCCCGTAATCACGATTATCTATCAAATTTTAAAGGTACTAATTAACCAGAACTCTTTAAAATAATTTAAGTCAGAGCAATGACTAGTTGAATAATAATAAATCAATAGGAATGTATCGTGATGGAGGCTTTATTACCGCACTTCATTATAAATAGATAAAATTGTCGTGCACGTGACAAGCTGATAAAGTAGACACCTTGGGACTTGGGACGACGACAAATACTACATTATGTATTTTGTTCTTCGATGTCGATTTTTATATTTCTGCTGGATTTATATCTGTCTCATTCAGTAATTTTCCACTGACTATTGAATGACATGGATGATAAAATAACGGGATGGGGGAGGGCTTGAAATACAGCCACGTAAAACCGCAGGCAAAAGCAATCAATAGTTTACCAATAGTTATGCACAACTTAATTAAGTGTTGTTAGTTTCTGGCAAACTGCCATTTTACCTGGAAGTCCTGAAATGCTATTATTTTGGCTTATTTATATTTATTTATCATTATTTTCAGACCTATGTAACAGCATATCTGTTTGTTAAATTATCTAAAGTACATTTAGTAATAACATAAGTGATTGTGGGTCTGTATATTTTACATAATTCTTGATTGCTAAATAGGTTTTAATACATTCTCGAGTCAGTAGTTATCTAGTATCTTAATAGGACAGCGACCCGCCCCGGCCGATGTTGTGCTCAGATAAACTTAACCAGGACCGTAGACTAACTCTCAGTAGGCAGATTTATAGATGTGACAATGTTTATTACCAATATTTAATAGATTGGCATATATACAATTTTCCAGCGACATGCGTTGGGGAGTTTTCCCTTTTACTCACAGACTGTTGTTTTGTATTGCCATTTTTATAACTATATTGTCTGTGTTATAAATTATAAAGTTATATTTATTTTATAAAGGATATTTCTAGGTTATGTTAAGAAACAAAGTAAAGGTTAGAGCAGAACTCTATTGATCCAAGATTTTTTTCTGTAAAGATAATAAATATTATCCTCTAATGGACGCAGCTTCATAGTAAATACTTATAGATAGGCAAATTTCGTCGATTCGATTCACCGAGGCTAGTGAACGAAGCCTTAATAGTTATACCTAGCAATATTTCTAACTAAAAAGGGAGGGTCATTATTTTTTTTAGATATTTTTTAAGGATTCGATCTGTGTAAAATATAGAAATATTATTATAAATATACTACTTCGATCTTAAGTTAACCTGATTTAAGTTTATTTGTTGACATAATATCAGAGAAATTGGTGGGTTTGACTTGGTTTGACCCTCTCATAGTGAAGTGTCGTATCTGAATACAACGGTCATCTTTGAGACGGCACAATGGTTTTAGATGAAAGATCTTCGCAAACACTCGCCGGCTATCTCGGGCAAGTAATCGCCACTGAACTGCTTTAGGCTTATCTTCAAGGATTAACTTTGAGTTTGGACATACAAGAGGAATGTTCCGAAGGTTGATGACATATTCCTTACTTAACTATATAATCACGGCATTAAAGGAGAGGGGTAAATAGGTCAAGAAATTACTACAAATGGAAATAGTTTCCAGAATTTAAATCTTTAATTTGAACTATAAATCGATCGTTTATCGTCCGATCGTCTTTGTCTGAGAATTTGCTGCGGAACTTGGAACAATGCCAACGTGTCTAATAAACCAATGTCAATTGTACAAGTAAAGCTAGGGGAAGAAATATAGCACTTTGAAATTTCTACATTTCGAGGGACCTAAAGAGACTTGAGATCTAAAATTCATGATGACATCATGTCGTACCAAAACTGAATTTACGAATTACTTACATCAGAATATTTGCATGTTTGATTTTTTTTACGAAATTATCATATTTTGAATTCATGATTTTGACGAATTGTGGTGACAAATACAGTCGTGGGCCATCATATTGGGTACCATTATTGAAAAATGTGACAAAAAGTTACAAGAAGCACATATAAAAGATAATGATTGTTTGAGTTGTGAGTAGCGTAATTATAGGGGGAGGTGTGTCAGTAGTCTGTAATGAGCGTGTTTGGTCAGAAGGAGGAGGTCCGACACGCCTTCTACAACCAGACAATTTAAGTCCTCAAAAAGCGGTAGATTCATATTATTATCCGAATCGCTAATTATGAGGAATCACATGACACTTTCCAGAATATTTTGACCACATGGAATATGGAACCAAGTTCAAAACATAGCATATCAAATGAAGTAGGTATATAAGACAGGTATAAATTTGCTCAGAAGATATCTAATCCGGATGTCACAGACGTGTCTTAAAATCCTATCGCACCAATCCGACAAATATTGTAAAAGTGTTTACAAAAAATTAAATGTATTTAAAAAGTCAAATTCTGTTAACGAAGATCTGTGTTGACTTGATAATCTGCAGATGGTACCTACCTACATTGACGAGATTAAAGTATGTGATTCTGTAGATAGACTCTTATTTAAGTATAACGAATTTGTCTCCAGTGCCTTCGACATTCCTAAAAAAAATATAGAATTCTATGAGGGAATAAAAAAAATACTAGGATAGTATGAAATTCTGTTTTACAAATGTTTATATGACCTACTCATCACCTAGATGTGATGTAAATGTAATTTTTTTTTCTTTTTCTTCATTAAATTAATTTCCGTAGATCGGACGTTGTCTTCTCGGTCTGCAGTGTTCTTCTAAGTTCCTGAATAACTAATTACGTCTAGGCAAGTATGGTTATTAAACAACGAATAATTACGAAGTGTTACCGAAAAATAGGTACCTATAGAATTAATATTCGTTACTTTTACCGCTGATCCATCGAGATATTACAGAATACATCCCCAATACACACACGAACCACGAACGAACCACTCGTATTGCAAGTTCAGAAAAAATGATACCTGTCCCAAGTTGACAGATATCCTTATCACGAACTTTGAAAGATTAACGACGCGAAATGTGTGGAGTGCGGCGGGAGGCGGGACGGGAACACGAGACGAACACTTGGAGACTTGTTTGCTTGGTTGGTACCTACTACTCGAGGTGCTAACTTGATGCAGAACACGTACATAATACTTTTAGGAATTAAATGTTATAACCTCAAGATGGTTGGAGTAGGCCTGCCCGGATGATACTTGTAGGAAGAAGATCAAATGTTGTATGTGCCAGTCAATTCTATGACTACAGTTAGTGACATATTGGGGTATCTACATAAATAAGTAAGTGATATTTGAAGGGTCTAAAAGTGATATAGGATACTTTTTATCCCAGAAATACTTCGGAATAAATATTTTTCACATTTAAAAAATCTATAAATTAAGAACTACAAATAATTACCCATTCAATGGTTATCAGCAGGATGTACCAAACCGACCACACGAATCCGCAGTTCACAATTAATAGACAAATAAATATTCCTAACATGAAATTGAAGCGAGTGCAATAAAGTTGTTGTCATTCTACCCTGACTGCATCGCAGCACAGTGTTCACATAAATCGTTAGAACGAGCTCCTTCTTCATGGTTATTGCATGAGATCACTATATTTCACACGATTCTGTCTCATTTATACGGTTGCAGTATCTTAGAATACCTAAAAGTTCTCAAGGATATACCTAAAAATGCAAACTGAATAGGCTATTTCTATAACCCCTCTATCATGATGGTTGAAGCAAAGACAGATCTGTACAATATAGAACACAAAAGGAAGAAGAATAAGGGTATGTCAGGTTGTATCTAAGGACTTTTCTTTTTTTTATGTATTATATTATATGTAATAAAAAAAGCCACTATTCCACCCGGACCTGGTTTATTTAGTTATTTTTAATGTTTAGATGTATTGTATCTATCTATATTCAATGATAAAGACGTGAGTGAGTATATAAGTAAGTACAGAAGATATAAAACACATCTAGAATGGAAATGAAGCTGTCCTAAGGTAAGAACAGTGCGGCATCAGGCAGGTATTTTGTATGTTTACTTTTACAGTAACATCGCTACCTGTGTCGTTTGTTCCTTGAGGTGTTCAAGGTATCTCGTACCATCGCGTCGCACGTAGTACGTAATAGGAGAGAACGTGTTCTTTGACAAGTGGTCAAGTAACGTAAAGTAAGATATCTAACTCTACGGTCACTACAACAGTTGCTCTTTGACCATATGGGGACTAGATCGCGGCACGAGCCACTCCAAAGTGGTAAGTTCAGTATTTTTATATAAATGTTTACATGATACTACGAGTCGCTTCCACTTCCTTGTTTCAGTCTACATTCTGTATTACTTACCTGATTTACTTTAGAAGCGTGAAAAAGAGTCTTAAGTGGCCACTTTTCTTGAGGTACATATTTTGAGACCAAGGCCTCGATATACATACTCGTAAAAAGAATACCAACCATGTATTTGGAGCAGGTGAATAGGTAAGAGTGCTATCAAGTTCAGTAGTAAAAGTGGTATCTATGCCGGTGTCGGACGCGTCGTTCAAGGAAGCCATCAGGAAGCCATAGTTACCAAATGAGATGCGGACATTATAATATTCTCCGAGAAAACACAGATGACACTCCCATACACTGCTGATATCGGGTAGCTAAACTTATTGTTTATATTATACCTACTCTACAGTCTGTCAATGGACTCTGTGCAATTTGTAAGTACGACAAGTCCAATCCAATTCATCTGGATATTTATCTGAAATAAACTCTGAATTTTGAGTTGACTGCGAGTTTAAAAAAAATGTTAGCTATACTATACTAACTACTTATCATAGAGACAGAAATTCTGGATTAAGCCAGTAAAACGAAATATAGATTGTATGTAAATGTAGCTTGTGATAAAAATGTTAATATTTGCGCCTGTCAACAAATTAGTATGGTATAGGTGCTCTGTGGTTTGGCCTTTTAATCTACACTACAGACTGTAGGATCGAAGGATCTTGATTTGTGGTCTGCAAGATATGAATTATTTTCAATAATTTTTATTAGCTCTTAAATTGTAAACCAGATACAATTATAACTAACACTATAAATGCAAAAGTGTGTAAGTATGTATGTTTGATTCTCCAGCAATTTTTATCGCGGGAAACATATCATTGAATATTTCAAATGGCTAGTTTTATATTTATAACTGTACCTATCATTATATCAATTTCCTGAAACATTTCAGATTTTTTATATTTTAAATTTCAATTGCACGTAACTAGGCGGCAAACTGCACCATATATCGTTATGATAATGCGTTATAAGAAAGAATAAAATCTCAAGCATATTACTATGTATCAGGTTCTATGGCACAAGGGGTTTAGTTGCGTTGATGTTGCACCAGACAAATAGCTAATTATATTTTATTAATCCGATAATTATGCACATGTAGAGACTTAATATGACTTACAAATATAATATACTAATATTAAAAATATATTAACTATAAAAAAACTGATCATCTCTTCTGGTGACAAGAGGGATGGCTCCTTCCTCGCTCAACGAATCAGTATCGCGAGAAAAGCAGCCACTACTCCAAGTGGACCATTTATTTAGTTATTTTTAATTTTTGTATCTATTAGTTTTAAGATTTATTCATGTTGTAATAAAACATTATATAATTAATCTGTTATGGATATTAAATTTATTAATAATTAAATCATTATTTTTTGATTCTCAAACAAAATGTTGTTCGTTACAATATTAATGGATTGAAGGCGTTGTTGAATTTTAATGTGATTTTGTTTACTGGCTGCGAATAAAATGTCAGTCTGTCAAAATATTTAACGATACCAACGCCTGCTCTAGTGCATACAATATGTAGAGTTGGCTATTTTATATTGTAGAGTCAAGTGTGGGGACTGCACACGTGAACCTGTAAGAGACTTTGCTAAGCACGCACAAAGAATCCCTTGTCTATAATCTATAGGAGTAAAAAAAAGTAAATTAACCTAACCTAACATAGATACCTTTAGTTTTACCAGTTTTTCTAAGATATTTAAAGTATTTCTGATATTTAATTGTGATATTTGAACTTCTATAAAACTTTATCACTATGAAACAAATAAAGTTTGGTATATTCGCCACTTCGATGTTTTAAATAATTGGTCACATGCACCATTTTGTATATCTGTGGAGAAATACTTCTTAGAAAACAATCATCGTTTAACATGTAGGCGATCCTCATGCAAAAACCAGTAACTTGTAATATATGACATACACGTATACAGGTGTTGTGTACAATGTATTGATATTTACTAATATTGGTACAGGAGATATTGGTGCAAGCGGTCAAGTACAAATCGGCATCTGGATATACTGAAAATCTTTAGTATAGAAGTTCTGTGACTGAATCCATGGATATGTGAATAATATATGTACTTTTTTATTTATTTGGGACAATAAACAATGTTAAATCTTTATTTCTTTCTTCACGGGTTGTTACGTGTTACGATTCCAGGATACCCAGCGGAAGACCAAGTCTCCCTCGTTTAGCCGATGGTATTTGTGAGGATAGCCTAGATATAGACCTAACGAGTGGCCAGTTCTGTTGAGGTATATTTAGATGGAAAAGCCTCTAAGTGTGGTTTGTCGGATTATGTACATAACTTTTTAATTAAAAAATCCATTGGTACATGTCCAATGGGTTTTTAATTATAAAACATGATAGGTATATTTGATCTCGCAGAACATTACAAAAAGGTTTGAGTACCTATCTATAGAGATTTTTATAGTCACGTGATTTTTTTTATTGTTCCGTGTCCATCCACACAGATGCAATTGCTGGTAAAAGTTAAATTCGAGTAGCATAATGCTGCTTTGAACTATATCTGTGATACATGAAAACAAAAATAAAAATCATTAAATAAAATCCAAACCACCTGTATATTACCAAGTTTATATGTGCATAAAAAAATGAAAAATCCACATTGGTTGGACATTAACAACCTCTTGATATATTATTTGTGGTAACTGTGCGGTAAGGTCAAGGTCGGGACATTCATACACTTCTCATATATTAATATACATTTTATATCAATGTAAAATAGAGATACTAGCGGCTTGCCCCGACTTCGCCCGGGGTAACAATTATATACAAACTTCACACTAATGTTTTTAATTTATTTGCAAGTAACGCCACCCTGTGATGAGGTTGAACATTTTTGTATGGGAAAAAGTTTTTTTTTCTAAAACCATCTTCGCCTTTCAAATGGTTTGGGGCACATCGGTTGGATGGTTTCAAAGTCTATAACGGACATAGGTCGTGGCTGTAATTTGCCCCTCCCCCGCCCGCTTTCGCGGTATAAAAAGTAGTATATATCATTCTCTGACCCCTAAACTACCACTATGCAAAAAATCATGTCGATCTCGTGAAAAACAAAAACAAATCTATTCCACGGGAACCATACATTTTTACGGGATAAAAAGTAGCCTATGTGCTATTCCAGATTATAATTTATATCTGTGCCAAATTTCATCCAGATCCGTTCAGTAGTTTTTGCGTGAAGGAGTAACAAACATTCACACATCCATACAAATTTTTGCGTTTATACGAAATCGAATTGTACTTTATTTCACAAATTCCGAGCAAAAGGTAGAACAAGCTTTTTTAAAATCTGATTTGATTCTTTTTAGACTGATAAGATAGGTAAATGAACACTGATAAATGTATCTAAATAATGACTTGTTGTATGTATGTTCCCATAATTACAACAGTAACCAGTAACAATGACATTACCAGTAAGTAATAGTGGATAACGCAGCTTGCAGCGAGGTGACGATACATTAACATGCGTGCGCGCAACTGTCTCCGCCTACCGACATGACCTAACGACTTGATGACAGTATTATTGTGGAAATACAATGTACATGGGTTTGGATTTGGAATTACCGTCATTTATCAAAATGGCTTCCTGTACACACATATATATATATATATATATACAAACAAACAAACACATCTTCACGGCCTTTGTATCTAGCGGTGTCCACTTGACGACATTTGTCCATATTGAGCAGGGTGGCAAGCCTGTTGCTGGCACTCAATGGACCTAGATTTATCACTTTTTTATCAGACGTAAATATCTGTGATTTTTAGAAGAAGTGCCCTCCGAATCGATTAAAGCACAAATTCTTAAAGAAAATTGTGTTGCTTAGCATTTTTGTCACGAGTGGGAATTGTACCCGGGACCTCCTGTTTCAAATCAACCCTTTACCAATTAGGCTATCGTCTCATATATAATTACAACAATACATAAAAATTTAAGTGTTTTTATGTGATTTCAAAATGAATAGAAATTTCAAACTAGGAAATATCTGTCCTGTCTATCCGTCTGTCTGTCTGTCTGTCTCAACGTCGGCTGGCTGAATGACTTTTGATAAAGCTTTCAGCGATCATAGTGAACTCGTAGGATAAAAATCTGTCTCGATATCCTGAAAGAATGAAATGATACCACAATTCGCTTTACATATTCAAGACTATAAATTGACAATATTTTTAGATCTACAGTAAGTATTATATGAAATAACAAATATTAAATACTAAGAAGTATTAATTATGTACTCTAAAAATAAGTATTAACTAACAAATATACAAAAGTTATCAAAGGTCATGAGGCGCCACTCGGCAGTCAAGTTTCTGCGAAATGAGACTGTATTACATTTATATCTGTACAAATAGTGCAATTTAGATTAAAATACATATTTGTGTGTTATGAGCGAGACTTTGTTATCAACTAATAATTAATTACATAATATTCTTGGAACAAACTTATGTAAATAACAAGTATTGTTGATTCAAGTACGAAAATATAAGTTACGACTTATGCACATCACCTACTTAATCAATATCGAAGGTGACAAATTCAAAAGCTTTTTGTGACAATCAATTAAAAATACCTAGACGGTTTTTTTTAAACAAACAAACATATCTACACGGCAAGGTATCTTAGACATCAGTAACAGTGTCCACTTATTGCAAGTTGTCCATGGACTTAGATGTGTCATTTAAAGCAAGTACTTATCTGTTATTTTTAGAGCAAGTGGTTATATTCTCATAGAAATGATAATGCCCTCCGAAGCACGAGAAGTCGATTTTCTTAATAATTTTCTTTATTTCTTAAGAGCCCTATTATCCATAATTTGTATGGGCAAAAACTATTCCTAATTTCTTTGTAAATAATCCACCTGTAATTTAGCATATAGTTACATAATCAATATATCTAAGTGAAATAGTCGTAATTTTTTCAAAGGATTATATTGAATAGTAAATATGGGTCGTTAAACTTTGCCCCCGTTTTCTTTTTCATAAAATATATCGCAGAGCTCTTAATTTTTTTAAAGCGCTGTTATAACATTATCCTTCAATAATATACATCGCGTTTTTTTGTAGCTTGTTGAAAATTCAAGAGCTTTGACTTTGTGATAGATTTTGAAAGAGAAAACAGGGGCAAAATAATAATTTATTTTACCACACATATTTTCTACTCAATAAATCCAATTGAAAAAATAACGAATATTTCACTTAGATACATATATTGAATAAGTAGGTAACTATAAGTTAAATTACAGGTGGATTATTTACAGAGAAATTGGGAATAGTTTATCCCAGAAAAATTATGGATATAGGAGCCTTAAGTTTTCTTTATTTGTATATAAGTCCTAATAGGTATGCAGATTTACAATAACAGTCGCCATTATATTGATAGAAAGTAATAAATAGAGACCAGGTATGACGTTACTTTCCGTCTAATGACGGTCGGTATTTCTATGTTGACCCTCCATCCTGAAGCCTGCTACACTTCAGAAAGTAATAACTTTGTCTATGTGCGTTGGTAATTCTGCAGAAGATTGTATGATAGAAAGTATGTTAGTTTCAAAATAACAAAGAGCTCTTGTTTATCTTTTGCGAGATCCCGCTAATACGAGATGCACGTTGTGGTACTTTGTGGTGGGCAACAATGTATGTACATTGTACACTGTACAGTACAGTAGGTAGATATTGTTTTAGCAGATATTACAAAGTCGAGGCTAACGGCTCAGTTAAGAGGCCACGGACTTTTCTTTTATTACACATCTACAAAGGGATGTCGAAATTTTACTGTATTCAAATTTTACTAATGAAATTTTAAAAATAATTAAGACTATCACAAGTAGTTTTTGTTGTAGTAGTCTATAGTTAAATATCTGTTTGGTTGTCCTTCTTTCACGCCAAACAAGCAAGAATCTCATTCCCCCGTGAAAATTGAATTAAAAGAAAGCTTTTCTAATCGTGCGCTAAGTCGGAAATATTGACATTTAGCAATATTAACGATGGTAGACGATGATAGAGAGAGAGAGAGAAACACATACAAAATATACATATTGGATAGTTTCAGAATATATACAAATGTAATAAAATATTATATTACTATAGATGACCCGAAAACTTCGCACCGTTACTTCAACTGATCTCCAACATGAATCTTTTACAAAATCTCTGTGTCTAATTTTAAAACATTTAATTTTGATTTGTTTGTTTATTTTTCGTCATTAGAGAGAAAAATAATCTTCAAAATGGCGTATCAAACATTAACTTTAAAGATATGGCGTACCGACAAAAAAACACCCTTGTGAAATAATATATACCTAGAGTTACAGATGTAATTACCTAGATTATCATGATAAAGGTAGCTTCTACCACGAAGACTTACCAGTGTGGCCAACTGGTAACAATGTTCATATTTAGCAAGAACGGTAACTATAAGGAAGCTTGTTATTTAGGTTTAGGTACGTCTATTCCTCGCTCCACGTTGTAAATGATTAATTGTGCGTCACTTACACACTGCGCCCAGATTAGCTCAAGTTAACAGAAGGTAAACAGAGTATAAATAAGTGAGGTTGGCAACCCTGTTAAGACGTAGCGCCATTTAGCATGCACATTACGCAGTCCCGTGTTTGAATACTTGGATTTATTTAATATTTACTTTACGCGGGCGTCACTATTGTTTTAAGTTTTAGCAAACAAGACGGACTTTTCACACGTCACGTTCAAGATTACTTTTAGTTAATAACAATATGTTGTCATGAGAAAGGAATGCTCAGATACTCATTTTTAAGTTGCGAACCAAAATATTGCAATGAAATATTTTGTATGCCCTCAATAAGGGAAGTTTGTGGGTCTATCACTAATTATATCACTATGACATGAGATACGAGGAAACGAACGAACGTGTATGGAAATGGCAATACACAACATACGACTCAGAGTAAAAGGGAATACTCCCCAACGCGTGTCGAGGGTCCTTGGCTGTCTGCCATCTTATCAAAAATCTGTCAAAAATATAGCAAATCTTAATTAATCCTATAAATTGGAATTGGAGTTCGAAATAGTCATAGTTTTTTAAACGCAATGGTAATGCTTGTTTACAAATTACGGCTATTTAGACCCCTAAATAATAAAAATATGGCTATAATAACTATCAGCAATTTGTGTTAAAAATGTTGTATAAATAAATAAATTTTTCTAGGATTAATTGAGATTTGCCTTATTTTAGACAGATATAAGATGGCCGACCGACCTATTGAGACAGTAGCGCCATCTATCGACGAGACGCCACAACCTACCTATAACTTCTAAGTACGAGTATGTGTTAAAGTTGTGTTGTCAGAGAGGTAAAGTAAAGTGAAGCGAGCATACTCAACACGTCGGCCCACATTAGCTCCGTTCTCAGAGTCAGATGAACCAATCAGTATCGGGTGTCTATCATATTCTGTACAGGGTTGTCGCTATTCAATGTCAACTTATCGGACTATTTTATGTGACTAAAACATAACCTCTACCTTAAAAACATTCAGATAACCATTTGTATTATAAGTAACGTTCTAAAATAAACTAAGAACATATTATAAAAAGAACCGGCCAAGTGCAAGTACCTATGCACCAGTTTGACGCTCTTGTAATGAGCAGGAACAAATTAGCGCGAGTAAAACTCACACTTGGCCGGTTTTATTATTTGTTGTTTTACGTTTGTATGTATTGCCATTATTACGCCGAATAAAACAGGTTTCTTGTATGGGGACCCCTTTTAATTTTTCTTATTTAATTTTTATTATTTGATGTTATATCGGTCATAGTGACACACATTCTGTAGATATTTACGGTTCAAAAGATACAGCTCTGTGACAGTATAAAAAAAGGCGTTTCTTGTATAGGAACCCCTTTAACTTTCAACTTTATTTATTTCTATTATAGAAATGGCAATACATACAACAATCCAACGTCTATGAGTAAAAGGAATACTCCCCAACGCACATCGTTGGAAAGTTGCATATATGCCAATCTATTAAATATTTTCAATGGCGCGATACAGGTTTCAATGAGTTAGTAACGGTGCGACATCTATCGACGCGACGCGATGTGCCGCCACACTATTATTTGATGTTATATCGGCTATAGCTCTGTGAAAATTTCAAGTGTCTACCTCTTACCTAGTTCAAAAGATACAGCCCTGTGACAGACGAACGGACGGACGGACAGCGAAGCCCTAAAATTTATTTTAGAAAAAATTCATGTTCTACACAAGTAATATCATTATATATTCACTATGAATATGTAGAACTAGCTTTCTACCCCGGAAAATCCGTGGAAAATTTTGCAGTGTGAAAGTAACTAACACAAACTACAATAAACCCCTAAGATAGGCACATAATGAAGCTGTTGTCATCGGATCCCAACAGTAACATGATAAGTACAATTTGGCAGCACTCACAATGTTTGCTCCGTCGAGTTCACTCGTTGTTGTTGACTGTTGTTGACTCGGCAATTACTGAGGACGGCGCGGGATTACAGTAGACAGGTGATAGATGGATTGGGTAACAAGTGTTATTTTACACATTTTCAACGTTTCAGAGTACAATTTTCGATAATTAATTTTGTTTCGTAGCATGACTTGCCATTAGTCTAATATTAGAACATATTCTACAATGCTTTTACTCTTATTCAATATGTTTTAAAACTGATAATTGTGAAATAAATGCTCTAATATAGAGAAAAAGAAAGAATAGAATAAAATAAATAGAATAGAAGAAAAGAAATCAATTAATAAACCGTGCCATCAAATGAGAGTTTAATAAGTGTGTCCAATAATAAAAATGCTTTATCGGAGGAAACAGCTTAGGGCTTAAAAATAGCTGCTTACACCTAGTGAAATGAAGATATCCTATTGTATGATTCAACCTACTTACTTATAATTAATACATTAATAATTAATACATATATATACTAGTATATTCGATACTAAATGCAATGCGCAGTATAGATTTCATATCTTAGTAGAGCTAAGAACAAATCCAATCTGATTTGGTGCTGTTTGCACATCTCTCTATCTCTATAGAACAGGTAGAACCTTAGAGTCCATCATCAGGTCTTCCAAGTATTCACATATCCGTAATATTCATCATCAACGGATAAATATTTAAATATATAAATAAGTGACATATTTTAAATGTATCATCAGATATGCACTATGTGGTGCTAACTGCTATACCATAAACAACAGGATCTGTGTGTGAATCATGTTACATAATGTGGATCACGTAACTATGTTTTAGTAAGCGGCCTCATTGTTGACTTGGTACATCCAGGAATGTCTTGATGTTACTTTCTTTTTATTTACTACACTCATCACAATAAACAACAAGTACCTACCTACCTACCTAATATATAGAAGGTCCATAGGAACAAGCCCGAGCCCAGCCTCGAGAAATATTTCGCATTTAAAATTATAAAAAAAAATATTTCTGCGCCTGCAGTGCGATTGGGCCTCCTCAAATTTGTAAAATAGACAGAAAATAATTTAAAAGTACATTTAGAAGTATTTCTCGCCGCTTTGCAATAGTCATAATAAGATTTTTATTGCAAAATCCGCGTGAAAATGGATGAAAGAAAATAAATTATTTCCAATCCCATTTTATATCCAGATAAATACATCCCACTAATATTAGTATAAAGTTTGTACGGATGTATGTGTGGATGTTTGTTATCAATCACGCCAGAACGGCTGAACGGATCTAGATGAAATTTGGCACAGACATAGATTACCTATAGTCTGGAATAGCACATAATATGCTACTTGTTATCCCGGAAAAATGTATGGTTCCCGTGGGATAGATTTGTTTTTGTTTTTCATGGGATCGACATGATTTTTTGCATAGTAGTCAGAGAAGGACATATACAATTTTTTATACCACGAAAGGACGGGGCGGGGAAGGGGCAAATTACAGCCACGGGATTATTTCTTTTGGATCTATTTCCACGCGGGTGAAACCGCGAACAGAAGCTAGTATTAAATACGGAAACTTCCGGTCCAAGCATTCAAATCCGTTTAAGTGTGATTTGTAGAATGTACAAGGAAGTAGGGGATTACAATTTTATTTCTTACTTATTGAGACACGACACTGAATTAATAGTGCAGTCTGCAGAATCCATTATTAGATTAAAAGCTTGATCATGTGAATGTTAAGCCATTTCGCAATTTGAGATATCGAACGTGTGACAATCGTAGAATGCTAATACATAATGTATTTAGCATACAGCACACTGTACACTGTACATGCTTACTGACGACGTAAAAATCGATGAGTTTTAGTACCACCACTCTACGTGACTGTTTTATATTACACTAGCGGACCCGGCAGACGTTGTCCTGACCAAACGTTGACTTGCCCGCACTACCCCTACCCCTACCCCTACCCCTACCCTACCCTACCCCTACCCTACCCTACCCCTACCCCTACCCCTACCCCTACCCCTACCCCTACCCCTACCCCTAACCCTATATAAAAAAATATATTTAGGGGTGGACCACCCTTAACATTTAGGGGGATGAAAAATAGATAGTAGCCGATTCTCAACCCTAACGGATATGCATACAAAATTTCATAAGGATCGGTCAAGCCGTTTCGGAGGAGTATGGGAACGAACATTGTGACAGGAGAATTTTATATATTAGATTTTAATATTGTCCACACGCGAAGCCGGGGTGGATAGCTAGTATAAACATATTAGAAATAGCTGTTTCCCACGACTTCTAATTTCAAAATGTTGACACTTCATACATAGCTTTTGTCATGTTCACCTCTGCGTTTCCCACGACTTCTAATTTCAAAATGTTGACACTTCATACATAGCTTTTGTCATGTTCACCTCTGCGTTTCCCACGACTTCTAATTTCAAAATGTTGACACTTCATACATAGCTTTTGTCATGTTCACCTCTGCGTTTCCCACGACTTCTAATTTCAAAATGTTGACACTTCATACATAGCTTTTGTCATGTTCACCTCTGCGTTTCCCACGACTTCTAATTTCAAAATGTTGACACTTCATACATAGCTTTTGTCATGTTCACCTCTGCGTTTCCCACGACTTCTAATTTCAAAATGTTGACACTTCATACATAGCTTTTGTCATGTTCACCTCTGCGTTTCCCACGACTTCTAATTTCAAAATGTTGACACTTCATACATAGCTTTTGTCATGTTCACCTCTGCGTTTCCCACGACTTCTAATTTCAAAATGTTGACACTTCATACATAGCTTTTGTCATGTTCACCTCTGCGT
This sequence comes from Nemapogon koenigi, assembly GCA_963924495.1. Lineage (NCBI taxonomy): Eukaryota > Metazoa > Arthropoda > Insecta > Lepidoptera > Tineidae > Nemapogon > Nemapogon koenigi. Next base: position 427,548 of record OZ004640.1, on the reverse strand, counting down.
TTCCCACGACTTCTAATTTCAAAATGTTGACACTTCATACATAGCTTTTGTCATGTTCACCTCTGCGTTTCCCACGACTTCTAATTTCAAAATGTTGACACTTCATACATAGCTTTTGTCATGTTCACCTCTGCGTTTCCCACGACTTCTAATTTCAAAATGTTGACACTTCATACATAGCTTTTGTCATGTTCACCTCTGCGTTTCCCACGACTTCTAATTTCAAAATGTTGACACTTCATACATAGCTTTTGTCATGTTCACCTCTGCGTTTCCCACGACTTCTAATTTCAAAATGTTGACACTTCATACATAGCTTTTGTCATGTTCACCTCTGCGTTTCCCACGACTTCTAATTTCAAAATGTTGACACTTCATACATAGCTTTTGTCATGTTCACCTCTGCGTTTCCCACGACTTCTAATTTCAAAATGTTGACACTTCATACATAGCTTTTGTCATGTTCACCTCTGCGTTTCCCACGACTTCTAATTTCAAAATGTTGACACTTCATACATAGCTTTTGTCATGTTCACCTCTGCGTTTCCCACGACTTCTAATTTCAAAATGTTGACACTTCATACATAGCTTTTGTCATGTTCACCTCTGCGTTTCCCACGACTTCTAATTTCAAAATGTTGACACTTCATACATAGCTTTTGTCATGTTCACCTCTGCGTTTCCCACGACTTCTAATTTCAAAATGTTGACACTTCATACATAGCTTTTGTCATGTTCACCTCTGCCCAACCCGTTCCCGTCGTCATGCCGTGATAATAAAAAGTATCCTATGTTACTTCTAATACCTCCAAGAATATATGTGCAAAATTTCATGATGATCGGTTAAGTAGTTTTTGCGTGAAAGCGTAACAAACAAACTTACATTCGCATTTATATTAATAGGGAAGGGATATTTATAAAGGTTTAACTTACCTACTAAGTAGAATAAAATCTTTGGGATAAACAGACTTTATGATAGAAGGTTATATAAAAATATATACTTTCTACTAGAATTTATCACTATAATTTCTGAAAAACTACTTTGCTCAAAGTAAAAAGAACTGGATGAAATATAGATATAGTTAACTTTTTAATTATTTAAAAATACAAATTACTTCCTGGAAAACATATTTAAAAAACCGACCAAGTGCGACCCATTTTAGTACATGTTGTTATAGGGGCAACAGAAATACATCATCTGTGAAAATTTCAACTGTCTATCTATCACGGTTCATGAGATACAGCCTAGTGACAGACGGACAGACAGACGAACAGACAGACAGACAGACAGACGGACGGACAGCGGAGCCTTAGTAATAGGGTTTCCGTTTTTACCCTTGGGTACGGATCCCTAAAAATGAAAGTTGTCATTATCAATAGCGCTTTGAATCAGCGCCAAATTCACTGGCTGTAGAAAGTTCCAATTAGTAAATCCGGGATTTAGAATTTAATTAAAAACCTTCTGCAAGCAGGTAATGCAGACCCAATATCGACAAAAAGTTTCTTTTAAAAGACTGAAAAATGAGACTCACCCAATTTATCTTTGAAGTATTACAGGCTCTATCTGAAAAGAAGACCGACAATTATTTTCAGGACAATTGAACCAATTTAAAATAACCGAAAGCCTTTTAAGACGTAAGGGAGTAGCCATTATTCAACACGTAAGTACATCAACGTGAGGGTATCAAGTAAATTGTGCTCATTTACAGTAATTATAATTAAGTGGAGAACAAAGGGGCTTCATCCACCACTCTTCTCGTTTCTGGGCCATCTTTTAGGCTGTTCAATCTAGATTGATGTTGGAAATATTACACCTGTATTTTAACTCAGGATTCATTCATAGGAGTCGATAGCCTAATAAGATCATAGAGCGGGGGTCGCGAGGTTAAATCTCAATAGTGCCAAAAATGCTAAAGCAAGGAACCAGTTCACTTTTCGAGTTTCGAATAATTAATATTTAATTACCCTGAAACTTGTGCTTTCCAAAAGCAAATGTACAAGTCACTATAAAAAAAGTCGCTTCAAGTGTGCCTGTATAGTTTGAAGAGTTCTCGATTTCTCCAGGATCCCATCATCAGATCCTCCAAAAAGAGAATCAATCAATAATGGCAATATAATCGGCTATTACATATCAGGACTTGCGTTTTTGGTTTCTATGAACTTCTAAGCAAGTTCTCAGTTTAACTCCGATATGGACTGCTTAATCGATATCTTATGTTTCGGAGGGCAGGTAAAATAACAGATATTTATGTCTGTTTGAGAAGTGACACAGTGAAGCCACCTGTTTATATGGATAGCTGACTAAAAGTGTTACTGATGTCTTTGGCCACACCTCGAGGTATAAGTGGCGTGTGTATTAATGAACATTTAGTTCTTGATTGAGTTTAACAAGGTTCCAGCCTAATACACTCCTAAACGGGTTTATACAATTAAGATGAAGTAAATGGTAGGTAGGTAGTTCAATCAGAGCGGTAAGTAAACAGACATGATTGTGGAGTGTGGAGGTGCGAACTGAGGATCCTGTATTTTATGTACCTGTAAGCTCTACATTACCTCGGGATTCTCTCGTCTGGCTCATTTCCGTTCCGGCTTCGTGGATATTTTTGAAAAGTGACATAAGCATAAATAATGCTGTTTTTTAGTTCCATCGAAACGAGACTTGGGTATGGAATAAGAAGCATGAAAGTAAGATAAATGCAGTGGAAATGCGGTCTTTACGAATAATGTGTGATATAAAGAATATTGACCGCCTCCGGAACGATGTCATTAGAGAAGAATGCGGAGTGCAAGATGAGGAAAAGTATAGTTTACGCTGAATTGGACACGTTGAATGAAAGATTGACTAAAAAGGTTTATAATATCACTCATTTTCTGCCAGCTGATAGGAGAGGGTTTTTTAAATTTTTTTTTCTTCTAAATCGGCTCAGCGGCGTACCGACAAGCGCTGGACCCCTACTCGTCTACAAGAATTTGTAGAGCGGGGCTCAGACTACACTAAAAAGAGGTTTTCTGCCGGCAAGTGTTTACAACCACTTTCTGTCTCCATATCTCTCTAACTATAAGTATAGTTACTAATACGGTAGATACTTCAAGTTCAAGTAAATAATAATAGGAGTCACATGACACGACTGTAAAGTTAAACTTATACCTAAGTTAGTTATTAGGTTGGTTCAGTCGACAATCTAATTAAATAACTTGGGAGCAAACTTAATGCTTTTCCATTCAGGCATTCCCTACACTTACACAAGTGCTTTAAATATAATGAAATGTAATATGCATTATAGGATAATTTAAATAAACCTCAAATGATAAATAAATACAATTTCAAATAATAATATAGGTACACGCATAATAAGGTAAAAGCTGAGGAGTTTATTTGTATTTTAGCATTTGGTAGCCCAATTCTTGAGAAGTTTTTAGGCTATTTTAACATCACGCTACCTACTCTAAGGTGGTGAAATGAAATGTAATTCTTGTTGTTGTATTCCTAATGCAACTCGTACGTAATCGCGGGTAACTGCTAGTATTAAATAAAGTATTTCATTTCTTCAAGCCGCAAGGTACATTTTTTGGATTTATCTTAAATTGCAAAGCAAAGTCAACAGTGAATTGCTGTAATTTCAGTAAAAATAAATTTTAGAACTTTTCCGAACGGAGACAGCTAACTTTAGCCACTCTGTCTAAATGTAGTTAAACTCTGGTCGCCACCTGGATGGTGCTGCATGCTGCATGCTGCGTGTTGCACTGAGCGACGTTGGGGATTTGATTGTTTATTTACAACATTATCAGGATGTGGTTTAGTTTTTATGGTTATTGAACGTTGTACATGTACGTATAATTAACTTTAATGTAAACAAACGCGTTTTGCTGCTAAACAACGATGGCAGGGTTGGCGCAGTTGAGATCTTATCTTGGGAGAAGGCAAAAATACGGTTGTTATAGCGGCGTGTATGTAGAAAGAAGTATAACAGGTGCTTTTAGATCGGAGTTAGCAACAGTTGCAACACCTTCTGGGTTTAAACTTAGTAACTAATTGAAAAGAGAAAAATATCTGTTTTAGTTCTGGTATGATTCTGAAATTAGCTATGTCAGCTCTATGTTGTTCTACCAAGTAATAATTGAACAAGTTTATAGTTTCCTAACACAACAATATATCCTGTAGATTCATAATTCAATATAAGTGTAATCTATCATTCAAGTTTGTCACAGTAATGCTATTCCAGAATATTATAAAGTAAGAGATGCCGACTCATTCACTTGTTGCAACTTGGAAGTGATCAATCACTGACACCGACAAACACATGATGCTTATAAAGGACATTTTACCCCCATCTTCACACCACTTATCGTAGAAGTGGTATATTTGTAGGACTACCAACTTATCTTATTCCACCATGCTAAGCCTACTTTGTAAAGTGCTTTTCAGAAAGAGTCCCCTTCGTCGTAGCCATTGTATGTATTGTAAATTCCACACTTCCGATTCAGTATAGTTAAAATGTACCAATTTTCAGTTTATTTAATCTGAATGCACTAACTCTTTCTGCTTATAAATACAAACACATCTTCACGGAATTTAACCCTTGCGATGTGGCCAGATACACCAGTAACATTGTGTCCCGTGTTCAGTTATTGACATTGCTACACTTATAAGCTGTGTCACTTCTTTAACGGAGATTGTAACTTTCGGAGATTCTGCTATTTGTAGAATAAATACAATTACGTGCCCTCCGAAACTATACGATGCAACAAAAATGCGTTGTGAGACCGTTAACATCGGTCATGATCGTGGCATTCACTTGGCTCTGCCCAAGTATCGAAGTCCTCATGGTAAAGGGTATGAAACAGTAGTAATATTTGAGTAGCATTAATGTATGTATGTAATTGATTCAATTGGGGAGGACGCCAGTACGCCACCCACTTCCAGTATGAAGTATGAACAATATAATGTGACACACCGATCAATCACACGAGGACCACTCCATCCATCATCCGTTGATTGGTTGCGGTCGGAGACGTCGACACGCTCATTGGATAATTTGTGAGAACACAGGAACGGGCAAAGTCCGCTTATAAAGTGTACAGTGTACAGCCAAATATTATAGTTCATGGGTCATTGAATAAAGGAAGCTAGGTACTCTTAGTCAAGTCAAAAAGAAAAGGCCGAGGGAGCAGTACGACTATGTACTAAATAGAACTATTTGTTGTTCTTTAGAGTCCTTGCTTGTGCTCATGCATAGCTATTTTTTATCAGGGGAAAATATTAAACTACAAAAATAATATGCCTTGCAGTTGCAAGAAGGGTCTGCTAGTATAGCCTATATTGTGACAAAAGGGTCTACCAGAAAAAAAGCAATATAGTGATTTTCCATGGAAATATAAAATAGAACACCGAAGAAGGTTATTTCCCAAGGGAATTTTTAGGTTAGATATAGCCTCACAAATACCATCAGTCAAACGAGGTAGACTTGGTCTTCCGCTGGGTACCCTGGGAGTCCTGTGACTGATTACACGGTAAAAAAAAATGTCTAATAGGTATGCATGCATATTCATTATTTCATATACCATAAAGTTAGGTTAACTGAAGAAGGTAGAACAGTCCCATTGAGCACAGTATAAACAAGATGTGGATCCTGCCTGACACACACAACTACAATCTACAAACTCTATGGGACACTACTGTCACTATACTGATTGGTCCATTCTATCAATGTCTTCAATTATCTTCTTTAGTTATGTCTCCATCAATGTTCACGAGAATAATTTGGCAAAGTCAAATTTCGATAGACTCGCCGAGCATAAGACGGCCATTGAACACCAAGCGACGGTCTGCCTTACAATTTTAATCGTAGATTGAATATAAATAAAAATCCAATCCAAAGAAACAAAACAAGCAGAAACCAGAAGTGTGGGTTTATGAAAGCTCTGCACAACAACATTCATTACAGCGGACACGTACCGCGTTAATACGGCGTGCATTATCGACTCAATTTACATGGACGCTTATGAAAATATCATTACTAACGGATACGTGAGCTATTTTAAACCATATTTGCATACGGGGAGAGCGGATTATTGAATAATTATGGTAATACCACTGGGAGTCAGGAGGTATTTTAATTCAAGTGAGTTTTTGTACCTTTATATTAGGGGTGTGCGAATAATTCGAACTTTCGGGAAAATTCGAAAGTTCTCGAATAATTAAAAAAAAAATCGAATAATTCGAAAAAAAAATCGAATAATTCGAAATATTTCGGGACCGGGCTGGATCTCACTATCAATGACAGATACATTTATATATGAAATGATCCCTATTATACGATATACAGTTTTCACTCTTCTTTGCCTTTTTTTAAAGAACTTTTAACAATACTAAATATTTATATAATTATTTAAATATTCCTATATACCATGTAACAACCAACAGTACAGTAGATATTAATGTAGGTTATAGAAGTAGATTAGACAGAGACTGCAAGCGCCGAGTAGTAAATATAAATGTGTATAAATCACGCCTACGACCTACAATTACTTGACGGTTGGCACAAACAAACTTAAACTGACTAATGTCCTTACTCCTTACCGAGCTTATTTGGCAGAATTATTGCTAACCTGCATACAATTTGATCTTAGAAAAACACTCAAGAGCGAAAAGTACACGAACGAACCCACACGCAAACTGTTTTATCACACACAATCTTTCTCATGACTAAAAATAATATAAACAATCAAATCAAAATTAAATGTTTCTTTTCCATCTGTTAGAGATTAGTTGAACTAACGGTGCGAATTATTCGCGCGGGTCATCCAGTAGTATTTAATTTTCTAGTCGATTATAGATTCTAATTAGTTAAATTAGAATGAACAACATTCGAAGTCAGTCATAATAGGAGAAAATAAAAATAATAAGTATGATCTCTTTACACATGATGTTTTACAAAATACAAGATAATTAAATCCGCGCCCCAAGTTCGCCATACTTTATTAGCGAGACATGTGTCTGCCATGTTGACACATAATTAATTAAAACTTTATTTTAGGATGTTTCACACACGACACGATCTTGCTCTTGACAAGGGCTCCAGCACGCGACCGTCACCAACTATATTATGTAACGTCTGTCTGTTTGTCTTCACGATTATATTGATGAAATCACGAGAACTTATCATGTTTAGGATAAGCAAATCAAGTCAGGGGAATAGTTAGCGCCGGTCGTGTTAGCGTATGCTGTCTATTCCGTCATAGATAAACAAAATAGGAAATAATTATGTTCTATTCTATTTTTTGTGTTATGGCTCCATCAGGGTATTGATGATTCCGCCAATGTCAAGTATTATAAACGTCACAGTAAAAATATGCCGATTAATCGGTAGGTAAGATACTCTCGCCGACCATCACAACTATTACGTCGCGGATGGGATTAAACTGGATACCCCATAATGTCACAACGAGACACGTGCGTTGGTCGCCATGACATGACGTAGAATCGAAATATATCTTTAATAGACAAGTAGTCATTTAAGTTACGTACGGACTTTAGCATAGATTAAATAATAATTACTATCTACGTCTTTAGACTTAGACGTTACGTAGGCTTTAGTCTAACTGTTTACCCCCAAATCTACTGTAGTCGTGAAGATGTCGGTATAATATGAACACATATACTAACTTTACGTATAGACGTAGACGTCTCTCTGTTGACACCAAAATATAAATCGGTGTAAATTATAAAATACATTTATTTGCACATGTGCGATCACGTGTTTGTCCATCGTTGCGCTACATTTAATTATAATTGTAGCTACACACTTAGACTCTTGTGTATTTAGACATTATATCTAAGCTAGCTAAGCCTATACTGGTAATAAATGGATTAAACTGTACCGAGGGCAAACTTAGGCCCAACACAAATGACCGCTTTTTAATGGGACACCGATTTGTACCGAAAATGTACCGACGTTAGAGTATATATCCTATGTGAAAGTTTGTACGGTTGGATGTTTGACAGTCAATTACGCAAAAAGTGCTTGATGGATATCTGTAAAATTCTGTACACAGATAGAACATGACCTGGAATGTTACATAGATAATTTTGTATGTCGGAAAAATTACGGAGACGGGAATGTCAGTCAATCAATTTTCGAACTTTTGTCTAACGGAGCAACTACAAAACTTTTTGGGTATTTACATAAATTATGTCACCATTCCTAATACAATGCGTACAAAGTCGCGGGCAACTACTAGTACTTAATATTTTTTTCACCTCTCCTACACGAAAAGGGAGCTTGTAAAAACTCGCAGCAAAATCGCTTTTTGCTGCGAGCGTGAGTAAAAGTGATTTGAATTTCAAACACCACCTTTTGGAATTTGTTTGTTAGCTATAATAAACATATTGTTAAATATTGTCTTCATTGTTTTTCTTACATATACCTAACCTATAACACTTTTTTTGTAGGTAGAGGTGAAAAGTTTCAAACGAGAGCAAGTTTTTTTATGTCTCGTGCCTTTAAATCACTCACTGTGCTCAGTAGTCTATAGTAGAATTCTAGACTACTTCACTAGTTCGTGATTTAAAGTCAGCACTCGCAGCAAAAAATAACTTTGCTCACTTCTTGAACAAATAACAACAACTTTTGTTATAGAAACGATTAAAAACGGTTGTGTACAATGCCCTAATCATTAAATACATATAGTAAACTCACACAGTATGAAATTTAACGGTCTGGTAGAGTTGAACAGTTTAAATTTAAATCAGCGGTCGACAATCAAACTGAGTATTTATTGTACCAGATCCGAGTGAAGACGTTTACACGTCGCGGGAATCCTGATTCACCATTCACTCTCTTATTGTTTTGTTTTTACACTCTCAGGGAGGCAATTCAGTGATAGCACAATTATGGCTGTACTGAATAAACTTGCAAGTCCAAAACTTACATTTTACAGGAAAAAAACTTCGATACCGGATCTCGGCCAAGTACCAAATAAAAAAAAAAAAAAAAAAAAAAAAAACAGGACCTAATCGTAGCAACGGTCTACATGCCAGATAATGAAAACCCACCACCACCGGAAATGGTGCGGCTTATAAATCACTGTGAGACTAGTAAGTATGATCTTATTATTTCTACAGACTCAAATGCGCACCATACTCTATGGGGTAGCACAAACACAAACTCTAGAGGTAAGTCACTTCTGGAATACCTATCTACCACATCTTTGGACGTAATCAATACGGGCTCAGAACCTACATACGTAACCAGACGCAGTAAAACTATAATAGACCTTACCTTGGCCACCCACGGAGCAACAAACCTCATTTCGGGTTGGCATGTCTCAAATGAGGCATCTTGCTCCGACCATAGGTGGATCCAATTTAATATAAAGGTACTATATAAAACTACAACACCAAACAGAAACCCACGTAAAACAGACAGGAAAAGGTATGCCGAACTGCTGGAGCGTAAACTCCTCCTAAACAGTCTGTCTGACGAAGCGGTAAGCACTGAACTAATTGAAAAACAGGTTATCCTGTTGACGAAAACTATAACTGACTGCTACCACTCAGCTTGTCCCCTGACCTACCCTAAGGACTCCAGCGGTGACCGCCAATATAACTGGTGGGGACCGGAACTGGAACGACTCAGGAAAAAGGTTAGGAAGCTCTTTAACAGGGCTATGAACACGTACGACGAGCTCGACTGGGATAACTATAAGGTAACAAAACAATTATATAAAAAACGTATTAGATTCTGGAGGACATGTTCATGGAGAAAATTTTGTGAAAATGTTGAATCCAACGAACAAGCGAACAGGGTAAGGAAAATACTATGCAGTCAAACAAACCACGACATAGGCTCCTTACGCAAACCTGACAATACTTTTACTAACACACCAGAAGAAGCACAAAGGTTACTGATAGAAACACATTTTCCTGGCTGCCAACTGGTAAGAAAAACACTCTGGGAGGAGGTTTTAACTACAACATCCACAGCAAGCTGGTCAACAGCTAACAGAGTGATAAACTATGAAAAAACAAAGTGGGCTATCAACAGCTTCAAACCTGTTGCTGGCTTGGACGGAGTCTTTCCGGCGCTTATGCAATGGGGTGGGGATCCGATTGTGTGTAACCTAACACGCATCCTGATAGCATGCCTAGCACTGAGATATATTCCTAAACTGTGGAGGGAAGTAAAAGTAATTTTTATCCCCAAACCGGGTAAAAGTGACTACACAAATGCTAAATCATTCAGACCCATCAGTCTCACATCTTTTATCCTAAAGACCTTGGAGAGGTTAATCGACAGATACATTAGAGACAACACTCTTCTAAGGGTACCTATGCACCCGAACCAACACGCCTACTCCTCAGGCAAATCTACTGAGTCTGCGCTACATAGAGTAGTTGGCAAAATTGAGGAGGCGATAAATGATAAAGGACTATGTCTAGGTACCTTCATCGACATCGAAGGGGCCTTTGACAAAACAAGTTTCTCTGGTATCAAAACCGCGCTGACTAGGCACAATGTCGATGCGGCAATCACAGATTGGATCGTCAACATGCTAAGCAAAAGGGTAATTAGATCCAATACAGGCCAAGAAGGAGGAGCCATAGTAGCCAAAGGATGTCCGCAAGGAGGTGTACTGTCGCCACTCCTGTGGAACCTCGTGGTTAACGACCTCATTGCGTCACTAAATGGTAAACACTTCTACACAATAGGATATGCTGATGATCTCACTATCCTAATATCAGGTAAATTTGCCGGCACCATTTGTGAAGTCATGCAATCTGCCCTACACACAGTAGAAAAATGGTGCCACAAGTATGAGCTATCGGTGAACGTCACAAAGACGGTGATGGTGATGTTCACTAACAAACGGAATCTGGGTAAGTATAGACTACCAACGTTATTCAATACGGAACTGAAACTTTCCAGCGATGTAAAATACCTAGGTGTTATCCTGGACAGTAAACTGAACTGGAACAAGCATCTAGACAATAAAATAAATAAGGCAAGTATAACATTCTGGCAATGCCGCAGAATGATGGGGAAAAAGTGGGGACTTACCCCCAAAATATGCATGTGGCTATACACTGCTGTGATAAGACCTATACTATGCTACGGAGCAGTTGTATGGTGGCCACGAACACGACTGACCACTGTCATATCCAAACTACAACAATTTCAGAGAATGCCCTGCATGGCCATAACCGGCTGCATGAGGACTACACCAACCTCAGCTCTCGAAATTATGCTTAACATCCCACCGCTGCACCTGTTTATGCAGCAGGAGGCAGCGGCTTCAGCATACAGACTAAAGTCACTTGGACTATGGAAACACACTGGTACCACACACACTTCACTTTTGGAAACCATAATGTCTGACCTACCACTGGCAGAATCCAAAAGTGACAGAATACCGGTAAAGTATATATTTGATAAGAAATATAAGATACAGCTGTCTGAGGAAGTGGAAGACGGACTCAACATGACCGACTTGAGAATTTTCACTGACGGCTCAAAAACTAGGTCTGGCACTGGATCCGGGATTTTCTCAGAAGACCTACACATAAGTATTTCCACACCGCTGGGCACGAGCAATACAGTGTTCCAGGCAGAATGTATGGCAATCTGCCTAGCGGCCCTTGCGATAACCAAGAGGAAGGTAAACAACCAGTCTATTCGCATACTGTCGGACAGTAAATCTGTCCTACAAGCCCTGGTAAGCAATAAATTTAAATCAGGTCTCATACTTGAGTGCCATACAGCACTAAACAAGGTATGTAACCATAATAACACCTTAACCATACAATGGATCAAAGGTCATAGCAACTCCCGTGGAAATGACGCGGCGGATGTGCTAGCGAGAGTCGGCGCAAGTATGTCTGTAATTGGCCCCGAGCCCCTAGTGCCCCTGCCTAGCGGCTGGTTTGCCTCGCAACTCAAACAGAGAACAAAATACATGCACGATCTCGAATGGAATAACCTTATGGAATGTAGACAAACCAGGGCAGCTCTACCAACCATAAACACAAGACTCTCACAAAAGATCTTAAAACTAAAAAGAACCCAACTTAGATCGGTGACTCAAGCCATCACTGGTCATGGTCCTTTTAACAAACACTTATATAACATTGGTATTACAGATAGTCCGTTATGCAGGGCTTGCATGCTGACTGAAGAAACGGCTGCTCACATACTCCTAGAGTGTGAGGAAGTGGCCGTATATAGAGTGAGACACCTAGGTTCCACTAACACGCTGCAGGGGGCCTGCAACAACATCGGAGGTCTGCTGGGCTTTTTGGAGGAGCTGGGATGGGAGGAGTGATGTAGTTTCCCCACCTCACGCAAAATAGGCGCTTTTAGACGTCGAGTTGCGGAGAACGAGCTGATCACCAAGTACCAAGTAAGTAAGTACCAAATAAAAACTTATGTACATAATCCGACAAACCACACTTCAGGGTGCCACACATGTGTCCAATCCCCGGCCGGTCGCCGTACGGTCCACCGAAATCGACCACAGACTCGTCCAATTCTTATCGCGCGGCCCACCATCCGTTTTCAAATCGTTGTATTTGTGGTTGATTTCGACGACCGGAACTATCTGTCACTTACATTCACACGCCTTTGTTTAATCGAAACTTGTGTCTGTGTGGGTGAGTGAATTGCATGTGATCTAGATCGTATGATTTATCTCGATCTCGATCATACGGCGGCCGGACCGAAAATTTTCTGTGAGATAACGGACCAATGCGTGGGCTACTTTAGAGGCTTTTCCATTTAAATATACCTCAACAGAACTGGCCACTCGTTATAGGTATAGCCCCATAGATATAAACAAAAAGGTATAGCCTCACAAATACCATCGGATAAACGAGGGAGACTTGTGGCACAGTAAATATATGTGGGTACCCTGGGATCGTAACACTGATATGTAAAAATGTTGCCTGATGTTGCTTCGAACTTCGAGACAAAAAATAGGTTGTGTGTAAAGTGTATGTAATGTTACAGAATAGGGTAGATGATCTTTGTATTTACAGTTGTAACTGTTGAGAGTAGTTTGCAATATGCTCTTGTAAAAGTCACTGGTTGTTCATCTGGACACTTTATTATCTACATTTGGGATGTATTTAACAGTTTATGTACTTACTTACAAAATAACAAGCTTCACATTGTTTTTATAAATCCTCCAGAATACATACATACATAATATAACGATGTCATTAGAGAAGAATGTAAAAGATGATGTTGTGACTAAAATGAAGAAAAGTAGTTTACGCTGGTTTGGACACGTTGAAAGAATGTAGGATGAAAGATTGACTAGGTACACCTACTTTTATTGAACATATAAAAAATGTATTGATCGATGGACATATTAAATGTACACACAATAGCCGAGCATGTATGAAAGGTATGATGAATATAAAAGAATCGAAAGAGGTATGTCAGGATAGTAACAAATGACATTAACAAATGAGATTAGTGAATTTGGGAAGTAAGTTTTTTTAATTCTTCAAATTCTACGACGAAATATTTATTATTTCTTACTTTTCAGTGCAAATTTTTTGAAGTCGGTACACTTTTTTTAAAAGTTAATTTATTAATCGACAGAGAATTCTTGCGGGTTGGTCCCATTTTTGTTTTAGTGACAATTGGTTCAGTAGTTTTTCAGAAATTTTTGAAAAAACTGATTTTTCAGGCAATTTTAGGCATAACTCGGTGAAATGTATACTTATTGGCTTCACCTGTAATATAATAATGTACTTGCAGTGTAACATCTGTATGAAAGGATGTAAATTAGAGAAAGTGAATGAATTTGTTGTGGTAAGACAGACAAGGAAATTGAAAGGAGAGTGTAAGCGGGAAGCAAGGAAGCAAGCAAAGCATCTCAAAAGTCAGCTTATTAAAATTAAATGATATCTTGTAGTAGGTATATTGTGTTGTACTTGTGGTACGCTCACAACGCCCGCAACTTTTATACTTACTTACATGAGAGCAGAAAAAGAATTATTGTGTTTTCCGAGGAACATTTAGAAAATAATTCTTGTAATGTAATGTATATTATGACAAAGAGTACAATATCATTTCAAATCGCAACTTTTGTGAAATGGCGCTATTTAATTCATAAATAAAATTGTGAAGTCTAGACAAGTTCTGAAATTGTGAAAGACTCTTTATTCTGTTTAACAATTGGTAGTTACGAGGTCTCGGAGACTGTAAGTTGTATACGTCGTACAGTAATGGTAGAACGTATTTATAAGACATTCTTTTGTGCGTTTATAATGCGTCAAAATATCAAAAGTGACGTGTTGTGTGCTCAGTTCCATTGTACGACGAGTTTATACTATGTTGAATTGTTTTAACAATATTCATGAAGTAACTATTACCTAAAATAGACAAGGATATAAGATCTCTCAGGGGGCTGATTTTCGCGCTTTCGACATTTAGACGACAATACCAATGTCGAACGATAGAGATGGAATGCTCAGGTGCGGAGGGTTCTGTAAGTACCATCAAATACAGGACGGCGGGACCTCTGAAATCACGGATCTTAAAATTTTGTTTCTTGGTAATTTATTTACTTAAATTACTACATTGTACATTTTCATAATTACTGAAAAATTCTAAAAATCTTTCTTCGATGTTTTTTTATGTAAATCCTGAGAAATAAGTAATATCCCCATACTTTTAAATTTTTTTCATAGACCTGAAAATTCCAGAAAACTTTTTTTTACATTTTGCTATTATGTAAATTTTATGCTGAGAAATTAGTAATACCGCATATATATTATATAAAAAAAGTCCCAGTCCCAAGACATCATCTTTAATAAATTATGAAATTAATGACGCCATTTTAGTTTAACGGATTTGAAAGCGTAAATGTGTGAATAAAGCGGATATGGGGTTATAGTTAACAATGTGATCAAGTAACACATAGTTAGATGTAGTTTATGATTTTGGCTTCCTTTTTTGGTTTTCCTCTTATCAGAATATCGTGACGTATTAACCAATGGACACAGATGAATATCTCAGTAAAAAAAGTGTCACATATAATAATATAACACAGTAGCGTTTTAAGATTGCGGTCTCGTTCGTGCCCCTTCCCCCGCATGCCCCGCGTCCCCCGCACTAATGCGCCAATTGTTTGTCCATCAAATGTATTGTGTAGACAGAGTTTGAGCACAATATTGTGATTTACCCATTGTGGAGCACAATTTGCGTTTAAAAGGACACGTCGCATTTCACTATACAATTTGTATATTTAATTGAGCGGAACAGGAGGCGGGGACCGGGTCGACGATTTTGTAAAGTTTCTGTTGTTAAGTGGAGTGACAAAATGATTGGCGTGACAGAATAGGTAGGTGTTAAGATGGTGACAAAAAATATTCTTATAAAAGCTTCGAGCATTAAGCCCCCTTATATAATATGAGAAGTTCAACGGAAATTGAATTATAATGTCTTCATTCACTTTTATTTTACGATATAAAAGGACATTTTCAACACCACAAAGTAATAATAGGCAACAAATAAATTACAAAAACTAGGTATGTAGTCATTAATCATGACTTAGTGTCACCCAAAACATGCAAATATTATTCAGAGCCTGAAATAACTTTCATGCTGAATATTATGCGCAACGTCAGACTGTAGTATGTTCCCATTTACATCGTTTTCCAAACAAAAATACCTAAGTACACAAAAATAAACACTAGTTTTGTTAAGAGTTCACATGGGAACGGGAGACAAACAATAAGGTACTTTTTAAAAGTGTCCGCCAAGTTCGGAGAGAAGCGACACCGGCCGTGTGTTATTATTACACGAACCATTTCAAGACACTTTCATCAACCCTTAACTCAGATTATATTCGACCCACAATCTTGAAATTTTGTGTGTCTAATAACACGCACCCAAATACTTAAAATCATAAATACATCATTTATTGTTCGTTATTGACGTCCAAAAATGACGATTTTTATAACTCACACTCACTCATCAAAATTATACACTACTTCCAGATGACGTAGGAACTATACCAGTATATTTGTCATCAAGGTAGGTTATCGGAAGTATACAAAGGAAAAAATCCAAAAGAACATTTTTTTAAAGACACTGAAGAACATTGTGCATTACAGGCAGGCGTTATGATTCAAGAACTTGGTATCCAGTTAGATATCACTTCTTTTATTAGGGATCCTGTTACCTCAGTACTTATCTTGCAAGTTTCTTGTTACGAACTTGGCTTTCTTTCACATTTATGTTTTTGGTGGGATTTCATATAACATTACAATGATTATTTCAAGCTTCTAGATGCAAGAAAGTGACTAATGATGTTCATGTATATTCATTTATTTTCGTCTTCATTATATTAGAATAAAATTTAATTGTAGTAAAATAAATAGGTATATGTAGAAAAATGTAGTATTGTTAATGGAACAAGAGACACCTGTAGCCTGTAGCCTGTAGGTATGTAAACGGACCATAAAGTGAACGTATCACAGGTCATTGAGTCAGGATTCTTCAGGAACATCTTAGTGTGCGCTATTATTCTCGATTATTTTCACACCCTCCGCTAGTGGGGTGACATTGTTGGAACTCACAAGATACTTTGATAGATAAACACACCTTCACGGCCTTTTTACCTTGCGGTGTGGACAAAGACACCTCACACCAGTAACAATGTCCACTTTTTGCCGGTAAATGGGCTCCGAAGCACGAGGAGTTGATTAAAAGTTTATACCAGACATATTTGTTTGCCTCTTGTATAAGTATTTATAACCTACTCGGCCATTGTGTATACTTCTAACGTTGACCTCAATTAATATTTTTTATGTGTTTAATGAAAATACATCGGTGGCGCCCTCTGCCGGCATTTTCTTTAACTTCTGCCTTTTTCATTTTACTCACAGCATCATTTTTCAATCTACTATCTCCTCTAATGCCTTAGATCTACGTATGTCTTTTCCTTACTTGTATGCTTCTTACTCCATACTCAAGAAGTGGTCCAGCAAGTAGAGTTAGAAGTTGTAGGTTCCAGTTCGAGTTACCAAAATATCTCAGTAGGATTATCAGCATCGTTTATCAATAGACACTAGGGCCGTTTGTGTCGTCCTAACGACGCGATCTAACACCAAAACGTCCGGAAACTTCGGTGGGATATCCTTATACGACCATATTTACACCAAAATATTGTACTCAATGTTATGTATGTCGCATCTTCACGACATTCTTACCGTGCGGCGTCGCTAGAGACACTTCATATTTAGCATATATTTAGACTGCGAAAGTGTATTTGTTTGTTTGTTCTTGACAGGGCCGGAGAGTGACTTAGGTGAAATTTTTTATACCGGAAAATCTTATGTCACATCCGGAAAATTGGAAAATTGGGGAAAAACTGATTGTAAGAACTAAGTTAATAGGTATGGGCTCCACGGGCAATTTTGATGAAAGTTTTTGTGTGTTTGAGTGGGTCCTTGGATGGTTTAGATTCACAATTGGACCCGGTAGGTTGCGCTGCAATCGGGTTCTAGGAATCATTGTTTTCATTTCATTTCATATCCACGGGCGAAGTTAATTATCGAGTACACCTCTCTAATACATTTATCAACATCCGTTTAGTCATTATGTAAGAAGTGTATCCTTAGAACCAAATTTCACATTTAATATTAGTATGATGGAGGTAGAACTGGCTACTCGTTAGGTATAGCCTCACAAATACCATCGGCTAAAAGAGGGAGACTTGGTCTTCTGCTGGATAGTCTGGGACCGTAACAATGGTTTCGGGAGCTGTAAGACAACCTGTGCAGTGTAAATACATATTATATCTTTCATCTTTCCATCTTAATATATAAAGCCTACATAGAAAATGATAGAAATAGACACAATATCTTAACTGAAAACAATTTCAGCAAGTTTACAAAACAGGATAGTTGTATCAACACAGAGATATTTAACTTGTTTGTTTACTATTGGATAATGTAACAGTCGCTTCTTAATTGGTCTAACTGTGTAGTTAATTATAATTGTTATAAACTATACATTTATTATTATCTAAATATGTAATTCTAGTTAAAGTTACTGCTACTAAAGTCATATAAAGATAAATAAAAGTTTTCTTCGAACAGATACACATTGCTAGAGTAACGTGATTTTGAGTACGTATTTTCATATAAAAGATCATGAAAGTAAAATAAAAATAAGTCTGAAAGTAGGAATAAAGAAGATGGTGGCCGGGTGTACGTAACGTCATCCCTTATTTTATAGTCTGTCCTCCCTCTAACGACATTATCGACGGAAGGAGGCTCTATTGAAAAATACCCTTTCTCTTTCAAATTACAACTAAGTCGGTTTATATCTCTTTACTCTTCTTGGTGCAAAGATTGTAATCTCAAATCTGGATTTTCAAGCTATGTTCGTGTCTGGATTCGCAAACGAAGGGTTCCTCCATACCACGGTACCTTTAAAAAATTTGAGCGAGTCCGACTCACACTTGGCCATTTTATTATTTGTTGTTTTACTTATTATTTAGATCGAGCAAAAAACGCCGAAGAAAATATTTTTCTTGTATGGGGACCTCCTATAATTTTTAACTTTATTTTATTTTTATTATTAGTTGTTAGAGCGGCCATAGTGTGACTGTGAAAATTTCAAGTGTCTACCTATTACGGTTCAAAAAATACAGCTCTTTGACAGGCGGTCGGGCAGCGGAGCCTTGTAATAGGGCTTTCATTGTCACCCTTTGGGTACGGAGGGGTGTGCGAATAGCGTTCGAATTGGATTTTTCGAATTATTCGAAATTCGACGAATAATTCGAAAAAAACGAATAATTCGAAAATGTTCGAATAATTCGCGAGTAATTCGAATAATTCGCGAAGTATCGAAATATCACTGGATTTTCTATTGTTTTCAATTTAAATTCCATCACAACATGTATCAAAATATTTTACTAACGAATAGTACAAATTAATATTCGATTCGGAACGAATAATTCGTAAGTTCGAATTATTCGCACACCCCTATACGGAACCCTAAAAAAGATAGATGTATCTGTAATAATTAGATAATTTTTCAGAGAAAGTTTGATGTGAAAACGACACAACTTTAATGTAATTTAAAAAATCTCCTGCTTAGATATTTGACAAGTTTCTGAAAGTAACAGACGTCACTAATTATTATAAACAAAGTGATATTTTAACGCAAAACTACTGAACGGATTGTGTTGCGGTTTTAACTATTAGATAGGTTCATTCACCGGGAAGGTTTACGAGTATTAAACATTGACCTATCATGTTAAGGAGCTGAACATTAACACTATAAGTGAATCAAGTCGAGTGAAAGGTTAGCCTCAGCGAGTTTTCTTGGTACTATGCTGTCTAATCCGTCAGAGTTATATTAAAATGATCTAGAAAAGAATTGTGTAGAATAAATTGATCTACAAAAAAGTCTGCAGTAGCATATATATATATCTCTAATATATATGTAAGTAGTTGTAAGCGTAGTATGAACTTAGTCACATAACCTTTATTCAATTTGTTGTCAGTATGTTTTCAACTTTTACCATCTAAACAATAACGTCACATAAAATCAATGAAATACAAGCTATACGACACAAAATTTATGTACCCCGTACTTCAGGATAATGGGGAAATCATCCCTTAGAGTCTCGAAGTAGTCTGCTCGTAATCCGACATCTCAGAAAGCCGCGCTCTGTGCACAGGTGACTTTCAAACCGTAATAAACCCATTTACACACCTCTCGCCCTCAAAGGGATATTACGTGCTGGTTCATGTACCTTTTATCTGTGGACGTCCTTACATTATACTCAAATCTTGTATACCTATAACTTAATGAAGGTGCTATGTCAAAAGATGTAGCGAATGAAACTTGGATTTTGAATTAAGTTATTTTTTCATCCAAGAAACAGTTGAATATGAAATTAGAGTAGGTACCTACAGTAAAAAAATTACTGAAAAAGTTCGGCTGACAAAATCTGGTTGCAAAATATATTGGAAACTGAGTGCAAGCTTAGAAATAATGCATTCGAGTCAGCACTTTTAAAATTAAAGTAGGTATCAGTAAAAACTAACAACTGGCCACACCGCAGAGATATAGGCTAAGTAAGTACGAGTTTTTTTTTACTTTGACTAAAAAGGTTTATATGGCTGAAGTGAAGGTAAATGCTGGCAGAAGACAACCAATGTGTACTTTTATTGAACATAAAATGTAATATGAGGGCAATATTAAAAGTACACACAATCGCCGATCATGTATGAAAGGTATGATGAATATAAAAGAAGCGAAAGCAAATGGCAAAGGCGTGATGATAAACAGATAGAGTTTTTATTTTCAAGCATCAAAACCTATAGAGCGTGATATTGGCAAAAAACGATAAACCGTTCACGCAGCCTGTTAACAATCTGTAGGGACACATCCTGACAATTCAATTTGTTACAAATACCATCGGACCTCCGGGATCGTCCGGGATCGTCCGGGATCGTCCGGGATCGACCGGGATGTTACAAATATCTGACATAATTTTATTATAAATACCCATTTAATACAGTATCAGCTATTTAATGAAACAACACAAATAAATAAATGAATGATTTTCGAAATACTATAATAAAAAAACTTCATGGGTTACTTTACGGTTCCCGAAACCGTGTTATCGGTTTTAATCTATGGCGGAAGATCAAGTCTCCCTCTTATAGCCGATGGTATTTGTGAGGCTATACTTAAGAGCCTTTAAGAGTAAATCGTACTTTTGTATCAAAAATTGTACTTTTTGGACAGTATAATTTCCATGAAGCACTTGAAGATAAGCACTTAGCCACATTATAGAGAATATTGTTATCTAAAAAGTTAATTAAGAAAACTTTTAAATTAATAAAGTATTTTTGAATTATAACAAGATAATTGAGACGGATTTTCTCAATTTCGCTTTCATCGTCAAGTTTCAATCTTCTAATATCTGAAATCACTTGCCGATCTCACAATAAAAAAATATTATTAGACTATAAATATCCTCAGGAAAATAGTTGTCAATAAATATATAAATATTTTGGTTCTTTTCTTCAAAAATTATAATCACAATCATATTAAAAAAAGTAAAAATTATAGTCCATAATTGTGATTTTCTCTATAAATCTCACTTCATTTTAAATGATAATTATTTATTTTAATAGAACAACATCTTCTGTGCTATTAAAATGAGCGCGCGATGTGTTTTATTTTGAAATTGAACCTTTATCATACTGGGGACCAAAATTGGTTAGTCCAGTCCGACTATAATGACAGAAAATACATTATTTACGCACACAAACACATGCAGTCCATGCAGGTGAACATAAAAAACTCACAAACTGTAGTCGTTAACCCTCTTAACAAATGGCCAGTGTTGGTACATGGCTGGGATCGAATCGTGGTCCGCCTAGTTACTACCAGACGTGAGTGGGCAAGACGTCGGCTCACAACTGAGAAGTTGCGGGTTCGATCCCCACATCCGACCATGTTTTTATGATAAACAATCTGTAAGTACATTATCCAACAAACCGTACAAAGAGGCTTTTCCATCTACATACCTCAACAGAACTGGCCACTCGTCAATCTTTCGTAAGTGATGAAGACTTTGTCTTCCGCTGGGTACCCCAGGGTACCGGCAACAGTTCCCGGGAGCTGTAAGGTAACCCGTGAAGATATTTTGCTACCGAGCGAAGCAGCGAACATATGAGTATGTTATGAAATATGGACCTGAGTTATATATAGTGTAGGTACCTAGTCGTTATATTATTATTGAAGGTCCAGTGTCCAGTGTTCATGTAGGTAATGAAGCGAGGAACAATACAGGACAGTAATGCGAATTAGATTATACTTTATGTGGGACTCGAACTAGGACCGGTAGACTGCGCTATTTGTGGACCTCTACTATACGGGAACCAAATGTTTCCAATTTATATGAGACAGGTCGCTGTAATTATATTTTTATTTGATTATATATGACGAAGCTATGAAAAAGATAAGAAAACATGCCAGGGGTCCTTTTCGTTACCCGCGTACCGTATTAATTATCATCACGCCTTTTATCCCAAGAGGGGTAGGCAGAGCTACGATCCTGACATACCTCTTTCGCTTCTTTTATATTCATCATACGTTTCATACATGCTCGGCGATTGTGTGTACTTTTAATATTTCCATCGATCGATACATTTTAATATGTTTAATAAAACTACACCTAGGTCGTGCCAGCATTTCTTTTCACTTCTGCCATATAAACTTTTTTTTTAATCTTTCATCCTTCATTCTTTCAACGTGTCTAACCAGCGTAAACTACTTTCCTTCACTTCAGTCACAACATCTTTCACTCCGCATTCTTCTCTAATGTCAATTACACGTAAATATACAGAGCAACGAATTGAAGTGATTTTTCTTGAGAGATAGTTTAAGGGTCGGGGAGTGACATAGGAAATCCGAATATCCTTCTAAATACCTAAATTATGATGTCACTTTCAAAAATATCTATCTCCATCATTTTGAAATCTTCATCTTTATCCCATTTTTGCATCGCTAAGACTTGGTCACATCGTAAGGGCCCCACGGTTGACTGTTGCGAGTGTTGCGACACTACCAGCAAATTATACCTTGAACCTTCTTAAACTTGACATGAATATTATTTTGATGTAGATATCATGTGGAAGTAATACAATTATATTTCAATATTTCATACAAACACCCATACAAATCAAGAGATGAACGAGAAGAGTAGGTTCTACCATTTGTCATGTAAATATCAAAAGTCGAATTGCAAATCGGAAATTTCCAACGGTACGCGAATTCGCGCAGTAACTTCGTTACGTTCTATGTCAATATGGTGTAAAATGTACGTGTGCATGTTACATCTGAATACGTGCCTGATTACTCTATACATTTTAGCTTGCCGCCCCCGGCTTCACCCGTGGATATTTAAAAACTAATTAAAATATACCCTATAGCACTCATAGATAATGTAGCTTCCTATTAGTGAAAGAATTTTCAGAATCGGATTAGTAGTCTCAGAGATTACAAATTTCCAAACTTTCAAATTTTACCTCTTTATACCTATAAAGATTTATTTATTATATATATATATATTATTATATATATTACCTATAGCATTCCGCCCCCGGCTTCGCCCGTGGATATTTACGAACAAAATAAAATGTACCCTACCCCTACCCCTACCTCTACCCCTACCCCTACCCCTACCCCTACCCCTACCCCTACCCCTACCCCTACCTCTACCCCTACCCCTACCCCTACCCCTACCCCTACCCCTACCCCTACCCCTACCCCTACCCCTACCCCTACCCCTACCCCTACTTCTACTCCTACCCCCTACCCCTACCCTCTATCACTACCACTACCTCTAACTTTGGATATTGTTCATACAATACTAAAATCGCGATAAAAAAATACTTACATTTTTAAACTCGTGATATCTTTCGAATGGAATGTCCGAATTGAATATTTGAAGTTATATAAAGGTATTGAAGCAGTCATGCATATAAAGTATATTATTTTTTTAAGGATTAGGTAATAGCAAGGTACAAATAAAGAGCCTTTTCTAGCGGCGGCTTTTTAATTATTTTTTTAAAATAAAAGAACACTTATAGTGACTTAACTATAATAGTTAGACATATGCTATCGCGACACTTTTTGTAGATAATGATGTGTTCTGCAAAGTCGTAGTACATTATTTTGTTCTATCATCAATAGTTTTCGCAGCGCACGCGATGTTAGAAATTTCTTAGGTAATTTTTTTACACCTTGGGTTACACTATTGGAGTTTTAGTAAGAATCCCTATTTTTTTTGGAAATAGAATATAGCCTATGTCACTCAGGGTGACTGTAGCTTTCCAATGGTGAAATAATTTTTGAAATCGGCACAGTAGTTTTTGAGTTTATTCATTACAAACATACACACAAACAAATCTTTCCTATTTATAATATTGGTATAGATTAGTATATGATACCCCCTTATTAATAAACGCCGTACAAAGTTATACAATATGTATCGTCTCCCTCTAACAAATTAGCCATTATAATAGAGAAAGATAAAATATTAATAAGTTTATATAGTGTTTATTTGTAAGGGGAAATGTCTGACAGGGATTGTTTTTAGTACCATTTTAATCGACTGTTATTTCAGCAGCGACGAAATACTCTAAAAATATGTATAGAGCAGCTAGGTACGTTTGTATCATCACAAGCAAATGTCAAGTAAATATATTTTGGCAAGTTTGAGATACCTACTTAATTGGGGGAGTAGGGGTCACCGTCACCGCCGTCACCCAGACTTAAGTAAGTGTCGTCCGCCACAACACTTGTCAGATTCAAGAGACCCGCGTCTACCACTCGCGTTAAATATTACCTACACAGACTTTAGTAAACGTAGATAAGACATTGTAATAATTTAGTTCTGAGTACCAGCATGAGAGCATGTTGACATGACGATCTAGGCAGATGTGATGGGGAAGGTAGATGGAGATACCAGAGATATTGGACGAAAACGGAGATGAGAAAGAAGAAAGACCGATAGGAAGTGTAGTTAAGAGTTTTTGTAGGCAGGCTGTTCTAGAATAAAATAAAAATATTCAACGATCTAAAAAGGGGCTCCAAATTTTTTTTAATCTGTTTAAAACTAAAGCAGTTTAATAGCAGGCTTATATACTTCATGGTCTCTATTTGGTTTAAAACTTTTTGTTTAACAGTTAGTAGAATTTGTTATGAATTCACGAGTTGAACTACTATTGAACGCTGAACGGATACCAAATATTGCTGCAGCTCTTATTACGATCTTTATTACTTCTGCGATAAATTAGACAAGTCTTCAGAGCACAAGTAGTTTTCAGTTACGAAACAATAATTCATGAGTTTGTTAAATAATCTTTGTATAACTTATGATTGTTAATCATAGACAAATTATTATCCACCCCCTTTAGTATGTTTTAGGGATTATCTAATTAATGTTAGGTCTATAGTGTAAGGATATCCTGTGGGTGCTACTGCTACATTAAATTGTGTCAAACGTCTTATTAACCGTTACGTGTCCACTGTCCGTGTCATGTTATGTCCTCACTTTTTGTGTGCTTGAGGCCAATATAAAATTATATTTATTCTGTACTAAAGGTGCTGCCCACGGCTTCACTAACCATATTTTGATATCACATTCCAACTATCTCTGTGCAAACAAATCACGTTGATCCGGTTCATCCGTTTTGGCGTGAAAAAAAGACAAAGAAACCCAGTGGAACTTTGCTGTAGTTAGATTTCCCGTTTGACCATTTCCCTTCTATGTGAAACAGGAAAATTGATAGGTGAAACCTTTACCAGTTCGGTTCATTAAATATTGCAACGATGTAGGTATAAATATACAGAGCGGACCGGGTGAACTCCGTCCGGATATAAATCAGGATAAACACCATGCCGGGTAGCATATAAGCAAAATCTATCAACTGAGTTTTGAAAGTGATCTCTAATTTGGCAAAAAAAAACCATTGTTTTCTGAAAGTTTAGTCAACATATCGAAACATTATTTCTTAGTGCACCTCTACACCCCATAAAGAAAATACTTTCGTACTTTCATATTTAAAACTTCAGTGGTTTAGGCTGTGCTTTGATTGTCGGTCAATCAGCTACACGACGGTTTTATATATTTAGATGTATTTTTTTAAATATTTAGTTTTCTTTTATTTTAAACTAATTTAATTATATACATTGTGTAAATAAAAATATTGTAATATTTCTAAAACACCATGTTTTAATGTCTTCCATAAGCTACTAGTGCAACCGTCTACAATTCCACATATCAGCGGGGCGAAATTAGAAATAACATTATGTCAAAACCTGATCTAAACTATACTTTCAGAAATTGGGCGTTACAGATCGCCATCAAAGGTTTTTTCGACAATTCAGACATCGCTTTTGAAACTCAGTAGGTAGATTTTGAATACATGCCGCCGGGTAGAGCCGGGCAACGGGCACTCTATGAATAAAGTATACTATAGCTTGAACATACAGATTGGTTTAGAGTATTTCAGGATAGAGTATTACAAATACCTATCTGTGATGAGGTTAGTTCGAAATACTCATCAAATCGGTTGAGCAGTTTCGGAGCATATTCTGGACAAATATAAAACATAGACTAACTAGTATTTGAAACCCAAACTTAAATCGTAACCAGTTTATTACAAATTCCGCACACTCCCCACTGATTAGAATGCGACAAAGTGTTTGGTGCCTAAAATCGATGTAGGTATGTGTACATACAAATCCCGACGTTCTTTTTACACTCGACAAGAATTTTTTAACGTCTCTGAAAGGATCGCCGTGGTTACGTTGCGGGTCTAATAAATATGCGAGTCTGAATTTGTTTACCGTTCCTGAGGGTTTCTTTTTATGTGCCTTTTTTATTTTGTTGATAAAAAGTTCATATATTTACACTGCCTTTTTTAAAATCGTAATTAATCTTCAATTCTAAACTAAAAAGGGAAAAAAAATCAGTGGACATTGTGTCTCAGGACTCTCTCACTATGCTCACAAAGCATAAAGGTGATGATGGTACAATGGGGTAGAAACTCTTGATAAAAAAATAATTTTTATTTTATCAAAGAGAAAACTGCATTATTATCCCGACGTTTCTTTCACTTTTTGTCAAAACTGTCATACGCCATGCAAATAATATAAACTTTATTGTTTATTCAATGATTTCCTAAAGATAAATAAATATGTTATATTCAAGTAAATAAATATTTTTTTAATAACACATTTTTTTGCCATTCACAGGGGACTTCCGTTTCCTTTTCTATTTTTTTAGTTGTCAACATGATGTAAGATAACTATCAATTATATCAGACAAATGAAGCATTCCGCCAATAAATTCGTATTTTCACGTTTTCTAGAGTAAAATTGGTACATTAGTCTACTGGGAGTCGGGAGCCATCATCATGCCGCATGCGGGTCGCTATCAGTAACTCACATTTGTAACTCGCGACCTCAATAACTCATGTTTAACGTATTGAGGATACTTATCTTGGTAATCTGAGGTAGAGTGAGGATCTGAAGGTGTAGCCTTTTATTGAGCTCCTTGTTCAATGATAATCCATTTTGTCTTTATGATTGGGATCTTTTTGTAAGAAGTAATAAAACTGAACCTATTTAAAAAAAATTGCTATCTACATTATTTCACATAAACGACTAAAAGTTAAAGTTTTATAAGATTATAGCAGTACTTCCAATAATAATTTCTAAGCTTTTTACTGAAAATTCTATCCTTACTACAACCAAAACTACAACCCCGTGAAAGGGCAATGCACTTAAGAGGGTGCTTGCTTTGATTGATTGCTAATTTGCAGACCGGGGGCGGGGGCGGGGGCGGAGGCGTCTGGGACGGGTGAAAGTCACGGGAAACAAGAAATAAGAAATCGACCTTCAGAGTACATGACTGCTCCAGACAGTTCATTGTTTGTTCATAGGCAATTGATTGGATATTTCGCCATGTCATTTCTCATGTAGTGTACCTATACAACCAACATTTTCTAGTACTAGTAAGCTTTCATCAATAGCGCAGCTTGGATTACTTTAAAAAAATCCGCAGATAGAAATGGGGATCCAATTTGTTTTTCGCTATTGACCACATGTCTATGCCATAATGAAGCACTTACGCACTATCTGCTACTAAAATAAAATCTGTGTAAATCTTTAAAACACGCTTCTTGTAATACTTTTTTGCTCACATTAGTTTTGTTTTAGCTAGAGTGTTTGAAGAGTTTAAAGTTATGGTCTCTTGAATACAGAGCAACAAACTAGCGATTTTTAGTTTTCGACGTTGTTTTTGTTACTTTAATCAAATGTTTTCTAACTTAATATTGTATTGAACATCACTTCTTATTCCTTCGGCCCCTTCAAACACAGTACACACACAGCAATTCACATTATGCAACTCTAAATTCACGGGCATAATACCCGGTCCTTTGTAAGGCTTGCATGGGGACATAGGTCCAACACGGACCTATCTCTGAATGCATCAAATACAATGCACTCACAGACAGGCCCCGTCAGGTGCTTGGACTATTGCTGAGATAAAATTAGTTTAAAATAGGGCTATTTGTTTTGAGCACTTTTAACTAACTGCGTCAATAATTACTGCTCCGCTTCTTTGGGTTGTACCGTGATGTTATATAGCCTATAGCCTCAGGAACTGGACTATCAAATGCAAACTTTATTTTTCAAATCCGACTGGTAGTTCCAGAGATTAGCCCGTTCAAACACACAAACTGTTCAGCTTTATTATTAGTATAAATAAATAGATATAATTAACATAATTACTTCATATTTTTAATATGATTACTAATTTAATAATAAATTAATTCAATCACTTAGTTATCAGTCAAAATTATATATTGGTTTTTTAATGTATCTACGTTTATTTTACAATCGCTATATGACAACAAAGCCACGTCCTTATTTAGATAAATAAAATGCATAATTTTTTTAACCAACCTAGCGACTGCCTGGCGACACTTCAAGTGGTAGCAGGTATAATATTCTGGTCAAGTGCATTATGTCGCCTCTACATGTGCAACATTTCATCGTCATCATCCCAATATGGTACAAAACCCCACATACACTAACCCATATATTAATTAATTAAGTACATTTAGCCGATTTCTCCGGTTTTAGTTTTATCATTATTATATCTTTAGTTTATATGAAAGATTTTCAGGATATATTTCAAGATATACAGGATATCCATCCATCCATCCATCCATCTATCATCACGCCTTTTATCCCAAGAGGGGTAAGCAGAGACAATCGAATCACATTTGTTAATACGATCCTGACATACTTCTTACCTACGCTTCTTTTATATTGTAACGAATAGGTACTTAAATCGCACAAATAAATACCTAAACACATCAAGGTCGATAGACGTCTCTAGAAACATCCAGAGAGAATCAAGTACAAACGATAATGGACCGTATGTGCCTAGCCATAGGTACCAAAATCGGGCGCGGTCTGTGTGTAGATATTTGGCGCCGAGTCGCATCGAGCCGCGTCTACAACTTTGTACAACAATCTCGGCGTTTCTCGAATGTTCGGTGGGCAATATAAACAGAGGATCATTGCCGCAAGGAACACAGTGCGAATAAGAGCGATCAAAGCGAAACAGTGAAGTGGAATTTAGTGCGACTAAGTGTTATTATACTATAGTGTTTAATTATTTAACTGTATTTTTGTGGTGTTAAAGTAAAGTTTGTTTATTTAATCGGTATTTTAAATCTCTTCGAACCCCAGCTCGTAACAATATTCATCATACCTTTCATACATGCTCGGCGATTGTATGTACTTTTAATATTTCTATCGATCAATACGTTTTTTAATATGTTCAATAAAAGTACACCTAGGTCGTCCTCTGCCAGCATTTCCTTTCACTTCAGTCATATAAACCTCTTTAGTGAATCTTATATAATTCATTCTTTCAACGTGTTCAAACTAGCGTAAACTTCTTTCTTCATTTTAGTCACACAACACTACATTTTTTATTTAATTTTCATCCTACACAACTTTAATATTGCTTTTATTATGGTATTTGTTATTAAAATAATTATCTACGTACTGTCACTATATTTCCTCTTATGCATTTTCTTTATCAGTACCTAGGTAAAGTAAAGCGAGGTATTTATAAAAATACAAGCAATGTTATTATAACATCATTGTGATCTGGCCACGAGGTATACTTAGATTATACTTTACAATGCAGTATTACATAAGTATGAATAACGTGTTTATGTAAGCTAACTTTCAATGTTGACTAATATAACATCAACTACATCCTATTCCTACTTATAGAGCACAACTACACTGACGAGCAATATAAAAAAGCCACTTGCAAAGTGCCTAAAAAAAATCTAAATCTTTTCTAAACCATACAAAACCAATACACTTGAATTTACTTTAAAAAGCTATCTGGCGTGGTTTCGGAAATATTTCATGATAAGTTAGTGGCTTTTATATATTGCTCGTCAGTGTATAGGTATATTAATAATTCTCCGTATGCACAGAATAATATACCTACAACACAATTTTTTGTGGGGATTTATGTACCACTTCTGTCGAGGTATATTTAAATGGAAGCCTCAAAGTGTGGTTTGTCGTATAATGCACATATTATAAGTTATTAATTATAAAAAAACCTATTGGTACATGGCCGGGGTCAAACCGTGGTTCGCCTAGTCCTCACAAATACTATCGGCTAAAAGCCGTGAGGGAAAACATTTTTTTTTGTAAATAAAATGAAATGATTTGATACTTCTAAGTGCCATGCTACCGGCACGAAGGGTATTGAGTGGAAGAAACAAGTGTTTCTCCAGAACTTATGATATTTTTGAGATTATCTATAAGATCTAAAACTACCCCATCATTTCTTGTAATATTATAATTTTCGTTATAATGTTCTTCGTCAATCTGAGCAGCTCATGTCCGAAGGTCTTAACTCATCACACGAGAATGTTCGAGGTTTGTCAGGGATTATTTGTGATATGTTTCATATTGCCAGATGTTTTCAAGACACGCTTACTAATATTAAATCAAGGACAGAAATAGTTCTCTTCATCATTGAAGGATGAGTCTTGGAATTGTTTGTGCCCTTGGCTATAAACTATAGTACGACTCAATAAATAGGAAACCTGGGGATTTTAATTTTACCAATACGGAAGACAAAAATGTTAAAGGTGGATTATGTAAAAATATTAGAAGTTTGACTGTTTGAGCGCATTTTCATGTTTTCTGGCAATAACTGTAGGTGTCACTGGAGTGTAATACATAAATGTTGAATATTAGACAGTAAAGTTTAAATTTTGTCAGTAGAGTTACCGTGCGTCATCTTCAAAGATGTCGAGTTTGTTGTTCACACAGACCGGAACCAGAATCACGCACTTATTCTATCTAGAGCTGCCCACCCACAATGTAAGGAAGCGTACGTATATTTTGGAACCTGGATAATTTTGATTAGTTTTCAAGCAAAATCAAGCAAAAACACTATTCGATTTAGCGAATTGAGCCGTTTGAATTTGAATTTGTTTCTATACTTACTTGAATACTCAATTACTGACTGAATTTGTTGGTATTTGAGAAGAGAATTAAATAAGTCATTTTACTGTCTATATTGGTGTTTCTTGAGTAGCTGTCTCACAGTAGGTACAAGTTGTATCTAATTCGAAAAGTCATTGTCACATGTACGGATAACACTTTCTCAAAGATAGGCACAGTTTTTTTTCATTTTAGGTACATCCCTAATAATTTAAAAAAATCCTGTGGTCCCACCACACACAGACACGACAAAAACAAATAAGTCTACAAGTAAATTAAATGTGTGCAGTATTAGTTTCCAATATAGTCCGTAAACATAGTGCTGACAGCATGACGGCCACGATGAACGATATACTGTTGCGAGTAGGGTTGCCAGATTTATTATTACCTATTTAATTTTTTTTACACATCTTTACAAACATACAAAAACAAAAATTTTAGTAAATTAAAAATTAAAAACTAAACATAACACTAAGAATATTTAAAAAAAAATATTTAAATAATAACGTAATAACTGTTGTGTGATCCCAATTTCTTAAAACTTAAAATATAATATTCGATACAAAAAAAAATTTACTATTACATACGAAAATGTGATTGTTTGTCCTTCTGTCGGGTCACAACAGAGATACTTAGTTAGGGCGGAGGGTAACATCCCGGGAAAATCTCTCATTCCTGTGACATTTAAATTTTTTCCTCACCACACAACGACTATAAGATAAAGAGAGTTGGCAACCCTATGGATGGTGTCTATTTGCAGATACGAGTGCACACATCGTGTATGTATGTATGTATGTATGTAGGTAGTTAGGTAGTACACTCTATATACCTTCCGTTTCCTGCGCGCACGCAGTTTGTTTTGTTTGGCGACCATTATGAACTTGACCATCCATCTATCGTTATGGATAATAAATTAGTTTTACAATTATGTTGTAATTGCCAAGATATTTGGGGGATCGCTATAAGTAGTAGGGAATGTGACTATTATCTATGACCATAAATTATTGTAGTCTAGCTATTATAGCTTTCTCTCTATCTAAATTTCTCCGACCACGCCAATATTCATCATTATATAAGTCAGTTAATTTACACAATCAGTCGATTGCCTACAGTCCTACACGATGGGCAGACCAAATAAACCGATCTACCGCAAAGGCACATTGAGGCGTATTGTCCAGAAAGTGATGAACTCTACCTCTTCATGACAGAGACGACCTTCAGCAATAAAGATGCCGACTAACATGAAGAATAATTTACACAAAACATAATAAAAAAAAAAACGTTGGACATTGAGTCAGGACAGAGACGCCGCGACAGACCCCGACTCTCATGGCTTTCACAGTAATCAATAATGACCTCAAAGCCCTGGAACCAGGAATAGATCGAGCTGGTGAAAAGCGATTGGGAGAGCCGACCCCAATGATATAAGAATAAGAAGAAGGGGAAAATCCGTTCAGTTATTACGGAGAAAAGCGCTTAAATAAACGGAGAGACAAAAAGTTGTTGTAGTGAAAAATCAAAATATATTATATTTATCATGTAGTCAGAGATATGAACGCCTCAGAGAAGCAACAAAGTTAGAAGACGTAACAACCAAAATTAATACTCTAACATGGAGATGGATATGCCATGTAATGAAATGAAAGGAGAAGTGGAGCAAAAAATCCCATCAGCCCATATCCAACAAGAGAAAGAGAGGGATAAAGTAATTGTATTCGAGCGCGATGAGGAGACGGAGACAGTTTAGAAGATAGGAAGAAATTATGGCAGTGGCGGGTAAAATATGGACACGGCTGGCACAATGCAGAGGAAAGTGGAAGAATATGGAGGAAGTCTTTGCCAATGGGCACACAAACACCGGTTATTGTAACATTTATAAAGGCTATGATTATTATGTATTTGGCTACGTACATCCCAAGTATAACAATACTAAAGTTATTTAATGTTCGTTGATAATATATTAGTATAGTATTAGATATCATGTTGACACTTGAGTGTGGCATCATATGGCATAAGATGGCAGTAGTCGTGTATCGTAAATTGAATATAAACCATCACCAAGTTCACGTCATATTGTATTACCAACCTTGACAGAGCACTGCAGTCTACACCTGTAACAATAATATTGTATTGTCTTCTAACTATACCTACATACATTCACGGCTATAGTTTTGTTATTCACAGGCAGAGATGATGGAACAAAAAGATGTTTGTTAATTGGTAGAGGATTAGATTTCAAAAAAAAGCTAAGCACTGAATATGTACTTACTTCTCGCATTTCAACTAAATCATTTTATTTTCTATGTTTTAAAAATAACAAATATTTACATAATTATGTTGTTACAGTAGTGACGTATCTATTATAGGTTCATTCCACCTGTACTGTTCAATCAGGTCAACTGGCAAAAAGTGGACAATGTTGCTGGTGTCTCTTTGTGTTGCTACTACGAAAAGTTCGACATGACGATTTTATTTTACTAATGTTCAGTTAAATTCGTGAAGTTCTTTATCGTCTTTTTATACAAAAGATCAATTGAATTGACATAAAATCAACAATGAGGTATAAACAATTATTCCCTAAAATAAATTTAATTTTCCAATTATGATAGCGGCCGAGATAACACAAATAAACGTCACAAACAAGGTGCGGTATCTTGTATTTGGTATCTAATTAAATTTGAACAAAACGAAGTGGGCTCTTTGTTCCTCGATATTTTGGGAACAATGCTGCCGCCGCTCATTGGGCACACCGGGCACACCGCACACGCTCAATGTTCGATTGGAACTTACGCCAAATATCCGAACGAGCCTAAGAATAACCAAGATGGTACTGATGCGAGTGACTCAAGACTCATTGCGTCGTGCCTCTTGCCATCATCACGTGCCAATCCTTTGGCTTCCAAATTAATGCTTACGAGAGTCCGACGAACTATTCATGTTTTAAAGAATGTGTCCTACACGAAAAATCACGGCATGGTGACGTTGTATCAATATAATCTCCTCTTAACAGTGGCCTAATATTGCACGAAGAGAGGAAGCTGTATTCACATTTAAGTATAGTGCAGGAAAAGAGACTTCAAGGATGGAACCCTAAACGACTTGAATCACAAACTTTTAAAGTCCTAATTTGGAAATATTGCCTGATTCAATAAGTTCATAGTACAGTTCCAGTTGTATGAAAACCTAGACACCTCTCACCTGCTGCAGCCACAGCTAGGTATTCATCAGAGGACAGTCCACGGAAATAGATGCTGGATAAGGTGATGTGTTGGAGACTTTAATATAGGAATCAAGACCAAGACCAAACTGACGTACTACGATTAATGATGAATTGATGTCGTGACTGAAACCATTAGATGTATTACATTCGTGTCCATTGTTCATGTAGACAAGTATATTTTGTGGTCCCGATACAGAGGGGTAGCTGTTACAACAATAAAAGGTTGTAGTCGATTGAGAAACCAATAATTAGGGAAACATGTAGTTTGTCAATAAATTATTAATACCATTTGTAGTGAACTGACATGAAACAGAAATTACGCTACAAGTTTTTGAGAACTACAAATGCAGTGTTGATTTTTTTATAAACATGTTCATTGTTTATTCTGAATTTGGGACTACATAAGGTGGGACTAAAGAAACGCAGCATTGGTACTTGAGGTCGGGCTTTTTTACGCAACTCGACGCAACTAAGCCTCTAACACAGGATTGAAATGGAAATGGAAATAAAGTACCGTTCGTATCTTTCATTCAACATTCATAGCTAATAACTTCAGACATCTTTCTCAAATCTGATAAAAAAATCGCTATAAATACTTATTTATCCTAAAAAGACAAGCAAAGTAATAATAAGATCCAATTACGCTATAGTACGTATGCAGAACAACTAACATTAGAAACCGCACGTCGAATGAACGTGTAGGTAATCTTCATGAAACATCAGCCTGTAATGTGAACAATACGGGAATAGCGTCCGTTCTCTGTAGGTGTTGTAGAGTGTACACTGTACAGAGTACGGAGCAGGCAATAGCAACACGCTGCCTCGCGCCAGCCGGGTAAACGAACTGTAGAGATGGGATGCTGTGTCGATAGGACTAACTGTCGATATTGCTGAAGAGCTGTGTATTGATATGAAGAAAGGAAATATTTCCTCCATTAAAGGTTGCTTACAAATTACTGGATAAATATTGCTTCAAAAATAACAAAGAGTATATACAAGGTAGTCGATAGCCTAATTGGTAGGACGGTGGACTTGAAACCGAAGGTCCCGGGTTCGAAGCCTACTCGCTGCCAAAATGCTAAGCACCAATTTTCTTTAAGAATAGGTATGTGATTAAATCGACTCCTCGTGCTTCGGAGGGCACGTAAAGCCGGCGTCCGGTCACCAACCCGCCTGCCAAGCGTGGTGACTATGGCAATTCCTCTCAATGAGCATCACTAAAATGGTACACTAGATAGAGACCATGATCCAGCAGTGGATCTTAAAAGGTTGATGATGATGATATACTACTACACCTACCACAGACCGTTCACTATAACTTGGGCCCTACAAAAATAATTGGTGGTCTTGCATATAATGTTGCTCCCTTCAGGTAAAATTCACCTCACTATATTATGATTTACTTACCTTTTAACTTCATATGAGTAAATTAATAGTTTGTTTAAAATTATGTGCCTAGAACAATTTATTATACAACTTGTAGTGAACGGTGTCAAGCAGTGTTCAAGACAAGATTTGTGTTAATTTGTATATATTTTCAGTTTATCTAAAGATAACCTGAACTTACGACTTCAACACTTATTATATGCAATATTAGTAAGACTACACAAAGAGTAGAAAGAAACTATAAAATCATTCATTACCATTAATTATTAATCGTATAAATGTCCGAAACAATCGATATATGTAGCAGCGGACATCCCTAGTTGTGCCCCTTCGGTAGCACTTGTCATTAAGGGTGATCCATCAAAATGTCCGCCTGGATTTGGGGTGAACAACGCATGCGCCCCGCGGGCCAGAACTGATCCCGGGGGCCGGGGGCAAGTGCAGCCCTACGTCCTCAACAAATTAGATATTCCGCCGGCGAACGACCGCTCACACAAATTGATTTGATTCGCCTATCACTAAATGTTTTTGAACAAAATTATAAAAAATACTAGTCTTAAATAGCGCCCGAATTAAAAGTAATGACTGAAGAAAGTTTGGGTCCCTTAATATTATTTAAATTTTAAAATCCCATCTCGATGGACTACCATTAATTTAAATAGCAAAAGCGTTGTTCGCCATTTTAAAATGATAAATTATTCCATAAATCCGGCTCGCAATGGGAAACTTAGTCCGGGACACAAGTGTTTGCGAGCACTACTTGACAACTTAAGAAGATTCAACAAAAATAAAGCTATAACTAGATGCAGACGTTCTTATCAAACAAAAACCCAACTAAACAACTTTATAATTGAAAGAGAAACGACGAGCTCCGGACGTTTCATTCGGAACTGAACAAAGGCTACTCTTACCTGAAACAGTACCTGTAAAACCGGATATACACTCAACATTTTATATTTTTGATTCCGGTTGTCTGTCTGCGGATTTACAATACCTGAAAGTATTAGTACCTACATAATCCTAGCTAAGGCCAGGGGCGTAAGTGTGTTTGTTACCTACATAATCCTAGCTAAGGCCAGGGGCGTAAGTGTGTTTGTTAGTTTGTGAGTCCTTCTTTCAATATAGAGCAACTGATGGACTTGATTTTTTTGCACAGACCATTGGAGGGACGGAAATTTTTGTCACATTTAAAAAAAATCCGGGCGATGTGGGGCGCAAAGCTAGTGTACAGTCGCCCTTCAGTGCAGTAGAGTCCCACTCGCGCTGCCGTTTCCAATTTCCAATAACAATGCCTCGATATTACTTTAATATCCACCATGAACCAAAACTGTGTTATTGTACGAGTAGCTAAATATGCAACTACGGAAATACCTTGTTCTCATGGTTTCTTGAAAAATAAATAACCTTTATACCTTGCTGTGGTTACAGTGTCCACATTTCGTCCACAAACGTGCTCAGTATTTTGAAATATCAGTTACATGGGTAGTTTTTACCTTTGGGAGGTCTGCTAACTCCTTAGAGAGTTGTCGGAGTGATCAAATATAGGAGAAGGGTCTTCAACCCCACAACCCCGCGGCTTAATGAAGGCTTTCGTTTGGTCCCCAAGGGTTAGATCGACGCCCAAGCGTGGTTTTCAAATTATTGCTATCCTTAAGGTCTATGTGTCAGTGTCGTTACATTTAACAATGATCTCAGGAAGTCTGGTGACTTTATAATAATAACATTTAAATTCATATACGAGTTTAGATCCTGACACCCTGTCTAACGTACGGGTAATTTGTTTTCATAATGAGCTCGAATGTTACTATTTACAGTAGAGGCTATATTACCTACAAAATCCTTACATGACACATTACAAAACGCAACTTCTCTCTGTCTGTCTGTCCGTCAGTGTCCTCTGGCCTGAGTTTCAATATAGAAATTGACTTTCTTTCACGCCAAAAGAAGTTTCGATCCGAATTTCTTGCACAGAGATAGTTGGAGGGCCATAAAGTGGATATTTAGGATATGTACCTTTCATATGGGGAAACTATAAAATTTCTACGGGAAAATTATACTTGTAATCTACTCGTGGAAACTAGGCATTTAATGATTATTTTTAAAGTACTCCAGCAATTAAACTAAAGTTATTGAAGCAATATGCTTGCCAGACTAAAATAGAATAAATGGAGACCACATCGAGAAATCAAATGCATCAGCGATCGGAAGCAAGCCGTGCGACAGAGAGCTAATGCTCGGTATTGGTTGGTATTGGGAACAAAGAGCAAAACAACTCGACTACACCAAGGCAAAAATAAATTGGCATTTTCAAGATAGGGTTGGCACACTCTGTTTTAAATTCACATCTAAAGTCTCTAAGCTTCTTCAATACTGACTAATATTTTTTTGTCATTCTTTGTCAAAAAGCTTTGTTGCTCTCAGATGGAATTCTATTTCCACGCGGGTGAAACCGCGGGCAAAATTAGTACTTCAATATCATCTTAGATGGAATGTCTGCACAAACCATATATATATATATATATAATCTGAAAGAACTGAATTAATTTTGAGGAAACTTGTGTAGACTTTGTTTCATCTGATATCAGAGCAGTCATATCAAAACGAAAGCCGTGGGCAATATCTAATCTTTAATAAAAAAAGAAATATGCCAGAATATATGAAAATCAGTGACGTGTAAAGAAATCAAATTGGCAACAGCCAACATTGAACATCTTCGATGTGGAAGGGGGCGCGTGTAGTATGTACGATTACTTACACATGGCTGGTCACGACATTCACGCATGTCGGTCGTAATGGTATTGTGATGGAGGTTAGTGCGGTCTGTCGCTTACAATACTGAGTGGGGTTGAGTAGTTTGATGTTTTAGGATCTATAATGATGTTACATTCAAATAGACCACATTGTGAAACAAAATTAGAGTTTCATTGCAAAAATTCATTAAAATCTCTGTTCTTTAGATAAAACTATTTAGCGATTGTTGATGTCACTTGACACAAGTTAGCTCTAAATGTTTATTTAGGTAATAAACAAGGAAGTTGAAAGGAGAGTGAAAGCAGAAAGCAAGGTATTTGGTGGACTTAAACAATGTATGCAGAAATACACAACTTACCTACAACTAAAAGTAAAATTATTATACATAATGCTGTTTTAGTTCCATCACTTACTTATGAAAGCGAGACTTTGGTATGAAATAAGAAGCATGAAAGTTAGATAAATGTAGTGGGAATGCGGACTTTATGTAGAATTGGCCATGCTAACTTTTTGAACAGGAACGAAGATCTCGAAACCGTTTCGAGATATAAGCTTTCAGTACAATTTCTATTTATCAGATTTTAAATTAAGTCTATACTTTTTAAGATATTCAATAAAAAACAATAACTTTCATTTGACCGATGTATGACGTCATCATAAGTAGTATGAAAAAGAAATACCTTTGCCTACAAAAAAGGGTAATCGTCAATCTTTGAGTGACGTCTTTATAAATTTATATTTTACGTGTAATTATTTTCTTTGTTATTAGGACATGACGAGATGAAACACTATTTACTTGCCATTGTAAAAACTATTCAATTTAAATAATTATAAACACGAGTATAATATAAACAAGAGTAATTTTTAGGTTAGTCGACCTTGACTTACGTTTGCTTGACTTTAATTTGATTGACTGTCACTTTTATGTGTAGTGGCCAAGATTATAATCCTGTTCCAAATTCTTGTGACGTCAAGTTTACTTTTCGCGGGTAAAATTTGTAAAATATATTAAAAATAGACGCAATGGATAAAAAACAAAAATATCGAAATTAGTTTCTTAAAATGGGCTATATTTTCAAAATAAATTATTAAAAGAGTATATCATAAATATGTAGCATGGCCAATTGTGTACAATTTATTCATCGATGGAGATATTAAAAGTACACACAATCGCCGAGCATGTATGAAAGGTATGATGAATATAAAAGAAGCGAAGTATGTCAGGATCGTAGCAAATGGCATTCAATTGTCTCTGCCTACCCCTCTTGGGATAAAAGGCATGATGATAGATAATAAGTCTATTATTGTAAAGTTCGAGGGATCTACTTTTATAACATACTAGCTATCCGTCCCGGCTTCGCCTGTTGAATTGTAATATCATATGCTCACCCGGTCGAAGAACATTGACGGATCTAAGAAGTGAACATCAGAGTTCCTCTCTCCTGTAGTTGCCAACTTTGTTGCAAAGGGAACATTTGAACTTAAAGTTATATATAATGTAGTTACGCAGTAGAGCCCCATTAATAACGTATGGAGGTGTCACATCACACAGTACACAGCACACAGCACACAGCACACAGGTGCGTTCACCCTCCACACACTCGTTTATCATTCATGGCAGGCCGCAAAAATGTGAACAGGCTTTTACGGACTTTTTTAACGAACTTACTTTCATAAAAAATATATAAAGTTTCAGCGTTATTATGAACGCTGAACGTCAAAATAATACAAAATATTATAACAACAGGCTCATTCAATATCACGAGGTGTTATACGGATCTAAGAATTTGGTTACCGATCATAGGGTACTCAGCCAGCGGGTTCCTGGACCGTGTTGTCGCCCCAGGATACCCAACAAAAGCCGGTATTTGTGAGGCTATTTATAATGATGTTTGAAAATATGAAGACCCTGAAAGTAGTATGTACATCTAATTTGGTGCGTACATTTCAGTAATTGTACCGTGGAGCGATATGCGTGTCCCAGGATCGATTCCCGGCGGGGTGCGGTGCGGGAGGTAGGTGGTACACAGCTGTTTGTTCCCCTCAATTCACGACCCCTAGTCCCACGTGCCACGTCGCTCTACCTAGTGTCGGGATTTCCACTGTTCTACCGTACTCAATGTTACTCTTGTGATGTCACATTTTATGTGCTGTGCCCCTTGTCAAATATACTGCATTTATTTATTCAGTGGATAAGAGCTATTTAATTTACCAAAAAAAAAAGTAATATGACTACCACCGCTTTCAAAACGACAGAACAAACTTTTCTAATCGGGAAACGCGTCTGTGAAGGTAAATCT
The DNA here is from genome assembly GCA_963924495.1 of Nemapogon koenigi. Taxonomy (NCBI): domain Eukaryota; kingdom Metazoa; phylum Arthropoda; class Insecta; order Lepidoptera; family Tineidae; genus Nemapogon; species Nemapogon koenigi. The sequence continues at coordinate 386,776 of OZ004640.1, read as the reverse complement.
TCAAATAAATCAATTTTAGGCATCTATTGTATTTGGCAATTTTATTATAATTATTATAATGAATCGTATTGGATAAAGAAGTTCAACTACTCTGCAGCAGATAGCGTTCATCAGAATAATAGTACGTCGACAAAGTACAACCAGCCTGTATGTAAGCACTGTAATTATTATAAAGTTATATTTATAAAATAGAATACATAGAAACTAACTAAATAAAAAGAGAATAATACAATCATTTCCTGAAAAAAAGACTTCTACAGAATAAAGTAATAAAATGTAGAAGGCATCGCCGAAGGAATAAAGGCGGCGCTTCACGGATGAGCATTTACATAAAAGGAGGCTTTTTTACGTAAGAAGTGGAAAAGTTAATGGGCAACACGAGCGCTTCAGTGACGTTCAGATTTGGTGAGAGACCCGCCTTAAGCTCTGTGCTCTGAGCGTGGCAGATTCTTTCATGTGATAATTTAATACAAGTTTCAGTAGCGGATTTTCAGGAGATATTATTATATATTATCCTTCACATTTGATAGAATAATGTACCCATTGTATTTTAAACTTACTTACTAACGTAATAAAAACCAAATTTAAGCAATGTCCGTGTAGCCCGACTATGTCTGCAGTTGTAAATCACAGTAACACAACAATTTCCGAAGTAAAAACGCGTAAATCAAGGAGCGTGCCTTCTGCTCACCCGCAACGTTAATAATGGTGGGCGTTTACTTGTTTCATGGGTAATTAGACTTTTTAAGATATACTATACATTCATTGCCTTTTTCCAAATATTACAATTATCCCCGGATCTAGTGAATTATAAGTTTGTATTGTGAGGTGTAGCTAACATTACCAGTGTTGCTAAATTTTATATGGAAATTTCAAATTTATAATCCGTTAGTAAAACTGCTCCATACGATGGTAATTAAGAAATTATTATCGAAACCTCCCCTGGGTCAAGTACGAAATATATCTGTTTGAAGATTTATCCATCAAAAGAAGTATAAATGAATAAAACGGTGTATATGCAAATCGTGTCTCCACTTAAGAACATAAAGCTATTAATCTCGAGCGGTTCTCCTTGAATGCTCCTTACCCGCGGGTTATCTCTCTCCCGCTCTCTCTCACACCTGAGGGACTCTCTTACTCATTCTATTTGGCGGTTAAAGCTGAATAAAGGACGACCTCAATATATTATATATTATACAATAAATAGATGGCTCTACCAATAATTATGTTAGAGCATTTGCTTCGGAGGGTATGTAAAGCTGCTGCAATTCTTCTGATATTAATTTGCTAAATGTGCACATGGTTACTGATGTTTCTGGCCACGTAAATAGAATACGTAGCTAACCCTATAACATTATTAAACTGTGAGTATTTGAAGACATGTTGAGAGTATAAGCTGACATAATATTCAAAGTAAAGAAAAAGAGGAAATTGTGACGATTCAAAGAGTCGATTGAACTGGAGCAACTTAACTCTAAATCGGTTCATTGAGCCGAACTCTCCGGCCTACTCCTGAGACATACCTACACCGTGTACCTACAATGTTGCTACATTTCTTATTTAACGGAAAAATCTTTATATGTACCTACTTGGAAATATTTGATTGGTCCTTGGTTCTATTTTTAGGGAGAGATACCTACAATCTATCTGACAGCATCTAATTTAAGTCTATTTGATACAAATATTTACTTGGTTGACAGAATATTTTCAAAAAATTTGCCTAAAAGGCGCACAGAATCACTTTATCCTTCACAACTTAACGCATACAGCCTCCGAAGAAAAATAAATTTCTCTTTTTGTGGCGAAAATATTTTTTAAAAACACGGCCCCGGTTGTGCGAAAATACACAAAAAATATGCCGCGTCACCGACAATGAATATCAGTTAGGGACCCGCAAGATAAATAACCTCGAGACTCGGGACCCTTCAGGAGCACACTTCGACGCGGTTTTTCTTCATTTTCGTGAAAGCTTTGGCTTCGACCTGCTTACATATAGAACATCTCTTACCCGCTTACCGCTTACCTCGCATTCATATTATACATTTTGAATAGAACTTTTAAGATGTGTGTCTGCCTTGTCATGTATATATACACTAGGCGATAGCGAAAATATACAAACTAAACCTATCAATTTAAGGCTTGGTCTATGATTGAAGACCGCTGAAATGAGCTTGATGCTTTTGTGAGAAGTAAAATGGGAAAAACCTATTTCAGTTAGAAAATACAATAATAATGTGCGTCGATGGCGAGTGGTTAAGACGTCTGGGGGTACGATTTAAAATTAAAAACATCCGACAAACCACACTTAGAGGTTTTTCCATCTAAATATACCTCAACAGAACTGGCCACTCGTTAGGTATATGTCTCACAAATACCATCGGCTAAAACAGGAAGAGAGTAAGTGGTAGAATGGTCCTTCTGTCACGTCAAGACAGAGCAACGGTTCGACATGTTTTTTTGCACAATATGTCATTCCCCCGGGAAAATTAAATTTAGCATAAATAACTTTTGTAAACGAAGCCGGGCGGGTCGCTACTCGCTAGTATTGAAAGAAAACCGACCAAATGCGAGTCGAAAAGATGAGAAAAAAAAAAAAAAAAAAAAACGTTTTATGTATGGGAGCCCCTTAAATATTTATTTTATTCTGTTTTTAGTATTTGTTGTTATAGCGGCAACAGAAATACATCATCTGTTAAAATTTCAACAGTGTAACCAAAGTGTAACTATAACGGTTGTCGGGTGTGGGATAGCCAGGATGGGTCGATGGGTAGGTATAGCAGGAAAACTCGTAGTAAACTTTCACCATTCGTTTATTGGTCGAATTAACAAGGAAGGAACAAACAGGAGCAGCAAAAGAACAACCAGTAAAAGGATCCGTAAGGAGCCAATGAGCAGGAAGAAAGGAGCGCACTGTAATAAAAATGAACTACACATTACTACAGGGCGTTAAGCTATTGAAGTAACACAATACAAAGTATGATAAATGTACTAGTTGTCAGTGGGTGCTGGCAACACTACTGGCATGGCAGCACTGTGTGCGCTGTGACAGTAAGGCGGTGGGGCCACTCGAGATCAAGAAAGGTACACGTGTACAATAGAGTTGGTTAACATAAAAATATATATGAAAGTAAGAAGCAAACAGTGGTTTAATTTATCACCCACTCATTATTGTTTTTATTTATCATACTTTTATTATTTACAGTATGACATACCCTCACTAGTCACAAATCATGAACAAAGTTATGATTATAATCCTTAATACAAGTTACATTTTTATTTTTGCAGCATTGTGCAAAATGGTTCAACTTCATACATTTATTACAATTTTTTCCAAACGCCGGACATTTTCTGGGACCATGTTCCCTGTTACATTTAAAGCAATGATAAAACTGCCTATTAAAAAATTTCTGTCTACCTACATCTTCAGTGCTAACTTTATTAGAATGATAATACTTATCTTTATTATTACCCTGATCTTTTATTATGTCAATACCCCTAGATGAATCAGGGTATTTCCTCATGAGCTTAGAGTGTTCCTTTGACAGTTCTGCAGCTCGGCACATTTTTACTGCTTGGTCCAGGGTCAAATCACCAATTTCCAGTAACTTTTGTTGTAGCTTTGTGTCGTTGATTCCCATAACTATTCTGTCCCTAATCATTCTATCCTCAAAATTTTGGTAGTTACATCTCTTCACCAGTTTTCTCAGGTCACAGTAAAAACTGTCAAAAGTTTCTCCATCTTCTTGTTGTCTGTTACTGAAGTTGTATGAATTTATTAACTCGTTCTGTTTAGGTTCAAAGTAGGTATCAAACAATTTTAACACTGCTTCAAATTTAGGAGGATCTTCATCTCGATTCAATACGTTAAAATATAAGTTCTGGCCATCTTGCCCTATGCTATTAAGTAATATGGCGGCTTTTCTCGCTTCGGAATATCTTTCGAAGCCCGCTGCCGTCATGTAAATTTGGAGTTCTTGTTTGAATCTTCTCCATTTCGGCAATAAATCTATTGAATCGAACGTAATGTGTGATGGCATTCTGAATTCCCCGGCCGCCATGTCAAATATCTCTTCCGTTTTGTTATTTTGGGATGCTGTAGGTTTTTCTTCGGACTGCGCCATGTAATATTGTTATTATTATTAACAATATTACAATAAAAATACTTACAATACTTATTTGCGCTCCTTTTATATTAACATAGATATTAGTTCTTGAGTATTGATTCAATACATTTTATTTAGTTGTTTACTTAGTTGATAAAATAGAAATATAATAAATTTTACAATTGGCAGAGTGACTGCCTAAGTCAACAGTTTGTGAAGGAATGAGTAACATTTTAATTTAGGTTCCACACATCGGATATTTGAAAATAACATACAATGTTCTATTGAATTAAAATGAACAATATCGTGTTCTAAAATTAAAATAAATGCTATTTATGATGGCCAGCTTGTAAGCGGCCAGGAAAATAAGGTCGTATCATCACACGGTTTATGAGATACCTGACAGCCTGGTGACAGACGGACACACAGACGGACGGACAGCGGAATCTTAGTAATAGGGTTTCCGTTTTTTAAGATCAAATTATTATAAAATCAAATAGTAACTAGATGAAGAAGGAAGACAACAAAATAAGTGAACATTTCAATAGAGGCACTTCTCTCGCGACAGTCGCGACTAAATCTTTGCTGTTTCATTTCCTCTTTATTGGCAGGAAATTACAGAACTGGCAGCGTCTGTTCATTCTTTTACCATGTTATATTTTCATTTGCAGATATTCGAAACTAGACTTTCCGCCGCCGTCTCCGCCCGTGGATATATTCTAACAATATAAAATATAGCCTATGTCACATCGTAGCTTTCTATTTGTGAAAGAATTTTTAGAATTGATTTAGTAGTTTTTGACTTTATTCATTACAGACAAACATACAAAAAACAAATTTTACCTCTTTATAATATTAGTATTGATTGACTGAAATGTTTGATATTAATTTTGACTATATTCAGCATTTTCTATTGAAGGGCGTAGCGATGTTTTTTATTGAGGGAAGGGGAGGGGGCAGAGTGAATTAACTTTAATTTGATTCTAGTATGGGCCCAGTAGTTTTGGGGTAGGTCCTGAAGGATAATGGAGTTTTTGTATTTGACAGACACACAATTTTAAAGATATCCCAAAATCATTTCCTCAAAATCAGATTTAGATGGGGATTTTTTATATAGAATGAGGACATATTATAGGTGCATGTTAAAACAACAAGAAAAATATTAGGAACAAGCTTCTGTCCGCGGTTTCACCCGCGTGGAAATAGATCCAAAAATAAATAATCCCGTGGTTATAATTTGCCCCTCCCCCGCCCGCTTTCGCGGTATAAAAATAATGTCATTCTCTGACCCCTAAACTACCAATATGCATAAAATTATGTCGATCCCGTAAAAAACAAAAACAAATTTATCCCACGGGAACCATACATTCCGGTATAATAAATTCAAAATAATAATTTCATCCAGATCCGTTCAGCCGTTCTGGCGTGATTGAGTAACAAACATACATACATCCATTGGATACAAACTTTCGCATTTATAATATTAGTAGGATTTCTCCGACCCTCGACAGAGTTTCGCCTACACTACGAGATATAGCTCCATACAATTCTAATTCACCAGCCAAATAATGTAAAGTTCTGAAGCGTCTGTATGTATGTCGGTATTCTAACGTACAGTAGGTACCTGCCTACACTCTACAGCGTACAGAGCGGAACACAATACACAATGCACGTATTAAGCTGCATATTGGCCGCGTCACCAATACGTATCGCGTATAATCCCCCATGACGGATGACAGCACCACCCTTCCCTGCCACCCCTTTTAATTGTCGCCTTGAATATGTCCCGTCACTCGCCAGCCGTCGAATTTCGATTTATATTATAATAAGTTCAGTTAGGTCGTTGTCACGGAGGACCTCCCTCCTCGTGGGGAATTCACTAATTGAACAATTTCTTTACTTAGTGACTTGATTTTGAAGAACTATGCCTTTATATTCATTTTAGGGTAATTAACAGTCATTTTAGTCCAATGTCTAGGGACCTGGGACAATTTTTTTATTTATAAATTTAGTTTTAGATTTTATAATTGTATTAAGTCTATTTTAAGGTTTTTATATTATATTCTTTTTTTATGCAAGTACCTACCTAATTATAAAAAAATGTTAGTCTTGATCTTTAAGGATTTTAATTGGAATTTATTTTTATATACCTGATAGCATTATATAAAACATATCATCGGTTGAAAGATTTTATAATTTTTTTTGAAACAAATTATAAAATTAACAGATGCTAAATCGAATGTACAACTTAGTAAAAAGGCATAGGAAATCATGAGGACTGCCGACAGTATGAATAACAGTTGTTTTAATTTATAAGTATAATAACGCTTAAAGAAGTTTTAAATTAAAAAAATCTCGGTCCGGACCGAAAATTGTTGGCCAGAAATACGCAGCCATAAATGGCCGAATTCCTGCCCGGAGATTCTCGGGTCGAGCATACTCGGGCCGGGCAATCCATGGTCGACATTTGTGCAGAGAGCATGTCGGCCGCGAATCCATAATATTTTCACCTACCAAAAATAACTCAACGCGCCCAAACAAGTTCTCACTTCAATAACACACGAATCATACAAGTGTACAAAATATGGGGAATATGGGGACTTTTGTCCAGAATATAAACAAATATTTACAATAACACGATCAATCAACACTGTGCGATGATGACTGATGACAAACAGCAGATGTGTTACCAGATGTCTCTCTGAAATAGAACTATAATAAAAATTGCAATTTCACACTTTAGCTGTCTCAGGAATCAATTTGGCCGAGTGTACATACAAGATTCCTTTCAAGCAAGTATTCAATTAACATTTTATTTGTATAGGTAAACGACAGCAGCATTAAGAAACAGTATAGGAGACTGCGAGTACAAGATGTAGCACCTTCACACTTCAAGAGGAAAAAGGCTGTAGATTTGAAAAGTTTCCAAACCACAATTAGGATTCCGCACGTGAGCCAATCACTCGGCATTGTGGGTCGACCCGCCGCGCTACTGCCTGCAGAACCCTGACCGGGGGCTCAATTAAATTACACCCAGGGTTCCGTACGTTTACGGAATAACTAAATAACTGACCGGTGTCCGGATTTCTGTATCGATGTTTTGGCGAAATCAAGCCCGCGTTTCAAAACACTGTGCACGTGAGGTTATTGAATTCCGTTCACGGTTTACATGATTCAGGAAGTGAAACTGAGGGTTTTTATGGAACTATTTAGTTTAGCAAGTGTTCTGAATGGAGGTAGATAATGAGATAGCTTGTAAGGGACGTGATCTACAGACAAGTAGGGTGTTATTCTGAAGCGATGAGTGTTATTGTGGCAGTAACTGAGTTACGGGAACTAAATGAACTGGGAGTGTCACGTAGCTTATATTTACAGAACTTATATAGAACTAAATATGATATACATACAAGTAAAAAGTTTCGTCTGAGTATTGTATAGAAGTTGTGGCGATGTAAACGCGGCTCGGAGCATGCTTGACGCGAGAGTGCTCGACTGAAGGGTCCTGAAAACGGCGAAAACACGCGCCTTCATCTCTCATATTACATATTTTATATATCTCCATAACAAAACAAAGGACGCTTAAAAATATTGTACAGATTGACACGAAAAAATATAAAAGTAAACAAAAGATTTTGAAGGACTAGTAGATAACTATGAGGACCCCCTGCCACACGGTACACTGTAACTATGAGGACCCCCTGCCACACGGTACACTGTAACTATGAGGACCCCCTGCCACACGGTACACTGTAACTATGAGGACCCCCTGCCACACGGTACACTGTAACTATGAGGACCCCCTGTCACACGGTACACTGTAACTATGAGGACCCCCTGCCACACGGTACACTGTAACTATGAGGACCCCCTGCCACACGGTACACTGTAACTATGAGGACCCCCTGTCACACGGTACACTGTAACTATGAGGACCCCCTGCCACAAGGTACACTGTAACTATGAGGACCCCCTGTTACACGGTACATTGTAACTATGAGGACCCCCTGTCACACGGTACACTGTAACTATGATGACCCCCTGCCACACGGTACACTGTAACTATGAGGACCCCCTGTCACACGGTACACTGTAACTATGAGGACCCCCTGCCACACGGTACACTATAACTATGAGGACCCCCTGCCACACGGTACACTGTAACTATGAGGACCCCCTGCCACACGGTACACTGTAACTATGAGGACCCCCTGCCACACGGTACACTGTAACTATGAGGACCCCCTGCCACACGGTACACTGTAGGGATTTCCATGATATTCCATGAATTAATTGTGTCGTCTAAATCCATTCAGCGGTTCCAATTCAGAAGACTTTTTTTTTAATTTTTGGTTTTTTCTTTTTTTTCAAGTCGAAACGGAGTAACGGATTCACGTATTTTTAGCTAGAGGACCGGCGCAATGATATTGGCTACCTTGTCGTTCCGGATTTTTTTTTCTATAAACAACAAAAATTACCAGACACATTGTTTCGCAGAGAAAATAGAGGTAAGCGGGTCACGTGAGTCGCAGAACCGATGGCAGATGGAGCCGAAAGATTGTGGACTGGAGACCAAGACAGGGCCGAAGGAACTTGGGACGACAGCCAGCGAGATGGTCAGATGATGTAGCCAAAGTGATAGGAAAAAACTGGACGCAGAAGGCTCAGAACAGACAGGAGTGGCGTGCATACGAGGAGACCTACACTCAACAGTGGGTGAATACGGGTTGAAGAAGAAGAAGAAGAAGAAGAAGAAGAAACAACAAAAAGGGTAGAGCATGGAGCAAAACTGCGTAGAATATGGAGAAGTGTTGAGAAGGCAGGCAGGTGAAAAAGAAGACTCGTACGTCGGGTGGTTCGCCAGCAATCAAGTTATATTTGGTGTAAAGACAGATTTTCGAAGGAGGATTTTGTAGGAGCTAATATGGAAAAGTCAGAAATTGAGTTACAGATGAAACAATGAAGAGTTTCATACGAGTGAAGAGCTCTACATAAATTATAATAGAAAAGTGACGCTTGACTGCGCATACCTCTTACGTTAAATGATTGTGGCACGACATTAATAATGGTGTCAGAACAAATACCTAACAATTCTGATAATCATAATTTAAATTAGATTTAGATTAGATTAGATTAAAATACCTACCAGTATAGTATGTATAGACGTGGCTAGCCGAAACCACTTAAGAATACATACCAAGTTAAAGTACCTCAGTTTAAACCAATAACTATATAATTCACCACATTCTACAAACACCGAGTGAAACCGCCGACCATGCTTGTAGTATTAGGTACATTTTTAACTAAATTAATAAATACAAATTTTTAATTACGTAATTATTTCATTCGTAAAATCCTGAACTAATATTATAAATGAGAAAGTTTGTCCTACTTTCACACCACAACAGACCAACGGATAGACATGATTTTTGCACAGAGATAGTTGGAGGTTACCTTTTATCCCGGAAATCCTTCGGGACAAATTATTCCGAGATATTTTTTTACGCTCCTCAAATGCAACGCATATAACATCCAAATTTTTTGATACAAATATTTTGCTCTAGTTAGTTTCAAACTCGGAACTGCCAGCTTCGTGGACAGATCTCTAACCACTACGACAACTAGGTTTTGACTTATATATGCATGTACTTAAACAAGTTGACAGTAAATTAGCATGCCGGCGTCGTCGTCGTGTAACATACGTCGGACTTACGGTAGATCTCTAATGACCCATTCCTAATTTTATGGACTTGTAAAAATATGTTTCGTCCCACCCACACCCCATTTTATGTATCTAATTAACATTAATATAACTTATTATTATCACATACTATACATTACAAAATTTTTATTGTATCTAATTCTTCTTCTCTTATTCTCTTGCCAATGTCAAGTATTAAGACGTTACAGTATCAATATACTAGATGATCCCGCCGACTGTACACGGGCACGGGCGGGATGAAACCAGATTCCCCATCGTGTCAGCCTGACTTGAAGACTGTAAAGTTGACGCCTCTTAGCTCCCAGTGAACCCAGCAGAAGACAAATGTTCCTCATTTAGTTGATGGTATTTACGTAACGAGGGGCCAGTAGATTGAGGTGTATGAGATCGAATCATCGAGCTTTGAAATTACATAAGTATTCGTAATTTAAATAAAGGCAGCATTTTATTTTATTTTAGACAAAAAACCAACAACACATCTTAAAGATAGCCTAAAATATAACCTAGTATGTACTACAGTTTTCAGTTTTACACCTCTTTTTTAAAATTAATTTTGTTATGTAAGAAAATGTTTTATTGTAAATTCTAGTTAGGCGGGTAAATACCGGAGGCTATTTGAACAATTGTAAATTATAATAATAAATGTTATATTTAAGTATAATATTTATAGATAGGTATAAAAAGGAGCCAATAACCGAATTGGTAGAGCGTTGACTTGAAACCGGGAGGTCACGGGTTCAATTGTCACTCGTGCTTCGGAAGGCACGTAAACTTCTAAAAATAACTTAAAGACTGCCACCTGTTCTATTCAATATGGACAACTGGCAAAAAGTGGACACTGTTACTGGCGTTTCTGGACACACAGCAATGTATAATGTATAACATTTAAATATAGATAATACATAATGTAATTATTAATAGTTAGTTAGGTATTCAATTGAACTTACCTCAAAATCTGCAAGTAAATTTTCGCGCCTCACAAACTTGTAAGTTCAGTTTTAACACTAACAAACAGTTAATTACAAGATAAAGTTAATTCACAAGAAATATCTACATATAACTTCATCTATTTTAATTATAATATTTTAATACTACTTATAAAGTGCAATTATTACTAAAATATGAATCGTGACTAAATTATCTAATCTTAAATGATACACCGTTAAATATTTATTACGTACTAAATATTACTAAAACATTTAAAGAGACGAAGAAAAGTAAGTTAGTTATAGTCGTAAACGCCGCAAGGTTTGGGCGGGCGGGCGATACGGAGGGCGGCGAACGAGTGATGAAACCTAGGAAAGCGCGCCTTTAAAACCGCCCAAGGAATCACGTATTCTCTACTAATATAACGAACTAGATAACGACCTACACTTTCCTGTTACCTATGCAAAATCTAAAACATTATTATGAAAACTCGTTACTACTAGTCAATGCAATCACAAAATTCGCCAATTCCATACAAGCATCGGTGGTTCAGTGGTAGAATGCTCGCCTGCCACGCGGGCGGCCCGGGTTCGATTCCCGGCCGATGCAATCTTTTTTTTTTGTTTTATTTATTTATTTTTTATTTCTTATTTTATACGAGATAATTTTAGTGTAAAAAAATTACTTATTAAAAAAAATTCGTAAAGCTAAATAATTTAATTTTCAATGCATTTTATTCTTATACATATAGTTTGTATAGATATACATATTATAGATATTCTTGACCTCTGCTTACCCTAACGGAATTTGTGCGTGATTATTATAATAATTTATTACATGTAACGCCTAATATTTTTGAAATAGCAACTAAATGTGTTCGTTTATTGCTATATAGAAGAAGTTAAACAGGCTATATGAATGTTGGTATATTATCAATGTATAATGTATGTACAATAAGTAGATATTCAAAACTAATTTCTGACAACTAAGTTGGATGTTTGCCACGAGCACGACCACGAGAGCGCACGCGGCGGTTTCACAACTTATTGTGCGGGAAATCATTGTAGTGACCAAATAGTGCTGATTAATAGGACAAGTCGCCAATATGGGAACTGAGTTCGAAGGGTAATCTACAACATGGTGTACAACCTACAAAATCATGATTTTAAAAAAAATTGGTACAGTAAGCAATGACTTTTTTAAAGTTGAAGGTAAAACCCCCCAAAATAAATTCCTAGAAATAAAAATTATCCGACATTTGACCAAAAGCTTCAAGATATTGCTTAGATAGATTAAATAAATACATACCTAACTTTTATGGTTTATGTGATGAAGAACGTTTCTGTTTTTAATTTTAACTTTGTAATTCTGTTTTTCATATTCTGCTATGTGTGTTTCTGTGACCTCCTATAGGTACCTCCAAGACGGATGCTGATGCAATTTAATTGCGATTTGTTTTCTGTTTTAGTTCAAATGTTTATATCACCATGTATTTATTCCCCATTTAAGTATAAAGCATGGTAACCCTACCGCAGTCTCCCAGAAGGCGCGAGGAGTTGGCCAGCTAAGTGGCATTTAATTAAAAATATGTCAACCGGAGCCCCACACCGTACACGCTGCAGATTAACGTCGCGAGCCTACACAGCGTGTTTTCAGCGGATTACTGAAGCCTGAAACGACGCTGTTCCTTCTACGTACACGGTACAGGGCTTTGTGCGGCTTATGTTTGTTCTGAGATAACTATAAGTTGGTTGGATGTTCTACTGACAATATAAAAACAACTTCTTTGTGAATATTAATGACATACGAGATATTATTACCTAACGTTTTTAAAATAGTCCTATTTGTAGAATCCGGAAGTCTATGAGGTTGGCATACAAAGTGTCGAAAAATATATAATTAAAAATTGTTCTGGCTAGCTTTCGAATAGTGCTAGAGTGCCTGAGAAGACCATATGTTAGAAGCTACGTGTAAAACATCCAATTTTCAATATGGACAACTATTACCTACTGGTGTCTCTGACCACACTGCAAATTACTGAACGTCAAAGTTAAATACAATGTTCATGTAATCAAGTGTAACTAAAGACCGGTGCCTGTGCTTGCCAGTTCGCCACTTCCTCTGTCTGCCGGCGTCGCCACTTCTCAGACAATGTAAACGCACTCACGCTCGATCGAGTCGAACTTTGATAACAGATGCTATTGAAATTGTTTGCTTTCCACACGAACTCTCACAATGGACTCCAATAGCCTTTTGTTGTCTATATTTTGTATTAATCCATCCACATGATAATCTGCACATATATGAATACACAGATTTGTCTTCTTGATAAATATTACTAGAACTATTGTTCTAGATTTCTGATGTGGTTAATATGGCGACACAATATAAATAATATAATTTGCCTTTTAAAAAAAGTATAGGTACCGACTTCAAAAATTATGCACTGAAAAGTGTGATTTACGAAAGTGTGGCTATAAAATTTGAAGAGTTCTCGATTTCTCCAGGATCTCATCATCAGATCCTGACCTGATGACCATGGGACCACCTGTGAAGTATACCCTTACAAACAAAAAAAAATTCTTAATCAGTCCAAACGTCTTCAAGTAATCGGGGAACATACATAAAAAAAAAAGATTCCGATGAATTGTGAAACTCCTCCTTCTTTGAAGTTATTTTGTAAATGCTACTTGCTATACCAGGGGGAGTGAGGGATAAAGGTTCAAGGGTTAATTTCTCATGGTAATATAAAGAGCGAGACATAGCTGGATATAGTATGGTAACACTTGGAACATCCAAATGTAATCCGTATAGTAAACAAGAGATAATTGAAAACTAAAATGGACTTGTAAAATTATTTTCTTTGTTATTTTTCACTGTGAATATAAGCAGCGAACACAATCCACGTCCACATTAGGGTAGACTACACTGTAAGCTTTATTCTTTAAATTAAACTGAACATTATCAAAATGAGCGTGTGAGTTTGCGGTTAAAAAATATAGGTGAAATAAAATAACCAAATGACCCCAAACTCGAGGGGTTTTTAGCAGCCATTAAAGAGTTACACTATCCACCTCCTGGCTCCATCATCAGATCAGCTCGATGGTACCAAATTATTGTATTGATACGACAATTAGAATTCGACTTCCACATCAATTCGACAAGTCAATATGTTTCTTAATCGCGACTAGACGGTTTGTATGAGTAATTGAGTATCAACCCAGAATGCTGAGAAAGTTGTTATTATGGTCTTGAGCGTTATTTGTCGACCAAGCCTGCAACTCCTACCTCTCAAGCGTGAATATAAGGTTACTTTAGTTTGTTATTATTTAATGAACAGTAACTGTAGCTGGGACATCCAGAGCAACAACCTATGTATGTAAAGTGGACAAGTAAACAACTTTACAGGATTATCATGGCAGCTGTGTCGGTCACACGGGGTGTAGCGGGGTGTAGCGGGGGGTCGGGGAGGATTAAGTGACACTATGCTGTGGATCATATTTTAAATCTAGTTTGTATAGCAGGGGTTGCATTCTCATACAACATTAGTATGGACTCTGATTCAAAAATTTCAAATTCCAACTTTCACCGACTTGTACGAGTAATTTCTAAAAATAAGGTAGTTTTTATCCAATTTCAGAGTGTATTCGCATTTACAACATTATTAGGATAATAGAGAAGAAACGTCTGTTAGTACAGAAATAGAGCATAAAGTCACAAATGACCATTAAGGAGCTGCCATTATAAAGTTAATCCCGTGCATGTAGTAAAAGGTGTCGAGTTAAAGAGTTACGAGCAGCTGTGCCACTAACAGACGGTTAGTACGGATTAACCGCAACACTATCGTTTGGGTCATATTTCAAAATTATCTCCCCCAACTTCGTTATACTTCATAAACCAAATTTTTACGTTGCAACATTGCATCTGATTGCAGACAAAATGAATAGTTGGTTCTTATTTTTTGGAATTTTTGAAAGGAGTCGATAGCCTAATTGGTAGAGAGTACGCAGTAATTTCTCTCGTGCTTCGGAAGGCAAATAAAGTTGGCGTCCGCACTTCTTTTAAAAATAATAGATACTTAGTCTGTCAAGGATTACTGAGTGTCCTAGAACGGGGCATAGAAGGAGAGACGGAGAGAGATGGAGTGCAACATCGTGAAGAGAGAGATGGTAGAGCGTGGAGAAAGACAGGAGAAGTGGCGTAATGTTGAGAAGGCAGCAATCCAGCAGTAGACAGACCCTGCGTCGAAGAAGAAGAAGAAAGTCTTGTAAAGAAGTGACAGGTCCATTAAGTGCAGCAACAGACTTGCCACCTGCTCTGTTTAACATGGACTAATGGCAAAAAACAGACATTGTTACTGGAGTTACAGGCCACACTGCAAGCCGGTATATGTAAGTAAGTAGATTTTACAGGTAAAGGGTGCATGCACGCCACTGTCATGGTGATATTTTTATGTGAAGCAACTAAACTAAAGGTACCTAAGTAATAAAGTTAAATATAGTTAAAGAATGCAGTTAAGTTTTAACAAATTCTCACCCCATATTGTTTATGAGGCTCTAATATTTTTATGGTCAAGTAATAAAGTTCAAATCAGGGTAGACTGGGGTAGGTTTATGAGTGTGCACCCTTGAGTAACGATCACATGGTGGCCGATGTAATTATGGGGTGTGAAATGTTAAGCTTTTGTATGGTCGCGTTATTATTTGCTACAATTAAATGTATTGGAATGACATCAATAATTACTTAGTTACATTTTTCAGGATTATATAAGGCATGGTCGTTGACTGTGTGAACTTTTTTGGATAGCAGAACAACTGTATTGTAGAACCTCAGAATTTAAGAAAAAGAAATAAGGTCTAAGTGTACCTCCTCATATAAACGGCTGGACCAATTTTGATGAACTTGTTGTGTGTGTTTCAGTTGGTCCTTGGATGGTTTAGATTCATAATTGGACCCGGTAGGTGGCGCTGCAATTAGGGTCTAGAATTAGAATAGAAGACGCTTGAAATATTCACAGAATATTTAGTTATATATTCACTTTAAAAATAAATAATTAAATTAAAATAAAACATATATTTAAGAGAGGCTCCCATACAATAAACGTGATTTTTTTGCTCGTTTTTGCTCGATATTGTTAACCGCAACAGGTAGACGCTTGAAATATTCACAGAATATTTAGTTATATATTCACTTTAAAAATAAATAATTAAATTAAAATAAAACATATATTTAAAAGAGGCTCCCATACAATAAAAGTGATTTTTTTGCTCGTTTTTGCTCGATATTGATAACGGCAACAGGTAGACGCTTGAAATATTCACAGAATATTTTGTTATATATTCACTTTAAAAATAAACAATTAAATTAAAATAAAATTAATATTGTAGGGGGGCTCCCATACAACAAACTTGGGTTATTTTCGCGGTTTTTATAGATAATAGTACGGAATCCTTCGTGTGCGAGTCCGACTCGCACTTAGCCGGTTTTACCTACAGTTTTTCTATTTGAACACAACAAAACAAATTAGTTATTATTGTATAAAATAGGATATTGCAACTCATCATAGTAGTTGTTAGAAATATTAGCTACAACTTGGCAGCAATAAAGTGTCTGTTAACCATGAATGATGCACCGATTGGTGTGTATTTACGAGTTTCCTGCCGCCCAGCCCAGTGCCCAGAGCACCCTCGCCACCTCTCGTAAATTACCACAATACTACACTGCAATTTTATTGTTACACGGAATTGACTACTTGTGGAGTATGACCGAGCTAGACATTGTAACTATTAAGGAAATTGGTTTATAATTAGTAGCACTCATGCAGGCGGTATCTTCCAACTTCTCATTGATCTTGATCCAATTCTATATCATCTATCTATCATCACGCCTTTTATCCCAAGAGGGGTAAGCAGAGACAATCGAATGCCATTTGGATCGTAATCCTGACATACGGGACATACCTCTTTCGCTTCTTTTATATTCATCATACCTTTCATACATGCTCGGGGCTTGTTGTGTACTTTTAATATTTCCATCGATCAATACATTTTTTATATGTTCAATAAAAGTATACCTACCTAGGTCGTCCTCTGCCAGCATTTCCTTTCACTTCAGTCATATAAACCTTTTTAGTCAATTTTTCATCTTTCAAAGTGTTCAAACCAGCGTACACTACTTTTCTTCATTTTAGTCACAACATCATCTTTCACACCGCAATACTCTCTAATGACATCGTTCCCGATACGGTCAATACTTAATAATTAAAATCGGGAGTCGGGTCGCTAAAGTAGTGTATTATATTGAAAGAAAAACTACAAATTGTAACTAATGAATAGGAAAAGTTTTTTTTGTAGTCTCGAAAAGAATATGTCAAAATGTTATGTACTAAAAGAAAACTTTTAGGACTAACCTACCAATATAGTAGGTACTCTAAGCTATAACAAGTAGACACGACATCGTAAATCAACCACTTGTATAATAGTCCAACTTCCAACAATGTTCTGATCAAAACATCCTCATAATAATGTAAAACTTCTACCACGCAAACATATTACACACAAAACAAATCTGGGTTGCGTAGTCATTCCCATCATTTTAAGGGCTGTTCTAATTCGAATTGAAAGATTTAATTTGGCTGCGGAACCCTCAACCAAATAGTCGTAAAGTAATAAAGTACGAGTGACTGTACACAACTACACAAGTAGATACACTCGATAGAATGGTAAGTCAATAGAAAAGCTATAAAAAGATTTACGAGCAGTGAGCGGTGAGCGGTCGTGTCGCGGGTCGTGCTAGTTCATTCCCCGCTTCCCGCTTCCCGCTTCCCGCTTCCCGCCTGAACTGAAACTGAAACTACTGTAGTCTGTAACGCTCAACTAATTACAGGAATGTGATGCGATACGTACTGAACATGTGCTTATACTTTTTGTGGTTCTTGCGGCATTTGATTTTTTGAACAATCATTTTAATTAGAGTAGGTAGTGATCTTAAAATTTTATCACTTGAAAATATACCTATTATCTGAAGAAATAGCTATTCACAATAACTAGATAACCCGTGCGAAAACTGCGCACCGTTAGTTCAAGTGATCTCCAACAGATGGCGTCTTTTACAAAATACTTAAATTAGTCTAATTTTAAAAAGAAACCATTTAATTTTGATTTGTTTGATTATTTTAGAGGGGTAAATTTTTTTTTATTATTCTTCACGAGCCGGGAGCCGTTGCTGGCCCCAAAGTCTTCCTCATTTAGCCAATGATTTTTTTAATAGGTATATATACTTAGATGGAAAAGCCTCTTTATACGGAGGGGTAAATAATCTTCAAAATGGTGTATCAAACATTAATGTTGATGAAGTATTAAGGGAGATATGGTGTACCGACAAAAAACACGAGGAGAAAAAGGAAGAGTTACCAAAAACCATTTTACAAATTTAAACAAAATCAATTTCACACATCACACTAACAATTTTAACAACCAAATAGTTGTAGTAACTATGAAACACCACATGATGCCCATTAGTTCACAAATCAGAATTCACAATATCTCGAACATGCACCAAGTGTAGGGACCATGTAGGGAGACATCTGCAATTTTCGCTCAATGAAATGTTGGAATCGAATTAAGTGATGCATAGCGTGAGTCGAGAGAGCCGCGACTACCTACTAACTCATTTATCTCACTTTAGTAGGGCTGAACACACTTATTCCTCTATATTTCTAAACAATATATATTTTAACAGATTTTTGTGGTTTCGTACCCAAAGGGTGCCAACGGAAACCCTATTGCTAAGACTCCGCTGTCTGTCTGTTACGGGGCTGTATCTTTTGAACCGTCATAGGTAGACACTTGTAATTTTCACAGTGTGTATTACTACATTATATGGCCGATATAACAACTAATAATAAAAATAAAATAAAGTCCCCATACAAAACTAGTACCTATAACTATAAGTAAAATAACAAATAACTAAAACCGGCCAAGTGTGAGTCGGACTCTCGCTAATTTTTTTACTTAACTATTTTTTTTCTAGTGTTAAATATTGTACGGTAGCACGGAACCCTTCGTAGTAGTTATCTTTTAAGTAATCATATTCCTACGGTTTAATAAATATTTGAGCACATTTTAAAATTAAGAAAGAAACTTACATCTTTGGACCTCAAAACACCTCAACAGATCTGACAACTCGTTAAGTAACCTTAAAAATACTCATAACAAGCGATAATATGTAGAAAACCAGGGTAAAATACACTATAATATCATCTATCTATCATCACGCCTTTTATCTCAAGTAGGGTAGACAGAGACAATCGAATGTCATTTGCTACGATCTTTCCCTTCTTTTATATTCATCATACCTTTCATACATGCTCGGCGATTGGGTGTAGTTTTAATATTGCCTTCGATCAATATATTTTTTATATGTTCAACAAAAGTACACCCAGGTCGTCTTCCGTCAGCATTTCCTTTCACTTCAGCCATATAAATCTTTTTTGACAATCTTTCAAAACTACTTTTATTAAAAAGTCATAAGACTAAAAGTCACATAATTTTTGACTTCGCGTTCTGGATGCGGTCATTACGCTTGATATCACACATTCTACGTATGAACCGCATTTCCACTTATTCCATTCCATTATCTTACTTTCATGCTTTTTATTCCATACCCAAGTCTCGCTTCCATAAGTAAGCGATGGAACTGAAACAGCGTTATGTATATTAATTTTACTTTTAGTTGTAAGTTGTGTATTTCTGCATACATTGTTTAGTCCACCAAATACCTTGCTTTCCGCTGTCACTCTCCTTATCTATCTCTCCCTTCTTGTAAACAGGTGTACTAAATTCTTGCTCTAATTTACATCCTTTCATACAAATGTTACACTCCGTCCTTTCATCATCTTTTTCAAACACAGTACTTTTGATTTCAAATTATTTATTTTCATAAATTTTCATTAACATACAAAAGACAGCAAAGTATAAATTAATATGAAGTTTAATTCGATATTTGGATTCTCGCCTATGTTATCTCAAATATTCTAGAATACATTCTGCTATACATATAATAATCAATACATGTTAGTGCAGTGCCAGCCCTATAGTGTTGCTAGATCACCCCCCTAGGAGATCTAAAAGCTTTCTCTGAACTTTAATAAATATAATCGTGTTGCTTCCATAAATGCACAAATCTATATTTACTGCATACATGCGACGGGAACGAATAAAAAAATCGGCCAACTACGAGAGGTTCCGTAATACAGTACAATAAAGTTTAGTAAGAAAAATTGGGCTTGTCCGACTCGCACTTGACCGGTTTTTATATTTATTGTTTTATTTAAGAGTATGCATAATGGTTATACTAGTTAGACGTTTGTATGTATTGCCATTATTGCTATTATTAAGTTTGGGTTAAAAACGTCAAAAAAGACACGTTTCTTGTATGGGAGGTCCCTTTAACTTTTAATGTAATTTTATTTTTATTATTTGTTGTTATAGCGCTCATAGTAATACACACTCTGTGAAATTTTCAAGTGTCTACCTATTACGGTTCAAAAGATACAGCCCTGTGACAGACGGACGGACAGACAGAGCCTTAATAATAGGGTTTCCGTTGTCTCCCTTGAGTACGGAACCCTAAAAACATTATGACATAATAAAATTGTTATAAACCTTTTAAAAAAAAGTGCACCGACTTCAAAAATTTGCACTGAAAAGTAAGAAATAATAAATATATCGTCGTAGAATTTGAAGACGGTTGGTGCCAAATTAGGATACAAAACTAAGTAAATATCTAAGAAGATAAAGATCTGTTCAATATTATATATGTTTGTATGTACTGATGATCGTAGGTTCCTAATGTATTGTCCAGATTAGTGAATTTGGGAACGAAGTTATTTCTAATTTGGCACCAACCGTCTTCAAATTCTACGACGAAATATTTATTATTTCTTACTTTTCAGTGCAAATTTTTGAAGTCGGTGCACTTTTTTTTAAAAGGTTTATAACAATTTTATTATGTCATAATGTTTTTAGGGTTCCGTACTCAAAGGGAGACAACGGAAACCCTATTATTAAGGCTCTATCTGTCCGTCCGTCTCTCACAGGGCAGTATCTTTTGAATTGACTTGAAAGTTTATTTTACCCTTTTAAGTGATTTTGCTGCCTTGAGAGACAAATAATAACGCAACTAAAAAAATATTGTTGTTAAATTAAATAAAAATACCGCTGTGGATGTGATTTGAACCATGTACTTGTGCATCCTGCGCTGCATCTCATTACATTTAAACTCCAGACCATCGTCACGAAAATTTACAACTTCGTGTCAATAGCAACCGTTGCTAAGGCTTTTTCTGATACATAATTTTCAGCCGTAAACAAAAATTAATTACTGAATTTCTGAAAAACTACTGAACCGATTTTCGTCATATATCTGTGAGATTATGTCGAGAAATTATTATGTCTTAAAAAAATAAGTCGTCAAAATCGGTACATATTTTATCGAGATATCAAGAAAAATGTACTTATAAAGTCAGTTTTTTTTAAATTTCTGAAAAACTAATGAACCAATTTTTATGAGATAAAAATGGGACCAATCCGGAAGAATTATCTGTCGATTAAAAAAGAAACCATCAAAATCGGTTCACAACTGGCGGAGTTATCGATGTACATACATACATAAAAAAAAAAAACAAAAAAAAAATACGGTCCGAATTGAGAACCTTCTCCTTCTTTTTTTGGAAGTCGGTTAAAACTATTTTCTCTTTTGTAACAGGAGTCTGAAAGCAACAAAAACGCACGTGTCTCATAATTAGTAAATGATTTACGTGAACGAGATCATCGCTTATTTACATCAACATGAATACCTAACGAGATCCAACAGCCTGCCTGTTTCATACTAATATTACTCTATAAATATTAAAATCCTGTTATAAATTATAATTCACGCGTCTGTTTTGAAAATTTTGATGGTATAGGTATAACCTATTGATATAACTTCGAATAAAAAATAAGCTTTTGACAATAACAACAGACTACCTAGGTAAACAGTTAACAAATTCTATCCCTAATAATAAATTTAGGTAAAGCTATACTTATTAAGTTGAAATGAAAATTGTTCGGTAATTTCCATATTAAATACGGAAGTTCTTTATGAGAAGGTCTGTAAAGCGCGATGCTGTAACTTGGTCTGCAGACTTCGGAATCCAGAATAAGTCGAAGGCGGTCTTCAGGCGAATTTACTTCTCTGTTTAAATATTCAGTGTGAATTTTATAATTTCAGGACTCGGTGAGGCTTTGTGACAATCCGAAACTTGCCGGTGCATGAAGCGGGACTTTTCAGTCGTGAAAATGGTGAAGAAATAACGTAGATTTTGTTTTACTACTGAATGAATTATGGAAATTTAGTTATTTACATAATGACTATGTAAAAAGCTTTATATTTATATCTTATCTAATACAAAACAAAATTAAATAGAAGTAGGTAAATGAAGTTTTCCCTGATACCAAGTACCTATGACTCGTGAAGTATGAACAGTTGTAAGTTCGCCATTGGGGCGGAGTAATGCGGGTCAAAGGGTCAAAGTTGTGTCAGTTTGGTATATTTTGAATTTAGAACATTTTCCGTCCAATCGCCGGCGCGCCACCACACGGTCCACCGAAATCGACCACAGACTCGTCCAATTCTTATCGCGCGGCCCACCATCCGTTTTCAAATCGTTGTATTTGTGGTTGATTTCGATGACGGGAACGATCTGTCACACACACACACACATCCACACGCCTTTGTTTAATCGAATCTTGTGTGTCTGAGTGGATGATTGAATTACATGTGATCTAGATCGTATGATTTACATTGCTAATGTGTGGCCTGTCTTCAATCTCGATCATACGGCGGCCGGACCGAAAATTTTCTGTGAGATAACGGACTAGTGCGTGGGCTACTTTAGGATTATTACGAACTCTTATACTTTTGTTTAATTCCTGTGTCAAGTTTCAGTTACCTACATAGAAGCTGTACCCATCCATAGTAGACACACAATATACGCATCCATCAAAACGTATCATAAAACGCCGCCGCTCCATATAAAAAGCTCGTTCGTTCGGAAACTACGAACGTATCTAACTCGGAACCTAATTCACCAACATGGACTATTTTTTTATTGTAAGACAAGCAACATAGTTTTTACTTAAAGGATCCAAGGTTCTATGTGGCAATTGAAATTAAAATACTCTAAAAGGAAAATATGACTAGCATTTAGAGTCCCTGGTGCGTGAGAAAAATGTTTTCAACTTCACCTTTTTAACTTCTCGCTATGAAAATTGAAGATTTTCAAAAAGAGGGGAATCTACTGATTTCGCTACGATTTCTAAAAATGTAATTCCGACAGATATCGACGTTTTTATTCTGACCATTTTGGGATAATTTTATTAAACAACTCGTAAACTACTGGATCAATTTGTCTCAAAATGTAATCAAATCTATATAAATATCGGTGAAAGAATCAAGCACCGTAAAGATCGTCCACATCAGTATTTTAGTTGTCGCAAGATATCTTTAGAACGAAAGAAGTTATATTAGATCTGCTTAGTTTTTAGGGTCAATTGCTCCAGTGGTTTCAATACATTATTATAATTCCACCTAGGTTAGGGAATGGTTCTCCCAAAGTGAAGTAAAATTTGTAACACCTCAAAACGGTTTTATTCGCAGATATTTTCCGGCGGCGGCTGCCTCCAGTCCTCCACTCGGTCCCAGAGATGTCTGAATGGTTCTAGAGTCCGGACTTTAAATAATATATATAATAGGTATATACGACATGGACAACGTGTTCAAACATTTTATCGTTCAAATAACTTATTGCATTTCTTTAGAAACTATATAATTTTAGATTGACATTTGTTTTATATTTTTTTGCGTGTTCTACAATTAGATAAAAATATTATATTAGTCTCTCTGTTTCGATTTTTACCTTTAAATCACCTAAAATCAGAAGATACGAGCAATATTAAAAAGCTACTAACTTATCATGAAATATTTCCGAAACCAGGCCAGATAGCTTTTTGAAGTAAAAAGCAACATTCAAGTGTATTTAATAACGGTTAAAAAACACCCAATGGAAACAATGTAAAAACAAAATAGCGCCATTTGGGCAAAACTAGTGTTGTTACTTATATAATATTATAATAAATGTAGTTATTTAGTTACATCTACAATAAAATTGAGCTTCTTGTATCCTGTAGGATAGTAGTCAACAAAAAAGGATTTTGAGTATCCTACCTCAGTCAGTCCAATATAGGTACAAAAAATATTGCGAACGAAGGGAGCAGGAAAATCCGTGATACAGATCGTTGCAGGTACCTAGTTAATTGTTACTCCGGAGAGAGTCACGTGTAAAAAAGGTTTGTGGTTTGGTGGACGGAGCCGCGGAGGGTGGGCACTGGCCAAGTTAATTATACGTGGCCAGAAAACAGGATGACATATCTTGTTGCTGTACAGTGTACATATAGGAAGCTGTTTTCGTGACAATCTGGACATTGATCTCAATAAGGAAGGACAACTATACTAGTTTATGGTCGTCCTACGTTTTGTGTCATCCTCTTTAGATAAACTTAAAAAAAAAGTAACTTACATTCCAAATAATTGATTAATCGGTATTATTATGTGGACAGAACTGCTTTCATTTTCGTGGAGCAATTAAAAAAATAAATACACATTAATTTAACCGTTTTAGAGCCCATTCTAAACAAATATGTGTTTAAACAGGGAATACTTATTTTATTATTATCCTATGCTATTGCAAATGTATTATCTATCTATCTATAATCACGCCTTTTATCCCAAGAGGGGTAGGCCAAGACTATCGAATGCCATTTGTTACGATCCTGACATACCTCTTTCGCTTCTTTTATGTTCATCATACCTTTCATACATGCTCGGCGATTGTATGTATATTTTTTTTATATGTTCAATAAAAGTACACCTAGATCGTCCTCTGCACTCGTAATCTCGTATGCATTAGGTATTTAGAAGTCAGAATGTTACTGGTTTCAATTCAAAATGATTGTATTAAAGTGGACAGTTGTATGTTAGCTCCCTAACTGTTAGTACACAGTGTATAAGATAATCAATGAAGTAGTACGTGACAATCAAAACGTGCGAGTGTCTGTCTGTAGTGTTGTGTAGGAGGTAGTGCGGCAGGCGGCTCCTACCATCATTGTATACGCGTTGTAAACGAAGGGAGACAAACTAATTTCATATACCCGCTTACAAATCCCATCGGGGTAGCACGTAACACAGTCGCTTTGTTGAGTTTGGACAACAAGGGTTACTGACCATTTTTTAATAATACGTAAATTACTCTACCAATATTATATTTAAAAAATGGTATCAGTCTGTCATTATATTCTGTTTGTTCATTGACGACAATCTATAGTCGCCATGTTTGAGACGAAAATTTATTTTAATGAATTTGCAACACATTAGGGTCAGCTCACTACAAGCATTCATTCATCGTCAGGTATCCAGTTCGGTTTAAGATCTCACTGAAATGAGTATATTTTTATGTTTATTTTCTGCACACCATCGTCACCAATGTCACCATCTCCATATAAATCTCCACATCTCCTCGGTGACATGGTTAAAAAGAGGTGCAAAGGTTTGTCTTCATGTATTAATAGGTACATAGATTTTATTTGATTTGTTTTATTGTAAAATTTAGATCTAATGATTTGCTTATTTTATTTTGGCAATATCTCATAAAAATATACTTTTTCCTAACATACTTGAATTAATTTTTAGAGTTAAACTATTTCATAGTGACTGCCTATGCCTAATATGTTTTATTATAACAAATTATGTCATCCCTTAGGGGTGAGTTTCGCAAGAGCCTTCCTTATAGTGAATGCTTAAAATTACATAAATAATACAGACCTATTTTATGACTGGGGTGTTGATTGATATGTCAAACAATAAAAACAAAGTGTTTGTCCAGTTTTTCTACAATAAAACTGGAATAAGTAGTAGACGTCGCACCAATTCCCCGTTGTTTACTCGACGGTGGCAGTTCGATTCCCGCTACAACTAAATTCCAATCAAATAAACTCCGGATGTGTCACAAACCACGAACGGCGTCAAATACAACTTTATTTACATTACACACCAAATTAAGTAAGTAATCATTTTAACTTGTATTTATTTGTTCATTTTCTTAAAATATAGAGCCGATTTAGATAGTACGCAAAACCAAGGCAGAGTGAATAACAAAATGCATTTTTAAATAATAAATCTGATCAAATGCAATAAAATCAATTGAACGTGAGTTCGTCTACAACTCTCCGATCCGCTCGAACAAGTAGAAGCTAGCTAAGTTGCACTGATTCGATTCTAGGAAGTCGGTCCAGAAGGAATTTTTAAAAAGTTTTACCAACTTTCTGATAGAGGCTTTGTTCATTAATTTTAAAGTTTAAATCTCTTCATTTTTCCTATTATTTTCATTATTCACGGGTGATGTTAGGAGCTGAAAACTAGTATACCTACTATAAAATGTAGAACTTGTATTTGACGTATCGAGTATCAATATTGAGAAAGTTTTTCAATATCACGCCTCAGTAAGCTTGAGGCGAACAGACGCTTGTATAGTATGTGTCGTCAATATTTGTAGAATCCGCGGTCGGCAAGGACACTGAACAAACACCGAGTATCATGTTCCTCTGATACACACTATTGTGAGATGAACCGCGTTGTATAGTCAAATATGAACCATGAAAAAAGAAATTGAAAATCCGTACGTTTTTGTTATCGTATAATCGTTGCCCAAACGTTGGCTTGCCTGCACTACCCCTACCCCTAACTCCTAGTGTTTCTTTACTATGTTATATACATATAAACCTTCCTCTTGAATCACTCTATCTATTAAAAAAACCCGCATCAAAATCCGTTGCGTAATTTTAAAGATCTAAGCATACATAGGGACAGACAGCGGGCAGCGACTTTGTTTTATACTATGTAGTGATGAAGTATTCTTCCGAAATATGCTTTTCTGTTCTTCTTCTTCTTATTTTATAATGGCTCCATCAATGTTAATCAGTGATTTGCCAAGGTCAAGTATTATAGACGTGTTCCCGCCGACTATGATAATCACTGACTTGTCACAGCGCGGACGGAATTAAACTGGATTCCCCATCACGTCACAAAACTTGACAAGTGACATACCTATATAATGTGAGTAAGAACCTGTACCTACTACCTACTATAGATGTGTCACGCGGTCCATCGGAGCATCATGTATGTTGGAACTGAACAGTGACAGTAAACACACGTTTCTCTGTTTACTGAACCAAATAAAAATGTGAGAGAGAGGTTACTGGACCGACATTCTACACTTGAATTGACTCCTTCAATCTAGATACAACACCTTTATTTGTTCTACAACAATATTATATATTGTACAGTTCTATTTATTTGAAGTGATAAGCTAAAATATGGCCAGAATCTCAACAACAGTTTGATAAAGTAATTTAATTTTTCTTTAAGTAAAAAAAATGCAGAGAAAAGCTTAATTTATTTCTCGCACTTTGGCCGCTGAATGACCACTCTACCTACGACGTATTTACTGCATCTGCTTAACTTCTTCTTACAGACAACCTTTTCAGCAGTAATATAATATATTACTATCGATGGAATCTTTCCCGTTATGTATCCAAAACATGTACAAGATATGGAACAAAAAATAAATACAAGTTTAGCAAGTAATTTAATAATTTTTCATGATTCGTTAAACGATCCTTGTTGAGTAAACAAAGCGACGTAAATAAATGTTATTATTATGTGTCGCTGAGAAGAGAGTAGAGAGAGATGGTAGGTACGAGCTACGAGCCACCAGTACGCTGTAGAGAGAGATGGTAGGTACGAGCTACGAGCCACCAGTACGCTGTAGAGAGAGATGGTAGGTACGAGCTACGAGCCACCAGTACGCTGTAGAGAGAGATGGTAGGTACGAGCTACGAGCCACCAGTACGCTGTAGAGAGAGATGGTAGGTACGAGCTACGAGCCACCAGTACGCTGTAGAGAGAGATGGTAGGTACGAGCTACGAGCCACCAGTACGCTGCGAATGGCGGTTGTAAAACAATTTGGTTTGTTGTTCACGAAGAATAACTCGTTCAGACAAAATATTTACCGAGAAATACCACAAATATAATAATATCTCGTCGTGTTTTATGTTCAGGATTACAGGATATACTCTGATGTGACGTCAGAGCTGCGTCTAAATCCTTGATCCTAGGACAAATGTAATGAGTTTCCCAATGTCAAATGAAAAAATGTAATTCAATTAATTACATTTATTTATTTTCTTATGTAAGTCTTTTAATATTCTATTATGAGAATAAAATTCTAGATGATTGAGAACTACAAGCTACCCTAACTAATATTATAGATGCGGAAGTATGTTTGCTTTTTGTTTGTACTTCTTTCACGCTAAAACGAAATATCGAATCGACGTGATTTTTTGTACAGATACGAAATTTCTACGGACTAAGCTGGGGCGGAAAGTTAGTAGTAATTAACAAAATTTGAGAAAGATTTGGGCATACAATTAGTCCACGCTTCGGGGGACCTGATAAATGGCTGGTGCATACCTCGTACAGAGAGTAATTCTTACAATTCAGCGAGGTAATACCAATGGTAATGCAGCCAGCGTCATGGGTACTATGCCGTAGGGAGCTTTTTAACCGACTTCCAAAAAAAGAAGGAGAAGGTTCTCAATTCGGACCGTATTTTTTTTTTATGTATGTATGTACATCGATAACTCCGCCAATTGTGAACCGATTTTGATCGTTTCTTTTTTAATCGACAGATAATTCTTCCGGATTGGTCTCATTTTTATCTCATAAAAATTGGTTCATTAGTTTTTTATAAAATATATTTTGAGCTTTGATTTTATTATTGCATATTTTTTATTAAGTTATTATGTTTATTTGAAATCTTAATAAATACATACCTACAAAAAAATATGGAATCCTTGAAAAGTCTTGGTCTGACCCTTCATAACTGAAAAATGTTCTATGAATGACAAATTAGTTACCGTTTGAAGTTCATCCCTCGATACAAGAGTACAAGACACAAGTCGTATAGTAGCATCGTAGTAGACAGTTATAAGCGCAGTCTGAGACGTGACTAACTTAGCTAGGGGAACACCGACACCCCATTTATGTTGATTTTCTGTCAAAATTGCAACACACGTGCGTCGCATACGCAATCAGGTCTCCCCTACCATAAATGTTATTAAAAATACAGCCAAATCATATCAAGCTTTTCATATTCATGGAATTATTTAACATTGAACATCCCTTTTACGTCTTCAGTGATTTTACAGATCTGAACATTATTTTAGCGGATTAAGAGATATTTTTTTACAAATATTTCAATAAGAAATATACTTAATTATACAAAATTCTACAAATATAGGTCTTTAAAATAGCTGCTGCATGGGTATAGGTGCCTGGTTTGGAAAGCGATTTCGTATTTTAACTTAGAAAATTGGAGCCCTTCCTCATTACGTACCATTGTTTTACCGAATCTTTATACCAAGAGAATATTCTCACTTTAATATTTTGACACCGATGAAACGGGCAAAATTAAGAAAAAAATAAATTATTAAAGCCCCTACCCACACAGAATGGTCTCTTTTAAATTCCTAAACCAGCTTAAAACAGTTTAGAAAAAAAAATTAAACTTTTGCCTTACAGTTCCCGGGAACTGTTGCCGGCCCCAGGGTTCCTTTTATTTATATATAATTTAATTATATTAATTATTGATGCATTAACTCTACCTGTACGTTCAAACCAATACTGAAATCATTTCACAATTTTGCAAATAGCAAACTCTCCAAGGAAATCAGTGACTGATGAGAACCTTAATGACTGATCAGCGATGAGCGACATGACGGAGAAAAGTTTATTAATTAATAACTTTGGCAGTCATTAGTCAAATTAATTAGCAAAGTAGTTCCACTAATAACTCATGTAGTAGGGTACAATACAGTTTTATGATGCAGACGTTATATTTGCAATATTACGATACTGGTACCTCAGAGATCCCTCTACAAATTATTGTTTATTATATATTATTTATTTCGGACAATACAAGTTATATCTTCATAATAAACCGGCCAAGTGCGAGTCGGACTCACACACTGTAAAAATATTGTATTATTGTACAATTTTTTTTCAATAGTGTAGTAAGACCCGCGCGCTTTTTTCAGAGATGTACGGAAGCCTAAAAATTAGCCTTACACTTGGCCGGTTTTTATTATTTGTTGTTTCACCTAGTTAGACGTTTGTATGTATTGCCATTATTGCCATTATTTAGAACGAGCGAAAAACGCAGAAAAAAAAGTTTTTTGTATGGGGACTCCCTTTAATTTTAACTTTATTTTATTTTTATTATTTGTTGTTATAGCGGCCATAGTAATAAAACCACTTAGTGAAAGATTCATATGTCTACCTATTACAGTTCAAAAGATACAGCTCTGTCACAGACAGACGGACAGACGGACAGACGGACAGACAGCGGAGTCTTAGTAATAGATTATACGGGTACCGTAACCTAAATACTACTCTGTAACACGTACCTCGCCTTATAAAGAGAACATGAAAATCGATACAAAGAGTCGACTGCAAAAAGTAAAATAATAAATATTTCGTCGTAGAATTTGAAGACGGCTGGTGCCAAATTAGGATACAAAGTAATAAACATCTAAGAAGATAAATATCTGTTCAATATTATCTATGTTTGTACTGATGATCGTAGGTTCCTAGTGAATTGTCTAGATTAGTGAATTTGGGAATTTTGGGATTTGAAACATTTGCATCCTGAGCTGCACCATACCATACCATACCTTTAGCCGTTAGACCACCGTCTATACAAAAATTGACAACTTCGTGTCAATAGCAACCGTTGCTAAGGCTTTTCTCTGATACATAATTTTCAGCCGTAAACAGAGACAAATTACTGAATTTCTGAAAAACTACTAAACCGATTTTCGTCATTATGTCTGTAAGATAATGTCGAAAAATTACTATATCCTTAAAAAAATAAGTCGTCAAAATGGGTACATATTTCATCGAGATATTAAGAAAAATGTACTTATAAAGTCAGTTTTTTCAAAATTTCTAAAAAACTACTGAACCAATTTTCACTCAAAAAAATGGGACCACCTGTAAAGTATACCCTTTCAAACAAAAAAAATCCAAATCGGTCCAGGCGTCTTCAAGTAATCGGGGAACATACATAAAAAAAAATATTCCGACGAATCTGTTTTGAAGTTCGGTTAATAAATAAACTATGAAAATAGTGTTGTTTTTCACAATAATATAATAATAGCGACTCCGATCGGTCTCCTCGTTACACAGTTTCAGGAATGTCCCAATAAATCATGTTAATCCTGAAAGCTGACTATTTAACTGAATTATAGGTGCTCTGTTGTAAATTCAAATAGCTCTGTTATAAATACGTTTCTGAGTCACTCATTATTTATATTCAATATTATAATTTCTCGCGTAATGGCGCTTAATGGCCGTCTGCTCTCCTGGCCGCTCGCTACTGGAACGAAAACTGAACACTGAAATAAATTACTTATTGACCTTTTGTATACGTAATTTGTTTTTAATGTGCAACATTATGAGTTCGGAATTGAGGTTATTATGTTCATTATTTTGGTACAAGAGAAAACATAAACAAACACCTTCACGACTTTTATATCTAGCGGTATGGCCAGAGACACAGTGTCTACTTGACGCCAGTTGCCCATATTGACCAGAACAGGTGTCAAGCCTGTTGCTGCACCTAGATAATACTTTAATACTAGCTGATTGCCCGCTACTTCGTACGCGATGTATTAGGAATACAATTCACCCTTTTAGGGTAGGTAGCGTGATGTTAAATAACCTATAACCTTCCCCAATTGGCTATCTAATGCAAAAATATTTTTTCAAATCGGTCCAGTAGTTTTCGAGTCTATGAAATACGAACAAACAAACCAATATAAATATTTATATATATATGATACACTGTATAAACCCTACTAAAAACGCAAAAAAAAACGGAAAAATAATCACATTTGTTTTTTATTCTGTTTTTTAGTATTTATTGTTATAGCGGCAACAGAAATACATCATCTGTGAAAATTTCAACTGTCCAACTATCACGGTTCATGAGATACAGCCTGGTGACAGACAGACGGACAGACAGACCCTAAAAATGAATCTGGTGGTTAGATATTGTCCAAAAATGAAACGGAATTACATAACAGCACAGAAATAAAATAAATATGAAAGTTTCTGAAACAGAACAGTATACCTACCTAACAAGGTATATAGGTACTCGTAAATAAAAAGAGATCCCCGGTGCTCAAACTTCGTTATTCCTTAATTACAAAAGCTACCCAGTTTCTTTCCCCTGTTACACCTTTAAAGATATCCTCTTATTTATAATTGGGAATTTTGAGTCGGCGTTTTGATTACTTCTCCAACAAAAAAGTTATTAAAAATAATCAACTTACATATTTATTATTTACCTATCTTGGTTTGGTACGGACATATTATAGGCGACTTAAAAATTAATAAGTATATTATTACTCTACATTCACGGGCATAATACCCGGTCCTTTGTAAGGCTTGTCCCATAAGTCCAAGGTCCAACACGTAGAGGCCCTTGAGAGTGTTTAATCTAAAGTGTTGTGGCTAGCACCCGTAGTGACCTATCTCTGAATGCTACAAATACAATGCGCTCACAGACAGGCCCCGTCCGTCAGGTGCTTGAACTATTGATGAGATAAAATTAAATTAAAATAGGGCTATTGTTTAGGCTGTTAAATGAATTGGTTTATCAAGTTTATTGGTTGAGACTACGGTCATTCATCTCATGAAACGTAAAATTGGCAAGTCTAAAGGCGTAATAACGGGGAAGTTATATGTGAAACCGGTGTCATACCTCTCGACACCCCCAGCCGCGAGCGGCAAAAACGGCGAGTCACCGTTTACTAAATGGGCCTCCTAAAGCAACCACCGTTTTAAAGCATTTCTGCCGGCAGTAAGACAGGCAACGTTGGTGTAAGCGGCTGGGGGTGTCGAGAGGTGTGACACCGGTTTCACATATAGCTTCCCCGTTATTACGCCTTTAGACACTTCCACCCCCGAGCATAATACATAATATTATACTCTAACGACTCCACCCTGGACAGCAAATTAAGGCAATATTATTACAATTATTACTATTGTAAGATTTAATTTCTGTTATGCCATGCCTACCAAATTAACAAAATGACACTACTTGTCTAGTATGTATATGTTTAGAAAGCTGTTCTTCAAGTAGAAGGTGCTTGAAGAGTCCTGAAGAGATATTTATACAATATTCGCCTGTAAGCGTCATGATTGTTCACGTCGCGCCCTGAGGGTGTAGTCGGGAGCTGGATTTCACAAAAATTTCCAACTTTCACATTTCCGATGGTGGATATTTACATAATATTAGCATTTTCATTATTCTACTACCCTTTGTCGATTGGCTTCGAGTACCGTTTTGTTTATTTATCTTTTTGAACTTGTACAAAAACTGTTTAATAATACACAACAACAGAACATTCTCGCATCATGCAATCTATACATACATATAATTAAATCGTAAATTTAAAAAAAGTACTGGAAGATTCGAGAAATAAGTAATAAGACATTTTTTGAAATTGTTGTCTGTTTGTCGGTTTGTTTGTGCGCTCATCACGCAAAAGCCCCTCATTGGATTAAAAAATATGAAGCTTTATCCTGAGTACATTTAATTAAAATCTACCAACAGAATCAAAAGATATCCAATTTATAAGTTTAGTTTGAAACCTCAGCACCGCGTTTATGTTGTAATTTTGTCAATATTCCTAATACAACGCGAACGAAGTTGCGGGAAACAGCTAGTATTGTTAGTAGTGTAATTACTGACAATGTAACGATTATGTAACTATTAATACATTTTTATTTTTATATTGAAATACGAAATTTATCTAAATTAAAAGTGCTACGAGCTACGACCGCGACGCTACGCCTCTCGTAGCACTACAGTAATGCTACAACACTGGGAAATTGCACATTACACGGACAATTTTTATGTAAGTATTCCTTAAAGTTGGTTATTTAACTTTAGTTAAAATGAGTGAGAAGACGTTTATCAAATTGTCCGTGTAATGTGCAATTTCCCAGTGTTGTAGCATTACTGTAGTGCTACGAGAGGCGTGGCGTCGCGGTCGTAGCTCGTAGCACTTTTAATTTAGATGTATGTAAATGTTTTCCTAAAATTACATACTAATAAGGTATAGTATGAAGAAAATATATTTGGCAACACGAAGTTGTATCTTTAGATATGACCAATGATATGTTATGAAAAAATAATTATTAGCTAATAGTACTTTTGTATTAGAGATAGATATATATGCTACCTGGACTTTTTTATAGATCATTTTATTCTACACAATTTTTTACTACATATTTTTGTTATATCTCTGTTCACTTACACTGTTAATACTTAGCTCCTGAAAGTGATAGGTCCATGTTTAATGCTCGGAACCCTTCCTCATGAATTAACCTATCTATTGGTGAAAAGCGCATTAAAATCCGTTTAGTAGTTTTTGCGTGAATAGGTTGCAGACAAACAGACGCGGCGGGGGACTTTGTTTTTGTTTTATAATATGTAGTGATGATACGGAAATGTGTTTGTTTTTTTATTACTTTGTTTGTTTGTTTGTCCTTCTATCGCGTCAACACATAGAAAAGAACGACGTTATTTTTTTTCACTGACATAGTTTGAGGGCCTGAAGGTAAACTTGTCCGGAGATAAAATCTCATGTTACATTTAAAAAATATCCACAGACGAAGCCTGGACGTAAAGCTATTACGGAACCCTAACTTTTTTATATAAAACATAGCCTATAGTGTGCATTGAATAAAGCTTGAACAGAGAAAGAATATTTTAAATGTGTACAGTAGTTTTCTGGTATACTTCTTACAAATAAACTTGGCTTTTCCATTTTTGAATGTCAATTATTTAGGTAAACGATTTCTCACTGAAACCTTCCCACATTTCAGAGAAAACACACCGCTCCCTCGGGAACATATTGCTGTCAAAAATATTGACATTTCCTCCATACTGTAGCCGCAAAGTGTAAAATGTTAAAATATAATTTTTAGTTTACCTATGATATGCGCACTTTTTAGTTCGTGCTGTAAAATATGTGAGTAAAATTCATCTAATTTACAAGAGGATATCAGTATGCGTGCTTTATCACCTCCTCGTGTTAACGTGTTAGCGCTTAACACTTCAAAGTTACAAGATACTTGTACATATCTATCAAAACTTATATAACATTAAGTATTCTGCGG
Source organism: Nemapogon koenigi (assembly GCA_963924495.1). Classification (NCBI taxonomy): domain Eukaryota; kingdom Metazoa; phylum Arthropoda; class Insecta; order Lepidoptera; family Tineidae; genus Nemapogon; species Nemapogon koenigi. The sequence goes on along the minus strand of OZ004640.1, from coordinate 351,618 downwards.
TACAAGTATAACAACTTCAATAGACTTAAAACATCGTTAAAATGTAATCAGGACCAGGTCGAATATTCTCCTTTTCAGGGATCCTGAAAGCGGACAAAGCGCGTACTTGTTCGTGTCTTCGTGCCACAAAAGCTGGAGTCAAACGAATTAAATATCATACAAAACAACCGTGAGTGCGCCGACGAAACTAAATGACTGAAAAAAACTGTTCTAGAGGCCGTTACTATGGTTCCGTATACTTGATATTTGTGTAGGTATTAGAGATGTCACAAGTAAGTAGATATTGTACTCTTGTTATCTATACTTATAATAAAGTTAAAGAGTTTGTTTGAATGTGCTAATCTCTGAATCTACCAGTAGTATTTGAAAAAATATTTTTGATAGCCCATTTCTTGAGGAATGTTATAGGCTATATAACATCACGCTAGGACCCAAAGGAGCTGAGCAGTAACCATAAACACGAGCACAGCTAGTATTATTATGTATGTAATATATTGAAACATTCGTAATATAATTAATAATATCCAAAACACATTTAAGAACTTTTAGAAATTATTACGGACTTACAGACAGATTTTATTTTATTTATAATATATTCAGCCAGCGACCGTACAGGTGGACAATAATTCAATAATATTTTTTAAGAAGGAAAAGTGAAATATACCAATCTCCGGTTCTGTAAGTTATTTTTGTGCCAGATCGATGCGTCGCTTTTAAAAAAAGTGTACTGACTTCAAAAATTATGCACTGAAAAGTGTGCTTTTTGAAAGCAAATGCACAAGCCACTATAAAAAAAATAACCAAATCACTTTAAGTGTGCCTATAAAATTTGAAGAGTTCTCGATTTCTCCAAGATCCCATCATCAGATCCTGACCTGATGACCATGGGACCATCTGTGAAGTATACCCTTTCAAACAAAAAAAAATCCAATCGGACCAGGCGTCTTCAAGTAATCGGGGAACATACATAAAAAAACATAGATTCCAAAGAATTGAGAACCTCCTCCTTCTTTTGAAATTCGGTTAAAAAGAAGCACAAAGAATAAAACGCACCTAGATAGTGGTATAATAGTATAATACCTTAGAAGTAGTTGTTATGTTCAGATTATAACATTATTTTAAAATAGCTAAGAGAACCCTAACCACTCGCGAAACACTCAAATTATGCGGCGCTACAGTACAGTCCGTTAAAAAGTGTTGCATTTTTAACTTGTCCAGTTTTGTCTGGCGGTCACATTCACAAATAAGAGGAATACACGACATCTGCCGGCCGACACCGGGCACACACACTTCCTGCATCTCTCTGAGTTTACTTTGCTCTCTATTATATTCATTACACGGATTATAATGACCACATTACAGACAATGCCTACTTTCTGTCCACTCGTTGATGAAACAATTTTGGGCCAATGAGTAGACAAAATCTAATTATAAAGCAGATGGTGAAATGGTGACAGTCATGGGCTTCCATTGGTCGAAATGATATCAAGTTTTTTTTAATTTTGTAATTCAGTCTGCTTTTAACTTATCCCCCATTAAATCATAGATCAACCCTTGGAGACAGCACTGTATAAAATGTGAACGTAGATTGACATATCAACTCTACATAAATACCATTTGTATACTTCTTATACACAGAGAGACACAACCATTATATATATAAAACTTAATTAAAAACTAGATTTAAAATTGTAATTGCATGTTGCGAATGACAAAGCTTTGATGAAGGGTTCACAGAGTTACAAATTAGCATAGTTTGTAGTTAGACGAACTAAAGAAAACTTGCTCCCTAATAGAAAAAGTTTATATTTACTATCCTTTTATACCCCAAACTTTGTACCTACATTGCCTCACAGAACTATTTACATATATATTAGGTATAAATAATCACAGTCTATGTACCTACACTATTTAAAGCCATTAATTAAATAGGTACTTTTTCATTTCAAAACTGCAATTTTTAGTTCAAATGTGGAGGGAAGGTAAAATTTCTCGCCTTTTATAAATATAAGATTTTAGTAAGGTAACAGGCGCAATAAGTACTTACTTATAAACCGTAAAACACGTCAACCCTCGCTACCTCGATAAGCCTAGATTAAATTCCACACGTCCAGGCAGCCACTCTCTAACTTACTCGATTTAGATTTTTTATGAAATTGATTTAGATTTAAATTGGATAAACTACGCTTCGTTACGATATTCATTAGACATAGAGAGTGACTTGATGCTTAAACAGATTTACAAATAGAAAAGAAAAATAAATTAATCGCCGAAAGAAAATTTTACGGTTTTTTTAAACTCTAACCAAACTTTTTCGTATTTTAGAAATTATTATATTTGAATTGAATTAGACACTTTATCAGCTACATTTTTCAGTCAGTAAAAACGTCAAAATTACTGTTTATTTGTCCACCAAAATGACACCGGAAGCGTTTCTCTATATTGTTGTTATTACAGTAGAAGCATATATGTATTGAATATACTAATAATTACAAAAATCCCAATCCAAACAGTTAAGTTGCACTGCACAGTACCCCGCGTCAGTTTTTCCCTCCCCTAGTTACACGCCCGTTACTTGTCAAAGTGCGACGGAAAATTCGCAATTAAGAAATGCCTTAACTGGATTAATTAGAGCGACTTCTTTCTGAAGGTGTCTGCACTTGGATTTTCTAGGATTTCTCTTTAAATACTTGACAGTTCACGCTCCGCCTGCCGTCGTCGTCGTCGTCGTCGTCGTCGTCGTCGTCGTCCTGTCGTCGGGTGGTTCCATATCAAGAGGCGTGTACTGCCAATTGTGACTTTTAAAATATTCAGACTTTTCTAAAATTCCAGTTAGAATAGCAAAATATAGGTAAATAAACACTCATATTTCATTATATTAGTTGTCTTGTTTTTCAGCCATTTGCGGCATTGTGCTGTTACAGAGATACACTGGTAACAATGTCCACATATAAACCATCTAAATTAACTGAATTCTACAATAAATGAATTGCCGATTACAAAGCAAGCAATTTTCAATTAATCCAAGCTGAATGTTAATTATGTACCCACGATCACGACAGCGTGTCTGTCTACCAAGTGGCTGTCTTGGTGTCTTCCACAGAATGTAAATGACCATTTTAAGCTCGATCGCTTTTTAATAATACAAACAGAGCGCGCTATGAATATTCACCAGATTTATAACGGGCCTACATTTATTTAAATCATTCGATAAACATCGTCAACGTTTGGCACCTACCTACCTACCTACTTGCTATTTGTAATAAATCACTTTGTTGTATTTGTATTAGCGGAGACAATACATCTAGTTATATTCATGTTGTCTGGCGATTATCCTAAAAATACTCAATAAAATATACATACAAGCTGTCCCGTAGCTAGAGTCTTGGTATCGGCTGTCTGGTTTTTAGTTCACGTCGTGTAGGTATATTCGGAATAGTGTACGCGCAATGAAATGTTTAATGGATATCTATGTATTTATTTGTGTATAAGGTAATTATTGTATTTTATTAATAATTTTGCAGGCTCGACTTTCCAATCGACGCGTCGCTTGAATAATTCTGATATTATCAATAAATTTGGGCAACGTGTTAATGTAGGGAGATACAGGGAGTTCAGTTTGAACCTTCCAAATGGGTTTTACTTTCTTGAGACATATAAATAGAAATATATTTATTTGTATGAAAAAAGTTTAGGCTTGTGTATAAAAGCCTCAAATATAATAATATGATATTTCTGGTTGTGAGGTTATGTTTTTCAATGTCGATTTTCTCACAAATTATGGATTTTAGCAACTTGCCGTCTTCACTAAGGGGTTTTAAGGAGTGAGAGATAGGAGAATTAACACAATTTGCGATATATTTCGAGAATAATTTTTCGATACTAATTAAAACTTAAAAACTAGGCATTTTGAGAAGTCGATTGAGAGGATAAGGAGGTCATATAAACATGATTAGAAAACTCTTTGTTTGGAAAGTGTATTCGTTTTCCTTTTAGGTAATGTGATCGCGGTATTGTAATGTGTTGTGATTTGTAATAATATAGTGATTTGTCATGGACCGAAAATGGAGGTATGTAGAGCACTCAGTTATAGCAATAGGTTTGTATGTAGACTATAAAGAGATAATAAATTATTTATTAACGATCGCGTCGCGTTATCTGACACAGAGGAAATAAAGTAATAGTTTATTTATTTATTGAAGGATTCTCGAGACAATGAAAGTAAATAATTATGTGTGTTCGACCTTCTGGCCTTTTAGTGAACAGGAAGTGCGTGAGACAACAGTTCAAGATATCTAGCTGGTACATCACGGACCATTAATGTTAGTGTTTATTACTCACAGACTTAAGAGTTTAAATATATTGCAGACAGCTATTTACCCTAAGAAGTAGGTACATACTATATAGATAACTACAGTATTTAAAAATGAAAAGTATCTTTTTTATATTTTTGTCTTCGACGGTCAACAAGTCATTCTCTACTACTACAACAACTGACTGAGTGGTATTACGAGTAGTTCAAAGAAACACAGGTACAAAAATATATATATGGTACATTCGTGTTCCTAACTTCATACAACCTACTTCAAGCGGCATCTCACATAGTGATTGCGATTCTCGTTGCAGTGGTTGCCTCCACTCATCACTTTAGCTCAATATCAGGCGGTGGTAGAGTCAATAGATAATATTAAATTATAGACTTTACTTGCTGATCTATCTATCTGTAGAGGGGTAAGCAGAGATAATCGAATGCCATTTGCTACAATCCTGACATATATGATTTCTACGTGTCCAAACGTTGTAAACTACTTTTCTTCATTTTAGTCACAACATTATCTTTTACTCTCCATTACTCTCTAATAACATCGTTTCGGATGAAGTCAATACGCTTTATATCACACAATCTACGTAAAGACCGCATTTCCACTGCATTTATTTTACTTTCATGCTTCTTATTCCATACCCAAGTCTCGCTTCCATAACTAAGTGATAGAACTACAACAACATGAAGTATATAAATTTGACTTTTAGTTGTAAGTTGTGTATTTCTGCATATATTGTTTAGTCCACCAAACACTCTCCTTTCAATTTCCTTGTCTATCTTTCCACTTCTTGTAAACAGGTAGTACTAAATAAACAAATTCACATCTAATTTACATTCTTTCACACAAATGTTACACTTCGTCCTTTCATCATCCTTCTCAAACACTAGTACTTTTGATTTCAAATTATTTATTTTCATAAATTTCTTCTCGCATTCTTCGTTAAAAAGTGCAACCAGGCTTTACAGCTCTTGTTCTGAAGATGCAATTAATATCGCATCATCAGCATATAAAAGACAGCAACCCCTAGTAGACCCCATTTCTATCCCAGTAGTTTGGCCAAATTACATTGTTGTCCACCCACTCAAACAATGGCAGTACAGCCAACATATAGGTATACTGCCCCTATGAGATTTTTATTCACTCTTTTGTTGACTATAATTCTGTTCTGCATTCTTACTAATATTATAGAGAATGTGAGTTTATTGGTTTGTAAGAAGTAAAACCGATTTAAAAAAATATAATTTCAATATTTTCCACGAGCGATAAAATAAATCTGAAAGTATTTGTGTTGGGTTTTTGGTAGATATATTCTGAATTACCATTTGTTAGGAATGTTATTCCGTAACCCACAATATAAAGACATCAAGGTCCAATGAGGTTCTATATAAGATCATTGAGTACATATATACTGAGTGTCGCGCTTGATGCTTGTCAAACTTAGTAATAGTTGTTACTGAGCAGAGTGATGCTATTGATGCCAGTGATGCTCAAAGTTGTTTCATTTAACTTTGAGCTATTAGCGGGCACGAGGAGGCGGCGAGAGGGACTCCGCGGTACTCAGCCACTCAGGCACTACCAACTTTACATTACTTAACGTTTGTTTGATATCTAGCACACTTCACTTCACATTATTATGTGTAATATTTATGTATGAGTAACTTGAGATCTGTATCTCCCTAGAGGTAGTTTCTACTTGGCTCTGCCTCCCGATTTTTATATTCATCTAATTTAATTGAGTTATATATATCTACAGCCGTAAGTCATCACACCTCTCATTTTTCAATTTTAACATGAATGAAATGGTATTTGAATAAAACAGAATATAAATTATAATTTAATTTAATTATAAATAAATAGTTAAACCAGATTTAAATTAGTTACAAAAAGTTAACATTAAAGTACACCTTTTACCTGAAACTTGTTAAAGATTCCTTAATTAGAGGACGCGGTGGCGCGGTGGGCCACAAGTTGCTCAAGTTTTTACAGTTTCCTAGACAAGTTAGTTTGATGGACGCTAGCTCGAAACTCGTCGACATACCTAAAGTACAATTTTTTTAGACTTGTCTTTTTTGGTAAACAAACTTTGCAAGTCTTTTTTTTTTGTTAAATTTTTAAATAACAGTTTAATGAAACTGGTGCATAATAGGGGCTAGTAACTAAAGTTTGAGTTTTTTGATGTTTTTAATAGTATTTTTAATATTTTATTACCTAGTTATGTGCAGTTTCATACACTACTTTATCTAAACAACAAAATTATTAAAATACCGGCAAAATCAGCTATCTACCGTGCTTTCTCCGCGCACAAGCAAACTTTATTATTAGGTATAGCTAGATATAAATAAAAAAACATATTTGTTTGTTTGTTCGTGTTCCATAGACTCAATAAACCTTTTAAAAAAAGTGCACCGACTTCAAAAATTTGCACTGAAAAGTAAGAAATAATAAATATTTCGTCGTAGAATTTGAAGACGGTTGGTGCCAAATTAGGATACAAAACTAAGTAAATATCTAAGAAGATAAAGATCTGTTAAATACTATCTATGTTTGTTTGTACTGATGATCGTAGGTTCCTAATTAATTGTCTAGATTGGTGAATTTGGGAACTAAGTTGTTTCTAATTTGGCACCAACCGTCTTCAAATTCTACTACGAAATATTTATTATTTCTTACTTTTCAGTGCAAATTTTTGAAGTCGGTGCACTTTTTTTTAAAAGGTTTATTTTACCCTTTTAAGTGATTTTGCTGCCTTGAGACAATTGAGAGACAAATAATAACGCAACTAAAAAAATATTGATGGAAAAATATCCTGCGCTGCACCCCATTACATTTAAACGCTAGACCTCAGCGCTAGACCATCGTCACGAAAATTGACAACTTCGTGTCAATAGCAACCGTTGCTAAGGCTTTTTCTGATACATAATTTTCAGCCGTAAACAGAAATTAATTACCGAATTTCTGAAAAACTACTGAACCGATTTTCGTCATATGTCTGTGAGATAATGTCGAGAAATTATTATGTCTTAAAAAAAATAAGTCGTCAAAATCGGTACATATTTTATCGAGATATCAAGAAAAATGTACTTTTAAAGTCAGTTTATTCAAAATTTCTGAAAAACTAATGAACCAATTTTTATGAGATAAAAATGGGACCAATCCGGAAGAATTATCTGTCGACTAAAAAAGAAACCATCAAAATCGGTTCACAACTGGCGGAGTTATCGATGTACATACATACATAAAAAAAAATAAAAAAAAAATAAAAAAATACGGTCCGAATTGAGAACCTTCTCCTTCTTTTTTTGGAAGTCGGTTAAAAACTACGGGACCGATTTGAAAAAATACTTTTGCATATGATAGCCCAATTCTTGAGGAAGTAAGGTGCTGAATTGTATTCCTAATACGAAGTAGAGGGCAATCAGCTAGTATTAGATATTAATATCCAAAGTGTCCAGATAAATTAATGCTTTACGTGCCCTCCGCAACAAGCAACACTTATCCGAATTGATAGGATCCAACTGTAGCAAGTTCTGTTTCACTTCCAATTCCAACGCTCTATATCCGCTAATCGAGTCCATATCAATTTAAGACAGTAATAATGTAATTACAAAATACATGATGTTAGTTTATAGGTCGTTATTTCCTCGTAACGTTGCTCTACAAGAAAAAGTGCCGACTTGGGCATCGTGTGATACCGTCTTTATGGCTTACCTACTTCTAATACTTCATGTCCTCGGTCTACTGTCTTACATTATTATTAATCTGGTGGTCTCGGGTTCTTGGGTTTATGTCTTATTTGTATGCGTTTGTTATTCATACAATTCAGAGGACTTGGAACTGTCATGTATTTGGGAATATAATAAGATAATTATCACCTACTTAGAAGGTTCTAATTAGTTCTAAATAGTCGTTTAAGTTATGAAAGGCCTTACTTGTAATCTTATGTTGTCCATAGTGGTCATACTCAAATTAGCGAGCCAAATTATTCCAATTCTTTTATTATTCAATAGAAAAAATGAGCAGGTAATGCAAGTTAACAAAAATTTCACTCAGTAGAATACTTATGTTAGAATTTCAAAGTGTCTACTTATAAATTACTTTGTAAGGTTGCGTACCAAGAAGCACTTTAAAAAAATTAAGAGCTTTTTGATAGATTATGAAAGAAAAAACAGGGGCTAAGTATTTCCTACTCAATATAACCCATTGAAAAAATAACAGCAATTTCACTTAGATGTATTGAATAAGTAACTATATGCTAAATTACAGTGACACAGGTGAATTACTTACAGAGAAATTGGGAATAGTTTATCCCAGAAAAATTATGGATATAGGAGCCATAAACAAACAAAAACAAAATAGTATAGGGACTTGAAAGTGTAGTAATAAATTGTCTAGATGTGGACATTGTCTGTGACCAACACTTTTGTTACCTAAATAAAATAATCCAATCCCCAAATAATGAGAACAAACGACCAAATATTGTCAAAGTGGATTATCGCATGTTAATAGAGTTATCGAGATAACCGCGACACAAAGTAGCTAATTAGCAGAATAAACGCAGTTACAATCATTTTGTTTGGACCGTGTACCTGTCTTTATTGGTATAATAGCATTATTGAGAATATGGCTCTGATCACAGAGGTTCATTCAGTAACTTCTTAAAATATATGTCTGTACTAAATACCAAAATCAAAATTATGTCGAATAATTTTAATGTCTACTTAGCTAGGACGACGCCCTTCAAATTAACTAGACACTTTAAAATTACAGGGTTTTCATTAAAAATCAATATCAAACCATATTATGTATATTTATATAGGTAGCTGGGTAAGTAGGTACCTACTCTAATATTAATTGTCAGTCATATAAGTATTATGAAATTATAAACTAAATAATCTCTATATTCTCAAAAGTGTTTTTTGTCGGTATCAAATATAAAGTTAATATTTGATACTTACGTCATTTTGAAGATGACGTATCAAATTTTTCCCTCTAATGACGAAAAAGAATCAAACAAATCAAAATTAAATGTTTCTTTTAAAATGAGACTAATTTATTTATTTTGTAAAAGACGCCATCTATTGAAGATCAGTTGAACTATGACAACAATATTGACACCACTAACGGATACGTATACCTACAAGTCCTGTTTTGCTAAGGCCAGTTCAGTTAAACTGCACAATATTGAAGGTAGTATTACTGAATTGTTAGTTATACCCAGGAGTTTCAGATAAACTCGATTGTATTGAACTCTGTTGTTGATTGGTTTAGTTAGGGAAATTGTTTTATACGATTCGTTAACGAATACAATACTGTATGTTTTATTTCAATTTTAAATTAACATTGTTTACCTCATCTCTATACAAAGGAGTCTTTCAGTTGTTCAATTGCAAATTTACTGAATAAAGTTGTAGAATATCATAGGTGAGTCAGTGGGTGCGGGATCTTTAATTTATTAAAAACCTAAGTAATCCGACAATACACACTTTTCCATCACCTCAATACGCCTCACAAATTCCAATCGGCAATAGGAGATCTTCCGCTAGATAACCTGGGACCGGCATCACATATCTCATGTGACATCTCACCTTGGTAATAAGCAACATTAACATTATATCCTGAAACCGACCGCGTGATCGGCCGTGAGTCTAGACCCTTGCGCAGGCGACAGAAATTAACCTCAAAATTTAAAAAAGATAAATACTGAAATATTTATTCGAATATTATTACTCACCTGTATTTTTTATCAATTATCTGCACTTTTTCAGACACTTATTATCAACAGTAAATTAGTATAAATTAGTTTATATAACAGCACACTTTATACACAACACTGTAGGTTAAGCTAAGCGCTCGCTGATGCGTTCTCCTTCTCTATTTCTCTTTCGCGTCACACACACGCTTACACTTTTGGCTTGTAGTAATTATTATTTAATCTATGCTTATAGTACCAACCTCTCTACTCGGAAAATAGGTTGGTACCATCTGACGGTCAACACTACCACTGCGTGGAATTTACCAAAGAAATTCCAACCTCATTTAGAGCCCACATCTAAGTATCTAGTTTTGGAACTGACCAGCTTTGGTCCGAGATTCATGGCGGTTAGTTAGAGTTAAAGTCTTAAAATAACCATATTCGGGAATCGAGTATGAACCGTTTGTAACCCAACACTAATAAATGAGTCGCGGAGGTGTCAAGTGAGAAAATATCGTATTAAAGTGAACTCAATAACTACCCTCCACTTGTGCGTATATTATATTCGCGACGATCTATTCTCCGCTCTACTCAATAGGGTGCGATTCATTATATTTATAAATAAATTGCGGCTGCACCCGGGTTTATGGTTACTGTTTGTCTTGCTCGAGAAATGCAGATCATAAAACCCAAAATCGCATCCAAATGAATTCAGTGGTTCTTGAAATTGGTGCAGTCAGGCGCACGTGCGTCGTGTGCTTCGTGTGCTGCCTAAGACTAACATTTTTACTGTTGAAGGCGCAGCACAAGCATGAAACGATGTTGAATGGAGTTGAATCTAGGGAATGAATGAAATGTTTGTCCTATGGTATATCATCATAATTATAAAATAATATTACTTAGTGCATCATCAGTACTAAGAACGGATTTTGATGCGGTTTTCACCATTAGAAGCTTCAAGAGGATAGTTTTTGAGTATTAAACATGAACCTATCATATTTTGGAGCTGAACATTAACAGTATTAGTGAATCAAGTCGGGGGAAAAGTTAGCTCCAGCGCGTTTCATGACGTAACGCTGTTTAATCCGTCAGAGTTATAACAAAGTGATGTAGGAAATAAATATGTAGAATAAAATGATCTACAAAAAGTCCGCAGAGATGAATAATCTCTAAGAAATAAATAGTTTGTATGTATACAAATAATAAATAAGGTTCACTGTGTTGTGGCGACACGTTAATAGATGGCGCTACTGTTGCAATATTGTATCGCGCTATTGAAAACATTTAAGGGATTCTACGTCATGTCATAGCGACCGACGCACGCGTTCCGTCGTGACATGATGAGGAATCCCCGCGCTGTGAAGACATATCGCAGTCGGCGGGATCATCTTAGTTACCGATTAATCGGCATATTGATACTATAACGGCTATAATACTTGACATTGGCAAATCATCGATTAACATTGACGAAGAAACAATAAAAGAAGAAAAGGACGAAGAAGAAAATATTGAATGAATTGACATATTCCCATTTATTCTGAATCGTTAGATTGTTGTGTATTGCCATTACCATAGTTAATGTAGCACTAGAATGTAGCGCATTGTATATAACACACGGTACAGCGGCGCGGGCGGTCGTGAGGTGTGAACAGTGTGTACGAGTGTTTGCACCTCGGTAGCTCGGTAAGGATTCCCTACATCGATCGACATCGTCACGACCACAGAACATTATAAAGGAGGTAGAAGTACCATGTTACTATATTAGTGTATTGTACTGTAATGACAATGTTATAAAAAACTTGCTATCTTTAGACAAATTAAAATTTATTTGTGCGGTTATCATTTTTGCACTGAAATTGAGCACAAAATGTATTTGTTCTATTTTTTTATATATTTCAGGGGAAATTCTGAAGATGTGCGGATATCATATACCTATTACTTATTATTATAAAGTACAACGTAGTATGTTACGTTAGTTAGACTAACACATTTTGTATTTTATACAAAAAGTCAGTTCGGTGTAGCTCTACGAACCTCGTAGCACAAAATGTATCTATAAATCTGTAGAAGTTTAGAGGTATAATTAAATACTGGAATAGACAGGACAGGAGTCGCACACAGTGACAGTGTTCACAACAAAGACGCCGCGCCGTCGTCATGACAACCACGGTCAACGACCCTTCATCTACCTAAGGGTTGTAGGTTCGATATCAAATGGGGAAAAGTGGAAATTACAACATCGGATAGCCATCTCTCTAATACCATGAATCAAACTATCTTCTACTGCCAACCCTTTATGGTTTGATAGTCGTTATATAAATTAAAATTACGTACCTTGTTTTATTTATCACGTTTACTTCCAAACACCATACACAAAATATGAAAAAAATAATGTTCAATTCACTCATAGTATTTGACACAATAACTTTGAAATATTATTTAAAGGCGTGAAAAAGCCGGCTTTTTGTACGAAGTCCGACACAAGATGTCGCGCGTGTTTCTATTGTCATAGAACATAGAACGAAGGTTACAGGAAAATCGCTTTTCCACTCTCCCTACAAATGCTAATATCAAAATTTTACACAAATATTAAACTAATACGTACCTTATTTATAGGCCAATAGACTTTAATTTTGGGTGTAAAATTAAACTGAATTTTCATTAATGTTAGTGCATTTCCAAAAAGCAACCTTAAAGCGTTTCAGATTAGATTGATTGTTATAAACTTTAGCAAATGCATCTCAAGGTACGATTGTTTAAGAAAAGGAGGGAAAGTTGTAAGTTGTACAAGTTAGAAGAGGACAGGACAAGTCTCGCGGTGGTCGGGAGTAGTGTTGGGGTAGTCGCGGTGTCTGGATGTAGTAAGGAAATGTAAGAGAAATCGATCATTAATATACAATTGACGGAGAATCCCAAGAGAGGAGACTTGCGTGAGATGCTGGTCAGACTGGGGTGGTTTGGACAGTACTTGTACAGTAAACTGACTGTGACACCTTAGATATACTTAGTTGATATTATAAAAAAAGTCTCCCGACGCCCTCCGCCCGCGTCGGTCCGTCTGTCTGTTCATGCCCTTTTCACTCGAAACCTATATTGAACGGATTTTGTTGCGGTTTTGGGAAGGTTTGCAAACATGAACATATCATAAAATATAAACGTCAAATCTGTTTGTTTTGACTTGTGTGTATTTTGATGGATGATCGATTGTGAAGATAAATAAAAGATTAATTATGTATGTTTAATTGCATTTAATTACTATATAATAATTGGCGACGAGAAATGGAAGCACATATGAAGAAATTAAAACAAGCACGTGCATCAATTAAGGCTCAACTTACCTTACAAGGTAAAAGAATTGAGACGTTGACAAACCTAAATAAGGATGAGGCTACACTCAGACTAACTAATATAGAAAATTTACACAGCCGTTATATCGTGAATCAGGATCCCATCGAAGAGATACTCGATGAATCTAACTTAGAACAGGAATGCATAAACCGTGATGAAATAGAAGAGGAATTCTTGAAACTAAAGTTAAAAGTAAGAGACATGTGTCAGTTGACAACTACGAATTCTATTAATACGGCAAGTACTACCCAAATTCATACTGCAACCATAAATAAACCACATGTTATTTTTCAACCATATCAAACTAATGAAACATTTAAAAATTATATCAAACGATTAGAAGTTTACATGAATCTACAAGGCTGTACAGATGACTCAAATATCAAGGTGGGTACACTACTTACCTCAATCACACCTGAGATGTATCAAATATTATGTGATTTATGTAGTCCTGAGAACCCATTAGAAAAATCATTTACTGAAATTGTAAAGATATTACAAGATTTTTTAGATCCTTTACCTAGTTTATGGGCGAGACAGCATAAATTTATAAATAGGACACAGAGTCGGGAAGAGAGTATTTTAGAATACAATAGACAATTAAAGAAACTTGTGAACGAATGTGAATTTTATTGTGATTGTGGAAAGTCAACATCGGATTCATTTTTACAACTTCAGTTTATTAGAGGACTAGTTGACGATAAAATAAGAACCAGAATTTTACAAGAAAATAGGAAATTAACTTACAAAGAAATAGTAGAACTCGCAATAAGCACTGATATGTCCCAAAACGAAGCACAGATTACAACATATAAAGAATCCGTTTTACAAGTACAGAAAGAAAGTCAATACTTACCTAGAACTAGCGGATTTAACACTAGAAAACCGAAAACATACCGAATACCGGCAGAACAATGTTACAGATGTGGAGATAAGAGACATAGAGCGCATACATGTAAACTAAAGGACGTGATTTACAACTACTGTAACCTAAAAGGTCATATTGCTAGAGTTTGTTTGAAAAGAATAAATCGAGTAGACAACCAAAATTGTATTTCTGTTGATAACGAAAATGAAAGTGAAAGAGTAGAAACGAATAATGAAATTAATATAATACAAACAAATATGAATGATAAGTTTATGGTAACAGTAGAAATAGGTGGAAGAACGATAAAAATGGAGTACGACACAGGCGCATCATTGAGTACAATTTCACTGTTGGATTTTAAACAAATGAACATAACGAACAAAATATTCAAAACTAATATTGATCTCAGAACTTATACTGGTGAAAGAATTAAACCATACGGCGCTGTTTATGTAACATACATGGTGAACTCAGAAAAATACTATGGTAAATTATATATCATAAATAGTAACGTTGATCCAATTTTTGGACGTGAATGGATACGAGAAACTAAATTAAACATAAATGAAGTAAATACACTGAAAATTGACAATAAAACTATAAAACTAGATATTTTTTTACAAGAATTTAACGAAATTTTTAACAATAATATTGGAGAGATACCGAACTATAGAGGACATATTGATTTAGTAGAAGGAAGTGCACCTATTTTTCATAAGGCTAGAAGAGTTCCTTACGCATTGGAAGAAAAAGTTGAAAAAGAGATAGAAAGGTTAGAGAAACTGAATGTTTTGACTAAGGTAGAAGATTCTGACTGGGGAACACCCGTAGTACCAATATTGAAGCCTAACGGGGAAGTCAGACTTTGTGCCGACTACAAGGTAACACTAAACAGATGTATTAAAGATGAGAGACACCCAATACCAAGAATTGAAGACATATTTGTTAAAATGAACGGTGGAAAATATTTTTGCACGTTAGATCTTACTCAGGCTTATTTACACATGGTAATGGATGAAGAGAGTGCCCTTTTACAGACAATTAATACTCAAAAAGGATTGTACAAAGTAAATCGATTAATGTTTGGTGTGAAGATAGCACCAGGATTGTGGCAAAAGTTTATGGACAAATTATTTAACCAGTTACAAGGAGTACAATGTTTTCTAGATGATATTATAATACAAGGACCTACATTAGAGATTGCAACACAGAGGCTACGACAAGTAATGGAGATTCTGAGAACACATAACCTAAGATTAAATAAAGAAAAATGTAAATTTTTTAAAAGAAGTATAATATATCTAGGTCATGTCATTGATGAGAATGGATTACACAAAAACCAAGACAAATGTAAAGCTATAACTAATGCGAAAAGACCAGAAAATATACATGAACTACGGGTATTTCTAGGATTAGCTAATTACTACAACAAATTTATACCGGCTTTAGCTACTATTATACATCCTTTGAACAAATTACTACATAATAGTGAAAAATTTACTTGGAACAATGAATGTGAACAAAGCTTTAAGAATGTTAAAAAGGAAATAATAAGTGAACGTACACTGATTCATTTTTCTTCAAAATTGCCATTAATAATAGCTACAGACGCTTCTTCTGTTGGTCTTGGAGCAGTATTGTCGCACAGAATGCCTGATGGTACAGAGAGACCAATTTGTTTTGCTTCAAGAACGCTTACAAAAAGTGAACAGAGATATAGCCAGATTGACAAGGAAGCTACAGGTATATACTGGGGTTTACATAAGTTCTATCCATATTGCTACGGAAGGAAGTTTACACTTATCACAGATCATAAGCCACTTGTATCCATTTTTAACCCTAGCAAAGATCTTCCTGCAATGACAGCGACTAGAATGTTTCACTACGCCCACTATTTATCAGGTTTTGACTATGAGATTGTTTACAAAAGAACTACTGAACATTCTAATGCAGATTTTTTTGTCTCGTTTTCCTGTTGATGAAGCAATAAAAAATTACAGAGACCAATATGAATTATTTCAAATCGGACAAATTGAAACTATGCCAGTTACCAAAGAGAGGATAACTATACAAACAAGTAAAGACGAAGAACTAAACAAAATACTAATGAAATTAGAAAAGGGTGAGAGTTTACAACAAATTGGTTATAATGACAACGAATTCACTCTACAAGATAATTGCATATTCAGAGGTAATAGAATTATAATTCCAGGAACATTGAAATCAGAGGTACTGAAAGAACTGCACATAGGACACTTGGGTATGACAAAAATGAAAGGATTAGCAAGAAGTTACTGTTATTGGAAGAACATTGATAGAGACATTGAGGAGATGATTAAATCATGTAAAGAATGTTGTTTGACAAGAAATGAACCTATAAAAGTGAAAATACATCCATGGGAATTACCACAAAATGCTTGGCAAAGAATCCATATTGATTTTGCTGGGCCTATTGATGGTCTGAACTATCTTATAATTAAAATAGTTCAGACCATCAATAGGCCCAGCAAAATCAATATGGATTCTTTGCCAAGCATTTTGTGGTAATTCCCATGGATGTATTTTCACTTTTATAGGTTCATTTCTTGTCAAACAACATTCTTTACATGATTTAATCATCTCCTCAATGTCTCTATCAATGTTCTTCCAATAACAGTAACTTCTTGCTAATCCTTTCATTTTTGTCATACCCAAGTGTCCTATGTGCAGTTCTTTCAGTACCTCTGATTTCAATGTTCCTGGAATTATAATTCTATTACCTCTGAATATGCAATTATCTTGTAGAGTGAATTCGTTGTCATTATAACCAATTTGTTGTAAACTCTCACCCTTTTCTAATTTCATTAGTATCTTGTTTAGTTCTTCGTCTTTACTTGTTTGTATAGTTATCCTCTCTTTGGTAACTGGCATAGTTTCAATTTGTCCGATTTGAAATAATGCTTACACGAAGTGGATTGATGCTATACCTACGAAGAACACCACATCTGACTGGTGTATTAGAGAATTAAGGCGTATGTTTACAATATTCTGATTACCTATTACTCTTGTATCCGATAATGGACCTCAATTTGCTCCATATCATCCTGCTACGAACGGACAAGCAGAACGATTTGTTCAGACTATCAAACGAGCTTTACAAACGACTACTTCTGAAAAAGTAGATTTGAACCTAAGATTAAGTAGAATCTTAATGCAACTTCGTAAAGCACAGAATTCCACAGGTGACAATGCTTATAATCTTATGTTTGGTCGTAATATAAGAACTAGACTGGATCTGATGATGGATAACAAGAAAACTTCTGAAAAGAAAGAATTGATAATAAAGGAAGAGAGTAAATTGACAAGACAATTTAGAGTGGGAGAGAGAGTACAAGTTAGATCATACGCTGGTAGATGCAAATGGATATTTGGAACAATATTAAAGAAATTCGGAGAGTTAGGAGAAGTGGACGATGGCCGAAGGTGTCGAAGACATGTGGACCAGATATTAAGTTGTCATGCACCTTATGAGAGGGAAGATCATTTAGAAGGGAGGAACTGATATATCCTCCTTTCTACTTAAAACTCTTTAGTGCCATAAAATATAAACGTCAAATCTGTCTGTCTGTGTGTATTTTGATGGATGATCGATTGTGAAGATAAATAAAACATTAATTATGTATGTTTAATTGCATTTAATTACTATATAATATTTAGGAGCTGAATAATAACAATAAAAAGTTAGCCCCAGCTAGTTTTCATGGCGTTAGCATATACCTAATTTCTAATAGAGATAAAGATAGATATCCGCAGTAGCATTACTGCGGACTTTTTTGTAGATGAATTTATTCTATACAATTCATTCCTACATAATATTGTTATATATATAACGGATTAGACAGCATACGCCATGAAAACTCGCTGTGGCTAACTTAATTCCCGACTTGATTATCTCCTAAACATAATAGGTCCATAGTTATCATCTTGTCTTATTGAATTTCTGGTGCCACTCTGGCTGAGTGGTACCTTAACGCTGGTTAAAATTCAGGGCGGAGTATGCGAGGTGAAAGGTGTGTATTTAGAACACAGTACCTACATATTTAGAACATTTTGGTGCTAAGTGGAGTATTATATACCTACCTACTCTTTGCCGTCAAAAGTACATCTTAGTGCGAACTCTATTTAAAATATCTGAAATCTGAACAAATAATTTTCTGTGGGGGGCTTCGGAAATGTTTAATTCTGAATTACTTTCTAATCATCCAAAGATTTCAATCGACTCAGATCAAACTTATCTTTTGATCTTTACAATGATCCTGAAAATAGCTAGAATTATTGTTAAATTATTTCCTAGTTTTATATACACACACACACAGCATCAAGGTACAACACCGCAAGGTAATAATGTTCACATTTAGCAAGTTGTCAATTTTAATGAGTACCTATATATACCTACAAGCTTATTTTAGCTATATTCTGATTATTCGCCGTAATAATAAAGTATAGAGAAGCCCACACTGCACACTCACAGAGACACGGACACACGGTCGACCGTCAAGTCTCTCTCAAGTACCAAGTAGCGATACAGTGATGTGTTCGTATTCAACTCGCACCAGATCAAAGGCGCCGCCCCGGTCCCCGGTCCCCGAGCACCCCCGGGGGTTCTCAATGGTTTTTAAGAGAGCACCCTACCTATCTACTTGTAACCGACTTTGAAACTACGCTCACGTATGCAGTTTCATATGCACTATGCACTTAACTCATTTGATTGCAACTTAGCTTTAAAACCATCATTTTGTTTGCTGCAATAACTTACATAATAGGTACGGTTTTACACGAAGATCCTGGCTGGCCACTGTACCACACGATCTTATAAAAAAATAAGGACTTTCTATAATTTCTAATACACTTATGTTAGGTATGTTATTATGATATCAAATACACTATGTTGCAAAAAAAACGAGCACTTAAGATATATTGTAGTATATATATTAAAATAATTTATGTATATGTATTCTATGTTCTGAATGTATTTCCATGTTCAATTACGCGTGCTGGCCACTAATAATGAACATTCCAAATTTAAATTTCTACGTTTTATGACAAATATTCTCTAATTTTGTATTTAAAACTCCAACTAAACGCGGGATTTTTTCTCAATATTATCGTCAATTGTGTTATTATTAACAAAATATTCCTTAGTTTCACGACTTTATTGATGAATAGAAGTAGTGCACAAGTGCACTAGTTTCATTACGATATGGACAACACAATATTAGCTCTAGTAAAGTCGTCACTCTTCTCGATGAAGGTTTAGACTAATGTTATGTGGCACAGCAGCTTGGAATTACACGTTCTAAAGTTCAAAGGATTTGGAAGAGGTTCCAAGAGACTGATTTTCTCTGTAGAAGGCCTGGTTCTGGCAGAAAAAGATGTACGGAGCAGAGGGATGATCGATTCCTTGTCAGTCAAGCTCTTAGAAATCGACGAAAATCTTACAATTATCTAAAAACCACCTAAAAGAAGTGAGATTGGTGAGAGTTAGTAAATGGACTGTACGGAGGACACTTATCGAAGCAGACATACATTCTCACAGACCCGCTAGAGGACCAAAATTACTCCGTGGGCATCGCGTAGCAAGACTAAGATTTGGGCAAAATTTGTTACTATGGACAATTGAGGGTTGGGGTAGGGTTCTGTTTTCCGATGAGGCCCGTATATGTATTGTCTACATGGTGAAGACAGACGTCGGAGAGTACTGAGAAGACAAGGTGAACGTTATGCCGACGTGTGCTTTGAAGAGGTAACACCACACGGTGGGGGATCCTTAATGTTCTAGGCAGGAATAACTTCTGAAGCTCGTACGGAGTTAGTTTTTTGCCAAATGGGGCACTTAATGTACATCGCTATATCTCAGAAATTCTCGTTCCACATGTGCAACCTGCATTGGTTGTTATGGGAGACAGGTCCATTTTTATGGATGATAATGCTCGTCCTCATCGTGCCGTTGCAGTATCCGCATATATGGAGGAGGTTGGGATTCCTCGATTGGATTGGCCAGCGAGGAGTCCCGACCTCAACCTTATAGAGCATCTATGGGACGTACTAAAACGCCGGGTACGAGCTGTAACTCCAGCTCCACAAAACCTCACAGAGTTAAAAACTGTGATTCAGGCTGAATGGGAACTGATACCACAATAAACCATAAGAAACCTGATCGGGAGTATGAGAAAAAGAATGGCAGCTGTCATAACTGCGAGAGGTGGTCATACTCGATATTGATTTTTGTGTAGGTTCATTTAAAAAGGATTAATTAAAAAAATAATTTTAGTTTAATTTGTCACTTCATACTCATTAAAATTACTTAATAAAATGGTTTTTCATTTTTTTTATTCAATTTACCTCAGATTTCTACTTGTGATGATTAAAAAATGTAGAAATTCGATTATAATATGTTGAAACATCATAAATAATAATTATTGAAACATTATTGACTTCAAAATATAATGATAACCAATTAAGTTTTAAGTGCTCGTATTTTTTGCAACATAGTGTATATAATTAACTCAACCCACTCCAATTTGTAGAGATAGACAATCACAGTGCATCGAACTATATATACAAACACTATTAGAAAAGCAAGTTGTAGTTAATTACTAAATAAGATTTGTACATTAAAATGATTGACCACTTTAGTTTTAGTACTTGTTAACTTTCAGTTTGATTTTAAAAACTATTTAAAAACTTTTTTAATGTGTTTACATCTTTATTTGTTCATCTGATACTCTTTTATATTGTTTATTTAATAGTTTATTTTATATATAATTACACTAAACAACCGTTCCATAATTACTTACATAAAAAAAGAAGAACGTACTTCGCACAACGCATAAGCCTTGCAATTCAACGAGGAAACGCAGCCAGCCTTCTGGGTACACTTCCAATGTCTGGGAACCTGGGACAAATTTTTTATTTATAAATTTAGTTTTAGATTTTATAAGGTTTTTATATTATATTCTTTTTTTATGTAAGTAATTATGGAACGGTTGTACATTAATAAATATATTAAAAAAACGTCGGTTAAAAATACACGAAAAAAGGGCTTCATAAAACTTATGTTTAACTGATTTTGAAAATGTTATTTCGTTTATAACATGTTTAATATATAAATCTTTGGAGAGCAATTTTAATTTCGAACCCATAAAATATAGTTATTGCGTAATTTACTTCAGCATGTAATTAGTATGGGACAAACGTTATGAAGAATTCCAATAACAATTATGAATATTATATAAAGTAGGCTATGTCCGCCCCGACACCCCCCCCCCCCTACTTAAATGAACTTGTGAACCTCTGGGTTAGCATATATTTTGACAGCGACACTTTCGTTTCGGTCGAATGGCCTTGGACAGGCCAAAACGTTCATGTCCAACAAGGACCTGCCAGAGATAGCCCGGGGCCGAGAGGTCCGGCCTAACAATGTGCGAGCAAATTTGCTATGCCGGGCAAAGACAAGTACACAGAATTTGCCCGCACATTGTTGGGCCGGACATTCTCGGACCGGGCATGTCCTGCACAAGAATGCCGAGCAATTTGCTTGGCCGGACAAAGACAAGTACACAGAATTTTCCCGCACATTGTTGGGCCGGACCTCTCGGCCCCGGGCTATCTCTGGCCGGTCCTTGTTGGACATGAACGTTTTGGCCTGTTCAAGGCCATTCGACCGAAACGAAAGTGTCGCTGTCAAAATATATGCTAACCCCGCTTGTGCGGATTGAGAAATATGAAAATTGTTGTAACTATGCGTGCGTGCGCTAAGATATCGAAATTGCGAGTATTTTTAGAAATTACATAGAAGAAATTCAAATTACTGCCGAACGGGTTTTATTGCCACTAGAGCGACTGTCAGTCAATTCAGCCACAGTCAATCGCGATCAGTCAATGCGGATTTAGAAGAAAAAAAGGGAACGTTGGTATGCCGGTTCATACAGCCAGTCGCATCAATTGTAGATAGATTGGTGTTTGTAATTAGAATAGAGTGAAGCTCAACAAACATTAATCTGGAATATTGCACACACAGCGACCAGCGTTGTTCTTAAATATCGATAAATATCTGGGAGAACACTCAGCTAAGTACCTATTGTTGCTCGGGATAACGATGTAGCCTCATCAGTGAAAAATATCTAAGTTTATGTTTGAAATTATAATGTTGTCATGAGACAAAAGAATATTTCAGTGTGATCGCTGAAAGTTAAACAAAATTAATTCAGCTGTTTCTTTTTCTTGGAAACTATTCCAGACTGCCTGTCTGATAAACAATCATTTTCTTTAAAATATCCTATATAAATGCTAATTATTAATAATGAATTTTGAGATCGCAGACAATCTATCATCACGACTTTTATCCTAAGAGAGGTAGACAAAGACAATCAAATCCCATTTGTTACGATCCTGACATACCTCTTTCGCTTCATTTAATATTCATCATACATTTCATAAATTAAACACTGAGATTCGATATTATCAACAATAATAATTTAAATATCAGTTCGCCATGCGACATCAAGACCACATCCTTACATTATGAGTCGCGCGGTACTTTGTGCATAAAAGTGTAGGATGTGTGTCAGCAAAAGGAATGCATGATGAAGAAACGGCGATGTAGATCGACTGGTGAATGGAACACGAGGGTGGGACTGGTGGGGACAGTAGGACCCGGGCCCCTCCCTCCCCTGTGAAACTTATCTGTCCTACTGTTTGAACAACGCTGGGGTAGCACCTTGCCTAATATTTATTACTCTTTTATTTCGTGAACTGATATTTCTGTTTGTGGAACTCTCTAGTATACACCAAGAATAAGGACGCGAACATAAGAAAAATATTTTTTGTTTTCTTTTTGAACTGTCAACATGATAGTTGGCAAGTTCATAGCTGTTCAGCATTTATCTATCTGCCATGGAGGTTGTTCAGAAAACAAAACTTAAGGACCGTTGCTCTCAGATATCTTGTATCTGTCAAAATATGACTAATCTCAGTTAATCCTGGAAAGTTGAGTTTGTTTATACATTTCCTTACCACACAGTTCATAGTTATTAATTTTAATTGGATTGTGCCATATTTTTACTATTTAGGGTTCTAAATACCCGTAGTTTCCAAAACGAGCATTTCTTTTGCGTTTTGGAAACTATGGCTATTTAGAACTCTTAATAATGATTCAGTGATTTGCCATATTTTTTACAGTTATAAGATGACCTTGACCAAAGGCCCTTAATTAAATTACTAAATACTCCATCATCCAGGTTTTAACTCAATTACTCATTCAATATATTTAAGTAATTTTACAATGAAAAATGTAACTTTACAATAAGTATGTATTTAGATGTAGGTATCAACTATTATGGTATCAATACTTCTCATATAACCAACCAAATATAAAATATACTAGTACAAGGAGGTAGTTTTCTACGCCTGTCAATTAATATAACGATCTCTGCAGGGGACTTTCTAACAGACTCTCGTATACTCCTGACTCCTGACTCCATCTATAGAAAAACGTTTTGATCTTTGAACTGTTATTGTCCAACATTAACCCATCTCCAAATGAGTATTTTATTGTTCTGCGTTGCTATTGTTTACCTATTCAAGTACCTCTATATTTAATAAGAGTTAGGTTACAATTGTTGTACAATTTCACTCTGTTAAATTATGAGGAATGACTGATAAACTAAAAATAAAAAATAATTAACATATGATTCATATTACTTATTAAAAAAATCAATCTAATTTGTGTAATAAATTTACAGGGAATCCTCGTTTGGGAGTCTGGAAGAAAAATGTTCGATGTGTGCTGTTCAATATCTCAAAAGTTACATGTCACGCAAATATTGAAATCGGTAGATGAGCCCTCGCTAAACAAAACACTTGCCGGAATTTTTTCAACGAGATACACATTCGCCAGCATTTTTCATTATTTCAATTTCACTGTAATAAGTGCACGCACTGCTTTACATGAGAATATATATTTAATACCGATTTAAATATTATATACCTAACATATAACATATACCTACATAATATATAATTTATTATACCTCTACTTTAGACTGTTTGTTTTACTCTGTTGCCGGACTGTCCACACACAGACTAATGACAATACGAGAAGTAGGTAGTGCAGACAGTTTTCAGAGCCAACGTCTCAAGATGTTACAGGTAGGTGTAGATAGGTAGTAGGCATAGTGAGAGTGAGGTAAAGTAAACACAAGTTGTTATCTGCGTCTGTCCACAGTGTTGTTTACATCTTGGAATTAACCTCCACTGAAGACCCGACAGAGATCTCCGCAAAGATTCGTCAAAACTAACTTACAGAACAGAACAGACTACTTTATGAAGTTCTGTAAAACCACTGAAGAACCAGTTTCAGGAAATATTATAAGATGTATTGTACCCAGAGATTCAGAAAAAAAACGTCAGAACAAAACAACGGATCGAGTAGATTGTTTTGCACAAAGATAGTTTGAGGGGCAGAGAGTGATATAAGTAAGCATTTTTATCCCGGAAATTCTTATACTTCCAAAAATGTTCAATAGCGAAGTTAGGGCAGAAAGATCATATATTACAGTTAATTGAATACTGTTGTTATTGTATGATGCTTAGATACCTCAGAGTGTTTAATAACAAGCTCTACTTTATGATAAAGACTCATCAAATTGATATTATATTATACCAGAATTAACTGTCACCAATCTCCAAATACAAACCATTGAATACAAGAAATGCGAATGCCAAATATGAGACTAATTTATGGAAAAATCACAAACTCAAGTCCCAGAGACAGCTGTCTTGATCATACAGTAGATCACAAGTAGTATGTAAATGTAGTAAGTAAGAGTAGTCTCATCTACAAGTCGGTGATGTTGTTCCTCATGTCCCCGCCCGGAGACCGTGTAGCAGGTAGCCTGAAGCTCGAGACGCGACCCACATCCTTTCAGTTCATTTACACTATCTCTGTTTGTAATCACAATCTTACAAACCTCTGATGTGGATGTGACTTCTTGATGTCTCTGAGGACCTTAACAGAGTAGATACGACAACTCTTATATATTACATAATACAAATTGTTAGTTGCACATTTACTATGACGCAAGTGCTTTTGGGAATCTTATTCAGGGCCGGAGGAGTAGCAAATGGTAAGGACCCCGTGTCTGGGAGTAAAAAAATAATTTTATAGATTTACCACCTACCGACCGTTTGTTGACACGGGGATGTTCAAATAAATTATAACTAATACATTTAGGTCTCCTATCAAAAATCAGTCATTTTAGGTGTTAATGATTAGATCGAAATATTCTAGAAATAACCGCAGCGAAATTATTTTTTTGTAGATATAGATTACTGAAAAACATTTTCACCAATAAAAAAATTAAATAAAAATATGTGTTTACGTAAGAAAGCCTTTTGAACATAATTCTTATATTTTTTTTACTTATCCGGTATGGATCAGCCAAAGTCCCCACCAAAAACATAAATGTAGTAGGTAGTAGATTTAATATTAAACAAAACTAAATATTTTTCTTTTAAGAATTTTTGACTTCAAAATAAAAGATTATACTGATTATATTCTAAAATAAAATAAAAAGTCTTAAATTCACCAAATCACTACACCACTTATCCAATTTATTATATCACCGATCTTTATATATTGAAGAAATCTAGACACGCAATAATATTGCATATTACCTACTAGGTATTTCTTTTATTTCTTGTGAAAAAAAAAATACTTACAAAAAATCTTAGCAAATAGCAAAGTAAGTCTTAAAACACTAAATAACTACGGCACAAAAATAGTCCGATTTAGGTTTTATTGTTGCAGATATATAGACTGAAAAAAATCTTACAACATTCTCATTTACACAGACTTTGTACCTTACGATGTAACCAGAGACACAGTAACAGTGTCCACTTGACGCCAGTTGTCTAGCAAGTCTGTTGTTGCACTTAATGGCCCCAGATGTCACTTCTTTAACAGACATAAGTAACTAAGAAGAAAGCTTTACGTGCCCTCCGATCCACTAAAAGTCGATTGAAGCACATAATCATAAAGAAAATTGGTGCTTAGTATTATTGGCACTAGTGGGGCCCCCCGGTCTCAAGCCAGGCTCTACCAATTAGGAAAGGAGACGACTACTGCTTAAAATAATCCGATATTTGTTTTATTGACGCAGATCTGTATCTGAAAAAAAATAGGACCAAAACCTAAAAATATTCCGGTTTTCATTTTATTAACGCAGAGCTATTGGATGTTAGTGTTGAAAAAAAAAGATCTTTTAAAAAAAAGCGTACACGACATAATTATCTAGATTCTAGATTTCTTCAATACCCACATATAAAACGTATTAATACGTCAATATAACCAAAATTGCATTTTTTTTATTTCTTTCTGTAAAGATGTTTCGGTCCAATATTTTTCAGAAGGCAAAATATTTAAAAAAGTATGTAACGGATCTACCTCAGGATCTACATTTTAAATACCAACAGGTAGTTTATTCTTGACTCAGATTTCAAGTTCAAATCCTGAATTTAATTTCGTTGCGACGGCGACAGTAGAATTGAAATTGAATTTTGTTTTATGATTTAAATTAGGATTGAAATGTATGTCAAGAGTAACCCCAGATCTGCGTCAATAAAACCGTAATCGAAACATTTTTGAGGCCTAATGATTTGGTAAAAAAAAAAAATTTTGCGGTAGCAAAGATTTTTCAGTATAAAAAAAAAATTTCAATACTAACAGATCTGCGGCTGAAAATAACACGGAGGGGTTTAGTCATGCCCCCCCCCCCCCCTCTGGCCCTTAGGGCCCCTGAATAACATTTGCTACGGGCCCCGCGTATTCATAGGTAGGTAAAACCCACAGATCTGTGGTAAAACCACACAAAACGTGTTTATTGCTGATTGAATTATTGCTAACAATAGAGCATGCCTGCTTGATTTTCCAGTTTATTTTTATACATCAGATAAAATATAGGTGTAGGTAAATTTTATTTATTTATTTTTTATTTTGAAACAAATTGTCTATTTCCTTATACAAGTATATTTTAGGAAAAACGATGTAAATATACGACACAATGATTGCACAGATAAAGATAGAATTTAATTTCCGTCACGATCGCAACGTTAGATATTGTGAAAGCGTATTTCCAATACATGCTATTCCCAAAATTCCTTATATGCGCTGTACCACGGTACCACCCTGAGGTACCACCCCTGCTAACGTCTACAGTGTACACTGTTGACTGAAGACACAATTTCCGGAGAATGTGCGAGCAAATAAACGGGATTCCGCGCAATTTGTGCCTAATTGCCGCCACGTTACATAGGGGCGACGTGTTAGTGTACGTGTGGCGCCATCTAGCGACGAGTGGCACACTTACAGAACATATTGTTGTGTATTTCTATTCTCACAGATAATATAATAAGTACTATTATTATAATTATAAACAGAAACAAATATTCTTATTATAATAGACATTATACTTATATATATTTATCATTTATGTCTATATAAAATTAATATTATAAAAGGTTATTTTTATTAAAACATTAAAATAATAAAATCAAATACATACAGTATAAATAATGTAAATAAAATATATAAAACTCGCAAAAAAAGTGTGCGTAGGCCGGGAATCGAACCCGGATCAACTGCTTGGAAGGCAACTATGCTGACCATTACACCACCAACGCTGTGAACGTTAATATTAAATAACCGCTCTCTACTTATGATAATACAGACAATGCTTTGTACATATTCATGCCTATGTTCTATGGTAAAAGGCAGGAAGTAAGTAAGGTCATTGACATGCGAGTCCGCCAAACATATTCACTCTTATTAATAAACTCGAAGTAGCGACGTAGTAACTAAACTGTTTTTCGTCTCCGTCTAACAAATCTGCAATTCATTATGATAGACGGAGACGAAACACAGTTTAGTTACTACGTCGCAACTTCGAGTTTATTAATAAGAGTGAATGTGTCTGTGAAAGAATCCACCTAGACTAATAAGTTCTCTTCACTTAACTAGCTATTGTCTGCGGTTTCACCCGTGTCGTGTTAGCGCCTGAAAAAAAGCAATATTTAATTATTAATCTTTTTTTTTTATTTTTTTATTTTTTGCCTCACAGGTTGCCTTACAGCTCCCAAAACCGTGTTACGGTCAGTTCCAGGGTACCCAGCAGAAGACCAAGAGTCCCTCGTTTTACCGATGGTATTTGCGAAGGTATACTTAACGAGTGGCCAATAAAAATTAAATACTGTTCATTGGTAAGCGCATTACTTGAGAACGGATCTTTGGCTATTTTTTTCAAAATGTTCGATATTGTCTGAATCATGTTTTAGGGAAAGAAAAATAAATTAGAAAAGTTGTCCGGAAAATTCGAAAATTCCGGAAAAACTGAAAGTGTATTTTTTCCATGGAATTTTAGCGAAGTCGGGGCGGAATTCTAAAAAATATTATTACTTTAATCCAAGATACGATTTGTATCAAAAGTTATAGGTAGTAAGACAACTATAGATGGAATAATCGCAATTCCTACATGTTTCTCAAAATCCGTTTAGTTGAGGAGTGCGGGCGATTGAGGAAGCCAGATGAGCCAGATGAGTCATCGTTCTCCGCATAGGTACTTTTGTAAGCATCATCCAAATCTGAGTATAGTCGTGGGCTCATATACGTATTATATAGTTATGTATCAGGAGACTGCCAGACTGGGCGCCTGAGGCAGAGTCCGCTCTGAAGAGATCATTCCATACAAAGCATCAGTAGCAGTACCATCAACTCTCAGTACTCAGCACCGTCTGTAGCAGTGCAGCACACTCGCTTTGTGATTGTGATCCACATTATATTTGTATGTATCTCATAACAAGAAAAATCGTCGAGTGCCTGACAAATATATGAGAATCGCGGCGGCTTATCAAAGCTAATTAAAATTTCAAAGACAGCGCAAGAGGGGCGTCTTGAACCTCCGCAGCTCTACACGGCTCTGCGACAATACAGAGTGTCGGTACTACCTACACAGTACACTACAGACGTAATCAGGGCTAATAGAAGCGCGTGTGACGCTTTGATCTGAGCTCAAAGGACCGTCTGCCGCCCGCCGCCCGCCGCGACAAGTGTCACACAGAAACTTGTAGAGGTGGCATCAATATTCGTGAAAAAAAAAATGAAAATTACAGTAATATTACTATATAGGAGTATAAAATTACAATATATTCAGTGGTTTTGGAAAAATCGCGAAAATGGGTGTAACATTTTCTAGGTAAAGATAATTTTCCTCTGAAATTGGGAATTGCTCCCTTTAAATATTTAGCTATTATGGTATTTTTTTGTTTTACAACTTTTACAACTGCTCCAGTCCCAGAGTTCTTTATTATCTTCAGAAGTGCAGATCCTTAAATTAGAAATCATAAACGCAAACATAAACTTTCCACTCTATTAATCCACTTTAATTGTGCACGTAGGTAGATATATTTCCCACGACTTCGCATCTCCCTCCCTCCCTCTATATAATGAGTAAAGAAGCGAAAGAGGTAATATCATATTATGGCATTCGATTGTTGGGATAAAAGGCGTGATAATAGATATATAATATTAGAGGCACGATATACATTCTCTAAGTTTGTACAACGTTTATTAGTAATGCGGTTATTGTATTAATAAAGTCAGGTCTAGTAGATACTAAGTCTAGGTTAGTTCTCAAATCACGCTGAAGAGCGGCGCGGCTATAGGCGGTCTAGGGCGGTCTAGGGCGGTCTAGGGCGGTCTAGATGTGTAGGATACTGTTTTGTTTAGGACAAGTAGTGACAGTAGGTACCATAATTGATTCTTTTGTACTTTCATTGCTGACTGTATACTCAAGTACTTACCTACTTGCTACTTTGTGTACTAACAATATTGAAATGACAATCCCGTATTAATATATTGGACTTATTTCAAACATTACTTAGAAATAATTTAGCATATAGTACTTATTCAATATATCTAAGTGAAATCGTCGTTATTTTTTTAATGAGCCTAATCGAATAGGAAATATGGGTGGTAAAATAAAAGATAATTTTGCCCCCGTTTTCTCTTTCATAATTTATCACGAAGCTCTTAATTTTTAAAGCGCTGTTAAACGTTTTCTTTGTAGTTTTTGAAAATTCAAAATAATAATTATTTTATAATTTTGACCAATTATAACGCCGGTTAGACAGCATACGTCATGACAACTCGCTGCGGCTAATTCTTTTTTTGCCTTGATTCCTTCCCTTAGTTACAGACAGACGCATATCCTGCTATCCTGGAAAATAAATGTATTTTTAGAACGTGGCTCTTAATAAAATTATATATTAAAACCAATTATACTTAACTATCTGTGCCTTGTGGTTGCACCCGCATTTGTGGTTATTGTTCAGCTCCTTTGGGTCGTAGCGTGACGTTATATCAATCATTCCCCAAATCCGACTGATAGTTCCAGATATTAGCGCGTTGAAACAAACAAGATTTATTATTAGTATAGATAAAGTTATCGAAGTTTTCCACTGTATATTTGCAAAGGAATGTTAATGATTGTTTATTAAGTATATGAAGTGTTTAATCAGACAGTAACAATCTGCTCGACCCTGTTATCAAGTTGAACGTCAATCTGTTTACTAAGCTCGTCCCCTCTAAATGTGAGGTGACAACTCAGGAGCAGGAGCGAGCGTCTTATGTTGGTGTTATCTGATAACGCACCAACAACACGCGTCGATAACTTTATATAACTCATAGAGCCACGTACTGTGCATGTACTACATTATATACCTACTTATATACTCAGAATACAGAATAGTCCAAAAGCGTCGTTATATTGTGTCCAAAAAATATGCAATTCCACACCCGATTTACCAATAATTTATGAATATTTTTTTATTATTAGTAGATAGGATAATATTAATAAAACCTACATACCTAATATATTTTATGTTGTTATTATTTTTTCTTATATTGTATTTTTATTAAGAAATACAACAACCGGGTATATACTCTATGTTAGTGTACTATTTTGTGGCCTCAGTTAGAAGAATTATATCTGGCCTTACATCATATACCTACAATGTTATATCCAAATTAATTATTGAATTGGAGATTCTTTGTAGATAGATATACTAATATACAGATGTTTACTCTGGACGTTTGTATCTAGGTAGGTACTTCACTTGAAATAATGTAAAGAAGCAACTAGGATAAGATTTATGTATAGGCAATAGACATGCAAAGTGTTCACACAATGACATTGACCTTGTATTTTAACTCACGGACTTTCCTGCATTAAAAGTGCAGTCAGGCCTCAATGATACCATCAAAAGGGCTCTTGCGTCAATAGAAGTCCCTGCTCTCCTAGTGCCAACGGGAATAATCCGGGAAGACGGCAAGAGACCCGATGGAATGACTCTGATTCCCTGGGAGCGAGCTCAGACCCTTTTATGGGACGTATCGTGGACACATTAGCCCCGTCTCATCTCAGGGAAATATTGCAGTAATCAAAGCGGGAGCTGCAGCGAATATAATGTAGTCAATTATTGAGAACTACAAATTTGTGCCGTTTGGTGTAGAAACTCTAGGTCCGTGGGGTTCAAATGACAAAAATCCCCACGACTGAATATATTTTCTGGTGACAAGAGGGCAGACTCCTTCCTCGCTCAACGAATCAGCATCGCGATATAGCAAATCATGCAGGTTTATTTAGTTATTTTTAATGTTTAGATTAATTTATTAATAATTAAATTATGTAATAAATTCTATATTAGTTAAAAATAAAATATAATAATTTAAGTAATTGTAAGTAGTACAACAACAACACACTGTCTGTAGAGTATAGAGTATACTGTATGTAGCACAAAGTTAATCTATCAACGAGACCATTAAAACTAATAACAATTTATAAAAGTGCCTATAATTATATTTCTGTTCATTCTCAAACACAATTGCTTTTCTTACCAATTAAAATATTTACACGAACAACTTTATGTTTCCTCTTGTATATATTTACTTTGTGTTTACTGACTGATATATTGTACCTATATACCTACCTACTTAGTTTGAGTACCTACTGCAGTACCAACATTAGTATTTACTATTATTATGATCTTGAGTTCATACAAAAAAAATCAGTTTTCTCATTTTCCGTGTAACTTTTCCTAAAACCCTTATTCAGACTATTACAAACGAATTTTAAAATATCCAAATCGGTCCACCCCTCCTCAAGTGATGCGCTTAAAATATCAACGAACAGCAATATATATAATTATTAAGATTATAAGTATCTACATGCAGACCGTATACCTTTATAACACGCGACAGGTGTTTCATGAAGCACTAGTATAGATAGAGTCAAGAGTTATATTAGCGTGAGATTAGGATGACCTGCTTCAAGTTCAAGATCAGTCTCGGTAATAAATAATATAGATATACCTAACGATATTTTAATAACCAAACACGTTACCTATATATATCTAGTCTAAAAATTATATATATGTAGTTATGTACGTATCAACAATATTATGTAGGTATGTAAGTAAATATGTTTGTTTATGTGACCTTCTTTTCCGTCAAAACAGAGCAACGGATCCAAAAATATTATGTCATATTTCAAAATTCACGGCCGGAGCCGGGCGGAAAGCTAATATTCCAAATAATGTGAAAATGAAATGTGGCTAACTGTGACGTGGCACAGCTCACAGCTGCGTCAACAAATTGTAACTATTGGAGCCAGAAACGTTGCATGTCACATAGCCCGAATATTCTACTAATATAAACACTGTACGTCTGTTCACTTGCTGTCACAAAATGTCTAGTCTATTTTACATACTTGACAATTATAAAGTCTGTCAAGTTTTGTGTGAGTCTGTATACTGCACTGCATACTAAAGTACATCGATACACACAACATGCAAGTACCAATCGGCATTAACCTTACTTATCATAAGAATTTAATTTAAAAAGGTACCTATCTAATTATTCGTACAATTGCATACAACGTAGTAAACATTAGCTAGTATAACTACACTGTCCTATATAGATGTAGCTGTAGGTATTGGTCAACAGTCAGTACATGTGTCAGTTGGAACTGTAATCTCATTAGTCGTCATTCAGTGAACACAGCCAGCTTCCGGGAACGTCGCTTATAGGAGTGGCTTTGAGCGTCATGTTGACTTACTACAATACAATGTACCACGATCGTGATTAGTTCAATATTGAAAACTCTGAATGTCTCTGTAAAGACGCAGTCAAACGTAAAGGGAAGAAAGTAGTTAGGCCCACGATCCAAATAATAATATGTAAATTTTAACATATTCCTAGGGTACTGTTGAATAGCATTTCAATCAAATTATGTACCCTTCATGTAGCGTACCTTTCTGGCATTATAATCTGTTTCATTATTTTGACATCTGTATGCGGGAAAATATTTGTATAGAAATAGTAAATAGACTTCTCGTGTTTCGCACTTCTTCTAAAAAATAACAGATACCGTCTGATCCAGGTTCATTAAGTGCAGCCTGGCTAAAAGTGAACACTGTTACTGGTACTGTCTCTAAGATGTGTTCTTCTATTTGCTGACTTGAGCTACCTGTCATCTAATAACATATCAAGGTATATGACAAAAGGAAAAACGTTTTACGATTATTGTACATTCGATGAAATCGGCATTCTTTGATTTTGTGGACTGTGGATGGATCAATGGATCACAACAAGGTATTTAATATTTGTAAAACTAGTTTAAACTAGCGATATGTATCTGGTAAACGTAGGTTCTAAACCACTTTGGTAGTTGGTAGCAGACAGTGAGTTCATTTCCTATCTGCCACTCACTGCCTCCACGGCTCCACCCTCCGTCGACACTTGCTGTCTTGTCTCGTCGCATGTTCACGACTATTTGTGCTGATTTGGTGTCAACAGCAACATCACCTAGATCAATCGTTTGTAGTAAAACTATTTGAGAAAAACGGTTATTTCTCAAATTGCATCAGTAATAATATTTTTTTTAAATGCACGAACCAAATAAGTTCGTTAGGAAACGGCTTTGTAATAAAGCCGCAAAGTGTAAAAAAGTGATATTTAGGTCTCCGCGATCCCTACTGCCGACTGCCGACTACTGCGGTCTCTAAATTTATTGGTGGTTAGAGAAGAATTCGGATTGAAAGATGATGTTGTGAACAAAATGTAGACAACAGTTGAATGAAGGATGAAAGTTTGACTAAGTAAATGGCAAAATGGTTAGACAATGCCGATAGAGGGCGCCCTCGATGTTGGCATTGAACAAATTAAAAACTTTATGATTGAAGGCAATTGAAATTGTTCAATGAAATCATAATGTTGAAAAATATTATTTAAAAAAAATACTAAAAAAAGTCGCCCCCGGGTGGGCTCGAACCACCAACCTTTCGGTTAACAGCCGAACGCGCTAGCCAATTGCGCCACGGAGGCTCATGCTAGCGGAGCCGAAATTTACTATTGCTTTTGTAAGACGAATTTTGTGGTAAAAAGAGATAATTTTGTTAGAACGAGAGGAAAATAAACTCACGCGCAGGCTTTCGCGCGTCCGCGTCCAATACAGCCTTTTTTGTGGCGGTTTTTGTTGTTATGTATGAGTAAAGCCTCCAGCATCCCTACTATATTTTAGGTTATGTTCTCTCATCTCACTATGCTCATTGTTCTCGTAGCTATTTCTAAATGAAAGTGTGTTGGTGTCGCTAGATAACTACAGCTCAGTGTGAGTCTGTGACTTTGTGAGTTATGTTTTATTGATGAATTATACAAAACTACCGTGCTTTGTTTTCTCTTGTGGCTGTGTTGTTCTGTTGTGGATCATATCATCATTCATAAACTAATAGGTACCTAAGTAAAGTGTATTGTGGAAGTGTCACGTTTAGTTGTTGCTAAAGTTTACATCCGTTTTAACAAGTGTACACTGTGTTATTTGCAAAATAATAATAAGTTAAATAGCAACAAAACAAGAGTAAACAATAATCAATAAACTGCGGTCCGAGATGACGACGCGAGGTGGCAGCACTTGTTGTGCCGCAGCTGTGGAGCACGCGGGGCTGCCGGGGCTGCTCAGAGATCTACAACGTCTCTCGGAAGACCAAGACTCGGCAGACATCTTATTCATTCTCGGGCCTTCGGAAGAAAAAGTATATGCCCACAAAATAATTTTAATAGCAAGGTTAGTAAAAAAAATTCCCGTACCGGGAATCGAACCCGAGCCTCCTGGGTGAAAGCCAGGTATCCTAGCCACTAGACCATACGGGAGTTTTTAGATTGATCAAAAATAACGTACATATATTTTGCGTAAATATTTTTCTATTTTTCATTATTGTTGCAAAGTTAAAATAATTTTCCATTCATTATGAAAATTAAATTATACAGTTCTTCTATTTGGCAATAGGTAGCGCTTAAAATTGTTAAAGAAACAGAGATTTAAAATCAAATGATAAACAAGTTTATAAAGTCACAACTCTGAATAATATATGAATAATAACCAGCTCGACTCCAATTTCTTGCAAAGAATTGAAAGAGTACCGAGTAACGTGTTCTCGACTTCCAAAGTTGACGTAAAACAAAAAGGACGTCCTTCTTTACATGCAAATGTACCATATGTTGCGTCACGAGTCACGGGTCACGGGTCACGGGTCGCGGTGAATAACTAAAATAACATGGAGACATGGAGGCAACCCTGATATACGAGCTTACTTCTCTCACTACAGCCATATTTTGTTAGATAGCTCATTCTTTCTGAATTTTTATTGCTTTACTTTCGCCAAGTGATGATGTCAGCATTCAAAATCAATACGATCTAGCCTTTTGTATAGAATAGTTGATGTTATTTGTACACCTACACAAACTCTCACAATGTCCTTCAGTGGCAGTTGGTATAGGTTTGTTTGTTCCTTGTTCCTAGTAGGTATATACTATATAATAAGGCACGGGCAGGTGTTACCGAGGTGTTATATGATTAATTTAAGAAGTTCCCGTCAGTTCCGCCCAACTAAAGTTATTAGATCAATCTTGCCAGTACGGAGTCTGGCGTTAGACGCTACGTGTTTCTATAATCTCTCACTTGTTATAAAAATGTGTACTTAGTACTTACTGTTACACTTACTTATCATTACGACTTTTTGAAGATTACAATAATTACAAAATACTGGCAATGCCTTATTTTCAAATATATCAGTATGGGAACGCCCCCAGGGATGGGCAGTTTAACTTCAAGTTTTACACATTATTGCAAATTACATAAATATGAATAACAATTTCAGCATCGTGTATGTAAAAGTTAATGTCCTATGATCTATTTAAGAGTCTATCATGTTTACTGTTAATATAGTATAAGAGAATAAAGTCAGGGAAAACTTAGCCCCAGTGAATTTTCATGGCGTAGGGAGGTATGCTGTCCGTCAGAGATATAAAAAAATAATTTTGCGATTTTAACTTGTCGTGCGTGCAATGGGCCGCGTCGAGTTATACGGTACTGCATCGGGGGCCCGTCGAGGTGCAGAATGCTGCGATCGAGACAATCGAAGACCTTTATTACTTAGGACTTTCTCAAAACAATTTTATAACAAACGCCAAAGACAGTATTCTCGACCTAGTTTTCAGTAATTTACCAATTTTAACCAGTACAACTGCTGATCCTCTATTGCGTGAGGTCTCACACCACCCGGCGCTCCAGATACACGTAGCAGATTTATACATAACTCCCTTCACAGAGAAAGTTCAGTCTCGTTATTTATACTCTAAAGGTGACTATCAAGCACTTAATATATTTTTTAACAAAACCGAATGGGATGATTTATTAGTGTGCGACTCCGTGGAAACGGTTGTTGAGCGTTTTTATGAAGTATTGTATAAGGGTCGGAATCTCTTTGTGCCTCAATCCAAAGAACATAAACTTCGTTACCCGGTCTGGTACAGTTACTCTTTAATAAAAATTATAAAAGAAAAATCAAGAGCGCATCTAAAATGGAAACGCTCAAAAAATCCACGTGACTACGATGACTTTTCTTTGCTGCGAGCACGTCAAAAGAGAGTTCAGGAACAATGCTTACGACGGTACACTGAAAGGGCTGAAGAACTCATCAAGTACAATCCAAAATACTTTTGGAGCTATGTAAAGGCAATGCGAGGCGGATCCAGTTACCCAAAGCAGTTCACTTTGGATAGCAACACTTACACCGACGGCGAGTCAATTTGTTCTGCCTTTAATAATTATTTTGAAAGTGTATTTATGCAACCTTCCATATCTTATGCACATCTAGACCCAGTTATGGAAACTCAAAGCGGTGATATTATATCCACTATTGAAATATCTGAAGTATTAGTTTCAAAGCATTTGCGTTCGCTCGACACCTCGAAGGGCCCCGGATGTGATGGTATACCTCCCTTATTTCTTAGAAACTGTGCTGAGAGCCTGGCTTACCCTATAACTCTTTTATTCATGCGATCGGTTGGGGAGGGTGTCTTCCCCAGTGTTTGGAAAAAAGCTCATATAATACCTATCCACAAAAGTGGACCAAAAACTGACATAGCTAAATACAGACCAATATCGATCCTTAACGCTATAGCTAAGACATTTGAGTGCATAATATATGATAGCATCTACAGTGTAATTTCCCCTAAAATCCCTTATAACCAGCATGGTTTCCTTAGAAGACGTTCCACTACTACAAATTTGGCAAATTTCTCTAGTTATGTTTTGGAACAGATGGAAAAAGGCGGTCAGGTTGACGTGGTCTACACGGACTTTGAAAAAGCCTTTGACCGGGTGGACCACGTCATTCTCTTGGCTAAACTCCAGGCGCTGGGTATACACGGAGACCTTCTGCGTTGGGTGCGATCTTACTTGCTTAACCGTTCTCAAGCCGTGGTCATTGGGGGATTCAGGTCGAGTTTCGTGATTATACCTTCCGGTGTGCCACAGGGCTCTCACCTCGGTCCTCTTTTTTACTGCGCCTACTTGTACGACATCTCTACTTGTTTTACGTATTCAAAACACATACTGTACGCTGGTGATAAAAAGGTCTACATGCGCGTAAAGTCTACTGATGACTGCATCCGGTTACAATGTGATCTTAATAAACTAATAAAATACTATGATATTAATAGAATAACTATAAACTCAACGAAATGTCAATGCATCAGTTTCACGCGTAAAATTTGCCCTTTACTTTATCAGTATAAAATAGGTGACGCGGTGATTGGGAGGGCCGAGGTGGTTCGGGACCTGGGTGTCCTTTTGGATAGTAAAATGCTCATGCGTGACCACGTCGACGCTGTTTCGGGGAGGGCTTTTAGGAATCTCGGCTTTGTTATGAGAGTGAGCAAACAATTCTCCAACTCGAACAGTCTACAACTACTTTACTTTGCATATGTACGAAGTTTACTTGACTATGGCAGCTCCATATGGTCCCCTCATTATACGGTCTACATAGATCGCATTGAGCGTCTACAAAGAAGATTCCTGAAATTTCTAAATTATCGATCTAATACTACTGCCTATACCTATATTGAAAACTGTCGCGCCCTCAAACTTCTAACACTCGAAGAGAGGCGCACTTTGACAGACATGTTATTGCTTTTTGACATCATCCGCGGCCTGCTCGACTGTCCTGAGCTGCTGGCGGGGATATCCCTTTGCGCGCCCGGGCGACGTACTCGACGTACTCGGCGCACGCTGCTGTTTGCCTTACCACGACACTTTACTAATTATGGACAGAATTCAGTGTTATCTAGACTGGTACGCACTTATAACAATGAATTCCAAGATATCGATATATTCTTTGAATCAAGAAAAAACTTTAAATTGTTTATAACACAAAAAATGTTTTCGACAATAAAATAAAATCTAAAAAGGCAAAAACTAATCTGTATAATTAAATAACAAACTACACACACGCACACACACACATACACACAAACACCAACACACACCATTGAATTCAGGGCACGTTCGGTACATTATTTACTATTATTTAACTAGGAAACCTTTAATTGGCCTTATTAATATATCTATTTTTAGTATATAAGTTGCAAGAATGTACGCTGTTGTTTTCCTAAATAAAATAAATAAATAAATATGCGAATATTACAATTTGTATAAACCGATATTGTACCTACTCTTGCTAGTATACGATCGTAACCTGTATGTATATAGTAGGTACCTACTTATATTTCTTGGTAACGAGGTTTTGTAGTTGACAAGTATGTAATTACAATTCGCAGCAATTAAAACTAAAACAACAACTCCCGCAACACAGAAATCATAGTTATTTAAATTGTAAATCTTAATTGTTGTTTATGAAACGCGGCGCTGAAAAAAGCATCTTGCAGGTTTCCGCACGTCACAAGCAAATAACACACAGACTTTGGAAAATAATTGTTTAAAACATGTCAAATGCTAAAGGGAAATTCTTGTTGTTATAATGTGTTGTTGTAACAAAACCTTTTCCTTGAACAGTGAACGAACAACAACTGAACCCCTTTAATAATTAAAAGTTATAAGCAATTTTCATTCATAAGTAGGTATTTGCTAAACTTTGAAATTTATTTATAGCTACCTATATATAGTTTTTAGGTATTTTTATGAAGCACAATACATTCCTCTTGTTATAATATATTTCTTACAATAAACTTTTCAAGTATCGATATTATTTGGAGGTACCTACTGTACCTACTGTAAAGATAGAGTTCATGAACTCTTACAAAAATAACCTTTTGTTGCGCCAAGAAAGCTTTCATGATATTCTATACTAGCGGACCCGGCAGACGTTGTCCTGCCCAAACGTTGGCTTGCCTGCACTACTCCTACCCCTACCCCTACCCCTACCCCTACCCTTATCACTTAGGGGTTCGAAAAATAGATAGTAGCCGATTCTCAGACTTACTGAATATGCATACAAAATTTCATAAGGATCGGTCAAGCCGTTTCGGAGGAGTATGGGAACGAACATTGTGACAGGAGAATTTTATATATTAGATTTTAATATTGTCCACACGCGAAGCCGGGGTGGATAGCTAGTATAAACATATTAGAAATAGCTGTTTCCCACGACTTCTAATTTCAAAATGTTGACACTTCATACATAGCTTTTGTCATGTTCACCTCTGCCCAACCCGTTCCCGTCGTCATGCCGTGATAATAAAAAGTATCCTATGTTACTTCTAATACCTCCAAGAATATATGTGCGTAGTTTTTGTGTGAAAGCGTAACAAACAAACTTACATTCGCATTTATATTAATAGGGATACCTATTGACACAATAGACTGCACAGAGCTGTAGCGTCACAACCACACGGCGACTTCAGAGACGAGGGTGGGCACTGTGGGCACTGTGGGCACTGTGGGCACTGTGGGCACTGTGGGCACTGTGGGCACTGTGGGCAGCCTATTGTTGATGTGTCACTCTGTTATAGTGCCCGGTATCAAACACATCTTTAGATATTTTATTTTCTGAGCAAGCTGTGTACCAAGTCTCTATAGCTGTGCTAAATATTTTTCAGCACTCGAATTTCTCAAATAAAGTATTTTTCACATGCATTTTAATACCAACACCTATACTGACAACTTATACTAGGTGAATGTACAATAAAGTTATATTTTTATTTTACATCTCTTAGAAACAGTAAGTAGGTACCTATAGTCGAAATTTACCAGCTCCAGGGTCTCCTGAAGAATGAGCGATTTTTGAGAATAAAAAAAATCTTATACCTACCTGCCTGGTTATAAATGGCTGCAATTGAGCACATTCTCATTTTCTTTAAAAATAAATAGTACCTACAGTTTACTTGCTAGTAATTCCACATGAACAGCCGACATCGTTTCAATGGCCGCTGATTTACTAAAAGAGAGTGAATAGTATCTCCGGATTTTCTTTAGCACTGATTACTTGCCTCGTACCGTACCGTCCGCGTCGTCGTCGTAGCTGTAGTAAGCTATAATTTGTGTAAGTTCTCCCGTGCTCAATGGCTACCGGCTCCCCCGTGAATGTTTCTCTCAGATTTGTCACAATCATACCTAAACCTAAAATTCAAGCAAACAAAAGCCAAAAAGTCCATTTATTTATATTTGGACTTAAAATTGTGATAAAATAAAAAGTAGATACGTTCCATTCGTATTGGGTCAGTAAATAATTATATGTAAGTAGGTAGGTAAGTCTATTTCTTATGCAAAATTGATGACTCTATAATTCCCACCTGACTTCCACGATGCGTGTACAAATGATCGTATAAATATTTGTCCCAGTTTGGTCCACCACAGCCACAGCACCACAGCCTCCCTGTGATTA
The DNA here is from genome assembly GCA_963924495.1 of Nemapogon koenigi. Taxonomy (NCBI): domain Eukaryota; kingdom Metazoa; phylum Arthropoda; class Insecta; order Lepidoptera; family Tineidae; genus Nemapogon; species Nemapogon koenigi. The sequence continues at coordinate 310,052 of OZ004640.1, read as the reverse complement.
ATGAAACATCTCCAACCGCCACTATTAATCGTGATAATGCAAATTGTGTGTCGCCAACGTGTCAGTACCCGCCTGCCTCGTGGCTCGTGGCTCTTGGCGTGGCGGCTCATCCATCATGTCGCATCTGCTGTCAAGTTAGCTGTTTAACTTTTTGACTACCGGAAATTTATGTAGAGAACACTGCTGTGCCTGTGCTTGCCGATAAAATATAAAGTTATAATAATTACTTATTGAAATATGAAGACTTCTTAGGAACTTACTATCATGGAAGTCGTTAGGTATAACCAGTTAATGCCGTCGTTCGCCATGCAAGTGTTGGAGACAGATATCATACCACATCGACCAGACACTCGAGATTGATGATCGGAAAATATATTACGAGCTCCAACTAAGGACTACGGAACTTTATTGTATTGATCAAAGTATGCTGATTGGAGTGGCAGTAGTGCCACTGTGCCAGAAACTATAATATTGTGCATGGAGTAATGTAGTATAGTAATGTAGGTCATTAGTTCCACTACAACTTGTACCTACTATACAGACAGGCCAGATGTATTATAGTTTAAAGTTATAGTTGCAGAGTGTGTAGTTCATGTATCTTGCCAGCTAAAAGTTTCGTCGATATAGATTATCGCTTTTTAATTACTAACTGGGAACTTTATCAATTTACCTAGCAACAGTCCCGCGCCCGCGTGGTTCCGCGCACTTCTCCAGGAAATATGCTAACTTTAGATTAAGTAGTTTCGCAATTCCAGTGCTTACTTTATACCACCTACCTACAGTACATACGTAGCTGAATATTTGAACATGTTTTGTCACTTTTATAATAGATGATATTTTTGTACACAGATGTAAGAGTTTTCAAAACCTGAAGCGTGGTGAACTGTGTCGTATCCCTGGATGTACCGTCTCTCCACCAGTCGGAGGACAGCCCACACCTGTGCGGATGTCACATGTGCAGCCAGACACTTTCCGGTTGTTCATCCAGTACATCTATACTGGCAAGGTAATTGAACACTCAACTCGTCGCGTGTTCATTGATGAGCGCGCCATCTAACGGATGTTCATAGTATCTAAGTTTTTCATAATGAAAAATTAATTTCAATAGTTGCTGTTGCAAGATTCAGGCGTATTCGAGATGATGCGTTTGTCTACGGAGCTAGGTGTCGAAGAGCTTCGAACAGCTTGTGAAGAACATATAACGGCGACTTTAGGAGTGGAGAGCGCTTGCACCTTACTTGCAGCTGCGATGGACGCTTACGAACGACCCGGTACGTAAAAAAAAAATTTTCAAAAAAATTATTATATTATTATATGGGCTTTCTCCTCCCTCGCTCAACGAATCAGCATCGTGATTCAGCGAGGAAATGCAGCCAGTATTCTTGCCACTATTCCACGCGGACCTGGTTTATTTAGTTATTATTATATGTGTAAATAATAAAAAAGACTAGGTACTTTCACTAATAAATTACATCTAAGGATCCCTTCAACTAATACGACCGCGCTGATACGGGCGATGGTGGTGTAATGGTCAGCATAGTTGCCTTCCAAGCAGTTGATCCGGGTTCGATTCCCGGCCATCGCACACCCCTTTTTTGTTTTTTGGATATTTATTAGTTTATTTTTATGCAATAAAAAAATATACCTACTTATTTTTCTAAAAAAAATAATTTTGTGACAAACATTATTTTGTTTTCAACACAATTACACATTATACTCGTTATATCGTTTTATGAGATACAAAGTAGCAAAAAAAAAAGCCCGCCATTATTATTATTGTATAAGTCATATTAAAAGGAGTGATTTGGCGGGGAAACGGAGATAAACTTTTCGTCTTAGTTCTGTGCGTGCTCCCCGTCAAACGGTGCATGCAAGGAATATAAGTACTCTCTAGTTGCATGCAAAACTGAGTGAAAACCGATTTTTATACCACGGAAAGAAGCGATCCATTGAAGGATCATACGAAGCTTGATACGGTGATCGGATCGGACAAAGATACATAATGTGGACTCGGCTTTCGTTAGGCGATAGCTCGGGTGTCGGTATTTTATATGGGAAAATAAAAACAGTAGGAGCTATAAAAATGCTTGGTGTTGCCATCTCCATCTGTCCGTGGACCGCGTTCGTCGTTCGTCAGTCAGCAGTACTGACTACGCCATACTAAGTTTTTGTACAACACAATACTGATGAGTACAAACCAAGTAAAACTGCAATTAGCAACCTATGTTGCATTTGGATCACATAAGAAAATTATTCCACTGATCCCAGATCAAATGTTAAAACAAAAATTAATCTATACTAATATTATAAAGAGAAAAGATCTGTATATCTTAGACTAAAAGATAAACAAACAAATTAAGTAATTTAAAATTATACTAAATCAGGGTTGGGAGGAATTTGAACAAATTTAATGCAATGGGTTGGGTTGTACACAGATGAACCAGAAACTTACTTTGATCGTCGTTAACGGCTTGTCTGTGTATACTATGTAGATGTTTAAAGAATGCATCATAATGTTAATTTTTATCATTTAATTGGCAGAAAACAAAATTAAGATTATACCTATACAAATTAGAGAAAAATATACTTACAGACTAAGAAATACTACAAATACAAAAATACAATAGAGATATATTGTTTATATTTATAGTAATATTCTGCAGCATTTAATTTTACCAAATTTTTGGAATGCGAATCAATTTTTAGTTAAGATTATGTTGGTGTTAGTCATTGATGGTGTTAGTACACCAACTATTAATGTTGAGTTTTACTGTCGTATTTATTAAACAGTTTATTAAGGACCCTTGGCTCTCAGTCATCTTGTATCTGTCAAAAATATGGTAAATCTAAGTTAATCCTGGAAACGTGAGTTTATTTATACAGAATCTCGTCACCCCAAAAGGATTGTTATTATTTGAAATTGGATTCAGCCATATTTTTATTATTCATGGGTTCTAAAGAGCCGTTGTTTTCGATACGCGAAGGCACTGCTCGTATCGAAAACAACGGTGGTGGTGGGGTGGGGTGACGAGATTCTGTATAAATAAACTCACGTTTCCAGGATTAACTTAGATTTACCATATTTTTGACAGATACAAGATGACCTTGACCACCGCCCCTTAACATTTCTTTATGTAATTCACATGTAAGAAAATGTATGTTACAAAATATTTTTATTTTATTAAATATATTTTCGCCTATGTTGTCTTGGGTGGGATTCTGAAGATCAGTTTGGGTTGCCTTAAAACAGTCATTAATAAAAGTAAGCACATTTTCATTGGGGTAGAATAAGGCTCTTTTTGTTGTCTCTTTCCAACAAAAAACTGTTTGGCATGGGAGGTATGGTACTTTGCATCTCCATGATGCATTTATGATGACAATTTTTCGTAATTTTAGTTCTTGCTTTTTTAACTATATTTTTCGCGTCTCAATGAATACTCGAGGGTCCAACGTCTACATCTGTTTCTAATAACTCACACAAATTGTCAGCAAAATAGATATAGACCACAACGTTTTTTCTATTTTGTGTTTGTTTACTTAAAAATGCATCATTATTGGGGTCTTTCTCGCAATTGGCTCCAACTGCGTGATAAGACGAAAAATTATTTAATAATAAAGTTTTAAATGATTCGAGATAATAATATGTTCCTTATTCCTTGGCTTCTAATATACAGAAAAAAATTGTCAAGGGGATCCTGTAGGCTGGTTATATCGTGATTATCTCCAAATACATTTTTTTGTGGATTTAACTTCTTCTGTGCCATCTCTTATTTAAATAATTGTTTTAAAGCCCATTGATCTTAAAATCGGTAGCCATTCCACGCACATTTTATGGTGAGCTGAATTTGCTTTCAGACACCCTTTTATGGGCTTTGCAGACTCTGTGTAGGAATGGCCATTAATGGAGTCAAATAACTTAACAATTAAATTTAATAATTCGGCTGTTCCCCTACACTCTTCAGGGAGTAGTTTGTGTTCTGAAAAATAAGACAAAGCGTTTAAAAGCAAAAGCAAATCCTAACTAATATTATAAATGAGAAAATGTGTTTGTTCTTCTTTCACGCCACAACAGCGCAACAAATCTATGTGATTTGATGGAAGGCTTGAGAGTAAAATATTTTTAATCCTAAATTTAAAGTTAAATTAAATTCTTGTTAGTTAGGTTAGGTTGGGTTAAATTCTACTCAAAAAAATGGGTGAAAACTTGTCATTTCAAAATATTCTGCGAGTAGCATGTCTTTCTAAAAAATAAGTAGTTATAAGCGTATTTTTTAATACATTTATACGCGACTGTTTGTAATATCAAAATAACAGCTTTTTACTAAATGCATATCAATGTACTCGTATATACGGTACTTATACAAAAAAACAAGTCTGCTTGTTCAGGCTAATCTTCGAAACGACTGGACCGATTTTGACAGGACTTTCACTGATAGATAGGTGATGTTATAAGGGGTAACTTAGGCTATATAACATCACGCTACGACCCAAAGGATCGAAGCAGTAATCATTAAGGCGGAAGGGCACAGCTAGTATAAAACTATAAATAAACAATGAATAAACCTACTTGTTAAAAATTTTTTCACTGAAGACACTCTTTGACTGAACGCCTCTCCATTTAGAATAAATCTAAGATATTTTGTTATAAGATTGTTCCGCACAACTTTTAACAAATCCCGGGGGGTCATATAAGGGGAACATTTTCTTCCCATCAACTTCAAATGGCATACTTTTGTATACCTCTTCATTTTGGAAGTACATTTCTTTTGTATCCAGTATTAAGGAATGAATGGTACTCATGTTACCTCCACCTTGGTCACTAACTGTGGCACATACCCATAAACCAATCTGATGTAAAGACCAAACCACTTGCTTTATTAAAGTCTTTAAGGTGGCAGTCTTTGTAGTTGCCTGACAAAAGGTAAAACATACCCGTTGTTTATATTTACCTTTTACTCCTTTAATCAAAAAAACTAAGACATGATCTGCGATTTTTGTTGCAGTATTTCGACTGCCAAAGTCCTTAAAGCCAATTATTTTATCAAGTGAAGGGTCATAATACAGGCCAGGTGTTAATGCTACTTCATCAAATAATAAAATACATAATTTTTTTTCTTCTGTCATTGAGCTAACTTTTTTTTTAAAATCTTCAATTATTTCATCATTTATACCTGGTTTTAAAACCAATAAACTTAATATTTTCTGGAGGGTCCGTTTTGATGGCAGTTGAATAAAACGTCAATAGGTATATTGTTTTTGACCTTGTTTATATATCACAAGTGACAGAACTCTTAAACCTCTTGGGTTTTTCTTTGCTTTCAAGAGCATTTTTACGAAAACTCTTGCTGGCGGAGTAAGTTTTTCAAGATTTAAAAAAAAAACATTTTGTGACAATCTTAATGCCAAGCGCAATTCTTGTCTTACATTTTTACATTTTTTTTAATTTTATTATTTTTATGTTCAAAGCTGCTGTTCAAAGTACTTCCTTTTTTGATGCAGTGGAGCAAAATACCTTTTTTTTGATCTGAAAAAGCACAATAATGCTAATTATTAAAAATAATGTCAAAATTGCACAGATATTAGATGACAGATATTATTATTTATAATACAGCTTTAACATTCTATAGGGATTAAGAAACCTGTAACTGAGAATATATGGTTTTAATGGAAACTTATAGTGTATCAAATGATTTAGATTAAACACAGAATTTTATTATTTACTTTCTAATGGAAAAATTGCAACCATTTAATAATAATTTACCTAGATAGGATAAGTTAAATAGGATATGTGCCGAATCAATAAGAGAGCCAACCTCAGACAATCTCATAATCTATATATATAAAAATCTTGGTCACAGTGTTTGTAACCAAACTCCTTCGAAACGGCTTGACCGATTTGTATGTTTTTTTGTGTATAGGTAGGTTTTGTGGTAGGTCTGAGAATAGGTTGCTATTTTTGTATGAACAATATCCAAAGTGGTAGTGGTAGGGTAGGGGTAGTGGTAGTTGTTTTCCATGGACGAAGGAAAGTAAATAGCAGGCAAGCCAACGTTTGGGCAGGACAACGTCTGCCAGGTCCGCTAGTCATATTTGTAAAAATGTAAGGCACACTTAGAGGCATTGGTAGAACTTTTGGCAGAGTCCCTCTTTCTACAGAACTGATTTTAACATGCTTAAAACAAGAGAATTGCAAATAATTACCTCTACAAATTGTCTGTGCTGTTTTAATATTAATTCTGGGATTAGTAGCTTGGAAGAATGTCAAGTTCAATATCCACAGTGGATGGTTGATGATGTGGTATATTGACAGTTTGAGACGTTGAAGCTGAAATAAAAATATTGTTATATTAAAATTTCACTCTTTCCTATGGCTAATAATTATAAAATGTCGCTCATCCATTGTTAGTTTCCTCCTAAACATTATTCAATAGTAACAGTAAGAGATCAGTTTTATTATATTTTGATGACATATTAATGTCATTTCCTAAAAAGTCTGTGGGAAGTACAATGGCTCTGAACCTGCTGGAATACCAGTTATTATAAGTACTCTACCTACCTATGTTCTGTGAGTCTCTTATAAATAAATACTTACGTACCTATATTTAATGTAGGAACTGCATTTTTCGTTAGTCGTTTACTGACTAAACAAAAACATTCAGGAAAATTACTGTTACAGATAAATACATTATTGTAAATATATGTATCACTTTTACTTTGTAATGACAACTCTAATGTAGACTTCCACAAATCAAACTTTTCTTTAGAAGGGTACACGGGTTTTGGGAACCGGTGCAGTGGGGTTTCTGGAAAACAATATTTTATATAATATTACAATAACTCTAGAGAAAAAATTAAGAAACAATTTAGTCAAGCTGATAAACTATGCGTGGCCGTCTATGTACACATAACACAACACATAAGAAAAATGAAAATATTTAAGTGGATCATTATCACGTTACGTAGGTAGTCTTTTTTATTTATTGTAGTTTGAGGTTAGGTTAGATAGCCGGCTAGGTGTGACTTACATATTGCGGCCCTAACTTAGGCAGGTATACAAGCATATTGAACTTACCTTCATTGATTTCGCATCCAAAGCAGCATATAAGTGAAGACTTTCGTGGCATCTTCAATCCATACAACAAACAAATACCAAAATGCAGAGCTAATCGAAGTCCAGGGTAGTGTAGCCAAGTTTACATTTAAAGCAGAAATCAGTAACCAAAATACGAGCCGGGGTCGTCGTTTAAAAGATAATGAGGAAACACAATAAAATAACACAAGGAATTGAAGGAATACAAAAATAAAATGGGAAATATGGAAATGCTTAACTTTTTTTAAATATATGTTATGGCTTGGCTTGGCATCTGGGGCCTTTTAGCCAATTCTTCTTTTTTATTATTCAAATTCTATTATCGCATTTTTGCAAGTAGTAACATTATGGACGCGCCGTTGTTTATTGATAGACGCTGTTTTCTCTATCTTGTTTTTGGTTTCCCGCCGGCAGCCGGTTCTGTCAAACGAGCGAATTTTTATTACTTACAGTTACACGTTTTGCTAATATTTAGCATCATAACTGTTTTGTTCATAATTCCTTGGCTGAAAAAGCGATCTCGGCACCATGACGACTACAGCGAAGGTGCAGAAAGTGATCATCCAGCCCATCAACTTGATCTTTCGGTTCCTGCAAGGACGTAGCCGCGTGCAAGTGTGGCTCTACGAGAACGCTAACTTGCGTATCGAGGGGAACATCGTGGGCTTCGACGAGTTCATGAACATTGTGCTAGACCACTCTGAGGAGTTCCACATCCGGACCAAGAACCGGCGTCCCATCGGGCGGGTCATGCTCAAGGGAGACAACATCACACTCATCAGGAACATCGGAGATCCTGTCTAACTACTGCTGTATCAAGTTTTTGTGAACAATTACCTACATGTGAAGTGCTGTGACCTGCATACTTACTATGTAATGTAAATGTAGTCATTGTTATAAATGTAACTTGTAAATGTTTAACCAAACACTTAATTTTTTTTTCTTTTGGTTATATATAACATTCCTGTCTTCAAACATCAGTAAACAGATTACAATGATAATAAAATAAGTCAAAAGTTTAAAGTAAAAATGTAAAGTAAAATAAGTGCAGGTGATTTGTTCTAGTGTGGTAACTAATTTTAAGTTAGATTTATTATATTTTTAAACTTAAATACTTGTTTTATTCCATTTTACCTTTAGTTAGGTAAGTAACTTGTAAAGGTTCCTTTGATAGTGCTATTATTGTAGCAAAGTAGATATAAAATTAAATGTGGAAACTTGAATATTTTAAGAAAAGAGAACTTTAAAATTCCAGGAGGTAAGAGTGCATCATCATTCATGGAGAAATGCATCAGCTTTATCGGAGACAATGCTGCCGAGTGTGTGAAGACTAATGCATTCCTGAACCTGCCTAGAGATGCACTCATTAAACTTATTTCTTCAGACTTTGTTAGTATAATGTCTGTTATTAGACAACTAGCGTTCCACCCCTGCTTCGCCCATGGAACTTTTCAAAATGTGACAACAAAAATGTATCCTGAAAGATATCTGGGATCAAAAGTAACTTATGTCACTCTAATCTGTTGCTCTGTTTCGACCTGAAATAAACACACAAATATACATTCACATTTATAATATTTAGTTATAAATAGTTACGTTTGTCTTATTTACTGCCAACCTATAACCACAGTTGCACATAACTGAAGATCCATTGTTGATGTGCCTGAAGATGGCATGGAAACTATTGGGCAAAACTTTGCTCAAGTTGCATTAAAAATAGATCATAGTGTTATTTTCTTTCTAAAACTCAATAAAAACTGGCCTGTGAAATTTCAACCAGTCTATACTAATATTATAAAGAAGTAAAATTAGATATTTTTTATGTTTGTTTGTAATGAATAAACTCAAAAACAACTGAACTGATTCTAAAAATTATATCACTAATAGAAAGCCAAGATATCCCTGAGTGACATAGGCTATATTTTATATTATTAGAATATATCCACGGGCGGCGCTGTGGCCAGAAAGTAGTGATATTATAAGTCGAGTATGACAAGTCTACAGACTTGACAAATTTATAGATATACCTACTTTATTAAATCTGAACGACAGGGCTCTACTTTTTGAGTCCCAGAGATTATTATTTTATTTTTATATGGGGATTAGAGCTATTTCAGTCTTATGCTGTGTGACTGCAGCCAAAATAGGTTTATTGTGCTCCCTTTTTTGAGTCCTACAGATAGGACCCAATTGAACATTACATATATATTGTTTTTTTATTATATTATACATTCTCACTGTTCAAGGCATCCATGTACCAAACTCATCAAAATTGGTAGACAGAGTTACTTTCACATCTATGATATTAGTATGAATTTGACATTTAAAAACATGGTATAATATAATAATTTTGCCAGAATCTATGTACTTTATAAAATGGAAAGCAAACGGATGAACATGACCTATCAATAATATTTGTTTGTTTGTTAGTATTCTACTCAAAAACTGCTGGACCGATTTGAAAAAATATTTTTGCATTTGATAGCCTAATTGTTGGGGAAGGTTATAGGCTATTTAACATCACCTATTGAAGGAGGTAAATTGTATTTATAATATAATCAGCTAGTAGAATATACTCACCCGCTGTATGTAACATCAACAGTTGTGTCTAGAAGAAGAGGAAGTATGGAGATGTGCACTAGCGTGGGCCAAGCAGCGAGCTGGAGTGACCCAGCCTACAGCCCACTGGACGGAGGAGGAGAGGGCCAGGGTGTGTCAACATGTAGCTCCTCTTATGCAACATGTACGCTTGTTACTTATAGGTGAGTTAGCTGCTAGTATTATTGTAGTCTACTTAATGATGACTTAAACCTACTGTATACTCTGTCCCATTACATTTCAGACAGCGCTGTGTTTGCTGAAGAAGTAGAGCCCACAGGAGCCGTGCCCATGGAGCTGTCTCTGGAGAGGTACCGACGGGCTGCACTCACAGCGCCGCCTGCCCCGCCACACGGACCTGCCGCCGTCACAGGAACGAGAGACATTAGGACACAGCCACGGTAGGGAACACTTGTATTGTTGTACCTTTAACATAACAAACTAGTAACACGCCCGACTTCGCACGGGAACAATATCTGTTTAGCAGGGACTTTATTTTATAATATATTGTATTGATAAATGGAATTTTAATACAAATCCAATCACAAATTTCAAGCATGAAAGTAAGATAAAAGCAGTGGAAATGCGGTCTTTACGTAGAATGTCTCATATAAAGCGTATTGACCGCATCAGGAACGATATCATTAGAGAAGAATTCGGAGTGAAAGATGATGTTGTGATTAAAATGAAGAAAAGCAGTTTACACTGGTTTGGACACGTTGAAAGATTGACTAAAAGGTTTAAATGGCTAAAGTGAAAGGAAATGCTGGCAGAGGACGACCTAGGTGTATTTTTTATTGAACATATAAAATTGTATTGATCGATGGCAATATATTAAAAGTACACACAATCGCTGAGCATGTATGAAAGGTATGATGAATATAATAGAAGCGACAGAGGTATGTCAGGATCGTAGCAAATGCCATTCGATTTTCTCTGCCTACCACTCTTAGGATAAAAGGCGTGATTTGTCCCTTTACAGAATAGCTGTGAATATGTTTGCTGGTTCTGTGATCCTACAACAAGAGAAAAGTGCCTACCAGACCCTGATAAATAACTGGTGAGTGGAACACATAATATAATGTCTTAGTAGTTGTATGCACGAAAAGTGGTGGTTTTTTTATTGGTTAGCGTTTATGCTTAGGTACTGCTATAGGTACCTACTTCTTTAATAAACACCAAAATATTTTTTCAAATCGTAGGTAGTTTGAGATCAGCGCGTTCAAATATACAAACTCCACCAAACAAACTATCAGAAACTCAAACATAACTCTAGGTCCCGGGTTCTATTCCTGGGCTCGGGCAAGTATTTATGTGAAATATAAAATGTTTATGATGCAAGTGTAACACTGTTTACCGCCTTATTAATAAACGATGTATAAAGTTATGCAATGTTTTCTCTCCCTCTATTATATTGATTGTGGTGCTTATAGACCTCGATTCTATCCCGGCCATGAACCAATGGACTATCTCAACAGAACGGCCACTCCGCTGGCTGGGTACCGTGGGAACAACAACAAATAATATAAGTTTTGTACAACGTCATAATTTACTCAGTGACACGTTATCCAGGTGCAACTCTCCAAAGCGTCAATGGCAGCTGGTGTTCCGCGCCTCCTCACACGGCTACTCAGCTCACAACTTCCACACGCATTGTGACGGTGTAGCGCCCGTACTGGTGCTGGTGCAGGTAACTACCTAGGTATTGACTTCTCGTGTTTAGGAGGGTAGGTACGTAAAGCTGGCTTCCACAAACTATTTAACCTACACTAGGTTTTCGCCCGTGACATTATTTATGATATGGAGGATATGTGTATTGTATATTATGTAATGGAGTCTTATATGAAGTGTGATTTGACTATCTTAAATATTGTGAGATTTAATATGTACCTAATTTTATACCTTTTAAGATCCACTGCTGGATCAATGTCTCCCTCTAGCGCACCATTTTAGTGGTGCTCATTGAGAGGAATTGCCATAGTCACCACGCTTGGCAGGCGGGTTGGTGACTGGACGCCGGCTTTACGAGCCCTCCGAAGCACGAGGAGTCGATTAAGCACATATTCTTAAAAAAAATTGGTGCTTAGCATTTTGGCAGCGGTAGGAATCGAACCCGGGACCTCCGGTTTCAAGTCCACCGTCCTACCAATTAGGCATTATAATATAGCAGTGACAATGCCCAACAGACTATGTATCTGCCCAAAACAGGTAAGTCGAGGCGAGGTTATAGGAGGCTACAGTAGCGTGTCTTGGTCGAGACCTGGTGCGGCCGGCTACATACACTCTGAGAGCGGGTTCCTGTTCTGTCTGGCTGGTGGAGAGCCTCTCAAGTACAACCTTACTAAGAAACAGTACGCTCTCTGCTACCATCCTGAGTAAGTACGCACTGTGATCATATTGTATATACACTGCCCCGAGACCATGACCACTGAACAACGTAATGTCAGTTAGAAAGAGAAAGATATAATTTCCCGTAGTGTTAAAGCAGGACAAAAAGTATCGTCGCGGAAACCGGTCATGTTTGTCTTGCTTTATCTCTATGGAACTTTATTAAATTATCTTTCTGCAGTAGCATGACCATACTATTTGTCACGTGATTGTCATAAATCGATACAGCAGCATTATATCGTGTGGTCATGCAAGCACTGCTGAGATTCAGTCTTCGCATTGAAATTTAGTCTTCGGTGGTCATGGTGTAGGTCATCTATCTATCTATCATCACGCCTTTCATCCCAAGAGAGGTAGGCAGAGACAATCGAATGACATTTGCTACGATCCTGACATATCTCTTTTGCTTCTTTTATATTCATCATACCTTTTATACATGCTCGGCGATTGTGTGTACTTTTAATATTTCCATCGATCAACATATTTTTTATATGTTCAATAAAAGTACATCTAGGTCGTCCTCTGCCAGCATTTCCTTTCACTTCAGCCATATAAACCTTTTTAGTCAATCTTTCATCCTTCATTCTTTCAACGTGTCCAAACCAGCGTAAACTACTTTTCTTCATTTTAGTCACAACATCATCTTTTACACCGCATTCTTCTCTAATGTCATCGTTCTGGATGCGGTCAATACGTTTTATATAACACATTCTACGTAAAGACCGCATTACCACTGCATTTATTTTACTTTCATGCTTCTTATTCCATACCCAAGTATAACCCAAGGTAACACCAGAAAGATCAATGTGGGAACTCTGAAACTATACATTTTCTATGAACGCAGTTTTTATAATCTAGACCGCACTTCTAAAAATAAGATAAGTTACATATTAATTAAATGCATCAACACACTTGTCACTTGGTTTCTGTTTAATTTGGACAAATGGCAAACAGTGGGCACTGTTACATGCTGTATCTGGCCACACTACAAGGTATGAAGATGTGTTTGTTTGTGTGGTGACAGACAAAACTGTCTCTTATGGTTGAGTTCGCCATTCTGACCGTTGTTGATGTTATAAGTAGATACCTTAAGAAAGAGGAAAGCTGAAAATTGGTACTTACTACGGAATATTATTGTGGTTCATCTATTTTGGCATTCCTAGTTTGATTTAATAATTTTGTAGACTTTATATGCTTACTTGAGCGCATTTAGGAAGAGGTCAGTGACATACACACATACATATATATAATATGCAATATAATAATCGTAATCTAATATTTATATTTTGTATTCAGCGCCATCTTTTAACAAGTGGTAGTAACTATTTGAACCTCAGTGGCAGAACAAGTTTAGTTACTTTCTATTCTCCGATAGATGGCAGCACCAGTTAATTTTGAATGATTTAGAAAATATGATTGATGTGTAATGTCTTAACTCTCGCTATATGGCATATATTTGTAGGGAATAATTTTATGAAATGTGATGGAAATGTGTAATGTCAAATGAAACGGGGATGCGTAACCGGTATTAAAGAAATTATAATTTAGTTTCGTATATAATTTTTGTGGTTCTTTAGATGTTCTGTTAGACATCATTAGCGACTACTATAAGACTCGCTAATTTTTTCCTACTAATATGCTATGGCAGCACTAGTAAATTTTCTATAAAAATAATGATGATGGTACCTATAATAAAAGTTTGTGACAGATGCGGTCCCATATTCGGCGCAGGCGCAGACCTGTTCATCTCCAGCAACTGCAACAACAACACCGACTCATATTCCAACCTCCACTCGTACGGAGAAGGAGCCCTACCGGCCGCCACCGCCTCATATTCCAACCTCCACTCGTACGGAGAAGGAGCCCTACCGGCCGCCACCGCCTCGCTCTGTGCTGACTACAACTTTACTGTGATAGACTACGAAGTGTTCACTACGAGACACTCTTGAACATCTTGTAATACAGTGTAGTTCGATTTCTGATTTATATTATCTGTTTTGTGCCAATAAGCAAGTAGTTGTAATACATGGGATAGAGTAAGAACTTTATTGCAGGTGTCATAATAAAATGTCCGTTTGCCTGCCTGCCATATAATATAGGAATATACTTGATCTGAGGAATATACTCTAATTTAATATAACATTATAACGACTGTATTTAATAATAAACATGTATTACTGTATACCTGCCTACTTACCTAAATATTTACTTTAGTTTGTATAATAATAAAGTTTGTTTAACTCGCTAATCTCTAAATTATTTTTGCATTTGATAACCCAATTGTTGAGGAAGGTTATAGGCTGTATAACATCACGCTACGACCCAAAGGTCCCAAAGGTGCGACGAGTCAGACTCGCGCACGAAGGGTTCCGTAGGTCCAATTTTCTATAAAAACAGCCAAAAAAAACGCTTTTATTTTAATTTAATTATTTATTTTTAAATATTCTGTGAATATTTCAAACGTCTAGGTACTTGTTGCCGTTATCAATATCGAAATAAAAAATATATTTATTTTATTCTGTTTTTTAGTGTTTGTTGTTATAGCGGCAACAGAAATACATCATCTGTAAAAAATTCAACTGTCTAACTATCACGGTTCATGAGATACAGCCTGGTGACAGACAGACAGACGAGACGGACGGACAGCGGAGTCTTGTAATAGGGTTTCCGTTTTTACCCTTTGGCTACGGAACCCTAAAAATCTATTTTTTTTTTGTTCGTATATACTCAAAAGACTGGACCGATTTGTAAAATTATTGTTGCATATGATAGCCCAATTCTCATGGAAGGCTATGTTCACTCATATATAACGCGTGCGAAGTAGCGGGCAATCAGCTTACTATATAAAAAATATTATTTGTTCGTATTCTATAGACTCAAAAATTACGGGACCGAAATTTTTTTGTTCGCATTTTTTTTCATCACGGCACAATTTAATATCACGCTGCCTAGGTATAATACCCCCTTGGGTGAATTGTATTTCTAATACAACGCGTACGAAGTAGCGAGCAATCAGATAGTGTCAAATATAAATTAAAACCAAGCTTCGCAACTTTGACTTTCAAAAATAATGTTATTTTATATTTAACAGTTTTAAGGATATAATATACAATATCCTTATACCTAGTGATTATCATCTATAACTAAGTATTCGTTGATTTAGTAATCAACTTCACCAAAAATGTCAATCTTTATTTTAGATGTGATTTCCATAAATTGTTGCATTTTAATAATAACTATTATGCAACTATAAGTTTGTAGCTTTGAAAGGTCAATAATACCTACTTATACTTGTTACTGCTCGACCTACGAACTGTACAAAGCATTCATTCATTCAAGTCACTTTAAGTATTCCTATACAGTGATGGACAGTTTAACAAATTACATAAATATGAACGTACGGTCCACCCAAATCGACCACAGACTCGTCCAATTCTTGTAACAAAATGGTCCGCCTAGATCGGATGGCGGCCGGAATGAATCGGTGCGATGCCGGACCAATGTGTGGCCTACTTTAGTAATTTTCACTCTGTGGTTTGGTTATCATATCTAGAAGCACTAGCACTATCTCTACTACTTCCTCAAAGCGTTTCGTCGTATTTTCAAACTTCCATAGCTTCGGTCTGGATAATACTAGAGAGCCCAAATTCTCAGGATTAAGATATTGTTAGCAGACTTATGAAACACACTAAGTTCCATTTGTCTAGCATTTATACTTTAGATTTGATGAATACCTGAAATACGTCGATTTTGCCACTGACTCGTGCACTCACTCATCAAAACCTCTAGGGTACTTCCCGAAGTCCTAGAAAGCTGAAATTTGTTATGCAGGCTAGGACTTGCAAACAACTACAAGAGGTGGCAGTATGGCAGTATGGCAGTATGGCAGTATGGCTGACGTTTCATACAACTATTGCATGACACAACATTAGAATTACTTGATTTCTTTCTTACTGTCTGTGCGACGGCTGCGAAACATCCAAACCATACTTTATGACCAAGGTCCAAGATGTAGAGTTAGGGGCATGGCTCTTCATGAGAACTGATAACTGCAGAGAAAGCGTGCTTGTGAGTGTTGGGCGTGTTGGTAACCTATTTTACATGAAATGTTTTTGGTGACTGGATAAGTTACTTGAAGTGAGTAAATGAGTACACTGTACATACATACTTAGTTTTAATTTATATAAGTCTGTCTGAGAGCAGTATTTACGTCGTCTAGTTAGTGCACGAGGAATGACCTGTAGGTAGTTAGTTTCATAGTAATTAGTCTCAACCGACAAGACAAGATACAATTTTAATGAGACAACAGTGCTGTGGGTTTTCTGTTGTTTTTGTTAGATCTAATTTTTCGCGCTCGACCAAAACTTTCCTAAAGACAAAAGACTATGATTAGTCGAATGTAACATTGCCCAATCGTGCACAATAGCGGAGGTTTTTCCAGTCTATTCTTTTTTTGTTTCCGTTTTACCGGTGTTCGGGCGCCTGCAAGCGCCGCTGGTGTTCATTGCGGGCTATATAGGTGCACATGCATGTGTTGGAAGTAGTCGGAGCGGCAATGTAACGTGCGGTGACCGGTGACCGATGACGACACTGTTGGCTCGTGCCATATAGTGACGTAGCGTGAATCCCGCGAGGTGGTCGCGTGCCCACATACATTAAGTTACGTAAGTTACAATGACGTGTCGTTATACCTACTACTGTACTGTTGACACTGTTGTACCTACTACTACATAATGTTACATGTTGTTGTTGTTGTTGTCACAACTAAATATGTCGCTATTATAACAGAAGTATTTGTAAGTATATTGTTGCCGTCGGGGTAATAATGGACTGTATCACAAATGAACGGATGCAAGGAAGCAATTAAGAAAAATCCAAACGTTAATAGAACCGTATACTAAGGCGAAGCTACCAACGAAAAAAGTGTCATATTTATATAAAAACATCAAAAGTCATAAAAATAGAATACAAATATTAAAAAGAAAACATTACAAGGAGGTCGCCAACATCCTGGACCCCAGTGTGAAAACACAATCTTATAAAGGCGACGCGACGAGTCAAACATATTACAGAGATCCCAACAGCACAAGTTTCCTCGTAGGTCTCTTGAGATCACCGCCCTTTGTAGCCACGGTTACTACTCTTGTTACGCCGTCCTTGCCGGGCCAGGTTTGTATAACACGTCCTCGAGGCCATGTGCTTCTTGGCAATGAATCATCGACAATTAATACGAGGTCTCCAATTTTGAAGTTATGGTAACAAGAATCTGAATTAGGTCTAGGAATTAAAGTCGGGAGGTATTCTTTAATCCATCTTTTCCAGAAATGGTCTGCAAGACGTAGTCCTTTCTTCCATTCAACTCTTCTAGATAAATCGCCATCTTCACGTTCGTGGAGAGGAGGTTCATTGGAGGATGAACCTAATAGGAAGTGGAAAGGTGTTATTGACTCTTCATCATCAGGATCTACAGACACGTGAGTTAAAGGCCTTGAATTAACAATGGCTTCGACTTCCATCAAAAGTGTAGATAAAATTTCTTCACGAGGCGAACGTTCACGAAGAGTGACATAAAGTGCAGTCTTGACACTTCGCACCATTCTCTCCCAGCACCTACCCATAAATGGAGCAGCTAGAGCAATGAATTTCCACGTAATCTTGTGGTTAGCCGTAAAATCATATAATTCTGTTAACTTATTATTTGCACCCACGAACGCAGTCCCATTATCTGAATATATACAAATTGGACAGCCGCGTCTTGCGATAAACCGCCGCATAGCCATAATAGCAGAATCTGTTGACAAACTGGCTACAATTTCCAGATGAATGGCTCGTACTGTCATGCAGGTAAAAAGTGCGACGTAGCGTTTCTCACTTCTTCTTCCAATAGAAACTTTTATGGGTCCAAAATAATCCAAACCCACATGAGAAAAAGGTCTGACATTATGAGCTAAGCGGGCACTTGGAAGATCTCCGAATGGTGGCACAGCAGGAATAGCCTTTCGAAGACGGCAAATTAAACATGATCTGGAAACATTCTTTAGAACTGACCTCAATCCTATGACGTAGAATTCCTGTCGTATTTCATTGAGAACGAATTCATTGTTGCCGTGAGCTGCCTTCTTGTGGTAATATTGGATAAGCAATCTGACGATAGGATGACGTCCATCAAGTACGATTGGGTTGACCTCTTGACGAACATGTTTGACTGCGCCAATGCGTCCCGATAATCTAAGTAAATTACCTATGTTAAAAATAATAGTTACATTTTTCAAACGACTTTGTTTGGTTACCGGTCTTGAATTTATAGTACAAGCAATCTCTTGGCTAAACGAATCAAGTTGAGACTGAAGTAACAGATGGAACTCTGCTGATTTGATATCTTCTGCAGTAAGTGGTAGGTATTGATGAGATGATGATGATGATGATGAAAATGATACAAGTCTTTTTGATTTTACAAATTGCCGAAAATGTTTTGCTACAGCGTGAGCTCGAGCAGTAGCACGAAGTAATCGTAACCATTCACTAAATCGTGAGTGGTCCGCCACCACCGGTGAAAGTAGCTCAGGCGGTTTGTTGTATATAGCTCCCACGTATGAACTATTTTTATGTTCTTCATATATGGGAACTACATCTAAAAATGGTTCACAGGGCCAAGCTTCGAAACTAGCTAACAAAAACGGAGGTCCTGTGAACCACCTTGAATTAGAGTCAAATTGAGTTTGTACACGTGTAGCATCGTCAGCTATATTCAAGGCTGATGGTACGTAGCGCCAATTAGAGATTTGCGTCGTTTCTAAAATCTCGCCTACTCTATTAGCCACAAAAGGTTTGAAAGTACGTCCATCGCTTTTTATCCATTTAAGAACCGTCATTGAATCTGTCCAATAAAATATTTTTGAAGCTTTATTTTTATGAGCGTCAGAAATATAATTAGCAAAACGAGCTGCTATTAATGCAGCTTGCAGT
The DNA here is from genome assembly GCA_963924495.1 of Nemapogon koenigi. Taxonomy (NCBI): domain Eukaryota; kingdom Metazoa; phylum Arthropoda; class Insecta; order Lepidoptera; family Tineidae; genus Nemapogon; species Nemapogon koenigi. The sequence continues at coordinate 291,010 of OZ004640.1, read as the reverse complement.
TCAAGTCTCGGAATGGAGACAGGTTTAAGGGGGGCTAAACGAGCTTTTCCACCAATTAAAAAAAACTTAATTATTCCACCTGGGAAGACGAGACGCCAAAAAGCAACACAAGCGTAAGCATTTTCGCTTGCATCAGCAAAAACATGAAGTTGTCTTTCTAAAGCAGCGCTTTGATTATCTGGACAATTATAACACCGAGGAATTGAGCAATGAGATATTTTTAAAACATTTTCAAACCAAGTTTCCCATCTAATAACCAAGTTTTCTGGAAGCTCTGCATCCCATTCAATGCCAGTCCTCCAAGTATCTTGAAATATTATGCGACCCTGAATTGTAATTGGAGTGATTAGACCAAGAGGATCATATATGCGCATTAGTTGTGACAATGATTTTCGTTTTGTTAATGGGGTATGTAGTTTTTTAGGTAAATCACTTAAATAAATAAGATTGTCATCCTGAACATTCCAAGATAAACCTAAAATTCGTACCTGAGAAACTGCCGGGTTTAGATTCACGTCTACAGTGGATGTACATAGTTCTGGAGATAACAAAGACAAGGCTTCTTTCGAATTGGAAACCCACGATCGAATTTCAAACCCACCAGCACTATGAATTTTTACAATATCTGCCGCAATTTGTGACGCTTCTTGAACACTGTCATGACTACCAAGGTAATCGTCCATGTAGTGGTTGGAAATAATTGCTTCAACAGCCTTAGGAAATTTACTAATATAGTCCATTGCATTTTTATTTTTCACGTACAATGCCGTACAAGGACTTGAAGTGGCTCCAAACATTAAAGACGACATTCTGTACTCACCGATTGGTTGATCTGCATAAGCGCGCCAAAGAAAACGCTGCCCATCTCTATCCTCTTCCCTTATTTTGACTTGCGGGAACATTTCTCTTATATCTGCGTTTAAAGCAACTCGGCCTTCTCGGAAACGCATTAGAATGGCTAGTAATGGTTGCAGCAAGTCTGGTCCCGATAAAAGCAAAGAATTTAAATTTATACCTTGACTTTTAGCAGCAGCATCATGTACCACTCTCAGTTTACCTGGCTTGTGAGGATTGAATACCCCAAAGTGAGGAAGGTACCAAACAATGCTATTAGATATGCGAGTTGTAGGGCATGGTTCAGCATATCCTTTATCTAACATTGCATTTATATTTTGTCGGTAGGCCTCCGCGTAAACACTGTCCTTAGTCATTTTTCTTTCGAGACTATGAAAACGGGAAAGGGCAAGATTATATGAATTTGGAACATTTACAATTTCAGAACGCCACAACAAACCAGTCTCGAAACGTCCCGATGGAAGCCTGTGTGTAGTACTATCTAAAATTTCCAAAGCGCGTTTTTCATTTTCAGTGCAATAATTTTTCTTGGTTATACCAATAGAATCAATGCGATAGTAATCTTTCAACAAAACATCTAATGAGTTGTCATCACGCACAGGAATATTGATTGTATGATTGACAAATTCTACAGATTTGGTCTTACTTGATGTGTATCCGTACAGCACCCATCCTAATAATGTTTGTACTGCCACAGGTTGAGATCGAGAACTAGAACGTGTGGAATGGGAAATTGTGAGATGCCAGTTATCCACACCAATTAGTATAGTAGGTTTAGCATCCTCACAAGACAACACATCCACTAAATCAGACAAGTAATTCAAGTTCTTTAATTCTGTAGGTTTGACGGACTGTCCGCACAACCCTAAATTTGGAATTGCCTTAACATTCTTTAGGTGATAAGTGTTTGTGCTGTGACGACCCTTTATAAATAAATCTACGTAACTAACATTAGTATTTTTAGTCAAGCCACTTACACAATTGAGCTGAATGGTACTCTTACGACCCGAAGCTCCGATTGCCTTAGCCACGTCCGCATCAATTAGTGATCCAGTAGATCCATCGTCCAATAAGGCGTATGTGTCAACTTTACACAAAGGTCCCTCCAGAGTGACCGGCACCACCTTCAATAAAGGGCGTGGCGCACACTTCTGCGAAGCTTCAATGCTGTGAGTCAAGATTAGGGACTCCTTTTCTGGATCAAAAGAACATGACTGAGGACTTACCTCGATAGGAGTTGCAATCAATTCTCTTGGTTGGTGTAATAAAGTGTGGTGACGGAACTTATTTTTGCATCCCTTTATTTTGCAAACCTTTTTACAATTTTTATATACATGTAACCCTTTATAGAGACATTTATAACACACTTTATTCAACTTAGTCCACTGCCATCTATCATGAATTGAAAGCGATAAGAAATCTTTACATTTGTCAATACTATGAGACTTAGATTTACAGAATATACAAACCTCTTTCGGTTGTTGAACTTCGTTCAAAGAGTGACACTCCATGTCAGAGGATAGATGAATTTTCTCTATATTTTTACCTTTGACATTGACACCGACATTAGAATCACGGATGACAGATTCTGAAATAAATCCATATTTAATATGCAAATCCGCCTCCCGAGCTAAAAATGTGGCCAAAAGTTCCAGCCGGTACCCCGAATTTTGGTTGGTAGATGCGTAGTCTGCCCACCTACTTCTCAACAGCGGAGTTAGCTTACCGATAATCGAATTGGAAAGCTCAGGTGATGCTAGATACTCCACCTGATTGAGTAGACGCATTGTCTCTACACAGTTTCGTACACGGCAAGCAAAAACGTTGATATCTCTACCTACCTCGCATAATTTGGGTAAAGATCTCAGCGCCGCGATCTCATGGAGTACTATGTACTCTGGTCGCGCGAAACGCGTCTCCAATGCGGACATAATCTCCTCTGGATCAGCTGCGGACACCAAAAGCGTGGAGATAGCTTCGCGGGCTGCTCCACGCACTGAAATATTTAATCTAACTAAATTTTCCATAGGAGAATACAGACTTTTAGTAATTTCATAAATTCTCCTAAAAGCAAGCCAATCCGTGGGTCGTCCTTCAAAAATAGGAATTTTTAAATCACTTACCTTGGACGTCTTCTTTGTCGCCGCCAGGTTAGTGATGACCTCTGCCAAGTGTGAAATTGCATGTGTAGCCTGAGTATTATCATTTATTTTGTTAGTAAAATTACATTCTTGAGCGTAGTGTGTACCTAAAGTGTGTGCACGTATAGTGTTATGTGTTTCAGCCCTGCAGTCGACTGGCGGCGGCGAAAGCGGCTGCCACAAAGTCACGCCAACCAAACCAGCGTCTGTACATACCCCTCTGGGTAAAGATGCTGGGGAGCGTGCTGTCACGACACAAGGAGGAGCGGGCGCGACTGGCGCCAGCCCTCTCGTGACTGTCGTCTGAGGGTGTTCACAATGTACTGCGCTTGACACCTGTACAGAAACACTTTCAAAGTTATCTTCTAACCAACTACTAACTAATTTGCTACTATTACCGGAACGCCTGCTGGCTCCCGCGTCTATTTCAGCGAGCTCGGCTTGTAGCTCTAGATCAGAGGCCTGCCGCTCCATTTCGGCTACACGACGCTCCTTTTCGGCTGCACGTTGCGCCTCTTGCCGCTCGATCTCGGCTATGCGCTGCGCCTCCTGCCGCTCCATCTCGGCTATGCGCTGCGCCTCCTGCCGCTCGATCTCGGCTACGTGCCGCGCGTGTTTCGCACGTGCAGCTAACTTTCTAGCTATTACAGTAGCTTCAGAGTGTGATGACGTACCCGACATTACTCCGCTGCCACCGGCTAAGGGAGCCGTATCACTTTCACACAAACTGGCTGACCTTGTCACTTCCATTTTCAGTTCTCTTAGCGATTTCGATCTGGTTTTCATCTCGTCCAAACATCCGAAATATTAAAATATAAATCCGTAAATCGAACGGACCAAATGTTGCCGTCGGGGTAATAATGGACTGTATCACAAATGAACGGATGCAAGGAAGCAATTAAGAAAAATCCAAACGTTAATAGAACCGTATACTAAGGCGAAGCTACCAACGAAAAAAGTGTCATATTTATATAAAAACATCAAAAGTCATAAAAATAGAATACAAATATTAAAAAGAAAACATTACAAGGAGGTCGCCAACATATATGTTCTTATATGAGAGGATATATGTAAAGGCCGATTTAGACGGTTCTAGTGGTTAGTAGAGTGCGTTAGGATAGTACATTAGTTGAAACATGTAAACGGTAGTTTCCAGTACTCGTACTAGTACGTTCCACTCGCCTTTCAACTAGAATCAAATAGAATCGCTTTTTATTTTTGTTTCAAGTGACACCCTCCCGCGCCCGCTCAACCCCCCGCGCGTTCCTGACTCGCTACTCGCTGTAGTCTAAACGGTCAGTTTTAGTAACTTGCACAAGTTGACAAGGAGAGTTATGTGTGTTTTGGCCTACAAAATGGCAATCTACTGGAAGAAGTATAAACGTCACTGGACACCTACTAATGCACTGGCATGCGAGTGCCACCTACGCACTCTACTAAACACTCGTAACGTCTAAATCGGCCTTAAGTAAGTAGGTACAACAAAGTTACAGTAAACATATTATCCAGATCCAGGTGCAGAGACCGGTCCGTGTGTGTCTGTATGGTGGTGGGTTAACAGCTTATGAATATTGCACTAAACAGTAAACACGTTTTTGGGAACCACCATCGTATTTTGTTTTGGTTTCATAACTTCATTCAACTACATACTTAGTGATGAAAGTAGCGGTGATATTGCGGGTGGCGGGTGGCGAGTGGCGCGAGTGGCAGGTGGCTCACTTTAAACCAGCCTTACATAACACACATGATAAGAGATCAAGTGGCTCTTTGAAAATCGCTAAAATATCTGTTTTCAAAGAGTAGGCACTTTGGCATCACATCACTGAGAAATAGAAGGAATACCTATACTGGATCTTATTTTTATTTCCAAATTACTCAAGAACCAAACAATCTACTTCTCAACTCCTGGAACTGATTTTTTTTAGAGCCCCCACAAGATATCTAATTACCACTTTGCGACGGACGGTTCTAGGATCCAACTTCCCAATTTCCCGTTTTTGTAAGATGGTTAACATGAGCATGACACTTCCTCGATATGATTCACTAACATTGATCAGTCAGTTCTTATTGTTCATAAGATTTAGAAATTATAATATAAAAAAAAAACTTCCTCGAGAAATAAAGTGAAAACCGCATCCAAATTCGTTTAGCATGGTCGAGTATGCAGACGTCATACAGATTAGAGCGCGCCGGGGAATACAGCCTACAGCCTAAAATAGTGAACAAATATTTAGCAATAGTTTATTTGTTTACACATCTCCAATATCTGTTGCAATACGAGCAAGTTATGAGAGCGGGTTTCCCGAGGTATGTGATCATGATGCACCGCATCACCATCACCATCACCTCATACTTACACAACACTTCACAACAGTAGGAAACACTCTCGTGGTTGCTCTCGTGTCATATTGCCACATCAATACATTTCACAACCGAATATTATTTAATTCTTCCTTACCTTAGTCATCTTATTAAAAATGTAGTTGTGTAAAGTGCTGTAACGGTTATTATTATATACATACCTACTGTTTGTATAGGTACTAGTATTCTGCCCCAGCTTCGCCCGTGGAAACTTTAGATTGGTCGATCTTTATGGTTTACTGCTTTGTTCCTTTGGGTATCGTGATGTTATTATACCTAGTTCAAATCTAACTGGTGCTTTCTGAGATTAACGCTATAAGATAGAGATTATAGATATAAGTACATTTTTGCAAGATTTTGGGGTCTGAATAGTGAAATATTTCAGGGTTAATATTTACAGTTTTATTTAGAGCAAAGTCGTGATACAATTTGACATTGTATTGTATCTTCAAAAATATTGTTTTGTAATAAAGTGTTATTATGTGTCTACAGCGAAACTGCAATGAAAGTAATATTGCATGTAATAAAGGTTCGGACGTGTCAGCTTAGTTAGGTAGTTAGGTATGCGTGCCTTGAGAAGCACCAAAATAATATAATAATATAAAAAATAATTCAAGGTTGAACCCAGGACTTCCGGTTTCAAGAAGTACCGTTCCATCAGCTTCCTGTTGGGTGCTCCTCGTCCAATACTTGACAACAACAAGTAAAGGAGTAGATAGATACCTCCTGCGTGCATGAGCTCGTCGTTTGGTTGATTATCGCACCACCAACGCAACCCCAAAATATTTTTTCTTTACGAGTTGCCTTACGGCTCCCGAAACCGTATTATCGGTCCCAGAGTACGCAGCAGTAGACCAAGTCTTCCTCTTTTAATGTTGTGGCTATACCTAACGAGGTAACGAGCGTGTGGTAAAAGCCTCCTAACTAAGAGTCTATTTACCTCCTTACTTATAAACGCTGTACAAAAATTATAAATACAATGTAGTTATTCAATGATAGACAAGGAATACATTGTATAAACTTTGTACAGCGTTTATTAGTAACGGGTTGGGCGGACATAGTTGCTTGCCATGGTCACAGCACAGTATGGTAGAGACGTACGTACAGTGCAAAGCATGCTGCATCAGATGACCAGAGATGTCATTACCCCGAGCATGGATCGCGGTCCAAGTTGGAATTCCCGCAGAAATCAATTATATACAGCACACTAGTGACCGCCGACCGACGACGACGACATAGTGCCCGGGCGCAACTTCTAATCGATTGAATAGCGATCAGTTTCGGACTCGATTCGTAGTTCCGCGGTCACTGCCAATTGATTAACAGTAAACACCAGTCTATACACCATCCCCAACTTGTAATTAGTATCACCGTGGGTGACCGGGTGACTGGGTGACTGGGTGACGTGGGTGTTTCCCATCTTATAAGCTTATAAAGCAACAACTCAGACAACGAGTGAGGATACATCTTGTGAGAAAAACCTATGACATTCACCTGGGTTTAGTTAGTTTTGTTTATGCTCATTTTTATTTCCGATGGTTTTTCTTCCTCTCATTATTATAAGATAAGAAGCAACAAAAAATCTAACTATAGATCTTCCCTAAAACTTATTTTTATCATCAATATTATTTTCCGTAATATATAATATATTTCATTCGGACTTGAACGGTTTTGTGCAGAATGGATTTTTTATACCTACATAAAAAATAGCATTTATTAAATATTTAGCAATAATTTATGATCCCGAAATTCCCGAATGAATCAAATGGTTGTCGGTTCCTGGAGCTGGTCGGTGGTCGGTGGTCGGTGGTCGGTGGTCGGTGGTCGGTGGTCCAATTCGAAGAAATGTCGACCTTCAAAGTTTTTCTCTTTGTTACTTTGTGATAGAAAAGTGTGAGACACCGACACACATTGAAGATGCCGACAGTCCGACACACTTAATATGGATATGCACTCATTACATTATTATTTTGATATCCTCCCACATGCTCACATGTATTCTCATTTAAGCTATTGAGGATTTTTTATTCATGTTAATTATTTACACATGACAATATAAAAACCTTAAAAGTAATTTAAACATTAAAAATAAAAATAGTGGCAAGAATACTGGCGGCATTTCCCAGGCTGAATCGCGATGCTGATTCGTTGAGCGAGGAAGGAGCCAGCCCTCTTGTCACCAGAAGAGATGATCAGTCAAGGGGATAGGTATATCTTTAATAAACTTTTTGGCATTTAACCTCACAGACCTAGAGTTTCTACACCAAACGGCATTTGTAGTTTTCAATAATAATAATTGAAGTATATTTGCGCCGTTTGTTAGACTCTGCGATTTCCGCCGCAGCTTCCTTTTCAGGATACCTACTTCAAATCCTTTGGAGTACTTTAAGATGACAAGATACAAACCTTGTAATGTAATGGTGTACAGGAGGAACAGTTTCCATCAGAGTTTTACTCCTCGCTCACCGTCCAGCTTCCTCGCACAGCTCTGATGAAGAGCTATTAGAGATACAATTTATTGATTCTTAACTAATGAAACTACACTACCTGAAAACTGTACTGTTGTATCTACATCTTTATATATATTATAATTCTTCAGTGTGTATGTCATTGATTAATATTGATATATTGATTAATTATTTTGTGTGTGCAATTTTTGATTGGATCCCTGGATGGTTTAGATTCACAATTGGACCCGGTAGGTGGCGCTGCAATCTGGTTCTAGAATTCTAGATATTTTATTTGACGAAACGTTCGGGCAGGACAACGTCTGTCGGGTCCGCTAGTTATGTAGGTATATTACCAGTAAATGTAAGAGTGAAGGTATATCCACACTATGCAGTATACATCCCCGTTGCACTGAATGCATGTCTGCAGTTGTTCGCGGAACTAACCTGAGTCACACATCGGCTGCAGGCTGCACATAACTGTTAAGGACCCGTTTTCTACAAAATAATATATATGTGGCAAGGGATCGCACTCCGTAGATCATTTATACATTACTTATACTATTTTTTTTAGTTTCAGGTAAATCTTTTATACTTAATTGTAAAATTGTTTTAAGAAGTATGTAGGTAATTTAAGTACTTACCTATGTTCTTTTTTCATTTCTATAATATATTTTGGGTTTTTGGGTACATTATTGTGAATTAAGGTCGATAATAGTGTAAAACTGTGATAGAGATATCGTTAGGAAATGAACTTATAGATAAGTATTATTTGTAGCGTCCTCTGTCTACCTTAATGTGACAAATCGTATACTTATTCAGGTTCGATTCCCGACCGCATACACTTCTAATCTATACGAATGTTTGTATATAAGAAGAAACTCTAAAAGAGCTGCTAGACCAATGTGAAAACTGTTTTAGGGTAACATTTTATATTTAGCGTCGGGGACCTTTTAACCGTTACATTAATTTTCATTTCCTTCTTTTTAAACTAAATAGACAATTATGATCATATAAAGTATAAAAAGAATGCTTATAACACGTAAAAGGGGTATTTTATTTTTTGGCATGACGGAAAATGCTTTATTTCCTTAAATTGTCTCCTAAAACTACAAGTTGATTGACACGCGTCAAAATCGGTCCAGCCGTTTTGGAGAAAAATGGTAACAGACATACAAACACACAAACTAACATCCTCTTATAATCTATGGTACAGCCTAAACCCTTGAAGTTATTAAGAGCCGTTGGTCAAGGTCATCGTGTATATGTCAAAAAATGGCTAAACTCAGTGAATCCTGGAAAGTTGAGTTTATTTATACAACATTTTTTCCATTTCCATTTTCAATTTTTTCCATTCCGTTTACCTTTGGCGACAATCTTTACTTTATGCGAGTCGCTAATATAAGAGGCATTAATAAGAACATAAAATAGTTGTTATAAGAAATGATCCCAGCATTAGTATAGGGGAAGAACATAACTAGGTATAGATAGTCTCCTGTATATAGTTATTATACTCTACCTTGTACACCTCGTCAATATATTGAATGACCCACGAATTCCGTTCCCGCGCTCCAACATATTAATTATGTATTCATCTCTAATAAATCCTGATGAAATCGTGTAATGTCTGGTTGGAGGCGCCGTTACATTTCTGAAAACTCTCAACAGGTAGAGTGGTAGAGACGCGATTACGGGAATAGAAGGGATCAAGGGATTTACAACAAGACCAAGATAAAGTACAATACAAACTGTTTGTTTAGTGATGTTATTATCCAATGTCATTTTTGTTTTTTTAATCGGAAACAATGTTAAAAGTACAGATAGAATATCTAATGTAAACAAGGTGACATGATTTTTAGTTGAAAAACTATTTATTTAACTTGTATTTGGTTTTTTTTACTTTCACCATTAGTCAGTAGCTTGTGGCGGCACATCGTGTCGATAGATGTCGTATCGCAATATTGTCTCAATACTGACACCTAATATTTGTGAAAATATTTAATAGATTGTCATATAAATGCAACTTTGCAGTGACGTGCGTGTGAATAGCCAATATAAATGTCTGAATGATAAGTAATACACATGACTCACCACTCACCAGTCACCAGTATGGGTTCCCCCGACTACTGAGTAGTTTATTGGCTACCAGTTGTCTACTGCTGCAGGCTGCAGGTCTCACTACACGCACTCTGACTCACAGAGACAGGGAGGACCGCCAATCATCTCATTATGATGCAGCACACGGTCACATAGACCTCTACTTACAGGTGGGCTCTAGACGTGAATCAGTCCTTATCTCATACATCAATACTAGCCGCCAACTCATCAATAAGACTCATTGTAAATGTTCGTTTACCTTTATACTAGGTAGATATACTACTATAAATAGTTCGTTCTGCGGTCGCTAACGCCATTACCATTTTCGTAGACGTTTTGTCAATGAAATGATTTATTAACTGTTGTAGGTAAACCATAATTATGTTCAGTTTACTGAATGTATTGTTTCAGATTATTCAGGTATAAATATTGTTTCTGTCAGTAAGTAGTAACTTCTTCATACCCTTACATAGCTTACTGCTCCAACTTCGCCCATGTACATTTTTTGAATGTGCATGTAAATTTATTACTAGTATTTTCAGGATGTCACTCTCAGGTCCTTCAACTACCTACGTCGATCGGTCGATCCCTTGCGCTGTTTTGAAAGAAGGACAAATATGAGAATAGGGTGGAGTTTTTAAAATGTTTTTAAAAATAGTAGCTGTTGCAAATTCCTTGTTTGTAATGTATATATGTAGGTATAGTGCGCCATGTTCTCGTAGTATATTTACATTACAAGTATCTAACGCTAACCTAACGAATCAGAAGCAGTTGTCTGTCGAGGCAAGTAGGTATATACACAACCCTTACAACAACACACAGACAGACTACACTATACAAGTACCTATAGATGACTACATCCTGCTGCTACCATATTTGGTGTTATACGGTTATACCTACAAACTTAATACTAATATTATATTCGTAATGAATTGTGAATAGTAGTTGCGAGTACCTACGACTCGCGCGCTGACCACTTTTCTTCATTCATTATTGACATCTCCTGTAGTTCTTCTGCAGAGTCATATTACCAGATACTCACTCGTGTATAGTAGGTATACCTACAATGAGCTATTATGCACAGACAGAACTTTGAATGTTGGCTACAAATTGCTCCAAGCTACAGGTCTATATGTCAAGAGGAGCACATTACAGACTGCCTCTTATGGTCTTGAGTTTATACAAAAATTCCATAGATAGATAGATTTGCACTTTGTCCGTGAAAATTATTGAAATTTATTTTTATCTATTTCAAAATTATTATTAATATAATTTGTTTTGTAGATTATATTATACACGGTCAGTTATACAAATTACATATACATTTACTAATAACCGTTGTACAAAGTTATACAATGTTTTGTCCCTCTCTATCATAATGACAGAGATAATGAATGTAGGTAAATCTGATCAAAACAAGTATTTTTCTATACAAAGTTCTTCTTCTTCTTTTTTATTATGGCTCCACCAATGTTCATCGGTGATTTGCCAATGTCAAGTATTATAGCCTTTATAGTGTATATAGCCGGTAAATCGGTATTTAAGATAATCCCGCCGACCGTGATATGTCTTATTAATCACTGATTAATCACAACCATCACAGCGCGAACAGGATTAAACTGGATTCCACATCACGCCACGACGAAAACGCGTGCGCATGTCGCCATGACCGGATGTGGAATCTATACAAAGTTTAGAGTGGGTTGCCACTTGTCAGATATACGTCATAACATAACATAAGTAGGTATATATACTGTCCAAATGTCATATTTAAAGTTTGCGGTTTCAACTCTTCTATGATTAATCAGGACGTTTTACTTTAACTATATACTATCATTCCGTGCCCGGCTTCGCCCGTGGATATAACAACATTCAGGAATAATGTAGCTCCATATTAGTGAAATAATATTTAGAATCGGATCAATAGATTACCCCCTACATCCAAACTTACAAAAGCTCTTTATTACACACCGAACTTGTAAATGTAGCATATTTCAAAGCTCGGTGTTATTACATTATATTATACCTTACCTATCTATGTTACCTATACATTATTTTAAACAGAGAATAGACTACATAATATTCAAAACAGAACAGATTCGTCCACCTACTACCTACTATAATGGATTCGAAAAGGTTTAATAGTTTTTTTTATCAAACATTTATATCTTGATATTTATAATTTAGGAGAACCTGTGCTGCAATTTTTCAGGACTAGTAATTAATTTGCGCATTTCGATGATTTAGTTTTCAGTCAAAATATTATTAATCTTGTGAAAAGGTTATTTTTATTAAAATATTAATTCATGAAAATGTTCAGTATTTTTTTAGGAATGTTTTTCCAGTTCATCAATTTCTCAGGATCGATTATTGCACTCTGATCTCTGATGCGTCCTAAAAAAGGAAGTAAACAAGACTTCAATAATATGTGCTTATTTCCTCATATAATTTGAAGGCTGTTGCCGCTGTTGGTGCGAAATTAGAAAATAGTATAGATTATAATTACATTATCTCTACTTTCTAAACACAACTTCTTACGCGTTGTAGTACCTACATATACAACGTTTACACCCCTTAGTTAGGGGTTGAGTTTCCTTTCTTAGTGCACCTCAATATCTTGAGAGGTACCTATAGGCTGTGTGCTGTGTGCTGTGTGCTGTGTGCTGTGTGCTGTGTGCTGTGTGCTGTGTGCTGTGCGTTGATAGTCAGTCAGTCAGCCACACGACGGTTTTATATATTTAGACGACCTTTATATAGTATAATATAAATCAGATTATATTACAGTTATAGTTATCTATACATTAATACATGAAGACAATCCTTTGTACCACTTTTTAACCATGTTGCATGAGATTTGGCATACCTACTTAAAGTTTATATGGAGAAGGTGTGCAGAAAAAATACATATTTTTATATAATGTGTTGGAAATTCATTAAATTAAATTAAACTTTCATTGTTTACATTCATATGTCAATGTTAAACATGGCGGCTCGCATCCAAAGAACAAGAATATAACCACTACGTTACAAAGAATTTTAAAATGTTGCCAATAAATAATGACTGACTGATACTTTTTTTTAATGAGTTATGATCGAATTTGGACCGCTAAGCACTTTGCAGGGCACATAAAGCCGACGTTCGCACTTCTTCTAAAAGTAACAGGAAGTGACACTCTAGGTCCATGATCATCACCTGTTCTGTTCAATATTCTCCATATAGGCGTCAATCAAGTGGATACTGTTACCGCGGTGTCTCTGTGCCACACCGCCACACATGTGTTTGTTTATATGTATTATCTTAGACACGTCGTTGTATGAAAACAGAATCATAAAAGTTAGTAGGTATGTATTACATATATTATATGACAAAAGCTACGTTTGTCATCGAAACTTGTAATATTCAATTTCCTGCAACAATCGCATCCAAATAAGGCGATACTTTATTTTAGAAAATATTAAAAGTTAACGTAAGAATCATACTAATAATCACGCCATACTAATGTAGTAATACTTCATGAATGGTTTGTTATCGGTCACTCACATTTTCCTTTATACCTATAGTACCAAGTACCAACTATATATCACTACATTTACTCTACTTCGCCCGTGGATTATTATATCGTTGTTCTGTTTTGATGTGAAAGTAGGGCGAACAAACACACTTTGGCATCTATTATATACCTACAAATAAATACAATGTAAAGTATTCTCTAATGGTTCCGTAATAGTAGTTTATGAAACGGGATCATAATAGGGGTAATTAAAACACAAGTGGTTGGCATCCACGAGTGTTTTAATTCCAAGTTATGTGCCCATTCATACACTACTTTATCTAATACCATGCAATAGGTATTTAAAATAATTAACAAATTTTTTAATCGACAAATTGGCGGCAAACCGCGGTTACCTACTGTGCATGCGCGTTAACTGTCATGGAAACTTCGGTACTGTAATACTTACATTATAGTATCGAAGTTTGACATATTACAGACGCGTGTATATAAAACATATCATTATGAAGTATAATTCGATTTTGTAATAAAGACTTTACGATATAAGAGTAGATAAAATATATGATATACCCACAATGGGCCGAAGCTTCATTATATAATATGAATGATGACAATGGTAGACAGACGGTGACACGGTGTCGTAGATCCTGTGACGCGAGTCCGGTCCAGTGACGCAACACGCAGCTCAGAGGTGTTGATGTTCTGTTGATCTTGGTGCTCGACGCTCGTGTCCGGGATGTAAGGTCACCCGTCACGACTCACAGTAGTACTGACACCAACACAGGACTTTTATAGGTAGGTACTATTCCGTCAATCAAACATGATCATTGGCGAAAAAGTGAGTTACAACGTTGTGGCTCTAGTAATAACTAACTTGTGGACTATATAGAGTTACAACGTTGTGGCTCTAGTAATAACTAACTTGTGGACTATATAGAGTTACAACGTTGTGGCTCTAGTAATAACTAACTTGTGGACTATATAGAGTTACAACGTTGTGGCTCTAGTAATAACTAACTTGTGGACTATATAGAGTTACAACGTTGTGGCTCTAGTAATAACTAACTTGTGGACTATATAGAGTTACAACGTTGTGGCTCTAGTAATAACTAACTTGTGGACTATATAGAGTTACAACGTTGTGGCTCTAGTAATAACTAACTTGTGGACTATATAGAGTTACAACGTTGTGGCTCTAGTAATAACTAACTTGTGGACTATATAGTGTTTCAACAGACCTCTGCTTCTGGTTCCGCATTTTTATATCGGAAGTATAACGAAACTTTTTTGAAATGGAGAGATCAACGATAAGAAGCTTTGATAAAGTATATTCACGGAAAGGTCGCACCACCACCTCATCATTACATATCGAGAAGTATGCAGAGTTTGAGAAGATAGATGATGCTATGAAAGTTTCATTGGAAGCGAATGGTGTAAATGATGGGCACAAATACTATTGTCTCTTGCCACTGCTGCAGCAATATTTGTCCGCTCCACCCAGTAGTGTAGCCAGCGAACAATTATTCAGTGGAGCTGGTCTCATTTACGATGAGCATTCTAATAGGTTACACGGCGAAAAAGCGGCAAAATTACTGTTCATTAAGTATAACCTGTCCCTGTTAATTTTGAATGCTAATTTAATAAAAAATAACAATTATTTGTTATTTTTTTAAGAATATTTCTACTTCCGCTTCCGCATCCGCTTCTGCTTCCGCAAAAAATAACCAATGACATCTGTTTCCGCTTCTGCTTCTGTTATGACACTTCCGTTGCAACTATATTGTGGACCATTGTGGACGGTATTTGGTACAACAATAATATGATTTAATATATCTTTTAAAATATAGGTATCAATGATAATTCCGAAAACTTTCTTATATTCTTTTTTAATAATATTTAAAAAACAATTCTCGATATTAAAACTTATTTAAACGACACAGTTTTTCAGAAATAAGTACTAATCATTTCCTAAACAAAAACGTAAGAAACCGTTTTCAGGTTTCAGAATTGTGATAGAACGCACCGCATAGCCCGTTTCCAAATTCGTAATGAGGTGTCTAATTGCTAATTTTGAAAACAGGAAAACACACGGGCGGTGTTTTTCACTATGTCAATAACATACTAAAATAAGATAATAAGTATATAGGGGTTTTACTATACATATTATGTAAAACGTTTTCTCCGTTTGTATGGAAACAGGCGCGGTAGGTACTTACACAATTTAATCATCTTGCACTGTATTTCTCTGTCTACGTCTTGCACACGGTTTCGTCCAAAGAAATTGGGACCGAGGGCGGGCTCTCCTTATTCTGAGGTTTGTCTTTCGTCGTTCTTTTTTCACTGATCATTCCTTTTTTGCTGAGAATTTAGTTGATAATATCCCATATAAAAACCAATTAATTAATTTTTTCTTCATAATTCTTGAAAATCTATTCTAAACCATATAAAATAATTAAAAACAAAAATGTTCGTTCAATACAGCAATGTAATTCAGTTCAGCCATTGCAGTATATTATATTTAGTTATATTGGGCCTATATATGTACTACTTTTTCCCCGAGCCACAGCCGACCGATTCGACCGCAGGCAGCAAAATTATACTTGTGTTGTGAATGTTGTGATGTACTTTTTCATAATTCCTGAAAAACTAAATTATTTTAAAAAGTTGTAGTTAATTTCAGCGGTATAATAGTTGTTATCTTTGATATTTTAAAAAGTTGCCATTCTAGTAAAGTTGTCGTTTTAAGAAATTACGTAATTAAAATTAATGAATGTTTTGTTGTTTGTAGGTTTAGGTATTAGAGCACACAGGCGTCGGTGGTCTAGTGGGTAAGATGTCGGCTCGCAACTGAAAAGTCGCGAGTTCATTCCGATCCGACCATGTACCAATGGGTTTTTATAATAAAAATATATTAACATTATCCGACAAAACGTACAAAGAGGCTTTTCTATCTACATACCTCAACAGAACTGGCCACTCGTTAGATATAGCCTCAAACAATCATTGGCTAAATGAGTACCTACCCTGGGACCGGCAACGGTTACCGGGAGCTGTAAGGTAACCCGTGAAGAATAAAAAAAAATGATTGGTTTAGTCTGTGACATTATAAACATTTATCAGCCCCCGGCTTCGCCCGTGGATATTTTCGAACAAAATAAAATATACATAGCACTCATAGATAATGTAGCTTCCTATTAGTGAAATAATTTACAGAATCGGATCAGTAGTTTCAGAGTATACCTACCCTCCACATTACACATAGAAAATTCGCACTCTCTCTTTATAATACTATGAGGGCGACCTAGAAAATAAAAACCCAAAGCTATTTTTTGTGCAAAATCGTTCCTTAGGACCACAGAAGTGACAGAAGTATATCCTTAAAAGTCCTGACTCCTAAAGTGCCGGCGTCCCCTCCCCCGCCCCTTAAATATGTCCCGGTTTGCAGTTTTTAATTTTTCTCAAAAACAGTAGGAGTTAGGTGAAATCTGTTAAAGATCTAAATAATTCTTATTAAATTACCTATCAAACGGCACCAGTTTCATACCAATTGGAATATTAGTTTTCGAGATATACTTGCCAACATTAAACAAAAAAAATTAAAATACCAAAATTACTACAAATTTCTAGATTTTCTGAAAAAACTGTCAGACTATTCATAAAACCTTATGACTAAACATTATTCCTCGTACAATTGTCTACAATATAAGACCATATTTTCTTAAATTGCCCAATTAGTAATAAAGTTGCAGTTCATTACATCTGAGCTGATAAATTATATTGCAAGATAAGACGTAAATAATAAGTAAATCACAATAACAAAAAACACTAAAACGTATTCCCTACCAAGGATAACCAAAGATAAGATAGACCAAGATTCACGTACCAGAAACATGAGAAAGTACGATTTCTCAACCTATCTTGCAATAATACACGATTACGATACTTATTGTTTTCTTAAAATATAAGAAATTATCTATGAAATAAACGAAATTAAATTTGTACATTAATAAATATATTAAAAGAATTTGAGTCGTAAAGTCGGTTAAGTGTCGTTTGATATATAATTTATTAAGAATTATTTAGCTCTTTGACACTTTCCATCTAACTCCTACTGATTTTGAGAAAAATAAAAAAACTACAAACCGGGACATATTTGATGGGTGGGGGAGGGGACGCCGGCACTTTAGGAGTCAAGGCTTCTAAGGGTATACCATACCTACTTCTGTGATCCTAAGGAACGATTTTGGACAAAAATTAGCTTTGAGTTTTTTTTACCCCAAACCGTAATTTTCCCGGACTATCATAGCGGGCCCGGCAGACGTTGTCCTGCCCAAGCCTTGGCTTCCCTGCACTAACCCCTACCCCTACCATTACTAAAATCGCGATAAAAAATACTTACATTTTTAAACTCGTTATATCTTTCGAATGTAATGTCCGAATTGAATAATTCAAAAAAAGGTATTGAAACAGTCGTGAATATTGATAAGGATTACAAATACAAATAAAGAGCCTTTTCTAGCGGCGGCATTTCAATTAAATTTTTAAAATAAAAGAAAAATTTAAGAATAGTGACTAATTTTTTATTTTGTAGATAATGATGTGTTCTGCAAAGTCGTAGTACATTATTTTGTTCTATATCATCAATAGTTTCGCAGCGCACGCGATGTAAGGAATTTTTTAGGTAATTTTTTACACCTTGGGTTACATTATTGGAGTTTTAGTAAGGATTCCTAATTTTATTGAAAATATAATATAGCCTATGTGAACCGGGGATAGTGTAGCTTCCCAACGGTGAAACATTTTTTCAAATCGGTTTAGTAGTTTCGGAGCCTATTCAATGCAAACAAACAAACAAATGTTTTCTCTTTATATTATTAGTATGTGTAGATATTCCTTTTTTTTTTCATACAAAACTATAGTCTGTCCAGTCCACATTCATAGAGCAATACGTAAACTGAATTGCCAAAAGATAGTTAGATACCTTCCTATTTGTAGTCATCACTTATCAATTAAAACTGGCTCATCATTGTGGAGCTGAGTTAGGGTGCCCGGGCGTGCTGCTGCTGCAACGCAAACATATACATACAATACTTGTTGACCTACAATGACAAACGGATACTTGTAGTGTTAAATACAATATTAATTTGCACTATTAACAAAAATGCGGCCTGCGGGTCTAGGAGGGTCCGGACTGTGGACTGTGAGCATGGCAGGGGTCAACTATGTATATTGTAATTTGTAATCGACCCGAATATAACTAACAATGCAGGACAGTGGACACCCTGCTAGATACAGAAGTGAGGTCTGCTACTCGTGTGGCGGGAGTATCGGTTACTTCCAGACACGGTCGGGTTGCAGAGAAAGCCGGCGGACGTGACTCTGGCTGACAGATGTAATGTCGCCCTACGTGACTGATGACACGAGACACGACCAAATATAACATTGTAGATATTGTAGTGCAGCACAGATAAACCATAACCGTTTGTAGTTCAACTTCATGCCTCATATCAGTCATATCACTGCATTTTTAAAGGTCAACAACTATTTAGAAACCAACTTTAATTTAATGCAGTTCTCGAGAAAGATTCATGTGTACAGTACCTACACTGTAATAAAGTCGGAGTAAAGATTGAACATTGAAAGGAGCTTGTCATTTTATGTAAAATTAACTGTTTATTGATCGCTGTAAAATATACATTGTACAGTTTATATTTACACCCGGGAGCCGGGAGCCGGGAGCCGGGAGCCGGGAGCCGGGAGCAAGCAGACGATAATGTCATCCCGTTATCACACAATGTATTGCATCAGAAACTTGAGAGAGACACCTTCACAATTTTTTGTTTCAAAGTCCTCAAAGATCTAAAAAACGTTTAGGTGGAATGTATCGATAACGGAAACGGTGTATTGTAAAAAAAGGGATAGAACAAAATTCGATAAGTATATTTTTAATTGCATACATTTAGAAGAGCTTTTTCATCACACTCTCCAAAATTTTCAATAGAACCCTCAGTGCGAAAAGTCGACTCACACTTGATAAGGCACTCTTTGATGGCATGTTCAATGAATGACCTACAAACACCCCACCCCTGCTTGGCTGCCTGCTGCTACCTATATGTATAGATAGTGGCACATCTATTGTGAACTTTCATCGTATTATGTTTTTTTTCTTTCTTCACGGGTTCATCTCCCGAAACCGTGTTACGGTTCCAGGGTACCCAGCGGAAGGCCAAGTCTCCCTCGTTTAGCCGATGGTATTTGTGAGGATACCTAACGAGTGGCTAGTTCTGTTGAAATAGGTATATATTTAGATGGAAAAGCCTCTAAGTGTGGTTTGTCGGATTATGTACATAAGTTTTTAATTTAAAAAACCCATACATGTTCGGGATCTGGGATCGAACCCGGGGTCTGTCTAGTTAACACCAGACGTCTTATCCACTCGGCCACCATTTTTTTTATATATTTATTTTCATAGGGCACACTAAAAAACGTCAATGAGATACATTACATTTAAAGTATACAATATTGATACACAATATACATACACATTTGACAATAGTCAATACAGTAACATTTTATATATCCACTATACACTTTTAAATAGTCAATAAAGCTATACATATACCTACCTATAACAAGAACAAAACAAAACAAAATAAAAGTGCCTACGCCCATGGATCTTTGTCCTCCAGGTAGTCAGAGACCCTGTAATAGCTGCAGAGTAATGCTGGTAGTGCGGGTGGACTCGACCTCGAACCTAACTCGCAAGCGGCCGGTCTAAAGTGACCCAAAAGGCAATTGATAATGACGTATGATATGTGACCATGTGACGCGGACTGACTCAGCTTACTACACTCTCACAGTCTCTCTCGTAGTAATGATGAGTCAATGAACGTTGTAAGGTAGGTAGGTTGTGGTAGGTACTAGTGTAATATGGATAGAATATTCATCTTCCATCTTTCTGGACAACTACATTATGTTAAAATATATTGTATCTAGTACCTACGTCTGCGGTCTGACTAATAAAAACACTAATATTTCTACAACATTTTCTACAACAAATAATATGAATGAACGCTGCGGCTTTTTTTAACGTTTCGGCCAGTTCGGGCCGGTTAGCTTCAGGATATAATTGGGGGCTCCGCCTTACTGCTGACTACCACTTATGGAATGCTTATTGTGTAAGTTAGTTTTTATATTTTTTTGTTTTTGTATTTTAGTTGTTTTCAAGATACAGTAAGGAACACATCTCTGTTCTTACGTCAGCCGTGAGCCGTGACAAGCCGTGAGCCGTGAGCCGTGACAAGCCGTGAGCCGTGAGCCGTGACCAGTTGACCACAACACAAACACCTACAACTCCGGAAATACCACAACTGTCTTAGTTTGGTGATCTTACCTACTGCACTTTCTTTACATACCTACCTACACATATTCTGTATGATGTCAATGTAGAGATGTAGGGAGCTCACTAACCGACCGCTGATTCACCGGAAGATGAGCGCATACCTATCATACCTGCACAATACAGTAGGTATAATGGGAAAGTGACATTAGAATGTTACATGAACAAATAAACTGTTTATATAGTTGGTAGTCGGGAGGACTGCAAACGGACTCTATTAATGCTAAAATGACAATAATCCAACCAAACCATCAAAACAGTTTAGCGACGTCAAGTCAAGACACACCAGTAGTACTATCTACTAACAGAAGTCGCACGTCATGTTGAGCCAGCCAGGATGTTATGATGCTGTACTTGGTACAGTCGGTACAGAGAGGTCTGTTCCCAGTTCCCACAGAGGTGTAACACAATAAACACACGTGCGGCGTCGTCGTCTGTGACGTGCGGGTACTGATACTACCGCCGTCGACATAATATCTAATACTTATACAGAACTTCATATTATGGTGTATACAGAGGCAGAAAGTAACTAACTATCTACAAACTTCGCAGATGATTTTTTTTAAATGGGACAACAATAATTTATCCCTATATATATAATTTCCGGGATAAATAGTAGTTTGACCGGCCGTCACACTGTCTCTGTGCAAAAGTGGGATGTCAATGAGTGTCAAGTTAGTATTAACTAGCAACGTTTACTTATGACAACTTTGTCCTTTTCACATTGTTTAGACAATTAGAAGGGCGTCGTAGTACCACTGTTTAGGTATATTGATACTGTATAGTTAGTAGAGACAGGGCGCCACTTGTCACTCACGCCACTCGCCACAATGTCCGTCAAACGTCACACCGCACACGTGCATGTGTCGGCTGCTCTGATCTTTATTGAGTAATCACTACCCACGTCACAAGACACGGACACAAGGACCTGCTGCTACAAATATAGGTAACTATTATCTAACAATGTATAGGTACCGGGACGGTTCTTGAGCGCTCGACGAAAAAGTGGGGGAATGTTTGCGCATATGTAATTCGAGTGCAATATAACTTGTATATTTATTATAATATAATATAATTAATAACGAATTAAATCTAAAGATTAAAAATAACTAAATAAACCAGGTCCGCGTGGAATCGTGGCAAGAATACTGGCTGCATTTCCCCGCTGAATCGCGATACTGATTCGTTGAGCGAGGAAGGAGCCAGCCCTCTTGTCACCAGATGAGATGATAAGTCGAGGGGATACATCTTTAATAAAATTTTTGGCATTTGAACCCCACGGACCTAGAGTCTGTTATAATATAATTTAGAGAGAGTTATTATAATTGATTTATTGGTGTTTGTCAAGCAGACCCAAAAATAGTGCTCTGCGCATCTAACGACCACCGCTCAAGAACCTATACGTAGGTAAAGGAGATCTCTCCCTAACTTGTGACATTTTATTAATGTGTACATGTAGAGTATAACTACGTAAGGCCTGCGCTAACACGGACGGACTACTCGGGACTACGTAACCGGACGTAACGTATTTCCGCCGATAATAAATATAAAGAATTCCTAATCAGAACTCATTTAAAATGTTCATACAATATCTACTTATAGGTACCAGCCCCGCAACCATGACCACGAAGAATTAATCTCACTGCGAAGATAAATCTCAGTTTTTGTTTCTAACTGAGATTCAGTTGCTCAATCTTCTTGGTAATGCTCGCGGGGCTGCCACAAGTTTACTTCTACCAAATAGTTTGTGTTGTGGCTACTGGTCCGCTGTTTTAAGCGTGATGTTATATGCTCTTAGCTTCCTCAATAAGCAAATCGGACTGTAAAAAGAACCTAACCTAAAAACAAACCTAAACCGCGGGATCTCACGGTGGCACGGATCCGAGAGGTCCAATTTTCAATAACTCTGCCCAACCTTTGCCGTATAAAGAGCGATGGCCTGGGTTATGTTGACTTTGAGGGCATCGGCCGATTGCCGATTGATGGCCTTGAGAGACGCCGCCAAAACAACATAGCCGCCACAGCATAGCCATCGACCCGTCCCTATTGGAAAACCCCTGTATTATTCGACTTACTATTGGATTATTTTTTTCCAAATTTAAAATGAATACTTATATTAAATTCATGAATATCTGGTGAAACCATGGAGCAGGGACAGCACCTTACATACTTCATGCAAATGTCTTTCATCAAGTAAGTAGATCATTTACGACATACCAGCCGGACAGGTTATGTCGGACGACGTGTGACGTCAACATGACGTATAATCGCACCATGTGGCCTCATGACGAGTGGTGCAAGTGAGTATGAGTAGTGAGTGTGCTCTACAAACACGGTCCAGCTTCAGGATGTCCGTTTGCGTTATGTTATGTGTGCAGATTGTTTCATACTCCGTCATAACAAGTATAAACAATTATTACTTTACATAAGCTTCACAATACTCACGTAGCTTTATATTTATTTATACTAATAATAAAGTTTGTTTGTTTGAACACAGTCGAATTTGAATAATTATTTAGGTTATTTAACATCACGCTGCGCGCTGTCTACCCTAAGGGGATGAAATGGGGTGTAAGGTGTAAACGTTGAACAATAAACGCGGGTGCAAGTAGGTATGGGCATAAAGCTGAACATGTTTGGACACTCTATTGAGTGAAGTACAGGTTTTTAGTTAGGAATTGTATGGTTATATATAGGCTATAATAATATGACGCTACTATACAAATGAGCGGAACAGTAGGTAATAGCATTAGAATGGTAATAAAAAAAAAAAAAAAAAAACAAAAAAAAAAGTCAACCGCGTTGTTTGATTTGACTTTATTTTAATTGGAATTTATTTGGAAAAAGTGCAAATAAACAAGTTTAAGTAACCACATGAGGAAGACTATCTTAAACACCATCTCACACACTGATTACGGAGCACGAAGACTTAAAACAAAGTAACAAAATATTCAATTATTTTTTTGTAAACTACCTGCATTAAATTTTTGAATTTGTTTACATTTTGTGAATGACAAGTGAATGATAGCAAGACCATAGACAAACCTGCCAGGGATAAACATACGTTCGGAGACCAAAACATTTTTTGATATTCTCAACCACCTGTATGAACTTAAAACATGTCGACTAAGTGTTCAGGCTGTAGATTGAATATATCGGTGACGCATAAACGTCTTAAATGTGTAAACAGTAGTTGTGGCCTGCAATATCATCAGGACTGCGTTGAATACAATAAGGACGCGCAAACAAGGGCACGTTGGGTTTGTCCCTCGTGTATCACGGGTTCACGTAAGGGCGGTGACAACTCTGACACGCCCATCAGAGACAGCAAACCGTCATCAGCTGCAGACGGCGTCCGCGAGGAGACCTCTTCGGTTGACCTCAGTGGGGGCACTGACAACAGCAGCACGAGGTTGATAATAGCAGAGATACAATCTCTTCGGAACCTGATGGAAACTCGGTTCGAGGCTCAAGACAAGCGATTTGAGGAATTTTCAAATTCTATAAGTAAAATTACTGGTGAAGTTGCAGATTTAAAATCCAAATACGCCCTGCTAGGAGACAAGGTGACCGATATTGAGCATTCCTTCAACTACATCAGCAAGGAGGTAGAATCAGTAAGGGATACGTTGAACACCAAGATATCCAACATAAACGATTTCCAAAGGAAGCAGTCCGCATTGGAAGAGGAGCTGAAATTGGCAAAGCAAAAGTTGTTCACTCTCGAAAGAATATTACGAAGCTGCAACTTAGAAATACAATCTGTGCCGGAAAAGAGAAACGAGAACATCAGTATAATTTTTAAATCTTCTCGGCCGTGACGTTTGCGTGACGTCGTCTTGTCGGGTATCACTCGCTACAATCGAGCTAACCCTGGTGACACTTTACACTCGCAACTGCTTGGAGTGGCCGGAGACCCTGTCAGAGTGTTTGTGGGTGAACACTTGCCTCCTGAAACAAAATCTCTTCACGCATCCGCACGCTTCTTTGCTAGACAACAAGCCTATAAGTACGTGTGGGTAAAGTTTGGGCGTGTCTACCTGCGGAGGAACGACGAATCCCCAGTCATCGTAGTGCACAACGAGGATACGTTAAAGAAATTGGAATCACAAACACGTTAATTTTTATAGGTTATAGTATTTGGATCTTTTTATTTTATTTGACATATTCCAATTTTTATTTTTTCATTTTTTTTTAAATTTTATTTCTAATTTAAATGATATATAAATGCGCTTACTTTATCAGAATGTAAATAGAATTAGAACAAAGTTGAGTGAACTGTATTTGAATATTTTAAATGATAATTATGATTTGATCTGTTTAACTGAGACAAATCTTGTGAGCGGCATTTCTGATAACGAATTTATAGATAGTAGGTACATTGTACATCGTAGAGATCGGTACTCGACTATTAAAAGGGGAGGGGGAGGGGTGTTAATAGCCATAAAAAAGGATATCAATGTGACACATCTCTTTCAATGGGCGAGTCCTGCTGAAGATATCTGGGTACAAATTCGCATTGCGGGACATAATTCTTTTATTTATTTATGTCTTGCATATTTACCTCCTGACCTGGATCGATTGACATTGGAGGCATTTTATGGCAACTGTTCAGTGCGCATGTTGGATATAAATGTCTCATCCTACATCGTTATATTGGGCGATTTTAACAATCCGGATCTAACATGGAATCCGTCAGGTACACCTGGTTGTCCCGTGTTTCCAGTACAAATGCCAGATCACACATATAAATCAACCCTATTATTAAATCTTATATCATTGGGAAATTTGCATCAGTACAATTATATACTTAATAAAAATAATCGAATCTTAGATCTTATTATGACAAATATTCCACAAATCAAGGTAGTTGGGTGTCCCCCCCCCCCCCCCCTATCTAGGGAGGATCGACATCATCCGCCCTTTGAGGCTCATTTTGAGGTATCATTTCCTGAAGCGTTATCTTGCAAATCTAAAAGCGTTCCTAACTTGCTTCTATGGAGGAAGATCATTGTAATTGGTCAGAAATTCTGATTAACAACGACGTTAATAAAGATCTTGACAGTTTCTACTCTATCTTAACACCTATAATTGCCAGGAATACACCATCAAAACGAATAGGCAAAAGTAAGTACCCGGTATGGTTTTCTGAGCCACTGAAGGCTTGCTTAGAGGAGAAATCATCCTATCATAAGAGATATAAAAAATATAAAAATCCCAGAGATTATGATTCCTTTTCATTACTTCGCTCTCGATCTAAGATTCTTATCAAAAAATGTTATAAAAACTTTGTCTTGAATGTCGAAAATTCACTAAACCAGTCAACTAAATTATTTTTCACGTTTGTCAAAAGTAAAAAAGCAAACAAGAGCCTTCCTCGGACTTTGTCTTATATGAGTCAGGTGGCTACCTCGGGACCTGATGTATGCGAGCTGTTCTCTAGGTACTTCGGTAGTGTGTTTGTTGACGATAACCACGGTACGCAACCGGATATGGGTCACCCATACAATCAGCAGTTATCGTGCTTTGGGATTACTAGAAGCGAGGTTTATGGGAAATTGATTAAACTCGACGCTAACAAAGGAGCTGGTCCTGACGGCATTCCTCCAACTTTTATTAAACACTGTGCAAAATCTCTTGCTGCTCCCTTAACAAGTATTTTTAATAATTCCATTACCACTGGAGTGTTCCCCGATCGTTGGAAACAGGCACATGTGGTGCCTATTTATAAGTCAGGTGATGAAAGTCGATGCGAAAACTATAGACCTTGCTTTGGTGGTTTATGAGAGATTATACTCTCGCGTTAAGCCTATACTAGCAGAGGAGCAACATGGTTTTGTCAAAGAAAAATCTACTGTCACTAATCTCATTGAATACACTAATTACATCTGTCAATCGTTTAATCTACGTACTCAAGTTGACTCAATTTACACAGATTTCCAAAAGGCCTTTGATAAAGTCAACCACAGAATCCTGCTTCATAAACTCTCGCATTATGGTATCCATGGAAGTCTATTGAGGTGGGTCCGATCATATATTACCAACAGAAGTCAATTGGTTGCAGTCAATGGTTACCTCTCAGCTCCATCGTATATACCCTCTGGTCTCACTTGGGACCATTATTCTTTATTGTCTTCATTAATGATCTTATCACTAATATTAAGTGCCAGTGCCTGCTGTATGCCGATGATCTTAAAATCTACACACGTGTTCATAATATTGTGTAAAATTGCAGAGAGATCTCGACACTCTCTATCAATGGTCCTTGGTAAACGAAATGTCGTTAAACGTGGAAAAGTGTCATTCAATCACTTTCACACGTAAAACACGTCCAGTTCGTTTTAGTTACAATATTGGATATAATCATCTAAGAATAGAGAGCAGCGTGAAGGATCTGGGTGTCATTATCGATACCAAGTTCACTGTGAGAATGTCACTGCCAAGTGTTTTCAACTATTGGGTTTCATATTTCGTATGTCAAAGGACTTTAGGAATGTAAACAGTCTTATTTTATTGTATAAATCAATGGTACTGTGTAGAATTGAATATGCATCCGTAATTTGGTCACCTCAATACAAAGTTTACATAAGCCGATATGAGTCAGTTCAGAAAAGCTTTCTGAGATGTCTGTCATTTAGATGTGGTGAAGCAGGAAATCTTTTATCTTATAAGAGTAGACTGTGTCATTTTGATTTTGTGAGTCTTGAGATCAGACGCAGGATATTGGACTTGATGTTCCTACACAAATTGGTAAATGGGCGGGTTTCAACCTCTGTCCTGTCTTTGATATCTTTCAGGGTTCCTGAAAAAGTATCCAGGAGACGACAAACATTTTGTTTCCCTCGTTGTACCAATAAAATAGCTTATAATAATCCTTTACATCGATTGTGCCGACTCTACGACGATATAGTATGCCACGGAGACTACGATGTGGATATATTCCACAACTCTATCAATAAATTCAAAGTTGACTTGCATAGATGTTTCAGTAGGTACTAGGTGGTATTATTTATGTAGTACTTACCTATGTGTATTTTCAGAGTGGTGGATTTGTTTTAATTTTAATTTTGATTCTGGTTTTAATTTCAATTTTGAATTTGATTTTGATTGAATTTTTAATTTTGATTCTAGTTTTAATTTTGATCTTTTTTATTTTAATTTTGTTTGATTTTGATTTCAAGTTTTTATTTTGATCTTGTTTTTGCTTTCAATGTTATAATTCCTTTCTTTATATTACAATTACCTGTGTACTTTTTCTCATGTATGATAACTTGTAGTCAATAACGTGTAAATGTACAGCCATGTCGTGTTCACTGCCAATTGGAATATCTGTATAAAAAGTGTTCTATCCTGTTAAGTAATATTGTGATATTTGCAGTTATTCTGTAATTGTGAACCTTATTTAAATAAATAAATAAATAAGGTGTATGTATAGTGATTGTGGTCAAGTTATTTGTTACTAGGTATACAACATTATACCTCTCGAACTAAGGCGCCATGCTGTCTGCGCCGACAGTATAGTATAGGTCAATGAACAAGAGCTGGCACGATACTAGAATATCTAACATTTGGAATGTTTAACACGTAATAATGTGTTATTTATGTGACCGCGGTGTACATACTAATATGTCATAGTGATATAATATATAGGTATAACATTATCCCAATTCCTAAAATATTGATCACGTAAAAAATTCTGTAAAAAAAAATTGTAAAAGCTGAACAATTAAAAACAAATTTTACGCATGCGTATTGCGTACCAAGTTACAATCCTTGTTTTATTTACCTATTTTTCTTACAAATGTATTGAAAAACGTCGTATGATACACAGTCAACTCGTTTGTAATATCCTGCTTACCGCCCTTGTATCACAATGTACTATTATAATATTAATCTAATATCATCATCGTCATCAGCCACGTCTGTCTGTCTGTCTGTGACCGCCTCACACAAAAATTAATGAACGGGTTTTGATGCGGTTTTCACGAGTAGATAGGTTCATTCACCAGGAAGGTTTACAAACATTAAACATGGACCTATCTTCTTTAGAAGCTGAGTTGTATAAGTATATATATATCAAGTCGGGGAAAAAGTTAGCCCCAGCGAGTTTTCATGGCGTATGCTGTCTAATCGGTCAGATATATAACGAAATTATGTAGGAAAGAATTATGTAGAACAAATTGATCTACAAAAAGTCCATGGTAGCATAATAATATATATATTTACGTAGGTATTCAAATTGTTGTAAATACATATTGTACCCGTGCGAAGTTGCTGGTATTTTATAAAATATTTGTAAGTATGTACGAGTAGAGATATTTTCTTAAATCTAATTTTCCTGAAATTCCCAAAGCATCATTTTAAGGTAAAAATTGTACAATAATGCCGCCAGAGTCAATGAGGGCCATATAAAGGAAAATGAGGAAGTGATGTTTCCCATACAGGTAGATGATTGTGTGAGTTTCCCCGCGGAGTGAGGGGCGAGGGGTAAGAGACGTGGAAAACCAACACTACCGGTAAACCCCGGCCGCTCTCTCCGCTGAGGCGCTGACCCGTTCTAACTCTATACTCTAGTATAGTAGGTATAGGGGCCTAATATCATATACTCGCGTACCTAAGTAGATAATAAATGTGTAATGTCAAATGTAACGGAATTATATATCATGTGTCGAAGGAGTACCGCAACACTTGTTACAGGTTGCCTGCCCCAGCCGCCCCAGGGTACCCAGCAAGATAAAGTCTTCCTCATTATATATAGTAATCTATCAACAGTATCAATTAATTTAACTATTAGATTAGATTACTCTAAAATATCTATTTATTTATTATTACCTACTGAGTTTGGTAGCTTTCGTACTTAAAATACAATACAAAGTAGCTGTCATTAACAATGTATTGTCAACGTAGCATAGAGTAGAGGCGCCTGGTGAGGCCGGTGTGTCCGGCGTGTCCGGCGTCCGGCGCCCCCGGTGCTCTACCGACAAAGGCTGAATAATAGCTGTGATATGGAGTGTAGAGCGTGCCGAGTGCCGACATTCATTGACAACAAACAAGTGTCAACATTCCTGCCCACTGACTCACCACAGTCGCTCTACAGTCTTTAATGAATGGTCGATGGTCGGCGGTCGGCGCCTGTCTCGACCGGACCCGCTCCAGTCGCTCCGTCATCAATGAGTCTCGTCGGCTCGGCTCGCGACACACGATCACACGGCACACTTCAAATACTTTATGTTACAATATTGCTTTTGTGTACAAATATTTGAATGAAGGTTAGTTAAGGGTACACTTGCTGAGTTGCGGAACACAATAGTATTGGTACCTACTCACAGTGCAGATAGATAATCTTTATTGTGTAGATATAACTGTTTGTTATGTTATTGTTAGTTTTGATATTTGTATTGACATTGTAACTAAAATAATACCTTCTGTACATTGCGCGCTGTCCACGAACAGTGACCTGCATTAAATAGAACTTGTAAAACACTACATATAGTAGGTACCTACGCTACCACAGGTTACCTAATAGATCTTACGGTAGTATGGGTCTGGTAACGTGGGAATGCCCCCAGTGATCGACAGTTGAACTTCAAGTTTTACACATTATTGCAAATTACATAAATATGAATATTTAATAATTTCAGCATCTTGTATGTAAAAGTGAATGTCCTATGATCTGTTTACATTAGGTATATAATTCCCTAGTATAATTAACGGCGTTTAAATATAAAAGTACGAATAGACAAATAAAAGTTAGGTACATGTTTCTGCTATACCTAGTATTGTAATGGAACTTGTAAGAACCAATAATGGACATCTCTACTCTCTAGTCTCTAGTATAGAATGTTCAGCAATCATCATAATGTGTTATGACAATATAACTATTAATAAGTAATATAAATTCATTCAAATTGCACACGAAATGTATTAGTATCAAGCGAGAATAAAGAATGTTAGAACTTATTATTATTATTTTATCCACTAAATTCCTTAGGTAATAGGTCGAGGGAATTTATTAATTTAAACTAAATATAGGTAATTAATGGATTTATATTTTGTTAATATCACTGATTACAGTGTGGCGGCACATCGCGTCGATAGATGTCGCATCCTTACAGTCTCTATTGTGAAACCTGTCGCGTTATTGAAAATATTTCATAGATTGGCTTGGCAAATATACCTACAAGTTTCCAGCGACACTGGTTGGGGAGTATACCTTTTACTCACAGTCGTTGGATTTATGTATGTAGCCACTTCTATAAAAGACACGTAAACATTTAACAAATCAAACTAATTAATTAAAATATTTCGATATAATATGTTCATTACTGGATATATCTAATGAACATCTCTTTTAAAATCTAACCTGTAACATATAAATATTATAAGATTCTACGTAAACATTTCAGCATAGTAACTTCAGATACAATACATTTTGTGTAAACGTGGCAAAAAATAATATACATATATATATCTGTACATTTGTTGACTCTACTTTTACTAAGAAACAAAGTGATATGTTTTTATCAAAATAGCCTAGCCTTATTAAACTTTAAAGACAGCTAGATGAACAAAGTTATTTATAAAAAGGTTGTTATCTCATGAAAACTTATTGTAATTATGAAATTTTGATTTTGACTATTTCTTGTTCATCACTGGTGCCATCAGAGGTGCCACGTCCATTTATTATGTCAAGCCGATCACATTAAACAATCCAAATAGATCCCACACTCCATAACACTCATGTTTCTAGCTACTGCATCAATGTTTTTAATGAAAGTTAAGTTCAAATTTTAAAAGTTCTTATAACGAGCCCTTTTGTTGATATGTCACTAATGTCACTAATGTCACATGACGCACTTGTTAATTTTTTCTCCAAGAACCCCCAAAATCGAAATTCGATTATTTACCGTCATCAAACTACTCTACATATGTACTTACCGAATTTAACCGTTGTCGTTCAGTACATTCGAAGAATATAAGCTGTGACAAACAGACAGACACAAGTCAAGAGTGATCTTATATAAGAAGGAAAAGCTACGTACAATACATACACGTACCTACATAGTTTTGTCAATAACATACTAAAATTTCGTTGAAATCCATACTAATATTATAAATGGTAAAGTAACGCTGTCCGTCAGTTACTCAGTTACGCTTTCACGGCTAAACCACTGAACTGATTTTGATGAAATTTGATACGGAGAAACTTAGGGAAGGACAACCAAGACGAAGCTTGGACGCGGTACCTGCGAGTCGAGACCAAGAGACACGAGGAGTCGAGGAGGTAGCGGCTCGTAAGGTATTTAGCTTTATATCAAAGGGGTCGCGACACAGCGACACTAAAAAGCTTCAGAATTTCTGGTATTACCTACAAATAAAGTGGAATAAGCTCCAGATAGCGTCACGTCACGTCACAGTGCTACGTCCTGCTTCCTGCTACGTCGTTGTGACGTCATCACGACACTGCGATACGCCGATACTACAAATCACAGGTCTCGTTGGCTAACGTTGTTCCGGATTACAGATAACTCATTCAACATGGAACTAATCGCGATAAGTTTGCGCGTGCTCATGCCACCTGCCCCCTGCTCATGCCACCTGCCCCCTGCTCATGACCACAGCACATTATTTAAGTAATTAATAATGAGTCTATATATATCCCCCCCCCCTCCCCGTTTTCAAGGGTGCTGAAAATTTAAAACTTTTTTAGAGGGAGCCCACCCCTTGTATTTTTTCTTGGGTTTTGTGGGTTTTTTTCATTGATCTCAACAAAGAGTTAAGGGTAATGTAGTGGAGAGGAACCGTAACACCGTATCGTTTCTATTTCCTTTTTAAAGTCATATTCCCCTTTTATCGAATATAATTATTTTCCAAAGTTGCAGTACCTATGGGCTATCGAACTGTACCTACCTACGGAGCACAAGTTTTCGCCTCTTGTAAGTTAATGTAGAAGTAGGCTGTAGGCTTGTAGAGTGTAGAGTGTAGACAGACAGACGCCGCAGACAGTGCAAGCTCACTCTTCACGGTTTATCGTACATACTAAGCTGTGGAGTGTGGTAGTGGAGGAAGTATTGCTCAAAAAGGGGCGTAACCTTTGATTTTGGTATTAAAGCAAGCCATTCAGCACAGATGTTCCTTGAGTCATTCTAAGCCGATGGAGACTCATTGAGATATATGCTGCTGATAGGGGTGGGGGAGGGTCAAAGTCGGGCGCCGCCTGTCATCATTTAAAAAATTCTAATTCTTTTTTTATAGCTACCATGGCATGTTTGGTATCATTTTCGTGTAAAACGAAGATGTAGAATTCATTTCTGGTATTACATTTTACCATTTTCATAGTAATTTCATGAAAAAAACGAAAATGTCCATGCGTTTTTTTTTCTTTGAGTTCTTATAACTTTTAAATAGTGCAAACATCTATAATGAAAAAAATACTTGCTTGAAGCGTATTTTATGCACATTCTAAAAATATAAATTTCAAGCGACTGCTATTTTAAAAATATGGTGTAAAAAAATATTTTGTGTTGCGCGGACCCGCGGTTTCGGTGCGACAACACTCGCTCTATGAATGACTCGTAAGCATACTCTCCTATTGTCTTCTCTTATAATAATATAGGTATTTATTTGTTTATTTAAAATAGTAACATTGTTTAATATTTATTACTTACACACATATTACATGACTGTATTTTATAATATACATACTTATTGATGTGTTTATATACCTACCTACAGCTATAGTATAGAGATGGCTGAAAAAACATTCAAAATAATGTACATGTAGGTACCTACTTTTTTTTAATATTAAACAAATATTATAAAGACAAAAGATTTGATTTTTGTATTTTTGTTTTTAATTGTTGAGAATTTATGGTACCTAGTAGATATTGTCTATGTTCTCAGAAATGAGTGTTTTGTTTATAATTTTAGTTGTCAATATAGATATTCAAAGTAATGTCGGTTTCTTGGTTATTTGCTCTTTAGCTATCCTTTTTACATATTATCTCTTACATATTGGTCCTTCTCACCGTTTGAAATGAATACGCGATTAAGAACCAAGAGGCTGGCACGGTCAACTGGCGCCAGCGAGGCTTGCTCAGAATCAGGTACGCCAGTCATGGGTGGGCTCGGTCGGTCCGCAAAAATGGACCCCGTCCTTACCGATGCCACTGTTACGCCCGCGACTGGCAATCCTGGCCCCGGCAAGTCACGTGACCGCCCGGCAACTAGCACGGAAAACGTTAATTTATCACCAAGTTTTAGATCACGCACTTCGGGGTCTTCGCAGTCGTCAGCCACGATAAAGGCGGCACGCAGATTGACTGCGGAGGCACATTTGGCCCGACGATCCATGGAGCGTGAACAGCAGCTATTAGACTACAAAAGTAAGGTCATCCAACAGGTCAATCAAGTTGAGCGGCTGGAGATGGAAGCAGCTTTAGCGGTTCAGGATGCCGAGGAATGTTCAACTCGATCGGTCAGTCAATCTTTTTCTCGTACTGCATCATGGGTTCGTGATGTAAACCATAGCAGCCATCCGATCGACAAAAACGCTGAACCTATTATAATAAATCCCTTAGTCACGCGAGAGGATGCTGCTGATACGGTTTCGGGTCCCGCGAGAAATTTGGTTTCGGAGCATAGTAATATGCTTAGTAATATCGATGTTAGTAATATAGAACTAAAAAACGT
Source organism: Nemapogon koenigi (assembly GCA_963924495.1). Classification (NCBI taxonomy): domain Eukaryota; kingdom Metazoa; phylum Arthropoda; class Insecta; order Lepidoptera; family Tineidae; genus Nemapogon; species Nemapogon koenigi. The sequence continues at coordinate 256,506 of OZ004640.1, read as the reverse complement.
AAACAATGCGAATACACCATATTTTTCACGAGAGCATACAATCCGTCATAGTTCTCACAAGGCTAACCCGCTTGATTTTTACAACAATTCTGAAAATCTTGCATCGAAACATCCTGAGAATAAAATTCATCATAATATTTACGAAAAACCCGTGACTTTTCAAATTCCATTCAATAACAAGTCACAATTATGTCAAATGTCAGCGTCAAACAGCATTGTGTCATTTACACGGCCGACTGTCAACTCAAACAAAGAGTTTTTACTACCAAAACAGGTCGAGCCTAATAATTACTCGCACAGATGCTCGCATAAACTTGAGCTTATGCCTTTCAGTGGTAAAACCATGGAATGGCTAATGTTTAAGCGTACTTATCGCAATACACAACATTTATTCACACCCTCAGAGAATCTTGTGCGATTGAGCGGAGCGCTTCGTGGTCCAGCTCTTGAGAGCGTGTCGTCGCTACTGTACACAGCTGAGCAACCTGAAGAAGTACTCGACATGTTGGAACAGACGTTCGCGCTCCTGAATGATCGTAATGCACGAGATCACTCTCGTTCGGAATCTTCCTAAGATAAGCTTTGACCAAAAAGATCTGAACAATTTTGCTTGTAGATTACGTAATTGTATAGCTGTTATTAATAATTTAGAACAGAAGGAACACATACATTCTGTTGAACTATTTCATACTGTATTAAGTAAATTAACGCCGATATTGTATAGTCAGTGGAAAGAATTCGCATATCGTAATGATAGTTCTTTACCGAAAATTCAACTATTATCTGCGTTCCTCGATGTCGAGGCTATTAAACATAACAGATTCGGTTTAATTCTCGATTACGCTAAGGTGCCCGGCACACTAACGTCAAACTTCGGTAGACGGCCTGGTACAGTCGGCAACAATTTTTTGTCACAGAATTTTACACGACGTGAAAACGTTCATACGACATCTGCGAATAAAAATATCGTTGAGTTGGTCGAGTTATGTCGTTATTGTAACAATAAACACAAACTTACTGATTGCAAAGACTTCAAGTCTCTAACATTAGACGATAAGTGGCGCTGGTTGCGGGAGTCTAAAATATGTTACAAGTGTCTGAAATCCAAGACGCATCAATGGAAAACTTGTAGGATTGGTCGGTGTGGCGTCGACGGCTGCGAACGTTTCCATAATCCCCTGCTACATTCAACTTCGATACCACGCGCACCCTACACTGTTAATAATTCTTCGTCTCCTTCCTACAACGTCGTAACTGAACGAAACGATATAAATAAGTCCGTAACAATTTCTAATATAACGGATTCGCACTCAAATGACAAAAAACTTTCTCAGATAAGTGTATATTTAAAAATAGTTCCTGTTGAAGTGAGCGGACCGCGCGGAAAATATGACACATATGCTTTGCTTGACGACGGATCGACGGCAACTTTGATCGATTCAGAGGTGGCACGTCATATTGGAGTGACAGGTCCAAAGGAGTCAATCAAGGTTGACGGAGTTGCCGGAATGTCAACGCACAAACCTTTTGAATATGTAAGCTTTTCTATCAAGAGTAAACACTGTTCTGAGGTATTTTCTGTAAATAATGCTTTGTCCATGGACAAACTTTCGTGCTTTACACAAACTATCGACCAAAATGATATATCTAAATATTCACATCTGACAGACTTGATTGATGTTCTTACAATAACCGATGCTACACCCAAGATTCTGCTCGGTGCTGAGCATTGGTATTTAACTGTCAGTCGCGAGGTGAGGGAAGGTTCTAAGAATCAGCCAGTCGCTATCCGCACAGCTTTAGGATGGGTAGTATATGGCAAATCTAGCTCTTGGACGAAGCCCGTTCAATTTATAAACTACGTTTCTACTAAAAATTGTGGTGAGCCCACCATGGATGATCTTATTAAGGATTATTTTCGCCTTGACGCTATAGGTATTTCAAAGCCCGAAATTTTGTGTTCTAAAGAAGATAAACACGCTTTAGAAATTTTAGATTCTACGGTCAAACGATTGCCGTCAGGTAGGTTTGAAGTCGGCCTGCTTTGGCGTAAGGATACTCCAAAAATACCTGATAGCTATTCTCACGCACTCTCTAGATTTCTCGGTTTAGAAAAGCGCATGGCTCGAGATTCCGATTTAAAGAATGATTATTGCGCTTTTATTAACAATATGATAGTAAAAGGTTATGCCGAAGAGTGTCCTAGACATACATACCATGATAATATAAGTGATATACACAAAACATTGCGTTGGTATTTACCCCATTTTCCGGTGGTACACCCTCAAAAAAGAAAACTTCGAGTAGTATACGACGCGGCTGCAAAGACCTCTGGGGTGAGTTTAAATTCGCTTTTGTTGCCCGGGCCCGACTTTCTGCAGTCGTTAATACACATTTTGTTTCGTTTTCGTGAAGGTTACGCCGCAATAACAGCTGATGTGATGGAAATGTTTCCACAGATCAGGATCAGGGCGGAAGATCGCGATGCGTTGCGCTACATTTGGAGAGAGGATCCAAGCTGTGAGTTGAAGGAATACAGAATGACTTCTTTAATTTTTGGCGCTGTATGCAGCCCGTGTACTGCTTTATACATAAAAAATCGTAACGCCCAAGAATTACAGAAGTCATACCCCGCGGCTGCAAAAGCCATCGTTCAAGACCATTATATGGACGATTTCTTAGGCAGCACCGATGACGTTCAGAAAGCCTCAAAACTCGCAGCTGATATAGTTACAGTGCACAAAGCGGCAGGAATGACAATGCGAGGTTGGGTATCCAATATACCTGCCGCCCTGGCCGCTGTTCCTAAAGACTTGTGTGCTCCTCCTCCTGATAATATTCACATAGGTAACGAGGCTTTTGTTAGGACTTTGGGACTCATTTGGCATCCTCTGAGTGACACTTTGAGTTTTCGTAATGTGTCTCCAATTCCTGAAACCGAGAAAATAACCAAACGCAAGGTATTGTCGTATCTAATGTGCCTGTACGATCCTCTTGGGCTCCTGACTCCGTTAGTTATTCAAGGACGTATTTTGTTTCAACAAATTTGGAGAACCGGTATTGATTGGGACATTGAGCTGCACTCAGACATGATTAAAAAATGGCTGTTTTGGTCTCGACAACTGGCTACGATATCAGACATAAAAATTCCTCGCTGGTACAGATGTGGTTTCCGAAATGAGGAGATTAGTGACAGGCAACTTCATACATTCGCTGACGCAAGCGAGGAGGCTTACTCTTGTGTCGCTTACTGGCGCTTCACGTTCTCAGACGGTTCAGTGAAGTTGTCTCTCATTGGTGGAAAAGCGCGTCTAAGTCCTCTAAAACCTACATCTATACCGCGTTTAGAACTCCAAGCAGGTCTGATTGCCGCTCGATTTGCCAATACTGTGTGTACCGGTCATAACATTCACCCGAATTCAATTTATTTTTGGTCTGATTCGACCACAGTTTTAAGTTGGATTCGCAGTGACGCGCGAACGTTCAAACCATTCGTAGCAAATCGTGTTGGTGAAATAACTGAAATAACAAACGTTAATAATTGGAAATTTGTGCCAGGTGTTTTGAACGTCGCAGATGATATGACTAGATTAAAGAATCGCGATACTAACTTGTCTCGCTGGTTCTCTGGACCTGATTTTTTATTACTTCCAAATAGTGAATGGCCCAAAGAACCATCGATGACGGAAGCTGCATCTACCTTGGTGGAACTGAAACCCTCTAAGGTACATGTAGGATTAACTCAACTGGACAAACCTTCACCGGTTGTGCCAGATCCCTTACGTTTCAGTGAGTGGATACGTCTGATTCGTGCGACTGCGCGCATCTATCAGAGCGCGAATAAGTTTCGGTCATTTTTGGCACATAAAAACCCAAATTCTAAAATAATTAATAATGTTTCCTCTTCCAAGCTTTTACCTCTGACTGCCGCCGAGATACAAAAGGCTGAAATTGCCATTCTTCAAAAGTCACAGATTGACTGTTTTAGCGAAGAGTTTTCTTTACTCCGTAATGCCAAGTCCTTGCCAAAAGCCAGCAAACTACACCCTCTCTGCCCAATAATCGACGAAGATGGCCTGCTAAGACTAGACAGTCGTATCAAGCATATGAAAAATATTGATTACGCCACTAAATCGCCTGTTATTTTGGATGGTCGTCACCCTGCTGTTCGCCTTCTTATCCGCCACTATCACGTAAAAGCTGCACACACGTTCAATGAATTGGTAACCAATGAACTGAAACAGCATTTTTGGATTTTTCGATGTCGCAGTGAAGTGCGCATGATAGCAAGAAGGTGCCCTTTTTGTATAAAGCAAAAGGCGACGCCTCAGATCCCGCCGACTGGTGACCTGCCAGATGTGCGTCTAAATCATCACAGCCGCCCATTCACAAACACCGGCCTGGATTATTTTGGCCCTGTAGAAGTGTCAGTTGGCCGCCGAAGAGAAAAGCGATGGATAGCCCTTTTTACCTGCATGACGACACGAGCAGTTCATCTTGAAATCGTAACAAGTCTCTCAGCGGATTCAGCCATCTTAAGCTTACGTCGGTTTACTGCACGTCGGGGACTTCCACTCAAAATTCTCTCCGATAACGGTACATCTTTTGTTGGAGCTAATCGCCATTTATGTGAATTTTACAACAATGCTGTTCAAGATTATGCTGCTAGCAAACGCATAGAATGGTGTTTCATACCGCCGGCGTCGCCATTCATGGGAGGTTGTTGGGAGAGGCTCGTAAAAACAGTGAAAAAAGCCCTCCTTACGACGCTGAAAGAAAGAGCGCCTAGAGAAGAGCTGCTTCACACCTTTCTCCTTGAAGCGGAAGCTCTAGTTAACTCGAGGCCTCTAACATACGTCACTGAAAATCATGAATGTGAGAGCCTTACACCATTCCATTTTCTAATAAGAGCCTCTTCAAACCAGCAGTTACCAATTCGTTTGGATGACGGAGTTTTCTCACTAAGAAAGGAGTGGCTAATGGTTCTTCGGTTATCTGAGCATTTTTGGAGCAGATGGCTAAAAGAATATTTACCCAATCTCAGGCCTAAGAAGCAGCAGGGAGGTCTGTTCGCAAACATTAAAGTTGACGACGTAGTCCTAGTGGTCGACCCTAACTTGCCACGAGGAGTGTGGCCCATGGGCCGAATAGTTGCTGTGTATCCGGGCAGAGATGGAGTAGTTCGAGTGGCTGATGTAGCCACTAAAGGGGGCACATTGAGGCGGCCTACTAGAAAACTAGCCCTTCTGAATATGAATGTAGTTGTGTAGCTACGCTACACGGGAGGGATGATGTTGAGAATTTATGGTACCTAGTAGATATTGTCTATGTTCTCAGAAATGAGTGTTTTGTTTATAATTTTAGTTGTCAATATAGATATTCAAAGTAATGTCGGTTTCTTGGTTATTTGCTCTTTAGCTATCCTTTTTACATATTATCTCTTACATTAATGAATAAACTCAAAAAGTGGTACTATACCGATTTAAAAAAATATTTAACTAATAGAAAGCTACGAACTATATCCCTGAGTGACATAGGCTATATTTTATTTTGTTCGACTATATCCACGGGCGGAGCCGGGGGCGGAAAGCTTGTCCTAGATAAACAGGTCACATTAGGTTTTCAAGCTACTACGCGAGAGATTAATGGTACCAGCAAATTATTCATTGCAACATGTAAACATATTATAGGTCTGGAGACCTGAATGTTTTTTTCTCATGAAAATAATTCAACTCCACCAGCATTTTCTGTAGCGGGGACAATACGATCAAAAGCAAAATTTGATCTATTAAACTGCCTTATTAATGTACTCAGTGATAGTATCATCAACACCCCACCCAAACCCTCCATCATCCGGCTATTGTGGATATATTAAATTTTCAAACATCTCAAATATTTTGCGAATGCGCTTATAACATTTTCATCCTGTTTATACGACGTATACATACTATATTATAAATTACAGTCATGTAATATGTGTGTAAGTAATAAATATTAAACTATGTTACTATTTTAAATAAACAAATAAATACCTATATAAGAGAAGACAATATTTGGGTATGCTTACAACGAGTCATTCATAGAGCGAGTGACGTCGCAGCGAAACCGCGGGTCCGCGCAACACAAAATATTTTTTTATACCATCTTTTTAAAATAGCAGACACTTGAAATTTATATTTTTAGAATGTGCATAAAATACGCTTCAAAGTATTTTTTTCATTATAGATGTTTGCACTATTTAAAAGTTATAAAAACTCAAAGAAAAAAAATCGTATGGACATTTTCAATTTTTATCATTTTTTTCATGAAATTCCTATGAAAATGGTAAAATGTAATACCAGAAATGAATTCTACATCTTCGTTTTACACGAAAATGATACCAAACATGCCATGGTAGCTATACAAAAAGAATTAGAATTTTTAAATGATGACAGGCGGCGCCAGACTTTGACCCTCCCCCACCCCTACCAGCAGCATATATCTCAAAGAGTCTCGAGCTAGATCGGCTTAGAATGACTCAAGGAACATCTGTGCTGAGTGGCTTGCTTTAATACCAAAATCAAAGGTCAAGTGCAATACTTCCTCCACTATGGAGTGTGGACGAGATACGCAATACAGGGTGCAGGCGGGCAGGTGGCGGTGGCGGTGGCAAGTCTAATAAAATAATAAAATACAATAGTCTGTTTAGTTTCCTTCCGGGTGGGCGGACAAACGGACGAGACACATCTTGTATGTGAAGGCAAAACCCGACCTGGCTGACTCATTGATCATTATGTAGATATCACAGGAAAATATTACTATATTCGTAACGTACAAAAACGGCCTTTCTTCCCGCGTCACTCCGCGTCACTCTGCGGCACCAGGAGCAGGAGACATCTAGCAAGCTAGCAACTTTATTTACGTGATCATCTTCAACTGTTTCACCTGTAACTAATTATAATTATGTATGTAAACAAATATTGAAAGTTGCAAGTGTATGTAATTCGGATTACAATACAATAATTCGGTACCATCGATCTGATCTGATGATGGAGCCAGGAGGTGGAATAGTGGAACTCTGTTATGAAAAGACGTAACCTCATCGAGTTTGGGCTCGTTTGATTTGTCTTCACATGTGTTGTGGTCCTGGATGATGTCCAAGATCGTGATGATGGAGCCGGAAGGTTGTCACAGGAACTCTCTGATGAAACGACGTAACCCCTTCGAGTTTGAGCTCATTTGGTTCGCGCAAGTGTACGTTCCTGTTTATAAACTATTATTGATATTTATTAACCGAACTTTAAAAAAGAAGGAGGAGGTTCTCAATTCGTCGGAATCTTTATGTATGTTCCCCGATTACTTGAAGACGCCTGGACCGATTTGGAAATTTTTTTTTTGTTTGAAAGTTTTGGTTCATTTCTTTAATGAAAATTGGTTCAGTAGTTTTTTAGAAATTTTGAAAAAACTGACTTTATAAGTCAATTTTTCTTAATATCTCGATGAAATATGTATCTACCCATTTTGACGACTTATTTTTTTAAGGATATAATAATTTCTCGACATTATCTTACAGACATATGACGAAAATCGGTTTAGTAGTTTTTCAGAAATTCAGTAATTTGTCTCTGTTTACGGTTATTTTTCCATCAATTTTTTTTATTTGCGTTATTATTTGTCTCAGGGCAGCAAAATCACTTAAAAGGGAAAAATAAATTAACTTTAAAAAAAAAGTGTACCGACTTCAAAAATTTGCACTGAAAAGTAAGAAATAATAAATATTTCGTCGTTAAATTTGAACTAAGAAGTAAGAACGTTTCAGTGCAAATTTTTGTAGTCGGTACATTTTTTTTAAGTTAATTTATTTTAATATGAATGTTTCTTAAACATATTTTTAATTAGGTGAATATTTCGCGAGATAAATTCAGTAAGTATTTTTAAATATGTCTAATTCAAATCAACTTTTATCATTATTCCTGTATCCAGTCAAATTTAGTATTTATCAAAAAATTAAATAAAAAGAAATTAACTTTCGAAATTTATTTATAAATTTTTTATAATAAGCTTTATATGAGAAAAATCTTCAAATTTCCATATGTCTATACGGAAGTTTTTTTAGAAGTTTCAGCGGCGGTAGCGGGGGTGTAGCGGGGGTGTAGCGGGTGTGTAGCAGACGGAGCGACGAAGCGTCTTCACATAAATAAGCTCGCTTGAGACAGACACCCACCATTCTCCTCGCGACCTCGCACGCTGCTCAGTGCTCAGTGCTCAGTGCTACACAAGGTAAAGTTACCTGCTACATATAAGATGAGTTCGTGGCGACAGTGGACGTGTGCTGTGTATGCTGTGTGCGCGGTGTGTGCTGTGTCGGGCCGGACTCTAATGTTGGAATACGTGGAGCAGCGCGCGCTGTGTCCGCTACAAGTGAAGCTGGACGTGCACGCCACACGGATACCGCGAGTCATCAAGACTGTGCGGTGCGCCGAGCCGACCGGAGACAGCTCGTGCTGCGGGAAGAACGATCCGCGACACGAGTGTACCGAGGTGCAGGACCGTGTGCTGGTGCAGTACGAGCACGGGCCCGGCCGGAATGTGACCACAGAAGAGATCCTGGTGTCGGTGGGATGTGTGTGCATGAAGAAGGAGTTCGGTCAGGCCGCCCCCACGCCCAGCCCCACCAGGTGACACGACCCACCTCCGCCCCTAGTCTCTACATGTTACTGTACATATTGTAAATACTAATTTATTATTAGGCTAAGTGTTGAATATTATATTGTTGACATAAAACATGAACCTGTCTTTTCTGTTGTACCACCTGTTAATGAACATACCACGTGTCCAGTTCCTTAAACTATACATAATATACTTACATATAATCTAGGTAATACATAAGGTACTTTCTTCTTGTCTTATTTACTAAACAATATTTAACGGAAACCCTATTTACTGTCCGTTCGTCTGTCACCAGGCTGTATCTCATGAACTCAATAGCCAGTTGAATTTTTCACAGATGATGTACCTATTTCTGTTGCCGCTATAACAACAAATACTAAAAAACAGAATAAAATAAATATTTAAGGGGGCTCCCATACAACAAACGTGATTATTTTCTAGTTTTTGTTCGATATTGATAATGGCAACAGGTAGACGCTTGAAATATTCACATAATATTGAGTTATATTATTCACTTTAAAAATAAATAATTAAATGAAAATAAAATTAATATTTAAGGGGGGCTTCCATACAACAAAAGTGATTTTTTTGCTGTTTTTATAGATAACGGTACGGAAGCCTGCGTGCGCGAGTCCGACTCGTTTAAATAAGTTGAGATTTACAATTCTTAAAAGACGTTATATTAACAATTTAACATTTGCTAAATAATCATATTTTAGACTGTTATTTAAAATTAAAAAAGACATGCAAAGTTTGTTTACCAAATAATATGTACAAGTAGGTACCTACTGTAGATACCTAGTACCACTAGCCACTACCTGTAACTGTAACTGTCTACGGTAACATTATCTGTGACTAATAAGTGACAACTATACTAATCTAACCTAACTAATAATAAAGCAGAACAATTTGTTTGAATTAGGTACCAAGTTGTTGAGGAACATTATAGGCTACCTATATAACACCACGCAACGACTCGGAGGAACAAAGGAGCGGAACAGTAACCACCTATACTTAGTATTCAAATAAAATATAAATAAGTAAGTATAATATCATGTAATGTAGTACCTATAATCAAATAAATCTAGATGAATTATAAACGATAGCTTCTAACCAAACTCTTGTATCGTGCATCGCAGCCACAAAATGAAACTAATATGTCATTGAAAAACATGTGGAATATGTCTGTGTATTTATATATAGGTAGTAAGTTATAAGACGGGAGGGGCGTGGCTTGTACAAGACACACCGACCTCGTAGCGCCTCGTAGCACCTCGTAGCGCCCCGCCTACTGTGGCCTCTACCTGCGTCCGCGCCGCGCATCTTCTACTGTGAATACTGTCACTATAGATTTCCACCCCAACTTCGCCCGTGAACAATTTTGAAATGTGACAATAATTTATTCCAAAAGGTTTCCGATATAAAAAGTAGCCTTATCTTATCTGGTCCAGCTAACAAGACCACCTTTTTTTATAAAATAAAATTTCTTAAGCGTCCTTGAAATATTTAAGTCTTCTTTATACATTGTCTAATTATTTTAATTACCGTTTATATTAATCGTAGAGTTTCGTAGTAGGTATCTATGGATCTGAAATTTTATTACTTTTCTTTATTAGCGTATTAACTTTCATTCCCTATTGGCTATTATAATTACACATTAGGAGGGTGGATTAAGAAAAAGTAAGATATGTCCTTCTCTAGGATTAAAGCTTTCTCCGTTTTAAATTTCTTTAAAATCGGTACAGTGGTTTAGCCATAAAAGCGTAACAGACAGACAGAAAAAAAAATGGTACGAAACCCTCTCCAGTCGAGTTCGACTCGCTCTTGGCAGTCTTGGCAGTCTTGGCAGTCTTGGCAGTCTTGGCATACCTGCTGGCTCATGGCTGATATATACTACGTCGCATTAAACAGTCACACTTTCTTTAATCGAGACTTACCTAGATTATTAATTTTGATACTATTTTTACGAGCTATGCAATCCGCTGTTCGTCCGTCCGTCTGTCCGCCCGGCACAGAGCTATGTTTTTTTGAACCGTAATACGTAATATGTATGTAGACATTTGAAATTTTCACAGAGTGATCGTATATGGCCGCTATAATAAAACAAATAATAAAAATAAAGTAAAGTTAAAAATTAAAGAGGGTCCTATTTTATTCGGCGTTTTTGCTCGATCTTAATGACAATACATAGGGGAGAGACGCCTATATTGTACCACTTAACTTTGAAGAAGTTTTAAAAGAAAACTATTAAAAATATGGATACATATTTGTTTTCATATAATGCTACGGTTATGTAACTACAACATGACATAGGATTTTCTTGGCTGAAACTAATCACTGCTTCACAAAAAAAAAATTTTTTTTAAGGACCTAACGGTACGATTTAGAGACCGGTTCGTTTAATTGTACCACGTGGTTCTGAAATCGTACTTTGGAATTTTGTATGTAAATATCATTAAAAAATCAATACTATTTTCTGGTCCACAAAGTCATATGTTAAGGCTAAAGGTTCAGGCTATTACAATTAGCAGTTATTTTTCTGACCAAAACTAATCTAAAATATTTTGTACTTATTTAAATTTTTTTTCTAAAATCCAATCGGTACGATTTAGAGTCCGATTTAGAATTTAGAATTTTACCTTGAGGTTCCGTAATCTATACTATTAATAAAGGGGTAAAGTTTGTGACGATGTTTGGATGTTTGTTTGTAGGGGGTAATCTCTGGATCTACTAAACCGATTTTAAAAATTATTTCACTAATAGGAAGCTACATTATCCCTGAGTGCTATAGGCTACTTTTTTCCGGGAAAGCGGGCGGGGGAGGGGCAAATTACAGCCACGGAATTTACTGGACCGATTTGTAACATTCTTTCACCAATATTTAGCATGGACCTTTATGAGTAACATAGGCTACTTTTTGTCCCGGTAAAACAGGCGGGGGAGGGGCAAATTACAACCAAGGGATTTACTGGAAAAGCACTTATAAAAATAGGTTCCATAAATTGTACCGGTACGATTTAAAAACTACTAACCGGTACGATTTATCTAACAAACTCAATTTTGAGAAAAAAAAAATTCATTTTATAACCTCAAATAATTGTCTCACTTCGTTTGTACAGATAAAAAGGATATTAGTATAGACTCAATATCGTGCAATAGCAAATTCTCAAAAACTTACCTTAAATTTTCTAGATCTTATGTAACTCAGTTGAAATCTTATACAATTCACAACAAAAATCAATTAAATTTATTTTTTCACAACGTGCCCGTCAGAGAGTTGTAAAAAACTAACAGTATATATTGTGTGTTTCCAACATGACGTTGGTGTTACCAGGATAAAAAAATAATGCTTTTTGTAGGAATTAGGTGGGTGGTACGATTTAACATCCGGTACAATATAACCTACTCTCCCCTACAAATGTCTAACTAGTATACCTAACTATAATGCATACCTACTCTTAAGTAAAATAATAAAAAAGGCCAAGTGCGAGTCGGATTCCTGCGTCATAAGGGGCGACAAACTTGGTCTGACCTTAGTGCATACTTGAGTCCGACTCGCACTTGGCCGTTTTTGCTCCTCGAATTATTGAGTTTTAATAAATTAAGATAAAAACTGCAATAAGTTCTGGCTGGCTTTAGACTTGCTTATGATATAAGTATATCAGATAAGTCTGTTTGAGACTAAGAGTGTTACAGAGGTGTGTCTGTTTAAATACAATTTAATATGGTTCAATTATAAAGGTACTTAGAGATTCAATGCATAAGAATCAATGCCTGTTTTATAAAACAGGTGAAATTATCAACAACACGCGGCAGATAGTTAAAAGGTAATTGCAGTAAGGTAAGACGGTTGACGCAAACACCTTGAATCATATATGAAACTAAATTATTGGTCCTAGTAACAGAAAAATAATGATTAATAATGAAGGCAAGATTGCAGGTGAAGTAGTGTTTATATGTATGTATGAATGTAATTATCCAGTATTACTTGGTGATACTTTCACATGCTGCAAATATAGCATGTTTGAAGTTCATAGTTTGAAAATTTGAAACACGCCGGTCGATCTAGGCGGACTAGTCTGTGGTCGGTTTCGGTGAACCGTGCGGCGACGCGCCGGTCTTGAATTGTGGCGTCAATAACCATTTGTGAATTTTCAAATGTATTGTTTCAGATCGTGGGTAATGGTTTTTGTGTGGTATATTTGTGTCATGCATATAATAGTATCTAGTTTATGAAACGGGTTCATAATAGGGGTAATTAAAACAAAAGTGGAATTTTTAATAGCATCCACGAGTGTTTTAATTCCAAGTTATGTGCCCGTTCATACACTACTTTATCTAATCCCATGCAATAAGTATTTCAAATAATTGGCCTATGTTAAAAGAACAAAAATTAATTATTTCGACAAATTAGCCGCAAACCGCGGTTACCTACCGCGCATGCGCATGAACTGTCAAGTGGCTGTATAAGACATATCCTCTACCCTTTCTGCATTAAAAAAAACATTACGATATCGTTTTTGTACCTATGAAAACTTCGGTACCTACTATATACATTATACAGTATCGTGGTTTGACATATTACAGACGCGTGTATATAAAACATATCATTATGAAGTACCTATAATTCGATATTGTAATAGTTACCGATATAAGAGTAAATAAAAAGTATTCATACAAGTTAGAGTGCGCGTTACGTCACGTCACGTCACGGCGCAGGCGCTACGTCCTGCTACATCCTGCTACGTCAGCGCAGTGCTATCTTCAACCATATATGGTGTCACAAGGTGTTCCGGCTAGTTTTATTCCAGATAAGTAATTCAGGGAAACTTAACTATATTATAGAGTAACTAATCGCGACAGTACCTACCGATAACCAATTGGACTTTACTGACCACAACAGATTAAATTAAATGTTTAATTAGTTATTCGCAGGAACTCTACATCATGTCGTCAGCGTCACACTCTTATATGGACTTATGTAACACTAGATTGCAGCCCCCGACATCCAAATTAAATATTCAGGGATAATGTAGCTTTCTATGCATTAAAGTATTTATAGAATCGGCTTCGTAATTTTACCATCTACATACAAACTTACAAATTTTACTTTCACAAGCATTCAAAAACAAAAATATAGATAAATAAATGTAGGGACATCGCAGTACCCCAGCCAGGTCGAACCAATACTATTATAGGTACCTACAGGAAGCATCTGGTAGGACTTTTGATCCGCCCATATCTTTGTCGTGGATGCAGGATGTGTCCAGAAACTTGAGCTGTTGGTAAGATCTCGGTACGCTGATATGATCTACCAAATACTCATGGACATCAAAATGTTTGAGTAGGTACTGTAGAGTGTTAAGATGCTGAAATGTATATGGACTGGTATGACCTAGAGTTTTTTTTGCTACGCAGGTTGACTTACCGGAACTTATTAACTTAGATTAGACATCTTGCCAACATATAAGATATACGATGTAACAAATAAAAAAAATATTTAACACAACACAGGCAAAAAAATTAGGAACGGCACATTATAGCACAACATTTATATTTAAAAAAATCAAGAATGGCAGGGCCAACTTCACACATTTAAGTTTTTAGGGTTCCCGTACATCTCCGATGGAAAAATGGAAACCCTTAAAGGATCACTCTTAAATTGTGATGTCAGTCTGTCACAGCCGAATCTACTGGACGAAAAATGTTGAGTAGAGTTTGATGACCCAATCACGGACGTAAATAATCTAATTTCGATTTTAAGGTAAAAATTAAAAAGTTAAAAAAGATTTTTATCGGGTGCATCTTGTGACATCGTTATAAGAAAAAATGCATCATCATATAAGATAACTGGCCAACAATTAATAACTAGTATCATATACCGTCTGCTCTGCTCTAATTAAGTACCTACTGTATGTAAGTTATAAAAATATGTTTTTGCTATCCCTAGATCTCTTTTAAATGACATTTCCACAAACATTTTTTCGAAGCCTTAACAAGATTTTTTTAAATATGGGTAAACCAAGAATTAGACCTAATTATTGCTATATCAGTCAATTTCAATATTTTTTCAAAATAAAAGTTTTTTCTTTCGAAAATTATTAATAGCTACTACCTAGATATTTTTATGAGATAAGTAGATACCTAAACTCCAACACTCTTATTAATAAACTCGAATTAGCGACGTATTAACTAAACTGTATTTCATCTTCGTCTATCATAATGAATTGCAGATTTGTTAGAGGGTGACGAAATACAGTTTAGTTAATACGTCGCTAATTCGAGTTTATTAATAAGAGTGCAAATGTATATAAAATTCAACTCACAATAAAATCTTCACAAGGCGAATTGAAGTCAAATATAATGTACAAATATTGATCTAGGTAAATATTTACTATAACAGGTAATATGTAATATAGTACCTTTTTTAGAAGTTTCCGTGTGTGGTGGGGACACTGGCTCGCGGTATAGCGGGGGTGTAGCGGGGGTGTAGCGGGCGGGGCGACATTACGCGGCGGCTTCACATAAATATACTCGGCTCGGACGGACACTCACCATTCTCCTTGTAACAGTCGCGACCTACATGATGAGTTTATGGCGGGCTGTGTGGGCTGTGTGGGCTGTGTGTGCGGTGTGCACGGTGGTGACGAGCCGCAGGGTGCCTACCTGCATACTGAACGACGACCAGAAAGAGGAGCAGCGCACGCTGTGTCCTTTAAATATTACAGTGGAAGATATTCCCACACGGATACCGCGGTTAATCAAGTATATACGTTGTGCGGAGCCGGCCGAAAACAGCACGTGCTGCGATGACTACGGTCGGCAGTATCAATGTACCGAGTTGCAGGCCAGCGTGCTGGTGCAGCAACATGAGCCTCACGGGACAGTGAAGTTGGAGCCGATCTTGGTGTCGGTGGGATGTGCATGTATGAAGACGGAGGCCAGCCAGGCCGACCCCACACCCAGCCCCACCAGGTGACAACCCCCGCCCCTAGTCTCTACACTGTACATATTGTAAATACTCATTTGTTATATAAATATATTGTTGACATAAAACATGAAGCTGTCTTTGTTACAACACCTTTGTTAATAACATCCCTGTGCCCTTAGCCCTGCGCGCTGCGGGCCATTGGCCAATGCCTGTCTCAAAGATATTGGCCTGTCTATACTTAACTCTCGCTAAATAACTTGAGCTCCTTGACATTCGATGCGCAGTACTAAATTAATTTTAAAATAAGACTATGCGCACACCGAATATCTATCTAGCTATATAGTAGGTCTCTTCCTACTAGCTATCTCATGCTGGTTCGTGGTTGGTAGGGAGAGGTGGATTTTTTTTCACTTATCACCATCGCCCAAGTTTTGGGTTACAGTTATACGTTGAAAGAATGACGGATGAAAGATTGACTGAAGTGAAAGGAAGTAAGTTAAGGACCCTTGGCTCTCAGTCATCTTGTATCTGTCAAAAATATGGTAAATCTAAGTTAATCCTGGAAACGTGAGTTTATTTATACAAAATCTCCTCACCCCAAAAGGATTGTTATTATTTGAAATTGGATTCAGCCATATTTTTATTATTCATGGGTTCTAAAGAGCCGTTGTTTTCGATACGCGAACCTGCTCGTATCGAAAACAACGGCTCTTTAGAACCCATGAATAATAAAAATATGGCTGAATCCAATTTCAAATAATAACAATCCTTTTGGGGTGAGGAGATTTTGTATAAATAAACTCACGTTTCCAGGATTAACTTAGATTTACCATATTTTTGACAGATACAAGATGACCTTGACCACCGCCCCTTAATATTATTTAAATCTTATTGTTAGGTATATAATTTAAATGCAGTTCATACTAGGGGAAAGGTGTACAAAACGATCCCCCTAAGGGGAAATGCTTACTGTGTCTAAAATATTAAAGTTAAATCAAACAATGCAGGGACTTTGGATAAATAATTTATACTGGCATACCATTTCTTTTTAGTTTGTTTATATTTTCAGATTTATTAGACATTTTCCAGAATTTGTACACCTGGGTGTATAAAATGATCCCCGGCGTAGGACCAAAACGATCCCAGAGATCATATTGTACCTAGGGATTGCAATCCGGCCGGGTCCGACCGAATTTCCATCAATCCGGCCGGGTCCGGACGGATCCGGCCGGATTGATCTAACCAGGATAACTTAACCTAAACTCCTTTTTCGTTCCAACATGGACCGTTAATAGTGTAAAAAAAATTACTAATTTTAAAAAGAGAAAACAATTAAATTCTCAGTATCAAAACAAATAAAATCACAAATTAAAAGTCAAAATAATTAAAATCTCAAAAAAAAAACAGTGGCCTTTATTCATAAACGTTTATTAGCAACGTTTTTGTTAAAATATGTTTTGTTACTCTCTAACAAACCTGTCTTTACTAATAATAGAAAGAAACAAAACACATTTTAACAAAAACGTTAACGTAACGTAAGTATCTGGTGGTTCAATCTTCTTAGTTAGATTTTAAAGATAAAGTAGAAATCAAAATATTATTAATCAAACATGACATAATAATTAACCTTAACTGAGATCACAATATTGTCAACAATTAGCTATTTGAGAATGCTATTCAGTTTTATTCTTATATATAACAGAATACCGAATCTATGAATACTTAGCACAGCATAACACAAAAATCACAATAACTATGCATATTTTAACTCTTTAGTTTTTAAACAAATTAATAATCAATTTTTGGTTTCAAAAAACGATCTTAGGTAACAAATTGTGTTGATTGTGTCATCTGTCAATCGACTTCTAATAGAGCTACAAATGTAGCCTGCGGCCGAGAAGGCTATCTCAGCTTCTACACTTGTCGGCTTAATTGTCAGCAAATAATCATGAATAGCAGACAAGTATTCTCCTCAAACTCCTTCACTTTCAAATGCAGTCTTTTATTTTTTTAGTATTTTTACAAAATTAGTAATTTTTTATTGTAGGTACCTATATGTATGGTATAACACGGATCCGGTATATTGGTACTGGATCCGGTAAGTGTATATTGATGCTGGATCCGCCGGATTACCGGATTGCAATCCCTAATTGTACCCCAAGTTAAAATAAAATATCTAATTATCATAATCACATTTATTTTCAAGTGTAGCAATAATAATTATACTCTACACATCACTCTGAAATCGACAACCTGACACAATTTGAGATTAACAGTGTCTATTTAATCTACTATCTTTGAAAATAGTCTTCTAAAGTAGTTTCTGTTCCTTTCTCTTCTTTTGATTTTTTTCCTTTCCCGACTCTTTTTCCTATAGTTTTCTTTTTAGGGATCAGTTTTTCAGGTTTGTCTTTGCGTGCCCTTTGCTTTTCTTCTTTTTCTATTTTCTTCTGCATTTCCTCTTCTAAATAGTTTTTATAGGGTGTAGATACTAGTTAATATTGATGTGTCTATTTTTCATTTCTTTATTATTTCTTTTTCATTCTATCTTTGAGAAAGGTCGAATGTCTCGCGGTGCAAAAACTCCAAGTGATGTGGAAGGTAAATCAATAGACGTAACTAAAGTAGAGGTTGTAACAGGATCACTCTCTTGGGCTTGCGTAGTTTTTGTGGGCCAGACCAGATTATGGTTTGAAATCGAACTATAAGCTTGGTTTAGAAGAGATTCACACGATAGAGCTAACGGTGTATCAATACCTCATATGTTCTGTGGACGGCATAGAGGGCGGTTGGCATTCATCGTTACTATGATCATGCATACAAACATACATATAGATATAGGTAAAACTGACAAAATATAATGGGTGAGTATATCCACTCAGGAGAAAGTTCGTTTGGTCAACTCGCCTCCGCTTTCTTACCTTGAAGAACAATGTATTTGTGAACTTAGTCCATTTTTGTCAAGTGTGTATCGTATTATATGAAGCGAGGTCAGTTTCAGTAGGTGGAGGGGAGAGGCGGGGCTTGTACAAGACACACCGACCTCGTAGCGCCTCGTAGCGCCCCGCACACCGGCGTTACACCCGCCTACTTGGAGTCTATGTGCGTCCGCGCCGTTTATCCTGTCATTATCTTATTTATATTTATAGGTGTAAATTAAGAGGCAAAGAAAGTGATTTTTTTTTGATAAATAAACGATTTAACATTTAAAAACTGCTGTATTTAATATACTTACAATTTACAATTACCTAATGTTTATTTTTTCTATATATAAGTCGACATAACTTTCAACTTTTTAAAAAGTTCTTGCCAGCAAGTGCTTTTACATTGGACTTGTAGAAATTAAAAAATAATTGTCGGGCGTATAATAAGCAACTTACCTACGAGCCATGTTTACTGTCATTGAAAGTTCACTTTTCGAGCAAGTATATTGAAAAAAATATTAATATTTAAATTGATTAAATTACAATTATTGATAAAAAAATTAATATAATTGAGAATTGTGCAAGAAGTCAAGAACCCTTCTTTAGTGAAGATGACGACACTGACGAGCCGTGTTCTCCTCTTTGTCAACTTTCTTTACCAGCTTGTTAGTAACGTGGCGTGTCGTCAGCTCATCTAAGTAAAGGAAGGTATACCTAAATGCTGCTCCAGTCCCGAGAACTACACAACCTTATCCCTCCATCACATTGTTGTATTTTAGAGAGTTTGGGCCCAATTTTTTGAAATTTTAGGTAGGTAAGTACATAAAAGTACCTAATGTTTTTTTTAAAGTTGAAGGAGGTAAACCCCAACGACATCGTAAAAACCCCCCGAAATTAATACCTCGATACGGCCTTGCTCCATTACCAGTCCACAAGGCCCAAGTTCATACAAGATAAAGTGATGCACTGTCACGTAGATACCTACCTATGCACCTACCAGCCCTACTCCCACCACACCTGACCCCATATGGAGTCTGTCTTGGGCCCTTCAAGTGACCGGTGCCGGTGATATAGCATCTCCTCGCGAATGACTCTCGTACGAAATATATAGTAGCACTCATTCACTTCACTCATTACTTATGTAGGTACTTTGTGAGTTGTGAACAAATAAAAAGCTAGCCTTCCTAATCACATCATTTGTAGTTCTCGGTCCAAACACTAGATGGCAGCACTGAGCCGCAACCCGCAAAAAGGCCTAATACTGTAGTATGGGTATTCTATTGTTTAACAATACATACATACGGAGACAATACAATAATAATGATGTGCTAGTAGAGGCTTTAGGTATCTACTATACAATAAAACACGTGTGTTATGTATTTTCCACTTTAAACTTTACTGGATATCCAACTTAAACATATACATAATAACTAATTGACAATGCAATATAGGGTAATAAGAAGAAACAAAACAAAACAATGTTATACAATAAACTGAAAATAAATAAAACATCCTTACTTATATCTAGGTGTAGGTACCTACCTACAAAGTAACAACATCAGTCTCATCCAAATTATGTGATATATATATATATATTATGTAATTATGTCGTGTCTATATGTCAGCTTGAGTACTGAAGTTGTCAGAGTCTGTGTCCGAGTGCAGTTCTAGTACACTACTAGATGTGGTGTGTTCGCTCTGCACATTACTCCCGGTCCCGCTGGTGTGGCGGCTGTGGCTGCTACACGGAACATCATTTACTATCAATATTACTTAGTGACATTATATAGAGATAGATCCCGTGGTACTGCACTAACCTGCGTGGGCGGGGCAGCTCGCTACACCCGCGACGTACACGCAGTCTGTTCCGGCGGTCTGCTCTGCAGCAGTAGAGAGCGCGGGACCCAGGGAACTGACTATCAAGGTAGGGTAGGTAGGTAGACTGGGAAACTGGGAGACTATTGAAACTGCACGATGTAACTTCAATCTAGCCCGGGCGGCCACTGGACGGCTGAGCTCTTCTTGGTTGCTGGGAGGTCCTCTTGTCGCGAGATCTTGACGCAGACTGACGATCGCTCCGTTTGCTCGCCATTATATAGCGGGCAGCGCACGGAACGTCGCCGCGACAACAAGAACCTCCCACGCGGTCAACGTCAACCAATCAGAGCACAGTTCGCTCAGTGAAACACAACGGGTATAGAATCGTTTATTATTATTTTAAACAAACATACATGAGTTTACCACCATTTCGGAAATTATATCTGTGGAGAAGAAATGGCAAGAAACTCCACAGATTTAAATACAAACAAGTCTTATAAATATTATATTAAATACAGGGTTATAAACACATAAGTCTCGTTGAGCTGTACACGATAATCCAAATATAAATAATGTAAACATATGTATGTAACATCATTAGGCTTTACATATTAATCCGAACATGAGTAATATATATGCATCAATCCTCGCCAAACTATATATTAAATCCGAACATGAGCAATATATATGCATCAATCATTACTATATCTCTTTGACGCTTTTACCCTTCTATTAGGTGAACCCGAGGTTGTAAGGCTCGGTTCGAGTGATCTCAAACTATTTCACGACGAAAGACTCACATCAACAAATATGAGCGTGTCCTCTAAACTCCGAATATGAGTTTGGGAGGCTCCCTTGTGGAACTCTCCTGCCAAGAGGACGTGGCTTCTATCAAACTCCGAATATGAGTTATATATATGCATCAATCATTACTATATCCCTTTGACGCTTTTACCCTTCTATTAGGTGAAACCGAGGTTGTAAGGCTCGGTTCGAGTGATCTCAAACTATTTCACGACGAAAGACTCACATCAACAAATATGAGTGTGTCCTCTAAACTCCGAATATGAGTTTGGGAGGCTCCCTTGTGGAACTCTCCTGCCAAGAGGACGTGGCTTCTATCAAACTCCGAATATGAGTTTGGCAAACTCCGATTATGAGTTTGACTGCTCCCTTTGCACCTACATGTCTCGAGGACATGATTTCCATCAAACTCCGAATATGAGTTTGGAGGTTCCCCATTTGGAACCCTCATGCCAAAGGTCATGGTCTTCTTCAAACTCCGAATATGAGTTTGGCAAACTCCGAATATGAGTTTGTAAAGCTCCTTCGGGCGGGGCGTTCCCGAAGGAGGCGAACAAGTCAAGTCAGTCGTTCCCTGGTGGAACCTTCACGCCACAAGGACATGGTAACCATCAAACTCCGATTATGAGTTTGGAGAGCTCCTCCGGGTGGTGCGTTCCCGAAGGAGGCGAACACGTCGATAGTCAAGTAGTCATAAGTTTATCCTTGGGAGTTGATCAGGCCCTCAAGAATAGTCAAGTAGTGTTAAATACTATTTCACATCAATATACATTATTTTAGGGACATAGTCCCTAACGATAGCATGGTCGAACGAACCCTTCGACCGCCTCGTGGTAAGCGAGGTAAGTTTACACATGTGTAATTCCGAATAATAACATTAGGTACAAATGGCAAGTTAGTTGCCGTTCCAATCTGTAAACAAGTTATACAGTACAATATTCCGAATCAATTTTCGTCTGAAGCTATACCTTTTCAGAGGAAATACGAATCTATGCCAGTCGCTGCAACAATCTCTCCGTCTTAGACAGACAACGGGTATTGGTCAGCGGATGCCTTTCGAGCCTACGGGTTGACATAGCTCGCGGTGCGAGCTTGCCTTGGGGGTCTACCCCCGCCCTCGCGCAACGCAGTGCACTCGCTCACTTAGGCCTATGTCTAAACTCTATATTGATAGTCTATGTTTCACTATTTTAAGCACTGGCACTATGAGACATTAATTCACTGATTCATTTTCGAATTCTATTTCACTTTCACGGTCACTGATCACTTCGTCGCGAACATTCTCCCGCCGTGCAGCGTTGGTCGTCACGACGCTGCACCTAGCCCGTATGAGCGACGGGGTGCTCAGCGGCCGTAGGCAGCACGACGAGTTTCTTAGTGGCACGTCGCAGCACGCCACCCGCGGTCTTTACATCGACGACTCGTACTGCGCCGTCGGGCCCCGGGTAGAGGGCGACGACTTTTCCTCTCGGCCACGTATTTCGTGGCAGGGAGTTGTCCACTATGAGCACGAGGTCTCCGACGCGCGGAGTCTCACCCCGCCCGCGTGGCTCCCGCCGGTGTTGCAGTAGCGGAAGGTATTCCTTCAGCCATCTCTGCCAGAAAAGATCGGCGAGCCTCTGGCCTCGTCTCCACCTCGCGCGTAGATGTAGGTCGTCGTCGGTGAAGATGCCTGGTTGCCTCACTAGTCCCGAGCCGCCCAACAGGAAGTGGTTAGGTGTCAGGGCGCTCGGGTCGTCTGCTTCTGTGGACACATGTGTGAGGGGCCTGCTGTTTACGGTGTATTCCACCTCACACAGCAAGGTGGCGAGTGTCTCGGTGTGCGGGTGCTGCTCCGTCAATATGCTGTACAGGGCGGTTTTTACCGCGCGCACAAGTCGTTCCCAAACGCCTCCCATAAATGGGGCGCCTGGGGGGATGAAGCGCCATTTGATGGCGCGTGTAGCCGCTTCGTCGATTAGGGCCTCTCGTAGTTCTCTGTCGGCTCCCCGAAAGTTCGTCCCGTTGTCGCTGTATATTTCTTCGGGGCAGCCACGTCGGGCGATCATCCTCCGCAATGCCATGATGGCGGAATCGGAGCTGAGGCTGTCTGCGATTTCTAAGTGCACGGCTCGCGTGGTTAGGCACGTGAAGAGGGCTACATATCTTTTCTCTCGTCGTCTCCCCACTGTTACTGACAAGGGACCGAAATAGTCTAGGCCCGTGTAGGTGAAAGGGCGCTTGTGGTGGGCGAGACGATTGCGTGGGTGGTCGCCGGTGGCTGGGACCGCGGGTTTTCCTTTGCGTATACGACAGCGCAAGCAGCTCGTTACTATGCTCTTAACTGTGGGTCGGAGTTTGATGATCCAAAAATGCTCTCTGACTTCGTTGACTATTATCTCCGTCCCCCCGTGGTGTAGTTTCTCGTGGACCATTCTTATGTACAATCTTGTCAAGTGATGATTTCCGTCGAGTACTGCGGGCGACTTCTGCTCTGTGCCAACGTTCTCTACTTCGGCAATCCTCGATCTCAGTCGTAAAGTAGTTGTGTCGTCCAAGTGCACCGCGAGTTGATGGAGTCGGCTGTCATGCGGCAGCTCCTTTCCCCTCTTCAGCGCCTCGACTTCTGTCCCGAATGTGGTTTCCTGTGATGACCGTACCAGCAGTTGTTCGGCGGCCCTTACGTCGTGAGCCTCGAGCGGTAGGTATTTACTGTTCGTGGCGGCCTTCTTGTGTTTCGGAGGGGTGGTCTTCGCGACCTTCTTTCCCCACGTCGGGTCCGCTTCTTTATTTTTGGTCGTTCTTTTATAATGACAGCTGGTTTTTGACTGCGTTCGATTTTTTAGTAGGTTTATCCATTGGAGGACCCTAGCGGTCGCCCTCACGAGCCTATGCCAAGATGAGAAGCGTTCTATGTTGGGGATTGCTTCGTTGAGCGTAGTCTTATTCCTCGTCAGTGCGTGGTTCCGCTCTTCCCCCGTGGCTTCGGTTACTGTCGCGTTCTTGGTGGCGGGCCACTCTTCTTGGTCCTTAAGTAGAAACTCTGGCCCGGTGAACCATCGGTGAGTAGACTCGAAATCTGCTGGAACTTGTCGTGTGGAGTCGTCGGCGACGTTATGTTTCGAGGGTAACCATCTCCATTCTTTTACATGGGTGTGCTCCTCGATTTCTGCAACCCTGTGGGCGACGAAGGTTTTTAGGGTCCGTGGTCCGGCGTGTAACCATGACAGAACTGTCAATGAGTCCGTCCAATAATATCGCTGATCTATGTCTGCTTGATACTCTGTCTCGGCGGTCCTTGATAGTCTACTCCCGAGTAGGGCCGCTTGGAGTTCTAGTCGTGGGATGGAAGTAATCTTCAGCGGGGCGACCCTTGCCTTGGCTGCGGCGAGGCTAACGTGGACGCGTCCGCTGTCGTCGATGGTGCGCCAATACACCGCGGCCGCGTAGGCCGTCTCACTGGCGTCGACGAAGGTGTGTAGTTCTCTCCGCCGGGCGTGCGTCCACCCGCCATGGCATCGGGGTATGTTCAGTCTTCTCAGCAGGGTCAGGTTCTTTAGCCAGGTGCTCCAGTCGGTCTTTAAAGGCTCTGGTAACGGCCGGTCCCATTCGACGCCCCTGCGCCAAGTTTCTTGCAGTATTTTCTTCGCCTGTATCGTCACTGGCGAAGCGAGGCCGAGGGGGTCAAACACTGACATCATCGTGCTTAAAGCTTCGCGCTTGGTCGGAGTGCGGCTTCCGTCGACTACTTCCGGTGCGACACGAGCCATATCTAAGTTAAAGCTCAAGGTATCCGTGCTGGGTTTCCAGGCGAGACCGAGTACCTTTTCCTCGGAGGTACCGTCGTTGAGCTCCACAAGCGTATCGGCTGGCGGAGGGGGTGTCCCTTGTAGGGCCGTCACGGCGTCGACGCAGTTGGAGGCCCATTTGTGGAGTCTAAAGTTAGCTCTCTCATGTATAGTTCTTACTTCTTTGGCTATCTTTACCGCCTTCTCTATGGTGGGGAAGCTCTGTAGGTAGTCGTCCATGTAGTGGTGGATCACGATGGCTTCAGCGGCCTCTGGGAAGTCTGCACGATATTTCTCGGCGTTGAAATTCTTCACGAACAGTGCGGCGCATGGCGAGCTTGCCGCACCGAATATCACTGATTTCATTCTCATTTCTCTCGGCGGTCCCTCCCGCCGGTCGCCTCGCCACAGGAAGCGTAGGGAGTCTCTGTCTTCTTCCCTTATTCCGATTCTCAGGAACATTTCTTCAATGTCGGCTGCTAGGGCAACAGGATGTTGACGGAAACGCATGAGAACCCCCGGTAAAGACTGTAATAGGTCGGGGCCTGGCAGTAGATGTTCGTTTAGCGAGGTCCCGCCCGTCCTGGCTGCGGCGTCGAACACGACTCGGACTTTGCCCGGTTTCGCGGGGTGATGCACCGCGAAGTGTGGTAAGTACCACGTATTTCCTTCTGCCCCGGGCGTCCTAGCCTCTTCCGCGTAGCCTTTCTCTATCAGTCCGTTTATTTGTTTGTTATATTCGCTCTTGAGCTGCGGGGAGGTGTCCAATTTCCTCTCCATGCTTTTCAATCTCTTCGCCGCATTGTCGTAGTTATCGGGGAGGCTCACTGTGTCTTCTTTCCAAAGTAGGGCCGTCTCGTACCCGCCTTCGGGTCGTTCGCGTGTATTTTCTTTCAGGAGCTGGAGCGCTCGTTCTTCTGGGTCGGCGCGAGTTTTCTTTGGGGCCACCCCCAGGGATTCGAGAGCAAAAAATTTCCTCAGTTCTTCGTCCATCCTGTCTTCTTTCGTGCAACACACCGGGTGCACTCGGCGTCCAAGGGAGCGGGTGCACGCCTTGTGCAGTGTCCATCCTAGCGGCGTGAGAGAAGCGGCCGGTTCTTCTAGCGTCCCTCGTCGCGTGTCCTTCGTCACGAACAAATGCCAATTGTCTTGGCCTATGAGGATTGTAGGGCGAGCGACTGTGTAGGTGAGGTGTCCCTCTATTTCTCTCAGATGTGGATACCGGCTGATACTGCTCCGGTCGACGGCTTGTGTTGTTAGTTCGATGTTGGCGAGGGTGCGCGCATCAATAGTGTGTGTCTCGCTCTGTCCTTTTACATCGATGGTAACTCGTTGGGACTCAGCCGCGTCGATCTTTTTTCCCGCTATTGCCTCCATTCTTAGCGGCTCTACTTGTCCTCGGGCGCCGATTTTCTTCGCGACAGTGGCGTCCAGTAGTGTCACCGTTGAGCCGTCGTCTAACAAGGCGTGTGTGTCGACGTGCCCTTTGGGGCCGGTGACGCGTACTGGTACGATCTTCAAGTAGGCGAAGCGGGATCGGCTCGATGTGGTAGCTACAACCTCGGGGTTCCTTCTTTCCTTCCGGTGGTGGAGCAGGGAGTGATGACTCCGGGAGCGGTTCTCTTCGCCGCATCGTTTGTACCGGCATTGGTGCGATACGGTCATGGGTCTGAGGCACCGGTAGCATAGGCGATGTTTCTTGGCAATGTCCCACCGCGTGTTGACCGGAGCCTTTTTCATCTCGTTACACTGGCTCGGCTCGTGGTTATTTCTTTGGCAGATGGGGCAGGGAAGTTGTGGTTTCTTGTTGCGTTTCTCCTTCATCGTATATGCTCGCTGTGGCCGTGCGCGGCTTGGTCCGGCGTCTGGCCCTCTCTGCGTGGTCACGACCTCTGGTGGAGCGAAGTGACGACAGCGTCCGGCTTCGGTACTCATAAAGTTAGCGAAGGTCACTAGGTCCGGTTCATGGCTCGGCTTCGTTTCATAATGTTGATACCAGCGATATCTGAGTACAGCTGGCAGTTTCTCCGTTAGGTGTCGTACCACTTCTGGATTGTGTAGGTAGTGCGGTCTATTCAAGGCGCGTAGAACTGCTACACTGTTCACCAATTTGTTGGAAAATTCACACACTTCTTGCGGCGAATCCGGTACCCGTGGTAGTCGCTTCACTCGTTCCATCTCTGCTATTGCGATCGAATCTGGGCGCCCGAATCTGTTTTCTAGTGCTGTTATGACGTCGGCTGGTGCTGTATTCGCTATAAGTAGATTCTGTGCTGCTTCTTTGGCTTTGCCCTTCAGTGCATGACGGAGTCGTGCTGTGTTTTCTACAGCTGAGAAGTGACCCGCCGTCTCGTTGTAGGCTGCTCTGAACGCCAGCCAGTCTTCGTGCGACCCGTTGAAGTGTGGTAGCTCTCCTAGTAGGTACCGGTTGGTAGCTGGGTGTGGCGTAGCAGCTTGAGGCGCGGTCGCCCGGGTAACTTCGGCTACGGCAGAGGCTATCTCCACGATTCTCTGCCTTTCTTCTCGAGTCAATACTGACGGCGTTCGTTCGGTTATTTTTGGCCTCTTCGGTGGTAGTGGAGCGGCTATCTGTCCAGTTGTCTCGGGTCGTACCGGTCTTGCTTCCGGGTTGCCTGCGGCTTGTGGTTGTGCGTCAAGCCATTCTTCGATCCTTGGGTTCGGATTGGTCTCTGGATCGGGGTCGCTCTCTGACGGGTCCATCAGTGTTTGCTCTTCATCTTCGGCCTCTAGCCGAGCTAGCCTGGCTTCTGCCGCTTCCATCTTCAAGCGGGCTAGGTCTTCTCTGGCTTGGTAGATGCTGCGTTCACGGTCCGGTCTTGCTGTTGCGGCACGGGACACTGCGCGATCCGAGGGAGCGCGCGTCGACGGAGTGCGGTGCTCCTGGGCGGCCGTCGACGGGGGTATCGGCCCCGTTTTCGCGCGCCGGCCTTTCTGCGAAGCCTGTCGTGCGGCGACGGCGGTGGCGGCGAGCTTCAACGGAGCTCGGGGCTCCGGAGCTTTCGACCGACGGGGTTCCGGCGACATCGGACGCGTCGCGGGCTTCGACAGAGCGCGCACCTCTGGAGCCTTACACGGGGAGCGCTGCGCGAGCGACGGCTCAGTCGACACGGACCGCCTCGGGTGCTTCGACGGGGTGCGGTGGCCCGGAGCTTTCGGACGGCCTCGACCGCGCTGCGCGAGCGCGGGTACGGACGTTGCGGGCTGCGGCGGTGCGGGCCGCTCGGTGCTCGTCGGTGGGCTTGCTTCGTCCGTTGGGGACAGTGGCGGCTCTTCGTGACGAAGCGGGCACTGCTGGCGCTCCCCTGTCTGTGACCGTGTGATGGGCATTCTTTTGGACTGTATGTTTCTTCAGCTTCCGTAGTCTTGAGTGATCTGGCCTTGTGGACTGTATGTTTCTTCAGCTTCCGTAGTCTTGAGTGATCCGGCTCGAAGTCGACCAATTAATGTTCCGGCGGTCTGCTCTGCAGCAGTAGAGAGCGCGGGACCCAGGGAACTGACTATCAAGGTAGGGTAGGTAGGTAGACTGGGAAACTGGGAGACTATTGAAACTGCACGATGTAACTTCAATCTAGCCCGGGCGGCCACTGGACGGCTGAGCTCTTCTTGGTTGCTGGGAGGTCCTCTTGTCGCGAGATCTTGACGCAGACTGACGATCGCTCCGTTTGCTCGCCATTATATAGCGGGCAGCGCACGGAACGTCGCCGCGACAATAAGAACCTCCCACGCGGTCAACGTCAACCAATCAGAGCACAGTTCGCTCAGTGAAACACAACGGGTATAGAATCGTTTATTATTATTTTAAACAAACATACATGAGTTTACCACCATTTCGGAAATTATATCTGTGGAGAAGAAATGGCAAGAAACTCCACAGATTTAAATACAAACAAGTCTTATAAATATTATATTAAATACAGGGTTATAAACACATAAGTCTCGTTGAGCTGTACACGATAATCCAAATATAAATAATGTAAACATATGTATGTAACATCATTAGGCTTTACATATTAATCCGAACATGAGTAATATATATGCATCAATCCTCGCCAAACTATATATTAAATCCGAACATGAGCAATATATATGCATCAATCATTACTATATCTCTTTGACGCTTTTACCCTTCTATTAGGTGAACCCGAGGTTGTAAGGCTCGGTTCGAGTGATCTCAAACTATTTCACGACGAAAGACTCACATCAACAAATATGAGCGTGTCCTCTAAACTCCGAATATGAGTTTGGGAGGCTCCCTTGTGGAACTCTCCTGCCAAGAGGACGTGGCTTCTATCAAACTCCGAATATGAGTTATATATATGCATCAATCATTACTATATCCCTTTGACGCTTTTACCCTTCTATTAGGTGAAACCGAGGTTGTAAGGCTCGGTTCGAGTGATCTCAAACTATTTCACGACGAAAGACTCACATCAACAAATATGAGTGTGTCCTCTAAACTCCGAATATGAGTTTGGGAGGCTCCCTTGTGGAACTCTCCTGCCAAGAGGACGTGGCTTCTATCAAACTCCGAATATGAGTTTGGCAAACTCCGATTATGAGTTTGACTGCTCCCTTTGCACCTACATGTCTCGAGGACATGATTTCCATCAAACTCCGAATATGAGTTTGGAGGTTCCCCATTTGGAACCCTCATGCCAAAGGTCATGGTCTTCTTCAAACTCCGAATATGAGTTTGGCAAACTCCGAATATGAGTTTGTAAAGCTCCTTCGGGCGGGGCGTTCCCGAAGGAGGCGAACAAGTCAAGTCAGTCGTTCCCTGGTGGAACCTTCACGCCACAAGGACATGGTAACCATCAAACTCCGATTATGAGTTTGGAGAGCTCCTCCGGGTGGTGCGTTCCCGAAGGAGGCGAACACGTCGATAGTCAAGTAGTCATAAGTTTATCCTTGGGAGTTGATCAGGCCCTCAAGAATAGTCAAGTAGTGTTAAATACTATTTCACATCAATATACATTATTTTAGGGACATAGTCCCTAACGATAGCATGGTCGAACGAACCCTTCGACCGCCTCGTGGTAAGCGAGGTAAGTTTACACATGTGTAATTCCGAATAATAACATTAGGTACAAATGGCAAGTTAGTTGCCGTTCCAATCTGTAAACAAGTTATACAGTACAATATTCCGAATCAATTTTCGTCTGAAGCTATACCTTTTCAGAGGAAATACGAATCTATGCCAGTCGCTGCAACAATCTCTCCGTCTTAGACAGACAACGGGTATTGGTCAGCGGATGCCTTTCGAGCCTACGGGTTGACATAGCTCGCGGTGCGAGCTTGCCTTGGGGGTCTACCCCCGCCCTCGCGCAACGCAGTGCACTCGCTCACTTAGGCCTATGTCTAAACTCTATATTGATAGTCTATGTTTCACTATTTTAAGCACTGGCACTATGAGACATTAATTCACTGATTCATTTTCGAATTCTATTTCACTTTCACGGTCACTGATCACTTCGTCGCGAACACAGTCTGCCGGGACGCCGTCTGTAACTAACATCGTACACGGCTATGTTCATTTTTAGGCTATGATTCAGGAGCAACTCCAAAGATGTGCAGAAATCATAATTATAGACCTACCTACTACGCTGTAGCGCATGAATACTTACGACGTAGGTACCTATAGTTCTTTATAATGTTCTGTGATCACAAACACGTAGGTAGGGCATCCCAATAATCCCATGAGACTCCCGTACTGAGCGCAGCCGTGTTCCGAGAAGTTTCACGAACTCAAAAGTCACTGTGGTGAGTGATGCTCGAGGACTCCTCCGCCACAACACAACTAGTCTTCTTATTCCTTTTGATTTGAGTCGTATATCGATGAGTGTCGCGGACTGTTCATGTAGGTATATGATGTAGGTATTATTTACATTATTCGTTGAACGAGTAGATTTCATTAAAGTTAAGGCCCGTGTCTATAGACTCACTTTTTATAGGCGTCCACTAGTCTCGCCGAATCGAATATAAAAATAATTATCTTCTAATGGACGCAGCTTCATAGTAAATATAGGTATTCGTCGAGGCTAGTGGACGCGAGCTTTAAAGATACTCTATGGTTTGTTATAAAATGTGGAGTGTGAATACGAACACGGATAGATTTATATACCTAATATTGTACATCACTTGAATGAAAGCCGTCGAGTAATGTTGCTTCTATGATACGTAGTCTGCTGTTGAACCAGCTCTGATTGAATGAGGATGATAGACTTAGTTATTCATCCCATTATGCGGCGCCATATCAGAGTGGACACTTATGTTGACATAAAGATGACAGATCACGTGCAACACTAACTCTAATTAGAAAGTAGAATTCTAAGCACGCAGAGTGAAATTCAAAGTACACCGCCCGAGTAAAAAATAATAATAGAGATGACGGGAGGGACGTAGTTCGCGAGTTTTTAATTTGTTTTTCTTTAATTCAGCCGCGCGTCGCACATCTTAGTTCTTACCTGTCTCTCTCTTTGATCGCGGAACACTATACCTAATGGGGCCCACACATTACACATCATATATACACCAACGGTTGACGCATAGCAAGAGACGTGTAATCTGTGGAGGGGTTTATTAGAAGCAACATTCATGTTTGAAATTCAAAACTCAGGTATTGAGGAACAAATCGTCGTTTGTAATAGATGGGCTTAAAAATCTATTTATACAGGGTCCGAGGTATCAAGTGTTACCAACTTTATGCGTGTCTAGTTGTCAATCCGCTTATACTCGTTAATTCCTTGTCACATCACATTAATTGTCATTGTTTTTTACATGATTTGTGCAAAGCGTGGTATTCAAAGTTGTAAACGAAAAAAGATATTGGCAATGGAGTTCAAGCGTAATAGTGTAACTGCCTTATTTTTGGCTGGAAAATCGCAACCGGCTATCGTTCGCGACCTCAAACATTTGAATGTTAACAATATGTTTATGTATTGCACAATAACACGTTAAATCGATACTGGTTGCGTCGCTAAGTCGCGGCCCAAAACGTACTGCAACATCTCAACAGATCATTCGGAAGTTGAAGATGCGGATGAATCGAAATCCCAAGCAAAGCGCGATGAAATTTGCGAAAGATCTGAATGTGTCTGACTGGAGCGTGCGGCGTATGCTGAAAATTGATCTCCAACTCAAGCTTTACAAGATCCAAAAGGATCAAGATCTCACGCCTGATCAGAAGAAAGTGAGACTCGAAAGAGCTCGGGCGTTGAAAGCCTTTCACGCGAGCGGAAATTTGCCCAATATCGTCTTCTTCGATCCAGCAGTTTGTGAACAAACAAAATGATCGTATTTGGTTGCAGGGAAAAACCAGTGATAACTTAGAGTGGTCACCAGAAAACAAGGGCCAGCTTCTGTAATGGTATGGGATGCGGTGACCGCTGAAGGACGCTCTCCGCTCGTTTTAATCGACCAGGGCGCCAAGGTAAACCAGCAGATGTACCGCCAAAAGGTGCTGAGCTGTACATTAATGCTTTGGGCACACAAGCAGTTTGGTTCCAGGCCGTGGACATTCCAGCAGGACTCGGCACAGTCACACGAAGCCCGCGCGACACAGGACTTTTTGAGAGCACGCGTTCCACGGTTGATTTTTGCTCAAGAATGGCCTCCTTATTCACCAGACCTGAACCCCATGGATTTCTCCATATGGAGTATTATGTGTCCTCTAAAAAACACCGGAGCGTGGACTCTCAAAAGTCCAGCCTTCTGCGAGAATGGGCGGCGATTCCCCAGAATGTCGTTCGTGCAGTCAGTGAAATTATCCGCGCCAAGGGTAATCATATTGAATAATGAACCAAAATTAATAAAATACATTCATTTTACAATGTTTTCCAAAAATTTGAAATGAAAATATTGAAAATGAGCAATTTGTGATGTTTTATTTTGGTAACACTTGATACCTCGGACCCTGTATACCTAAGTAAATAATACCATAATAAGGACACAAGACAATCTACCTATATAAACCAACCAAACAACTTACAACTATTCCCTATTATTAATTATAGAATAAACATAATTTTGCAGTTGCATGATAACCGCCACAATATCAACAGTAGAACTAATCGTACACTACTACAACAGAACTATAATTTATGGCACGTACAAGTTCTAGTGAACTATGGAGACAAACGAATGTATAAATATGTGCATTGGAAGGAAGTCGATTGAAGATCTCATAACCACACCGTACATCTGAAATTACTTATTTATAGTAACCTCAATGTGTAGATCCAGCCATCTGACACAGAGAGTGTGTGAACAAACACTTGGTAAATGTTATCAAATGACATTTTGGTAAACTCAAATCTTACAAGGCATAAAAGTTAGTGGAATTAGTAGAATGCGGCCCAAGGTTATAATTATAATACTTAGTACAACGTTCAATATTAATTAAATAAATAATTATGTACTTACAAAATTCATGACCTAGTTTTCGAGTAAGTCGAAGTACTGTGTCATGTGTGATTTTAGTGATCGACTGTTTAAAATAAATTTTAAATATGGACTACGGCAGTCCCTTCAATCGTAGTGGAAAAACGCATCGCAGTCCGCCATCTAATGAGAAGATGGACCTGAAGTAATGTCGACAGAAGAGATCCAAAATTAGATGAAGAGCATCGAACTGTGCTTGAATGAGGTATGATCTATCTCAACCGAGAGAAACTTAATACAGAACAAAAGTTAGGAATTAATATAACCTATGCCGTAAAATAGCACAAGGTACTTCCCAATTGGCAGTGCAATACCAGCCTTAAAGTCGAAAACTATCCAGGCCCATATGACTATTCAAGCCATAAAAGTAAAACAATATTTGTCACAACGGCTGCAAGACCTTAAACAAAAAATTTAAGAGACAGCAAAACCCTGCACGGAAACAGCCTCCTTCGCCGATATGGTAAAAAAAGCACTGACAACTTCGTTCGGTAACTAGTAACATAAGTTCCGTTGCTATATATCAAAACAACAAGCTTAAATCGAGCGAGGAGACAAAATCCCTTGTTCAGAAAATTATCAGCTCAGAAGAAATTAAGTTGCAAGTTCGAGAAATACGCAAAACAAGGAACGGTGATGGTGTCATCATCAGCACAGCTAACAAGCAAGACGTCGAGAAACTGAAGCAATCCGTGCAGCTAACATCCTCTGGCCTTACCGTTGATGACACTCAGAAACGTAGACCTAGAATTGTAGTGATTGGAGTGCCCACGACTATCAAATGAACTTAGCCGAGAAGCTTCAAAATACATCACTTGAAACATTCTTGACCTCCATAAAAATCGGGGAAGAAAGATGCCGAGACCAGCAATTATTCAATAGAAGTACCTGCACAATTCCGCAAGGCCCTCATAACGCAGGAGTCTTCGTGAATTGGTCATAATGCCCGGTAAGAGACTTCACTATAGTCACGAGATGTTTTAAATGTCAGCGTATGGACAATATGGACATGTCGGGGGGCGGTTCACACCAATGTGCGCTACATGCTTATTACACTAACTAAAACCGAGCAACCACAACACTGGTAATGCTGACTGCTCCGCGAAAAAAGGTATATAAATTCTATAGATTATATTTATTTTAAGCATTTTAACACTATAATAACGCATTTCAAGTAGGATTTATTTGATATGTTTGTTATTACATATTACTAAATAAAGTATAATATCAATCTGCAAGATGTTTAGATTGAATAGTGCGACTGTATCATAAAGCTTTCTATGATACAAGTTCATTAAGAAACCGCCTCCATGTTGTCCTTGTCAGAGTATACAATATTCATATTCTTCTATTTCTGTACCCATGCGTCGAGTTTCCGATAATCCAGTTATATCGAAGTTTATATTTTTTAATACTTCTGTCAGTTCAAGTAGACGACCATAGGATGATAAGGTTATGTTTGTTGTTCTAGCTAGATGTATAGTTCGGTATTTTTATAGTTGTTGTTTTCTTTGGAGGGTTATGGTCATAATCTTCCACGGTGACCAACTGGATTGGAAGATAAATTTTATTGTTGCTTGTTTGAGTTGATTCGTTTATTTAATCCGTGCTGGAGAAGGGTCTTCATTGCGATATGTCCTTGTCTCTGTTTTCACTATCTTACTTAGGTGTTGTTGTAATCTGGAGAAGGGTCTTGATTGCGGTATGTTCTTGTCTCTGTTTTCACTATCTTACTTAGGTGTTGTTGTAATCTGGAGAAGGGTCTTGATTGCGATATGTTCTTGTCTCTGTTTTCACTATCTTACTTAGGTGTTGTTGTAATCTGGAGAAGGGTCTTGATTGCGATATGTTCTTGTCTCTGTTTTCACTATCTTACTTAGGTGTTGTTGTAATCTGGAGAAGGGTCTTGATTGCGATATGTTCTTGTCTCTGTTTTCACTATCTTACTTAGGTGTTGTTGTAATCTGGAGAAGGGTCTTGATTGCGATATGTTCTTGTCTCTGTTTTCACTATCTTACTTAGGTGTTGTTGTAATCTAGAGAAGGGTCTTGATTGCGATATGTTCTTGTCTCTGTTTTCACTATCTTGCTTAGGTGTTGTTGTAATCTGGAGAAGGGTCTTGATTGCGATATGTTCTTGTCTCTGTTTTCACTATCTTACTTAGGTGTTGTTGTAATCTAGAGAAGGGTCTTGATTGCGATATGTTCTTGTCTCTGTTTTCACTATCTTGCTTAGGTGTTGTTGTAATCTGGAGAAGGGTCTTGATTGCGATATGTTCTTGTCTCTGTTTTCACTATCTTACTTAGGTGTTGTTGTAATCTGGAGAATGGTCTTGATTGCGATATGTTCTTGTCTGTGTTTTCACTATCTTGCTTAGGTGTTGTTGTAATCTGGAGAAGGGTCTTGATTGCGATATGTTCTTGTCTCTGTTTTCACTATCTTACTTAGGTGTTGTTGTAATCTAGAGAAGGGTCTTGATTGCGATATGTTCTTGTCTCTGTTTTCACTATCTTACTTAGGTGTTGTTGTAATCTAGAGAAGGGTCTTGATTGCGATATGTTCTTGTCTCTGTTTTCACTATCTTGCTTAGGTGTTGTTGTAATCTGGAGAAGGGTCTTGATTGCGATATGTTCTTGTCTCTGTTTTCACTATCTTACTTAGGTGTTGTTGTAATCTAGAGAAGGGTCTTGATTGCGATATGTTCTTGTCTCTGTTTTCACTATCTTACTTAGGTGTTGTTGTAATCTAGAGAAGGGTCTTGATTGCGATATGTTCTTGTCTCTGTTTTCACTATCTTGCTTAGGTGTTGTTGTAATCTGGAGAAGGGTCTTGATTGCGATATGTTCTTGTCTCTGTTTTCACTATCTTACTTAGGTGTTGTTATAATCTGGAGAAGGGTCTTGATTGCGATATGTCCTTGTCTCTGTTTTCATTATCTTGCTTAGGTGTTGTTGTAATTTTTATTAACTATGGCCTTTATTCATAAACGTTTATTAGCAACGTTTTTGTTAAAATATGTTTTGTCACTCTCTAACAAACCTGTCTTTACTAATAATAGAAAGAAACAAAACACATTTTAACAAAAACGTTGCTAATAAACGTTTATGAATAAGGCCGTAAAAGTTTAACATGCACGGCTTAATAACTCCTTCTGAAATACTGGTTTATTTAATCAGTGCTGGAGAAGGGTCTTGATTGCGATATGTTCTTGTCTCTGTTTTTACTATCTTGCTTAGGTGTTGTTGTAATTTTTGTTAACTAAAAAGTTTAACATATAATAGTATTGAGTGTCCCTTAAAACTAGTTTTTTTTTGGAAATGTTGATCTTTATGCTGAAAGTTAAGAAAGTTACAGTTAGTGGACGAGGTCTATCTCCTTGTTTCCCTATCCTTTTAACCTCTTGTATATCCCTGTGTTCTATGTTAATATTGAGACGTTATTTTATAAAGTTGGTCATGTTGTTTTGTAAATTATCGTATGATGTTTCCTTCGCCTCAATTCCGAAGAAAACTATATTCCTCTGTCTCGCCTGTTTTAAAAAAAAATTAATTCTTTTCTCTTGGTTTACAATTTTCTCTTTCAATTGATCGTGTTTATCCTCTCACTTAACGAACATCATGTTGATATTCTGTGATCTATTTCCGAATTTATATATCGTCTACTTCTTTTGTACCTATGTTTCTAAGAGCGCTCATAATTTTCTCCATGATTAACATAAAAGTTGATTCCACGACACGCCTTGGTGGATAGCACACGCGCCGCGAAGACGTGTCGGGGAATCCAGTTTAATCCCGCCCGTGCTGTGATGGTTGTGATAAGTCAGTGATTAATAGGACATATCACGGCCGGTGGGAGCATTCTACCTACCGAGTATCGGCTTATTGTTACTGTGACGTCTATAATACTTGACATTGGCGGAATCATCAAAACCATTTTGAAAAAAAATAGAATAGAATAGACCATCATCATCAAGGGGTCTTCCGAGCCGAGGCGCTGAGGAAAACCTCTTTGCGCCGGCTGTGTCTCGAGGGGCGACGACCCCTTGGTGTCTTCTTTAGGCGCACAAAGTGCGCCAAGGTGGCCTGTGGCTACCTTTTATCCGGGCATTTCAGACCCAGTCGGTTCCCCTACTAGGGACTCGACCAGGTATAGTAGTTCCCGCGGTAGCGGGAGACCCTCTGCTGGCCTGTCATACACAGGGGCTATGTCGCGCAGGTGCTCGTGTCGGCTGTTGTCAGCGCGGTCGTACATGCGACGCGCGAACCGAACCACGAATTCCTCTAAACTGGACATATGCAAGTCCCTGCGTATTTAATTGTTGAGTTGCGGACGAACCACGGCGCGTGCGTTATCGCGCGCAGTGCCTTATTTTGCTGGACCTCCAGCTGGTGTTTTCTGGTGTTGGACAGGAGACCATACCACGCCGGCGAGGCGTAAGTCAGGCGGGAGCGGACATATAACTTAAGTATCATATAACTTACCCGGAGTGGCAGACTTGAGCTTAGGACCGGCCGCAGCATGCCAATGGCCGACCTCGCGATTGCTTCCCCTCCAGATTGATACAAAAGGTGCGGCCCTCCAAAAAGGACGCTATCACCCTCACAGCCATTGGTGGGATGTTCCTCTCGAGCATTTTGTACAGGAGACCACTGTGCCACACTCTGTCGAATGCTTTCCCCTAGTCGAGAAAGACACCGACAGAGCAGGGGCCCCTGTTGAGCTCGTGCGCTAGGTAGTGCAGTACTCTCACAAGTTGCAGGAGAGTTGTTGAGTGTCCCTCCCTGAAGCCGAATTGTTCCTTACGAATCTCGAAGGTCGACCTCAGTCGTCGGAGGAACAACCTCTCAAACAACTTGGAGAGACTGGAGAGGAGAGTGATAGGCCGATAGCTAGATGGCAGCCTTCGGTCCTTTCCGCGTTTGGGGATCACAATCACCTTTCCAGTCTTCCACTCGGTCGGGAAGTGACCGGTCCGAAGTATCCCGTTATACAGGCGCGCTATAGCCACCATTGGTCGCTTGGGTAGGCGCGCCAGTTCTGTATTAGTGACGTCGTCCTCTCCGGGCGCTTTCTTCACCTTTAAGCGAACCGAGGAGTTGCGTACTTCTGCTGGAGAGATGAAGAATTCGCCGGGAAGCGGAGGCGGCACGTAGCCGCTGAATTCCCACACTCTATGCGATACCATGACGTCATGGTCGGAATTTACTACAGGGAATGGCCGGAACTGCGTCTCCAGGTAATCTGCTAATATGTCAGCACGATCCTGGGCGCTAGCAAGGCGGTTCCCTTGGCTATCCAGTAATGGGTAGATTGGGGTGGGGGCATTAGTGAGGCTTTTCGTGAGGCGGTAGAGGGAGTTAAGACTCTCCTCTTCGCTCACTCCGTCCAGGAATGTCTCCCAGGAGTCTCATCTGAAGGCGCGAATTTCACCACGGAGCTCTTCGGCTACCCGGTTGAGGTCTCTCTTGGTCGACGGGCAGCGCGAGTGAGCCCACTCTCGGTGTAGCGAGCGCTTCAATCGGGGTTTGCTCCGTAAGTTTTCGGGAAGAACGCTCCTGGTACGGGTGTCAGCGGGCACCTCCTTCGTGGTGGCCGCTTTGATGGATGCCACCAGATGGGCGGCCGCCGCCTCGATGTCTTCCGGTGAGGATAGAGGTCCTGGCAGACTATATAATCTCGGAGTAGTTCTCCATAGGTCTGCCAGTCGGTCCT
The DNA here is from genome assembly GCA_963924495.1 of Nemapogon koenigi. Lineage (NCBI taxonomy): Eukaryota > Metazoa > Arthropoda > Insecta > Lepidoptera > Tineidae > Nemapogon > Nemapogon koenigi. The sequence continues at coordinate 217,441 of OZ004640.1, read as the reverse complement.
GAATCGCGACCTGGGCAGCGCTCGACGTGTAGGAGCTGTGCCCACGATCACGAGTAACGGCAGGTGTTGAGTGTTCATGTCGTAGAGGGTCTCGAGATGGATGGGAACCCTCATGCCATGGAGAATAGAATAGAACATAAAAGTTGTGTAAATGTGGCGCCATCTTGTAATAGGTTTTCGAACTATCTCGTCTGCGTATTTATCGATGCACGCTGTTTCAATTTTTTATACGCTGACAAGATATACGAAGTTGCAAATCATAAAAAAAATTGTGGTTGTTTGCTATTCAATTTACACTTATACTTTACACTGTATTATTTATTTACACTTAACACTGTAATTAATAGGTCTCAATTTTATCAATCATCAATCATTTGATATGTTATTTTTCACATAATTTTTTTGTTCACTTTGCACTTTATCACTCTTTAAATGTAAATCTTCAATTTTAGAACTTGATTAATTACCTAATTGTCCGTAAATAATTTGTAAAAGAAAAAGAAATGTTGGTTAATTTATAGGTTGTTCTATACTTCTATACACAGTACCTATTACTGCAAAACTCGATGGGCAGTATTTTGGCTCTAAATAGTTCATCTCTGAAGACTTGTAAATGAAAAAAAAAGTGCCACTGGGTTCTATTTTAAGATACAGAATGTTTCAATAAATAAATAAAAAGTCATTAAAATTAAAGAGTGAATATGCAGTAATTTGCGATTACCTAAGAGTAAATTATCCGCGAAAGACAAAAAAATTCGCCCATCTAAGTAAAAAAATACAGGGGATGTTTTGTTAACTTGTCAAGATAGCTAAACAAAAACAAAAAAAAAGAGTCTCGAATAGCTTCGACAAGGCGGACAAAATTGAAATATGGCGATAATTCTCTATGTGCTAATTTCCAACAACTAGGAAAAACACCGTCAGTAATACTAATAATAAATAATATTTAAAGGAGAACATATTATAGTGTGAGCTGAGCAGTGTCTTTATAGACCCTCACATATAAACTTACAATTAAGATTAACCTACCGGAATAGTTTTGAATGAGTTTTGAAGTAAGAGGTTGTGTTTTTGTATGTCACCATTTTTCTCCAAAACGGCTGGACCGATTTTCAGTCACTTCAGAGTGTGTTTTCGACAAAGGAGCGCACCGAATAAGGGTACTTTAGTATTTTTGTAGAAATAATTTCAAAATTTCGTGCAAAGCTATGTGCAAGGTCTTGTTCTGTGTTCAGTGTTATAAAACCATATAAAAGATTATCGAAATTATTTAAAGATTTAGTAAATAGATAAACATATAATATATAAGAGTATAAACTAACTCTACCTACATGATGTACAGGACCTAAACTAAATACATAACTAATAAATAACAAAACAAACTAAACATCCAAGTAAAGAGGACAAATATATTGAAACTGCTTATAAAGTGATCTTGGATCCATATTTTGTTTATTTGATGATGACATGATGATGATGTTAGTTGTACTAATGTCCTGCACTCTACACTATATATGTGGTAGTCACCCGCGCTGCTCGTGCTCAGAGTCTGGATGCTCGTCGCCGTCCTCGTCCTCGTGCGGTCCGCCTGTAACATGATATAATAAGTATGTATATTGTGTTGTGTGTATACTAGCTACACACAACTGAGTACTGTACTCACGCGGCTTATGTCGCGAGTAGGCGCGACGGGCGGGCGGCGGTCGGTCGTCGGGGGAGTCTGCCAGCAGCGCGGTGCGGTAGTGAGAGAGGGCGGCTCCGTCGTCGAGCCAGGCGGTGCCGGCGGCTGGGAGCTGCGCGTCAAGGTAGCGCAACACGACACGTCGGTCGGGCCGCAGCAGCCGCGTCGTGAACTCTCCCAGCGGCTCCAGGAACAGAAGGTGCGGGGCGAGCCCGCCGCGCGCGTCCCGGGCCGCGTACGTGATACCCGCGCGGTGCAGGGCCGTGAGCGCCTCGCGGTTCTTGAGCGCGTCCTGTCCGAACATCACTGAGAATCGCTTGGCCAGCTCCTTCAGCTCGGTGAACTCGGGCAGCGACCGCGACACCGTGCCGTGCCGCGTCAGCATCTCGCCGTACAGCGCCTGCATCGCCAGACCCATGGCCAGCGCGCAGCTCAGTTTGTTCATCTCGCGCGCCTTGCTCAGTGTCGCTTTGATGATGTCGCCGTAGTCGTTGTAACACTGTGGACGACACTCGTTACCGACACTACCATGTGGTACAGGTAGTGTTTGTAGACAGACTCACCTTTATGTAGTGCTTGAAGACGTCAGCCGCGCGGCTCACGGGCGCCAGGTTGTACACGACCAGCTTGCAGTAGGCCGCCAGGAAGTTACGTCGCTTGTGGAGCTCTTCGATGCGTCTCTCGTCTTGACCGTCTGCAACAACAGCGGCGCGACAGTGAGGGCGGAGCGGCGCGGGGCACAGGGCGGGTCGCGGCTAGCGGACTTACCCGCGCGAACCCCGGCCGTGTGTCGCCACATGTAACCAAACGGAGGTGAGAGCGGGAGGCGGGGCGGGGCGGGCTCAAGCTTGAGGTTCACACTCACCGTAGGCGTGGTGCACGAACACTCGCTCCTGCACGAACTCGTTGAGCTGCTCCAGCAGGGCGGGCTCGGGCGGCAGGTGGAGCGCAGGAGGGGCCGGATCGGCGCCGGCGGGGGCGGGACGGGGTTCCGCGAACAGCAGCAGCAGGTCACACAGCGAGGTGTAGGCCTCCTCGCGCAGTTCGGGCGGCCCGGCGCGGTCCGAGACAGCCGCGCGGCACGCCGCTGCGTACTGCCGCAGTCTGTCCCGCAGCAGGTCCGCCGCCCGCTCGTCCGGCCGCTCCTCTAGCACGTGCAGCGCCCACACCAACGAGAAGAAGCAAGCTCGCACCACGTAAACGCGCGCGGCGGGAGGTAGAGGACCTGCAGCAGGCGGCAGGTCCTCTGCCAGCGCGTCCCACACGTCGGTATCGTTGAGGTCGTGACACATGAACATGGTGGCCAGCTTGCGGAGAGAGTTGAGCACGTTGAAGGTCTCATCCGCGTCGGGCTCCTCGCCGCCCGCCACGAGACTGCGGTAGTCGTCCGCCGCCTCCTTATACCGCGCGGCGACAGCGTCGGCCAGAGTGGCGCGCGCGACGTGGCAGCGCGAGTGTATGGCGCACCGCGTGCTGCACAGATACTCGAGCGTACGGCAGCAAGTTTCCAGCACCTCGGGCTCCGTGTGCGCAGCGACCAGGTCCCGCAGCCGGGCCAGCAGCTGGGCCAGCGCTTCCTCCTGGCGGCGCGACGTGTACAGCTCGAGATCAAAGTGCTGCGGCAGGCCGGCCAGGTTGGCCAGCTTGTCGGCGTCGGCGGCGAACTTGTCCAGCAGCGCGGGCATCACGGGGATGAAGTGCGCCGTAAGCCGCGCGCGGTCTTCGGCCACGAGACGAGTCTGGTCGCGCGAAGGCTGCGGCGTTCGTCGCGGCGGGGCCCGACCCACCGGCGGCTCGCCCGTTGCCGCCTGTCGCACGCAGCAGGCCATCAGCTCGACCAGTGAGGCTTCCTGCCGGTTGTCGAGCGGATCCTCGTCGGGCCCAGCCTCCTCCAACAGCAGGTCTGTCATCGTCTCCCAGTCCTTCATCATGGGGTTGGAGTCTATGAGCGCGTCCACGAGATAGGCGCCGTGCTCGTGCAACTCCGACTCTATGAAGAACTGTACCAGGTCGCGCAGCAGTGGCGCATTAGGGCCGCGCAGCTTTCCGCGACGAGAGCGCATAACGGGCGCGGCTGCGTCGGGCCGGAATAGACGCACGTTTAGAAACTCCCCGGCGGCCTGCGCCACCCCGCGCTGCGACGAGTACACCAGCTCGTACACATTCTCACAGTCCTTGTCGGCCAGCACGTCCGGATGCATGCGCAGGATGGCCGACACGAGCCGCACTGCGTTGACGGCCACCTCGGGCTCGCGATCCAGAGACATGGCCACCACGCGCTCCTTGAACTTTGAAGTGAACAGCTCCAACTTAGACTTGAGATGGTTCGTCTCGTAGAGCGGCCGCAGCGCCTGCAGACAGCGCAGTCTCACCTCGCCCACCTTGTCGTGCAGAGTCCAGCCCACATACTTGAGGTAGAGGTCGTCCAGGAAGTGCGTCGGGAACTTCTCCATCCACACGCCGATCTCCGACATGGCGAGGGACCGGATTTCGGAGAGCGCGTCGCGATACCGGTGAACGAAGACAGACTTGAACATGTAGGACAGCATGTTCTTGATCTCCTCCATGTTTTCCTCGAGCTCCTGTTTCTTGGCCACCAACACCTCCAGACGGTCCGCCGCCCGCTTGTCGCGAGCCTTCACCCTTTCGGCCTCGTATTGCCGCTGACAGTTGTCGCAGCTAACGCTCGTCAGCAGCGCCACATCCACAAGCGCTGTCATCAACTTCATTACAGCCATCGTGGCAGTATGACGGAAGGCGCGCACCTGCGAATCCGATAGCCCCGTCAGGAGCGAAATTATGTTGTCCATGAGGTACTGATCATAGATGATTGAATATTGACACATTTTCACCAGGGTTTGCACAAAGTCGCAAAAGTTGGAGCGAAACTTCTTCCATGACTGGCCTGTCATTATCAAAGGATACTCCCCGCTCTCCTGAAAATTGAATGAACAATTGTGTCATATAGTTAATTAAATATAATATGTACAAGAACAGTATTGGCCATTGTTTCTACCTCGTCAAACTCCTGGGTCATCTTCTTAATGATGAGAGTGTGGTCCATCTGTGCCATGTCAGGATTGATGATACCCCTGCAGCCAGACGAGTTAATGAAAAACTGCATCAACTTCACTAAAGCTGCTTCTCTGTTGGCTTTGTATTGTTCAATCCACATGTCCACCACTTGCTGCGAACAATAATGTACTAATTGTATTACAAACTCAAAATGATCAGTACAATTAGGTATAAGTAGATCAGTATAGTAGGTTGCTTACTGTAATGGCAGTCTTGTTGAGCCGCAGCACGTTGTAAAGGCTGGTTTCGTCTTCGCCGGGCAACAGCTCGGGCGGCGGGGAGTGTGCAGGGGGAGGGGCAGCCCCGCGACCTCGACCACGACCTCGCCCTCCACGACCCCGACGGCGCGGCGGGGTCGGCGGTGGCGGGGACTCTGCCAGGCGCCCGGGGTGTCCGCGGCTTCGTGTGACACGTTTAGTGGGTGTGGGCTCGGGAGAGTGCTCCTCGTCCTCGGGCGCCGGTTCGGGCTCGGGCTCCGGGCTCTGGTACTCCGGCGGCGGCTCGTCCATACGGATACGCTTCCCGCCGCGGCGGTGCATCTCGATGGATATATCGTAACCAGCCAACACTGTTTCACCGTGGCAATGCTAATGATCGAATCACGACATGAAACTAACTGATGTAGTGATAACTTTCACATCCCATAGCAGCGAGTCACAATATTAGTATATATTATTCTGAGGTAAATAATTAAAAAATTAGAATAGAAATTTTATTAATTTTAAACATAAATAAATACAAAGAGAATATAATTGTGTCCAACCAATAAAAGGGGCGTGCCACAGACTATAAAGGCGGTAAACAGTTTTTTTTTTGTTACAATAAAAAAACGTCAATAAAATTTTATTTATTTTTGGTAGTCAAAAATATCACAATTTTACGTAGAAAGAGGACACTATAGAATGCTGGATATCTTTCTATTCATTCCCACAAAAAAGAGGAAAAAATAACTTGTTGCTTGTTTTAAGGGTTCTAAAGAGCCATGGTTTTCGATACGAGCAGTTTCTTTGCGTATCGAAAAGTACGGCTCTTTAGAACCCTGAATAATAAAAATATTGCTCAATCCAATTTCAAATAATAACAATCCTTTTGGGGTGAGGAGATGCTGTATAAATAAACTCACATTATCAGGATTAACTTAGATTTGCCATATTTTTGACAGATACAAGATGACCTTAACCACCGCCCCTTTATAGCCACTTACATTTTGTCATTACGTTTTTCATCTTTAAATTAATTATACATAATATGTATTTGCATAAGGTCTCGTTTCATTTCATCACTTTTATAAGAAAATGAAAAATATTCATCACTGATCGGTAACGATATTTATTTTCTCCACCACTATAAGAATGTGGAGTAATAAGAACATGGACAATTTAGAATTCGGACCCTAACTCTGACACCTTGAGAATATTACTCAATATGGTAAACCAACTCAGTCTACGCAATATCTGAGGCGTAGACAGAGAAACTAATAGACAAATTGTTAGCGTCCATCTCCTTCACGCAAGAAAAAGAACAACTTATGCATACGACTTGTAAAGAAGGGAGACAGGGCGATGTAATTTTTTGTCTCATGTAGCGTGCCGGTTTTTGTTGTTTAGCACTTAGCAAGCACCAAGGAATATAAGGCAAGCACTAAGGCTAAATAGGTGCTAAACAACTTTGAGTTTTGACAGCTAGTCATCCTTTTGACAGCTAGTGATCCTACTATCGTTCTATCTCATGTGGCCACGCCAACCAGTAGTCTATTGGTTTCTCCTCAGATCAAAGGTTTCTGTGTCTACGATCTGAGGCTACGGAGTCAGTCAGTTCATTCAGTTTGTTTCACAGACTACTATTACGTGTTTGTTTCTCTTGTCAGTTGTCACAGAGACAGACTATCAGTTCAATCAGTTGTCTTCTTTACTTGGTCTGTGGTCTCCCAAACCCCAGAGCAAGTAATCCAGAACAAGTTTGTCTGATTCGTTCGTATTCAACAGAGTAATAGTAATATACAAAGATATAGGAGGATCTTCTTTGTAGTATTCTTTGCCCTTGCTTCTTAAAATTGATTTCGTTATTTGGTTTGGTAGATTTGACCGACGCATTAAAACATACCTAGATTCTATCTGTAAGTTTAACTCGCAACACAACCACAATCGCAACAATGGCAAAGAAGACGTACGACCTGCTATTCAAACTTTTGCTTATCGGAGACTCCGGAGTGGGCAAGACGTGTATACTGTTCCGGTTCTCGGATAACCACTTCACAACCACCTTCATCTCCACGATCGGTAGGTGGCGGTGAGGGCGGGGCGCGCGCTATATCAGGAGTACATTAGTACACACACACTACTCATCTATCGACAGGTATCGACTTCAAGATCAAGACGGTGGAGCTGCGCGGCAAGAAGATCAAGTTACAAATCTGGGACACGGCAGGCCAGGAGCGGTTCCACACAATCACCACCTCATACTACCGCGGGGCCATGGGCATCATGCTGGTCTACGACATCACTAACGAGAAGACCTTCGATGACATCATCAAGTGGCTTCGGAACATAGATGAGGTATTATGTCTATCTACCCTTCCTCTATCTACAATGATGATAATGTTTTTTTTTTATTTTGGACTATTTAGATTTCGGTGATTACTGAGTTTGAAAGCAGAAAGACTACCTACTCTACTAGGTACCTACCTAAGTATATTCAAAGACTTCATTGGTCAATATAATACTTGTGTTAGATTATTTATCATATGGCATACCCACATTTTAGGTATCTAGGTATTGTGACATTTTAGTTGTACTATGTGATGATCCATGCAGAACCTTACTGAAGTACTTTTTATATATTTCAGCATGCCAATGAAGATGTAGACAAAATGATCCTTGGTAATAAATGTGACATGGAGGAGAAGAGAGTTGTGGCTAAGGAGCGTGGAGAAGCTGTAAGTACCTTATTTAAAAGTGTTGATTATTCTGAAGTGCTAAGGCCATCTCATTGTTAGCCTAGGGTAGCTGGAACCCTAAATCAGGCTCTGACAATATGCTTCTGTAAAATCCAAACAACACATTAACAAGCAGTAATTAACACTTGTACAAGGTGAGCTGTACACAATACACATTGATGATGCCAGTGCCTATTAGCACAATTTGTGTGGATAATGGTGTTGTGTTCAGACTATACCATACACTGTAGCGCTTAACTGAACAAAGTGGAAGGGAAGTAAACTTCTATACTGAATATTCTTATTTGTGTCATTTTTGATGTTTTGGATGAGAAAGGAAATTGTGGACAAACTCTGAATTTTTACATGTTCCACTACTTAAAAATCATCTCTTTTTACCAAGGATTACTAAACATTTTATAATTTTTTTTAACTTCATGATAACATCACTACTCCCATGTCCTACTCCCATACTAATAACATATTGGTGTCTATTGGAGCCTTTTGTAATTTGTAATGGATAATTATAAAAGTGGCCAATAACTTTAAAATTTATATATAATAAATAGATTTTCCGCCCGTGGATATGTTCAAACAATATAAACTGCTACAAGATATTGTAGCATGTTATTAGTGAAAGAATTTTTTAAATCGGTTCAGTTATTGATTTTCCGCCCGTGTATACATTTGAACTATATAACCTATGTCACTCAGGGATATAATAGCTTTCTATTAGTGAAAGAATTTTTAGAATCAGTTCAGTTATTGATTATCCGCCCGTGGATACATTTGAACTATATAACCTATGTCACTCAGGGATATAATAGCTTTCTATTAGTAAAAGAATTTTTAGAATCAGTTCAGTTATTGATTTTCCGCCCGTGGATACATTTGAACTATATAACCTATGTCACTCAGGGATATAATAGCTTTCTATTAGTGAAATCATTTTTAGAATCAGTTCAGTTATTGATTTTTCGCCCGTGGATACATTTGAACTATATAGCCTATGTCACTCAGGGACATAATAGCTTTCTATTAGTGAAATAATTTTTAGAATCAGTTCAGTTATTGATTTTCCGCCCGTGGATACATTTGAACTATATAGCCTATGTCACTCAGGGATATAATAGCTTTCTATTAGTGAAATAATTTTTAGAATCAGTTTAGTTATTGATTTTCCGCCCGTGGATACATTTGAACTATATAATAACCTATGTCACTCAGGGATATAATAGCTTTCTACTAGTGAAATAATTTTTAGAATCAGTTCAGTTATTGATTTTCCGCCCGTGGATACATTTGAACTATATAGCCTATGTCACTCAGGGACATAATAGCTTTCTATTAGTGAAATAATTTTTAGAATCAGTTCAGTTATTGATTTTCCGCCCGTGGATACATTTGAACTATATAACCTATGTCACTCAGGGATATAATAGCTTTCTATTAGTGAAATAATTTTTAGAATCAGTTCAGTTATTGATTTTCCGCCCGTGGATACATTTGAACTATATAGCCTATGTCACTCAGGGATATCATAGCTGAAATCAATCAAAAATCAAGTGAAAGAATCATGTTTTATAATATTGAATTGTGCTGTCCCCAATTGGTGGATAGTTGGATACAGTAGCTAACAGTTGTATCCCATACATACAGTATACACCATACTCAAAGTGTGCTCCGCTGTGGGGGCTCTGCCAAAATACTGGTCATAATGAAAAATACTATAAGGATGCAAAGGAAAGTTTATATGGCTGAAGTGAAAGGAAATGCTGGCAGAGGATGACCTAGATGTACTTTTATTGAACATATAAAAAATATGTTGATCGATGGAAATATTCTGGTTCTGGTTAACGGGCTCGGTTTCTGCAACTCGACGTCTAGTGCCTATTTTGCGTGATACGTGATTTCCGTTACTCCTGCCATCCTAGCTCCTCCGGGGCACCAAGGAGAGCAGCCCTGTATTCTGTCAAACCTACACATTCCAGAAGGATGTGGGTGACAGTATGCGGATGGATTGTTTGCTTACTCCTCTCGATGTTATAGCTGAAGCTGCTAGGCGAATCGCCATGCATTCAGCTTGGAAGACAGTGTTGTGTATGCCCAACGGGATTGATGGAAATATTAAAAGTACACACAATCACCGAGCATGTATGAAAGGTATGATGAATATAAAAGAAGCAAAAGAAATATGTCAGGATTGTAACAAATGGCATTCGATTGTCTCTGCCTACCCCTCTTGGGATGAAAGGCGTGATGATAGATAGGAAAATAAAATGTATTTAAATATTCCAACATAAACTTAAAAAATGAACTAAAAGAGTAGTAGTGGAATGCCTAATAAGAGAGCGCCCATTACATATTTGATAATTAATAAAGAATACAGATAAAGCAGTTTTTGATTATTTTAGGGCTCTGTGTAATATTTTGCTTTCCAAAAGTTTGAGAAACGCTGGTATACACTATATCAGTTTGTATGTTAGTTGTGATTCTGTACTAGCTACTGTAAACTAAACTTGAAGCTCACAAAATGATATCCATAAAGCATGTGGAGTGTTTTCTCTGACATTTGTACCTGTTGTAACATTGCACAACAGAGACAATGTTTGAGAACCGCTGGTATACACTATATCAGTTTGTATGTTAGTTGTGATTCTGTACTAGCTACTGTAAACTAAACTTGAAGCTCACAAAATGATATCCATAAAGCATGTGGAGTGTTTTCTCTGACATTTGTACCTGTTGTAACATTGCACAACAGAGACAATGTTTGAGAACCGCTGGTATACACTATGTCAGTTTGTATGTTAGTTGTGATTCTGTACTAGCTACTGTAAACTAAACTTGAAGCTCACAAAATGATATCCATAAAGCATGTGGAGTGTTTTCTCTGACATTTGTACCTGTTGTAACATTGCACAACAGAGACAATGTTTGAGAACCGCTGGTATACACTATATCAGTTTGTATGTTAGTTGTGATTCTGTACTAGCTACTGTAAACTAAACTTGAAGCTCACAAAATGATATCCATAAAGCATGTGGAGTGTTTTCTCTGACATTTGTACCTGTTGTAACATTGCACAACAGAGACAATGTTTGAGAACCGCTGGTATACACTATGTCAGTTTGTATGTTAGTTGTGATTCTGTACTAGCTACTGTAAACTAAACTTGAAGCTCACAAAATGATATCCATAAAGCATGTGGAGTGTTTTCTCTGACATTTGTACCTGTTGTAACATTGCACAACAGAGACAATGTTTGAGAACCGCTGGTATACACTATATCAGTTTGTATGTTAGTTGTGATTCTGTACTAGCTACTGTAAACTAAACTTGAAGCTCACAAAATGATATCCATAAAGCATGTGGAGTGTTTGTACCTGTTGTAACATTGCACAACAGAGACAATGTTTGAGAAACGCTGGTATACACTATATCAGTTTGCATGTTAGTTGTGATTCTGTACTAGCTACTGTAAACTAAACTTGAAGCTCACAAAATGATATCCATAAAGCATGTGGAATGTTTTCTCTGACATTTGTACCTGTTGTAACATTGCACAACAGAGACAATGTTTGAGAACCGCTGGTATACACTATGTCAGTTTGTATGTTAGTTGTGATTCTGTACTAGCTACTGTAAACTAAACTTGAAGCTCACAAAATGATATCCATAAAGCATGTGGAGTGTTTTCTCTGACATTTGTACCTGTTGTAACATTGCACAACAGAGACAATGTTTGAGAACCGCTGGTATACACTATGTCAGTTTGTATGTTAGTTGTGATTCTGTACTAGCTACTGTAAACTAAACTTGAAGCTCACAAAATGATATCCATAAAGCATGTGGAGTGTTTTCTCTGACATTTGTACCTGTTGTAACATTGCACAACAGAGACAATGTTTGAGAACCGCTGGTATACACTATATCAGTTTGTATGTTAGTTGTGATTCTGTACTAGCTACTGTAAACTAAACTTGAAGCTCACAAAATGATATCCATAAAGCATGTGGAGTGTTTTCTCTGACATTTGTACCTGTTGTAACATTGCACAACAGAGACAATGTTTGAGAACCGCTGGTATACACTATATCAGTTTGTATGTTAGTTGTGATTCTGTACTAGCTACTGTAAACTAAACTTGAAGCTCACAAAATGATATCCATAAAGCATGTGGAATGTTTTCTCTGACATTTGTACCTGTTGTAACATTGCACAACAGAGACAATGTTTGAGAACCGCTGGTATACACTATGTCAGTTTGTATGTTAGTTGTGATTCTGTACTAGCTACTGTAAACTAAACTTGAAGCTCACAAAATGATATCCATAAAGCATGTGGAGTGTTTTCTCTGACATTTGTACCTGTTGTAACATTGCACAACAGAGACAATGTTTGAGAACCGCTGGTATACACTATATCAGTTTGTATGTTAGTTGTGATTCTGTACTAGCTACTGTAAACTAAACTTGAAGCTCACAAAATGATATCCATAAAGCATGTGGAGTGTTTGTACCTGTTGTAACATTGCACAACAGAGACAATGTTTGAGAACCGCTGGTATACACTATATCAGTTTGTATGTTAGTTGTGATTCTGTACTAGCTACTGTAAACTAAACTTGAAGCTCACAAAATGATATCCATAAAGCATGTGGAGTGTTTGTACCTGTTGTAACATTGCACAACAGAGACAATGTTTGAGAACCGCTGGTATACACTATATCAGTTTGTATGTTAGTTGTGATTCTGTACTAGCTACTGTAAACTAAACTTGAAGCTCACAAAATGATATCCATAAAGCATGTGGAGTGTTTGTACCTGTTGTAACATTGCACAACAGAGACAATGTTTGAGAACCGCTGGTATACACTATATCAGTTTGTATGTTAGTTGTGATTCTGTACTAGCTACTGTAAACTAAACTTGAAGCTCACAAAATGATATCCATAAAGCATGTGGAGTGTTTGTACCTGTTGTAACATTGCACAACAGAGACAATGTTTGAGAACCGCTGGTATACACTATATCAGTTTGTATGTTAGTTGTGATTCTGTACTAGCTACTGTAAACTAAACTTGAAGCTCACAAAATGATATCCATAAAGCATGTGGAGTGTTTGTACCTGTTGTAACATTGCACAACAGAGACAATGTTTGAGAACCGCTGGTATACACTATATCAGTTTGTATGTTAGTTGTGATTCTGTACTAGCTACTGTAAACTAAAATTGAAGCTCACAAAATGATATCCATAAAGCATGTGGAGTGTTTGTACCTGTTGTAACATTGCACAACAGAGACAATGTTTGAGAACCGCTGGTATACACTATATCAGTTTGTATGTTAGTTGTGATTCTGTACTAGCTACTGTAAACTAAACTTGAAGCTCACAAAATGATATCCATAAAGCATGTGGAGTGTTTGTACCTGTTGTAACATTGCACAACAGAGACAATGCTCTACTAAATGTATATATGACTAATATTTTCAGCCAGGTGATGTATTACCTCACTCTCACCGTGAGTCCGTGACCATCAATTGTGTCCTCAGAAAGGTTCTCAGGGAATAGGATGTCCTAGCACACCCAATAGATGGCGCTACTAGCGTACTTATTATTTTTTTATGCCAAAAATTAATCAAATTAAACTAATGGTAACATAGTGCAGATTCGTAAATTTATTAAAAACAAGTATACACCAATCTCTATATCTAGGTATTATTTCTAATGTGTTTCACACAGTGGGCTGTAGTTAATAATTAGTCGGGTAGAGTGGTAGAGTTAGCTGATTCGTGGCCTATCATTTTTTTTTGTTAGATAATAACAATACAAATAACATTTTAAGTTTAAACGCCGACGATAGTTAAAAAAAATGTCAAAATCACTTTTTTGCGATTTACGGAAAAACTATGCATTTGACAAATAAAGTGTAATGAAATAAAAAATGCGCAATAAAAATACGAATCTAATTGAGCTCCGATAGGTCCAGTAGTTTTTTAGTAAACTGCAAAAAACCGCTTTTTCGGGCCATTTTTTTTGGTCAATGTTGGCCCAAAACTTTTTTATGCCCACTTTTCGGATGGACCTTTTTTTAGTTTCTTCAAAGTTTCTCAAAAAGTATAACATCGATCTTGCTGAAATTTGGATATTGTTCATACAAAAATACTAAAATCGCGATAAAAAATACTTACATTTTTAAACTCGTGATATCTTTGGAATGGAATGTCCGAATTGAATATTTCAAAAAGTTATATAAAGGTATTGAAGCAGTCGTGCATATAAAGTATATTATTTTGTTAAGGATTAGGTAATAGCAAGGTACAAATAAAGAGCCTTTTCTTAAAATAAAAGAACACTTATAGTGACTTAACTATTATAGTTAGACATATACTATCGCGACACTTTTTGTAGATAATGATGTGTTCTGCAAAGTCGTAGTACATTATTTTGTTCTATCATCAATAGTTTTCGCAGCGCACGCGATGTAAGGAATTTCTTAGGTATTTTTTTTACACCTTGGGTTATATTATTGGAGGTTTAGTAAGGATCCCTAATTTTTTTAAATAGAATACTGCCTACTCAGGGTGAATGTAGCTTTCTAATGGTGCAAGAATTTTTGAAATCTGCACAGTAGTTGTTGAGTTTATTCGTTACAAACATACACACACACAAACATACAAATCTTTCCTCTTTATAATATTAGTATAGGTAATGATAATATATAATATAGTATAGATGACGAAAAATAAATAAACAAATCAAAATATAATGTATCTTTTAAAATTAGACTAATTTATTTTGTAAAGACGCCATCTATTGGAGATCAGATGAACTGTGAGAACAATATTGACACCACTAACGCGTAACGGTGCGAAGTATCTTATTACATTTACTATTATAAATAATCCCGTTCCCCCTTAACCCTTAATGCAGTTTGAAGTTGGTTTACCCACAGATCGCGCGTGAGCACGGTATCCGCTTCATGGAGACCTCGGCGAAGGCCAACATCAACATCGAGCGAGCCTTCTGCGAGCTGGCAGAGGCCATCCTGGACAAACACAGCGGGCGGGACCCGGACAGTGACCATGCTCGTATAGCTGTAGAGAGACGCCCCTCGCGCGCCCCGCCCGCCCGCGCCTGCTGCTCCTAACTTATATATAGGTGGTAGATGGGCCGTGGGACTGATCTCCATTATAACGCTTTTGTATATTTTGTTCATAATAAAGTAATTATCGTTATCTGCTCTAGTTTTGTTGATGTTCATTGTTCACTATAGTAGGTACTACTGCAGTAAACAACAACAACACATTATCAAGGGTTGTACAGGTCATTGGCGACTCGGGACTCGGGTTGTTCTCAAATAACCATTTTCTTCATTGGATAATCATAAGTTGCTTGTTATACTGCTCATTATCAGTCATCAAACATTGTTTCATTATGTACCTAAATGCATTGATTATGAGCACTTGTATACATTTTGTAGCTTTAATAGATACCTACAATCAGGCCCGTAACCAGGATTTTTTTTCGGGGGGGGGGCTGTGAAGGTCGCACGTCTGGAAAGTTCAATTCTATCTAGTGTGAAGCCAAGAAATTTCGGGGGGGGCTGCAGCCCCCTAGCCCCCCCCCCTTGGTTACGGGCCTGCCTACAATACATATACTGCTTGACACTACCGGTAGGCGGTAGTAGACCGACGGAAAAATCTACGGCATTTTGTAAAACTTTTTGGCACCAGGTTTATCTGGACAAATTCGACCCTGCTGAACACGATACTGCCCGGTGCCAGCCCCTCCCCCAAAACGTGTCCCTAACCGTCTTCAGTTTTATTTTACCTAATTCATTGTAATAACAGCAAAGGTTCGCGATTTACAGGTCGCGTCTGGCATGAAATCAATTTAGAACACCTATATGAGAAAGTACTGACAACTGGGACCTCAGTTAACTGTTCTGTTTGTTACCAATACTTTTGATATTTGGTACAGGTTTTCCTTGGGTCCCTATAAATTTCCCCATCCCTTAGTCATCTTCATCCCCCCCACCCTTCAAATTGTGTGGGAGCCAAAAGACCCGGTGCCAACAAGTTGCTGTTTCATCTTGAAAACAGAATATCTGCCACCAGTCTATTGTTCAGTAGACATGCTCTGATGAAACTTGAATGTCTTGGAAACTGTTAACCAGATTTTAATAAAACATATCTAAGAACCATCCCACCAACTAAACAACCCTTCAAATAAAATATTATTTAAAATTACACATCAAAAAGTGCATTAAATCTGTTTGGGAGATGCACAGTTATAAGCTTCAAACTAATGTTTGTTGCAAATTGAGAGTGTACTACATGGGGAACAACCCGGTAATGTGGGTTATCTCTTGCTGTGAAGACATTGACAATCTATACATACAGTACTACAGACATGGTGATGAGGGGGGCGCTGCTGCTGTTGAGTGTGTGTCTGTGTCTCTACTGCACAACAAGTGAACATCTACTGTATAATGGTGAGTATAGAGTGGTGGTGGGTGTAGAGTGAGTAGTGAGTCTTTATATATATGTACTAATGTTACATTACAGAGACGGACGAGTGTGTCATCGATCTGGAGTGTGACGAGTGTCTACCGGAGCATCCGCCGTTGGTGAGTGGCCATCGGGAAGGGGGAGGGGCGCTATTGGTGCTGCGGGCTGGCGAAGAGGCGAGACTCTCGTGCGGGGAGGGGGGGTTCATGGTGCAGCTGTCGGGCAGGACGCTACGTGCCGGACGGGGAGAGTGACGGACGGCATCTGGTCGAGTTGGGCTGTGCCGCCGCCGCCGTGCGGGATGTGAGAGTGGACGCTGCGCTGTGTCCGGGGCCGGGCAGCGGCCGCGAGTACCGGGCAGGAGATACGCGCCTTCTGCAGCTCTGTTACGACGAGGAGCGCGCGCTGCCGCTGCGGGCGAGTATGGCCACCGTCGGTGAGCCGCCCGAGCCGCGTCGTCACTCTCGCCGCGCCGGCATGCTGGCCAGCCTGGACGGGGTGCTGGCGGCGCGCGCTCTGTCCGAGACCGAGCGGCTGCTGTCCGACGAGCGGCGACTGACGGCGCGATTGCGAGCTCTGCACGGTCCCCAGCCGGCCGGTTTGACCTTGACGAGCGCGGCGCTCTTGCCGCCCGAGTACTTCTCGGACGTCCAGGTGGGGCGGGCGGCGTCGCTGCTGTCGTCGCGCGCGGCCGTGTGGAGCGCGGTGTCTGGCCCGGGCGGGAACCTGCGGGCGCTGCGGCAGGACGTGTCGGCGCTGCTGCGGTCTGCGCGCGCGGCCGGTGTCCGTTTGCGCGTGTACTCCGGCACGCACGGCGAGCAAGGCGGCCGGCTGGCAGGAGACCGTCTGCCGGTACCGCGCTACATATGGACTGTGGTGGCGGGCGAAGGGCGCGGTGTGGCGCTGGTGCTCTTGAACCGTCCGCAAGTGGCCGTGAGCGAGGTGCGCGAGGCTGTATTCTGCGAGAGTGCGTGCGGCCGCCTTACGTGGCTGCGCTCTCTGACCCGGGATCGGCGGTACGAGACTCCTCTCCTGGGGCTGGTGTTCTGCTGCGAGGTTCACGAGTTTTCATCGCGTGTCCCCGAGATGCCGCTCGATGAGGTGCGGGACGTGGCGCGGGGGGCCGGAGGACTGCTCTTGTCGCTACAGGACGCGCTACCGTCCAATAAAACTATTTGAATAGTGTGACAAGTTTTATTATAAACCGTAAAATATCCGACGGAACCCTAATCCTTCTCCGCTATGGCGGTCAAGTGTCTCTCGATCTCGGCCTCCGTGAGCACCCTGGAAGGATACACACTATTAATGAAACTGATCAGGACCTGTATAAAGTAAAACAACTTGTACGGTGCGCGCGGGTCGTCGTTTACTTTATATTAACTATTTCAAATCAGTCGGCAATCGGTTGGTAGCGACACCGCGCGTATGTCCGCATTAAACCGACTCAATAAATGACATAGATCAAATCTCGCTCCATTTCAACGTGTACAGGCCCACACATTACACATTCTCCTGTTCGTCCGCGCATATAGACACGGATTACTGTAGACCACTCGCGGGTCAGAGTTACAGTCTGTAAAGTATTCTCTGTCTATCATACATTACTAATCTGTGAATAGTTATGGAATAAGGGTGCAGATATTGTGTTACTGAAAAACTGTTACCACTCTGAGTGTTATATCACCAATCCTGTTATGACTATCTGTGTTGACTGAGACTCAAATTATAGTTGTGTATTTGTCACAAAGACGAAATAGGAAAAAATAACTAAAGTGTTGGATATTATTATTATGTGCTACTGCAAAACAAAGACACACTATAGATACCGGGAACACGGTATGAGGTATTAATTTTAATTTTACCAGCAGTAAAAAGCAATCATAAAAACAAACACCAATAAATCAATTATAATAAATATACAAGTTATATTGCACTCGAAGCCGCAGACATTCCCCCACTTTTTCGTCGAGCGCTCAAGACCTATACACTCAACAGTTCACATCTATTGAATTATGGACAAGCCCTTTTAAGGAAGACACCTTCATCATATAAAAAGTGAATTTAGACTTGTCTTATTTGGAAAACAAACTTTGTAGGTCTTTTTATTGCAAAATTTTAAAATAGGTTAAAAATGTAATCAATTACATAAAATTTTTGATATAACAATTGTTAATGACAACATTTAACTACATGCAGTTTATTTACCAAATAAGACAAGAAAAACAGACCTTATGTTAACATTTTATAACAAGAGTTCACAGCTCCCGAAACCGTGTTACACTCAAATACTATTGGCTAAACGAGGGAAACAGGGAAAAAGATCTATACCATAGGTTCCCAACGTTTTATGGACTACCGCCCCTTTACAAGAAAAAAATTTCCAACGCTCCCATTTACATAATAGTTAATTATTATGTCTGTCTATTGTCTATTAATAATCTTAAATTAAAAATTAATTCTCTCTCTCTCTAATCATGCTCCTCATGCTCGTGGCAGAGGGTCGTAATTATCAATTACTTAAAAATATAAAAACATTTGCCCCCATTTGATTTTGGACCCGCTACCGCCCCCACGAAAAGCTACAGCGCTCACTAGGGGGCGGTACCGCCCCTGTCGGGAACTTATG
Organism: Nemapogon koenigi; assembly: GCA_963924495.1. Classification (NCBI taxonomy): domain Eukaryota; kingdom Metazoa; phylum Arthropoda; class Insecta; order Lepidoptera; family Tineidae; genus Nemapogon; species Nemapogon koenigi. Next base: position 198,606 of record OZ004640.1, on the reverse strand, counting down.
ATCTATACTAACTAAACTATGTAAACATCCATGCCTCTTTAAAAGGACCCATACAGAATGTATTAAGTCTAAATCTTGATCTCTTTACGTTCCATACATTAGTTATCATGTAAGAGGGTAGTGTAGAGAGCAACATACCTGAACTTGGGACTGTCTGTGGTCACCAGCCCCACCTCCACCTCTTGCGGTTTGAAGTCTACAGCCAACACCGTGGACAGTGTGGACAGGGCCAGCTGGACAGCCTCGTCGGAGCCGGGCGCGGGACTCTTCTTGAGTTTCTTCTCCAGATGGGCTGCAGCGTCCGCCGCCTTGACGCCAGCCGCGGCCGCCCGGTACGAGCAGTAGTAGCCCGAAGGGTCAGTCTTGTATACACATGGACCTGTCTCAGGGTCGACGGCCACCAACATCATGCAGCAACCCAACGGACGCATCTCCGCATTCTGTGTGTACACTTGCGACACGTCCGCCACGCGACGACACAGGACATGGGCCGGCGCCGGCGTGCCGTACTTGTGTTGCCAGCTGGCCGCCTCGTAGCGTGCACGCTGTACCTGACTGCGCCCGTCCGCCACCATGCCCGTCATGACACAGCCCACGCCGTCCGTGAGCGCGAACAGGTGCGACACGGAGCGCGGGTCCAGCAGCCGGTCGGGCACCTTCCGCTGTGCTGCTACCACCGCGCAATCCGCACCCCGCAGAGCCACCGACGTCAGCCCGCCTTGTCCGATAGCTTTCAGCGCATACTCCACCTGGTACAGGCGGCCTTCTGGAGAGAAGATGGTGATGTGCCTGTCGAAGCCGGCGCTGCTCTCGCGGGCCATCTTCGCTCCTGAACTACTGACAAACTCACTATAAACTTATAATGGAGAGCTAGACTTTTCTGTTGCGCTGGTGTCACAGTACAGACGAGATTATTATTATAAAAACTTGAATTGGAAAATAAAAAGAAAAATGAGAATTCAATTTTTTTGACAAGTTCAAATTTTCAAAATCATCATCGATCAAAGAGTATAATAATCATAGACTATACACAAGATAATAATGTATTACAAAGAGAATATAATAACTAAAGCACAGGCAAGTAAAGTAACATAATGAATGATGTATGAGTTTGATCGCAGACATTCAACCGTCATCAGTCATCAACATTTTTTAAAAGTTTTGTTCCAAAAAAATTAAAGATTGATAAAATATCACAAGGCGGTTGTTGTAGATGCAACCTACTTGGTTGTATGTTTTTACTTTTAAAAAGTATTTTATGTTCTTGCTGTCTTTTTCATTTTTTAATATAATGTAAATGTCATAATATTTTCCTATAATGTTTAATTTCTTGAACTAAAATGTTTTAATTTTAATTGCCTTATCCACGAACCCCTCATTTCATAACATTTGGCGACCCTAACAGGACAGGATGGTACACCACATGCACTTCTATTAATTTTTTTTTATTATGACCAGTATTTTTTAGGAGCACACTTTGAGTATGGCTGCCACAGAGTAGAAAAATAAAGATACTGACTGAAACTGAATGCTGCGATAGTGACGTTTGTACTGACGTCTTTGAGTATTTAAGACGTTTACTTGCTCTGTGGTGACGTAGTGATTATATTCTCTTTGGTGGTGACAATAAAGAGTGATTATATTCTCTTTGAAAGGCCCTTGCTTGCTTGCCCCAGTTCTGCTGTCCCCTCTTAGTTTCTTACTAGAGCGTATTTTACGTGAAACGGAACGTAACCCATTTTATAAATCGACAAACTGCTTCGAAAAGCAGTGCCAAAAGAAACGGCTTTTTATTCATAAGGCGTAAATCGTCCATACTACATATTATATTCATTCATTCAAAAAACCGTTTATTCGACAGTCTGTACCATATCAGTCTAATGTATTTATACACTATACAGCGTCCATATTAAAAGAACAGCAAACCAGTTTCTTTTTCAAAACCGCGTCGTAAATATTTTTGGTAGAATTTTTATTTTTAGCATACATAGGACCCCCCGCTACATCTTTTATTTTGACCAGAATGAGGAAACTTAGAACAATTATTTTAGCCATTTATTGTTTGCATAGAAAGTACTGTCATCGGTAATGAAAAGGAATGCACGGCCCGAGAATGTCCAACACTAGAATGCCGAGCAAATTGCTGGGTCGGTCATTATGCTGTTGGACACACTCGGGCCGTGCATTCCTTCCCTGGCTGGCCCTGTATGGATTCGTCGGTTTGGCCTTCGAGTCGAAACGAAAGATGTCGCGGTTCTAAATATGATAACACGGAACCTCAAAGCATGTGTTATGGGTACATGTATCTAATCTATACTAATATTATAAAGAGGTACAGTTTATAAGATTTGATGTAGGGGTAATCTCTAAAACTATAGAATCGATTTTAAAAATTATTTCATTAATAGGAAGCTAGAACCTCTCACACTTCTCACAGGCACTACACTACACATACAAGCGCAATATGTAAATGGTTGCAAAAATCTGATTCTTGAAACGGTTAGTCAAAAAAAACGACGCTCTATTGTACGTACGTACAGTTGAATCGCCGAAGCAATAAACCTGCTTTTTATAAAAAACTGATTTTCCTTCTGTCATAAAAGCGTTCGTTCGTTACATGGCAAAAATCTGTTTCTTGAAGCAGTTTGTCAAAAAACGACCAGCTCTATTTCTTACTCTATGGCCCCCTATTTATTTGGCGGGAGGGGAGCGCGCTTTTGTATTTATTTATTTGAAGTGGTGGGTCCATAGAGTAACTTATTCGTTTGTTGGTTTCCATGTCCAAGTTGCTAGATCCAATTCAAAGAGTACCTTTTTATATATCCAATTAGACCGGTGGCACGTAGTTGTAGTCTGTCCTGAATGCTGTAGTATGGAAGCAGCAGAGTCCACGGGCGCGCTCCTGCCGGCGCTGGTAGAGGCGCTGGAGGCTCGCGAGCGGGCGCTGCAGACCGAGCGGGCGCGCGGGGACTCTCGACAGCGACGCCGAGCGCAACGCGTCATGGACCTACACGGTAACTACTTCAACTTAAGTACTACAATATTATTCTTATATCTCATTCAGAGTGAAATTTGCCACAACATTTTGGGATGTTTGTTGCCCAATGATGTTTAATGGTTGAACAGATTTAGATAGAAATAGGAAGGTAAATTGTTTAGGTTCAGCATTCCCCAACAAACCAGATGGGATAGGGGAGGGACTTGAAAAATATATTGCAGCAATGAGACTACATATTTAGTAGTAGTAGTAAACGGTAGTATTTAACTGCATATCTAATAATCTACTTTTTGTATGTATAATAAAAAATGTTCCCATCAACAATACTGACTGCACAGCAAAATACTTATCTCAAAATATTCCTATCATATTGCACTACCCTACATGAAAAGTCCTACGGGCTCTGCCCAGGGCGGGTTAATGCGGTTATAAAAGGCCCCTAACCTACCTCTATGTGCCAACAGGGTCGTAGTTTCAATAATTTATTTGATGTACAATTAAAAACAACCCTTTACAAAATCCAGACACCTACCTCCTAATAACTATTATAAAAAGGTAATAAAAAATAGGAAGCTACATTATCCCTTAGTACTATAGACTATATTTTATTTTGTGAAGTGGGGAGTGGAAAACTAGTACTGACTACTTCAAGTACCAGCCAATAATAGATACTTCTAGGTTCAAGTGCCAGGCATGCCACATACATGTTCTCTTTGTTAACTCTGAACAAAATTATATTTAATGTTACATTGTTCAATACAAAATTATTTATAGATTACAATTACTTATCAACCTTTATGTGTTATCTATCAGACAGTTGCCAGTATCCTCATTAGGCACATAATATATAGTATGTTTCTAGGACAAGCACCACTTTGTGTTATTGACCATATTCCTGGCTAAGTAGGAAGTATTAGTTAATCTGTATACAAGAGATGCGAGCTATATCTGTATGAGTTGTGGCCATACCTTTTAATCGTAGATTAGTATCTCTATGTTTATACATAACTAGCTTCACTCGTGGTCAAAATATAAATAAATATGTTTTACTATACAAACTTTGCCACCCTCTGTCTCCCTTTAGACTCTTTAGAGGTTGAATTTTGATAAATGCCAAAAAATTGTTTCAAGTAATAATCAGAAAAGCATATTTTTTTCATACAAACTTTGCCACCCTCTTTCTCCCTTTAGGGATTTAATTTCAAATATAAAATCCCCCTCAAAAGGCCTCTCCAAGTTTGGCCTGGGCCATGATGAATCAGTCAGTCAGTATGTATAAATTATTATAATCTACTAAGTGAGCCACTCTAGCTTCACGTGGGTATATAAATTTGTTTATGAAAAATTGTAATAAAAATATTTCCCAGGATAAAAAGTACTCTGTCACTCATACTACCTCTGTACAAAAATGACATAGATCCCTGGCTCTGTTTAGATAGAAATTAATGATAATTTATTATGTCACATTTGTAAAATGAGCACAGGTTTAGCTGTTTAAAGGCCGATTTAGACGGTTCTAGTGGTTAGTAGAGTGCGTTAGGATAGTACATTAGTTGAAACATGTAAACGGTAGTTTCCAGTACTCGTACTAGTACGTTCCACTCGCCTTTCAACTAGAATCAAATAGAATCGCTTTTTATTTTTGTTTCAAGTGACACCCTCCCGCGCCCGCTCAACCCCCCGCGCCTTCCTGACTCGCTACTCGCTGTAGTCTAAACGGTCAGTTTTAGTAACTTGCACAAGTTGACAAGGAGAGTTATGTGTGTTTTGGCCTACAAAATGGCAATCTACTGGAAGAAGTATAAACGTCACTGGAAACCTACTAATGCACTGGCATTCGAGTGCCACCTACGCACTCTACTAAACACTCGTAACGTCTAAATCGGCCTTAAGTAATAAAGAGTGGTCTGTTTGTCTCAACACTGTTTGTTGACGAGGAGAACTGTGATGAATGATGAGTGAGTTAGCATGATACTTAGTATTATGTTTGTGATGTCATTGTTGCTGTAGGTAATTGAATCTCAGGGCTGCTAACTACAACATGACCTGTAGTCTGTATGTTTGTGATGTCATTGTTGCTGTAGGTAATTGAATCTCAGGGCTGCTAACTACAACATGACCTGTAGTCTGTATGTTTGTGATGTCATTGTTGCTGTAGGTAATTGAATCTCAGGGCTGCTAACTACAACATGACCTGTAGTCTGTATGTTTGTGATGTCATTGTTGCTGTAGGTAATTGAATCTCAGGGCTGCTAACTACAACATGACCTGTAGTCTGTATGTTTGTGATGTCATTGTTGCTGTAGGTAATTGAATCTCAGGGCTGCTAACTACAACATGACCTGTAGTCTGTATGTTTGTGATGTCATTGTTGCTGTAGGTAATTGAATCTCAGGGCTGCTAACTACAACATGACCTGTAGTCTGTATGTTTGTGATGTCATTGTTGCTGTAGGTAATTGAATCTCAGGGCTGCTAACTACAACATGACCTGTAGTCTGTATGTTTGTGATGTCATTGTTGCTGTAGGTAATTGAATCTCAGGGCTGCTAACTACAACATGACCTGTAGTCTGTATGTTTGTGATGTCATTGTTGCTGTAGGTAATTGAATCTCAGGGCTGCTAACTACAACATGACCTGTAGTCTGTATGTTTGTGATGTCATTGTTGCTGTAGGTAATTGAATCTCAGGGCTGCTAACTACAACATGACCTGTAGTCTGTATGTTTGTGATGTCATTGTTGCTGTAGGTAATTGAATCTCAGGGCTGCTAACTACAACATGACCTGTAGTCTGTATGTTTGTGATGTCATTGTTGCTGTAGGTAATTGAATCTCAGGGCTGCTAACTACAACATGACCTGTAGTCTGTATGTTTGTGATGTCATTGTTGCTGTAGGTAATTGAATCTCAGGGCTGCTAACTACAACATGACCTGTAGTCTGTATGTTTGTGATGTCATTGTTGCTGTAGGTAATTGAATCTCAGGGCTGCTAACTACAACATGACCTGTAGTCTGTATGTTTGCAAATATAAACTATGACTGTAAACACTCACTTGTAAATATACATTTTAGTTTCATTAAAGTATACCTACAATAGTCAATCCTTTTCTCCCCGCCCCGTTTTATGTGTTGTGGTACTCTGGCACTTTATACAACATTTATTTGTAAGGTTGTGCATCTCCTTCATCACAGTACAGAGTACAAAAGTTAGACACTAATACTTAGTCAACTGTATAAATTCTTTAGTAGGTATATATATCCTAACTCAATGCTTGTGTGTGTGTACAGAGAGACAGTGTTGCGAGGTGGACGAGTTACGGCGATGTCTGCAGCTGGTGGCGGACCACTCGCGGTCTCTGGAGGGGGCTGTGCGGGCTGCGGGGGGTGGAGGAGTGCCATTAGGGGCCGCGCTGCTGAGTCAGGCTGCCGACCTGCGGGCTCGCATGTTGTTGTGTGTGAGGGACGCTGCTGTAGTGAGGGACACCCTGGCCCCGCACCATGAACACCGTCGGCCGCACATGGACGCTCTGCTACACAAGATGGTACTGTAGTCGTTCTTCGTAACTGCAGAACAGATTCTTTAATGTTTCAAGAAGAAGGTTTATGTTTATTAAAAATGGCCCTATCATCTATATGGGCTAAGCCGCTAAGCAATGACGATATCAATGATGGATTCATTGAGGAAAAAGTTCACACTTGTGCACCTTCATGTACAAAGTACCTAATGTACAAAAAAGATTATTAGCAGGTCGTTGACTGTTGACTGATGACTGGATGACAGACAACGGCGCGACGTGGGTTGTCCACAATGACCAATTACCTCTGTGACCTACATGAGTGTGAGTGTAGTCCGCTCTAATGAGAGTGAAAGTGCATACCTATCTGTCTGCAGGAGTCCGAGCTGTGTCGCTGGACGGAGTTTGTGAACGTGGCGTCACGCGCACTCGTCAATAGTAACGCGCTGCTCGACAACATCCGGAACTTGGCTGGTGAGTTGATGGCAGAGAAGACGATATCCTACCTCCTCTCGAACTACCCCTAAACGCATAAACCACCCCTTTAATCTATATTGAAACTCTTACCCCTCCCTATTAGTGAAATACACAAAAAAATACGAATTCCTGAAAACTATATCATGAAATTGCCTGAAAAAGGAGCGATTCAACAAGCCCTCTTTGTTATCAATAAAAAGAGTAGTTTTATATACGTAGGTAAAGGGTAGAGTATACAGTAACAAACAACAACCTATATTATGTTGCTACAGAGGTACAGCGACGCTGCGTGTCGGAGGTGTCGCGCTGTGTCGCGCTGCGCTCCCCGCCAGCCTGCAGCACGCCCCTGCCGGTGTCGCGCGAGTAGCTACACACACTATACTTGTGTTCATCAAGATGGAATCTTACTAGTTAAGTTATCTTTATACATACTTTATGTGTTCGTTGACATTGAGACAGCAGACAGCACTCACGTACCTATTGTTACAACATACAGTTTACTTCTGAGTTCTACCCTGACCCTGACCCTGACCCTGACCCTGACTGAACCACACAACCCTAGCAATATCATGTATTAATAAGATACAATAAAAACTGATTATTTTGGTCACATGGAATTTTAATGTCTTCTCCTTCTTCTTTTATTGTGCCTCCACCAATGTTAATCTAAGATGATCCCGCCGACTGTGATGTCTTATTAATCACAACTATCACAGCGCGGGCGGGATTAAACCGGATTCCCCATCACGTCACGGCACAACGCGTGCGTGTGTGCGTCGGTCGTCATGACGTGACGTAGAATTAATTGTAATGTCACTACTGGTTATTATTGTAAATGTCTCAGAGTTAGACTTAATTGGGCTGTATAGGCATCCCAGATAATATCATTTTATACATAAACCCATATGTATTTTGTTTATTTACAATGAAAAATAAAGATCGGAATGAAGTGACATTAAAATTCTATAATAGGCCAAATGTAAATTTAAATCAATTCAATCAATAAATTTTAACTCTACTGGCACACATATTTTCATGTATCTTATTCATGGGATATCGATACGGCCGGCTCTCTATTACTATTCACTGACCCCCTGTGCCCACTGCCCCACTGCCCACTGCCCATGTGATGTTATAATTATATTATGTATACAATATGTTTCTCTCTTATATACTACAAGTACAACAATATATACACGTTCGTTAACTTGTCTCTGTTTCATTGTCACATGATCACAGTGACACTCTGATGAGAGCATCACATCTCAAGTCATCTAAATATTTAACCCGTGGGTCACCAACCAGCGACCTAACAAATGACTCAGTGTCACAGCACAACCAACATTCCTACAGTAGGTAGGTACTACAATATTCTTTAATTAAATCTAGGAGTTCATTATCTCAGTGAGCCTGATATAGGTACTCAAATAAGAAACTACCTACATATACATTATTTTACTATCATTACAATTTCTAAGGAAATTTAGTAAGTATTTTTAATAACTGAATAATAATATCTCCGAAGAAAAAACGGAAACCTCTGTCTGTCTGTCTGTCTGTCTGGCCGTCTGTCACAGCTTATTTACTGGACGAAATAAAGTGTCATGACCCAATCACGTAGCGTAAATAATCTAATTTCGATATATTAAATGATGAAAGAGCTCGTTATAAGGAATACAAATAAGTAGGACATGTAGGTACCTACTTCTTGTCATTTATAAATTATATTAAAGAAAATATACGAAAAATCTCCGAAAGTCTTAAGAAATTTTTAGTTTACAGGAAAACCTAAACGAAAATCCAGTCTTAAGTCCTGACCGAAAAGCGCGCGAGTCGTACTCGCAACTTGACCAATTTAAAAAAAAACCCTATTAATTAAATATAAAAATATTTATTGAATATTGTATTCTACCGACAATACATCTAGAAGTAACAGTAAGCACCTATACTTATTCTATAATATTTACGAAGAGAAACAGACATATAGTCCCAGACACTCGGTTTGTCTGTACTGGTAATACTGAAAACATTGTAATAATAAATACTTAGATTAATACCTAAACCTATATTTATTAATTAACTAATAATACCTGTACTTTACATTCTGAACTAACTACGTCAACGGACCCTTCTCTCCCCAAAGCACGTTCCTCTGCGAGAGAGGATAGTATCGGTGTATTTGACCTACCTGTCTTCCAGAACATTTTAGTTTGTTATCTGTCTAATATGCCCTGTTTTATTGAATAAAAACACAAACCAACAACTTGGTCAAAACAAAGTGGTTGTGCGGAGGAGCGGGGGATACAGTGATATATTTATTTTTAGATCCGTGTCTCCACTGAGACACTGACATACTTTCATAGCGAAATAATGAAAACGATGTTCGTCTGTTTGTTACGAGCACGACGGGCTTACGTGAGATTGTGGGGTATTGTTGGAAAGCTTCTCGTACTTGTTGCATACAGTATTTCTATTAACTGTGGACTCCTTTTCTAGAGAAAATAGGAACATACTTTCTTTCTGTCTCAAATTAAAATTGGCTTACTTTGCTTTTGGTCAAAGATGTACTTTAAAAAAATCAAAATTAAAATAAATTACATAAATCGATCTAGTTTTCTTGTATGTAAGGAAAAACTGGTGACGTTGACGCAGAAGTAGATCAAAAATGATAACTTTTTCATACAAATTATACTACAATGTTGTTTGTAAACAGGTAGATTACAGATTGTTTATTTAAATAAAGAAATAAAACATCAACTATTCTTAATTTTGTACCTACAGAGTTACATATTTCTTTGCTTATTACATTTTTTTTCATACAATTTTCTTTACAATTCCGTTTTAAGACAGATCAGATTTAAATGCTGGTAGGGTGTACCAAGAATTTAGACTAGTTATAGTCTGCACAATTGTAAGTATGAAAAAGTTGGTCAAATACCAACTTCTACCGTCACTTTTTTCTTTCCATACAATGAATTGACCCTTATTACCTACTTGAATGAAACTGGATCGATTATAGAATATTCTTTTCAAAATTTTGGTTGTTTTTTAAAGTATGAGAGTCATGCATAAGAGTCCCCAGTTAAAACAAAGACTGTATATGAGAAGGCAGGATTTAGGTATTCTGCAGTGGGAGGAGACATGGCTCCAAAAATAATAAGCCCTAAAAGTAAGGTTCGCATCGATACACTAGATTTTGAAAGAGTTCCATCGCTCTCATAGGGGAGCAGGGGAGGGAGCCTGGAGCGTGTCTTGAGTCTCGGGTCTAGTTAGTTAGTCCAGCTGGTTGTGGTACGGAGTGCGGGGACGGCACGGTGCGGGCGGCGGGCGGCAGCAGGACAGCGTGCGGCACGTGTAGAGTGTGGCTGGGGGCGGGGGAGGGGGCGCGGACCAACAGGTGGCCGGGTCGGGCCGCTCCCAGCACCAGCACGGCCTGTCCGGGACGCAATCGGCCTGCCGTCGTCGTCCACTCGGCCGCCACGCGCCGCCACTGCGGGTAGCCCAACTTGACTCCGCCCGCCACAGTGTAAGCTCGCGCGGGCGGCAGCGGCGGGGGCACCTCGGCGTCCAGCCCTATGAGCGTGCAGGCACGCCGCGCCAACCCCGCGCCCGGCGAGGGAGGCGGCGTGCCCGCAATGGGAGCCGGTCTCGGTCGCGAGCCTCCCCCGATACTCCCGGCCCGCACCGCGCGATGTCTGCGCCAGGCCGCCTGCACACAGCGCGCTGCACTCTCCCGCCGCGACCGCCGGGACCGCTCCAACACCTGTAACAACACAACAGTCATAATATATAATCTTCACGGGGTCCGCCCATACAAATAGACATGGCGTTCTATATAAGTATACTTCATTTTGACTATAATATGAGATTCCAATATACCTATCTTAGCGAGAATTAGAGAACGCGACACCCATTGTCAATAGTGGTCTACGGGCCAAGTTTGGTAGTAATATCTAATAGCTCTCATAATGTCCTGACACGCGCGACCTACTTATAGTGGCTATTATATATGTAGCTCACCTGTCGCATGGCCTCGCTAAGGAACACGTGACGCTTGCCGAGCGCCCATCGTACTGCCGCCGGGGACGCGGGCGGGGTCGTCGCTCCTGACTCTGCCGCGCGCAGCACCCGTCCGCACCGCTCGGGCTCCTCGGGGGCGGGCCGGCCGTCGGGCGCGAGCAGGCCGTACCGAGACAGGAACGCGCGGAACCTCAGTCGGTGCGGGTACCCAGCCGCCATCAACGTGGCAGTCTCTAGCGTCTGGAGCGCCCGCAGCTGGCTCGCTACCACCGTCCGCTCCCACAGCTGCGGCGCCTCCCTAGCGTTACTGCGGACACACCGCACGAAGTGGGGTCGCGCGTGTACGAGTGTGCGGAGCAAGTTGTCGAGCCGAGTATGGAAGTCTTGTGTGAGTGTAGAGCCCGCCCCGCCTGGGGCAGCTCGGAACCTCCCCCCGCGCGGACCGCCACCCGCTGCGAGCGCCTTCAGTTCCGTCCCGAACAGGTGGGTCGCGAACCCGAAATCGCAGCCGCGCCTGTCGAAAGCGGCGACCGCGTCGTCTGGTACCGCGTCCCGGTTGGTCTCCGGGAACTCTGTCGCGTCGTACAGCACGTCCCCCGCGAAGTGTCTCACAACGAAGCGGCGCGGATGTGGCGGGCGAGCTTCCCGCAATCTGCCCGCGCGGCGATGAGCCCGGAGCGCCCGAGCCACGTAACTGTCTGCCGTGCCTCCCGCAGCACATTCCGCGTCCAACAGCGCGAGCAGCCCGCCCCGCAGCGACGACACCAGGTCTATACAAGGCACGCAGTCCGCGTACTCGGGCTCCGGCGCCGACACGCCCTCCTCGCGACAAGACTCCGCTGCAGACTTGAACACGTGGGTGTTGTAGAAGTGCTGCATGGTCTCCGCGCTCAAGTTGGCACACAGCTGCTCGAGCCGCGCGGCCTACCGTCCTCGAATCCGAACACATCCAGCACACCCACGAAGCCGTCCGTCGCGCGCTGTACCGCGTCACTGAGAGCCGCCCGGCCCGCCCCAGCGCCCGCAGACTCGCCCGAGTCCGACGACAGAGTGCCGAGCGCCGAGCCGGGCCGCCTCAGCGAGTTAGCTCGTCGCACGATCGTCGCTACCGTGCGGCAGTACAGCGCCTTAGCTAGCGAGTCCCGAGCGCGGGCGGCCGCCGCCGGTGTAGCGCGAGCTGCTGCTTGCCCCCGCGCTGCCGACCGCACGGTCAACCCGCGCACCAAAGCCGCTGGAGCCACTCCCAACAGCGAGGCTGCCGCTCCCGCCGCCGGGTCGCCCGCGGTCGCTCCCCCCTCCTCCTCGAGCCTCATCTCTCCCAGCAGCAGCACGGCAGCCAGCACGCGCACCACGTCCAGGTAAGGTATGCCGAGCACTCCGAGACAGGTCTTCCAGGCGCGGAATCGAGCGGCGTCGTCCGGGTCGGGGCGGCGCGGCGGTCGGCCTGCACACAGGTAGCGCAGGTCGGAGGGCTCCCGGCCGCCCAGCTGGAGTCTCGCGCGTTCCTCGGGCGACAGGCCGGCCAGCATCTGGTAGAACACGTGGTAGTTGCGCTCCCCTGGCGCAGGCGGAGCGCCGGCCACCCGCGAGTGGTCCAGGAAGTAACAGTGGATCTTAGTACGACAGAGCGCGGCGTCACATAGTTGCACTTCGACGAAGTGTCCGATGCGGCTGGCGTGCGAATGGTCCCTCGTGGCGGCCGTGCCCAGCGCCCGCAGCACGGTGAAGGCGGCCGCGAGCCTCTTGAACGCGTCCGTCCCGGGCCCGCCGCCCGCCACGTCGAAGAGCCGCCGCAGCAGCACCATGCTCGCGTGAGTCTTGCCGGAACCCGCGCACCCGGCCACCACGAGAGCCTGCGGTGCGCCCGTGTCCGCCTGCTGACGCAGCGCGCGTTGTGCGGCGCGGGCCAACTCGGGATGATCCTGCACGCGCGCGTCTGCAGGCGTTAGCGCGGGCGGGTGAGAGTACGAGTTGACCGCGAGCAGCACGGGCCCGACGTGCGTGCAGTACTGCCGTGCGGTGAAACGAGCTTGCAGCGCCCGCAGTAGCGCGTCCTCTGTGAGCGGGCCGGGCAGGTGAATGAGGTCGGGCGCGGGCGGCGGGGCGGGCGGAAGCGAGGGCGGCGGGCCGGGCGGGAGCGAGGGCGGCAGGTCGGGCGGCGCGGGCCCCTCATGCAGATGGCTCCGCAGCGTGACCAGCTCGGAGCTGAGAGTGATCAGCCGCCGCTGCAGGTCCACCGCCTCGTTGGACGACGACGCGTCTGTAACATATACAGCACACTGACGTCACTGACAGAAACAGAAATGATAATGTACTCAAATGTTACCTACCAAAAATATCACCTATTTATACAATAAACGCAAGTAGAAGATGCTCGCGTAATGAATGGACCTAAACTAAACATGCCTAATGAGAACCGCCACACAATTTCGTTGTCAAATATAAAAATGGGAATTGAAAAATTTATTTTCGTTTAAACTTTTGGTAATTGGGTACTGGCGGTACTGCTGAATAGCTGTCTAAATAGGTATCTACTTATATACTTATACTAAGTAATAATAAATTTGTTTTGAAGTTTATAATTCGAATTTTAAGATATGAGAGTATATAAAGTATTTTTTTATTTTATTTCAGTATTGTGTTTATAAAGTACTAGCATTCCGCCCCCGGCTTCGCCCATGGATATTTACGAACAAAATAAAATATACCTTACCCCTACCCCTACCGCTACCCGTACCCCTAACCCCACCCTTACCCCTACCTTTGGATATTGTTCATACAAAAATACTAAAATCGCGATAAAAAAAACTTACATCTTTAAACTCGTGATATTTTTGGAATGGAATGTCCGAATTGAATATTTCAAAAAGTTATATAAAGGTATTGAAGCAGTCGTGCATATAAAGTCATTTATTTTGATAAGGATTAATAGCAAGGTACAAATAAAGAGCCTTTTCTTAAAATAAAAGAACACTTATAGTGACTTAACTATTATAGTTAGACATATGCTATCGCAAGACTTTTTGTAGATAATGATGTGTTCTGCAAAGTAGTAGTACATTATTTTGTTCTATCATCAATAGTTTTCGCAGCGCACGCGATGTTAGGAATTTCTTAGGTAATTTTTTGACACCTTGGGTTACATTATTGGAGTTTTAGTAAGGATCCCTAATTTTTTTGAAAATAGATTATAGCCTAGAATATAGCCTATGTCACTCAGGGTGAATGTAGCTTTCCAATGGTGAAATAATTTTTGAAATCGGCACAGTAGTTTTTGAGTTTATTCATTACAAACATACACACAGAAATACAAATATTTCCTAGTAAGTATAGAATATGTTAATATAAATTCTTTTTGAAGTTTATAATTCGAATTTTAAGATATGAGAGTATATAAACAGTACTATTTTAGGTTTATGTTAAAGTATTAATAAAAAATAAACATTCACATCGCTGAGGTAATGGGATCGTAAGTACCTAATAGACGTAAAAACTACGGGCTCTATTTTCATACGGTTTTCACTAATAACTGATTGACGGGGAAGTTTTATGTAGGTATATAAAACATCACGCTACGTTTTTTGGGAGCGAAGCAGTAACCAATTAATGTCAATGTTTCTTATTCGGCGAATTGTGTCAATAGGATCAGCGATGCCGGGGCTTTCCATAGTATGTTATATATAATGCTCGTGATTATGAATCACTTGGTACCGCCACTCTACGATTTTTCACAACCTGGGTGGGTTCAATTTAAACAAAATGTTATAATTAAGCTTCACAAGCAGGGAGGGTCCAATTTAATCAAAAGGTTATAATTGAGCTTCACAAGCAGGGAGGTGGTCCATTTTAAACAATAGGTTATAATTGAGCTTCACAAGAAGGGAGGTGGTCCATTTTAAACAAAAGGTTATAATTGAGCTTCACAAGCAGGGAGGGTTTAATTTAAACAAAAGGTTAGATTTGATCTTCACAAGCAGGGAGCTGGTCCATTTTAAACAAAAGGTTATAATCGAGCTTCACAAGCAGGGAGGGTTCAATTTAAACAAAAGGTTATAATTGATCTTCACAAGCAGGGCGGTGGTCCATTTTAAACAAAAGGTTATAATCGTGCTTCACAAGCAGGGAGGGTTCAATTTAAACAAAAGGTTATAATTGATCTTCACAAGCAGGGAGGTGGTCCATTTTAAACAAAAGGTTATAATTGATCTTCACAAGCAGGGCGGTGGTCCATTTTAAACAAAAGGTTATAATCGAACTTCACAAGCAGGGAGGGTTCAATTTAAACAAAAGGTTATAATTGATCTTCACAAGCAGGGCGGTGGTCCATTTTAAACAAAAGGTTATAATCGAACTTCACAAGCAGGGAGGGTTTAATTTAAGCAAAAGGTTATAATTGATCTTCACAAGCAGGGAGGTGGTCCATTTTAAACAAAAGGTTATAATTGAGCTGCACAAGCAGGAAGGGGGGTCCAATTTAAACAAAAGGTTCGTAATTTATAACAGAATGATGGTACAAAATAAAAAGATGAAAACAATTATCTACATTGATTGCGTCCCTTTCGTCCACTTTGATCCCCTGCTGCCTGCTTCCTGGCTTGCTGCTGGTGTTGAGTTAAATAAACAAACATACAAGTGACGCAGACTAGCAGTCGACATTTGGCACTTCCGTTTTGTTCAGAATGTAGCTTTACCTACACTACGACGTGTGACTTGTGAGCGTGTGAGAGATAATTGTTCACAATCATCTGATTACGGCAGCTATGTGTGGCACGCGGGTGGACGGCGCGCGGCGGGGTGACGGGGGCGGGGACGGGGTTGCTACAACCGGTCTGCACTCTACCTGCCGTGTGCCGAGTGGCGCGTGTTGTCTGTGTGTCTCTGTCTACATACAGTCACCCGAGTACCCGACGCGAGTGACCGCGTCAAAAACCTTTTTATTGATGCCCGATGAAGGCCACGGTCACTACCTAGGAATATACTACTCGTCACTACACTACACTACACTACACTACAGTAACAGTCATAGCTACACTCTACACTACATCTGTAATCATCAATAGACAATACAGAGTACAGAGCTCTACCAGAATGCGTTGAAGTCTTTTGTATGGGACATCTCGAGTACTCGACTCGCTCTGTTCAGGAATTACATTTCAAAGGACACTGTAGGTATGTACCTATACACCAGGTCGGAAGTGAGCGCGAGGCGGTCTCTCTCCCCGCTACCGCCCCCGCCCCCGCCCCTCTACCTGCAGGAATGTGGTGCTACAGTACTAGACTTGTGTTGCGGTAGTGGGTACTCACCTTGCAGTTTCTTCTCTGTCTCCCAGAACTTCTGCAGTTCAGCGAAGTACTTGTCGAGGATGAACACCTTAGAGAGGCCCAGCGCGGCCATGTCGCCGTCTCACACACCATCCGGGCGGCGCGGTGTGACACGGACACGGACACGGACACGACACGCGACCTCTCTACTCTAGGTAGAGTAGACCCACGTACTGTACCTACAGACAGACGACGCCGACCGAGCTGCCCCCACTGCTCTCTCCTCCCCCCGCCCCCGCCCCCTCACCTCACTCACACAAGAACGGTCAGAGTTTCAGTCAAAATTAAAAACTAATTGAATGCTTCCTACTATAAGTGGTATATAAATACACTGACGAGCATTGATATATAAAATATAAGCAATATATAAAAAGCTACTAACTTATCATGAAATATTTCCGAAACCAGGCCAGATAGCTTTTTGAAGTAAAAAGCAACATTCAAGTGTATTTAATAACGGTTAAAAACACATAAATGGAAACAAAACTTTAATTAATTAATTTTTTTTAGGCTCTTTGCAAGTGGCTTTTTTATATTACTCGTCAGTGTATATAATGTAGTTGTTACTGAAGCTTCGTTCATATATAGTAGTCTGTGCTAACAAGTTTGTTTACATATTTTTGTAATATTCATAACGAGTAAAAGCGACCGACACGCCATCTAGGGACTATGGTATAGGTAAACTAGATACTGAGGTTCTCCTTGCAGAACACAGGTGGCACAGGTGGCGTGATATAGAACTTGTCTTATAGTACAAGTTTATTTATTATTTATTTAAGAAGCAAGGTATTTGGTGGACCTAACATTAAACAACTAAAAGTAAAGGCTGTTTTAGTTTCATCACTTATATAGTGTCCAGTATGGATAACCTTGCAACCAGAGATAGACCAGTTCAGGAGCATCACGTGATGAAAATTTGACCTTAATAAAAGTCGCATGGTTTTCAAGATTTTTGCAATTTTAAAAATTCTAGGAAAATCACACCCTTTGACCAGTATTTTGCTTGCCCTGACTACAAATGAACCTTAATTTCCAATCTGTTTTTGCAGTGTACTCTTGAATAATGGTATTATTAACTTACTTCAGAATTTCTGCAGTAACATTGAGGGTTCCGTCGGAAAAACATTTTTTTTCCTCAAGTTAAAACTACCAAGTTCATATCACACGATTTCAACCTCGCATTATGAAAAAAAATGTACTTTACTTAGCAATTAGTGGCCATTCATCCAGAAAAGTTGCTTAATTTGTCCAGATTCTAAGCCGGTATTACATACCGCGTTTACATTTATAAAAATAAAGATATTGCATATCTAACGTGAAAGGAGCTAATTTTCAATAAACTGACTTACTTCAAAATTGTTTTAATTTTAATTATAATTTAATAAATCGATACAAAATCTATTATAGCAAGCATTTGGATACATACCTAATAAAATAGAATTGAGAATTAAAAAAAAAACAATTAAAAAAACAAAAAACAATAAAAAACGGTTATTTAATTTATAAACTGACAACTCCGAGAAAGAGACACAAAAGTAAGTAAGAAAGAAAAAGATAACGCTATATCCGTCTACGATTGGTGGGTGAATAATACATTTATTTTAGTGTGACTGATTGCTTTGCATACGAATGTTGCTTCTTTGCTCTCTGTTTATGAACTTTTTTTCACTTTTGCATTTCTCTGATTAACGACGACTGCTCATGTGGTGAGGACTTTGTGTTGCTTAACGATTTGGACATTATTGTATGGTTATCTACGACGACTTGGCGCTTCTCTGGACTTATTGTTTTGTGCGACGTTGCTTCGGGCTGCAAAATTGCAAAATGCCACTTGTTCAAACACATGTTGTGAAAATAAAAATATTACCAAAATGTTTTTTTTTTATTCTCAAATCTCTTTTATTACTTATGTATCCAAACGCTTGTTACAATAGATTTTGTATCGATTTATTAAATTAAAATTAAAACAATTTTGAAGTAAGTCAGTTTATTAAAAATTTGCTCCTTTCACGTTAGATTAGCAATATCTTTATTTTTATAAATGTAAACGCGGTATGTAATACCGGCTTAGAATCTGGACAAATTAAGCAACTTTTCAGGATGGGTGGCCACTCATTGCTAAGTACATTTTTTTTCATAATGCGAGGTTGAAATCGTGTGAAATGAACTTGGTAGTTTTAACTTGAGGAAAAAAAAAGTTTTTCCGACGGAACCCTCAATGTTACTGCAGAAATTTTGAAGTAAGTTAATAATACCATTATTCAAGAGTACACTGCAAATTATAGATTGGAAGTTAAGGTTCAATTGTAGTCAGGGCAAGCAAAATACTGGTCAAAGGGTGTGATTTTCCTAGAATTTTTTAAATTGCAAAAATCTTGAAAACCATGCGACTTTTATTAAGGGCAACTTTTCATCACGTGATGCTCCTGACCCTGGTCTATCTCTGGTTGCAAGGTTATCCATTACTTACTGGACACCCTGTCTATGGAGGCGAGACTTGCGGGTATGGAATAAGAAGCATCAAAGTAACATTAATGCGGTCTTTACGTAGAATGTGTCATGCCGCATCCGGAACGATGTCATTAGAGATGAATGCGAAGTGGAAAATGATTCTGTGACTAAAAAGAGAAGTACTTTACGCTGGTATGGACACGTTGAAAGAATTGACAAAAAAGGTTTATATGGCTGCAGTGAAAGGAAATGCTGGTAGCTTAGGGGACGACCTAGGTGTACTAATATTGAACTAATAAAAAAAAATTGATCGTTGGCAATATTAAAAGTAGGTACACACAATCGCTGAGCATATATTAAAGGTTGACTAATATAAAAGAAGCGAAAGAGGTATGTCAGGATCGTAGCGTAAATCCCCTCTTGGGCGTGATGATATATCTAGACACGCGTTGTGAAGCAGCACCGTGTGTAAGTAATACACTCTAATATTATACAACGAACCATTTGGAACCATTTTTGACCCTCACATAACTCAAAAACTAAAAATATAACAAAAACACAGCAATTTGGTTTATATATTGAGACCACCTAGATATAAACTATCCTTTTTATAAACACAGCTTAAAAGGTTATTTAGATATGAACGTCCAAACTTCGTCATTTTTATTACTGACTGACCTATAGATCAAAACTCTAACCCAGTTCTAGATGACCTAGAAAGTTAAAATTTGACATCCAGATAGGTAAGTAGGTATACAAAGGAAAAAATAAAAAACAGTGAATTTATAAGAGTTGAAAGGATTAATTGTAAAGTTTTTGATCGTTAAAAATTTCGTCCAAAAATCGTAATTTTTATTAGGGGAATAATAATTTTTGAATAATAATAAATTTGTTTACAAAAAGTAATAATATCCCACCAAAAACATAAATGTGAAAATGGGAGCCAAGTTCAATATTTAATTATGGTGTGGTTGTCAGCTCCACCGACAAAAGATTTGAGATCTAAATGGGTGCCAAGTTCTGTAGACAATCCTGAAATTTATTTATAAGAACGTGTAACATTCTTTAGTAAATTTAAAACACAATTTCTTGTTTTTTTTTTATGCTACAACAATGTATGCTATTTAAAAATAGCTAATCAACTTATCATCTTTATGATATATGCAGTTATTGTTTCTATATTGTAAGGTTCTATTCTTCTAAATATTTGATTTGCTGCTAAAAACTAGCCAAGTCAAATGTTGAGGTTCAATAGATCATAAATTATTTGCTTTGTGTAAATAATTCGACTGTTCTTTAAAGTCATATTTTTAAATAGCAAACATTGTTGTAGCAGAAAAAAAAACAAGAAATTGTGTTTTAAATTTACTAAAGAATGTTAGGTAGGTGTACGTTCTTATAAATGAATTTCAGGATTGTCTACAGAACATAGCACCCATTTAGATCTCAAACCACACCATAATCCACAACATTTCAAAATTTTAACACCCTAATTTTTAACCCGTATTTTTTGCTTTTCTAAAATTTTAACTTAACACTCTTAAATTAATTTTTAAATATTGCATTTTTAGAAAAAACCGATGACGGCTATAAGTATCAGATGTCTATGCGTATTCTGTATTAAAAAAAAAGAAATGACATGAGCTGCGTGCTTTCGTTCGTTTCATTCGTTCAATAGTTCGTTCATGGTTCTTTTGTTTCATTCATTATTGTTTATTTTTAGTTTATTAATTTAAAATTAAATTTTATTCACTTTCATCAACAAAGATGGGTAGAGAAGCACGTAAATTAAATTCCCTTGTATCAATTCTATTCTATTTTTTCGTGTTATGGCTCCATCAGTAGTCCCCTTGTATCCTGTTTTGTTTTTACAACTACAACTAATACTTTTTATTACCAGTTACCTTTGTAGGCAGAGAGTATAGTATCTTTGACACGTACTCGTTACACAGTGTAGTTTTTTCAAAATATCTCTTAAACCACTGAATAAAAAAATAAATAAATATGTGTATCGTGTTAAGCAAAGGAAGATCTCCAAACGGATTTTTAATTGAAATGTTGTGAATTATCATAATATTGAACTTGGCTCCCATTTTCACATTTGTTTTTGGTGGGATAGATTATAGTACAAATCGGTTGTAACATTGAGAACGCGGTCACGTAGTCAGTGTGAGAGTGTGTGGCGTGTGGTGGGGAAATGTGAAACTATACAAATTTCTATGTTCATTAATTAGGCTTGCGAAGTACGGAAGTAGGAACCATGTCGTCCATTTTTATTAACAAATATGTGAAAAATAAATGTAAATATGAGAATTAGATAATGATAGAACAAAACTTAATTAAATACCTACAACATTTCGTTTACGGTTTCATGTCAACATACTTACAATTACGTTCATTGCACAATCTACTCTACTGTATTATACTTAGGAAGTTAGGAGGTTAGTAAGGTAGTCCGTAGTCCGTAGCCCATGTAAGTCGAGGGTGGGAGACGGGAGAGCTACCTGTTATTATTATAAGTGCTGTGTACCTTACCTAGTGTGGGAACAGTGGGAAATAGGTCTGCGGTATGGTAGCGACCTCTAGTACGGTGTACCTACAGCGGTGTCGCCGGGACCGTCTCCGAGCTGCATGCGCGTGTGTCTCGTACGTCTGGTCAGGTCGCAGCGGTCGCTCCATAAACAGTAACACAGAACCACCGCCCGCGAACACACGATGTCTACTGTGTAGTGTGTAGTGTGTGTCAGCAGTACTAAGTAATGTCACCAATACAGCACAACAGCAACACTCACTCACTCTCGCAGCTCGCCACATTATTGTGTTGTATACCTACCTAATACCTAACTATTTATTATAAAAAAAAATACGGTCCGAATTGAGAACCTTCTCCTTCTTTTTTTGGAAGTCGGTTAAAAATATGAACAGTAAGACATGTTAGCTGTCGTTATGGGGCATAGGTACTTGTAGGAAGTACATTCGTGAAATGTGACGGATATACGTAACGAGAAGTAAAGGGAAACTTGAATTTAGACTTATTTCGGTTCTTGATGTAGGTATCATTTTATCTTTTTAGATGTTTACTTAATTTTGTATCCTAATTTGGCACCAACTGTCTTCAATTTCTACGGCGAAGTATTTATTATTTCTTACTTTTCAGTGCAAATGTTTGACAAGAAGTCGGTACACTTTTTTTTAAAAGTTAATTTATTTTTCCCTTTTAAGTGATTACATAAGGTGCGTCGGTGGCCGAGTGGATAAGACGTCTGGTGTTAACTAGACAGACCCCGGGTTCGATCCCAGATCCCGGCCATGTACCAATGGGTTTTTTTAATTAAAAACTTATGTACATAATCCGACAAACCACTAAGTCTCCACCAAGTTTCCATCTAAACATATATCTCAACAGAACTAGCCACTCGTTAGGTATAGCCTCACAAATACCATCGGCTAAACGAGGGAGACTTGGTCTTCCGCTGGGTACCCTGGAACCGTAACACGGTTTCGGGAGCTGATCCCGTGAAGAAAAAAAAAAAAAAAAAAAAAAAAGTGATTACAAGTGTCATAACAAATATAAATAATCGAAATCGGCTTGGCATTTCATCGAGTTATGACAAAAATTGACTTAGAAATCAGTTTTTATTCAAAACTACTGAACCAATTTTCACTAAAATAAAAATGGGACCACAAGGGAAGCACCAGCTTTCAAATAAAAAATAATCATCAAAATCGGTTCACCCAGTCAAAAGTTCTGAGGTAACAAACATAAAAAAAATACAGTCGAATTAAGAACCTCCTCCTTTAAGTCGGTTAAAAAATATAGCCCTAGGGTTCTTCGAATTTTCTCCGTATCAAATTTAATCAAAATCCGTTCACCGGTTTAGCCGTGAAAGCGTAACAGACAGACAGAGGGTTATTTTCACAATAGTATTTGGCGATGTGAGCGCGAGACGGCCGGCGCACGGCCACTTTTTTAGCTGGTCTCGGCCGGGTCCGTCCAAATTGCTGAGTTCTAAGAACTCCCTACAGAGCACAGTCAGTACAAGACTTACATTATGAAATGTTGATAAACTAGTTCTTCTGCGCCTGCATGCGCATCGCTCGTCTGTGGTTTGGTCACTGCTCGCAGCTCGCAGCTCATACTCGTGTTACGTGCTCTAGCCACACCGCAAGGCCGTCAAGGTGTTGTTGTTATTCTACGACTATTTGTACTCGTACTTTGAATATTGACATCATTTCCTTATCTTTTGCAAGCCTATTCACAACCTTCGAAATTATTCTATCATGATGCTGGATTAATAGATTCTATTGTAGGTGTTCAACAGGGGGATCCCTCAGGTCCACTACCGTTTAGCCTGGCAATTCATCCAGTAATAAAAGATCTTAAAAGCCTACTGAATACCTTGGTATTTGGATGATGGTAACCTAGCCGATACTTTCGACCAAGTTTCCAATGACATCATTCAGCTGAAGGAAAATCTATCTGAAATAAGAAAGAGAGAAATTTTATCAAAGATTTTAATCAATTACCGCCACAGATTACCCCACACCACATCAATGTCATTAACGATTCTAAATCTGATATTATGTGTTATTAGGTGGCTAGGTGCCCCTTTATAACCACAGAGGCAGCCACAATGTTAATACACGAAATATTTAAGATTTTTTTTTATTAATTTGTTTATTCGCAGGAAATCCATAGTAACATATCAATAAGTATATAAATTTAATAAAAATTAAAATCAAATTAAAACAAAACTAGATAGAAAAAGTCCATAAGTGGGACACCCTTTGGCAGTACCTAATACACAGGTTTTGAATGGCAATGCTGTTTTTTTGTTTTAAATAATTATGAATATAATAAAATTAAATAAATATAAGAAATTAGAATTTTACTATGATAATCCTGTCACATGTTCAAATGTTGAGGCTAATGGACACCACGGTCTGTCCTGTAGAAGGAGTGCCGGTCGAATTCCAAGACATATAGCTATAAATAATATAATAAAACTTTCTTTGAGTTCGGCTATTAGAACCCCCGGCCTTAGCCGGTCGGACAGCAAAAGACCAAGTGCCATGGTCTCGAGGCCACGCTCTGGTGTGGGACGCCACATGCGTGGACACGCTGGCTCCAAGCCTTGTCGCCGCCTCCTCCAGCTCTGCAGGTGCCGTAGCTTCTGAGGCGGCACATTTAAAAAATTCAAAAGTATTCCTCGCTGCTAGATCACTTTGTTTCTTGCTTTTGCAGTTGAGACTCTTAGCCCGTGGTCATCTGACTCCAAGAAGTTTACTGATAAAATTGGTAAACTTCTTATCGAAAAGTCTGGTGATCACAGAGCTAAAACTTTTTTCATTCGCCGCATAAGCTTGGAGATTCAAATGGGTAACGGAGCGAGTGTTCTTGGCACGATTGGACTTTCTTCAGAGCTGGATAAGGTATTCTACCTTTGATTCCTCTGTAGTATATAGGACTTCTACTATATTGGTGACCCAGGTTGCGTGTTCATAAAGTAAAAAAGGGTTGTGATTTTATACTGTTGAATTTCATTTAACTAAACGACTGCGGAGCGCGGTATGGCGCGGGGCAGGCACTGCAGGCAGCAAGGTATAAGTGCGCCCGCGCTCCTTTACATAATAGCGTGTGTAGAAAGAAAGAAATATTTTTTTTTATTCAGCACTTAACAATTAAGTTATAATTATTACTTATATAAAATTGAAATTATAAAGTACTGAAAGGGCCCCACTCAGCTTACTGTCAGGCGGCACGTAATGTACAGCCATGACGCTGGTTTTCTGTGGAGCCTATAACGATAACAGTGCGGCACACCACTGCGCAACAAACATTTGAAAAACGATCACCCACAACGGTATCGGCATAATTTAGCTTTGACAGTATTAACGATTCACACAGGTAAATACGTAGTGTAACAGTAGTCGATTCATAATCGATTACTGTTACATCTGTGTACTATATGTGAGTCGATAGCCGAGGGGAGCGCTGGAAAGCATGCTCGCGAGTACTGCTGGATTGTAAAAGGGCGAGAGTGGCGCTCACATTAAGTAGGAGTACTAACAATTAAATAAAATGTTAAATCCAAATGCGGAAGTGCAAGGACAATATTATAGTCTTGCAACACAAGATACGGGCGGGGCAAGGCGCGGGACGCGGAAGTTCGAGAAGTGTCAAAATTGAGTTCAGAAGTGGCTGTTGAATTCCCGTCGCCTCGAGGGACGGTCGTATACCATGGGATCGGAGACATAACGCGTGGCACGCAAGCTGGTGGCAGATGGCGGCGCCTGGATCGTTGAGGTAGCCTGGAGAGCTACTCTATAAAGACAGCGGAGGCGCATCTAAACCAGCATGAAAAGGATAAGGAAGTGAAACGGAGGTTATAGATATATCTACGGACCGCCGCACACAAAATCTGGTAACCACAAACAATTCAATTAATCGCCACCCCGTATGTAACTATTGCACCAGTAAATCACTCCTTCCACACTCAATCCACGTTCTGGTATACGTCTCATCTCCACACTTGGTACTTTGTCGCCATACATCAGAACCGCTGCAAAATCCATCAACATCAGCCGCTGCAGCACGCCCGCATATAAACCATAATCACCACCAAAACTAACCCCACCATCATCAACAAGCCACTGTAAATATGGTAAATATAGTTAAGATAAATCAGTTAAGTAGTGTAATATTAGGTAGGATTAGGTAGGCTAGTTTCTTTTCTAGATCGATGGCTAGAATAGGATGATAAATTAAAATTGTATGTTGTATGTATAACCCTTGTATTCTTTGAAGCCCGACTGCTCTGTCTACCCTCACCTCTGCTTTATCACTACAGACACTACGACCCTGAGGTGTCCGCCCCATCATCTTAAATGAGAGTCTCATGTAAACCGACTGGCTAGGAAGGCACTGTTTCCTCAGAAACTACTGAACCGAGGTTCTTGTGACCTCTAGGGTGCCCCTAGGCTACCTAATAGGTTACAGTAGATCTACGCTAAGGTGTTGACGGATACGGTACAGTGCTTTTAACCGATAAAAGCAGCCACTAACATTTTCGGTTACGTGTCTCTCAAACCTCAGACATTCATCCATTGTAACACCCAGGTTCCGAGCCTCAGTAACCTGCTCGATCAAACCGCCCCCCAACCTTACTTCCGGTTTCTGATTCTTTATTTGTTCCAGTTGATGCTTAGACTAAACAATGTATGCAGAAATACACAACTTACAACTAAAAGTAAAATGAACATACATAATGCTGTTTTAGTTCCATCACTTACTTATGGAAGCGAGACTTGGGTATGGAATAAGAGGCATGAAAGTAAAATAAATGCAGTGGAAATGCGGTCTTTACGTAGAATGTGTGATATAAAGCGTATTGACCGTATCCGGAACGATGTCATTAGAGAAGAATGCGGAGTAAAAGATGATGTTGTGACAAAAATGAAGAAAAGTAGTTTACGCTGGTTTGGACACGTTGAAAGAATGAAGGATGATAGATTGACTAAAAAGGTTTATATGGCTGAAGTGAAAGGAAATGCTAGCAGAGGACGACCTAGATGTACTTTTATTGAACATATAAAAAATATGTTGATCGAAGGAAATATTAAAAGTACACACAATCGCCGAGCATGTATGAAAGGTAAGATGAATATAAAAGAAGCAAAAGAGATATGTCAGGATCGTAACAAATGGCATTCGATTGTCTCTGCCTACCCCTCTTGGGATGAAAGGCGTGATGATAGATAGATAGATGATGCTTAGAGCCCAATATCAAAAACTTAGATTTATATGGATTCAAAACCAACCCATTTCGACCAGCATACCCGTCTATACGCTCCAGATCCTCGTTAAGTTTCTGTACAGCCACTTGAGCTTCACTGGGCTTAAAGGACTCATACACCTGCAGATCATCAGCATACAAATGGTGGTTACAATTCTTGATAGAGCTGCAAATGTCTGTGCAGTACAGAATGAAAAGGGTCGGCCCCAGGATGGATCCTTGTGGGATTCCTCTGGTTACAGGAGAAGACGACGAAACACTTTTAGCCCCGTCACTTTCTCTCTCAATCTCCACTCTGTGTGAGCGACCGGCCAAGTAACTAGTAAACCATTTCAAACTCGTATCATCGAAGCCGTAATATTTAAGTTTTGCAATCAGCAATCCAGGATCGATGGTGTCAAACGCACGAGAGAAGTCAAAAAGCACCAGTATTGTGCCCTCTCCCACGTCACGCGCAGCCAACACATCATCGACAACATCTAACAGCGCTGTAGCCGTACTACGGCCAGCTCTAAAACCTGATTGCTTCAAAGGTAGAATTTTGTTGGCCTCCAAGAACTCAGTCACCTGATTACACACTACTCTCTCAATTATTTTTGACGTAAATGGCAGCAAACTAACGGGCCGTAAATCTTTCAGCTCGACGGGCTCACTGATTTTAGGGATTGGTTTAACAATGGCTTCCTTCCAGATGTCAGGGAATATACCAGTGGAAATGGACCGGTTGATGATTGAAGTCATAATATTTAGAGTGTATGGCAGAGTCAGCATAACCATGTCTAGATTTATACCATCAACTCCCTGGGCATTGGTAGAGATATTTCTAATAATTCTACTTACAGTGTGTCTCTCAATGGGTTTAAATGAAAACACTGCGGAGCCAAATCTTTCAGACATGTAATAATCCATGTCTGAGGATGCGATGTGACCAGTACCTGGCAAAGTGAGGAAATAATTATTGACAATGTCAGGGTCTGATAGATGTAGGGGTAGATCCTTCTGTTTTTTCTTAAAATCTACTACATTGCGTTTTATATTTTTCCAAAGCACTCGTGTGTTTTTTGAATTCCTGTTTATATAATGCTCAAAGAAGCTTCTCGCTGAAAATTGCTGCATTTACAATAGACTTCAAATTTTTATAATAAATCTTATGACATTCCAATTTTGTTTTCATGTACCTACTTGGAGTGTGCGCCGTCTCTAAGCTTCATCATTTGTCTAACAGTTTCAGTAATCCATGGGTAAGCACGGTCCCTAATACATACTTTTCTGTGTGTAGATAGCCTACAGTCTACACATTTACTTTTTTCTTTTTAAGTAGTTTTAAGGTTTTTTTAAATTAAATTTATATGTACTGTTGTATTTTAATGAGAAATAATAAAAAAAGTAATGAATATATTTAGGTAGAGATGGCGACAGAAAGTGGTTGTAAGCAGATCGAGATTTAGTTGATTAACCCTTAAGCACTTATAGGTCTGGTAGACTCCCACATTAAATTAAAAGTGTTGCTGTCTTGCTCTGGCGCACAAGATAGAGCTTTGAATCAGAGTAGCTTCAAGTGCTTCAATTTCAAATTGCCAAGAGGAACGGTCGTTTTGCGCGCTTTTTCGGATAAATATCGTTACTTTAATTTTTCGTGTAGGTCTAGTGGACGTGTTTGTGGTACTTTTAATACATTACATTTTGATTTTGTGAGATGGATTCTGAACAATCGAATTCTTCCCGCTCTCTGCGCCCACGTGTAATAAGGTCATCTGACCCTAACTTCGCTTCCACAATAGAAGAATGGCTTAGAGACATGACGGCGACTTTAGTGGTGATTCAGATGTAGCCGAAAATGTCGTCATGGAAACCATACAGTCCGACTCAAATTCAGAATGTAGTTTATCTTATACTGAGCTTGCCTAAAATAAATTCCTTTTACAATGCAAATTTTTTTAAACCGTTATAAAAGTAGGTTTCATTTTTGTCCTCAAAATGCTCGGTCACAGCGGCCTTCAGTGCTTCATCGTCAGCATATCGATTTCCTCGGAGATCTTTTTTAGGTTCGAGAATAAAAAATAATCACAGGGTGCCAGGTCTGGACTATAAGGTACCCACAGGTCCATGGTTTCTAACCCACAGTCGCGCACTCGCGGCGCGCAGTAGGAGTAGTCTTAGCAATGTGAGCAGTATGGACAGAAGCAGCACACCTTTAGCCAATTTCCCCCTCCTTTTTTCTTTAATGGCTGCCCTTAATTGCCATAGAATATTGGCATAGTATGTTCCCGTGATATTGACACCTTTATCCTTGTAGTCTATTAACAATACACCCTAATAATTCCAAAATATGGTAGCCATGACCTTTCCAGCCGAAGGAACGACCTTGAATTTCTTGGGATGTGCTGATCCTCTAATATGCCACTGCTTCGACTCTTGCCTGCTCTCAGGGTCATAATGGTGAACCCACGTTTCATCTCCAGTAACAATTTTTTCGATCACTGCGTCTGGATTGTTTCCACACAGCTTCAAAAATTGTGAACAGATTTCCACGCGCGCTAGTTTCTGAAGCGGCTCAGCATTCGCGGCACCCATCTCGCGGTCACCTTTGACATGTGAAGTTGGTCATGAATTATATTATATACGGTACCAGTAGAGAGGCCAAGAGTCTCAGCTGTAGATTTAATTTTCACTCGACTGTCTTCCAATATAATTTTCTCCACTTTTTCAACGTCAACTCAGCGGCACTTACATAGGTGTCGTTTCTGCTGGCGGTTCCTCGACCGCGATCTGTCTCCATTGCGCTGTCTGTTCCCGGTCTCCATCCTGCTCATCCGCGCCGAAATAGCTGACCTCTTTCGCCAAAGAGCTGTAGTCCACGATCGCAGCCATCTCTCTGCTGTCCTTGTCGGCTGGAGTAGGTCAATAAAGTCCGGATGCAGCTTCAGTCATTGTATAACACGAAAACTCGCGCCGTGTGCGGTCTCGGCGCACAACTATAGCAGCGGTTTTCGCGACGTCGTTGGGTCACCAATGTAACACTTTAGGTTGCGTGCTGTACGTGGAACACTTCCTAACCCTCAGTGTCGTGGCAGGTCTCTAATTGGGTCACTCTCCAATAAAAGATAATACTGTTCACTCTACTATATTGACATAGACCTGCTTGCTAGGCAGTATTATAAGTGACCTAGTGAATTAGGACGCTATGCATGCGGCTTACTGCCGGGAGCGTTTACATGTAACTGTCGTGCGCCGGAGCTTCATACCTGTACGGTCTAACCGCTACAGACTTTACAGAATGATTAATTAGCAAAGATAGGTATTTATAGGTACATATTAAATAGTTGACAATAGAAATATAATTAATATAGTAAGCTAAAATAGTAGGCAATATCATAGAGTAACTTATAATACTGAGAGGCAATATAGCTATAAGCGAATGAATGAGCGTAAGCAAGTAGATGATATTGGCACGGCTTTGTCCATGCTATGCAACTTACAATAACAAACATTAAATGCACAACTTACTTAGTTTTAGTATTTATATATTGTTGACGGCAGAATAGAAAGATTCCTTTGAATATATATATTTTTTAATTATGTTCGGTTGCTAGGTGATATTTGTATATATTTTGATAATCTGAGATTGTCAAGATGTTATGTAAACAATAAACAGAAAAAGTGATTTCATTTCAATATTTACTTAATATTTTTGCCTAAAATATAGAACCCTGCGGTCTGAAAGTTACAAATGGTCCTTTGAGCATCGGATTGTCGGAATATTTGGTAAAATATTAAGTTCGGAAGTATATAAGAAAATATAAGAAATGTCATCAGTTTCAACATCGATGGTTTCAAACGCGTTCCAGAACTCGGCGAAAACAAGAGGAGATGCAAAATAAACTCCAGAATATAAGTGCGGAAATTGTCACAGATTCTGGAAAACCGACGACGGGACAACAACCGGGATTACATTTTGCATCTAACGAACAAAGTATCGCCAGCACCATAGCGTCAGAAACCCCGCAAAACACCGGGAACGATATTGCAACTCCAAGTACAGTACGAGGAAACCCTCGACCAGTCCCTTCAACAAGTGTCAGCTCTGGCCGCTCCAGTCACACACAGAGAGAAGCTATGCGACGTCGAATCGAGTATGAGGCGGAGCTCGAACTGTTTGAAGCACAGTGTCGACTAACAAAAAAAAAGAGCGGAAATGCGGATAGCTGAGATAGAAGCCGTAGAGGAGGAGGAGGAAGAGCAACAGATAGATGACCACGTGGAACAAGTCGAAGAATGGGTAGAAAGGTCACCATTCGTAACTGAACAAAAGTCACCTCAACAATCAGAAGCCAGATTCAAGACCCACATATATCAAATGTAATAAGAGTTCGAACGACAAGGGGACAACAAGATACAACAAAAATACACGACGCGTCAGAGAGAACTATTGAATTATTAGCCAAAACTCTTCAGCAAATGAAGAAGCCTCCGAGACCCACGCCGCGTGCATTCTATGAACTACCAACCTTCAACGGAGATCCTGCTGACTGGCTTTTCTTCAAAAGGAGATATGAAGATTCCACAGTTCAGTATGAATACCAGCAGTCAGAAAATTTATCTAGACTACAGATAGCCATACAAGGTAAAGCTAAACAGTTAGTTGAAGATCTTCTACGTACTAGTTCGGATCCTGACGATATTATAAAAACCCTAGAACGAGCTTACGGGAGTCCGACCATGCTACTACAGTGCGCAATACGGAAAATCCGAATTTTATCGCGGGTCACAGACAATGACAGTGACGGACTACGAACCTTCAGCTCTGCAGTACGCTCATGTGTGTCAACACTGTAGAGCTGGTCGTTTTTTTGACAAACTGCTTCAAGAAGCAGCTTTTTCCCTTGTAACAAACGAACGCTTTTATGACAGAAGGAAAATCAGTTTTTTTTAAAAAGCAGGTTTATTGCTTCGGCGATTCAACTGTACGTACGTACAAGTCGTTTTTTTTGACTAACCGTTTCAAGAATCAGATTTTTGCAACCATTTACATATTGCGCTTGTGTGTGTAGTGTAGTGCCTGTGAGAAGTGTGAGAGGTTCTAGCTTCCTATTAATGAAATAATTTTTAAAATCGATTCTATAGTTTTAGAGATTACCCCTACATCAAATCTTATAAACTGTACCTCTTTATAATATTAGTATAGATTAGATACATGTACCCATAACACATGCTTTGGGGTTCCGTGTTATCATATTTAGAACCGCGACATCTTTCGTTTCGACTCGAAGGCCAAACCGACGAATCCATACAGGGCCAGCCAGGGAAGGAATGCACGGCCCGAGTGTGTCCAACAGCATAATGACCGACCCAGCAATTTGCTCGGCATTCTAGTGTTGGACATTCTCGGGCCGTGCATTCCTTTTCATTACCGATGACAGTACTTTCTATGCAAACAATAAATGGCTAAAATAATTGTTCTAAGTTTCCTCATTGTGGTCAAAATAAAAGATGTAGCGGGGGGTCCTATGTATGCTAAAAATAAAAATTCTACCAAAAATATTTACGACGCGGTTTTGAAAAAGAAACTGGTTTGCTGTTCTTTTAATATGGACGCTGTATAGTGTATAAATACATTAGACTGATATGGTACAGACTGTCGAATAAACGGTTTTTTTGAATGAATGAATATAATATGTAGTATGGACGATTTACGCCTTATGAATAAAAAGCCGTTTCTTTTGGCACTGCTTTTCGAAGCAGTTTGTCGATTTATAAAATGGGTTACGTTCCGTTTCACGTAAAATACGAAACGACCCAGCTCTACAACACTGAGGAATATTAAGGCTGATGGTTACTTAAATAACCCACAATTGGTACGGGAGCTATTAGACCGACTAAACCGACCAATAAAGAAAGTATGTCATCGCAAGTGGAAAAGGTGACTAGTATCGGCGATCGACGTGTAAAAGCCTTTTTGAAAATAGTACCTGTCACAGTGAAAGACGGTGATGCTGAATATTGTACATACGCACTTCTATGATGGTGCTACGGTGTCACTTATAGACAATTCAGTTTCTAAAAATATGAATGGACCTAAATTACCATTACAACTTATCAGCGCTGGTGGTCATTCAATAATGGATATGGATTCAAGAAATGTGAAAGTAACGCTGTATGGACCAAACAAGAAGTATCATACAGTAAAGATGCGCACTATCAATGACAACCTACACAAACCATACCAACGGAAGTAATAAATAAGTACAAGCATTTGCGCAACATAGACGGGATTGACATGAATAATGCGAAGCCGCTGCTCCTAATTGGACAAGATAACTGGGAGTTTATCGTAGGTGGTGACGTCAAAAGAGGCAAATCTGGTCAGCCAGTAGCGTCGCTTACTCAATTGGGATGGGTGCTTCATGGACCTATCATCCTAGGAAGAGACAATGAATTCATAAATCACGTCGTAGACTTACACGATCTGGTAAAAGAACAGTTCGATTTGGATTCATTAGGTATTATCGAACGGAAGAGGGTGAATTATGAAGATTCCAGAGCCACTGCAATTTTAACAAACACGACGCAGTTAACTGACAAGGGGTGGGAAGTTGGTCTATTATGGAAGAAAGACGACATCGAGCTCCCAGATAACTACAACGACGCGAGGAATAGGCTACGCGGTATTGAAAGAAAGATAGACCGCGATCCGATGTATGCAAAAGCCTACTGCGCCCAAGTAGATCGACTGTTAGACAGAGGGTATGCAAGAAAAGTCGATGGACCAATCAACTCATCTCCCATCTGGTACCTACCTCACTTCGGTGTTACCAATGTGAATAAACCAGGAAAATTAAGGATGGTATTTGACGCTGCCGCCACTTACAAAGGTACTTCTTTGAATGACAATTTACTAAGTGGACCCGACCTATTAAATTCTCTACTGAGTGTACTATTTAAGTATCGATCAAAGCCAATAGCCATGACAGCAGATATAGAAGACATGTTCCTGCGCATAAAAATAGCAGATAAAGACCAAGCAGCACAGTTTTTTTTGTGGAGAGGTATGGACAGAGTTCGTGATCCTGACATATATTTCATGAACTCTATGATCTTTGGAGCAACCTCCTCACCGACATCTGCTATCTTCGTGCTTAACAAAAACGCTGATATGTTCAAAGATCGATATCCAGCAGCAGTTGAAGCAATTCAACAACGACACTATATGGACGACTACATCGACAGTGTAAATGATGTGGACACTGCTCTGAGTCTTATATCTCAAGTTACAGAGATACATCGACACGGCAACTTTCACATTAGAGGGTGGACATCGAACAGTGCTGAGTTACGAGAAAAGATATCTGGCGTTGTTCCTGCAAGTGTTAGCCTGTCCAAACTTGGAGGTGAAACAGAGAGGACTCTGGGCCTGTTATGGTCTACAAATGATGACACATTATCTTTTGATCTGTCATTCAAGAAACTTCGGAAAGAAATAGCAGAAGGAAGCGAAGTACCGACAAAGAGAGAATTCCTTCGCTTTATTATGAGCCTTTTCGATCCTTTAGGGCTCATCTCCCCACTCACTATCAATTCTCGCATACTCATGCAGAATGTGTGGAAATCGAACATTCAATGGGACGAGAAGCTCAACGACAATTGTTATCATGATTGGCAGAAGTGGTTACAAATTTTAGACGTCTTACGTGAGTTGAAAATACCAAGATGGTACGGACTGAAGTCACAAGCCGTAGATCTACATGTATTTGGAGACGCAAGTGAACAAGCATATTCAGCCGTAGCATATCTAGTCGACGAAGAAAGAAATGTAGCTCTTGTTGCAGGGAAAGCCAGAGTGTCACCAGTGAAAGTTATATCAATGCCACGATTGGAGTTACAGGCTGCCTTACTGGCATGCAGA
This sequence comes from Nemapogon koenigi, assembly GCA_963924495.1. NCBI lineage: Eukaryota > Metazoa > Arthropoda > Insecta > Lepidoptera > Tineidae > Nemapogon > Nemapogon koenigi. The sequence continues at coordinate 164,121 of OZ004640.1, read as the reverse complement.
CTGGCAGAAACTGTGAAACGAGAACACAACTTCGATATTAAGAGCAAAACCTTGTGGACTGACTCCAAGACAGTGCTTAGTTGGATAAGATCTAATCCAAAGAACTACAAACCTTACGTTGCACACAGGCTAGCAGAGATAGACATGAAGTCAAATATAAACGACTGGCGCTAGGTGCCTACAAAGGAAAATCCTGCTGATGAGGCTACTAGAATGGGATGGTCAATTGAGGAGAGCATTTGGTTTTCAGGACCCGCTTTCCTCAAAAAGCCTTTAGCGGACTTTGAAGAAAAATATGAAGCCAACATCGATGTCACAAATGAACTCCGTTCTTCCCAAGTACATGTGACTGTCGAGTTGGCTCTGAAACCTTTGATAGATGTGACGCGCTTCTCATCTTGGATACGAGCACTACGTACAACTGCACGCGTACTTGCATGTGTCCAACAAATGAAGACTAAAACACATACCGTAATCACAGCCCAGTTGATGAATGAAGCTGAAAAACTTCTGCTTAAGCAAGCCCAAGAAGTAACATTCACTGCAGACTTGAAGAAGCTTAGAGCAGGTGAATTATTACCGTTACAGAGTCGTTTAAGGACCCTAGACCCTATGATCATGGACGACGGGCTATTAAGAGTGCGAGGAAGACTAATAGTTAGCGATCAGCCGTTTAATGAACGTCACCCCATAATTCTAGATGGCAAAGAGCGGACAACAGAACTTTTGATACATCACTATCATCAAAAAGCATTCCATGCTAACAATGAGACGGTAGTAAATCTCTTACGAGAAAGATATTGGGTGATTAAACTACGACCGACCGTTAAACGAGTAGCAAATAACTGTCAAATTTGTCGAGTGAAACGAGTTCAGCCGATCCCACCAAAAATGGGAGATCTTCCAACAGCAAGATTGGCACACCATCATCGAGCATTTAGCCACTGTGGTATCGACTATTTTGGTCCCATGGAGGTGTCAATTGGAAGAAGGAGAGAAAAACGCTGGGGTGTTGTATTTACCTGCTTAACCTCCAGGGCTATTCATCTTGAAATTGCTGCCTCTCTCAGTTCAGACTCGGCCATTATGGCACTTAGACGTTTCATCGCACGTCGCGGACAACCTGAAGTCATCTACAGTGATAACGGGACGAATTTCGTGGGAGCAAATGCAGAGATGAAAAAAGCTGTAAAGGAAATGGACATTGGCCGAATTCAAAACGAAGCAATCACTCGTAGTATACACTGGAAATTTATATCACCGGCGTCACCCACATGGGAGGTTGCTGGGAAAGACTCGTACGTTCTACAAAAGTTGCGATTAAGACCACGTTGAAAGAGCGAGCCCCCAAAGAAGAAGTTTTATTAACTTTATTCGCTGAAGTTGAGTCTATAATAAATAGTCGTCCTCTGACTCATGTATCGGTCGATCCGGAGGATCCAATAGCATTGACACCGAATCAGTTGTTACTAGGTTCAGCTTCTGGCGTAACCAGGTTGGGGAACTTTGACAAGTCCGATCTCTGCACCCGTAAGCAATGGAGAATAGTACAAGCTTTGGGAGACATGTTTTGGAGAAGATGGTTGAAAGAATATCTTCCAACTTTGCAACAACGCCATAAATGGACACAATCTGTATCACCACTCAAGATCGGTGACTTCGTCGTGATAACTGATAACACTTTGCCTCGAAACACTTGGCCACTCGGGAAGATAATTCAAGTGTACCCTGGTAAAGATGGACAAGTGCGTGTGGTCGATGTGAAGACAATGTATGGGACACTCCGAAGACCAGCAACCAAGATAGCTGTTCTGCCTATCAGAGAGGATGATTCAGGCTAGCGCCTTCATTAAAGGGGTGGAATGTTGACGGCAGAATAGAAAGATTCCTTTGAATATATATATTTTTTAATTATGTTCGGTTGCTAGGTGATATTTGTATATATTTTGATAATCTGAGATTGTCAAGATGTTATGTAAACAATAAACAGAAAAAGTGATTTCATTTCAATATTTACTTAATATTTTTGCCTAAAATATAGAACCCTGCGGTCTGAAAGTTACAATATATATTATAATTTAGAAATAATATTGACTTGTGTATAGTTGTCGATTTCGTTGCGGAAGTGACCGTTAGGAGGTAGTAATGAAAGGGTTCCGTAGAATATATTTTATTTATATTTATTGGAATATAAACAATAATTCAATAGTACCTATGCCCTTTGTATGTAGTCACTTTTATTCATTCATTCAATATAGAATACAGTACGGTACAGACGTGTGTTTATTTTATCCCTATACCTTCTACTCTGCTAATAGGTTATGGGCACAGTGTTGACATACGAGTTACTTATTGTTTAGTATAAAGTATACAGTAAAATATTAATTATCAAATAATATAAATATATATTTTTATAAAATGGACTCTCCTAACAAACGAAGAAATATACAATTATTTAATGGTGAACGATACAGTGTGTGGAAATTTCGTGTTAAAGCTTTATTGGAAGAGTTGGAAGTATTGTGTGTTTTACAAGATGTACCTGAGAACCCAAATGAAGAATGGAAAAAGAAAAATCTCATTGCCAAAAATACGATAATTGATTTTTTGGGTGATGGATTTTTAAATTTCGCACAAGAAACTACAGCTAAGTCCATTATTTATAATTTAGATAAAATTTATGAACGACGAAGTTTGGCTACACAACTGGCTTTAAGAGGCTACCTTCATATTAAATCATATTTTTCAAATCGTTTTGAGTGAAACCTAAAGCTCTTAGAAATATAGAAAAAATTACATGTTATAATTAATCATATTTCATAATAATCTGTTAATCATAAAACATGTTTTAAGAAACTTTGCTCGATAGAAAAAAATTGCAAAGTAGCCTCTGAAAATAGTCTCCTTTCCAAATTTCTCAGTAGTACATGAAGTATTGTTTATTAAATTAAGTACAAATTTGTATCATCTATTACTAAAGTAAGATGTTAATTTAGATTTTCAATAAAGCTACTCCTTTAATTTAAATAAATTATTTTTGATTTGTCACTTAGGACGTTTGTTCCAAGCACCTGCCGTGCGCCTCTTCTCTTTTGTTTCTATTCAATGCGACAGAGAGAGATTCAGCGGAGAGACCAATCGATCACGTAGCGCTAGGGTAGCGCTAGAGTATCGTATGCAGCTAGGCCACGCCCCTCAAACTATGATTTTATTTGAATGTATCGTCTTAAGGAAACAATTATTAAATTTAAAACTACAGCCCGATGTAAATCTGTTACAACATTTTGCAAATTTTGACTAATTAATTAACCGAATTGATTTCTGCTGGGGCTAAAATTGATGAGATGGACAAAATATCCCATTTATTATTAACACTACCTAATAATTATGACGGAGTAATCACTGCCTTAGAAACACTGGGAGAGAAACAACTAAACCTAGCTTTTGTAAAGACACGACTTTTGGACCATGAAATAAAGATAAAAAATGAAGCTACTACAGGATTAAAAGTACTCAATACCTATACAAAGAAAATTTATAATGATCATAACAAAAGGAAAGTTTATAATTCTCAGCAACATAGAAGATATTCTCAACCATCTAAATTAACATATAAAATATCAAAAATGTATTGCAATTATTGTGGACGACGAAACCATATTAAGAAAAACTGCCGTTTTTACATAAAATCACAATCTTCAAGTGGTAACACTCAAGAGGATGCCGCTGGCGCCCACACTATCCTGTATAGTATTGCAATAACCAGGAGAGTTTCGCTTTTATGTTAAAATGTAAGTTATCAACTACTAATAATCACTATAATAATGAAATCAATTTTCTTTTAGATTCTGGAGCAACAGACCACATAGTAAATACCCGAGATATTTTTAGCTTATATTTCAATTTATCAAATCCAGGAAAGATAAACGTAGCTAAAAATGGATCTGCAATATTCGCACATGGCAAAGGAAACATTGACATAATCACAAATATGGGTATTCAAGGTTCCATCGAAGAGGTCTTATATTCTCCAGAAGTTGCATATAATTTATTGTCTGTAAGTCGTATGCAACAAGCAGGTATGGTTATAATCTTCAATAAAGACGGTGTTAATGTTCATAAATGTATAATTGTTTATTACAATTAAAAGAAAGCAGTCTCAATTAAAGTAATATTTATATTTTATTTCGTCTAAGTAGTTGTATTCGTCTTGACGTCTAGAATATCAGTGACGTTTCATTTTCTTTCATCTGAAACGCCATATGTAGCGGCCAGCAGCATTCTCAACATCCTCCCCCCCTCTTGGGAACTTAATTCCCAAGGAGTTCTTCAACACCTTCTAAGGCGCACAGCTTTGAGAGAGCCCTTTTGATAATACCATTTTTTGAACTACTTCGACCACTCTTATCACTCCATCTGCACCCGGATGGAGACAAGAAATTCGGCCAAGCAACCACTTCATGGGTGTGATGTTTAGGATAAGGAACTTCAATAATACTCGTACGACATTGTGATAACGACTGGTTTATTGTTCATTTAAAACACTGTACATAGTATAAGTGGGTAGTTTAACATTACCTCATAGTTACCTATGTACCTACCTATATCTATACACAACATCTCCCTCCCAAAACTAAAGAAAACTAAAATTTAATAATACTATAAAACTACAACCACATTTACACCAAAACATAATGTGGAAATTATACAACTATATATCCACTATTTTATTTACATAATATTTTCCTACTCACTTACATTTATCTCTTTCTTCCAAAAAAACAACCAAAAAAAAACAAACTATTAGATAATGTATGTACCTACTAAAACTAAATTAAATATGAGTAAGTAGGTATACACCTACCTAAACAATAAAAGTAAACATTTTAATTTTAATACTATATCCAATACATATACATTATGTACCTACATTGTACATCCTTATATCGGTTTTTAGCGATCTTTAATTAAAGGGTAATATTGCACTCCACTGCGGGTGAACCTTTTGATCGGCGACCACGATGAGTCACGGAAAGATGATGTCTTTGTTTGTGTGTTTGTTCGTGAAGTTGGAGACAAATCTTCTAAACTATTATATCTGTCTATAGTTGCATCATCAGATCGAACATTGCGGGTGTGTTTACTATTTATTTTTAATAACTGACTGCGATTTCTTCTATAGACACCGCCATCCTCTTTTTTAACCCAATAAGAGCGGTCTCCGCGGGCCCTTCCCTGCACTTGCGCGTTGACCCACACATCGTTTTCCCGTAATTTTATGTTTTCACCCGAGGTTAGAGGTACTAGACTCCTAGTTCCCTTATCATAGTATGACTTGTATTTAGTAATTCTCTTATCACGATCAGATTTCATTATTGTTGGGGAAATTAACACGGGACGCAGCGCATCGTCGGCTACCGGGAGCCTCGTCCTGAGCATTCTACCCATCAACAGCTGAGCTGGCGAATACTTTTCGCCCGAAATTGGGGTGTTTCTAAAATTTAATATAGCCAGTTGCCAATCCATGTTTTTATCCTCGCTAGCTTTAATTAACATATTTTTTATGGTTTGCACGTTGCGCTCAGCTAAACCGTTCGATCGCGGATATAACGGTGAACTAGTTACATGTTCAAATTCCCATCCTAATTTAAATTTCTTAAATTCTTCTGAGGTAAATTGTGGTCCATTGTCTGTGACCAATTTTTGTGGTATACCAAAACGACAAAATATATTTTTAAGTTGACTTACAACAGTAGCCGATAACGTGTTAGTCAACGATGTAACTTCTACATACTTAGAGTAATAGTCTACCAATATTATGTAATGCTTTCGGTTCAATTCAAATAAGTCCGCGGCAAGTACTTGCCAGGGCAGCGTCGGCACCGGGTGCGGGCACAGCGGCTCGCGAGGCTGTGCCGGTCTGTGTCGAGCACACAGCTCGCACCTCTGCACCGCGCTCTCTATGTCGCACGACATGCCTGGCCACCACATAACTTCGCGCGCGCGACGCTTACACTTTTCAATACCTAAATGTCCTTCATGACACTTCGCAATGACTTCCTTTCTCAGAGCGGTCGGTATAACTATTTGACTATTTTTAAACAACACCCCGTTAATTACATGCAGATCGTTGCGGACCGTCCAGTATTGTTTCACCCTATTATCTACATTGTTTTTTCTTTGCGGCCATCCATCTACATAGTATTTAGCCAATAGTGATAAAATTATGTCCTTTTCTGTCTCTTGCCTAATTATTTCTAACTTATCTCTTGTCGCATTAACATTTTCATACAATGTATTGACGTGCACTGTCACGTCATTACATATTTCAGTATCAGCACAATCAGCGGCCGACATCGACTCGACAGGTGCGCGTGACAGTGCGTCCGCAATATGCAACAGTTTGCCCGGTTTATATATTATGTTAATAGTGTATGATTGTAGTTTAAGCAACATTCGTTGTAGTCTGGCCGGCGTTTCGTTTAACGGTTTTTTAAATATGGATTCTAGGGGTTTATGATCACTTTCTATAGTGACATTTTGGTGACCGTAAATATACTGATGGAATCTAAGACAACCGAATACTATAGCTAGTAATTCCTTTTCAATTTGTGCCCACCGGGTCTCGGCCGGAGTGAGGGCCCGCGCCGCGTACGCGATCGGTCGGTCTCCCTGCATAAGGCACGCCCCGAGCCCGCGCCCGCTCGCGTCCACCGACACCGTAATCGGTTCGTCCGGCGCGTAGTATCTTAATACAGGAGCTTTACTTATTTTATTTTTTAACAAATCAAATGACTCGTCGTGCACATTTAACCACTGGAAGTCTATGTCTTTTTTCACTAGATCCCTCAACGGTGCTGTCAGATTAGAGTAATTAGGTATGAATTTTGATAGGTAATTAGTCACTCCCAAAAAACGTTCCAACCCTTTTTTATCTTCAGGCTTCGTCATTTTAATTATGGCACTAACTCTATTTTTATCAGGTCGCATGCCTCTTTCGTCAAATATGTGTCCCAAATATGATATTGAATTTACCCCAAATACACATTTTAATTTATTAAATTTAACATTATTTATTTTTGCCCGTTCTAATACCTGTTGTAATCTGTAATCATGCTCGGATTTTGTTTTCCCGTATATCAATATATCATCAATAAACACTTCTACCCCGTTCATGTGAAATATTTTGTACATTTCATTGTGAAATATCTCCGGAGCACAGTTTATACCGAAAGGCATACGCAGGAACCTATACCTACCGAACGATGTAGAAAATGTGCACAATTTTGAGCTACTCTCATCTAGGGCTAACATATAGAATCCCTTCTTAGCATCTAATTTTGAAAAAAATTTAGCTCCATCTAAAGTGCTCGCTATCTCGTCCACTGTAGGAAGCTGAAAATGACTACGTTTTACCGCTTTGTTGAGATTTTTTGGATCCAAACACACGCGCAATGTTTTATCTGGTTTTTCTATTATAACAATGCTAGACACCCAGTCAGTGGGCGCATCCTCCCGTTTAATGATACCTAAACTTTCCATACTATCTAACTCCTCTTTCAGTCGAGGTTTCAATTTCATTGGAATTTTTCGCGTGGCACTTACTACTGGGGGCTCATTTTCATTTATCATTATTTTACATATTGTTGGTAAACAACCTATACCTACAAATAGCGACTCATCAAAAGCGTAGTTACTCAGTTCATTTAATCTCATAATTAAATTCAAGTTAACACAATCTTTTAATCCCAATAAATTATTACAGTTTACATTCAACACATATATTTTATTTTCAGTATAATAATCTTTGTGTTTAAATTCTGCATTAAAATAACCTACCAGAGGCAAATTGTTTTTACTAATTTCTTTTAGTACTGTACTGGATTTAATCAAATTTTTTACTAGAAAACCTGCCTTCAAATAGGATTCCAATGACATGACAGACGTATCTGCCCCACTATCTAGTTTAAATTTAATAGAAATGCCATTTACACAAATATATTCATACCATGGGTTACAATTTACAGAATTTGTGGAAACATTATCTAAAAGTAACTCACTGTTTTCCTGCTCAGATTCACCTTCGTCCTGTAATTCTCTCAACAATCTCACCTTACAACACTTCGCGAAATGACCTACACGATTGCACCGATAGCATTTCACTCTCTCTGCTATACACATCGCACTATCACCATGCCACTTATCACACTTGCCGCAACGGTTACGCGGACCTAGGCCTCCCGGCCTCGGTGTACGCGCTGGCCCGCGCCAATACGCGCTGCCGCGCGCCTCGCGCACGTCCTGCGACGGCCCCCAGCGACCGCGTACTGCTCGTGCCAGCTCGCCGACGTCACCGGCCGCGCCGAATGACCCCGGGCCCGGCATAGCGACCGCAGCACCCGGAGCCCGCCGCGCGCCGCTGCACCCCGCAGCCTGCGATTCTGCTCTTTCCGCCGCTTTGCACCACGACGTAGCCTCCTCCAGATCCAATTTCGATTTAGCCAACAACTTTTCTCTCATTTGTCTATTTTTAAGGCCTCTTATTAATTGTGTTAATATCAAACTATTCTTGAGTTGGCCGAATTCGCAAGTCTTGCTTTTAATTTTCAGGGTACTTAGAAATTTATCAAATGCGTAATTTTCTTGATATGTCTCAAAAAATATGTGGCGCTCGTAATTAACATTGCTGGCTGGATCACAGCGCTCCTCAAATTTCTTTATAAGGTCCCCATAATTATCTTTATTCACTTCCAATTCTTCATATAACTCTCTGCCGTATTTTCCCGCGACATGTAAAAAGATAGCACATTTCTCTCGTTGTGAAGAGTTGTCTCTGCCCGACGCGACAAGGAAGTAATCAAACGATGATTTGAATTCACGCCAATTTACGGCCAGATTTCCATCTTCACACAAAGGCTCCGGTTGCTGTATAGCCGAATACATGACAGGCGGTATGCTAGCGACCGCCTCACTGCCGCGTTGAGTCGTTTCACCTTCCTTTCCCATATTATTTAATTACTTGGTCACTTCTACAAGTCCTAAACCACACCTGACACCATGTGATGTTTAGGATAAGGAACTTCAATAATACTCGTACGACATTGTGATAACGACTGGTTTATTGTTCATTTAAAACACTGTACATAGTATAAGTGGGTAGTTTAACATTACCTCATAGTTACCTATGTACCTACCTATATCTATACACAACAATGGGTGGCTGTTGATTATCCACCACCAGCACCAAATCGCCGACCTGGACGCTGCTTTGAGGAACCCTCCACTTGTGGCGTCCTTGCAGACCCGATAGATAATCTTTTGTCCAGCGAGACCAAAAGTGCTGCCTTAGTCTCTCAACTAGTTCGTACCGATTAATACAGATTCGCTCGGTGACCGGTGTAGGCAGCGAAGTTAATGGTCGACCCACAAGAAAATGCCCAGGAGTAATAGGAGAAAGATCTGAAGGATCAGCAGACATTGGAGTCAGAGGTCGCGAGTTCATAATTGCCTCTATTTACGAGAACAAGGTGCTTAACTCTTCAAAAGTTAGACTGGCGTTACCAGCAATTCGTTATAGGTGGAACTTAGCTTATTTGACCCCTGCTTCCCAAATGCCACCAAAATGTGGTGCGTATGGAGGAGAGAATTTAAAATTAATACCTTCGTTACACGCAAAATCGCTGACTGGTTGTTTACAAGTTTTAAGTAGTCTGTTCAGTTCGCCACTAGCACCTACAAAGTTTTTACCATTGTCACAATAGATAGTGTGAGGTTTACCGCGACGTGAGATAAACCTACGTAGGCAAAGGATAAATGCATTGCTGCTTAGGTCACTAACTAATTCCAAGTGAACAGCTTTAGTAGTAAAACATACAAAAATACATAAGTAACACTTTTCCGGTTTAAAATTTGAAATGGACCAGCATAATCGGTGCCACAAGTTTCGAATGGTGTGGAAGGAGTAACACGAGGCTGCGGTAAATTGCCCATTATTGGATGCATGGGTTTAGCATTAAATCTTTGACACCGTACACATTTCCTCACAATAGCAGTAGCTAATACTTTACCACCTGTGGGCCAAAAATGTTCACGAATGGAGCTCAACAGTTGCTGAGGACCACAGTGTAGAAGTCGAACATGTTCTCGTTCAAATAATAGTTGAGTGAATAGGTGTTTTGGATCTAATAAGATGGGATGTCTTTTCCCATAAAGACAGTAGGAAGCGTTATGAATTCGACCTCCTACACGCAATACACCACGATCGTCTAAGAATGGGGTTAAAGAAATTATATTAGATTTACGATTTACGAATTTATCTTTTTCAATAGCGTTTATTTCCTTACAAAAAGATTCTCTTTGTGAAGCTTTAGCTAGCAAGGTAAGAGAGTTATTTACTTCAGAGCAAGTAAGTGCACCATTAAATTTTGTATTACTTTTTTTTTGTATTATTTATAAATCTTAGTACATAAGCAAATATTCGTTGTAGTTTATAGAGTTTAGAGTATTTTTCAAAAGGTATTACGTCATTAAGTTGAGTTTTAGTATTTAAGCTTATTTTTATTTCAGGTAAAGGTATTGTAGTAAATCTAGACTGGGGCCACTCCGCCTCCGCTTTCAGAAGACGGACCATGCCACCAAAATTCATTACTAGAGAGAAGACTCGGTTGAATGCCCCTGGAAGCCATATCAGCAGGATTTAATTCGGTAGGTACATGACGCCATGCATTCTTATCAGTCAATTCCCGAATCTGATCAATACGATTACAAACGAAAGTTTTTAGCGTTCTAGGTTGAGTATGTAACCACCCTAAAACTATAGTAGAATCAGTCCAAAATACTGAACGTGAAACAGTAACTTTTATTGATTGTAGAACTTTAACATGTAGTTTAGCACCAAGTAAAGCGGCTAATAATTCTAAGCGCGGTATAGTTTCAGTTTTTAGTGGGCTTACCTTAGTTTTAGCACACAATAAGTTAACGTATGTACTACCCAAATGATTACTTGATTTCAAGTATATACACGCGCCATAAGCATCTTGTGATGCGTACGTAAAACAGTGAACTTCTATCAAAGTAGGAGACTCGCACAGAGTATATCTTGGTATCTTAATGTCTTCAAAGTGTTTCGTTTCATTATAAAAGTCTAACCAAGAGTTCTTAATATCTTCTGGGAGATCATCGTCCCAGTCTAATTTATTTAACCAAAGCTTTTGCAGTAATATTTTATGAAATATTGTGCAAGCCGACAAAAGACCTAGCGGGTCAAATACTTTACAAGAGTTGGACAAGATAGAGCGTTTAGTTATCTTAACAATGTTTTTAGTTTCAGTAGCAAAGTGTAAAGTGTCTGAATCAGGTGTCCATATTAATCCTAACACAGAAGATTGTTTAGAAAAGTCTTGAGATTGATGAATAGTAGTTATGTCATCAAAAATATCAGGACAGTTAGTTCTGAATTTCCGCAATGGAAAACAACCTTCAGAAGGTTTTTAAATAACACCTTTAAGAATAGATTTTAGGACAGATTTAGAATCAGAACCAGTATTTAAGTCATCTATATAGAAATCATGTTTTAAAATATTAGCAAGAGCTTCATCTTTACATTCAGATGCGAGTTGCACAAGACACCTAGTACTAAGATATGGAGCCGAAGCAGTCCCATATGTGAGAGTATTCAATTGCAATACTTCGAGCGGTTGACTTTCATCATCCCTCCAGAGTATTCGCTGCAGGTGACGTTGAGATTCATCCACCATGACTTGTCTATACATCTTCTCGATGTCCCCTGCTACAACGTAGGCATACTGACGAAACCTGAGTAATATGGCCATTAAATCATCCTGGACCACTGGTCCTACAAATTGAATATCATTTAGCGATTTATTAGTAGTAGTTTTACAAGAGGCATCAAAGACCACCCTTAGCAGCGTAGTCTCGCTACTTTCGCGTATCACTGCATGATGCGGAATGTAATAACCGAACTCTTTAACCATGCAGTTTGCGCTGGACTCTAGTCCTAAACGTGTAAGGTGTCCAAGATTTTCATATTCTTTAATAAATTCAGTATAATCACTTTTCAAATTAGACTTAGACAATTTTCTTTCTAAGTTATAAAAGCGCCTCTTGGCGATATAATAAGAGTCGCCTAGAGCATCCTCGGGGGCTTCGCGAAAAGGATATTTAACACAGAATCTGCCACCCTCTAAACGGAACGTATTAACAATATAATCGCGTTCACAGCTTTCTTCATCTTTAGAAAATTTATGTTCAGTTAAAAGAGTGGGAATGTCTTCAAGTTCCCAGAATTTAGCTACAGAATCCTTAATTTCTTGACAAAAGTTAGAAACGGAACGGCTACCATCCAAGCTCACCACCGCACTTTTACCTGACACCAGCCAACCCTGTTTTGATTTCTGCAACGTTGGCTTATTTTTACCCAACTTAATCTGCTGGCGATCTATAATGTCCCAGTACACATCCGCGCCAAGTAAAATATTAATTTTCGACGGATGACAGAAAGTAGGGTCTGCTAATTTAATATTGTCAGGAAGGTTCGGTTTACCTCCATACTTAGTAGCCTACCAGTAATCTCTGGTATAACAATACAAGCAACATTTATGTTGAATGAGCTGATTTCAATTTTACATTACAAGTTTTAGTAATATTAATCAATCTATTATTAATACCAGCAATAGATATATTCGAATTAGAACAATAAAGTTTAAGATTCTTTTGCATTTTTTCAGTAATAAAAGAAGATTGAGATCCATTATCGAGGAGAGCCCTTACAAGATGAACTCTATTCGTTTTAGTATCAATCAGTTCTAGTTCTGCAGTACATAAGAGGACCTGTCCTGGTATTACAGGTGATACAGAAGAAGACCGAGCAGCAGTGCTAGGTCCAGCACTAGGAGTAAACATACTAACAGTAGATACCTGAGGTGAAGCTACTACTTGAGTAGGTGAGGACACAGAAGGAGACAATATATTTGCCATAGATTGTCCCTCAGATATTATGTGTGTAGCATCACTGCTAGTGTGCTGTTTATGTAGTAATAAATTATGTTTTTTGTTGCAGAATTTACATGGATGGTGTCTGCAATTAGAAGCAAAATGACCTGGTCGCAAGCAATTAATACACAGTTTATGCTTCGATACTTCAGTATATCGAGCATCCAAAGACATAGCAATGAATGTATGACACTTCTAAACCAAGTGATTTTGTGAACATACCACGCAGTTTGCATTGTACGAGTTAGAAGAAGAAACTAAAGACTTAACAAATTTATTTTCTTTATAATAAAATTGTGTACGTTTTTCAGTTTTATTGCCATCAGTGTTACTATACTGCAAGGTTTCTAAAACATCCGCGCGATTGCGCAAGAACTCATAAAACTTATCAATAGTCGGAGAAGAACTAAAGCTACTCCTATATTCCTCCCATTTCCGACTTGTGGCGCCATCTAGTTTCGAAACCATTAAATAAACGATTAAAGTGTCCCAATGAGAAGTAGGCTCATTCAAAGAATTTAAGGCACGCACATTTTTAGAAAAGTAGTCAATCATATAGCGTAGTGACTTATGTCTCTTTGTTAATCGCTTCAAAGTTGAAAATAGCTTTCAGATGGTTATTCACCAGTATTCTTTTATTGTCATAGCGATTCACAAGTAAATTCCAAGCTAACTTATAGTTAGTAGCAGTAAATTCTATTGATTTAATGATGTTAGATGCTTCTGCAACTAACGAAGAGCGAAGATAGTGAAATTTGCTAATATCTGGAATGGAATTATTGCTATTAATTAACGAGTCAAAAGTATCCCTAAATTCCATCCATTTTAGATAGTTTCCATCAAAATTAGGTAGCTGAATGGTAGGAAGCTTTATTGTATTATTAGTGTTAGATTTATTTATGAAAATAGTATCGTGACAGCTCGAGGGTTCTTCCTTTACAATATTTTGTTCAAGTATAATTTTGGCTAAAGCTATATTTTCGCAAAATACATTTTCAATTATTTCATTTTCTTCAATGTGCCCTTCCTCTAAGAGCTCAATTTTATTTTTTAATTCATCGAACTGACAGAGTAAGTCCCTAAATCTAGATAATTTCAGTTCTAACTCTGAAATCATTAGTTTTGTAATACTATTTGCCTCAATTAAGTTTATAGTATTTACATATTTGGAAAAAGTGGTTACTCTACCTTTAATAGAAGTGCGTTGCTTAATAAGAGGTTTTATATCGTCGGCCATGGCAAAGAATTTGTTTAACAACAGTAAACAAACTGAACAGACGACTTGTTGAAATTAATAAGTAAAATTAATTAACCAAACCGTGGCTCCAGTCAGCTGATCGCGCGCAAAGCAGTTCACGCGTGCAATACAGCATGTTGCAGCAAGTCGTAAGTTAATAGTTTAGGAAGCAGCGGCCTCAACGAATCTGGAATTGTTAGCACAAGTGAATAGCAAGCAAAATTCAAGCAAACAGAGACTAGTATGCTCTCAGAAATCTGACTCCATAGAAAGTATAAGTATTGGAATAGTAGTAAAAGAAAGAAAGATCGCACTTCCCTTGTGAGCCTAGCAAGAACAACACCAGCACTTTGTCACCATAGATAGCTCCCGAGATCGGCAGCTCAGTCGGCAACTCAGGTTGGCACTTCAGATCGGCACGGCACAGAATAGCAGAATCTCAGCATCTCAATCCAGCACATTTGCGGGTTCGTGGTTTCTTTCTCAAGTTGAATCACGTCGAAGGTCTCCAAAATGTATAATTGTTTATTACAATTAAAAGAAAGCAGTCTCAATTAAAGTAATATTTATATTTTATTTCGTCTAAGTAGTTGTATTCGTCTTGACGTCTTGAATATCAGTGACGTTTCATTTTCTTTCATCTGAAACGCCATATGTAGCGGCCAGCAGCATTCTCAACAATAAAAATAACAAATGTATAATGTCTGGTAAAAATTGTAACAGCCTATATAAAATTTCTTTTAGGACTAAGTTACAAAATAATTTGTATTTGAATTTAGGTTGTAACACTAAATCAAATACCTTATGGCATAAACGGCTTGGTCATTTGAATAAACAAAAATTCCATTTACTTAAGAGAATAATGAACGGCTGTTCTATAATCTCAAACATAGAGTTACCGACTTCTAATGAACTATGTGAGTCATGTATCCTTGGTAAACAATCTCGGCTTCCCTTTAGTAAAATTAAACAAAGACCAATCAGTAACAGAGCTCTCTTTATTATACACTCAGATGTTTGTGGCCCTTTAACACCCAGTACAATAGATGACAAAAATTATTTTATAAATTTTATTGATGATTATACTCACTATACAGCAACTTATCTTATGAATTCAAAGTCTGAAGTTTTAAAATGTTTTAAAGATTATGTAGCTAAAAGTGAAAATCATTTTAATAAAACCATTGTACATTTATATTGTGATAATGGTCGTGAATATCTTTCAAATGAGTTCAAAGAGTTTTGTGTTCGTAAGGGAATATCATACCATTTAACAGTACCATATACTCCACAACAAAATGGTATAGCAGAGCGTATGAATCGTATACTAATCGAAATGGCTCGAACCATGATTACAAGTGCGAAATTAGATAAAACTTTTTGGGGTGAAGCTATTCTAACATCTACATATTTAACAAATAGATTGCCCACTAAAGCTCTCGTTAATAAAACACCATATGAAATATGGCATGGTATGAAACCGAAA
The DNA here is from genome assembly GCA_963924495.1 of Nemapogon koenigi. NCBI lineage: Eukaryota > Metazoa > Arthropoda > Insecta > Lepidoptera > Tineidae > Nemapogon > Nemapogon koenigi. The sequence goes on along the minus strand of OZ004640.1, from coordinate 148,387 downwards.
TTTAATCGTATACGCATATTCGGTTCCACTGCATATGTACATGATAAAACTAGAAAGACCAAACTTGACGATAAGTCATTTAAGTCAATTTTAGTGGGATATGAACCTAATGGTTATAAATTATATAACATTAATAATAACCAATTCTTTATAGCCCGCGATGTTATTTTTGACGAAATAAATTGTGTCGAATCTAGGCCTACGTGCAGTGATGGAGATAATAAAATTCCCGCCAAAATTAATAAGTCAGACTTTGAATCGACAAAATTAATAGGCAGCGAACAACAACAACAAAACATTGACTCATTTAATACACAATTAAGGCGTAGTGAAAGAATTCAAAATTTACCTCCTATAAATTATGAAGAAATTAATAATATAAAGATCAAATCAACAATTATCATTGCCTACATGTTATAATGATATTTTCAAACGATCAGATTGTAAACAATGGTTAGATGCTATTAAATGTGAAATTGAATCATTACGACATAACAATACCTGGACTCTCGTTGAGAAGCCCAACAATGTAAATATTGTAAGTTGTAAATGGGTGTTCACTATTAAAAATAATGATTTAGGTCATCCAATTAGATATAAAGCGCGTTTAGTTGCACGAGGTTTTAGTCAACAATACTTACAAGATTATGATGAAACATTTGCACCTGTCGCACGTATAACCACATTTAGACTAATTTTAGCATTCGCTAATCAAAACGATTTGCTTATTCATCATATGGATGTCAAAACAGCTTTCTTGAATGGTATATTAAAAGAAAATATTTATATGGAAATACCGGAGGGTATATCCTTTAAACCTAATCAAGTGTCTAAATTAAATAAAACATTATATATTATGGTTTGAAACAATCGTCAAGATGTTGGTTTGAGCGCTTTGATCAAACTCTTCAAGATATGGGTTTTGTAAATTCTGAAATAGACCCATGTCTATACTAGATAAATATTGCATAACTAAAAATCTTTATATTTTATTGTATGTTGATGATTTAATTATACTAAATAAATATTTACAAGTATTACAATATTATAAAAACTGTTTAAAAGAAAAAATTCAGATGACTGATTTAAATGAAATTAAACTGTTTCTTGGTATAAGAATTATAAAAACCAAAGATAAAATAACTTTGGATCAATCAATCTATCTACAAAATATTTTAAACAAATTTTCTATGAGTGATTGTAATCCCTCAAAATCACCATTACCCAATAAAATACACTATGTTGCAAAAAAAACGAGCACTTAAAACTTAATTGGTTATCATTATATTTTGAAGTTAATAATGTTTCAATAATTATTATTTATGATGTTTCAACATATTATAATCGAATTTCTACATTTTTTAATCATCACAAGTAGAAATCTGAGGTAAATTGAATAAAAAAAAGAAAAACCATTTTATTAAGTAATTTTAATTAGTATGAAGTGACAAATTAAACTAAAATTATTTTTTTAATTAATCTTTTTTAAATTATCTACACAAAAATCAATATCGAGTATGACCACCTCTCGCAGTTATGACAGCTGCCATTCTTTTTCTCATACTCCCGATCAGGTTTCTTATGATTTATTGTGGTATCAGTTCCCATTCAGCCTGAATCACAGTTTTTAACTCTGTGAGATTTTGTGGAGCTGGAGTTACAGCTCGTACCCGGCGTTTTAGTACCTACGTCCCATAGATGCTCTATAAGGTTGAGGTCGGGACTCCTCGCTGGCCAATCCAATCGAGGAATCCGAACCTCCTCCATATATGCGGATACTGCAACGGCACGATGAGGACGAGCATTATCATCCATAAAAATGGACCTGTCTCCATAACAACCAATGCAGGTTGCACATGTGGAACGAGAATTTCTGAGATATAGCGATGTACATTAAGTGCCCCATTTGGCAAAAAACTAACTCCGTACGAGCTTCAGAAGTTATTCCTGCCTAGAACATTAAGGATCCCCCACCGTGTGATGTTACCTCTTCAAAGCACACGTCGGCATAACGTTCACCTTGTCTTCTCAGTACTCTCCGACGTCTGTCTTCACCATGTAGACATATACGGGCCTCATCGGAAAACAGAACCCTACCCCAATCCTCAATTGTCCATAGTAACAAATGTTGCCCAAATCTTAGTCTTGCTACGCGATGCCCACGGAGTAATTTTGGCCCTCTAGCAGGTCTGTGAGAATGTATGTCTGCTTCGATAAGTGTCCTCCGTACAGTCCATTTACTAACTCTCACCAATCTCACTTCTTGTAGGTGGTTTTTAGATAATTGTAAGATTTTCGTCGATTTCTAAGATCTTGACTGACAAGGAATCGATCATCCCTCTGCTCCGTACATCTTTTTCTGCCAGAACCAGGCCTTCTACAGAGAGAATCAGTCTCTTGGAACCTCTTCCAAATCCTTTGAACTTTAGAACGTGTAATTCCAAGCCGCCGTGCCACATAACATTAGTCTAAACCTTCATCGAGAAGAGTGACGACTTTACTAGCTAATATTGTGTTATCCATAACGTAATGAAACTAGTGCACTTGTGCACTACTTCTATTCACCAATAAAGTCGTGAAACTTAGGAATATTTTGTTAATAATAACACAATTGACGATAATATTGAGAAAAAATCCCGCGTTTTAAATACAAAATTAGAGAATATTTGTCATAAAACGTAGAAATTTAAATTTGGAATGTTCATTATTAGTGGCCAGTAATTTGTAATGTGCCGCTTAAGTCATTTATTCCGAGAAGCGACACATTATGCCCTTCTCACTTCTGCAGCAAGAACGGACAAAGCGCCGTCGTTTTCTTGCATGACGTGTTGCGCTCGAACCACTCATGGGCCCGAACCACGAGTTTAGGGCGTGGCTTAAGATTAAAAAAGTAGGTACCTATCACTTTTCGAGCGACTATATTTAAAAAAAATGTAGGTATGTATCACTCGGGAGAAAGTGCGATTTAAGAGCACTCTTTATTCAATTGCACACTTGTATGTAATCGGCCACTTTCTTCTTTTGATGAACAATTACCATTTTCAACATACCCACTCTTGTAAGTAGATATCGTTAAAAAGGGCATTTTTGAGCAGATTATGTAGTTATGGGTTTTTATTTTATTTGGGGGACCGTTAAAGTCATGGATTTGAGACATATTTTGTTACCACGTCTATCACACAGCTTTACGTATGAGTTAATATAAAAACACTTATGGTAGAATATTCAGTTACTATCTTCTAGATAGGAATTAGACTGTTAATAATGAGTAGTCTGTCACAGCCTCTAAGATTCCTAATGAAATGTGATATAGTACAGACGGACGGAACCTCGACACTCGACACGCACTTACACAATTACTTAATGAACACAACATTGTACATAAAACACTTTAATCACATGGCGTCACACGCCCCCATAAATAAGTATTATAAAAATATCAAATAGAGTCAATAAATAAATAGAATCACTGCGCGGTGCCGATCGTCAGCGGTCGAGCCACTCGCTAACTTGGTCTGCTATTGTCTGTGCTGCCGTGCCGGTCAGTATAGATCTATGGTCGGCCGGCAGCTGTGTCGCCTGCACTTCTCCTGCGCACGCCTCCCGCAGGCCGTACAGCGGGTCTAGAGTGACGTAGTTGTCGCGCGCTGTGAACAGGCGCACCGGGCCGCGCAGGCGTGCTGACGGTCGGTACGAGTCTCCCACCGCTAGCTTGTCGTAGAAGGACAACGCGGCCTCGAACAGTGCGGCTCGCGTGTGTCTACCGCCCGCGGTCCCGGCCCCGCCCGCCGCGAGCATGTCCGCCACGCGCTCGGCCCGCGCGGTCCGCGACGGTAGCCGTTCTAGCTCGTCGACCGCCCGCACCGCCGCCTCTCCCTCCCCGAACAGCTGCGCGAAGTACGCGAGCGCCTCCGCCTCGTCCCTGGCCGCGCTACGTGCCGGGCCGCGCCGTCCGCGCCGTGTATGTGTCGCCACATACTCCGGCGAGCCGTCCACCAGCACCAGACGCACGTCAGCGCCGGCACGCTCCAGCTGCAGCGCCATCTCGAAGGCGACGGCGGCTCCGTACGAGTACCCCAGCAACGTGTAGGGCGCGCGCGGCCGCCGAGCTCGCAGCCTGCTCACGTAGAAACCGGCCAGCGCGGCCATGTCTGTGAGCGGCGCCTCCCGCGTGCACTGCAGCCCGAGAACGGCGCCCCGCACGCCCCGCGCCACCTCCCTAAGCGGCTCGCACACGCCCTCTATAGGATGCACCATGAACGCGACCGCACCGTCCGGGCTGAGCCCCGCGCTCGGCAGCTCGACGAGAGCGCGTTCTGGTAGCAACTCGCCCAGTGTGGCGAAGTTGGCCTGTGCGTTGTCGACTTTGTGCGGTGCGGGTGCGGGCGCTGTAGGTGCGGGCGCGGCAGGTGTCGCGGGTGTAGTGGGAGCAGCACTAGTCCCGCCGGCCAGCTCGCGCAGTCTCCCGAAGGTGAGAGACCGTATCTCCTGCACGCCCAGCACGATGTCGTACCCGCGCTCTAACGTCTGCTTGATCTCGGCGCCCATCAGAGAGTCCATTCCGAGCTCGGCTAGATTGGCAGTCTCCGATACTTTGGTAGCGTCCTTGAGACCTGCGGGAGTAAATAGTGTCAGAATCGGACCATCAGCAGCTAGATTAACGTTGAAGCTACTTTGTAAAAGACGGCATCTGTTGGAGATCACGTGAACTAACGGTGCGAAGTTATCGCACGGGTCATCTAGTAGGTATACATAGTTATAATCCTGTAAGTATTCAAAAAAATATAACATTTTAAAATGCTTGTTAGTGTTATAGGTATAAAGTTACGGCATAATTTACCTACACTATAATATTTTGATTGTCATGACAAGCAACCTGTAGGTTTCTATATTAGGTAACTGAAAGAGGGCAGAGGAATGGAGTAGGTGCAAGCGTGCAAGAATAGAGGAACTAAGGAAGAGGAAAGACCTATATTGGGTAAAGGTCCAGATTATCTAATCCTGAGATTTTCGTGTTTTTTCGACTTTATTCAATTACTGCACAAGGAACAACACCAATCCCGAAAAACCCTCCCGTGACCGCCAAGTCGGTGAAAAGTCTTCAGACACGATCGACATTTGTTTACTCCACAAAATAGGTTAGCGAGGAGCGCAGCGACGAGCGTGGTTCGAATGGTGTAAAAACAAGGCGCAAGGCGAGCGAGCGGTGCCGCGGGTGCGGCCGCCGAAGCGCTGGAAACCTTATATTTCATTTTAAAACACGAAAATCTCAATTTCAGATTTTGAGGTTAAGTTTTTCAATGTCAATTTTCTTATAAACTAGTGAACACCGGCGAAAAGTGGTACCTTACCGAGACTTCAAAATTGTTAAAGTATGTAATAAAACAGTGCAGCAAGTTAATAAAGTCGTCAAAACACGAAAAGCTCAGGATTAGATAATCTGGACCTTTACCCTATATTGTGTCGTAGCCCTAAAGTAAAGAGAGTGGGACTCACCTAGTATGTTGGCGACCGCGAGTGGTAGGTCCTGCGTGGGCGCGGAGGTAGAACGACTCTTGTCGGCCAACACCATGGACGCCACGACCGGATGCGGCAGCGCCATCAGCGCGCCCAGTGTGCTCAGACAGGACGCTATGCGCTGCGGGAGCGTGCCCCCCACAACGGTGTCGTTGTCGCCGAGCGTGTCCAGCACGAGCCCGACGTCGCCTATGGCGCCCCACTGCACGGCTAGCCCGGGCAGCCCGTCCGCCTGGCGCGCCTCGCACAGCCGCTCCATGGCACTGTTGGCGTACCCGTAGTTGGTCTGTCCGGCGTTACCGCGGCCGCACGACACCGACGAGAAGGCCACAAAGTGGTCCAGGGACGGGGCCAGCTCGCGGGAGGCAGCGTCTAGAGCTCGCGTACCTGCGCAGATATAGGTAACTGAGTATAATTGAGTACATTATTGTCGCTGTTAGACTGACATTGATACACTAAATAGGTAGAGCGCAATGCACGCGACTACCCGCGATGTTTACCGTCTATCTTCGGTTTGGCGACGGCGCGGAAGTCGTCCTCGGTCTGGTTCTCGAGGAAGGCATCCCGCAGTACGGCCGCCAAGTTGAATACACCGCCCACCGGACCTAGCGCGGCCGCCTCGCCCAGCAGAGTGCGCGCGCCCTTCGACGTAGTGATGTCCGCCGTCGACACCGACACCGTGACACCTCGCTCTCGCCAGCGTCGCAAACACCACGCCTGGTAGCCGGTGCGCACGCCGCCGCGCGACGCCAACACAAGCTTGGTAGCGCCCCGCTCGACTAGCCAACCGGCCAGCTCGAGCCCGAAGCCGCCTAGCCCGCCGGCCAGCACGTAGCTCTTCTCGGGGCGCATGTAAGTCCTCGGCAGTGCCGACACCGTCTTAAGTGCGGGCGACGCGCCGGCCGGCTCTTCCTCGCGCACCTTCAGAACCACCTTGCCGATGTGCTTGCCGCTCGCCATGAAGCGGAAGGCCTGCTCGAGTTGTGTATCGGCGTATACCGCGGACGGCAGCGGACGGACAGCGCCGTCGGCGAGCCCCTCGGTCACGCAGCGCACCACGGCCGCGCGGTCGACGTCCTCGCCGGGCGCGTCGAACAGCGCGTCCAGCAGAATACCGTGGAACGTTGTATTCTTGAGGAACACTGACATGCCCTGTGGATAGAACGGCGGCGTTAGCTCGACCCGGCGCGACCCGGTACTACCCGGCGCGACAATATACTCACTAATGGCGTGTCGTTAGACAAGTCCAGTTTGCCGATCTCCAAGAAGCGAGCGTTGAGCGCCAGACAGCGCACCGACGCAGCCAGCTGCTCGCCTGCCAGAGAGTTCAGTACGAGGTCCACTCCGCGACCGTCCGTGCCGGCCAGCACGAGCTGTTCAAAGCTGGTGTCCCGAGAGTTACCGACGCGGTCTCCGCTCAGTCCGGGGAAGCGTCGCAGCAAAAACTCGCGCTTCTCAACCGTGCCCACCGTGGTGAACACGCGGCAGCCGGCGTGCAGAGCGATCGCTATAGCCGCCTGTCCTACACCGCCCGAACCGGCGTGAATCAGCACGGACTCGCCGCGTCGCATGCGACCGCGCACCGAGAGCGCGTAGTAGGCCTGCAGAAGAGAGGGGCGGTTAGCGGGGCTGCCATTCGCGTACGAGAGGCGCGGTAAGTTTGGTCGCTCACCGTCGCGTAAGCCACCGGCACTGTGGCGGCTTGCTCGAGAGTCCAGGCGGCAGGCACCTCCCACAAGAAGCCCGGGTCGGCTTGGACGACCGTGGCCAGCCCGCGCGCCGGCACCATGCCCATCACACGACGCCCGCGCGCGTCTCGCCCGGAGAACTCGAGCCCCAGGATGCAGTCTTGTCCGGCCAGGTCTCCCGGCAGCGCGTCTGGCGGCAGCTTGCCCGTCGCGAGCATTACGTCCCGGAAGTTGAGCGGCGCGCAGTAAACGGCGCACGGCTCGCCCGGTGCGACGGCGGCGCGCGGCGGACTCTCTATCCAGCGCAGCGAGGCGAGGTCTCCGCGCGTGAGAGTGTTGACGTAGGCGCGGTCCACTCGCAGCGCCGGTTCCCCGTCCGGTAGCAGTAGGTGCCTGTGAGACCCCCACACCCCCCCACGTCGTTCGTTCACCACCAGGTCAAGTCGCACCCTCTCCGCTATCTCGGGCGCGTCTAGATCGAACTGCGCACTAGTGTCGCTATCTGTAAGCATGTACAGACGCACCGCCCCGCCCCCCGCCTCCTGCCTCAGACACGTGATCAACCCGAGCGCCCCCTCCGTTGCAGCCCCTTCCCCCACCACATAAACCCGCACTTCTCCCCCTTCAGCCCTGCCCAGCGCGCTCCGTAGCTCGTCCACCCAGCGGTAATGTCCGTGATGCAGCCTCACCACCAGCCGCTCCTCAGGTAGCTTCGCGCGGCGTCGCAGCAACACCAGCTCGCCGGTGGCCGTGGCCTGTGTGACAATATAACATGTTTACCAGCTTGTTTGTAAGATCCTATTCTATTCCTATATTATATAAATGTAAAGTTTTTTACACAGAGATAGTTTGAGGACCGGATTGACATAGGCTACGTTTTATCCTGGAAATAAATTCTTGTCACATTTTAAAATTTTAAACCAATAAATAGACTTGGGGGTACCTGTCTGGAGACTGAATCGAGCTGCAGGTCAAGCAGCATGTCGCGAACTGCCGGCTGGTCGGTAACTCCGCGCGGCTCTTCTAGCAGCAGGAAGCCGGCCTCTTCTACCACACCCGCCAGCGACCTCAGTGCCGCTGCGCCGTGCCGGGCCAGCACATCCGTACCCAGCGCCAATTCATACCCGCCCACCGGAGCCTTTTCCAGCACGGCCACGTCTCGCGACGCTAGTAACTCCCGCACAGCGACCGCCCCAGCACCCGCGCCTGCCAACACGGCGCCCGTCACCCGCAACTGCGGCTCGCCTGCCAGCACGTCCAGCGCCGAGGGTACGAGCAGTCCCTCGGGCGGTCGGTCGAGCGCCGCCTCTATCACGCGCAACTTCAGGGAACTGTTATTCTCCAGCACCACCTGTAGCGACGCCGTCAGCGCCTCTCGTCGCGCGCGAGCCGAGTCCGCGCACGCCGTCGGGTTGTAGTAGGGCACAAACGAGTAACGCTCGAGCTTGGGCGCGGCCTGGGTCTGGGCGCGGCGGGGCGCCAGGCTGGTCTTGACGCCGCGGAATTCGACGCCACCGCAGCTCACGACCCCGAGCCGGCGATGTCGATGCACCGCGATGCCGGCCTCCCCAGCGCGCGCCGCTTCGCTCCGCTGCAGCGCGGGGTCTATGAGCGCCCGCTGCAACCTCGTGGGCAGGTACAGCTCGCGCGTGTCTTCACCGATGATCCCAAACTGCAGCACGGTGTCCATGAACGAGACCCAGTTGTCTTCCCAGGCGAGCGAGCCGGTCACCCCGCGCGAGTCTGCCTCGCGGATCCCGCGGAACACTCCGCCGTACTCGTAGCCGCGCAGACGCAGCTCCTTGTAGACGTCGGCGGCTGAAAGCGCGGGCTCGTGGGGCGCGGGTACCGCGGGCGGGGCCAGCTTGAGACGCTCATCCCCGGGCCGCTCCACTAGCCGCACCCGGCCCGTTACAGCCGCCGAGCCCCCCTCGCTGACCTCGAAGTCCCCGCCAGCTTGCAGCACGCTCACCAAGAACCTGACCGGTCCGTCGCGCGGCATGATAGTCGCTCTCAGAAACTTGACGTTCTCCAGGACGATGGCGGTGTCCTCAGGTTGTCGGTTGTTCAACTTGGCCACAGTGCGCCACACTAGCGTCTGTAAGTAAGTGGGTCGTGAGCAGAGATGTCGTGAGCGTGTCGTATAGTACACACACACAAGACAGTACTCACCAAGTAGCCGGTAGCGGGGAACAAGACGCGGCCGTCTATCTTGTGACCTGACACGAAGGCGTCCTCAGGTCGTGACAAGTCGTACTCGATCACGTTCTCTCCGCTCCGGTTGGCTGTAACAGTAATATACAGATGTAACACTTTTATATATCTTTACTGTTTTGTACTTGTCTTGTTGTCTTTACGAGTACCTATATAAACTTTGTGATATTCATAAATGTCTCACCTACGGAGTAGTCGGCTACGTCCCACTCGGTGGAATGGTCCCATAGTACAGAGGAGGCCAGGCGGGGCGTGCCGCGCGGGACCGGCCATGTGACCGGCGGAGACAGTGCCGACACTCTGGGCTGGGCTCCTGCCAGGTAGATGCGGCCTACCGCGGCCAACAAATGTGTGGCCGGGTCGGGTGCGTCGCGGCGCAGCAGCGGGACGTGTGCAGCCTCGGGCAACGCGCGGCGCAGCACCGCTTGGAGTAGAGCGTGCGGGGCCAGCTCGACAAGGAGCGCGCGTGCCGGCACGTGGCGCAGCGCCTCCGCAAACAGCACCGGCGACACCAGGTTGTTGACCAGGTAGGCGGGCGAGCTCAGTTTTGCCACCGGCTCGCCCCAGCGCTCTTCGGGCACCGACGACGAAATCCAGCGCGGAGAGCGAGGCCGCGGCTCGGGCACGATGCGCTCTAGCGCTGCACGGAGCTGCGGGGCCGCGCCCGCAATGTACTCCGAGTGGAACGCCACGCCCGAGCTGGCCACGCGCCTCGCGAACACGTTCTGAGACTTCAGGTCCGCGACAAAGCTCTCGACGGCGGCAGGCGGTCCCGACACGGTCACGCTATCCGGCGAGTTGTGACACGCGGGCCGCACGCCGGCCGGGCAGCGTCGCGCGCACTCCTCCCACGACAGACCCACAGCGGCCATAGCTCCGGGCGGCAAACGTGCGTCCAGGATGCTGCGACCGCGACTGTAGGCCGCCAGTACGGCTTGCTCCGCCGTGAGCGCTCCATCAGCGTAAGCACAACCGATCTCTCCGACCGAGTGTCCCAGGATGCCGTCTGGACGCAGCTGCAGCTCGGCCAACAAGTCCACTAGCGCCACCTGCACGGCCGCGATGGACACGAACGAGTTGACGACGTCCTCAAAGGCCGTCTCGGGCGCCTCCGTCAGTACGTTCATGAGGTCCAGCCCGTGCGGACGCAGCGCGGCAGCGCAGCGCTGGAGACTGGCAGCCACGACCGGCAGCGCCAGCAGACCGCGAGCCATGCCGGCCCACTGAGAACCCATGCCCGAAAACACGAACCATAGCGGACGTCGCTCTCCGCCGTCGAGCTCGCTCGTGTCGCTGGCTGGCTCCGCACCCTCGGCGCTCGGCAGCACTACGTACCCGCGGTGAACGTGCCCCGCCAGTGGCTCGGCGTGCACCGCGTCCAGCAATGCGTGCAGAGAAGAGTCTTTCGGATGTGCTGCCGCGCGGTCAAGCAGAGCGCGTGCCGCTTCCTCCGTGCGGCCCGAGGACAGTACCAGACGGGGCCCGGCGCGTTCTGTGCGTACGACGCGAGTCTTTTGCGCCGGCTCGCTCTCGAGCACGACGTGGGCGTTAGCTCCGCCGAAGCCGAACGAGTTGACGGCGACCAACCCGCCCTCCCACGGAGTATTCCGGTCCACCACACGCAGTCGACCGTCGGCCAGCGCCGGTATGTCAGGGTTGGGCGCACTGTAGTGTAGGTTGCCCGGGATGACGCCCTCCTCAATGGCGACCACGATCTTGGCCAGCGAGCACAGGCCTGACGCCGGCTCTGAGTGGCCCATGTTAGACTTGACGGAGCCGAGCAGAAGCGGCTCGGACCGTCCGGCACAGAATACCTCGGCGATACTGTTCACCTCCTGCGGGTCTCCTACTTTAGTGCCAGTACCGTGCGCTTCTACATAAGCCACGCTGGCCGGCGACAGTCCCACCTCGCGGAACGTCTCCTCTATGAGCGCTCGCTGCATGGCCCCAGCCGGGAATGTGATGCCCTGTTCCTTGTGTCCGTCTGTGTTAGTCCGCGCGTTTCTGAGCGTGGCGTAGACCCGCCGCGCCGCCCCGCGTCTCTGCAGCAGGACGGCCACGGCGGCCTCGGAACGCACATATCCGTTGCCGGTCACGTCAAATGCCTTGCACTTCCCTTCCGCAGACAGCATGCCCAGCCGGTGGAAGTTGAGAGAATTGGCCGGCTTCAGACACAGGTTGGTGCCGGCCACGACAGCCGCGTCGCAGTGTCCCGCCCGCATGGCCGCATACGCCTGGGCCAGCGCGAACATGGACGAGGAACAGGCTGTGTCCACGGCGTAGCTGGGACCTGCGGAAAGAGGGGAGTCATTACGGATGACAAACATGGCCCTGCAGCAGCCCGTGACGGGGGGGACCGTTACTCAACTCACCCTGGAAATTGAAGGTGTACGAGACCCGGTTGGGGAACATGGCGCGGCAGCAGCCTGTGAGAGCATATCCATTAATCTTGTCAGGGTCCGTGGTCCAGTATTCGTCAGACTCGCTGTTAGAGACGCCCACGAAGACGCCGGTGCGGGACCCGCGCAGCTCGCTCGGGTTGTAGCCTGCAATTACAACGTCACACTAAAGGCGTGAACCATTGACGGGATGATCCGTCGGCGAAACGGAGAAAATGTCAACACCATCAATGGATCGCCTCTTTCCCGCGGTACCTATGAAAACCGTTTTAAAAAAGTCTGTTTTCCCGTTGTGGTATGCTTGATTTTTTTGGTACGCAGGATAAAAACCAGCCGAGCCAACGGGGAAGCAATTTTTTATTTTCGTTTCTTAAATGGCAACCTTGTTAGTAGAGTACCCGTGAAGATACAAAAAAAGGTGAAATTTGTTTTCAAGTCCATTGAGGAGGTGTCATAATCTTTCGAAATGATTTGGTTTCATTCACTATTTTTTGATACAATATTTTATTTATGAGATAATAAGCTTTAAAGGAGGAAGGATCTGGGTGTCACTATCGATACCAAGTTCACTTTGGTTTGCTAAGCACTTTTCATATTTCGTATGTCAAAGGACTTTAGGAATGTAAACAGTCATAAAATATTTTATTGTATAAATCAATGGTACTGTGTAGAATTGAATACGCATCCGTAATTTGGTCACCTCAATACAAAGTTTACAAGGTCCGGTATGAGTCAGTTCAGAAAAGCATGTGGTGAAGCAGGAAATCTTCTATCTTATAAAAGTAGACTGTGTCATTTTGATTTTGTGAGTCTTGAGATCAGACGCAGGATATTGGACTTGATGTTTCTACACAAGTTGGTAAATGGGCGGGTTTCAACATGTCCTGTCTTTGGTATCATTCAAGGTTCCTGAAAAAGTATCCAGGAGACGACAAACATTTTGTTTTCTTCGTTGTACCAATAAAATAGCTTATAATTATCCTTTACATCGATTGTGCCGACTCTACGACGATATAGTAGGTATGCCACGAAGACTACGAGTGACGAGTGAATATATTACACAATTCTTTCGCGACACTTGAGCCACGAATCATACGCGACGATGGTAAGCGCCCGCTCTTATACCCTGGAAGATGGGTCGACCTTTGGTACTGGATGGGATGCCACTTGCGCTGATACACTTATCTTATTATTACTTATAAGTAAAATTAAAAAATCTCAACACACAATACGAGTTCGTGGCTTTTGGTGTTAAGACACTAGGTCGGTGGGGTTCGGGCGCTCAAGGGCTCTACATGGAGCTGAGCAAGCGTTTACAGGAGACGACGGGGGACCCTCGCGCGGGCTGTTTTCTCGCACAAACGCTGAGCGTTGCCATTCAGCGTGGAAAGGCAGCTTGCGTGATGGGAACCCTACCTTTGTATTCATCTAAATTATTTAAATCCTTTTTAATTTGTTTTAGTTTAGATATAGTTTAATTATTAATAATCTAATAAAAACTATTCTATTAATAAAAAGAAAAAAATCTGAGAAAAAAAAAACAGAAACACTGCTCCTATAGACCAGGGCCAATCCGATTTGAGACATGAAAAATTCTTAGCAGTATACGAGTGGTAGGAAAATTTAGTTGAAGATGCAAATAACGAAGGAAAAATAGTCCAGACTCGAAAAAAGTTCTGGAAGGGGGGTGGGGGTAGTAATGTATACGTTTTTAGGGGTTGGTACTAGGATTTTCGGAGCCGGGTACCCGGGTCGGGTATACAAGAGTTTTCGGAGCCGGGTAATATTTGACGAAAAACCCGGGTAATACCCGGGTATCAACAAATAAATAGAAAGCTTGATTGATTCTGGAGATAAAGAAGTTCTCACGAGAAAACCAAGATTTTAATAAAATTATTGTACCTACTTTAAATTTTTTAATTCCATAATCAAGTAAAGACTTTAACGTGATAATTTGTAAATACAAGACTTACGAATAACAAAAAGTAATTAAAAATTTTTCTCAATCCACAGCATTGGTGTTTTTATAATTTTTACCTATTTAATTGCAAGTTGAACAATGTTATCAGGATTTTGAAAGCCGAGAATAGTTAAGTACAGGTAAATAACTTGTACAACAGAGTATTTTATAAGAAGTAACGCATTTATTTTGAAAAGTAGTTTTTTCGGTTTTTCGCCTTTTTAACGATTTTTTTACATACAAGCAATACTATATTTTATTTTATAATATATAAAAGCTGAGATTTCAACGAAGAAAATGAGCACTGGAAAAGGTCATTTATCGAAAATTTGCTAACCAAATTTTTCGATTGAAAATAAGGTAATTTTTTTAAATTTTCTTTATAAAACAATGAAAAATAAATATTTTGCTTTGAAAAAATTTGGGCTTGTTTGAAATACAAAAAACAACATTTTCACTGATTTTCATAAAAAAAATTATTTTTTTGCAATAGTTAAAAATTAAAAACAAAAAAAACTGTTTTTTGCATTTTTCTCGATAATGTTGAGGTTATGGGCAATAATGCATATAAGAAACGTTATAGATCTTTTTATTATCTACAACTTTTACATTAAACTTTTTTCGATAGCATGCATAGTTTAGCTGGAAACCGCAAAAAACGAGTACAAACCCCTAAAAACGTATACATTACCACCCCCACCCCCCTTCCAGAACTTTTTTCGAGTGTGGACTATTTTTCCTTCGTTATTTGCATCGTCAACTAAATTTTCCTACCACCCGTATACTGCTAAGAATTTTTCATTTTTTACGATTTTTTGAGCGGTTTGGCCCTGGCTGGCCTATTAGTAAATATTCTCAAAGAAAATAACGGGCACCGAGAAAAAAAGAAAATTTATTTTTTATATCCTGCTGTCTCGCTGCTACGGAACTTTATTCTCTATGCGTGGCCCGACACGAATTTGGTCGGTTTTAGTAAGTGCACAACTTTGCTAATTGCGACAACAGGCGAGATAATTGATCAGTAAGTAAAGTATGATACCTACAGTAGGTATGTACTGTTGACAGTAGGCCTGCTAGTGTTGACCGTTGACGCAACACCAACAGTCAACACCAACAGTCAATAACCACAAAGTACACAAGAGCAGTCGGGGCGGTTTTCCTTATACATATCATTATAAATATCTATTGACGACATCAACTAGCAATCGAGACTCGAGTGACGCGCGTCTTCTTCATATTGATACCTACTGCGACGGTTGTGGACGTTATGGACGTTCGCGTTGTGGACTGTGGTGGTGGAAATTATTGTGTGACGACACTCAATTTACCAAAAACGAGTTGGAACAGACTTCCGTATGTAAAAACGCTAATCTGTCGTAATTAATAAAAAGGCATCTGGCGGTATCCAATAGGACTTTTGCACTATTGATTCAGCTACTAACGTTTTTAGGCTTCCGTACTCAAAGGGTCTAGGCCGTTATAACAACAAATAACAAAAATAAAATAAAGGGAGTCGCGCCATACAAGAAACGTGTTTATTAAATTAGAAAATTGTAAGGTATATTCCTTAGTGGATGAAAATCCACCTCTTACGGGGTGAAATGGGATGTAAAAGTGTGTATGGAAAATCGTATTAATTCCCTGCGTGTATCAACTTGAAACTTGGTACAAATATTCTTTAAAACAAATAATGTATAGGAGTTTTAAATAAAACCCTTATAAAGGAGTGCAACGGGGTCCTGAAGTTTGTATGGAAGAAAATGCTATTTTGGTCGGATCTATTTGTTTGAACGTATGAAGTCGCGGGCAACTGTCCACTGGTCATGTTATTATGTGTTTGTTTGTATGTAAGTATAACTAAATTGTATACAAACTATTTACAGAAAATAAACAAGTAATATAGAGTCGCTACATAAGCAATAAATTGAAATTGACGGTATTTTTTTGGACTTCAGCTATAGGTAATTGGCTTAGGTACTTTGTTTTTGGACTTCAGCTATAGGTAATTGGCTTAGGTACTTTGTTTTTGGACTTCAGCTATAGGTAATTGGCTTAGGTACTTTGTTTTTGGTCAAGTGCTTATTATTCTTAAAAATTAAAAATAAGTTTACATTCATCAATCCGGTTTGATGTAAGGATCAATTTACGGCAAGAAAAACATTGTAACGGCAGAAGTTAGTCAAATATAATAATTACTTTTGAAAGTAGTTCGATTAATGTAAATACGCAATTGACCAAAAAACAAAGTACCTATGCCAATTTAAGTTTCAGACAAAAATAGCTGAAGTCTAAAAAGAAAGTAGACATGTTCCTATCTCCTCTAAAAATGTAGGCTGCCATAGACTCCCCAGTTACAAGAAAGACTGTATACAAGATTATGTGAACTCCATAAAATTATTTCTAACAGAATATTACATGAGAGCACGCTGGCGACAAACAATTTCACCATGTAACTAAAGTGATAAGGAAACATAAACCTTCCTTGTGAGATATAGATACATATTATAGGTATGTGCAGTAGGTACCTGCGTCGACGAGTGTCTCGTGTGTGATCTCTAGCAGCAGTCTCAGTTGGGGGTCCATGAGATGGGCCTGTTTGGGGTGGACCCCGAAGTGGGCCGCGTCAAAGTGGGCCAGGTCCCGCAGCTTGCCGCTCCGGGCCGGCAGACCGTGCATGCCCGGGGCCCACCGTCGTCCGTCGTCAGTCACCAAGTCTACTCCCTCGAACAGCTGCCTCGCGAACTCTTCTATGTTGTCGCTCTCCGGCAGTCGCCCCGACAGGCCCGTCAACACGACGTCCTCCGTGTCCGGAGCCGCACCGCTCCCGTTGTGGACCGCACTCGGCATGCTGCAGATAAAGATGGTAGCTGTGAGCTGTGAGCGGTGAGTGTGCGCCTGGTCTGTGCGCGCGCTCGACACCAAATGAGTGTTGGTAGCGTGCAGTGTCCGCGACCTCTACTTATCGCCGACTTATCTCGGAGAGGACGCGCGGAGGTCGCACACAGAGAGTTCCTCTCCTTTGTACTCTAATTGAGAGAAGATGCGTGTTGTGTGAGACCCGCCCGAGGTACTATCTAATTAGTAGCGACTAATGTTCGCGAAAGTGTCGTCACCTTTTCTTGATCGTAGGTCGTCACGCACGGTCTTATCTGTGGGTCGAGGAGGTCGAGGGTGCATGCATGGATGATGGAGGGTCGCAGGTCGCGGAGTTATCATGAGGCGGCGTTACAACCTCGCAAGGTGACCGTCACGACCGAGATGCATTTTTCTATAAGATATAGTAAGTTAGTGCCCTAGAGCTAGACGCGCTAAATTCTGATCTCTGTACAACCCAACTAGCAAAGTTTGGTTGTATAATAGTCTGGACAACGTTTTGGTTCCAACTTTAGGTTTTTAAAAATTGGTCGTAATAATGTCACGAAAACGTTTATACGACGCGAAATAGGCGGAAATTATTGGACTTAAATTTGTAAAGCAGTTGTATTAAAGTCATATTATTGTCTATAGCCGTCGTTTAAACGTCAGGATTGCGACTTATAAATCCTATACTAATCATGATACTGCGGTTTATATGACCATTTGGTTATATAGTGATCAGAAAGATGTCATAAAACATACCAAAATTTGTAAAGTGATCATTTTAGGGATCAATAAACAAGCAACTGCCGTGTTGAAGTGCGTTATTGAACCAGGGAAGTACGTTGCATATTAGAGTGAAGTAAAATACGAATGTAAGTGTATTTATATCTGCCATTATTATTATGTTGTTTATTTTTGTACTGAAGTTATAGATGGTGTTTAGTACATGTTTTCTTGAATAAATCTCTATGGAGAACTTTGTTTCTTGACAATCTATCATATTATTTATGTCATATTTTTAATGCGCCCTTCAAAATATAAAGTATAACAAAAATAAAATATTTTTTAAAAAAGGTTAGACTTAATTTTGACGGCTATATGACTTAGTGTAGTGGTGACGACTGTAACATGACGTCTTCACGACTAGTCATATATGGACCAACCCACCAACTGCACCACGCCACAATGGCCGTTAATAATTTTTAGGGTACCTTAGGGACAAGAACATGATTACAAAACCTTGCTTATTTTTTATGGAGATTTATATAGGTAGTAGGTACTATTGAATATAATATTATTTTTATATTTGTACTGCTATATTTTTACTACTACTACTATAATATTTTTACTACTATTTTTATATTATCCTACATGACACGTTCCTAAAAATTGTTTCAGAATAAAATGGTGGTCGTTGCAGACGTCGATAAGTTTTTAACAAAAAATGATTTTATATTATTAAAAAAATCCAAATGGCCATGGTCAGTAACACGTTTTATTCTTGCTGAAAAATGTCGTGGATGTGGTTATTCGACTTTTTCTGATAAATATAAGCAGATCACTTTGTAATATATAACAAAAAGGAAATAAAATTATTATTGAGCTACAATATTTTCTGGTGTCAATATTGTTCATTATTTGCCATATATGACCACTACATAGATGACAAATGTAAATATTGTTGAAATCATAGTTATATAATATAATTGTATGTATATATCATTATAAAAGAAAACCTGGTACCTAATTAAAATATGTCTCAAAGTCAAAACTCAAAACCAACAAACACCTAATATGGGGGAAACATCTACTTCTCTATCATCTAGTAGTCAAGTGACACAACCTCTTAACTCTCAATATGCAACCGAAGAAGTTAATAAGGAAAATATTGAACCCGCAGCTTCAAATCAACAAGTCTCGTAACAAGTTTATTTTAGAGCCAAGAAAGATCTAGACCTATAACAGGATTGATCTCTTTTTGTAATTGTTAATTTTGTTAGTTTTCTATATTTTATAAATATTCACACAGAATATTTTTATTGGTAATAATTTTTTATTATTGAATTGTTTAATTATTTTAGTACACCAGGTCATAAAAAGAAAACTATATTAAATTTCATTTAAACGGTTGTTTTATTTCTATTCCTTATTAGATACTATAACATATGGATTAGCGGTACAAAAAATACATTTGTTTTATAAGTAATAGCAACTAGTTTTCACTTTATATTTTTGACACTACATACTATTGCTTCAGAGTTATTCAATTCGTTTATATTACATTTATAAATATTTAATAAAGTTGATTTAATTGGAGTAACAAAGGCGTCGGTAACCATTTGTAAACTCTTGCCGACAAAAGATATTTCTTCGTCGGTAGATAGGAATTAAACGTATAGTAAGACGGCTTTTAAGTTGGTTCACAATAAAATATGCTCATACACCTTTTAAGATTTCACCTTAAAGTATGAGTAAGAATTTCGTGAACAAATCTAAAGTAAACTCACCTTTAATAAGAGCCCTAGCGGGTGAGTCACAAATAAATGCTCGATTATTCACTGATAATTTTTTTTCTTGATTTTCTATTGTTATTATTTGTAGTCCAGATTGTATAAGTTGTTTCATTTCTGTTACAAATGGTCGTAAATAAGTATCAATATTAGTTGGTTTTCCTTGACCTTCGAAAATACCAACTACCATTGGTGGTACACAAGGCATCTCAAAAATATTACATAAAATAGGCCACACTTGATGTCTCGAACTTTTATAAATAGGTAAGCCATCAATGTTAATATTTAAAGAAATACGCTGGACTTCATTAGGAATATAACTATTTAATATATTTGTTAAAGTTTTAGCAAGACCGTTATGCCAGTAATTTCCATTTTTAATGGGAACGATAGACACTTCAATTTCATTAGTTCGAAGAAGAGTTCTTTGGGTAGCAAAAAAGTTATTCTCTCATTAATAACTCTGCTTAACTTTTTCAATGCTGTATGTGCAACGTTAAATTCCACCGCTCACTTTTTTAAATTAATCCGGAACTCATCATCACTTAATGTTGTATCAGGAGTATTATCTTCACCATGATCATCATCATCAATATCTATATTTATATCGTTCTCTTGTTCAATCTGATCAGTTTCGTCAACGTCATTGTCATTTTCTAAAATATATACCGATGAACAATAACTTGCTAAATAAAAAGAAAACAAGTTATTTTTCAAAAGTAAATCATTACAATCTAATTATATGTATATAACTACTAAATAATGTGATTCATAAACAAACACAATTTTCTTATTAAAAGAAAAAAAAATGATATCTCTTGTACAGGAGGGTCGTTGTAAATATTATAATCTACGGAACCACACTTCTGTTTTTTAACCTTGTCTCGCCTTGGTTCAACGCATTTGTTTAAATCTAAGTATGCTTTTCTTACTTTGCGCTTAGAATTACCACTGTTTCTAATTTTATTCCACTGTTCTAAGTTCATTTTGATCGACTATCTTGTATTTATATTAAAGTACAAAATATAGTGACTGGATGAAAAAGTCGATAAAACATAACGGATGCAAATTGAGTAGAGGTCAACAGATAAGACTATAAATTGTATAAATGTTACACTTCTGACTATTACTTTCTTAAAGATTGGAAAATAGTCATCGAGAAAATGTTTATACTAATAAATGTACTGTAAAAGATAAAACTGAGTCCTTTATAAGTCAGCGTTTTATAAAATAGTCTAATAAGTGACGCAGTAATTACTGTTATACAACTTGTCATGTAGTTGTTGTCCCAGATACCACTACAGGATTATCGTATAGCTTACGTTTATGCGGTTATAAGTTGTATAAAGTTGTCCTATAGAAGTCGCTAGTGAGACCGTTACAAGATTGTCGTGTAATAGTCATGTACACGACTACAGAAAGCGCTGGATTTATCTTTATAAAAATCTTATATATTTTGTCATTTAGTGGGTTAAACTCAGACCTTTATGAAATTGTTACATAAAAGTCGGTTAAAGGACTTAACGTCCTACAAAATAGTGTAATAAGTGAGGCAGTAATAACTGTTATACAACTTGTCATGTAGTTGTAGTCCCAGATACCACTACAGGATCATCGTATAGCTTACGTTTATGCGGCTATAAGTTGTATAAAGTGGTCCTATAGATGTCATATCTGAGACTGTTTTACAATTGGTTTTATAATTTGGTTGTGTAAACGTTTACTGGACATAATTAAACAACTAAAGTATTATACAACTTTTATGTCTTATAAATCACTTTTAAATACCTTTTTGAAATCCAAAATACCATTACACAACTCCTATAAAACAAATAGTTGAATAATCTCTATACTATATGACTACTTTGTTACTTGGGAAGGAGCTAGTTTTTAGATAGTTATATATGTCCGAGAGACCTACAGTTAAGGTATACCTACCTACTTGTATACCAGACCTACCTTACTACATATCTATACCTACCCTTATTACATAGACATAGCGTGTCACGTGAGAACCTATCAATTGTAACTCTCAAAAGATCACACACAAAAAATCAAAACATGCAAATCAATGAAAATTTTACAAACGGGAATAATCAACATGACACACAACGAAACTCCTCTACCTATACTATATCCATAATTTGTATGGGGATAAACTATTCCCTATTTCTCTGTAAATAATCCACCTGCGTCACTGTCATTCAAATCGTCGTTATTTTCTCAATGAGTTTTATTGAATACGAAATACCTATGGATGGGTGGTAGACTAAAGTATTATTTTGGCCCCGTTGTCGTGGTTATACCATTACCCTTCAATTAGGTATACCTATATGCCTCGCGTTTTTTGGTAGCATATTGAAAATTCAAAATAATAAGTAGGTACCTATGTTTTTTTTTTTTTTTACGGAGGCCCTTCCGTCCAACATATCAATTGGCAAGCAAATGGGACCTACCTACTAACTATTGTGTCGAGTATAAATAAATATACTACCTATATTCATCTAGGGCACGGAGTACGGACGGGGTAGGTAGAGGTACCTACCTATCAAACTATTTTGTACTGGCGCGATGGCGTTTAGGTTCAAAAGGTGATCACAATAATAGGTAATACTTTGATAAAGATTCTAATTTCGGTAAGTTTCTAGTTTACGTTTGCAAGCGGGTGTACAAGACGGTGGTACGACCTACAATGGTATATGGTGACAACAACTACGGTCGGCGGGCGTCACCCTCTTGGACAATAACTATGTACGTGGAAGTCTTAAAGTGGCACCGATACCTGAAAAGCTCACCGAAACACCGCTGCGTTGGTATGGACACGTGATGAGAAGGCCCGAAGACTACATGGGCCGGAGAGTGCTGAATATTGAGTCAGGACCGAGACGCCGACTCTCATGGCTTTCAGCAATAAGTTGATAATGACTTCAAAGCCCTAGAACTGGACCCACTGACGACCCAGAATAGATCGAGCTGGCGAAATTTAACATGGGATAAGGCCGGAGAAGAAGAAGTTTGCAAGCATTATAATATTGATCATCAGTACCGAGTACCAGTCTGTGAAGTACATCAAGAGTAGCCATAAACAATATGGGAACATTTGTGTACTGCTGGCTGCTGTCTGCTGGATGCTGAGCGCTGGGTGCTGGGACCTGCCACTCTCACTTGTACAAAATGGTTGGTTAGTCCACTAGTGTTACGTAGTTAGGTAGGTAGGTACAAGATGATTTTTACTGTATTTGATGAAATGACTTTTTGTGTTTACTTTTTATAGCAACATTATTATTGCTAGGCGGAGGTAAGCTACAACAAGCTGAGTACCAATATGTACAACATATTGTGCGTCATCATATACGAACAGCGAACAGTATCGCATCGATGCTAATAAACATAGACAGCTCACATCACACACACAGGAGGGACGAAGCGAGCAAGCGAGGAAGCCTCGTTACAATTAGCCTTGCTCACTTTGTTATGATAAATAAAGTGTCCGAACAATGACTAGTATATAATATTATACGTACTTAATTGTGTAGTCGGTTCCTGTATGTAGTAGTGAGCGTAGTCAGCGTAGTCAGCGTAGTCAGTAGTCACTACAGACGCGTGTATCCGGCCGGCCGGCGACTCTAGACTGGCCACAATAACAATAATGACCGCACATTAGTATCGTACAGCTCAGCTCTCAGCACTCGGCACACAACTGACGTGACGAACTTCCGCGAATCTCGTTCAAGGTCGGACGTGGCGTGATAGTGGCGGTCACGGGCTCACGGGCTCACGGGCGTGATCAACACTCGGTAGAGCCAAAGGGGCGCGTGCGGGCTGCGCGGACAGTGAGGCTGCACTGAGAGTGCTGTATATACAGGGTGCCGGGTGCCGGGCGCCGGGCGCGTGGTGCTATGTCAGACCACGTGCGGTCGACCAATAAGGACGTCGCGCCGACTATTGATCATCACGTCGCAGCTCGCAGCCGGCCCGCTATGTTGTAGGTACTACTAACTATATAGAAGTAGGTATATCTCCGGCTCCGGATGTTAACACCTAACGAGGTTATTATCTAACATCGCTAGCGTCATAGCGTGTAACTGTAAGTAGTTAGGACATGCAGCCTGACAGATTACTTATCATAATGGGCATGGTATGGGTATGTATGTAGGTATGGGTATGTATGTAGGTATGGGTATGTATGTAGGTATGGGTATGTATGTAGGTATGGGTATGGGGTAGAATCAAAAGCAATGAATCGTTCTTGTTCAATAATCCTACTAATTATCACTAGTAGAATCAAAAGCAATGAATCGTTTTTTGCCTAATTTGGCACCAACCGTCTTCAAATTCTACGACGAAATTTTTATTATTTCTTACTTTTCAGTGCAAATTTTTGAAGTCGGTACACTTTTATTTAAAAGGTTTATTTCTCCCTTTTAAGTGATTTTGCTGCCCTGAGAAACAAATAATAACGCAACTAAAAAAAATTTATGGAAAATTAAAAAAAATACTGCGGTGGATGGGATTTGAACCCATGTATTATGTAATCTATGCCCATGTACAATGTGTATCCTGCGCTGCATCCCATACCTTTAGCCGCTAGACCACCGTCGATACGAAAATTGACAACTTCGTGTCAATAGCAACCGTTGCTAAGGCTTTTCTCTGATATAATTTTCAGCAGTAAACAGAGACAAATTACTGAATTTCTGAAAAATTACTGAACCGATTTTCGTCATATGACTGTGAGATAATGTATGTAATGTAGTATATGTGAATTTGAAACTTTCAACTCTGACAATGACAATGCAATACGATAGGTACGTTCTTTTCTGGTTTTTGTTGTGAAGATCCGAGATCAATACTAAAGTCGGTACTCTCGGTACGGAAATGGTACTAAGGTACGGCCGAGGTACGGTCGAGGTACGGCCGAGGTTCGGTCGAGGTACGGTCGAGGTACGGCCGAGGTACGGTCGAGGTACGGCCGAGGTACGGTCGGGTGACAAATAGTACTTTATAGTACGTTCCGGTCACGCTGTATAGGAGTGATAGGTATTAGTTGTGGTTAGGTGTTATGCAATGATAAACTTACAGTTGTTCTGTACAAGTACCAACTTGTAGTTCACTCACTATTTATATTAATTGAAGGAGTATTCATGAAAAGTAAAAAGAAACCATGAAAATCGGTTTACAACTGGCGGAGTAATTGATGTCCATACATACTTACATAAAAAAAAAACATACGGTCCGAATTGAGAACCTTCTCCTTCTTTTTTTGGAAGTCGGTTAAAAAGTCTTTTCCATAGAAAATGTATGAGAAAATGTTTTTCTTTATAATTTTTTTTTCGTGCATTTTTCCATTGTTTTAATAGTTATTCTGCTATTCGGGACGGAGACAAATACAACAAATCAAAAACCATGAAAATCGGTCCAGCCGTTCTCGAGTTATACCTACGTGTTCGAACAAACCCGACTTTGTTTTATATATATATATATATACTTAGTCAGGTCATAAGTTCTGTCACATGTTTAATATGATATAATTGAGACATTATTGATGTAAACATTTATATACCAAACTGAACTTAATTTTAGGTATAGCCTCACAAGAACCATCGGCTAAACGAGGGAGACTTGGTCTTCCGCTGGGTACCCTGGAACCGTAACACGATTTCGGGAGCTGAACCCGTGAAGAAAGAAAAAAAAAAAAAAAAAAAAAAAACTTAATAAAACACAGATTCTTATGCTAATAAAGTTTATTCAAAATGACCCCCGCGATTTTGAATACAGGCCTTCAACCTGCGCGGCCAGTCGTCTATCGCAGTACGAACGAGGTCCATGTCAATTTCGGCGGCTGCCTTAATCAAGGATGCCTTGAGTGACTCCAAATCAGGATGACGCGTTGAGCAGGCCTTTTCCTCTAAGTGTTGCCATATCTTGTAATCTAACGGACTCAAATCTGGACTGGAGGAGGGCCAGTCTTCGTGCCGGATGAAGTCAATTTCACGCGCCGCCAGCCAGTCTTGAGCGCTTTTCGCTCTATGAGCTGGCGCAGAATCTTGTTGGAATACCCAGCGCCTGTTATTGAACAGGGTATGAGAAACAGGTTCCACAAGGTTCGTAAGGACTGTATTTTGATACACAACTGCATTTGTTTTTACGCCTTTCACACAAAAATGCCCGATGCTTGTTGCCCGCGTACCGGTTCAACAAAGCGCGACATCTCTTCAACCTCAGGTCCATTAAACGAGCTTTCAAACGATGTCCTGTTTTTCTTCGATATGCCCGAAACCCTAAGTCTTCATTTAACACCCTTTTCACCGTGGTTCTGCTTAAACCCATCTAAAGGGCCAAAAGTTTTTGCTTACGTATGGGATTTCATTGAATTCGCGCCTTCACAGCTTTTATTACTGCTGGAGTCCTAACAGAGCGAGAGCGACCACTTCTTGACCTGTCATCTACACTACAGTAACAGCAACGATGCAACGCAATAACCTCAACACGGTCTTCTACATATTTAAAAATGAGTAACATTCCAGAAAGTACACATTTTTATATTAATGAAAAATTCTAAATTCGAATTCAATAAACATTTTTGTGGCCAGCATTTTAAATTGACAAGTTTTTATTGTGTGACAGAACTTATGACCAGACTATGTATATATAGATTGATGTATGTGATGATGTGTATTGTGTTATTGTGTAACATCTAACTAAAGAATCCATAAAAATATAATATTTAAACTATAAAAACAAAGTTCGAAATTGAATTTCTTTACTTCCGGTTACGTATTTCCGTCCCATAAATTCACGAAATGATCTATTTTCGCCGTCATCTTAAAAAAATGGCGCCTAAAATCAGATTTAGGAATATGACTTTGTGTAGAGAAAAAGTCCCATAACCAAACGGTACGACTTGGACGGTGAGTCGGTAACGGTATGTAAGTTAGTTGTTGTGTAGCACTACTTAAATACTCGTATAATGTCACCATCATTACGTCACCTATAGTCTATACAGTAGGCCAACCAGGAAATGTAACTTAGAAGTTGCGGACGGAAGTTACGGGCGTTAGTTGGCGTAACGTACACCATTCGTACCGTAAACCTTATATTTTATTTTAAAACACGAAAATCTCAATTTCAGATTTCAATATCCATTTTCTTATAAACTAGTGAACACCGGCGAAAAGTGGTACCTTACCGAGACTTCAAAATAGTTAAAGTATGTAATAAAACAGTGCAGCAAGTTAATAAAGTCGTCAAAACACGAAAAGCTCAGGATTAGATAATCTGAACCTTTACCGCAATTTTGAGATTGTGGACATCGTGATACCTATATAAGGATTAAATAATTGAAACGGGGTAAGTTACTAATGAGATTATTCTGGAAATTAGTGGCTATGAACTTCAGGTGAAGAATCAGTTGCAATCATGTTTGTGTTGTCCAGAGCTTGTGGAAACGCCCTGCACCACAAGGCTTGCCTTGCCAGCAGACTAATCTGCTTTTCGGATGACAAGTACTTGTCAACTGCAAAGAGGCTATTCACAACTCTCCAAGAGGAAGACAGAGGTCCGTGGTCGGACGTGTGGATGCCTGCTCTCAGTGGAGCTCCCAAGCCCAGACGCTTCTCATTGACCTACTTTCTTTCATGTTTCAATTTTAAATATTTACTTGGTCAATACTTACTAGGTTAATATGTGCTTATTTAATACCCACTTGGTTAATATGTGCTTAGTTAATGCTTACTAGGTTAATGCGTGCTTATTTAATATTTACTTGGTTAATACTTGCTAGGTTAATACGAGCTTATTTAATATTTACTTGGTCAATACTTACTAGGTTAATATGTGCTTATTTAATACCTACTTGGTTAATATGTGCTTAGTTAATGCTTACTAGGTTAATGCGTGCTTATTTAATATTTACTTGGTCAATACTTACTAGGTTAATATGTGCTTATTTAATACCTACTTGGTTAATATGTGCTTAGTTAATGCTTACTAGGTTAATGCGTGCTTATTTAATATTTACTTGGTCAATACTTACTAGGTTAATATGTGCTTATTTAATACCTACTTGGTTAATATGTGCTTAGTTAATGCTTACTAGGTTAATGCGTGCTTATTTAATATTGACTTGGTTAATACTTACTAGTTTAATACGAGCTTATTTAATACTAGCATTCCGCCCCGGCTTCGCCCGTGGATATTTACGAACAAAATAAAATACAAGTTTAAAATAAAATAAAATTAGACGGGGCAAGTGCGTCGGCGGGGCTAATGCGTCTATACTTAACTTCTCGAAAACTATAGGAAGTACTGGAAGAATCACCACTTTTTAGTGTACTACGTTATTTAAATAGTGCAAAATAATAATTTTTGATGGCAACACTAAGCTCATGACAGTTTGACAGGCCATTTTGTTTTCATTGTCGATTTATCTCGTGTATTGAGTTTGATGTGTCCCACAAAAAATTGATATCTTTGGTAATATTGTGATTTTTTACTGGTAGATAAGGTAAGTTGATTAATAAAATATGCTTGTTTGTATTTATTATATTAATTCTTTTGGATTTATTTTAAAATATAGTTTGTTTGGCGTCCTAAAAACTTAACCTAAAAGTTTAATATTGAGGGATGTGCGTCTATGCTATTTGAGGCAAGTGTGTCTAAGGACGCAATTTCCCCAAATCAGAGGTTACCAACAGTTTTCGTTCTTGGTCTTTTATCTTTAATTAACATTTAGTCTACACAATATTATATTTTGAAGGTGGTTTTCAGAGTATATACTATACTATGTATAATATATACTATAAATATTATTAAAAATATAATATGTGTTTTATAATATTTAAAATTACTTTTTTGTGCAATAATTGCAGGGAAGCTTTAGATATCGAGAACCACTTATTCGATTTACGTGTTTTTTAATTAATAGACATGTTATGGCTAGGGTTTGGTATATGTTGAAACTGAACAGATTTGGATTCAATTTAGAACAAATATAGATCATTACCTTGGGTTAACACCATTTGTTTTGTTTTAGAATTTGTGAAAATGGTTCAGGGAACTTTGTCACGTGCTATAGATGCTGTCAAATCCAAGCGATATTCCAGCTATATGGCTGCGAAGATTTTCAATATTCCAAGAACAACAATTCTGGATCACATGAATGGCCGCAGAGGACAAAAATCATATTCACAAGGAAGGCCACCTGTTCTAGACAAAAGCATTGAGAAAAAAATTGCGTCTTGTCTCCATGTAATGGAAAGATTTGGTTTCGGATTATCACGACAGGAAGTAATGGAACTAGTAGGCAATTATGTAAGGCAAAATAATATAGATACACCTTTTAAGGATGGTGTTCCGGGACCTGATTGGTTTACTGGTTTTGCTAGCCGTAATAATTTATCTATTAAAAAGCCCAGGGCTGTTGAATATTCCAGGAAACAAGCCACAGACCCTTTTCTCATTCAAGAATATTTCACCATTCTTGAAGATACAATTGATGAGTTAGGCCTTCAAAATAAGCCAGAACGAATTTGGAACTTGGATGAAACAAGTTATTCCAATGATCCTCATAAAACTAAAGTTGTTGGCTTAAGAGGCTTTGCTTCAACAAGGACGACCTCTTCTTCGGGGAAAGATAATACTACGGTATTTTTTGCTAGCAATGCCGCTGGTGGGAAAGGACCTCCGTTCATAATATTTAAGGGCAAATATATGTGGTCCGAATGGACATCAGAAGACGCTTTTCCTGGAACCCTTTATACGGCAACAACAAATGGATGGATTGAAGCGCAGGCCTTTGAACAATATATGGTTCAGAGCTTTATTCCCATGATAAAAAACAATGAAGAGCCAACGTTGCTAATTTATGACGGTCATAGCACACATGTTCAATTATCGGTAATTGATAAGGCCAATCAAAATAACATTACCATTATAAAGTTACCAGCCCACTCAAGTCATTTGTTGCAGCCCCTTGATTTGGCTGTTTTTAAGCCATTTAAAGATAAATGGGACAAATCAATTGTAAAGTGGCAACGGATGCACATCGGTCGAAAACTACCAAAAAAAGAGTTTTCTGTTATGGTTGGTAAAATTTGGAGGGACTTTGTTCCACAAATTATAAAAAATGGATTCAAGAAGGGTTAACATTAACAGGAATATCATTCCAGATACCGCATACGACCTAGAAGCTTTACAAAGATAGAAAAATCATCAAAATAATACTTCTGACTTTGGACTCAATACAAAAAGCCCATTTACTCTAGTTTCATTGTGTGTTGAACTAATTAACTCTTTCCACACTGACCCAAATAATGAAAAACTTGTTGAAACTGCTAATTTTCGATCAATGTCGACTCAAATAATCAATTATCAAAGCGAAAATTTATCAGGCAAAAATGAAATTTCGTTCGAAAGTTTATTACTAAATACCATAAAAAGGAGCAACGACCATACAAATAAAATAAAAAAGACCAGGGTATCTGCTAGCGCTGAAGTGCTAACTCACGAAAATATAATAACTAAGTTAAAACTGAAATCAGAAGTAAAAAAAGAAACTGCATTGAGAAAGAAGACAAAAGGCAAAAAAACAATGGCAATAAAGAAAAATAAAATAAATGACAAGAACCAGAAAAATAATTATGGTGATGTCTCACAACCGAGCACCAGTTCTGATTTACAAAAGCAACTACCAACATTAGTTCTTTCAGAAATTACGCAGAACTCTGTTACAACAGAGAGAACAGAAAATGGTAACAAACATAATAAAGTGAGCATTTTAGAAGACACATGCTTAAGAGGAGACGCGAAGATTTCAAGCATAGATATTATTAGAAATAATAAAGAGTTTCTGATGTCACCAAAAGATGTGATCTTAAAAAGAAAGTCAAGCCAAACAAAGAAGAGAAGAAAACATGAAGTAACTAGAAAAACATGCAAAAAAGTAGCTAAGAAGAAGAAAGAATATTCATCAGAGGAAGATAGTTACTTCAGTACTCACGATTCAGACATGTCAGATTTAGAAAATTTAGAAGATTATCTTAATAATTACTTACCTAAGGATGACGACATAAATATAGAAAATGTAGAACCAATAGGCTTATCAGATATTAGATATTATGAAAATTCTCCTCAATTAAACAAAACTGACTGGGTTTTAGTAAAATTTGCTACAAAAAGAAGCCTCAAGCATTATATAGGTAAGATAATAAATTTCGAAAATGATTGTCCAATAATACAATTCGTTAGAAAAGTTCACAGTGCTCAAGAGGACTCAGTTTTTGCATATCCAGCTGTTGAAGACATTTGGGAACTTAAACATGCAGACGATGTTGTAACTGTTCTACCTCAACCAAAGATATCTCGCAGAGGCCAAATTATTTTTAAAGTTATGGAGTTGAAAAGGGGAGGTACTTACTGCAAGATCTTCGATTTTTCTTTTGAGTGGACTGTAATTTTGATAGGCTGGTTTGATCTCCCAATCTCCAATTGTAAGTAGCACTTCGCGTTTTTCTTTAAATATTATTTATTTAAATTTAGGTGCGTCGCGTGCGTCTCGCGTTCACTTGCAGCAGTGACAGTTAGGTTGAGAGGGGGAAGGGCGGGAAATTGTTGGTGTTGGTGTGAGTGTTATGTGTATATGTGGCGCGACCATTCCCCCCAGCATGAAGATCCCCTTCATAAAAAATCGAAAAGCGTACAATATATACATTGGACAATTGAACCATCACGTATATCTGACTAATAAGCGTAAATAATATTATATTAAAGCGTCATAAGCGTAGAAGAACGTTTGCGCTTAGTTAGCGTCAAAGCGTTAGAGTTGCGTGAAATAACGTTAAATATACCTGCTACAAGTATACCTAAATACGTGAAATTAAAACTAAATATAGCGCTAAATTAACTTAAGTAAGAAAAATACAAACTAAAACTAATCAAAGTACGTTTTAACCATAATACTAACTATGTAAAAACTAGTACGGAGAAAACTACTGAGAAGGCAGAGGGCAGAGTTTTACTACCGGTCTAACATAAAAACCATTATTAGTTTTTACTTTGGCAGTTCTGACTATACCGTCCTTGCCCGGGTAAACTTCATCTACAGTGGCTAGGGGCCAATATAGCGGAGGAGATCTATCATCTTTAATAATGACAATATCACCAATTTTAATTGGTTTTGAGACTGCGTTCCATTTAGGCCTACTTTGCAGGGACGACAAATACTCAATACTCCATCGCTTCCAGAATGACTGGGTTATTTTATCAAGTAACTGATAGCGATGGAGACCATTCTCCTGAACATCAGTATAGTCTGAAGCAGGCAAGTATTGCAAGGGCGTGATATTTAAGAAATGTGATGGTGTAAGAGCGCTTGGATCCGCGGGATCTGAGCTCAGCGCACAGATAGGTCTACTATTTAACAAGCACTCAATTTGAACAAGAACAGTGCTGAATTCCTCATAAGTAAGCACCTGGTTACCAATTACCTTGTACAAATGTGTTTTTACCGACTTGACATTTGTTTCCCAAATACCCCCGAAATGAGGTGCAAGTGGTGGCGTGTTTTTAAACTGAATTCTTAAGTCTGCTAAGTTGCGAGACAAATACTTGTTATGCGTATCACAATTTAATAATTTGTATAAACTATCCAATTGATTCTTAGCACCGAGGAAATTTGTTCCTCCATCGCTGAGCATCATCGACACTGGTCCACGGCGTGAAATAAATCTCTTAAATGCTGCCAAGAACAATTCACTACTGAGATCAGACACGAGTTCCAAATGAAGAGCTTTAGTCACTAAGCAAATAAATAAGCAAAGATAAGCCTTTTGACTTTTCACTCCTCGACGACGAATATGAGTTATATAAAAGGGCCCGGCGTAGTCAACGCCGGTGCGTACGAGACTCTTAACAGCGTTAACTCGATATGCAGGCAAGTCACCCATTAAGGGAAATGTAGGCTTTGGTTTATATTTAAAGCAAATATTACACTTTTGTACTCTAGAGCGTATGAAACTTCGTGCAGATAGAATCCAAAACTTTTGTCTAAGCAGTGCCAGCAACAAGGCAGGACCAGCGTGAAGATTGATGTTATGATAGTGATCGACCAATAACTGGACAATAATATCATGATGAGGAAGTAGTACAGGATGCTTAGCATCGAAGTTCAGCTGAGCGTTGCGTAATCTACCTCCAACGCGAATAATACCATTATCAATAAAGGGATTAAGTTTATTTACCGCAGGCCTACAGCGTTTATTATTTTTTAAAGCGTGAACGTCTGCCTCAAAATGTTCGTTTTGTATTACAGTGAGAATGTAATTCTCAGCAAACTCTAATTCAGACACGACGATATCACAGTTTTGTGACTTTAGCAATTTACAAAACCGCAAAACGTACACAGTAGCTCTAATTAACTTTATCCAAGATGAAACGCGTTGAGCTAAAGTATAGAGGACATTGCTTTGACAGATTTCTACTTTTAAAATAGTAGTTTTTGTTTCAGGAATATTGTCTTCGTTAATATCTGGTTCACCCTCAATGGGCCAATCAGAGAAGGGAGCAGAGGTCCAAGTCGGACCATGCAACCAGAGAGCGTTACTTATTAGTGCGACGGGCGTTATAGGACGAGAGATAATGTCAGCTGGGTTTTCTACACCAGCGACATGATTCCAGTTAAGAGCAGGAACCTTAGCGTTCATTTCTGTTTATACGGTTCGCAACAAATGTTTGAAATCTGTATGCCGGAGAACGAATCCAAGCCAGAGCAACTGTGGAATCAGAAAAGGCGTACTCTTTGTCAATTTTACACCTATCACTCAGCGTTACTCTAACAGATGACATTAAATTAGCGAGAACAAGAGCGGCACACAACTCCAACCTTGCAAGAGATATTTTTCTAAGGGGCGCGATTCTAGATTTTGAACACAACAAATTGACACTTCCAATTGTGTCCTCACAACTACTGACCCTGACATAAACCACAGCGCCGTAACATCGCTCACTAGCGTCAGCAAAACCTGCTAGGGTGATATGAGCGTTAGGTACAATACCTATATGTCGTGGTATGTGAAGCTTAGAAAGCTCAGGAAGCTCAGACTGAAACTGCGACCATTGATTTGCAATGACGTCGACAACTTCATCGTCCCAGTCGAGGTTTAGTTTCCAACAATGCTGGATTAACAATTTCATGTAAGCAATGACTGGGCTTGCGAGTCCTAATGGGTCAAATAAGCGAGCAGTGGCGGAGAGAAGTGAGCGTTTAGTACATTTGGAATCAACAGAGTTAGTAATGAAAAGAAACACATCTTCGGCGGGGTTCCATTGCAAACCAACAATTTTTGTAAGCGTATCTTCATCAAAGTTCACAACATGAGAACTTCTCATAGCGTGTGGAATGCGTTTAATGAAATCTTTGCTATTTGAGATCCATTTAGACAAAGTGAAGCCACCAGATTTGAACATATTCACCATTTCATCAAACAATTTATCGGCCGCATCTACAGACTCCGCAC
Organism: Nemapogon koenigi; assembly: GCA_963924495.1. Lineage (NCBI taxonomy): Eukaryota > Metazoa > Arthropoda > Insecta > Lepidoptera > Tineidae > Nemapogon > Nemapogon koenigi. Next base: position 114,727 of record OZ004640.1, on the reverse strand, counting down.
TAGAAATGTAGTCGTCCATGTACATGTGATGTAGTGCAGCGTGCGAAGCTGCGGGCCATCGTTCATTTTCATCCGCGGCTAGTTGTCTAACAGCGCGCATTGCCAAATAAGGGGAACTAGAGATGCCAAAAGATACTCTGTTAAATTCATATTGTAACGAATAGGTACTTAAATCGCACCTAAACACATCAAGGTCGATAGACGTCTCTAGAAACATCCAGAGAGAATCAAGTACAAACGAAAATGGACCGTATGTGCCTAGCCATAGGTATCAAAATCGGCCGCGGTCGGTGTGTAGGTATTTGGCACCGAGCCGCATCGAGACGCGTCTACAACTTTGTACAACAATCTCGGCGTTTCTCGAATATTCGGTGGGCAATATAAACAGAGGATCGTCGCCGGGAGAACACAGTGCGAATCAGAGCGATCAAAGCGAAACAGTGAAGTGGAATTTAGTGCGACTAAGTGATATTCAAGTGTTTTCATTTATTTAAATGTATTTTTGTGGTGTTAAAGTAAAGTTTGTCTATTTAATCGGTATTTTAAATCTCTTCGAACCCTAGCTCGTAACAAATTGGTGTCAGGAGTGTGGGATTCAAAAATGCCGATTACACCACGTGACTCGTCGTCATCACGGCGACCCAAAACACGACAAACTACTGCTGGACATCACGGCGAGGAGGTCGACGAGGTTGCTGCTGCTGGAGCCGCTGCTGGTGCTGCTGGGACTGCTGCTGGAGCCGCTGCTGGTGCTGCTGGGACTGCTGCTGGAGCCGCTGCTGGTGCTGCTGGGACTGCTGCTTTAGCTGCTGCTGGAGTGGATTCGGGTTCTGCGGGTGCTCTCCAGGCAACCGACATGGGAATGCTGGTTCGGCTGATGGAGGAGCAGGCCAGACGTCAAGAGGAACAGACTCGACAGCTGTTGGAGGAGCAGGCCAGGCGTCAGGAGGAGCAGACTCGACAGCTATTGGAGGAGCAGGCCAGACGACAGGAGGAGGAGGCCAGGCGTCAGGAAGAGCAGGCCAGACGTCAGGAGGAACAGACTCGGCAGCTATTGGAGGAGCAGGCCAGACGACAAGAGGAGGAGGCCAGACTTCGGGAGGAGCAGACTTGCCGGCTGTTCAAGGAGCAGTCTGTTAGCCTAAAGGAGCTGCTTTCAGAATCACTGGGAAAGGTGACTATGGAGGTGAAGCAGCTACAGAGGGTTACAGACATGCACGAGGAGAGAATCGAAGACCTCGACATCCGGTACGAAGACCTCAAACAGCACTATAAGGATCTCCATAAGGAAATACAGACAAGGATGAGCGGAGAACAGGATACAAGACTTAACGACCGCTACGGAGAGTTGGAGGCACGACTTGACAGCAGATGCGAGAGGCTCCAGAATGAAGTAAGGAAACTGAAGCTGTCCGCTCCTGTTTCTGGAGGCGTTGTCGTCTCCGGCCCTCGAGTCAAGGTGCCGCCGTACGACGGGACTACGTCCTGGACAGCGTACAAATTGCAGTTCCAAACGGTCGCCTCTGCCAACGGCTGGACAGACGAGCAATCTCTGACCGCCTTGACAGTGGCTTTAAGGGGCCGTGCACTATCGGTTCTGGAGGCCTCTCCAGACAGCTGCACTACGTACGGGAACCTGATCGAGGCAATGGACTCCAGGTACGGCGACAAACACCTGGAGCACGTCTACCGAGCGCAGCTGAGGGACAGGACGCAACATGCTGGTGAGAATCTACAACAATGGGCTCTGGAGATCGAGAAGATCGTGAGGAAGGCGTACCCATCTGCCGGACAAGAGTTCATTGCTGCGAACCTCGTTCAAGCATTCATCGACGGCATCCGCAGCATGGAGGTCAGAGCTGCAGTTCGTCTGGGCCACCACAGCGCCCTGAAAGATGCACTGGCCCATGCTCTAGAGGTGGAAGCCGTGAGACAGGAGCCTCGTTCTCAGCGATTGCGACAAGTGGCGGAGGAGGCCACTCCAACAACGACACCTGTAGCAGAGAGGCGTAGTTACTTACCCCGCTGCTTCCACTGCCACAAGCTGGGGCACCTTAAAGCTAGCTGCCCAGCGCTTAAACGACAAGGCACGGATCAACGAGTGCCGAAACGGGACGTCGGAGCTGATGTCCGTGCCGTAACTACGGAGCTTCCGGGAAACGAGTAACAGCCAGAGCTGCGGGGCGGGTACTGGCTGATCGTGACACAGCCCCAAAAGTTACCATCCGACAAGTTTTCGACGGGAACAGTCTGGTGATCGCCGGCAAGGTCAACGGGACGCCATGTGAGATGACGAACGAACATCGACGAGGACGGACGCATGGCAACGCTGACGCACTGTCACGCAGGCCGTGCCCTGAAGGTTGTAAACACTGCTGGAGGCGTGAAATCAGTGATTCTGTTATCAAAGTGATTACGACTAACAACCTTAGTGACGAATGGGCGAACGAGACGACGAGAGACGAGCAACTCAAAGATAACAACTTGTCGCCGATAATGGAATGGAAGACGCAGAATGTTCCAAGGCCCGGCTGGAATGTTGTATCCGCCATGAGTTCCACCACGAAAAGCTACTGGGCTCAGTGGGAAAGTCTAGTGCTGCACAACGGGTTGCTGTACCGCAAGTGGGAGTCGCCAAGTGGACAGGAGACATTGATGCAGCTGGTCGTGCCTAGGTCAAAGGTGCGCACAGTGCTTGAGTCCGTGCACGATGGATCCTCGGGAGGACATCTGGGCATGAATCGAACCCTGGCGAAAATCAGGAAACGATTTTATTGGGTTCATTGCCGGCAAGATGTCGAGGATTGGTGTCGCAAGTGCACAGTATGTGCGGCCGTGAAGGGACCTACGACACGTACGAGAGGACGTATGCAGCTGTACAATGTTGGCGCTCCATGGGAACGAATAGCGGTGGACGTTGCTGGACCGTTCCCGGCCACTGAAGACGGGAACAAGTACTTCATGGTCGTGATGGACTACTTCACGAAGTGGCCGGAGGTCTTCGCAATTCCCAACCAGGAAGCGACAACAGTGGCGACTAAGTTGGTCAACGAAGTATTCTGCAGGTTCGGGCTACCAATAGAGATACATTCTGATCAAGGGCGTAACTTTGAGTCGCAGTTGTTCTAGGAAGTATGCCGTCTCCTGGGAATAAATAAAACGAGGACTACGGCGTATCACCCACAGTCCGACGGAATGGTTGAAAGGTTCAACCGCACTTTGGAGACTCATTTGGCGAAACTGGTTGAGGATCACCAGAGGGACTGGGACCGATATATTCCCTTGTTCTTGCTCTCATATCGATCCGCAGAGCATGAAAGCATAAAGGTGACTCCTGCTTATGCCAACTTTGGGAGAGAGCTCCGACTACCAGTTGATCTCCTGACCGGCGGACCTCCGGATGCGCCGCAACCTGTAAGTGACTACGTATCGAACCTGAAAAACAAGATGTGCGACATACATGACCAGATTCGTCAGAGCAGTCTTGTGGCCAGTACAAAGATGAAGACCAGGTACGATAGGAACTTCAATAGTAACGGTTTTGACGAGGGATCGTTGGTGTGGCTGCACAACCCAAAACGCCGAAAAGAGAAATCTCCCAAGCTGCAGAATCGCTGGGAAGGTCCGTATAAGGTCATCACGAGGATCAATGACGTGACCTATCGGATCCAACGATGCCCGCGTGGACAGTTAAAGGTTGTTCATATTGATCGACTGGCTCCTTACAAAGGCTCGAATATTGCTCGGGACGAGCAAGTCTAAGCGGGGGGCAGTGTAACGAATAGGTACTTAAATCGCACCTAAACACATCAAGGTCGATAGACGTCTCTAGAAACATCCAGAGAGAATCAAGTACAAACGAAAATGGACCGTATGTGCCTAGCCATAGGTATCAAAATCGGCCGCGGTCGGTGTGTAGGTATTTGGCACCGAGCCGCATCGAGACGCGTCTACAACTTTGTACAACAATCTCGGCGTTTCTCGAATATTCGGTGGGCAATATAAACAGAGGATCGTCGCCGGGAGAACACAGTGCGAATCAGAGCGATCAAAGCGAAACAGTGAAGTGGAATTTAGTGCGACTAAGTGATATTCAAGTGTTTTCATTTATTTAAATGTATTTTTGTGGTGTTAAAGTAAAGTTTGTCTATTTAATCGGTATTTTAAATCTCTTCGAACCCTAGCTCGTAACAATATGTTGATATTTCGTCCTTAGGATCGAACCTATACACAATGCGTTGAAAGGCGTGATTAGATTCACATAATTTCAGCTGAAAATACATTTTCTCAATATCAGCTCAAATAGCGACAGGGTAAATGCGTAGATTTATTAATAAATTAAAAATATTATTTTGTAAGTTAGGCCCAGTATACAAAATATCGTTAAGACTTTTTCCAGTAGATGTCTTACAGCTAGCGTCAAGAACTATGCGTATTTTTGTAGAAGTTTTATCAGGCCTGTACACAGCTCGGTGCGGTATATAATAATTGGGTAAAGCACAATTACTATCATTTTCTACTTTAGAGAGATAACCATTTTGTATATATTCTAGTATAGTTGCGTTATAGCCTAAGCGTAAATTAGAATTTGTGTTTAATTTGTTCTCTAAATTTAAAAAGCGTTTAGTGGCAACAAACTTCGAGTTACCAAGGACGGAAGCGTTACATTTAAATGGTAATGATACAGTGAAGCGTCCTGTATCATCGCGTGAATAAGTGGAACTTTCACACTCCACTTCATCAGGACTGAGCACTGAACAAGTGGGAACAGATTCAAGTTCCCAAAAGCGTTGAACTAAGTGATCGAGCGTCGGTTTAACAACACTACAAAAAGACTTGTTTGGATTTGGAAAAAAAAAAAAAAAAAAAAAAAAAAAAGAACAAGAGACGAGTGTGGTGATACTACTTTGCGAGTACCTAGAAGTAGCGGAAACAATCCGCTACCTATTATGCAATCTATGTCACCGGGAGTATAAAAATATTCGTCCGCGAAATATAAGTTCTTGAAATAATTTATCTGCGTTGTGTCGATGGAAGCGTTAGGTAATCGATCCGATATACTATAGATTACGCGAGCGTTAATCCCATACGAACACCTGGAATCGAACCTTGAATATATTTTAAATTGTGCGGAACCAACGGAAGTTTGTTGGTTGCCGCCGATACCCTGAATAGTCGAAGGAGTGTTAACAACATTTAATTTCAGTTTATCACAACAAGATTTTGTAATAAAATGTGACATTGAACCGCTATCTAATAAAATTCGAAGGGTGTGTTTTTCACCCTTATTGTTGAAAACATTAACAACGGACGTCGGCAGCAACACCGTATTGTTTATCATATTTACATTTTGTAAACAATGTAGTGCATTCGTAGATTCAAATGAGTTGTGTGTGGACATAGCCTGCTCACTAATAGGTATAGGTCTAAGATTTTATAAGACGATGCGTGGCAGGGGCGTCGTCTTGCAAAATCTTAGGTATAGGTATTGTCGCGCCGGCCGCTCGCTCGGTGCGAGCTACTTGTTTACTAGATAAATCAAATTGTTGTGATTTTGACGAGCTCCCGGGTTCGAATCCAGAACTTGTGTTTTTATTTATATGTAACATTGTGTGATGCATTTTATTACACACAAAACATTTATTTCTCGATTTACAATATTTTAAATCATGATTTCCTAGACAGTTTAAACAATAATTAATTTTCTTAACTATATTATATCTCGCGGTCGGATCCTGATTTACAAATTGTTTACATTTGTATAAGGGATGAAATTCAGAATATTTACAAACAGAACAGTTTTGTACAAAGTTGATATTGTTGTTAAAATTACGAACAATAAATGACCGAACCGGTTTAACCGAGTCGGGTTTCGAATATGTGTTCATAAAGCGTTTTTTATTGTTATCTAATGTCTTAGATGCGTAAACATTAGGGTTTCGTAATAAATATAATTTACTTTGCTCTTTAACAAATTTTAATAATTCAGAGAAAGTAGGTATTGCGTTGTTGCGTTGAGTTTGCTCAAACAAGTTAAGAGTATAGTGTACTGCGTCCATGTCCATACAAACGGAGAAAACGTTTTACTACCCCTAAATATTATTTCATTTTAACGATTTTGTAATATGTTACTGACATAGTGAAAAACTACGTACGTATTTTTTCCTTTTATCAAAATTCGTAATAGGTCAAAAGTTATAAGCCCCTCAAATCTCGTTTTTTTTGGTTCATAACTTGCTGGTAATAAACAGTCTGTATTTGAGTAACAAAGCAAAATTTCAAAAAAAGCAAAACGTACGTACGTAGATTATAATCTGCTAAAACGTTTGACACCAAAATTATAAGGTTTCGTTATAGTTTAGTAGGTGTAAATCGTTTTCCCCCAAAACGCAATTTTCAACGAAGAACATACCTACAAACACTCACGAGCTGCAGTGTTCTCTGTCGCACTGATGCCCGGGGGAAGAGCGCGCTTGAGACAGAATATTATGATTTTCTAAATACCTATTTCGCTGCGTACGCTGATGAGTGATAATAAAATCACATAAATTATCAATATTGAGTTGTTTTATCGCTGCCTCTGCTGAGGCGAATTGATCAATAAAAGCGTCAAGCGTGAAAGAAGATGCGTTATTAATATTTTTAAATGACAACATCTGCTCCAAATACATGGTAGCTAATGTTCTTTTATCTTGATATTTTTCCATTAGTCTATTCCACAAGATTTCATAATTACTACCGACCGGAGGAATGCCGGCACATACATTGAGCGCTCGGTCAGACAGTCTACCTATCAGATATTGAACCCTTTCCGCATTTGCGAGATGAGGATTGTCGTGAATAAGACTTAAAATTTTCATAAAACACCATCCATTGTCCAGGGGAACCATCAAAAGACACTAACTGTAAAGCGGGTAATTTTTTATTTATATTTTCAAACTTTAGCGAATTTGGAATAACGGCTACGGAACCCTGGGCAAGGTCGGTCTCAACAGCCTTTATAATTCATCGAAAGCGTTTATGCAATTAAAATTTGGCTCCTCTGCCCCCTCAGAAATAGACATATACAAAATATTTAATTGCTCGAGAACCTTCATAAAATCTGCGCGTATGGTCTCTAAGGATTTTATTCTAATTAAGAATGCGTTTTTATCATTTATATCTGACACATCACGGCTCATGTCATATATGCGTTGTATTATTTGAAACAAACTTTGTTTTTTAGCTTCGTACACATTGATTTTGCAAATAATTTGTTTATCGGCGTGCGAAGTCGATGCCTCTGGCTCTGTCTTCTTTTTAGCTGGATCCATTATATTTACTTATATCCGTGATGGTACAAAAGAATGCGTTGATAACAGTTAATAACGAAATTTAAAATTTTGTATGGGAATGACGGTAGGTATGTGCGTTAATGGAAGGTTAGGGAACACAAAGAGATTGTTAATAGAAAGGTGATCCTGACCTTCGCCTTCGAGGACCAGGAATATTTCCTGGAAATCCTTGATCGACAGGACCAAAAATTACAATGGAGTTGAAAAGGGGAAGTACTTACTGCAAGATCTTCGATTTTTCTTTTGAGTGGACTGTAATTTTGATAGGCTGGTTTGATCTCCCAATCTCCAATTGTAAGTAGCACTTCGCGTTTTTCTTTAAATATTATTTATTTAAATTTAGGTGCGTCGCGTGCGTTTCGCGTTCACTTGCAGCAGTGACAGTTAGGTTGAGAGGGGGAAGGGCGGGAAATTGTTGGTGTTGGTGTGAGTGTTATGTGTATATGTGGCGCGACCATTCCCCCCAGCATGAAGATCCCCTTCATAAAAGATCGAAAAGCGTACAATATATACATTGGACAATTGAACCATCACGTATATCTGACTAATAAGCGTAAATAATATTATATTAAAGCGTCATAAGCGTAGAAGAACGTTTGCGCTTAGTTAGCGTCAAAGCGTTAGAGTTGCGTGAAATAACGTTAAATATACCTGCTACAAGTATACCTAAATACGTGAAATTAAAACTAAATATAGCGCTAAATTAACTTAAGTAAGAAAAATACAAACTAAAACTAATCAAAGTACGTACTAACCATAATACTAACTATGTAAAAACTAGTACGGAGAAAACTACTGAGAAGGCAGAGGGCAGAGTTTTACTACCGGTCTAACATAAAAACCATTATTAGTTTTTACTTTGGCAGTTCTGACTATACCGTCCTTGCCCGGGTAAACTTCATCTACAGTGGCTAGGGGCCAATATAGCGGAGGAGATCTATCATCTTTAATAATGACAATATCACCAATTTTAATTGGTTTTGAGACTGCGTTCCATTTAGGCCTACTTTGCAGGGACGACAAATACTCAATACTCCATCGCTTCCAGAATGACTGGGTTATTTTATCAAGTAACTGATAGCGATGGAGACCATTCTCCTGAACATCAGTATAGTCTGAAGCAGGCAAGTATTGCAAGGGCGTGATATTTAAGAAATGTGATGGTGTAAGAGCGCTTGGATCCACGGGATCTGAGCTCAGCGCACAGATAGGTCTACTATTTAACAAGCACTCAATTTGAACAAGAACAGTGCTGAATTCCTCATAAGTAAGCACCTGGTTACCAATTACCTTGTACAAATGTGTTTTTACCGACTTGACATTTGTTTCCCAAATACCCCCGAAATGAGGTGCAAGTGGTGGCGTGTTTTTAAACTGAATTCTTAAGTCTGCTAAGTTGCGAGACAAATACTTGTTATGCGTATCACAATTTAATAATTTGTATAAACTATCCAATTGATTCTTAGCACCGAGGAAATTTGTTCCTCCATCGCTGAGCATCATCGACACTGGTCCACGGCGTGAAATAAATCTCTTAAATGCTGCCAAGAACAATTCACTACTGAGATCAGACACGAGTTCCAAATGAAGAGCTTTAGTCACTAAGCAAATAAATAAGCAAAGATAAGCCTTTTGACTTTTCACTCCTCGACGACGAATATGAGTTATATAAAAGGGCCCGGCGTAGTCAACGCCGGTGCGTACGAGACTCTTAACAGCGTTAACTCGATATGCAGGCAAGTCACCCATTAAGGGAAATGTAGGCTTTGGTTTATATTTAAAGCAAATATTACACTTTTGTACTCTAGAGCGTATGAAACTTCGTGCAGATAGAATCCAAAACTTTTGTCTAAGCAGTGCCAGCAACAAGGCAGGACCAGCGTGAAGATTGATGTTATGATAGTGATCGACCAATAACTGGACAATAATATCATGATGAGGAAGTAGTACAGGATGCTTAGCATCGAAGTTCAGCTGAGCGTTGCGTAATCTACCTCCAACGCGAATAATACCATTATCAATAAAGGGATTAAGTTTATTTACCGCACCGTTTATAAACTCTAATTCAGACACGACGATATCACAGTTTTGTGACTTTAGCAATTTACAAAACCGCAAAACGTACACAGTAGCTCTAATTAACTTTATCCAAGATGAAACGCGTTGAGCTAAAGTATAGAGGACATTGCTTTGACAGATTTCTACTTTTAAAATAGTAGTTTTTGTTTCAGGAATATTGTCTTCGTTAATATCTGGTTCACCCTCAATGGGCCAATCAGAGAAGGGAGCAGAGGTCCAAGTCGGACCATGCAACCAGAGAGCGTTACTTATTAGTGCGACGGGCGTTATAGGACGAGAGATAATGTCAGCTGGGTTTTCTACACCAGCGACATGATTCCAGTTAAGAGCAGGAACCTTAGCGTTCATTTCTGTTTATACGGTTCGCAACAAATGTTTGAAATCTGTATGCCGGAGAACGAATCCAAGCCAGAGCAACTGTGGAATCAGAAAAGGCGTACTCTTTGTCAATTTTACACCTATCACTCAGCGTTACTCTAACAGATGACATTAAATTAGCGAGAACAAGAGCGGCACACAACTCCAACCTTGCAAGAGATATTTTTCTAAGGGGCGCGATTCTAGATTTTGAACACAACAAATTGACACTTCCAATTGTGTCCTCACAACTACTGACCCTGACATAAACCACAGCGCCGTAACATCGCTCACTAGCGTCAGCAAAACCTGCTAGGGTGATATGAGCGTTAGGTACAATACCTATATGTCGTGGTATGTGAAGCTTAGAAAGCTCAGGAAGCTCAGACTGAAACTGCGACCATTGATTTGCAATGACGTCGACAACTTCATCGTCCCAGTCGAGGTTTAGTTTCCAACAATGCTGGATTAACAATTTCATGTAAGCAATGACTGGGCTTGCGAGTCCTAATGGGTCAAATAAGCGAGCAGTGGCGGAGAGAAGTGAGCGTTTAGTACATTTGGAATCAACAGAGTTAGTAATGAAAAGAAACACATCTTCGGCGGGGTTCCATTGCAAACCAACAATTTTTGTAAGCGTATCTTCATCAAAGTTCACAACATGAGAACTTCTCATAGCGTGTGGAATGCGTTTAATGAATTCTTTGCTATTTGAGATCCATTTAGACAAAGTGAAGCCACCAGATTTGAACATATTCACCATTTCATCAAACAATTTATCGGCCGCATCTACAGACTCCGCACTAGAAATGTAGTCGTCCATGTACATGTGATGTAGTGCAGCGTGCGAAGCTGCGGGCCATCGTTCATTTTCATCCGCGGCTAGTTGTCTAACAGCGCGCATTGCCAAATAAGGGGAACTAGAGATGCCAAAAGATACTCTGTTAAATTCATATTGTAACGAATAGGTACTTAAATCGCACCTAAACACATCAAGGTCGATAGACGTCTCTAGAAACATCCAGAGAGAATCAAGTACAAACGAAAATGGACCGTATGTGCCTAGCCATAGGTATCAAAATCGGCCGCGGTCGGTGTGTAGGTATTTGGCACCGAGCCGCATCGAGACGCGTCTACAACTTTGTACAACAATCTCGGCGTTTCTCGAATATTCGGTGGGCAATATAAACAGAGGATCGTCGCCGGGAGAACACAGTGCGAATCAGAGCGATCAAAGCGAAACAGTGAAGTGGAATTTAGTGCGACTAAGTGATATTCAAGTGTTTTCATTTATTTAAATGTATTTTTGTGGTGTTAAAGTAAAGTTTGTCTATTTAATCGGTATTTTAAATCTCTTCGAACCCTAGCTCGTAACAAATTGGTGTCAGGAGTGTGGGATTCAAAAATGCCGATTACACCACGTGACTCGTCGTCATCACGGCGACCCAAAACACGACAAACTACTGCTGGACATCACGGCGAGGAGGTCGACGAGGTTGCTGCTGCTGGAGCCGCTGCTGGTGCTGCTGGGACTGCTGCTGGAGCCGCTGCTGGTGCTGCTGGGACTGCTGCTGGAGCCGCTGCTGGTGCTGCTGGGACTGCTGCTTTAGCTGCTGCTGGAGTGGATTCGGGTTCTGCGGGTGCTCTCCAGGCAACCGACATGGGAATGCTGGTTCGGCTGATGGAGGAGCAGGCCAGACGTCAAGAGGAACAGACTCGACAGCTGTTGGAGGAGCAGGCCAGGCGTCAGGAGGAGCAGACTCGACAGCTATTGGAGGAGCAGGCCAGACGACAGGAGGAGGAGGCCAGGCGTCAGGAAGAGCAGGCCAGACGTCAGGAGGAACAGACTCGGCAGCTATTGGAGGAGCAGGCCAGACGACAAGAGGAGGAGGCCAGACTTCGGGAGGAGCAGACTTGCCGGCTGTTCAAGGAGCAGTCTGTTAGCCTAAAGGAGCTGCTTTCAGAATCACTGGGAAAGGTGACTATGGAGGTGAAGCAGCTACAGAGGGTTACAGACATGCACGAGGAGAGAATCGAAGACCTCGACATCCGGTACGAAGACCTCAAACAGCACTATAAGGATCTCCATAAGGAAATACAGACAAGGATGAGCGGAGAACAGGATACAAGACTTAACGACCGCTACGGAGAGTTGGAGGCACGACTTGACAGCAGATGCGAGAGGCTCCAGAATGAAGTAAGGAAACTGAAGCTGTCCGCTCCTGTTTCTGGAGGCGTTGTCGTCTCCGGCCCTCGAGTCAAGGTGCCGCCGTACGACGGGACTACGTCCTGGACAGCGTACAAATTGCAGTTCCAAACGGTCGCCTCTGCCAACGGCTGGACAGACGAGCAATCTCTGACCGCCTTGACAGTGGCTTTAAGGGGCCGTGCACTATCGGTTCTGGAGGCCTCTCCAGACAGCTGCACTACGTACGGGAACCTGATCGAGGCAATGGACTCCAGGTACGGCGACAAACACCTGGAGCACGTCTACCGAGCGCAGCTGAGGGACAGGACGCAACATGCTGGTGAGAATCTACAACAATGGGCTCTGGAGATCGAGAAGATCGTGAGGAAGGCGTACCCATCTGCCGGACAAGAGTTCATTGCTGCGAACCTCGTTCAAGCATTCATCGACGGCATCCGCAGCATGGAGGTCAGAGCTGCAGTTCGTCTGGGCCACCACAGCGCCCTGAAAGATGCACTGGCCCATGCTCTAGAGGTGGAAGCCGTGAGACAGGAGCCTCGTTCTCAGCGATTGCGACAAGTGGCGGAGGAGGCCACTCCAACAACGACACCTGTAGCAGAGAGGCGTAGTTACTTACCCCGCTGCTTCCACTGCCACAAGCTGGGGCACCTTAAAGCTAGCTGCCCAGCGCTTAAACGACAAGGCACGGATCAACGAGTGCCGAAACGGGACGTCGGAGCTGATGTCCGTGCCGTAACTACGGAGCTTCCGGGAAACGAGTAACAGCCAGAGCTGCGGGGCGGGTACTGGCTGATCGTGACACAGCCCCAAAAGTTACCATCCGACAAGTTTTCGACGGGAACAGTCTGGTGATCGCCGGCAAGGTCAACGGGACGCCATGTGAGATGACGAACGAACATCGACGAGGACGGACGCATGGCAACGCTGACGCACTGTCACGCAGGCCGTGCCCTGAAGGTTGTAAACACTGCTGGAGGCGTGAAATCAGTGATTCTGTTATCAAAGTGATTACGACTAACAACCTTAGTGACGAATGGGCGAACGAGACGACGAGAGACGAGCAACTCAAAGATAACAACTTGTCGCCGATAATGGAATGGAAGACGCAGAATGTTCCAAGGCCCGGCTGGAATGTTGTATCCGCCATGAGTTCCACCACGAAAAGCTACTGGGCTCAGTGGGAAAGTCTAGTGCTGCACAACGGGTTGCTGTACCGCAAGTGGGAGTCGCCAAGTGGACAGGAGACATTGATGCAGCTGGTCGTGCCTAGGTCAAAGGTGCGCACAGTGCTTGAGTCCGTGCACGATGGATCCTCGGGAGGACATCTGGGCATGAATCGAACCCTGGCGAAAATCAGGAAACGATTTTATTGGGTTCATTGCCGGCAAGATGTCGAGGATTGGTGTCGCAAGTGCACAGTATGTGCGGCCGTGAAGGGACCTACGACACGTACGAGAGGACGTATGCAGCTGTACAATGTTGGCGCTCCATGGGAACGAATAGCGGTGGACGTTGCTGGACCGTTCCCGGCCACTGAAGACGGGAACAAGTACTTCATGGTCGTGATGGACTACTTCACGAAGTGGCCGGAGGTCTTCGCAATTCCCAACCAGGAAGCGACAACAGTGGCGACTAAGTTGGTCAACGAAGTATTCTGCAGGTTCGGGCTACCAATAGAGATACATTCTGATCAAGGGCGTAACTTTGAGTCGCAGTTGTTCTAGGAAGTATGCCGTCTCCTGGGAATAAATAAAACGAGGACTACGGCGTATCACCCACAGTCCGACGGAATGGTTGAAAGGTTCAACCGCACTTTGGAGACTCATTTGGCGAAACTGGTTGAGGATCACCAGAGGGACTGGGACCGATATATTCCCTTGTTCTTGCTCTCATATCGATCCGCAGAGCATGAAAGCATAAAGGTGACTCCTGCTTATGCCAACTTTGGGAGAGAGCTCCGACTACCAGTTGATCTCCTGACCGGCGGACCTCCGGATGCGCCGCAACCTGTAAGTGACTACGTATCGAACCTGAAAAACAAGATGTGCGACATACATGACCAGATTCGTCAGAGCAGTCTTGTGGCCAGTACAAAGATGAAGACCAGGTACGATAGGAACTTCAATAGTAACGGTTTTGACGAGGGATCGTTGGTGTGGCTGCACAACCCAAAACGCCGAAAAGAGAAATCTCCCAAGCTGCAGAATCGCTGGGAAGGTCCGTATAAGGTCATCACGAGGATCAATGACGTGACCTATCGGATCCAACGATGCCCGCGTGGACAGTTAAAGGTTGTTCATATTGATCGACTGGCTCCTTACAAAGGCTCGAATATTGCTCGGGACGAGCAAGTCTAAGCGGGGGGCAGTGTAACGAATAGGTACTTAAATCGCACCTAAACACATCAAGGTCGATAGACGTCTCTAGAAACATCCAGAGAGAATCAAGTACAAACGAAAATGGACCGTATGTGCCTAGCCATAGGTATCAAAATCGGCCGCGGTCGGTGTGTAGGTATTTGGCACCGAGCCGCATCGAGACGCGTCTACAACTTTGTACAACAATCTCGGCGTTTCTCGAATATTCGGTGGGCAATATAAACAGAGGATCGTCGCCGGGAGAACACAGTGCGAATCAGAGCGATCAAAGCGAAACAGTGAAGTGGAATTTAGTGCGACTAAGTGATATTCAAGTGTTTTCATTTATTTAAATGTATTTTTGTGGTGTTAAAGTAAAGTTTGTCTATTTAATCGGTATTTTAAATCTCTTCGAACCCTAGCTCGTAACAATATGTTGATATTTCGTCCTTAGGATCGAACCTATACACAATGCGTTGAAAGGCGTGATTAGATTCACATAATTTCAGCTGAAAATACATTTTCTCAATATCAGCTCAAATAGCGACAGGGTAAATGCGTAGATTTATTAATAAATTAAAAATATTATTTTGTAAGTTAGGCCCAGTATACAAAATATCGTTAAGACTTTTTCCAGTAGATGTCTTACAGCTAGCGTCAAGAACTATGCGTATTTTTGTAGAAGTTTTATCAGGCCTGTACACAGCTCGGTGCGGTATATAATAATTGGGTAAAGCACAATTACTATCATTTTCTACTTTAGAGAGATAACCATTTTGTATATATTCTAGTATAGTTGCGTTATAGCCTAAGCGTAAATTAGAATTTGTGTTTAATTTGTTCTCTAAATTTAAAAAGCGTTTAGTGGCAACAAACTTCGAGTTACCAAGGACGGAAGCGTTACATTTAAATGGTAATGATACAGTGAAGCGTCCTGTATCATCGCGTGAATAAGTGGAACTTTCACACTCCACTTCATCAGGACTGAGCACTGAACAAGTGGGAACAGATTCAAGTTCCCAAAAGCGTTGAACTAAGTGATCGAGCGTCGGTTTAACAACACTACAAAAAGACTTGTTTGGATTTGGAAAAAAAAAAAAAAAAAAAAAAAAAAAAGAACAAGAGACGAGTGTGGTGATACTACTTTGCGAGTACCTAGAAGTAGCGGAAACAATCCGCTACCTATTATGCAATCTATGTCACCGGGAGTATAAAAATATTCGTCCGCGAAATATAAGTTCTTGAAATAATTTATCTGCGTTGTGTCGATGGAAGCGTTAGGTAATCGATCCGATATACTATAGATTACGCGAGCGTTAATCCCATACGAACACCTGGAATCGAACCTTGAATATATTTTAAATTGTGCGGAACCAACGGAAGTTTGTTGGTTGCCGCCGATACCCTGAATAGTCGAAGGAGTGTTAACAACATTTAATTTCAGTTTATCACAACAAGATTTTGTAATAAAATGTGACATTGAACCGCTATCTAATAAAATTCGAAGGGTGTGTTTTTCACCCTTATTGTTGAAAACATTAACAACGGACGTCGGCAGCAACACCGTATTGTTTATCATATTTACATTTTGTAAACAATGTAGTGCATTCGTAGATTCAAATGAGTTGTGTGTGGACATAGCCTGCTCACTAATAGGTATAGGTCTAAGATTTTATAAGACGATGCGTGGCAGGGGCGTCGTCTTGCAAAATCTTAGGTATAGGTATTGTCGCGCCGGCCGCTCGCTCGGTGCGAGCTACTTGTTTACTAGATAAATCAAATTGTTGTGATTTTGACGAGCTCCCGGGTTCGAATCCAGAACTTGTGTTTTTATTTATATGTAACATTGTGTGATGCATTTTATTACACACAAAACATTTATTTCTCGATTTACAATATTTTAAATCATGATTTCCTAGACAGTTTAAACAATAATTAATTTTCTTAACTATATTATATCTCGCGGTCGGATCCTGATTTACAAATTGTTTACATTTGTATAAGGGATGAAATTCAGAATATTTACAAACAGAACAGTTTTGTACAAAGTTGATATTGTTGTTAAAATTACGAACAATAAATGACCGAACCGGTTTAACCGAGTCGGGTTTCGAATATGTGTTCATAAAGCGTTTTTTATTGTTATCTAATGTCTTAGATGCGTAAACATTAGGGTTTCGTAATAAATATAATTTACTTTGCTCTTTAACAAATTTTAATAATTCAGAGAAAGTAGGTATTGCGTTGTTGCGTTGAGTTTGCTCAAACAAGTTAAGAGTATAGTGTACTGCGTCCATGTCCATACAAACGGAGAAAACGTTTTACTACCCCTAAATATTATTTCATTTTAACGATTTTGTAATATGTTACTGACATAGTGAAAAACTACGTACGTATTTTTTCCTTTTATCAAAATTCGTAATAGGTCAAAAGTTATAAGCCCCTCAAATCTCGTTTTTTTTGGTTCATAACTTGCTGGTAATAAACAGTCTGTATTTGAGTAACAAAGCAAAATTTCAAAAAAAGCAAAACGTACGTACGTAGATTATAATCTGCTAAAACGTTTGACACCAAAATTATAAGGTTTCGTTATAGTTTAGTAGGTGTAAATCGTTTTCCCCCAAAACGCAATTTTCAACGAAGAACATACCTACAAACACTCACGAGCTGCAGTGTTCTCTGTCGCACTGATGCCCGGGGGAAGAGCGCGCTTGAGACAGAATATGATTTTCTAAATACCTATTTCGCTGCGTACGCTGATGAGTGATAATAAAATCACATAAATTATCAATATTGAGTTGTTTTATCGCTGCCTCTGCTGAGGCGAATTGATCAATAAAAGCGTCAAGCGTGAAAGAAGATGCGTTATTAATATTTTTAAATGACAACATCTGCTCCAAATACATGGTAGCTAATGTTCTTTTATCTTGATATTTTTCCATTAGTCTATTCCACAAGATTTCATAATTACTACCGACCGGAGGAATGCCGGCACATACATTGAGCGCTCGGTCAGACAGTCTACCTATCAGATATTGAACCCTTTCCGCATTTGCGAGATGAGGATTGTCGTGAATAAGACTCTTAAAATTTTCATAAAACACCATCCATTGTCCAGGGGAACCATCAAAAGACACTAACTGTAAAGCGGGTAATTTTTTATTTATATTTTCAAACTTTAGCGAATTTGGAATAACGGCTACGGAACCCTGGGCAAGGTCGGTCTCAACAGCCTTTATAATTCATCGAAAGCGTTTATGCAATTAAAATTTGGCTCCTCTGCCCCCTCAGAAATAGACATATACAAAATATTTAATTGCTCGAGAACCTTCATAAAATCTGCGCGTATGGTCTCTAAGGATTTTATTCTAATTAAGAATGCGTTTTTATCATTTATATCTGACACATCACGGCTCATGTCATATATGCGTTGTATTATTTGAAACAAACTTTGTTTTTTAGCTTCGTACACATTGATTTTGCAAATAATTTGTTTATCGGCGTGCGAAGTCGATGCCTCTGGCTCTGTCTTCTTTTTAGCTGGATCCATTATATTTACTTATATCCGTGATGGTACAAAAGAATGCGTTGATAACAGTTAATAACGAAATTTAAAATTTTGTATGGGAATGACGGTAGGTATGTGCGTTAATGGAAGGTTAGGGAACACAAAGAGATTGTTAATAGAAAGGTGATCCTGACCTTCGCCTTCGAGGACCAGGAATATTTCCTGGAAATCCTTGATCGACAGGACCAAAAATTACAATGGAGTTGAAAAGGGGAAGTACTTACTGCAAGATCTTCGATTTTTCTTTTGAGTGGACTGTAATTTTGATAGGCTGGTTTGATCTCCCAATCTCCAATTGTAAGTAGCACTTCGCGTTTTTCTTTAAATATTATTTATTTAAATTTAGGTGCGTCGCGTGCGTTTCGCGTTCACTTGCAGCAGTGACAGTTAGGTTGAGAGGGGGAAGGGCGGGAAATTGTTGGTGTTGGTGTGAGTGTTATGTGTATATGTGGCGCGACCATTCCCCCCAGCATGAAGATCCCCTTCATAAAAGATCGAAAAGCGTACAATATATACATTGGACAATTGAACCATCACGTATATCTGACTAATAAGCGTAAATAATATTATATTAAAGCGTCATAAGCGTAGAAGAACGTTTGCGCTTAGTTAGCGTCAAAGCGTTAGAGTTGCGTGAAATAACGTTAAATATACCTGCTACAAGTATACCTAAATACGTGAAATTAAAACTAAATATAGCGCTAAATTAACTTAAGTAAGAAAAATACAAACTAAAACTAATCAAAGTACGTACTAACCATAATACTAACTATGTAAAAACTAGTACGGAGAAAACTACTGAGAAGGCAGAGGGCAGAGTTTTACTACCGGTCTAACATAAAAACCATTATTAGTTTTTACTTTGGCAGTTCTGACTATACCGTCCTTGCCCGGGTAAACTTCATCTACAGTGGCTAGGGGCCAATATAGCGGAGGAGATCTATCATCTTTAATAATGACAATATCACCAATTTTAATTGGTTTTGAGACTGCGTTCCATTTAGGCCTACTTTGCAGGGACGACAAATACTCAATACTCCATCGCTTCCAGAATGACTGGGTTATTTTATCAAGTAACTGATAGCGATGGAGACCATTCTCCTGAACATCAGTATAGTCTGAAGCAGGCAAGTATTGCAAGGGCGTGATATTTAAGAAATGTGATGGTGTAAGAGCGCTTGGATCCACGGGATCTGAGCTCAGCGCACAGATAGGTCTACTATTTAACAAGCACTCAATTTGAACAAGAACAGTGCTGAATTCCTCATAAGTAAGCACCTGGTTACCAATTACCTTGTACAAATGTGTTTTTACCGACTTGACATTTGTTTCCCAAATACCCCCGAAATGAGGTGCAAGTGGTGGCGTGTTTTTAAACTGAATTCTTAAGTCTGCTAAGTTGCGAGACAAATACTTGTTATGCGTATCACAATTTAATAATTTGTATAAACTATCCAATTGATTCTTAGCAACCGAGGAAATTTGTTCCTCCATCGCTGAGCATCATCGACACTGGTCCACGGCGTGAAATAAATCTCTTAAATGCTGCCAAGAACAATTCACTACTGAGATCAGACACGAGTTCCAAATGAAGAGCTTTAGTCACTAAGCAAATAAATAAGCAAAGATAAGCCTTTTGACTTTTCACTCCTCGACGACGAATATGAGTTATATAAAAGGGCCCGGCGTAGTCAACGCCGGTGCGTACGAGACTCTTAACAGCGTTAACTCGATATGCAGGCAAGTCACCCATTAAGGGAAATGTAGGCTTTGGTTTATATTTAAAGCAAATATTACACTTTTGTACTCTAGAGCGTATGAAACTTCGTGCAGATAGAATCCAAAACTTTTGTCTAAGCAGTGCCAGCAACAAGGCAGGACCAGCGTGAAGATTGATGTTATGATAGTGATCGACCAATAACTGGACAATAATATCATGATGAGGAAGTAGTACAGGATGCTTAGCATCGAAGTTCAGCTGAGCGTTGCGTAATCTACCTCCAACGCGAATAATACCATTATCAATAAAGGGATTAAGTTTATTTACCGCAGGCCTACAGCGTTTATTATTTTTTAAAGCGTGAACGTCTGCCTCAAAATGTTCGTTTTGTATTACAGTGAGAATGTAATTCTCAGCAAAATCTAATTCAGACACGACGATATCACAGTTTTGTGACTTTAGCAATTTACAAAACCGCAAAACGTACACAGTAGCTCTAATTAACTTTATCCAAGATGAAACGCGTTGAGCTAAAGTATAGAGGACATTGCTTTGACAGATTTCTACTTTTAAAATAGTAGTTTTTGTTTCAGGAATATTGTCTTCGTTAATATCTGGTTCACCCTCAATGGGCCAATCAGAGAAGGGAGCAGAGGTCCAAGTCGGACCATGCAACCAGAGAGCGTTACTTATTAGTGCGACGGGCGTTATAGGACGAGAGATAATGTCAGCTGGGTTTTCTACACCAGCGACATGATTCCAGTTAAGAGCAGGAACCTTAGCGTTCATTTCTGTTTATACGGTTCGCAACAAATGTTTGAAATCTGTATGCCGGAGAACGAATCCAAGCCAGAGCAACTGTGGAATCAGAAAAGGCGTACTCTTTGTCAATTTTACACCTATCACTCAGCGTTACTCTAACAGATGACATTAAATTAGCGAGAACAAGAGCGGCACACAACTCCAACCTTGCAAGAGATATTTTTCTAAGTGGCGCGATTCTAGATTTTGAACACAACAAATTGACACTTCCAATTGTGTCCTCACAACTACTGACCCTGACATAAACCACAGCGCCGTAACATCGCTCACTAGCGTCAGCAAAACCTGCTAGGGTGATATGAGCGTTAGGTACAATACCTATATGTCGTGGTATGTGAAGCTTAGAAAGCTTAGGAAGCTCAGACTGAAACTGCGACCATTGATTTGCAATGACGTCGACAACTTCATCGTCCCAGTCGAGGTTTAGTTTTCAACAATGCTGGATTAACAATTTCATGTAAGCAATGACTGGGCTTGCGAGTCCTAATGGGTCAAATAAGCGAGCAGTGGCGGAGAGAAGTGAGCGTTTAGTACATTTGGAATCAACAGAGTTAGTAATGAAAAGAAACACATCTTCGGCGGGGTTCCATTGCAAACCAACAATTTTTGTAAGCGTATCTTCATCAAAGTTCACAACATGAGAACTTCTCATAGCGTGTGGAATGCGTTTAATGAAATCTTTGCTATTTGAGATCCATTTAGACAAAGTGAAGCCACCAGATTTGAACATATTCACCATTTCATCAAACAATTTATCGGCCGCATCTACAGACTCCGCACTAGAAATGTAGTCGTCCATGTACATGTGATGTAGTGCAGCGTGCGAAGCTGCGGGCCATCGTTCATTTTCATCCGCGGCTAGTTGTCTAACAGCGCGCATTGCCAAATAAGGGGAACTAGAGATGCCAAAAGATACTCTGTTAAATTCATATGTTGATATTTCGTCCTTAGGATCGAACCTATACACAATGCGTTGAAAGGCGTGATTAGATTCACATAATTTCAGCTGAAAATACATTTTCTCAATATCAGCTCAAATAGCGACAGGGTAAATGCGTAGATTTATTAATAAATTAAAAATATTATTTTGTAAGTTAGGCCCAGTATACAAAATATCGTTAAGACTTTTTCCAGTAGATGTCTTACAGCTAGCGTCAAGAACTATGCGTATTTTTGTAGAAGTTTTATCAGGCCTGTACACAGCTCGGTGCGGTATATAATAATTGGGTAAAGCACAATTACTATCATTTTCTACTTTAGAGAGATAACCATTTTGTATATATTCTAGTATAGTTGCGTTATAGCCTAAGCGTAAATTAGAATTTGTGTTTAATTTGTTCTCTAAATTTAAAAAGCGTTTAGTGGCAACAAACTTCGAGTTACCAAGGACGGAAGCGTTACATTTAAATGGTAATGATACAGTGAAGCGTCCTGTATCATCGCGTGAATAAGTGGAACTTTCACACTCCACTTCATCAGGACTGAGCACTGAACAAGTGGGAACAGATTCAAGTTCCCAAAACAAGAGACGAGTGTGGTGATACTACTTTGCGAGTACCTAGAAGTAGCGGAAACAATCCGCTACCTATTATGCAATCTATGTCACCGGGAGTATAAAAATATTCGTCCGCGAAATATAAGTTCTTGAAATAATTTATCTGCGTTGTGTCGATGGAAGCGTTAGGTAATCGATCCGATATACTATAGATTACGCGAGCGTTAATCCCATACGAACACCTGGAATCGAACCTTGAATATATTTTAAATTGTGCGGAACCAACGGAAGTTTGTTGGTTGCCGCCGATACCCTGAATAGTCGAAGGAGTGTTAACAACATTTAATTTCAGTTTATCACAACAAGATTTTGTAATAAAATGTGACATTGAACCGCTATCTAATAAAATTCGAAGGGTGTGTTTTTCACCCTTATTGTTGAAAACATTAACAACGGACGTCGGCAGCAACACCGTATTGTTTATCATATTTACATTTTGTAAACAATGTAGTGCATTCGTAGATTCAAATGAGTTGTGTGTGGACATAGCCTGCTCACTAATAGGTATAGGTCTAAGATTTTATAAGACGATGCGTGGCAGGGGCGTCGTCTTGCAAAATCTTAGGTATAGGTATTGTCGCGCCGGCCGCTCGCTCGGTGCGAGCTACTTGTTTACTAGATAAATCAAATTGTTGTGATTTTGACGAGCTCCCGGGTTCGAATCCAGAACTTGTGTTTTTATTTATATGTAACATTGTGTGATGCATTTTATTACACACAAAACATTTATTTCTCGATTTACAATATTTTAAATCATGATTTCCTAGACAGTTTAAACAATAATTAATTTTCTTAACTATATTATATCTCGCGGTCGGATCCTGATTTACAAATTGTTTACATTTGTATAAGGGATGAAATTCAGAATATTTACAAACAGAACAGTTTTGTACAAAGTTGATATTGTTGTTAAAATTACGAACAATAAATGACCGAACCGGTTTAACCGAGTCGGGTTTCGAATATGTGTTCATAAAGCGTTTTTTATTGTTATCTAATGTCTTAGATGCGTAAACATTAGGGTTTCGTAATAAATATAATTTACTTTGCTCTTTAACAAATTTTAATAATTCAGAGAAAGTAGGTATTGCGTTGTTGCGTTGAGTTTGCTCAAACAAGTTAAGAGTATAGTGTACTGCGTCCATGTCCATACAAACGGAGAAAACGTTTTACTACCCCTAAATATTATTTCATTTTAACGATTTTGTAATATGTTACTGACATAGTGAAAAACTACGTACGTATTTTTTCCTTTTATCAAAATTCGTAATAGGTCAAAAGTTATAAGCCCCTCAAATCTCGTTTTTTTTGGTTCATAACTTGCTGGTAATAAACAGTCTGTATTTGAGTAACAAAGCAAAATTTCAAAAAAAGCAAAACGTACGTACGTAGATTATAATCTGCTAAAACGTTTGACACCAAAATTATAAGGTTTCGTTATAGTTTAGTAGGTGTAAATCGTTTTCCCCCAAAACGCAATTTTCAACGAAGAACATACCTACAAACACTCACGAGCTGCAGTGTTCTCTGTCGCACTGATGCCCGGGGGAAGAGCGCGCTTGAGACAGAATATGATTTTCTAAATACCTATTTCGCTGCGTACGCTGATGAGTGATAATAAAATCACATAAATTATCAATATTGAGTTGTTTTATCGCTGCCTCTGCTGAGGCGAATTGATCAATAAAAGCGTCAAGCGTGAAAGAAGATGCGTTATTAATATTTTTAAATGACAACATCTGCTCCAAATACATGGTAGCTAATGTTCTTTTATCTTGATATTTTTCCATTAGTCTATTCCACAAGATTTCATAATTACTACCGACCGGAGGAATGCCGGCACATACATTGAGCGCTCGGTCAGACAGTCTACCTATCAGATATTGAACCCTTTCCGCATTTGCGAGATGAGGATTGTCGTGAATAAGACTCTTAAAATTTTCATAAAACACCATCCATTGTCCAGGGGAACCATCAAAAGACACTAACTGTAAAGCGGGTAATTTTTTATTTATATTTTCAAACTTTAGCGAATTTGGAATAACGGCTACGGAACCCTGGGCAAGGTCGGTCTCAACAGCCTTTATAATTCATCGAAAGCGTTTATGCAATTAAAATTTGGCTCCTCTGCCCCCTCAGAAATAGACATATACAAAATATTTAATTGCTCGAGAACCTTCATAAAATCTGCGCGTATGGTCTCTAAGGATTTTATTCTAATTAAGAATGCGTTTTTATCATTTATATCTGACACATCACGGCTCATGTCATATATGCGTTGTATTATTTGAAACAAACTTTGTTTTTTAGCTTCGTACACATTGATTTTGCAAATAATTTGTTTATCGGCGTGCGAAGTCGATGCCTCTGGCTCTGTCTTCTTTTTAGCTGGATCCATTATATTTACTTATATCCGTGATGGTACAAAAGAATGCGTTGATAACAGTTAATAACGAAATTTAAAATTTTGTATGGGAATGACGGTAGGTATGTGCGTTAATGGAAGGTTAGGGAACACAAAGAGATTGTTAATAGAAAGGTGATCCTGACCTTCGCCTTCGAGGACCAGGAATATTTCCTGGAAATCCTTGATCGACAGGACCAAAAATTACAATGGAGTTGAAAAGGGGAAGTACTTACTGCAAGATCTTCGATTTTTCTTTTGAGTGGACTGTAAGTTTGATAGGCTGGTTTGATCTCCCAATCTCCAATTGTAAGTAGCACTTCGCGTTTTTCTTTAAATATTATTTATTTAAATTTAGGTGCGTCGCGTGCGTTTCGCGTTCACTTGCAGCAGTGACAGTTAGGTTGAGAGGGGGAAGGGCGGGAAATTGTTGGTGTTGGTGTGAGTGTTATGTGTATATGTGGCGCGACCATTCCCCCCAGCATGAAGATCCCCTTCATAAAAGATCGAAAAGCGTACAATATATACATTGGACAATTGAACCATCACGTATATCTGACTAATAAGCGTAAATAATATTATATTAAAGCGTCATAAGCGTAGAAGAACGTTTGCGCTTAGTTAGCGTCAAAGCGTTAGAGTTGCGTGAAATAACGTTAAATATACCTGCTACAAGTATACCTAAATACGTGAAATTAAAACTAAATATAGCGCTAAATTAACTTAAGTAAGAAAAATACAAACTAAAACTAATCAAAGTACGTACTAACCATAATACTAACTATGTAAAAACTAGTACGGAGAAAACTACTGAGAAGGCAGAGGGCAGAGTTTTACTACCGGTCTAACATAAAAACCATTATTAGTTTTTACTTTGGCAGTTCTGACTATACCGTCCTTGCCCGGGTAAACTTCATCTACAGTGGCTAGGGGCCAATATAGCGGAGGAGATCTATCATCTTTAATAATGACAATATCACCAATTTTAATTGGTTTTGAGACTGCGTTCCATTTAGGCCTACTTTGCAGGGACGACAAATACTCAATACTCCATCGCTTCCAGAATGACTGGGTTATTTTATCAAGTAACTGATAGCGATGGAGACCATTCTCCTGAACATCAGTATAGTCTGAAGCAGGCAAGTATTGCAAGGGCGTGATATTTAAGAAATGTGATGGTGTAAGAGCGCTTGGATCCACGGGATCTGAGCTCAGCGCACAGATAGGTCTACTATTTAACAAGCACTCAATTTGAACAAGAACAGTGCTGAATTCCTCATAAGTAAGCACCTGGTTACCAATTACCTTGTACAAATGTGTTTTTACCGACTTGACATTTGTTTCCCAAATACCCCCGAAATGAGGTGCAAGTGGTGGCGTGTTTTTAAACTGAATTCTTAAGTCTGCTAAGTTGCGAGACAAATACTTGTTATGCGTATCACAATTTAATAATTTGTATAAACTATCCAATTGATTCTTAGCAACCGAGGAAATTTGTTCCTCCATCGCTGAGCATCATCGACACTGGTCCACGGCGTGAAATAAATCTCTTAAATGCTGCCAAGAACAATTCACTACTGAGATCAGACACGAGTTCCAAATGAAGAGCTTTAGTCACTAAGCAAATAAATAAGCAAAGATAAGCCTTTTGACTTTTCACTCCTCGACGACGAATATGAGTTATATAAAAGGGCCCGGCGTAGTCAACGCCGGTGCGTACGAGACTCTTAACAGCGTTAACTCGATATGCAGGCAAGTCACCCATTAAGGGAAATGTAGGCTTTGGTTTATATTTAAAGCAAATATTACACTTTTGTACTCTAGAGCGTATGAAACTTCGTGCAGATAGAATCCAAAACTTTTGTCTAAGCAGTGCCAGCAACAAGGCAGGACCAGCGTGAAGATTGATGTTATGATAGTGATCGACCAATAACTGGACAATAATATCATGATGAGGAAGTAGTACAGGATGCTTAGCATCGAAGTTCAGCTGAGCGTTGCGTAATCTACCTCCAACGCGAATAATACCATTATCAATAAAGGGATTAAGTTTATTTACCGCAGGCCTACAGCGTTTATTATTTTTTAAAGCGTGAACGTCTGCCTCAAAATGTTCGTTTTGTATTACAGTGAGAATGTAATTCTCAGCAAAATCTAATTCAGACACGACGATATCACAGTTTTGTGACTTTAGCAATTTACAAAACCGCAAAACGTACACAGTAGCTCTAATTAACTTTATCCAAGATGAAACGCGTTGAGCTAAAGTATAGAGGACATTGCTTTGACAGATTTCTACTTTTAAAATAGTAGTTTTTGTTTCAGGAATATTGTCTTCGTTAATATCTGGTTCACCCTCAATGGGCCAATCAGAGAAGGGAGCAGAGGTCCAAGTCGGACCATGCAACCAGAGAGCGTTACTTATTAGTGCGACGGGCGTTATAGGACGAGAGATAATGTCAGCTGGGTTTTCTACACCAGCGACATGATTCCAGTTAAGAGCAGGAACCTTAGCGTTCATTTCTGTTTATACGGTTCGCAACAAATGTTTGAAATCTGTATGCCGGAGAACGAATCCAAGCCAGAGCAACTGTGGAATCAGAAAAGGCGTACTCTTTGTCAATTTTACACCTATCACTCAGCGTTACTCTAACAGATGACATTAAATTAGCGAGAACAAGAGCGGCACACAACTCCAACCTTGCAAGAGATATTTTTCTAAGTGGCGCGATTCTAGATTTTGAACACAACAAATTGACACTTCCAATTGTGTCCTCACAACTACTGACCCTGACATAAACCACAGCGCCGTAACATCGCTCACTAGCGTCAGCAAAACCTGCTAGGGTGATATGAGCGTTAGGTACAATACCTATATGTCGTGGTATGTGAAGCTTAGAAAGCTTAGGAAGCTCAGACTGAAACTGCGACCATTGATTTGCAATGACGTCGACAACTTCATCGTCCCAGTCGAGGTTTAGTTTTCAACAATGCTGGATTAACAATTTCATGTAAGCAATGACTGGGCTTGCGAGTCCTAATGGGTCAAATAAGCGAGCAGTGGCGGAGAGAAGTGAGCGTTTAGTACATTTGGAATCAACAGAGTTAGTAATGAAAAGAAACACATCTTCGGCGGGGTTCCATTGCAAACCAACAATTTTTGTAAGCGTATCTTCATCAAAGTTCACAACATGAGAACTTCTCATAGCGTGTGGAATGCGTTTAATGAAATCTTTGCTATTTGAGATCCATTTAGACAAAGTGAAGCCACCAGATTTGAACATATTCACCATTTCATCAAACAATTTATCGGCCGCATCTACAGACTCCGCACTAGAAATGTAGTCGTCCATGTACATGTGATGTAGTGCAGCGTGCGAAGCTGCGGGCCATCGTTCATTTTCATCCGCGGCTAGTTGTCTAACAGCGCGCATTGCCAAATAAGGGGAACTAGAGATGCCAAAAGATACTCTGTTAAATTCATATGTTGATATTTCGTCCTTAGGATCGAACCTATACACAATGCGTTGAAAGGCGTGATTAGATTCACATAATTTCAGCTGAAAATACATTTTCTCAATATCAGCTCAAATAGCGACAGGGTAAATGCGTAGATTTATTA
Organism: Nemapogon koenigi; assembly: GCA_963924495.1. Lineage (NCBI taxonomy): Eukaryota > Metazoa > Arthropoda > Insecta > Lepidoptera > Tineidae > Nemapogon > Nemapogon koenigi. The sequence goes on along the minus strand of OZ004640.1, from coordinate 86,700 downwards.
ATAAATTAAAAATATTATTTTGTAAGTTAGGCCCAGTATACAAAATATCGTTAAGACTTTTTCCAGTAGATGTCTTACAGCTAGCGTCAAGAACTATGCGTATTTTTGTAGAAGTTTTATCAGGCCTGTACACAGCTCGGTGCGGTATATAATAATTGGGTAAAGCACAATTACTATCATTTTCTACTTTAGAGAGATAACCATTTTGTATATATTCTAGTATAGTTGCGTTATAGCCTAAGCGTAAATTAGAATTTGTGTTTAATTTGTTCTCTAAATTTAAAAAGCGTTTAGTGGCAACAAACTTCGAGTTACCAAGGACGGAAGCGTTACATTTAAATGGTAATGATACAGTGAAGCGTCCTGTATCATCGCGTGAATAAGTGGAACTTTCACACTCCACTTCATCAGGACTGAGCACTGAACAAGTGGGAACAGATTCAAGTTCCCAAAACAAGAGACGAGTGTGGTGATACTACTTTGCGAGTACCTAGAAGTAGCGGAAACAATCCGCTACCTATTATGCAATCTATGTCACCGGGAGTATAAAAATATTCGTCCGCGAAATATAAGTTCTTGAAATAATTTATCTGCGTTGTGTCGATGGAAGCGTTAGGTAATCGATCCGATATACTATAGATTACGCGAGCGTTAATCCCATACGAACACCTGGAATCGAACCTTGAATATATTTTAAATTGTGCGGAACCAACGGAAGTTTGTTGGTTGCCGCCGATACCCTGAATAGTCGAAGGAGTGTTAACAACATTTAATTTCAGTTTATCACAACAAGATTTTGTAATAAAATGTGACATTGAACCGCTATCTAATAAAATTCGAAGGGTGTGTTTTTCACCCTTATTGTTGAAAACATTAACAACGGACGTCGGCAGCAACACCGTATTGTTTATCATATTTACATTTTGTAAACAATGTAGTGCATTCGTAGATTCAAATGAGTTGTGTGTGGACATAGCCTGCTCACTAATAGGTATAGGTCTAAGATTTTATAAGACGATGCGTGGCAGGGGCGTCGTCTTGCAAAATCTTAGGTATAGGTATTGTCGCGCCGGCCGCTCGCTCGGTGCGAGCTACTTGTTTACTAGATAAATCAAATTGTTGTGATTTTGACGAGCTCCCGGGTTCGAATCCAGAACTTGTGTTTTTATTTATATGTAACATTGTGTGATGCATTTTATTACACACAAAACATTTATTTCTCGATTTACAATATTTTAAATCATGATTTCCTAGACAGTTTAAACAATAATTAATTTTCTTAACTATATTATATCTCGCGGTCGGATCCTGATTTACAAATTGTTTACATTTGTATAAGGGATGAAATTCAGAATATTTACAAACAGAACAGTTTTGTACAAAGTTGATATTGTTGTTAAAATTACGAACAATAAATGACCGAACCGGTTTAACCGAGTCGGGTTTCGAATATGTGTTCATAAAGCGTTTTTTATTGTTATCTAATGTCTTAGATGCGTAAACATTAGGGTTTCGTAATAAATATAATTTACTTTGCTCTTTAACAAATTTTAATAATTCAGAGAAAGTAGGTATTGCGTTGTTGCGTTGAGTTTGCTCAAACAAGTTAAGAGTATAGTGTACTGCGTCCATGTCCATACAAACGGAGAAAACGTTTTACTACCCCTAAATATTATTTAATTTTAACGATTTTGTAATATGTTACTGACATAGTGAAAAACTACGTACGTATTTTTTCCTTTTATCAAAATTCGTAATAGGTCAAAAGTTATAAGCCCCTCAAATCTCGTTTTTTTTGGTTCATAACTTGCTGGTAATAAACAGTCTGTATTTGAGTAACAAAGCAAAATTTCAAAAAAAGCAAAACGTACGTACGTAGATTATAATCTGCTAAAACGTTTGACACCAAAATTATAAGGTTTCGTTATAGTTTAGTAGGTGTAAATCGTTTTCCCCCAAAACGCAATTTTCAACGAAGAACATACCTACAAACACTCACGAGCTGCAGTGTTCTCTGTCGCACTGATGCCCGGGGGAAGAGCGCGCTTGAGACAGAATATGATTTTCTAAATACCTATTTCGCTGCGTACGCTGATGAGTGATAATAAAATCACATAAATTATCAATATTGAGTTGTTTTATCGCTGCCTCTGCTGAGGCGAATTGATCAATAAAAGCGTCAAGCGTGAAAGAAGATGCGTTATTAATATTTTTAAATGACAACATCTGCTCCAAATACATGGTAGCTAATGTTCTTTTATCTTGATATTTTTCCATTAGTCTATTCCACAAGATTTCATAATTACTACCGACCGGAGGAATGCCGGCACATACATTGAGCGCTCGGTCAGACAGTCTACCTATCAGATATTGAACCCTTTCCGCATTTGCGAGATGAGGATTGTCGTGAATAAGACTCTTAAAATTTTCATAAAACACCATCCATTGTCCAGGGGAACCATCAAAAGACACTAACTGTAAAGCGGGTAATTTTTTATTTATATTTTCAAACTTTAGCGAATTTGGAATAACGGCTACGGAACCCTGGGCAAGGTCGGTCTCAACAGCCTTTATAATTCATCGAAAGCGTTTATGCAATTAAAATTTGGCTCCTCTGCCCCCTCAGAAATAGACATATACAAAATATTTAATTGCTCGAGAACCTTCATAAAATCTGCGCGTATGGTCTCTAAGGATTTTATTCTAATTAAGAATGCGTTTTTATCATTTATATCTGACACATCACGGCTCATGTCATATATGCGTTGTATTATTTGAAACAAACTTTGTTTTTTAGCTTCGTACACATTGATTTTGCAAATAATTTGTTTATCGGCGTGCGAAGTCGATGCCTCTGGCTCTGTCTTCTTTTTAGCTGGATCCATTATATTTACTTATATCCGTGATGGTACAAAAGAATGCGTTGATAACAGTTAATAACGAAATTTAAAATTTTGTATGGGAATGACGGTAGGTATGTGCGTTAATGGAAGGTTAGGGAACACAAAGAGATTGTTAATAGAAAGGTGATCCTGACCTTCGCCTTCGAGGACCAGGAATATTTCCTGGAAATCCTTGATCGACAGGACCAAAAATTACAATGGAGTTGAAAAGGGGAAGTACTTACTGCAAGATCTTCGATTTTTCTTTTGAGTGGACTGTAATTTTGATAGGCTGGTTTGATCTCCCAATCTCCAATTGTAAGTAGCACTTCGCGTTTTTCTTTAAATATTATTTATTTAAATTTAGGTGCGTCGCGTGCGTTTCGCGTTCACTTGCAGCAGTGACAGTTAGGTTGAGAGGGGGAAGGGCGGGAAATTGTTGGTGTTGGTGTGAGTGTTATGTGTATATGTGGCGCGACCATTCCCCCCAGCATGAAGATCCCCTTCATAAAAGATCGAAAAGCGTACAATATATACATTGGACAATTGAACCATCACGTATATCTGACTAATAAGCGTAAATAATATTATATTAAAGCGTCATAAGCGTAGAAGAACGTTTGCGCTTAGTTAGCGTCAAAGCGTTAGAGTTGCGTGAAATAACGTTAAATATACCTGCTACAAGTATACCTAAATACGTGAAATTAAAACTAAATATAGCGCTAAATTAACTTAAGTAAGAAAAATACAAACTAAAACTAATCAAAGTACGTACTAACCATAATACTAACTATGTAAAAACTAGTACGGAGAAAACTACTGAGAAGGCAGAGGGCAGAGTTTTACTACCGGTCTAACATAAAAACCATTATTAGTTTTTACTTTGGCAGTTCTGACTATACCGTCCTTGCCCGGGTAAACTTCATCTACAGTGGCTAGGGGCCAATATAGCGGAGGAGATCTATCATCTTTAATAATGACAATATCACCAATTTTAATTGGTTTTGAGACTGCGTTCCATTTAGGCCTACTTTGCAGGGACGACAAATACTCAATACTCCATCGCTTCCAGAATGACTGGGTTATTTTATCAAGTAACTGATAGCGATGGAGACCATTCTCCTGAACATCAGTATAGTCTGAAGCAGGCAAGTATTGCAAGGGCGTGATATTTAAGAAATGTGATGGTGTAAGAGCGCTTGGATCCACGGGATCTGAGCTCAGCGCACAGATAGGTCTACTATTTAACAAGCACTCAATTTGAACAAGAACAGTGCTGAATTCCTCATAAGTAAGCACCTGGTTACCAATTACCTTGTACAAATGTGTTTTTACCGACTTGACATTTGTTTCCCAAATACCCCCGAAATGAGGTGCAAGTGGTGGCGTGTTTTTAAACTGAATTCTTAAGTCTGCTAAGTTGCGAGACAAATACTTGTTATGCGTATCACAATTTAATAATTTGTATAAACTATCCAATTGATTCTTAGCAACCGAGGAAATTTGTTCCTCCATCGCTGAGCATCATCGACACTGGTCCACGGCGTGAAATAAATCTCTTAAATGCTGCCAAGAACAATTCACTACTGAGATCAGACACGAGTTCCAAATGAAGAGCTTTAGTCACTAAGCAAATAAATAAGCAAAGATAAGCCTTTTGACTTTTCACTCCTCGACGACGAATATGAGTTATATAAAAGGGCCCGGCGTAGTCAACGCCGGTGCGTACGAGACTCTTAACAGCGTTAACTCGATATGCAGGCAAGTCACCCATTAAGGGAAATGTAGGCTTTGGTTTATATTTAAAGCAAATATTACACTTTTGTACTCTAGAGCGTATGAAACTTCGTGCAGATAGAATCCAAAACTTTTGTCTAAGCAGTGCCAGCAACAAGGCAGGACCAGCGTGAAGATTGATGTTATGATAGTGATCGACCAATAACTGGACAATAATATCATGATGAGGAAGTAGTACAGGATGCTTAGCATCGAAGTTCAGCTGAGCGTTGCGTAATCTACCTCCAACGCGAATAATACCATTATCAATAAAGGGATTAAGTTTATTTACCGCAGGCCTACAGCGTTTATTATTTTTTAAAGCGTGAACGTCTGCCTCAAAATGTTCGTTTTGTATTACAGTGAGAATGTAATTCTCAGCAAAATCTAATTCAGACACGACGATATCACAGTTTTGTGACTTTAGCAATTTACAAAACCGCAAAACGTACACAGTAGCTCTAATTAACTTTATCCAAGATGAAACGCGTTGAGCTAAAGTATAGAGGACATTGCTTTGACAGATTTCTACTTTTAAAATAGTAGTTTTTGTTTCAGGAATATTGTCTTCGTTAATATCTGGTTCACCCTCAATGGGCCAATCAGAGAAGGGAGCAGAGGTCCAAGTCGGACCATGCAACCAGAGAGCGTTACTTATTAGTGCGACGGGCGTTATAGGACGAGAGATAATGTCAGCTGGGTTTTCTACACCAGCGACATGATTCCAGTTAAGAGCAGGAACCTTAGCGTTCATTTCTGTTTATACGGTTCGCAACAAATGTTTGAAATCTGTATGCCGGAGAACGAATCCAAGCCAGAGCAACTGTGGAATCAGAAAAGGCGTACTCTTTGTCAATTTTACACCTATCACTCAGCGTTACTCTAACAGATGACATTAAATTAGCGAGAACAAGAGCGGCACACAACTCCAACCTTGCAAGAGATATTTTTCTAAGTGGCGCGATTCTAGATTTTGAACACAACAAATTGACACTTCCAATTGTGTCCTCACAACTACTGACCCTGACATAAACCACAGCGCCGTAACATCGCTCACTAGCGTCAGCAAAACCTGCTAGGGTGATATGAGCGTTAGGTACAATACCTATATGTCGTGGTATGTGAAGCTTAGAAAGCTTAGGAAGCTCAGACTGAAACTGCGACCATTGATTTGCAATGACGTCGACAACTTCATCGTCCCAGTCGAGGTTTAGTTTTCAACAATGCTGGATTAACAATTTCATGTAAGCAATGACTGGGCTTGCGAGTCCTAATGGGTCAAATAAGCGAGCAGTGGCGGAGAGAAGTGAGCGTTTAGTACATTTGGAATCAACAGAGTTAGTAATGAAAAGAAACACATCTTCGGCGGGGTTCCATTGCAAACCAACAATTTTTGTAAGCGTATCTTCATCAAAGTTCACAACATGAGAACTTCTCATAGCGTGTGGAATGCGTTTAATGAAATCTTTGCTATTTGAGATCCATTTAGACAAAGTGAAGCCACCAGATTTGAACATATTCACCATTTCATCAAACAATTTATCGGCCGCATCTACAGACTCCGCACTAGAAATGTAGTCGTCCATGTACATGTGATGTAGTGCAGCGTGCGAAGCTGCGGGCCATCGTTCATTTTCATCCGCGGCTAGTTGTCTAACAGCGCGCATTGCCAAATAAGGGGAACTAGAGATGCCAAAAGATACTCTGTTAAATTCATATGTTGATATTTCGTCCTTAGGATCGAACCTATACACAATGCGTTGAAAGGCGTGATTAGATTCACATAATTTCAGCTGAAAATACATTTTCTCAATATCAGCTCAAATAGCGACAGGGTAAATGCGTAGATTTATTAATAAATTAAAAATATTATTTTGTAAGTTAGGCCCAGTATACAAAATATCGTTAAGACTTTTTCCAGTAGATGTCTTACAGCTAGCGTCAAGAACTATGCGTATTTTTGTAGAAGTTTTATCAGGCCTGTACACAGCTCGGTGCGGTATATAATAATTGGGTAAAGCACAATTACTATCATTTTCTACTTTAGAGAGATAACCATTTTGTATATATTCTAGTATAGTTGCGTTATAGCCTAAGCGTAAATTAGAATTTGTGTTTAATTTGTTCTCTAAATTTAAAAAGCGTTTAGTGGCAACAAACTTCGAGTTACCAAGGACGGAAGCGTTACATTTAAATGGTAATGATACAGTGAAGCGTCCTGTATCATCGCGTGAATAAGTGGAACTTTCACACTCCACTTCATCAGGACTGAGCACTGAACAAGTGGGAACAGATTCAAGTTCCCAAAACAAGAGACGAGTGTGGTGATACTACTTTGCGAGTACCTAGAAGTAGCGGAAACAATCCGCTACCTATTATGCAATCTATGTCACCGGGAGTATAAAAATATTCGTCCGCGAAATATAAGTTCTTGAAATAATTTATCTGCGTTGTGTCGATGGAAGCGTTAGGTAATCGATCCGATATACTATAGATTACGCGAGCGTTAATCCCATACGAACACCTGGAATCGAACCTTGAATATATTTTAAATTGTGCGGAACCAACGGAAGTTTGTTGGTTGCCGCCGATACCCTGAATAGTCGAAGGAGTGTTAACAACATTTAATTTCAGTTTATCACAACAAGATTTTGTAATAAAATGTGACATTGAACCGCTATCTAATAAAATTCGAAGGGTGTGTTTTTCACCCTTATTGTTGAAAACATTAACAACGGACGTCGGCAGCAACACCGTATTGTTTATCATATTTACATTTTGTAAACAATGTAGTGCATTCGTAGATTCAAATGAGTTGTGTGTGGACATAGCCTGCTCACTAATAGGTATAGGTCTAAGATTTTATAAGACGATGCGTGGCAGGGGCGTCGTCTTGCAAAATCTTAGGTATAGGTATTGTCGCGCCGGCCGCTCGCTCGGTGCGAGCTACTTGTTTACTAGATAAATCAAATTGTTGTGATTTTGACGAGCTCCCGGGTTCGAATCCAGAACTTGTGTTTTTATTTATATGTAACATTGTGTGATGCATTTTATTACACACAAAACATTTATTTCTCGATTTACAATATTTTAAATCATGATTTCCTAGACAGTTTAAACAATAATTAATTTTCTTAACTATATTATATCTCGCGGTCGGATCCTGATTTACAAATTGTTTACATTTGTATAAGGGATGAAATTCAGAATATTTACAAACAGAACAGTTTTGTACAAAGTTGATATTGTTGTTAAAATTACGAACAATAAATGACCGAACCGGTTTAACCGAGTCGGGTTTCGAATATGTGTTCATAAAGCGTTTTTTATTGTTATCTAATGTCTTAGATGCGTAAACATTAGGGTTTCGTAATAAATATAATTTACTTTGCTCTTTAACAAATTTTAATAATTCAGAGAAAGTAGGTATTGCGTTGTTGCGTTGAGTTTGCTCAAACAAGTTAAGAGTATAGTGTACTGCGTCCATGTCCATACAAACGGAGAAAACGTTTTACTACCCCTAAATATTATTTAATTTTAACGATTTTGTAATATGTTACTGACATAGTGAAAAACTACGTACGTATTTTTTCCTTTTATCAAAATTCGTAATAGGTCAAAAGTTATAAGCCCCTCAAATCTCGTTTTTTTTGGTTCATAACTTGCTGGTAATAAACAGTCTGTATTTGAGTAACAAAGCAAAATTTCAAAAAAAGCAAAACGTACGTACGTAGATTATAATCTGCTAAAACGTTTGACACCAAAATTATAAGGTTTCGTTATAGTTTAGTAGGTGTAAATCGTTTTCCCCCAAAACGCAATTTTCAACGAAGAACATACCTACAAACACTCACGAGCTGCAGTGTTCTCTGTCGCACTGATGCCCGGGGGAAGAGCGCGCTTGAGACAGAATATGATTTTCTAAATACCTATTTCGCTGCGTACGCTGATGAGTGATAATAAAATCACATAAATTATCAATATTGAGTTGTTTTATCGCTGCCTCTGCTGAGGCGAATTGATCAATAAAAGCGTCAAGCGTGAAAGAAGATGCGTTATTAATATTTTTAAATGACAACATCTGCTCCAAATACATGGTAGCTAATGTTCTTTTATCTTGATATTTTTCCATTAGTCTATTCCACAAGATTTCATAATTACTACCGACCGGAGGAATGCCGGCACATACATTGAGCGCTCGGTCAGACAGTCTACCTATCAGATATTGAACCCTTTCCGCATTTGCGAGATGAGGATTGTCGTGAATAAGACTCTTAAAATTTTCATAAAACACCATCCATTGTCCAGGGGAACCATCAAAAGACACTAACTGTAAAGCGGGTAATTTTTTATTTATATTTTCAAACTTTAGCGAATTTGGAATAACGGCTACGGAACCCTGGGCAAGGTCGGTCTCAACAGCCTTTATAATTCATCGAAAGCGTTTATGCAATTAAAATTTGGCTCCTCTGCCCCCTCAGAAATAGACATATACAAAATATTTAATTGCTCGAGAACCTTCATAAAATCTGCGCGTATGGTCTCTAAGGATTTTATTCTAATTAAGAATGCGTTTTTATCATTTATATCTGACACATCACGGCTCATGTCATATATGCGTTGTATTATTTGAAACAAACTTTGTTTTTTAGCTTCGTACACATTGATTTTGCAAATAATTTGTTTATCGGCGTGCGAAGTCGATGCCTCTGGCTCTGTCTTCTTTTTAGCTGGATCCATTATATTTACTTATATCCGTGATGGTACAAAAGAATGCGTTGATAACAGTTAATAACGAAATTTAAAATTTTGTATGGGAATGACGGTAGGTATGTGCGTTAATGGAAGGTTAGGGAACACAAAGAGATTGTTAATAGAAAGGTGATCCTGACCTTCGCCTTCGAGGACCAGGAATATTTCCTGGAAATCCTTGATCGACAGGACCAAAAATTACAATGGAGTTGAAAAGGGGAAGTACTTACTGCAAGATCTTCGATTTTTCTTTTGAGTGGACTGTAATTTTGATAGGCTGGTTTGATCTCCCAATCTCCAATTGTAAGTAGCACTTCGCGTTTTTCTTTAAATATTATTTATTTAAATTTAGGCGCGTCGCGTGCGTCTCGCGTTCACTTGCAGCAGTTATAATATTCAGTAGTAGTTAATATAAATTGTGCAATTTAATAGTTATGTTACCGCGGAATATATTTTAGTTTTCTCAAAGTATTTTTTATGTTTTTTATGATTATTTTACTTTTTTAGATGTATGTTTTTTTTACAATTTGATCTCAAAGCTAGTGATCCAAATACTAATTTCGAGAGACTTAATTAGTTACCTACAATTCCTACTTCATTTGTATGTAGTCTTACCAAGGATTTTTTATTGTATTGACAAAGAAATATTATTTAATATAGATATAGAGCTAGAATTTTATAATAGGTTAAGTAAGAAGTAACTATGTCTATTTTATATTGACTCACATATGTTTTACAAATTGATACAAAGAAAGCTGTCTATCAAACTATGTACTTACCTATATTTTAATAGAATTTACTACATTTTTACATGATTTTATACGTACATGTAAGGTAATAATACCAATTATTCTGATAAAGAAATAAGTGGGTATGTAGCTTAGATCCAATTTTGCTTTTATTCGATATTAAATACTGTATGTACACCGTTTTTGTTAAAACATTATTATTAAAGCTTACATTTACATAATTTTGTGTTTTTTTTGTATATATTAACAATTTCTATTAAAACATACCCTTGATGTTAACCTTGGCCTTGGCATTAAATACATAACAAAATTACAATAATACACCTTTATTAATATTAAAAAATAACAATTTCAAAAAAGGTTGACAATCTCATAGCCTATAAATATATCGCACTTGCCCCATTTTTAGTTTTTAGAAAATTTCTCTGCAAATAATAGTAAAATTAAACTTTCTTTAATGTTAGCCTATCTAGCTCTCAAAACTCCATCTTATCTATATTATGAAAGTTCCAAATTTGTGATCTGAATAAGTTTTTGTAAGGACAGATGCACTTTCCCCGTTTGCATGGGGAAGTGCGTCTAGCGGACATTTTTTTTAAAACGACTCTAAATGAAATAACTTTAAGGTATTGTTTCAAATGATACATCTTTTAAATAACCAAAAAACCAACTTATATCACAGTCACCTGTTCAAGTGAATTCGTGTCATAGCATGGACAATATTAAGGATCAAAGTTGAATGGAAGAATTGTATAGCGCACTTACCCCGCCTAACCTTACCCTATAATATAATACCTACCCCTACCCCTACCCCCACCCCTACCTTTGGATATTGTTCATACAAAAATACTAAAATCGCGATAAAAAAATACTTACATTTTTAAACTCGTGATATCTTTCGAATGGAATGTCCGAATTAAATATTTCAAAAAGTTATATAAAGATATTGAAGCAGTCGTGCATATAAAGTAATTTATTTTGATAAGGATTAATAGCAAGGTACAAATAAAGGGCCTTTTCTAGCGGCGGCGGCTTTTTAATTAAATTTTTAAAATAAAAGAACACTTATAGTGACTTAACTATAATAGTTAGACATATGCTGTCGCGACACTTTTTGTAGATAATGATGTGTTCTGCAAAGTCGTAGTACATTATTTTGTTCTATCATCAATAGTTTTCGCAACGCACGCGATGTAAGGAATTTCTTAGGTCATTTTTTTACACCTTGGGTTACATTATTGGAGTTTGAGTAAGGGTCCCTAATTTTTTTGAAAATAGAATACAGCCTATGTCACTCAGGGTGAATGTAGCTTTCCAATGGTGAAATAATTTTTGAAATCGGCACAGTAGTTTTTGAGTTTATTCATTACAAACATACACACAAAAATACAAATCTTTCCTCTTTATAATATTAGTATAGATTTACCAAGTATACGAAAAAGACAGTTAAACACGGCGGTGGAAATGTTAAAATATGGGGATGTTTTTCCGGATACGGGGTTGGTCCTGTGAGAAAGATTGAAGAGATGTTGGATCAGTTTCAGTATAAAAGTATATTGGAGGAGACTATCATTCCATATGCTGACAAATATTTACCAGTTACCTGGATATTTCAACAAGATAATAACCCGAAACACACAGCTAACAGTGTTAAGGAATTTCTTAGAGATCAATTGGTGTTTGTGTTAGAGTGGCCAGCAAATAGTCCGGACTTGAATCCAATTGAGAATTTGTAGCACACTGTGAAGAAAACATTGTCGGATAAACATGTCACCAATATTCATGAACTTTATGACGCTTTTGTAGAAACTTGGAGATGTATTACCATGGATAGGTGTGAAAAATTGATAGAATTAATGCAACGTCGAACGTCGATGTAGAGCTGTAATCGAAAACAATGGTTACCCAACCAAATATTAATTGTCTGTGGATAAGGCATTTGTATTATCTAACCATAATATTTCTTGTTAATATTAAATTCATTCTTGTTTGTCCAAATTATTTTACTGTTTCTTATTAGTTGTCCACGTTGATGTACTGTAAAATGACGACTTGTTTCATTGTTTAACTATAAGTGTTGTTTGATATTTGTTAATCGGACACGTTAAGGCGACGTCTCCGTACATTTTCTCTGAAACGTCTATTTTTTTGTCGCTAAATGTGGACATATCAAGCCATTTTACAAGTCCGAAAAAAAATTTGTGAATAGTGAAATATATAAAGAAAATATATAAATAATAAAATATTATTAAATCTTTGTAGTATCTTTAAAAAAAAAATCGCAAGTTACAGCACGAAAATAATTTTTGCTCTCAAAATTCTCAATATTTTGAGCGACAACTAACGTTAAAAAAAAACTATATTGTAGGAAAATCAATGTACTAAAGACATTGCTTAAAAAATGGCAAATTAATAGCGTGTTTATTTTTTAATTAATTGAAAAGCCCGAAATTCCGTAAATATCGGCAGATGGCGGACAGATACCGCCGGCAGCGGACGTGTCCCGGACGCTCTGGTGAACTCGCCTGATTATAAATTAGCGATGTTTTTCTCGTAATCCTATTGTCTGTCCCTTTCACACCCGAACTTAAACGTCTACCACTATCCCGCTCTAGCTATCTTATTAGAAACAGCGGGCTTTCTATACATACTAATACTACTTAGTTTTTAATAAACTACCATATGTCTCGGTTTTGCCTGTGTAAATATCTGAATTTATACCTACTTAGGTCTTGATGGACTAGGCTTTTCCCGGCTTTACCTATGTAAATAGGTAACTTATACCTACTAAGTTTTTCATAGACTACCCTAATGTCTCGGCTTTGCCTGTGTAAATATTTTACTTTATACCTACTTAGGTCTTGATGGACTAGGTTTTTCCCGGCTTTGCCTGTGTAAATATCAGACTTTATACCTACTTAGGTATTGATGGACTAGGGTTTTACCCGGCTTTGTCTATGTAAATAGGTAACTTATACCTACTTAGTTTTTCATAGACTACCCTATGTCTCGGCTTTGCCTGTGTAAATATCTGACTTTATACCTACTTAGGTCTTGATGGACTAGGCTTTTACCCGGTTTTGCCTATGTAAATAGGTAACTTTATACCTACTTAGTTTTTGATAGACTACCATATTTCTCGGTTTTGCCTGTGTAAATGTGGTGTTTTATACATACTTAGGTCTTAATGGACTAAGCTTTTACCCGCCTTTGCCTGTGTAAATAGGTAACTTTATATCTACTTAGTTTTTGATAGACTACCATATGTTTCGGTACTGTTTAGATATATTTACTGTGGCCGAGTGTAAGTATAAAAGGTTATGTACATACGTAAGCTTAATTTCTGTACTCTCACTGTTTTGTAGTATTCGGCCGTAGTGCTAATACAAAATAAGAAAAGAGGAACACCGGGACGAGGAGTAGTGTATAGGCAGAGCGTATGCTACGTGGCAGGCACGCTGAGCGGTTGTATTACTCCATCTTTTCTTTTTACATTGATTGTAGATATTGAATAATAAGGATTTTGTATTATAATTTCAAATATTATACTTACTCAGAGTCAAAAGTATGTTTTTTTATATTCTTCTTACGTCGTTTTCTAATACAAATCTTACGTAGTTCTTTATTCCTTTTATTACCCATTATTTACACTAAACTATAAATTACTACTTATTAGTTAATACTTAATAAAATAAACTATAATATAATCACAAAAAAATACAAAATAAAAATAAATTGTGTAACGAGATTTTATCAACAAATTTACACGATATGAGAGGAACGTGCACTTTCTAGACGTCTCAAGTCAACGGCTGTGACGCGAAATAGTCGCGCGGGATATGTTCGCGCGTGCATCATTTTATGAATACAGCGTGTTTGATATTTGTCTCCCTCACAAAGTTTTATAGACCAATGAAAAAATATTTTTAGTAGGATGTATCTACCTACACTAGTAAGGGCATGTAATAATCTCAATATTCTGATTATCAATATTCCGGTATATATCTTCCATAATACCGATAATTATTACGTACTAGTTTTTATAATATTTTCTGATTCTAATAAAATAACACACTGAAATACAATGTTTATTTTAAATTATATTACTTTATTTGATATTTTATTTCTTCTTAAATTATCTCTGAATAAAATATAGATTTGGTACCTACTATTGGCCACGCACTCGAAATCCACAGTTTACTTACTACTCTAAACAAAATAGGACGTTTGAAGAAGAGGCAGTGTTTATTGGCTTGTGATTGTGATAAAAAAGAAAAATACATCATGCAACTTTTAATTTAAATTAATTTAATACTTAAAATTTCACTCAGTAAATTTTAAAAGATTTTTTCTAACAAATAAAAATAAAGCTTCTAAAGTATAAATAAACAAAATGAAATAGTGATTTTAAATTCACACATTGGTTATAATAATTGTTCTAGATGTAACATCATTACAATGGAATAAGTTTTTATACCTATTCCTTTCGAACAAACAACTTCAGACACAAACTGAACCTTTTTATTGAGTAAATACTTGATAAAAACCTTATAACTATCTATAATTCAACATAGATGTTTGAAATATTTTTACTGTAACAATAATAAACACAAGAAACATCCTGTGAATGTAAAAAGATAGTCGCTAAGTCCTTTGATGCCGTGTGGCTCGCGCCGCGGCTAATCGACCGGCCGCCAGGAGAAACCGCCAAAGGCAAAGGGATGCCGCAAATCGATGTCAAGAGTTGGCAAAGCAAAGTGTCGATTACGCAATTTCTAGTTTCTTTTATAGTTAGGCACCTATAATAATTAGGTGGGTAGAAATAAAAGTACAAATTAAAGAAATTTTTATATGGAAATGACTTTCGGTCAAATTTCACGCAATTTTGAGAAGATTCGTTTCGTAATTCTGAGCAAAAGTCTCCAAGGACGCGACTTTCGAGTTTCAGAGTTATTGATAAGAATTGGTCTACAAAAAGGCAGCGGTAGCGGTATAATTTTTTTTTTTTTTTTTTATTTTAATTTAATTTTAGAGAATGATTAACTTATATTACACTTACGCATTGGATGTAAAACATTACTATTATTAGGCACAGTTAAAACTCATACATGCTAAGTCGCTGGCAAAACGAAAATTAATTATTTCAGTCCGATTATTCCTATGTTCCTAGATTGTGATGTCGCGGTCTCGGTATGTTCATAGTAGGCGCGCCGCATCTCCCCGCAAATCGAAGCTTGCATCACTCCGCCTCACCCCCTCTACTGATTTTTTTGCACAAGCAGTGAGGGCCTTAAATAAGTTATAGAGCCGTGCATTAGCTGTCATTTTTGCCCTTTTTCTTACTTAAAAATGTAATTACTCAGTCAATTTCAAGTCATTTTACTGTGTTTCTAATTAGCTGTCCACCATTGTATATATACATAGCCATTTTTAGGTCTTTTTCCAAAAGGCAAAAAGGATTTCATAGAGATATATTTTGTTCATCTACCCTAACCTAGCTCTCGGGGCCCTGCTGCAGTGCACCACCTTGCACCTTAGTAGTTCCAGTAAAATATCATTTATAACGGACAACATTTATTTGAGAATCTATCTATACTTACCAATAACATATAATATATAACAGAGGGATTACACAGGGATTACATGATCAGTATCATCGTCAAAGTTGACTACTACCTTCCCCGC
Organism: Nemapogon koenigi; assembly: GCA_963924495.1. Lineage (NCBI taxonomy): Eukaryota > Metazoa > Arthropoda > Insecta > Lepidoptera > Tineidae > Nemapogon > Nemapogon koenigi. The sequence continues at coordinate 70,856 of OZ004640.1, read as the reverse complement.
GCTGCCCTCCGCAGCTGCCCGTAGAGCTTGGTCAGTCTCGCGCCATCCATACACGCGTCCCACGTCACTCTCCATCTGTAACACGGCAACACGCGCCTCAGAGTCAGCCACCTCAGTGACAGTCATCACTCAGATATCATTACTCACCTGTCCCGCGTCTACCAGGCGGCGTAGTAGGTCTATAGTGTCACGCGACGGTCTGAAGTACGCCCACCGTACCGCGCCTCCGCCCGCTCGTGCCGCGCGCCAGCTCTGTTCTACCCACGCGGCTCCGGAGCTGGCTAGGCCCGCGCACAGTCCGCGGCGGTCCGTGTGACGCAGCAGCGGCGACGTCAGAGTCACGTACCGGCGCGCACGCCACTCAGGCTCCGCAGCGCGCTCTCCGCCAAGTCCTGCGCAATCTAGCACCGCGTCGTGCGGTCCCAGCTCGGCCAGTAAGCGCGCCGTGTCCGATCGTCCCGCCACCACGACCCGCGCGGCCCCCAGCTCGTGGGCTCTCTCCTCCCGCCGCGCCGTGCAGCACACGGTGACTCGCGCACCCCGAGCCGCCAGCAACTGTAGCGCCGCGCCTCCCACGGCACCGAGCCCGACCACCAACCAGCTGCCGGCCGCGCCCGCGCCGGTGTCGCCCGCTCGAAGCGCCGCGGCCGCAGTCAGACCTGCGTATGGTAACGCGGCCGCGCGTACAGCGTCGACGCGCGCGGGCGCCAAACCGAGCCAACAGGCGCGAGTAACCACGTACTGGCGCAGCGAGCCGGCTTCGTGAGGCGGCAGGGCACCCCACAGCCGCTCGCCCTCCCGCGCCGCCGGTCCGCGCACATTGCGCCCTGCCGCAACCACGCGGCCCACCACATCTCGGCCGAGAACGAGCGGACCAGGCTCGCGCACCGGCCCCAGTAGAGCGGCACCGTAGCCGGCCGTCATGGCGACGTCCAGCGGGTTGAGCGCGGCCGCCTCCACCCGCAGGAGCACCTGGTCGGGCGCCGTCACCGCAGGGAGCCGCGCCCGCTCTAGCCGCAACTCACTCGGGCCCGCCGCGCTCCATGCCCACATGCGGCCTGCGCCTGCAGCCGCTCGCATCACTGGGTAGACTATGGATGGATGGCTGACCCAACACTTAACCTCACCACTTAACGTAACAGACGGAGCTCATTAGACCGTATCCAAAATCCCTCACAACACCATAGTACACCAAGTACACTTGCTTACTTATATTCCTTGGTTTTCATTATTGCAATAATATTTTCATTTATACTATCTATGATTTCAATTCAGTTCTAATCACAGGTTCTAATAAAGATAACACTAAACACCACTAGTCTGTGGATAAACACAAGATAAAGTTATATTATATTTTTATACTCTTTGTCTTTGTTTATTCGCACCATAGATTGGTGTTGCCAGACTAAAAAAATATTTTATTTTGTATGGTTATCAGTCACTTTTGTATATTTATTTATTGGCAACATTATGACTAAATGATTTTTTCTAAAAATGACTTTTTCGAATTGACATAAAGTTTATAATAGTTTATTCTGAGTTACGACTTTTCGATTTTGTCTAATTAAAATCGATGGTGCGAATAACCTGTTTTTTGCTCGCAGATTGTGAACCTTATCGACCATCTGTCAAATGCGTGCGGAGTTCTAACGTACGTTCCGTACTCAAACAATTTTCTATAAAAACAGCAAAAATAAAATGTATAAAAAGAAAAAAATATCGAATTTGTTTACTTATAGAATAAAATAAAATAGGTACTTAAAACGAAACGAGTGTTACATTGCATAAAAAATATCCATCTAAGATTTGTATTGAAATATGGAAAACAATAAATGTAAGTACATGATACAGAAATTTTTCGAGTTTGCGAATTATTGTTTACTTTGTAATTATTATTGTAAAAAATTGGTTTGTATAGGTTTTCTAGTTTGATTTGATTGTTGTTATTTTTACTCATTATTACGTTTTTGTTGGAGTTTGCATCACATAGCATATAGTCTACGGTCAAAGACAATACGTTGTCAAGGAGATCACTGCTAGGAACATTGTTGTTGATAGAACTTGTCATTCTATATTAAATGTAATATGTTGATTAATAATAAATAATACACAATACGTTCTTGTTATGATTTATTAGTACATATTGCTACATCAGATATGTATCAAAGTTATTAGTAATATAACAAATTGGTAGCAGAACGTGGTTATTTGCGAGAAATAAAAATGACGTCGTCATATCGTATCGAACCACTTACTAAAAGCAATTACGATACCTGGTGTGTGCAGGCTGAAGCTATACTAATAAAAAATGAGCTCTGGGAATACGCAAGTGGAACCGTAAAATTATCTTCAGGTGCAACTGTTGAGGAGACAGAAAAATTTTTTAAAAAGGATACAATGGCTCGTGCTGAAATTTTGCTATTGATGTCTCCACCACAACTAAAGCAGGTAACTGGCTGTAAAACATCTAAAGAAATTTGGGACAAATTAAAGTCTATCCATCAAAGTTCAGGACCTGCGCGTAAAGCAACTTTGCTGAAACAGCTAGTTCTAAAGAAAATGGATGATAAAGATGATGTGCAAGATCATTTAAATAACTTTATGGATGTGGTAGATAAACTCGCAACTATGAGTGTGGATATCCATCCAGAATTATTAAGTATTATGATGTTGTATAGTCTGCCACAAAGTTTCGAAAATTTTAGAATTGCAATCGAAACCAGAGATACTTTGCCATCACCAGAAAACTTAAAAATTAAAATTATTGAAGAAAATGAAGCAAGAAAAAACAGTGGAAATATTAAAGAAAATACTGAAGGTGCATTCTACAGTAGAAATAGAAGACAAGAGAATAATGGAGGAACTTTCAGGTTCAGATGTAATAAGTGTAAAAGAAAGGGACATAAGGCTTCTGAGTGTCAATCAAAAGCTAAATATGGTACAGAAAAGGTAAATGATTCAAGCCATAAAAATTTTAATGTAAAACCAGCATGTCTAACGTTGGCGAAAGACTTGAACAATAATAGTTGGTGTCTTGATAGCGGATGCACATCACACATGTGCAGAAATCAAAATAAATTTGATATTATATACAACGAATCTGGAACATTAAAATTAGCTTCCGATCAACATGTCACTCAAGTGAAAGGAAAAGGAAAAATCACTGTAAGAGTGAAGGATGAACACTACAATATAAATAATGTCCTATATGTACCTGAACTATCCACGAATCTGATGTCAGTCGGGAAAATCACCGATAATGGATACACAGTTGTATTCCATAAGAATCAGGCATTAGTAAAGAACAATAGCGGAAAGACAGTTCTCAAAGCAAATAGAGAAAATGATTTGTACTACATTGAATTTAACGAAGTAGAAAAGGCCAACGCGGTAGAAGACAATCTTGATACAAATATCATGAAGTGGCACAAGAAACTCGGACATTTGAACGAATCTGACCTGAAGGCAGCATCCAAGAGAGAATTAATAAGAGGATTAAAAATAAAAGAAAATGAAAAACTGGGTGACTGTGAAACATGTTTGAAAGGAAAAATGACGAGACTACCATTTAATACTACAGAAGGTATTAAGACAAAAGAGATACTGGAGATCATTCATACCGACGTATGTGGTCCTATGCAAATTGAGACTTATGCAGGATCAAGATATTTCGTGACTTTCATTGATGATTTCAGTAGATACTGCTGCGTGTATTTTATGAAAAATAAAAGCGACGTATTCCAGATATTCAAAGAGTATAAAAGCATGGTGGAAAATGTATTTAAACACAAAATTAAATATCTACAATCGGACAATGGTACTGAGTACTTAAATAAAGATTTTAATGATTTTCTGAGGCTACATGGAATACAACGCAGATTAACGTCGCCATACACACCACAAAGTAATGGGCTTGCAGAGCGTAAAAATCGGACGTTAGCCGAGAAGGCAAGATGTTTTATAATTGAATCAAGCGTTTCAGAGAAGCTATGGGCAGATGCTATTCACACTGCGAACTATGTAGTAAATAGATGTCCAGCTAAAGCTCTAAATGGCCAGACACCTTTTAAAATATGGATTGGTCATGAACCATCTGCAAGACACCTGCATGTATTCGGACACAAAGCGTTTGTCCTGAAGAAAGGACCAAAAAGAGGAGGAAAATTTGCTCCTCGAGCAACCGAAGGCGTTTTCATCGGATACGCAAAATGTGCTAGAGGGTACAGAATATTTATCCCTGAAACAAATAAGGTTATAATAAGCAGAGACGTAAAAGTTATTAATACAATGTTTTACGAAAATAAATCTGAAACATATAAAAATAAAAGGGAGGATAACATAAATAAAAGGAGTACTGATAAAACAGAGCAAAAATCCGAAATCGAGAGCATAGAACTCGAGATAAGTAAGAAAGATGAATTGCCAAAATCAGTCATATCACCTATTTTTCCGACGGAAAATGAACAAAATATATTCGTAGACAATTTTAATGACGCAATCGATGAATTTAATGAAACTGTTGATGAGATAACAGTCGAACATCATGAAGAACGTGAAGCTGAACAAGTTCATGATGATGCAAATCACAGAAGACCATCTGAAAGAATAAGACGATTGCCAGCATGGACTCAGGATTATGTGATGAAAGGCAGAAACGACGAGGAGATTCATTTATGCGAAGAAGAAGAAGAAGAAGAAAAAGAGGAAGGTAATAAGTACTGGCACAATGCCATAAAAACAGAAATTAGAGCACACGTCAAAAATGGTACGTGGAAAATTGAAAAAAAGAGAAAAGGACATGAAACCTGTTGACTTCAAAATGATTCTGAAGAAAAAGGCTGGTCCGAAAAACACAGAGATAAGAAAAGCGAGACTTGTTGCAAGGGGATTCAGGCAAAGACCTGGAATCGATTACGACGAAACATATTCCCCTGTCGCAAAGCTAAGCTCAATTAGAAGCATTATCGCTGTATCTGTGGAAGAAAATCTGAAACTTAATCAAATGGATGTCACGACAGCTTACCTTAATGGCGAATTAGATAAAAAGATAGTAATGGATAAGCCAGATTATTTAGAAGAATATGTGACAGAAATAATGGTTGAAGAAAGCAGTAAAGATGATTTGACAATATTTAACAAAGCTAAGAAAATGTTAGAGGATTTAAAATCTTTAGAAGGAGAGAAAGTATGTCTTCTTCAAAAAGCTATCTACGGTTTGAAACAGTCAGGTAGACAATGGTACCTAAAATTGAGTAGCGAGCTGAAAAAAATGGGATTTGTTCCATCAGACGCTGATCCTTGTGTCTATATATCAGAGAAAGAGAGAACTAAAATGATAATAGGAATATATGTAGATGATTTACTAATAGCTTACTCATGTGACAGAAAACTGAAGGAGATAAAAAAGATGTTAAATGAAAAATTTGAAATGAAGGATCTAGGAGAACCTGAATTACTCCTGGGCATGCAAATTAAAAAGCAAGGAGACGAAATAAAACTATATCAAGAAAAATATATTGAAAAGGCTTTAAAGAAATTTAACATGGAAGAGTGTAAGCCAACAGTTACACCAATGGAACTTAATTTAAAATTAGAGAAAAATGAAAAGTGTGACGAGAAACTACCATATCAGCAATTGATCGGCACACTGATGTATTTAGCTGTGGCCACCAGGCCTGATATAACATTCTGTGTGAGCTACTTATCACAGTTCAACAGCTGTTATGGAGAGCAACATTTTAAAAGTGCGAAACGTGTACTCCGATATTTGAAAGGGACCAAAAGTATGGGTCCATGTTACAAGAAAACGGAAACGGATTTATATGGTCAAGCTGATGCAGATTTTGCATCTTGTACGGTAGATCGAAGATCGTACAGTGGCTACTGTTTTAAGCTTGCTGGTGCTCCCATTAGCTGGGAAAGCAAAAAACAAAAGAGTGTAGCTTTATCAACAGCTGAAGCTGAGTATACGTGTGTGGCTGAAGCTGCTAAAGAAGCAATTTATCTAAGACGTCTGATAAACGACATATCAGAGTTTAGACAGCCCATCGTGACAATCTTAAACGATAATCAGGCTGCTATACAACTGACTAAGAACCCTATGATTGGATCTAAAACAAAGCATATTGATACGAAATTACATTTCATAAGGCAGTTGAAAGAAGTTACAGTGGAGTATCATCCAAGTACTAAACTGGCGGCAGATATGCTTACGAAGAGTTTGCCTGGTCCAAGGTTCAAGGAGTTGAGATCTTCCCTTGGCCTAATATAGCCATTATGCTAATGATGAGAAGGAGTTTGTTGGAGTTTGCATCACATAGCATATAGTCTACGGTCAAAGACAATACGTTGTCAAGGAGATCACTGCTAGGAACATTGTTGTTGATAGAACTTGTCATTCTATATTAAATGTAATATGTTGATTAATAATAAATAATACACAATACGTTCTTGTTATGATTTATTAGTACATATTGCTACATCAGATATGTATCAAAGTCATTAGTAATATAACAGTTTTCAATATTATGTTTTAGTTTAAAATAGCTTTTCTGTGAGTCTTTAGGAAATAATTTGATAAGATTCAAACGCATTAGCAATTTGCGGGGGCTAATATTTGTTAAGTATGCACCCTATGTACATAATCTGTGCATAGATAGTTTGCATACTACTCTACGTATAGTAACATTCACATTACTCTGTGGGTTGGTTACTATGCAACAGTTATTTATATATGGACATTTTATTGTACAAATTATTATAAATAAATACAAGTGTTTCTTCAGTCTCTATATTTCTTATTATTATTATTTACAAAGTACAAGATACATTCCACTGTGTCGTTCTAACAAATTTAACAAAGATGTAATGCTGGTGAAACGTATCTTCCGGTACTTAAAAGGGACTCAGCAGAACTGTCTGACCTATACGAAAAAGTCGCCTCCATATCTAGTCTGCTACAGTGATGCAGATCATGCAGGAGATCAGACTACTGGAAGATCAACATCTGGAATGGTGTGTTTATTTAGTGGAGCTGCTATTAGCTGGAGAAGCCAGAGGCAAACCACAGTTTCTATTTCTTCAACCGAAGCAGAGCTTATAGCAGCAAGTGAATCTGCCCAAGAAGTATTATGGTTAAATCGTTTATTAAACACCTTAATTAAAACAGAAAAACCAGTGTTGAATCTCGACAACGAATCAGCACTTAAATTGGCACACAACCCGAAGTACGAATATCACAAGCGCACCAAACATATAAAGCTGAAACATTTCTTTATAAGAGAATGTGTTAGCAACGGAGACTTCGATGTGAAGCAAGTTCCATCAGAAGTGCAGTTGGCCGATATGCTGACTAAACCGTTGTTTGGCCCCAGACTTCAAGATATAAGTTCTAGGATGGGACTAAAGAATTTATCTTAAAATTCTTTTCTAAAATCCGAGGATGTTAAGTATGCACCCTATGTACATAATCTGTGCATAGATAGTTTGCATACTACTCTACGTATAGTAACATTCACATTACTCTGTGGGTTGGTTACTATGCAACAGTTATTTATATATGGACATTGTATTGTACAAATTATTATAAATAAATACAAGTGTTTCTTAAGTCTCTATATTTCTTATTATTATTATTTACAAAGTACAAGATACATTCCACTGTGTCGTTCTAACAAATTTAACAATATTTACTATCTAAATATACATCACCTGCCGAGTTAGCATATGTTTGACGTGACTTCTTTCGTTTCGGCCGAATGGCCTTGAAAAGGCCAAAACGTTTGTGTACCAACAAGGACCGGCCAGAGAAAGCCCGGGCCGAGAGGTCCGGCCCAACAATGTGCGTGCAAATTCCATGTACTTGTCTTTGTCCGGCCAAGCAAATTGCTCGGCATTCTTGTGCAGGACATACCCGGTCCGAGAATGTCCGGCCCAACAATGTGCGGGCAAATTCTGTGTACTTGTCTTCAAATTTGCACGCACATTGTTGGGCCGGACCTCTCGGCCCCGGGCTATCTCTGGCCGGTCCTTGTTGGTACACAAACGTTTTGGCCTTTTCAAGGCCATTCGGCCGAAACGAAAGAAGTCACGTCAAACATATGCTAACTCGGCTGAGCTGATAACCATACAAAATAAAATATTTTTTAGTCTGGCAACACCAATCTATGGTGCGAATCGTAGACAGGTAGTAACGGTTATATTCCTTGGGTATTAATATAGTCTGTGTGTCCAACGTCCATAGAGACTCTAATTCCTTGCTTGCCTGTGTGCATAGATTAGTATATGTACCCCTCAGATCAAAGAGTACCTTTTTATCTTAGTACAATTGCCATCCAATAAAAAAAAAAAAAAAAAAAAAATATAGGGGAAATCTCAGGGGGAAATGAATGATGTACCCCAAGAATAATATAAGTACTCTCTGCTCTGTACCCTCATACCCTGTGTGCAAGGAATATACTACTCTCTATTAGATGTGATGTGATACTCACAGGAGCCACAGGCAAGTAAAAATCATCTTTACTTTTTACTTGTTCTGTGGAGAAATAATCCATCAGCAGCAGCAGCCTCGTGTCTTATCTACCCATATCCAGCACATAATGTGGTAAACTGCTCGTTGGTGATGACAGCCGGACGGTGAGGGACATGTTCGTGCTGAGCCGCGCCGGTCGCGCGAGGGTCCTACGATGGTGCCCAACAGGAGTCCGCACATTACTGCAGGACGTGAGTAATTTAAATTTTTCAACTATGATAATGTTAGCAGTGCCCATGAAACTGATTAGCAGCCAGGTGAAGGTGATATTGTATGGAGCCATTCCACTTTGATCCGTACTACAAAACCATTTTCACTAGTAATCTACTTTGACCCTGCAAAAAAATACACAATATTCAAACAATTAGTTATTGTGCAACATGGATATAGTCTGATCTATCATCATTCTGCAGTAGAATTTGCTTATAATAATATTTAAGGAAAATGGCAATAAGGTTATACTAACTAAACAGATGTCATAAAAAGCAGCAGTTTTATGTAAATGTAACTTTTTCTTCAATAGAAAACACTACAGTGACGAAGTATAGGATAGAATAATAAGTTGAGAGATTTTTTGTTTTAAAACAGCAATAAAAGGGAATTTAGTATGATTGTGGGCAGAAATGGACATGAGATAGGTGTGATGGAGAAAAGTGGATATTTAAATCAATATACTGTGGTCATTATAAACAGCTATTCGAAAATTATGTTTATGAGTTATGGCATTGCTGGTACAGATAGGTAGTAAAATATAATGAAATAAACCACTTGATGTAATAATAGTTTTTAATTAATTATATAATAATATAACTTATTTATAAGGCATAGTGGACTTCTCTCTCTACTGGAAAGTGTAACTTAGATTGTTATTGCAGACGGGCTCCGGATCTGATGCGGAGGGTGAAGACGGGACTTGGGAGCCGCGCGTGTTGACGGGACTGCAGCCCACAGGAGCTCTACACGCCGGGAATTACTGGGGCGCAGTGCGGCGCTGTGTGGAGCTGCAGGACGAGGGTCGACCGCTCACAGTGTGCATCGCCGACCTGCACGCCCTCACCGCCGGGGTCGCGCCCGGCCTGCCCGCTCGCGTGCTGGATGCCGCCGCCACGCTGCTAGCGGCCGGGCTGGACGCGCGCTCCACTCTCTACGTGCAGTCGGCCGTGCCGCGCCACGCTGAGCTGTGTTGGCTGCTCACCTGTCACGCGACGGTCGCCCGTGTGTCGCAGCTGCCACAGTACCGCGAGCGGGCGAGCGGCGCCGGGGCCGGGCTGGGCGTGCTGGTGTATCCGGTGCTGCAGGCGGCGGACGTTTTGCTGCACCGCGCCACCCTGGTGCCGGCCGGGCGCGACCAGCTGCGTCACGTTCAGCTAGCGGCCCACCTGGCCCGCGCCGTCAACCGCACCGCTCGCCGCCCGTTGCTGCCCGCCCCCCGCGCACTGCTGCCGCCCCAGTCCGCCGCCCGACTTCTAAGTCTGCGCGACCCGCTCCGCAAAATGTCCAAGTCGGACCCGGACCCCCGGTCGCGCCTGCTGCTCACCGACTCGGACGACGAGATCGGCCTGAAGCTGCGCAAGGCCGTGACAGACTGCGAGCCGCACGTGTCGTTCGAGCCCGAGCGGCGGCCGGGCGTGTCCAACCTGGTGGCGTTGCACTGCTTGGCGAGCGGCCTGGAGCCCGAGGAGGCCGTGGAGGAGGCGGGTGGACTGACCACGGCGCAGTACAAGGAGCGGGTGGCGGCAGCGGTCGTGGCGGCACTAGGTCCGGTGAGAGAGCGCGCGCGGGAGCTCCGGCGGGACGAGGACGGCCTGCGGGCAGTTCTGCGGGCGGGAGCGAGACGAGCGCGAGTGGTGGCCGACCGCACCTACCGGGACGTGGCGGAGGCGCTCGGTCTACAAGTCTCGTAGCCCACACTTACACTACACTTTTGTAAAATATATTTACATCTAATTAGATAGGATCACGTGATTGTCATAATAATAGTATTTAGTCAAATGTAGACATATTGAGAGCTTCAAAGAAGTTTAAATGTAAATAAAATAAGCCAAGATCAAGACAGTACACTGTTTGTTCCTCCTGTGGTTATGTGTTATAGTCTGTGGTGTGTGTGTAGCTGGTGATGGTGGTCGTGGTGCAGGGTGGTGGCGGGGTGCGGCGGCGGCGGCGGCGGGGGAGGGGCGGCGGGGTGTTGCTGCGGGGGAAGGCCCGGGTGCTGGGGCACCACAGCCGGGAGCGACACTCGCAGCACACACACCAGCTCTCGCAGCAACTCTACGCCCTGTAACATGTTACAGATTCAACGTCATTAATAGATCAGCGGGATCATCTCCTTACTCGTAGATCTTAACATATTTATACTATAACAGCTATTATACTAGACTTTGTCCTTCTTTCATGTCAAAAATTTCCATGGACGAACTGAGGTTCAAAGGTAGTAGACAATTTAATATTAAGAATTGCTTACTAAATTCACAATTGAATTATGAAACAAATTGGAGACTATTTACTAACACATAAAAGGTAAAGTATTATTCTCACATTCCCTGGTCATTGCAACAGGCATTTAGTCTAGTGCAGTGTCTGGGCTCTGGGGCACGGTGCAGTCCCCTGCTGTCTGTTATTCATGTACCTAAATCTCAACTCAAAATGTTTTTAATTTTTGGATAATCACACCTTTCATCCCATGAGGGGTAGGTAGGTAGAGACAATTGAATACCATTTATTACAATCCTGACATAATCTCTTTCACTTCTTTTATATTCATCATACTTTTATGCAATATTTTTTACTTTTCACATAGTAAACAGACATGAATCATTCTTCAACCCACCAAGGAGCACTTTGTGTTGTTGGTTCCACAATGAGGGTTTGGATCACCAAGTCACAACAAACTATATATACAAACTCAAACAACTATTTGGATGACAACTCTGACAGCATAACTTGAAACACAAGCCAAAGCCACCCACTGAAATAATCAGTGAACATGAAAATCCCTGTGGTACCTACAACCAGTTGTACCACGGGGACCACATGGTTAATGATAACAAAATATAGTATTGTGGAGACCTGAATTTTGGGTTGGGTCCACAGTAGTTGTAGAGATTTTGGGTAGCTGAGAATTAAGGAGACAATATTTTTTTAACAGTACTGATCTCCTAATGACACTTTTTAAGTGTTCTTTTATTTAACAAATAATTATTTGTAATCTAAATAGGGCTCGGCCGTCATACACATACCTGCGTGACGGCCTCTGCCTGCTTCTCAGCAGCGAGAGCGCTGCGCATGGCGGCCTCTGCTAGCAGCTCCTCGGTGGAGATAGCGGCCATGCGCGGAGGCGACGCCGGCTCCGGCGGGGACTCTGGCGGGTCGGGCCGCTCATCTGCCGCACCCACTACGGCCCGCAGGCGCTCCTCTGCCGGCGACAGCTCGCCGGGCGTCTTACGCCGCGCTTTGTACTTGAAGTCCGCCCAGTACCGACACCACTTGTCGGGAGATTTGCGCGCGCCGCCCGAGCCCACCGCGGCCGCGTTGAGCCGCTCGGCCAGCAGTCGCCAAAGTTTACTGGCACTGAAGCGCGAGTACACAGATTGCTTGCCGGCCGCGAACTCGGGATGCTCCTCCATGAAGCTCAGCAGCGCGTCTAGCTGCTCGGGACTCACGCGACTGCGCACCGGTGCACCCGCCCCAGCGCCAGCGGCCGCCGGCATGCTCATGGTTCAATCAACCAACACAACAATAATAACAAAACAGTTTGGGAGATTGTCTATACCTATAAATTGTTTTATATAATTTAGGATAGGAGAAAACCTCGAAAACCGCACGCCGCACAATTGGTACAACATACCGTACACTCTAATCTATGCGACATACTACTATATTATGATCTGTGCTGCACAAGGTGGAGGTGACAAGATCGGAGAAATTGGAGAAAGATAACCAAGGAAAAATAAATAAATACAACTAACGCACTCACATATACATGCATATACACTCACATATACATATAACTGCCAACACAGAGCAAGGCCAAGTCTTTTACTTGCACTGTGGCAAAGAGTATAGTAATACAGACACTGTGGTGCCTATGCCAATATACTCCATCCATAGATAATATTATACACCATGTTGCAAAAAAACGAGCACTTAAAACTTAATTGGTTATCATTATATATTGAAGTTAATAATGTTCAATAATTATTATTTATGATGTTTCAACATATTATAATCAAATTTCTACATTTTTTTAATCATCACAAGTAGAAATCTGAGGTAAATTGAATAAAAAAATTAAAAACCATTTTATTAAGTAATTTTAATGAGTATGAAGTGACAAATTAAACTAAAATTATTTTTTTAATTAATCTTTTTTAAATGAACCTACACAAAAATCAATATCGAGTATGACCACCTCTCGCAGTTATGACAGCTCTAGGCTTGGGTAAAAAATATCGATATATCAAAATATTGATATTAATTCAATAAATAATCGATAATCATCGTCGATATTTTAAATCTCGATATATCAATAATCGATATTTTTTCCGGATATCGAATTCGTTTTTTTTTATGAGCTCCCGTTCGACTTCTTCTCGATGATTAGGGCCGCGTTCGCAAACCAAGTTAATTATTACCTGACAGTAGTCTGTTTCAGTCACACATTAATGTTTTGCATGAAGCTATCCTTCACTTTACACTTTACCGAGGGAATTTAACTTGTTTGCGAACGCGGCCTAGAAAGAAAGCAATGAATGAATGAGTAAATCGGCTGTATGGGCTCTGCTCCCTTTGCCTAAAACATAAATAACATATATTTCGATATATCAAAATATCGATATTTTTACACGTTATATATCGATAGCTTTGAATAATATCGATACAATATATATATCGATATATTTTTTCATTTGCCCATCCCTTATGACAGCTGTCATTCTTTTTCTCATACTCCTGCTGGGTTAGCATATATTTTGACAGCGATACTTTAGTTTCGGTCGAATGGCCTTGAACAGGCCAAAACGTTCATGTCCAACAAGGACCGGCCAGAGATAGCCCGGGGCCGAGAGGTCCGGCCCAACAATGTGCGTGCAAATTTGCTATGCCGGGCAAAGACAAGTACACAGAATTTGCCCGCACATTGTTGGGCCGGACATTCTCGGACCGGGCATGCCCTGCACAAGAATGCCGAGCAATTTGTTGGGCCGGACCTCTCAGCCCCGGGCTATCTCTGGCCGGTCCTTGTTGGACATGAACGTTTTGGCCTGTTCAAGGCCATTCGACCGAAACGAAAGTGTCGCTGTCAAAATGTATGCTAACCCCACCGATCAGGTTTCTTATGGTTTATTGTGGTATCAGTTCCCATTCAGCCTGGATCACAGTTTTTAACTCTGTGAGATTTTGTGGAGCTAGAGTTACAGCTCGTACCCGGCGTTTTAGTACGTCCCATAGATGCTCTATAACAGGGATGGCGAACTATTGGCACGCGACACAATATTTTGGGCACGTCACTGCAGATCACAACAACAGAAGTCACACTAATTTTACTTTAATTTAAATTACGCATATAATTGAAACATAGCAAAATGTTCCTATTTTTTGTAGTAGGTAAATAAAGAGTTTACTTAGTATTTATTATTATTATTTTTCTAATAATCACAAAATCAAAATTATTTCATGGCACGTCTATGACCTCAATAAACATTTCTTTAAAAAAAATGGCACGTTGGTACGTAAAGGTTCGCCATCCCTGCTCTATAAGGTTGAGGTCGGGACTCCTCGCTGGCCAATCCAATCGAGGAATCGCAACCTCCTCCATATATGCGGATAACGCAACGGCACGATGAGGACGAGCATTATCATCCATAAAAATGGACCTGTCTCCCATAACAACCAATGCAGGTTGCACATGTGGAACGAGAATTTCTGAGATATAGCGATGTACATTAAGTGCCCCATTTGGCAAAAAACTAACTCCGTACGAGCTTCAGAAGTTATTCCTGCCTAGAACATTAAGGATCCCCCACCGTGTGATGTTACCTCTTCAAAGCACACGTCGGCATAACGTTCACCTTGTCTTCTCAGTACTCTCCGACGTCTGTCTTCACTATGTAGACATATACGGGCCTCATCGGAAAACAGAACCCTACCCCAATCCTCAAATGTCCATAGTAACAAATTTTGCCCAAATCTTAGTCTTGCTACGCGATGCCCACGGAGTAATTTTGGTCCTCTAGCGGGTCTGTGAGAATGTATGTCTGCTTCGATAAGACTTAGTGTCCTCTGTACAGTCCATTTACTAACTCTCACCAATCTTACTTCTTGTAGGTGGTTTTTAGATAATTGTAAGATGTTCGTCGATTTCTAAGATCTTGACTGACAAGGAATCGATCATCCCTCTGTTCCGTACATCTTTTTCTGCCAGAACCAGGCCTTCTACAGAGAGAATCAGTCTCTTGGAACCTCTTCCAAATTCTTTGAACTTTAGAACGTGTAATTCCAAGCCGCCGTGCCCAATGATATACTATATAAACTGAGGTAGATGCGTGATTGACGCTCAAGCTATAGCAAGGCAAATGAGAGGTAAGTGTTCCACTCAAGGAATATACTACTCTCGTCCCACTATAAATTTGGTCGCGCACAGTCACGCACAATCCTACGACTAGTGTACATGTCTCTCTTGAGTAGAATAATCCGCAAAAACATCAAGAAAAATGACATCTTGTGTGTTCCGCTTTTGCAGAAATTATACTGCAACTGTAAAGGATAGAAATGATATCTCATTTCATTGGTAAGTACAGAAATTTTATAATTATGGACATAACAATATTTTATTAATAATAATGCGCTGTTGCCAGTTCGCCGCTTGCCTGAGCGAGACGAACGATGCATTTTGTATGAGAGTGATAGAGAAGACAAAACGAAATGGCCGCGACAGACTCAGCGACTGATTATGGGGATAGTTGGTAATATCGGACCTGTCAATAAATTATATGAACCTATTTAAAAAAATTATATATTTTATTAAATGTACGGAAAATGTATATACATAATTATATTTACATTATTATAAATTTATATATTATATTATTGTTGTATGTATAGTATTATGATCTTATTGTATTTATTTATCTTTTAGTCTCCCTAGAAGCGGATTAATAAGAGAAAAATGGATAGAGATAATCAGAACCCAAAGACGAGAATATGATTGGTTGCCAAGTTTTTACTCTAAGATTTAGACGTATGGTGCAACAGACCAGCAGTTTTGCGAAGTGGACACATTTTCACATTCTTTGTATATATTTAGGAAAAATATCTGTAACATTCTAAATAGTAGTTAATTGTAGTAAACTTTTTTTGTATTATTTGTTATTTCTATATTTTTTGGAATTTGCATAAAAATATCCTGTTTTGAATGTATGTATAAACAATACGTTTGTATAAACAAACGTCACTGACTATATGACAGTTATTTTTTTAGTATGTATCTATGTTGTAGTAATCTTTGTTGTACAGTTGTTTGTTGTCCAGAATAAAAAAAATAAAAATTAAAGACTTAATTTTAAATTACACTACATAATACATAAATAAGTAGCATACCTACTAATAATCTACCTCTATGTTAAATTTCATTTAGAACTGTTCAGCCGTTTAAGCGTGATTGAAAGACAAATGGTCTATTTGTTGTAAAGTCATTGATTATTACATTATATTTATTAGTAAAATAAAAGTTTTAAATTACATATTGTATATTTTATTATTCCAAAAATATTTCTAAGTAAAATATTGAGTGTTCCATTTAGACAATCTTCCCCTAGTTCCTCCGGAGAAGGTCACGCGTCGATGACGTGTCGCAACTTAAAACATATATTTATCTCTTTTTAACAAATGGATTTCGGTATTGAGCTGTGTTTCTCTATCCCTTTCATCGCTTGAATATATAAACGTAAGTAATTAATAGGTAGCTATAGTATTGTTCAAGCTGTTTATTATCTGCATTTAGTATGGGTATAACGTGTCTACTTATAGTACGTCATTGGCCGTGCCACATAACATTAGTCTAAACCTTCATCGAGAAGAGTGGCGACTTTACTAGAGCTAATATTGTGTTGTCCATATCGTAATGAAACTAGTGCACTTGTGCACTACCTACTTCTATTCATCAATAAAGTCGTGAAACTAAGGAATATTTTGTTAATAATAACACAATTGACGATAACATTGAGAAAAAATCCCGCGTTTAGTTGGCGTTTTAAATACAAAATTAGAGAATATTTGTCATAAAACGTAGAAATTTAAATTTGGAATGTTCATTATTAGTGGCCAGCACGCGTAATTGAACATGGAACAACATTCAGAACATAGAATACATATATATAAATTATTTAAATATATACTACAATATATCTTAAGTGCTCGTTTTTTTGCAACATAGTGTATATACCTTGATACCGCCCCGCCAGCCAAGGAGTCTCATGTCAACTACCATTACCTACTACCAACGAGAATAATATAACCACTGACACTAATTTAATTTTAGTTGTAATATGTTTTAATATTTTGGTAAAATATTGTTTCCTACTTTCCTGATATCCTTCCAAATTTCGTATCCTGTAGATAAATTAAACATGACGTTTCCCTACCATAACTTGTATGTGGTATACCTATACCGTGCCACGCCAAATAAAAAAATCTCGATTTTTATAGATTTGATCTTCTGAATATAGATATATCATAAAATATTATGTACCACGTATACTTTTTTGTAATGGATTTTTTTTGTCATTTTTGTCTTCTTCATGTGGTCAATTTTAATAATAGTAGATACCTTCAAACTAAAACACAAAATGTACGTAGGTACTGCGATTATTTTGCGGTCAAATGTCAAAAGCAGACAAATTTCTAAGGAGTATTTTGGCAAATGTCAAATCGATACAGAAGACATCTTTCTTTCTCCGTATACCGCACGATACAGTAAATTATATCGTGTAGTCATGCTAGCACTGCTACTGTCTACGGGTACAAAGAGTATAATCATTCATGCGTAGTGAGAAAGTCCGTTTCTTGACTTAAATACTCAAAGGTTTCTTCTCCCATACTCTACGCGGTATTCACTAACGATATCCCTACACTGGGACCATCGCCTATGTGCGAAGAGGAGACGATGTTGGCCCTCTTTGCGGACGACAGCGCTTATATCACATCTTCCCGGGTTCCCGAGCATGCGGCCCAGAAGATGCAGCGCTTGTTGGACCTGCTGCCTGATTGGCTGGATAAATGGAGGTTGTCGGTGAACGTTGGTAAAACAATGGCACTGATGACCTCTAACAGGAGAATACTACCACCGCCGCTCCGACTGCGAGGTCAAGTCGTGGAGTGGAGCAATACAGTCAAGTACCTGGGGTGCCAGATCGACAGGCGGCTGAACATGCGCGCCATGGCCACTTATGCCGTGAATAACGCTAAGATGGCCGGCGCCATGCTTCGCCCTGTCCTCCGTTCATCACTGCCACTTCGGGTCAAGGTGCGACTCTATAAGTTGTACATCCGCTCCCGCCTGACCTACGCTTCACCGGCGTGGTATGCTCTCCTGTCAGCCACAGGCAGACACCTCCTTCAGGTTGCCCCAGCGCCTCGGATCGGAAGCTTCCAACCTCCTTCCAACTACTAAAAGATTCCACGACACGCCTTGGTGGAAAGCGCACGCGCCGCGAAGACGTGTTGGGGAATCCAGTTTAATCCCGTCCGTGCTGTGATGGTTGTGATTAGTCAGTGATTAATAGGACATATCACGGCCGGCGGGAGCATTCTACCTACCGATTATCGGCTTATTGTTACTGTGACGTCTATAATACTTGACATTGGCGGAATCATCAAGACCCTGATGGAGCCATTTTGAAAAAAAAAAATAGAATAGAAGGTTTCTTGAAGAAAACAGGCCACAGTGTACATATATTCCGTGAAATGAGAGGTTTTCAATCTGACAGTTTAAAAAAAACAAATTGCACGGCAATGATGGGGAACTTAAAAAAATTATAATTATGTCACAGAGCAAAATTATGTTTTGAACAATTTTACTGATTTTCGGCTTGTTGTGATTTTATGCACCTTCACTCTCATTTTTTGGTCTAGATTGACCGGACTATGACGCTACTTTTTGTCCTATACTTTCAGATATACCTAGATATTTTGTAATTATTTGTATGACTAAATTGAAATAACATTGACAAATTTAATAGGTAGGTATGTATATCTAAGTATTATTCATTAGAAAGATTGTTGAAAGTACCTACCAAAGTGCAAGGGCGTAGCCAGGATTCTATATAAAGGGGGACATAATGAGTACCTATCTCACATTAGGTAGTGGAGGTGAGGTAAAAAAAAAAAAAAAATTATAAGTTTTTTTTTTATTAAATTAAATAAAAACCGAACAACCAGAAACAGCTCTTATCGTGCGTGAGATATGGAGCTCGTGAGCATTAGCGACCGACCGCTTATATAGGGGGGGCAGCTGCCCCTCCCTGCCCGTACCTCGCTACGTCCTTGCCAAAGTGCATTATCACTGCTTTTGAATACAATAAACTGCGACTCCTACAATTTCTTTGCTTGGGGTACTGTGCTCAGTGAATGTGACTGAGTGTGGATATTATGCTGTTGTGTGGATAGTGTGTGTTCTGTTACCATGGAGACGGGGTCCCTAGACGCACAGCCTAGACGTGTACCTGCACCAGCTTAGTCGTGCACTGTGTGTTTGTGTCGGAGCCCCGAGCCTCATTCGCAGCTCCGAGCCCTCGTCGCAGCCCCGATGAATCGCTCGAGGACTCCACCCCTTCAGCAGCTTCTTTTCAGCTTAACATAGATACAGTACGTATCATGTAGATATAATATCGTACTGTATAGGTTTCAATAGAAGTAGGGTATTTTTAGTAATTTACTAAGACTTTGACCTGTAGGGTGGCGAGTGATGAACCGTTACGTGGTGGTGTCGCAGCTGGGAGACGGCACCTACGGATCAGTCGTGCTGGCGCGGCGGCGGGACACGGGCGAACATGTGGCCATCAAACGTATGAAGCGCAAGTACTACTCGTGGGATGAGGCCATGAGTCTGCGCGAAGTACGCTCTCTCAAGAAGCTCTCCCACGCCAACATAGTGAAGCTGCGCGAAGTCATCCGCGAAGATGATACGTTGTACTTTGTGTTCGAGTACCTCCGGGCCAACCTGTACCAGTTGCTACACGAGCGACCTCTGGCGGCCGCGGCGTTGCGTAACGTGTTGCTGCAGCTGCTGCGCGGACTGGCTCACATGCACCGCCGCGGATTCTTCCACCGTGACCTCAAGCCTGAGAACGTGCTTTGTGCCGGACCCGAGCTGGTCAAGATCGCGGACCTGGGTCTGGCGCGCGAGGTGCGCTCCCGTCCGCCCTACACCGAGTACGTATCCACGCGCTGGTACCGCGCCCCCGAAGTGCTGCTGCGGAGCCGCGCCTATGGGGCCGCCGTGGATCTGTGGGCACTCGGCTGCATCGCGGCGGAGCTTCACACGGGTCGGCCGCTGTTCCCGGGCAGCTCCGAGATAGATCAGCTGCACCGCATCGCCGCTGTGCTGGGCGCGCCGGACGACCGCGAGTGGCCCGAAGGGCTGGCGTTGGCCGCCGCGCTGCGTTTCCGGTTCCCGCCCGGCGACGCTGTGCCTCTACATCGCGTGGTGCCCCGCGCGGGACCCGCGGCCCGCGATCTGCTCGCCGACTTGCTACGCTGGGACCCTGCCGCTCGCCCGACGGCTGCGCGGGCTTTGCGACACCCGTACTTCGCGGTAGGCGCAGAGCTGGCCGAGCCCCCGCCGGCGGCACCCGTCGCGCCCTCCGTCACGAACTTCGCGGGCGCAGCGCTCGCGCCTCATCCCGCCCCGCCCGCGCCCTACCCCGTCCCACCCGCGCCCTACCCTGTCCCGGCTGCGCCTCTCCCGGCCCCGTCGGCGGTCAGGGACCGTTTCGCCGATATCCTCGGCGATGCGGTGCGACACGAGACCTTGGCGGCGCCCGAGCCCCGCCTGGTGTCGTCCCGCGTGGTGCGTCGCGGTCCGCGCGTGGTGACGTCCCCTCCCGCAGTGGCTACAGCGGCGGCAACCACAGACAGCTCCGGCACGGCGGCGGCGCGCTACCTAGGTGCAGCGAGGTACGTAGCGGGTGCTACTCTAGACACGTCGTTGTTCGCGCAGCTGTCGCGACCGCGGGACGCACCGCTGGACGCGGGCCGGACGCGCGCCGCCGTGGACTGGGCCGCTAAGTATCTGCGGTGACGTGACACCCGTGTTCGTGTGTGTGTGTGTAGTTTATGAACGATCAATGTTTCAAAGTGCTTACAACTTATGTATATATATGTAAATAAAATATTTTTATTTTTATTTTTAGCGCAATCGCAGTGTCTGTTCTTCTTCCTTGTCGGTTCACTCTTGACAGAGCGGTCGTGGTCCTCATTGGTCACTCACTTAATAAAACCACTATTTTTGATTTGAATTATTTTACTTGCAACTTATAACCACACTGTTTGATAATAATTTACACTTGATATAGGTACTTTTAAACTGATTCTTTATTGAAACCTTTGAAACTTAATTAATTGGATGCTAATTTCGACTATATAGCCCAAAGTAACCAAGCAATAATATCTTTATTGAGACTACTTACGCCCTCTATCGAGCAAGTGAGATTTATATAAAATTACTGTAAACTAACTTAGACATTCCGCCCACCAAGGACGCTGTCCTTCAAACAAATTTATATGAGAAAACCATAACGAATTACAAACCATAACAAACTAAAAGAAAACAAAGCAAGTACCTATCACATAAACATCTAAATAAAAACTAAAAACTAAACAAGATCAAACAGCGACCGCCCACCGTGAGAAATTAGTTTGAATTAGAACATTTGGGCAATACACACAATTTGCTTAAAGGTCGCTTTATAAAATTATGTTTAGCTTTGATAGTAACCACTCTAGTAACACCATCCTTTCCGGGGTGCTTCTGATCGATTATACCCAATAACCACTTGGCCGGTGGCATATTATCTTCCTTAACTATAACGACATCACCAATGTCCGGTTCATCTTTGATTGCATTCCATTTGTATCTTCTACTCAAAGTAATCAAGTACTCCTTAGACCAGCGGTTCCAAAAGGATGTTACCATTTTCTGTACCAGTCGCCAGCATTGTACTTGGTTTGTCTTTAAATTACCATAATCCATATCTGCAACTGTGATTAGTGGTTCTCCCACTAGGAAATGACCTGGTGTTAAGGGCAATGGATCATTAGGGTCATCACTGATTTCTGTTAAGGGACGAGAATTCAAACATGCTTCTATCTGTGTCAATGTCGTAGAAAGCTCTTCAAATGTAAGAGTTGAAGCTCCTATAACTTTCCGTAAGTGCGTCTTAGTGGAACGAATACCCGCTTCCCATAGTCCACCGAAATTTGGAGCATGAGGTGGGATGAAGTGCCATCTTGTTCCTTCTGTTATAAGTAGATTCGAAATTTCATTGACTACTTCAGATTTTGCAGCATCAAACATTTCCTTCAATTGTTTATCGGCACCAATGAAATTGGAGCCATTATCGCTATACAAATCTTGACAATGACCTCTTCTAGATATAAACCGGCGAAATGCTGCAATGAAACCTTGAGAGGTCAGATCAGAAACAGCTTCAAGGTGTATGGCCTTAGTGACCATACATACAAACAGACATATATATATCCCTTGTATGATTTAAAGCCTCGACCTGGTGAACAACGGATCTGTACAGGTCCTGCATAGTCGACGCCCGATGACCGAAAGCACTTGCTTGGTCGAAGCCTTACTTCTGGAATCTGACCCATGTATGGTTGATTGTTCAATTTTCTATATCTAGCACATTTAACACATTCTCTGTAATGCTTCTTCACTTGATCCTTTATTCTTATGATCCAATATGTTGACCTGAGGTAGTTGAGCATCAGTTGTGGTCCGCCATGCAATGTCTTTATGTGCGCATCAGCAATTACTAATTTTGTTAGATGACTCTTGGTTGGCAGAATTATGGGATGTTTCATGTCATAGCACACATTTGCTTGATCTATCCTGCCGCCAACTCTTAAAACACCATTTTTATCTAAAAATGGTGAAAGAATATGAAGTACACTCTTCCTTGGTAAACTTTCCTTCCTTCTAATTCTTCTTATATCATCCTCAAATTCTACCTCTTGAGTTTGTTTGATACATTCTCTTAATACTTGATCTAGTTCGTTTGTTGATAATATTGTTGTTATTTCTTCTCTTTCATCTTTAGCTATTTTTAATCTCAAAACTCTTCTGCAATATGCCAAAACTCTCAACATTCTTTGTAAATTTGAAAATCTATTGTATATAAAATCTGATTGTATAGTTGTTGTGAAAACTTTAATGGTTCTTTCTTCTTCATTAGTTGAGTAGTTTACTTTATTTAAGTTCATGTGAGGCTGTTGAAGCCATTCTGGCCCATTCCACCATAGATAATGAGTTGCCAGTTCGGATGGTTGTAGACCTCTTGATGCACAGTCAGCCGGATTCTCACTTGTCGCCACGTGGTTCCATTGATCACAGTCCAACATGGTTGATATTTCTGATACTCTATTGCTAATGAATGTCTTCCATCTATTTGGTAACCCTCTAAGCCAAGCCAAAACTACCGTTGAATCTGACCAGGCGTGAATATTTGTAACAGGTATATCCATAACTTGAGATACCTCGTACAATAGTTTAGTTGTCAGCAATGCTGCACATAATTCCAATCTAGGAATTGATATCTCTTTTTCTATAGGAGCCACTTTAGTTTTCGCAGTGATAAGTCGTACATAAACCTTTTGATAAGGACAAATAACTCGTAAGTATACAACTCCTGCATAAGCCAAACTTGATGCGTCAGCAAATCCATGTAGTTCAAGTTGACAATTTGTTGTACAGTTTAACCATCTCGGAATACCAACATCTTCTAACATTGGGAGTTCATTTTTATAATTCATCCATTCATTAAACAATACATCTGGCAATCTTTCATCCCAATTCAGACCAGACTTCCATAATTTTTGTATAAATATCTTTGCTGTAACTACCACTGGTGCAATCCATCCCATGGGATCAAACAATTTTGATATGTCTCCAAGAACCAGCCTCTTAGTTGGAAATTGTTCGACATTGTGTATGTTGATTTGATATTGAAAATAGTCTGTCTCCTTGTTCCAACGTATACCTAACACCTTCATCAAATTGTCTATCTTCACTTGTACAAATTGATCTGGACCATGATTTGATTTATCTATGTAATCCATTAACTCTTTGCTGTTACTACACCACTTCTGCAGTTGAAATCCGCCAGCCTTCATTAATTTATCCATCTCTTGATATATCTGTACAGCATCTTCGCGTGTCTCGCATCCCGTCATTAAATCATCCATATAGAAATCGGTTTCTGTTATCCCAGCTGCTTTTGGATATTTGTCACGTTCATCCTTTGCCAACTGTTGTAAACTTTTGACAGCCAGGTAAGGCGCTGCAGCAGTACCGAAAGTTAAGGTGAGTAGTTTAAAATGTTGAATTGGTTCATCTGGACTCGATCTCCAAAGAATTCGTTGGTAATCCGTGTCGTCGTCGTGTACACGAACCATTCGATACATTTTAACAATGTCAGCTACTATGCATATTCTATGTCTTCGCCACCTCATCATAATATGGCGCAAATCCTGTTGCAACTTTGGTCCCACCAGCAAACTGTCGTTTAAGGAAACGCCATTAACACCCTTGCATGATGCATCAAAGACCACTCTTACTTTTGTTGTTGCCTTGTCTTCTCTAACGACTGCGTGGTGAGGCAAGTATACGGCAGCGGGATCGTTGATTGCTGTTTCATCAGTGATTTGTGACATATGATTTAACTCAAGATATTCCTTCATGACATTTCTATATTCTGTATATAATTTTGGATTTTTTAACAACTTCTTTTCTAGTAGGTTAAATCTTCTGTAGCAAATATCCTTAGATTTTCCATTTAAACAATTAGGTACTTCATTCTTAGGAAGACGCACAATATAACGACCACCAGAGTCTCTTTCTGTAGTAGACGCATATAGAGATTCACATCGTTCTTCACTTTTGGTTAAAACCTTCTCTAAGCGATTAGGTTCTGATTCCATCTCCCAGAATTTCTTTAATAAGTCATCTTCTTTAAGCTGAAGATGTAGGCTGATAACATTACTTCTCGCTGAGTGCAGTGATGAATTGGCCAAGCCAGATAAAATCGAACCAAAAAGTGTATTCTGAGCTATAATACCTCCTTGTGGACTTTTGATAACTCCTTCCAACAATATCTGGCTGTACACTTCAGCTCCAAGAAGAACATCTATTCTTCCTGGTGATCCATAATCTGAATCGGCTAATGGTAAGTCATTTACCACAGGCCAGTCAGTGATATTGAGGTTCTTTGAAGGTAAATACGACGTTAATGAGCTGAGCACAAATGCATTTACCTCAATGGAGACGCCTGGATCATGCCGTGATTGCACATGAATAGATACCATATACCTTGATCTCGTTTGGTTCTCACCCAAACCCGACACAATACCATTTACTGACATCTTCTTGAGGCCAAGCAACTGAACAGATGACTCAGTGATAAACGAGGTTTGTGAACCTTGATCCAATAATGCTCTCAGAACATGATTACTTCCATTTCTTGATTGAGTTTTGATTAAAGCTGTCGCCAAGAGTACATCTTGACTTTGATTCCTACCCCTTGAGAAATGGGTTGCTATTTGATCTACTTGATTTGATTCATCTCTGCTATCGACATGAAGCAGCGAATGGTGTCTTCGTCCACATCTGCGACAACACGAGCGTTGATAACAATTTTTGACAATATGGCCAGGTGCAAAGCAGTTGAAACATAATTTCAAAGATTTTACGAAGTTCTGCCGATCTTCGCATGATTGTTTGCCAAATTGCTTGCATTGATATAAATAGTGTTGATCAGAACATAATAAACATTTGTTGTAGTTTGGTTTGCTTTCATCTTGCATAGTGGAGTGAAATACTTTATGTTTAGACATATTTTGTTTATTATTGTATTGTATAGTCGGAGCAGTGAATGGCTGTCTATATATACTTTTAGTGGGTTCTAGCATCTCCAAAGTCTTGAATCTTGATTCCATAAATTCTATCAGTTGATTCCATGTAGGTAGTTCATCATCAGATACTGACAGATTTACTTGATTCTCCCATTGTTTGTGAGATTCTTGGTCCAGTTTAGATGTGGTAAGATAAATCATTAGTATGTCCCAAGACTCTGTATTGATACCAAGATTTTTTAGTGCCTTCAAACATGATGACGTTACGTCTAATAAATGCTTAATATTGTTAGCGGATTCTATGACTAATTGTTTTTGTGAAAATAGGTTTCTCAAAATTGCATTTGAATTATAGCGTTTGTTGTTGTATCGTTTGATGAGCAGTTTCCATGCTTCATTGTAATTTAACTCAGTCGTAGATAAGTTACTCAAAAGATTGCTTGCTTCACCACCCAAACTGGTTTTTAAATAGTGCAATTTTTGAACGGCGCTTATATTATTGTTATTGTGTATTAGTGATAAGAACATGTCATAAAACGCTTGCCATTCTTCATACTTTCCTGAGAAATTGGGCAATTGAATTCTAGGCAACTTTATTTCACCACTATTTGTTGTAGTTGGTTGTGATATGACAGTAGGTGGCTGGCGTGCTACTAACTTTTTGATTGCCTCTTTGATATTACATTTATATGCTGTATATAGTTCTTGAAATTCATCATAGGTATCATTTATGAAATATGGAGTTTTTTCGCGATCTGCCTTCTTTACATTAAGCATAATATTTCTATGTTCCGTTTTAAACTCTTCATATAAACTATCCACACATTCCAGCCTCGTTTCTAAGTATGTTTGTGTAATTCTATCTTTAGGAGTCTTTTTGTAATTTTTCTCAGCCTTTTGTAATGTAACAAATCTATCTTCTTGTAATTCCAAAAGTTGATCCATTTTAATTAATTTGTATTTGTTAAATTTTACTTAATTAACTTTTAAAGTTCAATTTTAATTTTATATCACAAGTTAGGATAAGAGTCTATGTTTGTTTAAATTTTAAATTTTCACTTTTTACAAATTTTTCCAAGTTAAAAATTCATAAAATTATTCTAAGTCTTTGGAATGCAACAGAAAATTTTCTAAGTCCATGGAATTTCACAAAATCTTCTAAGTGTATGGAATTGATCACTGAAATTTTACAAGTGTTTTATTTACACAATTTTTGCTAAGTCTTTGAGTTTTATCACGAAAATTTTACAAGTCTTTTTTCACACAATTTTGCTAAGTCCCAAAACACTATGAATTTTTCTAAGTTTTTATTTTTACACAAATGTTCACAAGTCCATTTATTTTGCACTTAGTTTTTGTTTCACTTTGTTCTTTTATTTCACTCACTCACCTGCTTCAGCAGTTCCCGGGTTTCGGCACCAGATTTATGGTCACTCACTTAATAAAACCACTATTTTTGATTTGAATTATTTTACTTGCAACTTATAACCACACTGTTTGATAATAATTTACACTTGATATAGGTACTTTTAAACTGATTCTTTATTGAAACCTTTGAAACTTAATTAATTGGATGCTAATTTCGACTATATAGCCCAAAGTAACCAAGCAATAATATCTTTATTGAGACTACTTACGCCCTCTATCGAGCAAGTGAGATTTATATAAAATTACTGTAAACTAACTTAGACATCATGTTGCAGCAAGATTCCGGGCTGCCGTGATTCGTCCCACGATGGGGGGTAAGGGGAGAACGGAAACAACAACTTATCCGACCCTACTGTCAACCTCTCCTGCACGTGGTGCTCCCTGCGAACGAGGCTCTGGCGACCGAGCAATGGCGGTATATCCATACACCTGGCCGGGCAACCGGCTGGACGAAGCCCCAGCAGCCTTGGGGTCTAAATAACTCCAAAAAGGACTGATGCAGAAGGCAAGGGGAAACCACTGCACACTTTATTTCCCAAGAAAGTCATCATGAAGGCACAGTTAAAGTGTCTGTTACCTGAAGCCATTTCCGAAGTTGAGCCGTAGCGGTCATGTTGTGGTTGAGGGCCCGCCGAGCTCACAGTTTTCAGTTTAGTGATGTTCGCGCGCACCGCTAGTGATGTGAAGCTATCGTGCGCGAACATATTTCCCGGGTTGAAGTTTGCTTCAAGAGAGAGGGCAGATGTTATTGTATGCTCGCCGGATCACGCCCTTCTTGGTATGTATCGACTCCGGGATGGACTGCGACGACACGCCCGAGCAGCCACAGTAGAGGCGGCAGCGTCCGGTCCCTGATGACTACGAGTGCACCCGGCCGCAAGTCCCCCGATGTTTTGCGCCATTTCGTCTTCTGCTGTAGCATCGTTATGTAATCAGTACTGAAACGACTCCAGAAATGTTGCTTTATGTGCTTAATTCGTCGGAATCGTTCCAAACTGTTAATGTTGACATCGGGAACCTGGGGATGCGGAACAGACATGAGTGATCGTCCAATCATAAAGTGAGCAGGAGTGAGAACGGAAAGGTCTAGAGGATCGCATGAAAGAGGAGTGAGAGGTCGTGAGTTGAGGATAGCTTCTATTTGGTATAGACATGTGCTCATTTCCTCATACGTCAAATGAGTTGCATTCAATATCCGCTTCAGATGGTATTTAGTAGATCGCACAGCGGCCTCATAATGCCGTTAAAGTGAGGAGAGTAAGGAGGTGCGAAGGAGAAGGCAATTCCTTCCTGAGCGATGTTACCTGCGACACTCGAAGTGGTAAGAAAGGATTTAAGTTGATTACTTGCGCCAACGAATGCAGTGCCGTTGTCGCAATAGATGGAATTTGGCTTGCCGCGCCGGGCAACGAATCTATTTAATGCAGCTAGAAATGCCTCCTTTGTCAGATCTGTAACAAGCTCCAGATGCACAGCTTTGACAGCCAAACAAACAAATATGCAAACATAACCTCTACCCTTGCGGTCAGCTATCAACATTGGCCCGCAGTAGTCGAAGAGAAGAATTTAAAAAGGGATACTCTAGTTCCGTTCTCGGAGTAGGTAATTGTTCCATAATGGGTTGGATGGAGTGGGCTTTAACCTTAAGCGCTTATTACACTATACAATTTTTAGAAAATCTATTTAGGAAATAGGAAGATGTAATTGCAGTTAGGACAGTTAGCATCCTATTTAGAACAGTTAGGAAGGCCCGACCGCTCTGTTTCCTATTTAGGTTACGGGACGACTAGCTGGCAGTTGGAAGGCGCCCGTGCTTCGCATTAGACGTGTAGCGCGCAGCCACAGAGCAAGTAAAAATGACAACTATTCAATCAGCGGCGGCGGCAATGCCTGCCGAAAGAGAAATTTTATTAAAATTAATAGAAGTTTATAGGGAGATGCCATACCTACATTTACGAGTTTTAGAGGTTTTAGCAGTCTCTGTACGAGATACGAGAAAATTAAACACTTTTATACGAAATTTAAACAATGTTAACTGCCCGCGCCACATATCCACGCTAGTAGTAAGAACATAATCATTCCATAAATGAATAATTTTAAATGTATTGGTTTTGACTATAACTATTAAATTGTAAATCACTTATTATTTGTTTCTTTTGATAGCCTTATAGTCCCAAACTCAGGGAATAAAACTACCCCAAACTGAATAGTGTAAATTTTGGATATTGTGAGATTTTTTTTAAACTTATACTTGTACGAGATTATGTAACGGAAAGTACGAGATATTTGGCAACCTTGGTACGAGAAGAAACATCTGGCATCTGGCAACCCTGCGTCTGTCCGATTTAGTGTAGTGTGATCGCTAGCTTCCTACTTAGATTCCTAACTGTTCCTAATTAGATTTTCTAAAAATTGTATAGTGTAATAGGCGTTTTAAACACATTTGATGCAATTTCTAACTATCTTTTTTGATAAGTTTCTACCTCCCAGGGTCCAATAATTTTGTCTGATCTGAGCTAGAAGCAATGAACGAGTTTTAGGTGGTGATGTTCAAATATTAATTTTGTCACATGATGCTTGCCACACAACAGGATTGGGTGTTTAGTATCGTAATCATATGGAGAATTGTCTAGTCTTCCACCGACACGCATGAGTTTAGACGACGTGTCCAGAAAAGGAGACAATGAAATAAGTTTATTTTTATTTGGTAAAGACTTTTTTGATCTGAGAAGTTCATATTCTTTGGGAAACATATTGAATTGTGCAATACGTAAAATGAAATGTAGTGATGTACGCAATTCCTCACAGGAAAGATAACCGTGTTTTCTATGAGTTTTGTTCCTACAATTATATATAAATCTAAGTATGTATGCTATTGTGTTTTGTAATAAAGTAAGTTTAGAATATTTAAGACATAATGAAGTAAATAATGAATAATTATTATCTAAGTTGGTAACTAAATGTGAAAGTACTTCGGTCTGATCGTGTTTTAATTTTTCATTAGGCATTCCTTGCCAGAATTGTTCCTCATTTAACAAGAACGCAGGACCAGACCACCATAGGGAAGTACTGCCGATAAGATCGGCCTTCACCCCACGGGAAAGCAAATCCGCGGGATTGTCCTTAGACGGCACGTACCTCCACGTATGACCGCTGGTGTTCTCTTGTATGTCATTAACTCTATTGCGAACAAAGTGTCTAAGTAGACTTGACGAGGATGATAACCATCCTAATACTATAGTAGAATCGCACCAGTATATACACTTATCAATATTCAAGGTAATTTAAGATTTGATTTTAGTACACAGTCTTGTCCCTAAGAGAGCGCCGCACAGTTCGAGGCGCGGTATGGTGGTAGGTTTAATAGGCGCGACTTTATTTTTGGAAGCTAAAAGGTGGACGCGCACTAAGCCATCTATACCTACTGATCGAACATTAACGCAGGCCCCGTACGCGCGCTCGGACGCGTCTGTAAATGTGTGTAACTCCGTATATACCGCATTATCACATACAACCCAGCGTTTTATTTGTAAATTGTTTAAAAATGGTAAGGTTGTAGAAAAGGAAAGCCACTGCCTTTATGTCCTGTGTAACTGTATCATCCCAGTTACATTTGTTAATCCACAACTTCTGAATAATTAATTTAGCAAGTACAGTACATGGGCCGACGAGACCTAAGGGATCAAAGATTTGACTGACAATTGATAATATGTTCCGTTTGGTAACGTTATCCTGTAAATTTAAATTTATGGAATATGACAATATGTCCAAATTACACAGCCAATACAAACCTAATGTTTTAGAAACGTTTTTATGACTATCAAAATCTAAAACATTGCTTGAATCATTTTTTATGCTACAGACCTGATTTAAAATTTGCTGACTGTTCGATTGTAATTTTCTTAAATTAAATTTAGCTGAACTCAGAGTAGACATAACGCCTTGACATAATTGTACAGTTTGTTCTATAGTGGAAGATCCGCTTAAATAGTCATCTACATAAAAATCGTGTTGAATTGACCTTTTTATGTCATCGTCAGTACATTTTGATCCTAGGATAACAAGGCACTTAGTAGCAAGATAAGGTGCAGAAGCAGTACCATAGATCACAGTATTTAGCGTGTATGTTTTAATAGCATGTTTGGGATCGAACCTAAAAATAATCTGTTGTAATGAGCGTTGATTTGGTTCCAATTCTATCTCTCTGTACATGTTTTCAATGTCTCCTGAAATGACATATTTATGTTGTCTAATTCGTAGTTATATAGATAAGAGGTCGTCCTGTACTGTCGGTCCGACTCTTTGTATGTCGTTTAGAGATTTACCTGTCGTTGTAGATGCTGACGCGTCAAACACAACTCTTAATTTAGTTGTAGTGCTCGACTCGCGTATAACTCCGTGATGTGGTAAGTAGTAATTTGTATTTTTATGTGTTTTGTTTGTATTTTCACTCATATGACCTAAGCTAAGATATTCGTTCATGAAATTTATGTATCTTTGTCTGTATATAGGATCTCGGTTAAATTTACGTTCTAATGATAAAAAACGACGCTTTGCCATGGAACGAACTCAATGTCTTATTCCGTGAAGATTTCCTTTTTCACCGCTTGTCAGGAACTCGGGATTCGACGCTGTGTTATGCGATGCAAGTTAGGGTGGGTCAAAACAATTTTTTTCCCCAAATACTTTTGTAATAGTGAAATTATATTGTCTTACAAGTTCAATATTATATTATTAATTTATTTTCAGTGTAATAGCCCGCGCATAGATCCGCAAGTTTAATATAAAGTAATACAATAGTGACAATAGACATCGACACCCTAAACCAAGGAAAATAATACTATTTGTAAACAAAATTCATATTATTGTGTTGGTAATGAGAATTAGTGAGATTGTGCTATAATTTTTGTTTTTATAACTTTAAAGTGGGTACTCTTGATCATCACAGGCTTATCGTATAGCGCTGTTGTTTGACTAAACTTTTAGTGTGACAAATATATTATTACAGTACGATACTGCACCATGCTTAATACTCGTTACATTATTTTCTCTTTAATAAATAATGATTTACGAAGACGTTATGTTATGAATGGAATAGATTACAACTTAAAATTAGCAGGATTACTATCAAGGAACCATTATTTTTAGATATTGCCGAACTGGTGTCTCGAAGAGTGGAAGATATTTAAAAAAAATCGTCTCATTATATGGTTTCTCACACGAGAGTCATTCAGCTATTAAAGGCTTATCATTTAAAGTGCAAAAACCTTATCAAATCATTAAAAAGATTATCTGCTGATCAAAAAATATTTTTCTACAAAGCAGCAGAGTTTTGTTCGACATTTGTTCTTGTGAATGTAAAGAAATTGAACTTTGCTGTTGTCCAAGAGAAAATAAGGTACCAAAAGAAGAGCAGATGTTTTTGTTGGATCAAAGACAGCATAGAAAGATGCAAATTGGTGGAATAGACCGCATTCTTACAGCTAAATTACAAAAAAACCTTCTAAGGTTAAAAAAATATATTCGAAAATCAAGATAAGTGTGATACCGAACAGCAGGACTTGGCGTCATCTTCTAGTGATTTGTCAATTTGTCTAGTCATTCAGAATCAATGCAATATTTCTTCACCTGATAAGCTAATCTTACCTTCCCCTTCACAAACAAACAAGAAAATAACAAAATCAGTTAAAAATTTGCCTATGCTGGCAAAAACCTGCGACCTTACGGTATTTCTGACAGGGCAGCGATTGTTGCATGATATATCTTCGGATATTGAAGTGGTTGATAAATCTAAAATTTGCAGAGCAAGAAAGAAAGAACGAAATTAATGTCTTTATGCCACTTTATGCAATAAAAAATAAAGAGAAGGTTTAATAAGAGCGAAACTTGCATCCAGAAAACTGATGTCTCTATTTGAGAGTAAACAAGATTTTGTGGCCAAAATATAATAATGTTTTGTACGAAATAATATGCTATATTAATTGTTTTTGCATTTTATGTAATATTTATATAATTTATAGTAATGTTTGATTGTATCGTAATAAAATATGTAAGTTTAAATAAATGTTCTTTTTTCGAAAATTCCCAAAATTTCAAATCACATGCGCGGGCTAAAGATATGACTTATTTTAACTTTTTATTAACAATTATTATTTGTTTAGACCTAAGACAACATAATATTACTATTAAAAGATGATTCAATAAAAAATAAAAAACTCCATACATAAGTGACCCACCCTAATGCAAGTGTCGGAACGGCGACGAAGTCCAGGCTTGAAGACGAATAAGTATGTTGCTTCTCCTCGGCAAGTAGTTATATTGGAACGAACGTACAATGTCTTATTCTGTGAAGATCTCTATTTTCACCGCTTGTCAGGAACTTATTCGACGCTGCGTTATTTTAATATTTATAAAATTAGGTTAGGTTAGGTTACGACGGCCACCGGTAGGGTCCCACTTCCTCGTAGATGGGGTCCGCGTCGAGTTCAAGTCCGGGATGAAATATCTCGGACTGGTGCTCGAAGGTCGCTGGAGCTTCCGGGAACACTTTCGTCTCCTGGCCCCCCGGCTCATGGGAGCAGCCAATGCCCTCGGGCGACTGCTGCCCAATCTCGGGGGTCCGAGTGTGGGATGCCGCCGCCTCTATATGGGAGTGGTGCGATCGATGGCTTTGTACGGCGCCCCGGTGTGGTACAACGCCCTGGTGGCTAACGAGCAGAACAAGGCCCTGCTGCGAAGACCGCAGCGGGCAATAGCCACCAGAGCTATCCGGGGCTATCGCACCATCTCTTACGAGGCGGCGTGCGCGCTGGCGGGGTCGCTACCCTGGGATCTGGAGGCGCTGGCCCTCGCGTCAATGTTTGATTGGCGTGAGGACGTCAGGGCCAGGGATTTGCGACCTACGCCAGCAGAGACGAACTACCGGAGACTCCGTTTTTGGCGGCTGGTGATGGCCGAATGGCGGGAGCGCTTGGAGCGCCCCACCGCCGGCCACCGGACCGTCGAAGCTCTCCGCCCCGTCATTGACGATTGGGTGGAGAGGCGACATGGACCCCTCACCTTCCGGCTGGCGCAGGTGCTCTCGGGACATGGGTGTTTCGGGAAGTACCTGTGTCAGATTGCCCGGAGGGAGCCGACGGCGCAGTGCCACCACTGCGACGGCTGCGACGAGGACTCGGCGCAGCACACGCTGGAGGAGTGCCCCGCATGGGCCGAGCGGCGCCGGGAACTCGCCGCAGCCATTGAAGAAGACGTGACGCTGCCGGCCTTGGTGAAAGCCATGGTCGGCAGCGAAGAAGCTTGGGCGGCGGCCTCCTCGTTCTGTGAGGAGGTCATGTCGCAGAAGGAGGAGGCGGAGCGGCAAAGGGAGGGAGATCCCGAAGCCGCTGATATCGCCAACGGCGAAGGGGAGTGCGCCGGCGCCAATACCTCCAGCTGGCACTCCCATAACTCGGGTCTCTGGCGGTCGGTGGGGGGGTCCACCGGCCGCATCCATCTAACAGAGATCGCGAGGGCAGGCGCAGCAGTGGTACTCCCTGCTGCGCCTGAGCAGAATGAGGTGGGGCCTTGCGGCCACCCGGCGGTGGGTCGCGGAAGAATGCTAACGCGTCCCCGTGGCCCGCCGACAAACCGGCGCGACGGAGTACCGTGGGGTTTTAGTGGGTTAGAGTCCCACATAACCCGTTCCCTCACCCCCGAGGGCGCGGGTATGCATGATGCATTTCCCCACGTAAAAAAAAAAAAAAAACTCTCCGGTGGCGGTTGAGGGGGAAATCAGCCGCTGCTCAACCGGGGACCAAGGTGGAAGGCGCAGCAGTTTGTACTCGCTGCTGCGCCAGCTCTGGGTAAAACCAGAGCGAGATGGGGCCTTACGTCCACCCGGCGGCGGGTCGCGGAAGAATGCTAACGCGTCCCCGTGGCCCGCCGACTAACCGGCGAGATGGAGTACCGTGGGGTTTTAGTGGGTTAAAGTCCCACATAACCCGTTCCCTCACCCCCGAGGGCGCGGGTATGCATGATGCATTTCCCCACGTAAAAAAAAAAAAAAAAAAAGCTGCCCCCCCCGGGGGTGCCCGCCTTGTCGTGGCGGGGGGGCTTAGTAACCGTGGTAGTGCTCGTCACACTATCCACGGTGAAGCTAAGCGGCACCCGAGGTGGAGCCGCTGCGCAGGGGTTCTGTGGGTTTGGCAGGGCTCTTCGCGCATGCGGCTGGAGGCGGACGCCGGTGACGCTTGCGCTGCCGGTCGAAGCATGACCCGACTGCACTTTCCATCGCAGTCGGGTCGCCGCGGTCTCCGGTGGCGGTTGAGGGGGAAATCAGCCGCTGCTCAACCGGGGACCAAGGTGGAAGGCGCAGCAGTTTGTACTCGCTGCTGCGCCAGCTCTGGGTAAAACCAGAGCGAGATGGGGCCTTACGGCCACCCGGCGGCGGGTCGCGGAAGAATGCTAACGCGTCCCCGTGGCCCGCCGACTAACCGGCGAGATGGAGTACCGTGGGGTTTTAGTGGGTTAAAGTCCCACATAACCCGTTCCCTCACCCCCGAGGGCGCGGGTATGCATGATGCATTTCCCCACGTAAAAAAAAAAAAGAAAGAAGGTTAGGTTAGCTGCCCCCTGGGCCCCCCTGGGGGTGTCGCCTTGTCGTGGCGGGGGGGCTCAGTAGCCCCGGGTTCTGTCCCGGGGTGAAGCCAAGAACACCCGAGGTGGGTGGGCGCGGTCTTTTTGGGCCGCACACCCCACAAAACCGCTCCGGACCGACTCTGGATCAGAGTCTAGCCGGATGCGGTTGGCGACGGGTCCGGTGGGTGCTTAAGTGCACAGCCGGACGGGCAGTTGCAAACTGCCGCCGTTGGCAAACCCGTAAACCCTGGAGTCTGGTGATGAAGGGGAACGGGGGCCTTGGCTTAACCGCCTGGGTCGCGAGGAGACAACCTCTATAAAAAATCCCTCAATTCCAAGCTTTGGGCGCGGCGAGGGAATGCATGGCTGATGAGTGAGATCAGTCTTTAGCGCCCCCCCCCAGGATACCGGCCGACCTCCTGGGGTATTAAGCTTACCCGGGTGCAGAGGGCACCGCCCGGGCCGACCTTTTATATCCCTCCTGCTCGTGGGAATCTTATGGATAAACTTATAACAAAAGAATGTTACGTAAACCTCGGAGAGAGGGTAGACGGTGAGAGCCGAAGGAGTCGGTCGAAGAGAAGGAGGCCGGAGGAGCCGGTCGTGGAAACCGCGTCGATGCTCCTCGATAGAGTCGCGGTCCGAGAGAGGTCAGTGCCGAGACTCGGCAATGACACTGTAAACGACGTGGGCACATATTTGCATAAGACGAGGGAGATAAAAAAAAACATCTCGGAGATTGCCAATCCGGAAGATTGTGACGGTCTCCATCGTAGTATAAATACAATGGACATCAGCGTCGAGATGATTGCCAATCCCTGCAGGACGAGAGATCGCTGCGAGGTCTGCGGATCGCCAACGATAGTCTCGTCCAAGAGGTGGCAGAGCTTCGCCGTGAGGTGGCGGAGCTCCATAGGAGGCTGGACGAGGTCACCTCAGCTCCAGCAAGACGGATTCCTACCGTCTCCCGGGGGACAATAACTGACTCCCGGGAGGAGGAAGCCGTCCCTCCAGCAAAGGCTGCGAGGAAAAAGGGGGGGGCGTCTGTTCCTGCGACAGTGCCCCAAAAAGTAAGAAAGGGTCCAATGGCACCCCCGTCCGCTCCGCCTAGCGGCGAATGGACCCTGGTGGGCAAAAGGCCCAAGAAGAATAAAAAAGAGAAGGCTCCACCCGCCAAAGCCCAAGGAAAGAGGGAAAAGGTGGGGAAGAAGAAAAAGGTGGCGAAGCTCAGGACCCCTCGCTCCGCGGCTGTGGTTATTACACTGCAGCCCGCGGCCTGCGAAAGGGGCCTGACTTACGCGGAAATCCTGGCCCAGGCCCGGGACAGCATAAAGCTGGAGGACCTGGGCATCGATGGCTTGGCATTTAAGCATGCCATCACCGGGGCTCGGATTTTCGAGGTCTCCGGTGATGACGGTGCCGCCAAAGCCGACTTGCTTGCAGGGAGGCTGAAACAGGTCCTGGGGGAGGAGGTCGTTCGGGTGTCCATGCCCATTAAATACGCAGAAGTGCGAGTTATGGACCTGGACGAGGCCACAACGGCCACTGAGGTGGTGCAGGCGATTGCCACAACTGGCGGCTGCTCGCCCGCAGATATAAAGGCGGGAGAGATCCGGCGTCGCAACGCGACTGCGCCCGGGTCTCTATGGGCGAAGGTCCCCATTGCCGCGGCCATTAAGCTGGCCGAAGCCAGAAAGGTGTTGGTGGGCTGGACGGCAGCGCGAGTCATCGTACTGCCGCCGCGGCCCCTGCGATGCCACAAGTGCCTCGAGTTGGGGCACACGCAGGCCCGTTGTACGGGCGCGGTCGACCGCAGCGGTTTGTGCTACCGCTGCGGACAGCCCGGCCACAAGGCGGCAAAGTGTTCCGCCAAGCCGCATTGCCCAGTGTGCGAAGCGGCTGGCAACTTGGCGGACCACATAATTGGAGCCGCAAAATGCACGCCCCCCAAAGCACAACGGGGGGCGCCGCGCAGGGGCTTCCAGCAAATGGAGGCCCAAGAGTCGCCCTCGGCGACGGGCGCTGGTACTTGATACCAGCGCCCCTCTTGTCTCTGGCGGTCGGTGGGGGGGTCCATCGGCCGTACCTAACAGAGGCCACGAAGAAAGGCGCAGCAGCGGTACTCCCTGCTGCGCCTGGGCGCTTGCGCGCCCACGCATTTAACAACTCTCTGTGAGATGGGGCCTTACGGCCACCCGGCGGCGGGTCGCGGAAGAATGCTAACGCGTCCCCGTGGCCCGCCGACTAACCGGCGAGATGGATAACCCTCCCCCTCACCCCCGAGGGAGCGGGTATGCATGATGCATTTCCCCACGTAAAAAAAAAAAAAAAAAAAGCTGCCCCCCTGGGGGTGTCGCCTTGTCGTGGCGGGGGGGCTCAGTAGCCCCGGGTTCTGTCCCGGGGTGAAGCTAAGAACACCCGAGGTGGGTGGGCGCGGTCTTTTTGGGCCGCACACCCCACAAACCGCTCCGGACCGACTCTGGATCAGAGTCCAGCCGGATGCGGTCGGCGACGGGTCCGGTGGGCGCTTTAGTGCGCAGCCGGACGAGCAGTTTACAACTGCTCCGTCGGCAAACCCGTAAACCCCGGAGTTGGATGTTGTTGATCATGTCCTAGCAGTCCAGCGATGAAAGGGAACGGGGGCCTTGGCTTAGCCGCCCGGGTCGCGAGGAGTCAACCTCTATAAAAAATCCCTCAATCCCAACCTCTAGCGTGGCGAGGGGATGCATGGCTGATGAGGTGGATCAGTCGCTAGCGCTCCCAGGGCACCGGCCGAAACCCTGGGTGTAAGTAGGCTTACCCGGGTGCAGGGGGCACCGCCCGGGTGGACTTCCTTTCCCCCCATACTCGTGGGAATAACATGGAATCGAGCTCAAATTTAAAAAAAAATAACAAAAGTAGCGTGAGTGAGCCTTCAAAGGCTGGCTCGTTGTTGGTGGCGAAGGTTGCCACTCACGCTGCGGGGAAGGACGTGGGAGGGACTGGGGCGAAGACTCGCAGCAGCTCCTCGAAGAGGAGACGAGTGGGGGAGTTGAGCTCCTCCGACTCGGAATTGGATGTCGTCCGTGGGGGCGGCGACCCGCCGGTCGCCGCCCGCA
The DNA here is from genome assembly GCA_963924495.1 of Nemapogon koenigi. Taxonomy (NCBI): domain Eukaryota; kingdom Metazoa; phylum Arthropoda; class Insecta; order Lepidoptera; family Tineidae; genus Nemapogon; species Nemapogon koenigi. The sequence continues at coordinate 32,051 of OZ004640.1, read as the reverse complement.
GGGACGACAGCCAAGTAGTAGCCCCAGGAGGGCGCGATGGCCGCCCCACGGCGGATGCGGTGCGGTCAAGATCGCCATCCCTAAGGCGCACGACGGCGAAAAAGACCGCCAACACCGTTACGGGAATGGTAAAGGTCAGCGACGCGTACGAGAGGCTCCTGGTGACGCGATCTGTCATCCAGGAGTCTGGTCCTGACCGGGTGGCCCTCCAGCGCGCCCTGGACGAATCGGTGGCCATCATCAAGACGGTCTCCGCATACTCGGGAAGCCTGCATGGAAAGTTCCAGCAGGCTCTCAACGGGTCTGCGGAGACCTTGACAGTGGTAATGGAGGGTGTGGGCAAGCTTTCGGAGCCACCCAGATCAACCGAGGTGGTGGAGCTCCGAAGCCAGGTGGAGACACTGACAGGGGAGGTGGCACGGCTCCGAGAGGTGGCCAAAAAGGCAGCTGAGGCCGCCTTAAGGTATGAAAACGCCCTCAACTCCGGGCCCGCTCCGACCGAGCCGTCGAATCCTGAGGGGGCCCTCACGTCTTCGGCGATCCCCTCTTGGCACACAATCTCGGGTGGCAGGGCCCTGGAGCTGTCCGGTCCGGACAGAGCCGAGAAGGCGGACCTGCTCGTGGCCGAACTGCAGAAAGTGTTCGGGCCAGAAGAGGTGCGAGTGTCCAGGCCCATTAAATGCGTCGACGTACGCATTACGGGCCTGGATGACGAGACCACGCCCGAACACGTGGCACGGGCAATCGCGGAGGTCGCCGGCTGCAGCACTGATGCAGTAAGGGTGTCAGATCCGTAGCGAGTAGGCACTACGGATGTGCAATATTTTAAAATAAAAGATGAAGTTAATTTACAAAAGGTATAATATTTAAAAGACAAGGTAGAATAACAAAAGAAATTACTAATTAGATAGGTAGGTAGGTAGTCAGGGGTGAGGTCGAGTTCGGCCTAGAATTTAGCTACAGTACGCCTGCAATAAAATACCGCACTGTCCTCAATCGGCTGTGCGCGGTGGTAGCACGTTTGTTCCTCGCGGTTGTTCGACCGGGGGTCTTTTCTGCGCTGCACTCGCAGAGAGTCTTGTGCTGCACACGCAGAGGCTCCAGTGGGTAGCAGTGGCAGGCGGAAGGTGTAGAAGTAGGCTGAGACACGTATTACTAGCCGTAGGCTGGAACCCTGGAATTTGCATCAGACGATTTTGATAGTGCCCAGGTTCGCAACTTGACTGCAACATCAGCACGAGTGAGAGAAGCAATGACGGTATGACATGCTCAAATTAGCTACTCATGATGTGGCAATCCAGGTGCAAAACAGATATTAAGCAGATGGACTTTACAGAAGGATTAATTAGCAAAGATAGGTATTAGGTACATATTAAATAGTTTAAATGACAATAGAAATATAATTATTATAGTAAGCGAAAATAGTAGGCAATATAGCTATAAGCGAATGAATGAGCGTAAGCAAGTAGATGATATTGGCACGGCTTTGTCCATGCTATGCAACTTACAACAACAAACATTAAATGCACAACTTACCCAATTATTAAGGGGTTCCTCACTTAGTTTAGTATTTATATATAGTATAATATATTATAATTTAGAAATATGGTAGCACTTGTGGATAGTTGTCGATTTCGTTGCGGAAGTGACCGTTAGGAGGTAGAAATGAAAAATATTTCATTTTTAGGTCAAGTGATATTTTGAACGGTTAGGTGGGTTCCGTAGAATATACTTTATTTATATTTATTTCTTAGTTTTATTTTAACGCACAACGTTACAAGGGTGGGCGACATCCGCGGCCGCACTCCGGCCAGAACCGGAACGGTCTGGGCGCGATGCCCGGTGGCGGCGGCGGGCCAGTTGTCAAAGCAGGGCCTCTTGCTCAACTGGTGCAGAGTAAAGGTGACGGTGCTGCCATCGAGGCCTCTCATGTGCTACAAATGCCTGGAGAGGGGCCACGCTCGCGCCCAGTGCCAGGGGGTCGACCGCAGCGATACATGTTATCGCTACGCCCAGAGAGGACACAGAGCGGCTACGTGTTCCGCCACGCCGCTCTGCCCGGTCTGCCAGTCGGCAGGCAGGCCGGCAAACCACTGCACGCCCCCGAAGAGACAAAGAGGTCGGAAAGCGGCAGCTGCATTTGCCCCAGCTGCCGCTGGGCCGCAAGCCCCTGAGGAGATGTCGGTGGATCCACTACAGGCCTCCGGCTAAGGCATCTCCTCCAGGGGAATCTGAACCACTCCGCGCGGGCTCAGGACTTATTCCTGCAGTCCGTGGCGGAGTGGTCAATTGACGTGGCGGTGGTCGCCGAGCCCTATGTTGTCCCCCCCAGACATAACTGGGCGGGCGACACTCAGGGCTTGGTGGCCATAGTGAGTTCTGGCGCCGCCGACGTCCCGCCTCTCGACGTTATTGCGAGAGGGCAGGGATACGTGGCGGCCCAGTGGGGTGGTGTTTGTTTGGTCGGGGCATACTTCTCCCCCAATAGAACCCTCGCCGCACGGGTTCTGGACTGGAGGGTCCTAGAGGGGGTGGAGACACTGTCGGTTCGACCTCTCCGCCCCCGGGGACGGCTCGGGCGCTGCTCGTCCGGACGGTACCGGAGACGAACCGCGAAAGCGGTGGATACTCCGGCGTCTGGATCGGGCGGCGCTAAAGGAGGCCTCCATAGTCTGGGCCTGGCGGCCCCGACCGACAGACATCGACCCCGATGTAGAGACGGCGTGGCTCCGGGAGGCCATGTCGCAGATATGCGACACGGCCATGCCCCGAGCCGGAAGGCATCCGCCGAGGCGGTCCGTGTACTGGTGGTCGCAGGAGATTGCGGACTTGCGCACATCGTGCGTCGGTCTGCGCCGCCAATACGCGAGACACCGGCGCAGGCAGCGGAGGGACATCGCGCAAGATGGCCCGCTGTACGACGCCTACAAGGAGGCGAAGCATAATCTGCAGCGGGCCATCCGCCTGGCGAAGACCCGGGCTCGAGAGGAGCTCCTGGAGACCCTCGATCGGGATCCTTGGGGGCGTCCCTACAAAACGGTGCGAGGGAAACTCCGCATCGGGGAGCCCCCAATAACGACGAGTCTCCAGCCTCGGCTGCTGGACGAGGTGGTGTCCGCTCTTTTTCCGGGGCGGATCGCATACGATCCCCTCGACGAGGCGCCTCCGGAGGAAGAGGACAACGAAGCAGGCGAGGTTCCGGCTGTCACGCCGAAAGGAGTTGAAGGCGGCCACCGACAGGCTCCGGCGGAAAACAACGGCGCCGGGGCCTGACGGAATCCCGGGACGCGCCTGGGTTTTGGCCATGCCGCAACGGGGGGGTCGGCTGAACCGGCTGTATGACGCGTGTCTGCAGTCCGGCCGGTTCCTTACTGAGTGGAAGACGGGCAGACTCGTCCTTCTGAGGAAGGAAGGGCGCCCCGCGGACTCTCCCTCTGCTTATCGCCCCATTGTGTTGCTGGATGAGGCGGGAAAACTGTTCGAGAGAATAGTGGCTTCCCGCCTCTTGACGCACCTGAGCCGTGTCGGTCCCGATCTGTCAGACCACCAGTTTGGTTTCCGGGAAGGCCGATCGACACTGGACGCGATCACTCGCGTGCGGTCCTTCTCGGAACAGGTGGTCTCCCGGGGCGGAGTGGCGGTGGCGGTGTCGCTCGACATTGCCAACGCCTTTAACACTCTGCCCTGGGACCGCGTCAGAGAGGCGCTCTGCTACGCGGACGACACACTGCTCTTGTCCGGGGGTAGATCCTTCGAGGAGTCTGCCCGTCGCGCTACGACGGGGGTGGCACTGGTCGTCGGTAGGATTAGGAGGGTGGGACTCAAGGTGGCCCTCAACAAGTCGGAGGCCCTGTGTTTTCACGGGTGCCAACGACGGCCATCGGTAGGGTCCCACTTCCTCGTAGATGGGGTCCGCGTCGAGTTCAAGTCGCTGGAGCTTCCGGGAACACTTTCGTCTCCTGGCCCCCCAGCTCATGGGAGCAGCCAATGCCCTCGGGCGACTGCTGCCCAATCTCGGGGGTCCGAGTGTGGGATGCCGCCGCCTCTATATGGGAGTGGTGCGATCGATGGCTTTGTACGGCGCCCCGGTGTGGTACAACGCCCTGGTGGCTAATGAGCAGAACAAGGCCCTGCTGCGAAGGCTATCGCACCATCTCTTACGAGGTGGCGTGCGCGCTGGCGGGGTCGCTACCCTGGGATCTGGAGGCGCTGGCCCTCGCGTCAATGTTTGAATGGCGTGAGGACGTCAGGGCCAGGGATTTGCGACCTACGCCAGCAGAGACGAACTACCGGAGACTCCGTTTTCGGCGGCTGGTGATGGCCGAATGGCGGGAGCGCTTGGAGCGCCCCACCGCCGGCCACCGGACCGTCGAAGCTCTCCGCCCCGTCATTGACGATTGGGTGGAGAGGCGACATGGACCCCTCACCTTCCGGCTGGCGCAGTGCTCTCGGGACATGGGTGTTTTTATTATTATGCGTTTTGCGCAGGAGGTGGGGAAACTACCGTATTCGGCCGCCGTCTTTTTCCGCAGGGCAGCTTGCTTCGCCAGTTCATCGGCCCTCTCGTTTCCGGGAGTGCCGATGTGCGCCCTTAGCCTACTGGCTAAGCTGTACTCAGCTTGACGTCACGCCCCTCTGCACGAAGGTCGGAGATGTTTTGCCTTACAGCAAACGCCAGTGGGTGAAGAGTTTCGGGGCTAGCCAGCAAATCCAGTGACGATCTAGAGTAACTGAAAATGCTGGCCACTTCCTCCTTGCTCTCCAGCACCTGACGTTAGGTTAGGTTAGGTTAGGTTAGGTTAGGTTAGGTTAGGTTAGGTTAGGTTAGGTTAGGTTAGGTTAGGTTAGGTTAGGTTAGGTTAGGTTAGGTTAGGTTAGGTTAGGTTAGGTTAGGTTAGGTTAGGTTAGGTTAGGTTAGGTTAGGTTAGGTTAGGTTAGGTTAGGTTAGGTTAGGTTAGGTTAGGTTAGGTTAGGTTAGGTTAGGTTAGGTTAGGTTAGGTTAGGTTAGGTTAGGTTAGGTTAGGTTAGGTTAGGTTAGGTTAGGTTAGGTTAGGTTAGGTTTTTTTTTTTTTTTTTTTTTTTTTTTTGTGCCGCCTTTAAGGCACTCTCGTTCATTTTTGTTGCTATTTATTTTGCAACAATTGTTTCATTTATTTGTTTTTATCTTTAATTTAATCTTAGCTAGTTATTTTACAATATTCATTTCAAAATTTTGTTAGGTTAGGAGCAACACGCCAGTGCATACGCTGAAAGGCCACCCTGTGACATACGACTTCATCATACTAAAAAAAAAATAATTAAAATTGTCATATGTTTGATGAGAGCCCAACATTGTGACTCTGCAGCTATTATTTGAATTTTATGGAAGCTTGTTGGAGTATGTACATAGGAGAACCCATTGGTACATGGCCAAGGCAGGTCACTCATTGCAATAATCGCCTGATTTCCAGTGAACTAAACCTATGGCCACCAACGCACTCCTGTTGTAATTTTATGTTAAACAACCCTATCAGAATTTTATGGAAGCTTGTTGGAGTATGTACATAGGAGAACCCATTGGTACATGGCTAAGGCAGGTCACCCCTTGCATTAATCGCCTGATTTCCGGTGTACCAAGCCTACGGCCACCAACGCACTCCTGTAGTAATTCTATGTTAAGGTTACCCAACCCAAAATCTTTTGAATTTTATTGAAGCTTGTTGGAGTATGTACATAGGAGAACCCATTGGTACATGGCTAAGGCAGGTCACTCATTGCAATAATTGCCTGATTTTCGGTGTACCACGCCTACGACCACCAACGCACTCCTGTAGTAATTTTATGTTTTAAGGTTACTCAATTTTATTGAATTTTGAATCAATTTAACTCTGTCCTTGTCCGGTGGTCCCAGTCTGTATGAACACTGCATGCATTGTTCGGCACCCAATCCTATAATTTTCCTAGCATTATACCCAAGGGCCTGTCTAAATGCCTACAGAGAAAAGTACACCAACCCATTATAGGGGATATTTATGAATAAGACAATTAATATCACTTTCACTATACATATCGACCAAGATAAGTTCCAAGCTGGCTGAATGAACAAACATCATTCTACTTTGCGGTATGTTTGTCATTCATCGTGGACAACACTAGTGCATAACTGACTGAGGATATTATTATACTCTTTGGACTAAGTCATCGTCATCTGTCATTGCAACTAAAGAGGCGTGGCTTCGTTAATTTATCCCAAAAAACAAAACATTTATTAATAATTCTAACTCAAAACTACAATACATTACAATATCGTGACTAAACTAAATAGTTAATTAGTTACACAAATAATTTATGCCATACGCGGTTTGTCATTAACTAAGTCCATGAAACTAGAACCCGAGATCGAGATCAAGTCCGGCACGAAAGGTAAGTGAGTGCAGCAGGTAAACAATCCATTATGGTAACATAAGTACAAAGTAATTATTGACTTTCTTCTAGCTCCTGCTCAATATGAGACCGTGGTGGTCCTGCACTATAGAGGTTGTAGTGCATCTTATTTACAATGAACACTTTATCAATAATTAATCCATTTTTATTCCAGCTGTCTACCCAAACCCGCACGCCGGTCCTGTGCCCGTATCACTAAGGTAGATATGACACATCAAACGTTATTTACATTTACATACTTCTATATATAATCTATTCCAGAACCCAAACTAATATTTAGATGTTACATTTCAGCTCCTGCTATTACCCAAGGAAGACACTGTGTGCCGGGCTGATACTACATATAAATGCAGTATCACATAATATCATTATGTAAGTATACTACACTTAGTTTGGTTTATCTCAGATTATGTGAACCACTGACTACACTAACTAAGTGTTGTGCTTCTGCAGTGCTGTAGATCCATTCTTCATGGCTGTTTTGCGAATGATGTTCTCTGCATAGTTCAGGAAAGTGTCCATGGTGTCTTTGTTCTCCATCATTGCTTTGAAGTTGTGGCTGGCCACTTGTATCCCCAGTCTAATTTCAAGTTCTGTGCGTTGCAGAGAGTATATTGGACAATCTTCCAGGAGATGTTGAATGCTCTGAGTAATTAGGTTGTCACAGTCACACGCAGGAGATTCCTTTAGCTTGAATCTGTGTAGGTATTGTCCAATACCACCATGTCCGGTCAGCAACTGAGCCCTTATGTTGTACATGTTTAATTTTCTGATAGTTACATAGGCCTGCGTGACATTCGGAAAGAATAACTTGGTAACTTGTCCCGTGTTAGAGTCACTGTAGGTGTTTTGCCAGGCTGCAAGTGTTCTCTGTCTCAGAAGTCTCTTTATGTGGGAGACAGGCACACTGTCATAACTCGGTCGACCTTTTATTTTTGTTGCGAGTTTTGCCAGTTCGTCGGCTCGCTCATTTCCCTTTACACCAATGTGGGCCCTGATCCAGTGGAGGTTGATATCTCTGTGTCTTTTGTGATGTTCTATTAAGCTTCTCCTTATATCGGACACAAGGGGGTGTACATTTCCAGGATCAGTAATGGCCTCCAGAGCTGATCTGGAGTCACTCACTATATTGGCTCCCTCCAGGTCTGTCCTAATAGCCCCCAGGGCATCCCCTATGGCGACCAGTTCAGCCTGGTAGACAGAGCAGAAGTTCTCAAGTTTTATTTTCTTGTGCATCTTTTCCACACCATCCTGCCACCATGTCCAGGCAGCCCCCACCCGGCCATCAATCTTGCTGCCATCAGTATAAATTTTTGGATAGCTGTTATTTATTTTAAGTAGGTCGGATTCACTGTTGTGTGTGTCAAATGTGATTCTTATTTGTTCTGCGGGATGTAGCAGAGCGAAGACACTGGTCAGTTGTTCTGGCTGTCTTCCCGGGAGCTCCTCAATTTCCATGCCCCGTTTGTGTAGATATAGGGCTGCCGCCTCTCGCACTCTCTCTTGCAAGGGAAGGATTCCTGCCAGGAGTGTAGCCGCTGTAGTGGACACAGTTTTGTGGGTCTTGGATATTTTTATGGCAAACATCCTGGTTATACGCTCCATTTGTTCCATGGCATATCTTCTGTCAATGATAGAGCCCCAGGATGCTGCCCCATACAGTACAGTGGGCTCTATTATGGCTATATACATGGTACGCAGGATGTCTGAGTTAAGGCCCCAGGTGGCCCTAGCAGCCGTTGACAATGCTTTGTGGATTTTTATTGCTTTGTCTCGGATCTTCTGTAGGTGAGGTCTGAAGTTAAGGCCTGAGTCAATCACCAGTCCCAACAGAGTCAGGTGTTGGGTTACCACTATCGGAGCACCATTCATATAGAATGCAGGTGGGTCATATTTCATCTTCTTAGTGATGATGATGGCCTGGGTCTTCTGGCTGGCAAATTTTAGTTTAAATTTTTTGCCCCAATTTGCTATGATGTTCAGCATTTTATTAACTCTCGTGTTGAGTTCTGTCGTGGTTGTTGCCTCTGCGATGAGCACTACATCATCAGCATAGGCCTGAAGATGAGTGCCCTCCTCCACGTCCACTCTCAGCAGGCGGTCCATGATGATATTCCACAGCAGTGGACCCCACACGGAGCCCTGAACACAGCCTTTGTTGGTCTGTTTGTGCACCTGATGACCCGCATAGTTCACCACTACCGACCTTTCCGACAGGTAGTCATCCAGGATCGCCAGCGTTGCATGATCACATTTTTTGTTTTGGAGCTCCCACTTAATCCCGGGCCACCAGGCGTTATCAAACGCCCCCTCAATGTCAAAGGTGAGTAGAGCGGCTATCTTTTTGTTTCCCACTGCTGTCTTGATAGTTTGTGTGACATTAAAGAGGGCGTCTTCTGTGCCCGTCTGTGGCGTGAAGCCATACTGTGACTTGTTCATCCTGTCCTCGCGACCCAACCACCATGTGAGCCTTTTGACAATAATCTTTTCATATATTTTACCGAGGACAGGAAGCAGACCTATAGGTCTGTATGACTTCGGGCTGGTGTAGCTATCCTTTCCCGGTTTCCTTAGCACGACAACCTGTGCTGTCTTCCATGTTCTAGGGAAGCATCCGGTCCTGTAACACGCCACAAGTAGTGCCCTGAAGGTGCCAGGATTTGCCTCAATGGCCTTTTCACAGATGTCTGATGTGAGTCCATCTTCACCCGGTGCCTTTTTGGGGTTCATGCTTTTTAGGACAGTATGTATCTCCAGGTCTGTTATGTCTCCGATTATAGAGTCCTCTGCTCCGCCTGCGTTCCTTGTGCTCTCTCTAATCTTTTTATGGTGATCATCATCAGTACTTTCTGTATCTTGCGGATAAAAGGAGGAGGCAAGCAACTCCGCAGACTCCCTCCCGTCCAGCACGGTGCCCTGAGGATCTTGCAGGAGTACATCTTCCCTTCTAGAATTTGTTATTTTGAGAACTCTGTAGATTTTTTCCCACATGGTTTCTTTTTTTTGTGTTGAACAAAATTCTTTCCAACTGTTGTTGCGGGCTTGCAAGATCATGTCTTTGTACTCCTGCTGTTTACTTTTGTATTCGGTCACAACAAATGGTTTCCTTCTTTCATTTGCTTTGCCTATCCTCCTTCTAAATCTAATTACTTCTTTTTTCTTTTCTTCCAGGTCCCGGTTCCACCATCCTAGTTTGGGACGCTCCTCTCCATTTCCTAGAGGTGGTATGGTAAGTGCGCATGCTTTATTTATGCATTCTGTATATATGCCCACCTGGTAATTGGCATCATCCTTTGTAATTGTGTTATTAATAGTGTCAATGTCCATGTTCTCTTCTATCAATGTCTTGACTTTTTCCTTGAACCTCCTCCAGTTAGCCCTTTTTGTGTTATATATTCTAGTTCTGCCTACGTGCCTGTCATCCTCAGGTCTCTTCTGCAAATCAATGGTCATGGTGACGGCACGGTGGTCAGACAATGTTGACAGATCCGTTTCCACTCTCCAGTCACGTGTCAATTTAGCTAGCCCCACCGTGGCGGCCGTAACATCAATTATGCTTCTGTAAGCTTTGCCTCCCCTGACCGTATAAAATGTTGGGGTGTCCCCGGTGTTAAGGACCTCCATACTATTTCTATTTACAAATTCGGAGTATGCGCTGCCTCGCTCGTCTTCACAGTCGCAGCCCCACCACTCACTTTTCCCATTTATGTCCCCCCCCACAAGTACATACGGAGTGCAGAGCTGGTCGTTGATGTTCTCTACACTCCGTATATATTGGTCGATGCTTTCTGTGCCCTCGAAATACACAGAGACAAGTCCTATCCTCAGTCCTCCAATCTCCACAGTCACTGTGGCTATGTTCTCTGTCGTCAACAATGGATTTTCTGTCACATGGAGTCTTGGATCCAAGATGACAACAGCTGCCTTGACATGCTTGATTCTGTTGGCCGATCTCTGAATGACCCTGAACGGGCATGTCACTGTACCTGTAGAGCCTACATACGGTTCCTGGAGCAGCACCAAAGAAGCACCCATACTCTGCGCAGCTTTAAGGCATTCTAGAGTTGCAGCCTGGCCTCTACCCAGGTTGCATTGCATAATTTTCAGATTAGTCCGTCTGTCTGTGGCTGCTGGTTGGTGTAGGTCTGTGTCTGATGTTAACAATATGTGACCGAGGCTCGAGCAATCTTGTCCCACCGCTGCCACTCGGGACAAAGTATGCTGTAAGCCGGGTGATTATATTCTGTAGTCTGTTTGCTTTTGCAGTTGTGGCAAGAGGGTGCTCTACTTTTGTTGGGACACTCTCTCGTGTCGTGCATCTGTGAGCAGTAGCCGCAGTTAGGAGACTCCGCGCTACAGTCCCGGGCTCTGTGGCCAAAGCCTAGGCACCTGTAGCACTGAGTTATTGGGGACTGATCTACAGCTCTTACTACCTGGTACCCCAGACGTAGCTTTTGGTTTATTAGCTTGTTCCAGAGCATGGGGTGGGTTTCTATGATAATATTTGTAGAGGGGCCGTTACCTACCTTAATCCTTCTGACAATTTTTGCAGATAGCTGGTCTGGAGACAAGTCTGCCACCAATCTGGAGTTCTGAGAGGAGACCGCCTGGATGATCTGGGTGTCGCTCAGGTCGCCGGCGACGCCCGTCAGACGCAGGAGGGGATTCCTCATTTTTGGTACTGTGAGGGTAAGTTTGTTGTTTTTTACCTTGTTGAGAGCCGCCCTGAATGCCTCTCTGTCCTCCTTCGAGTCACAGCCTATTGCCACCCTCTGGTTTCTGATTTTTCTGACACTGGTAACTCCTATCCCGAGTCGGACAACGTCCACGGACGCCTTAACTTCGGCCACCACATCGTCGCTGGTGTGACGCGGATCGATCGATTCCACCATGACTGTATATCTGGGGGCGGCCAAGGCCGCGGCGTAAGAGCGAGCCCGCGGCACCATCGCACGGCCCCCGGCCCCACCAGCCACTTCTAAAGAAGCGCTAGCGAACCCAGACACATTACGCGGTGCTACCGCCCCCCCACTCCCCGCCGCCGGCGCCACGTCCGCCGTTAAAGAGATGCTTTTCACTATCTGCTTTATTTCAGCTGCCTCCTGTTGAATAGAATCTACCTTTCCTTGCAGTCTCGTAATCTCCTCAGTTGCGGTTTCAGCCGAGCGGAGACGCTGACGAGCGGCCGACTCAGCCTCTCTAGCGACCTCCATTCTGCTTCTCGTCTTGATGAGGTCCTCCGCCAGGTGAACCCGTGACGTCGACAGTCTCAGCACTAGCTCCTGTAGCAGGGTCAGCTTTTCCAAGATTAAATCCTTAACCTCTTTTTTCAGATTACCTGCTGTCTTCTCTCCGAGCGCCACCCTCACCTCGGACACCGCCCTGCTGGCCTGTATCGGGGCCTCGCTCAGGCCCCCCATACTGTCTCTGCCCGTGCTGGCAAGGGTACCGGTGAGGGAGGCCCTGCCCGGATAGTCCACCGGGACCGACAGGAGTCGATCCCCACCTACCTGCGAGAGGGGAGATGCAGCCCCTCCCACCAGCTCCGCCAGCTCGTCCGCAAGAGAGGGTCTGCCCTCCCCCCTCGTCACGGAGTCCACGTCGATAAGGTCGCCCGCCTCCTCAGAACCGCGCGCAGCTATTGTCGGATCCAGGCGGCCGTGAATCTCCGACCCGACGCGCTCCAGACGGGACGAGGTCCCGGTCGCAGAACGCGCCGGTCTCACTGCCAAGGCTCTCCATGCCGACGCCGACGACCCGACGGAGCCGGGAGCCGACACAGACGCCGGCTTCACAGGCTTGGAAGGCATGTTGTGCTACATGGGACTCACAGAATTAAATGAATATTAATAAACATATAAATAGTTCGCAGATTTATTTTCTAATGGTTCGTATGACTTTCTATATGGCCTACTTAAATTCCTTAGAAAATTCCCTTTGAAATGAGCCCTCACACTCTATTTTTATCTAAAGGTTTGTGGTACCAGCGATATCTTCACGGACTATATTATTGGACGCAGGCAGAAACGGCTGTACAGGTGATGTCTTTGCTATATTATGTTAAAATAAAAATAAAGAGGAAAAAATTGACAGATCGTGAGCCAATCGGTCAATTCATTCGTTCAGCCGCTCACCAAACGTCACAGATCCAACTCAGTCACCCGTCAATGCAGCTGTCAGTCAGTCAGCCTGCGGCTTGTCGTTCAGACGTCAGTTGCCGCGTGTCGTGTTTCCGTTAGGTTTTAAATTATTTTAGTGCTCAAAATTTAGTGCCACAATGGTGTTTCAGGCAATCCTGAAGGAGTGTACAGTCCTCCGGAGACCCGCGCGGCCAGAGTGAAGCCCGACGATGCTCCGCTCACAGCCTTCCGGACCCTCCAGCTAATAAAAAGAGTTTGTGATTTGTTCGGTCCGCTGTAATAATGAGCGCTCTCTGATTTCAGCTGGCGGCCCCAACGCAGGTAGCTCCCGAATAGTCAACACTAGCCTTGACACCCGGCTCCGGCGCCACGACGCACCGATACCCGAATACCGGCCCGTGAAGAAGCCCCGTGACAATATGACAGTGAATTTTAATGTTATTAATTTTGTTGTAATATATTAAATGAATTAAAACAATGGACGTCGTTCCCTGTTATTTATTGACCCGTATATTAAAATGTTCAGCTAACCCTTTTGTTTTGTTTTATTTGTCTCTTAGCAGTCTCTGCAGGTAGGTAAAGCTCTGCAGTGTGGCAGTGGTCCTGGGTACATTCGTAATGTTGACGGGGTTTGAATCCTCCAGTCACCTTAGTCCAGGCAGTCCTCAGAAGGAACCGCCTCAGATGTATGCCCGCTACAAGACTGGCCGCGACGGCAGGCAGGTGCATTGATTATTTGTGCTCAAAGTGAGATGTCTGCTTCTGACTGCTCGCAGGTCCAGGGCCCCCCCGTTGCTGGTTCGGTGCGGCAACAGGCAGACAGCTAGCCGTGCCACTCACAAAGGATGGGGATGTTTATAGTGTAGGTACCCGACAAAACGAAGAAAGTTTCGTACCTGTTCCCGGTCCTCCCAAGGGTTACAGTGGCCCCCCCCCCGGTATAGTCCTAGGCTAGTTTTCAGCCCTCTTCCCGAAAAAGTCGTCGACGCGGCTCCAGAACATCGGCTCTTCACGGTATCTCTCTCACCAAGGCGAGTTTGATCCCGGAGGTTCCAGTTGCCGTCCTGTCCACTGCAGCGCGCCACCAACACTTTCTTCGGTTATTCAGAACCCGCTCTTTCACCTATACCTGTTTTATCACCGTTAAAACTCGACAAGAAATTTTTATGAATTTAAACAAATTTAATACGTCTGTCAAAAAAGAAGGTTGGACTAGGTTGTTCGGTTACCCCCCTGGGGGTGTCGCCTTGTCGTGGCGGGGGGGCTCAGTAGCCCCGGGTTCTGTCCCGGGGTGAAGCTAAGAACACCCGAGGTGGGTGGGCGCGGTCTTTTGGGCCGCACACCCCACAAACCGCTCCGGACCGACTCTGGATCAGAGTCCAGCCGGATGCGGTCGGCGACGGGTCCGGTGGGCGCTTTAGTGCGCAGCCGGACGAGCAGTTTACAACTGCTCCGTCGGCAAACCCGTAAACCCTGGAGTTGGATGTTGTTGATCATGTCCTAGCAGTCCAGCGATGAAAGGGAACGGGGGCCTTGGCTTAGCCGCCCGGGTCGCGAGGAGTCAACCTCTATAAAAAATCCCTCAATCCCAAGCTCTAGCGTGGCGAGGGGATGCATGGCTGATGAGGTGGATCAGTCGCTAGCGCTCCCAGGGCACCGGCCGAAACCCTGGGTGTAATTAGGCTTACCCGGGTGCAGGGGGCACCGCCCGGGTGGACCGTTTATCCGCCATACTCGTGGGAACAACTATGGATCCGAGCAAAACTTTTAAAAAAAAATTACCATCAAGCAGCGTGAGTGGGCCTTCACAGGTAGGCTCGTTGTCGGTGGCGAAGGTCGCCGCTCACGTTGCGGGGAAGGACGTGGGAGGGACTGGGGCGAAGACTCGCCGCAGCTCCTCGAAGAGGAGACGAGTGGGGGAGTTGAGCTCCTCCGACTCGGAATTGGATGTCGTCCGTGGGGGCGGCGACCCGCTGGTCGCCGCCCGCGGGGACGACAGCCAAGTAGTAGCCCCAAGAGGGCGCGATGGCCGCCCCACGGCGGATGCGGTGCGGTCAAGATCGCCGTCCCTAAGGCGCACGACGGCGAAAAAGACCGCCAACACCGTTACGGGAATGGTAAAGGTCAGCGACGCGTACGAGAGGCTCCTGGTGACACGATCTGTCATCCAGGAGTCTGGTCCTGACCGGGTGGCCCTCCAGCGCGCCCTGGACGAATCGGTGGCCATCATCAAGACGGTCTCCGCATACTCGGGAAGTCTGCATGGAAAGTTCCAGCAGGCTCTCAACGGGTCTGCGGAGACCCTGACGGTGGTGATGGAGGGTGTGGGCAAGCTCTCGGAGCCACCCAGGTCCACCGAAGTGGTGGAGCTCCGAAGCCAGGTGGAGACACTGACAGGGGAGGTGGCACGGCTCCGAGAGGCGGCCAAAAAGGCAGCTGAGGCCGCCTTAAGGTATGAAAATGCCCTCAACTCCAGGCCCGCTCCGACCGTGCCGTCGAATCCTGAGGGGGCCCTCACGTCTTCAGACGTTAAGAGGGCCATCCAAGAGGGGATCGCCGAGGCAATGCGCCAAATGGGCGCAATGGTGAACGCTCGCCTCGGCGAGTTCGAGGGCCGGCTTCCGCCGACCCCTACGCTGCGGCCTCCCCTGGCCGGAAAGTCCATGGGTTCTGATCCCAAGACTGTTCCGGCCAAGGGACCGGCGCCTCAAAAGGCGGCCAAGGGGCCGGCGCCTCAAAAGGCGGCCAAGGGGCCGGCGCCTCAACTGGCGCCCAAAAAGGCGGCACAGCCTCCGCCCCCTCCACCGACGGAATGGACCGTGGTGGGCCAGGGGCGGAAAGATAGTAAGCGGCAGAAGAAGCAGCGGAAGGCTGCTGCTGCTGCTGCTTCCGCCAAGGCCCAGCAGGCCAAGAAGATGGCAGCCCAACTGAGGCCCCCCCGCACTGCGGCGGTCACATTGACCCTGCTGCCAGCGGCCGTCGATAAAGGCATGACATATGCCTCGGCCCTGGCACAGGCCAAGTCGGCAGTGCGCCTGGAGGACCTGGGTATCCCCGGGGTCGCGTTCCGGCATACAATCTCGGGTGGCAGGGCCCTGGAGCTGTCCGGTCCGGACAGAGCCGAGAAGGCGGACCTGCTCGTGGCCGAACTGCAGAAAGTGTTCGGGCCAGAAGAGGTGCGAGTGTCCAGGCCCATTAAATGCGTCGACGTACGCATTACGGGCCTGGATGACGAGACCACGCCCGAACACGTGGCACGGGCAATCGCGGAGGTCGCCGGCTGCAGCACTGATGCAGTAAGGGTGGGCGACATCCGCGGCCGCACTCCAGCCAGAACCGGAACGGTCTGGGCGCGATGCCCGGTGGCGGCGGCGGGCCAGCTGTCAAAGCAGGGCCTCTTGCTCAACTGGTGCAGAGTAAAGGTGACAGTGCTGCCATCGAGGCCTCTCATGTGCTATAAATGCCTGGAGAGGGGCCACGCTCGCGCCCAGTGCCAGGGGGTCGACCGCAGCGATACATGTTATCGCTGCGCCCAGAGAGGACACAGAGCGGCTACGTGTTCCGCCACGCCGCTCTGCCCGGTCTGCCAGTCGGCAGGCAGGCCGGCAAACCACGTCGTCGGGGGCGACAGATGCACGCCCCCGAAGAGACAAAGAGGTCGAAAAGCGGCAGCTGCATTTGCCCCAGCTGCCGCTGGGCCGCAAGCCCCTGAGGAGATGTCGGTGGATCCACTACAGGCCTCCGGCTAAGGCATCTCCTCCAGGGGAATCTGAACCACTCCGCGCGGGCTCAGGACTTATTCCTGCAGTCCGTGGCGGAGTGGTCAATTGACGTGGCGGTGGTCGCCGAGCCCTATGTTGTCCCCCCCAGACATAACTGGGCGGGCGACACTCAGTGCTTGGTGGCCATAGTGAGTTCTGGCGCCGCCGACGTCCCGCCTCTCGACGTTATTGCGAGAGGGCAGGGGTACGTGGCGGCCCAGTGGGGTGGTGTTTGTTTGGTCGGGGCATACTTCTCCCCCAATAGAACCCTCGCCGAGTTCGAGACGTATCTGGGTGAACTGGGGGTCGCCATTGGGCGACTCCCGGCGACCCCAGTACTGGTCATGGGCGACCTCAATGCCAAATGCTTGGCTTGGGGTTGCCCCGCAACTGACGCGCGCGGCGAGGTTTTGGAGGAGTGGGCAGTGTCGACGGGTTTACTGATCATGAACGTGGGCACCGTCGACACTTGCGTGCGGCAGCATGGAGGCTCAATAGTGGACGTTTCGTTTGCTAGCCCGGCTGCCGCCGCACGGGTTCTGGACTGGAGGGTCCTAGAGGGGGTGGAGACACTGTCGGATCACCGATATATTCGGTTCGACCTCTCCGCCCCCGGGGACGGCTCGGGCGCTGCTCGTCCGGACGGTACCGGAGACGAACCGCGAAAGCGGTGGATACTCCGGCGTCTGGATCGGGCAGCCCTGAAGGAGGCCTCCATCGTCCAGGCCTGGCAGCCCCGGCCGATGGCAGACATCGACCCTGACGCGGAGACGGCCTGGTTTCGGGGGGCCATGTCGCAGATATGCGACACGGCCATGCCCCGAGCCGGAAGGCATCCGCCGAGGCGGTCCGTGTACTGGTGGTCGCAGGAGATTGCGGACTTGCGCACATCGTGCGTCGGTCTGCGCCGCCAGTACGCGAGACACCGGCGCAGGCAGCGGAGGGACATCGCGCAAGATGGCCCGCTGTACGACGCCTACAAGGAGGCGAAGCATAATCTGCAGCGGGCCATCCGCCTGGCGAAGACCCGGGCTCGAGAGGAGCTCCTGGAGACCCTCGATCGGGATCCTTGGGGGCGTCCCTACAAAACGGTGCGAGGGAAACTCCGCATCGGGGAGCCCCCAATAACGACGAGTCTCCAGCCTCGGCTGCTGGACGAGGTGGTGTCCGCTCTTTTTCCGGGGCGGATCGCATACGATCCCCTCGACGAGGCGCCTCCGGAGGAAGAGGACAACGAAGCAGGCGAGGTTCCGGCTGTCACGCCGGAGGAGTTGAAGGCGGCCACCGACAGGCTCCGGCGGAAAACAACGGCGCCGGGGCCTGATGGAATCCCGGGACGCGCCTGGGTTTTGGCCATGCCGCAACTGGGGGGTCGGCTGAACGGGCTGTATGACGCGTGTCTGCAGTCCGGCCGGTTCCCCACCGAGTGGAAGACGGGCAGACTCGTCCTTCTGAGGAAGGAAGGGCGCCCCGCGGACTCTCCCTCTGCTTATCGCCCCATTGTGTTGCTGGATGAGGCGGGAAAACTGTTCGAGAGAATAGTGGCTTCCCGCCTCTTGACGCACCTGAGCCGTGTCGGTCCCGATCTGTCGGACCACCAGTTTGGTTTCCGAGAAGGCCGATCGACACTGGACGCGATCACTCGCGTGCGGTCCTTCTCGGAACAGGTGGTCTCCCGGGGCGGAGTGGCGGTGGCGGTGTCGCTCGACATTGCCAACGCCTTTAACACTCTGCCCTGGGACCGCGTCGGAGAGGCGCTCCGTTACCACGGAGTGCCTCGGTACTTGCGGCGACTGATCGGCAATTATTTGTCCGACAGGTGCGTCACTTACATGGGGCGAAACAACGCGCCGATGCGGAGGGAGATGGTGTGCGGTGTTCCGCAGGGTTCGGTCTTAGGACCGCTCCTGTGGAACATCGGATACGATTGGGTGTTGCGGGGCCCACTGCCTCCGGAACTGGGTGTCGTCTGCTACGCGGACGACACACTGCTCTTGTCCGGGGGTAGATCCTTCGAGGAGTCTGCCCGTCGCGCTACGACGGGGGTGGCACTGGTCGTCGGCAGGATTAGGAGGGTGGGACTCAAGGTGGCCCTCAACAAGTCGGAGGCCCTGTGTTTTCACGGGTGCCAACGACGGCCACCGGTAGGGTCCCACTTCCTCGTAGATGGGGTCCGCGTCGAGTTCAAGTCCGGGATGAAATATCTCGGACTGGTGCTCGACGGTCGCTGGAGCTTCCGGGAACACTTTCGTCTCCTGGCCCCCCGGCTCATGGGAGCAGCCAATGCCCTCGGGCGACTGCTGCCCAATCTCGGGGGTCCGAGTGTGGGATGCCGCCGCCTCTATATGGGAGTGGTGCGATCGATGGCTTTGTACGGCGCCCCGGTGTGGTACAACGCCCTGGTGGCTAACGAGCAGAACAAGGCCCTGCTGCGAAGACCGCAGCGGGCAATAGCCACCAGGGCTATCCGGGGCTATCGCACCATCTCTTACGAGGCGGCGTGCGCGCTGGCGGGGTCGCTACCCTGGGATCTGGAGGCGCTGGCCCTCGCGTCAATGTTTGATTGGCGTGAGGACGTCAGGGCCAGGGATTTGCGACCTACGCCAGCAGAGACGAACTACCGGAGGCTCCGTTTTCGGCGGCTGGTGATGGACGAATGGCGGGAGCGCTTGGAGCGCCCCACCGCCGGCCACCGGACCGTCGAAGCTCTCCGCCCCGTCATTGACGATTGGGTGGAGAGGCGACATGGACCCCTCACCTTCCGGCTGGCGCAGGTGCTCTCGGGACATGGGTGTTTCGGGAAGTACCTGTGTCAGATTGCCCGGAGGGAGCCGACGGCGCAGTGCCACCACTGCGACGGCTGCGACGAGGACTCGGCGCAGCACACGCTGGAGGAGTGCCCCGCATGGGCCGAGCGGCGCCGGGAACTCGCCGCAGCCATCGAAGAAGACGTGACGCTGCCGGCCTTGGTGAAAGCCATGGTCGGCAGCGAAGAAGCTTGGGCGGCGGCCTCCTCGTTCTGCGAGGAGGTCATGTCGCAGAAGGAGGAGGCGGAGCGGCAAAGGGAGGGAGATCCCGAAGCCGCTGATATCCGCCAACGGCGAAGGGGAGTGCGCCGGCGCCAATACCTCCAGCTGGCACTCCCATAACTCGGGTCTCTGGCGGTCGGTGGGGGGGTCCACCGGCCGCATCCATCTAACAGAGATCGCGAGGGCAGGCGCAGCAGTGGTACTCCCTGCTGCGCCTGAGCAGATTGCTCTGCAAAGAGGTGGGGCCTTGCGGCCACCCGGCGGCGGGTCGCGGAAGAATGCTAACGCGTCCCCGTGGCCCGCCGACAAACCGGCGCGACGGAGTACCGTGGGGTTTTAGTGGGTTAAAGTCCCACATAACCCGTTCCCTCACCCCCGAGGGCGCGGGTATGCATGATGCATTTCCCCACGTAAAAAAAAAAAAAAAAAAAAAAAAAAGGTTGTTCGGTTACCCCCCTGGGGGTGTCGCCTTGTCGTGGCGGGGGGGCTCAGTAGCCCCGGGTTCTGTCCCGGGGTGAAGCTAAGAACACCCGAGGTGGGTGGGCGCGGTCTTTTGGGCCGCACACCCCACAAACCGCTCCGGACCGACTCTGGATCAGAGTCCAGCCGGATGCGGTCGGCGACGGGTCCGGTGGGCGCTTTAGTGCGCAGCCGGACGAGCAGTTTACAACTGCTCCGTCGGCAAACCCGTAAACCCTGGAGTTGGATGTTGTTGATCATGTCCTAGCAGTCCAGCGATGAAAGGGAACGGGGGCCTTGGCTTAGCCGCCCGGGTCGCGAGGAGTCAACCTCTATAAAAAATCCCTCAATCCCAAGCTCTAGCGTGGCGAGGGGATGCATGGCTGATGAGGTGGATCAGTCGCTAGCGCTCCCAGGGCACCGGCCGAAACCCTGGGTGTAATTAGGCTTACCCGGGTGCAGGGGGCACCGCCCGGGTGGACCGTTTATCCGCCATACTCGTGGGAACAACTATGGATCCGAGCAAAACTTTTAAAAAAAAATTACCATCAAGCAGCGTGAGTGGGCCTTCACAGGTAGGCTCGTTGTCGGTGGCGAAGGTCGCCGCTCACGTTGCGGGGAAGGACGTGGGAGGGACTGGGGCGAAGACTCGCCGCAGCTCCTCGAAGAGGAGACGAGTGGGGGAGTTGAGCTCCTCCGACTCGGAATTGGATGTCGTCCGTGGGGGCGGCGACCCGCCGGTCGCCGCCCGCGGGGACGACAGCCAAGTAGTAGCCCCAAGAGGGCGCGATGGCCGCCCCACGGCGGATGCGGTGCGGTCAAGATCGCCGTCCCTAAGGCGCACGACGGCGAAAAAGACCGCCAACACCGTTACGGGAATGGTAAAGGTCAGCGACGCGTACGAGAGGCTCCTGGTGACACGATCTGTCATCCAGGAGTCTGGTCCTGACCGGGTGGCCCTCCAGCGCGCCCTGGACGAATCGGTGGCCATCATCAAGACGGTCTCCGCATACTCGGGAAGTCTGCATGGAAAGTTCCAGCAGGCTCTCAACGGGTCTGCGGAGACCCTGACGGTGGTGATGGAGGGTGTGGGCAAGCTCTCGGAGCCACCCAGGTCCACCGAAGTGGTGGAGCTCCGAAGCCAGGTGGAGACACTGACAGGGGAGGTGGCACGGCTCCGAGAGGCGGCCAAAAAGGCAGCTGAGGCCGCCTTAAGGTATGAAAATGCCCTCAACTCCAGGCCCGCTCCGACCGTGCCGTCGAATCCTGAGGGGGCCCTCACGTCTTCAGACGTTAAGAGGGCCATCCAAGAGGGGATCGCCGAGGCAATGCGCCAAATGGGCGCAATGGTGAACGCTCGCCTCGGCGAGTTCGAGGGCCGGCTTCCGCCGACCCCTACGCTGCGGCCTCCCCTGGCCGGAAAGTCCATGGGTTCTGATCCCAAGACTGTTCCGGCCAAGGGACCGGCGCCTCAAAAGGCGGCCAAGGGGCCGGCGCCTCAAAAGGCGGCCAAGGGGCCGGCGCCTCAACTGGCGCCCAAAAAGGCGGCACAGCCTCCGCCCCCTCCACCGACGGAATGGACCGTGGTGGGCCAGGGGCGGAAAGATAGTAAGCGGCAGAAGAAGCAGCGGAAGGCTGCTGCTGCTGCTGCTTCCGCCAAGGCCCAGCAGGCCAAGAAGATGGCAGCCCAACTGAGGCCCCCCCGCACTGCGGCGGTCACATTGACCCTGCTGCCAGCGGCCGTCGATAAAGGCATGACATATGCCTCGGCCCTGGCACAGGCCAAGTCGGCAGTGCGCCTGGAGGACCTGGGTATCCCCGGGGTCGCGTTCCGGCATACAATCTCGGGTGGCAGGGCCCTGGAGCTGTCCGGTCCGGACAGAGCCGAGAAGGCGGACCTGCTCGTGGCCGAACTGCAGAAAGTGTTCGGGCCAGAAGAGGTGCGAGTGTCCAGGCCCATTAAATGCGTCGACGTACGCATTACGGGCCTGGATGACGAGACCACGCCCGAACACGTGGCACGGGCAATCGCGGAGGTCGCCGGCTGCAGCACTGATGCAGTAAGGGTGGGCGACATCCGCGGCCGCACTCCAGCCAGAACCGGAACGGTCTGGGCGCGATGCCCGGTGGCGGCGGCGGGCCAGCTGTCAAAGCAGGGCCTCTTGCTCAACTGGTGCAGAGTAAAGGTGACAGTGCTGCCATCGAGGCCTCTCATGTGCTATAAATGCCTGGAGAGGGGCCACGCTCGCGCCCAGTGCCAGGGGGTCGACCGCAGCGATACATGTTATCGCTGCGCCCAGAGAGGACACAGAGCGGCTACGTGTTCCGCCACGCCGCTCTGCCCGGTCTGCCAGTCGGCAGGCAGGCCGGCAAACCACGTCGTCGGGGGCGACAGATGCACGCCCCCGAAGAGACAAAGAGGTCGAAAAGCGGCAGCTGCATTTGCCCCAGCTGCCGCTGGGCCGCAAGCCCCTGAGGAGATGTCGGTGGATCCACTACAGGCCTCCGGCTAAGGCATCTCCTCCAGGGGAATCTGAACCACTCCGCGCGGGCTCAGGACTTATTCCTGCAGTCCGTGGCGGAGTGGTCAATTGACGTGGCGGTGGTCGCCGAGCCCTATGTTGTCCCCCCCAGACATAACTGGGCGGGCGACACTCAGGGCTTGGTGGCCATAGTGAGTTCTGGCGCCGCCGACGTCCCGCCTCTCGACGTTATTGCGAGAGGGCAGGGGTACGTGGCGGCCCAGTGGGGTGGTGTTTGTTTGGTCGGGGCATACTTCTCCCCCAATAGAACCCTCGCCGAGTTCGAGACGTATCTGGGTGAACTGGGGGTCGCCATTGGGCGACTCCCGGCGACCCCAGTACTGGTCATGGGCGACCTCAATGCCAAATGCTTGGCTTGGGGTTGCCCCGCAACTGACGCGCGCGGCGAGGTTTTGGAGGAGTGGGCAGTGTCGACGGGTTTACTGATCATGAACGTGGGCACCGTCGACACTTGCGTGCGGCAGCATGGAGGCTCAATAGTGGACGTTTCGTTTGCTAGCCCGGCTGCCGCCGCACGGGTTCTGGACTGGAGGGTCCTAGAGGGGGTGGAGACACTGTCGGATCACCGATATATTCGGTTCGACCTCTCCGCCCCCGGGGACGGCTCGGGCGCTGCTCGTCCGGACGGTACCGGAGACGAACCGCGAAAGCGGTGGATACTCCGGCGTCTGGATCGGGCAGCCCTGAAGGAGGCCTCCATCGTCCAGGCCTGGCAGCCCCGGCCGATGGCAGACATCGACCCTGACGCGGAGACGGCCTGGTTTCGGGGGGCCATGTCGCAGATATGCGACACGGCCATGCCCCGAGCCGGAAGGCATCCGCCGAGGCGGTCCGTGTACTGGTGGTCGCAGGAGATTGCGGACTTGCGCACATCGTGCGTCGGTCTGCGCCGCCAGTACGCGAGACACCGGCGCAGGCAGCGGAGGGACATCGCGCAAGATGGCCCGCTGTACGACGCCTACAAGGAGGCGAAGCATAATCTGCAGCGGGCCATCCGCCTGGCGAAGACCCGGGCTCGAGAGGAGCTCCTGGAGACCCTCGATCGGGATCCTTGGGGGCGTCCCTACAAAACGGTGCGAGGGAAACTCCGCATCGGGGAGCCCCCAATAACGACGAGTCTCCAGCCTCGGCTGCTGGACGAGGTGGTGTCCGCTCTTTTTCCGGGGCGGATCGCATACGATCCCCTCGACGAGGCGCCTCCGGAGGAAGAGGACAACGAAGCAGGCGAGGTTCCGGCTGTCACGCCGGAGGAGTTGAAGGCGGCCACCGACAGGCTCCGGCGGAAAACAACGGCGCCGGGGCCTGACGGAATCCCGGGACGCGCCTGGGTTTTGGCCATGCCGCAACTGGGGGGTCGGCTGAACGGGCTGTATGACGCGTGTCTGCAGTCCGGCCGGTTCCCCACCGAGTGGAAGACGGGCAGACTCGTCCTTCTGAGGAAGGAAGGGCGCCCCGCGGACTCTCCCTCTGCTTATCGCCCCATTGTGTTGCTGGATGAGGCGGGAAAACTGTTCGAGAGAATAGTGGCTTCCCGCCTCTTGACGCACCTGAGCCGTGTCGGTCCCGATCTGTCGGACCACCAGTTTGGTTTCCGAGAAGGCCGATCGACACTGGACGCGATCACTCGCGTGCGGTCCTTCTCGGAACAGGTGGTCTCCCGGGGCGGAGTGGCGGTGGCGGTGTCGCTCGACATTGCCAACGCCTTTAACACTCTGCCCTGGGACCGCGTCGGAGAGGCGCTCCGTTACCACGGAGTGCCTCGGTACTTGCGGCGACTGATCGGCAATTATTTGTCCGACAGGTGCGTCACTTACATGGGGCGAAACAACGCGCCGATGCGGAGGGAGATGGTGTGCGGTGTTCCGCAGGGTTCGGTCTTAGGACCGCTCCTGTGGAACATCGGATACGATTGGGTGTTGCGGGGCCCACTGCCTCCGGAACTGGGTGTCGTCTGCTACGCGGACGACACACTGCTCTTGTCCGGGGGTAGATCCTTCGAGGAGTCTGCCCGTCGCGCTACGACGGGGGTGGCACTGGTCGTCGGCAGGATTAGGAGGGTGGGACTCAAGGTGGCCCTCAACAAGTCGGAGGCCCTGTGTTTTCACGGGTGCCAACGACGGCCACCGGTAGGGTCCCACTTCCTCGTAGATGGGGTCCGCGTCGAGTTCAAGTCCGGGATGAAATATCTCGGACTGGTGCTCGACGGTCGCTGGAGCTTCCGGGAACACTTTCGTCTCCTGGCCCCCCGGCTCATGGGAGCAGCCAATGCCCTCGGGCGACTGCTGCCCAATCTCGGGGGTCCGAGTGTGGGATGCCGCCGCCTCTATATGGGAGTGGTGCGATCGATGGCTTTGTACGGCGCCCCGGTGTGGTACAACGCCCTGGTGGCTAACGAGCAGAACAAGGCCCTGCTGCGAAGACCGCAGCGGGCAATAGCCACCAGGGCTATCCGGGGCTATCGCACCATCTCTTACGAGGCGGCGTGCGCGCTGGCGGGGTCGCTACCCTGGGATCTGGAGGCGCTGGCCCTCGCGTCAATGTTTGATTGGCGTGAGGACGTCAGGGCCAGGGATTTGCGACCTACGCCAGCAGAGACGAACTACCGGAGGCTCCGTTTTCGGCGGCTGGTGATGGACGAATGGCGGGAGCGCTTGGAGCGCCCCACCGCCGGCCACCGGACCGTCGAAGCTCTCCGCCCCGTCATTGACGATTGGGTGGAGAGGCGACATGGACCCCTCACCTTCCGGCTGGCGCAGGTGCTCTCGGGACATGGGTGTTTCGGGAAGTACCTGTGTCAGATTGCCCGGAGGGAGCCGACGGCGCAGTGCCACCACTGCGACGGCTGCGACGAGGACTCGGCGCAGCACACGCTGGAGGAGTGCCCCGCATGGGCCGAGCGGCGCCGGGAACTCGCCGCAGCCATCGAAGAAGACGTGACGCTGCCGGCCTTGGTGAAAGCCATGGTCGGCAGCGAAGAAGCTTGGGCGGCGGCCTCCTCGTTCTGCGAGGAGGTCATGTCGCAGAAGGAGGAGGCGGAGCGGCAAAGGGAGGGAGATCCCGAAGCCGCTGATATCCGCCAACGGCGAAGGGGAGTGCGCCGGCGCCAATACCTCCAGCTGGCACTCCCATAACTCGGGTCTCTGGCGGTCGGTGGGGGGGTCCACCGGCCGCATCCATCTAACAGAGATCGCGAGGGCAGGCGCAGCAGTGGTACTCCCTGCTGCGCCTGAGCAGATTGCTCTGCAAAGAGGTGGGGCCTTGCGGCCACCCGGCGGCGGGTCGCGGAAGAATGCTAACGCGTCCCCGTGGCCCGCCGACTAACCGGCGAGATGGAGTACCGTGGGGTTTTAGTGGGTTAAAGTCCCACATAACCCGCCCCCTCACCTCCGAGGGAGCGGGTATGCATGATGCATTTCCCCACGTAAAAAAAAAAAAAAAAAAAAAAAAAAAAAGGTTGTTCGGTTAGGTCCCCCCTGGGGGTGTCGCCTTGTCGTGGCGGGGGGGCTCAGTAGCCCCGGGTTCTTCCCGGGGGTGAAGCTAAGAACACCCGAGGTGGGTGGGCGCGGTCTTTTGGGGCCGCACACCCCACAAACCGCCCGGACCGACTCTGGATCAGAGTCCAGCCGGATGCGGTCGGCGACGGGTCCGGTGGGCGCTTTAGTGCGCAGCCGGACGAGCAGTTTACAACTGCTCCGTCGGCAAACCCGTAAACCCTGGAGTTGGTGTTGTTGATCATGTCCTAGCAGTCCAGCGATGAAAGGGAACGGGGGCCTTGGCTTAGCCGCCCGGGTCGCGAGGAGTCAACCTCTATAAAAAATCCCTCACATCCCAAGCTCTTGCGTGGCGAGGGGATGCATGGCTGATGAGGTGGATCAGTCGCTAGCGCTCCCAGGGCACCGGCCGAAACCCTGGGTGTAATTAGGCTTACCCGGGTGCAGGGGGCACCGCCCGGGTGGACCGTTTATCCGCCATACTCGTGGGAACAACTATGGATCCGAGCAAAACTTTTAAAAAAAAATTACCATCAAGCAGCGTGAGTGGGCCTTCACAGGTAGGCTCGTTGTCGGTGGCGAAGGTCGCCGCTCACGTTGCGGGGAAGGACGTGGGAGGGACTGGGGCGAAGACTCGCCGCAGCTCCTCGAAGAGGAGACAGTGGGGAGTTGAGCTCCTCCGACTCGGAATTGGATGTCGTCCGTGGGGGCGGAGACCCGCCGGTCGCCGCCCGCGGGGACGACAGCCAAGTAGTAGCCCCAAGAGGGCGCGATGGCCGCCCCACGGCGATGCGGTGCGGTCAAGATCGCCGTCCCATAGGCGCTCGACGGCGAAAAGACCGCCAACACCGTTACGGGAATGGTAAAGGTCAGCGAACGCTACGAGAGGCTCCTGGTGACACGAGCTGTCATCCAGGAGTCTGGTCCTGAACGGGTGGCCCTCCAGCGCGCCCTGGACGAATCGGTGGCCATCATCAAGACGGTTCCGCATACTCGGGAAGTCTGCATGGAAAGTTCCAGCAGGCTCTCACGGGTCTGCGGGAGACCCTGACGGTGGTGATGGAGGTGTGGGCAAGCTCTCGGAGCCACCCAGGTCCACCGAAGTGGTGGAGCTCCGAAGCCAGGTGGAGACACTGACAGGGGAGGTGGCACTGGCTCCGAGAGGCGGCCAAAAAGGCAGCTGAGGCCGCCTTAAGGTATGAAAATGCCCTCAACTCCAGGCCCGCTCCGACCGTGCCGTCGAATCCTGAGGGGGCCCTCACGTCTTCAGACGTTAAGAGGGCCATCCAAGAGGGGATCGCCGAGGCAATGCGCCAAATGGGCGCAATGGTGAACGCTCGCCTCGGCGAGTTCGAGGGCCGGCTTCCGCCGACCCCTACGCTGCGGCCTCCCCTGGCCGGAAAGTCCATGGGTTCTGATCCCAAGACTGTTCCGGCCAAGGGACCGGCGCCTCAAAAGGCGGCCAAGGGGCCGGCGCCTCAAAAGGCGGCCAAGGGGCCGGCGCCTCAACTGGCGCCCAAAAAGGCGGCACAGCCTCCGCCCCCTCCACCGACGGAATGGACCGTGGTGGGCCAGGGGGCGGAAAGATAGTAAGCGGCAGAAGAAGCAGCGGAAGGGCTGCTGCTGCTGCTGCTTCCGCCAAGGCCCAGCAAGGCCAAGAAGATGGCAGCCCAACTGAGGCCCCCCGCACTGCGGCGGTCACATTGACCCTGCTGCCAGCGGCCGTCGTTAAAAGGCATGACATATGCCTCGGCCCTGGCACAGGCCAAGTCGGCAGTGCGCCTGGAGGACCTGGGTATCCCCGGGGTCGCGTTCCGGCATACAATCTCGGGTGGCAGGGCCCTGGAGCTGTCCGGTCCCGGACAGAGCCGAGAAGGCGGACCTGCTCGTGGCCGAACTGCAGAAAGTGTTCGGGCCCTAAGAGGTGCGAGTGTCCAGGCCCATTAAATGCGTCGACGTACGCATTACGGGCCTGGATGACGAGACCACGCCCGAACACGTGGCACGGGCAATCGCGGAGGTCGCCGGCTGCAGCACTGAAGCAGTAAGGGTGGGCGACCTCCGCGGCCGCACTCCAGCCAGAACCGGAACGGTCTGGGCGCGATGCCCGGTGGCGGCGGCGGGCCAGCTGTCAAAGCAGGGCCTCTTGCTCAACTGGTGCAGAGTAAAGGTGACAGTGCTGCCATCGAGGCCTCTCATTGTGCTATAAATGCCTGGAGAGGGGCCACCGCTCGCGCCCAGTGCCAGGGGCGACCGCAGCGATACATGTTATCGCTGCGCCCAGAGAGGACACAGAGCGGCTACGTGTTCCGCCACGCCGCTCTGCCCGGTCTGCCAGTTCGGCAGGCAGGCAGGCAAACCACGTCTCCGGGGCGACAGATGCACGCCCCCGAAGAGACAAAGAGGTCGAAAAGCGGCAGCTCGCATTTGCCCCAGCTGCCGCTGGGCCGCAAGCCCCTGAGGAGATGTCGGTGGATCCACTACAGGCCTCCGGCTAAGGCATCTCCTCCAGGGGAATCTGAACACTCCGCGCGGGCTCAGGACTTATTCCTGCAGTCCCGTGGCGAGTGGTCAATTGACGTGGCGGTGGTCGCCGAGCCCATGTGTCCCCCCCAGACATAACTGGGCGGGCGACACTCAGGGCTTGGTGGCCATAGTGAGTTCTGGCGCCGCCGACGTCCGCCTCTCGACGTTATTGCGGAGGGCAGGGGTACGTGGCGGCCCAGTGGGGTGGTGTTTGTTTTGGTCGGGGCATACTTCTCCCCCAATAGAACCCTCGCCGAGTTCGAGACGTATCTGGGTGAACTGGGGGTCGCCATTGGGAGACTCACGGCGACCCCAGTACTGGTCATGGGCGACCTCAATGCCAAATGCTTGGCTTGGGGTTGCCCCGCAACTGACGCGCGCGGCGAGGTTTTGGAGGAGTGGGCAGTGTCGACGGGTTTACTGATCATGAACGTGGGCACCGTCGACACTTTGCGTGCGGCAGCATGGAGGCTCAATAGTGGACGTTTCGTTTTCTAGCCCGGCTGCCGCCGCACGGGTTCTGGACTGGAGGGTCCTAGAGGGGGTGGAGACACTGTCGGATCACCGATATATTCGGTTCGACCTCTCCCGCCCCCGGGGACGGCTCGGGCGCTGCTCGTCCGGACGGTACCGGAGACGAACCGCGAAAGCGGTGGATACTCCGGCGTCTGGATCGGGCAGCCCTGAAGGAGGCCTCACATCGTCCAGGCCTGGCAGCCCCGGCCGATGGCAGACATCGACCCTGACGCGGAGACGGCATGGTTTCGGGGGGCCATGTCGCAGATATGCGACACGGCCATGCCCCGAGCCGGAAGGCATCCGCCGAGGCGGTCCGTGTACTGGTGGTCGCAGGAGATTGCGGACTTGCGCACATCGTGCGTCGGTCTGCGCCGCCAGTACGCGAGACACCGGCGCAGCGCGGAGGGACATCGCGCAAGATGGCCCGCTGTACGACGCCTCAAGGAGGCGAAGCATAATCTGCAGCGGGCCATCCGCCTGGCGAAGACCCGGGCTCGAGAGGAGCTCCTGGAGACCTCGATCGGGATCCTTGGGGGCGTCCCTACAAAACGGTGCGAGGGAAACTCCGCATCGGGGAGCCCCAATAACGACGAGTTCTCCAGCCTCGGCTGCTGGACGAGGTGGTGTCCGCTCTTTTTCCGGGGCGGATCGCATACGATCCCCTCGACGAGGCGCCTCCGGGGAAGAGGACAACGAAGCAGGCGAGGTTCCGGCTGTCACGCCGGAGGAGTTGAAGGCGGCCACCGACAGGCTCCGGCGGAAACAACGGCGCCGGGGCCTGACGGAATCCCGGGACGCGCCTGGGTTTTTGGCCATGCCGCAACTGGGGGGTCGGCTGAACGGGCTGTAGGACGCGTGTCTGCAGTCCGGCCGGTTCCCCACCGAGTGGAAGACGGGCAGACTCGTCCTTCTGGAGGAAGGAAGGGCGCCCCGCGGACTCTCCCTCTGCTTATCGCCCCATTGTGTTGCTGGATGAGGCGGGAAAACTGTTCGAGAGAATAGTGGCTTCCCGCCTCTTGACTGCACCCTGAGCCGTGTCGGTCCGATCTGTCGGACCACCAGTTTGGTTTCCGAGAAGGCCGATCGACACTGGACGCGATCACTCGCGTGCGGTCCTTCTCGGAACAGGTGGTCTCCGGGCGGGAGTGGCGGTGGCGGTGTCGCTCGACATTGCCAACGCCTTTAACACTCTGCCCTGGGACCGCGTCGGAGAGGCGCTCCGTTACCACGGAGTGCCTCGGTACTTGCGGCGACTGATCGGCAATTATTTGTCCGACAGGTGCGTCACTTACATGGGGCGAAACAACGCGCCCGATGCGGAGGGAGATGGTGTGCGGTGTTCCGCAGGGTTCGGTCTTAGGACCGCTCCTGTGGAACATCGGATACGATTGGGTGTTGCGGGGCCCACTGCCTCCGGAACTGGGTGTCGTCTGCACGCGGACGACACACTGCTCTTGTCCGGGGGTAGATCCTTCGAGGTGTCTGCCCGTCGCGCTACGACGGGGGTGGCACTGGTCGTCGGCAGGATTAGGAGGGTGGGACTCAAGGTGGCCCTCAACAAGTCGGAGGCCCTGTGTTTTCACGGGTGCCAACGACGGCCACCGGTAGGGTCCCACTTCCTCGTAGATGGGGTCCGCGTCGAGTTCAAGTCCGGGATGAAATATTCTCGGACTGGTGCTCGACGGTCGCTGGAGCTTCCGGGAACACTTTCGTCTCCTGGCCCCCGGCTCATGGGGAAGCCAATGCCCTCGGGCGACTGCTGCCCAATCTCGGGGGTCCGAGTGTGGGATGCCGCCGCCTCTATATGGGAGTGGTGCGATCGATGGCTTTGTACGGCGCCCCGGTGTGGTACAACGCCCTGGTGGCTAACGAGCAGAACAAGGCCCTGCTGCGAAGACCGCAGCGGGCAATAGCCACCAGGGCTATCCGGGGCTAATCGCACCATCTCTTACGAGGCGGCGTGCGCGCTGGCGGGGTCGCTACCCTGGGATCTGGAGGCGCTGGCCCTCTGCGTCAATGTTTGATTGGCGTGAGGGACGTCAGGGCAGGGATTTGCGACCTACGCCAGCAGAGACGAACTACCGGAGGCTCCGTTTTCGGCGGCTGGTGATGGACGAATGGCGGGAGCGCTTGGAGCGCCCACCGCCGGCCACCGGACCGTCGAAGCTCTCCGCCCCGTCATTGACGATTGGGTTGAGAGGCGACATGGACCCCTCACCTTCCGGCTGGCGCAGGTGCCTCTCGGGACATGGGTGTTTCGGGAAGTACCTGTGTCAGATTGCCCGGAGGGAGCCGACGGCGCAGTGCCACCACTGCGACGGCTGCGACGAGGACTCGGCGCAGCACACGCTGGAGGAGTGCCCCGCATTGGGCCGAGCGGCGCCGGGAACTCGCCGCAGCCATCGAAGAAGACGTGACGCTGCCGGCCTTGGTGAAAGCCATGGTCGGCAGCGAAGAAGCTTGGGCGGCGGCCTCCTCGTTCTGCGAGGAGGTCATGTCGCAGAGGAGGAGGCGGAGCGGCAAAGGGAGGGAGATCCCGAAGCCGCTGATATCCGCCAACGGCGAAGGGGAGTGCGCCGGCGCCAATACCTCCAGCTGGCACTCCCATAACTCGGGTCTCTGGCGGTCGGTGGGGGGGTCCACGGCCGCATCCATCTAACAGAGATCGCGAGGGCAGGGCGCAGCAGTGGTACTCCCTGCTGCGCCTGAGCAGATTGCTCTGCAAAGAGGTGGGGCCTTGCGGCCACCCGGCGGCGGGTCGCGGAAGAATGCTAACGCGTCCCCGTGGCCCGCCGACTAACCGGCGAGATGGAGTACCGTGGGGTTTTAGTGGGTTAAAGTCCCACATAACCCGCCCCCTCACCTCCGAGGGAGCGGGTATGCATGATGCATTTCCCCACGTAAAAAAAAAAAAAAAAAAAAAAAGGTTGTTCGGTTAGGTTAGGTTAGGTTAGGTTAGGTTAGGTTAGGTTAGGTTAGGTTAGGTTAGGTTAGGTTAGGTTAGGTTAGGTTAGGTTAGGTTAGGTTAGGTTAAGGTTAGGTTAGGTTAGGTTAGGTTAGGTTAGGTTAGGTTAGGTTAGTATAGGTTAGGTTAGGTTAGGTTAGGTTAGGTTAGGTTAGGTTAGGTTTAGGTTTAGGTTAGGTTAGGTTAGGTTAGGTT